>CAMTZC010000009.1:10037500-14912500 GCA_947086505.1 Morpho deidamia
TTTACATTTTATTTTACTGCTTATAAAACAGGTATACCTAATTCTATTGTACGATGTTTTGTGTAAGATATTGTTTTTACATCTCGCTCTAAATTCAAATTCAAATAATAATGTACAAGTTATGTCTATCTTAAATTACTTACACGCTACTACTATATAAATCATGCCCACGTGGAATTGTCCCAAGAATGCTGGCAGCGTTTCCGCATTGAATTAAAATTAAAATAAGTAATAATTTAAAAAAAATCAAAATGTTCTTTATTCAGGTAAACTCGTAAACAAGTGCGTTTGAAACGTCTACTCTACTGCTGGTTCGAAAAGCTGTTCGTACCGAGAAGAGCCAGCAAGAAACTCGACGGTTGCTCTCTAAAAACACTATAAACTGTGGTAATAAAACCGCGAGAGCTGCTTCAACCGGTACTAGACCTTATCTAAATGCATCGAGTTTTGATGCATCACAATGTAGAAATAAAGTGAAATGAATGTAGAATTCAGTTCTACGGAAATAATAATTGTTCCATCTCTCTCGGGTTATTATCAAATGTTAATACTAAGATCTCTATTAGATATTTGCCATTTATTACACGGTTTTCTTCTGAAGGAAATCATCGTGAGCAAACCTGACTATCCTTGGAGAATTCCTGAGAAATGTGAAACCTACTATATTTCATTGGAGAAGCGTGGTAGGTAAGCTCCGACATTTTTCTTCAAAAATAAGGAGAAAACAGCAAAAGTTTTCTCTATGCGTGTTCAACGTGTAGAATTGTTATTCTGGGCAAATCTATGGTCCCAGAGATAACGAAAAAAACCAAACTTAATTTTTGAATAAAGAAACCTATGTATAACTAAATATTTCACTTATACATTAACCCTTTAAATCGCAGTTGTAACCAAGTGACTCAGCTGGAAGTTGATAAAAGCTTTTGAAATAATATAAATAAAAGTTTTGACTTGTGTACTACGGCCAAATGTTGCGTGTTCAAACATCGTGCTGTCTCACAGATGTCAACTTAATTAATTAAATGATTCTAGGGAAAGTAGTTCAACAAATATTCATTATACTTTATAAAGATGGGCCCGAAATTAGTCGGACTAACCCGATAAATTATGACGTGAGTATAGCCGCTTTCTAAACATTAACTAGGTAATATTTTCTAACTACTCTGTAAAAACCAATGGTCTCAATTTATTTTAAGAAATATCTCGTGCTTAACAAAGGTTAATTTGTGCCGTCATCATTACTGGAGGATTAGGAGTACTATTCCCGTTATGAAATGAGATATAAATTTTCCGAATTTTCTTGTCTAATCTTGTCTAGTAGGAGGCTAAACTATCGGTAAAGGCGTCTCGATAAACATTGAAACGATTCTTTGTAAAAACTGGAAAGGGGGTTTACCTCTTCCAGGTTTATATATAAACCATAAGCGATAAGAGAAACGTAAATCTGGAACCAGCAAAAATTCGCTATATATCTTTTGTTCCAACAAGAGAGGACTCCATTGCCCATAAGTGGGGTTGCCATTTATTTTTCTCTGTCTTTATTACCAATTGTATTTAACATAAAACATAATGTGGTAAAAATTGGATCTACTTAGTTAAGTGTTTTGTATACATCAAAATTACGTAATTTATAGAATTAGGCGTTACATTGCGGAGATCCATAATAAAAAAGTAATAATAAAATTATTTTGCTATAATCCGCGACACAGTAAATAGAAAATATAATATAGTGTTAAATGTATAGTGGACTATCCGTTTTTTCATACCTGATACATGCATGGAGTCTATCTCCTGATGATGCTTCAGTTGCGGGGCGAAACGATTGTTGAGTTTGTTATAGTGAACGTGTGTAGTACTTGTGTATTGTGGTCAAAGTAGTGGAGGTTTGTGCATGTGTTTTTACGAATCCTGCACGTATCGAGTATGAAAATACGGATAGTCCACTATACATTTAACACTATATATATTTTCTATTTACTGTATGGCGGATTTTAGCAAAATAATTTATTATTACTTTTGCAAAATTACGTAATTGCACGTAAAGCTGTTTTATTGTTTAATACGTAATGGACAATTGTATAATATTACAGGACGATCTCGGAATACCATTTGGATAACCAGTTGTATTATGTAATTAGACGAGAAATATATGACAGATATTTTTACTTATAATTCTTATGAGGCATTAAATTAGAAGCCTACGATGGGAAAAGTTGCGTGTTTCAAAGTCACGGTTGTTCGCTGATGCTACCATTGTCTTTATTTATATTGTCTTAACGATGGTAAATCTAGAAATTTTACTAAATCCATACAGATATTATATCCTTGTAGGCCAAACGGTGACACCGTGAGACCTCTGCCAAGAGATCACCATCTGCAAAGTACTTACTTACATTATTCCATAAAAACTTTGCATTTAATTGATATTCACATTCATCAAGCTTTTCGGGGACGTAAATATAAATGGTTTAGACATGCGGGTACCAGAAATTTCTTTTAATCCATTACAAACATTTGCCGGCTCCGGTAGACCCCTGCAGCTATATTTCTACCATTTTCTCAAAACTCTGGAGAAGTTGTGTAAATTATACCTATCTATATAAATTTGCATTGCGGTTGAGTTCCAACAGCAAATGAATAGTTTTCGAAAAAATGCATATTGAATATGTTATGTATTATATTCTACAAGTAACAGTTGGTGAGCTTTTTGTGAACTACGAGTATAAGAAGCTCAGCAGCTTCACTATTGAAAGCAGATAAATTTCGTGGATTCTCGCGAATTGCAAAACCCGATTGTTTGCTACGCCATCGTATTTATTTATTCAAGATATACCAACAGCAGTTATAACAATACAGAACTAATCTAATGTAACATTTGGGCAGGGACTGATTACAATCACTTATTACAGGTATATACAGCATTAATAACAGGTCTCCATGAAACATGTGACAATATTATTGAATACCATTGTAACAACTCAACAATACAATTGTAAGCGTTACTAAAAAGATAAAAACATTATACAATTTAAAACTAGATCAAAAAATATTACTACTACTACTATTGCTAAAAAACATCAAACTACCCGTTCAATAAGATTGTTTTAATCATTGTATATCCCTGTTAAGTTTCACTAGGATCCCCGGAGTCCACCTGGACCAGTTTGGGATCTAAGGGTTTAGACTCTAGACCAACCGATAAGTAAGTTGTTGGAATGAATTTTTGAATATATCGAGGCCTCTAGGCCATAAGGACGATTATATTTTTTACCGTTAATTGTTTTTACTAATGGTCATATACCATACATCGTAATTTGTTTACGACGAAACTAATAATATAGTAATAAGTAATAGTGTATGACTAATAGTAGAATCGAATAACAGTAAAATGCAATATTCGAGTTTGACTTTTGTACATAGCAAAGTAGTTCTGTTATAGTATCTGTAATATGGAATTCCGCAAAGTAACGCCTGCTTCTATAAATCATCCCAACTATTGTAAAGAAGTGTCGATATAATTAATTTGTGAAATAGCTTTAATTAGGTCGCGATGGGTCTGACATAATTTCTCAAAGGTTTAAAGACTCGATAAAAAAAAGAGTTTTACTTTTGTATATTGTTACATCCCTACGTGTTGAAGCCCGTGATGCTACTTTACTGCCTCATTTCTAAGCATGCATATAAATCGCATAATACTCAAGATTTAGGTTAACACAGTGGAGACAGCTTGTGGAGTTGCAGAAGAGCCACGTGGGAGGTGAATAGATGTAGGATGTATAGAGATGCAAGCGATCATTTGTATGCAAATCTCGATGCCGAAACTTCGGGAGTTTCTGCATTAACATACGTATAGCCCGTGTTTCGGTCGTATATCTTAGGGTTCCTGGTATATAGTGTACTGTGTTTTATATATCGGATTTCGCAGGGGTGGAATTTTTTTGTCTTTACAATTAATATAGTAAAAGATAAAAATTCGACGATTCAAAATATGTGGCTATACGTGATACAAAGAATCAGCTTAGCGATTCAACGCATAAACGCTGCCAGCATTCTTGGGACCATTCAACGCGGGCATGATTTGTATAATAGTAGCGTGTAAGTTATTTAAGATAACTTAATAACTTGTATATTTTTGTTAAAAAAAAAACATGATGACTTGCTAGAATAACTTAAAGCCACGTTGGTTTTGTAGAGTCAAATCAATCATCAATAAAGGCCTTCCTGTTGTATTAACAGGGCTTCTAGAAGCGCGTATCGAATCGCGCGCTTCCAGCCAATTACATTATAAGACAAATTAAGAGAACCATCATCATCCTCCTGCCCTTATCCCACTCTAAGTGGGGTCGGCACAACATGTTACAAACATGTTGTCACATGATTTGGCTACGTATTTTACGACCGGCCGCCTGCCTGACGTCAACTTACCTTAGTCGCCTTTTACGACACCTTGGTAAGAATGGAGGGCGGTCCATTCTATTCTGCCGGATACCACTCGGCGTGGTTTTGCAAAGTCAAATCAAATCAAATCAAAGATATCTTTATTCCATTAAGCTTCTCCAATCACTTTTGAATAATGATTTACGTATAAGCATATTTATTACACTAAATTGCAACTTTTCTAGAGACAAGTCTAATATGCATTGCGGAATTTTATTGTAGAATACCGAGACCAATGAACTATTTGCTAACTTTGTCTTAGTCGCGATACAGGTATCACAAGCTTAATGTGACCTCTCGTGTATCTATGGTATCTTGATGTATACCTCGTATAGATATTTATTATCAACATTGTAGTAACAAGTTATGTATATCTATTTCACGCAATAAATTTTCAGAAGATACTTCTATAAATTCCTTTGTATTTGTGCGTTATAGCTAATGAGTAGTGTAAAAAAATATAAAAAAAATTTAAGTTCCATATTTTTCAAAAGTAATAATAAAATTATTTTGCTATAATCCGCTATACAGTAAATAGAATATATATATAGTGCTAAATGTATATTGGACTATCCGTTTTTTCATACCCGTTACATGCAGGATTCGTAAAAACACATGCACAAACCTCCACCACTGCCACCACAATACAGAAGCATTACACACGTTCACTATCAGAAACTCAACAATGGTTTCGCCCCGCAACCGAAGTAGCACCAGGAGATAGACTCCACGACAAAATCACAACAGAGTCATTAGTATTATGATTAGTATATGAGTATTATCGATCTCCGCAAAGTAACGCCTAATTCTAAAAATTATTTCCATATTTTTATTTTTTGAGAAGCGTAGTCAGAATAAAATGACAACCCTAACATTTTTTATAGCATAATTTTGAATAGAAGTAACCTACCGTAGCGTAGTGCTACCGTTTTTATATTGTAACTTCATATTTTATGGACTGAGTTTGTGCAGTTTACTGTATAGCCGTCAATTTTTTTTTCAAACGTAACTAGGCGTTAAGTCATTGGAAACGTATGCAAAAGATATATTTACAAAATCATCTCTATCGTTGTAACAGTGAATTCAGATAAGTTGTTTAGTACTTATGCGATTTCTAACGATTAAGTGCCAGCATAATTGTATATTCAGCTGTCATCGTCATCGTCTATCATTGTACGTCATCATCATTCTCATGCCCTTATCCCGCTCTAAGTGGAGTCGGCACAACATGTTAAATACATGTTGTCATATGATTTGGCTACGTATTTTAGAACCGGCCGCCTGCCTGACGTCAACTTACCTTAGTCGCCTTTTACGACACCTCGGTGAGAAATGAGGGTGGTCTTTTCTATGCAGCCGGATACCACAAGGCATTTACCTTAATCGCCTCTTACGACACCTCGGTAAGAAAGGAGGGTGGTCAATTCTATTGATACCACACGGCGGATCGTCTATGATTGTACGTATCGTATAATAATACGGAAGATCGTGTGGACACTTGCGCGATGATCGTGCTGTTTATCGTGAGACGATCACAGGATCAACGATCATAGCCGATAGTCAAGTGCAGGCATTTCAAATATAAATAAATAAATATATGGGATACTTACACACACGGTTGTCCGACCGCAAAGTACCTCAAACACCCAAAGACCCAACTTAATACTTGTGTTATGGGTTACGGACAACTGGCGACCTGCGGAGCTGAAGGCAGGGTCACTACCCACTGCACCAACGGACTAGTCAAAATAAAGATCACATCTCAAAATACGCTCATTAGATTCAAATCGTTCGGTACCAAATCAAATTAAGTACTATGAATATCGTTAGTTGTGTAATCTAATCATTTAGGTTGAGTAGAATAGACCACCCTGTTTCTTACCGAGGTAAGTTGACGTCAGGCAGGCGGCCAGTCGTAAAATACGCAGTCAAATCGTGTAACACCATGTTTGTAACATTTAGAGTGGGATAAGGGCAGGACGATGATGATGATGTGGTCTCATCACTTGGCTTATGGATCGCCCTTTATAATTTAACAGTTTCATATATCATGTTAAAAATATATCACTCCGGTATCAACATAAAATTAAAACAAAAATAATAGATATAATCTCTGAATACATAATTTTTTCCAAATATTCAAGTATAATATAGTACAGTTTAAATGTACTAGACTAACGACATGAATCCTTATTTTGAACGAGTAATTAAAAGTTTAATTACTTTTTTGGAAACCTTTAAAAGCCGACTTTGATTTAATATTCCTCATCAAAGTTCAACCAAAGTTAAGTATAAAGTGAAGCTCTATAAGTAAATATTGATAATATTTACTTATAGAGCTTAACTTAATAAAGGCTCGCGAGCTTTATGTCTGGTAATAGAAGTTAATTCTGTAATTAAGTAAAAATCTGTAATTAGTAAAAATTTACAGATGGTGTGAGTTTGCCACTCACTCTATTCTAATAAGCCAAGTATTAAAAAAAGACTTGTAAGTATCGACCTGTTACTATCCCACTGCTGGGCATAGACCTCCTCTCTCCGTTTTTGGAGTGAAGAGTTGGAGCTAAGACCTACCACGCTGCTCCAATGCCGATTGGTGGGTTACACATATCCCTGGAAAATACCCTATCTCTAGAGATATATGCAGGTTTTCACACGATGATTTCCTTCACCGAAAAGCGTATGATAAATTGCAATTATCAATTAGACTCATAAGTTTTAACAGAAAAACTCATTAGTGCCTGCCCGGGGTTTGAACCTATGACCGTCTCTAGAGAGTCACACGTTCTAACCGCTGGGCTATCACCGCTTCTAGTCGAGTATTACTGTAAAGTAATGGGGTACACTACATAGAGCTCACACCCAGGAGACAAGAAATGGAGTTTAAAGAGTATGTAATACTTCTTTCATTTAAAAATAGCAGATGATTTTTACTGTGATACTAACAACGTAAACACTAGGGATACACAAGTTTATACATGTTTATTTGCAAGGCAAAGCGTATGGTGAAATGTGATTATCAATCAGGATTTTTTTTTATCATCAATATTAATAGTCTACAAAAAAAATCGAGAATCAAACCCGCGAATCCTAGCTTAGGGTTACACTTTTGCTGTCATAGCATAACAAATACTTCGATCGATCTTCCCGAATTGTTACGTTTTGCATAGTTTCAAAAGACGAGTGAATAGGCACCTACTTGGCAAGCGCGGTTCATCTTAGGCTGTATCTTTCGCTTACCATCAGGCGAGATACAGCCAGGCGCTAGCCTTGACGCATAAAAAAAACTTCAACAAAGTTCAATGAAATTTCATGATAATTTATAGAAGCAGGCGTTACTTTGCGGAACTCCATATTACAAGCAATATAACAGAACCAACTACTTTGCTATAATCCGCACGGGTTAAGTGAATGCATGCAAAGCCAATGTGTATGAAGCAGGCAAAATCTACGCACCTTATACATGCAGGACCAGTCACCACATGCACCCCAAGGCGCAATTCACCAGCAACAACGAACACAAAAGCAGCACACACACCCACCACCACAATCTCGACGATCGTTTCGCCCCGAAACCGAAGCATCATCAGGAGGATAGGCTCCACGACAAAAATCGTAATGCTATTCTATAAGTCACTTAAAAATATAAGTGGATTAACTCCAATAATAACCAATATCACTGAAATAAATGCATCAACCTATTTATCAAATATTTCGTCTGACTGTCTGTCACGATTAGGATCCATTAGCCCTGTATGCGCGTAATGATAATCGGAATAAATCGGTTTGAACTGGTGCTCAGTTGTGGAAAAAAACGGTATACGCTAATTCGATTTGCTTACAATGCGAATGCGAAGCTTTAAATGGCGTGGACTGGTATCGTAAAAAACCTTGTTATAAATTCATGTGAAATGGTCAAAAAGCCCCTTAGCGATCGGCGAAAATGTCATCGTAATCAATTCTGCTGAAACTCAAGCACTACAGGACACAAGTTTAACTAATCAGTTACATATTTTATAGAATTAAACATATCATTGCGGATTTCTATTCTAAAAAAATGATCGTGCGAGGTTTGGCGATTTTATCGCGGAGTCTATATCTTGATGATTCTTCGCTTAAGAGGCGATTGTTGAGACTGTGGCAGTGAATGTGTGCAGTTGTGGTGGCGGTAGTCATCAACCACTCAATTCTCACTCATCTTAGTTCGTTAGTTGTAACTGCATTATCTATAACAATAAACAAAGTATAGTTGCGGGCTGTTACTATCCCTCTGAAGCTGTGGTAGCCCAGCGGTGAGACCGTGCGACTCTCTAGAAACGATCATGGGTTCAAACCCCGGGCAGGCACAAATAAGTTTTTCTATTAAAACTTATGTATCTAATTGATAATTGCAATTTATCACACGCTTATCGGTAAAGGAAAACATAGTGAGGAAACCTGCATATCTCTAGAGATAGGGTATCTTCCAGGGATATATGTAACCTACCAATCCGAACTCTTCTCTCCAAAAGCGGAGAGAGGAGGCCTATGCCCAGCAGTAAGACAGGAACAGGCCGTTACTTTACTTCTATCCCACTTCTGACAAAATGCTCACATTATCCTCAGAAAGACGCAATGGAACTTTGTCAAACTCCATGCATATTGGCACGTTACACATGTGCTAGGATTTTGCAGGATTATTTGAGGTATTTATTATTACGATATGTTTATTTATTTTTACGATATGTTTTTTCAAGCGTACGAAGTATTTTAAAACATCTATTAAGCACTTCAGTTTTTATTGAAAGTATCTGGCGCCTAGACAGGATTTGAATATACGAAACATTTTAGGGTCACTAGAACTTAGAAATATAATTTACGTTTGTTAAGGTTTGTACATTTTCTAAGGTAGATTAGAAGTATGCAAATTTCCAAGTCCAATAAAGAGAAAATCAGTCTCTAAAATCAGGATTTTGTTTTCAATTTCATTATTCTGAACAGTCGGTTCGCAAATTGAAGGGAATGTCCACAATAATTTCCCATTTCATTTGTCTTTATCTCGAGGAGAAAAACTCTCGGCAAGCGGTTTCAAAGTAATTTCGTAGCGGATAAAAGAGTAACTTGCCTAAATTTGCAAGCTAGGGCAGATGATAAAACCGCAATATTATATACATTTCGGAAAGAATGGATTCTTCACTTCCTTGTATTAGTATGTAAAACTTAGTCATTAGAATTTTCTATACAAAGTTTTAAGTAAAATTATTTGTAGCTTGTTAAACAAATTTTAAGCATCGGTGAACAGACTGAATGTTTCGACTATGAGATGGGAAATAGAGAAAAGGTCTTGTAGTAAATAAAAGGTCAGGGATCGTAGACTTGAACTTTTTCGTAGATTATAGTAACAATATTTTATTATTATTTTATTACTTTTGTATTATGGATCTCCGCAAAGTAACGCCTAATTCTATAAATACTTCTATAAGTTATTGAATATTATTTATATTTAATTTAATTACTCTTGTAGTTATTGTCGAAATACTCTTGAAGTTATTGATTGCAGTTACACTTAGGTTCCTAGATTATTTATATATTTGATCATTTCTTTATATGTAGAGTTCCGATGTAAAAACTATCATTTATAAAAATAATAGTTGTCCGGCCGTGCGTTGCTGTGGCTCAGTCTGGTTTCGAATTTCTCTCAAAAATGAAATCAACAGTTAAATATTGATGAAACATCGCATAATTAAAGCCTCTGAACCGGTTTAGTATATTTTTACCAATATTTCTGTATTTCTTTTATTCGTATTCCTATAAAAAACATTTTTCATTATTGATGGTTCTTATAGATTAAGTAGAACCCAAAGAAGTCGCGGCGGCCACTAATTATGAAATATTCTTATACTAGGTACACCTTAGGCGCGCTTCTTTATGTTTTCTTTAAGACCATGTATGCTTCCGAATTAAAAATACTAACTCATGTGTTAGTCATATATAAAAATCTTGCTATGCAAAATTTCATACAGATCCGTTAGGTCGTTAAAACGTCAAAGTTGTAAAAACTTACTCTCACAAACTTTCACTTTTTTGCTATTAAAAACTAGAATTACTATTTTATTTATTTTTTTAAGTTTATATAATCTACAGCTCTACAATATATTTTTAACAAAAAAAAACTTAGTGTATTAATAAAGCCAAACTGATTATATAATTTGACATATTTAATCTAGATTTTGCTTAACAGAATTAATAAAAAATGTAAGAAAGATGCAACAACGACGTGACTTGGCCCCGAGCGCGCGTGTTTGGCGTGTGTGTGTATGTAGCTCCACAGAGTTATTATACTAGAGTAGGGAAGAGTAGCAGATCGTACGAAAGAAGGACTCAGGTGATCACGATCCTCAGTAATGAGGGACCAATTGAAGAAGAAGGAAAGCTAGCCTAAAATGTGTCATAATACAATAAGGACAAAGCAAATGAGTGTGTTCTATCTATCTGTCTCTCTTTTTTATGTTTGATTAGACAAAGAGGAAGTATACGAGTTACATCTTCTCTCTCATTATTTATTTTGTCATTATCACTTAAATGCGTGAGTAGGTGAGTCATAACTCACCTACTTTAGTATTAATAACTCTATGTGTAGCATCATTGTCTAGTGTCTGTGTCAAATTTCAACCGAAAAAGGTTTAATATAAACTCTTGCACGTTTTTACCGTTGCCATTTTCTTCGAAATTAAAAAAGTTCACGTGGACTTTACGAAACACTCGCGTTACGGTCCACGTGCCTGCCGCCTACGTTTGAGAAATATTATTTGCAAATGTAGGCGGCAGGCACGAGGAGTGTACCTATTTAATAATACTTGATACAATTATAAGTCAGTTTTATTTAACTCAGGTAGTCTATTTTATAGTTACCGTAATTTGGAAATTTCCGGTCTTTCTTCGAAAATCATCATGATCCTGCCCTTATCCCACTCTAAGTGGGTTCGGCAGAACATGTTACAAACATGTTGTCACATGATTTGGCTACGTATTTTACGACCGGCCGCCTGCTTGACGTTAACTTAATCGCCTCTTACGACGCCTCGGTAAGAAAGGAGAGTGGTCTATTCTATTCTGCCGGATACCACAAGGCATAATTTGAAAATTTCCGGTATTTCTTCGAAAATAGGAAAAAAGTAATAATTGAGTGTATTTTAACAGTTTAGATGTCGTTTACTAAGTTGTGGGTTCATCTAGTATAGTATAATTTTTGTTAAATTTTTATTTTATACTATTGGTACCCGCGTTCGCTCGCACCTTAAGCGTTTAAATATCCTCAAAAATGCAATGTGTTTTTCCCTGTTCCTGAAAAAAAAAACAAAAATTTGTTACCTCTTTAAAAATATCACGATCTAAACTATCATTGTGCGAAATTTTTATCAATATTGGTTCAGCGGATTAGCCGTGAAAGAGAAACAGACAGATAGACAGTAGCATCGTACAGTAGCACAAGCAAAACTTGTGATAAACAGAAATTAAATAGTCGAAGCCATAGATATTGACTGAGACCAAGAACTTGTATAAATATGCTCTCAAATCTTCCCTCTAATGAACTCTACACAGGTTAAAGAACAGTATAGTTAGCGTAATATCATACATAATAAGGATATTATAAAGAGTCTTGAAGAGGATAAATTTACCTGATATAAACTGGTATAGAACTAGATTTTGGTTTAAAATAACAACTCAGAGGTAGAGTAAAGGGCACACGAAAATGATAGAAAGAGATAAAAGAAGTGGAGCTTTATAAATCGATGATCACGCAACTAAAACAGCGTCAGTAGTGAATTACTCATTACAGGCTACATATCTTTTATTTTATAATAATAATAGTTTTTTTTTAATCTAAGGGGTTTATCTATGTATATTTTCTTTTGGTCTGTCTGTTTAAAGTTGTTTTCCTTGTTTATTATTATTATTTTACCTACTATTATGTTTATAAGTTACTTGTGTAGTGTGCTGGCACCAATAAAAAAAATATTTTCTTTCTTTTTCTTTCTTTCTTAAAAAAAAGCTTTTCAATACCTTTCGAATATCATTAAACGTCAATGAAAAATCAGAACGCTTTAGGCAGTTATTTATATTACCTGTTTAACCCATAAAGCTTAAATATGAACACGTTTCGCCAATTTATATACCCACCCTTATTAAAATAAGCCCCTGACTCCTTTGATGGCTTCCTTGCTAATTATAAACAGGCGTGGGCCGCGGGCGCTGCGTCGCATATTAATTAAAAGTGCCGTTAATATTCCCTTGTTACTTTAACAAGTGTAAACAAGTTAATTGCATGCGTTGTGACCGCTACCATAATTTTTCAAATTTCTTTGTGAAAGTTGATTTGATACCGGTTCTTTATTGTTTCGTCTCACAACAGATTATATACTGTGTGCTGTTAATGTTCCTTAATAAAAACAATTAAAAAAAATTTAGAGACCGGCTATACTGACGTCTTATTTTATCGGGTGAGCCCGACTCGTTACAAGCCCGTACGGGCTCATCCGATTAAATAAGAAGTCGAGAAGCCGGTCTCTAAAAATTTTTTTTATTAAGTAACATCAACAAACAGCACACATATTAACTATTTATTAGGCTACATACAAAAATAAGAAATCGTCTGATACATGCACCAATTATAGATGATCACACCACTGTTGGAACAGTTCACTAACTATTTATTGTTTATTAATTTCTACCGTGTGGCATCCGGTTGACTAGAATAGACCCTTTTCTTCGTAAAATACGACTAGGTTAAATTGACGTCAGGCAGGCGGCCGGTCGTAAAATAAGTAGCCAAATCATGTGACAACATGTTTGTAATATGCCGACGCCACTTAGAGTAGGATAAGGGCAGGGGGATGATCATGATGATGAATTGTTCATTAATTATGAATACCACTAACGATAGTTAAAATTCAAAGACCCGGTACTGTTTATATATCAATTCTTATATGTATACTGCAATTTCTTACTCAATCGATGTTTGTTAATCTATATAAATAGATTTTTCGAGAGATCCCCACGTATAGTACGAGGCAATAAATAATGCACATCGAGGCTCAGAGAGAGAAATCGGGCAGATTCTGCTTCATAGAGCATTGTCTCTGTCGCACAGACTGACGAACCCGTGTGTGACAGTGTCAGCGCTCTAGGAAACCAAATTGACCGGCTGTTTCGTTCTAAGTTCTCGATGTGCATTATTTATTGCCGGGTACTATAAAACACCGGATTGGATCTAGCGGCTTCCTACGCCTTAACACTTACGAACACTGAATTTTTATCTGTCCGGTGCATCTTTGCTTCTCCAACACCTAGAGACCTAGGTTAGTATACATTTTTGATAGTCTTTATGACTATAATGAATGGTTTTATGGAATAATGATAATGATTTTTTTTACGTTATTTCAAAGTGATCCAAGTGGCTCATTAAGTCAATTGTTGTTTAAGTTCAGAACAGATACGATGTTTTTATAGAATCCATATGAATGTGATTATTTATTTAAGTTAAGCTTATTAGCAGTTACATTTTTATTATATTTAATAACGTGCTACGGTCTTATTCTGAAATCCAATATAATATAATAACATATTTTCAACAGAGGTGTTGTCGGCAGGTCTAGTCAATCATAGTTTTACTTTACGTAACGATATATTTTTAATAATTCAAAATAGGTAACACTATTTATAGTTTAAGTGAAGGTTTTTTGATCATATTGATGAAATTTCCACTATCTATTTGAGACATCTGTTTCAACAGTGATCCAATCAGGTGATCTGTAGGCCTACCATGAACTTTTATAAAGCGATTCAATTTAAAGTCAGTACGTAAATTCAACCGCTTTCTTTTCCTACCATGAAGTGCGTTTGAAAAGGATAACGTTATAAGAACTATATAGATAACTTTGTCTCTTTTACTCACAAGTATTAAGGACGCATTCCGAACGCTCATTCGGCAACGACTTAAAGTGTGTGTGTGTCTTTAAGACGTCATGGTATGAAAACAATTTCGTTTACGTCTTCAATTGAGTCGCAAGAGTTCATGGTAGGCCTGCTGGTACTGTTTGATTTTCTATGGAGTTAAATAATGAGTGATTATTTTCTGATTTATTATATACGTTAAATCACACTGTGATTTTATGTACATTTCTAGAAACATCTTAGTTTGCTTATCTGATATTGTTTAAACAATACACTACTAAATAAAACTTAAGTTTTGTTCACAACTATATGATATATAGATATACAGAACAGATTAGGTGTGAATATTTATTAAATAAAGATTGTTTAATCAAAAGATTGTTTACGCCGTGTGGTAGCCGGCAGAACAGAATAGACCACCCTCCCTTCTTACCGAGGTGCCGTAAGAGGCGACTAAGGTATGTGCCGTGTGGTATCCGGCTGCATAGAATAAACCACCCTCATTTCCTACCGAGATGTCGTAAAAGGCGACTAAGGTAAGTTGATGTCAGGCAGGCGGCCGGTCGTAAAATACGTAGCCAAATCATGTGACAACATGTTTTTAAAATGTCGTGCCGACCCCACTTAGAGTAGGATAAGGGCAGGAGAATGATGATGATGAAAGATTGTTTCATCAAAAATATTTATTATTTCTACACAGTCAATAAAATTATTTGAGATATAATTGGCAGGAGCTTCGCTTTTAGACAAATAAGGAGATTAAGTATGTAACATTTCAATGTAAAATTGTAGTACCCGAGTAATCCTAAGTGATGGATTTTGGGATTGGCAGCGGTCAAAGTGGAGACAACTTTGCTCGGCCGTTTTATTACCCGTGGGGGCCCTGGGGCTGCGGCAATACTTACGATAGTAACAAGTTAGTGTCTAGTGACGTCAGCGAGTCTCTCCCGCAGGAGATTAAAAAAGGGCATTATTTCTATACAAGTAATAATAATAATTTTGCTATAATTGCTTTATCTCTATTCAAAAAAGGCATTAGATCGATACTAAGGGGAAAGGGTGATATTGGTGAATTTGTTAAAATTGAAGCTTCTGTATCGAGCTAGTATATAGGATAAAAAAAACTGTTTTTCCCTCGGGAATAGAAATAAACAATATAGTACATATATAAGGGTATTTTAATACTAAATATCTAAATCCCCATTTCCTGCCTTTATCCCATTCTAAGTGGGATCGGCACAATATTTTTTTTCATCTGGCTGGCCTGTTGGTGCAGTGGGTAGTGACCCTGCCTGCAGCTCCGGGGGTCGTAGGTTCGATTCCAGCTGAGGGCCAACATTTTCTATAAACAATTTGTTGGTTCTTCGAGCCTGGGTGTGTATTTGTGTTTAAGTATATATTTAAACTTATATATGTAGTATATCTACTAGTTGTCCGTAACCCATAACACAAGTACTTACTTTGTACAAGTATTAAGTTACTTACTTTGGGGACGGACGACCGTGTGTGTAAGTGTCCCATATATTTATATGTATTTATTATATGTATTTAGGAGTAGCGCCAGAGTTAACGAAAGATAGGAGAGAATAGATTTCTCTCATATCATTCGTCAACTCTGGCGCTACTCCTTTTATATGCATGTCATACTTCACACATTCCAACCATCTCTTTTTAGGCCTCCCTCTAGTCATATATCCATCCAACTCCATATTTAACACTCGTATGTCACGTGGTTTGAATACATTTATCGATTACAAACTTTAGATTTACAACAAAATATTAATTCAATACATTCAAACCGAGCTGTGATAGCCCATCGGTGAGACCGTGCGACTCTTTCGAGGGGAACACGAGTTCAAACCCCGTGCAGGCACCAACGAGTTTTTCAATTAAAACTCATGTGTCCAATTGATAATTGCACTTTATCACACGCTTTTCGGTGAAGGAAAACATCGTGAGGAAACATGCATATCTCTAGCAAATTCTGGAGATATGTGTAACCCTACCAATCCGCATTGGAGCAGCGTGGTAGGTCTTAGCTCCAACCCTTCTCTCCAGAAACGAAGGGAGGAGGCCTATTCCCAGCAGTGGGTTTGTAACAGGCCGCTACTTTACTTTTTTTTTACTATTTTCA
Organism: Morpho deidamia; assembly: GCA_947086505.1. Classification (NCBI taxonomy): domain Eukaryota; kingdom Metazoa; phylum Arthropoda; class Insecta; order Lepidoptera; family Nymphalidae; genus Morpho; species Morpho deidamia. The sequence goes on from CAMTZC010000009.1 coordinate 10,054,005, forward strand.
AACCAAGAGGTACAAGATTTAGTCATCATATATCGCTGTTCTAGAAGAACAATGACGCAACTTCTAAAACCATAATTTTATGGGAGTCCCAAAACAGAAAAACAATTTGTATTTTTTTCTTTTTTTCGGGTCTCCTATGAAATTTTAGTTTCAGCAGTTGCTTAATTGTTCTTTTGGAACAGCGATATGATAAAAACAAAGTTTGGCCCTTCGAGTACCTACGAAAGTCATAAATCATGTAGACGTCTTAAATATTTGGTAACTACTCTCTTAACATACATGCAAAGAATATGCGGCGCTCGCTTTGCTATAAGGAATTAAACTGCGACTAAAATAGTCCACACTTGACCTACTTCCCCATTTAAGATCCGCTACAATCCCACGTGTACACGCCGAGATTTTAATATTCCCAGTGTACTGTGAACTTGAATTTGCGCGCGGTTTCGCTGGTGTTATACAGAAATATCCTTTGTTCGTGTGTCTTTTGTAGTCTACGTATCGCTTTCATGAAGATGTACAGTGAATCACGCTCGCTACAATAATTTGTGAAGAACACCTACTTTTACACCTCGATCGTAATCTATTTTATTTCAATTCATGTTGTCATCTTGAAATCTTATAGAAAAGACGAGAGGTGCGAGATTAAGTTGGTATGGTGATGTTATGAGGAGGATTGTAAATAATGTGACCAAAAGAGTTTTGAATATGAATGTAGATGGATGTATGACTAGGGGGAGGTCGAAGAAACGTTGGATGGATTGTGTGAAGAATGATATGCATATAAGAGAAGTTGACGAATGATAGAGGAGAGTGAAAGATTAAGACTGTGCCGATTCCACTTAGAGTGAGGGTTAAGCGAATGATGAATGAAATATTTGGAAATCATGAAATTGGCATAAATTTGTCCCGCAAGATCAAGATTTTAAGTCGAAATTGCTGTACAATTTTCGGGTTATAAGCGTCCCAAAATATTTACGCGTTGCACAAGTTTCGAAGCCGTTTTCCTTCACAAAACTCCTTCACATGACCTCGAAGTTTTAGTTTGTTATTATTTCTGTTCGTGTAAAGGCACATGAGTATAAATCACTTCTTATAAATAGACTTTGCAAACACCGTGGGTAGCTTACTTATGTACCCTTCATGGAACGTACAAAAGTTATTCTCAGTTAAAGGTCACGTAGGGATAAATCTCTTTTAGATACATTTCATAAATTCAGTTTGTATTTTTTTCAATATTAAAGATAATTTCTTTTTATTTATATTCAATGTGTATTGTAGGGATTCGCAAACAAAACTCCCTCTAACATAAATTTCCTTATCTTTTATTTCTTTACGGCACCTCAATAATTCAAGTATTATTTTCTGTATACGTATTTTAATATTGGTGTTTTTAGTTACAGTACGTTTATAAAAAACATTTTTCAGTAGATTCATATAGATAACAGAGTCAACATTATCCTCCTGCCCTTATCTCAGTCTAAGTGGGGTCGACACAACATGTTACAAACATGTTGTCACATGATTTGGCTACGTATTTTACGACCGGCCGCCTGCCTGACGTCAACTTACCTAAGTCGTATTTTACGACCCCTTTGTAAGAAAGAGGGTGGTCTATTTCATTCAGTCAGATACCACACGGAGGAATATAGATAACAGAGTATGTAATAATATTAGAAATTTGAGTGCGTTTGTATATCCATTTTTCAGGTTTAAAAAGAGCAACGAATGTATCGATTTTAGATGAATTGTTTGTGATTCAAAAAACTTTTTATTTCGGTATTGAAATTCAGGCAGACGTTCCAAGTGGCAGCTAGTAACGATTAGAGTAATATGTATAATGAGGCGTTATTATAACGATATTAATTTTCTGTGATCAACGATGAAAGAAAAATCTTCTGTCATTCTATATTTTAAGTTTACTCTATCCGTTTTCATACCTTATACATGCAGGACACAAGAAATAGATTAAGTAAACGTTATAAAATAAGCGTAAATTTATGTTAACTGAATGTAATTCTAAAGTGTGTAGCTGAATTCAATCAATCTACACCAATCGATTTAAACTGTTGAAGGAAGATTGCTTCCACACAAACAGCAGCGTCCTTACTCGTATTTTATGTAGTGACTCGAAATAGTGTTGTAGAATATAAATAATACAAGTAAGACACAGTAAATAGAAAATATATATTGTATTAAATGTATAGTGGACTATCCGTTTTTTCATACCCGATACATGCAGGATTCGTAAGAACACATGCACAAACCTCCACCACTGCCAATACACAAGCACTACACACGTTCACTATCACAAACTCAACAATCGTTTCGCCCCGCAACGTTTGCGATACAAAAGACTTATTGACTTCACAAAAATATTCAACATATAAATTAGGAACTTCTAACTCCTATGCCTATTATGATTAAACATGTCAAAGAACGTAAGTCGACTTATCAAAATATTCTCGCTTCGTACGGATATTTATAACTCTTTTGATCACATATTGTCTTTCGGCTTTCATTAAATTCACTGTCCTCCTCAGTTACAACGTTCACTAAATTAACAATAATAAATTACCTTTTATACTGGATCCCGCGAGTCGTGCTCCGCGGGATAAAGAAAAATGAACCGACGAGTTATCTCTCGCCATTTCTTCTCATTCCCTTGGCCTGTGTAGGGTTAATTAAAGAATGAACGCTGGAAATCCCTGTGGCGGATCCTGAAGGAAATTTGTCACTGTGTTATTAATGGTCTCTCAGCAATTGCCTTTCTTCCCTTATCTATAATTAAACAGATACAAATTTGTAGATCGTTTGAAAATTATGCCTAAGCTAAAAAATATCTACTTGGTTGAAACATAAGTACAACAGATTTTCAAAATAAAGTCTCTGAATTGGAAGATCTTTCGTTTTCAAAATAGAAAAACCAAACATGCGAGGAGATAGCGTCTTTAGAGTTAGTTGTGATTTCGTTAAAGATATATATTATATAATGGAATTATTACTATAAGAAAAAGCTTTTTAATAGTTCTTAATAAAAACTAAATAATAACTATATACTTAAAAAAGAAGCTAATAGAGTCTCTATTATAGACTATTCGTGCTCATATATACTCTTAGTATTTGTGCCAATACCCTAGATGATGTTATCAAATATATCGCACGCATAGTATTAACACTAGATATACCAGCGATTTGAATATACCTATTTCTACCAAACCAGTCAAAATGACTGGTGCATAAAAAACAGGCTTCTTGTGGTTTCTAGTCTATATTTACTCTTAAAAATGACTAAAATAAAGTTGAACAATATTAATTATGTTTATAAAACGTACTCTCTAATTATAGCTACAAAAGTCATAACATCATTTCTGAAAAAAAAAATGTGTAATATAGTAGGAATTTTGAATTGAAATTGTCAGTCTAAATGGCTAAATGTCTAAGTGACCTAATACAAAAAATTTGTTTTGTGACAAAGTGTAGCGTAGCGCCTACAAAACTCTTAAATGCTAAAGAGACCCATTACTTGGAAGAACAAGAAAACAAAAGCTTTTTTGATAGTTTGTAACGTGAAGTCATAAATGGCATTGAAATAAGGATTTTAAAAATGTAAAATTTTGAATTAGGTCACTTTAATAATAACCGTGCACTATATTATATGTTGAAATCATTGGGATACTTTTTTAATGGTTACCTTAATAAATACTAAATCTAAGCTTAGAAAAAAGCTAATGTTGTCTTCATTATTGGCTATTTGGGCTCATAATTTATATACTCTAAGTATTTATAAGTACTAATACCGTCTCTTGAAAGTCTACTAAGACCGATGTTATCAAATACATAGTCAAGTGAACTTGGTGCGATATCTTGAAGCACGAATATATCACTTTAAGTCCAGTAGTCTTCATTGTGCCAAAGATTGGAGTGCTTCCTAACTTAAGCCTTCCCACTTCCGCCGAAGGTAGATTATGACAATATTATAATGCCCCGATAACGCAGTACTCTTATAACACGTTTTCATGTTATATCGATTTCAGTCCTTCAAATAACGCGTTTTCTCCCATATAACACGGTTTCCGGATCCCGATTTCCCACGTTCCACGTGTTAAAAAATCAAATTATTGAATTTGTGTGCCAGTTTTTGAATCGTTAGAAGATTAGTTATGCTATTTATAGTTATATATACTAAGTGGTGCTTAGTTCGTTATACATATATATTAAGAGGTGTACAAATTTTATTTTAAATAAAATATTTCTTTCTGAGCCATGTTTTTAATAAAACGCACGTATTTGATTCAGACCATAGTTTTATCTTAATATTCCATTTAAACTCCCTAAAACGAGCGTTATACGAGCGCGTTGTACGACAACGCGTTTTCCTATAACACGGAACTAATTTACCGCGTTATAGAGGGGATACGTACGGGGAGATACGTAGGTAGATTGAATATACCTTGTCGTGTAACATACACAGATTTATCACGGCTTGGTCATGATCGACATCCAAATCAATAAAACATCAATCCATTCTACTATACAATTTAAATTCACACCTTATATTATGTACAGTATACAGTAATCCACGTATAGAGCAACAAAAGGTCACCTTATAAACATGTAAAATTAAGGGATAAGAATCCCTAGGCTTTGCGATTTTGCCGTGGAGTCTATCTCCTGATGATGCTTCGATGCGGGGCGAATCGATTGTTGAGTTCGTAATAGTGAACGTGTGTAGTGCTTGTGTATTGTGGTGACGGTGGTGGTGTGTTTTTACGAATTCTGTATGTATCAGGTTTGAAAAAACAGATATTCCACTATACATTTAGCACTATATATGTTTTCTATTTACTTTATCGCGGATTATAGTAAATTAATATTAAAAGTCATTATTCCGAACAGCGAGAATACGTGACTATTATCAAGGCTGCATTACCCACCGAGCTATGTGACTAGTTTAGTCTTTTATAAAAAAAATTTTCGTTTAATTTATATTTACAACTAGTACCCGTGAATTCGTTACCGCCAACTTAAGTTCCCCCTTTTGTCAAATATTGAACTTGAAAGATGTTTGGCTAAGGACCCCGAGAAAATGAATAACACTTCCCATATTCTTGGCCAGATCTTATCAGTACTCGAAACTCTAATAAATTCTTTGTTATCATCTAAAAACTTAACATATACTGCCGCATTCATCGATTACATTCGCACAAGCGACAGGCGACGGTCGGCAACGTATTATTTTGTAACTTACCCACCCGCATAAAAGCATCATCATCATCCTCCTGCCCTTATCCCAATCTAAGTGGGGTCGGCACAACATGTTACAAACACATTGTTACATGATTTGGCTAGTTATTTATCGACCAGCCGCCTGCCTGACGTCAACTTACCTAAGTCGCCTCTTACGACACCTCGGTAAGAAATGAGGGTTGTCTATTCTACTCAGCCGGATACCACACAGCGGATCCACCCGTATAAAAGCATAACTTAAAAATTAATTTTAGTAAAGGTTACGTCGAAAGTCTGGCTTCCCATAGCACAGGTAATCCTTATTTGGGGGCCTGGATTTCGCTATATGTTTTACGATGTATATTGTTCTGATAATAAGTTAATATAAGCGTTTAACAAGCTGTGATAGCCCAGCGGTGAGACCGTGCGAGAGCTGTGATAGCCCAGCGGTGAGACCGTGCGACTCTTTCGAAGGGAACACGAGTTCCAACCCGGGCAGGCACCAATGAGTTTTTCTATTAAAACTCATGTGTCTAATTGATAATTGCAATTTATCACACGCTTTTCGGTGAAGAAAAACATCGTGAGGAAACTTGCATATCTCTAGAGAATTCTGGAGATATGTGTAACCTACCAACCCGCATTGGAGCAGCGTGGTAGGTCTTAGGCTCCAACTCCTCTCTCTAGAAACAAAGAGAGCAGGCCTATTCCCAGCAGTGGGATTGTAACAGGCCGGTACTTTACTTTATTTTTTAACAAGCTTCGTAAAGTAGAATAATAATAAATAAATTAAAAAATTCTTAATTCGTCCACACCACACGACAGCGTTATCGCATCTAAACCATAAGCATCCACTCAAATTACCGTCACCCTAACGATCGTAAAAACTTTCATAACGTAATACTTACATAATGTCTAATATCCATCATCACAGCGTTTTGTTCGACAAAAAAAGTCGTACTTTCACTCGACCGAGGATGGCATCAAAACAAAACTACTTTCACTTTACCAGAGCTGACTTTCAAAGGCACGACAAAGGATCTAACAAACGGACCTACAGTAAACTGTATTGTGCATTACGCATATTAGAAAGCTGTCAACTCGACATGATCCATACTATACACCATATTATAAATTCATGTCTGTCTGTAATTATTTTGAATAGAATAGCTTTATTCATTCACAAGACACAAAATAAACAATTTACACACAGAGAGAAGCAGTAACAAGAAGAAATTATATAAAAATAAAGGAAACTGATACACTTTCATACATTTTCGGGCCCAAGATATAAAAATATGAAAATGGGCCAATTAATAAGCTATTTTATTATTTAACTATCTAATAGCAGAGTTGTAAGAGATCAGTAAAAGTGAGGTATGTAAGTAACTTCGTGTATAAGCAATACAACAGAACTAACTACTTTGCTATAATCGGCACGGGTTAAGTGAATGCATGCAAAGCCAATGTGTATGAAGCAGGCAAAATCTACGCACCTTATACATGCAGGACCAGTTACCACATGCACCCCAAGGCGCAATTCACCAGCAACAACGCACACAAAAGCAGCACACACACCCACCACCACAATCTCGACGATCGTTTCGCCCCGAAACCGAAGCATCATCAGGAGGATAGGCTCCACGACAAAAATCGTACTGCAAACTTCGTGTATGTTAAACAGCTGATTTTTGAAGAACATATGTCATATTTTGTAGCATAGATAAGCGTAAACACAATAGATGGAACAAACAATTAATCGATTTCGGAACAAGAATTAAGTTTAACTTTAATGTCTTTAGTATTTAAAATATTTACCAATAAAATATTTCTGTTCAATATTATTTTGTATTATTATTTATATTGAAATAGTAATGTAATCTTGTTGTACTAATCGATTAAATGATTTTTAAATCAGACCAGAACTCATTAATTTGCTATAAAACTTTATTACTACTAGAATTCATATTGAGCTGTGTACCCAATGATAAGCATTGTGAGTAAAAGTCAATGTCTAATTTTGAGTAGGTACCTAATTATTTGCATTGAACCAGCATGTTGGGTGCATACTCGTATCGCTCCGAAGGACAGCGAAAGCTCAAATGTGGGATTGCAATGCACTACTTACATTCCCCTATTTATTCACTTCCGTTTATTTCAAATCACATTGCGTAGAATAAGCGATAATTTTCCAGCGTAATACCAATTTGGTGATAAAGGCACAAATGCGTCCTTTTAGCCGCTCATGTATTATTCAAATGATTCCCACACGATTGCCCTTTATTTGTGTAACGAGTACAACGAGTTCCGAATGGTGGCATAATAAAACATACCGATTTCACATAACCAGTCTTTTTTTCTGCGTGACTAAATTAACAAGACATTTCTGCAAATAGCTCTTTCCGCACTCTAACTGTATGAATGCTATTAAAAATAGAGGTTAAAGAAAACACTAGTGAAGTAGTCTGTCCACTCGAAGCACGTCAAAATTGAGTTCAAAGAAGTCGGTGACGTACATACAAGTGAACCCAATAAAAAGCTTTTTAAAAAACCGCCGATCAAGACAGTAGACGCATCATTTGGACTGATCTGAGATTAATCCCACACACATGTATATTTTTCTTATATTAACATCTTTCTTTTAATAAAACAATTTAATCCTTAGTAGTATTAGCGTGGTAGCGGGGATAAAATAGCAGAAATAACGTAAGTCTTCATGTATCGGCTAAAGCATTCTTGGAGCGGCCGTCCTCCAGGGCCATCTCGATGCAAATCCTTTGCTAAAGCCCTCCTCAATGGCCGTATATTTGAATTTTTCACTGCACACCTTGGACTCTCTATTTAACTGGAAATGGATAAACGGAATATATTCTCTTTGAAGCGTTCAAGTGATATAAAAGGTACATTCTGGAGGATTTGTGAATAGTCATAAACATTTTCGTCTCAACGGATGGAAACAAAAAAGAGACTGGTGTCTACTCTTGTATTCTCCAGTTTCGTGTATGGTTCAGAGACATGAAATTTAAAAGCGGTCGATCGCAAACGCAACGACGCATTCTAGATGTGGTACTCGAGAAGGATGCTACATTACCGTAAACGGCTCATCGTACTAATAACTCGATATTAGAGCAACTGCAAACACAAAAAAAATACCTCGTCTATTGAATGCCGCGTCTTTGAGTTCTTTGGTCACAGCGCACGAAAAATAGGCGACAGTCTCGAGGAGCTGATTGTGCCCGAAAACGTAGATGGAAAAAGACCGCGTGGAAGAAGTTCGCTGTATCGACCAAGTACGTACAGTATTCTAAACTAATGTCAGGCCTACCATGAACTCTTATAGCGACTCAATTGAAGACGTAAACGACGACCGCGAAACGATTTTTTTTGGTACCATGAAGTGTGGAATTGCATTGGGGTCGTAATGTTTGAAAAGGATAACGTTATATGAACTATAGATAACTTTGTCTCTTTTACTCACATGTTCTTAGGACGAATTCCGATCGCTCATTCTTCAACTACTTAAATTGTGCGTCTTTAAAACGTCATGGTATGAACAGGCAAAACAATTTAGTTTACGTCTTCAATTGAATTGCAATAAGAGTTCATGGTAGTCCTGCCGGGGGTCGCAGCAGATGGAAAAATGACATTCTGCAGTTGAAGGTTCTATGTTTGGTCACGATCTCTATCATTAGGGTAATCGAATAGAGTAGGAAGAGGATACACATTTTAAGTAACATCAATAACTCAAGCGTTTTTTAAAGTTTCCCGATATTAAACCGGATTATTTTTATTCTATACGTTACTTCGGTGTGTGTTAGCTTAAATTTTGACAAAGTTTAATATTAAGACAGACAAACTTTCACATTTATAATTTCAGTATAGATTAAGATGCTCAAAAAGAACAATAAAGCACAGTTTCGATATATTCCGACTTCGCACGCAAACATGTTTTCAAACTCACCCGGATAGATGTATGTACATACATAATTAATCTAGCATTTGGATATCGGGCTGGCCATTTATTGCACGCACCTAGTTATATACGAAATAGGAGAGGAAACGGTTCATTAATATACATCGTTTGGAAATTTACGTCCTGTACGCTGTATTCGAATAACGCAATAGGTATCTGGGTGGGAATGCGCGGTCCAACTCTTTAGACCGCGTGGATACTTCGAATTTTTAATGAATCAAAGATATTTCTTGAAATCTTTTAATTTGATAAACGAATGACTTGAATTATTTTAACAAAGATCAGAAAAAGCTGCATCAAATTATATATATCAAAATGAAACAAAGCGAATTGCATTGATGTCGATTACATAAAAATTAACTTTGACTAATTGCATTTCGATTTTTGTCGTGGAGGCTATATCCTGAAATGAGTGTTACATAAATATTGTCGTAGTCAATGTTTGTGGTCCTTGTGTTGTGTGTTTTTGGTGGTCGTGTTTTGTGATACGTGGTGGTCGTGTTTTAATCCTGCATGTATAAGGTATGTCAACGATTTCTGCTTCCTACTCTTGGTATTACATATATTTATTTATCAGACAAAATAAGAAGCTCTATGATAACTTTTGTTATGGATTATAATTGAAAGCCGGATCCGAGTTCAAACCCGGGCAGGCACCAATGAGTTTTTCTATTAAAACTCATGTGTGTAATTGATAACTGCAATTTATCACACGCTTTTCGGTGAAGGAAAACATCGTGAGGAAACCTGCATATCTCTAGGGAATTCTAGAGATATGTGTAACCTACCAATCCGCATTGGAGCAGCGTGGTAGGTTTTAGCTCCATCCCATCTCTCCACAAGCGGAGAGAGGAGGCCCATTCCCAGCAGGAGGATTGTAACAGGCCGCTACATTACATGGATTAGAATTATTTCGATTATTAATAAAAGTTTATGAAATCTAATAATAAACATAATGTTATTTGTAAAAAATAAAAATGTACACAAATTATTAAGGAAGGTAATAAAAATTCCATTAGAAATTATTGTTGCTTTCCAACATTTAACAATCTTGTAACAAAGCCTCGAGCACATAAATCTGTGCCGTAACAAATCGTACAATGAACACAAACAACGGGACATAATAACAAAGATGTGAAAAAGAGCAGTTAGGACTGAGGCAAATACGTGAATAAACCAAGCCTGTTCGGTTACTAAAAGGAAGGGGAATTATGAGGACATAAAAAGGGGGGGAAAAGGAGACAATGCCAGGGGAGCTGTGTGGCTCGTTATGAGGTCCCCGGACGTAAATATGTATTGCCAAGATATTCCCCACTCGTCCGATTCATTTTTCAATTCAAAATAATGATCAGTATCTAGGAACATGCGTTTCAAGACATGTTTTGCTTTATTTTTTGACCAAGCTATGACCCGACAGACGTTGTGCTGTTGTAGCTATTTCATTAACGAGGTTTTTGAAAACGTACAAAATGTTTTTTTTTGTTGTAAGAACTGTCTCCTGACTTCTGAGAATAGAGTATAAAAGCTTCACTAGTTTCGGATAACATCGTGTTAAGGGTGTCCCCTCATGAGGCTGAGTCACAGCTTAAGACAAAGCTTAGTCAAGGGATGACTATATGGCTGCTATTGCTCATCAACCCGTGTGGATGTGAGGTGAAGCCTCGACAGCTCGATATCATTAAACTGGTACCCAATTTCCTAGTGTGTTTATGTGTGTGCAATCGTGATTTGATGATCAGTTACTATTGGGTTCTTTTCGGATGCCAATGTTTTCAATACGTCTGATTGATCGAACTAGATCTTGAAAAGGAAGCGTGATAGATTAACAGCCTTACTTATAAACGTTAATAAATTTAAATAATTATTTACTGGTTAGTTAAGAAACTTTTTTACTTGTAAACGATAATTAACTTTAAATACTGTTTAAACTTTAAAAAGTAGTTATTTTAAAGGAAACATAAAACAAGTTTTGTCGGTTTTGAGCATCGACATAAACCAATAATTTGTTATTAACAGTAACAATCTGTGTCGCTACAGACTAAAAATTAAGAATATCACAATTTCATTCGGTCTTTTGTTGCAGTTCTTAAATATTTCGTACGTTGATTAACTAATTGCATCTAAAGTAACGTTTATAAGTAACGAAAGTTAAACAACTGTATAACCATTTAAGTATTTGTTAGTTAAATAATTGTTTACTCAGTGACTAAAGATTTTTTATAAGTAAGACTGTAAATCTTTAATGCAAACACGCTCCACGTTTACCTTTATCATCGCTTTTCATCAATCACCTTTGATTTACTCAATGAAAAAGAAAATTAATTGTGGCTTTGTTGGTTTACTTTATAAAATAAAATTTATACGTATTTTGATGTATCGAGTGGGGAATAAACTCATACAGGATAGTTTAAAAAAACTGTTTGCGCAATACGAGCGAGGCGATAATGTTTGGTCGCTGGCGGGCTATTGATTAGTTTTTTTCCATCCCTTGTGTACCAGCGATCTGACCCGGCGTTACGTATGTATTTCCCTGGGGGAGTGATGAATTCTGCTTTTAAATTACTTTGAATTAGTTACGGTTCAAAGATGAACGATTCGCTCTTTGAGGACGAATTGTCCATGTTACACGGTTCTGTTCTTACGTAGTGCTAGGTGCTCATACGATCCTAGGTCGTTACGACAAAATCAGCGAACCATAAATTGAAATATTCGTATAAAGCTTTAAAGATAACTTAGGGCGAAAGTATGCATCTCTCGTTGAGAGTTATATATTTGTGCCGTTTGCAGTTGAGACCCTAGGGCCATGGAGCCAAAGTGCAAAAAAATTTTTATCCGTTTTAACACCTCGGTTGATCGCCTCTTCGGGTGACAAGAGGGCTGGCTCCTTTTTCGCACAAAGAATCAGCTTAGCGATTCAACGCGGAAACGCTGCCAGCATTCTTGGGACCATTCCACGTGGGCATGATTTGTATAGTAGTAGCGTGTAAGTAATTTAAGATAGATATAACTTGTATATATTTGTTATAAATAAAAAAATAAAAAACTTAGGGTAAAGTGTTCAAATACCTTTTTTAAATAATTTATAGATTTAGGCGTTAATATGTTACTATATTAGACTATATTTACTAATCCGGCTGATATATCTGTGTGAGGTAACTTAAAGGCAAACCTTTTAACCTTTTTAGCTATAAGTTTATTTCTTCATATTACATTTTTTAGTTATAGGCTAGCCTCCTAAGATCTCCAAACAACTTTTTTGGTATAAATTCTTACGCTTTATATAACGATCCGTGACTTTCAAAAAGATTTTAACGGTCACACATTTTACAACAAACAAACGTTCTCAATGTATTAAAATATTTCACATTTTCGCTTCTAAGGATTCATTACAAGGAGCGTGCGCACACGTAACGACTCTCTAAGGGAATACTCTCTGTTCATGCGTAAGCTGTCAGAAAAATTAGATAGTTTAATGATACTGGAACAAAAAAGCTGTATATACTGTTTACGTCGTAGCATTGTGTCATAAGGAATACTGTTGTGTGAGAAATGTGTGGATATTGACAAAAGTGACTTATTATGGAGAGCTTTTTTATATTTTAAGACCCCATATTGCCCTTTGAGAAAATAATTTTAATTTGTGAGTGTAACTAAAATTTATAGTATGCTTATATTACCTTATGACTGGCCCGTTGGCGCAGTGGGTTGTGACCCTGACTTCAGCTCCGCGGATCGCGGGTTCGATTCCCGCCGAGGGCCAACATTTTCTATAAACAATTTGTTGGTTCTTCGAGCCTGGGTATATATTTGTATTTAAGTTTGTATTTAAAATTATATATGTAGTATATCTACCAGTTGTCCGTCACCCATAACACAAGTATTGTGTTACTTTGGGGTCGGACGACCGTGTGTGTAAGTGTCCCATATATTTTATATTGGTTGCGAATTTACAGTATATGGAAATTATTTACAGTAACATATTTTTTGCACTAAAGAACATCATAAAAATATGAAAGATGTGTGTATTGTACACAAAATAGAACCTGCGCCGCCATGCATCTCTCCAAGAAGAGAGATATCTTGGCTGGAAATCAATTTTAAATGAGTTTTATAAATACACGTGAATTATTGTGAGTTCATTTATACTTATGAGTTAATTTTTTTGGTTTTAGCTAAATATTTGATATTTTTATTTAATATTTTCTATTTTATTTGAAGTTTCTTTCAAGATATTCTTTTTGCTCAAAAGATAAATTAATATTTAATCATATTAAGAGCCGTCAAAGATAAAGGCTTTTCTTTTATAAGGTAAGTCAAACAGAGTTCAATTATTCTTTGATCAGACGTCCGTTCCAATTTACGCTTGGGAGAATAATTTTATTATTAAAAAATGTTCGGCAAGTGTTTGTGCTGCTCAAACTAAATTAAAACACAGCTTTCTTAATTATCGGACGTTTTATAGAAAAAGTTATTATGAAAGATGAAGTAGGTTGAAAGTTAATCCTGAGTCCTGAATTAAAATGTTAGGTTTTTTTTATTTTCTAAGAAAGGAATACTATATAAATATTCATTATACTATAGAAACTTAGTTCAGCGGCTTACGCTGTCAGAAAGATAAGATGGATAACAGATGTCGAAACAGCAAAACTTGTTTATTCTGCTTACTTCCATAACATTATGTCTTACGGAATATTGTTATGGGGTAAATGCGCGGCCATTGAAATAATTTTTGTATTACAAAAAAAAGTCATATCGACTGTGAACTGGCAAATTGTCCTATCTTATTTTTGACAACTGTTCAGGAAGAATAAAAAACGTGATTATTAATACATTCGCAATAATTTTTATGAAATAAAAAACAGATGACTTTAAATATGTTTATTTATTTGCAAGTTTTCTTGTAGATAATACATGTTGATACGGTAAATGATGGGCAGTAGTACCCGATGCCCTTAGAAAATGATTTTGCTTAAAATTGAGATAGGACGTATTACCGGTTCACAGTCGATATGTTGCATCAACAATTTAAATTCGCGCGATTCCCTGCGAGAGAAGTTCAAGGAAACACGTATTCTTAGATTGGCTTCACATTATATTTTTAGTTATTTAATTTTTGTACATATGAATATAATAATTATAAAAAGATTGGCGATGTATATAATAGACAAAGTAGGAACCGACATAAGCTTGCGGTTCCTGCTTTGCGTCTTGCAAAAGTTCGTAATTCGTTTGTGGGATTGAGTATAAGATTCTATAATAAAATTCCACAATCTACTTTAACTTTACCATTACAGCAGTTTAAAAATACTATTTAAAAAAGGCTAATTCAGAAAACCTATTATACTATTGAAGATTACTTAGACGATAAGAATGCGTGGATATAGCTTCTCTTCAACCTTGTACAAGACATTAATAACTATATGTAACTAGTGATAAGAATTATTCTTTGAAAAAAGCAACCGCCGAGTTTCTTGCTGGTTCTTCTCGGTAGGAACAGCTTTCCGAACCAGCAGTAGATGCTGACGATTCAAAAGCAACTTGTTTACAAGTTTACTTGAATAAATAATATTTTGAATTTGAATTAATTATAAATAAAATAGTTGCAGCTGGTTACGATGACATGGTTGGGAGTTGGTCTGTCTTTTTTGTATAAAAGGATTGGAGTTTAGATCTACCCCTGTGCAGATTTGGTGGGTTACTCCAAACACCTTCCTGAACATAAGGAGAGGTTAAACCTATCACGTTATTTCAATGCCGATCGACAGAATGTCTAAGGTTTGTGTATATTAACAGTTTTCCAAGTTTTTTATTACCTATACGTACTGGTACCTATAGGTAGGTATCCCTCTCTGGTTTTCTACATAAACTTTGCACTCCGTTCGAAACCGTGGTGTGCAGCTGTTATATAATCCGCGTGAAAGTTTGGGAGTTACTTTTGGGCTTAATGCTACCTAATACTGGTATGGCCACTGATTAAGGGTGCGAATAAATTTGGCGAATCTAAAACGGTACGGCTACATTATCGAAATTATAATATATAATTGTGCGATATTGCAATAAAACTTCGGTGATGTATAAGCGCCCTTATAAGCGATCTAACAAAAATCAGGCCTGAGGCGTTTGCACGAACATTAGGATAGGAAAGGCATTAATGGTTATGGAAAAATAAGTGAATGAGACGGATGAAAATGTGATATAGCTTTTACGTTGTGTCAAAGATAATAAGGATTGAAGATGGATGTTTATTTGATAATCCGTATAAGAGCAGTATTGTGGGTCTGAGCAAATTTTTTTCTCCGAAGCGAAAGCAGGTCTTTGTACAGCAGAGAGTTATTAATACGCTTTTCTTGTAATACTTAAGTTTTTTTTAAAATTTATGTACATAGTACCTAGTTTTATTCACGAATATTCCAACATCAAGTTTCAAAAAAGGGTAACGATGAAACTGATGACAGATTTAAATTTGAGATGACAGCAGTATTTTAAGTCGAGCAGCCGACTTGCTTTTCATCGGTAAATCGCAGACTCAAAACTTTTTTAATTTTGAAAATCTCTCTTGCTGTGAAATCACCACAATTTGCATAATCTTGATATTAGCTTCCAAACGCTCATTACTTTCAAGCTGTGTATTTGAATCGACAAGTGTTTCATACTGTTTTATAAATAATATAGCTATTGGCTCATCTTTGCCCAGGCATACGCCTAAAGTGGGGAGATTCCATTCCTGCATCAATCTTTCTGGACTCCTACAACTTAAAATTGAAAAGATAGTAACTAGGCATTATAAGTTAAGCTGTACATTGGCACCTTAAGCTGCATCATAGGCGAGATTGTCACCTATGCCTCATCGTTAATAAAAAAAGTTACGTACAGTAAAAAATGTAAAAACTTTAGTGAAAGAGAATATATGTATCCTAGTAACCGACTCATTTGAACTTAATTTTGACCCTCTTTGACCGATTTCATTTAATTTTCAGATTTATTTCAAACTTATCAGGAACCGGTGTCTATACAATTAAATAAAAAACTTGAAACAATATCATCCTGCCCTTATACCACTCTAATTGCGGTCGGCACAACATGTTATAAAACATGTTGTCACATGATTTAGCTACGTATTTTACGACTGGCCTCCTGCCTGACGTTAATTTACCTTAGTCGTATTGTACAACACCTCGGTAAGAAATGAGGGTGGTCTATTCTACGCAACCGGATACCACACGTCGGATACAAAATAGCATCTTTATCATTATTTTTTTAACAATTATATGCACTAAAATTGAACATTAAATACAATTTCCTAAAAATTTTTTAGATTTTTAAACTCAACGCTAACACGCTTTCGAACTAAAAAGTAGTAAATAACGAAAAACAGTTCTTGTGAACAGTGAAATGTGTTGAGTGTTTGTCCTTTATCTTATGTAATATCGAGCACACCACGTGACCCACGTGACGTTGAACCGCCGTGTGGTATTCGGTTGAGTAGAATAGACCATCCTCTTTCTTACCGAGTGGTCGTAAAATACGACTAAGGTAAATTGACGTCAGGCAGGCGGCCGATCGTAAAATACGTAGCCGAATCATGTGACAACATGTTTGTAACGTGTTGTGCCGACCTCACTTATAGAGGGATAAGGGCAGGAGAATGAGATCGACTACACCACGCTTTTTTCACTTCTTAGTTTTACTTTTTTTTTATTTTAATACTAGCCGACCCGGCGAATTTCGTAACACCTAACAGTCATGAATGATGTGTTACCTTTTAGCTGAACTAATGTAAGCTTTGATGAACGTAATACAATGACACAAAATAAATTTCTGAACGCTCGCGTAAATGTTAATCATTTGTCATTATTACTGTACGCACGCATAAATATTAGAGAAACTTCTATGTATCTGCTTAAAGCACTTTTCAACTTTTTTAATTAATTAAAAAAATACAGACAATAGTTTATTCACCCTTTTTAAAAAGTTCACATATTTCTGAACGCATGCATTAACGTCACTTACGTTACTTACAGTATTCTACAGGATGACAACAAATGTTTGACAGGTACGAAACTAATTTATTTTCATAATTATGTATTAGATTTTTCAATGTTTTAAAGATATATTCTGCTATTCGGGGCAGAGACAAATCCAACGGATCAAAGCCTTGAAAATTGGTCAAGCAGATCTCGAGTTATAAGTGTTGTAACAAACACAACTTTCTTTTATATATATAGATTCTTAAATGGAAAATGTTCTTAAATGAACTTCTTCAATTATCTACTCCGCTAGTAACCTAAACATTACAGAGGCTCAAAAAGATGCGGGAAATTGGGTCAATGTGTATTGAGTGGCTATTTAACTTTTGTACTACGAAGAGGCCTCGTGCATGGCTGAGTGGGCGTTGAGGAAAACTTCCACGGCGGCATTATAGCTGGGAGTTAGTAAAAAAACGATATAAAAAGGCTCTTTGGCTATGGCATAGAGCTTCGGGATTATACTGAGGACTCTCGTGTGTGAGATTTATCTTAAAAGAATGAAAGTAATTTATTGTACTTAACCCATTATTGAGGCGCCATTTTTGTTTTGTTTTTTAAAACCACTGAACATGCACTGGTGGATATCGTTTTATAATACTTTTGTAATATACGAACGGTGAGACAGTATGCCTCCTTCGAGGGGGGTCGAAGGGGTTCAAACCCCGGGGAGGCATTAATGAGATTATCAGTTAACCCTTATGTACCTAATTGATATTTGCAATATATCACTATAAACCTGCATATTGACTGGCCCGTTGGCGCAGTGGGTAGTGACCCTGCCTTCATCTCCGCGGGTCGCGAGTTCGATTCCCGCCAAGGGCCAACATTTTCTATAAACAATTTGTTGGTTCTTCGAACCTGGGTGTGTATTTGTATTTAAGTATGTATTTAAAATTATATATGCAGTATATCCACCAGTTGTCTGTCGTCCATAACACAAGTATTAAGTTACTTTGAGGTCGGACGACCATGTGTGTAAGTGTCCCATATATTTATTTATTTATATCCCTTGAGAAGTCAGGTATGTATAAACTATCAATCCGCATTGGAAAAGCGTGGTAAGCTCTAACTCCTTTTCTGAGAGGTTTCCGAAACGATCTAATTTATTAAAGCCTATTTCCGATGCATCGATTAGTGGGCGGAGTAACAGTGCCCACAGTTTTGAGAGACCCCGACCCGAAGTAGGCGCTTTTCAGGGCACACAGCCGCTTCTGCCAGAGACGGGTGCAATGTGTAAAATGTTACCCTATCTCTGCCACCAGTAGCATGGTGGAACACCATAAGGTTTTTAATCGATGAAAGTCAGACATAACCGCAGTCGTCATCAGGCGACGACGACCCATAATAGGGTTTCCTGATGTAAATAAAAAGCCGTTACCTGACCAGGGTTTCAGAAATCGTGAGCCTATTGAGAGTCCCTCGTTGCCGCAATTGGCTAACACGGTTATATGGTGCTAATATTGTTTTAAATTATTTATTACGTGGAAGTATTCCGTAAACCCCTTCCTGTTTAATAACGAGGTGCTTTAACTGAAGGGTTAAAATTTCGAGTGAGTATAATTTACGTACACAGCGAATAAACAGACCGCTGGAATCGCACAAGTGGCCCGTTCGCTTTGAGGCTGGCCAATGTTTCAGTTGTTTCGTACAAGTGGACGAGGAAGGGAGAATTTGAGGGGGCGCCGAACAAAATAGATGAATAAAAGTGCATGAGGCTTATCGTTTTTATTAGAACCTAGCAGTACGGCCACGCGTTGTTGTGGCTCAGAATGGTTTCGATTTTCCTTCGAAACAAAACTCGAAACCATTCTGACAAAACAAAACTGTCATAGATGGTTCGAAAAAAATGCTCCAATCGCCACCAAACTTTACAGGATTATCCGCAGGATTAATCTAGTCTGGATTTTTTTAACTCGATCCTTCCGTTTCGGATTCTATATAGAACACACATACTTTCTTTTTTATAAATATACATAGAAGACTAGTGTAACTCGCGACTTCCCTCGCGGCGACTAATGTATTATATTATTTTTGTCTTGGTCCCGAAGCAAAAAAGTGATTTTTTGTGCTAAATTTCATCAATATTGCAGATCAGCGGCTCATCTGTGAAAGCGTAACAGACATACAGACAGATTTTTTCATTTAAAATATAAGTATGAATAACCACAACCAACAAAAAATGGACGTTACATTGTCGGTTGTTGGTTGTGGTTATTCAACGCTGATCAACGCTTTTAGAAAATTTAAGCGTTTCATGCTCTTTCACTCTATTGTATTGGATGAACGAGGTCTTTTTTCAACTGTGGGGTAGTAGTAAGTAGCGGCCTGTTACAATCCCACTGAAGGGAATAGGCCTCCTCTCTCCGTTTTTGGAGAGATGAGTTGGAGCTAAGACCTACCATGCTGCTCCAGTGTGTATTGGTAGGTTACACATATCTCCAGAGTTCTCTAGAGATATGCAGGTTTCCTCACGATGTTTTCCTTCACCGAAAAGCGTGTGATAAATTGCAATTACCAATTAGACACATGAGTTTTAATAGAAAAACTCATTGGTGCCTGCCCGGGTTTGAACTCGTGTTCCCCTCGAAAGAGTCGCACGGTCTCACCGCTAGGCTATCACAGCTCGTGGGGTAGTAACATGCATCTTTTTATTTATATTTATCGTTTTATTACCATTATTTTATAGTATGTTCAAATGGTACGATAAAGTTTGCGCCGGCAGGTACACTAATTAAGTCATACCACCGACACCTTGTACGGCTAACTCAATTATACATAGTGACAGTCAGTTATAACTGTTAGCGACACATATCCTGTTACCGCTGCTCACAAGAGTATCTTGCAGTTTTCTAATAGATCATCGTACCGAGATACCGCTTGTATTCGCTTACTTTCAATTAACCTAGTATTTTTTTATGAAAAATACTTTATCGGGACAATATTAGGCTTTATTTTATTACTTTATTTATTACGACATAAGTACCTATAATGTATATGTGTAACATGAGTATTATCTTGCCTTGTAAGCCATGTGTACTGGAAGATGAAATCGCCTGTACCTTAGTAATGGCGGCTGTATACTCTCTGCAGGACACCCCGAGACATACCAAGTGTGAGAGTATACAAATTAGGTCTCCCCTCGCCTCAGTATGTCAGGGTATCGGTAAGCGCGTCATTGTTCACTCGAGAATGTGCATGGTCACTCCGAGCTTATAGCTCTCCGGCGAGACATAGCTAGTGCTCACTGGTGATAGTGTACAGTCGCCAAAAGGGTTTGCTAAATCAAACTTTTGTACATAATTATAAAAAGATTGGTGATGTATATAATAGACAAAGTAGGAACCGACATAAGCTTGCAGTTCCTGCTTTGCGCCTTTCAAAAGTTAATAAGTCATTTGTGGGTTTGGGTATAAGATTCTATAATAAAATCCCGCAATCGATTTTTATCTTTACCCCTACACTAGATTAAAAACGCTGTTAAAGGGAGGCTGATACAAAAAGCCTACTATACTATTGAGGATTATATAGATGATAAAAATGCGTGGATTTAGCTACTCCTCTATCTTGTATAAGATAGTAACAACCAAATGTAACTAGTTATAAGAATTTTATTTGAAAAGAGCAACCACCGAGTTTCATGCTGGCTCTTCTTGGTAGGAACAGCAGTAGAGTTGACAATTCACATTACTTAAATAAAGAATTTGAATTTGAAAAAAACCAGAAACGTTTTTGAGTTTTCTATAAATTGTTGTGTGTGTTACGACGTATTTTAAATAGAACCTCTTTCATATAGTTGGCCAGTAATAAAAAAAAAAACATTGTCGCTGTCATTATGTGTTTAGTTGTTGAAAAAAAGATTAAATGAGTTGACTTTTGGAAAATTGCTTCTTATTTATTGAATAAGTGTAATGGAAAAATATTGTTGTCGTTATATTCAGAAGTGCGATGGAAACCTATAACCCACAAATAAAATGTAAAAAACGTAATATTAAGAGAGTGAAGAAAAAACAAGTGACGGTAACGTGTAATAGTGTTGACATAAATGTAATTCCCGCTTGGGTTTTAACGTAGGAAATAAAAGATGGGAAGCTTTATTTAGTATACGGGGATAAATGCAATGCTTGTAACATTTAATAATTGACTTTACAGAAAGCTAATACCATTCCTGCGCCAATTGCGGCGCAATTGTTTCAGAATGGCCGACTCTAACAGCAGGAAAAAAGGCGAGCAGAAATGTAGCATGCATGTAGCAAGCAAGCCATGGCGATGAGCGTTAGCATTAGCAAGCCTGTTTACGTATGCATCTGCTGAGATGGTTGCCATTAATTGTGCTGTGTTATGCCATGACAGCGAGAGCTTAAGGGTTAAAAGAGCAAGTATTGAGTTTCTTGCCGATTCTTCTCAGTACAATCAGCATTCCGAATCGGTGGTAGAATCATTCCCAGAAGTCAGCTTATTAGATTTGCGGGGTCGCAAATGTTGTCAGGATGGTCGACTGTTACGACGTATTTTAAATACAACCTCTTTCATATAGTTGGCCAGTAATAAAAAAAAAAAACATTGTCGCTGTCATTATGTGTTTAGTTGTTGAAAAAAAGATTAAATGAGTTGACTTTTGGAAAATTGCTTCTTATTTATTGAATAAGTGTAATGGAAAAATATTGTTGTCGTTATATGTGCTTGATTAATAATTTATAAAATAAGCGTTACTTGGTGGAGTTCCGTAATTCAAAAAATAAAGAATTATTTTGCTTTAATCTAAATCAAAGTCTCAAAGTGGGACGCATAGAGGATTCGTAAAACGCATGCAAACTTCTCAATCTATTATTATTCCATATTCGTTACTATATTACCCAAATTGTTGTTCTTATATCTGCCATGTTCAATTTGTTTTTGTATACAATGTGCGCATGTAAAGAACCATGCTGTTAGAATAAACAATCACTATAAAATGTATCGCATACACAGAAATATTTATCAATGCAAATAGCATTGTTTGCAAACAGTGCAGCCTGCAATTCAACTCTTGCATATAAAGCAGATTCGTGGAGATTAATGGGCCAATCGAAACCATTCCGTATTTTACCGAGCGTAAGTTTGACAATTGTATGTGCGAATTAAATTTGTTTTGGCTATCGTTTCTTGATATATTATTACGTTTGTTTGCGACGTCTGGAAAGTGCTTCGATCTGGATATACTAATGACAGCCAGTTTGATACGGTAGAGGTCTGCGTCAAGTTGATATATAACTTCTTAAATAGTTAAATTTTAGTAAATGTAAATTCATCAGCAACCCGTCTCTGTCCACTGTTGGACATAGGTCTCCCCATGGCACGCCACTGAGCTTGGTAAATGTAAATGTAAATAATTACTTTTATTTATTTTGCATCTTTTTATCTTTGTGTCATCATCATCATTCTCCTGCCCTTATCCCACTCTAAGTGGGGTTGGCACAACATGTTACAAACATGTTATCACATGATTTGGCTGCGTATTTTATGACCGGCTGCATGCCTGACGTCAGCTTACCTTAGTCGCCTTTTACGGCATCTCGGTAAGAAATGAGGGTGGTCTATTTTATGCAGCCGGATACAACACGGCACATAACTTAGTCGCCTCTTACGACACCTTGGTAAGAAAGAAGGGTGATCTATTCTATTCTGCCGGATACCACACGGCGTCATTTTTCTTTAATCTTTTGTGTATAATGTGCAAATATTAATCTATTTATATAGTTTTTTTCTATTTTGTTATCCATGTTTCATTTCTTGTCTTTTTCCTTCTGTCACTCAAAGGTTGGCGGGTAGAGATCCCTTTTAGGGATAAGTCCGCCTTTTTACATGTGCTATTTGTAACCCTTTTTTAACATTATGTATGTGCAATAAAGACATAAATAAATAACTTCGACTACAATAATTCAATATTGTTATCTTACTGCTCAATAATAGGAGAAAGGAGGTTTCCTTGAAAATTTGAGATCAGATCAGGCTGGTTCGTCCATAAAACATTTCGAAAACAAGCATATACGAATTTATGATGTATGTATGTACTAGTTATAACTTCGACTTTGGCATTGATAAATAAACTTCTTAAAAGAATTCAATTCGATATTAATACTTGTTCAATAATCAATAATATTGATTGTATTATTATATTCTTAATACAAAAGTAATAATAAAATAATTTTGCTATAATCCGCGATACAGTAACTAGAAAATATATATAATGTTAAATGTATAGTGGACTATCCGTATTTTCTTACCCCATAAGTGCAGGATTCGTAAAAAAACATGCACAAACTTCCACCACTTTCACCACAATACACAAGCACTACATACGTTCACTATCACAAACTCAACAATCGTTTCGCTCCGCAACCAAAGCATCGTCAGGAGATAGACTACGACAAAATCGCAAAGCATTTGCTTGTGTTTTTACGAATACTGCATGTAACGAGTATGAAAAAACGGGTATATATATATAGTGCTAAATGTATAGTGTTTAGTCCACTATATATTTAGCACTATATATTTTTTCTACTTACTGTATCGCGGATTATAGCAAAATAATTTTATTATTACTTTTGTATTATGGGTCTCCGCAAAGTAACGCCTAATTATATAAATTATATTCTTAATATTATTCAAAATAGCAATTCAATATCTCATAAGATTAAGCATTTTTTCAAAAGAATCAAAGGTTAAAGTATGTTAATGGAGTCTAGATGGATTTAGCGCTAATACTAAATCTATTTGCAAAGCGATTAAAGCCAGGTCATTCGTTCATTGATTTACGCCAGACTTGATTATGTCATCGATTTATTGTCAAACGTTATGCAAACATTAAAAACACACATGGATCTGATTACATAAATATAAAACGTAAACGTTTGCAATCGTCGAGTTGTATTTAATTTTCTAGCGGTCGTTTACATACGAGAACAATTTAGAATAAATTCGTAGTTTCGGAATTTGTATTTATAATGTACCTTTATAATATAAGCCGACACAATAATAAATATGTATCCGGTTGACTAGAATAGCCACCCTCATTTTTTACCGAGATCTCGTAAAAGGCGTCTAAGGTCAATCGACCTGCCGTGTGCTATCGGGCTGAGCAGAATAGACCACCCTCATTTCTTACCGAGGTGTCGTAAAAGGCGACCAAGGTAAGTCGACCCAGGGTGTGATATCCAGCCGAGTAGAATAGACTACCTCTTTCTTGCCAAGGTGTCGTAAAATACGACTAAGGTAAGTTGACGTCAGGCAGGCGGCCGGTCGTAAAATACGTAGCCAAAACATATGACATCATGTTGTATAACATATTGATGACACAATAGTAAATATGTATAATGTACGTATTATTTGGTTGTTTGTCTGTGGCAATTATAAAACAAAGTATAAGAATACACGTGTGAGATAATAGTTGCTTAAATAACAGGCTCGTGTCTTCAAGTCGGTTCTATACTAAACAGGAATTCGACAATAAAATTATCTACCTTAGAAGTACATTAATATGTGACAGTCACCGACTGCACCGAGAGCACAAATCTATTCATTCAAACATTGATATAAGTTTCTTATATGCGTAATAAATATTTGCGGTCAATCATAGGACGTATGATATATAAAACTCCTTGACCTTTCTTACCATTCGGATCCTGAACTATCCAAATATATTCGAGTAATCATAATATTTACATTCAATCGTACGGTATAAGGTTTCAAATGGGTATCTCGTCATCAATTCTATCTATAACGGATTCAATCTTTCTACATTTATAAAAATTAGCTATAGCCGCGGTTTCGTTCCAATGTGATTTTTTTTATAACAAAGGAAAAACGGTTTTTCAATCCTATATATGGGTCCGGCGAATAACTGCACGTAATTTCATTAATATTGCTCAATCGGATAGGCCATGAAAACGTAAGAGACAAATAGAAACTTTAGCATTCATAAATTATTAGAAGTACCCACGACTACGCTTAAGTAAAACTGGTAAAAAAAACGAATTTTTATGCTATAAGTTACCCCGGTTTTTAAGCTGTAATTGTGCCAAATCTCATCAATATTTTGTCACATCAATAGCAATTTCTTTTCTTATTTAACAAGTTACCACACGTATCACAAAATGGTGCCGCCACCAGCAGCACTCCAAACAAGCACTACACACACTCCCTGCTACAATCTCTACGATCGTTTCGCCCTGAAACCTATGTAAGTAACCTATGTATCATCAGGAGGATAGGCTCCACGACAAACCATTAGCATTGACGTTTTGTGATATTTGTGACTTGTCCTGCATATATAAGGTATGTGAACGTTGCCTGCTTCATACACTTAGCATTGTATATTTTCTTTAATTTATTAATTTATTAACAAACGTGGATTATAGCAAAATAATTCTACTTTAACTTTTGTAAGTTATTTAAAGACTAGAGAAAAATCCATAGTTATTATATTTGTAATATATGTATAAGTTTTTCTTTTTCTACCTTCTGAGTCGATTGTTATGTTTTTTTTTTATATGAAGAAAGCTGTAGGGCTCGAAAGTGATGAAGGTTATTTTTCACTTTTGGCTGAAGTTCAGACGGAGTTGCGGGCTGAAACTGGTAATTGCATATTTGAGTTTAGTTTCTGATACCCCGAAGTCGTTCACTTTTTCCTTGAGAATTTTGTCCACGTCTCGATTTCATATCTTTGGCGATTGGCAAGCTTTCGACGACATTGCAAATATTGGATACGGAAATTGGATTCTGAAGTACGAGTACAGCAATTCTTTACACTATCGGTTCTACTAGGACGCGTAATAAGAATGAAAAAGACATAACAGATAGATATATAAGTTGTCTTGAAAGAAAGTATTTTTTCCAACGATGAACATAAGTCCATTAGGTCCTTTCTAGTAACTTTTACGTTTTTCGGTCCTTGGATATCGTTCCAACACCTTAGGAGTACATACAACATACATTGGTCTTGCAACGATATGCCTTACCCATCGACCTACACAGCCATCGAAATTTTTGTCCACGTTTATGATTTGATCACGTGACCACACAAAATACACCACGCCCGCAGGCACTTTCCGGTACTTATAATCCCCATAGTCAATAGGTAATAGGCACTGTTTAAAGTATTTGGTCTTCAGTTAATGATTATGGATGTTAAGTTTTGCTTGAGTTTCTCAACGTCAACCGTCAACTAAAACTACTTCTGTTGATTGAACATATATAATATTATTAGAAATGTCAGGAATTTCACTTAATATCTCAGCCTTCTCACAAAGTCAACAAAGACTAACATACAGCTACAACATATGTAACAGGCCTAACATGTATTAACAGTTTAAGTTTCGTATAATTTGGAATTATTATGCCAGGACGAATCTGCCACCTTACACGATTCTACCACCAGTTCGGAACACTACTATCCACTAAAAAGAACTGGCAAGAAACTCAGTGATAACTCTTATCGCGAATATTAACTATTCGAGGTTAGATTTTATTAACACGGAACGTAATGTGGGTAGGTGCGGATCTCTCCGAACAACATCAAACACCATTATAGTAATCACTCTAATATGAGGGTAGATTCTAATAACAATTAACACTTAATTTAGGTACTCGCGGATCTACCTAACCAAAATTAAAGCGACACAGTAATAATTACACCTTGTTTAACCAAGGCAGGTTGTTCAGACACGATCAACAATACGATCTACGATCGTACAAGTTTCGTTTACAACGAAACTCCAACAGAACGGTCTAGCCGCGTAAGCGTAAGCTAATAACCGTAAGAGTCGAGTATTACTACAAGACTGACTTCAATATGGCGGACTCCATCTTTTATAACTAATTTTCCCTGCAAAGGCAAGTCCCTTCCTTGCCATCGGTCAAGCGATTATAGTGTTGCCAACTATCATTCCTAACAATATTTTCTTCTTAGCGTGCCATCTTCTTGCGAAGTTCGGCGATCATAAAGGCAATCTGAACTTTTGATGCCGCGACTCGAAATAAAGAACTTTTGCCAAACCATTGGCGAAGGTTTTTTAACCAGGATGTTCTCCTTCGTCCTACACTTCGCTTTCCCTGAATTTTTCCTTGTACGATCAGATGCAGCAATATATAATATAACAAAACCTTTATAAACCTTAAACTATTGACAAAAATAGTTGGCTAACAGATAAATATGAGAGGAGATGTGTTATTCATCAAAATAGCCTATCAAAAATCACTTTTAACTCGTCTATAATTTCACTTTCAATTGTTGTACTTAGTAAGTTTATGTTATTCCTTTTTTTTAATGTTTATATTAATTGAGATATTTTCTTTACAGGTAATTTGATCTTGATGATACGACAGGCTGCAATTGGATCATCGTCGGAAGTGAGCAGGAAATTTTAAAACACTTTACTGCAGAGTAAGACATTATTCACTAAATCCACGCCATACTAGCTTGTAACAGTCAGATCTGTGACCATGTTCAGTTCGTGTATCTATCTAATCGGCGTCCTAAAAACTGGACTGCCATGTGACCTTGGAATCTCTATCGCCATCTTAAACTCTAATGCGGGTTGCAGACCGAAAGCTAATCTACCCCGAACCTAAACTAAGGCAGCTGGACTAGGCTAGGCTAAGATAAACTAAAAATATCTGCTGTGTACACCAAGAACTTCGCGGGAACTCAAACAGTGTTGCGATGTTCTATTCGACAGGTGAAGGAAGTGCGAGGTAACCGGGAGGGGCTTAGATTAGTTCTTATAGCTGCACACTACTTAACTTGGCTTCGCATATTTTAGTGAGCTCTCATAGCTTAGTTTGTGTAGTTTGCAGTATGCACACAGGTATGAAAAACTGTGTTGGCTATGTGAGCTAAACTAAACTAACTTAGATGAGCTCATGGTCTGCAACCCGCGTAACGCCTATATTATGTGTCTTGGCTTTTTTGGTTTGTTTACGGATCTCTTCCTATGTGATTAAATCATCCAGAGATACTAATCACATAGTTTGCTCATTAATGATCATCAACACATATTTTAAAAGTTTTTCCTACGTTTTTAATTAGTTGAAATTCTCTCAATGTTTTAGATCAGCTTAAAATAACGCAACTACCGGGATCTAATTACAGCTACAGTTACAAACAGTAGCCACTGTAATACTATCGCTAATGACCCGTCATCAGAGCCATCAAAGGGCCGTTTTCCCATAGGAATGTCCGTCCGACCCGTTATCGGGGCCGTAATTCACAACGAATCGACTATGATCGATGGTTGGGACAGTACTGTATCTGAAACCGCCGTTATACGATCAGGGATGCCCTCGAATTTTTAGATAGGAAACAATTTATGTAATACCGGTTGGTATGCAACGTTGTCTGCGTACAATTTATAGAAGTAGGTGTTGTTTTGCCAAATCCCATTGTAATGATAATTTTTTATTCCCTTTAGTTTGTAATCTCTTTATTGCCCATAAGGGATCTATTAGCCCAGATACCACGTTGTAGTTGGATATGGTAAGTATTTAATACCCGGTGGCCTTCCTGATGTCAACCCTCCTCGGGAATTGTAACCTACTTTTTCGGGTGGGACAGCGGTGGACGTTTAGGTCATACCGTCCAATATACCTTAGTCGCCTTTCACGACACCTAAGTAAGAAATGATGGTGGTCGATTCTACTCTGCCGGATACCACACGGCTTAATCTCTTTATTGCCCATAAGGGATATTTATAATAATGCAAAAATGATAATAAAAAACAACATAATAAGTAAGCAATCGCGGGCTCATTCAGGAATCGGAATCTCTTCCAGCCAACCAGATAAAGATCGCCCCATGCGAAGGATAAAGTTACATTTCCTATGTTTATATAGAGGACCTGTAAGTTCACTTTTCGGATGGGGCGATACGTGTTTAGTCTCTGTTAGATAAGAATATCTATTTGTACAAGGTGAGAATATCTGTTTGATTTAGGAAGCATATGACATTTTCAACATTCATTTCGTTTTGTAGAACGGATTATGTTTCCACTAATATTCATGAGAATTTTTTTGATCTAGTTTATGTTTATGGTTTTTTATTGTTTTTCTCTATCAAACAATAAATAAATAAATTATGTCTTCTTCTTTTGTTTATATTTTTTAATTTTTGTAGAATTTTCAACTTCTTACTGTAATTATTTACTACGTATCATAAATGTAATTTGTGATGTTTGAGAAGGTGTCAGCACTTCTAACACAGGTATTCCTTAGCACAAGTGTTGACAAACCCTTTTCCGGATTGTTTTGCGATTATTAATTATATAACTAGTATAAGGAAATGAAGGTAACTTACATTAGGTATAAATTTAAATAAATAAATAAATCCGGCTGTATAGAATAGACCGCCCTCATTTCTTACCGAGGTGTGGTAAAAGGCGACCAAGGTATGTTGACGTCAGGCAGGCGGCCGGTCGTAAAATACGTAGCCAAATCACGTGACAACATGTTTGTAACATGTTGTGCCGACCCCACTTAGAGTGCGATAAGGGCAGGAGAATGATGAAATAAATAAAATTAATAAATAACTATGCTCTGCAAAAGTCAAAACAAGCTACGAAAAATCCATGGAAACGACCTGTCTAGCCGAGGACGTCCGTCTGTAAAAATGACATTGTTGAATGTCAGAATTTATCGACACGAATAAATTTGATTATTATAATGATAAATTTACAAGCCGCAAACTATGAACTGACCTATTTGCACTTAAATTCATACATCGTTTCACAAAACCACAACATATTGGAAATTAATAATGATATGACGCGAAAGATTTATTAATCACACGTGTTGTCGTAGGTATCAGTGGTCTGTGGACGAGGTGGAAATTCAGCAATCATTTCGGTAATACATAAATTTATTGATTCCCTGCGGTTGTGCCCGCGTTCGGTATAATGAGGGGATGGAAACGATTGATCTTGGTTGTTTGAATTCTAACAGAATTTAATTTACGATCGTATCTATCTATCTATATATATATATATATAACTATTGTTAAAGAATGTTCAGAAGTGAGTATCAATGATTCCTCAATCTATAATTCAACTTATACTTCCTTACTCGCAATTAATAAATACAAGACACGCGTCACATCACTGTCACACAGTCACTAGGAACACACAAATAGTGGTTTCCATGGAAACCACTATTTGTTGTTAGGCGTTGCGTCGACAACGCCATCGGCTGTGTTAGTTATTCCTCTTGAAATATATATATATATATATATATATATAAGTTGACCCACCGCGTGGTATCCAATTGAGCTGAATAGAACACTCACTTTCTTACAAGGGGGTCGTCAAATACGTCTAAGTTAAGTTGAAGTCAGGCAAGCGGCCGGTCGTAAAAATACGAAGCCGAATCATGTGACGAATGTTTTTAACATGTTGTGCCGACCACACTTAGAGTGGGATAAGGGCAGGAGGATAATGATCTATCTAATTATACTTTCCGCTTAGCTAAGTCGAAACACGAGAGATCGGCTATGTTTAATTTTTTTGCTAATATGTTATTAGCGTTAAAAGCGTTTCCGAGGTCTGTGGACGAAACTGTCGAGCGCAGAAGTATCCAAGGATGCGAGATGTGAAGTTAAACGTTGGGAAACGTCGTTTTAAGGGTGTCTTCTAAGAGAGCGCGTAGTAGAAAGCTCGTGATATCGTCCCATCCGAGTATAAAGTTACATTTCCTATGTATATAACATAAGATATGTAACTTTATTCTACGCATGGGTCGATATGACTATGACTGGTCTCAAGGCGACCGCTGACGCTGTATGTGTGCTGTGTCCCAACAGACGTAAAGTTATAAAGTAACTCATCCACGCGCGGATTTATCTCTTTTTCATTTTTTATAAAGAACTTATCAAAAAGTTATTTACATATGTTTACAACAATTGTCAATTTTACACTAGTTTAGGCGCCGACCGTGTAAGCGTTCGGGAGTGACATTTTTATTGTTGACACAACCCCAAATAGTAGTTAATAAAAGCAGTTTGTGCTACTCTTTAAATCAAATAATTGTACGGAACTCCGAAATATAGGCTAGATTAGAAAAAATAAGATGATTAGTGTATTAAGGTAAGCGACTAAACGTTACGAAAAACTAAAAATATAAAGTAAAGTAACGGCCTGATATTAACCCTCTGCCGGGCATACACCTCCTGTCTTACGTTTTTTGGACTTACCACGGTGCTCCAGTGGCGCATAAGTAGGTTAAACATATACCTACAATTCTCTACAGATATGCAGGTTTCCTCACGATATTTTCCTTTACCTAAAAGCTTGTGTAAATTGCAATTATAAATTAGACACATGAATTTGCTGCCTTGTACGTCGTGTGGTATCCGGCAGAATAGAATAGACCACCCTCCTTTCTTACCGATGTGTCGTAAGAGGCGACTAAGGTAAGTGCCTTATGGTATCCGGCTGCATAGAATAGACCAACCTCATTTTTTACCGAGGTGTCGTAAGAGGCGACTAAGGTAAGTTGACGTCAGGCAGGCGGCCGGTCGTAAAATACGTAGCCAAATCATGTGACAACATGCTTGTAACATGTTGTGCCAACCCCATTTATAGTGGGACAAGGGCAGGAGAATGATGATGATGATTTTGCTGCCTTATCGGGATCGAACTAGTAATCCATCGAAAGAGTCACACGGTCTCACCTCTGGTTATAACAGCTTTAATGTTACGAAAACGAACCAAAAATATAATAAAAGCGATATAAGTTAACAGAAAATGCTATAACTAGCAGAAAATAACGAAACAACAATTTCCTAGTTTTCTTCACATACCGCACTTTTCTGAAATAATTTCTCCTAGCTCCCCTTCGTCAATGTAATTGCTCTGACGTCTTTAAGTGCCTTTATTTTACAGCTGAATTCGCTGCCGATTTCAGCACAATGTTATTTGCTCGGTCGCCGATAAACTCCTTTGTGGTGTTGAGTACTAAGTGATTTCTGTAAGGCACTACTACTCTTGATTAAATAATACCTGGAGATCCGGCATATTCCGGTTTCGGTACCATCGATAGTTAATAATACATTATAATATGATACCGCTCGATTTCCCACCCAATCTATTATTTATTAACTTGCAGATAAAAACACGGATAAGACGACTGTTAAAAAAATTAAATATGTCTAGATTTATCACTCCCTAAACCCTTGCATACAAAATGTTATGAAAATTCCAGGAGCCATTCTTGGTAATTATATTATGTACCTATATGTATATAATACTTACGGGTTGTCTGTAAGAGATCGCTATAGGCGATAAGACCGCCCTTGCAAGTTCCTTCAAATAATTTCTTAATTTCTTGTACATATAATATGTATGTATTTTTTTTTCGTCTGTACGCAAAAAGTATAAATAAATAAATAAATAATAATTGGTCGTTCAAATGTTACATCACCCAATGTAATGTTATTGACAAAGTGCAGAAACAAAGTCCAAAATCTGTATTACACTTTTTTTCAAAGCAATTGAGTTTTAATCAACTGTTGGAAACTTCTGAGGTAATTTGTGTCTGTGAATCTCCAATTCAATTATTGGATCCGATAAGAAGTTCTCACAATCATTTCAATGTGAAAGTTGAAAAGTTCGTCTGCTACATATTGATAAAGTTATCGTGACCTATTTAAAAATAAAAACCAGTAAATTTTATTTTAATGAAGAAAAAGAATACCCTCAAATCAAAAAACGAAAGATGGAGATCATGGAAAAAATCGGTCAATTCAGAAAACTGATTTATAGGAGCAGGCCCGCCGTGTGGTTTCTGGCTATGTCCGCCGTGTGGTATCCGGCTATGTTGAATAGACCACCATCATTTCTTACCGAGGTGCTGTAAAAGGCGACTAAGGTA
This sequence comes from Morpho deidamia, assembly GCA_947086505.1. Taxonomy (NCBI): domain Eukaryota; kingdom Metazoa; phylum Arthropoda; class Insecta; order Lepidoptera; family Nymphalidae; genus Morpho; species Morpho deidamia. The sequence goes on from CAMTZC010000009.1 coordinate 10,087,125, forward strand.
AGTCGACCCACCGTGTGGTATCCGGTTGAGTAGAATAGACCAACCTCTTTCTTACCGTGGGTTCGTAATCATGTGATAAAATGTTTGTAACATGTTGTGCCGACCTCACATAGAGTGGGATAAGGGCAGGAGGATGATGATGATGATTTATAGAAGCAGGCGGATTTACGGAATTCCATAGTACAGAATTATTACTGAGTTATTGAAAAAAATTAGGAGTGTGTACTTATATAGCTCCTGGTATCAACACTTTGACTACACTTTTAAACTAAAATTCTAAGTAAATCATTTAATCCATCAATTTCGCGTGCACGGATAACTCCTGTTTATTTTCAGACTTAATAAATGTCGGGGCGCTTTTATTGAAGATAGAAGCATTATTAACGTCGCCTGGCCCATAAATCATCGATAATCTACTACTTTATCAGTGTTTTATCCTTTATTACTAAGCAATTAAGCTTAAAATTCTCATTAAGGAACTGTTAATATTGTATAGTTTACGACACTCGCTCACTCTCTCTTAAAACAATTTACTACTATTGCTGAACATCGTTTGTTTAAAGTCTCTGTGTTCATATATGAAAATGTTCTGTAGACAATTTTTAGGTATCGGTCTGATAGGGATTTACGCACACTACATTTTTAATATAAAATCAAAGATAAAGCAGCTATAGTTAAAAAGTGAGAACGCGTGACTCGACAAGGGATCTCGGGATTGGACCACACAGAAGTACGTATGAATTTGTGCATAATTGATATTTATAAAGAAATCAGCGTGCAGAAACTTAAATATACGTGCTAATCCACATTGGAGCTGGATTCGAATGTCTTTCTTCTGAAAGGATAGAAGCCGTATTTGTCTAACAATGGGACAGTATAGCAGGTTGCAGCTTTATGCCTAGCTCATAGAATCCCAGCCTATAGGAGAGATCTTGTATTGTATCGATATCGATTCACATGAATAAGATTCAATACTCTGAACTAAAATGCATACTAAATTAGAGAAAGACACCGGTTTTTCATGCTATGGGCAATATCTTGCACTTATATGTACCACGTGCCCATTAGCTTCCATCTTCTTTTGTTTTTCTACTGATAGCGCATTCTACTGGTTAATTTTGTTTTTAATTGGACGTCGGATGTGTAGAGTCACATATGGGACTTTAAAAATATGAATATCTTTGCTAATTAGTTTGTAGAATTAGGCGTTGCTTTGCCTACGACTTGCTTTGCGATTTTGTCGTGGAGTCCATCTCCTTATGATGCTTCAGTTGTGGGGCGAAACGATTATTGAGTTTCTGATAGTGAACGTGTGTAGTGCTTGTGTATTGTGGTGGCGGTGGTGGAGGTTTGTGCATGTGTTTTTACGAATCGAAAAAACGAATAGTCCACTATACATTTAGCATTATATATATTTTCTATTTACTTTATCGCGGACTATAGCAAAACAATTTTATTAGTACTTTTGTAATATCTTTGCTACTAAACAAGAATGAAATACTAAATTGAGATTTCGGGTTCCTTTGATATACAGTAATAGTTATGCAGTAGTTAAATCAACCCCTACCAGCCTATAGGATAAGAGGCATTCTTATTTTCGTGAGGCGGTGCTTTTGGAAATATCAGGGTACTTTACTAGATTTACTATTCAGGAACGTATTATCTAGTTCCATCGGAAATTCCAAATGTTTAACATTCAGCTCCATTGAATACCAGTGTTTTATAAATTGATCACAAATTTTAAACTAGTGGGCAAATAAAAAAGTTAATGAAAAAATGAAAAAACCGCAAAAGTTTACACATAAACAAAACTTGTCAGTTTTAATAAACATATGACCCCTTTTATAAATCCTCCACTACCCTTTAAACAAGATGTCGAGTATGTAGATGTAGATTTTTTTGGCACATACACAAAAAGGCAGTGTTGTTGCAACACCAACCATTACATGACGGCACGCGACGCTCGCTGCCAACTAGGGCAGTGCGGCCTGTACGACCCTTCGCTGCGGGCAGATGTCCTTGCTGTTCTGCATGTATCAGCACTTTGCTTTTAACAAGAAAATGCAATTTAGACGAGTTTCACTAAACTTGGATAAAAGACATTTAAGAAAAGTCCAATGTTGTTTAAAATACAATACTTACAAAATACATATATAAAGTGAATCATGTATTTGTGTGTTTGATATTGAGTGCGTTTCACGATGTTTTAGTGTATGCGTGTGTGTTGCTTGCTTGCTTAAGATCCTATTAGTTTCAATACCTGTTTTCAAAGGTTCTCAAATTAAATTTCCATTAAACTTTATTTATAACTAAGTATTTTTGTAATATCTTTTTTTCCGTGATTTTGCCGTAAAGACAATGTTTTGGATGAGTGATCTATTTTGTCAATTGGGAAGTTGTAATAAAATCGTCAGTTCCAAAGTTTTTGACAAAAAAAAAATATTTTTATTATCTCTGCGTCGAAAAATTTATGTATTTTGAAAAGCGCGTTCCGAATGCATTCGAAATCATTTAGTTTTCCTATACAAGTATTTCTTTGAGATCATCCAATTCAATGCCCACTTTGATATTATACTTCGAAATATAAATAGTTTCTTACCTACTTTTGCTCAAATTAAATTGCGCTATTCAATGATTTTTGTATCAATGACATCACGTTATATAAGCTGCTTTGATTAAGATCGTTCGGAATTGATTGTTATTGCATTCTGATTTGTATGCGGTACAAGTTTATCTCGCTAAAGTTACCAATGCTTTCTCATCTTAATCTCTTAACAGCTACTCTTTAGAAGTTTGTGAGCTCTTAGCAAAAGCTTTCTGTACTAATGCATTCAGCTGAAAGTTTAAAAGTTCATTAACGGATAGAAGTTCTGATGAAATGTTTTATATGAAATACTGCAGTTTTTCAACAAAGGAACGTGTCAAGAGAAAAAATATAATCTATGATATGATTTTGCTATTTTACGTAATAAACATTGCATCTTTAATAAAATTAAGCGTTACTTTGCGGAATTCCATGGCATAAAAATGTTTAGATTATTTTGCTAATCCGCGCTGAATTGGTCGCGGATTATAGAATGAAAAGATGCTATGTTTTTTTTTTCAATTTGTGGCATGGTTTTAATGTAATATAAAGAAATTGACAATTTAAAAACTTGCCGATTCGACTTCACCCATTCACTGAATTCACCCATTGATTGACCCGTTGACGCAGTTACGAGTGACCCCGCCTTTGGCTCCGCGGGTCGCGGGTTCGATTGCCGCCGAGGGCCAACATTTTCTATAAACAATTTGTCGATTCTTCGAGCCTGGGTATGTATTTAAGTATATATTTAAAATCTATATGTAGTATATCTACCAGTTGTTATGGGTAACAAAAGTATTAATATACTTTGGGGACGGATGACCGTGTGTATAAGTGTTCCATATACTTATTTATTTATTTAATTACTTAATTAACTACTTTCAGTTACGGATGTTTTGTTATACATGATCTTTTACATCAATATTAATACAATATTAAGTTGCTTCATTTTGGGACTGACAACCGTGTGTCTAAGTGTAAATTTATTATTTATTGAAATTTAAAAAAAAAACTATTTGGAACAACTTTTAAATCAGCAGTTAAAAATATATCTTAGATGCAGAAATAAATATGTGACATCACGCGTTCCTTTGCACCATCCGATTCTCAACAACGAATGGACATTCTCCGAGTAAAGTTTGCGCCTTTGTGCACTTACACTTGTGTTCACAATATTCTTCAATTGCAAGTTAGAAATTGAAATACAATACTGCTACGTTGGAATAGCAAACCTTTGAAGCCTTGCACAATAAAAGCATCCATGGCATGACGTCATGTAGAGCTGCTGACAATTGCATCGCAGCTTATAAACCCTGTGCTTATGACAATACAATAACTATCTATACTATAACATTTATACGAACAATTTCCGAAATAGCTTCAACGATTTTCATAAAATTTGGGTTTATTAGATAACGACGTAGCTAAGTCATTCATACTCTGCGATTTTATCACGGAGTCTTGCTCGGTTGCGTGGCGAAACGATTGTTGAGTTTGTCATAGTGAACGTGTATAGTGCTTGTGTATTGCGGTGGCGGTGGGGGATGTGTGTGTATGAAAAAACGGATAGTCCACTATACACGTAGTATTATATATATTCTATTTACTTTAGTAAATGATTTAGTGATTTCAAACAGTAAAATACTGCTAAAATATCATTATAATATGAAGGTAAATTTCTCCATCATCTACAAGGTTATAAGAGCTTAGATGGGAAATCGGGCGGACACGGATTGAGGCGTATTCAACATTGTTTTATATTAAATGCTCTTAAATATATTACGATTACATCATCCATCAAATCAAAAGCTTCCATGGGTCAAATTAAATGAAAAATGTGTCAAAAATGTGAAACTATAAGTGTATCGAATATGTCAAAAATAATAATGATAATTCCTTAAAAAGTCCAAATAATATTGTTACAATTTTGATACACACTTTGGAAGTATTCTATTTTTCAGTATATTTTCTAGTTTTCAAGACGTAATGAACTTACTTAACTGCTAAACCCGAAACCGCACGTGACCGATTGCAACTCAAAACGGAAAATGTTGAAGCTCAGCTATTCCTGTTACTGCTTATAGACGTCATTAAAACGTAATTTTGTCATTAAGCTTTATTTATTAATAGATCTTAGATGTAACAGATGATGTATAACAAAACATCTGTAACTGAAAGTAATTGTGTGTTTAAAATAATTTATTAATTATTTGTAACTAAGCACCTTTTGTAGTTAAAGCTGTGATAGCCTAGCGCTAACATGTGCGACTCTCTAGAGAGGTTCATGGGTTCAAACCCCGGGCAGGCACCAATGAGTTTTTCAATTAAAACTTATATGTCTAATAATAAATGATAGTCGCAATTTATCACACGCTTTTTGGTGAAGGAAAACATCGTGAGGAAACCTGCATATCTCTAGAGAATTCTAGGGATATGTGTAACCTATCAATCCGCATTGGAGCAGCGTGGTAGGTCTTAGCTCCAATCCTTCTCTCCAAAAACGTAGAGGGGAGGCCTTATCCCAACAGTGGGCATAGTAACAGGCTGTTACTTTTCTTTTACCTGTTATAGTATAGCCGTGATTGTGCAACAGTTCTAGATTCTGTTTACTCTAACAGAAATGAGTTTAGAAAGTTAAAAAAAGCTTTTAACGAAATTTCATGCCCCTGCCGTTAACCGTTCTATCGTCTGAATCTAACCCTGGCAGCATCATCAGGACTTGCTTATCATAAAAATGCATTGTGTATTCGTTTGACAATTTTTGTATGGACATGAAAAGTGAATTTAGATAATTTTCTGAAAGTTGAAGTTACATACCATTAGCAATATGAGTAAACTTCGAAGCAAGCACACTTGTGAGATGTTTTCGTAAGTACTCCATTCATATAATTGGAAAAGGTATTTGAAGATAATATTTAGTAGGTATATTAAACACGAACGACCGAGATATGCAGCTTTCCTCACGATTTTTTCTTTACAAGCGTGTGATAAATTGATAATATCAATTAGGCTGAATTAAGCACAAAACATTAATAGAAAAGTAATTGATACCTGCCCAGGGTTTGAACCCATGACGGTCGCACCGTTTGGCTTTTACAGCTTATTGTTGTTATCATGATTTAAAATGAAAATATTATTTTTTCACATAGGAGTATGTTGCCTTTTCCTTAGTTTACTATTGTTCTCTGTCCTAGACCATTCGCCATTACGTAACCTCTTCTCTAACTATATTTCCCATAAAATCATCATTCTCCTGCCCTTATGAAACTCTAAGTAGGGTCGGCACAACATGCTTAAACATGTTGTCACATGATTTGGCTACGTATTTTACGATCGGCCGCCTGCCTGACGTCAACTAACCTTAGTCGCCTCTTACGACACCTCGGTAAGAAATGAGGGTGGTCTATTCTATGCAGCCGGATACCACACGGTATTTACCTTAGTCGCCTCTTACGACACCTCGGTAAAAAAGCAGGGTGGTCTATTCTATTCTGCCGGATGCCACACGGCATCCAAGAAATATGCATATACGTATTACACAATTGATGTTTATTTGAAAGATCAGATTGCTACGATTTGAAAATCCTTTGAGCATCAACGAGACACCAGTAAAATAATGTAAACTATATTTCTCATAACATGTATTGAAAGTTAATTAGTCATATTACAAAGAGGAGAACTTTGCCCCAGTTCGCGAGGAGCCTCATTGTTATACAATCGCGAATGAACCACAATATTCATAGCTGATGGATAAACTAGAAAACTTTGCATCTTTTGTTACTTGTGGCGTATTAGTCTTTGTACTGTTTATTTCTTACCGATTGTTACAGAGCAAACTTGCTTACATAACCTTTATCGGATTTTTTTATAACTATTGTAATGAAGGAATGTGTGGAAAATGTAGAGGAATGTGCAATATCCAGACAACTCTTCAAGGCTTATGGATATGAAAATATAAATTGTAAAGGATATTAGATGTAATTTGTATAAAAAAATAAAAGATAGATAAGAAAGATAGAGAGGTAAGCCATTTTCATTCTCCTAACCTTATCCCATTCTAAGTGGGGTCGGCACAACATATCTATATACATTTTGTTACCTTTTTTTGGCTAGTTATTTTACGACCGGCCGCTTGTCTGTTCTCAACTTACCTTAGTTGCCTTTTACGACTTACGTAAGAATAATTATAGGCCGTTGCGTTTAAAATAGACTTTAGCTCTTTTTGAATTAATACGTTTCAGCCCGCGTTTCGTTCGCGTGTACCTAACTACTGGGTTAATTAAATTTATTCGTTACTGTTATATAAGATATTCAAAGCTGTCGTTAATCCAAACTAATGTTATAAATGCGATAATCTCCTGAAGCAATATTGATGAAATTTTGAATAATCCTATTTTTTTCTTTCGAGGAAAAAACACATAATTGAGGGACTTTAAACCTCCTGCCAATATTTAGCGGACGGAGGCGGGTAAAACATAAATTCAATTACTTAGCTGCAATGTATAAGAGAAGTGTCGTAGTTAAGTAGAATATATAAGCAGACCTTGAAGAGTACGGCATTATGAGGGAATCTAAACTATGCGCATAACAAAAGCTGATAGTTTATTCCGTCGCGTTTGCATTGTGATACAATCGTGACTATAAAACAATGATGGCTCTCGCGAACTGGGGCAAATTCACGTACCTCACACATGCAGGACAAGTCACCACATGCATCCTAAGACGCCTCCACCAGCAACAATGCACGCAAGCAATACACACAACCACCACCAAAATCTCTATGATCGTTTCGCCCCGACACCACGATTTACGATTTTGTCGTGGAGCCTATCCTCCTCATGGTGCTTCCTTCTGTTTTGGGTGACTTGTCCTGCATGTGTAAGTTACGTGAATTTTGCCTGCTTCATACACATTAGCTTTGCATGCATTCGCTTACCCCGCGTGGATTGTTGCGAAGTAGTTCAGTTATAGTTTCTGTAATATGGAAATCCGCAAAGTAACGCCTGTTTCTATAAATCATTCAAAACTCTCCGCTTTGTAATATTATGTCTAATTAAATTTCAGTAACTATTTTATGAAACTCGTATAACACGTCTTATAAAAAGGTTATTTATTTATTATTGGGAAACATACAGCTTAATATAAGTATAATAAATAATATTTAACAAAATTTTCAGTTTTATACAAATATCCCCAGAATTGTCTAAAGATATGCCGGTTACCTCACTATGTTTTCACTGAAAAGCGTGTGATAAATCACAATGATCAATTAGACATACGTTTTAACCGAAATACTCATGGGTGCTTTGAAATTGATCGCGATGTGAGGAATAGAATGAATGCAGGATGGATGAAGTGGCGACAGGTCTCAGGGACAGTATGTGACCCCCGAATGCCCCTTAAACTTAAAGGGAAAATTTATAAATCGGTCATAAGACCTGTCGTAATGTATGGATCAGAATGTTGGGCAATGAAAAAGATGGATGAAAGAAGAGTGCATGCAAATGAGATGAGAATGTTAAGATGGATGTGTGGTGTGACAAGATTGGATAAAATAAGAAATGAGTATATAAGGGGAAGTATGAAAGTTGCGCCCATTGTAGAAAAGATGAGAGGTGCAAGATTGGGATGGTATGGACATGTAATGAGGAGGGATGAAAATCATGTGACTAAACGAGTGTTGGATATGAATGTGGATGGATATGTGACTAGAGGGAGGCCTAAAAAGAGATGGTTGGAATGTGTGAAGTATGACATGCATATAAAAGGAGTAGCGCCAGAGTTGACGAATGATAGAAGAGAATGGAAGAGGAAAACATGTTGTACCGACCCCACTTAGAGTGGGATAAGGGTAGGAGAAAGAAGAAGACTCATGGGTGCTTCGCCTGGGTTTTAACCTATGACCCCTTGAAAGTCGCACCAATCGCACGATCACACCGCTGAACAATAACAGCTATGACGTTAGTCATAGCGACGCTAAATTTCCATAATATAAAAAATTCTAATATAGATAACGTAAATGTTAGCCAGTACAAGCCCGTCCTTGATTTTCAAAATGAAACAATCTCTATGCATACAGATTTGTTAGACGCCCTCAAGGGTGACGGATTTCTGTAACGCGTGATGAATTAAACGGCGGGCTCCTATCTGCTATCTCTGATTAAAATTATTACAAGGATCTAAGTAAAGCTACGTTATATTAAACGGTAGGTTTTTTAATACCTGACTTACAACTCAAAATATTTAGTGATACCTCTCATACAAATGTATGAATATGAAATTCAACCCAAATTACAGCAAAATTTATCATTAAATAAATAAATAATAATACGGGACACTCACACACACGGTCGTCTATCTCCAAAGAAAGTAACTTAAAACTTGTGTTATGGGTGACGGACAACTGGCAAGTATACTACAAATATAATTTTAAATACAAACTTAAATACAAATATACACCCAGGGTCGTTAGAACCAACATATTGTTTAAAGAAAATGTTGGCCCTCGACGGGCATCGGACCGCGTCTCGCGGAGCTGAAGGCAGGATCACTACCCAATGCACTAACGGGCCAGTCGTATTTATCATTTCTGTTGCATTATGGAACCTAATTCACTACTAAGTTCTTGAAATAATTAAAACCTTTTTTCAGGCGAAATTATTAAATCAAAACATCATTTCACAATAAGTTGATTTAAGTACTGTGCCTATATTAAATTTACAAATAACAAGAATGCGTTGTTGTGGGCTTTTTTCACTGTTTTGTATCGAGAGTATAAGCTTACTAATGTTGTAAATGTGAAAGTCAGTCTATCTGTTACGTTTCCACGGCGAACTCACTGAACCTATATCGACGAAATTTGGCACAACTAACAATTTATTAATTATACACCGGGGTAACATATATATACATATATAGGCTATAAAAATTCCGTATATTCGACAGGGATGGGACGACACTGAGAAACGCCTATAATAGGTAAGTATTAGAATATATTTAACAGTTGTCTGTGACCCAAAACTCAAGTATTAAGTTACTTTGGGAACAGACGGCCGTGTATGTAAATATCCTATTTATTACATATTCAAATTAAAATTCAAAATATTCTTTATTCAAGTAAACTTGTAAACAAGTGCTTTTGAATCGTCAACATCTACTGCTTGTTCGGAAAGCTGTTCCTACCGAGAAGAACCAGCAAGAAACTCGGCGGTTGCTCTTTTCAAATAATAATTCTTATCACTAGTTACATATAGTTATTAATGTCTTATACAGGGTTGAAGAGAAGCTATATCCACGCATTGTTATCATCTAGGTATTCTTCAATAGTATAATAGGCTTTCTGAATTAGCCTTTTTTTAATAACTTAATTTATATTTCTTTATAACTGAGACAAATATTACAAAGCAATCATTACATAGCAGGAATGTTTAATGTTAATGGAAACAATCGCAACAAATACATATTCCCATTAAGATACCCCAAGAATGATGGATTCCCGAAATGAGTGATCTATTAAGGCACGGAAGTCATTACGGCAACTGTTCCATGATGTGAATTTTATGTAATATTCCATATTGCTTTTATTGCAAGTATGTATGTTTAAGTCGAAATCGTTTCGGTTTACGTTTAAGTCACAGACTAGAAAATATTTGTCTCAAGTAATTTAAATTAAATTTACTAGCATCTAAATTCATCTACATATTTTACCAAAAATAATTTATAAATTAAATAGTCAAATTTTAATAAATTCAAATAACCACTATTATCTATATTGCATCATTTTTCAATATTAATCTATGTAGGTATATAGTGTTTCGTTTTTTTCTCTTATTCATTCCTTTTTTTTCTTTATCCATATTTAACTTCTTGCCCTTTTCTTTCTGTTACTCAAAGGTTGACTGGAAGAGAACCCTTTTAGGGATAAATAAGTCCGCTTTTGTACATGTGCTAAAAATATATTATTATGTATATACAATAAAGAAATAAATAAATAGAGTTATAAATCTATTTTTAAAGTTTTAAAGTTAAAACGTTTAAGCAATTTGCACGACGTTTTTATTAAAAGCTTTTATTTATTATTAAAAGAACTTATTTATTATTAAGAGCTTTTATTTAATATTAAAAGCTTTTAATTAACTTGCCGTATATGTATGTGAAGGTGGAATCTTGCCAGTTAAATTTGACCCATTTCTCGGTGTCCGATTGAGCTGAAATGTTACATACTGGTCTAGGTCCGATGAGAATACATGTTTACACTAAGCCTGGAAACTCCTCAAAGGAGGGACATGAAATTTCGTTTAAAGCTTTTTTAATTTGACTTGATAAATCTATAGATCAACGGTGTTTGCAATTAATACAGTGTTTTACGAGAGTGCTTATCGAAATCACCTGACTATTGATTCAATTTCTTTTAACGTCTTTTAAGTTATTAAACACAGGAAACCCGCGATAATGTACTTCGCAGTGATATCGTTGTTTATTATTTAAGTTAAAAGTACAATACATTGAAATAGTTCCCTAATTCTTTATTCTGGTATAGATCTCGAATAAGTATTCGAGTCACGTCTTCTACTCTATTTTTCTTCATATTTCAAACACGATGCAGCGCTAAAGTAGCCTAAGTCGGTCACCAAGTAGCAAGTAGAAATACCCAACGGTCATACAGAAATTAAATTAGAGTATTATATTTTGAGATTCCAACGAAGAAAAGTTCCGTTCATTTTGTCAGTATCATGAGATGAAGTAAAAATTTAAAAAGTGTTCCTGGAGAAATCTCATCAATAGAGAATGTGGCGTCCATTGAAATTCACACGTAAATTTATACAATGTTATTCGGCTTTAATTCGTATTTCTTTTTAAATCTAACGATTATTTTGAATTTTGAACAGTGATATATATAATATAAGTGTTAAATAGTATAGTTTTGTATCATCGTGAACTCGACCTTGTGAAACCTCTTGTTCCATACTTTAGCCACCTGATTGCAAAAATTATAATCATAATATAGAAGTACAAAAAAAAATATTCTGCTTTAGTCTGTAATTTTTTTGAAAATACGCTCATTATATCACGCGTATTTTTGAACAGTACCTTTTAGTCTAAAATCCGCGGTGTGGTATCCGACAGAGTAGTATAGACCACCCTCTTTCTTACAAAGATGTCGTAAAAGGCGACTAAGGTAAGATGCCATCAGGCAGGCGAACGATCGTAAAATACAGCCAAATCATGTGACGACATGTTTATAACCCACGTTGGGTGGGATAAGGGCAGGAGAATAATGATGATGTATAAGTGTTAAATAGCATTGTTTTTTTAGTATCGTGAACTCGACCTTGCGAAACCTCTTGCTACATAATTTAGCGTCGTGAATGCAAAGAGTTCCATAATATCGAAAGAACGGCAAAATTATTCTGTTTTAGTTAGTAATTTTTTTTAGACTCCCATTATAACGAGTATTTTCGAACAGTGCATATAAATGTTAAATAGTATTCAATTCAAATTCAAATTCAAAATATTCTTTATTCAAATAAACTTGTAAACAAGTGCTTTTGAATCGTCGACTCAATTGCTGGTTCGGAAAGCCGTCCTACCGAGAAGAGCCAGCAAGAAATTCGGTGAAGCTCTTTTAAAAAAAGAAGATTCTTAATACTAATTACATTTTGTCATAGCTATCCTGCACAAGGTCAAAGAGCAGCTATATCCACGCATTCTTATCATCAATGTAAGCCTGCACGGTATAATAGGTTTTCTGTATCAGCCTCTTTTTAACAGTATTTTTAAATTGCTGTAATGGCAAAGTTAAAATTGACTGTGGAATTTTGTTATAGAATCTTATACCCAAACCCACAAACGACTTACGTACTCTTACAAGGCGCAAAGCAGGAGCCGCAAGCTTATGTCGGTTCCTACTTTGTCTATTATATACATCGCCAATCTTTTTATAATTATGTATATTTTTATGCACAAAAATCAAATTGCTAAGAATATACTGTGAAGCTAACGTAAGAATACCTGTTTCCTTAAACTTCTCTCGCAGGGACTCACGCGGACTAAAATTATAAATGCCACGTATGGCTCTTTTTTGCAATACAAAAATTTTCCCAATATCAGCGCATTTACCCCATAACATTATTCCATAAGACATAATGCTATGGAAGTAAGCAAAATAAACTAGTTTTGCTGTTTCGACGTCTGTAAACTGTCTTATCTTTCGAATAGCATAGGCTGCTGAACTGAGTTTCCCTGCGAGAGCTGTTATGTGTGTGCTCCATTGGAGTTTTGTATCCAACATCATTCCCAAAAATACGGTTGTATTTTCTGTTTTGTATTGTCTATTGTTTTGTATTATCGTGAACTCGACCTTCCGAAACCTCTTGCTCGATACTTTACCCACGTGAATGCAAAGAGTTCCATTATATAGAAAGAACGGCAATATTATTCGTCTTAGTTCTTAATATATTTTTTGACTCCCATTATATAACAAGTATTTTTGACCAGTGCATATAAGCGTTAAATAGTTTTTTTTTGTATTAAGTATAGTGAATTCGACCTTACGAAAGTGCACCATAATTTAACGTCGTGAATGCAAATATTTCCATAATCTAAAAAGAACGGCAAAATTATTTTGCTTTAGTTCGTAATTAGAATTCGTATTTAGAGGAGATTTTTAGAATTTCATTATATAACGAGTAGTTTTGAACAGTGCATATATGTGTTAAATAGTTTTTTAATTATATTTTGAATAAGAAATATTTTGTTTTAGTCCGTAATTAGAATTCGTATTTAGAGGAGATTTTTAGACTTTCATTATATAACGAGTATTTGTGAACAGTGCATATATGTGTTAAATAGTTTTTTAATTATTATATTTTGAAAAAAAATATTTTGTTTTAGTTCGTAATTAGACTTCGTATTTTCCTACAATTTAAGTCCGCGTGATTCCCTGCGAGAGAAGTTTAAGGAAACAGGTATTCTAACATTTGCTTCACAGTATATTTTAAATAACGTAATTTTTGTACATAAAAATATAAAGAATTATAAAACGATAGGTGATGTATATAATAGACAAAGTAGGAACCGACATAAGCTTGCGACTCCTGCTTTGCGCCTAGCAAAAGTACGTAAATCGTTTGTGGGTTTGGGTATAAGATTCTATAATAAAATTCCGAAATCAATTTTGGCCATGCCATTACAGCAGTTTAAAAACACTGTTAAAAAGAGGCTGATACAGAAAGCCTTCTATACTGTTGAAGATTACTTAGATGATAAGGATGTGTGGATATAGGTGCACTTCTACCCTGTACAAGACAGTAATAAATAAATGTAACTAGTTCTAAGATTTATATTTTAAAAAGAGCAACCGCCGAGTTTCTTGCTGGCTTTTCTCGGCAGGAACAGCTTTCCGAACCAGCAGTAAAGTTGACGATTCAAAAGCACTTGTTTACAAGTTTACTTGAATAAAGAATATTTTGATTTGATTTGAAAAAAGAGGAGATTTTTAGACTTCCATTATATAACGAGTATTTTCGAACAGTGCATATAAGTGTTAAATAGTATTGTTTTGTATTATCGAAAACTCGACCTTGCGAAACCGCTTGCTCCATAGTTTAGCATCGTGAATGCACTCGACCGCAGTGCAGCACTCGAGCACGGCCGCCTTCGATTGGAGACTCTCCAGTCCAAGGTTATATAGCGATTTTAGATTAATATGGTCTGAATATGTTCTCCATTGAATGAAGTATTATGATACGAGAGCAATAATATTATTGATCTATATTATCTATATTGATACTAATATATATAAATTCTTCGTGTTTATGATAGTCCATTTATCGAGGAAAGGTATAGAGTATATTATAACATCACGCTAAGATGAAAAGGAGAGGAGCAGCAATAAAGTATTGTGAAAAAATTTAAAGCTTTCCTCGCGTGCGCTAAGTTAACGGTGAAAGTTATTCAAAATGATGTAACATAAAATTCATCGCCTCTAAAAGTTATAAATAAAAGTTCGCGACAGCATATTTCTAGCTTTTAAGGTTAACCCACTTTAACCATAATTAATATAAGTATTACGGTTTACTCAAATAATAAGACTGCAATCCACGCGAACGAAGTTCGTCTAAAAGCTAGTTAATATATGAAACGGAAAGTGTGTGTGAATGTTTGGTATAAACTCCGAACAGCCGGACCGATGTTATTGACTTTTTAGATTTAAAGCTTGACCCAGTGGATTAAAATAACAGCTTGTTACTTTTACATTGCTGAGCGTAGGCCTCCTCTGTCCCTTTCTAGGGAGAAGGGTTGGAGCTAAGACCTATCACGCTGCTCCAATGCGGATTGGTAGGTTACACATATCCCCGGATTCTCTAGAGATATGCAGGTTTCCTCACGATGTTTTCCTTCACATAAAAGCGTGTGATAAATCGCAATTAACAATAAGGGACATAAGTTTTAATAGAAAAATTTATTGGTGCGAACTCGTGGTGTGAACTCGTGACCCTCTCGATAGAGTCGCACGTCTCAGCGATGGGCTATAACAAATTACCCAGCGGATAATCATGCAAAACTTGGTGGCCATCGGAACATTTTTGCAACTGTTAATGACAGCTTTGTTTCAAAGTAGACTGAACCACAACACGTTGCTGGACCGCTTGTTTGCAATGATGTAACTTTTCTATCCTGTTTCAAACCGTCGCCACCACCAGCACACTACACTAGCACTGCACACGTTCACTACGACAATAATCTCAACAATAGTTTCGCCCCGTAACCAAAGCCCCGATTATGATTAGATAGATTCCACTAGGCATAACTAGAGCAAGCTTGTTATTTAGTTGTTAATTCCACAGCCACTATGCCAACCACCTCATTTAGCCTTCAAACACGGGTAGCAAATTAATTGTATAAAGAATATCATTTATACAACAGTTAATAATAGCAAATTCGTCTGTGTGGGTTTCTATCAATTCCACATTTAATTTTGCTCATACATAATTTTAACTTTAAAAAAAATATGTTTATAAAAAAATAATAAAAAAACTATGCGCGTAATGGTTAGGACATTAAGATGAAACTGAAATGTCCACAGTTACTCATAATTAATGCACATGTAACCCGTTTATCAGCATTAAAAAAAGCATGGTGGGTTTGAGCTTAAGTCCTTTACTCGAAAGGAAAGAGTGCGCCTAATAGTGAGATAGTAACCCACAACAACGACTACCTACAATGGACGAACAGTAATGTCAACTGTACACTCTCGCCGGAGACGTCCCGGCCAACTAGTGTAAGCTCGGACTGACCATGAACACTATCGAGAGTGAACAGTGATGCGCTCGCTGATAGTGCGAGGCGACGCGAGATGCTTTGGCTCGGGCACAAAAAACGACACGGAAGCGAGGGCGGACAAAACACCTCGAGGTATACCGAGGCGAGGCGAGAGATACCCTGTTGTACACTCGTACTCGGCTTGCCTCAGATTGTCCCGCTGAGAGTGTACAACCGCCATATAAACTATAGTGTCGCTTTACTTGCGTGCCTATTAGGTCCTTACATATGAAATTGGCGTTTTCTATGGGAGGAACATAAAGTCGTTTTTTTTAAATGAAATATATTTAATTAATCAAAGTATGTACCATTGCTATGTATGCACTTTTGCCATCTCATAGGTAGTTCATTGATCCCTTTACTAAAAAAAACATTCGGGCGGGAATCAATAAAATCTTTGAAGGCGGTTTGGACTGCCCCATCGGAGTTGAATTTTTTTCCTTGCAAGTAGTTATCCAAATTGCGAAAAAAATGGTAATCTGTTGGAGCAAGGTCCGGAGAGTACGGTGGATGTCTAAGACATTCTAATTGAAGCTACTCTAATTTGGTAGCCGTCTGTTGTGCAGTGTGTGGTCTAGCGTTGTCCTGAAGCAGCAGTGGCCTAGAGCGATTGACCAGTCTCGGTTGTTTAGCAGCTAGCTTTTCCATCATGTTTTGCAGTTGCTGACAATAGATATCTGCCCTAATCGTCTGGCCAGATTTAAGAAAGCTGTAGTGAACGACACCGGCACTAGTCCACCAAACACTTACAAGCAACTTTTTTTTAGTCAATGTTCGCTTAGGGCAGGATTTGGCTGGTTCGCCAGGGTACATCCATTGCGATGAGCGCTTCCGATTATCGTAGAGGATCCACTTTTCATCACAGGTAATGATTCGATTTAAAATTCCTTCATTATTGTGCCGGTTGAGTAACGTAACGCAGCAGTCGACGCGCGTTTGTCGGTTTGCTTCACTCAATTCATGAGGTACCCACCTTTCAAGGTTTTTCACCTTCCCAATTTGCTTCAAGTGGATTAGAATAGTTTTATCACTAACACCGGAGCCTGCAGCTAACTCTGACGTGGTTTGCGATGGATCCGCTTCCACAATAGCCTTCAATTCTTCATTATTAACTTTGGTCTCCGGCCGTCCACGAGGCTTGTTCTGCAGGTCGAAATTTCCAGAACGAAATCGTTGGAACCAAAAACGCACTGTGTTTTCTTTTGCGACACCGTCACCATACACATCATTAATCCTTCGAGCTGTTTCTGCAGCACTGGTGCCACGGTGGAACTCATACTCGTAAATAACGCGATATTTCATGTTTTCCATTTTGTAAACAGAGTGACAAACAAAGAAACAAACAAAAGAAGAAAAAACAAATGAATTAGGGGGTTTGAAACACAAATGCATGAGTAAATAGCTGTATGAATTTGAATTTGAAATTCCTGACCATAAAGGTAATATTTGAGATCAAAGTGGCCAGTACGACAAAACGCCAATTTCATATGTAAGGACCTAATATAATTGCTACGTTGTTCGCAATAACTTGATTTATGAGTAATTCCTGACACAATGTTAATTTCGAAATTCACTAAGTTCAAAGCGTAAATTAATATGTGGCACGCCTTTAAATTGTTTTCACCTTTAAGATAATTGACGTTCTCTTAAATGAATTACGTTATGCCACAATTCCTCTTTAAGATCTATAATTATTAATACATATACCTCTCTACTCTTGTTTTCAATCTTGTTAATAATACGTAATAGATATAGATAATAATAGATGTTCTTACACTTTATTACGAAATCATTTAATAAATAGTTTATGAGAGTTCAGTCATATGTTTTTATTCAACACTAAGTTTTTTTAATCCAGACTAATAATATAAATGTTTAAGTCTCTTTTTCTGACTGTCTATTAGTAACACGTTCACATTAGGACAAATATTGATAAATATTGATGAAATTTAGCACAGCTAAATCTTATACTCCGGGAAAATAAATATGATAAAAAATGGCGGTTTTCTTTCGGTAACAAGGAAAAACATATATTACATTATTGGTACTTAAACACTTATGTTGTATTGAACAAAGTTTCAGATATCCCCAGTACTAGTAATATATTAGTTAAATAAATTTATTATAAATTTTAATTATCTTTTTGTGGTGAAATGGTATCTCGATTCAAATCTCATTTTTAAATACAACATCAATGTTAGGTGTAATGGCTCAAAAGTTAGAGTTGGTGATCGCTACCAAGATCTAAGATTTAATCAGGAGACAGCCATGTCTAAGGTTTCTATTAAACAGATGCGGTTAAATAATATGTGCACATCATGTTGCACTTAAAGTAACAGCCTGTTAATATCCCACTGCTGGGAATAGACCTCCTCTCTCCGTTTCTGGAGAGAAGGGTTGGAGCTAAGACCTACCACGCTGCTCCAATGGGGATTGGTAGGTTACACATATCTCCAGAATTCTCTAGTGATATGCAGGTTTCCTCACGATGTTTTCCTTCACCGAAAAGCGTGGGATAAATTGTAATTATGAATTAGACACATGAGTTTTAATAGAAAAACTCATTGGTGCCTGCCCGGGTTTGAACCTATGTTCGTCTCTAGAGAGTCGCACGGTCTCACCACTGGGCTATGACAGCTTAACAGTATAGTAAATGTGTAACCTACTAAACCAAACCAATAACATTGTGTATTCAAACCTACAAATTGCGATCTAGCTAACGTTAGATGGCTCTTACTTTACGTTAAAACCGACCGCTAGCTCGTTCAAACTAACCTAATAATCTTAGTAAATAATACTCTACTATAAAAACAAATTGCAGCGTCGTTTGAAGTAGCAGAACATCGCATTGAAACACACGGGATTACGAGACGCTAAAACGCTGTCCGATAGAAGCATCCCGGGGGAAGGAGGGAGAGTGGAAAGCACAACATGGCGGGCAAATAGGAGAAAATGCGGTGAAGTGCTCCTTTGATTAGGATTCATTGCGCCTTTGTACGCACTGCGGTGCGCGGCCTCCGCCCCGGAATTACATCGCGTTGGAGGTATACATGCGACAGGACGAAAAAGTGAGACTTACACTAGTACGTAAAACATAAAAATAACAAAACTTAATGTATTATTCAAGCATGCAGCATTCGTAAAACACATGCAGTCAAAATCAGCACCATGACAACACTACTAGCACTACACACACTAACCATCACAATCTGAGCAATCCTTTCGCCCCGTAAACGAAGCATCATCTATAGAAACTCCACGACAAATTCGCAAAAATTACATAGATTTTCTCTATATTATAACATAATAATTCTACATTTTTTGTTTTGTGTTATTCTCAAATACTTCGCTCAATTGAAGTCTGTCACTTAAAATGAAAGTATATCAAAATCAAAATCAAAATAATCTTTATTCAAGTAGACTTTTTACAAGCACTTTTGAATTGTCAAGGATCAATAATTAGATTTAATAAGCCACACTGGTTCGGAATGTTGCTCTTACCGAGAAGAACCAGCAAGAAACTCGGCCGGTCAATCTTTTGAACATTTAAATTTACATTATTTATTTGCAGTCTTGTTTAGAGCTGAAAGGATCTTCAAATCCAAGCATTTTTATCATTCATATAATCTTCAATTGTGTAATATGCCTTACGTATAAACATAGTTTTTACACTTAATTTAAACTTTTCTGTAGATAATTCTAATACAGATTGCGGAATTTTATTGTAAAAGCGAGTACCGAGACCAACGAATGAGTTGCTAACTCTGCTGAGTCGCGACGCAGGGATATTATAAATAAATATTTCATATAGACTTATGAAGATATAACCCAGGCAAACTATATTGAATATATGTATATAGAAATTTATGTATTTACATTTAGCTTTACTAAATTATATGACGTTCGGAATTAGTGTAGAAATAAGTATTTTTTTATACAAGAAACTTTGTCACACTTGAAAACGTACATATTACCATAAAATCGTTTTAATAATATATTTGACACGACAATAAACAGAAATAGATTTACTTTTAAAAAATTTTCAACTCCCAACAGGTTTGTACATGTCCTGTACATACATACGGCACGTTTGGTAATCCTATTCAGTTGCAGGTTTTGCATCCCTATTACTTTGTGATAGCTGCAGTCCTCACGTGTAACCATGTCCAATCCCATTGAATGTCCAATCAAGCGGCTACGTATTTACTACATTATTAGATACAGTAAAAGTAAGGTAACGACCTATTACTACTATCCGACCGCTGGGCGTAGGTTACCTCGCTGCTTCAATACGGATTAGTAGATTACACATATCTTCAGAATTCTCTAAAGATCTGTAGGTTTCCTCACGAAGTTTTACTTTACCGAAAAGCGTGTAATAAATTGGTATAATCAATTAGATACATAAGTTTTAACAAAAAAAAATAATTCTTGCTTGCCCGGGGTTTGAATCCGTGACCCTCATGAAAGAGTCACAACAGTTTCACCGTTCGGCTATCACAGCTAGTAATACAGATTACTTATGTATAAATTGAAAAATAGAATATAAAATCAGTGGTCTAATCGGGAATAGTTTGTAATTGAAAAAGCTTGATGATATTTAAAGATATTAAGAATGATAGAGAGATCCAGGAGACAAATAAAAAAAGTCTAAATTAAACTAAATTTAAGATGAACTAAGATCCTGTATAGATGTACGGCTGTGATGACGTAACATAGATATATACTTATAGTATAAACTGCTCTATCTGCATACTAATAGTGACAAGAAAATTCTAACAAAACTCTAGTTCGTACATCTGTGACATAGTTTTGGCGAACCTTTATCTTAGAATAATCCACAAAACTTAGGACTTATAAATGTACAAAACTGACATAACATATGAATAATTATTACACTAGCTACTTATATCTGGCCTTGCATTGCGATGGCAGAAAATAAGACCACCAATGAACTATAATCCACGCTCAATGACGTAACGCGTAATTAAAAGAAATAACAGAGTTGGCAGTGCGCCAGGCTCCGTCCAACTCCAGCATAGCCATAAAAGGCATCAATACATGCCTGAAATAATCCATATTTAGATTTTTGTCAACTAGTATTGTTCATCTTCATATTTAGAAACTGCGTCGAAAACTGCGGTGTAAAAATTGTGTATTTTTCGACGATTGAACGGACCTTAAACAGTTCAAGGTTGAGAACTGTATACTTACGAATATACATTGCACACAGTCAGTACCGATGGACTTTTAATTTCGTGGTTTAAGATAAAGCTTTCTACTACTTCTTAAGCAAATTGGGCGCATGAAGGAGTATTATATTTGGCATTATTAAAGTTCACATGAAGAGGAAGTGCAGAAAAATAGAATCTATTGATCATGTGTGCTACAAATATCTTCAGTGGAATAAAATAAAATATTCCTTGTTTCCATTTGTATTTATGTCTCTACATTACATCTTGAGGAGTCGAATGAAGGACATAAATCAGATTTTCGTAAAGCAAAATATTGTGAAAAGTATAATAGTACAAAATGATAATCACAGTGAGGGGAGATTCCATATCATGATGAGAAAGTTTCATTAACTTTAAGTCACTCTCAACGAAATGAACATTTACTTAAAATCTGGTCATTTTATGACTTCCGGAGCGATTACTACTAACTATTTATAATATATAGTAAGATATTTACACATAGTAAGATATTTATACATAGTAAGACATTAATAACTAGATGTAACTAGTAATAAGAATTATTCTTTGAAAAGAGCAACCGCCGAGTTTCTTGCTGGAGGTTCTCGGAGGCTTGCTCTTTCCGAACCAGAAGTAGATGGGGACGATTCAAAAGCACTTGTTTACAAGTTTACTTGTATAAAGAATATTTTAAATTTGAATATAATTGCGCGATGTAATAACTGCAAATATTTCAACGATTTTATGAATAACAGTGAATTTTATTGTTTCAGGTAACGATCTGGAGATGTTTGTACTGTCGATAAGTTGGGTTTACTTTTATGGTTAGGTAATGAAAATCAAGTCTCTTCCAGATTAGCGATTTTCATTTCCTAATTGATAATTTTCTTGTTGAAATCAATAGAAAATAAAGTTAATTACTGGGTAAGTTAAAATCTAATTAAATATGTCATCTTTATCAGTATAAAAAACATAATTTACTAGGGACTAATAGGGTTGAAATAGTTTTATTTAGCCTGCCAAATAATTAAAAATTATAACGTAACATAGCACACAAAAAGCTTTTAATGTAAGTTTTGTTATTTATGATACAATACTAAAAAAATACAAGAATGTGAAATTGTGAAACTATATCAAAACAAACATTTTGTCGTTTCTCTCAAGTGTAGAAGAATAGAACACACATTGTAAAATGTAACTCAACTAGATAGAATTGGATGAGGCTGCAGAAAACGACGTGACAACCATAAGCCTTGCGACGAACACTTGTATTAATTTCACGACTAAACGCAGTATTGTTTAAGAGATTACCGTTATCTCTCTTCTAAATGAACAGACATATAACATTTGCTTGGAGAAAATCATACACAAGTATTTTCTATGGATGTTCTGTATGGAGTAAATTTAGTTTTTATTTCATAAGATCATCATTCTCCTGCCCTTATCCCACTCTAAGTGAGGTCGACACTAGATTTGGCTACGTATGTTACGACCATGCCTGACGTCAATTTACCTTAGTCGCCTTTTACGACACCTTGGTTAGAAATGAGGTTGGTCTATTCTATGCAGCCGGATACCACACGGCACATACCTTAATCGCCTCTAACGACACCTCGGTAAGAAAGAAGGGTGGTCTATTCTATGCCGGATACCACACGGCAAAGTTTTTTTTTCATTACATTGAGTGATTATATTCAAAATCAAATTCATATAATTCTTTATTCAAATTAGCCTTTACAAGAACTTTTAAATCGTCAAATTAAAATTAAGCTACAACTGGTTCGGAAAGGTGCTCTAACCGAGAAAAACCAGCAAGAAATTCGACGGTCACTCTTTTCAAAAATAAATATAACAATATCGTATTTGTAATTGTTAGCAAACAAAAAGTACGCGTTCTAGGAAAGTTTTTGTAACCGTATCAGTGACGTATAGTACCCGGCAATAAATAATGCACATCGAGGCTTGGAGAGAGAAATCGTGTAGATTCTGCTTCATAGAGCATCGTCTCTGTCGCACAGACTGACGAACCCGTGTGTGACAGTGACAGCGCTCTACGAAACTGAACTGGCCGGCTGTTTCGTTGTAAACATCGATGTGCATTATTTAATGCGGGGTACTATATAGTTTTTGTCTCTCTTCTTCTAACACGCAACCAATGAATAAATTTTCATTTTTAAAAGCTTTTTTTCACTTGCCGTGTATGTATGTGAAGGTGGAATCTTGCAAGTTAAATTTGACCCACTGCTCGGTGTTCGATTGTGCTAAAATTTTACATATTGGTCCAGTCCCAATGAAAATGCATGTTTATGATAAGCATGAACTAATACTACTTCCAGGATTGGCACATAAAATTTTTCGAAAAGCTTTTTCCAAGCTTTTTTAACTTGACTTATTTTGTACAGTCAAATAGCCGATGTTAAGTGTTTTGGGAGGAGGACGTTCCCCAACTTAAGTAGAGCTTCTGCGCTTTATTCTCTGCATTTCGCAACCTCGGCGATGCTTCTGCGCTCGCCCGTCCCGCCCGGTGACGCTGTAAAAGCCATTAGGGCTAACAGCATACAGTCAGTTCGAAAAAAAAAGTGTTTTGGCAATAATCATCACCGTTTGACATTTGTAATGACGACCGGTAGCTAGTCTTATAGCCATACAATGGCTCAGAGTTTATTTCAGCTCCAGAATGTATTGCGGTGAGCCACGATTGACCAAACTCATAAAATTAGAACCATGTCAATGCGGGCTAAGACCATGTGCGAACGAAAATGTTTATTAGTCGCTTACTCTTTTTCAGTCAGCTTTCCCATACACTCAATAATCCCATTCAAAACATAAACTAGGCACTAATATTAATAATAATGAAGAAAGAAGCAATACTGCAGAAGGCAGTATTGCTTGAAACGACACGTATTGTGAAGAAGTTCCTTAGTCTGGAGTCCTAACTGCCGGTAGCTCGGGATATTGCCCCGCTTCCACAGTTTTATATATTATTAAATGTTTTTTTTTTATAATTAGAAATATTTATAAATGTTCAGAGTTAGGTTTTAGAAAAATAAAAGCAATAATATAATTCTTTTTTTGGTTCTCTTCACACAAAATAACAATTGTAATGATGCCATTCTTAAGGTACAAATGAAGTGGTGTGAGAGACTGATCTCTGCACTAAGTGACCTGTGTTACAGACAACCAGGCTCCCATCCTCAAACATCATAAGAGAAATACACTAACAAAGTAAAAATTCGCAAATGTATAATAAATCAATTAAGCTAGACATACTATACACATAATTAGTTAGAGCTGTCATCATTTATGTGTATGAGTGTGATTGCGAGCAAGAGTGATTGTGTGTTCATATATAATAAAAAAAATATATATGGGACACTTACACACACGGTCATCCGATCCCAAAGTGAGTTACTTAATACTTGTGTTATGGTGACGGACAACTGGTAAATATACGACATATATCATTTTAAATACATACTTAAATACAAATATACACCCAGGCTCGAAGAACCAACAAATTGTAATAGAAAATGTTGGCCCTCGGCGGGAATCGAACCCTCGGACTGCGGAGCTGAAGGCAGGGTCACTACCCACTGCGCCAACAGGCCAGTTAAATATATGTGTGTGAAAGTGATTTTATTATTGAATGTATGTTTATTTATTTATTAATTCGGATCTTCAACAGCATTACACGATAAATCATCCAACGTATGTCCCATACAGTTATAAATTCAATATGTAGTACAATGTTAGCTGCAATGTTACAATTATAAACCTAAAAATAAACACTAGAGAATAATTAAAATATAAAAAAAACAACATTAAATGTAATTATAACAACTCTGAAATTAAAATCTTAGTACATGTTAACTACAACTACACAATGTCTATGGAGCGAAGTATGTTAAATTTAAGATTGATAGACAAAGTTAAAGCTAAAGAAATAAGGAAAAGAACAAATGTTGTAGACGTAGTGGAAAAAATAAGCCAACAAAAATGGAGATGGACAGGGCACATGTTAAGAAACGAAAAAGACACTCGGAGAAAACAAATCAGGCAAACCATTCCCTGATTTGTTTGTAGGTCTTCCTTGCTTCCTTTTGCTGTCCCTGGGGTACCAACCCCAGGGACAGCAAAAGGAAGCGAGGAAGACCTACAAAGCGTTGGGAAGATGATTTAAGATTGACAGCGGGACCACTATGGAGAAGAATAGCAAAGGATAGAGATGCCTGGAAAGGGTTGGAGGAGGCCTTTGCCGAAAGACAACAGTCACACAAAAAATAACACATGAATATTTGATGGAAACAATAAGGACATATTTTAAATTAACTAGTAAATTTTTTTAAATCACCAATTGACATTGTTAAATAATCAATATGACAACTAATGTAACGTAATGACTGCAAAATAAAGGCTATTTTTATTTTTATTTCATTTTATTTACATGTTAACTTACAATGCTTATTAAACCTTGTTTCATTGTAGGCCGTTGATGTATTATGCTTCTCATGACGTGTATACCATTAATATAACTAAGCTATTTGTTAATCCTCACGTTTGCAAAACGTTACAGTGTAGGTTGGTGGATGGGAGTCGCACAATGACATAACAGCCATTAAGACTCGAGTGTGAGCTCATTGTTTCTATACTAATTGAAAGTCAGGTGTGGTACTTTTAACTACATCTGCAGCCATACCCAAAAACTCTGTGGTTCTAAATTTGGTTCTCAGAAAATTTCAATGAAATATGTACATTCTTAATATTATAAACGCGAAAGTATATCGGTCTACCTGTTACGTTTTCTCTGTTAAATTGGTAAAACAATATTAATGCGGGGTAAATGGGCGAAGTAAGAGTAAGTAAGTAAGTTGCCAAGTAAGAGTTTAGTCCTTGGTCGGGTAATTGAAAAATTTTGACATAACTGAATCACGAACAACCAAGGGCATTTTATTTTATTTCTATAATTTTTTATATCGATTCTATTAAACATTTCGATGAAAAACTGAGATAATAAAAAAAATATTGCGGTCTTAAGTGATTTAAATGAAAGTACCAGTTACTTTTTATGGAAGATAAGGTTATAAATTCTACAGATTGTTCTACAAGTTAATGACGTAGATAGTTCTTAGAAGTAAGACAAAACGTTTAGTCCTTGGCTAAACAGAATAAGGTAGAAACTTGGAATAAATAATTGAATCATATCCTTGGTTTGTCATGAAATAATCAATTAATATTTATTTTGCGACCGATCTCAAATCTCAGAATATCTTGTCCGTCTATACGACGTAGTCAGTTTCTTCGTTGAGTACCAGAAGGTATAAAACGTTCATATAAGTGGATCTTCTAAAACTACCTACCGTAAGGAACAATTGAAGATCCTGCTACGTTTCCAAGAAGCTGACTACGTCGTATATTTGTGCGATTACCCCACTTGGGAACACGTAGCTTATCGTACAGGACGAATCTCGTATGAGATAGGCGTGATACTCGTATGAGACACTCATGAGATCGATGCCTTGTAGTCTAGCATATGTAGATCTTTTTGGTCATTTCATATTTTGTTCGTCTATAAACTGTCTAGTTAAAAAAAACCACTAGATACTAAATCAGCGTTCACTTTCCGTACAACAGTTGATAACAAACTCGCCTACCTACACATTTTAACTTTTTTATTAGCTACGTCACAGTCTAGATCTTCCATCTCTTTGACATATATATTCTTTGTAGTTTTTGTCGAAAAGATCTCGTCTAGTTCTTTGATAAATAAATACCACTATCGAGTGGTTGTAGGAAGGCCGAACGGTTGGTATCGATAACGATTTTACGGCCTTTACACATTTCACTTATTGGTGGCGTATAAAATCGATAAGATCGGCACAGTTTTTCTACTAAACTACAGGGTTGTCGACAGACAGAAAGAAAACAAACATTTTTGTAGAAGTAGCGACTGCCTATTACCGACCCAATTTTTGCATAATGTTTTCTCACTCTTGGGAGAGCAGGATTGGATCTTAGACCCACGACACTGCTACAGTGCAAACTGGCAAATTTAATGTCCTTTTAAGTAACCCAAAGACTTGTTACAATGATAAAATGGAATTACTGGTGTTTTTATTATTCCTGCCCTTATACCACTCTATGTGGGGTCGGCACAACATGTTACAAACATGTTGTCACATGATTTGGCTACGTATTTCATTACCGACTGCCTGCCTGACGTCAACTTACCTTAGTCGTATTTTGCGACCCTCGGTAAGAAAGACGGTGGTCTACTCTATTCAACCGGATACCACACGGCGGTTCAACTTACCTTAGTCGTCTTTTACGACACCTTGGTAGGAAATGAGGGTGGTCTATTCTATTCAGCCGGATACCACACGGCATGGTATGACTGGTGTTTTATCGGTTAAAATAGCTGCTACCAGTAATTATAGCATGCTAATGTTATAAATACCAAAGTATCATAACTACAAAAGCGAGTTGGTACTGCCATCAGTAAATATTCTTTTTTCAGCTATTGGAAAGCCGGGACGATCTGCGCCCTTATGCACCCATTTTTATCATTACTTAAAATTGTATTTAATAAAAAGAAACCAAACAAAATTATATAAGCGAGCGAACTTTCGTTATTCAATTTCTCATAGATGCACCGCTATGAAAATTTATGTTACTTTATAACCCATGTTCAATGAATTAGTTGATTACTGCTACAAATTCAAATGGTTTTGAATCGTCAACTCAACTGCTGCTCCGGCAAGCTGTTTCTACCGAGAAGAGCCAGCAAGAAACTCGGCTAAACTAATCTATAATTCTTATAACTACAAAGTTACATTTAGTCATTCCTATCTTGTACATGGTTGAAGATAATATTTCCACGCATTCTTATCATCTATTTAATCCTGAACAGTATAGTAGGCTTTGTGTATCGGCCTGCTTTTAATAGTTATTTTAAACTTCTGTAACGGCAAAGCCAAAAATTAATTGTGGATAATTCGTTAAATATTCGTTTTTATGTAAACTTGTCTTGTTGAAAATCTCGTCACACGTTCTTGTGGATGAATAAATTAGCAACCCTAGTTCGACCCACTTCCGCAGTGGGCCACTCGGACTCACCCTGACTCTGAAATTACAACGGTGCCAACCGCATAACCTCGATTAGATCAATTTTATGAATAGCTGTGTTTTTACTGCAATTCCGACGGCAGTTTATGTTGTTACGTGTCTACGGATCATTTACATATGCTATGATAAACGTTGAGCTAGTTCTTTATTCTTTTATGATTTTTTTAACTGACTTGACTGGCGTACGATTGCCGCCAAGGACCAACATTTTCTATATACAATTTGTTGGTTCTTCGAGCCTGGGTGTATATTTGTATTTAAGTATGTATTTAAAATTATAATATGTAGTATATCCACCAGTTGTCCGTCACCCATAACACAAGTGTTTAGTTACTTACTTTGGGGTCGGACGACCGTGTGTGTAAGTGTCCCATATATTTATTATTATTATCATCAGCCCCGGATGGGCTCCAAACTAGTCGGGCTAACCCGATAAAATGAGACGTGAGTATAGGCGATTTCTAGACATTAACTATGAATACTACTCACGATAGTTTAAAATTTAAAATAAAAAAAAATTATATCTCCAACTGCTGTAACTTAGCGATTAGCCAGACATATGCTAGGATCAATTCCAAAACCAAGATGAGGACTATCTAACCTGAACAGCAATGTTTCCTACGCCAAGGTTATCGCGAATGTATCCGTTACGAATACTATCTTATCTCGTAACTCCAGACCTAAGCGATCATGATTATAGAAAAGATGAGAGGTGCGAGATTAAGTTGGTATAGTCATGTAATGAGGAAGGATGAAAATCATGTGACCAAAAGAGTTTTGAATATGAATGTAAATGGATGTATGACTAGAGGGAGGCCGAAGAAACGATGGATGGATTGTGTGAAGAATGATATGCATGCATGAAAGGAGTGGCGCCAGAGTTGACGAAAGATAGCGGAGAATGATGGAATAAGACATATTGTGCCGACCCCACTTAGAGTGGGATAAGGGTAACAGAATGATGATGATTTCAAAATCATCAAAATCATGGGGACAATTAATAAGTAAACCTTTTAGTTATCATTTAGATCTATAAGTTAAATACTTGCACGCCAGAACGTAGCAGAATACTTCGCGATATAAAATATTAAAATATTGAAAAAACTCTTAATAATTGCTAAAGTCTGTCTGTGTGAATGTTGCTTAATCACGGCTATCAGCAGATTGCTGAAAGAATATCGATGAAGTTAGGCTATTTTCATGCTTAAGCTATGAAGACATAAATAACAAATCTATGGTTTTTTTTAAAGCTAAACATTCCACAAAAGTTAGTGGCAATGTGTTCCACAATTCGAATTATATTATGAGCGTTCAAAAATCAAATTAATTCGCGTTCCACAGAAAGCTCATCTCACACCGGAGTCTGGAAGGGGCTGATTAATAAAGCGGAATAATTTATATGGCAATACAATTAACGTTCCCGGCATCGGTTATTATATGAAATTGCTCTCTAGGGTCGACGGTGGCGCGTGCATTTTTACGTGTTACTAATTAATTTTTAATCGCGACCATATCTCATGCTTAGTAATCTAGAAATTATTACATCCCATAATTTATTTTTTATTAAATCCAATAATATATTTCATGTAAATTATAATTTTATACCGCAATTAAAACCCTCTGTAACTGTGTAGGAACGAGGGATAAGAGGTTTATTTCACTGGAGATTTTATTTTATACTAGCTATAAGGTTGGCACTTGACTGCTATCTCGCCTTATATAAATAGATATCTGGAAGGTGTAAGACCTACGGTCTTTACTCAGAATAATACAGGAACACTAATGGTAGAGAGCTGTGATAGCCCAGCGGTGAGACCGTGCGACTCTTTCGAGGGGAACACGAGTTCCAACCCGGGCAGGCACCAATGAGTTTTTCTATTAAAACTCATGTGTCTAATTGATAATTGCAATTTATCACACGCTTTTCGGTGAAGGAAAACATCGTGTGGAACCCTGCATATGCACCTCTAGTGTTCAAGCCAAGGCCACGCGTAGCCGCCCTGCTAGGAGCGTGCGGGGGGCGTCGTGAGGAAACCTGCATATGTCTAGAGAATTCTGGAGATATGTGTAACCTACCAATCCGCATTGGAGCAGCGTGGTAGGTCTTAGCTCCAACCCTTCTCTCCAGAAACGGAGAGAGGAAGCCTATTCCCAGCAGTGGGATTATAACAGGCCGATACTTTACTAATGGTAGACTGTCTTTTCAAGCAAGTGGTCTCCCACCCGACCAGAGTGAATCTGATCTTAGCACACACTTTTTAGTTTTTCTCTCGTTTACTTGATATCTGTAACTCTTCTTCACTATACCATAAACGAAGACATTGACATAAAATCTCCATAGAACTTCTAGGATAAGCGCCACACACATTGGAGTAGCGTATCTCTCAAATTTTCATTGCCCAAATTAGGATATTATTAGTAAATATAATCAGACTTCATAATTTTCATGTTTGTGTACCAAAATTGCTTTACAATAAACTGGATTACTAGGTTTGTAGCTTTAGCGATTCAACGCAGAAACGCTGCCAGCATTCTTGAGAATTAAACGCGGGCATGATTTGTATAGTAGAGATCTTTCATTCTGAAAGTGCACGCCCCTCCAATGTCTTTACTCACACACAGAAAACTTATGTACAGACGAAATACACGCAAACTTGTTATTCTAATTTGTTACTCAGTTGCCAGACAGACACGAAAGTAGGAGTACGCATCGATCGAAGATGTGGGAAAATACGTGTCGAAATGTGAATGATATTGAGATAGAATATGTTGTGAATAAAAGACCAGATTGTTCATGACTGACTTTATTACCACAGACTAATAATAAATTGCATGCATAGATCATAAATTACAACATCTTTACCCTTTTCTTTTTTTTTTTTTTTTTAAACAAGTTTATAATATGGGTAACATATTTTTTTTTTGTTTTTCTTTTATTATTATTATTCACTTTCTTTTATTATTATTAATTTACTTTTATTACTATTATTTTAAATATTTATTACATAACAAACATTATACATAATGAGTATTACTCACAATATCAGCATTCAATTAATCAATTTACTGACAATATAGTATTAATTTATTTATATATATATATTTTTTTATTATTATTTATTACATTATAATTATTTTTATTCTTTAAATTTTAATTTACTATATTTATCCGCATTAATAGCGTTATTGTACTTTTACTTTATATTTTTCATATTCTTTATTTCAAGTTTAGCCTTAATAGCCGCGTGCCGTCGGAAAGGTCCGAATGGAATTACAGGAAAGTCTTTATTTGCATTCGGACTACTTGTCGCAGCAAGACTAGGTTCAGCAATAAGTATATCCTGTTTAGGAGACGCAAAACCCTCCGACGCAGGAGCAGGAACTAAATGGCGCCTATTTCGCCTATATCGCCTCCCTGACATATCCGTAACGAAATAAGATCGCGGTGTGGACGCTTTGCTATGTATTTGCGCGGTCTTGCGCCGACCCTCATCTACCATAACGACATTTTGTCCCGGTTTGAGCTCCGGCAAAGGTCGTGCATGTTGATCATAATATTTTTTGCTCGCCGCCTGCTTGCGCAGCATGCACTGATAATCAGCTGTGTTGTCGCGACTCGGTCTCAGCGATGCTTCGTTAATTGGAAGTCTTGTATTTAATCTGCGACTCATGAGCAACTCAGCCGGTGAGCTCAAGCCATCACGAGGAGTGGCTCTAAAATTTAAAAGGCCTAGATAAAAATCGGACCCATCGTTAGTAGCTTTAATGAGCATATCTTTTATCGTCTTTACACTTTTTTCACTACGACCGTTTGATTGTGCATAATTTGGTGATGAAGTAATATGACTGAAACCCCATTTTGTCCGAAATTCCGAAAATTCCTTCGAACTATAGGCCGGCCCGTTGTCCGTAATCAATTCGACGGGTATACCATGTCGGGCGAATTGATCCTTCATCGCTTTTATAACCGCTTTACTTCCTATGCTACTCAGTACGCTTACTTCTATGAAGTTCGAAAAATAATCTACAAGAATCAAAAAATATCTATTAAGGTATTGAAATATATCCGAGCCTACCTTTACCCACGGCATGTCGGGTATGTCGTGCGACAGCAAGGGTTCCCGGGACGGCCGTGGCGCCCGCTCCGCGCACGTCGCGCATCGGCGCACCGCACGCTCGACGTCGCGGGCCATGCCTGGCCAGAACATCACGTCCCGAGCGTGCCGCTTGCAACGGTCTATGCCCATGTGTCCGTCGTGAACGCGACTTATCATTTCCGAGCGAAGAGCATGCGGTATATAAACTAAATTATCTTTCAAAATAATATCATCGATATATTCGAGACACTCCCTATATGACCACAATTTCCGAACGCACTCTTCGACATCATATTTATTTTTGGGCCATCCGTTTTTTATTAATTTAATTATCGTCTGGCACTCCTTATCCGCGGCGATACCTTTCTTGATTAAATTCATTTTTTCACTACTAAATCTCAAATTATCGATAACAAAGCAGGATTGCTCTTCGACTTCCTCCGATACATTACTTTTCATTCGTTCTGGCAGCGGAGCACGCGACAATGCATCGGCGACGAACATATATTTACCCGGTTTATATATAACATTAAAATTATACCCCTGAATGCGCAACATCATGCGCTGCAAACGCGCAGGTACGGCCTCCAACGGTTTCTTGAACAAAGCTTCGAGAGGCTTGTGATCGGTCTCTATAGTGACGTCATCGCGGCCGAATAGGTACTGGTGAAAACGTTCCAGAGCAAATACTATCGCTAGTAACTCTTTTTCAATTTGCGCGTACCTCATTTGCGTATCAGTGAGGGTTGAAGAAGCAAATTCAACAGGCCGACTGTCCTGCAGTAGCACCGCCCCGAGGGCATGCGAGCTGGCGTCCACCGACAGCACTACGGGCAGTCGCGGCGAGTATAGTGCCAACACGGGCGCACGACACAACCTTTGTTTGAGTTCGTTTACGGCATTTTCATGCGCCGCCTCCCACTGCCATAAAACATCTTTCTTTAATAGACAACGCAAAGGTGAAGCGATTTCGGAATAATTTGTTATAAATTTTGACACATAGTTGACCATACCTAAGAATCGTTCTAAAGAAGGTCTATCGTGGGGCATCGGCATATCGTCAATAGCCTTTAGCTTATTTTTGTCCACGGCCATTCCACCAGCAGTAAACATATGCCCTAGGTAACACACTTCCTGAACCCTAAACTCACATTTTTCTTTATTGAATTTTATTCCGACATGGCTGGCCCTGTCCAGTAAACACTTTAATCTTTCATCGTGCTGTTCCATACTAGATCCCCATACGATAATGTCGTCTACGAACGAGTCTACCCCTTCTAGATCTTCTAGAAATTGTCGTACCCTAGCGTGAAAAACTTCCGAGGCGCAGTTAATTCCATACGGTAAACGAAGAAACTGATATCGTCCGAAAGGTGTGCCGAACGTACACAAATCCGCACTCTCATCATCAATCTGCACCATCCAGTACCCCGAGCGAGCATCCAGCTTGCTAAAATACCGCGCGCCGTGTAATTTGGTCGCTATTTCCGTGAGGGTTGGCAAAGGGTAGTGTGCGCGACGCACCGCGCGGTTTAGTGGTCGCGGATCGAGACAAACACGAATAGTTCCATTTTTCTTTGCTACTACCACTATCGCATTCACCCACGCAGTCGGGTGCGAAACTTTTCTGACGACACCCATGTTTTCCATGCGATCCAACTCTAAAAGTAATTTATCGCGTACGCCGATAGGAATTTTTCTAACCGGACAGACAGACGGTGGTACCTCAGAGTCAACAATAATTTTATACTTTCCGGGCAACTTCCCTAAGCCCTTAAATAAATTTGAGTATTTTTCAAGATTTATAGAAAAGACGCGTTTTATAATTCCTAACTCTTCACAAGCATATTTTCCCAAGACGCTAGAACAATTATAGTCACAAATACAGAAATTTAGTTTATATATATTATTTTTATACAACCATGTAATGTAACATGATCCTAGTATAGGTATTTTATTTCCACAGAATGATTGGGCCTTAATGTTATTTTTATTTATATTTCTAGTATGTAAACCGAGCTGTTTAAATTTCGCTAAAGACATAACATTAAGGTCCGAACCAGTGTCTAGCTTAAATTTTTCAGATCTATCACTATTATACAATCTTAAGATTTCATACCATTTGTTGCCTGCTTTACCATTACGCTCCTTATCAATCATCGAGATGTTATACAACTCCTCGTCCGTTTCACTGTTTTCCACTATTTGATATACATTTCTACGTTGATTTAACACACACATCTTCCTAAAATGACCCTTTGTATCGCACAAAAAACACACCGCACTCTTAGCGGGACACCAGTAACCACCGTCGCAACGAAAACCGCCACATTTAGTACACTCAACCGTCACGCCGTGGGCACCGCCGCGCGCGAGGCCGCTCGACCGCCAGCGTGCCGCCGCCGACGCGCCTCTAGCGCGATCGCGCGGGCCACCGCGGGGCGCGCGCGCGCTCCACGCCCGGCCGCCGACCCGAGCGCTCCTTCGAACTCCGCGTATGACGTCGACAGCCGTCGATGATGTATCATAAGTCTCATCACTTCGAGGCTTCACGCCCTCGATTTGTTGTTTCTCCTCCTTAGACATTTCGTTAGCCTGGCAAATTTTTATAGCACTGGCTAACGTTAATTCTTCATTCCTTAACAAACGATCCCGTACCCTGCTGTCAGATAAACCGCAGACTATTCTGTCCCGGATGAGACCGTCCTCCAAATGCTCGAATTCGCAGTGTTGAGATAGAAGCCTTAAACTAGTCACATATTCATCTATCGACTCGCCGGATTCCTGATTACGGGTAAAAAACTTGAAACGAACCATAGTAGTATTCTGCTTCGTACCAAAATGTTCATTAAATTTGTTCACTAACGTTTCCAAGTTTTCTCGACTCTCGTCTTTTGCAAATTTAAATGTCGTAAAAATATCATACCCATCCGGCCCTATTAAGTTTATCAATAGACTGGCTTGAATGTCTGTAGTTTCCTTATAAACTCCAGACGCTTTTAAAAACACATTGAACTGTTGCAGCCATTTTCGCCACGCCGTCGCGCGGCACGCCGATCCACCCGATAAACATAATTCTGACGGCGGTCGCGCGTGTTCCATTATTATTAAGTAATACACACTGTGTTATTACTGAACTATTATATGAACTATTACTTAACTTTTTACTATTATAACTTTTATTTAACACATTTACCGCTGTCACCATGTTGTGAATAAAAGACCAGATTGTTCATGACTGACTTTATTACCACAGACTAATAATAAATTGCATGCATAGATCATAAATTACAACAGAATATATGAAAAATTTTGAATTTATAATTAATGTTGAGTCTGAATCTGAAGATAGCGACGAAGATAGCTCCAGGGAAACGTTAAAAACTTACTTTTTATTCTAAAGAATTTTCAACATAAATTTGATTATAAATATTATATAATATTAATTTTATTTTTATGCAAACGTTACTTGTAACCCGTGTAACCGGATTGGTTGGTCAGCCAGTGCACAAATGATAGGAACGCGTGACAGAAAAGACGTGTTGTCTCATACAAAGCGTGCATTCTCCGCCATATAAATGCTTGACTTATACTAGTCGAGCAATTAGTTGACCTTTAAGTGTGCGAATGAGTCGAGTCAACTTTGAAATTGCTGCGCGCACACATATAAAATAGTACAGTCAATATTTTCTCTCACACATTAAAATAATGTAATTTGGTGGAGGGGCGTGCACTTTTAGAATGAAAGATCTCTACTAGCCTGTAAGTAATTTAAGATAGACATAATTTGTACATTTTTGTTATAAATAAAAAATAAACTTTGTAGGTTAGTTTGCAGAGATTTCTCTGTCAAAGGGATAAGTTGACCTTTGGACATTTTTTTTATTAATTCGTTTATTCGAAATAAAATAAAAATGGTATATAAATAAAAATAAATAAATAAAGAGAACGAACTTCATGGATAGCATACATCCAATAGCAAGTATATCTATTGGATACGTATAATAGTGGACATTGATTTTATTTAGTAATTCGCGTTAAGATAACGAAACTTTAATGTTCGTAAAATTTATTAATTTAACCTTCGATTGATAAAATAGCATTGTTGTTCTCAGTTCATATTACAACTCATTACTGTTGTTTATAATAAGAAATACACTCAAGCTTGCTATTTTTGAAATCGTTATCGTTTTACGAGCTATTTAATTCTATACTTTATTTCTTAAACGTGACACCTTTTATACGCCTCTCAGCGTCCTTAGTGTTATTTTGAATTAAGAAAATTACATTGTATAAATTTTTAAATTCCGCTTTTTCGAACTGTCGGTAAGCTGTTTTTAACGGCCCATACAGTGTCACCAGTGGGACAATTATTAATTTGATAATAGTGTCCTTCGTCATAGGTAGTTTGGGATAGCCATTAGTATTACTGGCGCTAGACGATCGCCAGAACTCATAATTTCTAGAATTTTGCGTTATTCTGCAATAAGCCGCGATATTCAAAATTCAAATTCAAAATATTATTTATTCAAGTAAACTTGTAAACAAGTGCTTTTGAATCGTTAATATCTACTGCTGGTTCGGAAAGCTGTTCCTACCGAGAAGAACCAGCAAGAAACTCGGCGGTTGCTCTTTTCCAACAATAATTCTTATCACTATTTACATATAAATGTCTTGTACAGGGTAGAAAATAATAAAAGAAAATATAGACATATATGTTCACAAATTCTTTTACCAAACCAGTTCTTCAATCCAACATTTTAGTAAACGGGGCTATTTCGTGCTGAGGAAATCCAGATGGCCAAAAGACTCAGGCTTGAGGTTTGGATAATCCGAATTCCAATTTTAGGACTGTCCAAATACATCTTCAGTTACTGCGTCAATTCAATTACCTCAAGCCTCTTTAAAGTCTGACGGGGCTTATTAAAATTCTGCGAGCGAAATTATTTTGGAGTAAATATTGTTAGTCGACTTTGAGGCTTGCGAGGGTTTTACTTGGTCCCGCGGGGATCGCTTCAGGAAAATACTGCGGAGAAAATGTAACGGTGTAATCATTGCTTGAATTATGAGTTCCGAAAAACAGGAACCGGGTCAATAGGCGCTTAAGGCACGCCCTGATTTATGGGACTACCCACCGCCTAGGGGCAACAGTTTGTTACATTTATTGCGAATCGATTTGTAGTTTTGGGAATCTTTATCTTCTACTAAAGAAAACGTAAAAACTAAATTTGGTAACTAAATTTCAGTTTTGTAACTGAAATTTAGTTACCAAATATAGTTTTTACAATTTTTTTAATGCACTAGTTTTTCCCTAGACTTGACACGTAACTTGCTCAGTTTCGAAGCGAAAAGGGGTATATATATCGGTCAAATGACATTTTGGTGGTGCTCTAGTTCTCTAGTAGTGAATTACGCAAATAGAGCTTGCTAGGAACGTGACCACTTTAAACATCGTGGTGTCTATGTGGAAGGCCCCATTTCGCTAAGCGTGAACTCGTTGAAGTTTTTTTTTAAACTTTTGCTTAAAACTTTGTTGGTACTTCATAGACAACAATATTTCTAGCAGTATTTCATAGAGATGTTGGTTTATTACGATTCAAAGTGCCTGCCATTACCCACATTTAATTATTTATGTTGACCAAATTTATCTGCATCTAATTATTGCTGACAATGAGTGTACGTGGTGTGATCCATACAGTTATTTTAAATCTCAATTTCCTTCAATTCAAGGTAATAATTTTGCTTCTGGGTCGATTGTGATGCTTCAGTTATGGTCTTACTCTTGTTTTATTATTATATTACTTACAATTTTATAGTCTTTTAACCCTTTTATATGTGCGATGCAGTTCAATGCGCTTAAATGATTAGCGAGGTGAATATTCAGAGGCATTTTATTTGTAAGCTCCCGATCGAGTGCAGCTTTCATTTGGCGTGAAACGTGATTATCTAGTCGCGTGCACAGGCTCGAGGGGCCTATTGTTATCGCTCACTACCACGGAATAGGAAGGCTTTGCTGAATGGGATTATTTTTAACTTAAATTGGGTTGATAATATCTTCAATCTTAATTTTAGTAATTTGTAGACCTGAAAAGAAATTTCTGGTTTAGCAATAATAAAAAAAAACAAAATATTTTATCCGTACTCATATCTTATGAGTACGGATAAAATATTTTGTTTATATATTAACATCTAGGTGGGATGTTGATTCAACCACTTTTGTTCCTATTGTTGTTTCGGTCAACGATTTTATTGCCAAAACCCTTGAGTAACATAATCTAAGGCTTTCGCTTGATGGTCAAATCAAAGTCGAATATGATCGGCATTGTAAGTTTGAGCACTGTAGAATCCTAACAACTGGTATTATATTTTAATGTGTTTTGACATGATTTTTGAAAATTGTTTTGGAAAGTAATAAGTCATTAAATGAGTTCAAAGCCGGGGAGGCACCAATGAGTTTTTCTATTAAAACTCATGTGTCTAATTGATAATTGCAATTAATCACACGCTTTTCGGTGAAGGAAAACATCGTGAGGAAACCTGCATATCTCTAGAGAATTCTGGAGATATTACACATATCTCCAGAATTCTCTAGATATTCGGAGATATGTGTAACCTACCAATCAGCATTGGAGCAGCGTGGTAGGTCTTAGCTCTAACCCTTCTCTTCAGAAACGGAGAGAGGAGGCCTATTCCCAGCAGTGGGATTGTAACAGGCCGCTACTTTTAAGTCTTTAAACACCTGTAAAAAATAATGATTATATCTACTAGTGATCGTCCATTAGAAATAATATCGTTAATAATAGTTACAAGTCCTATCCTAAAGTTGTCCAAATCGTTGCACATAACCATTATGACTCGCTACATTACTTCGGTATTCGACTTGGCTTACTCAAACATTCCTGCTGTGTTTACTGTTAACGTCACTTCAGTTATTTCTAGATTCAGTACATTATTATTACTTTATTCACCACCTACTACGTTTACTATACGACGTTACACTATTTGGCGTGTGTCCAAAAATACATCGGATTTATTGATAGAGGTATAAACGAAATCAATTTTATTACTTAATATCTTGGATCTAAAATCCTGAATATTTATACTATCCAAAGATTGGGTTTCTTAATAATTTTTACGACATTTAATAACGACATTTTTACGTAAAATACCCTTTGCACACGACTTTTTCTATGTGAACTTTAACACTTAGAGAAGTAGACTATGTCAATCCACTCTTCTTATATTATCTTGCTATATAAATCATCATTTTCTGTTTATATGTTTACATACAAAATAGACTCAGAGAATCAAATCTTGAAATAATTAGTATAGAAATATAGATTTTTGTAATTGTAAAAAACGATTGGGAAATTCAAAAATTTCAGGTTTCGTGCTTTTGTATCTGAAAAAGTTTCAGCTTTGTTATTCGAAATTGAAATTGCTTTCTTTCATAAACTTTGTTTAATTTTCAATTGTGCAATATTTTTGAACAATTTTAAATCTTTTTGGCGTTACGAAAATGGTTGTGCAAATAGATATTTGGAAATAAACTTAATCATTTATTGAGTGAGTTTTAAAGTTTCGTAATGATAAGCTCTTGGAAAAGTCCACACTAATATATAAATGCCAAGTCTGTCTGTCTGTTTATCTGTTACACTTTTATGGCTAATCCGCAATATTGATGAAATTGGTACAGTTGAAGTTTTTATAATAGGTAAACATATAGTTTATTAAAATTTTCGTAGTTACGTAATTACGGTATTTTAAAAATCGAAATTGACGCGAACAAAGTCGCGGGTACATTTAGTATCAAATAAAGATAACATAGGGTAAGTTATGAAGTTTTATAACAATACATCACCCTCCATTCAATACTCTAGTTTGAAGATCTATTGTTTATAAAGAGAAGATTGTTTATGAAGAGTTACAAAATATTAGTTTCTGGCGGCGGTTTCGTCAGCGTAGACTTCAAATTGACCTTAAAATTATAAAAATACTAAGTAATGATACCAACTTCATATCTGTGATCGATGTGATTTTATATATAATATAAAATCACATCGAATAGACGTTTCGCTTCTTCAGAATTTTTATTACTTTGCTGGGTTGATAATAGTTTGATACTATTATTAGATATGATTTAGCAACGCCAGTTATTAGTTTTACAGTTGCTATCCGGCTCGAAGGACCAAAGCTCAACATGTATCGGAAGGTTTAGTTATATGGAAATAAAACTATTATTTATTGTACATTCAGCGTTGGATATATATTTCATTAATTAGTGCATCATGGACGCTTGCCCAATAAGAACATGAAATATGGAAGACATTATATTTGATATTGGGGTACACAATTATTACAGATTAAGAATATGCAAGTGATATATTATCTCGCATTATGTACAACCCATTATGTTAAAATCATAGTCAGAGTTTGACCCAGAAATACCGAGATATTCTAAACTTCTTCGCTGTTTAGATATTTGCAGCTGGCGAATTGCCAGCACATGCAATAGACGAACTTCGTCCGCTGCGAATAATTCAGCGGGCACGAACAAAGTCCATGTGTGGTTTTAATACGTACAGTATTGTTAGAAGTTTTGTATTATTATTTAAGTTTTTGGATATATCTCGACATTCCGGCGATGTTATATCGGGCGTTATGGGAGGAGTATTGCCACTTTTTAAACTTTAATCGTGTTGGTTTTTGGTCCGCATTAGAAATGCCATGTTCAAAAATAAATGTGTACATATAATACAAAAATAAAGAGACAATGAATATTTTTATTTATAACTAGTTGTCCAGTCACGTGTCTGGTTTCGAATTCCCCTCGAAACAGAAATAAACAGTTAAAAAAATGCTCCGCCACCAAACTTTACAGGATCATACGCTGGATCATTCTGAAGATTATATCAAAAGTCATTGATATCGGTCCAGCCGTTTCGGAGTCTATAAAGGACATACAGATAAACATTTTTTTTTTCAATACAAAATCTGAAACATAATATGGCTTTCTTTTCGGCCAAAACAATCTACGTGACGATCAAAACATAAAAATAAGGGTTGTGTAGAATAATCACATTCTCCTTCATCAATAATCATATCAAGGTTGTTTGTAATAAATTATTACTATTTTAAAATCACCGTTCAAGTTCAAACCCAAAATACTATCCGAAGAATTCATAAATTCCTTACTTGTTATATATATATCAAACATTTTCGTGAGAATTGGCGATCTGCCAACCGCGAACAGTAAGTGAAATTCGTTCACATCAGCAATTCGACGAACACGATCCGGTAGTATTAATTCAAGGAGATTTATGATATAAATATAAAGTAAGCTGTGATAGCCTAGCGGTGAGACTGTGCGACTCTCTAGAGACGACATAGGTTCAAACCCAGGGCAGGCACCAATGAGTTTTTCTATTAAAACTTATGTGTCTAATTGATAATTGCAATTTATCACACGCTTTTCGGTGAAGGAAAATATCGTGAGAAACCTGCATATCTCTAGGGAATTCTAGGGATATGTGTAACCAACCAATCCGTATTGGAGCACCTTGGTAGGTCTTAGCTCCTATCCTTCTCTCCAAAAACGGAGATAGGAGGCCTTAGCCCAGGCCGTTACTTTACTTTTTATGATATAAAAAACTCTAGGTTTATAAATCAATATTTTGCTCATCAGCACATCTTTAATGCACCTGTAAGAACGTACCTTGTAAAACGGTCATAACACCATATTGTATGGATCAGAAAGTTGGGCAACGAAAAAGACGGATAAAGGAAGAGTACAAGCAAATCAGACGAAAATGTTCAAGTTTGATGTGTGGTGTCAAAAGACTGGATAAAATACGAAATCTATACTTATTATAAAACAAAGTCCCGAAAAGCTGTCTGTTTGTATGTGATCGTTTTTCTCAAAATCTACTGAACGGAGTTTTGTACAGTTTTCCCCAAAAGGTAGTGCAATACTTCCCGATAGTTTAGCTAAATAGTAAATATCGGTATTATATAAATTGTGTTGAAGAGATCGCGCAGTTGTTAAAAAACTTGCTCTCTGGGATCTTCAGTCGCGTGCGCTCCGTAAACCAGCAGAGATACGCTAAAGTAATGTACTATAGAATTGTAGATCTTTAAAATTCCTACAAAAAAGTCCGCGATAGCATTTCTCTATCTCTTATGGTTAACTCACAATAACTATTTTTATGTATAAAATTTGAATTCTAGAAAAAAATTGTGACATGCTGATTTCCACGCGGGCGAAGCCGCTTGCACAGCTAGTTAATATAAAAGGGGAAGTCAGTCAGTTACACTCATTATAGTAAAGACGAGAAGTTCAAGATAAAGGTGGTATGGACGTATAATGAAGTAGGGTTGAAAATCATGTGACCTAACGAGTGTTAAATGTAAATGTGGATAAAGACTAGGAGGTTCGATTGTGTGAAATACGACATACATATAAAAGGAGGATAAGGAGGAGTTGACGAATGATAGGAGAGAATGGAAAAGAGAAACATGTTGTGCCGACCCCATTTTAAATAGAATAAGAATAGGAGATTTAATATACCTGTGGTACTTATTAATTGTTCTATTCTTTAATAACTATTTTATCTTATTTTATCTTATTATCTGTTCTGTATATTTAGATAAGTGCGACCGCTGATATTCTTGCTGGCTCTTCTCTGACAATTTTCCGCATCACCATTAGAGTTGACGATTCAAAAAATTTTTTTTTTTTTTTCAAGTTAGTAATAGTGGTAAGTATGTACCTTAGAAAGAATGCTATAACATTTGTAGACATTGGTAACTATAAATGCAAAAGTAAAAAACTGCGTTATTAATGTCAACACTCACTTATACCAATATAACTATAATGTGAGTCAGAAAAAATACTATACTACATAAAGAGCTGGATTATTGCTTTTTGAGTAGAACCGCATTCTAAAGACAAATACCTTTTATCTTTGAATCTTTGTACGATGTAAATGAGTAATAGCAAGTTTAAATCACGAAAGTTTTAATTCTAGTAGTTAGAATTTCAACTTTTATGAGTTTTACTCATATTTAAAAGTTTTTGATCTACTTATGTCGTACAATCATCGATTATTTATCCGACAAGTTTTATTGTTTAGGTTTAATTTAAGTCAATGTTAATAACAAAGAATCAGCTTAGCGATTCAACGTGGAAACACTGCCAGCATTCCTGGGAACATTCCACGTGGGCATGATTTGTAAAGTAGTAGTGTGTAAATAATTTGAGATATATAACATAACATAACTAACATAACCTTTACATTTTTGTTGTAAAGAAAATGTCGATGTCTTTTTATGTTAAACTCATTTCCCTAACTATGGACAAAATCATTATAAGAAATTAAGTAACATAAATATGCATTGCTTGAGTTAAAATATGTCTTACGTTCCTTACAGTTTTTATCTATTTTTTTTTTTTACTTAAATAAAAAATATCTACTGATGTAATTTATAAATGTTCAGACTATTTCATACAAATTAACGTCGAGCTGATAATTCTAAATTGACATAGTTAAATTACCATTATATGCCTTGCCGAAACACACAGCGTTATAATGAAGAAGCAGTCTGAATTTTTACCTTTCCTGAGCTAATATTTTGTAAAACATACCTGTTTGTCGCTGGTTTCGGCTTTTTGGTACCTTTGCATCCAGCTAGGTGGCGCTGTTGTCCTCAATATTGGCGCCATTATGATCTGTCAGTCTCATAGCGTTTTGGATTTTTGCCGCGTAAGTTGGAAAATTTTCACTCGTTGGAAATTTTTTTATTTCAGTGCTAATTCATTATTTATTGAAGTTATTTCGGTCAAAAATCATCTTAGGCCGTACTACAATTACTTTTTTAATAAGTTTCGTAAGTATAAGTGG
The DNA here is from genome assembly GCA_947086505.1 of Morpho deidamia. Classification (NCBI taxonomy): domain Eukaryota; kingdom Metazoa; phylum Arthropoda; class Insecta; order Lepidoptera; family Nymphalidae; genus Morpho; species Morpho deidamia. The sequence goes on from CAMTZC010000009.1 coordinate 10,131,343, forward strand.
TTGATTGTGATGGATGAGGATCCTAATAGGAATCCTGGAGTACAAGATGTTGCTCCGGAGGGAGGGCATAGTGCTCAGAGCTCAGGCTCTCAATCGTCATCCAGTTCTTCGTCCTCGGAGGACGAAGAGGGATACGCATCACCACCACCTAACAAGAGGGCTAAACGCAGGTCGAGACAAGTTCGTACTTGTTCGGACCCGCGTATGGACTCTCTGATGAATCAAGTAAGTGTTCTTTCCAATTATATGTCGCAATTACCGCAGTTTATTCACGATTTTAACAGGAATATACCTAATAATAATAATATTAATACTGAGTGTAAAAGCATTTCGTATAATGATAGTGACGAATTAGTTCCGTCAACATCTCAATTTTTGCATAGACCGGGTAATTCTACTGCGGATATTTCTTTAGGAAATATGAAAGTTACTTATGATGTTAATAAGATTGTACCTGTTGCTGACCCTTATAAATTAGAAGAATTAAAGACCTTACAACAATTTAACTCTCCAACATGGAAAGGGATTCGTTATAAAAAAATCTTACAGACATGTATAGCCTCACCAGGTTTTGTAGGGTTAAAATTGAATGAGGAACTGTGTCACCTCAATAAGGGTACTGATTATGTAGCGGGTACAGAAAACCTTTTAGCAGGTTTGTCAAATGCTGTGTTAGAAGACAAACGTTTACTGCAATCAGGATTACAGGATTTAGTTAATTGGGCTTCTACGAGTAAAGCTGAACTTAATGCTAATACATTATATGACAAAATATTAGAAACATTTGGCCCAAGTTCTTCTTCTTTTAAAAATAAAGAGACAATTATGCAAGTTATATGTGGGAAGAGGGCGGAATGTATAGAAGTAAGGCGAGACCGCATCCTCAAAGAGGTACAGAATGTCAACTTAAAAGTAGCATTACAAAATATTCCACCTAGTGCAGAACACTTGTTTAGCCGAGATAGTTTGGTACCATTGATTGATTCCTTGGGTGGTTCTCAGGTGTGGCTTAACATGCCGCAATATCTTAAAGGGAATAAGTTTAACAGTTCATATACAGATAAAGGTCAGAGTAACAATAGTAAAAGAATATCTAAACTTTCCCATAAAATTAAAAAACCTGAAAGGAAAAACAAATTTGATTATGATAAAAAAAATAAATATAAGAGAAATCAGCCCTTTCGTCACAATAACTCAAAAGACTCTTGTAGTAAAAAATGACAATCTAAAAGGGGTGTTCAGGGGGGGGTGCCTGAAATACCATTTGCAAACATGGAAACAGTTAGGGGCCAATCAGTCCATCCTGAACATAATTTCAAAGTGTGGTATACCCTTTCAAGTAAAGCCCCCGTTACAATATCCAGACTTCAGAGTCCGGAGAAAATTCACAACACAGTCTTCCGAGAGCATGACTCGGATGATAAACGAATTAAAGGAGAATGGTATCATAGAAAAGCCAGTAAAAATATCACCCGGATTTCATTCCAAAATTTTTTTAATAAAGAAATCAGATGGGGGTATTCGTCCCATATTCAATTTAAAAAACCTGAATTTGAGCATATCGGCTCGGCATTTCCAGTTAATATCTCGGCTGGATGTCATACAGTTCCTTCAGAAAGGGGACTGGATGATAAAGATAGACTTACATCAAGCTTATTTTCATTTGAGCATAAAGGAAAGTCACAGGCGGTTTCTAAGAATTATATATGGCAAGGAAATATTACAGCTAACAGCCCTACCATTTGGCCTCTCATCCGCTCCTCATACCTTTTCAATGGTAACAAACTGGGTTGCGGAAACCCTGCGGGGACAGGGGATGAGGGTGCTGGTGTATTTGGACGATTTTTTAATCGCACATCAGAGCAAATCAGTTCTGGCAAGGCAAGCTGTCACAGCTCTAGACACCCTGGTGGCATTGGGTTGGCATGTGAACTTACAAAAGTCACTTCTTGCGCCAACACAGGAATTAGAGTATTTGGGCATCACTTGGAACACCAAAATAAATATAATGTCTCTACCTTTAAAGAAAGTGCAGTCAATAACAGGAATGATAACAATTCTTTTAAGAAAAGAATCAGCTTGTCTCCTGGAAATACAAAAGTTGTTAGGCACACTAAACTTTGCAAATCTCACAGTTCCAAATGGTCGTCTGCACTGCCGCAGAACACAAATATTCCTGAAAAAGTTCAGATTAGGCAGGCCAAGAGAGAGAAAGACATTACCGCCGCTAGTAGTTCAAGAGTTACAGTGGTGGTTAAAAAACATCATCAAAAGTACCAGGACAATGCACCTGAAAAAAGTGACACACTTTCTCACCACAGACGCAGCGGATGCGGGCTGGGGTGCTCACCTGAACAATCAATTGTTGTCAGGGAAATGGAGTCTCAGCCAGAAAAAATGGCACTCCAACTTGAAGGAGATGTATGCAGTGTACGCAGCCTTAGCCCAGCAAGGTGCACATGTCAGGGATGCACACATTCTGGTGCAATCGGACAACCGAACCCTGGTTGCATATATAAGAAACGAAGGCGGCACTCGGTCGCTAGCCCTTCTAACCTTAACGAACGATCTCCTTCTGCTAGCCGACCAGCTAAATGTTACGCTATCGGCAGCGTACCTCCCGGGGAGGTACAACGGGATGGCCGATCGCCTCTCACGAGGGAAATCGGTACCCGAGTGGCAACTATTGGCTCCAGCAAGAGAGGCTATATTCAGAAAGTGGGGCGTACCAGACGTGGACCTATTCGCGTCCAAAGGAACTGCTGTAGTTCCTCAGTACGTCACGTGGGATTCCAAAGATGGTTCAGCAATTTTTTGCGACGCATTCAGTCGAGACTGGAATTATCAGTTGGGGTGGGTTTTTCCCCCACCCAGCCTGATGCCCAGAGTTCTGGCTCATTTGAACAAGGCCAGAGGAACTTACATCCTCATTGCCCCTCAATGGGATCAGTGTTTTTGGAAAACCGATCTCCAATCGAGAGCCTTAGCAAGACCACTACCGATAAGGGATCTACGGAAGACCCTGATCGACCATGCAACAGGAATGGTTCCACCTCAAGTGGACAATCTATTCCTCCAGGCCTGGAAAATTGGGGGTGGGCCAGTGAGGTCGCCAACTGGAGTAAAGATGAGCTGAGTTTACTGAATAGTAGTTGGCGGACAACTACTCTCAAAACTTATAGAGCTCCAATTAGAAGATGGATTGCTTGGTGTGTTGCCAATAATAGGAACCACCAGAACCCAGATGGTTTGGATGTTGCTAAATTTTTAGCTAATCTATGTATTAATAATAAATTTGCATACAATACTATTCTATTACATAAATCTGCAATATCTACTTATTGTGCGTTAAACTTCGAAAAAATTTCAAATAACTTTTTTATTCATCAAATTTTAAAGGCCATTGCTTTAACTAAACCTCCACCAATAAAGTCGCCTGTATGGGATACAAAATTATTGTATGACTGGTTGAATTCAGTTCCTTGCAAAAATTCAATTTTTGATATTTCTAGAAGAACTGCAATTATTTTACTTTTAGCATCAGGGCGCAGGTTACATGACCTTACCTTATTGGATATTTCACATAATAATTTAATAGAAAGTCAAGATAAAATAGTGTTTTGGCCAAAGTTTGGCTCTAAAACAGACTCTAGTAAACATAGACAATCAGGGTGGTCATTATCAACTCATCCAAATGGTTATATTTGTCCAGTCAAACATATTAAGCAACTTTTAGACTATACTCATAAAAGACGTTTAAATACTGGCATTACAAGTCTATTCTTATCTTTGAAAGGTGATGTTAAGCCTGCATCTAGAACTCTTATTGGTGGATGGATCAAATCTATTTTTAAAGAAGTTAATATCAAGGCATCTCCAGGCAGTGTTAGATCTGCTGTGGCCTCAAAAGGTTGGCTTGAAAATCTTCCAGTGGAAGAGATTCTGAGTAGAGGAAATTGGAAAAGTGTTAAAACCTTTAGCAAATACTACTGTAAAGAAGTTATGCAGGCTATCCCCAATTGTGAAGATTTACTTCATTCTAAATTTTCTAGTGTATAAATTAAATAATGGTCAAAAGAATAATTTTTTAAGTTAAAATTTTTATTGAGGTTTTGTTAAGTTGAATCACAGATATTGTGTTTTATATAATTCCTTATTGACCTTAAATATTAGTTCCTATTATAGTGGCTGACAAGACCATTACATTTTCAGTTTCTAATTTTATGATAGTTAATTTCAATGTTTAGGAGAATAGTAAATAAGGTTATGTTATTAATTGAATATATAATATATAATCTGATGATCCTTTTCATTTACACTATGTATATATACATAATGTTTCTTACTCCTTTATCACATAGCGTTTTCTACCTTGTGTACCTTCACCAGCAGAAATCAAACAGGTCTTCATTATAACGCTGTGTGTTTCGGCAAGGCATATAATAGTGCTGTTTTACACAAAATAAAACAGCTATTATGTGCCGAAAGAAACACACAGCGTTAGAGCAAGGGCCTTGCTGTGAAGACTCTATGAGACTGACAGATCATAATGGCGCCAATATTGAGGACAACAGCGCCACCTAGCTGGATGCAAAGGTACCAAAAAGCCGAAACCAGCGACAAACAGGTATGTTTTACAAAATATTAGCTCAGGAAAGGTAAAAATTCAGACTGCTTCTTCATTATAACGCTGTGTGTTTCTTTCGGCACATAATAGCTGTTTTATTTTGTGTAAAACAGCACTATTACTTATCTAAAATTCAAATTATTCTTTATTACAAGTTATTTACGGTACAATTGCAAAACACTGCACAAATTAATCAACATTCGCAACCCACAGCGTTGTTATCAAACAAAGGAACTTACGCAGACAAATCTCGCTGCAAAACGAACAGCCATCCTGTTCTTTTCATTAGCAATCTGACGAGCTATTATATAAATTTTAAAAAATAATAATATTCTTTTGCTATAATCACCGATTAAGCAAATAGAAATTATATGTAATGAGTTTAGATTAAATTTCATGCCTAATATATGCAGGTTTTATAAAAACGCATGCACTAAAACCTTCACCATCACCAAAATACACAAGCACTGAACACTCACCATCATAAACTCAACAATCGTTTCTCCACGTAACCGAACGATCGTCAGGAGATATACTCCACGACAAAATCGCTAACCTTCGCATCATCCAATCGAGTTATATAGAACAAAAAAATGTTCTACATTATTATAAATCGTATCAATTTTTCCAAAAAATCGTCGTTCCAAAAAATCGGTATCGGGCTAAGTAGAATAGATCACCCTCATTTCTTTACCGAGGTGTCGTAAAAGGCGACTAAGGTAAGTTGACGTCAGGCAAGCGGCCGGTCGTAAAATACCTAGTCAAATCATGTAACAACATGGTTAACACATGCTGTGCCTACCCCATTTAGAGTGGGATAAGGGCAGGAGAATGAATGATCTCCAAAAAAGTCCGCGATACCATATGTATATTAACTATTATAGTTTTGCCAATATAACTACTTTTATACATTTTTAAAGTTGATAAAAGTGGCGACAATAATCAAACCTTAATAATATTTACATCTCCATATTAATCTTTATTCCACTAAATGATATATTTATTTAAACTCTTTCATTACCTGTAAAATACTTTTTAAATTATTAAAATCGGACATTCCAATTAAAAGATGTAACGAGTTAAAAAATTACAGTATAGAGAAAATAATGCCATAACAATTGTAGCGTATTTTATTTGGGTACCTATGAATACATTCCGTGAAAAATTTTACTTTGCCTTAACTATTGATCCCCAGTCCCAGGACCAAACTTTCAATTTCCTAAAATAAATCTTATAGTCTGACTTAGTAAACTTTCCACTACCACAAGATCGGTAAGTACGCGGGTGAAACCGCGGGGCATTGCTGGTGTACAATAAAGAAATAAATAAAAATAATAAGTGTTCAGTACACTCTGGAAAATAAATAAACGCAAACGATAAGGGGACTTAAGGAAATCTCGTTACGAAAATGTAAATATTGCTTCGACACGATATTCAGAAACTTCTTGAATATTCTCGTATAGTCAGTTTGCTAAGGTGTTTGCCGCTTCGCCGTCACAATCACGTGAAGGCTGCGGAAGGCAACGCAGACTCGCTACTTCCGCTTCCTTGCTCTTTATCCGCGAATCTACAACAGTCTACGTTTTTTACGTCTCAAATTTTTTGTTTACAAAGTTTAAAATTGCGTAACGCATTCTATAACTAGAACACTTTTGATTGTTATTTAGCGTTATCTTTCGTCATCGGAATATATATTTTTAAGAATATCACAAAAACACTGTTCTGGGAAAACAGTTGGACTTATTCAAATCTCGTTTTTATATTATAACAGTATCGTGCGTGCGTTACCGTCTGCAACTTAAAGTACTTTTCTATAATTACTATTTTATTTAGGAATTCATTCAATACATAATACATAATATCATTCTTGCAGTACATAAGAACGCGTCATTCTTACCAGGCATTCGCGATTTCAGATCCCCGGCAGAAACCAGGAATTTTCTGCTATATGTTTAATCAATATTTAGAATTATGAACGATAATGACCGAATGATTAACCATCATCATTCGCTCTTCGGTGAATGAAACCGCGTGATCAATTTAACATAACCATAGACCAGGGGCGGGCAAACTTTTGTTTCGAAAGAGTTAACAATTACGATTTACAAAATTTCAGTTTTAAAGCTTTTTCTGAAGCGAATTAAAACTTTCGTTCACGCCGATGTCTGCGGCAGGCGTGCGGTGAAAAGCAAGTATAGTACCCGGCAATAAATAATGCACATCGAGACTTAGAGAAAGACATCGGCTGGATTCTGCTTCATAGAGCATTGTCTCTGTCGCACAGACTGACGAACCCGTGTGAAACGTCACATACTAACTGAGTGACAGTGACAGTGCTCTACGAAACCGAACTGGCCGTCTGTTTCGTTCTAAACATCGATGTGCATTATTTAATGCCGGGTATTATACAAACGGCTAGAGATAGAAAAAGCGCTTAATACTCGGTAATCGATTTAGCACGATTTTTAAATGGTTTTTTTATAAAATAAATAATATTTGCATATGGAACTAAAGAGTCGCAGCCATATCGACTAGAACCACAGGTTGCCGGCTCCTGTCCTGGACTGTTTCTGAGATATGTATAGGATATAAATCTCTACATTAGAGAAGCATGTTGAATCTCAGTCCCGATATTTCTCACCAAGGAAATGAAAGATTTTACTCAACTATGTTACGACTAACATTTCGTCACACCTAAAATTATTTGTGGATTTTTTTTTCAAAAATTTTTTACAGCAATAAAAAGCACCCCTTCGCAATATTCACTTTAACAGTACGAACAAACCGTACACGTTGGTCCCGATCCAGTCAGCCATTTATCACGAACGTAACTTAATAACATCGCTACAAGAAGGGAAACGATTCGTAAAATACATAACTGTCCAAAAGTGTCTGTTTGAACAATTTACACGATAAATAACGAGGACCTCCCCCCTAGCAAAACACTGCACCGTCGCGCCTTGCAACGGATGTGTATAAATAAAAAGAGGGTAGTAGTATAATTTTTAAAATAGTACGTTCGCCTCTTTTATACTAGCTTTAGTCCATGACTATGAATTTAATTGTATATTAATAATAATATTTTAAATACGAAAGTTTGTCTGTCGGTCTTTCCTTCTGTTTGTTACGCTATCACAGCTAAACCGCTGGCCCGATAGAGATAAAATTTGGTACAATTAAAGCTTCTATATATTGAGCGTTTTTAATTCAGAAATAAAACACTGTAAATAATTGAGGGTGTTTTAACACTTAAGTTGATGTAGTTGCTAGTGCACCTTATGTTTATATAAGTTCGCCAAATATCAACTAACTGCGTTCAATTGTTTTTACTGCTTGTCACATTGTTTTTACTTCTTTTCATATATTAATGTCCCTATTTTATTCCATATATTTCCATTTTTTTTTCTTAATAATGCGATACCATGTAGAAACTTTCAATTTATACTTAAATAGTCTTGAACCAAATTAAACAATTGTTTTTATTACATATAATATTCACAAAATAGGCGTTACTTTCCGGCGCTCCTGGCCTCATGAGTCAGAAACGGTAAAAGGATTTTGCTGTAATCCGCGACTGAATGGGCAAAACAATATCCATTATACTGTTCTATTCTTATACTAATCCTAGATATATAAATAAAAGTGGAGCTGCCATATTATTAATAAATCATTTTTCGAAATAAAAAATTGTCGTCCTTATAGTTTTATAACATTGCTTTATTCATACTCAAAATATTTGTTTCATTCGGAAAGACTACCACTAAATAAGGTACTGTATCTACTGTGCTTAAATAAAAAGAATAAGAAACAGAAAGAACCATTGTCCAAGGTTTATGATGAAGAATAGTAAGTCATAAGATTCTATAATAAAATTCCGCAATCAATTTTATCTTTGTCATTATTTAAAAACACTATTAAAAGGAGGCTGATACAGAAAGCCTACTATCCAGGATTTTATAGATGATGTATTGAAAATAAACCAGTTCGTGAAGTTGCTTAATAATAAAAGATCAGAATGCCAAAACTCATCCAATGTAAGAATTATTTGACAGGTTTTATATTTAGGGTATAAGATTCTATAATAAAATTTCGCAATCGACTTTAACTTTACCATTAAAGCAGTTTATTTTTTTCTTTCTTTAATAAAGTTACAAAAAAATGTAAACGGAATTGCAGACACTTCGCTTTTTGATCCATAAAAAAGTGTTCTAGATCTGCAATATGAGATACCTTGAGTCGGTTAATCACGTTTTGATTGGCATTTTGACATCCTGCCCACTATTGCCGGCTTGCAGAGCTGTCTAAACGCCGACGTTGGCTGATGGAAAAAACTAGAACGACACAAATTTATAGCTTTTTCATTGGGAAGGCTTTACTTGATTGGATCGTTGATTTTTGCCCACAGTATGGTTGCATAAGCGGAAACCTTGATTTCTTATTGTTGAAATCTTGTTGATGGTTTCGTAATAAAAAGTGTGGTACGTGACTATCGTACCGCCAAGAAGGCAAGCCATAGATGAAAATGAGTGAAAATCCAAAAAGGTCGGTTTATGTAAAACGAATGCCTTTTAACGTTTTACTTAAAAGTGTACACATATCGGACCAATTGACAATTGAAACGCTTGTTTTAAAATAATTTATAGAATTAGACGTTAATTTGCGAATTTGTATATATTTGAATATATTAATAAAACAAAAGTACAATTATTTTGCTATAATCCGCGACAAAGTAAATAGAAAGTATATATAATGCTAAATGTACAGTGGACTATCAGTTTTTTCATACCCGATACATACAGGATTCGTAAAAACACATGCACAAACCTCCACCACCGCCACCACAATACACAAGCACTATACACGTTCCCTATCACAAACTCAACAATCGTTTCGCCCCGCAACCGAAACATCATCGGGAGATAGACTCCACAAAAAATCAAAAAGCGAAGCAAGCATGCATGCATTGCAAGCAGCGTTTATCCAAACAAGCATGGTTATATAGTAATCGGTTCAACCCCACCATTTATTTTATTTTGCCTCCGAACACGTGTAACAAGAATGAACTTAAAACATTTATGTGGGTGCCATTGTTATGCATTATGATCTGAAGTTGTTCCAAAATGTTTAATCGCTAACGTTTGTCACAGGTGTGCAGGATTACGAAACAAACTCTATGACCGTTTTTTGACAAATTTTTAGCGAAATGTGAATATTGTGGCTTATTTATTATTCGTGAAAGCGGCTATATGTTCTTTAAAACGGGTTTCTAAATTACGACCAGTCTGACCCCACATATGTTTCATTGCATTCAGAAAATTTTATTTTGTAAACACCACGCTCTTTTTATGAATTCAAAATATGTAAACTAACATAGAATGAATTGTCGACTTAAAGGAAATCATTGACTGTACAAGCGCTGCATATATCGCACGCTTAGTATCAAAGTGACCTAATTCAAAATTAGGCTTAATGCACTTTGCCGACGATGTTTGGCACGATTAAAGTTTACAGATCAGAGCGAAACTTTTTTTCGGGAACGGGGGAAATCATATTGAATTATTGAAGGTTGAACGCTAAGGTTTGAATCAACGAAGGCGCGGTTAACATTAGTTAGTTATAAGTATATCTAATTAGTAAGTTGTAAATGTAAACAGGATATGAAAACGCCCTAAATAACACTAAATTGGCACTATATCATCCTGTCGCCGACGGGGCGTGGGTGAAACGAGTGACCGGCACCAGTTTTCTCTCCCACCAATCATTTATGCTAATTAAATTAAATGCATACTTATCTCGGGTCGTGTCAGTAAACTTTCCTACTACAGTTACTGTTTATATGTAGAGCATTGTACTTTGATTGCTTAATATCGATAATACGCGCCGCGTTGGTTTAGCGGTGAGACTATGTGACTTATAACAATGGGATCACGGGTGTAAGCCCTAAACAGACAACGTATGATATTTTTAGAGATATGCAACCTGCATCGAACTTTTCTTTTACTTTTAAGCGGTTGATGAATTGTAAACAATTTATTAAATGTTTACTTTTTTGTGAGTATCCATTAAGGGTTATGCCAATAATCTACACGCTTGGCATGCGGGTTGGTGATCGCAGTGCTGACCAGTTCGCACCGAAAACGGCGTTTCCCGCTGTTGGTCTGTTATGTTTAGGTTAGTTTGAGAATGGCTATACCGCTATTAGTCGGTCGCCGGAGCCTCGTCTGTATAAGGTTTGAGGCCCCAATCTTCGCAATCAACATTTTTTAAATTACATTTTCTATATATATCACTGCGTGGTAGTCCGTTGGTTGGCACAGATGGCAGTGAACCTGCCTTCAGCTCCGAAGGTACCGCGGGTTCGAGCCGAGAGCCAACTTTTAGCACATCTAAAAACAATTTTTCTTCTTCGAGTCTGGGTGTATTTAAGTATGTATTCCAAAATATATATGAATATATTGACGCCGTGTGATATCCTTCAGAATAGAATACACCACCCTCCGTTCTTACCGACGTGTCGTAAGAGGCGACTAAGGTATGTGCCGTGTGACATCCGGCTGCATAGAATAGACCACCGTCATTTCTTACCGAGGTGTCGTAAAAGGCGACTAAGGTAAGTTAACGCCAGGCAGGCGGCCGGTCGTAAAATACGTAGCTAAATCATGTGACAACATGTAGCATGTTGTGCCGACCCAACTTAGAGTGGGATAAGGGCAGGAGGATGATGATGATATATGCATATAGTTACCAGTTGTTTGTCACCCATAGCACAAGTATTAATTTACTTATTTTGGGGACGGAATCCGTGTGTGTAATTTATTTATTTATATGTATGTAATAATATAAGCTACTATCACTAGACCATATTATATAAAACAAATATATTACAATATGCGAGACTTGCATACTGATGAAATATTAGTTTTATAAGTTAGTTTTTTATGTATTAAAAAGAGATTACTTTTGATTTTTTAATAGCAGCGAGATGATACAAACAGGAGCACACAGCGTAAAAAGAACCATAGACTAATGTATACATATTTAAACGCCGCCAATACAGATACAAACAAACCCTTTGTTTTACAAACTTCAACACTGGCCCTTAAAACAATACAATTTTGTTTGTTCATTAATGTAACAAGACTGGCCCTTAAACTATTGTAATTTTGTTATTAGTTACAGCTTTTCTATTTACATCATAACATCATATTAAACTATAATATACTTAATAGTTGTTAACACAGGGAGTTATTACTTTATTTAAAAAAAAATTACATTTTAAAACTAAGATATTCTAAGCAAATATTTATAACATACATAAGTAATGTTTCTATGTTATCATTTTAACATCAGTTGTTTTACAAACTTATTGTGCAATTCTTTAGACAATGGCTTAGTAAACAAATCTGCTATCATATCTTTAGTACACATGAATTTAATATCAATAGAACCATTGGATATATGATTCCTAATGAAATGATGGCGAATATCAATGTGTTTAGTCCTGGCATGAAATATTGTATTTTTACATAGTTTTTGTGCTGACTGATTGTCATTAAAAATGGTGACTGTACACAATATACCTAATATTTCCTGCAAAAAATTACGTAGAAACAGGGCCTCTTTACAGGAATCAGACAGAGACATATACTCTGCCTCTGTACTCGATAAGGCGACGGTGCGTTGCTTTCGACTTTCCCAACTAACTATAGAGCTGCCAACCTGAAACACATAGCCAGTATATGATCTTCTATCTGCATCACATCTTCCCCAGTCAGCATCTGCATATCCTGTAATACTGATTCCTCCTTTCACAAAGTGCAAACCTAAATCTTTACAACTTTTTAGATAGCGTAGTATTCTTTTTGCAGATTTCCAATGTGTTTCATCATAGCAATTATTAAATTGGCTCAGATAGCTGACTGCATGTGCTATGTCAGGTCGAGAACCAACTGCAATGTACATTAATGAGCCTATAAGACTTCTATAATCATATTTAGTACTGCTACGATTGATAGACTTTTCAAGTTTTACACCAAGTTCCATAGGAGTTGCTGAAGGCTTACAATCCTGCATTTGAAATTTTTGTAATACTTTTTCAATATAATGTATTTGATCTAACACTATTTTGTCTTCATATTTAGTAATCCTCATTCCTAAGATGTACCTTGCTGATCCTAGGTCTGTAATCTCAAACTCATTTTTGAGTTTGTACTTTAAGTTAATAACCTCTTCATTAGTGTTGGATGTTGACATTAATAAAATATCGTCTACATAGAGAGCAATTATAATATGTTTGCTTTGACTAGACTTATAATACACACAAGCCTCTAATAATGACTTGGTAAACATTAATTTCTCACATAGTATTTTATTGATTTTTTCATACCATGCTTTTGCTGCCTGCTTCAGACCATATATGGCCTTGTTAAGCTTAAATACTTTATCTTCATTGCCTTTTATAACAAAACCTTCAGGTTGCTCCATGTATACTAACTCATGAAGATCACCATTTAGAAATGCTGTCTTTACATCCAAATGTTGTATATTCATATTATATTCAGCAGCAACAGCTAACAGTGTTCTAATGCTTGAATATCTAACCACAGGAGAAAATGTTTCATTGTAATCTATCCCATAACGTTGAGTGAAACCTTTTGCTACTAATCTAGCCTTGTACTTAAGAAGTTCACCGTTGACACCCAGTTTCCTTTTGAATACCCATTTACATTTAACAGGGTTTTGGCTATCAACTCTATCGGTAAGTGTCCAACATTTGTTGACATTAAAAGATTCATACTCATCTTTCATTGCTTGTTTCCAGTGGTTAGCATCCCGAGCTCTGAATGCCTCATCTACAGTCTGTGGTTCATCAACGCAGGGTTCGTTGAGTTGGGCTGTCATAGCTAAACTGGTGTCTTCTTCAGGACATAAAGTTGATGACTCTTCTTCTAAGTCTGGAACATAAGTTTCATCCGAAGAATTATCTGTATAAAAACTGTTTTCACTCACAGAATCATCAATAGATATCACACTACATCTCGGTTCATTCTGATTAAATGTGTCATCAGAATTTACTTCACCTAATGATTCTGTTGGAGGTTGGATCTTGCTACTCATATTTGCAGCTATTTGTGTAAATGGCTCTTTACTATGATTATCATCATCTGACACATTATTTTCGTTAATATATTTATTTTCTAGAAATGTAACATTCCTAGCTTTTATACAATCTTTTGGATTGCTAGGGTCTAATAATCTATAGCCCTTTGTATGTTCATAATATCCTACGAAAATATACTTCTTCGCTTTGGGTTCTAACTTGGTTCGATTATTTAAATGAGCATAAGCAATGCAACCAAAAGTAACTAAGTGTGAAACAGATACCTTGCGATTACTCCACTTTTCTTCTGGAGTACACCCTCTGACTGCTATAGTTGGAGATAGATTTTTCAAATAAACAGCTGTATTTGCAGCTTCAGCCCAATACTCAGGTCCAAGGCCAGCTTCCTGAAGCATACAGCGTGTCTTCTCCATAATACTTCTATTAGCACGTTCAGCAACTCCATTTTGTTGAGGAGAGTATGGCACAGTTGTTTGATGTACAATCCCATTCTCCTTTAGATATTTCTGAAATTTTAAATTACAATATTCAGTTCCATTATCAGTACGTATAATTTTGAGTTTCCTATCAGTCTGGTTTTCCACTAAAGCTTTCCAGGCTATAAATGTTTCAAAAACTTCATCTTTTCCCTTTAAAAAATATATGAATGTTTTTCTTGTATAATCATCTATGAATGTCAAAAAGTATTTTGCTCCACTGAACGATTTACAGGGCATAGGGCCACAGAGATCACTATGTACAAGTTCTAATTTCCCTGTAGCTCTATTGAAAGTATTTTTGGGGAATGAGGATCGTGTCTGCTTTCCTTTGACACATGATACACATTTTTCTACGGCACTATTATCATATGAAATACCTGTTACCATACCTTTTCTCATGAGCTCCATACTGCGAAAGTTAAGGTGTGCCAGACGCCTGTGCCAAACCTGCTGCGAGACCTTCACTTCCTTTTCAGTAATAGTTGTCAACGCAGAGTCTATCACTGTTGATGGCTCAATCTCACCGCATGTCTTCTCAGCACCATCTAAATTTGCTAAACTGTGGGTATCACACAATGTTGTAATGTTACAGTCATGATGGGATGGTTTCATGATATCAAGTTGATAGATACCATCACACTGAGTGGCTGTGGCTATCACATACTTATTGTCATAAATTTGACACATGCCAGAACTAAATACCACTCTAAATCCTTTGCTAACCATAGCACTAACTGTTAAATTAGGCACATAATAAACATTACTTATTGTCCTTACAGTACCATTTTGCATATAAACATTTACACAACCTTTACCTGCAGTGTACAATTTATTACCATTTGCTACATTCACTTCAATTGATTTTTCATCACTAAAATCAAACATGATGCTTTTGTCACCGCACATGTGCCCCGTAGCACCACTATCAACATACCATTGACCATGCTTGATATTGACTGACAATGCAATTAATAGAGCCTTGGATTGGTCTGTATTGGCCTTCACATCTATCTTGTGTGCTGACTTAGGGCAATCCTTCATAAAATGTCCTACTCTCTTGCATCTGTAACATCTTAAATGTTTCCGAGCAATCAGGGCAGACGCAGCTTCATTTTTATCGCCTCTTCTTATATTTTCTTGAAGTAATTTCCCTTTAACTATCTCGCTGGAAAGCTTGACATTAGAATTTTCTATAGCCATAATGAGAGGTTCAAAATCAGATGATAGGCCGCTTAGCATAATTACAGCAATAAAATCGTCTTCTAAAGAAGATCCTATTTCACTTAGCTGTTGTGATAATTCAGTGATTTTATTAATGTAGCATTCCATGTTATCGCTCTCGTCCAGCTTCGTTGCGAATAATGTTCGAAGAAGTCCTAACCTGCGACACAAACCTCGGTCTTCATAGGCTTTTTCGAGACTGCTCCATGCTTCGCGTGCTGAGTTGGCGTTCCTAATGTGAGGAATAGCTGAGGGTTGCACCGCCAGTGCAATGCGTGCCAACGCTTTTTGTTGCTTCTTTGCATCACCGCTATCGTTATTTTCAACACATTCCCAAAGTTCTTCCTGTATCAATAACATTTTCATCATAAACTTCCAAGAACTGTAATTGTCAATGCCCTTAAGTTTTTCGACTGTATTAGGACAATTAGACATGGCGTCACCAAAACCACTCCGTTGTCCGTATTGTTGTTAGGAAAAATAGTTCCTTGAAATATATGGAGATATACAGTACAGCGGTATCCTGGGCCCATAACCTGATGAAATATTAGTTTTATAAGTTAGTTTTTTATGTATTAAAAAGAGATTACTTTTGATTTTTTAATAGCAGCGAGATGATACAAACAGGAGCACACAGCGTAAAAAGAACCATAGACTAATGTATACATATTTAAACGCCGCCAATACAGATACAAACAAACCCTTTGTTTTACAAACTTCAACACATACTCATTAAACGGCTGCGTTATTAACTTATCGAGTAAACTATTTTAATTATGATATTATCAGTAATATATTACTCGTAGTTGTTGTATAATTATAAGTGTTTTGTTATCTCGAATAAATTATATATAATAATATTGCAACTACGTTAAAAGTAACTGCCTTTTAATATGCCACTACTGGGCACATGCCTCCTTTCTTCGTTTTTAGAGAGAAGGGTTGGAGCTAAGACCTACCACGCTACTCCAATGCGGATTGGTAGTTTATACACACACGGTACATATCACTAGAATTCTCTAGAGATATGCAAGTTTCCTCACGAAAGCGTGAGCGATAAATTGCTATTATTTATATTTAGGTTTGAACCCATGCTCGTCTCTAGAAAGTCACACGGTCTCACCGCTGGACTATAACAGCTAAAAACCGCTGTGTTCTATTCCAGTCCTATTCATTCTGTTAATATATTTTAGACTTCCTTATAACTGGCCCTGTGGCGCAACGGATAACGCGTCTGACTACGGATCAGAAGATTCCAGGTTCGAATCCTGGCAGGGTCGAAGTTTCTTTATTTTTAATTTTACTTTTTTATTTTTTTGTGCCTTCAATAATTTATAATTTTTGAATATAAATCCATCCCTGCGTAACACATTTTTACCTATGGCCTAAAAATTAAGATGGTTGATTAGTTGAACAAAGTTATAAACGAGAATTGTTTTTCTCATGAAGTTTTCTCATGACTTCTTTACTACAGATTTTTTCGAAATACAAAAGTGTTATCTCTTGCGTTGCTCTTACCGAACCAGCAAGAAACTCGGCGGTCAACCTTTTTCGGTTGCGATTTAAATCCAAGCCTTCTTATGATTTACATATTCTTCAATAATATGATAAGCTTTGTTAAAAGAGAAGTCATTACTCTTTCGGACTTATGTAATAGAGAGTCCGAAACAGATTGCGGAATTTTATAATAAAAAGGTATACTGAAGCTGATCTATACTAATATTATAAAGAGGAAAGATTTTTATATTCGTTTGTATGTGTGTATGTTTGTAATGTTTTCACGCAAAAACTACTAGACCGATTTCAATAATTCTTTCACCATTAGAAAGCTGCTTCTTCACTGAGCAACATAAGCTATATGTCATTAAAAAAAAATAGGGATCCCTAATAAAATTGTAATAAGTTGTGAAAAATTCAGTCTTAAACATCTTTCATCGCGTGCGCTGCGGAAACTATTGATGATAGAACAAAAAGATGTTCTACAGTATTATAGAACGTATCAATATCCACAAAAAAGTCCGCGATACCATATGTCCAACTGTAGCGGACTGCTTGAGATACAATGAACACTTATACGTACGTATTGAAACACAAATAGTTACACTCGGTTGTAATATAAGCACGCGTTCACGTCCGCCGTCTTCGACTGCTAGCCGACAACTGACTGACTGTTCGTGCATACACTACATCCCTTCTTTATTTTGATTTTAGATAAATATTTTCTTATAACTATATAACAATTCAAAGAATATTCTACAATACTAATTTTACAGTGATTTTGAAATAAATTAAGAAAGAAATTGAATTAACTTGAAATAAACATATTGTATAGTTAAATTGTAAATAATCAAAAATGGATAGACATAGAAATAATTTCATATTAATAATCAATCGACTGGCGACTGATTCTCCACACATCTTGAGGTATCACTTCCACAGTTGCCGTTTATAATTTCCCATAAATCATCTACCCTCTTCAAATGAATTATATTTCTACGATATTCTCTATTCGTATCCTCGTTACGCACCGTGACATCACCGTCGTTAACTCGTGTGACTGTGTGCACACTAGGGTTAAAATTTGATGTTAATTTATTTTCTTTAGTTAAGTTTTTATGTAGCACCTTTTGACCTATTTCTAAATTTGATTCTTTGGCTTTTCTTTTCCTGTCTCCTTAATCCTTCCCTTTTTCCTTCATCTCAATATCTCTGCCTCTAACATCTGTATCAAATATTTTATGCTCCACGTCCGCTGCCGAAGGAATTTTATCTCGAAATTGTCTTTTAAAAATTAGCTCTGATGGAGTTGTGGAGTCACCGAGTGTGGAGTACTATTTATTATACATCATTAGATATTTTAAAATGTCTTCCTTCCAATCCCGTTTTTCGGCTTGGCTTATTTTGAGTCTTTTCAAAACGACTCTGTTCTGTCTTTCGACTTCTCCATTCATTTGAGGCCAGTATGGAATAGTGTAGCAAATGATCATCATTTGCAACGCCATTTGCAATACCAACAACATCATTTGAATTGTGTTGCAAATGATGATACCACTGTCTTTACAAAAATCTTAAAAGCCTCACTAGTGAATTGGTTTCCCTTATCACAAGTAATGGTTGCAGGGTAACCTAATCTGGAAAAAATCTCTTTAAGAACCTTTATAGTATCAGATGCCGTAATACTTTTTATAATCTTAATTTCTTTGTATCAATAGATACAGTATTAATACAGATTACAGTAGTAATAGTCTACAATTATCAGTAAATAGTCTCTGCTGGGTAACGGCCCAAGGAAATCAATCGCAACATCTATCCATGGTTCCAAGGGGAGTGTCCGTCTCTTCATTGGATATAGTGGGTTAGGCGCTGACACCAGCGTACAACGTTTACATGACTTCACTATTCTTTCTGCATCTTTGTTAATCCTAGGCCACCATACCTTTGTTCTGAGACGAACCTTTATGGCTACTATTCCAGGATGACCTCATGAGCAGCAGCTAATACGCGCTGGCGAAGACTATGTGGTATGACTATCCTGGTTCCACGAAGAAGAATGATACCATGAAAACCAAGTTCATTTTGTATGATTTTGTAATTAATAACGGACTCAAGCCAATCATTACTGTCAATTCCGTTTTTAACACTTAATAATTCCTGGTCTGTTGCTGAATTTCGATCGATTTCTTTAAGTGGAACTCTCCACTTTCCTTAAGTATGGGAACCATAGGCGAAACCCATGGTGAAGGTTCGTCTACTTCCTCTATAATATCGGCGTCCTTAAGTTCCTTTAGCTTTTTTGCAACTTTTTCTTCTAGAGGAATGGGTACCCTCCTGTATGGTTGAACGACTGGTTTGCTATGTCTATTGGGATCTGTATGGTGATTCCTTTAAATTTAGGGAAAACTTTGTTCATTTGTCCTGTGGCTACTGCGTTGACATGAAGGCCTATCTGCAAAACACCCAATTCAATTGCAGTTGTCTTTCCTAACAGGTCCCGAGTGCCATTCCTTATTACATAAATAGTGGCTTTTTGGTTTCTTACACCCGCTGATATAGTAGTGTCAAATGATCCAATAACTTCTAGAGGCGTCGTACTACCATATGGCAACAATATTTTCTCCGGGTTCTTTACTTGGTTGTAAATCTGCACTTTTTGTTTTTCAATGTACACCATGTTTTTTCTGTTATAACGTTACATCTACTACCCGAGTCTATTAGCATATCTAACTTTATTCCCCCTACCTTACACTCCACATTAGCATCTTCATCTAAATTAAATATGTAATCAATTTCAGATTTATTTTCCCTCCTTTTTGTCTCTAATCTCACTTTTTTATCTATTGTTTCAGTTCTGTTATTTTCTAAACTTCTTTGTAGTCGAGTCCTACAATATTCTCTAAAATGCCCAATGAATCCACATCGATTGCATCGTTTGTCACAGGCTGGACATTAAAACTCATCCGAAGAATGTTTATGACTGCCACAGCGACCACATGCTGTTTTTGAAGATTGATTTTTCCCCCATGATGTACTTCTAAAATCCACTTTATTGACTTCTATTATGCTATTGTTGTCAATACTATCTAACTTTTTAAATTGTTCCAGTTGCCTAGTTACTATTTCGAAAGCATTAGCTTTAATGATAATATCATCCAGTGTTATCAAGAATTTTTTTCCTTAAATCAACCGACCGACACTTTTCGGTTATTTGATCAATCAAATGTGAGTCTTTATCATCGAACTGACATTTGTCAGCCTGGTTTCTTAGTCGTAAAAGAAACTTTTCAAACTTTTCCTCTTCTTCCTGTTTAATTAGCCGAAAAAGATATCGTTCGTAAATACGGCTTTGTTTTAGCGCAAAATAAGAATCCAATTTTTGAATAGCAATGTCATATACATCTAAATCACTTTTATCGGCATGGGCTCCTGGCAAATTGTAAAAAATCTCTTGTAGTGCCAATCCACCCACATGTAAGAGTGTGGCTCGCTTTTTTGTCGGAGATTCTATATTTGCGGCCAAAAGATATATCTCCAGGGCCCGTTTCCACTTCTCCCAACGTGAACCAACAGATGTCGGGTCACCCTCACAATCAAAATAATCTAATATGGGTAACGTGCTAGGGGCATGCGTCATATTGGCGCATCCTGCAAGTGATAGAATATATTAGCATGGCTATTTGCTTACATCAAGCAACAGTATTACAACTGCGTAGCCCTTTTTAGCGTGACCCAAATATTCTAGAGGGTCCTGTATGATATTTAATTTGCGTAGCCCTTGTTTATAATGCGTGGCTGTGAATGTAGTGCAAATTCGTGCCTCGATTTAAGCATAAAACATAAAAATTGTAACAATCTTTTAATTCAAATGTCATAATAATAATAATCTTTTAATGTAACCTCTGATAATACTATGCACAATAATTAATGTAAGTATAAGTATGTAGTTTGAAGATTCAATAAAAATTATAGATGGAAAAAAGATCATTTAAAATAAGCTTCCTTATATGACCGCAAATGTACTGATTGTATAATTTTATTGCTTAAGATCGGGCGTTCAAGGATATACCTTTTTCCATAACACTACATTCTAAACAATTTCATAAATTCCGTTTTTTCTTTTATTTTTATTTTTTTTTTGCATGGCCCTTCGATTTTGTGAAACAAAATTAGAATAAGCGTGGCCTTTATAAAGTTTACAATTTCCTTTTCTTTTTTTTTTTTGCATGGCCCTTCGATTTTGTGAAACAAAATTAGAATAAGCGTGACCTTTATAAAGTTTACAATTTCCTTTTCTTTTTTTTTTTTTTTTGCATGGCCCTTCGATTTTGTGAAACAAAATTAGAATAAGCGTGGCCTTTATAAAGTTTACACTTGCCTGTCCTCCATTTTTCTTCTTCTTTTTTTTTTTATTTAAATATTCTACTCACTTTCACACTCGTCGCCACTTGTAGCGGACTGCTTGAGATACAATGAACACTTATACGTACGTATTGAAACACAAATAGTTACACTCGGTTGTAATATAAGCACGCGTTCACGTCCGCCGTCTTCGACTGCTAGCCGACAACTGACTGACTGTTCGTGCATACACTACACCAACTATTATAGTTATGCAAATATAACTACTGTTTTACATTGTGAAAGTTGGTAAAAGTGCCGACAATAATCAAACCATTTTATTCATATCTCTGTATTAATCCTTATCCCATTAAATGATATTTTATTAAAAACCTTTTCAATACCTGTAAAATACTTTTTAAATTATTAAAATCCGACATCCCAATCAAAGGATATTACGAATTTAAGAATGTAAATCGAAAGCAAATAATGCCATAACAAATTCATTGTAGCGACCGTTATAGCAGGGCCTGCATTTGGTGAGTTAGCTCTTATTCCAAGAATACTAATGATACCCATTTTTCATTATTAAATAATCTACAAATAAATCTATAGTCTGACTTCGTAGACTTTCCACTACCACGTGATCGGTATGGACGCAGGTGAAACCGCGGGGCATTGCTAGTGAATATATAATTTGCAATTTTTGTCGACGTTACCTTGGTCTTGTCTAATGTAATGTGTTTTCCTTTACAGATAAACCTGCGTCTAATTTTGGTGTCTGGCAAAACGAAGGAGTTTGTGTTCAGTCCGGTGGACTCAGCCGGCGACATAGCTGTTCACGTTTACGACAACTGGCCTGAAGGTACATATACAAATCACAAAATAATGATAATAATAATTCTTTAATGAGGACAAGATTTTGTTAATTCTAAAATTTTTAAAATTTACAAACAGTCATAATAAAATCATAAAAATAAAAATGTTTGTGGAGAATGTGTGAACGGACTTCAGTACTTGCCTCACATGCACCTTGTTAAACAACTATCATATGCGAGTCCATCTTACATAATATGAGCGTCTTCAGAATACTATTAGAGCTAAATATAACTGTCTCATATTTGACTTCTATAAAAGTTCTATAGAAAATTAAAGTACAGTGACTTTTATAAAGGTGGTAGCAACATAAAAAACTAGGCTCATAAAGCTATGTATACCTTATATACTAAGTTATCATTAAAATATTAAGTAAGGTGACGTTTAGAAATTAAATTTTAAGTGTCCTAATTGACTGGAGAATGAAACTGACCATAGCTAGAAACTTCGAGAAATTAATTCTCGTTAACCTCGTATAGTAGCAGCCTGTTATAATCCCACTGCTGGGCAAAGGCCTCCTCTCTCCGTTTCTGGAGAGAAGGGTTGGAGCTAAGACCTACCACGCTGCTCCAATGCGAATTGGTAGATTACACATATCTCCAGAATTCTCTAGAGATATGCAGGTTTCCTCACGATGTTTTCCTTCACCGAAAAGCGTGTGATAAATTGCGATTATCAATACTCGTATAGTATTCTTTTCATATACGAGTATATTAATTCGGCACATATGTTTTCATGAAAAACTCATACCGGGTAATTTGAGTTAAAAAAAGCGAACTTATCAAATGGTGTCCCCTACGTAATCTACGATCTTTGTTAATTGAATTTACAAGTCCAGAGGACTACTACTGCTACTGTTACTAAATGGTTCATAAAATACGTTTGTTGAATATTCCCCAGCAACCACTGGATTTGTTTCGAAAATTGTACTGCTAATTCCAGTGAAAACTCTACACAATGGAATCCGTGCTTAGGTCAACTCGTTCGAAAACAAGCCGGACGGTATTACTAGAAGTAATTACAGAGAGAAATTCAAATTTTAGTTGGCTATTGTTGAGTTCAGTTGAAAGCTCGCATCTCAATTTCAAAGTTACACAAATATGTTTCAGACTTTTCCATTACCGGCCTTTTCGAAAATTTTGATACGGTTAACTTATATAGAAATGTCGAATGTCCCGCGATTTCACCCGCGTCCGTACCGATCTCGTGGTAGTGGAAAGTCTACGCAGTCGGACTATAGATTTATTTTTATAGATTATTTAATTATAAAAAATGGGTATCATTAGTATTCTTGGAATAAGAGCTAACTCACCAAATGCACCTATCCCCTGCTATAACGGTCGCTACAATGAATTTATTATGGCATTATTTTCTTTCGATTTACATTCTTAAATTCGTTATATCTTTTGATTGTGTAGTCGGATTTTAATAAAATATCATTTAATGGGATAAGGATTAATACAGATATATGAATAAAATGGTTTGATTATTGTCGGCACTTTTACCAACTTTCACAATGTAAAAAAGTAGTTATATTTGCATAACTATAATAGTTAGACATATGGTATCCCGGACTTTTTTCTGGATCTTGATACGTTCTATAATACTGCAGAACATCTTTTTGTTCTATCATCAATAGTTTCCGCGATGAAAGATTTTATGACTTAATTTTTCACACTTTATACAATTTTGATACGGATCCCTATTTTTTGAAAATGTAATATAGCCTATGTTGCTCAGTGAAGTAGCAGCTTTCTATTTGACAAACTTCAGCAATTTATACCTCAGTATCATAGAGTTATTATACTTAGAATAGGGCAGATAGCCTAAGATGCGATATATTACAATAAAGATAAAGCAAATGAGTGTAATCTATCTGTCTCTCTTTTTTATGTGTAATTTGACAAAGATGAAATTCCCTCGCATTATTTATTGTGTCATTGTCACCTACAGGCCTGCCAATATCTCTTGTTTTTAATTCTTTTTTCATTTAAAATAGTTTCAACATTTCCAAGTAGTTTGCAAAATTGTCGCGAGCAAATGATCCAACTAGAAAATAAACTAAACCCAATACCGAAAAATATTTCTAATACGTATTTTTTTTCTTAAGTTTTTTTTTTACAAACCATGGCATTGGAAGCAGACAACGAGTTCATTGGAGCATGGTGGCCCGTGACACAGTCATAGAAATGACGCCCCTGCTAGAGCACGAACAATGTCGTTTTTGCTACGTAGCGGTAATGGGGGACAGTCAATGGTGCGGTTTAATATTCCGCTTAAAAGAATGAATCTCGACTCGCTAATGGCGCACGAAATAATTTATGCCTGTCTCTTGTTATTAAAAGACTCTTTGAAAGTATTTTTTAAGGGTGGCATACTTCGAATCCATACTTCCATAGTGATATTTCACTGGCCCGGTCGAGCATGTGGCGGTCACCATGCCTTCAGCTCCGCGGTTCGTTGGTCAATTCCCGCCGAGACCGAACATTTTCTATAAAAAATCGGTTATTTCTTTGTTTGGATGTGTATCTAAGTATTTATTTAGAAATATATAAGTAAGGTAAGGTGTAAGATGACCAAACGTCCCGATTCTGGCGGGACAGTGCCGCATTTTGGAGGATACTCCATTTTTACCGCCGATTTTTAGAAATGTCCCGCTTTTCATAAAATATGTGCATTTCTTATTTTAAATGTAAAATATATATATATATATATATATATATATATATTAATATTAAAAGGTTTAAATAAAATTCATGGTGTTCAAATGATTATTTTCTACAAATATTTTAAATTATCAATAATTAATAAATACATTTTTGTGCAACTAACTAAATGGTAACATTTCGTCCCGCTTTGTCTCAATGAAAATGTGGTCAAATAATTTATAGAATTAGGCGTTACTTTGCGGAGATCCATAATACAAAAGTAATAATATAATTATTTTGCTATAATCCGCGATTATAGCAAAATGTGGTCACACCTGTCAACAAATCCCGGCCCCTACATTTATAAAGAAAATTGTATGAACATGATACATCTCGCAGTAAGCTGCACGTAAACACTTGACTTTCAGATGAAACGAGACAATGGAACTCCTTGCGACGCCGGCAGCTATAGGTCGCACTGAAAACTGGTGACACAGTTTACTTTTGTCACAACAACGGCCTGAATACGACTCTGTGCAGTTAATTATTGCGTTAACTACGTTATTTCATATAAAAGTTATTCTGCTCGTTTGTTTGGCTTATTAACTACATCAAATATCTGTTAATGACTTCGATGCGCAATGGCTGCTGTAGCTTAATAGTTCGACATCCAGGTTCGTAAAATTACTAATATATATGTAAATATAAAAGTGAAAGTGAGTGACTTTTTCGAGGGCTTCTTCTATTAAAACTTATGGGTCTAATTGATAATTGCAATTTATCGCACGCTTTTCGGTGAACAGAAACAGCCTGAACCTGCATGTCTCTAGAGAATTCTAGGGATATGTGTAACCTACCAATCCACATTTGAGCGGCGTAGTAAGTCCTTCTCACCAAAAACGGAGAGAGGAGGCTTATGCCCTGCAGTAGGATAGTAACAGGTCGTTACATTAATTTGTGTTTGTGTGTGTGTGACAGAGAGGGAGAGAGAAAGAGAGTTTCCGTCATTGTATTATACATTAATGCAATAACACGTTGGTGTTTTCCTATTAAAACCGTGGTCCTAGAAGAAGGAAAAAAAACAGGATTTATGTCTATAACTAGTTGTTATAAGTAACATTCTTTTATTATTCAAACCTAGTTATATTTAATACTTCCCGAAATAAAAACGGGAATTCTTATATCTATATGTTATTCCGGTGTAAAAGCTTTAATTGTTGCAATTTTCATTAATAAAGAGCCAACGGATTAGCCATGCAGCGTAACAGACAACCAGACGTCGTCAGTACCAGATTGGTGGGTCAAAGCTTTATAATAATAAACTGACGAACGAAGGTAGTAATAAAAAAATGTTGTTCAAGTATTTGTGTGGGTTAATGAAGCGACATAACGTCACTGTATGCATAAAACACGCCGCTAGAGTGCCACTTGAGTGCATCCTGCATGTCGGTAAGAGATATCCGCGGCCCTTCAAGGCACTCGCAGGACTTCCCTCAATCAAATGCGGGCGGGCGGATACTTGTATCGTAAGATGTTAAACACGAGTGAAAGTTTCCGATCTCTATAAATTTGGAATAAGTTTAAGATAAACGTTCAACTTGTTAGTAAAAAATCAAATGAATAGATTTTTCTGTTAAATAAAGTACTAAACAAAAATAATGATTTTATCTGAAAAACTGGAATTTTATTCAAAAGTAATAATAAAATGATTTCGCTATAGTCCGCGATACAGTAAATAGAAAATATATATAGTGTTAAATGTATAGTGGACTATCCGTTTTTTCATACCCGATACATGCAGGATTCGTAAAAACACATGCACAAACCTCCACCACCGCCACCACAATACACAAGCACTACACACGTTCACTATCATAAACTCAACAATCGTATCAACCCGCAACCGAAGCATCATCAGGAGATAGACTCCACGACAAAATTACGCACGACAAAGCGAAGCATTATTTAGGGATTTTATTATATTAGCCCGGTATGTAAGCTTTAATTGTGGCAGATTTCATTAATATTGCAACGAACTAGACTTTCGCATTTACAATATAAGTATTGATAATATTTAGCATAAAATAAACTCGCGTTAAATGAGAAATAAGAAACATGTCGAGTTGCCTTTCAAAGTTTATAAATGCATTCATTTCGTATATAATTCTAAAAGACCTCTGTAGAAACTAGAGGAACAAGAAAATCTACATCAAACGGTCTTAATCTAAACTTTGATAAGTTTAGCGCTTATTAAAGTTTCACAAGAACGTCTGTGAATCTGGAAAGTTGGCAATTAAAGATCACTTAATATGCGTAACAGAGATACCATAATTGGCAACACAAGAAGGAATATTACCAAAAGGTTACAAGTTAGAAGCTTTTAAGAACGAAAACTAATAACAAGTGTAAATCAAACATTGAAGACAATAGAACATAAATGTTTCCAATTATATATATATATATATATATATATATATATATATATATACATATTTAAAATAAAAAGGCAATAATTGAAATCATTGATTTCATTTTTTATTGTGGTTGTAGTTGTAGTAGTAGTTGTAGTTGTAAGTTAACTAAATCGATTTCGTCAAATATATTACTAATTTTAAGACGATTACTACTAAAAGTGAATTCAATATTAAATTTAGACGTCATTTTTTTTATCTTTATGTTATGAGGACTTAAATCCTACAAGGATATGCCAGTTGACGTCAAATTAATGTTTATTATGAACTACAAGCTTTTGCTCGCGGCTTCGCTCGCGTGGAATTTGGTCAGCCACATTTAGTTTCGTGACCGTTCATTTTAGATTTAATTTATTTTTGTTAATATTAAGAATTTCATATTTATTTAGATACTCGTACATCCAAAATTTCAGATGTATAACTTCAAATCCGACAGATTCCATACAATCTTCGCGCTTATTAGGAACTCTATAACGCTCCATTGAAGTCAATGATATCGTGATAACTTTTAAAGTACTTGGCTAAACTACTTAGTGTGAAAGACAAAGTTTATCTACATAAAATATTGAAGGCGACAAATGTATTAATTTTTATTAAAGTTTAATATATATAATAAAATGTGCATTGTAAAATAGAATCTAATTTAATTAAATTTATGATACACAATTTTGGTTATAGTGGCATAAAAGGTAGATATATGCTGTCCCGGACTTTTACTTCGAACTATTCAAGACAGATAAAACTACGGTACATCATCGAAGCTGTGATAGCCTAGCGGTGAGACCGTGCGACTCTCTAGAGACGACATAGGTTCAAACCCCGGGCAGGCACCAATGAGTTTTTCTATTAAAACTTATGTGTCTAATTGATAATTGCAATTTATCACACGCTTTTCGGTGAAGGAAAACATCGTGAGGAAACCTGCATATCTCTAGAGAATCTAGGGATATGTGTAACCTACCAATCCGCATTGGAGCAGCGTGGTAGGTCTTAGCTCCAATCCTTCTCTCCAAAAACGGAGAGAGGAGGCCTTAGCCCAGCAGTGGGCATAGTAACAGGCTGTTACTTTACTTTTTTTTTACTTACATCATCTTTTGTATCTCCAGTGGTTTAGGCAGTGTACGCCAAGATAGCTCTCAGAAGTCAGTTTTTATATTACATAAAATCATTACAAATTGTAGCCTATATTTCCGATGTATAACCCATGCAACTGTGAAGTTTCATCCAAATCCGTCTAATAGTTTTTTCGTGAAAAAGTAACAAACATCCATCCATACTTACAAACTTTCGCATTTATAATATTAGTAGGATAAGATCCTAATACAGTTTATCAATAGAATATTGTTTATAGAAGATTAAACAGAATTGCATATTAAATATATGGAAGTTAACCTTCCTTAAAAATACCTTATTTACAATTATAATATACAATCGTTTCTGTAGAAGAGTAGCTATGTCCACACATTCTTATCATCTATGTAATCCTCAACATCCTGTATCAGCCGTTCTGTAACAGTGTTTTTAAGCTGCTGTAATGGCAAAGCTAAAATGAATGGAAAAGAACACTATAGTAGTGACAATATATCGTATATGAAAATGTACAGTGACAAAGAATTCCCTTCTGAAGAAATAAGACCAGTAGATTGATATTCTAATCATTCCGTTCCTGTTTCCAATCTGCAGCCATTCAGTGTTCTGTTTGTAGTACTTTGATTTCTAATACCATTTGAACGCGATTGTGACACTTGCCTTGGATCTCTAGATATGCTAATTTCGCCTTTGTCGCTCAAATCGAACAATTCTCTTTTCAATCAAGGAATATTTGAAATATTTTATTTCTCTTGTTTTATATCGATACTTTCTTTATTTTATTTGTCCATACGGACTTTTTTAAGTCAGAAATTAAGAATTTCTTACTTCAGGAAAATTGTATGCGCACAGTGTTTTTGATATAAAGATAAAAGATGTTCTTATCGTGTAATCCACGTCCTAAATTGTAATACATTCTTTGCTCAGAAATATCCTAAATTTTTGTTACCGTATTTATATAACAAAATAAACAAGTTAGTATTAATTTACACGTATAACAAAAGACAATGTAAGTTAAATGTAACAAATTTCTCGTTAACCAAAGATTGTTTCGAAACAGAAAACCTCCTAAAATCTATAATATAACTTAAAGAAATAAATAAAAATAAAATATACAATCAAAAGTAGAATAAATTATAAATCCCATAAATTAACAAGACTCACTTACCAACACCACATACATAGGATAGATAGAAAAAAAACATTCACTCACACACACACTCACATTCACACAAATTCACACTTAACATTCTCACAAACACATACTCACACACAATTAATTAAGCTTAATATTATTTTATATTTTGTTTAGAAAAAAATTTAGCAGTATATATGACAATGGAAGACACTAGTAACCAAGAATACAAGCTAGGCTTAGTTTGGTTGCTAGTGGTGACATTTAAAGTGTATTTAAGGCATCAATAAGCTTTTGTAAACATTGTATATCACAACTGTTTTGAACAAATAAATAATTTCTAATTTCTAATTTCTGATATTTTTCAAAATAATACATTAAGGATATAAGAAGATTCAATTTCGTATTAGCACATTAGCAATATATTCTCTGCCCATAATATTAGTCACTTTTTTTTTAATTTATCTAAAATTAAAAAAAAAGTAGTTTGGATAGCCATCTATGGATTTGTCTCTTATATTTGTTTATTTCCTGAATATATTTCTTAATATCAAGTATAGAATTGTCTTGTATGTACTTCTTTTTTCATGTAAAAGGCAAATTAGTAAAGTAACAGCCTGTTACTATGCCCACTGCTGGGCTAAGGCCTCCTCTCTCCGTTTTTGGAGAGAAGGATTGGAGCTAAGACCTACCACGCTGCTCCAATGCGGGTTGGTAGGTTATACATATCTCAATAATTCTCTAGAGATATGCAGGTTTCCTCACGATGTTTTCCTTCACCGAAAAGCGTGTGATAAATTGCAATTATCAATTAGACACATAAGTTTTAATAGAAAAACCCATTGGTGCCTGCCAGGGTTTGAACCTATGTCGTCTCTAGAGAGTCGTACGGTCTCACCGCTAGGCTATCACAGCTTCAAAAGGCAAATTAGTGACTCTCGTCTATACCTAACTTTTTCTCCTCCCTTGGGCGTATTAGTTCTTAATATTGGGACTTAAAATGATTCTACATGACTGCAGATTAATTATATAAATAAATAAAAAAATTAAACGATTGCCCGCAGAGTTTCTAGCTAGTTCTACTCGGTTAAAGCAACATTCCGAAAACAGTGAAAGTTTCTTTTATAATCTTTGATCCTGAACGATTCGTAAGTGCTTGAAAAAGCTTTTTTGAATTTATAATTTGCTACTCATTTCTCACGTCAATTACCCGGAACCAGTCGGGCTCGTTACGTGCAAACACACCGGGTACGGGATAGCTAAATAGAACAATTAAGTGATGGAACTGACTGAACGTTGGTTGTCCGAGGTCAGTGACCCGTACTTGCGGTACGCTAGGCCAGGGATGGCGAACCTATTGCAATATTTTGGGCACGTCACTGATTTATTTATTTTTGTCATCTTATCTACAAAAACAAAGTCGTACTAATTTTATAATAATTAAACTATACGTGTTATTCAAACATTGCAAATATACTTTTTAATATTAATTAAAAGTTTTGAATTGACTGATACTATTTATTATTTTCACGATAATCACAAAGTCAATTTTTATATTACATGCTTACGCGTTTGTTTTTTAAAAAATGACATGTTGATGTATAAACGTTCGCTAACTCTGGTATATATATAGATAGTGGAATAAGATGATGATCCCACTCTAAGTGGAGTCCTTATCCCACTCTAAGTGGGGTCGGCAAAACATGTTACAAACATGTCACATGATTTAGCTACGTATTTTAGGACCGGCCGCCAGCCTGATGTCAACTTACCTTAGTCGTTTTTCAAAATTCGTAAAAAAGAGGGTGGTCTATTCTACTCAACCGGATACCACACGGTGGGTCAAAGATATTTGATAAAAACATCAAAAAGTATATTTTTACTTGTTGTAGCAAAGGCTCGGTCGTGTTTAAAAACAGACAGCAATTACGAGAGACATAAACATAATTAAGTAAATTACACGTACTTAAAAGACACTAATGACGTTAATTTCACGGTAAGACTTAAGAGGTATCATTATTGAGGATCGGTGTAGGACCAACAAGGTGTCAGTGAGACTAAATTATTTACGAATAAAAACAATACTGATGTTTATGTTTCTAATCACATATTCTAAGCACACAATATCTTTATCCTTATCTTTACTTAATATAAGGCTGAAGAGTTTGTTTGTTTGAACGCGATAATCTCAGGAACTACTGGACTGATTTGAGAAATAATTTGAGTATAAGATAGCCCATTTATCGAGGAAGGCTAAGCACTATAAAACATCACGCTTAGATGAATAGGAGAGGCGCAGCAATAAAATATTTAAAATGTCAAAATTTAAAGCTTTCCTTGCGTGCGCTAACTAAACGGTGAAAGTTATTAAAAATGATGTATTACAATAATTGTTCCTCTCTACATGTTCTAAATATAAGTCCGCTACAGCATATGTCTAGCTTTTAACGTTAACCCGCTTTAACCATAATTCGTATAAGTATTACGGTTTACTCAAATGATAAGACTGCAGTCCACGCGAACGAAGTTACGTTTAAAGGCTAATTATAAATGACACTGAAAAAAAACTGATCATGCTACTTCATTAGCCTCTACAGCCTGTCAACATTAAAACATAACAATCAAACTACGACATAAATACTTCTCCGGGCCATTTAAATACAATGCTAGATCTCGGTGCAAAATTTAAGGAAAAAAAACAAATTCTTCCTCCTTAAGTTTATGTATAGAAACCGGGTATACTCACGAGTTCTATCAGGTTAGCCCTACTAGTCTCGAGCCCATCCGGGGCAGTTATTCATGAGCTCTTTACGTTATCCTTGGAGTTATCCTCGATTTAATATAAAATCTATCATTTAAGTTTCTAAGTGAAGAATTCAATTTTTTTAAGGCATTTTACGAGTACGGGTGGACATAAGAATACTAAATAGAAAAGTAATAATAAAATTATTTTTCTACAATCCGCGATAAAATAAATAGAAAAAATATATAATGCTAAATGTATAGTGGACTATCCGTTTTTTCATACATGCAGGATTCGTAAAATCACATGCACAAACCCCACCACCTCCACTACAATACACAAGCACTACACACGTTTACTATCACAAACTCAACAATCGTTTCGCCCCGCAATCGAAGCATCATCAGGAAATAGACTCCACGACAAAATCGCAAATCTTTTTTCGTCGTGGAGTCTAGTTTATCGCGGATTATAGCAAAATAATTTTATTGTAACTTGTGTATTATGGATCTCCGCAAAGTAACGCCTAATTCCATAAATACTAGATAGCCTACGGTGGGCATAAAAAGTTCGGAGACACAACAGTGTCAATACAACAATAGCCTATCGACAATAAAAATAAAGTATATTCTCCTTACGCCGCAAGAATCCATAGTCTCAACAATTAAAAAAAAATACGACTGTACACTGGATTGTTAGTCTTCTTTCTTTCTCCTACCCTTATCCCACTCTAAGTGGGGTCGGTACAACATGTTTTTCTCTTCCATTCTCTTCTATCATTCGTCAACTCTGGCGCTACTCCTTTTATATGCATGTCATACTTCACACAGTCCAACCATCTCTTTTTAGGCCTTCCTCTAGTCACATATCCATCCACATTCATACTCAACACTCGAGTATAAGTGCAAATTTAGGACGCCAGTAGCGGTCTGGCGGACACTGATAAATTTACAGCGGTGCGAGCTCCAGGCTACCTTAATGTGTTTAGGGTAACTTCATATAGAACAAATTCTATGTTAGTATTTATTTCGTACATGGCATAAAAATCACATCATAAAAAAGAATGTTGTCATTTACCGCCAATTAAATTTTCAAGCGGCATTTTAGATATACTAGATATAAGTTTTAAATTGTTTTATCGCGATGCAGAAATGGATAAAAGGCTATGTATTGTGGATATGTGTATTTTGTATTTGGGAAATTGTGTAGATAATTTTCGCTAAAATATAGTTTCGTAAGGTTAGATTTTTTTCTTCGTTTCATTATTTATCTATACACCTAAGTATCTTTCAAATAGAGTCTACTGTAAAATTAACAAAAAAATATTTTTCCATAATCCACGGCGATTCAGTGAGTGTGTATCAATGCCATTTCTAAATATTATTTAACAAACCTTAATCACAAATTCGTATGAATAAAAACGTGAACAGCCCCCAATTACGCGAAACCCAGTATAAATCCTCGAGCACATAAATACAAATGTGAGCAACGGCCGGCCAGATGGGCGCGCGCGATTACCCTCGCCGCTACCACAAATCTACCGATAGCCGCCGATAATGCGCCGGCCGCCAGCTAAATTACACCCGCAACGTACACTCGACCTTTCTTGAGAAAATACACTAGTACTTTGTTCTGTATTCACTGTACAATACCGCCATTGAAAATATAGGCGTCCAAAAAGCGTCCTGTATGACGCCGACGATCAAATAACGATCGCAAACACAGAAACACGTAATACACACACACAGCGCTTTCGCCGGCGAAGACGAGGTCCCAGTTTTCTGACGTCGGTCGGTCGTGGCTTCTCGCCACCCTTCCGACGCCGCAATGACTAATCTAAGTCATACCATCAACCCTCCACTACGCGTCGCCCTAAGCCGTGGTCCGGCCTCACAGGAGGCACCCTTAGGACGACGTTCCCCGACTTAAGTAGAGCTTCTGCGCTCTACTCTCTGCATTTTCCAACCTCGGCGATGCTTCTGCGCTCGCCCGTCCCGGCCGGTGACGCTGTAAAAGCCATTAGGGCTAACAGCATACAGTCTAAAAAACTGTACAATTGATAGATACATTAGGACGCCGTAGGGACATCACCCTCATTGCTACAAGTGATCTCTTTAAACGCCTTTCGAAATCGTACTTCGAGAGAGCCGAACGTCCAAACCAGCTTCTATCAGAGGCTTTGACTTACGTTCAACTTATATCTAGCCGCTTAGAAAGAGCCAAGATATGTGCAATCTAGCTTTTATCAGATTCTTTTAACCACGCTCAAGTTATATCTAGCCACTTGGAAAGAGCCAAGAAATGTCCCATCTAGTTTTATCACAGGTTTTGACCTACGCTCAAGTTATATCTAGCCACTTGAAAAGAGTCCAGATACGTCTGAGCCGGCTTATATCAGAAGCTTTGACCTATGCTCAAGTTAGATGTAGCCTCATGGAAAGAGCTAAGATACGTCTGAACCGGCTTATATCAGAGGCTTTGACCTACGCTCAAGTTAGATCTAGCCACATGGAAGGAGCCAAGATACGTCTGAACCGGCTTTGACCTACGCTCAAGCTAGATCTAGCCACATGAAAAGAGCCAAGATACGTCTGAACCGGCTTATATCATAAGCTTGGTCCTACAGTTAGATCGAGCTACTTCAAATGCCTCCTAAATAATCGTACAAAAACACTGTGAATACAAGGTCCCAGTTGTCCATCGGTCATAACTTCTCGTCATACTATCGACGGCGTGATGCCTATTCACAGTCATGATATCTTAAACTATACTTGCCTTAAGCCGTTGTCCAACCTCGACTAGTTATCTTTAGGAGTCGTCCTAGCGATCGGCTAGCAGCAGTGAATGTTGCATTTACTGCCGCTAGCAGGCTTCTGTGCTTCTCTACGCTTCTCATACGACCATAAAAGTATAAGTGCTCGCCTAATAGAAGCAAGTTTTGATAGGAATTTTGGTTTACTCATAACGTTAAGGCTTCTAAGGCCTTTATCCTATCGTATCCGCATATCTTTTATTAATTAAATTTTTCTCCACATGATTAAATAACGGTTAAAATATACCGTTAGAACTCGTTAAATGTTATTTAGGTTTATAATTATTTGGTGGTAAGTGATATTCGCCAATCTCGAGGTGCTCTTTATTGCAAAGTAAAACTTGTTTAGATCCTTTTATTCGTTTTTTTCATGTCCGACGTCTTTAAATGGCAGCTTGACCTTAGAATAATTATGAGACCCCTTTTTTATGGCAATGGTCTTGATGGAATTTTATAAGTGCAAAATAAAATCAGCATCTCAGCCTTTTATTAAGTACAACGATCTGTTTTGGCTTTGCATGATTGAATTTTTGGCGTGCCTCATTAACAATTTTGCGAAAACTCCTATAATATTCTATGATCTGAATTGTATGGTGTAATTACACGATACGTTAAACATGAAATGCTGAAGGTCACTTACATGATTAGTTTGATAATATTTCCGTTTAAATAGCTTCCCAATTCACTATCATTGCCCAAGCATGGTGGGACCAAGCTTCAAAACGTATATCCAAAGAAAGAAGAGGGCTTTGCCCTGCCGTGAGATAGTACCAGGCCACTCTATAATATTGTTCACTATTTAAAACATCCTTATATGTAATTATATAATATAAAATGTCAAACAATATTTCCTTTTATGACTAGTTAGTTATTAGTGCCAATTAAATCCTAAATATTGTCAATTAATAATAATTGTATAGTAAAATTTCAAGAACTGTAATTTCAAGGCAATTATGTTTATGTAACTGTCCGTTTTTCCAAGTTTTTGTACTTTGTAATGACAACCCTTTGACAAATTATTACGGAACTCAAAAATTACGAAGTAGTCTGTTTTTTTATATAAATTGTTGCTCAACTAGCTTCTTGCCGCGTCTCCTAGGACTTTAGTTACGCCATAAAAATAAATTAGTCGCACTCCAGCATTTTATCTCTTTCCATATCAAAAAATCGCATTAATCCGGAGCAGCCTTAGTAATTAATCCTTTTATTTCGTTACATATTTAAGTTAAGCGCCATCTACATGTAACTAGCAACAAGTCTGCAAATATGAATGTGTATATAGAGTAAATAAAGTATTGTACTAGTGTAAGTCACTAAAGGAGCGTCACTATTTACATCAATATTTACAATTGAGTTATTATCAGCCTCCATAGCTCAGGGGTTAGAGCACTGGTCTTGTAAACCAGGGGTCGAGAGTTCAAATCTCTCTGGGGGCATGGAATGAAATGGCTTTTCGTTTTTTTATATTTTTCATACTAAACGCATCTCTTAAATCAAAACAGTCAGTTTAATTTGATGAATACAATATCCTATTCAAAGTATTTCATAAGATTTACATATTCCAATTATTTAAGCAATCTTATGTAAACGTATGCAAGTCGTCTTCTGTTTTTATATTTAAATTCGTTGACTGTATACATAATTTAAAACAAATAAATAATATATAAATTTGAATATATTTATTCAAAACTTACACATGTGTTTCATGTGTGTCAATGGAATTAATGTTAACAACTTTTGAGAATATTTTATTTTTTAAAACATAAAGTAAAAAAAAGTAAAGTAACAGCCTGTTACTATGTCCACTGCTGGGCGAAGGCCTCCTCTCTCCGTTTTTGGAGAGAAGGATTGGAGCTAAGACCTACTACGCTGCTCCAATGCGGATTGGTAGGTTACACATATCCCTAGAATTCTCTACAGATATGCAGGTTTCCTCACGATGTTTTCCTTTACCGAAAAGCGTGTGATAAATTGCAATTATCAGACATATAAGTTTTTAATAGAAAAACTCATTGGTGCCTGCCCGAGGTTTGAACCTGTGTCGTCTCTAGAGAGTCGCACGGTGTCACCGCTAGGCTATCACAGCTTTAAAACATAACTCTTTATATTTGTGTTTATATAGTTTAATTTATTCAAACTGGTATTTATTTTTAACTATTAAACCGTCGTATCGACATATTTATAAATTTAAGCATATTTAATTCGAACATGTAAGTTAAAATGAAAGAAATTAAATGAATTAATTTGGATTCTATTATTTTGTCCTAATTATATCCCTTTGACTTTGTTGATTTTACTAATTAACTTTACTATGATGAATTTAAAAAAGAATTGGGATTAACAAATGGTGATGAAAATATTTTCTTATCTTCGTATAAAGATATAAAACCTGATTGTCCCAAAATCAGGTAATAGTTCATATGACTGATACTGTACTTTACACATACATAGGGCTGTTACAGTATGTTTTGTTTTTATAATTATGTTATATCGACTGTGAACTGGCAAATTGTCCTATCTTATTTTTGACAACATTTCAGGAAGAAGAAAAAACGTGATTATTAATACTTTCGCAATAATTTATATGAAATAAAAATACAGTTGGCTGTAAATATGTTTATTTATTTACAAATTTTCTAGTAGATAATAGATGTTGATACGGTAAATGATGCGCAGTAGTACACAATGCCGATAAAAAGTGATTTGGCTTAAAATGGAGATAGGATATATTGCCGGTTCACAGTCGATATGTATAATAAGACAGCTACCAATCGAAGGTCTTTATCTTATATAACATCTTATATATCTTGCCCTCGTTTTGTTTGGTATGTGATAGCTCAGCGGTGAGATCAAGCAACTCTTTCAAGGGGTTCACGGGTTCAAACCCGTCAGGCACCAATTTTTCCCTTTAAAACTTATGTGTCTAATTGATATTTGCAATAAGTACCTACCTTTCCCTAGAACATGATTTATAGTCAAGTGTATTGATAAGTAATTTTTTTATAAAATGCTATTGGCTTGTCATAATAAATAAATAAATGAATGAATAAATAAATAAACCCATGTCTTTCGGTGTAGAAAAACATCGTGAAAAATACTGCATATCTCTAGAGAATTCTGGGGATCTGTGAACACTACTAATTCGCATTGGAGCAGCGTGGTAGGTCTTAGCTCCAACCCTTCTCTCCAAAAACGCAGTGCTGCCCAGCAGTGGTATAAGCAGATGCCGTTACTTTAATTTATGTTATTCCGGTATTTTTTGAATTTAAACTAACATAATAAAACTAAAGAAATCGGCTATACTCACGTCTTATTTTATTGGATGAGCACGACTAGTTTCAAGCCCATACGGTGCTCTCATTCATGAGCTCTTTACCCGGCGTTATGGCGGCGGGAACTGCGTTTAGTAGCTCGCTGGGCGTGACTCATGAGCGGCTGTTCTGTAGGTCTACCATGAACTCTTATTGCGACTCAATCAAAGACGTAAACGAAATTGTTTTGCTTTTTCATACGATGACGTCTTAAAGACGCACACTTTCACTCGTTGCCGAATGACCCTTCGGAATGCGTCCTGAAACATTTGAGTAAAAGAGACGGAGTTATGTATAGTTTATATAATGTTTTCCTTTTCAAACATCACAATCCCAATGTAATCCAAACCTCACGGTACGAAAAGAAAGCGGTTGAGTTTAGGTAGTGAGTTTGATTTGAATTGTTTTCTATAAGTTCATGGTAGGCCCACTGCAGGCCTACCATGACTTTTATTGCGACTCAATTGAAGACGTAAACGACGACCGCGAACCGCTTTCTTTTCGTACCAATTGGGGTGGTAATGTTTGAAAACGATAACGTCATATGAACTATAGATAACTCTCTCTTTTACTCACATGTTCTTAGGATGAATTTCGAACGCTCATTCGTCAACGACTTAAAGTGAGCGTCTTTAAGACGTCATGGTATGAAAAAGCAAAACAATTTCGTTTACGTCTTCAATTGAGTCGTAATAAGAGTTCATGGTAACCTGCAGGTCTTTGAATACACGGAATAAATTTGTTCATGCAACGTTTCCGGTGTGTGATGTATTCCGATATTAGTATTATAGTACAGCCGTTGTCAATGTTCCAGCGGACTGGGCGACGGAGTGCGTCTCCCGCGCGGAGATCCTACGGCTCATCTACCAGGGCCGCTTCCTGCACAGCTCGGTGACGCTGGGCGCGCTCGGCCTGCCGCTCGGCCGCACCACCGTCATGCACCTGGTGCCGCGCGAGCACCTGCCCGAGCCAAACTCGCACGGTGGGTTCACGCCGCAACTTACTAATAGGGCACATACCATTTAATTAAAAGCTGTTATTTAACTTGCAATATATATAGCCCGTTGGCGCAGTGCGTCAACTCCGCGGGTCGTGGGTTCGATTCCCGCTGAGATCTAACTTTTTCTATAAACAATTTGTTGTTTCTTCAAGCCTGGATGTATATTTGTATTTAAAAAGTAAGTAAAAAGCTGTGAGAGCGGTGAGAGCGTGCGACTCTTTCAAGGGTAACACGAGTTCAAACCCGGGCAGGCACCAATGAGTTTTTCTATTAAAACTCATGTGTCTAATTGATAATTTCAATTTATTACACGCTTTTAGGTGAAGGAAAACATCGTGAGGAAACCTGCATATCTCTAGAGTATTCTAGGGATATGTGTAACCTACCAATCCGCATTGGAGCAGCGTGGTACGTCTTAGCTCCAATCCTTCCCTCCAAAAACGGAGAGAGCAGGCCTTAGCCCAGCAGTGGGCATAGTAACAGGCTGTTACTTTACTTTACTTTTATGTATTTAAAATTATATATGTAGTATATCTACCAGTTGTCCGTCAGCCATAACACAAATATTAAGTCACTTACTTTGGGGACGAACGACCGTGTGTGTAAGTGTCCCATAAATTTATTTATTTATTATACTCGTATATGTGAAGGTGGAATCTTGCATGTTAAATTTGGCTCACTTCCCGGGGCATGATTGAGCTGAAATTTTACATACTGGTCCAGTCCCGATGACAATGTATGTTTGTGATAATCATGACCTGTTATTGTGGTACTGCTGTCAGGATTGGCTCCAGAAGAGAGAACTCCTCAACTGAGTTTTTTTTTCAAGCTAACTGGTTTTACTGTTATATTGCATGATTATTTTGATTTAACATAGAAATAGGTTTATTGATAGAAGTTGCAAACAATATAATAAACTGAATTCAGATATTGACATTTTTCATCTCTTCCTCTCACAATTTAAATTAACAATTACAAATTTAATATATAATTAGTCATTCAGCTAATTTTTTTATATTATTTTTCATGCACTTAATTAAGCTATTTGTGTGCTATTGTTTATATGTATTTTTAGTGATAGGCAACTGATAATGGTTTAAGTTACTTTTTAATTGTATTTTACTTATAAGTTTTATAGCACTGAATGTTTCCAAAATATTTAAATAAATAAATAAATCATCATGCGCTATTCGTCATCAGAACATAGAAATTTCTTAGATTTGTGTGAGCTGCCATTCACCGTAGGATGTGTGAAAGTGGTGGTTGAGATCTCCTTATTCTTCTCTCCACGGATAGAGGTTTTTATCATAGGTTTATATATGAATTAAAGAATATTCCCTTAACTATCGGTTTCATAATATAATGTTACAGAAGTACGGTGGACTTGATAACATAATCCTTACCCACATCCCGACTTTCCTCTTCATCCTAAAATGCTTGTAAGTAACAACTTGTCCATATTCATATAATTAGGCGTTACTTTGCCGAGATCCATAATACAAAAGTAATAATAAAATTATTTTGCTATAATCCGCTATACAGTAAATAGAAAATATAAAGTAGCGGCCTGTTACAATTCCACTGCTGGGAATATGCCTCCTCTCTCCGTTTCTCGAGAGAAGGGTTGGAGCTAAGACCTACCACGCTGCTCCAATGCGGATTGGTAGGTTACACATATCTCCAGATTTCTCTAGAGATATGCGGGTTTCCTCACGATGTTTGAAAATACTAAAAATAGAAAATGTATATAGTATATCCATTTTTTCATACCCCATAATCGCAAAGCTTTTAGCTTTGAACAATCGCTGTGCGATTTTGTCGTGGAGTCTATCTCCTGATGGTGCTTCGGTTGCGGGGCGAAACGATTGTTGAGTTTGTGATAGTGAACCTGTGTAGTGCTTGTGTATTGTGGTGGAAGTGGTGGAGGTTTGTGCCTGTGTTTTTACGAATCCTGCATGTAACGGGTATGAAAAATAGTCCACTATACATTTAGCACTATATATATTTTCTATTTACTGTATAGCGGATTATAGCAAAATAATTTTATTATTACTTTTGTCCATATTCTTGCCCACATATTTATTGTAGTAGTAAGTAGATGCAGAAACAAATTTATCACAAATATCATTTCGAGCACAACAACTATGTTTATTATAAAAGGTTTATTTATTGTATAATTATCAAATACAAAGCTGTGATAGCCCAGCGGTGAGACCGTGCAACACTTTCAAGGGGAACACGAGTTCGAATCCGGGCAGGCACCAATGAGTTTTTCTATTAAAACTCATGTGTCTAATTGATAATTGCAATTTATCACACGCTTTTCGGTGAAGGAAAACATCGTGAGGAAACCTGCATATCTCTAGAGTATTCTAGGGATATGTGTAACCTACCAATCCGCATTGGAGCAGCGTGGTAGGTCTTAGCTCCAATCCTTCTCTCCAGAAACGGAGAGAGGAGGCCTTAGCCCAGCAGTGGGCATAGTAACAGACTGTTACTTTACTTTTTTTTTTATCAAATACAAGTTCGTATAACGGTTCATAAATGAACATGACTCATCAATTTTAATTCTAATAAACTATGTAGTGTTCACTTTATTGTAATAATATAAACTTATGTTGTATGAATACAGCACATTTTTTGAATTAACACTATCGTGAGTGGTATTCATAAATAATGTTAAGAGACCGGCTATACCAGTTCCCGTCGCGATAACGCCGCGTAAAGAGCTCATGAATAAGAGCCCCGTATGGGCTTGAAACTAGTCGGGCTCATCCGATAAAATAAGACGTGAGTATAGCCGGTCTCTCAACATTAATATAGCACAGGCTCAAACACGCACTAACAAACGAACAACATGTCACTACACGTCAACTCTCACCAAAGGCACTCGTGTACTGACGTGTGTGCGTTTGAGACAGTGTAACGTTTCCTTTGTACATAAGTGTTAGTGTGAGTGTATTCATGTATCTTATATATAAATATACGAAGTAAGATACACAAATCTCGACCCGCATACACCACAAACCATATCAAGTACTTTTAAATTGTAAACTCTACTACTGCAAAATTGCTCATGCAGAGAATAGCCGTGCAAAAAAACGAGACGTAAAAAATGCCGCATTGACTGCATTTCTTAACTGAGAACATCGGATTATTTCTGACTCTTTACTGAAAAAGCAATTTTGAAATACCTAGCCGAATACAAGACGTGCACTCTTTATAAGTTTACAAGTAAATTATCGATAAACAACACTGATAAATAGAATAATAAATTATTCTAATTAGAAAAAGCATTTTATAATGTCGAACTAATATAATGATATGTTACTGATAACTAGAATAATTAATAATTGTGTAATTAAAATTATGAATTATATGTAAAAAAAAACAAATATTTCAAACTTCCTGTTCACCTCTTACATCTAGGAAAAAATTAACTTACCTCTATGGACTTTTTTTTCTTAAAACAGTCCATAGATACAAATATTGTATTATTGCTTCATATTGCTTCGTTAAATTGCATATTTTGTACCTAGTAATATCTGTAGATCATTTATTAAAAATTATATTGATTTATAATATAATTGAATTATATTAATACGAGGTTTGAAATGAAAATAAATAATTGTTTATTTTTTCAATTGCAGATCAACGACAAAAGAGTAAAGGCGGCTCGAGCAGTTGTTGTTCGGCGTCGTGCTGCATATTGTAATGCGTGGTGTGAGCGAGAGGGCGCTAGCGGGTGCGAGGGGGACGGTAGATACGCGACCGGCTGGACTATGTGTTCACACTCAGTGATGTAGAGCCAGGATTCCATTCGCCCTAATTACCCTTAGTGCTTACATTACCCTTACGACTTGTGTTGCCAGGTGTAATAATCGAAATAGCCTAAACGGTATCGAGTTTGAGGAAGTGTAAACTAAAAAATACAATTATTAAAGAATTATTTATGTTTAATGCCGAATGTGTCATATTTTACAAACAAGTTAACGAAACTCTGTGTTCAACTAAATATGCCACGTAATAGTTATGTGTTATTATATCGTAAAAATCCCGACAGTGTAGATCCCGCTCGGATAATTTACGGCTCGTAATATGAAAATAGATACGTCCCGTTACTGCATAACTGGCAACACAGTTTTACAACTTGTGATGTTTTTGAAAGACTCGCTTCTATTATAAGACGACACCTTTCACTATTGTTTTATTATTTCTTTATTTCGTAAATATTAGCACTTTACTTTCGGTTGGTTCGATTGTACACAAATTGTACCAATAAACAAAAAAATTAACGCACATTAATGAGGCTCTTTAAAGATATCGCAAGAGCACTTTGAACGTTATGTACTCACTTAGAGGAAACTGCTGTCAACTAATAAGTTACATTTTGAGTGCATCGGCAGTGCTATTTTAACACTTAAATAAATTATTGTTGCGTAGTTTTATGACGTAAATTTATTTGCGTTCTTAACTCTATTTTGTCAGTACATAATGTCGGTGCTAGGATTGGGTAGGTTTTTTGGTCGTCACAGTGGAAAATTTATTCAGGATAAGCTTAACTAAGCGAATGTAACTCACCGCGTAATTTATATAACTCGTTATAGAATTATTATGCTGCTAAAAACAATGTGTTTAAATTTAATAAGATTAATAATGCATATAATAAAAGTGTTCATCGGTTCCCGTCTGTGCATTGGGTGGGAAATACAAGTATTATATTGGGTGCAAAAGCGGCTAAATAAACAGAAAAAACGAAATATAATTTTAAAAAGGAAAAAGAGTTGGATAATTTTCTTTGAAATATTAGGATATTGCTGTATAAAAAATGTAATAGAAAATTATCAGAATTTAGACATCTGATAATAATTATATGCCGTGATAGTTATAAATATCATAATTGCAAGCTAAGATCTGATATAAAACCTGTAAACAATAAGTAAGGATAGAGTTATTTTGTATCATAGCAAAATAATTATATCTTTTTTTTTACTTCTATAAATTCTTTAAACAATCACGGGTAAGGCGAGCAAAGACGTGGGCACATGCTAGATATAAATGATCTTACATCAATATGAACGTTTTTGTTTGGGTAAACGGAATGGACGGCGTGATTATTCACAGAATGTATTGGCATACACGTACTGCTGTCGAATAAAAGTAATTTATATTAGTATTATTTAGGCCAGGGCTGTCCATGAGATTAACTGAATCTAAC
Organism: Morpho deidamia; assembly: GCA_947086505.1. Lineage (NCBI taxonomy): Eukaryota > Metazoa > Arthropoda > Insecta > Lepidoptera > Nymphalidae > Morpho > Morpho deidamia. The sequence continues at coordinate 10,175,929 of CAMTZC010000009.1, forward strand.
GCAGATTTAACGGCTAGCGTGAAAAATTGTCGTTATACTACACCATTAGTCCATAAGTTCGACAAAATTCACAACTTAAACTTAAATAAGTTAAAGTAATAAATTAAACTGGTTCAAACAGGTTCAAAAATTAACACAGAAAACTGTGAGGTTTAGGTTGTCAAATGCTAAAAATTAGTTTTTGATTAGTTTAGCATAGCTTAGCACTTACCAGAGAGAAAATGATGCTGAAATCTAAACGATACATACGACTATAATATAACTGTAATAGATATAAATAAACGACACGAATGTCCAGACAGAGAAGCGGTACATAACGTCTCAGAGTTCTTATACTTTTGTCCATATCATCGTGCTGACAGGCTAAACCGATGTATGATACAACTTTTTCGCCGGAGATATGTATATGTAGTCCTGGCTTGTTTTAGAAAAGAGACTTCCGCTTGGTAAGCAAAACAGTAGCGCGATTTAGTTTTCCAATAAAAAGCAATATGTAGTAATAGTATTTTTGGTTATTCGCGAATTTACCTCACAATAGTATTCCTTAGGACATAATGCTTTGGAAATAAACAAAATAATCAAGATTTTCTGTTTCTCTACCTCTCGCGGTTAATTCCATGTTAGATCCTTGTGTGTGTCCTTAACATCTGTTGTGAAAGTGATAAAAAAAAGGTTGATATATACATATATCGCAGACCGCAAGATGAACTATGTTGTTCGGACAGCCCTGTCTTTTAGGCCATCTACATGAATTTATATGACGTTAACTCGGAGATATTTATAAAGATTTAAAAATAAAATGACAAATTATGTAGTGAAATACCGATATTGGGGTGTGTAAATTACTCTCGTTTGCATTGTAAATAGTATATATGATATCTATCCGAGGGGCTATACGGGCTATTTACTTCCTTTGTGATAAGTTCCCGCAATATTTCGATTGTTTTTATTTGTAAAAAAAACGCTATTTACCGCGCTAGTTCTAGTTTGTATGGAATTATAGCTGGCTGGCAGCATACTTATATTTTTATTGTTATTATAGTCCAAGAGCTGACGGTTAAGAATACTTCATAATAATTTTAAAATACAACATTAATGATCTTGACGATACTTAGATTAAAGTTTACATAATACAATGTTTACTTATAGTACGTTTTTGGCGATAACCATACTAGGAACACCCGTATCGCGGTGGTCAACTAAGGATTAAATACAAAGGCATTAGCAACTTACGTCGTTAGTTTCGTTCACATTTCATTCAAGCTTCAATAACACACTAATGAAGTTCGAAAAAATTAATCATAATAATAATAATAGATTTCCATTAAGTTCTTGTTTATCACATTCTCTTTTAGTTCCCGACTAATGAAATTATGTACCTAAAGTCTTGTTAATAGGAGGTAATATAACTTTTGGTGACCAATTTTCGTAATGCATATACATGGTTGTAATTTACAATTACAGATTTAAAATTTTGTTAACTTATTGTACATATAAGAATTATAAGCGATTGGCACCCAAAAGCATTTCTAGTGTCCCTAGATTTTAAAATTTCCAATTGTTTTATCCAAATCAAGCAACTATCGCAGTTAAAATTCGTGAAAGAGCATTGCTGCTATATTCATTACTCTTACCAATATAATAAAATAAAAATAATAATTAAATAAAATGGATATTAAACAACCATTTAACTGTAAGGATTTCTATCGGTCACCTCTTGGACTACGATGAATAATTACAGAGGTAACTTTTTATCAAGATGCTATTATAAATTCTTAGTGATAATACAAAATAATGGTTATAAATATTCTTAAAAGCGTTCAAGTCGGCCGCTACCGATTTATTATATGTGTGCTGAAATATCCATAGTTATCCATAGTTTATCTAAAACCCCACGTCTACTAGCCATTGATCTTGCATAAACACTAGGTTCACAATCACAAACGCAATGACAGCCTATAATAGCAACATTTAAACACTGTTGAAAAACGCACAAAGTAGCTACGTGACTGTTAAACTATTACTAGTAAATTAAGTAAATGACCAACGCAGTTAGCATTAGAAAATGTCAAAATAAAAAGCAAAGTATAGTACCCGGCAACAAATAATGCACATCTAGAACTTAGAACGAAACAGCCGGTCAATTCGGTTTCGTAGAGCGCTGACACTGTCACACACGGGTTCGTCAGTCTGTGCGACAGAGACAATGCTCTATGAAGCAGAATCTAGCCGATTTCTCTCTCTGAGCCTCGATGTGCATTATTTATTGCCGGGTACTTCTTCTTCTTTCTCCTACCCTTATCCCACTCTAAGTGGGGTCGGTACAACATGTTTTTCTCTTCCATTCTCTTCTATCATTCGTCAACTCTGGCGCTACTCCTTTTATATGCATGTCATACTTCACACAGTCCAACCATCTCTTTTTAGGCCTCCCTCTAGTCACATATCCATCCACATTCATACTCAACACTCGTTTGATCACATGATTTTCATCCCTCCTCATTACATGTCCATACCATCCCAATCTTGCACCTCTCATCTTTTCTATAATGGGCGCAACTTTCAGACTTCCCCTTATATACTCATTTCTTATTTTATCAAGTCTTGTCACACCACACATCCACCGTAGCCGGGTACTATACTGACTAATTCGTGAAATGACTGTATGGCAAAAGTAACGAGGCAAAAAGTCTTAACTTGTGATTGTGAAATTGGTTTTTTTTCCTCAAGATCTAGTGTTACCAGATCCGACAATTGTAAATAAAGTTATCGAACAAAGCTTCTTATATATTTAGTTTACATCACACATTATATATCTGCCTTGTATTTATTGGCGGTTTATTTAGTTATAATTTTTTTATATTGGCTTAAGATTTGTCTAAATTTTTTTGGCTTAGCCGTTCTTTTAAACTTCCTTTAGTTCGTAAAACTAGAAGAATAATTGAAAATTCTCGTTGATAATTATGAATCGCGTTTTTTAAACTTCGTCAATCCATCCTGTCGTCATTTTAAAGATGCGACGTATTTTGTGATATAGTACAAATGATAAAGATTTATTTACATATTTCGAGACAGAAAAGATCATGGGCTAAGTGAATTTTTTTTCGAGCAGTATTAAGTATTTAGAAAAAATAAACGAGCGAAATAACTAATGTTAGTACATTTGGTTTTTAATAAAAACATATCTTGCCTACTTTATTACACCCAAGACGAAAAATAACAAATTTACTAACATTTGATGACACGCTATGTTCCGATGCCGTGTGACTGTTTTTTTTAGTTTTTATTTTTGGTTACTCTGTTTAGTTTGTGTATGTATGTATTTTGTTAAGTTGTGTAAAATACCTAGTTTTAATTAAAGTAAATTTACAACGTCACAGCATGTTTTATTTTTGTTTTGCTTGGCCATTCCCTGTATATAAATGCTTTCCAGATTTAAATTTTTAATATTTACTAAAATTATACAAATAGCAGCTTTTGTAATCTCAAACGTGTATAGTCGGGTGTAAAACTAGTTTGAGGTCGCTAAGGTGATATCGTAAGCCACATAGTACGATGTCTTCAACGTATCTAAATATTTCAATAGACTATAGCTATAAACGTTTAATCGAGTTACTGAAATAAGTGTTTCTACTACACGCTAATAGTTTTAAGTGGTGTCATTACTGGCTGTAGGACCATAATATGTGTGTTATACAAAGTAAATAAAGATATTTTCACCTTATATTTTCTAAACATTAAAAATAACGGCTATATTATGGGCATGTTTTAAATTACATTAATGATCTGGTTAAGTTAAATTGGATCGTAACTAGGGAAGAAAATACACAAATAACTAAATACAATACTACAATAATAACTAAAAAAACGAATTTCCGCAAAAATCAATTGAATCTAGCACAATCTACTAACGTTAGACTTTATTGGCGATTCTCGATTATAAAGTGTTCGAAATGAGCTTTTATAACCCACATTGACAGATTATTTTCTGTTAAAATGTTCACACTGGATTCATGACGTCAAGTATTATATCGTAAAAGCAATCTAAAATTAAAGTTGATACTAATATGCATAAGGCATGATATAATTATATTAAAAACTAACGATTCACATTGTGTAATGAAAACTTGCAAAGTAAGACCGCATTTATAACTTTACTTTATTTCCTTATTTAAAGTAATTAATCAATCTCCTTAAGCTGTAATGACACTGGGCGGAGGCCACGACGAAATGTAAATAACAATACTTTTATTTAGTTAAATCTAGAATTATAATTTAGCTTGAATATTTTTCAGAACCGTTGTATGTGATATATAAACGTGTATGTATGTTTGCGATACGTTGTGGCTATAGGTGGACTCCTCGTAAATCTAGTAACGCAGGTGATTCTGCGTCCAATTAAAGAAATATCTGTTTCTTGATCTGTATAAAAAGTTACTACAGTTGATAGGACTTGATTATATCGTACAATATCATCTAAATGGAAATATCAAATTTAAAAAAAACTTCTGGAAGTCTTCATGAATCCCAATTCAAAATTAGAGCAAAACCGTTAATTCGGAATATGAATCTATTATATAATTATCGAAACAATTTTCAAAATTTTAACATTTCAACAATGTGACAGTTGTTACTAGTTAATCTTTTCATATTCGCTTAAATCGCTGAGTTCCTTATTTTTTTTTCTAATATTGATACTAGTTTCTTCAGCGAAATTTAAATTACAGTTAAACAATTGTTCAATGATAAATAAACTACAAGATATGACAAATTTTCTAAAGAACAGGTAGAATGAATGAATAAATAAATAACTTTTTATTACACACTAAGTAACAAAACAACAACAAAAAAAATGCAAGGGCGGTCTTATAAGTAAAAGTTATCTCTAACAGACAATCTCTCGTAGAAAGTTTACTACCATCTAAAATTAAATTCTGTGACCATATAAAATACAGCAATAAGTAATTCTTGCAATTTGAATTTCAAAGTCATGTTTACGTTTACTTTGAAATTGTAGAAATTTTCCCGAATTTCGCCAGTTTTATCCTATATAATCTGTAAGCCCAACAGTTGAGCAAAACATTCATTTAATCGACTTTAGAGGGCAATGTGCTTTTGCGTTTATTCAATAACTACTTAACTTTTATAAATAAAGCTTTTAAATATGTTTTGTTTCTTATTGCTAATTTCGCTACTATGACTCAGCTTTCATGTTAGTTAATCCGGCACTTGGGTGATGTACTTGATTGCTTGGCATTTGAACGCCATGTTCGTTTATACATTTTGGCGCCATATTCCATTCTCCGACATTTAGGCGCCATATTGGTTACTCCGGCATTTGGCGCCAAAATAATTTGTCCCATATTAGAGAGCTAGCATATTATTCACTCGCCTTATTCTCGGTCAGGTAAATATTATACACATACAACGGTTAATAATTAATAAAATCCAAATACTAGGTGTCACTGTATAACAGGTTTACTTACATATTATATAATTGTTAATAATAAATTAATTATAACGATGTTGATTATGACATTTCAGTTTCAAAATTTTATTTAACTGTCATTATATTTTAACGAATTTAACTCACTATCATAATTCCACACTTTTAAAAATTCGATAAAAATATATTGTACAATTTTTTCATTATACACGTTGGTACCGGCCATACGAATTAACTTTAATTTTCGTTACACACCTCAGCACCCTACATTAAAAAATACCTCAGTTAATTTAGCTAAGTATCTTAGCCTCAATAAGTATTTTACGTTTTAAAAAAATAAACACGATTTATAGAGATCAACGACCTTTCCGTATTACGTACGACACATAATAATTCTCTTACCCTATCCCACTCTAAGTGGGTCGGCACAATATGTCTTTCTCTTCCATTCTGCTTTATCATTCGTCAACTCTGGTATCACTCCTTTAATACACACAATCCATCCATCTTATTTCAGCCTCCCTCTAGTCATACATCCATCCACATTCACATTTAAAATCTCTCTTATTCTTTCAAAAATCATTTTAATCTCATGTGACCAGATTTTCTCCCTCCTTATTACATGACCATACAAACTTAATTTCTTTGTCCTATTACGACACAGATTAAAAGCTGTGATAGCCTAGTGGTGAGACCGTGCGACTCTCTAAAGACGACATAGGTTCAAACCCCGGGCAGGCACCAATGAGTTTTCTATTAAAACTTATGTGTCAAATTGATAATTGCAATTTATCACACGCTTTTCGGTGAAGGAAAACATCGTGAGGAAACCTGCATATGTCTAGAGAATTCTGGAGATATGTGTAACCTACCAATCCGCATTGGAGCAGCGTGGTAGGTCTTAGCTCCAATCCTTCTCTCCAAAAACGGAGAGAGGAGGCCTTAGCCCAGCAGTGGGCATAATAACAGGCTGTTACTTTTTACGACACATGAAACGAAAAGAAACATTGACCTAAAACTAATAGTAAGGTGCGAGGGAGAGAAAACAACAATGTTATTGTTTTCTACTGATTGAAGCATTATCCAATTCACATTTGAAAAGTACATACAGTTCAAGTACATTTTGTTTTCTACCATTCTTAGACCAAGGGCGCCGCGCTAGTTCAGTCAACCTTTACTGATAAAGCTATATCTCAATTAAATTATATTTATTTTGTTCTCACATACATTTTTTTAAAAAACGATATTTATGATTGAATTATGCCATAGCCATCTATTACGATTAATGATCAATGGATACATATAATGTGGTATCGTCGGTAACACTGTATAGTTTGAAATAAACTTGAATACATTAGCGACCAATTTGGCCGATTTTTCGATATATATATATATATAAAAATCCAATCTGAATATGATTTATATTAGAAAATTGTTTTAAAGATGTATAATCAACATAACAATAACTTAAATAAAAAGAAGTAAATAATAATATTAGTATTTTTAATTATGAATGCGTGAGTTAAATTCGATACAATTTATTTAATTCGGTGATTGGTATATAACTGTAAATCTTTCGATAGATTCCTAACCCTATCAAAAAACAAGAAAAGGTTAAATAAAAATAACCGCCATATTATCTGCTGTTAGTGGACTGCATAGAGTACTGTGTAGGTATTTATATAATTGAAGATTCATCGTTGTCAAATCTAAATTTCCTACATAATTCAGAAGCTATTTAGCTAGAAAACTATAGTACCCGGCATTAAATAATGCACATCGATGTTTAGAACGAGACAGCCGGCCAGTTCGGTTTCGATTTTCTCTCTCTGCAATATTTATTGCCAGGTACTTTACCTATCTAATTTACGTGACCTAAGTAAATATAGATTCTATTCTGATTCTTCTATACTTACATAGGTCTGTGACTAACTACATTATTCTTTTAGTTACTGATATCGCACTGTTAGTATTAAACTGACCTAATTCAAAATTAGGCTTAATTAAGTTACAATGCAATACAAATATTCTTTATTGTACAATAATAAATAAACAACACTGCTTCTATTTAGTCAACTTCGCGTTTACTCCAACGTTTTTTTTAAAAAAAAAAATATTTTATAAAGGAAATTTATTTGATAACTCACAAGAAATACTAAGACCTAAACTAAAGTTAATTCTAATTGGTAGGAGTCGAGTTATGGACTGACTCCTCCCGATGGCCAAAGCGACCATCGCGCGAGCAATGCAGGTGGTCGCTGTTACCCGGAATCTAACTCAGCGTTTCCGCGATTCTACGCTTATTGTTGGAAGACCACCCTGCATATCGTAGGATCGACATCAATAACTACTTCTAAACCAATTTAAAAAGAAACAAAACACAAGTAACATAAAAAAATAAGAAAAAGAATTGTACAATTGGCGGCCTTATCGCTAAGACAGCGATCTCTTCAACTCAATCAAGGCATCAATTCAAGGGCAACCTTTGAATTAAATACATTCCATCCATGTTTCAATGCTCTCTATGACATGCTACTAATTATTAAAAAAGCTAGTATTATTCCAACTTGTGGGTCCCTTTGACGTTCAAGAGTTTTGTAGGCGCTACGTTACGTTATATTGCAATGTGAAAAACAACTTATTTGAATTTTGTCGCTTTAATACTAAACACGCGATATGTACCTATCAGTACAGTACAGTATTTATGTCAAAACTAGTCGTTTAGTTTAGCACTAGCTACATAAATCAACCGAACTATTTCATGCTAAAATAATTTTTGTCAAGATATAAACATTTGATTTTTAAGAATAATTTGTAAATTTGGAAGCGCAAGTAACTACCAAATACGTTACAAACTATTTTTCTAATTAAAATTCGATATATTCGCATTAGAAAGGTTTGCAGTTGTATACATCAAAGTATTGGGTATAATAAACTCCGATACTTCTGAGTTAGCTTGGAGTTTACGTTCGGATCGTGTAGATAGTGGATTTTGTAACATCATTATATTATATAGGTTGTACATTGTTTGAGATATTGAGTTTCGATGGGGTCAAATAAAATTTTAAGAATGTATCACGTCTTTTATTTGTCACCTCTGAAATACATATAGTAATATTGCTATGATCCTATAGGAGGATCCTAAGGTGGTGGAATGGGGATCCCAATTTGGGGAAATCCATTGGTAAACCGTCACCCAAATAATCGAAGCGTAAACAAGATTGTGTGAATAAGTCTTGAAAAGACCTATGAAGACATGTCCTTTTAATTTAGATTCGAACCCTGTGCAGATCTGTGAGTCTAAATATATAAAAATAAATGTTTGTCTTTTATAGACTCGAATTTGGAGACTTGAAATTTTTTGAAATCATTAGAATGACTTAGGGTCATGGATCGCTGGATCCCGTAAAATTTGTCGGCGATCGGAGCATTTTTTGAGTCCTGTCTCGAGGGGAGATCGAAATCAGTCTGAGCCACAGAAACGCGTCACCGGACAGCTAGTAGTCTATAAAAAACTTGTGCTATTGATATTCACAGTTTATGTTTTGTTTTGAAACTTGCATATCCCTATAGAAAGCCTGGGATGTGCGTGTTATCACAATCTGTACTAATTGATCCTTGGCGATACAAGTGCTTGAATAATCTTATTTTTATTAAATAAATAAAAAGGTGAATTACTAAATTGAAAGTTGTATAAAAGCATTTTTTTCTGTATTGTATAACTTAGATAAAACTTTAACGCACAAATACATAATCACAAAAAAATTACATGCGAACTTAAAGCAAATTTATGTATATGTAAAAAAGGCGGGCTTATCACTGAGTAGTGATCTCTGCAGGTTTATAAAAAGAGCGTGACGGGTGTACAAAATGGCCGCCGTGTTGTATTCAGATGAGTAGAATAAACCACATATAAACTTGAGTTAGGTCAATTTTGTTTTCATTTTATTACAAATATATTATAGTTTTTAGTGTGGTATCCAGTTGAGTTAAATAGACCACCCTCATTACTTACTCAGGTGTCGTAAAATACGACTAAGGCGAGTTGATCGTAAAATACGTAGCCAAATCATGTGACAACATTTTTGTATCCTACTTAGAGTGGGACAAGGGCAGGGGGATGATGATGGGTGTACCAAAAGGAAAACACGCTAAACATGTTTGCATATCTTTAATAATATACATGTACATATATAAACTTAGGTTAGTTCAGTTTTGTTTTCATTTTATTAATTATGTATTACAGTTTTTGTTTATGTTATCGCGGGTAGGCGAAATAACATGACAGCAGGAACAGCGCGCGGTCGAGCTCGATCTCCGCTGCGGCCAGCGTGCGGAGCCGCGACTCGGCCGCACTCACCGCCGCTACCTCGGGAGGAGTAAGGGTTTCTAACACCTGTTGATTAAATGATTTATAGAAGCAGGCGTTACTTTGCGGAATTCCATATTACAAGCAATATAACAGAACTAACTACTTTGCTATAATCCACACGGGTTAAGTGAATGCATGCAAAGCCAATGTGTATGAAGCAGGCAAAATCTACGTACCTTATACATGCAGGACAAGCCACCAAGCTTCGGTTTCGGGGCGAAACGATCGTCGAGATTGTGGTGGTGGGTGTGTGTGCTGCTTTTGTGTGCGTTTTTGCTGGTGAATTGCGCCTTGGGGTGCATGTGGTGGCTTGTCCTGCATGTATAAGGTACGTAGATTTTGCCTGCTTCATACACATTGGCTTTGCATGCATTCACCTAACCCGTGCGGATTATAGCAAAGTAGTTAGTTCTGTTATATTGCTTGTTATATTACCTGTTGATTAAATTAAGGAAAAGAAAGAAAAGGACAGGAACAAAAACAAGAAACACTTTATAAAAAAAAAAAATTAAATCTGTTTATTACACTTATTATCATCTATTACAGTTTGTACTTAAATCTAACGCTAATCATATGAGTTAATAATTATTGCGCTAGAATTGCGCACTCTAACAGCTACATGTTTGTTAAAGGGTTAGTTGGTTAAATGGGAATGACATACAGTAAAGACAGAATATAAATAATTTATAGAATTAGGCGTTACTTTGCGGAGATCCATAATACAAAAGTAATAATAAAATTATTTTGCTATAATCCGCGATACAGTAAATAGAAAATATATATAGTGTAATGTATAGTGGACTATCAGTATTTTCATACCTACATAAATTTTATTAATAGTAGTTTATGATACTGTTGCATAATAAGGGTTCTTATAACACGAGTGTGGTTTTTATAGTGTCACACGAGTGTTATAAGACCAAGTTATGTACAGTATCATACACTACTTTAACTACTCTCATACTATAATACGTAAAACGTACGTATCCATTCCATGAACTCGTGGTAACATTTAATATAGTTGCTCCTAGATTTCGTCGGCAACAGGTTCACGGTCATGTTTGACGCAGCTTTCAGAATATCTAGTGGTGTACAATCACCACTATCCCCGCTCTCAGACATCTTTTTACACAAAAACTTATTTTTTTACAAACAAAACTAAACTTCGTTTAAATATTGAAGAGATTTTTTAAATGTCATATATTGGCGCCAAGGCGCAAACATCGATTGTGCATGCGTGTTGCGTCGCCGCGGACCCATTCATTGAAACCTTTTTTTTAAGGTAGACGTTCAACCTCCTTGGTCCAGGTGTATAGGTGTATCGTTATGATTAAAAAGCTACATTATGATACAGGTGTCCATACAAGACCTGTATCGTAATTAAACTTTTTAATTTTTAATTTTTGTTCTGTACGTAATGTTTGTCATAAGAATTTTGTTTTCAGTTTTATAATCTTTGTATTATAGTATCAGAGTAGATAAAGTTTATTAAAGTTTATATTGCCTTATTTAATTTACGGTATATTTCTGTGTGTGTCCGTGTGTGTGTGTGCGTGTTTTAGTGAGTGTTTGACCATTCGTTTTTGTATGTATGTTGAGTCAGAGGGTAAGTAATTAGTGTACAATAGTTAATAGTTTTTCGGTCTCTTCATTGTTGTCCTGTAGCTCTGTATGGTGTGTATATTGTTGGTGACCCTATAAAATAAATAAATATACTCACGTCGTCGATGTTCTGCTGCGGCTCTCCTCGGACCCTCATGCCGTGCACTATGGACCGCACGCGACGTTGCTTGTCCAGTAAACGTGCGTGCGACTGTCGCACGTGTGCAGCCGACGATATTATGTTATGTAAAGCGCGATAACACATCTCTTGAACAGTGTGCGCTACCTCATATGAAAAATATACTGTTAGGAATGAAAGTTGGCAACACTACAATCAAGTGGCCGATAGCAAGGAAGGGAACGAAAATTGGAGCGAAAATTAGTTATAAAAGATGGAGTCCGCCATATTGAAGGCAGTCTTGTAGTAATACTTGACTTTTACGGTTATTAGCTTACGCTCACGCGGCTTGACGGTTCTCTTAGAGTTTCGTTGTAAACGTGACTTGTACGATTATTAAACGCTCCCACGTTTAGATCGTGTTACAACCTGTCTTGGTTAAACAAACAGGTGTAATTAGTGTTACTGTGCCGTTATAATATTTTACGGTAGACCCGCGTCTACCTACCTACATTAAGTGTTATCTGTTATTAGAATCTACCCTCATATTCGTGTGATTACTATAGTGGTGTTTGATTTTGTTCGGAGACCTACCCAGATAACGTTCCGTGTTATTAGAATCTAGCCTCGAATAGTTAATATTCGTGATAAGAGTAATCACAGAGTTTTTTGCCAGTTCTTCTCAGTGGATAGTAGCGTTCCGAACTGGTGGTAGAATCGGCCTGGCATAATAATTCCAAATTACCTATATGAAACTTAACCTGTTAATACATGTTTGGACTGTTCCATATGTTGTAGCTATACGTTTATCTTTGTTGACTATGTGAGAGAGCTAAAATATTTAAGTGAAATTCTAGATTCCATTTCTAATAATACATTATCGTGCTTATGACTAATGTAACTATAGACATAAGAGGTGCAAGATTAAGATTATCATAATTCTCCTGCCTAAGTGGAGCCGGACATGTTTGAAACATGTTGTTACATGTTTTGGCTAGTTAGTTTAAGACTCACCGCTTAGCTGATGTCAACTTAGGGACTTGGAGACTTAGAGACTTGAAGTAAGCTTGGGCATGATTGCTATTTGAGAATCATTTTCGCACCATGATATGATCAAAGGTGACCACGGTGATCGTGCTGCTATTGCGATTGCTATTGTGCACACAAACAAATGTAGGCCTTATATGCATATGCAATGTATATTATATAAGGACTACATTTGTTTGTATAAGCAATCATTTCGTCCAGTAATCGCTGAATCGCTAAAAGCGTAAATAGCAAATAGCAAAAATGCTAACGGCTATTATATTATTCAGCTATCACTGGACAAAGTTGTTATTTCAAACAAACGTTAAATTTAAATTCTTAAATCATATTCAACACGGTCTTTATTTCTAGGTTATACTTTCAGTTAGAATAGCGAAAGTGTCACATCATCCTGAAATATCGACCACATTGAATCAGATATAAGAATTAGATTTGTTTGTGTAACAATAATTTTAGCCAATGCTAGGTATGGAATATCGTAAAAATGCCACATAACCTCGATACATATGATATCGACTGTGAAGCGGCAACATGTCCTATCTCTAATTTTAAGCCAAATCACTTTTTAACGGCTTTTACTACTGCTTATCATTTACCGTATCAACATGTATTATCTACTAGAAAATTTGTAAATAAATAAACATATTTAAAGCTAACTGTTTTATTAGTTCATAAAAATTATTGCGAATGTATTAATAATCACGTTTTTTTCTTCTTCCTGAAAAGTTGTCAAAAATAAGATAGGACAATTTGCCACTTCACAGTCGATATATAACATATAACATTTCTTTGTAATATTATTTTGCTTTTTTATGGAATATCCTAATTTTGTAGAGTAATAGCAGTTATCTAAATTCAATAGCAGATGATGTTATATGATGAGTGAATCATATCATGATCACTCAGTGATTGGTGATTCTGTCCATCCCTAAATTGAAGCGACGTTAGTCGCCTTTTACGACACCCTGGTGAAGAGGGTGGTCAATTCTACCCAGCCAGATACAAAACGGCGGTTCAACTTAATATTATATGGACATATAATGAGAAATGAAAATCTTGTGACCAAATGAATTTTAAATATGAATGTGGATGGATATTTTTTTATTAGTAAAGTAATCATCATCATCCTCCTGCCCTTATCCCACTCTAAGTGGGGTCGGCAGAACATGTTACAAACATGTTGTCACATTATTTGGCTACGTATTTTACTACCGGCCGCCTGCCTGACGTCAACTTACCTTAGTCGCCTTTTACGACACCTCGGTAAGAAATGATGGTGGTCTATTCTATTCTGCCGGATACCACACGGCGGTTTTAAGTAATTAGTAAAGTAATACGGGTATATAAAAAACTTACTTCTTTCAACTTCACGTGATATAAGTATATCGCTTTAGCTGTCCCACCGGCTGAAGCCGCCTTTCTCATTGGCTAAAAATGCAAAAAAAACACACAAATACAAATACACACCCAGGCTCGAAGAACCAACAAATTGTTTATAGAAAATGCTGGCCCTCGGCGGGAATCGAACCCGCGAACCGCAAATAATAAAATAATAGTTAAATCATTTTTTTTCTACTATGTATTTAGTGTAGTCTTTTTGTTATGATTGATTTTCCTGTATTTTTATTATACATGCGCAAATTTTGTATTTCTGTGTATAAATAAACTATTAAATACACAGGGCACACAAAAAATAGGTGAGGAAATCGTATTTGAACGTAGTGACCAATGGGTACGTATATTGACCCAATGAATGCAAATTCAAAAATTTTGTTTGACCTATATACCGTCGAATTCTTGAGAAATCTTTAAAAACAGATGATAATAATAATAGTCTTTATTTATTCCACAACTTATGAGCAGCAGACCTACCATGAACTCTAAAAGTAGCGGCCTGTTACAATCCCACTGCTGGGAATAGGCCTCCTCTCTCCGTTTCTGGAGAGAAGGGTTGGAGCTAAGACCTACCACGCTGCTCCAATGCGGATTGGTAGGTTACACATATCTCCAGAATTCTCTAGAGATATGCAGGTTTCCTCAAGATGTTTTCATTCACCGAAAAGCGTGTGATAAATAGCAATTATCAATTGGGCACATGAGTTTTAATAGAAAAACTCATTGGTGCCTGCCCGGGTTTGAACTCGTGTTCCCTTCGAAAGAGTCGCACGATCTCACCGCTGGGCTATCACAGCTCTGAACTCTTATTGCGACTCAATTGTAAACGAAATTGCTTTGCTTTTTCATACCATGACGTCTTAAAGACGCACGCACACTTTAAGTCGTTGCCGAATGAGCGTTCAGAATTCGTCCTAAGAACATATGAGTAAAAGAGACAAAGTTATCTATAGTTCATATAACGTTATCCTTTTCAATCATTACGACCCCAATGCAATTCACACTTCATGGTACGAAAACAAAGCGGTTCGCGGTCGTCGTTTACGTCTTCAATTGAGTCGCAATAAGAGTTCATTGTAGGCCTCTTGGTTTTGTTTTTCTTATATTGTTGTAAGTAGTGTTAATGATTGTTCCTTACTCTATGTTAGTCATCATTCTCCTGCCCTTATCTCACTCTAAGTGGGGTCGGCACATGTTTTTTATTTTTTAATAGTGACATTACTTACCACAGACTTTATGTCCGTGCCCTTTTTTTAGTTAGTTCATTTGTATTTTTTTTTAATATTATTGTACTTAAAACGAACTTACTCTAATGCATCATTTTTTTTTTTTTTTTTTTAATATTACAACTACAACTAATCTGTATACTTAGTTTTTATGTGCTTTTATATACATAAATGTTTTTGTTATTATTTTAATATTTTCAATAGTTTTTCGGACACCTCCATATGTTACAAACATGTTGTCACATGATTTGGCTACGTATTTTACGACCGGCCTCCTGCCTGACGTAAACTTACCTTAGTCGCCTTTTACGACACCTCGGTAAGAACGGAGGGTGGTCTATTCTATTCTGCCGGATACCACACGGCGTCCTTACTCTATGTTAGTATTGTCAGTTTTATTATTTGTTGTGGGCCCCTTTCGGGTATAGGACTCTTCCAGTTGCCATGTGGTCCTTTTTTGGAAATATTTACTCGAATCTTGCCCAGCAGTTTGCTTGACGTCAAAAAACAGATACGAAAACCGGCAGTTTTAGTAATATAAAAGGTTTTTTTCCAGTTTTCTCGAAATTTTGGGATGTATCAGCCAAACAGACCTTGAATTCGGATTCAGTGAGTCCAAATACGTACGTAAGTTAAGTTAAATAATGCAATTTCCACGTTTTTTTTTTGAGTGCCGGTTTTGGGATGTATCGTCCAAACAGACCTTGAATTCGGATTCAGTGGGTCCAATTACGTACGTAAGTTAAGTTAAATAATGCAATTTCCACGTTTTTTTTTGAGTGCCGGTTTTGGGATGTATCGTCCAAACAGACCTTGAATTCGGATTCAGTGGGTCCAAATACGTACGTAAGTTAAGTTAAATAATGCAATTTCCACGTTTTTTTTTTGAGTGCCGGTTTTGGGATGTATCGTCCAAACAGACCTTGAATTCGGATTCAGTGGGTCCAATTACGTACGTAAGTTAAATTAAATAATGCAATTTCCAGCTTTTTTTAAATGCCGGTGATATACACGGGCTTCAATTAAATATCGTAAAAGCTGTGCCAGCGGGTTAACCCGCGTGGAAATCAGCGTGTCACAATATTCTAGAATTCAATTTTAATCATAACTGTAGTTATTGTGAGTTAACCATAAGAGATAGAGACATGCTATCGCGGACTTTTTTGTAGTATTTTTATAGATCTACATTTCTCTAGTACATTACTTTAGTGTAACTCTGCTGGTTTACGCAGCGCACGCGACTAAAGCTCCCAGCAAGCAAGTGTTTTAACAACTGCGCGATCTCTTCAACACAATTTACATAATACCGATACTATTTATCTAAACCATTCGCAAGTATTTGACTATCTTTTGGTGAAAACCGTACAAAAATCTGTGCAGTAGATTTTGAGAAAATTACATACAGACAGACAGCTTTTTGGGACTATGTTTTATAATAAGTATAGATTAAATGTTTTATATTAAATTCCAAATAAAAACGAAAACTTCCTACCTGCACACTTATAAAGTGCTCTTCTAGAAGTTTGTAGGTCAACTCCTTGCACTCCTTGTTAGGTAACATCGCATTCTTCTGTATGTCCTCCTCTTCTATATACTTTTTGGAACGAATTAATCTGTAATGTTATAGATTCGTGCCAACAGTGTAAAGACTGGCTATACTTATAATAACATAAATATTATTGAGGTGTCGTAAGAGGCGACTAAGGTATGTGCCGTGTGGTATCCGGCTGCATCGAATAGACCACCCTCATTTCTTACCGAGGTGTCGTAAGAGGCGACTAAGGTATGTGCCGTGTGGTATCCGGCTGCATCGAATAGACCACCCTCATTTCTTACCGAGGTGTCGTAAGAGGCGACTAAGGTATGTGCCGTGTGGTATCCGGCTGCATCGAATAGACCACCCTCATTTCTTACCGAGGTGTCGTAAGAGGCGACTAAGGTATGTGCCGTGTGGTATCCGGGTGCATCGAATAGACCACCCTCATTTCTTACCGAGGTGTCGTAAGAGGCGACTAAGGTATGTGCCGTGTGGTATCCGGCTGCATAGAATAGACCACCCTCATTTCTTACCGAGGTGTCGTAAGAGGCGACTAAGGTATGTGCCGTGTGGTATCCGGCTGCATCGAATAGACCACCCTCATTTCTTACCGAGGTGTCGTAAGAGGCGACTAAGGTATGTGCCGTGTGGTATCCGGCTGCATAGAATAGACCACCCTCATTTCTTACCGAGGTGTCGTAAGAGGCGACTAAGGTAAATGCCGTGAGGTATCCGGCTGCATAGAATAGACCACCCTCATTTCTTACCGAGGTGTCGTAAGAGGCGACTAAGGTATGTGCCGTGTGGTATCCGACTACATAGAATAGACCACCCTCATTTCTTACCGAGGTGTCGTAAAAGGCGACTAAGGTAAGTTGACGTCAGGCAGGCGGCCGGTCGTAAAATACGTAGCCAAATCATGTGACAGCATGTTGTAACATGTTGTGCCGACCCCACTTAGAGTGGGGTACGGGCAGTAGAATGTAGAATGTATGTAACATAATGAATATTATTATAATAAGTCTTTATGTCTGTCTGTTAAGCTGTCACAATCGATCCACTGGAGTAATATAAATGGTTTTTTTACATTTAAAGATTATATAACGGAAAAATCACGTTTTTACCTCTAGAATAGGCAAAAACAATTGTTACGTGTTTTAAATACAACCTCCTTCATATAATAATAGTACCGGCCTGTTACAATCCCACTGCTGGGAATAGGCCTCCTCTCTCCGTTTCTTACACATATCTCCGGAATTCTATAGAGGTTTCCTCACGCTGTTTTCCTTCACCGAAGAGTGTGATTAATTGCAATTATCAATTAGACACATGAGTTTTAATAGAAAAACTCATTGGTGCCTGCCCGGGTTTGAACTCGTGTTACCCTCGTAAGAGTTCCAAGAGTACCCAAATATTTAGAAAGCAATACTCTTTTACCCGTATCACCTTCAAGTCCAAATTCCTCTTCAAAATATATTCAGCGACGTGAAACCAAAAAATACCTTAGAGTAGCGACTTGTTCCTATACCGTACCTATGCCTCCTCTCTCCGTTTTTGGAGAGAAGGATTGGAGTTAAGACCCACCACGCTGCTCCAATGCGG
The DNA here is from genome assembly GCA_947086505.1 of Morpho deidamia. Classification (NCBI taxonomy): domain Eukaryota; kingdom Metazoa; phylum Arthropoda; class Insecta; order Lepidoptera; family Nymphalidae; genus Morpho; species Morpho deidamia. The sequence goes on from CAMTZC010000009.1 coordinate 10,194,274, forward strand.
ATTAGTAGGTTACACAGACCCCCAAAATTATCAGGTTTCCTCACGATATTTTCCTTCATTCGCGTGTGATTAATTGCAATTATCAATTAGATAAATAAGTTTCAACAAAAAATCTCATTGGTTTCTCAATTGTCTAAAATACTCTTCAATATTCTTCACAGACCTAAATATACTTAATCTTGTAAGAACAGGTAGCAATCTCTTGGGTATAGGATTCTATAATAAAATACCACAATCTACATTAACTTTACCATTACAGCAGTTTAAAATACTATTAAAAAAGGCTAATTTAGAAAGCCTACTATACTATTGAAGATTACTTAGACGATAATGCGAGGATATAGCTACTTATCGACCCTGTACAAGACATTAATAAATATATGTATCTAGTAATAAGAATTATTGTTTGAAAATAGCAAGCGTCGAGTTTCTTGCTGGTTCTTCTCGGTAGGAACAGCTTTCCGAACCAGCAGTAGATGTTGACGTTTCAAAAGCACTTGTTTAAAAGTTTACTTGAATAGAGAATATTTTGAATTTGAATCCCAGCAATACTCTATTGCTCGTAACCTCTTAGTTTGAAGCCCACCTAAATATCCTCAGCGCCTTGGAGCCAAGTCTTTCGGTGACAGTGTGGTCTAGAAGAGCTTCAAGGAGCTGATCAGTGGCTCGTCGCGAGCAGACCACGTACTGACCGCCGCCGGCGTCACCGTACCGACGGATGAAACCAGCCCCATTCTCCTCTGGGATAATCACAGAGGTATTTTGTTTAAATATATGGGACACTTAAACACACGGTCGTCCATCCCCAAAGTAATTTAATTTAGGGGCTAAAACACTTACACGCATGCAGTTACACACAAACACACACACACACACACACACACACACACACACACACACACACACACACACACACACACACACCTAATACCTATTAACACTTTTTAGTCATGTCTATATATCCTTGTTAAATATAAGTAAATTTAAGTAAGTGTAATCAACTTCTGGCCTTATTATTATTTATATATAGTATTTAAGTACAAGATAGATAGATCAAGGAGAGATTGTCGTCGTCTGTGCAAGTACGAATTTTAAAGTTCTTCGGACACATCACCCGTAACGAAGACTGTATGGAACGTTTGGTGGTGCAAGGGAAAGTTGAGGGGAAAAGATCCCGTGGGCGCTCTCCAACACGCTGGACTGATCTCATCAAGAACGTGACAAACTAGCATAAATGCGTGCTCTCACTCTGCCAAAGACAGGATAATATGGCGGCGTATCTCTAGAGCAGCAGTGGTACATAAATCGACCGAAACATGATCACGACCACTCTGTCAAGAGTGCATGACTGAGAAGAATTTAAGTACGAATTTTGTAAACGCTGTAGGATTACTGCATAAATAAATAAATACTTTCGTTATGGGTGACGGACAACTGGTAGATATACTACATATATAATTTTAAATACATACTTAAATACAATACATAGACCACCCTCTTTCATACCGAGAGGTCTTAAAAGGCGACTAAGATAAGTTGACGTTAGGCAGGCGGCCGGTCGTAAAAAACAGCCAAATGATGTGACAACATGTTTGTAACTTGTACCGACCCCACTTATAGTAGGATAAGGTCAGGATGATGGTGACATACTTAAATACAAATATACAACCAGGCTCGAAGAACCAACAAATTGTTTATAGAAAATATTGGCTCACGACGGGAATCGAACACGCGACCCGCGGAGCTGAAGGCAGGGTCAATACCCACTGCGCCAACGGACCAGTCAATTAATACTAAGCTAGACAAGCCAGAAGGAGGTCTTGCGGGGTATGCCATATAAGCGCGAACTTTGGACCATCATCAAAAAAGAAGAAGGTTGCATACCTAGGGGGAGTTTAGGCACGAACAGTATGGGCTACTGCAACTTATTATGATAGGCAAGTTGCAGGCATAAGACGCATCGGCCGCAAGAAAATGCCATCGCCATGGACGATGGAAAATCGCCATGGTTGAGAAATATACGGGAATGGACCGGAGTCGCGAATGCTGCCCAGCTTTTTAGCCTCGCGAGAGATAGAAATGCATTTAAAGCACTAACCTAACCTTCATTAGTCGGAGAGGCACGAGAAGAATAAGGGAAGCCAGTTTTAAACATGCCATTATAATAAAGAGAAGGCAAAAATTCAAAAAGAGAGCCAGTTATATTTAACTGGCTCTCTTTTCAAAAGAGAATTCTCTCTTACAGACAACGTATCAACTAGAACTGGGCAAAAACTACATTTTTAAACAACAAACGAAACTGTTATTAGACGAAAAGAAACAGTTTCAAAAAACAGTTATTTAAAATCGCTTTATACACTCGAATACACTTTATTTACAATTAATTTCTTATCAAAAAAACACTTATTTTTTGCACTTTAATCTAAGACACTTGAAAATGGCACGAATTTTTTATGAGCGACCAAAACAATTATATTATTTTTTCTTCGATTTCAATGACACTAAACGGTTCCATAGGTCCGATGAAGAACTGCTAAACTAAAGAAACTGGTTTATAAAGCTACGTATATGTGTCAAAGAAATATCAGCTTTATTGTAATATATTCAAGGTATATTTAATAAGTCTCCGTCTCGCTTATTATAACCGTGTTTATGGAAGATGTGAGAGAGATAAGAGGAAATTTGGTAACGCATTTATCGTTGCGTGTTTATCTTTCTATGTATGACCGCCCATCGAGACGACGGCAACTAGTTTTTTAGAAACGGTTTCTGCTGTACACAATAACCGTTTGTTCGTTACGCAGTAAGAAAGGGTTTTATATAAGGGTTACGGGAAAACGCTCAAGTCTAGTATCAACTAATCTGAAAATATAACGTAATTACCCCAAAGCAATAGTTTTAGTTTTAGTCTTTTTTGAGAGAGATAAGAGGAAATTTGCTAACGCATTTATCGTTGCGAGCTTTCTATATATATGACTATTATGTCTATATATATGTCTTTCTATATATGACGGCCCATCTAGACGACGGCAACTAGTTTTTTAGAAACGGTTTCTGCTGTACACAATAACCGTTTGTTCGTTACGCAGTAAGAAAAGGTTTTTTATAACGGTTACGGGAAAAAACGCTCAGGTCTAGTATCAACTAATCTGAAAATATAACGTAATTACCCCAAAGCAATAATTTTAGTTTTAGTCTGTTTTGAGAGAGATAAGAGGAAATTTGGTAACGCATTTATCGTTGCGAGCTTTCTATATATATGACTATTAGTCTATATATATGTCTTTCTATATATGACGGTCCATCTAGACGACCACAACTAGTTTTTTAGAAACGGTTTCTGCTGTAGACAAAAACCGTTTGTTCGTTACGCAGTAAGAAAGGGTGTTTTATAACGGTTACGGGAAAAAACGCTCAGGTCTAGTATCAACTAATCTGAAAATATAACGTAATTACCCCAAAGCAATAGTTTTAGTTTTAGTCTTTTTTAAGAGAGATAAGAGGAAATTTGTTAACGCATATATCGTTGCGAGCTTTCTATATATATGACTATTATGTCTATATATATGTCTTTCTATATATGACGGCCCATCTAGACGACCACAACTAGTTTTTTAGAAACGGTTTCTGCTGTAGACAAAAACCGTTTATTCGTTACGCAGTAAGAAAGGGTTTTTTATAACGGTTACGGGAAAAAACGCGCAGGTCTAGTATCAACTAATCTGAAAATATAACGTAATTACCCCAAAGCAATAGATTTAGTTTTAGTCTTTTTTTTTAGTTTTACCTTACCTTAATAATCTAAAAATGTTGTTCTTTTTAGTTTAATTTAAATGCCTTTTTTTATTTTTTTATTCATTTTTTTATTGTAATTTTATCACCTGTATGTAAGTATATATAAATTGAAACAAGTAAAGGTGGGCACTGGTTCCGAAAATACAGTTTAAACTAGCTTGGGAGCCAGGGACACAATAATTGTACATGTGTATTTTAAAAATATTAAATAAATAATTATATTAAAAAAAAGCACCCTAATATGTATCTTATCTTATCTACATACAGGATGTGTGGTCAGCTCCGATACTGGACTATTCCACCCAATTCCCCTTGTTGGTGGGACAAGGGTTTCACTGTTGTCCCGACAGTGTCACCTGTTCTAGCCTACCTGTTGCTATCACAAACCTTATAATATCCCTGAAGGAGATATTTGTTAGGTCATCAGCTTCAATTTCGTCCTTACCTAATATCTCCCATCTTTTGTATGTCGGAAAACAAAATAAACTACACTGTAAAAATAAATCATAAGCTAATAATAATTAACATGTAATGTAACTAATGTAATAAACAACCACACTGCGTTAGAATAAGGAGACTTTGTATAATTAGATAAAATGTAAACTTAAGTTAAAATGAAAAGATAAAAATAACTGTAGACAATAAAAAATGTAATAAAAAATAACACTGCGTTAGAATAAGGAGACTTTGTATAACTAGTTAAAATATTAAGATAAAAATACTGTAGAAAACCCAAAAGTGTAATTAACCTTAAGACTAAATCATATAAATAAAGTCTCTGACACCCAAGTAAAAAAAAAAAATCTCTCTAATCTAATTACCAGCGAGTACGTGGGGCACTCAGCCATAAGGTGGAGACTCGTTTCTTCTTCTCCACACTCAGGGCACGCTGAATTTTCTTTTATTCAGTCATTTATTCATTCATTATTGACAAGTGTCTGTTTAACAGGCAGTGCCCAGTAGTTATGCCTGTTAATACCCTGATATGTATAGTTACCAATGACTTTCAAATACTGGTCGACGTGTTGTTGCAAGAGTGGTTTATCGGCTATTCTGCGAGCGTTCTCTCGTAGATCTATAGCTGGTACTGTCTGAGACTCGGCCGCCCATCCGTTGGACGTCAGATACATTTGTTCCAAAAGAAGACGCATCAGCTCACCGGCTGGAAGAATTTGGGATTCTTACACGCTTTATTTCAAATCTTCTTAAGGTGCCATTTTCTCTCGAAGTTCGGCGATCAATAACACAATTTGGACCTTCGATACTCTGAATAGGGAACGAGTACTTTCGCCGAACCAATGGCTTAGATTTTTTAACCAAAATATCCTCCGTCATTTCAAATCCATACCTCTATATCTATACTCTATACTAATATATAAAGCTGAAGGGTTTTTTTGTTTGTTTGATTGAACGTGCTAATCTCAGGAACTACCTGGACCGATTTGAAAAATTCTTTGAGTGTAAGATAGTCCATTTATCGAAGGCTATAGACTATAACATCACTCTAAGATAAATAGGAGAGGAGCAGCATTAAAAAATCGAAAACGGCAAAAATTAAAGCTTCCCTTTCGTGCGCTAAGTAAACGGTGAAAGTTATGCAAAAATCATGTACTACAAAATTGTTCTCCTCAAAAAATTCTAAACAAAAGTCTGCGACAGCATATCTCTAGCTTTTAAAGTTAACCCAAATTGGGTTAACTTGACCATGATTAATATAAGTATTTCCGGTTTACTCAAATAATGACGCTACAGTCCACGAGAACGAAGATGCGTTTAAAAGCTAGTATATGTATATAATCGACTCCTTTGTTTGATGATTTACATTATTTTTATCTGTATATACCATATATAACAGATTTCTTTTGACCCAATTAAAATGGACAGATTCATTTAAAACTTTGTACATTTATCAAGAACCAATGAAATTACAATAATTTGATACAAATATATATTTTTTATTTAACTATCAATCGCAATATATAGTTTAAAAAATATTAGCATCATTTTGAACAAAAGCGTATTGCCCATTGTGTTATCTTTTTCGTATATCCCACGCTTTTTGCACAATAATACAATTTGTATATTTTATAATAGTATATTATTATTCTTCGATATATATATGTAATTGTCCGATATATTTCGTTTTATTATTTAATACATCGCACGCTTAGTATTATAGTGACCTAATTAAAAAAAGTTGTTTCATGGCAAATTGCAATAAACCGTTGCGTAACGCAAACAAAACTCGTGATTTTTAGAGACCCATAAATTAAAAGGACAAAAAAACGTTTTTTTTAAGTAGCGTGATTTCATACATGGCAGTGAAATTATTATTACAATTCAATTAAGCTAGAGCATTCAAAATAAATTTTAAATTAGACCGCTTAAATAATAAGCGTGAAATATATATATATACATATATATGTATAATATATATATGAATCTCTCACCGTTGTCGTCGATGCGTCGCGAGATAGCCTTAATCATAATATCGTCTCGAAAGTCCAAATGAAATCTGTCGTAATTTACCTTCCAGTATATACCTGATTAATATAAGACGATATATTTATATATTTCTCTCACACATAAAGCCAGGGGATCACAGGTTCAAACCCCATGAAGGAACAAATGAGTTGTCTCCTTGATGAGATAAGAATTTGTAAGCCTTATTAATATTCATTATTAATTTAAGATTAAGATGGTATGGATATATAATGTGACCAGACGAGTCAAATAAAGTTAAATATGAATGGGGATGGATATGTGGCTAGAGGTAGGCCTAAAAAGAGATGCGTGTATTGTGTGACGTTTTCTTCTTCTTCTTTCTCCTACCCTTATCCTACTCTGTGGTACAACATGTTTTTCTCTTCCATTCTCTTCTATCATTCGTCAACTCTGGCGCTACTCCTTTTATATGCATGTCATACTTCACACAGTCCAACCATCTCTTTTTAGGCCTCCCTCTAGTTACATATCCATCCACATTCATACTCAACACTCGTTTAGTCACATGATTTTCAGCCCTCCTCATTACATGTCCATACCATCCCAATCTTGCACCTCTCATCTTTTCTACAATGGGCGCAACTTTCAGACTTCCCCTTATATACTCATTTCTTATTTTATCAAGTCTTGTCACACCACACATCCACCTTAACATCCTCATCTCATTTGCATGTACTCTTCTTTCATCCATCTTTTTCATTGCCCAACATTCTGATCCATACATTACGACAGGTCTTATGACCGATGTATAAATTTTTCCCTTTAGTTTATGGGGCATTCGGGGGTCACATATTGTGCCTGAGACCTGTCGCCACTTTCACCGTTCTTTTGGAGAAGCGAACCAAGGTACCGGAAGTCGGAGCAGACTGGCAAAACAACACCATTTAAGGTTATTGGAGAAAAATTGGAGAGACCACTGAATGTATGTGTATTGTGTGACGTATGACATGTATATAAAAGGAGTAGCGTCAGAGTTAACGAATGATGGAAGAAACATGTACCGACCCCACTTAGAGTGGGATAACGGTCAGTGTTGCATGATTCATAGTCACGATTATTACTGGGAAGTGAAATATTATTAGGCGACTTGCATATTTCACCTTACCAAATCTGTTCATTAGATTTTGAAATCAGTATCACAGACGGGACATAACATTGTAACATTACGTCTTACGGAATATTGTTATGGGGTAAATGCGCGGACAATTACAAATTAAATTCGCGTGATTTCCTGCGAGAGAAGTTCAAGGAAACAGGTATTCTTACATTGGCTTAACAGTATATTTTTAGTCATTTAATTTTTGTACATATGAATATAAATAATTATAAATGGATTGGCGATGTATATAATAGACAGAGTAGGATAAGCTTGCGGTTCCTGCTTTGCGCCTTGCAAAAGTTCGTAATTCGTTTGTGGGTTTGGGTATAAGATTCTATAACAAAATTCCACAATCTACTTTAACTTTACCATTACAGCAGTTTAAAAATACTATTAAAAAAAGGCTAACTCAGAAAGCCTACTATACTATTGAAGATTACTTAGACGATACAAATGGATGGATAGCTACTCTTCAACCTTGTACAAGACATTAATAACTATATGTAACTAGTTTCTTGCTGGTTCTTCTCGGTAGGAACAGCTTTCCGAACCAGCAGTAGATGTTGACGATTCAAAAGCACTTGTTTACAAGTTTACTTGAATATAGAATATTTTAAATTAGAATTTGAATAATTTTCTTTAATTAATAACAATAATAATAAATAATAATAAATATATGGGACACTTACACACACGGTCGTTCGTCCCCAAAGTAAGTAACTTAACACTTGTGTTATGTGTGACGGACAACTGTTAGATATACTACATATATAAGTTTAAATACATACTTAAATACAAATAAATTATCCTTTTAATAAATATTCACTTACTATCTTTTACATCAGCCAAATTGCCATTCATAGCCTGCATCAGATCGCGGAGATCCAGTTCTGGTACTTTAGTTTCAACTGATACTATATTTGGTATTTCACAGCCTTCTTTGAGCTCTGCCAGTGGGGTCTGTTGGATGTAACCAGCAGTCACCAGGCTGATAAACGTGTCTTTTAAGTTAATCATGTTTAAATTTTTCTCCTGCATTGAAAGAAAGGAAAAGTTGTAAACATGATAAAATAATTCAGTAATTTTAATCATCCTCCTGCCTTTATCCCACTCTGTTGTCACATGATTTGGCTACGTATTTTACGACCGGACGATTGCCTGACGTTAACTTACCTTAGTCGCATTTTACGACCCCTCGGTAAGAAAGAGGTTGGTCTATTCTACTCAACCGGATACCACACGGTGGGTGGGTCAACTTACCTTAGGCGCCTTTTACGACACCTCGTTAAGAAATGAGGGTGGTCTATTTTACTCAGACGGATTCCACACGGCGGAAATCAGAAATTTTAATAAATAATAATAAATATATGAAAATTACACACTTTTGTCCTTTAAAAAAGAAAGTAATTTAATACTGGATCTATGGGTGACAAACAATTGATTAATATACACATATATAATTTTAAATACTTATACAAATACCACTTAAAGAACCAACAAATTGTTATGAAGAAAATGTTGGCCCTCAGTGGAAATCGAACCACGACCCGTGGAGCTGATGGCGGGTTCAGTACCAAGCGAACCAACAGGCCAGTCAATGCATTTACCAACATCATTTATCAACCATCATCATCATTCTCATACCCTTATTCCGAAGGTGCAAGTACAACTTGTATTTCCGTCCAGGTGTGAATAAGTTAACAAGTCCAAAACTCACACTTTTCAGGGCAGCCATAAATAGGTAGGTTTATAGTATATGTTTAAGAAAGTTATTTAAATATTCACAATTATGTATGTGTGTACGATATAAAAGACTTATCGACTTCATTCAAAAATTCACCATATAAATTTGGCAACCCTAATGCCTATTATGGTTTAACACATATAAGGATGTAAGTCGACTTATCAACATATTCACATCCGATACAGATTTAATACTCTAAGAATTATTGCAATTAATTAATATTGTATTACAAACTTATTTATACCTTATCATCTTTATATTTGTTCATCACAGTAACAAGTAGTACTGTCGCAGTACAAGAAGCCTGCTGCAACAACTCTTCCACAAGCATTTCAGCCTCACTACCATATTTACTCTTCATCTGTAGTAAATACCTAGAAATAAACACTGCAATAATATCACAACCTAGGCATGTTTTTTAAATGTGTAAACCTGAAACAGCTTTTTATCTGATACTCTGATAAGGTAAGAGCTAAACCCTTTAGATATATAGACATTACAAGCAGTGTTACCTTGCAGAATTCTATAATGACAAAGTAGTACATAGTATTTTGTATTGGAATTTATCGAATTTGTTGTGGAGCCTATTTCCTGGAGATGTTTCTGTTACATAGCAAAATAACTGTTGAGATTGTTATAGTGAATGTGTCTCATGCTTGATAAGTTTTAGTTTTGATGTGGTACATGTGCTGCTTCCTACTTCCTTCATACTACCTTCTTAGATTTTCTTAACAAAATTAGATACCAAAACAATTCTATCATCGCTTTTGTATTCAAAGAATAGAAAAATAAAGTACTTCTTTACCTGGGATATCTTATAAGTAGCAATATATTTTCTGGGATCAACTTATAGTCAACAAAAACGTCTGTACCCTCAAAAGATGCCAAATCAAATTTGAGTAATGTTCTCAAACTTTCTATAACCTGAAAGAATAGTACTTGTCTTTAGGTACAATATGAATAATAAATTTCAATTACAAACATACAATATCCCCTGCCATATGTCTGTTACTGATAAACTTAACTTAACTTAAAACTACAAAACAGATTTTCATGCAGGTTTCACCAATAGACAGAAAGATTCACAACTAAGATTTTAGTATATGGTTTTGCTTAAATTAGTTGCAATATGGTGATAATCAGATCTTAATATAATAGTCCTTTTTTATACATTCAAATGAGCAGGTTATTCTGTATATCCAGTTTCTCACTAACATAGTGATAATGTGAATTCTTTAAAAAAATATATATGTGCATAATACTGAACAGTGAAACAGGGATACTTCAAAAGAAAAAGAATTTATACAAAATATGCATAAATTAAAAAATACTCCCTTTTTACTTCTTGTGGACTATTAAATGATGTTTGCTATTGTGAAAACATTTAAAAATTATAAATACAAGAAGAATTCAGACAAGCCTAAGCATACTGCTTCAATATGATTTGGCAGCTTGCACAATAATTAATTATAATAATTCCCAAAAATTAAGCATGCTTTATAATATTTCCTTCACCTAAAGCATTTGATGAATGTCAGTTAAGTATATCAGATTTCTTTTGTTGAACCCACAACCAAGGGTTCAACGCGGCTAGTAGACAAAAATTGTCGTGAAACTTCACCTGCGTACGAGGAAGTCCTGTAGTTTTCACTATCATACCAATCGCCTTGCTGCCATAAATAAATAGATCATTGCCGACTTGTTGTACTATTTCACCAAAATACCGGTGCAAAATCTGCGATACAACACGCCCTAACTGATGGGACATTTTTTTTAATTATTTCAGAATATTTTTGCAACGAATAGGAATAGGAAATTACAGAGAAAAAAAATATTTGCGAAATTCTATTTACTTATTAAATTTTCGGCACGTTTACATCAAAATGATTACATTATTAATTGTTATGACATTTAGTCTATGATGTTATAGTCTTGTGACATAGACCATATGTATGAAATGTATCATAGTCTTTAGCATAGGAAAAGATCGTTTCATAGTACAATTTCCATAGAGAGATTTCCGGGTACTCCAGTCACTGACTGTAGACCGTTAGTTTTCCATAGTTATTATCTAGAGTTGGAAACCAGCCTAAAATTTGATCTATTCAATTAAGAGAAATAAAATAAGAGTGTGTATATATGTCTCTCTTTTGTATGTGTGATTTACAAATATAAATTCATCTTTCGTCTCATGTTTGACACTCACAAGCCTTGAAGCCTTTCTATGATTCTTTTACTTTAGTTAATAAACTATCTGTAACAGACTACAGTCAGTGACTGAAGTTCCCGGAACTAAAAAGTAAAGTATTTATTTAGATATATATAAATTTTACTTATTTCTATTTATGTATTCTAAAAAGTTTTTAGTTCTCCTGTATAAAAGTATATTAATTCAACAAAGTATAGAGTCAAAGTGTCTATGGTTGGGTATTTACTCTTTTTGTACTCATTTTATAAATTGTCTGTGACAATAAATTACTTGGAAGTTGTCAATTGTCAATTCATTGCATGCTATGCCTATATTAGCCTTGGGCGTAATCGTTCGTAGCTGAGAATGATTCCTTTGATTCTTCGCGCCTAAACGAACTAGGTGATTCCTTTCGTTCGTTCGTTCGCGATTCGTGTGTCGTTACAAATTATTGACTCTTCACCGCAGGAGCCGTTTTATAATTAGCGAACGATCTGCCTAATATTAAAATATTTGATGGCAGTTGGTTCGCTTGTTTTATACTGTTCTTGCTATAACAATATTCTTGAAGACTGTAAATTTAATTATAATTATAGCACTAAAAATAGCATAAAGCTATGAATTTTCATAAAATATATTTTTTAGGGAGTGATTAAAGAACGCTTTTATATTTTTTATTAAATTTGGAATATAATCAAGTAAACCTTATGTTTATATATTTATTTATATTTTTTACAAGTATAAATTCTATATATATTTTATTCGTAAAATAAAATAATGCATATTGTTTTTAGAAGAATATTTAAGATACGAATTTAAGGACCTTTTATTCTAATTTTGTAGCAGTTTGTCATAGCCAAGAATAAAATGTTTTCTAATAATAAAACCTAGCTAGATCGATTAACAAATAATCGATTTTCTTCTTTCAAAATAAACCGATTTGTAAATCTATTAACTCGAAAGGAAATAATCTATTATTTAATAGTCGTTTTTTTCTGACTATTTAAAAATTTGCTTTTGTTAGAATAATTAGAGTAAAGAATAATTAAAGTGGACAACTACGAATAAAAATTAACAGATGCGTTGTTTGCGAAATTCGATTAATATGTGTTTTTTGGCAACTTTGTTTTCATCCTACACCGCATTTCCAATCTTAAAAAACAAGAAAAAGGGGGTAAGAAAAAGAATAAAATGAGCGTAATTAGTAAAATCCATTAAAAAAAAAACGATTTCTAATGTTTAATAATTTCTTATTAAAGATCGATTATTTTGATTAAATAATCAATTATTTTTTGACATTCATAACAGTAAGTAGTCACGGCATACAATTCGATGAGCGAGCGGCAGATACGAGTTCCTTGCGATTGTGAGCGAGACAACATGAGTTTGGTTGACGTCACTTTTCTTGATTCTGTACCAAATCACGGCTCATGAATCACGAACTAACGAACGATGAAGCGGGAAATATGGGACTCGATTCCCGTCCCGTCTGTGGGAGTGATTCATTCGAACTAGTTCGTTCGCGAACTACACAAGTCTACTATGCATTCAATTGTTCTTAAAATGTCAACGTCAATATTGTCATTACATGTAGGTAAACAAAATTCATTGTTCATTCATTGCAAAATTAAAAATCTAAAGAGATATGGAATACTTATCACATATAATTTAAGCGTGTTATAAGTTATTTAATCAATAAACAATTGTTTATGGTGCATACTTGGTGATTACTTTGTAATGAGTATTTTGTGAACATTTTAATTACGACGATGAATATAAATAAGAGCTGACTATTGGAGCTTTATTATAAATTTGAAGCCTAATATTAACAAAATTAATATTTATGTCATTAAATTACGACATGGATTTAGAAACTGCTGTCGTAAATATTTTAAAACGAGGAGTGGAGTTGGATTCTCAAAAGCGTTATACGGAAGCTCTTGTTTGCTATCAAGAAGGGCTGCAAATATTGGTCGATAAGATAAGAGGTAAAACTATAGTATATAGTTTAATTGTTAAATATATTTTGTGACTTTTCTATATATAATAATTATGTAAGATCTTTGTTTTTGGCGAATTTTCACTCAAGTATTTTGTGCTAGTTTAATAACTAGATTGTTATAAAATTCCCAATTCTTTTTTACTAAGGTGACAGTGAGGAATCTAATAAGAAATATTTAAGAAGTAAAGTGGAAGAATATATGAACAGGGCAGAAACCATTAAGAAACTAGTTTTGAAACAGAAAGAAGAGGGGAAGTTTCATGAGCAAATTAAAATAGAGAATGATTCCACTGGCCATAGTTATAAAGCACTATTTGGGAGATTTCTTGATCATGAAGTACAGTATGTTCTAATCGAAGACCCTTATATCAGAAGTTTTCATCAGGTTGGTTTTATATAGTCATGATTGTTTACTGAAATATCTATCTAACTATTAAACAATCACATAATCTAAATAATATTTATCTCTTTTAATAAAATTGGGAACAGGCTATAAATCAAATTGATAACACCAACTAGTGAAGTCAAGCAACATCTTAAATCAATATGTATACTATTTGAACTTTATAAATATACAAAGTTAAGTGATTGTGTAAAACTAGAGTACAAAAAATAAAAACCAACAACTTTATGTTCAAATGATTATTGCTAGGGTAAAATTATCTAAAATACTGTCAGTAGAAAAGGCACTGAATTACTTATTTCTTCAGTGTATATTAGTATTTAAGTATGTATTTAAAATTATATATGTAGTATATTTACGAGTTGTCTGTCACTCATAACACAAGTATTAAGTTACTTATTTTCGGGATGAATAACAGTGTGTGTAAGTATTCCATATATTTTTTTAAATTATTTACATTCATACATTAAATTGTATAGAAACACAAAGCGGAAGGTAGGTCATTCTCATCTGTGCTAACAGGCCAGTAAATTTATGTTTTCAGTTAAAATTCTCAATGTGTTTTGAATAGCAAAAATTTAATTATCACAACAGTAACTAAACAATTATCTACAATAGCAATTTTTATTTCCAGTGTCAGAACTTCCTGCGCCTATGTGAATTGCTAGTGAGGTCATGTAACAATCTTAATCGTATAGAATTATTAACAACCAAAGATAGCAAAACAGAACACGATCAGAAGGAGTGGTTCTACAATTTAAAGATTGATTTACAAAAGTATGGAGTGCAGCTGATAGTAAAGAACTCTAATGGACTACATGACAGACAAATTATGTAAGTATCATCTTAATATTAGACACACAAAATCCTTCAACAGTTTAATATAGCATAGATTTGAATCGGAATCAATCACTTGACTGTTTTTTATTAAAAGTAAAGTAACAACATTGCCTCCATTTTTTGAAGAGAAGGGTTGGAACTAATACCTACCACACTGCTCCAATGCAGATTGGTAGGTTACTCAATTCCCTAGAATTCTCTAGAGATATGCAGATTTCCTCATAATGTTTCCTTCACCGAAAAGTGTGTGATAAATTGCAATTATCAATTAGATACATAAGTTTTATTAACTCCTGGTGCCTGTCGGGGTTTGAATCCATGAGCAACCCTAGAGAATCGCAAGTTCTGACTGCTTGGCTATAACAGTTTTTTTAATTGTTCCAGCTTAAGTTCAGGGTGGATAATAAAAATAGGTAGAGGCCTAGACTTCTACAAAGCACCAAGCAATAAGTTCTGCCTTGGCATTTATGATTTTGATTTACGACAGTGCCATGCAACCACTGTGGACATAGTACATTCTAAGAATGTGAAACAATCATATGGATAAAATATAAATATTTGTTTGTGTTCATTTTTGTAATTGTACTTTTATTTTAGAATTTAAGACCTATAGTTATTTTATCATTATATTTTGTAACAATGACATAAAAACCTTTAGTTAAGAGAATATTACAAATCATAATTTTTAGACATGTTTTGTTTAAAATAATTTAATGAATTAGTTTTTACCTTGCATAGGTAGATACATAATGGAAGAGTATAACTAAATTTTATTATTACTTTTGTATTAAGAGATTTTTTTCTTACTGTTATTTTTCATTGTATGTCTAAGACATACTCTTCCATTCAGATTTACAAATGAAACAAATTAGTAAATCAATAGTTGCAGTTTGTTAAAAATGTACTGATTTTTTAATAAAAGTATTTTTTTTTGCTTCGGAAACTAGCCCTCTTAAACCAGATAGATAACCAATTTATTTGGAGGTTAAAAATTTATCTTTCCATCAAAGGTAAATCACATAATCATCAATCAATATGTATAATATGAGGAGGAGATTACACTTCTGACACAATAGAAAATAGCTGTTTTCCATAAATTGATACACGATATAATATTTATCCTAATACAAGGAAATCGCTTGTATTGTGAAGTTTGTAATGTGCCTTATAAAGAAATGAAACTATAAATTTATAATGAGTAATATACTTTATTTATATACATAACAATCAGCGGTTGTCCCGCATGTACCGTTATAATATAATTAATTTTAACAATACATGGTATTTGTATTATAAGTACTTATATAAGCTTAAGTATAGGTGGTATCAAACAATGCTTAAAAGCTTAAATATGTTAATACAGCATCGTGAATTTTTAAATAAATAAATTATTTCCAAATTTAAACAACTTTAATGGAAATGGCATCGACCCGCAAGTCTTCGCTTGTGTGGTTCACTCATCAGAAGTGGGATATAATGTGCTAAGTTTTTATTTCAAAGTAAATAAAAATTATTAAAATTTAGTAGGTAAATTTCACACCATTGACATAACCATGTATTGTAGACTCACACAAACGTCGAACTTAAGCGTCGACAATTTAATTACCGAATCGTATCAATGTAGATTTGTGTCATAAGTTAATTACTTAACATCTTTGATGGTAGTTGACCTTCATTAAAAGTAACTCATAAGACTAGCAATTTTAAGTATGGCCTCCGGTGAATGACTTATAAATAGTTACGCGAGTATAAAGATGGAATATTTACAAAACATAAAAGTACAGAAATTTGAGCACGCGTTGTAATGGTTATTATTGTCATTCAGTTCGTTTTACAACATTACAGTTAAGATCATAGGGTTATTATACTAGAGTAGGAACCATAGCCAGGCCTGTGAGTGTCACAATAAATAATAAGGGGGAGGATTAAACTCATATACTTATATTTGTCTAGTAATTCATAAAAAGAAATGCAAATTGACACACCGTGTCGTATCCGGTTGTACTCAAGCGGATATCACACGAATAGACCACCCTCTTTCTTACTGAGGGGTCGTAAAATACGACTAAGGTAAGTTGACGTCAGGCAAGCGGCCGGTCGTAAAATACGTTGCCAAATCATGTGACAACGTGTTTGTAACATGTTTTTCCGACCCCACTTAGAGTGAGATACGGGCAGGAAGTTGATGATGAATACATAAAAAAGACAGAGTCTTATTTGCTTTCTCTTTATCGGAATAGGGCACATTTTAGGCTGGTTTCCCGTCTTTAGTTTAAAACTCTATGTCAAAGATACATCACGTAGACATACTATGTTTTAATAATATCAGATGCCGAGTAACCCAGCCACTACCTGGCTACCAGCCACTACCTATGACTGCTCCTCATAATCGGCAAACGATTCAGCGCGGGCACGATCGTGCTAGAGCTCGGCTTTACTCTTCAATCGTTGTCTATGATCATTGATACCCCTGAATTTTCGGTTATTCGGTAACGCATCAAAGGGAATTGTTGAAACTCAATCTTGATGCATTTCGTTCGACAAGAAACAGATGATCGTGTAGGCGCTTCCATGCTTCATTCATGCCGAATATAGACGATATCAACGATCAGCGCCGATAGTAAACTGAAGGAAGCGAAGTATTTAAACTAAATTGTCTTACAGTATAGTGGGTGTTTAATCGAGTTTATCGCAATGTACGCGTGCTCAAATTAGCGATGCACTATTCGATAAAATAGTGGAATGTATTGCATATCTTACTAAAATACTTAAAAGCATGAAAGAAACTTCATTTGTCCATAAATATATCAAGATTAAACCTTAAAACTAAGATTAACTGGCTTTTGTTTATTTACTCTAAACATGTAATAAATTGATTTATAGAATAGTAAATCAAAGTTACTATGCCCACTGCTGGGCTAAGGCCTCCTCTCTCCGTTTTTGGAGAGAAGGATTGGAGCTAAGACCTACCACGCTGCTCCAATGCGGATTGGTAGGTTACACATATCCCTGGAATTCTCTAGAGATAGGCAGGTTTTCTCACGATGTTTTCCTTCACCGAAAAGCGTGTGATAAATCGCAATTATCAATTAGACACATAAGTTTTAATAGAAAAACTCATTGGTGCCTGCCCGGGGTTTGAACCTATGTCGTCTCTAGAGAGTCGCACCGTTTCACCACTAGGCTATCACAGCTTTAATCAAAGTATCTGTTAGTTACGTTTGATGGTTCTTTAGATGTTAGGATCTTATTATTATCTTGCAAATACGATCTTTTTTCTTATATAGTAATTAATTATAATTACTTATTTCGTATATAGAATTATAGCGCAGTATACAGGAAAGTCTGTTAGTAGTCTATGGTCTTAACCTTAAAAAAATGTCAAATTTTGTAATTGGCAACATTGAATTGAATAGCTTAAAATTAGCCTTTTGTAAGTAAAGTTTTCTCAAATAGATCAATAGAACATCAGTTTTATTTTTAATAAGACGTACATTCAATCATCAATCAATCAAATAATTACGATTTAGTACCATCAATATTTAAAATCTTAAAAAATAGCACTTTACTAAGAGGTCTATACAGTTCTATATTTCTCTTCATTGTTATTCAATATAGAGCAACTTAATTATCTTTGGAATTACATCAGCTCATTTTAATTACTAGAAATTATCCTATTGAAAAAAATATCTTGACGATAGTTTTCAGAGTCATAATAACCTAACATTATATAAAAGTGAAATTTATTTGAAATGAACCAATTAACTACTTGGCATATATATTTATATAGTCCCAATGTAGAAAATAATTCAAAAACATTAATATCATTCGAGCCATTCAGGAATGAAGTAAATACAACAAAACAAAGGAGCTTATTTTGAACTTTTTGCTGTTAAAAACTTTTATACTTATAATACCGCCGTGTGGTATTCGGCTGAGTAGAATAGACCACCCTCATTTCTTACCGAGGTGTCGTAAAAGGCAACTAAGGTAAGTTGACGTCAGGCAGGCGGCCGGTCGTCAACTACATAGCCAAATCATGTGACAACATGTTTGTAACATGTTGTGCCGACCCAACTTAAAGTGGGATAAGGGCAGGAGGATGATGATGGGTAGATACTTATAACTTCACAGTATTATTAACATTTTGAGCGGTGCAACGTTATCAGCGTAAAATTTGATCAATATTAATTAATTAATAAAATCATGTTGGCAAAAAATAATTTCTAGTTAAACAACGTGCATAAACCTTTCCTTCCTTCCTTCATTCAAGCTACGTTATTGCGCTGTATTACTTTAAATTTGTTAGCGTCACTTATATCAAAAGCAGAACATTATTCATTTATTAATTTATTTTGTATGAGAAAATGTTCACCGCTCAAAGAGTTGAAACTATACAAAATGTTTTGATTGTTCTTTTTTTTTTCTTATAGTATTTTTATTTATGTTATTTGTCCGTGTTACAAAGTCTATTCGAATTGTTACCAGTGCTAAAAAATTAAACACGTTTTATAAGAATACAGATAAAAAAGAATATTGCTAAAGATCAACGCTCATTACACATAACTCTCTTGTTTAGCAGAAAAGAGCATTAGAGACTCCATTAGATGCGGCCTTATCATTTCGTCTATATCCTTTTGGTCGGTGAAAGCCTGGGGCTGGTGTTTGTATAGGGTGCGTAATGCCTTGAGGCAATGTATGAGGATCTGATCAGGGTTGATGTCGGTGGCTGGGCGAGCTCGCTGCATCCTAACCAACCGGGTAAGATGCGGAACGCCTTCCAGTTGAACTATTTGGTGTGCCACGTCTGGTACCACTGTTAGTCTGGGAATTGTGTATTACGATAATTTATAGAATTAGGCGTTACTTTGCGAATATCCGTAATACAAAAGTAATAATTTTTTTTTTGTTATTATCCCCCACCACAGTCAATACACAAGTACTGCACACGTTAACTATCATAAACTCAATTGTTTCGCCCCGTAACCGAAGTGTTATCATTATGATGTTTATTGGTTTGCATGTGTTTTTGCGAATCATGTACGTTTCCGGTATGAAAACGAATAGTCGACTCTAAATTTATTATTATATATATATTTCCTATTTACTTTATCGCGGATAATAGCAAAATAATTTTATTATTACTTTTGTAAAATAATCGCTGTTTAAGTAAGCTTTTGCAAACATATATGAATTGTCAAGGATAATATTAATTAAGCTACCACTGGTTCGGAATATTGCTCTTAAATTAAACTGTCAATGAGATATAAACTAAATTAATGTACTAGAGAATTGTAGATCTACAAAAAGAACAGCAGAGATCTGCTGGTTTACACGCATGCGTGAAAAGCTCCCAGCAGATGAGTTTTTGTACAAATGCGCGACCTTTTAAACTGTAAAACCGTAATGTATTAGTAGCCTAAACCTTACGAAGGAATTGCACAAACTTTTACCAAAAACCGTACAAAGATCGGTTCAGTAGATTTTGAGGAAATCGATCAAACAGAACGACAGCTTTTGGGGGCTTTGTTTTATAAAAAGATTAAATAGTTAAGTATGAATCGGGTCAGTTAAGAATCTATCAATACAGACCGACAGTTTAGTATGAATCGCGACAGTTTAAAATCTATTATCTTTAACTCACCTAGAGATTGCCTCGGCAGCATGACAGTGCAGTCTGTGTTGAGCACGCTGCTCAGCGCGACGAGATGACAACGGTGGTGCTGCTCGCACGAAGCATACAAGAGCTACGCTGGCGGACGATATACCCGACAGGAGCAGCACACAGCTTGGAATTCGTGACAGTGACGCCAACAGAGAAGCTGTTTGTTCCTGTGATGTGATGATGTGTGATGAATAGAAAAATTATAGTTTGACAATTCGTAAAGCCAAAGTTCAAAGAAGCGATAGACAATGGGGGCGATAAAGTTATAGATAAATATTGTTACACATAGTGCGGTCCTTAGACTTGGATAAAAATATCTGGTGACTCGTTAGAAAAACTTTATATATAGCTTTTCACTGCTAAATTAGTACCTAAAATCACTAAACAGTCCGTTATCAAATAACAAAGTTGAGGTCACTATTATTTTACCTTAAATTTCACTTCTTAATTCGTTCTCGATCGTTATTCTTTACAATATAGTGAAAGAACCAATCTAGAATATTCTGCTTCTCGATTACTCGCGAGTCGTGGCGGGGATTCGGAACACGATTCGTAAACAACGTGAATTTTTCAGACAATTAGCGTCAAGCGACTTAGAACTCTATGACATATATATTACGAACTCTTTTTTGATGACAGCATAACTAGTGATGTACAGCAGGGAACTCAATACACGTCTTATACTCGTACCGATTTTTTTAATCTCATTCAATACAACACTGATTGAAATCTTTTATAATAACCAACATATAATTATAACAGGCGACCATTTTTTTTTAAATGTTATATAAGGTAATCATACCTGGTAATGAACTTTATGAGAATAATAAAGTAAAAGAAAATACTTTATTTAGCATGATTTGATGTCTGTGATTATAAAAGGTTTAGTCGTAAATATTTTTTTCAGATGAAACTTATCAATTTGCTGAATCGATGAATCCAATTTGATTTTAAAACAACAATAAAAAGTAAATTGTACTTTATACTATTTACTTTTTCTGACATATGGTAATTAATGTACGTTAATGGGAAAGGAGAGGCTGCTACCCCAATTATGGACCTACGCAAAGTGAACCTAACCCTATAAATTATTTAATAGCTTACTTGTAAGAAAACAGATATGTTTGGGCCGCGTCTCTTGACGGCGTCCAATAATCGTTCAACGGTGCGATGTTCAGTGATCACCTCGACGATATCGGAACCCTTTGCATCCTCTTTCCTCTCCAACTCTAGTTCTCGCACCAGGTTTACCAGACAAGCGGTGCAGAGCAGCAAGAGTTGACAACAATCGGTACGGGATAAAAGACCTGTGCGAATATTTATTTAATATATTTATTTACTAGCGGTCCAAAGAAATAATAGATCAATCTAAAGGTTTTCTGTAAAATTTAAAATTTCACCGATTTTAATACAATTTCTCTGTATTATAATTTGCAAAAGTGGCATTGCAATACACAAATACAAACTGTGCATACGCCCCAACTTGCACGAGTTACAAAATTTTTTTTAACTATAACAATTAAAAAAATATATTTTTTTACATTAAGATAAATACATAAAATAATAATATAAACAAGATAAATATATTACTCACTAAAATAAAGTCTATTAAATATAAAAGACCTATTAGAAATCTATACTAATATTATAAAGAGGAAAGATTAGTATGTTTGTTTGTATATATGTTTGTTACGTTTTCACGCAAAAACTACTGGACCGATTTCAAAAATTCTTTCACCATTGGAAAGCTGCTTTTTCACTGAGCAACATAGGCTATATGTCATGTTAAAAAAAAATAGGGATCCCTAATAAAATTGTAATAACTTGGTAAAAATTTAGTCGTAAACATCTATCATCGCGTGCGCTGCGGAAACTATTGATGATAGAACAAAAAATGTTCTACAGTATTATAGAACGTATCAATATCCACAAAAAAGTACGCGATACCATATGTCGAACTATTATAGTTATGCCAATATAACTACTTTTTTACATTGTAAAAGTTGGTAAAAGTGCCGACAATAATCAAACCATTTTATTCATTTCTCTGTATTAATCCTTATCCCATTAAATGATATTTTATGAATAACTGTTTCAATACCTGTAAAATACTTTTTAAATTATTAAAATCCGACATCCCGATCAAAAGATTTTACGAATTTAAGAATGTAAATCTAAATCAAATAATGCCATAACAAACCTAACCTACCGTTATAGCAGGGCCTGCACTTGGTGAGTTAAGTCTTATTCCAAGAATACTAATGATACCCATTTTTTATAATTAAATAATCTACAAAATAAATCTATAGTCCGATTTCGTAGACTTTCCACTACCACGAGATCTGTATGGACGCGGGTGAAACCGCGGGGCTTTGCTAGTTAATCAATAAACAGCTAAACAAATAGAGATTATTTTAATGTGCCTTTTTGTTTTTAAATTTATATGTTCTATGGATCGGACTTTTCTTTCTAGCCTATTTGTCTTTGATACCCTTTCCTCTTTTATCTATGATTATTATAGACCAACAACTAAGTACCACTGGACACGACACTATCAACTAGCTATTTATCAATAGATGGCTTTATACCACGATGAGGGAGAATGAGTGATAATCTTTCCACCACTAGATGTCAGTTATAAACCTCTTTTATATATAAGTCGGCTATCCGATCCTCGCTGATAAGCTATTTTTTACGCTATACGTTTTAAAGTTCATGAAAAAATGTGAAGTAATTGAAACGTGTTTAATAAATACGAAATAATTAGGTTATGTGGATGACCTCTTCAGCTCTATATAGCAATTACTTCCTTTATCACTCATAAATATATTACTATATCGGGTATTCAAGGTTAAAACCTTGTTTAATAAATGATTTTGAAAAGAATTTGTTATAAAATTTATTCTCATTTCCGTAATATGAACATTTTAATTGGCATCGTCGCAAAGGCATACAGGCATTTTCAATACCAAGTCTATAAAGATCGGTAAATAGGAATTGGTAGTGCTTTATTTTTCCTTTTATATTAGCTTTATAGAATACTAGCAAAGCCCCGCGGTTTCACCCGCGTCCATACAGATCTCGTGGTAGTGGAAAGTCTACGAAATCGGACTATAGATTTATTTTGTAGATTATTTAATTATAAAAAATGGGTATCATTAGTATTCTTGGAATAAGACTTAACTCACCAAGTGCAGGCCCTGCTATAACGGTAGGTTAGGTTTGTTATGGCATTATTTGATTTCGATTTACATTCTTAAATTCGTAAAATCTTTTGATTGGGATGTCAGATTTTAATAATTTATAAAGTATTTTACAGATATTGAAACAGTTATTCATAAAATATTATTTAATGGGATAAGGATTAATACAGAGATATGAATAAAATGGTTTGATTATTGTCGGCACTTTTACCAACTTTTACAATGTAAAAAAGTAGTTATATTGGCATAACTATAATAGTTAGACATATGGTATCGCGGACTTTTTTGTGGATATTGATACGTTCTATGATACTGTAGAACATTTTTTTGTTCTATCATCAATAGTTTCCGCAGCGCACGCGATGATAGATGTTTACGACTAAATTTTTACCAAGTTATTACAATTTTATTAGGGATCCCTATTTTTTTTTGAAAATGACATATAGCCTATGTTGCTCAGTGAAAAAGCAGCTTTCCAATGGTGAAAGAATTTTTGAAATCGGTCCAGTAGTTTTTGCGTGAAAACGTAACAAACATATATACAAACAAACATACAAATCTTTCCTCTTTATAATATTAGTATAGAAAAAATAATTTCATAAAGCTACTGTAATTAATGGAAAATACTATTACTATAATTACCGGTAATATTTTCGATGATATTGTTCAAGAAAAGATGCAACTGAGTCAAGTCGTAATGACCGCGTAGCCACGGCGCCGTGATCTGCGTGAGGACAGTGATCGCTTCCCTCATCTGGGGTTCCGGGTTCGATCTATCAGACAGAATGTCCGATAGGATTTCTATACCACCACCCTGGGGAAAGATTTTTTTATTGTTAGCAAAGTTTGAGACGGAACACTAAGCAACAACAACAAACAAGCGTTTCTTTTCTATATTTTGGTGATATAACGCCTAAGTCGTCATGATATTTTTTGATACAAAGAAATAAATAAATACTGAATCTTCTTTCTCCTACCCTTATCCCACTCTAAGTGGGGTCGGTACAACATGTTTTCCTCTTCCATTCTCTTCTATCATTCGTCAACTCTGGCGCTACTCCTTTTATATGCATGTCATACTTCACACATTCCAACCATCTCTTTTTAGGCCTCCCTCTAGTCACATATCCATCCACATTCATATCCAACACTCGTTTAGTCACATGATTTTCATCCCTCCTCATTACATGTCCATACCATCCCAATCTTGCACCTCTCATCTTTTCTACAATGGGCGCAACTTTCATACTTCCCCTTATATAATCATTTCTTATTTTATCCAATCTTGTCACACCACACATCCACCTTAACATTCTCATCTCATTTGCATGCACTCTTCTTTTATCCATCTTTTTCATTGCCCAACTTTCTGATCCATACATTACGACAGGTCTTATGACCGATTTATAAATTTTCCCTTTAAGTTTAAGGGGCATTCGGGGGTCACATACTGTCCCTGAGACCTGTCGCCACTTCATCCATCCTGCTGAATATCGTAATAAATTAAACTGGCTGCCAATTAGACTTAAAGGAATTGTCATATTTTGTCACTTCTTTTTAATATACTCTTCAACCCTTGTGCTCCAAAATATCTACGTGAACGCTTTCAATTTTTGTCAGAAAGAAGTGGTCAGCGTCTAAGATCTACAAATAATCTCTCCCTTGCCTCCCCAGAATGTGTTTCTCAAACGTATGCCGATTCATTCACTTCACAAGCTGTTAAACTATGGAATAAACTTCCCGTTTCGTTTCGTAAATTAAAAACAATATCTTCATTTAAACAAAACATTAAAAAAAAATTCTCAGCCGATATTAATATATGATAATAAATATATTTTATTCTATTTATTATTTTATTATATTTATTATATGTACTATAATATTACTTTTAATTATATTTTGTTGCTTAATTTAAGTTTTCTGTATTTTAAGTTTTATTTCAATTTTAATTTTTTATAGTTAGTTTTATATTTTTATTAGAACCTTTATCAAAATTTAAGTGGTTGGCTGGAAGAGATTCCGATTACGGAATAAGCCCGCCATTGCATTAACACATGCAATAAAGAGATTAAAAACAAACAAACAAAAAGTCTTTCTGTTTTCTTTTTCACGGTCTCAATCAACTCGCAATAAACAGTATAGGTACGTCTATTTTGATATATAATTATAATATTTAATATTTTATTTATATATGGAAAATATTTGCCATCAATTATTTTCCAAAAAAGTAATATATAAGTTATTAGCTTCACACTTACGTTAGCTTCACAGTATATTTTTAGCAATTCGATTTTTGTGCATAAAAATATACATAATTATAAAAAGATTGGCGATGTATATAATAGACAAAGTAGGAACCGACATAAGCTTGCGGCTCCTGCTTTGCGCCTTGTAAGAGTACGTAAGTCGTTTGTGGGTTTGGGTATAAGATTCTATAACAAAATTCCACAATCAATTTTAACTTTGCCATTACAGCAATTTAAAAATACTGTTAAAAAGAGGCTGATACAGAAAGCCTATTATACCGTGGAGGCTTACATTGATGATAAGAATGCGTGGATATAGCTGCTCTTTGACCTTGTGCAGGATAGCTATGACAAAATGTAATTAGTATTAAGAATCTTCTTTTTTAAAAGAGCTCCACCGAGTTTCTTGCTGGCTCTTCTCGGTAGGACGGCTTTCCGAACCAGCAGTAAAGTTGACGATTCAAAAGCACTTGTTTACAAGTTTACTTGAATAAAGAATATTTTGAATTTGAATTTGAATTTGAATTTAGAATTTAAAATATCATGCTTTGAGATAAATGCTGGCTTCACAAGGAAAAGGCATGAACATTATTTAGTTTGCTTAAAAGAACGGCCCTAATATTGATTATGAGTTCTATCGGTATTGCTGCCGAAAAGAATGAGTATAACATTTACGTCTATTCGTGGTCCAAAACACGTGTTTTTTGAGTCGTGTCACTATTGCAGATCATGATTTCTATTTACGAGAAATGTAGATACAGTTGTTTCTACAACAATCCCCCAAAAGTTAGTCAATAGATTGTGAACAAACGCGATATAAAAGAGCTTGTAAATAAATTAAATTTTGTTTATTTCATTTGAATTTTGTAAATGATTATTTATAGGCATAATACAAAATATAGAACTTACCTCTTCAAACTGTTTAACCGCGTCCCCTGTGACGCAAACTGTCGCAAGCGCTCTTAATGATAACGCCTTTATTGAGCTTTTCTTAGTCTCTATAATAGCAGTTAATAAAGCTCTCGGCACACCACAGTCCACGAAAGGCAGTTCAGTTATATTCTTCATGATCTTAGCACATTTCTCGTGTAAGGAACCCTCTGTGTTCTCCGTCAACATAGCCAAATGGCCGATCGAGGTTAACGTGCTTTTTAATATCATGTCGGACGGCGGTTCTTCTATTATTGATACTAGCGTCTATAACAACAAATGACTAGTCATGATCATTTATTAACTTTTGTTGTTATGTCTTGTAATCTTGACCTATACTTTCTTCTATCTAGTTTTTTAAACGATGACAGTAAAATATTGTAAACCCTAATTCAAAATAACATGTAGTTTATCGTGTTTTACAAGCTCGCTTTCACGTTGTAAATAATCACCTTACTTACTTCAAAATCAATGTATAAAACTTTTGATATGTTCAATTTGATGCATACTTTCGTTACCAAGACATTAGAAATTGTGGTTACTTTATCTATTCTAATTTTGATAATAATTTTCTTAGGAAATGATTTACTAATTGGTTCTGCAAAGAAGTTCACAGTCACTTAGGGTTTATGACAATATGCTCTGGGTGTTTCTATATATAAACTAAATAAAATTGAAACATTCCAACATGTTGCGACGCAAAAGTTAGGATGGGCAGACAGTTGGTGCATTGTTTGAAGATCCATAGACGTTGGATTCCCAAAGGTGGAATAACCAATCAATATTGGAAGACAAAATATTTGTAGACTACGATAATTTTCAGCTAGGCTTCTAGCCTTATCAGAAAAAGAATCAGGTTATTGGCTTCATGCTCTCCCGTCTAAAAATCTTGGCACACTTTTAGATAATGAAAGTTTTAGAGTGGCTTTGGGTCTCAGATTGGGAACCACATTGTGCCTTAAGCACAGATGTCCATGTGGAAAAGAGGTAGACAGTTTTGGCATACACGGGCTTTCATGCCATAGGAGCTCTGGTAGGCTTTTCCGCCATGGTTCTCTTAATGACACCATCAAAAGAGCTCTTGCCACCATCAACATTCCTGCTCTTCTCGAGCCTTCCGGGATATGTCGGGATGATGGCAAGAGACCAGACGGTCTGACGCTGGTTCCTTGGGAACGGGGACGGGCCCTGATGTGGGACGCAACATGCGTTTATACGTTAGCCTCGTCCCATATCAGGGAAACGGCGTCCAGACCTGGAGCTGCGGCGGAAATGGCCGAATCCGGCAAGCGGCGAAAGTATGCATCTCTCGTTGAGAGTTATATATTTGTGCCGTTTGCAGTTGAGACCCTAGGGCCATGGAGCCAAAGTGCAAAAAAAATTTATGCGTTTTAACACCTCGGTTGATCGCCTCTTCGGGTGACAAGAGGGCTGGCTCCTTTTTCGCACAAAGAATCAGCTTAGCGATTCAACGCGGAAACGCTGCCAGCATTCTTGGGACCATTCCACGTGGACATGATTTGTATAGTAGTAGCGTGTAAGTAATTTAAGATAGATATAACTTGTATATATTTGTTATAAATAAAATGTTTTGAAAACTTAAACCATAAAAAATTTTTCAGATGTTTCAGAAGGTAATCATGCAATAATTATTTGATTATTATAATTATTAAGGCCTTATTATAACATTGTACTTAACACATTATATACATTCCGAAACATAAGTTGCGAATCAGCGTTATAGCCCATAGGTTTAGAATGGACTTCGATTACCTCGAACATTGTATTCTTAGATGTTAAGAACAGGACATTTAATATCCAGTTGTTTATGTAAATTACAAGATCGCTGATATAATATTCTGATAACATTAGCAGTCTCGTGCTACTGAATCTTATTGTAATTATTTAATATACCAGTATATTGTTCAAGTGACGATTGTGTTTTATCCCTTACAAACACTCCATTCTTGCTCAACATACGATATATACTATATCTCCTTTTACTACTTTTTATATATCTCCAGCCAGCAATAGTTGAAGTAACGGTCTGTTATTAGCCGACTGCTGGGCATAGGCCTTATCTCTCGGTTTTTGGACAGAAATTTTAGAGCTGAGATCCTACATACTACATATCTCCAGAATTCTCCAGAGATATGTAGTTCTCTCACATGAATTATAAATTATAATTATCAATTACCCACTTAAGTTTTTAAAGAAAAACTCATGAAGGCCGCCCAATTTACTCTTCATACATGTATGTCGTTGTTTAATATAAGAAATCAATGTTCACCTTCAACTGCTGAACCAGGACCGCTTTAGTTGTCTCCAAAAATATTTCAATAAGGGTATCCAAATGTTTCTGTACTAAATTCCATTCTGGTTTGCTTTCGTTTAGTTCAATTTTTACATCCTCACCAATATCTATAAGTTTTTGAAGGTAAATTTGTAGGGATATCTTGATTTTATCCCATCTTTCCGGTGTTTCTCCTGGTGGTTTAGTATTCAGTGTAATACTGTGTGCTAGGACAAATTCGTTGATGTTCGCTACTAGCAGACAAATTTGCTCTTCGCCTGTCTTATTAGTTTCCATTTGTCTAAAAAATTACAAAATACATGTACATAAATAGGAATATTATATAACAGACATATCTAAATAACCCAGTTATTCAAAACTTCTACTTGTATTAAAGTCTAAAATCTCCTACACAACCTCAATTTTTGAGCACGTCGTAATAGTCTCCTGATAAATATTATCTGATTACGAAAACAAATTATATCTAAACTATTTTTATACGCATTCCTAATAAATATAGGTTTCTTTTATCATTACGTTACTATACTAGTTTTATTGAATACATCATTCCTTATACATAAAAAAATATTCTTACCTAATAACGTCACTGTATTGGTGGACTATAATCTGCCCATGGGTCTGCACTTTCTTTATGTTTCCCGTAATTGTTGCTGAGCTCGCTGATACCATCGCCTTCATCTCCGCACCCAATGGTTTACTTTGGAGCGTTGTCATACATTCGTTCTCACACGAACCGACCAAATCGGAAAGCCAGTATTGCACACATTCTGGTTTCCTGTCACAGAGACGCTCTAATGTCGTCTGATCTATACTCCTTTCTCTATATAATATTTCATTGCGATTGTTTAGAACTAACCTGTGGAACAGAAAAGTTGGTTATTTAAAAAAACATTGAATAGGGAGTAGTCAATTAAAAGTAATTTAAAAACATACGTTACATACCCGCTTTTAAAGTTTTCTAATAAATTAACTCTGCGAGAGCTTTTACTACTACTATTCTGAGCACCGCTCATATACTCGTGGGGTGCTAACATTTTTGGCGTCGATGTACATCCTAAATCTAGCTGAACGTCTATAAAGTTCATGTCATCTATTTTTAATTTTTCCCTCTTCGAATCGTGTGTTAAGTTTTTATCCGTTTTGGAATTTGTTTCGTATGGTACACTTTGTTTATCTTGAAATTGTAGCGGTGGAGTTAGCCGGTTACATTTATCAATATTTTCGGTAGGCACAGCTTTATCTTTTCCTTTCAAATTAGCTTCGTTCTCAGCAGCCACCAGTCTTTCATTGTAAGTAGGTATCAACATTTCCTGTGTGTCTGGATATCCTACAATAACCCACGAATTTTGATCGCATGTTCTAGGTAAACCTAAAGATGGTACTCGACTTCCATTTATAACTCCTCCAGCTTTGTCAGCTACAATGGATGGCTTTTCTTTTTTTGTAGCAAATAACTTAAACGGATCTTTTAATTTTTCTCCTTTAGCAGCCATGCGATGTTTAGATTTTGGGCCCGCTTTTTTTGTTGGTTTCAAGTGGAGGCTATCCATTATATTTTTTCCTAATAATGCCTTAACGGGCTTATGGATTGGCTCTTTTGGGTAAACTTTTTCTTGCTTAGGAATTTCATCTTCATCAATAAATCCTAATGAATGATATCCATCTTGAATATCTAATATTTGTTGATCTAGACGCTGCCCTTCAAAATTAAGTGACTGATTAAGTCTATTTCTTTGAAATTTAGGTGTTGTCGAAATAGGCACATTCTCTTCATTAGATGTGCTACGTTTGTACTCAGGTTTTATTGTTGAAATTCTTTCAGTAGAGACATATGATACGTTAGAAATTGGTGTTCGAACTCTCGGTTGGTTGTTAACTACTATTTCGTTATTATGTGATAACTTAATGTATTCATAACTGTCTTCAGACTTATTTTTACTAGTCTCTAAATCCTTAACTTTAGCAACTTTACTTGTTTTCGTACTGTCACTCTCTGTACTCGATATAAATTTCTTAATTGGATATTTCTTAGAGGGACTTAAAACGTTTAAATTTTTTACAGATATGTCTTTGGTATCTATTTGTATTGCACTTTTGTTTAAAGGACTTTCTTTAATCGTTTTTACATTTGGAGAGGCTGATAGAGAGTTATAATTATTTTGGGTTGAATTGGAACTTAAAGATTTATTTATTGTTTTGGTGATTTTGTCTTTACTCTGCGATTCATTATTTATATTTTTTGGAGATGGATATTTGGGCTCTATTTTATTTGTGTTTTCGTTTTCTTTGTCCTTTAACAACTCCATATGCTCTTCATCATCATGTATTTCACAATATTTTTGTAAATCATAAGGAGTTTGTATTACACTACTGCTTCTCAATCGAGGCTTAGGAGTTGGAACTGTACAATTAATATTATTTGATGAGGTCGAGGTATTAACATCCTTACAGTGCAACGAGGTTTGGAAATCATTCGCTTGCTTGACAGTGATGTTTTCATTATTATTAGAATCACTGCTATTCGAAGATTTATTATTGTCGCTATTATCTGGTGCAGCATAATATTGTGAAGTGGGGGGAGAGGTGTCAGAATCAGAAAATCCTGAATCCTGACTCTTATGACTTCCCGGACTGCCATGACGGAGCGGCCATTGATTGGGCACGTTATTCGCTTGTGCTAAATTGTCAGTACTAGTGTTTTTTTGTTCGGGCTGATTCGCAATCCAATGAGGAAGTTGTGGCTCCCACTCTTGGTCGTCTCTCCGATTGTTTTGGTTCCACTCGGGTTGTGCCGCTGGATTATCTATATTAGGCGGTGCGTCACCCCACCAAACTTTGCTTCTTGTTCGTTGAAAATTAGACATCCTGCAACAAAAAAAAACAAAGTCAGGTAAATGACTCGTGGGAAAATTGAAGGTGACGGGTGTAATGATCGGTTGAATGACGCAATTTTTGTTTCCTCATAGCTGAATCTAAGTAAAATATTTTATTATTAATTGTATGTAAAATATTTTAAAATAACGTAAATCACATAAGACTATTGCAATAAGCAAAATTATATATAAAAGTAAATTTAAAAAAAAACATGATTTTGAATACTAATATTATAAATGTGAAATTCTGCCTTAATCTGATGCGCTCTTACCATTTTATTATGAAATTTGGTACAATTGTTCAAATATCGGTTAAAAGTAAAAAATAAGAATAATTTCGTTTTTCCTTTAAACATAGTACATAATTCAAGGTTTTATACTAATAGGCCCTTTGGCGTAGATGGCAGTAACCCTCGCTTCAGCTTCGCAGGTAACGATTTCGATTTCCGCCGAAAGCCAACATTTTCTAAATAAAATTTGTTTGTTCTGCGATTTTAGATTTATTTAATTATATATATTTAAAATTGTATATATATACCAGTTGTATGTATGTCCGATATATTTATTTATTTTATTCATTTATTTTAACACTTCTCGCGGATACAGCTAGTTTTGAATGAAGCTGCGACACTTTAAAGCATTTGGTAGGCAGATGTTAAAAACCGTTGCAGATTCTATTGTGCATTCAAAGTTACTCTGGCTTTGATTTCGGAACCCCTCGTTTACCTTTGACTTGAAAACTATGCATTTAAGTATGCGTGAGTAACTAAAACATATATCGGACCACATTGTTTGAAAATTTTTAGTTTATAAAACTAATTACCCCTTATATTCAATAATAGAGTTGCGGTTTAAATGACTCAGTGTAATGATTCACACTAACTGAATAGCGTTACTTATGGCAGTCGTTCAAGTAAGTCCATGTTTATAATTTATTAGATAATTATGGCTCGCATTATGATTGCCTGCTTTACAAGTAAATACTTTACATAGTAGAAAATATTCCATAATAACTTAATCCGAAATAGAGTAGAGTTGTCATAGTTTCACAAATTATAAACATGACCATATAACCTGTGGCAATAATTTATAGCGAAATGTTTCTACAAAAAGGCGAAAATGCATACAGACCGAGGTCATTGTTTGATTCCACATTTGTCCTAGAATATGGCAATTCAATTATAACATTTATGATGTTAACTGAAAAAAGGTTTTATATTTGTAGAAGAGTTTTTAATTCTTTGTACAAAACAAAGTACTGTAGCGTTTCGCTATCTATGTAAAACAGTTTTATGATATCACTGTGAAGATTTACTGTAGAATATTAAAAAGAAAATGGTTATTAAATCTAATGTAACAATTATACAGTCCGAGTACTTATAATTACTATTTTAAATTTAATCGTTTTAACTCAAAAAAAATGAAGCACCAGTTTAAAATTGTAATTACTTTCAAATTATAAAAGTAATAATAAAATTATTTTGCTATAATCCACGATAAAGTAAATAGAAAATATATACAATGCCAAAATCGCAAAGCTTTGTCGTGGAGTCTATCTCCTGATGATGCTTTGTTGCGAGGCGAAAAGATTGTTGAGTTTGTGATAGTGAATGGGTGTAGTGCTTGTGTATTGTGGAGGCGGTAGTGGAGGTTTGTGCATGTGTTTTTACGAATCCTGCATGTATCGGGTATGAAAAAACGGATAGTCCACTACGCATTATTGTATATATTTTTTATTTACTTTATCGTGGATTACAGCAAAATAATTTTAATATTACTTTTGTATTGTGGATCTCCGCCAAGTCCACAAATTACTTTCCGATTCTCTAAGTTCTATGGTAAACTTTGTAATCGTACTTAGATTACCTAAGCTGGTATACTTACTTCATTATACATATGATTATTTCTATATTTAAACAGTTATCCTTTCAAGTATTTACCGTAAATACTTATTAAAAATATGTTATGTAAATACCATACAAATGGTGATAAGAATGTGATCTGTGTTAGGTAACGTTAATCAATTACAGACATCCAGTCCACTTTTTTTTTGTAATGTTCCCAATGTTGAATGTTCACAATTGGAAGAATTTCTTGATGGATTTACATATCCCAATATCATGCCCCGCTTGAGACTTGAGCCTTTTTGCGATCCGATATAGTCGTTTGTCTATTTGGTAAGAGAATCTACCCAATATTCTATTTCCCAATTTTATCACTGCCATTACAGCAGTTTAAAAACACTGTTAAAGGGAGGCTGATTCAGAAAACCTACTATACTATTGAGGATTATATATAATATGTATATATGATAAAAATGCGTGGATATAGTTACTCCTCTACTGTACAAGATAATAAAGACTAAATGTAACGAGTTATATTTGCAAAGATCAACAACCGAGTTTCTTGCTGACCCTTCTCGGTACGAACAGCTTTCCGAACGAGCAATAGAGTTGACGATTCAAAAGCAATTGTTTACAAGTTTACTTAAAATAAAGAATAATTTGAATTTGAATTTTGAATACACAGAAATAACTTTCCTAATCATCCCTCTGGGACCCTACCTTCTATCAGTTCTTTGTACTATGCTACCACGCCTAGTACTATTTAAGTTTTGTGACATAAGTACATATATCAGTAAAACTGTGGTGTGATTGACCTTCTACCGATCTTTTCATTTTATGATCAATACATATATAACAAAAAGCTAGTAGAGATCGACTGATCCACGAGTACAAGGCCCAGGCAGGTACTGCTGATTTTTTCTACTAAAACTTATGTGTCTAATTGATAATTGCAATTTATCACACGCTTTTCGGTGAAAGGAAACATCGTGAGGAAACCTGCATATCGCTAGGTTCTGATTCTAGATCTAGGGAATTCTGAAATATGTGTAACGTACCGATGCTCATTGGAGCAGCGTTGTAGGTCTTAGCTCCAACCCTTCTCTGCAGAAGAGGAGAGAGGAGGCCTATGCCCAGGGATTATAACAGGCCGTTACTTTGCTATAGATACACTCCAAGCGTAGATGCTGAGTCTACCTTGAACATAATTCATATGCAAAATAGATAAAAAGCAACATACAGATTTTGGGTCCACTAACTGGGAACGCACAGCTTGAATATTTTACATCGCAATTAAAATAATTGTTTACCTCTTTAATGTACTGTAGAAATAATAAACGAAAACATGTATTAGTTGGCCTTACTAAAATTGATTTCCTAACTAATATGTAAAATCTTACGTGAGAGCTCAATCTGCAGCAATTTAAGTCGAATTTGCAACGCATGAAAAGTAATTTTCTTTAATGCCATTAGTTTCGGTACGGCTTTAAGTTATGTTATTAAAGGTGTTGCATCATAAAAAAGGGTGAATACGTAGATATAACATTAGACTTTCATAATGTCCCATTAAGGGGAAAGGGTCTACTCTCTCTTTGGAGATAAGTAATATGTTCTCTTACAAAAAAAACTTATTTACCAAGAAGTGCGTTGTAATCTATACTTATTATAAAATAAAGTCCTCAAAGCTGTAAAAAATCCGTTCAGTAGATTTTGAGAAAATCGATTACATATATACACAGTCAGACAGCTTTTTGGGACTTTGTTTTATAATAAGTATTGCTATTTCAGGCTATATAACATTTATTGTGTCTAACACATGATTACTTTATTTCATACAGATATTGGTGCAATAAAAAATATTTTGATTATTCAGTCGTTGATCGAAATTACGCAAAGAGCAGTTGCGCAAAATATCAGCTTAGCACTAATGCGTTTGCGTTCGCACTAACGACTGCTAATCGCTGAGAAATATTTTTAAGAATTAGTGGCCTAACATCAAGATGGCGTCGCCATGGTTGAACCGTAGACAAAATGAACTATATAAGTAATGAGACATTGAATAGACAATGACGTATTCTTTATTCAAGAAAAACATTAATTATTTTATGAATAAGCCTGAATCAAAATTTCATCTTTGTTTTAATCCTACTAATATTATAAATGCGTTAAAAGTTTGTGAGTATGGATGGATGTTTGTTACTCTTTCACGAAAAAACTATCAGACGGATTTGGATGAAACTTTACAGTTATATAGGTTATACATCGGAATAACACATAGGCTAGAATTTGTAATGATTTTATGTAATATAACGATACATGCCAATAAACTCCGAAAAAATCTGGCCTCTGAGAGCTATCTCGGCCTAAGCTGCCTAAACTATTAGAGTTAAACAAAGATGATGTATCGTATGTATGTTTGTTTTGAATAGTTCTAAATAAAAGTCCGCGACAGCATATATCCATCTTTTATGTGGAAGCCACTATAACCAAAATTGTGTATCATAAATTTAAGTAAATTAGATACTGTGGCAGAAAATTCATGGCGAGCGAAGCCGCGGGCAAAAACTAGTTGTGTCATATTGTAGAATTATTAAAAAATGATTTATGGAGAATTATATCACGTATACTCGTATACACACAAATGTTTTGAATGCTTTTCACATGGTTAGTCACAACGTGTTCAGCAATGCAACGGAATTATTGCGGCTTTATATTTTTAATAAAAGTTTATGTAGTGGAAACAAACTATATATTTCGTAAGCATAATAAAAATTCTACACGGTTATTATATAGATTATATATAAAATGTTCTTTTTTTACATGAGGAAACATTCATGGGTACTGCTTTCCGCGGGGGTGAAAACAGTTATGCCGGACTCCTACCGGCTAAAACCTCATGGTGTTCCACCTTGCTGCTTGGTGACGAGGGCACAGGAATACTGAACGCATCATTTTTACACCAGTATTAAAATGACCTAATGCAAAAAAAGTTGTATTGTGGAAAATTGCTATAAAGCATATAGCATGTGCTTACAAAACTCGCTGACATCATTTCCGCTTCGAATAGCTTTTCTATATGGAAAAATC
The DNA here is from genome assembly GCA_947086505.1 of Morpho deidamia. Taxonomy (NCBI): domain Eukaryota; kingdom Metazoa; phylum Arthropoda; class Insecta; order Lepidoptera; family Nymphalidae; genus Morpho; species Morpho deidamia. Next base: position 10,231,012 of record CAMTZC010000009.1, read on the forward strand.
GTATTAACAACTTAAACATTAGCGGCAGCTATTATTCGAGGTTAAAACGATCACAATATATGTATACGTAATAGTAATTTATAATCTCGGCATAATATACATATTTTTTATATTAAACTGGCTCTTTAGCCGTAATAGTTCTTATAGCGCATGGAAGTGCAGAATCTTCTAGTTTTTTTTAGAACTTTTTTTTCTTAAGTAACCTTTTTTTACTTACGGCGTACCCTAATGCTAACTCAGATATTCATCTGTTTATCCGCTAAACTGGCTGTGCCACACCTTCTTAGCTTTGCGTGGAAGTATATGTGTTTCCAAATTTTTCTCCAATTGAAATTTTAAACATAAAAATAGTTATTGTGAGTTAAACATAATAGATAGAGACATGCTCTCGCTCGTTTTTTTATGGTTTTTTGGTAAAAGTAAAAAGCTGTGATAGCCCAGTGGTGAGACCGTGCGATTCTCTAGAGACGAACATGGGTAGGCCGGGTAGACACCAATGAGTTTTTCTATTAAAACTTATGTATGTAATTGATATTTGAAATTTATCACACGCTTATCGGATAAAGAAAACATCGTGAGAAAACCTGCATATCTCTAGATAATACTAAGGATATGTGTAACCTACCGATCCGCATTGGAGCAGCGTAGTAGGTCTTAACTCCAATCCTTCTCTCCAAAAAACGGAGAGAGGAAGCCTATTCTCAGCAGTTTTTTGGTAGATCTACAATTTTCTAGTACTAGAAAACTAGCAGAGATATATCTCTACTGGTTTATGCAGCACACGCGAGCAAGCGAGTTTTTTCACAAGCGCGCGAGTGGAAGAGCCACACAAATTACAAAAACCGTAATATACTATTAACCTTAACCTTCCAAAAGAAATGCATCATCGTTTAGTTAAATGCTTGCAAAAAAACCATTCAGTAGGTTCAGAGTAAATCGATCGACACACTGAAACCTTTTAGAGACTTTGTTTTATAATATGTATAGATAGATATAGATACAAATGTTTGAAGCGTCCTAACAGAAATCTCTGGTAGTAATTTTCAGTATGACTTTTTTATATGACATGCATATAAAAGGAGTAGCGCCAGAGTTGACGAATGATAGAAGAGAATGGGAGAGGAAAACATGTCGTACCGACCCCACTTAGAGTGGGATAAGGGTAGGAGAAAGAAGAAGAAAGCTATTGTTATATTATTTGATGCAAGTTTATTTTAAGACGTTAAGTTCTTTATATTTTTATTTACACATAACGCCCACACATCCATTATATGTGTAGAAGATTATCGTCTGGATTGCGTCGCCATGGTTGAGACATAGTGTAAATAAAAACTACTTTTAAAAATGTGGTTGACCTATAGGTTGGATAATAATATACAGCTGTGCAATCACATCTGACACAATGTAATTACTCGCCTCTCAAACAGAAACTTCAGGGTTCGATTTCCGATGGTATTCATGTAGAATAAGATATAATAGTAAAAACAAATCGAGTTAAAAACCTTTTAAAAAAGATTTTAACAAAATTTCATGTCCCTCCTCCTCAATTCCTCAACGGTTAACAGTACCGTTGAGGAATTCCATCAACTCGTGCCAATCCTGGCAACAACGTCAGCAGGCCTACCATGAACTCTTATTGCGACTCAATTGAAGACGTAAACGACGACCGCGAACTGCTTTCTTTTCGTACCATGAAGTGTGAATTGCATTGGGGTCGTAAGATTTGAAAAGGATAACGTTATATGAACTATAGACAACTCTGTCTCTTTTACTCACGTGTTCTTAGGACGAATTCTGAACGCTCATTCGGCAATAACTTAAAGTGCGTCTTTAATGCCCGATTTCACCGACATCCCCTACAATTTAAGAGACCCCTATGTATATTTAGGGGACGTTTAGGAGACTGTTTTCGTTTCACCAACATTTAGGGGTCACTTAACCGCTTAGGGGACTCTTAAATTTGAGGAGTGGATTGTCGACCCCCCAAACCGACACACAACTATAAAAGAAACTACAAGACGAAAATGGACAGTGATTTATTTGATTTATTCGATAATTTAGAAACTATTGATACTATTTTTGACGTGAATAGAAGTCGAAGACCAAAATTTTATCGAAAACGGCCAAATTATTTTATAAATTTTGATTAAGTAGACTTTTTTAAGAGATATAGGTTATATAAATCGACAGTGTTGTATTTACTAGAAATTATTGAGCCTTATTTGGAATACCCAGATAATAGGTGTGTAAGGACTATTTATTTTATTAGATCTTAGTTTCTTCTCATCTAACTATACTTAATAAGTTGAAAAAATGTGTGTAGTTATGTTTAGCATATTACTGGTATAATTTGCTAAACATAACTAAAATACACAGTTCCATTCGCAAGATGTACACACAACAATTGTAAGCTTTGGAAGATATCAATAATTATGGCGTAGGTAACAACTTGACAGCATTACTTTTAAAATACAGAGTAAAAATCAATGTACAATACCATTATACATAAAATTTTGATCAAAAATATTTAATATTGCATAAAAGAAATAACATAGAAGATATATTGCTTTCCCTTATTTTTATTCAATAGTATAAATTAAAATTTTGCACAAAACCTTTTTATTTCTTATCAATCGTAAATACCGATAGCAAGTCACGCACTTTTATGGTAAAAAAAACGTCACATAGTTAGGAGTCCCATCGTTAGGGGTAACATTCATTGGTGAAATCAAATTTAAGTAAGGGGTCTGTTTAGGAGTCCCATTTAGTTAGGTGTCCCTTAGCAAAGTGATAGTTTAGGGGTTGTTGGTGAAACCGGGCATAAGACGGTCATAGTATGTAAAAGCAAAACAATTTCGTTTACGTCTTCAATTTAGTCGCAATAAGAGTTCATGTTAGGCCTGCAAGTCATGCTTATCATAAACGTATAGTTTCCGGCATTAAATAATGTAAATCGATGTTTAGAACGAAACAGCCGACCAATTCGGTTTCGTAGAGCGCTGTCACTGTCACACACAGGTTTGTCAGTCTGTGCGACAGAGACAATGCTCTATGAAGCAAAATCTAGCCGATTTCTCTCTCTAAGCCTCGATGTGCATTATTTATTGCCGCGTTCTATACATTGTCATCGGGACTTGACCATTATGTATAATTTCAGCTCAATCGGACCCTGAGAAGTGGGTCAATTTTAAATTGCAAGATTCCACCTTCACATACATACACGGCAAGTTAAATAAAAGTAAAAAAAAAATAAGGACGAGTAAAAATTTTAATATTAGTAGGAGATAATAAAATGGGATTTTCAAAGGAGCAACATAGTTTATCTGTTTGTAGTCGGGTATAGACAATTCAAATCATATAAAATACTGACTGTAAAGTATTCGTGATGCAAATTGACAATCTTTATCGCGGATTATAGCAAAATAATTTAATTATTAATTTTGTATTATGGATCTCCGAAAAGTAACGCCTAATTGTATAAATTAAACAAATTGTCAATTGTCTAATTTATAGAATTAAAGTTGCTTAAAGTTATTACTGTCAACTAACATTGTTTCTTTGTTTTCCTTGAAGTATTAGCTGGAGGCTGGAGAGTGTTTTATTTTTTCGGTAGTTAAGTCTACGCAGGCGAAGTTGAAAGTAAAAGCCACTTTTATATAAATTATATAAAAAGAAATCGGCTACAATTTACATTTACGAATTAATAGGTTACTAAGGTAAATAATTATAAATTTAAAATGCAACTTTTAACGAATATACTGCGAACTTTTGTTTCTTTAATACTTAAATTCACAAAATGGGCCATTTTGAATAACATATTGTACATAAAAGGTTTAATGTCATACACTTTACAATATTTTTATTTTATTGTACCTTCTTTCTTCTCTTTATTGTGGTACACTTTCCTAGTAGTTCTTTTATTAACAGCTCCATAACGTTTAAGTTTGCCTAGTATTGCCGATTAGCGATAAGGCCGACTTATTTATTATAAGTATATTTGTTATAGTTTATTAATGCCTGTTATTTTTGTTCTGTGTGTACAATGAAAAGTATTCTATTCTATTCTACCTTTTAAGTATAACATTAATAAGAGCTACATGGTTTATTTTTAACTGAAGAATATCAAAAAGAGAAAATACAAAACCGTTAGCCCGCATTCCATATATGATCATTCCAGTGTGTCTTATTACAATTATACAAGATGACTAGTTTTTGATGTATATTAGTGCACAAGCTGTACAAGCGACTTATTTTGCAACAACTTAAGTGTGAAAATAAACGCGTATTATATAATTATCATTAATCATATCATATATTATAATCGCAGATTATGGCAAAATAATTTTATTACTTTTGAAAATAAACTTTTAATTATATACAATATTTTTTACCGTTGCAAAGGGAAAAACGGAAATATTTTTATTCTATATTATTATCCTCCTGCCCTTATCCCACTCTTAGTGGGGTCGGCACAACACTTTACACATGATTTGGCTACGTATTTTACGGCCGCCTGCCTGAATTCAACTTACCTTAGTCGTATTTTACGACCCCTTGGTAAGAAAGAAGGTGATCTATTCTACTCAATCGAATACCCAGTGGGTCATCCGACCTTAGTCGCCTTTTAAGACACCTCGGTAAGAAATGAGGGCGGTCTATTCAACCAGATACCATACTGCATATTTTCATTTTATATGTTAGTTGATAGCTTTAGATGATACAAAAATAATTCACATTATTCGAGTGAATTAGCTATCAAAGTTTAACAGACTTTCGCAAATAAATTATTAGTATTTTTATCAATAACAACAAAATGCTAGCTAATAATAGAAACAAAATAATCATGATAAGTGAGTAAGTATTAATTTTTTATGAATGAATTCATTTTAAAATATTAGATAACCAGGCAAAGATAAGCAGCAGCAATTATTAAAAACATGCAAGGAATTTTATCATGTTCGTACACATTATCCACAAGTCTTTGACCTTCGTGATAGCAGCGGTGAGGCCCTTGTCGACTTCCTTCGCTTTCTGTCTCCCTGGGTACATTTAGATATGCTTCAATGGTAACAATGAGTTTAATCTATATATATAATAAAAATTTAGATGGATTGTGTCTGTGCGTTGACCTGAATGAATCATCCCTTTAATGTACTCGTAACATTCTCTTAAAATATGTGTGTTAATTAAAAAGATATATCACTTAAAAAACCTTAAATGTTGGTACTTACTTAATTACTTAATCCTATAGATTTTATGTTTGTGTTTTGCTATGATTCGCGACAAATTTAGTCGCAATTTATTTCGGATGACAGCAAAATATATTATGATTACTTTTGTATAACAACGCAAATTAACGCCTAAATCTATAAATTTAGCAATTACATTTCTTGATCAATTTGCTTAAGAAACTATTTTTAAATAGGTATTAGTATAATAAATTTGTGAAGAGTGCGTAAGTGAAGTCGCGTGGTTTTGTCGTTAATCTCAATGTTTTGACATTGAATTTAAAACAAAGAGCGCATTTGCTTCTCCTTAACCAAATACGTAATTAGTGAATTTTATTACGGAATTTTAAAATAAATTAATGACAAGTCGGTAAAGTAAAGCAAAGTTCATATTTCATTGTATTTGTTAATAATTGCACATTGAGCTACTAAATTTATATTTTTTTGTATCTTCCATCCGCTTCATTTTAATAATTAAAATTTTACGTTAATATTCATTTTCTTTAATTCCGAACACAATCAAAAACGCGTGTTACATTAAAGTCTTATGTATTACGTTTAATTACTGTTAATTATGAAATAGGTATGACATTAACAAATTATCGATGTGTAATGGCTTGATGGATTTATAGCTAAGTAAAAGTAGGTGAGCAAACGTTCTAAGTTATAGCTGCAGTTTTTTGTTGTAATTGTATCAACAATCAGAGCAACATATATAAACGTCATAAATAGTAATGATCGTGAAGCGAAAGCACGAACGATTTAAAGAAATGGTACATTTTTTACGCATGAATAGAGATGCGTCCGTGACGAGTACAATATGTGCGGAATACGCCTAATTCTGAGTATTGCGATTTTCTTGCAAGAATATGGAAAATATGCATAAATACATATTATGATCTTCTTGGACTAAATAATGTATTTGAAAATAGTATTTGGTTTGAAATAATGACGTTACGTGTTAAACTGTAAACAAAAATGTGTGAAAAAAACATATTGAACGCGTCCATTTTTGCAGCTGGCATAACGGTCGCTACTCGCGTGTCATCTGCTCGTCCCATACACCACGCTTGGCTGTATGGCACGCGCCCTTGCCTTATTTGTTCGATTTTTTAAAAGTATTAAGTTCGTTGCACGATACTATTTTCTTAGAATTAAATTATTATTGTTGTAAATGAGGTATAAGTGCCCTTAAATTAACATTAGCTAAACTTAGTTGCTGTTCAGAAAAATTATAAGAGAGAAGATTAAAAATTTTAAAATATCTTGCACCCTTAGTACCTACGATGAATTTATAGCAAGTTCTTTAAATTGAAATGTACAACTATTAATAAAATTTAGTCCAACTTCTAAATAAACTAATCTTTTTCGTATGCAAAACTATATCGTGAAGTATTTTCATAAATTTCAATGACCGTTAAGATCATATCGACCCAAAGCCGTCGATGTAGTGATTTGATCTCTATGGTTACGGCCAGGTGTGATGTAAGTCCCTATTAAGCGTAGGGTTCCCGTGGCGCCCCTTAACACCCCATGTTTAGATGCAACAGTACTAACAATTATTGCTTATACAGGTTGATAAAAATCGAGAATTTCCGAAAAGTTCGAAAACAGATAATATAAAAAGAAGAATTTCCTCTATTAGGTTGTTAAAAACCAGATGATTGTTCAGTCTGAATATCTTCAGACTGAACAATCATGTGACGAATCCTAGTTTTAGATTTTAATTAGATGTTACAGAGCTCTCCGATTCCAAAAGATCGATACTTCCAATCGCATTCATATTTCCTTCTCTTGTTCTTAATAAATTCTTATACTTAATAAGTAGCTAGTTTTTTTTTTAATTTTTTTTTGTTTAACTTGATATTAACATTTTAAGGACTAAAGAGAATGATTAACAAATATTTGATTGCCTTATATTTCTTGCTGTTCTTATATTTCTACGCTCTTAGCCGTTGCCTCCGATTCCGATTATTTAAAAATAAAATCTAGTTCCAGTCTAGCACCATGTCTAATTTCAATGTTTGACATTCTGGGACGATGATAAATATTATATTCAACATAAATAGTTACTCCTAAATATTATTTCAGGTGGATATACTACAGATTAATACAATAATTTTGTGACTAATAAATTTATTCAGTTGCTATGAAAGAAAACATAATTATATGAAAATTACCAAGTTATGCCAAGTGTTTCATAAATTTATTCTATTTGCGTCAATGCTGTTATTCGTGATAGGTTATTTTCAGGAACTGTTAAATACGTTTTATTGTATTTTATAAGGATACATGAATTGTTATGATAAATACGTAGTAGTATGTATGAACAGACACGAACTTGCCGTCTCCAATAATAAAAGACAGATTGTCTTCGTATGACATATTGTTTCATTTACATTCTGTGGCAGCCATTGTTTGGCTATGTAACTTTCAATACTTGAATAAGGGTTCACGCAATCGTTACCAATTAATTAGCATATAATTAATGTAGAAATTTACTCTGGTTATGTAAATTGATGGGACTAGTGAACATTTATATTGGTAGGTTAGTTTTGAGGCTTTTTATACATACCTAAGCTTTAAAACAACAATTATGTCAATAATAATGTCTACACATTATTTTTCAGATAAATGATATATTAATAATATAATTTCTAAAATAAAATTTAAACCAATGCTATTTTTTACTGATTACAAAAGCAGAGTCTTTATTTTTGTGAATTGTATTCTATTATTCTACTATTCTGGGCATAGGAAACTGTCATTTCAAACTTAAAAAAAAAACATTCTTTTTAAAAATTGTCTCTTACGATTATGCGTTAATTTTTATTTTTTTATTTTACGTAGGACTTATTTAAAACAACGTTTATAATTTATGGTAATAATTAAAAAGTATAATATTGTATTTTGAAATAAACTTGAAAAAATATTTTTGAATCGTTAACTCTACTACTGGTTTTGCAAATCGAGAAGAGCTTGCAAGAAACTCTCCGGTTGCTATTTTCAAAAATATTATTCTTATAACTAGTTCGATTTCGTCTTGAGTGTGTTGTGAAATATATAATCCTTAATAATTTATAATAGTATAATTTTTGTGGCTTTCTGTATATGCTTCCTTTTAAAATTTATTTTAAACTGCTGCAATGGCAAAAATAAAATTGATCAACCTGTATACAAAAGACAACGCGGCCTTTGTCGCATTCTCAACGTTCTTTACCGGTCTGTCAACATCTGTCCATATCCCATAAAACACTGTTGCGTTAAATTCCAAACATTAGATAAGTACTCGATAGAGTTGGGACTTCCGCGCCCAAGTGCGTATGGAGAAAGTTGAATTATGTAAGAATAATGATGAGCCGGCAGACGCTTTGTAACTAATTTGATTATACATGTTGACATTAGCTTAGAAAATATTAATAAAACAAAAATGTAACAGTTTAAAACTCATTTCGCTTTTGTCATAGATGAGATTGTAAAAAACAAATACTTATAAAAAAAATCTGTAACTGTTTAGTGAGAATGTGTGTTATGTGCCATAGGTGTCGACATATTATAATATATAGAGTAACATAAATTATTAATGATTGTACCGTTATGGCTATTAATTTTAATATATAGCTTATAATATCAAATTACTATACACAGATTGGTTAAGAAAATGTACTTAAACTTAGGTAATTAAATATTTATATATTACTTCACAAGGTTACAGTTTATGACCCGTGATGCGTAAGGCACGCGCCGTGGCATATGGCTGATTAGCCAGCGTGTCGGTGTGTTTAAAAAAAAAGTGTAGACGTTCCCGCCTCGTGGCTATGGTTAACTTTTTTTTTCCATTAAACGTTTGAATATGTGGGTGTTTGTAATATGGGTTTGTTTTCAAATATTATCATTGCTTAAATAACTACTACTACTTACTTACCAATTATGACGGCTGCCCTGATTTTAATGAAATTTTCAGATAATCTTTAGTATGACCCAGCGGATGATGCTGTAAAATTTGGTGGCGATCGAAATAAAAAAATCGATCGATTTTTGATCCGTTGAGTTAAGTGAGTCTGTTTCGAGGAGAATTCGAAACCAGACTGAGCCACAGCGACACGTGGCCGGACATATAGTATTTTATAAAACAGATTATACTCGCTAGACTGTAGCGGCACCAGATAGTATTGTTTGAAATACTTGGAAAGGCCTATGTCCAAAGCTACTGTTTATTCCAGGACGCGTCCACGCGAACGAAGTTGCGGGTAAAAGCTAGTACTCTATATAGCTTAGAATAGGTTAAGGGCCGTAGTACGCCTATACGGAAGTGCATTTCGTTAAATGTGCCATCCAATACCCCCGATGCTAGTAGAGCTTTTGCGCTCTACTCTCTGCATTTCGCAACCTCGACGATGCTTCTGCGCTCGCCCGTCCTGCCCGGTGACGCTGTAAAAGCCGTTAGGGCTAAACAGCATACAGTCAGTTCTTAAAAAAAAGTGCCATTTCGTAAAACCAAATGAGAGATCCATATTAAAGATGTGTAAGCAGAATTTGTCAAATTTAGATGTAAGAAGTGTAACTCTTAAAAAGATCTTTACCGGTGTAACAAAACGCCGCGAGCAACACACCACACAAGCATTACACACACTCACTACGACAAACTCTACGATCGTTTCGATCAAAGCATTATCAGGAGGATAGGATCCACACGAAAAGGTTGAACAGAAATAAGACATTGTAAGCCTCTTTCGTTAATGGAATAAAGAAAATAACTGCATTTATTAACACATGGATAACAGAACTCTAGGAATGAAACCTTGTATATCAATTGCGGCTTGACATTTAACCGGACCGCAGCTGCAAATTGTGTAATGAACAATTATTCTTTCAGGCAGATGTCTTGCCGTAAAAGGTTGTAACCGTTTGGAAGTTTTTACTATTAATTCCTTTTCGCCGGTTACGAAAATAGCTTAATGTTAAATCCATATTGATATTATAAATGCGAAAGGCTGACTGTCTGTTACGCTTCTAAGGTTAATCCGCTAGATAAAATTTGGCATAATTGAAGCTTATATACCGAGCTAACATATGAAATAAAAACAATTCCCATTTTCCTTCAGAATGTGGAAAAAAAATAGTTTTAAGGAAGTAGACTGATATATATATTTGTGATACTGATTTCCACGTGGGCGAAATCCCGGGCCAGCTAAGTATTGTAAAATTTTATTAGGATTCATCATTCTCCTGCCTTTATCCCACTCTAAGAGGAGTCGACACAACATGTTTTAAACATGTTGTAAAATGATTTGGCGAGGTTTTTACGATCGGTCGCCTACCTGACGTCAACTTACCTTAGTCGCCTTTTACGACACCTCGGTAAGAAATGAGGGTAGTCTATTCGAAAGTAGCGGCCTGTTACAATCCCACTGCTGGGAATAGGCCTCCTCTCTCCGTTTCTGGAGAGAAGGATTGGAGCTAAGACCTACCACGCTGCTCCAATGCGGATTGGTAGGTTACACATATCAACAGAATTCTCTAGAGATATGCAGGTTTCCTCACGATGTTTTCCTTCACCGAAAAGCGTGTGATAAATTGCAATTATCAATTAGACACATGAGTTTTAATAGAAAAACTCATTGGTGCCTGCCCGGGTTTGAACTCGTGTTCCCCTCGAAAGAGTCGCACGGTCTCGCCGCTGGGCTATCACAGCTTAGTCTATTCTACTCAGCCGGATACCACAAGGCGTGGTAATTTTTATTTTATTTTATTACGATTCTAGTACGTTAAATGAAGACTTCAAACATACTGTCCACGTTCATAAACCTTTAAATTAATGTTTTATTTTTTTTTAATTACACTTCATTATGCAGTGAAAATACCGTGAACAAAAATTCATTTCCCTAGAAAATTCCTGAAATACTGCTTTAACTATTACTACTTGTTTACAGTAAATGTAAGAAATATGCTTCTACGTTAAGCATTTTACACATCATCATCATCCTCCTGCCCTTATCCCACTCTAAGTGGGGTCGGTACAACATGTTACAAACATGTTGTCACATGATTTGGCTACGTATTTTAAGTCCGGCCGCCTGCCTTACGTCAACTTACCTTACTCGTATTTTACGACCCCTCGGTAAGAAAGAGGGTGGTCTATTCTACTCAACCGGATACCACACGGCGGGTAAAGCATTTTACACAATTTAAGATTATAAGAATGATAAAAATGCTTTGCATTTGAATAATCAGTATCATACAGGACTGCAGTTTGATAAAGTAAAAGATTGACCGCTGAGTTTCTAGCTGGTTCTTTTCGGTAAGATACTCTTACTGGATTTGATAAAGCTACCACTGGCTTGAAATGTTACTACATTTCAAGCCAGTGGTAGCTTTATCAAATCTAGTTGATCCTTGCCGATTCAAAAGTGCTTGCAAAAGCTTATCTGAATAAATATTTTTATTCAGATTTGGTTTGATTATGTCCCCCTCTCCGATAGTAGGTGAGTGCATATGATTGTTAAATTTTCCATGAGGAGATACAATGTATTTTGGTAGGTTTAAATGTTAATACAACATTTTTCATTGATCGTTGGAATGTGGTAGAACATGGTGGTTCGAGTCTATAGGGGTCCCGCATAACCTATTCTCATAAAAAAATGTTTAAACCAGTTGCCTGTTATTCCCTTCTGGTTCTGACAAGTTGAATCTAAACAAAATATAGACATTTATTTATTTCTTTATTGTACACACATACTGTTAGAAAAGAGAAAGAAAAAAGTAGCATATGTTCAAAGGTGGACTTACCCCTTAGGCACGAGAGGTTTTTTTCCGTGCGTTAAAAATACGTCGAAATGAAACCCGATCAGCTAGTTACCAGTAAATAAAAGTTATAGGATTACGTACTTAATATGACACATAAATGATCCTCCTCTTAAATTTATATTAAATATTTATATAACATTAAAATAGCTCAAGCATTATAGATTCGCACGTGCAAATTGCTGGCAAGTGATTAACTCTCCATGTATGGAATGTGGAGACAAAGAACATAGCAGTGTAGTGAGATTATAGTGTGCGATAGTTATGGATCAGTATTGAATTGATTTATTGATTCTCCTGCCCTTATCCCACTTTAAATGGGGTCGGTGACATGATTTGGCTAGGTATTTTCGGGCGCCTGCTTGATGTCAACTTCCCTTAGTGGCCTTTTACGAGGACTTGGTAGGAAATAGGGTGGTCTATTCTACTCAGCCGGATACCACAATATGGCGGGTCAATTTACCTTAGTCGCCTTTAACGACACCTCGGTAAGAAAGAGGGTGGTCTATTCTATTCAGCCGGATACCACACGGCACCGGTATTGAATTGATATTTTGATAATACCAATCTATAGCTCAAGCTGTTAATTTGGTGTGCTGGGAGGGGCAAGACATAGATAGTTCCATTGGGGTCGCATGGAGTTAACAATTATCGAATTGAAGTGTGGTATACATAAATGATTTTAACATGAACAATTTTCTTGATAAATTTCACAGGAATAAATAATTTCAACCTGCAATCATCTTAATGATTATATGAACTGGTCCAATTAAACTGAAGGATGTAAATTTGGCTGCTGATTTCGTCCCGTTAAACGATTGTTTTATTACGTCTGATTTTTCGTGTGAAATTGTAATTAATTCTGACTCAAATCAAATGGTATTAAAATGCTTAAAGTTGTACATTATAACTCTATAGAAGAGTAGATACAGAAAGGTTTAAGCGGTGATAATTACTTGTAACAACAGCTGTTTAAGCCTCATTGGTTTTTAGGGAATGGTAATTTGGCTGTTATGTAATAACGATATAGTTTACGTTTACGAAAGTATTAAATATAAACGCGCAAGTAAGGTATGTAAGTGAGTAGGAAAGGTGCACCCATAGCGGTAGTTTTTGCTGGCTAATCCTGAACGAAAGGTCAAGCTGACTGCGATTCCTTAGTTGGGTAGCTAAGAGATTTACTTCATTGCTACTGCCTTGTGACGTTGTACAAGCATTTGGGCTAAAAGTCTAGGTATATTTAAAAAAAAATATGTCTGAGACGTCGGAGATATCGTTAATTCCGTAATAAACATGCTTACCCCTGACTTCTTGTGTTCTATAGTTAAAATATTTTCATAATCGATAATCAATTCCCTTGATAAACAAACAATATCGCAACAAGCTGCAGTTTCGCAGAACTCCTGTACATTGGCTTACCGTGATGTGTCCGACGTGCCTTTACATCACGAATCAATGTCGACTTGCATGCGCGAGCGCACGGTGCGTCGTTTGAAAGCATTTGTAACTTAGCCATATGATGTTTATTGTTAATTACCTGGTGAATATATTTATTAATCACGTCATCATTTCATTCTCCTGCCCTTATCCCACTCTAAGTGGGGTCGGCAGAACATGTTACAAACATGTTGTCATATGATTTGGCTACGTATTTTACGACTGGCCGCCAGCCTGATATCAACTTACCTTAGTCGTCTTTTACGACACCTCGGTAAGAAATGAGGATGGTCTATTCTGTGCAGACGGATACCACACGGCTTATATTTATTAATCACAATACGAAATATATTTTTTTTCAATACACAGTCGTTCGTCCCCAAAGTAAGCTAGTAAGTTTATTTTTGTTTTATGGGTAACCATAAAACAAGTATTGTCAATTTTACAATATATCACACGCTTTTCGATGAAGGAAAATATTATGAGGAAACCGGGTTATCTCTGAAATATTCCTGGGATTTGTGCAACCAATCAATCTACAGTTGAACATGGTTGTATGTATGAGCTTTTTTGACTCCAAAAGGAAAAGGGAGGCCTATGCTCAGTCTACAGTAGAACAGGGTAATTAATATGTGTAAGCTTTTTGACTCCAAAAGAAGAGGGGAGGCCTATGCTCATTAGTAGTAATAGTAATAACCCGTAACATTACTTTCATGAAACAAGTTTCTAATTTTCATTGTTTGCATTTCTTACATCATGAATTTTTAAAAGACTCTACAAATGTCTGACCACGTGTGCTGATACCACGTGGTCTTTGTACGAGGTTCGCTGGTTCAAGCTTAAATAAGCTAAATACGTATCGTACACTTTGCAATTAAATCATATTATTCAAAATTAGGCTTAATTGAGATACATTGTCCTCTTTATTAAAATGCCATCTATTACAACACGCTACGAACTAATAAAAAAGCCTTTCTTGCCCTTCCAAGTTACGGACCTCTTTAACACTCACGACTTTTGTAGACGTTACGCTTTTTATAAATTTTTTCTCTTAATTTATTTTTTATTAAAACAACTTTTTTGAATTAGGTCACTTTAATACTAAGCGTGTGATATACCCTTAACATTACTGGCATAATTTATATAATAATCGTGGAACACTTCCGATTGTCTAAGATATGGCGGGTCCAAGAAAGTCTTTAAGCTAATGCAAGGTCCCGGAAATGTAACTAGATTATTATTCTTATATCTATAAGAACTATATGTTAAAAAGGGCAATCTTCTCCGTAGGCAAATTTTTCAGAACCAACTAGATTTGATGATGCACTAGGTTACAAGTTTATTTTAATAAAAAATATTTTTAATATGAATATCGGTATATAAATAAGTTAACTAGCGAAACGTTAGTATATACCTAGGACAGCTTTTATAAGACTTCTCATTTATAGGGCTTCCGATCGCTGTCGGCCGTCTCCAAGCTTTACTCCACTTAATTTATAATTTCCTGTACGACTTTCCTTTCTCAGTATCGAACTTTTAATGCCTTTCTCATACAAATGCTACATGTATTATACATTTTCCATGATTTTCCCGCGTTCTATATATTTAAACAGGTTCCATTTAAGTGGCATATCCGTTTAAAATCAATTTGATAAAGAAATAAATACTTTATAACATGATACTGGTTTTTTTTTAGTTTTAGTAAACAAATCGAGGCGAAGATCTCAGTTTCTCAAATTCTGGAAAAGGGGTTCAAATAATATTGCAGCTAATAAAATTGTGCATATTTTATGTACGAGTTAGTATAGTTTGGTTTCACGCGATATTTTCTATAATGTTGCTACGGACAGGGGTTGGTGGATTTAGACGAAAATACCTGGTGACCCGTTAAAAACACTTACACTACACATTTAGTACTTATAGTCTCTATGCAGTCCGTTGTCCAGTAACAAAGCTGAGGTCTTTTATAGAATTAGGCGTTACTTTGCGGAGATCCATAATACAAAAGTAATAATAAAATTATTTTGCTATAATCCGCGATACATGTATATACATGTACGCGATACATGTACGCGATATATGTATCGCGGATTATAGCAAAATAATTTTATTATTACTTTTTTAAAGCTGAGGTCACTATTATTTCACTTTTATTTTCGCTTCGTAATTCGCTCTTGATCACTATTCGCAAACTGCATGATACGTCTGCTTATATATCGAACGAACCGATGACGACAATGTTCGCGAACGTTCGCGTATCCTTGGGGAGATCGGAAACAACCTTTCGTAAACACTTGAATGTACCAGAGAATTAGCGAATTTGAACCCTATGACACATACGTTACGAACTCTTTGTGCATGTTTGTAAACTGCCCCCAACCAATTTGAATTCTATGACATACGCATTACGAACACTTTTCGCATGTTTGTAACAAAACTCTTTTTGCATGTTCGTAAACTCCCCGTCCGATTTGACTTCTATGACATAGGCATAACAGATTCTTTTCGCATGTTTGTATATACATGTTATATATGCATGTTGTATATGCATACATAACAATATATACTAGTTTCTGTTCGCGTCTTTAGCTGCATGGAAGTCAATATAAATGTAGCCGAACTCAAGTATGTCATTGACAAAAAATAGACTTTAATTTGCGAAATACCATAAAACACAATACAAGTATAAAAATTCTAATTCTGTATATATGTATAAGATGTGAGAGGTTTATAGATATTCTTAACAAAAGCGGATTATAGCAAAAGTAAAGATAAAGTTATCTTTACTTTTGCATTCAGGATTGTTTCATCAACTATCATTCACCTTGACTGTTAAAATTTATAATCAATCGGGTCCAAATTTGAGCTTTATATTTAGAGATTGATTCTCTTTTGTTTGATATTCAATCGTTTAATCTAATCTGTAAACTGTCATTGATAAAAGATACAGTCTGCCAACTTGACAAGATTGCTCAAATAATCTCCTTGAAGGTTGAAAATTTTAATAATAACATCATTAAATGTTGTGAAAACAATAAGTGTTTAAAAAGTTACAAGCAACATAATACAATATCACATTTTGACTTACGAACTAAATGAACGAATGTCAAAGAATAAGATGTACCCGCAAATGTACGAAAGTCAAATTTAATGTAAATGTTTCTTTTTCCTGTTCACAAAGTAAAAGCGAGAATCTCCTTTACACCACACTAAAGTATCATCTGGGTTCTGTTTTTTCGATTATACTTTTTCGATATCGTGGATCTTTATATTAAACATTCAGAAACTCTAGTAACGAGTTGTATATATAGCCTATATTTAGATATTTAGTTTCAAAATACGACACTAAAAAGGGCAACAGACACATTTTTTTAATTTTAATTAAAAATGTACAAGTTATGTCTATCTTAAATTACTTACACGCTAGTACTATACAAATCATGCCCACGTGGAATGGTCCCAAGAATGCTAGCACCGTTCAGTGTGAATCGCTAAGCTGATTCTTTGTGCGAAAGAAGAGCTAGCCCTCTTGTCACCCGAAGAGGTAATCAATCGAGGTGTTAAAACGGATACAAAAAAATTGCACTTTGACACCATGGCCCTAGGGTCTCAACTGCAAACGGCAAAAATATATAACTCTCGATGAGTGATGCATAGTTTCGCCATTTGCCGGATTCGGCCATTTACACCGCAGTATGCCTACCTGGAACTCTTATTGCGACTCAATTGAAGACGTAAACTAAATTGTTTTGCCTTTTCATACCATGACTTCGTAAAGACGCACACTATAAGTCGTTGCCGAATGAGCGTTCGGATTGCGTCCTAAAACATGTGATTAAAAGAGACAGAGTTATCTATAGTTCATATAACGTTATCTTTTTCAAACATTACGACCCCAATGCAATCCACACTTCATGGTACGAAAAGAAAGCGGTTCGGTTTAGGTACTGACTTTGAATTGAATCGTTATCTAAAAGGTCGTGACGCCGCTATATGGGACGAGACTAACGTTTCAACGCATGTTGCGTCCCACATTAGGGCCCGTCCCCATTCCCAAAGAACCAGCGTCAAAACGTCTGGTCTCTTCATCCCGACTTATCCCCGAAGGCTCTAGAAGAGCAGGAATGTCGATGGTGGCAAGAGCTCTTTTGATGGTATCATTAAGAGAACCGTGACAGAAAAGCCTACCAGAGCTCCTATGGCATGAAAGCCCGTGTGTGTTCTTCCTTTCTGTTATAAATAAAATTTATATACGCAAGGCAACATCTGCTTCAATAAAGTATATTGGTATTTGTTAACAATTTATTTATTGACTTGTGTGTTTAAGCCTTTAATATTGCGAGGAATGTGAAATGAATGCGGTAAAAGATCACCTGCTTGCCTACGTATGTTTGGAATACTAATGCCTAGGCGCAAGACCTGGTAGAGATCGGCTTTAGATTGTTCTAAGTGAGTTTTTATACAATAAGGTGGTCCGGTACAGCGTATAAATTTAAAAGTATAAATAATATAAATATATATATATATATAAAATATAAAGTATATATGTATAAATATTACGTTATATAAGTGTATACAAATGTTACCAGAAGATTCAATGATGGTGGTATTTTAATTAGCTTTTAAACAATTGTAAGTTGTCAAACAACATTCCACACTAAAAATAATACAATAACATTATTATTGTATAAATGTTGGTATTTTCCGCGATTACAGAAAATCTATGTAATGTTAAAAGTAGAGTGTACTATCCGTGTTCATACTTTATGCATGTTGGATTCGTATCAACTGCATACATTGGTCTGGTAGGTATATATCTGGTTATACTCTTAATTAAAATTGTAAAATGATTTAAATTCGAATATTATTATTTATTAGTTTAATTATTACAAAAAAATATTATAAAATTTTATAATACGTCTATTGAATATATTTATTACAATGTGTAAGAAGTATCTATACTAATCTTGAGTAGTATCTATAGTAATATATAAAGCTGAAGAGTTTGTATGTTTGAACGCACTAATGTCAGGAACTAAAGGACCGATTTGAAAAAAAATTTTGAGTAGTTTATTTATCGAGGAAGGCTAAAGACATCACGCTATGATGAATAGGAGCGGAGCAGCAATAAAAAAATATTGCGAAAACGGCAAAATTTAAAGCTTTCCTTGCGTGCGCTTAGTAAACGATCAAAGTTATTAAATAGCATGTACTACAAAATTGGTCCCCACTAAAAGTTCTAAATAAAAGTCCGCGACAGCATATGTCTAGCTTTTAGGGTTAACCCACTTTAACCATAATTAATATAAATATTACGATTTATTCAAATAAAAGACTGCGAACGAAGTGGCGTTAAAAGGCTAGTTATATCATAAACATCCCATATTAATCATTGCATATTGGTATTTCACGTGGAATGTTTATGGTATTGAGTCACAGTCTTGTCTCATGGGAGGAGACGCATTAATATAATAATAGAATAGCAAATTATTTCATTCGCTTGCGTGATTATAAATTGTGTAACAAACACAAATAACTGAGGCATTTGAAAACAACTCTGGGAGTGACAGAGTTTTGGTCACCCAGTGGTACGAAATTGTTTTCAAGAATAATAATAATAAGGTATTGCAATCCGCAGTCGAACAGTCGCAGTTTGCGTTTTGTATCGGATATAATATTTCCTACAATATATGTAGAAACTTTTTCTACTACTAGACATTGGTGAATAATAAAAAAGTAGAGTATAGTAGCGGCCTGTTACAATCCCACTGCTGGGAATAGGCTTCCTCTCTCCGTTTCTGGAGAGAAGGGTTGGAGCTAAGTCCTACCCTGCTGCTCCAATACGGATTAGTAGGTTCACATATCTCCAGAATTCACTAGAGATATGCAGGTTTCCTCACGATGTTTTCCTTCACCGAAAAGCGTGTGATAAATCGCATTTATCTAATAGACACATGAGTTTTAATAGAAAAACTCATTGGTGCCTGCCCGGGTTTGTACTCGTGTTCCCCTCGAAAGAGTCGCACGGTCTCGCCGCTAGGCTATCCCAGCTCTTAGTGAATAATGTAGGTACCTATATAGTTTTTCGTTATTATTTTTTTCTTTCTTTGTATATCACCTGTATTTCACTTCTTGTTTTTTCCTTCTGTTACTCAAAGGTAGAGATCCCTTTTAGGGATAAGTCTTTGTGCATATGCTACTTTTTTTCGTTCTCATTACTATATGTTACACATACATAAAGAAATAAATAAATAAAATGGTCTCTTCAGCATGATACGACCTTGTGCCGCTTCGATTCAGTGGATCAAATCTTTTAGGTACAGTGTACCTTTTTTTCAGGAACAACCCTTTTTGGGTCATCACTGGGTATGTCGGAAACGAAACAAAATAAATCGGGTCAAGTCAAAAGTCAGTTATACCAAGCTAAGTATAACTGCTTAATCGTAGTACTTTAAAGAATAGGTTTCTACGAACGTGTTTTGATGTTTCTAAGTATACTGAAATATAAAATAGAAATTAGCTTGGAAAAAAATAATAAAGGATATTCTTGAGCATTTTAGTTTTACATAAAATACGAGAATAAATAAATCTTCATCCATCAGATGGAGCGGTCGAAATTAATCGATCATTGATAAAAATTACAGCCAATACTAACGTCACGTTTTTTTAAAACTGGGGATAGTATTGCGCTATCTAGATTCGGTTACAAAAAATGATAATAACGTGTCTATGAAAAATATTTTTTCAATTAAAAATATGCCAGTTTTACTGCTTCACCGAGTTGTATTATATTCTTTATTCAAGTAAACTTGTAAACAAGTGCTTTTGAATCGTCAATTTTACTGCTGGTTCGGAAAGCTGTTCCTACCGAGAAGAGCCAGCAAGAAACTCGGCGGTTGCTCTTTTTAAAATATAAATCATAGAACTAGTTTACTTAGAACTAGTTCTATGATTTATATTTTAAAGAACTTCTACCCTGTCTTGTACAGGGTAGAAGTGATCCTATACACATCCTTATCATCTAAGTAATCTTCAACTGTATAGTAGGCTTTCTGTATCAGCGTCTTTTTAACAGTGGTTTTAAACTGCTGTAATGGCGTGGCCAAAATTGATTTCGGAATTTTATTATAGAATCGTATACCCATACCCACAAACGATTTACATACTTTTGCTAGGCGCAAAGCAGGAGTCGCAAGCTTATGTCGGTTCCTACTTTGTCTATTATATACATCACCTATCGTTTTATAATTCTTTATATTTTTATGTACAAAAATTACATCGTTTAAAATATACTGTGAAGCAAATGTAAGAATACCTATTTCCTTAAACTTCTCTTGCAGGGAATCACGCGGACTTAAATTGTAGATGCCACAATTTATTGCCGACGTATATAAACGTTGTGTCAATCAGCATTTATTAAATTTGGCTTGTAATAACGTTGCTCCGGCCGTGTTAAAGCGTTAAAGTCTAAAAAGGAAAAGATGGACTTAATAATTCGCTTTGTAGACTACATACGAGGTTCAGATTTGTAACTTAAGTACTGAGGTCCAAAGGGTCAATGTGTGGAATAAATATAGATAATTCCCCGAAATCATTTACGTATTTCTCGCTGTTAAAGTTTATTATATGTTTACAGAGTACGCAATAAAATGGGAGGCTCGGTGTGACAAGCGACTGGGCGTCCATCTTAGAATTCCGATGAATCAGTTTGAATTCCGACCACGTAGTGCATCGATGGCGCGTTTGGGCCCGACCGTAACAATAGACGCAGCGCGGTCTATATGATACTGTAATTATTTACAGGATATATAACTTTTTTATATAAAGCATTGGATAAAATTTAAATGCAACTAAACAAATGTTTATTGCTTTACCATTGTTAGAAGAAATACATAAATAAATAGTATACTATTTACTAAAAACTACATACTATACTACTATACTTTTACTATCATAGTAAAGTATAGTACTTTTTATAGAGAAAGATAAGAGCTTAGATCCACCAAGTGCTAATATGTATATGTAAGTTACACATATTGTCCTTGGAATTCTCCCGAAATAAGTAAGTTTTCATAACCTTTTTGTTGTGTTTCTCTTCATCGCTACAAAAGCGTACGATAAATTAAAAATATTACTATAAATAGTACACAAATCCACAATGTATTGGTGCATACTTGATATTTCCAATTTATCATACGCAATGATATGTAAAAATATAATATTCGTCAACGTCATCAAAAAAACGTAGAGTTCCAGATCTTTTGTATCTTTCTTTCAAACGAGAAGGCAAATATCGTGTTTATTAGAATATCTATTTTATTTAAATGAGAAAACTTCTTCGGTCTGTGGTATTCGGAAAAGCTCCCAAGAGTATTTTTATCTTGAGCAGATGATATTTTATATAGTATATATTATTGGCTTTTGACTGACTACGACGTGCCAATCCTTACTCTTATTTTTATTATTTATAGACTACTTATCAATAACACGATAATTACTTTCTTTAGTCATTGCAATAGATTTTCCGTGATATAATTAAATCATTTATTTTTATCTAACCCTTATGAGTTCGGTGTTGTTTTTTGGTAACTAGATTTGTAAAAAAAGCAATAATTATTCAATACACGTTGCCGCAACGGTTACAAATCGTGCTTATTCCCGTGGCGACAAGAAATTGTCTATGTCATATTGAGGGCATAGACAAAGCGGAAGACAGTAAGTAATGGATGTCCGTGATATTTTTAACGATTACAAATTAAAATCAATAATCACTTAAATGTTAAATGTACAAATTTTACAAAGTTTGCGATTTTGTCGCATGAATACTTTTGATTATGTTGTATTATGATGTATGTTGTTACATTAATATGATATTTATAGCAAGTTAAATATTTTAATTCCTAATTAACTACACTTTTTACAGTCATTACAATAATTTTAAACGAGAATGTTTGTAAGTGTGTATTATTAATAGTACTGATTACACGTTCCAGTTTTTGTTTTTTTTTTGTTTTAGAAAATCTATGGTCAATAAAATCCTCGATTTTTATACCTACCTATATCTATAGTTTATACAATATCTAACTTTTTAATTCCTTTACAGGCGGTGGAAAGCATGCGCCACAGCTCTTTTTTTTAAACAAAACATAAAATATTAACGTTCAAAGTGTCGAAAGAACACTTAAAGTTCTCATGACAATCAATCGGTTACTGTTTCCTGTACTCACCAATCGATGATGACTTATAACACCTAACGTATGATCAAAATATCATTATTTATATATTAAAGGAAAGTATCATTTCGTTTTCACCGCGACACGACGTTCCGTGGGAAGTGTGAACTTGCGTAATAATAAAAGGTAAGATGGCTTAACTACTTTCTTCCTAAAGAAATGTTATGTTAAACAAATTACCAACCGATCTATGATAACTTTTATTACGTCGTACTTACCTCTTCTTTTTCTTCGATCTAATAGAAGATGAATCTAATGAAACTAAGAAGGAGGTGTTATTATCTTTAATTAAAGCATTATAGTCATATAATGGACTGACCCGTTGGCGCAGTGGGTAATGACCCTGCCTTCAGCTCCGCGGGTCGCGGGTTCGATTCCCACCGAGGGCCTACATTTTCTATAAATAATTTGTTGTTTCTTCGAGCCTGAGTATGTATTTGTAGTATTAAGTTATTTACTTTGAGGACAGACCGTGTGTGTAAGTGTCCCATATATTTATTATTATTATTATTTTTATATGTAAAAGCTGTGATAGCCCTAATGTGAGACCGTGCGAACTTTTAGAGGCGGTCACGGGTTCAATCCCCGGGCAGACCAATGAGTTTTTCTGATAAAACTCACACCTTTTTGGTGAAGGAAAACATCGTGAGGAAACCTGCATATCTCAAGATTATAAGATATGTGTAACCTACGCATTGCAACAGTGCGATAGATCTTAGCTCCAACCCTTCTCACCAAAAACGAAGCGAGGTCTTTGCCCAGGAGATAGTAACAGGTCATTACTTTGGCAGAATGTAGTTACGAATTAACTGTTTGCATAAATGTCATTAACTTTTTAATTAAACACATTGTGTGTTCGAATACAACAAAAAAATTGTATGCTAATTTGCAAGCCAACAGAGTTGGAGTATAAAAAAAATCTGATTCACTTACATTTGTTACTTTGTTCTTTGGCTTTGCACCGCGAAGAAACGCACTCTGAAAAGCAAAACTAAGCCCGTTTTTTTTTATTCCCTACAAATAATACAAATCCGCCGTGTGGTATCCAGCTGAGTAGAATAGAATAGACCACCCTCATTTCTTACCGAGGGGTCGTAGAAGGTAACTAAATTAAGTTGACCTACCGTGTGATATCCGGTTGAGTAGAATAGACCACCCTCTTTCTTACTGAGGGGTCATAAAATACGGCTAAGGTTAGTTGACGTCAGGCGGGCGGCCGGTCGTAATACGTAACCAAATCATGTGACAACATGTTTGTAACATGTTGTGCCGACCCCACTTGAGTGGGATAAGGACAGGAGATGATGAGGATGATGATGACAAATAATATAAATGCGAAAGTCTGTTTGTTTCATTGTTACGTACACAGCTTTTTTCAGCAGTACCATGTAAAAATATCCTATGTCAATATTACCCTTGTAGCTTTATCAATTGCAAAAAAATATATTTTATTACTTCAAGATCTTAATTATACATTAGTGAATCAATTATACACCATACTAGTATATTATGTATTTCTAGTATTACGTATGTAAGAGTCGTATTTCAAAAAAATATCATACCGATTAAATGTATATTATTCAAATTTATGTTTGTATACAAAATTATGCAAAAAGAACGAAATATAAATTAATATCATGCTTTCGCTTTTATAATTTGAATCGAATGGGTTTTATTGAATATTAAGACTTCGGAAATGTTAAAATATAATATGATACGGAATCGGTTTTCATAAACGATAATATTGCACTATCTACACTATGGAACAATAATATTCCACTATTGCAGCCCATGACCGATATATATAAACTTAAATTCAGAAACGGCTCCAAATATTTATGAAATTTAGTATGCAGAGGGTTTCGCAGCGATTAATCGATCTCGCTATGTTTCATTTTTGGAAAGCTTCGTTTTATTCAGATTTCAGAGAATTTAAAACTGATATAATATCATTAGAATACGAAGGCAAATTTCGCCATCATCGACAAAATTATAATAGCTCAAATGGGTAACCGGAATGTACCGAAACCAGAAGATCTCGGTTCGAGAGAACGTATCTCCAGTCTGATTTTTGAATTTAAACTATCGTGAGTGGTATTCATAATCAATGTTGAGAGCCGGCTATACTCACGTCTTATCGGGTGACCCCGACTGGTTTCAAGCCCATACAGGGCTCTTATTCATGAGCTCTTTACGCGGCGTTATCGCCACTGGAACTGATTTTTACCATTTTTTTTCTGAGTTCCGTCTTTTGCGACAAAAACTTATTATAGGGACCCTGAACAAAGCTCGGTCACAGTATTAATATCAGCAAATTCAAATTCAAAATATTCAAGTAAACTTGTAAACAAGTGTTTTTGAATCGTTACTTATTTAAGACACAAATTACTACTAGTGCTTAGTAATACAACTATGTGTGTCCCACTTTGTTGATGTTTGTATTGAATACACAGAATGGTCATAATAACGAGTACAATAATGCTGATTGTAGAGCATCCGGTAAACTGTTGTGGCCGATACGATAGTTATATAGACGTAACATAGCGTGAAGATAGTAAAAAAAGTAAAGTTACCGCCTCTTATCTTCGTTTTAGGAGAGAAGGGTTGAAGTTAAGACCTACCACGTTGCTCAATGCGGATTGGTGGGTTACACATACCCTCAGAATTCTCTAGAAATATGCAGGTTTGCTTGATGTTTTCTTTCACCGAAAGGCGTGCAATAAATTGCAAATATCAATTAGACACATTTTTAGTTTTAACAGAAACACTAATCTAGTCTAGGAGTCTATTAAAAACCTACAAACAAACATTTTTTTATGAATAGAAAAACATTATACTTCTTTTATTTTAAACAGTCACAAACAGGTTCATTTTCTATTGCCGCATTATTGTTTAATTTTGGGACACCCTTTATGTGACCTAAAAGTAATTTAGTCACTTTACAGGTGTAATCCAGTGAGAATTTTAAAATGAGTCAACAAATATCCCTGCCGCCATGAAATACGTGCGAAATAAAATGATTTGTGCCAAAATAAAGCAAAAAAGTGGTACGCGTATCGTAAAAGCGAATGAGTCACGAGCACCCATTCATAAGGTAGTACGTTCGATTCGCGGAGAATGTTAGTATCATTCCGAGAATAATATCTTACGGAACAAAGGTGATTCATTCTGCAAATCTTTGGGGTCGAGATGAATGGGATATTAAAAAATACTGTACTCGAAGATAGATAGTAAACTTTGTATACCTAACAGAGCAAAACTCACTAAGCATCATCATTCTCCTGCCCTTATCCCACTCTAAGTGGGGTTGGCACAACACTTTTTTAAACATGTTGTTAAATGATTTGCGTCAGGCCGTCTTAAAATAACATCTATTTTAAGTCCGGCTGCCTGCCTGACGTCAACTTTCCTTAGTTGCCTTTTACGATACGTCGGTAAGAAATGAGGTTAGTCTACTCGATTCAGCTGGATATTGGTATGCTTCTGAACTAAAAAGTGAAAAAAGCGTGATATGCTTGATTTATACACACAAAAGAAATTTTTTTAACTCTTTTCATTTTCTTTAATTGAATTTTTTTAGCTCTTTAGTTTAATTGATTAAACTATGCCGGCCTCACTTAGAGTGGGATAACTAATTAGCAACTGTTTCGAGGCAGCTTTTAGCTTAACTTTGGTACTGAAAAAGTGTGGTTAAGTGTGGTATTTTGCATTTTTCATAAATGATAATCCACACTAATATTATGAATAGAAAAGAAATTTGTTAAACTGTCTGTCTGTTACAGAACAACATTGACATAAAAATAATAATAATAAATAAATATATGGGACACTTACACACACGGTCGTCCATCCCCAAAGTAACTTATTACTTGTGCTATGGGTGACGGACAACTGGCAAATATACTACATATATAATTTTAAATACGTACTAAAATACAAATACACACCAAGGCTCGAAGAACCAACAAATTGTTGATAGAAAATGTTGGCCCACGGTGGGAATCGACCCCACGCCCCGCGGAGCTGAAGGTAGGGTCACTACCCACTGCGCCAACGGGCCAGTCAAAGGCATAACTGAAGCTTATATACCAGGCCAGCATATAGGATAAATACCCCTCTTTCCTTCGATAACTGAAAAATTACTTAATATAACGTTGCGGAAAAAAGCTAGTGTTATCCAGTTTACAATGGCTGTAACATACCAATAAAATACAAATAATACCGACACAATTCAATCTTCAATTAGATTTTATTGAATGATTCACGTTAGCCTCAATGCAAACTTTGTCCAATAAAAAACACATTTAATCTAGGTAGGTATGCCGAAGTCAAATAGCCGCGGCCTTGTACTGGGTTCAATGCCATGAGACCAGAATTTAGATTTTAACAAATGTAACTACATAAGTAGAAAATCAACTGCCCTTGAAATAAATTGTATGGATCGTATGAAAATAACATTTTTGTTTTAAATACCAGCATCTATTATACAGCTAATCGAACAAAATATTTAAATCAAATCAAATCAAATGTTTTTATTTGAAAGCAACTAATGCTCATAATGTTAGTAACAGACTCATGTTAGCGACTTATTATCTAAGAATCTACAAATATACACAATATAAACACAAAGAAACACAAAAAAAAGCATTTCATCATTTAAACAATTAGCTTTACTGTGCTATAATATTTCAGACAAAAGACAACGTTTAATATTTTAATTTTTATTTATTTTCGTCACAAATATTAATGAACATTCATTCTCCTGCCCTTATCCCACTCTAAGTGGTGGTCGGCACAACATGTTAGAAACATGTTGTCACATGATTTGGCTGCGTATTTTACGACCGGCCGCCTGCCTGACGTCAACATACCTTAGTATCCTTTCACGACACCTCGGTAAGAAATTAGGGTGGTCTATTCTATGCAACCGGATACCACACAGCACGTAACTTAGTCGCCTCTTACGACACCTCGGTAAGAAAAGTGGGTGGTCTATTCTATTCTTCCGGATACCACACGGCGGACAAATATTAATGAACAAATAAATAAATATATGGGTCAATAGCACACACGGCTGTCCCCTAAATAAGTCAATAATCAATAATCGGTAAGAAAGATGGTGATCTATTCTATATAACCGGATACCACACGGTGGGTCAACTTACCTTAGTCGCCTTTTACAACACCTCGGTAAGAAATAAGGATGGTCTATTCTACTCAGCTGGATTCCAAACGGCACCTACTATTGCAGCCCATGAGCGACATATTTAGCTAAAACTATTGCCGCTTAAATGTAACCCGACTAAACAATTTGCAAACGAAATCATGACATGTTTTACCACGGGCATCATATGACAAAACAGTAAACAATAAACGGCACAAATCATCTTGCCGGACGAGATAAACGGAACGACCACCCAATGTTGTGATCATAAATATCACGTTACATTTTATGCTGCTATAATATCATGAATAATTAGCTAAGCGAAATTCTATATACGCCCGTACACGGGTGTGTTGATACAGAATCAGCTTATTAGATATTACACGTGTCATAAAAGTAAACATGAGACTAGATTCGCATTTAATATGATAACTATCTATTATAATGACCTAGCTAAATCCGATTAGGTTTTATTGTGGATTAAAGTAAAGAAAAAGTAAAGTAGCAGCCTGTTACAATCCCACTGCTGGGAATAGGCCTCCTCTCTCCATTTCTGAAGAGAAGGGTTGGAGCTAAGACCTACCACGCTGCTCCAATGCGGATTGGTAGGTTACACATATCTCCAGAATTCTCTAGAGATATGCAGGTTTCCTCACGATGATTTCCTTCACCGAAAAGCGTGTGATAAATTGCAATTATCAATTAGACACATGAGTTTTAATAGAAAAACTCATTGGTGCCTGCCTGAACTCGTGTTCCCCTCGAAAGAGTCGCACGGTCTCACCGCTGGGCATAACAGCTCTTATTTGGATTATTCTCATATTATTCATGAACACGCTTAAAATCGACCCGCTGTGTGGTGTCCGGCTGAGTAGAATAGACCACCCTCATTTCTTACCGAGGTGTCGTAAAGGGCGACTATGGTAAGTCGACCCGCCGTGTGGTATCCGCTTAAGTAGAATAGACAACCCTCTTCCTTACTAAAGGGCCGTAAAATATTTCTAAGTAAGTAATAATATTCATTGCTTAATTAAGTAATTCATTTTTAGGCTGTTTATTTAATAATCAACATTAAAATTACTTTGATTTCATACAAATATATTTAAAAGAAATTTGATTAGTCTTGTCGATTTATCATAGTTGCGCATGTATGCCCGCCTGCTTGATTCGAATCTAAGACGCATGCATCTACATACAATTGCCGTTCACAATAGTCGTTTCGGAGACAATTTCACAAGTATTATATTAATATAATTTATGTATTAAAAGCTTGACAAGCACTCGTATACCATTAACAGCGAATTGCTTAGAGTGAGTAACGTCCAGAGAATTAACTTATTTCAAGTTAAGGTCCCTCATAAAATATACGTACTTCTTCCTTTTTTTTGTTTAACTTGCACTGTATTCAAATTCAAAATATTCTTTATTCAAGTAAACTTGTAAATAAGTGCTTTTGAGTCGTTCACATCTGCTGATTCGGAAAGCTGTTCCTACCGAGAAGAACCAGCAAGAAACTCGGCGGTTGCGCTTTTGAAAGAATAATTCTTATTACTAGTTACATATAGTTATTATTGTCTTGTAGAGGGTAGAAGAGTAGCTATATCTATTCTTATATTCTAAGTAATCCTCAATAGTATAGTAGGCTTTCTGTATTAGCCTTGTTTTAACAGTGTTTTTAAACTGCTGTAATGGTAAAGTTAAAGTAGATTGCGGAATTTTATTATAGAATCTTATACCCAAACCCACAAACGACTTTTAAACTTATGTATGTGAAGGTGGAATCTTACAAGTTAAATTAGACCCTTTCTTTTTTTTTAAATCTTTTGAATATTAAAAAGGATCTTTTTCCTTGTTCCCCAGTAAAAATAATGGATATTACTACATATTTAACGCAGTACTTACATGACAAATGTGTTGTTTATTGACACAATTGTGGTTTTCCTGACACATCGTTAAACGGAGGTTTACCGTCAGATATTTACCTATTATTTACTAGATCACCGGGAATCCGTTCAATCGAATAAAGTGTATATTCCACTAACATTATTTGTCTTTATTTATCTGGTCTTGACTATGATATATATTTATTATTATAAATAAAAATTGATTTAATAAGTGCTGGATTCGCATGAGTGTGGAATTTATGCATTATGTAGACGATCAGAAACATCTGTTCCGTTTTTATTTAATTGCTAAATATATTTGTTTCGTTTTATATTTATTGTTAGAAGTACTCCAAAAACTCAAATTTGAATCATTTTTTCATTCACAAATTACATGAAATTTTGAATCGTCAACTGCTAGTTTGTAAAATTGTTCGAGAAAAACGAACAAGAAACTCTTTTTTAATAAGTGGAATTTGGTTTGGGCTTTCAATTGGGCGTACCCTCAGAGGGTTTCCACACCACACACCTTATGGCGGTTCTACTGTGAACCTTATTGGGGCACTGTCTTGTGATTTATGATTAACCAATTTGCAATCTAATGCAATTATTTTTCATTTAATTTTAGTAGTAGCAGGATAAAAATGTTAGAATAATAAAAAAGGTATGTTTTTGAGTTTTATATAAATACACAAGTAAGCGAGTTGATTGCGTAAAGCGCTTGCCATAAAAATCATCATCCCAACTGTACGGTAATATTAACTGTGCTTGTTAACATCTTCCTAAAATTTCAATGTTGGAATTTTCTTATCACAATTCAATATATTTTATCATAGATAAATAAAATTAGAATAAAAGCGATTAATGTTACTATTAAATTATTTCGTCATTGAAAATAAAAAACTTCAACCGTTAAGATTATTATAAAAATATTAATGATATGTTAATGAAAAACTAAAAATACGTTTTAAAATTTTACGACGCCATAAAACTCAATCCCGTATTTAGGTACATTTAACAGTACCTACGTTAGAAGTCAACAAATCGGGATGACATGCAAGTTTGGATTTAAATCCAATTAGGATGTACAAGGT
The DNA here is from genome assembly GCA_947086505.1 of Morpho deidamia. Taxonomy (NCBI): domain Eukaryota; kingdom Metazoa; phylum Arthropoda; class Insecta; order Lepidoptera; family Nymphalidae; genus Morpho; species Morpho deidamia. The sequence goes on from CAMTZC010000009.1 coordinate 10,261,855, forward strand.
AGAAGGTTCAAGTAATAGCTTCCTAAGATCGAATCAGGATAATTAGTCCTCGTCTTGGTGAGCAAAGACACTTTGTATGTATCAAAAATCAATCAAATCAAAAATATTTATTCTCATCACAAATACATTATATAAATAATATACAGAATCTGGGACCCTCCTAGTAAGTTACTAGTATTTCTACTAGTACTTGTGACAGGGGGCCCCGCTCTTCCATAACATTTCATACGTAATGAGAAATATAATTATAGCAAAATAATTAAGATTATTACTTTTGAAAATATAATTGTTAAGTTCGTGCTTGTATTGTGTATGTGTTTGTGTTAGTGTGTGTGTGTGTGTGTGTTTCTGAGTTTTTATATCAATGCTTCTGTATCATCATAGTTTAAGCCGAGTAGCCATTTTAACACAAGTTCTTTACATTTGTAAAAGTTTACAGGATATATATTTAATATTTTATTTACGCGATTATATATATTGTTAGATATTAAGAAGAATTGCCGGGATGCAAACTTAGTTTTTGATTTGTAAGTGCATGTTATAACGTTTTTCCTTCTTTTTTTATTATTCTTTCCGTCAAAAGGTGCTACCTTGTGAACTTTAAGTATACACTGCAGTAAGTATAATTTTCTTACGCTTAATATCTCACTTTCAGTATAAAGCTTTTCTGTTGAATATTTTCTACATTTAAAGAGCATTACTTTTAATAAAGATCTTTGCCCTCGTTCTACTTCGAGAAATTTTGTCTTTAAAGCTCCACCCCAGACTGGGGTGGAGCTTTAAAGACAAAAATACGGATAAAAAAAAATACGGATAGTCCACTATACATTTAACACTATATATTTTTTCTATTTACTGTATAGCGGATTATAGCAAAATAATTTTAAATGTGAGTCTGCTTAGTGATCGTGATTTGAGTTATTCAATACATCCATTTTGAATCCGATCAAGTGAGATCGAAACAAACACAAAAACCTCGATTATGTCCGTTGCATGATTCAAATATATAAGTATAAGTGATACACGCGATATAACTATAACGATAAAAAAGCAAATTTATACATTAATTAACATATTATACTAAAATAATCACAACTTTTATTTTCATTACAGATGTTATTCTTACGGATCATTAGTTACGTAATCATTAATGAAGCTGTTCGATGCTAAAACAAGTTTTGTAGATAAGCGGCTACGTACTGACAAATTTGTGCGATAAAATACCACATGCCACATTTGAATATTACGAAACGTGCAATACCCGTCGCATAATACTGCCAACTTTCGTTTCGTTTTCGATTACTTCCTATGTTTAATTTATTCGTAGTTTACATACTAGCTTTCTTCTACTTTATTGAGCCAAACCACACTTCATTGAGCCTGAAAGCACGCTATATTCTCATTCTCTAAGTTCAGTATTAAGATCAAGTGAACTTAATTGATCTTTATATAGTAAAACTGAATAAAAAAATAATAAAATCTATCATACTACATCTATATACATATATCATATCTGAATATATACATTTCTCATTAACGTCCTTTTTAAATTAATGGCATCAGGCAAGAAGTAGATAAAATAAGTGTCAGCTTGATATTTTAGTGGTAAGTATTAATCTTAAAGAGCTTAAAAAGTGCAAAAATGATCAGGCGTAGTTCATAATAAATGATTTTGCTTGATCTCGCACAGTTAAGATGATCAAATGTCTATTTAATGAGGTGTAAATATTTAGATTGCTTTGACTAACACTAAGCTCTCGAGTAGAATGTTTGTTTGAAGTAACGCCTAGGCCTTGCGATTTTGTCGTGGAGTCTATCTCCTGATGATGCTTCGGTTGCGGGGCGAAACGATTGTTGAGTTTGTGATAGTGAACCTGTGTAGTGCTTGTGTATTGTGGTGGAAGTGGTGGAGGTTTGCGCATATGTTTTTTTTTTTACGAATCCTGCATGTAACGGGTATGAAAAAACGTATAGTCCACTATACATTTAGCACTATATATATTTTCTATTTACTGTATCGCGGATTATAGCAAAATAATTTTATTATTACTTTTGTATTATGGATCTCCGCAAAGTAACGCCTAATTCTATAAATTATTTAACGCCTAGGCCGTTAGGTTAGAGAAGTAGAGACGATTCTCTTGCTTAGGCAGGTAGATGATGCAGCCACCTAGCAGATGCAGTTACCTATTTCTAACGGTGTACTTATTTCAGTGTCGTATTGTAGTTATTTTCTTTGACATTTAAATAAATTCAAATGACAAGGTTTACTCATAAAAGTGTTGTTCTCCTATTTGAAAGCGATGACTATGATAGTCGCAATGTATCAATCGTGTTACGTAATCTAGGATCAGATGTATGGTATTTCAACGATTAACGGTGTACGCCATCTAGGCGTACTGTATAAAAAAGAAAACGTTAATGTTGCAACATTTTAGTGTCTCTAGTACGCGAGATGAGGTTCAAATACTTGCTATGATCATACCGGGCCGCGCCTCGCGTTTTCCCTATGCCAGTGAACTTGGTTGTTTAATTATTTAATGCTTTAGACTTGTGTATATGAAATAAATTGTCAAGAGCGTTACTTTATAGGAGTCTGTAGTACAAATGCTGCTTTTTTACAGTTCAAAACGTGAGAGAAGAATATTAGAATATTAGGTCCTTACATATGAAATTGGCGTTTTGTCGTACTGGCCACTTTGATCTCAAATATTACCTTTATGGTTAGGAATTCCAAATTCAAATTCATACATCTATTTACTCATGCATTTGTGTTTCAAACCCCCTAATTCATTTGTTTTTTTCTTTGTGTCACTCTGTTTACAAAATGGAAAACATGAAATATCGCGTTATTTACGAGTATGAGTTCCACCGTGGCACCAGTGCTGCAGAAACGGCTCGAAGGGTTAATGATGTGTATGGTGACGGTGTCGCAAAAGAAAACACAGTGCGTTTTTGGTTCCCACGATTTCGTTCTGGAAATTTCGACCTGCCGAACAAGCCTCGTGGACGGCCGGAGGCCAAAGTCAAAAATGAAGAATTGAAGGCTATTGTGGAAGCGGATCCATCGCAAACCACGTCCGAGTTAGCTGCAGGCTCCGGTGTTAGTGATAAAACTATTCTTATTCACTTGAAGCAAATTAGGAAGGTGAAAAAGCTTGAAAGGTGGGTACCTCATGAATTGAGTGAAGCAAACCGACAAACGCGCATCGACTGCTGCGTTACGTTACTCAACCGGCACAATAATGAAGGAATTTTAAATCGAATAATTACCTGTGATGAAAAGTGGATCCTCTACGATAATCGGAAGCGCTCATCGCAATGGCTGAACCCTGGCGAACCAGCCAAATCCTGCCCAAAGCGAAAATTGACTAAAAAAAAGTTGCTTGTAAGTGTTTGGTGGACTAGTGCCGGTGTCGTTCACTACAGCTTTCTTAAATCTGGCCAGACGATTACGGCAGATATCTATTGTCAGCAACTGCAAACCATGATGGAAAAGCTAGCTGCTAAACAACCGAGGCTGGTCAATCGCTCTAGGCCACTGCTGCTTCAGGACAACGCTAGACCAAACACTGCACAACAGACGGCTACCAAATCAGAGGAGCTTCAATTAGAATGTCTTAGACATCCACCGTACTCTCCGGACCTTGCTCCAACAGATTCCCATTTTTTTCGCAATTTGGATAACTACTTGCAAGGAAAAAAATTCAACTCCGATGGGGCAGTCCAAACAGCCTTCAAAGATTTTATTGATTCCCGTCCGAATGGTTTTTTTAGTAAGGGGATCAATGAACTACCTATGAGATGGCAAAAGTGCATACATAGCAATGGTACATACTTTGATTAATTAAATATATTTCATTAAAAAAAAACGACTTTATGTTCCTCCCATAGAAAACGCCAATTTCATATGTAAGGACCTAATACATACACTTTCATATAACATAAATTATTTATAAAATTGCTTGTTAATAATCTAATTTATACAAATATATTATGGTAATTATTTATTTACTTTCAGACGATTAATCAGGTTAATATTATAAGTTAAACATATATACATATTTTGGTGGAAAAATTTTTTTTTGGGATATTTGCTATTCGCAATTTTCATTCAACACAAAATATTATAAGGCAGCTAAAGTCCAGTGTCATTTTATTTGTTCAATAATAATATTGATAAATGTGTTTACATAGCACATTTTTGATACATCGATTTACTAGTGTGTTATCGACAACAATTGGGTTAAGCATTTAACCAAAAATCCTTATCAGAAATTCACTAGAAAGTAGAGGTATTGTTCAATATCAAAGTTAGTTGTTTCTAAGTTTAAATAACTTTTCTAATGTAGAGTTATGTATAATTCAGTTAACATAACTTATGGCAAGAGTACATAAATTCATATTTGTTATATTCCTTCGAAATTAAAGCTAATATTATAAATACGGCAGTCTGTCTGTCACGTTTTCACGCCTAATCTACTAGATCAATACTTTTGGAATTTGGCACAATTAAAGCTATAATCGGGGTTGCATATTGAATAGAACATGGGGTAACATAGAGAATTGGCTGACCCATTGGCGCAGTGGGTAGGAAACCTTCAGCTACGCGGGTCGTGGGTTCGATTCCCGCCGAGTGCCAACATATTCTGTAAACAATTTGTCGGTTCTTCGAGCCTCGGTGTATATTTGTATTTAAGTATGCATTTAAATTTATATATGTATATATTTACCAGTTGTCTGTTACCCATAACACAAGTGTTAAGTTTGGACTTTTGGACTTACTTTGGGGATGGACGACCGTGTGTCTCATATATTTATTTATTGAGAAAAAATAAAAAAAATCTTTCTGTAAAAGACACAGTATTGAGTAAACTGAAACGCTTCAGTTCGCGCTGACGAACTCGAGAGCATCACTAGTAGTATAACTGAGGGCATTTAAAAACAAATGAAGGCAAGAACGAAGTCGCGGTCATAACTAGTACTTAATAACAAGCTATCAATACTATATGGGATTCCTAGTACTTAATAAAGCCATTGCCTTGGCCGGTTTGTCGGCCGCACCGTTTGCTGACCGAGTGGATATGGCTTCCTGTATTAATAAGGCCGGCTAATCCATTTAGGACTTAACTAGGTCTCATGTTAATAATACTTGTATTATAGTTCCGAGCGTTGTAACTAAGCAATGCACTGTTGAGGCAAACTTGTATCTTTCGGAATCGGAAACAATCCAAACAGTGTTGGCAACCCTAAGTCCAATGTCATATGTTTTTAGGTAGATGAATTACTAGTTCAGTGACTGGCCCGTTGGCGCAGTGGGTAGTGACCCTGCCTTCAGCTCTGCGGGTCGCGGGTTAGATTCCCTTCGAGGGCCAACATTTTCTATCAACAATTTGTTGGTTCTTCGCCTGGGTGTGTATTTGTATTTAAGTATGTATTTGAAATTATATATGTAGTATATTTACCAGTTGTCCGTCACCTATAACACAAGTATTAAGTTACTAACTTTGGGAATGGACAACCGTGTGTGTAAGTGTCCCATATATTTATTATTTATTCGCACATATGTTCGAGTTGTTATACGTTATGTAACATGTTACTAACACCATGCAAGCGTTGTTTTGCCATATAAATTATTTCTAGGAATTATAAAAAAATAAAAACAATTGTCCCAAAAATAAATAAAAAATGTCAGAGGTGGAAATCCTTTATCATTTAGGGGTATGTCAAATAGATAGTAGCCAATTCTAAGACCTACTGAATATGCATATAAAATTTTATCAAAATCGGTCAAACCGTTTCGGAGGAGTATGGTAACTAACATTGTGACACGAGACTTTTATATCTAAGATGCAGTTAAGTTTGATTTTGAACAACTATTGTAACTCATACAGAATTAATTCTTAACAAAAGTAAACTTTTATAATCTTATTATCCCACAACTAGGCCGCCTCTATTCGTTTTTTAACAGAATTGGTAGGTTGCAATTATCCCTTACACACATAAGTTTTTACAGTAAAAATTGGTGCCTGTCGAGGAATCAAACCCGTAATTCCCTCAAAAGAGACGCGCTTTTCTAATCCTCATCAAATAAGTTACTTAATTTTATCATTCTAACATTATGATAATCATAACACCATATGATTTAAATGAATATGTTGGTAGTAATAACAAAATATAAAATAACATGCGCGAAAATAAATTCAACGGGCCTTACTCATGGGTCATGGCATAACATGCATTACTTTCAGTACGAAGCGACAAGTCTCTAGTCTTGTGTGAATTAAAACATAATGAAACACTACGACCATTATGATAAAACTATTGGTCAATAAAAGATTGTTAATTTTTATTAGCCAATATTTCTCTGATAATGATCTGATTTATACTGTCTATGTATTAAAGTAAGATATCGTTATCTTAATTGTAAAACGATATAAATACGGATTGACGCAGAGTCAAGGAAGGATTCAAAGAAATTTTAAAATTGTATTAAGAGCTTATCCTACTCCCGAAAACTTTAATGCCACCTAAAGGAGCGATTCCATGCATTTAGAGTTGCAATCTATACTTTTAAAACTAAGTCCCCGAAAGCTATCTGTCTGTATTTGACAGATTTTCTCATAATCTACTGAACGTATTTTTGTACGGTTTCTATCAAAAGATTCTGGAAGGTTTAGTTTCATATTACATAACTCTTTAACACAATTAAATAGTTGTCGGGAATTGTCGGGACTCGTCTGTTGGGAGTTTTAGTTCCGTGCGCCGCGTAAACCAACAGAGAAACACTAGTATAAGATAATTGTAAATTTATAAAAATACGATAAAGTCCGATACAGCATGTCTCTATTTGTTATGGTTAAAATTTCAATCATTCAAATTAAAATTCAAAATATTCTTTATTCAAGTAAATTTGTAAACAAGTGCTTTTAAATCGTCAACATCTACTTATCTAAATACAGAAAAGTTTTAATTAAGCGTAAAAATATGCTTATACGTAAGGCATATTAAACAATTGAAGATCATTTGAATGATAAAAATGCTTGGATTTGAAAATCCTTTCAGCTCCAAACAAGACTGCAAATAAATAATGTAAATTTAAATGTTTGAAAGATTGACCGCCGAGTTTCTTGCTGGTTCTTCTCGGTAAGAGCAACATTCCGAATCAGTGTAGTTTAATATAATTATTGATTCTTGACGATTCAAAAGTGCTTGAAAAAGCCTACTTGAATAAAGATTATTTTGATTTTAATTTCTACTGCTGGTTCGGAAAGCTGTTCCTACCGAGAAGAACCAGCAAGAAACTCGGCGGTTGCTCTTTTTAAAGAATAATTTCAAGATTCAAAAGCACTCAATAAAATATATTGAATAAATAGCATTTTTAATTACATTGAATTGTCATATCCCTCGTTATAGCCACTAAGTCGCCAAGAGTATTTAACAGCACCTAATTATCATAAATAACAGGTAGATCTCCATAACTGTCTTTACGCTTTTAAATGTTCAAGATTACTGCTTTTTCCATGTATTTTAATAATACTTTATTATCCCTAAGTGTTCTAAGCATTTAGCGTGATTTAGCTAAGCACATTCCGTCATGATTCATTTGTTTTTTGTGACGCGTCACTACCAAGATACTTACATACATTAAAAAGTTTAATTGATAAAAAAATCCCTAATAAGGTAACAATCTTACTAAGATTTACTGATTACGCACGAATCTAATATGTAATGTAATTAAATACATTTTTGTTTTAAGTTATTGTATTTTACCAAGAGATATTTATTAGTCACGTAGGTACTCGCAAAGGCATTTTTTTTGGACTTGAGAACAGAACACATTTACAGAACAGGTTTCTAAATTATATGTAAGTTTATTATATTTGAAGTAGGTATATTAATATATTAATATAAGGTAACGGTATTTTTATTAATTTTCAACTTACCTTCAATTTTAGTGTTAACAGTTGCAAAAGAAATCCAGTCAAAATTTATTTTAATAAGTTTTTATCACAAAAGTACATCATGTAAACAATAAGGCACAATTTTCTCTCAGTAATTTTGATTCACACTGTTTTGTTAGGTTCTACAACACTCGCGCGGGAATTTCGCGGCGCATTGTTCTTATAAACGAACACTAGAAACGAGCATAACGTACGACACCACTCCTGCGATTACGTACTGCGAATACAAAACAATACGCGCCGCTTGAATTGAGTCATCGCGTGATTAATTGTAGCTTACGTTGACATCTATGGGAAATCATTCACATTTTATATTCCATTATCTAATGTTCATGAACAACTCTGCTATTCGCCGCTAGATAGCGATCAAAATTTTTAATTTGAATTAAATAAACAATGATTGTTTAGATGTAGAAAATAAGCAGTACACAATTTGTGGTAACCTAGAATTAGTCTTTTTGTTATCTTTATTATAGTTTACTTAACAGAGCGACATGGTCACATATGGTGACAAAGCTCTTTAAGTAAAGAAAAAAAAAAAAAAAAACAATGATTGTATTATCTTCATTTTATTAGAATTTTATTTATATTTTTAATTATATTTTCAAAATCATATAATTTTTTACAACATAATAATTGTTTTTTTTAATTACGTATCTTCGGTGACTTCACTTTATTCTAGTTACTAGTTACTTGTCTATAGAACATTCTTTCTCTGTCAAAATGGCTGCCGTACAGGAGGTGCGTGCTGTATTTTACTGTGAATTTTAGTTATGTACTACCTATAAACAAAATAACTTCGTTAATTTGAATACTTCCTTGGTGTTTACAGGCGAGACGTGAACCAATTCAGGCCGTCCAGGTTTTTGGACGTAAGGTGAGTTATGTTCTCTTCCACGTGTTTACTGCATTTGCCCGCGTTACTCAGTTTTTAGTATTTTATAAGTACTTATGTTATCATATTTATTGGTGTTTCCGATAAGCCAATTTATATTTAACTCAAATATATATCTTACAACGGTAATACGGTAAATTACACTTGCCATTTTTACATCCCAGCCGCCTAACCTATATACTTTGAACCGTTTTAAATGGAAAACGACGGTTAAATTTTTGTGTAACATCTCATCTACAATTTAATACATGTACATTATGGTGAAAGAGCCTTTGTTATCTAAATAACAATTCATTTTATAATAACCTACAATGCCAATCATAATTGCTGGTAGCGGTGTATTAGGTCTTTATCAGTCCGAGATGCCTTAAAAAGAAACCACATCGAATAACGTTTATATCTACATATGTTCTGGAGTGATAGTTAGGTTCTTTAATAGTCATTTTTGATCTGTTTTTTTTAAAGGCTTACTTTGACACCAGTCATTTAGACTGGTCGTGCAATTTCAATTCAAAGTTCCTACTATATTACACATTTGTTTTTCAGAAATGATGTTATGACTTTTGTAGCTATAATTAGTTTTGACATTTTTAAGAGTAAATATAGACTAGAAACCACAAGAAGCCTGTTTTGATGCACCAGTCATTTTGACTGGTTTGGTAGAAATAGGTATATTCAAATCGCGTATATCTAGTGTTAAGAAACCAGATCAAAAAACCGTTTGACTTTTTTTTACACTAAGAACTTACCTCATTATAAAGTTTCATTCATTAAAGTAGTGAGAGCATGTATTTTGGCCATCAAACATAGATATTGTTTTATGTATTTTTTTATATTTTAACAAACTTGTTTATACTTAGTTAAGTGTCTGTTTTAATTAAAATAGTCATCAGTTTTGCTGACTTTTATGTTGCTCTGTGAAATAATATTGTAACACCTATTTAAATTTTTTAGAAAACAGCAACTGCAGTTGCTTATTGCAAGCGTGGTCATGGTGTTCTACGGGTGAACGGCCGCCCACTTGACCTGGTGGAACCCAGGTTGCTTCAATACAAATTACAGGAACCTATCTTATTGCTTGGCAAGGTATGCATATATTTTATAGTAGCAATATTTATTTTGTATATACAAGGTTAATTTTTTTAATTAAATTAATAACTGCTTGTGTGGAAGAGTAGTAGCTGATTGTTTTTTCTGCATGCATTATTTGCAAGGACTACCAAATCTATAATTGTGTTTTGATTTATGTATAAAAAGTTTTTACTTTATTTCCTTGGTCTCAGTAGTTTTTATTAATGTTTTTTTGGTATTGATACATATTATATTGATATATATGTTATATAAAATTTTAGTTTGTTTAATTACATATTTTCATATAAATGATAAATAAAGAAAGTAATCTGTAAATTAAAATTTTACATGTTAATTACTTTTAAACACTGTTGTATATAAGCAAAATTCAATAAAAATTAAAATAACTTGGAATTTTTATGCAATTTTTCAAAACAACATTTGGTTGCTCACTTGGTGTCCAAAAAGCCTTAATTATGATATCTAATAGAATATATATCTGGTATTTATTTCAGAATATAAGTGATACTAACATTGCATGTTGACTGCACATTTTTAGTATGCTCAAGTCACATTTTGTGTATTTTTTTAATATTATTAAATTGTATTGTTTGTATGATTTTTATTTATTTAAAAGTACAATTATAACAAAATAATATGTATAATAATTTTTAGTTTCATTTTTAACAACAAAAATTAACAGCATCATTATTTTAGTCTATTCAATTATAAAAATATATATTTTTTTGATAATATTTACTGGGTGTAAATTGTTTTGGAAATTAATTATCAACTTTTTCACTTAAGAGGTTTGCTTTTTTTTCTTGGTAATCATAAGATTAAAATTTAAAAGCTAATAAAAGTTAAAAATATTTTTCAAGTAAACAAGTTCTTTCCAGTTGCTAACTCAATTGCTGGTCTGGAAAATTGTTTGTACACAATAGAGCCAACTAGAAACTCAGTATTTTCTCTTTTTATAATATAATTCTTATAACTAGTTTATGATGAATAACACTTATTCCGAACCTGAGTATCCTTGGATGTGAAGTAAACATATATTCTGATATCATTTAATTTCTATGAAATCATAGTATATTATAAATTGTTGCATTTTTAATGTGTGATATATCTACATTTGCAGGAAAAATTCTCAGGGGTTGACATCAGAGTCACAGTTAAGGGGGGTGGTCATGTAGCTCAAGTGTATGCCATAAGACAAGCTATTTCCAAGGCCCTTATTGCCTTTTATCAAAAATGTAAGTTGATGTAAATACATACTTGTTCTGAAATTGCTTAAGTATGATTTATAGAATTAGGCGTTACTTTGTGGAGATCCATAATACAAAAGTAATAATAAAATTATTTTGCTATAATCTAATTTTATTACTATATTTGCTCAAGTATGTTTGTAGTGTCCTGTCTTGTTTTATGTTGTGTTGTGTTACATTTTACAGTTATACACGGACAGCTTGATCAGTCAAGATGGACTGTTTACAGCTGCTTTGAACAGTGGACAGTACAGTGAAATTTCACTGGCATGAGTCATACACTGATTGCTCAAGATGTCGACAACTCTTACACAGTTATCTCCACCCACAGCCTTCGTTTGTAATTGAAACTGCTAACTGATCTAGTTATCAATGGCAGCTTCAAGTTGGTGACTCTGACTACAAGAGCTGTCGGTGTATGTTTATCACTGGCTAATCACTTGAGCACTTAATGTATGGCAAGCTTTAGTCACATTTTATGTATCATCATACTTGTGTCACTGAACCTAGTTTTCAACTACTTAGAATAATGGCCTTTTTCTTTGTTGGTATCTACACAGGAAAAGATGTATGCAAAAACTAGTAGGCGAAAATTTTTTTTTTAAATTAAAGTCCCAGTACATAATTTAAAGTGGCAACATCACTGTAGAATTCTATTTTGCAAATGATGAGTTGATATAAAATAAATTACCAAAAATTAGTATAATTACCTGACCGGTGTTTTGCTAGTTTCCATCTTAAGATGTAATATGAGAAGTATATGTTTATTAATCGTATCTAAAGTGCACTTTATGTATGACTCCTAATGTAATAAAACCTCTTCACTTAAGAGATCTCATTGTATATATCATATAACAGCCTTATGGACCAATCTATTTTCGACCACTTTGCAAGAGGCTTGTTAAGCAAAGAATATACTTACATAACAATTAATGTATAATCTATTTATGAATCTTGCCGAATGAAATGAACCCCCTTCTTTCCAAAGCCATCTTACCACATGTAAGTTGGTCATTTCACAGAAGGTAGATTATATTGTGACATTACCAAACGGCAAATGATACTAAATATCTTGCTTGTTTGAAGTGTACACTACATTATAGTAAATAGGATGTTACATATCACATGCTTAGTATTAAAGAGACCTAATTAAAAATTAGACTTAATTGAGTTAAACACATTGTAATCCTAATTACAATGCCATCTATGACATCACTCAACGAACTACCTAAAACTAATGTTTTCTTGCCCTTCCTAGGTATGGGTCTCTTTTCCATACTCGAGTTTTATCAGAGCCATGCATCGCTTTATTGGAATTTGTTACAAACAACTTTTTTTAACTAGGTCATTTTTAATACTAAGCGTGTAATATTTTTAGTAAAGATGCCTAATTCTATACTTTTAAGTGTTACTATCATATACTATAGCTGTGTGGTTGAGTTTAATACAATCCCCTTATTTAACTTTTGTGCTCGCTGCACTTAGTTCATTTTGAAAGTATAATATCCAGCAGTAATATCCAATAGTAATAATTAGTTGTTTTAATTATTGTGGACGCTAAATAAAAACAATTTTATTCATTGTATTCCAACTTAATTTTCCAATTTAATTATATTTTCATCTTACATAAATATACCAACTCTTTCAGATGTAGACGAAGCTTCAAAGAAGGAAATTAAAGATATCCTCGTTCAATACGATAGGAGTTTGATGGTAGCTGATCCCAGGCGCTGCGAACCCAAGAAGTTCGGCGGTCCAGGGGCGCGCGCAAGATACCAGAAATCTTACCGTTAACACGTTGTGGGGCGACGCCGTTTGGTATTGCTTTGGTTCTTTACAATCACTGCAATATCATTCGGTGGTTTTAAAAATAAAAAATTAAAAAATTATATACTTTTATTTACATTCTTCTTAAAGCTTGACCTTATTTGCGTTTCTGCAAACTTGCGATAATCAAATGTTTAAGCTATGTGATCTTTATCAAGTCTTTCGGATCAAATTTCTGGTCAGGCATAAATACTTTTAGTTAGGTTTATATAAAAATAGTATTGTGGCAAGGATATTGACACTTATAAAGCGCTTTTCTGTGGAGGGACAATGAGGAAACCTAATGTGTGTGTAACCCTAACCTGTGGAAAGGTTAGGGTTATCCTGAATCATATTTGTAACCTATGAGTCCGTACACGTATCTCTTGCATGACGTATCCGAAAAACACTACAGCACCTTTAACACTGGCCTTCCGGAAGAGCAATAAAATCGGTGAAAAATGGGGGGAAAAGACTTCATCCAGAATATATTTCATCATTCTTGATTTCAGAGCTTCATTATTACGGCTCTGCTGTAAATAAATACCTATCTTATTGTTAAAATTGGAATTAAATATAGGTATTAGGTAGGTTTATTATAATCAAACAAAAAATAGTCTTATTTTAACTGTGTCTTGGGGTTATAATCAGTGAGGAGGGATTAATATAATGTGATAAAACGAGTGTAAAGTGTGAATGTGTGACTAGAGCCTAAAAAGAGAAGAGTAGCGCTAAAATGGATATTTGACAATTGAAGGGAAGGAGCATGATAACTTGATAAGTCTTGGGTTATAATGACACAGAGATGGGCTAATATTAAAACAAAATTTTCCATAATATTTATTTAGATTCACAAATGTCTTTGATTTTCGTCATTTTTATAATAATTAATTTAATTAAATGCAAATTACAAAGTACGACGCACTTCATGTTAAATCCAATTCTTATGATCAAATGTTAATAAAAACAAATATAATTTTTTAATCAAATATAAGTTAACAAGAAAAACACAAATTATCTTAGATTAAAACAATCACGTGATTAAAAATGTAACATTTTAGTCCTTTTAGGTATGTTATACTTATGATTTTTTTTGTAATGGTTACCGTTCCTTATTTTGAAAATGGATCATTTAGGAATAAGCGCTTAGATACGTGATATTAATAAGTTTTTTTTATGATTTTTTAACTGAATTTGATTCGGTAAGTAGTAAAGTACTACTTTACTACTTTAATAAGTTTTTTTTATGATTTTTTAACTGAATTTGATTCGGTGTAATTGATATTTCCGTAAGTATAAAAAATTACAATATTCCGCCTTTTCATACTAGATTATAACATTAAATTTTATTTTATGCAGGACAATATCTTCCCAAAGTTCTATAGAGAGCATACTCCATATCTTTCACAATATTTTCAATGAACATCCTAAATATCAACAATGACAAAATATAATTTTTCTGTAATTTTAAATAAAATTTTGAATTTAAATGTATATGTTGTATTGTTATGTATATTTAAAATATGTTTTAAATTTTCAAGGACTTTCATTTTTTTTTAATACCGTATTGGTTAACTGGAATTGTACCTTCAATAATTTAATATACATACATAATCTTTGTAGATTATGTATGTATATTAAATTTAATTCCAGGTTATCATTGCTAAAAATATGAGGAATAAGACCTTTACCCAGAAGAGAGATAGTAATAGGCGCTATTTTAATCGGAGTACGCTACACTCTACAATCTACACTATTGTAGTACCTACACTAAGTAGATAAATATATATATAGACATACATATATTTAGTTTATAACATTATCTTAACATGCCGTGTTAAAATTATTCATTTATTATTAGTAAGTTAATGTCTTTTAATAATTAATAATAAGAATACTTTAAAACAAGGGTTAGTAACAGATCATCATAGAGGTAAAACAAATAATATCTTTACACCAGTTTCTAAATTGAAACTGCTATGTATGTATTGATAATTGACCTTAGCATAGCCTTCTCATAGCCGTATTTTTATTTTGAAAAAAGAAACATTCTGTGTACAGTACACTACATAAATATTACCTAACTACAGTAATTAAGATAAAATTATCTTTGTAACTATTTGTAAAAGTAGGAGTTACTTTATAGATTTTAATAAAACAAAAGTAAAAAATTATATTTAATAATGAACGTGCGTGAAATAATTTTATCCACGTAATTATTACGATTATTAAAGGAATTGACAGCAAAATATTTTTAACATTCTCTTTGTATCTTAATTTAAAAAATAGATATTACGTTATCAGTATAACAAAAACTTTGTTGCCAAAAAAGCTGTATAATAGCCAACTTTAGCTGCCTGGAGACATATCGAGAATTTTTATAGACAAGATATCATAGACAATAAAATTTTAGTTATAGATAGACTATAGACAATATTTTCTTAGGAAAATGAGTATCTATACTCATTAGTTCTCCGTTTTCTCTTCTTGTACATCTTCAAACTTGGCGCCCATTCTCTTGAGAGCGATAACAGCAGCTACGGCTTTAGCCCAACGTTTTTTGATGACGTATCTTTTCAGCTTCGCTTTTGTAACGTGTAACTCGGTGCAAAGCGCGGATTGTATCAGCCAGGGATGGGTCAGCGTGTCTGGTGCTGGCAAACGATCTCTGAAGGTAAAAGTAAATAAATCAGTTCTTCTAATATCGATCAGTGTATTTTCTCTCTATATATGTCATTATATTTCTCATTTATATTTGTCATTTGTATTTCTGTTCTATAGATGTCATCTACCGAGCATAGGTAGCTTCAGGATTACCCATAGAGTTATTATTCTGCAGTAAAGTTGCCATAGGCAGACCTGTAAGTGCCTGTAAGGGCGTCACAATAAATAATGAGAGGGAAGATAAAATTTGTATACTTTGAAAAGTTACTCCTTCAAACATCATACAGCAAGAAACTCGCCTGTTATCTATAATCCTAATCCCTACTAATATTATAAATGCGAAAGTTTGTAAGTACGGATGGATGTTTGTTACTCTTTCACGAAAAAGCTATCGGACGGATTTGGATAAAACTTTACAGTTATATAGGTTATATATCGGAATAACATCATCATCATTCAACATGTTACAAACATGTCACATGATTTGGCTAAGTATTTTACGACCGGCCTCCTGCCTGACGTCAACTTACCTGAGTCGCCTTTTACGACACCTCAGTAAGAAATGAGGGTGGTCTATTCTATGCAGCCGGATACCACACGGCACATATACCTTAGTCGCCTCTTACGACACCTCGGTAAGAACGGAGGGTGGTCTATTCTATTCTGCCGGATACCACACGGCGTATATATCGGAATAACATATAGGCTACAATTTGTAATGATTTTATATAATATAACGATACATTCCAATAAAGTCGAATAAAAACTGGCCTCTGAGAGCTATCGTGGCGTACGCTGCCTAAACCATTAATGTTACACAAAGATGATGTACCGTATTATTTGTTTTTAATAGTTCTAAATAAAAGTTCGCGACAGCCTAAATTAAATAACACACCTTTTATGTGGAAGCCACTATGACCAAAATTGTGAATCATAAAGTTAATTAAATCAGATACTATTTTACAATGCATATTTTAATATATTTATCAAACTCTTATAATTTTAGTATATTTATCAATTAAATGGAGCGCCATAGAGTGTCTTATAAGCGCGGGACGCGAAGATTGTATGGAATCCCTTTGTTTTGAGTAAATAAATAAATATATATCTTTAAATATTAAGTAAAAAAAATTGTAATGATCTGTCACGAAACTTAATGTGGCAGACCAAATTCCACGCAATTCTAAGCGCAAATCTCGAGAACAGCGTGCTGATTTTTCTAAATAATATTCCTTGAAGTACGATGATGGTTCTTAAAGAGAGAAAAAATAAAAAAAATGAAAAAGTCTAAAAACAATACTCTTCTATATTTCTACAGAAAAGATTCGTAATAATAGTTAATAGTCAATTTGAACTTTAATACCATACTATAAAGTTTAAGTGTTAGTGAGGGGTTCCGGGGAGGCAAAAAAATTGAGTGACCTTAGTATTGTATAAATATAAATTCTGAAATTGTAATGTTCATTGTGATTTTTGGTGACTATTAAAATTAAACGTTTTGTAATTTTTATTTTTTGACATTATATATTATTATTGTTGACTTATCAACTTTTTTTTTCTTATTAGCTGACCCGGTGTCTCGAAGAGCAGAATAAATATTTAAAAATATGAAAAATTAAAGAATCGCCAGCTAGTTCCTTATAAAACATAACTATTAACTCATAACTATTTACACTTCCACGCACTTTTATTTTTTAAATAATCCTCCCCGATTTAAAAAGGTTTTTTTGTATAAAGCATCCTTTCTAGTTATTTTATACTGCAATGGGAAACCTCGAACTGATTATGGATATTTTTTATAATAAAACCCACAAACGAATAACGTACTTTTTAAAGTAAGGAATATAAACAGGAGCCGCGAGCTTATTTTGTTCAGACAGCCACAAAAACAGAGCGCCAGTAGATTAAAAGTGTCACTAGATAATATATGGTGGTTATCACATAGAATTATTATAATTAAGAGTAAGGACGGCATCCTAAAATGTGCCATATTGCAATACATATAAGACGATGATGATGCAGATGATGAGAGATAGATGGTCTATCTCTCTTTTTTTGTGAGCTTAGACAAAGATGAAGGTATAAGGGTATATAAGGTGAAGATATGAGGGTACCATCTACTTCTCATTATTTATTGTATTATTGTCACTTTTTTTTTCGAACTGACTATGCTGTTAGCCCTAACGGCTTTTACAGCGACACCGGGCGGGACGGGCGAGCGCAGAATCATTGTCAAGAATGTGAAATACAATGAGTAGGGCGTTGAAGTTGTACTAGCTAGCAGGGTGCCTCTTGTGAGGTCGACAACGACGCGTAGTGGAGGGCTGATAGTATAACTTTAATTAGTCATTACGACGTCGGAAGGATGGCGAAAAGCCACGACCAACCGACGTCAGAAAATTGGGACCTCGTCTTTGCTGGTCTCAAACAAGAAATTGTTTGCGATCGTTATTTGCTCGTCAGGGTCATATAGGACGCTTTTTGAACGAACATTGTCACTTACAAGACTGCCTATGGCTCCCCTTACTCAAGGTACAAGAACTTTATGCGTAAGTTACGCATATTTAAGCGAATTCTCTCATGCACGTTATACATAAATGTGAGTAGCAATCTATTACCCATTTTTACACTATCTTGCATTTTTATATAAACAAAATCATCATTTTTGTACATCGTATAATACACTGGTTTCTTTTTTGTATAGGATTGTTTTATGTTTTACAATAGAATAAGGAAATCGAAATAAAACAATAAATTCTATTAAGCCTTATATTTTAACAACGTACACGTTATAACAATAAATTATTAATAAAATCAATACACTATATACTTAAGTACGTATAAGGAACATATTGAAATTACGTCGGGGTATATATAAGACATAAATTGTAAAATTATTTACATAAAAGTACAAAAATTATTTACTATTGTCAATGTAATTTCATCTACAGTTGACTCAACGAGACATGAGCTTGATGTCGCACACTTAGTGACCATTCCAAATTTAAAAAGCTATTAAAAAAATATAATGATCTTAATTTTAGGCAACGACCGTATACTGTGATGATTCTATACCATTATAAAACTTAGACAAAAAACATGAGAACAGATGTAGTAATAAATATAGTAATCAATCATTAATAAAATGATTACTAGGTCACTTTTAACCAAATACGATCAGTAGGCCGCCTATCATGAACTTTTAGAAACGATTCGACGAACGATGAAGTGAGGATTGTATTGGGGTCGTAATGTTTGTAAAGGAAAACGTTATATAAACTATAGATAACTCTGTCTCTCTTACTCAAATGTTAAGAACGTCCGTTATGGTATGAAAAAGCAAAACAATTTAGGTTACGTCTTCAATTGAGTCGCAATAAAAGTTCATGGTAGGCCTGCAGATTGGCTATTGAAAACATTTGAAACTGGAAGTCGTGCTGCGATACAGACTTCCTGAAATGTAGCTCATATACCGATGTTTCAATTCTCATCTCAGTCTTGTCTGCAAGCGGATTTTATAGAGCTTTGAGTATGAAGACTAGATCCGTATAAAATTGTCATTTATTGTCATTTGTTCGAAAAACCTTAACGAATAAATAAGTCTCATGTGCCTTTTGAGTATCGATTTGAATGAGTTGACGTGAATCTATAATCTACGTACTAAAAGATTTGGATCCTTGTCATAGATTATTTTAATTAATCATAATCATTGAGTCGAAAAACTTTATCGGAATAGAAAATTTTCTTAACTCCTTCTAAAGACAATTGACCTATTATGGTAACCTACCATTTATTCAGAAAGACTAACCTGTTTTGGTCTTTTAAGGGTTATATATATATCCTTAACAATCCTGATCAGAAAAATGCCACAGTGGCTGGATATGGGCAGAATAATGCCTAGACGCACTTTGCCCATTACTAATTCCTTGTTAATTTAGCGCATAATATTCAGTTGATTTTGTCGTTTTTTCAAGGTAATCACTTTGATAAGACATAAGAAATTTAGCGAATAAAGCTTCTAATGTTAACGCAGATAGGGATTTAAATGTCATGACCAAGAAATTGGATCTCGAAAGTTTACAATCCACATAAAATATTTTACACGGGCAGTGACCGAGAATTAGACAATATTTTGTAGAATAGCTCAACGTATCGAATAGTATTTTACATAGTGAGATCAGTGTATGAATATAATCATTTAATTCAATTTATTCTTGATTGGGAAAATTTGTCGATTTGGGTCAAAATTGCCTGTCAATTGGATCTTCTTTACCATTGCTATTAAGAAGTTACCTTTGTATATTCTTATGTTCTAGAATTCTTAATATTAACGTTCATGAGTATTAACATTTGGGGTTAATCTTTCTGAACAATACAATGTCATGGCACATATTCCCTGTTTAAAATTTCAGAAATCACTTTGAATTCGAAACTTTTGATGTAACATTTTTCTTTTGCACCTTTTCGTCCGATGATTGTCTCTTGAAGAAAGCGCGTATACTTGACATGGAATTTTGCGCAAGTTGGTTTGATTGCGACCACTCTAATGATATTGACTGATGTCTTCCGCTGTTTGAAGTGCCACCAGCAGTCCTTTCTCCCTCTACATCGTCACTTTCACCCCATTTTTCAAGAAGATGCAAAAGTAAATCTTTCGTTCTGTGGGCATTATTTTCATCGCCTCTTTTGTATGGCAACTGTTTTCCATTTTCAAAGCCATTAACTAATTTATCTATTCTTTCTCGCCGTTTGTCAAATTCATCGAAAAATGTGTTCCGTTTATCCAAAGGCTGATCAGGTACGTCTCTACTTGTATTTGTTACTCTTTTTGATCTCGTTGATTTTACCCAAGGCATTTTACTTGTCATCGGTTTCTGTGGTTCTTTTTCTGTCAGAAACGTTGAATTAATTTTGTTAGTTGACTTGGACGTAAAAATCTTCTTTTCCAGGTTACTCGCATTCCCATTTATTATAGTTTTCGTTATGCTTGAATTTATTTCTCTTTTGAAACCATTTGGCAATTTTTTATCTTCTTTTGTGAATGATTGGGTTTCCGAAACATTTTTATCCATTTCTTTCATACTATTGTTGTTTGTTAAATCGGTATTCATAGTTGATAGCATAAAAAGATGGTCCGATAATTTCTTTATTTCTTCAGCTAAGTTCTTTCTTACAAAAATGTCTTGCTTTTTGTGTAAGAAACAACTGCTATCGGACGCTCTCCTTTCGACGGGATTATATCTTGTTGTGTGTGTTGGATCTCGCAGCGGCGGTGGTTCTAAGTCATCTTCATCAAAGACTATGTCTGGTGAGCTACTAAGTGAACTCCTTGGAGATGGAGAGCAGCCACCAATGGACGACCTCTCAGCGTGCCCATTGGTAAGACAAAGAATTTCTTGCGCTTGATTGTCAAACACGTAAGGTGAATTTGGATGTTCACCCCACCGTTCAACGAAGAGTCGCAGATTATCCTTCGCGACGTCAAGCTCGTGTTTTGGTGACAGTTGGGCTTGTTGTCTGGGCTTGTCTTGCTTTGATGGACATCTTTTTAAGAGCCACCGGTGACGTAAGCACTCCGTAGCACTCGGCCGTGACCTGCGACAAAGACCCCTTGTTACTATCACCCCAACACCTTATTGTGTGCAGTTTGAAGGTAGATTATGGAAAGAAATAGCAGCAGCATGATTTGTAAAAAGCAATGCGGGAATAGTATAGGTACTTGGAAATTAAGCTTTATATCTAGACAATTTAGATTGCTAATCTATTTAGTATTCATCTAAATCTAGGGTATAGTTAGAAGAGTTAGCACGTACTAAAAACGATTATGGGATAGTTAAATAAATACGATTTGATGACGAATGGTTATTAGTTACTGGAAACATTGAGTGTTGGATGAAAATCTAGTAACAAAGGGTCTTCAACGACAAGCTGACTTTTATGCAGCGTTCAGAAAATGTCAAATTTACTAAAATTATTCATTTAAAACTACGCGAAACTTCTGATTAATTGAAACTAAAATATTGCTAAGTGCGATAAAATTTTTTGGGTCGTCAATTTTTTAAACCTTCAATTAAAATTCATTTGCTAGTCTAAACCAAATATATAATAAATGATCTCTACTTCTAAACTTGTAAACAATTTGATAAACTTACTCTTTGTCTTTCACGAGGAGTTTTCTTATAAAGTCTTTGGCATCTTCAGAGATCTCATTGAATGCCTCGTCGTCGAAATCATATTTTGCTACTGTAACATTCGCCATTGTTTCTATATCTGTTTCGCCCATAAATGGAGATAGCCCTGACAACCTGAAATCGAATTACCAATATGAAAATATTTTAAATAATGTTATTCTGTATAATTAGTCCTATGTTCCTTTGCATAGATTACTATTTTATTGAAAAAAATGTATGAAGATGAATATATATATTTCATTATATATTTAGCTAGTTGCTTTCTATATTGATATAGAAATAGGATTTTGTAATAGTTTAAATCTTCTTATCGTTCCAATAAAATTTGAATTCCATTTTATTGTGAATGCCGTGCAAACTAAAATTTGGGATATACAATAGATTCAGAAGACTTTCAGAAATTAAAAGATTTGAGCAAGATTTAAATAATGAAATAAATCAATTACCTAAACGGATTTAATCAGGTCTATACTAAAATATACTTACAGAACATAGCATATAACACCAATAGACCACATGTCAGTCCCATACCCGATTTGGTCGAAATTGACTACTTCTGGGGCAACGAACTCCGGTGTTCCGAATAAAACTTGTAATTTCTTTTCAGGGTCGTAGAAGCGCGCTAAGCCAAAATCTATTATTTTTATGCGATTTCCCGATTTTGTGAGGCACAGGATGTTTTCAGGCTGTAACAGAAAAAGCACTTTGATCAGTATATGAATATTGATGGATTGGAACGAATTTGACCCAAGAAATTTGGTCAAGAGATCAGAGTGTTTTAGAATTTTGTTCAGTGCTAAGGCAACATGTTTGATATCTCTGGTAACGAGTGGAATGGCTGTCGAATACGTGGTATTGGTAGAATCATATGGTATGTGAGCTTTATGCTGTTTGATGGCGAAGATTTGAAAGATTTTCTTACAAAAATCTTTGAAATACATTCTCAAATTTTTATCGATCCTTAAAGATGAATACAAATCAGACGTACGTAACGAAAACTAAATTTAGGTACTTAAAACTCATTTCGACTTTTGAAAGTGTACGAGTTTAACGGATAATGAATTGGAGGTATAAAATTTGCCAATTGAAATAAACAAAATGTTCTACATTAATAAAGAGTGGGTGTTCGCACGTTTGAAATAAAATAAGTATATGCATTAGTGTACAAATGACAGATATAAAAACGTCCGCAACGAATAAACAATGATGTGACGGTAGACGCTAATAAAATTCCCGCCGCGATCTTTTCCGCCATTCTGATTTACGACTTGGACCACAACCAACGTAGCGTCGCTCGAGGTGAAGGAGTCAACTATGTAGTTTTTATTTCGTACAAACGTCATAGTCGTTTTATTTTTGTAAAATCTGAATGTACGCTTATTTGTAGTCGGTTAATAATCTTAACATATATATAACATAGATATATATATCGTACATAGGACATTTTTTATATTTTATATATCGGACCTAAAAACGTCAATTCAAATTTATATTTATTTATTTGGTTTGATAGAGTTAGAAGTGCGTTACTGAAGTGCGTACAATACGAGTATAATATGCTGATGATGCTGATGATGTTGTCGAAGTTTTACTTGTTTTAAACAACATGGATGTTTTACACGTGTGTAGATTTGCGACTACCCACATTAAGTGTTGTCAGTTTTCTACATAAGTACACAATCGTTACGTAAAAATAAGTTTTATAAATGGAATAAAAGCTGAAGCAATTGTTGCTCCATATCAATGATGGTGTTGTCATTAATATATACCTTCATATCGAGATGCAAAATGTTCTGTCGGTGCACGAATTCGATGCCCTCGCATATCTGCCGCATGAACACAGTGCATGCTCTTTCAGTTAGCACAAAATCCTCGTCTATCACTCGCTCGAAGAGCTCACCGCCTGTTATCCTGGAAAAATACAAAAATATTGTGGTCAGTTAAATAGATGATAGTAGCCTATCGTCTATCTAAAGTACAGGAATGACGACCCAGCACTGGTAAACGCAGCGTTGGTAGACTCCTTACGAGATGGACTGACGACCTATAAAAGGTCGCGGCTTCGCCTAAGTGATCGTCCACCGTTTAAGGAATAGTAGAAGAATATGGATATATCTAATTCGTGGTTTGTGTTACTATTAGTAGTCTTTGTGTTAGTAAGTGTAAACGCGTCGCGTTGACAATGCCTTGAATCGATGTACTCAGTTATAGATAACATCGCTATTCTAATGTTGGATGGAGGTCCATCCTAACGTAAAATAAGTGTTCTATTTTCCTGTTTTATTCTGCATAAGTTTAACTTTTAAATAAACCATCACGTTAGGATTCTTATCGTTATTTTAATGTCAGAAAAATCGACCAAATAAGTGTTCTGCATTTTCGTACTTAAGTTTAATTAACCATTTACGAATAATCATAGCATTAACGATAAGGAAATAACATAGTGAAATCTGCATAGAAGTAACGGCCTGTTACTATCCCACTGCTGAGCATAGGCCTCCTCTCTCCTTTTGGAGAGAAGGGAGAGCTTAGAGGGGGAATGAAGCTAAGACACATCACACTGCTCTAACGCGGATTGGGACATTTCCCATTTCTCAAGACATATGCAGGTTTCCTTACAATATTTTCGTTCACTGAAACAGTGTGATAAATACATGCATGCTATAGAATTCTTGGAATATGTAATTTGTAAGAGTATTAACGCATTATTTTAAGTATAAATTTAATTGACGACAAGGTAAAAAGTTAATCACTTTTGTATAATTATTTTCGTGTAGAAAGAATACGTGTATTTTCAGCAAATCGCTTCACATTGAGTGTTTGCCAAAAACTCGGTCATAATGAGGGAGTTGAAAAAAAATTACATGTATACGGATTGAGGTAGTTGGCGCCAAAATAAATTGTTACTGGTTCGACTTGGCACAGAGTTAACTTCAAGGTCGATGTCAAAACACTCCGATAACGTAAATAAACAACAAATAGGTCTGCGTTTCTTTAAAAACAAAGTAAATAAATGTACCGCTTGATTGGAAGTAAATACGAGTACAGTGATGAGGGATGTATGTCTATAGATACATATAAATGAATCTGTACGTGCATCACTGAAAATGTACTTGATTGATTTAAATGAATTATTCTGTTTTATTCGTAGGAGTATTGGCGTGAAAAATAAAGGATGTCATTAGTAAAGTTAGTTCTAGACGTCTTGTAATCGTATGAGTGTCCAGAACGAAATTAACCACGGTATGCAAATATTTATAACCCCAGTTTCGCTATTATTACTTACAAACCCCATTTCTGCTATTGATAAATTGTAAACCCCACTTCTGGTATTGCTTAATTACATAATATCCCACTTTCGTTAATTAAGAACAATGTAAGACAACAGAATAGTCAAAGACAAATATCATTTGACGATCATTTAACTTGCGATTCAAAAAGTTTGTATATCTTGATACGTTTTTCTTTTGTTTATGGCTTAAATAGCACTCGTGGATTCTATCGCGACGATTAATGTTAATGTTTAAAAATTTACCTTCAATTACGTACTATTTTTTTTTTCGAAGGAAATACGCTAATTTATATATCCCATATATTAGCCAGCTGTATAAGTTTCAATTGAAAAAAATTCTATTAATATTGTTTCAGCGTATTAGAAATAGCGTAAGTGTAAAAGACAGACTGAGAGAAAGTCAGCGACATACTTTACTTTACTACTTTAAGTACTGAAAAACTATCGCACATATATTATATACTACATATATATATACAATAACATATATAACTTATGTTATCCTTATTTAGTTTAGCTATTGTATATCAAGTCTTTCTTATTCTTAAATAGATGTACCGTACGAAAGTATCAAGTTTATTTTTACGAAACTTACAGTTTTGTAAAATATATCTAAACAAGTTATTTTGAGTGTTTGGAATGAATGAATGAACGTCATGAGATGATTATAGAAGTTTCTGTAGCTTCATTCATTTACGTCATTGTTGCATGCTATTCTGTCGGTGTTTCTCTAAATTTATCGTTAAAATATTTATACGAAATAAACTTGTGACGTAACCGCGTTCGCGGTTTTGGAATCGGCTGAGTAAATTCACGTATTATTTTCTGCATTCATCGTCTAAGTTCTTTGAATAAACAATTCTTGAATGTTTATATATAGGTGGGCGTTAATTTTTCGCCAGCTAGCTTCAATTCTGAAGATTTCATATCGAAGGTTCAGTATGATAAAACATCCTGCCTTAATTGCAGATATATATTTGCTATAATCCGCGATCTTTGTTATGAACAACAAATCATAAAACGCAAGAAAATATTGAAATAAAATTTCAATATTTAGACCTTGCCCAGGAGATATCGCAATGTGGAATATTGATTCAACAATAATTGTTCCGGTTGATGTATCGGTAATAGGTCTACTAGCAAAGAGCCTCGACCAACATCCAAAGAGACTCTCGCATAGTTGTTGGATCAAGCGTAGGATATAAAGGGGTTTTAACGGCACGGATTGTGAGGAGGTTCCACAGTCTTGAGCCCTAACCGCCTAATGCTTGAATACATTCTCAACTCCCTGTGGTCAACAATTTTGTATATTTTAAAATGTTTTTTTATATAGAAAATATTTTAAAATATGATGTAAATTTATATAACAATAAATAACATTGATTATTATGATCATTAAGTTACATGTAGGTACAGAGTGCATACTAAATAATAATAAAGAAACTTAATAATCGTACAGAATAATATCAGAAGACGCCTTTTGTTTTTCGTCTGTGATACTCTTTGTCTATCATTTTATATGAATTCATATAACTCAGAGAGTGCACATATGTTTATTTATTATGTTAGATTTTTTTACATATACGTTTTGCTGAACGCGTGGTTTTATGAATCAAATCGTAAAGTTTTAATATAAACACATCGTAAATGTATTACAACGGAAGCCGTGAACATAACTAGTATAGTGTAGTTCCGTTTTTACTTATTGAGCTGGATAAATTACATTCTTGTTTACATCTCAATTAATCACGCTAATCCAATGTAAAATGAACTCGAGTGCTTCCATACTTGGCGACGTTGATCGTTCCTCTTAGGGTAGGTATACACTGACTGTATATATTTTTTAGGTTGGTACTAGTTACAGGACTACTATCCTACTTGACACTAAGAAGAGATTTTTAAAGCGATAGATATTATATAGATACACATAAAAATATCTGCTAAACGTACCATTGCAAAACATGATTTTGAAGTCCTTATATTTGTTATGCAGTCGCCACATTTTTTAAAAGTCTGTACTGTCGAAACGCTACAGTTGATCGCCTTAAGAAAACTTGTTATAGTAATTAAAAACGTTATATTATATACGTGTGATATATATAGTATAACGTGTATATAAAGTGTGTATTGATAATTTTAAATTAAATCTTCAGTGTTGCATTGGGCTTAGTTTACGGCAATAGTTTCAATCTGAGATAAGTAAACATCGAAGTCACTTTTATGACTGGCTTGTTATGTGATAGGCTTGATATATGATTGGGGAAGATTTTGAGGTCTATGTAGCGGTCAATACTTCATAAAACCGCGCGATTTGGAGCCATAAGGCGAGCTGAAAATCATAGCGAGTGGTAATATAAATAGTAGTAACTTGTATTAAGGATAAATTGTTCGTAACTGAAAATTTTAATATGAATATATGTATTAATTATCTAGATATCCTTTAAAGTATTCGTTTAAATTGATTTATTTAAAGATTTAGTAAGTAATATATGAATTAAAAATGCAATCATCAGTAGTCAGTGTGTACCACGCTCATGCAATAAGAGTGGCGTCAAGTCGCGTCAGATATTACGGCGTACATAGTTGGCGCGACGCCATCCTGCCACTACATCCCAGATATACACTTAGGGTTGTCGATAAGTCTTATTATTTTATAACAGGTTTATTTCTGAACGAATTCATATGCCTGGGACAAAATTCTGTTAAATATCTCAGGTGTGGAAATCAGGTTTACGACTGAAGTTATATAAATTATAAAGTCTCTTCTTGGACATTCCACCAATCAAGTAAATGTAGAGTGGAAGGTTACATATATCTCAGTATTAGGCAAATTAAATTAGGCATTGCAATTTTCATCAATATAATTAACTTTACCGCAGACTATGTAATTTAACTTTATCGTAACGTTTTGAATTAATCAACCTCTGTATTATTTGTCTGATTTTTAGGAAACTAGAACAGACATCTCCAACAATGAATATTCAGAGGATGCGATAAGTTAGAAAGTTAAAACTTTTTTATTAATAATTAATTAATCAGTAGACTAAACAAAATAAGTGTAAAATGTGTGATGATATTAATTATAAGGATGAATGAGGTTGAAGTCTTTGCTTAAGTATATAAATTAAATGAAGACAATATGTCATTCATCAACGTCAGAGACTTGATAGTCTGTGACAGATGCCTGAAGCGATTGACAAGCGAAAGTTTTTTCTTTCGACTAGGAGCAACAGCTCATTATATATTCGTATAAATGACATTTATCAGTTATCTATATAATTAGTAGTTAAATAAATATTAAGTATTATAATTTATAATTTAATATATTAAATTATTCTATTTTCTTGATCTATTTTAAATTTATAAAAAAATGGTAACTTGACGATAATTGATGGATTAAGAAAGTTTTTGATTTAGAGCTACTGGATTTGATATGGATTAGATGAACGCAATACATTTTTTCGATTTTTAGAGTTTAACCCAATGAATATTTTCTTATTATATTACGAAATATTTTTCGTCGTGCCATTCAAATGGCAACCCTGAAGATGTAGTCATATCGCTAGCTACTTACAATGGACTTTATTGTAGTTAACATATTCAATCGACAGTCATCCCGTATTACCATACTAATATTTATAAAGCTCTTCAATTTAAAGCAAATAAGTGTCCGTACTAATATTATAAATGCGAACTTAGTTTGTCTCTTTTTCTGTCTGTCTGTTATACTTTAACAGCTAATCATTATCAATAAAATTTGGTATAACTGAAGATTATGTGTCGTACTAACATGTGGGAAACAATCCTCATGTTCTAGAGGGTATTTTAATAGCGAGCACAGTTTACACAGAAATAATTAGTAAATTTTGTATAATCAAAATGGACGTCTAGTCTCTAATATAAGTTCTATGCTCGGGTCGATTAGTGGTCTGAGTAAATGAGAAGAGAAGTCCTTGAATCGACAAGTTCCTGGCGACCAACTTATAGCGTCTTGACCCTTCAGCACATAGACTGATCTTTACATCTTAGGGGTCAGCAGCTTTATCAGGGCAATGGTTTTTATTATTTTTAATCAGTGCAATCGCCCAACCACCTGTGAAGCGCATAGATTATTGAAATTAACCTATATACATAACAGGAACATGATTTTCTAGCCTTTATAGCCTTATATTATTAAGTAGCCTTTAAATTTCAAAAAAACTTCAAAATTTGTAGTTGTTAGAAAAGTCCTAGAAGAGCCATCTAGTTACATTTAGTTATTATACTAGAGTATGACAGCCATAGGCAGACCTGTAAGTGTCACAGTAAATAATGAGAGGGAAGATAAGATTCATATACTTATCTTTGTCTAATCACACATGCGCAGAAAATATTTTTGACACGTTCTTAATTAAAAAAAAAATACTTAAAATACTTTTAGCTACACCTTCAACATGAAGTTTGCTCACTACGCACGCGCAATAAAGAGATAAAGATGGTAAACCTTATTTGCTTTCTATTTATCATAATATGGTACATTATGGCTTGGTTTCCCTTCTATAGTATAATAACACTATGTCTAGAATTACGGAATTGTCTATTTCTAAGGATTCTATAAAAAACATTACTACTGGTACTGTAAAGTTAATACATTCTATTTAAAATATATACAAGTTATAACTATCTTAAATTACTCACACGCTACTACTATACAAATCATGCCCACGTGGAATGGTCCCAAGAATGCTGGCAGCGTTTCCGCGTTGAATCGCTAAGCTGATTCTTTGTGCGAAAAAGGAGCCAGCCCTCTTGTCACCCGAAGAGGCGATCAACCGAGGTGTTAAAACGGATAAAAATTTTCTTGCACTTTGGCTCCATGACCCTAGGGTCTCAACTGCAAACGGCACAAATATATAACTCTCAACGAGAGATGCATACTTTCGCCGCTTGCCGGATTCGGCCATTTCCGCCGCAGCTCCAGGTCTGGACGCCGTTTCCCTGATATGGGACGAGGCTAACGTATCAACGCATGTTGCGTCCCACATTAGGGCCCGTCCCCGTTCCCAAGGAACCAGCGTCAGACCGTCTGGTCTCTTGCCATCATCCCGACATATCCCGGAAGGCTCGAGAAGAGCAGGAATGTCGATGGTGGCAAGAGCTCTTTTGATGGTGTCATTAAGAGATTATATTAAGGATTCTATGTATTCTATCAAAAACCGGTACAGATAAATAAACCTTATTGCGAAAGATATCTCATACAAATTCCGATTGCATTTATGTCACCGTGATGAAGATACGGGTCAAAATATAGCTTCTATGTCTCACTGTATAAGGAAATTTACATAACTGTGAGTCTAACTGTAACCCTGTTTTACTTTTGTCGTTTTGACATGACTCAGCTCAATGGATGTGGAATGTGAAAACGTCGCACTAACCGAATTTCTGTGCCCTCGATTGTTAAACGCGTATTCTATTTTTTTTATTATTTCCGATGTTTCGTTTAGAATTCAAAATCTATACATAATAAACATCGCTCGGAATAATTAATTCAGACATGATTCAAGACTGCGCAAAAAAGTATATTTTAATATTTAGAAATAGAACAGTTAATAAATTTATTTTCATCGCTCCATTTTGGAAATTTAAATTCGTAGTTGAATATAATAACATGTTGCCTTCAGTAATTAGACATCTAATAGTAAGCTACTATTTACTAAGTTATGTAATGATTATATAATAAATAAATCGGCGTACTTTTCGATAGAATTAGATAATCACTTATAATATATAATTGAAGGATTTATAGAAGCAGGCGTTACTTTGCGGAATTCCATATTACAAGCACTATAACAGAACTAACTACTTTGCTATAATCCGCACGGGTTAAGTGAATGCATGCAAAGCCAATGTGTATGAAGCAGGCAAAATCTACGCACCTTATACATGCAGGACCAGCCACCACATGCACCCCAAGGCGCAATTCACCAGCAACAACGCACACAAAAGCAGCACACACACCCACCACCACAATCTCGACGATCGTTTCGCCCCGAAACCGAAGCATCATCAGGAGGATAGGCTTCACGACAATATATTACGATATAATTGAAGATTATGCTACTCCATATTATATATTAATGAAAATTTGTCTTCCTCTTCAGACACAAAGGTCAACAAACTTATTTCGTTCTATTTTCTAAATGATAGTTTGTAATCCGATAATGTCTCACTAATGGATATTATGTGCTCACTATTGTTAAGAGCTTCTTTTTAAGGTTATGATAAAATAAAATTTTCGGTACATAGACAGTATAAAGATCGTAGTACAATGGATTCGGTATATAAATAGGAATAAAAATTTGAAAATGTCTATGGGGAAAAATAAGAAATACTCGTACTTAAAGAAATGTTTCAAGCCTTCGAAATTTAAAAACGATATTTGCTATAATAAGATTAAGTAGAGTGACAAGTGTTTTTTTTAAAATAACAACTAGTTAACAACTTGGATACTATAGGTTTTAGTTTTTATTTTGATTTATAATTTCTTCTTTATATTGGAGTTCGGTTAAGAGCGAGTATTGGAAATCGAACTTAACAGGACTGCGGTGAGACTTATACTTATCTTTGTCTAATCATACATATAAAAGAGTGAGATGCAAAATATATAGTTACATATAGAAGAACTCTAGAGTAGCCTCAAAAATGTACAAGTTATGTCTATCTTAAATGACTTACACGCTAGTACTATACAAATCATGCCCACGTGGAACGGTCGCAAAAATGCCGGCAGTGTTTCCGCGTTGAATCACTAAGCTGATTCTTTGTGCGAAAAAGGAGCCCGCCGTCTTGTCACCTGAAGAGGCAGTTAACCGAGGTGTTAATAATAATTAAACGAGTTTAGACTGTCCCCCTTACTAACTCTATGTTTCTATGTGATGTTATTTATTGAGATGATTGAATGCTAGAAAGGTGATATTTATCGCGAAAACGAATAGTTGTACATATAAATAAATAAATAAATATAAATATATGGGACACTTACACGCACGGTCGTCCGTCTCCAAAGTAAGTAACTTGATACTTGTGTTATGACTGACGGACAACTGGTAGATATAATACATATATTATTTAAAATACATACTTAAATACAAATATACACCCAGGCTCGAAGAACCAACAAATTGTTTACAGAAAATACTGGCTCGGTGGGAATTTAACCCGCGACCCGCGGAGCTGAAGGCAGGGTCACTACCCACTACGCCAACGGGCCAATCATATAAACTAATCTTAGGATAAAAGTGAAATTTCTATAATTAATTTGTTGAAAGGCACCTGTCGTCAGATCTCGTCGCGTCCTAATTACGAAACCTGTGTTATCTCAACGCATCTATTTTTGGCGCTTTTAACAAGTCTTTCTATCTAGAGAATTTAGAGCCAATTTGTGTTGGACGAGATAAGGGACCGGTTAATGGAAACTTTGAGCCGATTTAAACGAAACGTCTTTGAAATGTTGCATTGTTATAAACCGATTGGACTGGACACCAATCATGTACAGAATTCATAGTTTATGTTAATGAACATGGTAGAGCAAGATAATTTTTTTTTATTTTATGAAATAGGATGGCAACGAGCAAGCAGTTCGACGTTATCACCGCCGCCCACGACCTCTCTGATCGCCTGGTCCCCGATAATTCGAGCTGCTCTACGCTGCATGCGATCGAATGGCTTTAGTTGGTACTGGGGTGCACCAGCCCAGAGATGAGAACAGTACTCCATGTGAGGCCGGACTTGTGCTTTATACAGCGCTAGTCTGTGGGCCGGCTTGAAGTTATCAATAGATAACACCCAATTTTTGCCAACGATATAGTAACGTTCATTCGTCTCAGTTATCGGATACCCAAAGCTGGACAGCACTAACTATAGTATCTAACGAGTAGTAAAATTATTTCGCCGACCATCGAAAATATAGGCGTCCAAAAAGCGTCTTGTATGACCCCGACGATCAAATAACGATCGCCAACACATATACACGTAATACACACACACAGCGTCTTCGCCGGCGAAGACGAGGTCCCAGTTTTCTGACGTCGGTCGGTCGTGGCTTTTCGCCACACTTCCGACGCCGCAATGACTAATCTAAGTCACACCATCAGTCCTCCACTACACGTCGCCCTAAGCCGTGGTCCGGCCTCACAGGAGGCACCCTTAGGACGACGTTCCCCGACTTAAGTAGAGCTTCTGCGCTCTACTCCCTGCATTTCGCAACCTCGGCGATGC
Source organism: Morpho deidamia (assembly GCA_947086505.1). NCBI lineage: Eukaryota > Metazoa > Arthropoda > Insecta > Lepidoptera > Nymphalidae > Morpho > Morpho deidamia. Next base: position 10,295,262 of record CAMTZC010000009.1, read on the forward strand.
TTCTGCGCTCGCCCGTCCCGCCCGGTGACGCTGTAAAAGCCATTAGGGCTAACAGCATACAGTCAATTCGAAAAAAAAAAATATTATTTCTCTGTAAAGAAAAGCGCGCATTAAAGTAAACAGATATAATGCTAAATGTAGAGTGGACTTTTCGTTTTCATACCTGAAACATTCAGCATTCGTTTACACACATGCACGAACTTCCACCACCGCCACCACATTACACAAGCACTACACACGTTTACTATCACAAACTCAACAATCGTTTCGCCCCGCAACCGAAGCATCATCAGGAGATAGACTCCACGACAAACTCGCAAAGCTCTATCGCTGATTAAGGCTAAATAATTTTACTATTATTTTTATATTATGGATCTCCGCCAAGTAACGCCTAATTCTATAAATTATTTATAGTGTCTTAATTAAGTAATTCTATCGATATATCCTTAACATCTATATTAAGGATCAATATGCTTTACGATTTTGTCGTAGAGCATATCTCCTGATGATGCTTTGGATGCGGGGCGCAACGATCGTAGAGATTGTCGTATTGAATGTGTGCAGTCCTTGTGTATTTCCGTGTTATAGAAGTAAGGGGTAGTGCATGCGTTTTATAAGAATTCTGCATGTATCAGTTATGAGAACGGATAGTACACTCTACATTTAGCATCACATATATTTTCTCTTATCGCGGATTATTGTAAAATAATAATTTCATTAGTTTTTTTATTATGCACCTCCGCAAAGTAACGCCTAATTCTATAAATTATCCATAGATATGTTGCCAATAATACCAACAGGTTCCAGACCAACAGATTCCTAATCAGTTATATCGCATCTATGACATGCTTATCTATATCACTTAAGTCTGTTAATTTAAAAAAGAAATTCTTAGCAAAAATGAAAGAAGAAAGTTTAGTTCATTTACAAATTATTCGTTCATTAATTAGTACGGAGGAAAGTTTTGTAGTATCTATATCTAATTTTGATTACACTGTGATATCAAAGTATAGCCCTTAACTGAGATTTTTGAGACAGGGCTAGCGTCAAGTTAAAAATTTATAAGTTATCATTGACCGTTAACACTTCAGACATTTTGGTCTTGACGCACTTAGGGATTTAGGACGAAAAGATCTCTCGTAACTGTTCGAACGTTGCCAACCCGAGTTGGATTTGGCTACTGACCTCTTTTTCAAAATTTGACCCTGGCCTAACTGGACCGTGTACTTTTCTTTGAGTCCGAGTAGTACGATTGTACTTTTATGTGTTACAAATACTGCGATAAAAAAAAGTTAAAAACGTTTTTTTTAAATATGGATTCTAATTCAATGGGAACACGTCACATATCGACGTCAATACAACCAGCACGTGACGCTCGTTGCATTGAGGGATGGATAGCTTGTGTTAGTCGACGAGGTTGGAATTACAATAGTTGCGTTAGTACTGCGCACTCTGTTTTTTGCACATGCTAATGATTTTAAAGTCAACAGACACCATATTTTACACTGAGTCGAGCAACGTAACGTAGTTATTATACGTGAAATTTGATGAACACTAATTGACACAACGTTTAAACACGTCGGCAAAAATACGTCTGTCTTTAAACAACGTGCATAAACGGCTGGAGCTCGTACCAATTCCGTCAAACTACTCGTACGACGGTGCGCCGGGTTTCTATAAATTTTTGGACTGATAACGCCGCTCCATGTTAGGTTTTTTTGTACTCGTGTATCAAAAGCAGAACGTAATCAATCATAATTTATTCTCTATGAGAAAATGAATGAATGTGCAGCAAGTATTTGAACCCTAATGGGTTTCAAATACTTGCTGCACGTTGCTCCGCTCAAAGCGTGACTGAAGAAATAAATTTTGAGACGCAAAAGTCGCCTTTTTCATACATATTGACAGAGTATGTCACTGCAACTAATGTGAATATAAAATTGCGGCTATTAAATTCATATGGGTTTGTATGCATTCTGAAAATCCATCAAATACATCTTATTGAATCTTGCCGTTCAAATTGCGGTTTTGGACTAAAAGTCAAAACTAATTCGAAATGGATTCTCATAATCCAAATCGAGACTTAGAAAACACTAGATGTAAAAGAAATAATGTTCGATTTTGATTGTAAGAAGTCTGAGGTATGCTCGCATTGAGACACTGACGTCAATTGAGAAAAAGCATATATACAGCTTGACACTATAATTAATACCAAATATTTAAGAAGCTAGCAAATGCTAGCATTTTCATGGGAATCACTTGCTAGTGTTCCTAAAGAAGAAAAATAAAGGTTTGATAACGATGCAGACGTTTTCAGCGTCTGTAACATCATATTGCTTTTAAAAAATTCCAATTAGACCGTGTAATTGGCAAAGAAGTCTTCATTCAAACATTTGTCACTGAAATTGTAAAAAGAATCCTCGATGCACCATTTTGAATAGCTGAATATATTAATTTCCTACGTAGATTTAATTGACAATTCATCTTACTAAGCGTTTTAACAATTCAATTTAATAAGGTATAAACGAGTTTCGACAATTCATCTTACTAAGATACAAACGAGTTTTGACGATTCATATCAATGAATCGTCAAAGCTCGCACGCCCGTCTATAGTATTATACAAACGAGTTTCTTTCAAACACATGACGTGTTCATGACGACTTCATAAAGTACCAACAAGAACATTTTTTTCAGTTTACAATTCTTATAAATGTCTTAACAATAGTTATTTTGATTTTGATATTTTAAATCTTGAAGTAAAAACCATAGACAGTGCCCTTGTTGTAGCTTCTTGTTTCCTAGTTTATTCTCAATCGTTAGAGTTGTTTTAAAAATGACTTTTTTATCAAACTAGATAATTTAAGACCAAATCTGAATTTCAATACGCTTCGACGTATTCGATGTTAGGAAATCTCCATAATGTACTCGCCCGTAACCTACGTCAATACCCGTTTAATAAACAAAATAGCTTACGGTGTTTGCCTGATATAATACTAGTGATGTACATTCTTTATTTTAAGAAATGATTATGTTTGGGTGATGTTTAATAGTGTTTGAACGAGAATTTGGAAAACAAGTTGTTTTCCTAGGAAATTGCAAATAACAAAGTCCTCAATATACTCGAATAACTTTTATTATGTTTACCGCTTTTCTCGATTATCTATCCTATTTTTTAAGATACTTTCTGCTTCTTATAAACTTACGATGCTTTGGAATCAAGCAATTTTATTTTAAAGAATATTTTATGAGATTTCATAATGTACTGGGTGATATTCGAGGTTTACTTTACTTGCATCAAAAAAGTAAAGTAGCGGCCTGTTATAATCCCACTGCTGGGCATAGGCCTCCTATCTCCATTTCTGGGGAGAAGAGTTGGAGCTAAGACCTACCACGCTGCTCCAATGCGGATTGGTAGGTTACAAACATCTCCAGAATTCTCTAGAGATACACAGGTTTCCTCACGATGTTTTCCTTCACCGAAAAGCGTGTGATAAATTGCAATTATCAATTAGACACATGAGTTTCAATAGAAAAACTCATTGGTGCCTGCCCGGATTTGAAATCGACTTCGCCTCGAAAGAGTCGCACGGTCTCACCGCTGGGCAGCACTACTTGCATACTACAAAAATTTTAACGATTTAAAATATTTAGATTTTCGTTAGTATGGAACTTTTTTTATAGTAATTTTATTTATTATTGTTCCATAATGCTTTTCTGTTGCGACTGAGACGATTTTTAGTTTTTCTTAACGAGGCTATATATTCTACTATTATACAACTAAAAGATATACCAAAGAAACAGCCTCTTGCGATACCTCGGTAAGAAATGAGGGTATGAGTGTATTCTACTCAGCCGGAAGGCACACGGCGCGGCGGTTCAACTTACGTTAGTCACCTTTTACGACACCTCGGCAAGAAATGAGGGTGGTTTATTCTATTCAAGCGGATACCACACGGCGAATCAACTTACCTTAGTCGCCTTTTACGACTACTCGATAAGAAATGATGGTGGTCTATTCTACTCAAACACCACACAACGCACGGACAGGAAGGTTTTTCGTATTTCAAATATTAGTATAACATAATTTTTATTTCTTTCATGAAAAATGCTTCCGTGAAATATTATAATACATTTTTAAATAAACAATTATAAGAAACTGCAACATATTCTGAGAACATAAAATCAGATGTTTATGGAAATAAAACGATTACATTTCCTTTCATTATCACGGAAATTAAGAACACGTCTGATCGACTGGCCTCATTTTGCAATTTTTTCAAATAATTAAGGTAATTTATTTAAGGTAGTAAAATATGTGTGGAAATCCTTGATTTAATTACGTGATAATTTTTATTTAGTTTTAATAATATAAGATATAAAAGTTATTAGTGAAAAATTATAATTTATTATACTAATCTATAATGAGCTGTGATAGCCAGTGGTAAGACCGTGCAAATCTTTCGTGGGGAATACGAGTTCAAACCCGGGCAGGCACCAATGAGTTTTTCTATTAAAACTCATGTTAGACACATGATTGTAATTTATCACACGCTTTTCGGTGAAGGAAAACATCGTGAGGAAACCTGCTTATCTCTAGAGAATTCTGTTGATATGTGTAACCTACCAATCCGCAGCGTGGTAGGTCTTAGCTCCAACCGTTCTCTCCAGAAACGGAGAGAGGAGGCCTATTCCCAGTAGTGGGATTGTAACAGGCCGCTACTTTATACTAATCCATGGTATATTCATAAAATAAAGTGTTTTTGTTGTCCTTCTTACTTCTTTTAAACAAACCCTGTTCGTTCGTGGACAGTTTAGTAATAACCCGAAAAGTTATCATTGTGTTCAACAAGAATAATGTCGACACTAACCACGACTAAGACAAGTTATATGAAATGGAATACATTTTTTTATATAGTTACATGCTTAATAGTCTATAACATGTCGATAGTCTAAGATTTGAATAATGGGTGGACCTTTAGGTTAGACGAGTCTCGAAACCACATCCCTATGTCCAGTGATGATTCACTGTCAAGGAATGCGATTGGACGGTTTGAATGGACGCACCAATTTAGAATGCTTCGAAATTGCGATGCGTTTCATGGCGCAGGTACACAAGCCCACGTATTATAATAATTACTACAAACATAATTCACATGACAATGGCATGAGCGGGCATTTATTATTTTGTACAATCGTACCGCAAATAGAATTGTTCAATTTATTGATGTCACTAAAATTAATTTATATGTGGCCTGACTGAGACGCAATTTTGATTATCGCATTTTTTTGTAAAGAACTATATTCTGTTCGGTTTAAGGACTTTTATACAGAGTTGGTAAGAGCAGAAACAACGTTGAGGACGCGTAACGCAAATAATAGTACACTAACAATGTAATTAATATTGTAATTGTGAGCTACCGTGGTTAGTAAGTGCTTCCTGTAAGGCTAAAACTTAAAATTTTTGAGCGCGATCGATCTCCAGGCCCTGTGCGTGCGAAGTACATGTGATAACTGTTACGCCACTACAAACTGCGCAGAATATTTTTTCAGATATAAGCGGAAGTTTCAATAGTACCCTCAGCCACCAGACTTGGGGCATCGAAGGGTTTCCTTGTCCTTCTGCCCCTCCTTTACCCGTGACTTTTTGAGATCGTCACCCCTCCAGTAGCTCTCACCTCTTCTCCGTCAACCGATGGACATCCACTGCTAGACATTTGTCTCTTCACGGGATCTCCATACCACACGATTTTGTGCCGTTTGGATCCAGCGGCTCCCAGCGATCTTTTTGAGGTCGCCAGTCTATCTCGTTGGGGGTCTACCGACAATGTGATTTCCGGTGCTTGTTGCTATTCCGTCACCTCACCCAACACCCATTTGTTCTCCGCATCATGTGCCCCGCCCGTCGTCACTTCAGCTTCGTGACTTTGGTTCTTCTACAGATCTCCTCATTCCTGATTTGATTGTGTAGAGATACCACTAGCCACCTAGTCTTGGTCTAACAACACTTAACCATAAGATCCCATACTATGTGCCAATGTCACTTTAGCCTAGCATGTTGATGTTACATTGTTAATTTTTGTTCTTATAAGAATCTCTTCGTTTCTTGTTTAATCACGCACCAAAAATAGCCCGCTCTATCGGACACTGAGTAACTCTCGATCATTCTTTAAACAGAGTTACTAAGGGTTCATCTAGCAGGCTGCTTCATTCACTTAGTCGCAGTCTGGCGACCATTGGCGCTTTAGTTGCCAAAAGTTGCAAACCAATTGGTCAAGAGTTAAATAAAATTTACTTCCATAACTCCCTTTGTTAAAGATTGTTATTAAATTATTATTATTTCCCCTTCTTCTATGTTCTTAAACATGTTCAATTTTTGTGGTTAAAGCTAATATAAATAGTATAACAGGCACTATAACTATAATATAAATAGTATAATAGGCAAAATCTACGAAGCAAAAGAGGTTCGTAGATTTTACTTGCTTCATACACATTAGCTTTGCATGCATTCGCTTAACCCGTGCGGATTATAGCGAGGTAGTTTTGTTATAGTGCCTGTTATATGGAATTCCGCAAAGTAACGCCTGCTTCTATTTATCATATAAATAGTACAACTGTTTGTCAGATGCAGCTAGTATGAGGCAGTATATAAATTGTTTATAATATCAATTTAAATAAGAGAATTATAGACATTAGATAGAAAATAGACAAATTTGTGTTGGCAGCAATCTTAGTCATAAGACATGGACTAAAAAACAGCGTCTTAGCTGAGTTTACGACATTTTTCTCAGCTTTTGTTTGTTTTTTGTTGAAATGTATGTTGAGGAGTATGAAAGAACTTTAAATGTTCTTTTTACTAAATTGTTCATAGTGTGATTTCACTACGTAATTTTAGTACACGACATAATAAGTTTCGACTCAAATGATCTCTCCAATAATAATAGATGACGGAAGTGTTCATGTGAATTCTTGGCCGACACTACAATCATCTATTAACGTGGATTTATATTTGGTACTGGATATGTGTTTTCAGGAACAAGTTAATTTTGTGTCAAGACCGTGTGACCAATATTTAGTTACGTTTGGCACAATCATTTGAATACTATTGTGGTGACATTAACTAATTTACTTTTTTGGTAATAATGCCAAGAGTATCATCTTAACTGTTACTTGTAAAATGCCAAACTTTACTTTTTCAACGTTGAATTCTTGTATTTCTTGTTTGAATTTCGAAAGCGCCTCCAAAATTGGAATATAATTAAGTATGCAACGGCTTTAGGAGGCGAAAAATCTATCCAGGCAGGTTTCATTTTGAAAAAACGTCATTTTATTCGTGTTTCCGGTGAACATGAAGGTAAATTTCAACACTTACTAGAAGGTAGTATAGGGGTCGGGCAGTCCCGAAACCAAAAGATCTCAGTTTGAGTATTAATGTATCCAGTCCAATTATTAATTCCCTTTTTTCAAGTTCTTTTAATTGTGAGATAAACTATTATGAGCCTTTTATAAACGCATCTAATTATTAAAGTATATCTTCTATAAACAAAATACTAAAGAGTGGTTGAGCACTATTTATTGTTACAGTCGAAACAAATGGAACGTCGAATATATTTAAAAAGATCACATAGGAAAGTAGTCATAAACTAACGTAAATTGCTTATAGAGTTTATATTATACTGAATGGGGTAGGCAGCCTTTTTTTTGCGTGTGCTTAGCAACTAATCTTCGTTTTTTGTATTTTAATTAAGAACGCTCAATGAATTATTCTCTGCAAATGTGTTATTAGACAAAGATAAGTATATGTCTCTCATCTTCTCTCTTATTATTTCTTCGACACAGGTCTTTCTATAGCTTCGCTACTCTAGTATAACTCTATGAAACTGCTTAATATGAGGCAAAGGCCCCATTACATTCATACTATGTTTTAACAGAATCTGCCGCCAATCTTAGCCTTGTTGCCAATTCTATGCTATATTGTCCGCGTATTCATCCTCAACGTTAACTCTTTGATCACAGCTCCCTCCTGACATTTAAATGGACGCTACGGTTGTTTTTATTTCTAATCTCAATAGTTTCTGTGCAATGAATATACTAATGAGGTGGATTGCGATTCGGCTGGCTAGACGTATAAATTTCAACTTTAAATCTGCCGCCAAGTCCATAATACATTGTTGATTTAAGGCAAATGCCAAGGAATTTTGAGATGTTTTACAGTTCAAGCCACAATATTTAAGTTGAACAAGGGTCTTTAAAATTATTTATCTCTAGTCTACGGTAAAGGAAATTTATTTGCTCGTTGTGGGCTCGGTTGATGGAAACCGTTTTATTTTACGTTTTGAAGCTTTGCGATTTTGTCGTGGAGTCTATCTCCTGATGATGCTTCAGTTTCGGGGCTAAGCGATTGTTGAGTTTGTGATAGTAAATGTAGTGCTTCTTAGTTATTTAACTAATGGGCACATAAAAACCTAACATTAATGATAACTATTTTTTGGCTATTCTTTCATGTTTATTTTATACACGTTTAAATGATAGCTATATCTGTATTTATGCATTCTACATTATATATGTGAATGTAAATTATGAGAGGAATTAAAAAAAATGTACATTATTTCACCGCGATTCTCAACTAAACGTTTTATGGAGTTATCGACGTGTGCGCTAAACGGCACATATGAATAAATAAATATATATGGGTTACTAACACACACGGTCGTCCGTACCTAAAGTAACTTAATACTTGTGTTATGTGTGACGGGTAGATATACAACATACATAATTTTAAATACATACTTAAATACAAATATACACTCAGGCTCGAAGAACCAACAAATTGTTTATAGATGTCTCGGTGGGAATCGAACCCGCGATCCGCGGAGCTGAAGGCACGGCTGGTGAATGAAAATGAAGAATCTATCATTACTTTTATTTAAAATTAATGACAAAGTTTACTCACAATTCCAACACGACGCACATGTATTTGCCCCAATCGTAGGCGTCGTACAACTGGATCAGTCTCGGGTGTCGTAACCGCCTCATCACCTCAACCTCGCGTTCAACGTTCCGCCTCTCATCCCTTCGGTTGACGGAAACCAGCTTAGCTGCTAACTCGAGACCGGTTGTTTTCTCTCGGCAGAGGTACACTGTGCCGAATTTGCCCCTGAGAAAAATTTTCAATTATTTAAGCGCTAACCAAAACAAACAATAAAATACTAAACATATAACTGTAAACTTTTAAAAACAAAATATTAATTTTACAAATTAAAGATTTTTGTTGTATGAAATCTTAAATTCTGAGTGGAATCGGTTAACACGTAGACTATAACATTTTTCTAAAAAAATCAAAGATTAAAACAAAAGAATGCATATTTTTTTTTATTATGAAACACCGCAAAGTGAGCCATAATGCTAATTATGAATTATTGCATTTGTTTTTACCCATCTGAAATCTTACGGGGCGTATGCGGAATTTTAACGCCACGTAATTTTTACGCCCGTGCGTACGAGGGGTTAGTCTCGATATGCATTATTTTTTGCCGCGTACTATACTTGCATAAGATTTTGTTTTGGGAAACGGACAAATAATTATTTAATCAAATCCCAATGAGTGCCTATTACATAAACATTCAATACACAAAGCTTAGCCCGATGGGAAAAGGTAGTAATAAATAGTTCACAGCGGTACGTGGAGTGTGTTATAAATTACAATGGCAGACTCACCGGCCGATTTCCGATAACATATCGAAGAAGTCGTTAACATCTGTACTCCGTTTGATTGTGACGTCTCGGTAAGGGAACGGTGGCTCAATCTCTGTAACAAGAAGCGTAACTTGGTTAACGGTACATAGATAGATACTACAAATATTTGTTTATAAAAAAAAAGTAAAGCAGCAGTCTGTTACAATCCCACTACTAGGAATAAGCCTTCTCTCTTCGTTTCTGGATAAGGAGGAACTTCTGTCTCGCCTATCTCTTCAGCGGCCTTCTGAGGACGTAGCGCCTTTCAGAGCTCGCGAATGGCCCAGAGGTCATCGAGCCACTAATTACATTAAATGGACCACTGCCAAAGCACCTTATGAGGTAGATAACTAAATTTGTAGTTTCCTAGTAGCGGCCTGTTACAATCCCACTGCTGGGTATAGGCCTCTTCTCTCCGTTTCTGGAGAGAAGGGTTGGAGCTAACACCTACCACGCAGCTCCAATGCGGATTGGTAGGTTACACATATCCTTAGAATTCTCTAGAGATATGCAGGTTTCCTCACGATGTTTTCCTTCACCGAAAAGCTTGTGATAAATTGCAATCATCAATTAGACACATGAGTTTTTATAGAAAAACTCATTGGTGCCCGGGTTTGAACTCGTGTTCCCCTTGAAAGAGTCGCACGGTCTCACCGCTGGACCATCACAGCTCAAAATTAACAAATATTTGCTTATATCAGTAACTTTTTATTTAGTAAGAGTAGTCATACTTTTTAAGTGGTTTTCACAGTGGTTATAGACAATTTCATTATGAAGTTAGAACACTGGATATAGTTGCTTCGTTTTTTATGTAGATACATAAATCGCCATTAAAAATAATATATGTATATCGTTATTTTGAATGGCGATTACATTCCTTGACGGGAATAAATCTAGTAAAGAACGTTACTACGTTTATCGGTTGAAATTAAGAAAAGAGTCAGCCTGCGAAACTACAACTTTATTATCCTATGTGTCAACAACTCGCAGTAAATCAGTCTAAGGTCGAACGTAGATTTTGTCGTAGGTCATTCCACTCTTCAGACATCTGCAATAAAAAACATTAAAAAAAGTGACAGAGCGTTAGAATAGGCAGCGGAATGCCAAAAACATGTGGGTGGTCCGTCTAGGCTTGAGGTTTTGATGATAAAAAATCATATACTTATATACGATCTCATATTCGTTTCTCAATATAGTGCTGAGCGAGTATCAAATTATTATTAGAATTAACACTTCTTGCAACTTTGGAATACTTAAAAAAAATTAAGGATGTTACTTGGTGAAGAAAAATCGGTAAATAAATAATCGATTCTGCTCTCTTCAAAAAAATCGGTTTTTAAAAAAATAGATTAAATCGAATCGAAAAAATTGATCAATAGTCGTCATTTCTGACATTTGATTGTGACGTCTCGATAAGGGAATAGTGGCTCAATATCTGTAACAAGTCAAATAGTCAGTGAAAAGATGCCTTTTTTATCATATATTAAAAACTAACTGACTGGCCCGTTGGCGCAGTGGGTAGTGACCTTGCCTTCAGCTCCGCGGGTCGCGGGTTCGATGTCCCCCGAGGGCTAATATTTTCTATAAACAATTTGTTGGTTCTTCGAGCCTAAGTGTATATTTGTATTTAAGTATGTATGTGGTATATCTATCCGTCACCCGTTACACAGGTATTAAGTTACTTTGGGGACGGACGACCGTGTGTGTAAGTGTCCCATGTATTTATATTTATTATATTAGGTCCTTACATATGAAATTGGCGTTTTGTCGTACTGGCCACTTTGATCTCAAATATCACCTTTATGGTTAGGAATCCCAAATTCAAATTCATACAGCTATTTACTCATGCATTTGTGTTTCAAACCCCCTAATTCATTTGTTTTTTCTTCTTTTGTTTTTTTCTTTGTGTCACTCCGTTTACAAAATGGAAAACATGAAATATCGCGTTATTTACGAGTATGAGTTCCACCGTGGCACCAGTGCTGCAGAAACGGCTCGAAGGATTATTGATGTGTATGGTGACGGTGTCGCAAAAGAAAACACAGTGCGTTTTTGGTTCCAACGTTTTCGTTCTGGAAATTTCGACCAACAGAACAAGCCTCGTGGACGGCCGGAGACCAAAGTTGATAATGAAGAATTGAAGGCTATTGTGGAAGCGGATCCATCGCAAACCACGTCCGAGTTAGCTGCAGGCTCCGGTGTTAGTGATAAAACTATTCTAATCCACTTGAAGCAAATTGGGAAGGTGAAAAAGCTTGAAAGGTGGGTACCTCATGAATTGAGTGAAGCAAACCGACAAACGCGCTTCGACTGCTGCGTTACGTTACTCAACTGGCACAATAATGAAGGCATTTTAAATCGAATCATTACCTGTGATGAAAAGTGGATCCTCTACGATAATCGGAAGCGCTCATCGCAATGGCTGAACCCTGGCGAACCAGCTAAATCCTGCCCTAAGCTAAAATTGACTAAAAAAAGGTTGCTTGTAAGTGTTTGGTGGACTAGTGCCGGTGTCGTTCACTACAGCTTTCCTAAATCTGGCCAGACGATTAAGTCAGATATCTATTGTCAGCAACTGCAAACCATGATGGAAAAGCTAGCTGCTAAACAACCGAGGCTGGTCAATCGCTCTAGGCCACTGCTGCTTCAGGACAACGCTAGACCACACACTGCACAACAGACGGCTACCAAATCAGAGGAGCTTCAATTAGAATGTCTTAGACATCCACCGTACTCTCCGGGCCTTGCTTCAACAGATTACCACTTTTTTCGCAATTTGGATAACTACTTGCAAGGAAAAAAATTCAATTCTGATGGGGCAGTCCAAACCGCCTTCAAAGATTTTATTGATTCCCGCCCGAATGGTTTTTTTAGTAAGGGGATCAATGAACTACCTATGAGATGGCAAAAGTGCATACATAGCAATGGTACATACTTTGATTAATTAAATATATTTCATTAAAAAAAAAAAACGACTTTATGTTCCTCCCGTAGAAAACGCCAATTTCATATGTAAGGACCTAATATTTATATTAAGTAAAGTGGACTTGTTAGAATAACAAAAAACATAGATGGACAGTTTGCTAAATTCGATTAAAATGTGTAGTTCAGCAAAACTGGTTTAACCCAACGCATATGTTATCGTAAAAATCAAGAAGAAGAAAAAGACGGTAATCAATATAATTGATTTCTTGAAAATCGATTAATAATGTTTAGTTAATCGATTATTAAAAATCTATTTATTAATAAAATAATCGATTAATACAAAAACGATAATTTTTTTCACATGTCTGCTAAAAATTGTAGTAATTGTTATTATCTCGTCGTATAAAAATCCGGTCAGTAGTTTTTAAGTTTATCGGGAACAGACAGGTAGACGCGGTTGAAAAAACTTTATTTTATACTATTGAAAGTATGAATTTGCATAGATTCGGTGCCTTTAAAATTAATTTAATTAAAAAAGACAAGAATCTTGAGTTTTTTTTATGTTAAAAGAGTAATCACCTAGTTTTATTATCGTCTATTTCGGAGTAAGTGAAAATCACTTTCTAAAACCCGATCATCTAGTTTTTTTTGTGTATTTGGAAGTCTTAATTAACTTTTAAAATGTCAATTGCGATTACAAAAAAAAACCGTTTTGCGGATGTTGTGTTATCAGACTCTGATCTTCGCAATGCTTATTTAATTTTTGTTATCTGTAATTATCTCGTTTCCAGGAAGTCTGACAAGCATCTTTTTTATCCCAAAATATAGTAAATGTTGTTTCTTCTCATCTTAGTTACCTACTCACCTCAGCACTCTACATAAAACCAGTTAATTAAGCAAAGTATTTTAATCACTATTTTTATCAGGTTAGGATATTTTACGTTTAAAAAAAAACACGATTTATAGGAATCAACGACCGAACTCTGTTACGACACATGAAACGACCAATAACCTTGACCCAAAAGTTAAGCAGTACTGGTGCGAGGGACAAATCAACGGTTAATATCCTCACATAAGTAGCATATCCTTTAGTTCTGAGATTCGATACCGTCAAATGTGATCGCGACTACAAATAGAATTTAGTTCTTTTTCTGCTCCTACACGCAGATTGTATGGCTCATCTTCATATTCATGAGCGATGACAAACGATTAAGCGGGAGCACGATCTTGTAAAGGACGCACTACGCTGTATTCGCCAATCATCGTCTATGATTGCCTAAAGTAGTAAAAAAAAAAAAAAGAAGCGGCCTGTTACAATCCCACTGCTGGGAATAGGCCTCCTCTCTCCGTTTCTGGAGAGAAGGGTTGGAGCTAAGACCTACCACGCTGCTCCAATGCGGATCGGTAGGTTACACATATCTCCAGAATTCTCTAGAGATATGCAGGTTTCCTCACGATGTTTTCCTTCACCGAAAAGCGTGTGATAAATTGCAATTATCAATTAGACACATGAGTTTTTAATAGAAAAACTCATTGGTGCCTGCCCGGGTTTGAACTCGTGTTCCCCTCGAAAGAGTCACACTGTCTCACCGCTGGGCTATCACAGCTTATTTTTTTTGCCTACAACCTGGGAATTGACTGTTTTTGGACACGAATCAAAGGGAATCACTGGGTGATACTTATGATTGTATGTATCATAAACGATCGCGTGGACACTTGTACGATAATCGTGCTGACTATGGAAGATCACACGATCAACATCAATAATGAAGTAAAAAGTTAAATATGTTAGCATCCTGATACAACGTGGTACAATCGTTAAAATTTTTTTAAAAATGTGAAGTAACGGCCTGTTACTGTCCCAATGCTGGGTATAAGCCTCTTCTCTCCATTTTTTGGATAGAAGGTTATTAGCTAAGACCTACCACGCTGCTCCAATGCGGATTACACACATTCCCAGAATTCTCTAGAGTTATGCAGATTTCCTCACAATGTTTTACATCACGGAAAAGCGTGTAATCAATAACAATTATCAATTAGACACTTAAGTTTAATTAGAAAACTCATTGCCTCCCCGTGGTTTCAACCCGTGACCACTCGAAAGATTCACATCGTCTCATCGCTGGGCTATCACAGCTGGACTACATGGTATCTAATTGAAATATGTAAATTTCTTAATCATTCTAAGACTGATAGTAAAAAATTACATTACCCCTGCATTATCTTTTACCATCAGGTAAATTAGGTGAAGATGAAACACTGTATGAAAAAGACGTCAAAATTGTCAGCTGCGTGGTCTTTTGGCGAACGTTCAAGTATTTATAAAATTCGGGTGCAACGTGCCCAAAGTTCAGCTATTGTTTAGTCTGGTACAATCGAGTCGCCTGGCGCCAGTCCTGAACTGTGCTTCAAACCTTTGATATCATCGCTTTGAAGTTTATGATTGGCAAAATCAGATTGGAATTGTTTATTTTTCATCATAAATAAGTTATGCACAATGGTATCGGTGTAAGTTTAAGCCTGAATATTGGACAGAGTTCAATGGTTCATTGTTATTGGGCAATTTTTTTTCGTCTGTTGTATTGGCGCCTACTTGTTATGTTCTGGATGATGATGATACAATGATTTTATCAAAGAAAGGGCTTTTCTCAGGCAAACCAAAAAATATAGAGTAAAAAATATTAAACATTTAGATGTTTGATCAGTAAACCACACCAGCTTGGCTTCCTTATCAAGGAACTTAAAATATGCTCTGTCTTCTGTTTGACATTTTCAAGGAATATCGCGTACTTGTAACTATTTTCTGATGGTTTACTTAGAAGATAGTATGCAAATAGTGTATCATGTGGTGCGGAGACCATTAAAATCTTATCCATTTAAAATCTTTGAGACTCCAACATCATACAGTTTTTTTATGTCGTTTATATAAAGGGGTGCACATTGAGTTTTCAAAAACTGAAATCAATGAATTTTCATGGCTTATGTTTAACATAACACAGGCAATCGGTCAAAAGTACTCTCTCTATTTTCAACAGTATCTTCAAGAGATTTCTAAGGCATATCATTCTATAACAATTAACGAAAATTATTTCCTTAATTGTAAAAGAGTTTCAGATCTTCAAGCTTCATCAAGCCATAAGCTTGCAGCTTCTGCTTTGCGCCTTGCAAAAGTACGTAAGTCGTTGGTGGGTTTGGGTATAAGATTTTATAATAAAATTCCCCAATTGATTTTAACTTTGCCATTACAGCAGTTTATATACACTGTTATAAGTCATAGAAAGCCTTCTATACTGTTGAGGATTACTTAGATGGTAAGAATGCTTGGAAATAGCTACCCTCCGGCCCTGTACAAGTCAACATTGACTAAGTGTATCTAGTAGTAAGAAATATATTTTGAAAATAACAAACGCCGAGTTTCTTCCGGCTCTTCTCGATAGGAACAGCTTTCCGAAGCAGCAGTAGAGTTCACGACTGAAAGCGCTTGTTTATAAGTTTATTTGAATGAAGAATATTTTGAATTTGAATCAAGCACCAACAGCAATCAACAAGAGTTTGGACTCGCCTACGTATTTCCTCTGTTGCATATCGGTGTCATAGCAGCTTGAATGCCGAATGTAATTTAGGATCCGTGATGCATACACGATACATATGCATGCGTTGATTGTATTAAAATAGATCTTATTGTTCACGAACAAAAACGTATGAATCATACAACGCCAGTTGAAAATAAAAAGACGCTAAGAATCGGTGCATTTGTATACAGCACTATTTGTTGTGATGGCATGGGTTCACGGGTTCGACTTGAATTGATGAAATTTATTATACACTTTACGGTTAGAAGCATCCTTAATATAAAATTACCAAGAATAGACTAAGTAAGCAGAGACAATATTCGCAATAATTCGCAAATCGTCGCTTTTTAAAATGCTACAATATAAAAATGGGGGTAAGCAGTTTATGTCACGCGACAAATTGATCATTAGACATTAGAAGCGACCAAATGGCTTGCATCAAATAGAAGGCTAAGAAGAGGTAGGTGACTCAGTACGATTCACATAGATTAAGTTTCGGTGAGGAAGTTAGTTCCATTCTGAAAAATTTTTTTTTCGAACTGACTGTATGCTGTTAGCCCTAATGGCTTTTACAGCGTCACCGGGCGGGACGGGCGCAGGAGCCGAGGTTGCGAAATGCAGAGAGTAGTGCGCAGAAGCTCTACTAGCGTCGGGGAACGTCGTCCTAAAGATGCCTAATGTGAGGCTGGACCACGGCTTAGGGCGACGCGTGGAGGAGGCGTAGTAGAGGGCTGATGTATGACTTTGATTAGTAATTGCGACGTCGGAAGGGTGGGGAGAAGCCACGACCGATCGACGTCAGAAAACTGGGACCTCGTCTTCGCCGGCGAAGACGCTGTGTGTGTATACCTATTACGTGTTTTTGTGTTTGCGATCGTTATTTGATCATCCAAAAAGCGTCTTATATGACGCTTTTTGGCGCCATATAAGACGCTTTTTTTTATATGACGCCTATACTTTCGGTGGTCAGACCTAACTGAGATGTAGGTTGAAGCAACTGAAATAAGGGGGTTCGGGTGTACCTCAGATTTCTAAAAGTAAGATTTCGAAAAACGTTTAAAGAGGTGAGTAATGGTAGGGAGGTCGAGGTGTCTATGGAGGTCAACGTTCCGCATGAACCACGGAAAACCAGTGGCTGTCCGCATGAAACGGTTCTGTAGTCTTTGGAGCCTGAGCAATCTGACCTTTGAAACGTGCGCGAACGTAACGCTCGCATAGTACATTATTGGTCTTATGCAAGTTATGTAGAGTATCACTTTGTTGCATTCTGAACATAGAATAAATACGCCTACTCGATGCTTTGTTGTTATGGTTTACAGTTAACATTTATTACGTTATACCATACTGTTATTTTTAATCGATATCTATCATACCATTTAATAACTGTAAAAAAAGATATATAAAGAGTTCTTCTATAAAGCATAACTTTTTTTTATTTTTATTTATAACAAAGGAAGAGAAGTTATGTCTATCTTAAATTACTTACACGCTTAATGATATATATTATTTTTATTATATCAGAATATATAATTCGTAATATTAAATGATAAAATGTTAAAAAATTAAAAGATACGAATATTGTGAATAAAAAAACACTTCAGATAATAAAGGCTAATATAATAATAATATAATAACAATATTAAATGATAGAAAAATTGAATTTCTATATCATTTATTAATTTAATTATTAATATTCAATTTAGTATTTAACTTCTGACTTTGAGTCTGGCGCGATCAATATTTAGTTTTCCGCGCCAGTGTTTATTATATCCGACATGTTGTTTTTTAAAATGATATATAATAATAATAAATAATAAAATAGTTTATTAGACACCTTAATTTAGCATTTTTTACAGATTTACACTACCTCCTGTACTAGGCAAACCCTGTTTTACAGAAGGTAGTTCCTTCCATTAGTACAATAAATTTCCGTTAGTGTCTGTTTGGGTGAAGTTGTTTGAGAGTACACATGTCTATGTATGTGTTAGTGTGTGTGTAATGTGTGTGCGTGCATAAAAGTTTATGTGGTGAGTGAAGTTATATGCTTTGAGTAGACGTGTGTATGTAATTGTGTTATGTGTGTGCGTGCATGAAAGGATGCGTACGTCTGTGTACAGAACTACAAAATTAATAATGTTTATCTATTTATAATTCTATTATCTTATTATTGATAGTATTTTCTCTGTATCTTCATATGTGTAAGTTAAAAGCCAATTGGTGATAAGTTTTTTTAGGTTAAATTTATTTATTTTATATAAATCCTTATGACTTTTACTAAAAGTGTTGTATATTTGTGGAGCTTTAAAATCGAATTGGGATTGACCGAAACGTGTATTTTTTCTAGGTATTGGATATTTATTTGACCTTTTATTTTTTGGATTTAGGTAGGGTATGCTGTGAGAGTGAAAATGTTGGATTAATAAATTAAGATAATGTTGACGGACATTAAATAAGTTCGTTTCTTTATATAAATTATTAGATGAGTATCTAAAAGGTTTCCTAAAGATCGTCTTTATGAGTGTTCTATTGGCCCGTTCAAGTTGCATTAAATGTGTTTTGGCAGTACCACCCCATGCACTAATACAGTACGTTAAAATTGGCAGACAAAGGGACTTATAAACCATTAAAGTGGTCGTAAGAGGCGCAAAATCTTTTAGTTTTCTGAATAATGGTATCAGCTTCCTGATTCTACATGAAATTTTATGTATATTTGCTTACCAATTAAGGTGTTCGTCTATAGTTACACCTAAATATTTTACATTTGCCTCTCTTGACAAAGTACAACAATTACAGTTTGTAATATTATAATTTACATTACACGGGTATGTATGAATGGGTAGGTTAAAGTTAGATGGAGGAGTCTGTTTTTTTGTGATGCTAAAGCATACATATTTTGTTTTGTCGATATTTACTGTCAGCAAATTTTTCTCGAGCCAAGATGTAATTAAACTAACACCAGTTTCAGCAAAGGCTTTTACTTCATTCCAATCGAGACCTTCAAATATGACCGCAGTATCATCCGCAAAACAAAATATGTGTCCGGCTGGCATGGTTAGGTTGCAAAGAGGGTTAATATAGGCTAAGAATAGGGTGGGACCTAGTACGCTACCTTGAGGCACGCCATAAGAAATGTAGTCAAATTTGCTAGTTACGTTATTTACTCTTATACATTGTTTCCTTTCATTTAGATAATCCTTAAACCAGTCTAGTGCGATACCTCTCACACCTAGTCCAAAAAGTCTGTTGAGCAAAATGGGAATCGATACTGTATCGAAAGCCTTTTGCAAGTCTAAGAAGACGCCAATACACTTCTTACCATTATCAAGCACATCTGTAATAGTATTGGTCAATTTCAAAACGGCATCCAAAGTTGACTTTTTAGCTCTGAATCCAAAGTGGTTTTTTGCAAGAAGTGTTTTTTGTTCAAAATACTTTATTAGTCTACTGTTAACAACTTTTTCTAAAATCTTACTGAAAACACTCAAAAGCGATATAGGCCTGTAATTTGAAACCAGGTTTTTATCTCCAGTTTTATATATTGGAATAACAACGGCCATTTTAAATACGTAAGGAAACACACCTGTCGATAAACTTAAATTTACCAAGTGGACTATCGGATCTAAAAGTAGGCTATTAAATCTTTTAACGAAAGATGGAGATATATTATCATAACCGGGCGCGCTGTTACCTTTCAGTTGTGAAATAATTTTTAAAATTTCTATTCGATCAATAGGATACAGCATAAGTGAATGGAGTGGTACGTTCGATGTTTTACTATGATCAACTTGTTTGGCCCCTCCAAGTTTATTAGTAACAGATGTTGCAAGATTATGTCCTATATTTGTGAAATATTCGTTAACACATGATAAAGACTCTTCGGGTGTAGTTTTTATATTAAGTAAATCAATAGACGGTACGTTAGACGAAGGTAAATCACAAATTTCTTTTATAGTGTCCCAAGTGCCTTTAGAACTACCAGCATTACGCGCAAGTTTTTCCTGAAAATATTGACGCTTTAGAGATTTCAGTACTGAATTACAAATATTTCTATATTTTGTGTACGTAATTTTATTTACATCTGAAGGATTTTTTCTAAAAGTAATGTGTAAACGGTCCCGTTTTTTCATGCATTTTATAATACTAGCGTTGATCCATGGCTTAATTGGTTTTAATTTTTTAGAAGTAATATTAATGACTGTGTGCTTTACTATTATTTCTTTTATACTATTAATCAAAAAATTAGCTGAAGCGTTAGTATCGCTAATTTTGTAAAAATTATTCCAGTCTATTAATTTCAAACTCTCTTCCATTCCTAAATAGTTATATGTATATCTTGTTTTAGGGTTTACGGTATTATTTACTTTTTTACTGTTTATTTTTAGACACAGCAAAATAGGTGCATGGTCGGTTACGATGCAATCAAATACAAATGTTTTCGGGTTTTTAATATTTTTAACAACAAAATGGTCAAGACAGCGTAGTTGTCTTGTCGGGCGGTTAATAGCTGGTATTAATCCATTCAACGCAAGGATATTTTGATATTCTTGACTGTAAGAGCAAAGGCTATTTGGCAGTAAATCAAGGTTCAGGTCACCCGTCAAAGTAATTCTGTTAAATTTTTTAATTTCCAAATATGAGCTGAAAGAATCTAAAAATCGTTGCGGATTACGAAAGCCAGCTGGCCTGTATATAGCTAAAATATGGATATCATATAAATGAATATCTAGACAGTTCGCTTCGCATAATGTAGGCTCTGTAACAGATACACTAAGATTATTCTTAATATAGACAATAACGCCATCATTTTGATTGTGGTTATTTCGTGTAAAGAAGCTTGAATACCCATCAATTCTTTCTTCTTCTTCTTTCTCAACCGATAGGCGTCCACTGCTGGACATAGGTCTCTTCATGGGCTTTCCAAAACACACGATCTTGTGCCGCTTGTATCCAGCGGCTCCCCGCGACCTTTTTGAGGTCGTCCGTCCATCGCGTAGGGGGTCTGCCAACACTGCGTTTACCGGTGCGGGGTCGCCATTCCAACACCTTGAGACCCCAACGCCCATCGGTTCTACGCACTATGTGCCCCGCCCATCGCCACTTCAGCTTCGCAACGCGCTGTGCTATATCGGTGACTCTGGTTCTTCTACGGATCTCCTCATTTCTGATTTGATCACGTAGAGACACTCCGAGCATAGCCCGCTCCATCGCTCGCTGAGTGACTCTGAGCCTTCTTATGAGGCCCATAGTCAGCGACCACGTCTCAGATCCGTAGGTCATCACTGGCAACACGCACTGTTCGAAGACTTTGGTCTTCAGGCACTGAGGTACCTTGGACGAAAAAATCTCGCGTAGCTTCCCGAACGCTGCCCATCCGAGTTGGATTCGGCGACTAACCTCTTTCTCGAAATTGGACCTACCCAGTTGGACCGTATGTCCCAGGTATATGTACTCGTCTACAATTTCGAGTGCAGAGTTCTCAACGATGACCGGGTGGAGCGGAACATGTGAGTTTGACATGATTTTCGTCTTACTCATGTTCATTTTAAGGCCCAACTGTTGAGATGCTCTGCTGAGGTCATCGAGCATTGTGTTAAGGTCCTCCAGAGACTCTGCCATAACGACTATGTCGTCGGCAAATCTGAGGTGAGTGATGTACTCGCCGTTAATGTTGATGCCGTATCCGTTCCAATCCAAAAGCTTAAAGACATCCTCCAATGCAGCGGTGAACAGCTTCGGGGAGATGACATCTCCCTGTCGCACACCTCGCCGCATTCGGATTGGTCCCGTAGTTCCGTCTTGGATACGGACAGACATTGTGGCGTTTTCATACAAACACTTCAACACTTGGACGTACCGATAGTCGATTCGGCATCGCTGGAGCGATCTTAACACAGCCCATGTTTCCACCGAATCAAAGGCCTTCTCATAGTCCACAAACGCCAAGCAAAGTGGCTGGTTATACTCCTCGGTCTTCTGTATAACCTGCCGCAGCGTGAATATGTGGTCCATGGTACTATAGCCTTTGCGGAAACCGGCTTGTTCGGGAGGCTGGAAGTCGTCAAACCTACGAGCTAGACGATTCGTAACGACTCTCGAAAACAACTTATAAACCTGACTCAGCAGCGCGATGGGTCTATAATTCTTCAATAAGGTTGATAACACCTTATTGAAGAAAAGAACCACCACGCTCCTGTGCCAGGCTTCCGGCGTATTACCTTCGTGAATGACGGAATTGAACAATCGCTGAAGGACCTTAAGTACCGGTTTTCCACCGGCCCTCAGGAGTTCTGTTGTGATTCCGTCATCACCTGGTGCCTTGTTGTTTTTGAGTTGTTTGAGAGCCATACTAATCTCGTATAGGCTGACGTCCGGGATATCTTCGGTATAGTGTCGGGTCAGCTTAGCTCTGGGTCTTTTGCCAAACTGACAACAGGCTGTTGTGTTGAGGTGTATAACTGTCCATAGAACTTCTCAACCTCTCTAAAAATCTCAGGACGAGATGAAATGATACTACCGCTATCGGTCTTCAATCGCGTCAGCTGCCGCTGCCCAATAGATAGATCTCTTGCGAGCACTTTTGAGCCCCTGTTACGCTCAATAGTCTCTCGAATGTACTCGGTTTTGAAGTGTCGCAGGTCGCATTTCTGCGCCTTAGAAATCTGTCTATTGATCAGACGGTAGCGTGTCGCATCTACTGAAGACTGTAGCCTCATTTCGTTCCTCTCATCCATGAGCTTGAGAGTCTGGGTCGAGAATTTATTGGGTCTTTTACGGTGTGTCTTATAAAATTTGGACCCCACCGTATGGACAGTTTCCACCAGCCTGTTGTTTACATCGTCCACAGAGGCGCAGTCAGCTAGGCAATCAAAACGGTTCATCAGCTCGAGTTGGAACGTCTCGGGGTTTTGGATATGGGCTCGAGTTGGTCGGAGCGTAGACTTCACCAATCTGGATCTTTCCAGCTGTACGCATATATTCAAAATGCCTCTAACCATACGGTGATCGCTCCCGGTCTTAACGGTGTTGATCACAGAGACATCATTGAATATATGACGCCTGGTCGACATGATGAAGTCGATCTCGTTTCTCGTGGAACCGTCGGGACTGATCCAGGTCCATTTTCGATGCGGCCGTTTCTTGAAGAAAGAATTCATCATGTAGAGGTCCTCTCTCTCCAAGAAATCGGCCAGCATCTGGCCCCTGTGGTTCCGTTGCCCGTATCCAAATTGCCCTACTCTCACCTCTGTGCCGCTTCGCTTGCCCAGCTTTGCGTTGAAATCCCCCATCACAACAGTGTAGAAGGTTTTAGAGGCATGCATGGCTCTAGATAAATCCTCATACATGGCCTCTACCTCCTCGTCCGGATGTGCCGATGTCGGTGCGTAAACCTGTATGACCTTCAGCGAATACCGTTTGGTAATTCTGAGTATAAGGAACGCGACCCTGCTCGACACACTCTCGACTTGAACAATGTTGTTGACAAGGGACTTGTGGACGAGAAACCCGACACCACCCTGGGACTGTTGTTCTCCCTCCCGGTAGTAAAGCAAGTTGCCGGATTTTAGGATCATCGTATCCTCCCCCTCTCTTCGGACTTCAGATAATCCTATCACGTCCCACCGTAACTTACTTACTATTTCTTCCAGCTCGAGTATCTTTTCGTCTTCCCTCAAAGTGCGTGCGTTGTACGTTGCCAGGTCCAGTCGTCGGGGTTGGCAGCGGAATCTCTTCCGGAGATTCTTGACACCCCCTGCCCCGCCGTTACCCAAACCGCTGCCAGAGCTGGGAATAGCGGAGCTGCCGGGAACTAGGGGCTGTGATTTATTTTGTAATGCCATGAAGGGTATTGCCGGTAATCACCACGCTTGGCATGCGGGTTGGTGATCGCAGTGCTGACCATTTCGCACCGACAGAGCTGCTGCCCTCTGTCGGTCTGGTATTTAGGTCAGCAAAGTGAAATGGTTATACCGCCATTTATCGGTCGCCAGAGCCTCGTCGGTTAATATGCAGGGTGTTCCACGTGCAGGTGAGGTTGACAATTGAGGAGACTGACTGGGACGAGCCTCCCCCTTACACCCCTTACACCCCATCAATTCGCGGGGGACTAATAACATACTGGATCCAACATTCTGTGAAAATCAATACATCTGGACTTGTTTTAAGACGTGTTATAAAGCATAGGAAGTCATCTAAATTCTTATTTATGCTTCTTATATTCATTGATAGTATATTTAAGTATTGTGAAGAATTACATATATACGCTGCGTGATAGCTATAAAAAGAATCAGGATTGGGCACGTAGGAACAGTTTATATAATTAGAGCGGTCAATATCGGGTGAAATATTATCTTGCAAAGGATTGAATGTAAATACATTTCATTAGCTGAGAAAGGAACGCAGGAATGCGAGTTATTGTAACATATGTATCTTTCATAAAAGCCACCAGGCCACTTACTAAATAATAATTGCGGTGAGACGGTTTCCTTAATATCATTGACGTGTACGTTTGTAAAAATTGATAACAATGTTTTATGGAGATGCAATGATTATTAATTTGTATAAATGTAAATATAATAATATAATGTTTCGTAATTCGTAAATATTTGTTTGCGGTGAGAGTGTATAGTCTGTTATGTACAGTATGTAGCTTACAAAAAATCAAAAAATTAACTTTTAAACAATATATAGTAATACAAAGTTCAAACAAACAAGGATTACATATGCTATAGCTATATTGTAGTCATATGTTTGTGGATTTTGTTATTTGTCGCGCCATCTCCGAGTCCGCGGGACTCGCCGTAACGAGCGGTGCGGGGGCAAGAGGTGCGCCTGACTGTTGCGATTGAATGAGCTCCGTCAGTTGTAGTTCGCTACGAATCGGTATAGCTGGTTCATTTTCGTGCTTACGCAAGTAAATTCTGCCGTTTTTAACCCAACAGTATTCAAATTTATGTATTTTAGCAAACTGTCTACTCTTGAAGAATATGTATTTTTGTTTTTGACTGAGAAGCTCGGATATATAAACATTTCTTTTTTCACCAAGAATACCAAAATGCTTCGTGTTTAGTTTCTCATTGTTTCTGGTATTATATTGTTTTACGGCCGACAGAATGTTTTGCTTATAGTTATTGTTATTAAACTCAATTAGAATATGATGGGTGTCCACCTTGTATGTTCGCTTGCGAAAAATGTTAGATATGGAATTTTCCTGAAAATCAATTTTAAGCGTACTACATAGATTACACATATAATCGAGGAGGTTTTCTCCTGCTTTTAACGGAATGTTCCGAATCTCGATAAATTTGGATGAGATATAACTTTGCGCATCATCAATTTGTTGTTCTAATACACTTGAATTCTTTACTAAAGCAACAACTTGTTTTTTAAGAGAACTATTTTCGGCAATTAGATTCTTATTTTGCTGATTTAGCTGATCGTAAAAGCCAGACAGATTAGACAAAGAAGTTTCAATACTTTCTTGTTTCTTCTCAATTGCACCAAATTTAGTAGTAATGTTGATTAACTCCTTACTTAACTCTTTTTGTGACGCAGACATTTTTTCTAGAATCTCTTCCTTAACCAAATTTATGTTAGTCTTTACTTTTTGTAATAAACTATTAAATAAAATCTTGAGTGAATCAGTGGTTATAGTTGGTTGTTGCAAGCATAATTCGTCGATCAGCATTTCATCGTCACTAGACTGTACGTCGAGGTCCAATAACCCCGAAGAAATAGGGGTATCATCTCCCCGCTTACCCCGTGGATTTATACATTTCGCACATTTCCATGTCGACTTATTCTTTATTTTATTGAATCCGGCAAGAGAAATATTCATACATTTGCAATGAAATGATAGTTTGCAATTAGCACACGTAAGAACATTATCTTTTAAGTTTCTGTTGCAACATTCCATATTAGATAATTTATGGTGAAGGTAGGTTTAATGCGTATTCACTAGTTTGAATAAGTAAGATACCAGGCGTACAGTGATTATAATCCGGCGGCGTACCACTGCGTTAATGAATACATCAGTGTGTGTTATCTTTGTAAGGCGCTTGAATGTACGTGTAACACTCACTCTGGTAAAATGCACCCAGGCAGCTGTAAACACCGTTACCGACTATGCACTCCTAGTAATTCATTTAATTGAATAATTTTAAATCAAAAGTAATTTTAATATTAAATTGACAATGAAATATAGGACACACGACACGTCCGCTTCAGTTGAGAGCTCGAAGGGAAGGGGGATATATGATAAAAATAAAAAAAAACCTTATTCGGAGAGAGAAATACCAAATGGGGTGATGTGCTTTGAGCCAGGTTACAGTATAATTTGTGTTAAGGAGCAACAGGCCCAAAATTAAAGTATCCATAACATTATACGACAATAATCAAACATTATTTGCGATATTCCAGTTTAACCGTGAACAGCCATTTTTGACAGGTTCTTATTATCGGAAAAGTTTTATTTCATTACACCGATTAATAATTCGTTAAATGATTGCAATATGTCCATTAATTGCACAAGTGGCTTTTAAGTTTTTAAATGTGCACTATAAAATTTGTTTCAAGCAAAGGTCAATATTTATGCATTCGAAATTACATTAATATTTAGCAGACTTAATAAATGTAAAAGTCTGTTTATCATTACTTCACGCACGAAATGAGCCAGAGAGATTTGGCAAGAAGAGAGATTTAGCATGGAGGATATTAAAGGGTTGGAGATATTATGGATTATGGACTATTTCAATTATTCATATAAAAAT
The DNA here is from genome assembly GCA_947086505.1 of Morpho deidamia. NCBI lineage: Eukaryota > Metazoa > Arthropoda > Insecta > Lepidoptera > Nymphalidae > Morpho > Morpho deidamia. Next base: position 10,322,258 of record CAMTZC010000009.1, read on the forward strand.
AGGTTATCAGTGTAGTTTTAAGAAGAAGTTGTCGAAACATTTGAGATGAGAGAAATGAACATTTTTCAATTGACTCATATTAGCAAAGTTATGAGATTCAGTCTTAATTGTAAGGGCGTAGATCGAAAAGTGATAAACCTATCTACTGATTTTAATTGTAAAATCATAACTAACACTAAATGATTTCATGATGAATTAGCCAATCAATTATATATCCTCCGACCCAATCAAACTAGAGTCATCATCATTCTCCTGCCCTTATCCCACTCTAAGTGGAGTCGGCACAACATGTTACAAACATGTTGTCACATGATTTGGCTCCGTATTTTACGACCGGCCGCCTGCCTGAAGTCAACTTACCTTAGTCGCCTTTTACGACGCTTCGGTAAGAAATGAGGGTGGTCTATTCTATGCAGCCGGATACCACACGGCACTTACCTTAGTCGCCTCTTACGACACCTCGGTAAAAAAGAAGGGTGGTCTATTCTAATCAAACTAGAGACGACAATAAAAAATCTTACCGGGAAACAAACCAGTGAGCACTCGTAACAAGGCGCGACACCAATCACTGCCCTATGGAGGTCTTTATTACGGCTACTTCATTTAAGTAATTAATTTGTGGACTTCTTCGTCAGCCGATGGACGTCCACTGCTGGACATAGGCCTCTTTATGGGATCGCCACACCACACGATCTTGCGCCGCCTGGATCCAGTGGCTCCCTGCGACCTTTTTGAGGTCGTCTGTCCACCTCGTAGGGGGTCTACCGACGCTGCGCTTTCCGGTGCGGGGTCGCCATTCCAGCACCTTAAGACCCCAGCGCCCATATGTCCTCCGCACTATGTGCCCCGCCCAGCGCCACTTCAGCTTCGCGACACGCTGAGCTATGTCGCTGACCCTAGTTCTTCTACGGATCTCCTCATTTCTGATTTGATCTCGTAGAGACACTCCGAGCATAGCTCGTTCCATCGCCCGCTGAGTGACTCTGAGCTTTCTTATAAGGCCCATAGTGAGCGACCACGGTGACGACCATTTATGGACTAGGGAGATGATATCGAACTTAACACCTACATTTTCGTTAAGTGAAAAATATATTTTTTAATTTTCAATATTTCTTTAGCGATTATTTGTTAAATCGTAACAAACAGAGGAACTTTTGTAATTAAGTAAGTTTACATAAGATTTAATAATTTTGAAATTACGACAAAACGAATACCTTGTCTAATTTTATCTGGTCAAAGACCTAAATTAATTATTTAGAATGTTTGAACGTTATCCAGATTGATCCAGAAAATTGTGTAATGTGCCAAATTTACGGAATTTATAGAAAAGCATTGCTATAATGTCTAAAATTATATAAAATTTTATCTGCTATTATTACGGTGACAATGTTTTTTTTGTTTTCACGGATTGTATTTCAGAAAAGACTACTGAAATCAATAATTTTCATTTGTTTGAAGAAAGATAATTGTCGATAAGATATGGTTCAAATGCCACGTTTAAAATACTATTTCCCTTTAAACTATTAAGATCTCAGCTATAATCCTGCACGTATCGGGTATGAAAATACGGATAGTCCACTATACATTTAACACTATATATAATTTCTATTTACTGTATCGCGGATTATAGCAAAATAACTTTTATTATTACTTTTGTATTATGGATCTCCGCAAAGTAACGCCTAATTCTATACATTATGGAAAATAAATATTATTTGTTCGTTTCTGTACTAAATCTCATAAAACTTGCCTACACAAATGTTTAAATTAAGATCCAGGAATATGCGCATAATATATTTATTACATAATTGAAGAATATCATTATTAATAACTGAATAATTAATGAATGTTAAACATGCTTTGACTTCAAAATTATAAGACGGTACGGATGAGCGCAAGAAATACGGGCTTTCGCCTAGTACTAGTAGTAGTAAATAATAGAGATATCTAAAATTTTTAAATAATACTGCATTTTGTAATGAAATAAAGCATAATTGTTTCTTTTTATACCTGATACTAAAGTCTTCGCAGATAAATTGCGCATAAAACCTAGCTTATTAATAACCTGAATTCGCACCCGAGTTTTACGCCTTATTGTTTGGAATTAAATCTTATTTCGTGGTCACTCACGACTGTTTTATGAAACGGTATTAAAGTTATTCTTGGCTTGAACTTTCGCAATAAATTGTCTTGTAAATTATACTGTTACGTAATTGTACCTTTTTCTTTTAGTCTTAGTTATAAAATAATCCGCGATACAGTGGACGCGATACAATCTGTATCGTGGATTATAGCAAAATCATTTTTATTATTACTTTTGTGATCTATGATTCAAATGCAGATGTTCAAAAATTATAAATACCTTACTTTTATGTTGCTGGCAACGTAAAGTATTCTCAAACTGAATATATAATATAATGCTTTGATGTTTTACAGCTCTTAATTCGTAGCTTTTAGTTATTAGACCTGTTATAGCATAAAAAATCAGGTAAAATATATTTAAATTATAAGTCGATCTAATAATAACTAAGAATTGTCGTTGAAAAGAAAATTAAAATTCTTTCTGGTCTATTTCTAGCAGAATTAACATTCCGAAATATTCGACAATATCACTTGATGTTTCACGAATTCCAATGGAGACCTACTTAGATAACGAAATTTTCGAATTTTAAACGGCCGGTGATTGAGACGACAGTGTGATTATAGACTACCTACCTTTCATGAACTTGTTTGGAATATTTTCGAAATTTTTATTTAAGGTTAATAATTTTATAATTTATTGAAGCAGACGTTACTTCGCAAAGCTCCATAGTACAAAAGCAATGCTAGAATTATATTGATGTAATCCGCGGTTGTTAAGAAAATCTATCTAATACTATGTGAAGGAAGTAAAAACCGTTCTCATATCTTATATGTACAGGATAAGTACCGCACGTACCGCAATATGACACCACCAACACACTACACATAATACATACACATTCACTAACTACGACAATCTCAACGATCGTTTCGCCCCACAACCGAAGCCTCATCAGCAGATAGGCTCCACCAAAACTCCGGTACAATATATTTAACTATTGTTATCGTATTGATTTGAAATGCCGTCTGGTACCCGGCTGAGTAGAATAGACCACCCTCATTTCTTACCGAGGTGTCGTAAAAGGTGAATATATAAGTCGTCGCGGCGTGTGGTATCCGGTTGAGTAGAATAGACCACCCTCATTTTCTTATCGAGGGGTCGTGATAGGCGTATAAGGTAAGTCGACCCACCGTGTGGTATCCAGCTGAGTGGAATAGACCACAATCTTTCTTATCGAGGGGACGTAAAATACGATTAATATGTTGACGTCCGGCATGCGGCCGGTCGTAAAATACGTAGCCAAATCATGTGACAACATGTTTGTAACATAGGTCCCCGCGGCGGTCGATGCATCTGGTGCTCCCGATGCATCGTCCAGCAGAGGGAGGGGCCACTTTTAGAGAGGCCCCGACCCAGAGGTGGCGCACTCTGGGGTTCAGAGTTGCTGCTGGCGGGGATGGGGTCAATTAAGGTACCTTGCCCCCGCCACCAGCAGCGTGGGGAGCATACAGGTCGTTTGAGTAAGTGCGAGTCCCTAGGGCGGTGGTACCCATAAGGTTTTTTCCTGTATAAAAAAAAAGGTTTGGGGACTTAGTTTTTCAAATTATGGGCGTAGGGTCTTAAGGTTAATGCTGACCCCACACTTGAAATTGAAAACACAGCGTTGGTACACCCTGCAAGGTGGACTGACGGCCTCAAAAAGGCCGCGGGGACCCGCTAGATTCATGTGGCACAAGAGTGGTGTTAAGATCACCAGTAGATGTTCATCGGATGAAGAAGAAAAAGAAATATGTCCGCAAGTATTTATGCCATTGTAAGTTTGACTGGCCCGTTGGCGCAGTGGGTAGTGACCCTGCCTTCAGCTCCGGGGTTGCTATTCCCGCCGAGGGCTAACATTTTCTATAAACAATTTGTTAGTTCATCGAGCCTGGGTGTATTTAAAATTATATATGTAGTATATTTACCAGTTGTGCGTCACTCATAACACAAGTATTAAGTTCCTTACTTTGGGGATAGACGACCATGTGTGTAAGTGTCCCATATATTTATTTATTTATGTTAAGGTCGCCCATATGTCTAAGATTTTACGTAGGCAGGTATAAACAAAAATAAAATGTTCAAGTGTTAGACCGATTGTGATAAGAATTTACAATATGTTGTTTTGTAATCTGGTTATGTCGTGAAATGCGTCATTAGTGAGTTATTCGTCTGAGATGAATGGCAGTACGCCGTACATAATAATAGCACGTACCTATAGCGGATGTGACGTAATGTCATTATGAAAATAAATGGTTCTTTGACAGATTCCGAACTGGACTCGCTCCAAAATGCCTTGCTTAAATAAAAATTTGGTCACGTGTTTTTTTATTGTTATTTTAAAAGTTTTCAATTAACTTGCCGTGTATGTATGTAAAGGTGGAATCTTGCAAGTTAAATTTGACCCACTTCCACGTTTTCAACAACAAAATATTACATAGAAACGAATATTTAACGAATTATCCACAATCAATCTTAGCTATGCCATTACAGCAGTATAAAATAACTATTAAAAGCATGCATTGCGAATTTGTCGTGGAGCCTATGCTCCTGATGATGCTTCGGTTTCGGGGCGAAACGATGGTCGAGATTTTGGTGGTGGTTGTGTGTACTGCTTGTGTGCATTGTTGCTGGTGGAGGCGCCTTGGGGTGCGTGTGGTGTCTTGTCCTGCATGTGTAAGGTACGTAAATTTTGCATCATACACTTAGCATTACATGCATTCGCTTAACACACGCGGATTAAAGCAAAGTAGTTCTGTTTTAGATTCTGTAAAATGGAATTCCGCAAACTATCGCCTGCTTCTATAAATTAAAACTGTCATGCAAATATATAGGTACCTGATTTCAAAGAACCAATCGGTTTATGTTTATACGGCAGGGAATCATCGCAAGCGGTATGGACATCTCTCGCAAGCGACGCAAGCATATTCCGCTTAACGTAGCGTATATATATATTACGACTGATATGATGAAAATTAAACCACAATTAATCGATAATGCTCATAGATAAGTTTAATTAAAGGAAATTCAGAAGTTCGAAACCACGTTATCGTGTAAGTAATCCTTACCTAAGTAGATTATAATAATGATAAATATCACGGCACGTATATATTTACCCAATGTTATCTTGGATCCGCTATACAAGGGTTATTTATTCAATTCGAGTCATAACAAAAGAATACTTATAGTACTTCTATAAATAAACATAATGTGAAGTATCATTTACCAGTTTTTCAAGCCAAAAACACTTTTAATACTACAAACTCATTGTGACTTATAGTATTATTCTGAGAAAGGGAATTTTTGTATGCGTTTCGCGGCTATGAAAACCTTGTCTGATTTAAGTATGAGCAGAGACCGTTGGGAGATGAAGTCATAGATGGAACATCTTACGTTACAAACAATCGTCATTATCCTAATGCCCTTATCCCATTTTAATAGTGGGGTCGGCACAACATGTTCCAAACATGCTGTCACATGACTTGGCTACGTATTTTACGCCCGGAAGCCTGCGCCTATGCAGCCTGCGTATTTTACGACACCTCGGCAAGAAAGAGGTTCGTCTATTTTACTCAATCGGATACCCGGTGGGTTAACTTACCTTAGATAGTCGTATATTAGAAATTTTTTATGCAACATTATGTATTACGTGTGATATCGCTCCGACATATTGGGCCAATTTTCTTATTGATAATATTACGTAAAAAGCTATTCATAGGTGATTTAGTAATGTTCTACAATCATCATTCGTCATCGGGTTTTCTGACATAATTGCCCTGAGCGTTATTTTTTATCGCGTTGCCATAAGTTCTTAATCATAATTAAATGTTTAGTTTGAAACGATAAGAAGTAGAAAGTAACGGATGACTGGTAAGCATTTGACTAACAATTGTAAATTATGATTTCTAAGGAGAAAGTTTACTAGTTTACTAGTTTACTTGAATAAAGAATATTTTTAATTTGAATTTGTGATTAGGCAATAGGCATATGAGCATCATCTTCCTTCTCGGTATTGGTTGTGATATTTATAGAATATAACAATGCTTGTTCGGGTAATGCTTCGCTTTGCGATTTTGTCGTGGAGTCTATCTCCTGATGATGCTTCGGTTGCGGGGTGATACGATTGTTGAGTTTGTGCTAGTGAACGTGTGTAGTGCTTGTGTATTGTGGTGGCAGTGGAGGAGGTTTGTGCATGTGTTTTTACGAATCCTGCATGTGACGGGTATGAAAAAACGGATAGTTCACTATACATTTAGCACTATATATATTTTCTATTTACTGTATCGCGGATTATAGCAAAATAATTTTACTATTACTTTTGGTTGTGATATTCTCACTTTCTGGCCTGCGTATAGCTCCTCTATTCTAGATAATAACTTTTGGGTGCAATATGGGAATAAGTTAAAGATGCGTTCAATTTAAAATACATTGTTCCTTAATTAACTGGCTTAAGTCTTATTTTGCTTGGGAGCATCGAACGTTGAATTGTATGATGATACGTTTTGCATGTCTTCAGTTATTTATTTAAATTGGCACATTTCTATCATCAGGTGTTCAAGAGATCATTTGCGAAAAAAATAATTTCGGGTAAATGGCAGACAGATTTTCGCTCATACATCACTTGTCATCGACTTTAGGAACGCTCTTCATGACTTCAACTGTTCGATCTAAAATAAAGATGAATTCCAATCGTCTGCCAAAAATCGTAAGTTTATGTTTGTTTTATTCGAGCCAATTATTTCCGACACGTGATCTGCGTGTCCCCTTTTTCAATTATGAGCGAAAAAGGGACATCGTTTTGAAAGCTTTGTTGAATTTTTTTAATTTTTTTTTCCTCTTCTTTTCTATATCGCTAGAATTTTTTGCATGTATTTCTTTATTGTGGTAATCTAGAGCATCCACATTATTTAACAAACTATGGCAAAACAACTAGTCTGCAGAATTACTGATATTCCTTAACACAAGAATCTTAGTTAGGACTTAGATGTTCTCCCTCTTCTACGACCAAATTATAACTTTCTTTTAGTACCATCTTGCAAAAGTGGGTTACACAGCAATATTGTTAGAGATAAACAAATAAATAAATAAAATAAAAATAAATTTAATAAAACGTATGTACCATTATTAGATGTAGATCTTCTAAAAGCATATCGATGCCACACGAACTCCTTCCATTCAGCGGCTATACGACTTTCCTTATGTCTATCTGCCTATTGGTCTATTAAATCTACTATCTGCTAACAATGCGTTTTCGAGGAGGAAATCCCTGCTCTAGTACCTACCTCAATTTCCACCGATTCTTCAACCTATGTACCTTCGACCTTTGCTGTGACAGCCTTCCCTTTGAGATATAACAGTCATTTTGGTTCTTCTAGAAATAACATCATTTCTGATTCTAACAATATTTGTGTCACACAAGAATCCTTGAAGGGAACTATGATCAACAGTGGACTTCCATATTTCGATTATAAATTCGAAGGTCTCTCAATGTGTTATGCTTTTATTGCTCCGCTAGATAAGCATTGATAAAATTCAGTACAATTAAAGCTGACACACGGGTGTAACATAGACGACAAAAAACTTGTTATTCTTTTGGGAACAGCAAACGAATGTTGGATTATTGAGGGTACTTAGACGCTTATGTTCGCGCGAACGAAGTCGCAGAAGCCACTAGTTGCTTTATAAATGAGAGGTTATTTCCTAATTTGTCAAAAATTGCATTGTTATCAATAATTCCGTTTAGTGCATGTATCGAACCACTTTCATGATTCATACAAGATAAAACAATTCGATTTATATGTATACATGATATTATTTGCATATTTCAAACGCCATAAACATCAATTAAAGTTATTATAAATCAGTTAAGTTAAAAAAGGTTTTAAAGAAGCATTTCACAATATTTTATATCCCTACTGATAACCGTTGAGGAGTTCCTTCATCGGGAGCCAATCTTGGCAGGAGTATTGAGTCATGCTTATCATAAACAGCATAAATGCATTATCGTTGAACCAATATACTATAAATTTCCAGCTCAATCGGTTCCCGGGGAGTAGCTTTAACTTGCAAGATTCGACCTTCACATACATTCACGGCAAGTTGGATAAAAGCTTTTAATAATTAGGCCAACCTATAATGTCTAATCACTTGGATCATAAACACTGTTTTGCCTTTCCTAATCACGGAATGCTTGGGTCATATTCAGGGCTTTTAAGATCTCGACATACTTAGGTGCAACAAAGTTTAATGCAACATAACTATGTGTTGATATTACTTTGAGTAATTTATATATCTTACCTCCAACCGGATCTGTTTCATCGACGTGAATCATGTCGACTGATCTGAAAAAAAAGTTTTATAAATTAAAAACCAGGTAATTGAGGTTAAACAATTCTTTATACTTATTAGCTGACTCGGTAAACGTTGTTTTGCCATATATATTATTTCTGGGGAATTTATAGTTTATTATAAAAAAAAAAAACAAATATTAGGGCAGGACAACCTTTATCACTTAGTTGAAAAATAGATAGTAGACAATTAAGTAAAAGTATAACAGATGGACAGATACCGCATTTGACTGTATTAGTATGTAGCTACACACCTCAACAAACCTTTGGTTAGGGTGTTCAGCTCAAATCTGGGCAGACACCCTGAGTTCTTTAAAAAAAGTGTCTCATTTATATTTACTTAGGGAATTTTCGGGAAAGAAAAACATCGTAAGAAAGTCCTGCATCTTCTACTTCTTTGTCAACAGATGGACGTCCACTGCTGGACATCTCCTCATGGTATCTCCACAACACTCGATCTTGTACCGCTTGGATCCAGCGACTCCCCGCGACCTCTTGAGGTCGTCAGTCCATCTCGTAGGGGGTCTACCGACTATTGAAAGTCCTGCATATCTCTATTTTCTTGGATATTTTGCAACCCGTCCATCAGCATTGTATGGTGGATATAATTTACAACTTTCTTTTTAAGGACACTGGAGACTTTTGGCCCGAAAGTGGTATTTACTTTAATACGAATGTACCTTATTATTATGAACCAGCAGTAGAGTTAAGTCAAAAGCTAAGCTAAGCTATCTACAAGTTTACTTGAATTAAGAATTATTTGAATACAAAAGTTAAGATATGCAGGATGCTTATTACATTATGATTTTGTCGTGGAGCCTATCCTCTTCACGATGTTTCGGTTACAGAGTGGATCGGTCGTTCAGATTGTGGTAGTGAGTGTGTATGGTGCTTGTGTGGTGGCGCCGTTTTGTGATACGAGTGGTGACTGGTATTAAATGTATAAGATATGTGAACGTTGTCTGCTTCCTACGAATAGCATTCATATATTCTCTTAAAAAACCGATTATAGCAAAATTATTCTATCGTAACTGTATTGTGAAACTCCGCAAAGTAACGCCTACTACTATAAATTAATTGAATTTGAATTAAACTATATAATACAGAAATATCTCATGACTCATCTGACACGAAATAACTGTAATATTCCCTTCTTGTCACGTCCTCAAACCATTATAAGAATTAAGTATGATGTATTTTTGTTGAGTTGAATTTATATGGAGCACGGAAGTAATATTTATCAAACGTCACATTTCACTTTCTTCTACATCTCGAATCGTGTTCGCATCATTAAAATGGACGATTTATATGTATCACAGAAAGTTTATTATAATGATCTCTTTGCTTGATATAAAAATTGATATAGTTCACGCTAAAGAAAAAAAAAATAATTATAATAAAATGGGTTGCAATTAATCAATCTACTACAAAAGGAATGATTTTACTGTGCTATAATCCTATAAACTCGACAATCGTTGCGTACTGTTTATATATTATAGATAAAGTATCTTTTTGCCCACCCATCACGTTCTTTTGTATTATCCTTTTACAAGGGTTGCCTGTAAGATACCACTATTCAGTGATAAGGATGCCTTTTTTATGTTACAAAATTTGCACAATTAAAAAAAAGATATATGAACTTTCTCGAATATTACGTAATAATAATTTTAAATAGCTTTAGATTGTGTGATTAACCTGTTTCTTGTACATGTATTACTGCATCTATCTTTATTCTCAATCCTATAGAGAGTTACTTCTAATTCTGCCACTTAACAAAGTTATGACTATTAAGGCTCGATTCAGACTATGATGCGTTTCTCGGTGTGGTCTCCTGATGATGCTTCAGTTGCGGGCGCAACGATTATTGAATTTGTGATAGTGAATGTGTGCATTGCTTGTGTATTATGATGGTGGTGGAGGTTTATTGTGAATGCGTTTTTACGAATCCTGCATAATTTATCGCGGATTATAGAAAAATAATATCATTATTAATTCTGTATTATGGATCTCTGCAAAGTAACGCCTAATCCTATTGATTATTAAAAAAACGTAAGGCGTAGTAGGGTTCCTTATGTCGCGTCCTATCCTTTCTTATCCTTCCAAATTCCTTATAAGAATTTTAAACTCATCTTGTTCTGTAAGCAGTTTGGGCTATATCTATTTGTTTTATCGCGGATTAGAGCAAAACAATATTAGAATTTCTCTTGTTTTATAGATCTTCGCATAGTCAATGTGTGCGTACGTAAACTTTGTATAAAAAAATTCGACTTAGTTACCGATAAAACGCTTCTTTTGTAAATTGCGTGTAATCCATGTACTTTTTTCTTAATTTGTAAATTCAAAATCACTTTTATGATGACAATGTTATATGCTTGTTATGTTTTGTAATTTGTCATCTCTTATAAATTCCGATAAAGCTATAATTGAATGCAAACAGGATACATAATCGTTCAAGGAAATTACGAAATATAATTTCAAGGTTATAAGAATCAAACGTTCTTGTGTAATTTATTTCATAGTCAACATAGTGTCTTTTGGAAAGCTATGACGGATTCAAGGACGTCATTCCTTTGTTTATACATTCTTGACGAGGTTTCCCAAGTTTAATATAGTATAATTAGCCGACGTATTTGGGTCAACTATTTGGACTTACGGCGCACGTTATGATGCTCTGGCGACGGTAGCAGATGCACAAATATTATTATTCGACGCAGAGTAAATTTTATTTAGCGTAAGAATAAATTTATTCAATAGTTCTGTTCGCATCCTACCACGGTTCCATCTAATTAATAATCAGGTAAACACAAGATATACGTTGTACTATTCAATTGTTAATCAGGCAAAAACAGCTTTCACAGCGTAACATTCAATATTTAGCCAACAAAAACCTTGTAACATTTGATTAATAATCCGGTAAAGAAAGCCCCCGTGTGGTATCCGGCTAAGTAGAATAGACCATCCTAAAAAGGTGTCGTAAAAGGCGACTAAGGTAAGTTGACGTCAGGAATGCTGCCGATTGTAAAATGACTACCCGAATCATCGAACAACATGTTTAAAACGTGTTGTGCCGACCCCCACTTAGAGTAGGATGAAGGAGAACGATGGATCAGGTAAAGACAGCTTATATTCCGTAATATTTAATGATATGGCAAAAAAGGCTTATCATTCTAACATTTTATTAAAAAAAAACGTAAAGTGATAGACGAAGTCGCGAGTTTCCGATAGTTTGTAAGAAAACAAATAATATGTTTGAGTAATTTAAAAAAAAGTTCGAAGAAAGAACAAAGCTAAAGTTAGATTTATTAGACAAGTTTAATATGTGTCCTTTGATATGTGGCAGAATAAGAAGAAACTTTATAATACGTTAAGTCTATATGCGCAGTACAGAAGTATTTGCACTCTGATGGATTAGAGAAGGAAGAATATAAAGGGTAGTGTGAGGCAGAAAGAGGGTTATGAAATGAGATTAAACTGTGACATCTGAATTTGAACAAAAAATCTGATAACGACAACTTGCACAACTTATAATTCCTTCGTACTTAAAACTATTTGACCTCCAGACTATACGTTCACGGTAATATTGACTTTTAGAATCGCGAGAGGCAAAGTAAAGGTTAACGTTGCATTAAATGTTGATAGTTTTAATCTAATTCATTAATATTGCTTATATTTTTCATTTGAAATTCTGGCCGAATAGATAAAATATAAAGTGAACTCGGCTTTGTTATTAGACAACGGACTGCATAGTGATTTTAAGTACTAACGTTATAGTACAAAACTGAATAAGTCTACGAACACCTGTATATAACAATACTGATTCAAATAATGTATAGAATTAGGCGTTACTTTGCGGAGATCCATAATACAAAAGTAATAATAAAATTATTTTGCTATAATCCGCGATACAGTAAATATAAAATATGTATAGTGGACTATCCGTATTTCATACCCGATACGTGCAGGATTCGTAAAAACACATGCACAAACCTCCACCATTTCCACCACAATACACAAGCACTACACACGTTCACTATAACAAACTCAACAATCGTTTCGCCTCGCAACCGAAGCAGCTTTTGCGATTTTGTCGTGGAGTCTATCTCCTGATGATTTTGCTATAGAAAAATAATTTTATTATTACTTTTGTACTGTAGGATTCAATTAATTATGATTATTATTCTTCAATTCCTCTCTACGACAAATTCCATTCAGGTCTGCAGTCAGTCCGTGGTGATCAGAGTAAGCATATTATGCCACCTACAAAAGTATCGGAAGTTAATGCATTCAGTAACTTTCTCGGGACTGTTGTAACACCCATATGTTGTGCATATTCCGCCCATTTTAATTTCGAAAGTAAGACAATTTTGCCCAAATACGGCTCCTATAATGTTAGCGGCATTCTAATTTATACCATAACAGACATGTTTTTTTAAAACACCATTTCATTCATTGACCAACGAGTATATATATTCTAATAGAATTTTTTACAAAACTGTTTCAATCGCAAGTGAGGGTGTTTCAATTTGTATCTCTTTTTAAAAGTTTTTATTTAACTTTGAATGTATTTATGTGAAGATGGAATCTTGCAAGTTAAATTTGACTCACTTCCCACTTTATTTATTTATTAGTTTTCGTAAACATTTTACACCTACCTTACTTCCCTAAAATAATGTCTCTAGCCCGAATGTTGCCTGGAGGAAATTGCTAGTTAGCTATAAGGCCGCCTTATTGTGTCACGTAGAATTTAATTGTCGTTTTCTTTATATTATACATTGTAAGTCTTATGCGGTGCAATAAAGTATATTCTATTCTATTCTATTCCGATTGAGCTAAAATTTTACATACTGCTCCAGTCTCGATGCGGATGCATGTTTACGATAAGCACATGATGCCGTTAACAGGATTAACTCCAGACGAGGGAACTCCTCAACGTTGTTAACAGTAGGGATATTTTGTTAAAAGATTTTTTTTATATTAACTTGTTTAAGTGTAACTACACAAAGATGAAGTTTACAAGTTACATTTTCCCTCTCATTATTTATTGCGACTTACAGGCCTGCCTATGGCTCCCTTACTTTAAGTATAAAACATATAATAGCTCTACTATGGATTTGTTCGTTATTTCACTGTTTCGTGAATTTCAAATCTCAATATTCAAAATTAGGCTTAATTGCATTAGATGCATTCTTATCCTTATTTCAATGCCTTCTATAATATCACGCTACGGACTATTAAAAAAAATTGTCTTTTCTTGCACTTCCAAGTTAAGGATCTCTTTAGCACACACTAGTTTTGTTGGCACTACGCTTAGTTGCAATTTGTCACAAAGCAACTTTTATAGATTAAGTCACTTTTACGCTCAATGATTTGCTAGCTGAGCTCGGTAGTACTAGGGTTGTATATTATATAGACGGGGTTTGCCTAAATAATGTAAACTATGCAGACGATATGGTGCTCCTTAGTGCGTCAATTTGTGGTCTCAGAAAACTGATAGCTAAATGCGAGGCTTATATGGAAAGTCATGGTCTGACCTACAATGCCAAAAAAAGTGTGGTCTTTGATGCCGAGGGTGAAGCACCAAACTAAGGTTTTAAATATCTTGGGCATATTCTAACTCCCGACCTTAAAGATGACACGGATATTGAAAGGAAACGGAGGGCGTTGTCAGTCAGAGCTAATATGCTGGCTCATAGGTTTGCACGTTGTTCAAGTAACGGTAACATTATTTAGAGCTTATTGCAGTTGCTTTGCTCTAGAAAGCTACACGTGCAACTTGTGGGCTAAGTACACCAAAAAAGCCTACGACGCTCTCCGTGTACAATATAGCAACGCCTTCAGGGCACTGATGGGGTTGCCCAGTTTTTGCAGTTCATCAGGGATGTTCGCAGCGGCGCGAGTAGACTGTTTTTGTGCTACGATACCAAAAAGATGTGGATCCCTGGTGCGTAAATTATGGAGAAGCTCCAACAGCATACTGAAGCTAATTGCTAGCAGACTGGACTGCATTTCCGTTAGACATTGCTGCGCTATTTCGAGTGGATTAACGCAATGATTAAATTAACTAGTCTTTAAAATAGTTTAAGTACTAACATAATTTTAAGTTTTTTTTATGTTACTAACAATAAACAGGTAGGTATAGGTAGGATAGTAGGTAAGGTTGTGTGTGCTGCTTGTGTGCATTGTTGCTGGTAGAGGCGCCTTGGGGTGCGTGTGGTTAATTGTCCTGCATGTATAAGGTGCGTAAATTTTGCTAGCTCCATACACATTGGCTTTGCATGCATTCGCTTAACTCGTGCGGATTTAGAAAGGTAGTTCTGTTATAGTGCTTGTAAAAACTTTGTATTTGTTGCTCTTTTTTGAAAAATAAATAAAATAAAATTTAATACCAAGCGTGCATGTTCAAAGAAGATATTATATTATTAGAAGATATTAATGTTTAGAATTAGTTCCGGCAGTTCACATTTAAAATTGAGCGAGCAAAAACAGGCCAAGGTTGTCTTGTTTGTGCATACAATTAAATATTTGAAGTGTAACAGTTTTGCGAAATACGCCGTGTCGCTCGTGCTGTGAGCCGTGAGGTCAAGTCGACTCGAGTGTACTTTGTCACCTCGTTAAAGTATTTTTTACTGTTTACACCGTGTACTGTTTTCAACTCTGCATTCTTTTACTTTTGACTGGCCCTTTGGCATTTTAATCCAAATCATGTACTATCATTAAAATCGGTATTTAAGAGGTATTTGAATAGCCCGTTAGCGCAGGTAGCAGTACAGTTCAGCACCGGAATCATGGGTTTGATTTCCGTCGAGCCTTGGTATAAATATGTATTTATTTAAAATTACATAAGTAACCACCCATAAGACATGTATTAGGTTATTTTGGGGACGGACGACCGTGTGTGTGATTGTCCCATTATTATCATTTTCCTTATTCCACTCTAAGTGGGATTACTCTTTAATATGTTTTAAACATGTTGCGCCGCCCATGAAATGATTTGGCTAGATATTTTACGACCGGCCACGTGCCTGACGTCAACTTACCTTAATCGCTATTTACGACACCTAAGTAAGAAATGAGGGTGGTTGATTCTACTCAGCCGGGTACCACACGGCGGTGAAATATACATTGACTAAAAATTATTTTCTGTACATTTTAGAAGAATGCATGATGAATGATGATCTACATCATCTGCTACTTGTAAAATTATAATCTACTTTTAACGTAATAGCATTATTTTTTAAAATTGCAAGAAACCAAGAACTTGCATTATAAGACACACGTTTATCATAAATTTACGTAGGATAGAATTAAATGTAATAATTTATAGAATGAGGTATTGCTTTGCGGAGATCCATAATACAAAAGTAATAATGAAATAACGCTAAATTTAGAGTGGACTAACCGTTTTCATTTTCATTTTCAGTAAAAATGTCAAAAAAAGTAAAGTAACGGCCTGTTGCTAACCCACTGCTGGGATTGCTTATAACATAGACTATTTTTTTTATGATGTAACTATTTTTTTATGATTAATTTAATGTAACGGCCTATTACTGCTGGGCGTAGGTATCCTCTCTACATTTAGAAGGATTTGAGTCAATAAGTCACACTCCTCTAAAACGCATTTTTAAATTACACATAATTTCCTTAATTCACTAACTGCGGAGGCGTAGGTATGCTCTCTACATTTTAGGGAAGAAGGATTGGAGTCAATACCACACTCCTGCAATACGGATTTTCGAATATCTCCAAAGAATTTAAGGAATATGTGTAATATTCCTTAAATTCTTTAGAGATATACTCCTTATTATGGTTTCTCTTACCGAAATGTAAAAAAAAGTAAAGTAACTGCATCTTACTATCGCACTGCTGGGCGTAGGGCTCCTTTCTCCATTTTTGGAGAGAAGGACTGGAGCTAAGACCTACCACGCTGTTCCAATGCGGATTGGTAGGTTAAACATACCCCTAGAATTCTCTAAAGATATGCAGGTTTTACGATGTTTTCCTTTACCGAAAAGCATGTGATCAAACAATTATGAATTAGATACAATTTTTAACAGAAAAACTCATTGGTGCCTGCCCGGGTTTGGAACTCGAAACCCATCAAAAGAGTCGCACGGTCTTACCGCTGGGCTAACACAGCTTTAATAACTTAATAATAATAATTTATTATATAATAATAATCTCGATGTGGCAATACGTTTTATGAGTTAATAATATTTTGGATCGATCGAGACGCAGTGGAAGCTTTCGCGAGTCAAGGCGAAATTCTTTGTGTGGGTGTTTTATGTCGGCAACATTGACTGACTGACAGATAATTGATTTATATAAATATGTTACGAATAAGTCTTGAATTTTCTTTTAATTAAGACTCGCTACCTCATCCTATTCAATAGTCTAGACTAGGGATGTTACGGAGCTCCGTCTTCGATTCCGAAAAACCTACGATTGAATTCACACCTCCGACTCCGACTCCGGCTCCGATAAATTTTAGTCGGAGGTATAACGAAGGTGAAATTGTCATGTGAATTGTAACTCGTTGCCCGGGGGTATCTCCCCTCGCACGCGCAACTCTAGTTCATTTGTTATTTTCAGTATTAATGATTAGATGCGCTTAAGTATTCAATTATTTAAATCGTGGTGGTGATATTGTCTAAGTACAGTTTACGAGTCAATTTCTAAATTAATAATGAAGGAGGGAGAGGTGGAAACCTCCGCCTCCGATTCCGACTTCGGCTCCGATAATTCAAATAAGAAATCTCCGGTTCCGGTAAACCCACCTCCGTAACATCCCTAGTCTAGACATATGCACCAGCTGTTGATACCACTCAGGATATCATAAATAACTTATACGACCAATTAAAAGCTCAATAACAATGTCGTGGTAGCTTTATAATAAAGGGCGATTTTAATGCTCTTGCTTATAATTGCTAAAAGCAGATACAATAATAAGCTGAATTAGTCATAATGATAATAACGTAACATGATAATTGGCCAACCGCAAACAGGTAAATATGGCCATAAATTTGCTAACCAATGCTATAAATTTGTTAATAATGATGAATTATTTATTAATTAAATACTACTCTTTTACTGTATTGAGAAACAAATTAATATTTCTTTGGAATGTCAATAATTTTATTTTATTTCGATATACATCGTTGTTTTAAATTTCAATTGTAGATTAGAAAAGTATTACTTAGACAAGCACTATAACAAAACTACCTCGCTATAATCCGCACGGGTTAAGCGAATGCATGCAAAGCTAATGTGTATGAAGCAGGCAAAATCTACGAACCTTATACATGCTGGACAAGTCACCACACGCACCCCAAGGCTCCTCCACCAGCAACAAAGCGTGTGCTTTGTTGCTGGTGCTACACATTAGCTTGTGTAAGCAGCACACACACCCACCACCACAACAATCTCGACGATCGTTTAGCTCCGAAACCGAAGCATCATCAGGAGGATAAGCTCCACGACAAAATCGTAATGCATTATTGCTGGTGGAGGAGCCTTTGGGTGCGTGTGGTGGCTTGTCCTGCATGTATAAGGTTCGTAGATTTTGCCTGCTTCATACACATTAGCTTTGCATGCATTCGCTTAACCCGTGCGGATTATAGCGAGGTAGTTTTGTTATAGTGCCTGTAATATGGAATTCCGCAAAGTGACGCCTGCTTCTATAAATCGTATTACTTAGAGTCACATTTTGTCCTCGTTAAGCAAAATTATTCTTTTACTAGCGATCCGGCTACGCGTTCCTGCGGCTTAGTCCGATATCGACTTCCACTCGAAACAAAACTGTCATCGACAGTTCAAACAATGACACCAAACTCTATTATAATTAATCCGGTGGGTCGAACTAAAGTTTGTCTGAAAATTTTCATTAAATCGGTCCAGCTGTTTTGGAATCAATAAGGAACATACATACATACATTATATACTCGTAAAATCTCTAAAATTAGAAACTATATATTACGTATTGTAATTGTAAATCACTGCAAATAATTCAATAGCTCTTTTTATGTGCGAACCGTGAATAATGCGGCAGTTTTATAGGTATACAATTTAATGTTGCCTTAAAGTAGAATTTTATTATTCTTATTGCATCATCTAATTTATTTTACAAAATAAAGTTGTTTCTTTTCAGGTTAAGTTTCAGTAATAACTCTTTTTTTCTATTTCTTTTATTATTGTTTTTTTTCTTTTTGATATAGTGAGCACAATGTTATTTACCTTATTTTATTATACATGAGTAAGCCTTTAGGTGGGATATATAATATAAAACTGTATTTTATATATGTATATTAGTATAAGTTAAACCAAATTGTATATCACGTTGGCTCCCTAATAAATAAATAGATAATACATGATTATGATAAGCATAACCTGATACTGCTGTCAGGATTGGCTCCAGACGAGGGAACTCCTCGATGGTTAACAGTAGGGACATGAAATTTTTTTAACCGCTGTTTTAACAAGCTTTTTCAACTTGACTTGTGTATCTAACTATACTTATTATAAAACAATGTCCCAAAAAGCTGTCTGTCTGTATGTAATCGATTTTCTCAAAATCTACTGAACGAATTTTCGTACGGCTTTCACTAAAAGATAGTGCAATATTTCCAAAAGGTTTAGGTAAATATTATTAAAGAGATTGAGCAGTATTAAAAAAACTTGCTTGCTTCCTAGCAAGTGCAAGCCTTAGTCGGGTGCGCTGCGTAAACCAGCATAGATAAGCTAAAGTAATGTACTAGAGAATTGTAGATCTATAAAACTACTACAAAAAAGTCCGCGACAACATGTCTCTAACTCTTATGGTTAACTCACAATAGATACTTTTATGTTTAAAATTTGAATTTTAGAAAATAATATGACACGCAAATTACCAC
Organism: Morpho deidamia; assembly: GCA_947086505.1. Classification (NCBI taxonomy): domain Eukaryota; kingdom Metazoa; phylum Arthropoda; class Insecta; order Lepidoptera; family Nymphalidae; genus Morpho; species Morpho deidamia. Next base: position 10,341,610 of record CAMTZC010000009.1, read on the forward strand.
GCAGGCGAAGCCGCTGGCACAGTTAGTATTGTATAATATCATCTGTAAATCACGTTAGCTTCGTATATAATTAAAAAAATATAATACTAAGAAGTAATAATAGATGTAAAGTGTAGAATTTATTTCAATATACTGTCACTTAACAGTGAAAGTCAATACGGCTCAGTTACTTTTTGAAACCGGACACTAGGTTTAATGTGAGACTGCATTCCATTTACATCAAGGTATTTTACGGAAATAGAACTCAAAGATTTATTTAGATATAACGTGATTGGAGAATATTTCTATAACAATCTGTGATAGCACACCAGTGAGACCATATGACTATTGCGAGAGGTGCACGGGTTTGATAACGGCAATATATCATATGCTTTTCAGCGAAGGAAAAAATTCATAAATATATCTCTAAAGAATTTTCTGGATGTGCTATCGGCAGTTTTAAAACACTGTCAAAAAAGGCTAATACTTAAAGCGTACTAAACTGCTGAGGTTTGCTTAGACTTAGATGATAAGAATACGTGGACTTATCTACTCTTTGACCCTGTACAAGACAGTAATGACCAAATGTAACTAGCGATAAGAATTTATATATTGAAAAGAGCAACCACAGAGTCTCTTGCTGGCTCTTCTCGGAAGGAACAGCTTTCTGAACCAGCGGCACAGTTGACGATTCAAAAGCACTTGTTTGCAAGTTTAAAAGTTTACTTGAATAAATTTTGAATTTGAAATTTGATCACGGCGGCCAATAGATAAATGGCAAAACATCGTTAGGCCAGCGATATGTGTGATGGCCACGACAGAAGGTTACTATTTCTTTATAAATGCGAATGTCTTGCTTTGAGCAACGCCCTACAATTGCTGAAACGTCGTGTTAAATAGTACTCTAAGTGCCAAGATTTAAAAACCGTTACTAGCTTATTCAAGGTGGTACGAAGTTTGCAGCGTCACTTAGTTTTGAAATAAAACTCATGTTGTACAAATTAAGTTAGCATATAATTGGTTAAAAAGTAAAGTAACGACCTGTTATTATCCCACTGCTGGGCATAGGCCTCCTCCCTCCGTATTTGGAGAGAAGGGTTGGAGCTAAGACCTACCACGCTGCTCCAATGCGGATTGGTAGGTTACACATATCCCTAGAATTCTCTACAGATATGTAGGTTTTCATTCACCGAAAAGCGTATGATAAATTGCAATTATCAATTAGACAGATAAGTTTTAATAGAAATACTCATTGGTGCCTGCCCGGGGTTTGAACTCATGATCGTCTTTAGAGATTCGCACGGTCTCACCGCTGTGCTATCACAACTTGTAAATAATTGGTTATTCTAAATAAAATATGATTTATAGCTGTATGGTTGCTTTCTTTTACATAAAAAATATATAGAAAAAGCGAAGACGTGTTCACGCGACATTTCGCCGTAATTTTGTTTCCAAAACCTCAATGTGACTTAACCGGCTCTGATAGAGTGGGTCGACGACACCGCTTTCCAAACCAGTTCTGATAACCGCATGCTACACATTACCAACTGTGACAATAACACACGTACGTTCTTAGTAATTAAATTTCTTACTATACTGATCCAAACTGAGGTAATTGAAGGTTTTCTCAGTTATTATTCATCATCCTCCTGCCCTTATTCCATTCTAAGTGGGGTCGGCGCAATATATTACAAATATGTTGTCACATGATTTGGCTACGTATTTTACGACCGGCCGCCGGTCAACCTGTCTTAGTCGCACTTTAGGACCCACACAACAAACAAACAAACACAAACTAACAAACAGAAATCACACTCAGTTATTCTTTATCATACGACGTCACGTAGTCGGCCGGTCGTAAAATACCTCGGGAAATCATGTTACAACATGTTTAATACATATTTTGACGAGCCCACTTAGATTGGGATAAGAGAAGGATGGCTAATGATGATGTTACAGTTAATAATTATTTTAAAAAAAAAGTAGTCACGACCTGTTACTAACTCCTCTGTACTAGGCAAACCCTGTTGTACAGAAGGTAGTTCCTTCCATTAGTATAATAAATTTCCGTTAGTGTCTGTTCAAAAGAAGTTGTTTGAGAGTACACGTGTGTATGTATGTGTTTGTGTGTGTATAATGTGTAAGCGTGCATAAAAGTTTATGTGGTTATGGTTATGTATTATTTAGATATGGAAGAGCGGGACCTTCTGACACGAGTATACTTGACTTTCTCACTAGAAGATACAGTACACTTTGTATAGTAATGAAGAACTTTGTTAATGAATAAATCCATTTTTGAATTTTGAATGGATGAAAACAAAGATATAATCCCTTATCTTCAATCTCTTATAATTTGTTGCACACTATCGTTCACAGGTCTACGTATGTATAGTCATCGGAAAATTGGGATAAGCAAATAAATTAGAATTCATTCGATGTTCTAAATTATCATCGCTTATTGCATGTTTGTTGCAAAACAACTGATGCAACCAAACTTTTCTTCAACGATATAAATGACTCACAAATGTCCAAACTCAAAAGACATCGGAAATATACTGTTGAGTAACAAGCTATACGGAAAGAGGAATTTCACATTCCAAAACAATTAATCCAACTTTAATATCGTAACCGAGTATCGTAACGTTTATCGTGTTAATCAAAATGCAATTTAAATATCTAATCAGTTGTACGCAGTGGCTATCTGTTTAGAATATTGCATTTTTATCTATTGATGTAAGTATATTACATATTTTCTTTATAATATATTACTTATTTATTTATTGTTATCTGTAATATAAAATTTAACATAGATTATTGAATATTTTTATCGATAACATATAAACGCCGTGTGGTATCCGGCAGAATAGAATAGACCACCCTCATTTCTTACCGAGGTGTCGTAAGAGGCGACTAAGGTAAGTGCCGTGTGGTATCCGGTTCCATAGAATACACCACCCTCATTTCTTACCGAGGTGTCGTAAAAGGCGACTAAGGTAAGTTGACGTCAGGCAGGCAGCCGGTCGTAAAACTCGTAGCCAAATCATGTGACAACATGTTTATAACATGTTGTGCCGACCCCGCTTAGGGTGGGATAAGGGCAGGAGAATGATGATGAATGATGATGCAAGGGTGATTAGTGAAGTTGTGACATTGTATATTAAATAATTATGTTGTTTATGCAATTATGAACTGAGTTGATCACAATTGCTTAAAAAAACAGAAGAATTATCAGCAAACAAATTACAATTAAATCTCAAGAAGATCGCAATAGAACTATTATGAGAGCTAATATATCCCTAATTTGGACTTTATTTAATTAACCGTCGTCATTTAACTGTTAGGATCGCTAATATCTGATAATTATAATCCACAACCAGTAGCTAAAGTCAGGCAATACCTAGTCAATAGATATTAAAAAAATACCTTTTTGTTAATTAAAAAAAATTATAATCGTGACTCATTTAGATATTTGATAAATATAAGAATAAGAATAAGAATATCTTTATTTATATAAACCTATAATATACCTATAATAATATAATTAATTTTAATAATATCGCTCAACGCATTTTCTCTTCTTCACGTGATCATTGAAACTCTATTACAAATCTCACAACTAATGCATTTAAACCCTTATGTCATGCTATTCCACTCTGAATAAAACGCAAAGTCTATAAATAAGGGTATTTTAACTTTTAAGTTGCAAACGAAATCGCGGATACAGCTTGCTAGTTATAAATAAGAACGAGTTTGTCATTTTGCCATTTTAATTCCAAATAGTGCAATATATGTAAATCTTTATTACATATATTTATTATTATTATTATTTATTATTATATTTATTATTATTAGATAGTTAAATAGGTCGAGATAGGTTTCCTATATTTCTACCCTGGTACTGTGAAGCCTACGCGGACAAAGTTGCGAGTATAAGTTACTAGGAAAATAGTTGTATGATATTTTTGTACGTTCGCTATTTTTGTTTGACGCAATTCTTTCAAGTGTATTCATTGAGAAATATTCTTTGCATTAAATGACAACTTTTAACAGGTCACTGGTTATTTTATAATAGAACGAAAAGAACTAACTAAAATTAACCGTAGTGACAATTTTAGTGAGTCAAAGACTTTTAAAAGCGGCCGCGCAATAATGACTCGTGTAAAAGCGACGTATTTCGTGTCTGGATCAACTTTTTATTCGCTTCCACAATTTTGCGATTGCCCAGAAATAACCCGGCGGCCTCGACTGCCGTACCAATTGACATTTGAAATAAGCCGTGTGATATTTAGGATTTAATATACGACCGCTTTCCGAAGTGGCTCTTGGATAAAGGATTACTTGCAGACTGCCTGTTACCTTTGATGCGATAAATTGTCGTAAGTCAATCTTGCTATAATATTTAAACAATAAGCAGATAGCCATTTATATATCAAGCAATTATTATACCGATGGAGCGAGCTATGCTCGGAGTGTCTCTACGTGATTTCGTCTGAAACGAGGGTATCTGTAGAAGAACGAAAGACGCCGACATAGAACAGCGTGTCGCAAAGCTGAAATGGTGATAGTCGGGGCACATAGTTCGGAGAACCGGCTTTGCAGTCTTAAGATGTTGTAATGGTGTAATGTATATAATAGACAAAGTAGCAACCGACATAAGCTTGCGACTCCTGCTTTGCACCTAGCATAAGAACGTAAAGCGTTTATGGGTTTGGGTATAAGATTCTATAATAAAATTTCGAAATCAATTTTGGCCATGCCATTACAGCAGTTTAAAAACACTGGTAAAAAGAGGCTGATACAGAAATCCTTCTATACTGTTGAAGATTACTTAGATGATAAGGATGTGTGGATATAGGTGCACTTCTACCCTGTACAAGACAGTAATAACTAAATATAACTAGTTTTAAGATTTATATTTTAAAAGGAGCAACCGCCGAGTTTCTTGCTGGTTCTTCTCGGTAGGAACAGATTTCCGAACCAGCAGTAAAGTTGACGATTCAAAAGCACTTGTTTACAAGTTTACTTGAATAAAGAATATTTAGAATTTGACCCCGTACCGAAAAACGTGGCATCGATCCACCTCATAGGGAGACCCCCTATGAGGTGGACTGAAAAACTCAAAAAGGTCAAAGAATCGTATTTTATGGAGATTTTGTGAAGACACCTATGTCCAGCAGTGGACGTCTACAGGTTAAGAAGAAAGAGAGACTATTTTTTAATGAATTTAGAACCATTTCTTTTTTTACCATTTTATTAAAAAAAAGTAAATTAACAGTTTGTTACTATCCCACTGTTGGGCATTGGTCTCTTTTCTCCTTTTGGAGAGAAGGGTTTTAGCTATAGGTAAAACATTTACCATGTTGCTCTAGAGATATAAAGGTTTGATCACGATGTTTCACCGAAAAACGTGTGATAATTTGTAAATATCAAATAGGCACAAGATTTAGGCGAAAAACTCATTGATCCCTGCCCGGAGTTTTAAACCATGACCCCTGCTAAGAGTCACACGTTTTCTACGTTTATTTAGTTTCGATAAAATTGTAGAGCTCTTAAAAGATAAAATAAATATAGGTACGAAAATAGTTGTAACAGAAATATGATTGCAAAAATTGATATCTTTCGAATCGATATATTTTATCTATGGTTATAAAACTTTTTTATTTTCACTTGGACCATAAAGTCCGTCACACATCTAATTAAATTTATAGGAGTGTTTTGTGTCTACGTTGTCTATGGTATTGTTGATCTAAAAATGTGAAAGTGAAGTAATTGCGCCTAATAACAGTTTTTAATTATGGGTAAACATATTATTCTTTATTTTTATATATTATTTTAGTTCTATACATTTAAAGGCTTAAACTGATACTTTTATGAAATATTCTTTTATTACCAAAGTATATTTGAGAGTATAAGTAATTGCAAGGTTGGTGAGTAGAGATAGCTAGAATACCGCTGAGATGTTAAAATATATGATACAATTTAATCGTCTAGGAAATCGATGTTTAGTTTAGCGATTAAGTGTCTGAACAAGAAAACTGCGTTTGTTACATTTCTATAAAAAATTTAACGTAATTATTGCCTGAGCATTATATAGAAAACTTTATTATTCATAATCAATATTGAGCATCTTGTATATAGAATTCTCGTGTCCACAATGTTAGTTACTCCTCCGAAAATGCTTGATCGATTTTTATTCATATTTTCATAAAAATAATTAATATGTATATATTTAGTAGGTCTGAGAATCGGGTACTATCTATTTGCCATACCCCTAAGTGATAAGGGTTGTCACCCCTAACATTTTTTTTATTATGTTGGTCAATTTTTTTTTTTTTTTTAATGTACACTTGAAATTCCGTAGCAATAATTTATATGCTGAAACAATGCTTGCCCGGTAAGTTAGTGTTTTATACAGTTCCATTCCATTGTAATAGTAGTAAAAATATAAGTAACAATCTGTTATTATCCCACTGCTGGGCGTAAGCCTCCTCTTTCCGTTTTTGGAGAGAATGGTTAGAGCTAAGACCCCGTCACGGTGCTCCGATGGAGATTGATAGGCACATTTCCCTAAAACTTTCAAAATATATGCAAGTTTCCTCACGACGTTTTCGTTCACCTAAAAGCGTGTGATAAATCGCAATTTCCATTTTATCCTTTGTGATTTCGTTAATTCTATTTCATACTTTTTGTCTGGGTATTAGAATGTTTTATACTTTATTGCAAGGATATTATATATACGGTCATAAATTAAGGGAATTAATGTAAAGCTTTAAAGAGTTATTATTAAGAATGTTACTAATTTTCTATAATTATAAAAATGTTAACGCTATTATGGCAGTATGACATAGAGCTGTCGACTCTAAATTAATAATTTGCTAGTATCATTATGTATAATTAACAAACTTCAAAATAGTTTGTTTGTAATCCCTTTAAGTTAATATAAAAATGATAAAAAAAAAAATAATAAGTGTGCAACGGCGGGCAAACGAGTCTTAAATAAAAAAAGGAATAATGAATTAAAAAATGAATTAAAACGTAGTTATATTTATAACAACAAATAAATCGTTCTTTATACTAAAATAGTGGATGTTTTTATTGCATGCGTTTTTACGAATCATAAATGTATGAGAACGTATAGTACACTCTACATTTAGCAATACAGATATAATATTAATTATATTTACTTTTATCGCGGATTATAGGAAAATAATTTTAACATTACTTTTATATTATTAAACTCATTATAAACATGTTATTGTCCATAGTAATTGTACATATAACTTATTTTTATATCCCGCTATATCGTAGCACCAGAGACATGATTATCTGCTTTTAAAGAATTCGATAATAACCATCACTTAGTGTCACAATAGTATACAAGTCGAAACATGCAGTTGTTTCGTATTTGGTTCCATGACGTATATACAAAACAAAGTTTTCCTTCGCAAGGATACGCCTCGAATACTAATCATCCACCTGTTGTTTTTCAATTGAGAGTTCCTTGATCCTTTTAACTTGTATATAAAACGGTGACAAATACTGCATGTTAAACTTCTTAGTACTTTAACATAACTCAATGCTGCCTATAATATATTATATAGCTAACATTAAAGTATGTTAGTTTTTTTTTAATGTTTGAAGACGGAGGTCCAACGTTATACAGCCCAAGATAGAATAAGTGTGTTAAATAAATTCATTCGCCTAGATATCACTTCTACATTAAGATGAAAGGTATGACCCGGTAACATGACCGTCAATATCACATGTGAGCGCTAAGACAAATTCCAAGTAAATCATCGGCAGTATGTCCACTAGGGAAAAGTCGACTTTCGAACCTTATAAGTACACTCACCTTCTGCAGCTTTAGCGCGAGCACATAGGGTGTACACGAATTGTGAATCGTATTGACAAAAAAAAACACTAAATAAAGCCGCACACACACGTTTGATGACGCACTGGCACAAAATCGAACGTTTCGTAACACTGGACGCGACGTGTAAAAAAAAAAAACAATTTGTCAAATGATGTTTTGAATTTCGAAGCGCGTTCCGCCGTCGCGTCGCGAGCGCTGTATGGCGACTGGCGCTGCGCAAGCGGCCGCCGGCGAATCTAATTTTATCGCGCCAGTAATACGAGATAAAGCCGTTCTTTATTGGGGAACTTTTAATTCTTTATATAAAACGTTATTTTAATTTTTTTGTAAGAAATCGAGCGAACAGCCCTTTAGTCGGACAGCAACACTGGCCACATAATATTGGTTGCTTAATCAACGGCCTTGTTGAAAGTTTCGCTTGGTCCATTGAACTTTAGCATTTGTTAAAGCTTTATTGCAGCTTTATGGAGATTGGAGGTATATGAATGACGGCTTTGTGGCGTAGACTATTGTTGTCTATGCTTTCTATGTTGATGCGGGAAGATTATGTTTTTATTAGAATCACGGTTTCCGTTAAGGAATTATACGAAGCGAAACAATAGAACTTCCTTTAGAAAGTTTCCTTTAGATGAATGAAATGTGTTTTTAGCATTAATTGGACGATGATTTGTGTTTGCATGAGTCAGATTATAATCGAGTGAGTTAAATGGTAATATTTACGCGCCAACCGTGCGTTATGATTTGTACGAACAATACACCAAAATAAAACTAACTACGACTGCACAAGGTGAACGCAGGCGCGGCTTTGGCGCCACGGAAGTGACACACAGACAAAAAGACTATTATATTGTTAATAAAGTATTGTGGTCAAATTTACATGAGTTTATATTTTATCGCACGTTGAACCATAGATGTTAGCATACTATAATTTAAAGAATCGGATATTCTATAATATTAACAATACTCATTTTATGTATGGTAGAGACAGAGATTACTTGCTGAACATACTGTGAGGGTTTTGACACCGAATATTTCCCGACTTTCCTTAAGATTTTTTAAACGTGTAATCACGTGGCTGACGGATTGAAGAAAATTCAATGGACCTCCTTTCATATAAAAGAGTTCAACCAACTTTGTAGTTTCTTTTAACCCGACTAATAAAAAAGAAAAATATAAAATTAATTAAAACATTTCAATTCTTCTTCCACTGGTGGTGGGTGAGGGCCTTAAGCGTGGGGCCCTTTTCAACCTGAGGCTCCCTTCGACTTGGGGCTCCTTCCATCCAAGGAAAACATCGTGAGGGAAACTGCATATCTCTAGAGAATTCTGGGGATATGTGTAATCTGCATTGAAGCAGCGTAGTAGTTCTTAGCGTCTCTTTCTTTCATAATTCTTTTTCGACTGATGGACGTCACAGGTTTCTTTAAGAGATTTCTCTATTAAACGAATATCTTCCACTTGGATCCAAGCGAATATCTACTTTTTATGCTACGATGTACTGCGCTTTTTAAGTATAAGTGTTAATGATCATTCATACGAATATTGCAATTATGAAGTGTTTTTCGTTATATGGAAATATGAAGAAGTTGAGAGGCGTTTAATTCCGATACAAAAATCCACACAGACTATTCGAACTGCTTAAATGTTGGTCGACAGACACGACCGTGTGACTCGGCTGTTAGTCAGCCAGCCTTCTAATAAGAGATAACCGCAAACGCAATCCGAATCAATTATAAAGCTATTGCAACTATAATCGTTGAAAAATATTTATTTGATTTGCAAATTAAATGCGTTTCTTTTTGTATCTGATTTACGAGATTTTGCCTTTAAAAAAATGCGTGTAGAGAAGGAAAATTTATTGAGGAATTTAGTGTTTTTTAGTAGGTAATTATTGCATGTAGTATATAAGGGGAAGTATGAAAGTTGCGCCCATTATAGAAAAGATGAGAGGTGCAAGATTGGGATGGTATGGACATGTAATGAGGAGGGATGAAAATCATGTCACTAAACGAGTGTTGTATATGAATGTGGATGGATATGTGACTCGAGGGAGGCCTAAAAAGGGATGGTTGGAATGTGTGAAATATGACATGCATATAAAAGGAGTAGCGCCAGAGTTGACGAATGATAGAAGAGAATGGAAGAGGAAAATATGTTGTACCGACTTCATTTAGAGTGGGATAAAGGTAGAAAGAAGAAAGAAGAAGTAGGTAATTATTGCAGTTAATTATCTATGACTAATACATAAACAATTACAATTCAGTATAAGTGTCCGTGTCCATTTCACGTTCAGACTCATACTAAAGAGTTTGCTGTATATCTGTGCTTGGTACAACGAGATCACTGTGAGCCTTGACAGCATCACGCCACATATGATAATAATAATATATAATACATAATTTATTTCTATACCGTGTGGTATCTGGCTGAGTAGAATAGACCACCCTCATTTCTTACCGGGGTGTCCTAAAATGCGACTAACGTAAGTTGACGCACCGTGTGGTATCCGGTTGAGTAGAATAGACCACCCTCTTTCTTACCTAGGGGTCGTAAAATATGACTAAGGTAAGTTGACGTCAGGCAGGCGGCCGGTCGTGAAATGCGTGGCCGAATCATGTGAGCACATGTTGTGCCGACCCCACTTAGAGTGAGATAAGGGCAGGAGGATGATAAATACACAATGTCTTTGTATTGCTAATTTTATTTATTGATATCCGTAATAAGGCGATTTGTGTAAAAACAATAAACTATTATGATGAGGTTTCACGGTTTTTAGCGCAGAACAAATGTTCTTAATTCCATTCATATGCTGGCATCGAATCTTCTTGTTCGCATAGGAACACTGAAAAAAAATTATTGTGATATATTTTAGAAAATACAAAATAAAAAAATATAGACACATTTAGTAGTTATTATTGAGGGAACTTAAACACTGAGTTGGCGTGAACGAAGTCGCGGTTACCACTTTGTCGCGAATTAGCAGGTCGGGTTCAAGTTCTGCGGTGAGACAAGGCCAGGTGGTCTGAGCTCGCGTCCTGTGGTAATTTGAGAAGCGGTGTATCGCGGTTGATCTACGACTAATTGAGGCAACTGAATATAATGGCTGCTCTTGATAATCGGCGATTACTATCGTTTAAGCGCTAGCACGATCGTGAAGAGGGCATAGTTCAAATCACTCTTCATTCAAGCAAACTTGTCAACAAGTGCTTTTGAATCGTCAACTCTACCGCTGGTTCGGAAAGCTGTTCCTACCGAGAAGAGCCAGCAAGAAACTCGGTGGTTGCTCTTTTCGATGTATAAATACTTATCACTAGTTACATTTAGTCATTACTCTCTTGTCCAAAAAGTAGCTAAGTCCACGCATTCTTATTGTCTAAGTAGCTTTCTGTATTAACCTTTTTTTGACAGTGTTTTTAAACTGCTGCAATGGCAAAGATAAAATCGATTGCGGAATTTTATTATAGAATTTTATACTCAAATCCACAAACGACTTAGTACTTTTCTAAAGCAGGAACTGCAAGCTTATGTCGGTTCCTACTTTGTCTATTATATACATCGCCAATCTTTTTTAATTTTGTATATATGCACAAAAATTAAAATCCATACTCGGTTGTACTCGCCAATCATCGTCTATAATTAATTTCTTTTTCTTCTTTTTCAACCGATGGACGTCCACTGCTGGACATAGGTCTCTTTAATGGATCTCCACACCACACTCCATGATTTTGTCCCGGATCCAGCGGCTCCCCGTGACCTTTTTGAGGTCGTCAGTCCATCTTGTAGGGGGTTTATCGACGCTGCGTTTTCCGGTGCGAGGTCGCCATTCCATGTCACTTCAACTTCGCGACACGATGATTCATGTCGATTACTCTGGTTCTTCTACGGATTATATTTCTGATTTGATACTCCAAGCATAGCTCGCTCCTTCGCCTTCCTTTTTTTTTTAATGCTACATATGTATCTTATATATCACACCATTGCTGTACCATTCCGTACAGGATATATTACATTATTTTTAGAGTTTTTAATATTTGTCTATGTACGCTATTGGTTTTTACTTCTTAAATATTTAAGCCTCCTATGTTTCTTTTGATCATTTGATAAGCAAATGATTAGAAGAATGAAAAAAAGAACGGAAGGAAAAGCATGTGCCGTTATGAAATATCGATGTGATGTCCAAAGTGTTATTGTAAACAAAAAGGGTTTTAAACTTCTCGAAAGATAACTGTTCATTGCTGTGTCTGGTCGCATTTGACTGAAATTATCTCGCTTTTTAAATGGTTACCGGATTATCTAAAATATTCAATACTCGTTCAATATTCAAATATTCAATATCGTTACTTTGCGGAGATCCATAATACAAAAGTAATAATAAAATTATTTTGCTATAATCCGCGATACAGTAAATAGAAAATATATATAGTGTTAAATGTATAGTAGACTATCCGTATTTTCATACCCGATACGTGCAGGATTCGTAAAAACACATGCACAAACCTTCACCACTTCCACCGCAATACACAAGCACTACACACGTTCACTATCACAAACTCAACAATCGTTTCGCCCGGTAGCAGGTTTGTGCATGTGTTTTTACGAATCCTGCACGTATCGGGTATGAAAATACGGATAGTCCACTATACATTTAACACTATATATATTTTCTATTTACTGTATCGTGGATTATAGCAAAATAATTTTATTATTACTTTTGTAAAATATTCAACTTCACCATAAAATAACGGTGTTTCTGAAAATATATTGAAGCAAACAGGAGCAAAATTCCGAAAGGACTGGATACGAATATTTTTTTATAAACTTTAAAAAACCATAGTAATTTATAGACAAATTCAAAGACTAACAATTTTATATTATGATAAAGAGGTTTTTATAATACAATTCTCCATGGAATTTCTGACGAAGATATTTCAACGCGGCATTTTCGTTTGTATTCAGTTACCATAGTGACAACATATAAACATATTTGCTGGAATTGTAAATATGTAACTTATTGCTAAGAATCATTCAGTAAGTTCTTGGTAAGATTGATATATTTTGAAATATTTAGTTTATTAATAAGTATCAGAAACCAAAAGACCCTTTTGAAAATTGTTTGATTAGAATTGTGTGATTACATTTGAAGTCCAATAAACACGAAGGTTCATATCACTAGTTATGGACCTCAATATTATTGATAAGCTACGGCTCTTAAAAATCGATACAGAATTACGGCCCCAAATTAAGATGAAATCTATGAGTCGATATTACTTTATAACATCCACGAATCCAGGAGAGCAGTTCTTCGTTTTCGCCTCGACAGCTGCGTGGCTTATACGAAAAACTGGACGAGCATTCGACCAACCACACGAAGAGGATGATCCCAATACAACAATAGCTTCTATTATGGATGTGTTACGAGAAAAAGAAATAGCAGTAGATTTTTCCTCCCACAAACTCAAGCAAGGTTATGGAGATCAAGTATGTTATATTCTCAATGTATTAGCAGATGAAGCGTTAAAAGCTGAAAATTTTGAATGGGAAAAGCCTGTCGTGAATATTCCCGATACCGAAGAATCAGTTGATGATGCAGATCAAGTGGAAGATGAAACTGAAATAATATTAGATAAAATTGAGGAAGAGATGGGTATATATTCGGGTGAATCTGAAGGCGAGGAGTACGGAAGTACTGAAGAAAACGAAACTAATTTTGGTAATAAGGTGCATGATTGGGAAGCTTGGAAGCTAGAATTAGAAAGAGTTGCTCCAGCTTTAAGATTAAAAATATCAATTGATGGTCGGGATTGGCGAGCAAGACATGCCCAGATGAGAACGTATCGTGAAGAACTTTTCGATCGATTTAAAACTACGGGCACTCAATTGAACAAACTTCATGGTAATATCAGTTCTGTTATGGATAAAATAACGGCCAGAGAAAATATTCTCAATGAACAATTTGAACCTTTAGTACAAGAATATGGAAAGCTTCTCGACGAGCTTAACAAAGTAACTAATGAATATAAAGAAGCGAGTGTAGGAGTTACGGAGAGGCAAGAAATGTTGAACGAATTGTCGGCTAAAGTCGAAAACATCAAACAGAGAACTGAATCTCGAGGGTCGTCAATGAATGACAACTCGCCAGTAGTGACGGCAAAAAAGGCAGTAGAGACACTCAAAAGAGATATTCAAGAACTTGATTTTCAAATAATCATTTTGTTATGGTTGCTGATATCCAAAGAAAATCCGAAAAACAATAGCTACTTAGTCAACGCTGATTCTAGAATAGTCAATAGTGATGTTTTTTAAGTTGAATTCCTGATTCATGGGATTTTAATTTTGATAGAACTACGTCATATGCTACGATTTACCATCCTATATTGTTACAGGTCGAAAAAGTTCCAGAATTCTTCAAAAATGTCACCAATTTTTCCTAAATCTTAACAGATTACTATAATGGAATGTGCTAATCTTTTATTTCTCGAACTCCCCAATGATGTTGTGAGCAAAGGCTGTAAAAATATTAGGATTAAGGGCACAACTTGAGTTATTAAATGGACGAAGGCTCATAGAAGTGCTATATGGTGGATGCCTCAACATTTCGTTGTTACTCGGAAATATTTCATTAATATTAATTATCCCTGCCCTTATTCCTTCGAGAGTACGTAATTGTGTAGTAATTCTCAATGTAAGAACAAAACTGATCCCAATTTATTTTATTGTATGTTACTTGTATGACTTATCTTGAATATTTTATATAATAAAATATATTTTTGTATTTGACACATAAGTAATAACACATTATACTGTTGCCTTTCAATATTTATTTCGTGTACCAATTTATAATTACGGCAATTTTTTGAGACTTATCTTATACATGAAAAATATTGTAGTATATTAAAGGATAGTAAAATAAAAGAAAATGTAAAAATAATGTTTATTATATACGTCATAATGCGTGCGATTAATTTTATATACACAATCATAAAAACCTTATAACAGCCAATTATTTTCATATAAAAAAGGATTTACTTGTAACATACAATTGACAGCCCATAATGTATGCTACCAGTTTTTTAAACAGCACTGTTATCAGACCACGGAAATATTTTAAGATCGGGGCATACTAGCGCAGGTCGGTATAAATAAAAGCTTCAAACTCTTCTTCATGATCAAAGTGAAGTTATAAGAATTTATACTTACTTATTATAAAATAAAGTCCCCAAAGCTGTCTGTCTGTATGTAATCGATTTTCTCAAAATCTACTGAACGGATTTACGGTTTTTACTAAAAGGTAGTGCAATTCCTCCGAAAGGTTTAGGTATAGCACATAACCGTTTCATGTAAATTGAGTTGAAGAGGTCGTTTTACAACAATTTTTAGTGGGGGTAGTAACAAACCGGTGTCGATTGTCGGGTATCAGAGAGCCAGTCTCCTGCCGAGACTCGAGCGACTATAACATGCTAAACACTGAATTTCACGCGAGCGAAGCCGCACGTATTTCTAGTATTATATAAAAAACCCTAAAGCTCTCTGTCTGTATGTAATCGATTTTTTCAAAATCTATTGAACGGATTTTTGAACAGTTTATACTAAAAGGTAGTGAAATCCTCCCGGTAGGATTAGGTTAAAAGTACATTACGTTTTTATGTATAATAAATTATGTTCAAGAAGTCACATGGTTGTACAAAATCTCATCTGCCGGGAGAGATAGACTAATGTACTAGAGAATTGTAGATCTACAAAAATACAACGAAAAAGTCCGCAGGGAGCATGTCTTTATCTCTTATGTTTAATTCGCAATAACTACTTTTATGTTCAAAATTTCATTTCGGGAAAAATTTTATGAAATAGATTTCCACGCCGGCGAAGCTGCTGGCTCAGCTAGTTTTAAATAATGCAGTAGATAGAGGAGAGGGGGAAGAAGCAGTTAAACTCGTGTTCACGTCATGATTATATTCATATTGTCCAGTTATTAATAAACAGCTGGTCAAAACTACACTGAAGCTACAATTCTCGTAGAGTTTTGAGTTAGCATGGTTGCGTTTAACCTCTTCTTTCTGGAACCAATCCTAGCAGCACCGTCCACCACCATCCTAACAGAACTAAATACTTTGCTATAATCCGCACGGGTTAAGTGAATGCATGCAAAGCCAATGTGTATGAAGCAGGCAAAATCTACGTACCTTATACATGCAGGACAAGCCGTCTCGATCGTCGAGATTGTGGTGGTGGGTGTGTGTGCTGCTTTTGTGTACGTTGTTGCTGGTGAATTGCGCCTTGGGGTGCATGTGGTGGCTTGTCCTGCATGTATAAGGTACGTAGATTTTGCCTGCTTCATACAAATTGGCTTTGCATGCATTCACTTAACCCGTGCGGATTATAGCAAAGTAGTTAGTTCTGTTATATTGCTTTGGATTTAATTTAGGATTGCTTGTCGTGGAGGGTTGATGGTATGACTTAGATTAGTACACGAAGTTCTGTCTAAACTATTTCTTTTATTTCGGGATACTGAACCTCCGTAATTTTGTCACCCACCGTAAATTGTGAAGTGATATTACCACTCTACGTGACACCCTATGTAACTTACGAACTTAATTAATTTAGAAGCTAAACTAAGTTATTGAATATTACAAAAATATATATGTATTTATATCACCCTATATTTTATTCGGTGAAGTAAAACAGCTGGAATACTACTGGAATATTTATCATTATTTAACAAGCATCTTATATTATTTATATGCTAAATCACTTACTTGATTACATTTTGAGAAAATATAAAATACCTTCAACTTCGTTTTATTTAAATCTAGCAGAATTTTGTCTTCAAATAATAAATAAACATGTCATAGACTCAAAATAATTAACACAATACAATAATAATTATTAATAGAATAAAGTATATCTTTGGAATTGTTTTAGGAACCTTCGAATAATATTTCGATCATTTCATATTTGTAATTATTTGGTATATATAATATTTAATTTCAATGTATTACAATAAATAATCTTTGATTTTACAATATAGGGAATTAATTTAAATTCCATTCCATTGATGATCCCCATTGATGTATAGTACTCAAGAAACACAGTTCCATACAAATATCACATCCAAAACTGTCCAAAAGTGAAGTAATTTTGTCAACACATTTCGTGAAAGTACAAACAAATATAGACCTTATGAGTATGTATTAAAGTTGATTTTTGTTCAAATGAATTTTGATGAAAAAATTTGATGAGAAATGAAATTTTGTCAAAATGAATTTTGTTCAACACTTTTAATCACCGATAAGATATCTAGTCTATTTTTAATACTCTAGATGTCATATTTAAAAAAAAATTATACAAAAAATCTGTTCGTAAGTACTGGAACTGTACTGATTGAACACACACAATTTGGAATTGTGTTTTATTTATTTATTTATTATTAGGAATAAAGTTTTTACTAAAAGCTAATAACGTAGAAAGTGAACAGTAAATTTTATATTTAAATTTTGATTTTAACTTTTAAATTTAATAAAAAACAAAAACAAAGACTATCTATAAAAAAACATATGAAACTTACAGTTATTAATAATTATTATATATATAATAATCAGTTATAATAATGATGATTATATGATAATAATCTAAATCTTGGGTATTATATATCAATGATACACTTTGGTATTAAATTTAAATTAAATTTTAACTTATCACAATAAACAATTTATATAACAATATAGAAGTTTAAGTTAAGTTAAGTGAAATATAATAGGCTATATTCATGTCATAGAGATTATTGGGTCGGCCTCATTATTTTAAATACATTTGGAGTTCTGAATCACAACCTCGTAACGTTTTAATATATTTGACAATTTCTCACACAATCGTCCGTCTCTAAAGTGACTTAATACTTGTGTTATGGGTGACAGACAACTGGTATAGTACCCAACATTAAATAATGCACATCGATGTTTACAACGAAACAGCCGGCCAGTTCGGTTTCGTAGAGCGCTGCCTCTGTCACACACGTGTTCGTCAGTCTGTGCGACAGAGACGATGCTCTATGAAGCAGAATCTAGCCGATTTCGCTCTCTAAGCCTCGATGAGCATTATTTATTGCCGGGTACCATAAATATACAGGCCAGTTCGTTTTCGTAGAGCGCTGTCACTGTCACACACGGGTTCGTCAGTCTGTGCGACAGAGACGATGCTCTATGAAGCAGAATCTAGCCGATTTGTCTCTAAGTCTCGATGTGCATTATTTATTGCCGGGTACTATAAATATACAGGCCAGTTCGGTTTCGTAGAGCGCTGTCACTGTCACACACGGGTTCGTCAGTCTGTGCGATAGAGACAATGCTCTATGAAGCAGAATCTAGCCGATTTGTCTCTAAGTCTCGATGTGCATTATTTATTGCCGGGTACTATATATATATACATAATTAAATACATTTATCACACAATATTCGCATTACAATTAAAATCTTTGGCCAAACCAGTAATTTTTACATCAATAGTTATTTATATAGTAATGATTATATTTTAGAGTTTTAACTCTTAAATATAAACGAGTATTTTCAATCTTTGGAATTCGTCAATTTGTAAACCCAATAGTGAGACTGCGCGAAACTTTCAAAGTGGTCACAGATTCAAAAGAGTTTTTCTCTTAAAAATTCACATGATTGATGGCATTTCAATTAATTGGAATGGGGAAAATTTCGTACTGGACGTGAATAACTGCAGTCAAAAACGCACTATTTTCATGGCAGCTTCTCGTTTAGTATACGTTTAAGAGAGTTATATAATGTAAAATATAAGCGAGTATTTTTAATCTTTGGAATTCGTCAATTTGTAAACCCAATAGTGAGACTGCGCGAAACTTTTAAAGTGGTCACGGATTCAAAAGAGTTTTTCTCTTAAAGATTCATATGACTCATGGCGTTTCAATTAATTGCAATGGGGAAAATTTCGAACTGGACGTGAATAACTTAAGTCAAAAACGCGCTATTTTCATGGCAGCTTCTCGTTTAGTATACGTTTAAGAGAGTTATATAATGTAAAATATAAGCGAGTATTTTTAATCTTTGGAGTTCGTCAATTTGTAAACCCAATAGTGAGACTGCGCGAAACTTTCAAAGTGGTCTCGGATTCAAAAGAGTTTTTCTCTTAAAAATTCACATGATTGATGGCGTTTCAATGAATTTCTATGGGGAAAATTTCGTACTGGACGTGAATAACTTAAGTCAAAAACACACTATTTTCATGGCAGCTTCTCGTTTAGTTTAAGAGAGTTATTTAAACATTCACAAGTTTGAATGTACGATATAAAAGACATCGACTTCACTGTAATATTCACCATATAAATTAGGCAATCCTAATGCCTATTATGATAACACATAAGAGGACGTATAGTACCCTGCATTAAATCATGCACATCGTCGTTTAGAACGAAACAGCTGGTCAGTTCGGTTTCGTAGAGCGCTGTTTCTGTCACACACGGGTTCGTCAGTCTGTGCGACAGAGACAATGCTCTATGAAGCATAATCTAGCCGATTTCTCTCTCTAAGCCTCGATGTGCATTATTTATTGCCACGTACTATAAATCAATTTCTCAACAATATTCACGCTGGTATGGAATTGCTTTGCGATAAGAGCAACTATGGAACGAATTGAATTCATATATCGAAATGCAATTGTACCTATATTGATTTTCTCTGATCACGGATAATACAAAAATAATTCAAATATTTGTATCGAACAATAATTGTCAAATATTCAGAATTAATTGAATGAATGATGTCAATGAATAAGTTTAGAATAATTAGTAGTATTAATCGTGGATTTGACTCATTTATATAGTGTATATCACCCAAATTATCAAATAAAAAATACATTTTTTCGTTACGATGTATTAGGAATAGTGACGTTGTATTTTCTTTTAAGGTCGTCCATGAATTCCTGCTTCAGCAGTGCGAGGCATCTAGAAATAAAGAATACTCTTCTTTATTGTAAAATAGTGGTCATTAATTATATTTTAAAATTCACTTGATTAATACAGAGTTAAGAGTTTAGTCCAAATTCTATCTATAAAAAATCATGAATTTCTATGCCTTAAAGACCGCGCTTTCATTTTTATTTTACGGTTACTTTCAATATATAGATTACAAAACTAATAATAAAATTATTTTGCTATAATCTATACAGTAAATAGAAAATATATATAGTGTTAAATGTATAGTGGACAATCCGTTTTTTCATACCCGTACATGCAGGATTCGTATAAACACATGCATAAAACAAACACCGCCGCCACCGCAATACACAAGCACTACACACGTTCACTATCACAAACTCAACAATCGTTTCGCCCCGCAACCGAAGCATCATCAGGAGATAGACTCCACGAAAAAATCGCAAAGCGAAGCAACATCCAAACAAGCATTGTTATATAGTACTTGGTTCATCCCCACCCTTTATTTTACCTCTAAACACAACAAGCTTGAACTAGAAATATTTATCTGCTCGTTAATGTTCTCTATAATAATCCGAATAAAGTTATCTTCTGAATAATTTATAAAATGTGACTTTAAGGCCCTTTAGCTTTCACCTACATAATTATATGGCGAAATTGTAACTCACATCCGGTAGTGTGGATCGGCTCTATACGCCGTGATATCAGGTGATGGTGCGTGGGGGGTGTGCACCACGAACGCGTCCGGAAGCACCACCAACTTGTACCCCTGGGCTCGTAATTCTACGCTATGAGAGACCTGGTACGTAACAACTTGTTATTAATTACGGTTTGGGAATGATATTTATTGCATACTTCAAAACAAGTCATCGTATAACAGAACTAACTACTTTGCTATAATCCGCACGGGTTAAGTGAATGCATGCAAAGCCAATGTGTATGAAGCAGGCAAAATCTACGCACCTTATGCATGCAGGATAGGCCACCACATGCACCCCAAGGCGCAATTCACCAGCAACAACGCACACAAAAGCAGCGCACACACCCACCACCACAATCTCGACGATCGTTTCGCCCCGAAACCGAAGCATCATCAGGAGGATAGGCTCCACGACAAAAATCGTAATGCAATTTACATTTACATAGCGATTTTATTAGCATTACGATTTTTGTAGTGGAGCCTATCCTCCTGATGATGCTTCGGTTTCGGGGCGAAACGATCGTCGAGATTGTGGTGGTGGGTGTGTGTGCTGCTTTTGTGTGCGTTGTTGCTGGTGAATTACGCCTTGGGGTGCATGTGGTGGCTTGTCCTGCATGTATAAGGTGCGTAGATTTTGCCTGCTTCATACACATTGGCTTTGCATGCATTCACTTAACCCGTGCGGATTATAGCAAAGTAGTTAGTTCTATTATATTGCTTGTAATATGGAATTCCGCAAAGTAACGCCTGCTTCTATAAATCATTTAAAACAAGTCGTCATCCTCCTGCCCTTATCCCACTCTAAGTAGGGTCGGCACAACATAAAGTAAGTAAAGTAAAGTAGCGGCCTGTTACAATCCCACTATTGGGAATAGGCCTCCTCTCTCCGTTTCTGGAGAGAAGGGTTGGAGCTAAGACCTACCACGCTGCTCCAATGCGGATTGGTAGATTACACATATCTCCAGAATTCTCTAGAGATATGCAGGTTTCCCCACGATGTTTTCCTTCACCGAAAAGCGTGTGATAAATTGCAATTATCAATTAGACACATGAGTTTCAATAGAAAAACTCATTGGTCCTGCCCGGATTTGAACTCGTGTTCCCCTCGAAAGAGTCGCACGGTCTCACCGCTGGGCTATCCCAGCTCACGGCTATCACGGCACAACAAATTAAATGTTAAAAATGCTGTTACTTGATTTGGCTAATTATTTTACGACCGGCCGCTTACCTTGGTCGCTTTTTACGACACCTCGGTAAGAAATGAGGGTGGTCTATTCTTAACAGCTGGATACCATACGGCGGATACTGCATACTTAACAAGTACAGATAAGAAAGGGAGAAATATAATTGTATGTAGGGTGGTACCGATGAAATTAAACGAGTCTACTGCAGGTCTACCATGAACTCTATTGCGACTCAATTGAAGACGTAAACGAAATTGTTTTGCTTTTTCATACCATGACGTCTTAAAGACGTACACTTTAAGTCGTTGCCGAATGAGCGTTTATAATTCGTCCTAAGAACATGTGAGTAAAAGAGACAGAGTTATCCATAGTTCATATAACGTTATCCTTTTCAAACATTACGACCTCAATGCAATTCACGCTTCATGGTACGAAAAGAAAGCGATTCGCGGTCGTCGTTTACGTCTTCAATTGAGTCGCAATAGTTCATGGTAGGTCTGCTGATCATTCGTACGTAATAGATAACTTTAGCATAATTCAATCTTCTTACATATCGTTTAACAAAAATGTAATTTAAAACATAATAAATATAATTTAATTGTGATCTGGCTCTGTCAGTAATAGATGATTGAACTGGCGCGACGCTTTTTCAAAATAACATTGTTTTTTTCTCTCTATCGCACCAGTACTATTAGTTTTTAGGTCAAGGTTAATATTCGTTTCGTTTTTCGTAATATGATAAAATCGTTGATCTCTATAAATCACACGATATTTATACCTGTGGCTAAAATAGATTTTTTATTTTTTCCATGTAGGGTGCTGAAATATGTAGGTACCTAAAAGCATCAGAAAGCGATTTTGAGCGGTCGATCTCATGGGTCATTTTGGATATGAGGGCGGTAGGAACCCGAAAATAAGGTCACATCCGTAAAGCCCAATGATTACTCATTCGGTTCGAAAACAATTTAATTGAAAATACCACACTGAACACCCGATGGAACCGGATTAAAAACCAATAGTACTCTACACGTTCTTCTCAGCTGCAGTAACTGGGCAGCGCCCATCGCGGTAACGTCATCATAACATTAACTTACTACTTATTACTTTTTACGATATAAATAACAGTACGAAATATCAATTAAATTATTTATCTACTCTGATACTATAATACAAAGATTATAAAACCGAAAACAAAATTCTTATGACAGACATTACGTACAGAACAAAAATAAAAAATTAAAAAGTTTCATTACGATACAAGTCTTGTATGGACACCTGTATCATAATGTAACTTTTTAATCATAACGATACACCTATACAACTTCCAGCTGGACCAAGGAGGTTGAACCTCTACCTTAAAAAAAAGGTTTCAAAGAATGGGTCCGCGGCGACGCAACACGCATGCGCAATCGATGTTTGCGCCAATATATGACATTTAAAAAATCATTTTAATATTTAAACGAAGTTTAGTTTTGTTTGTAAAAAATAAGTTTTTGTGTAAAAACATGTCTGAGAGCGGGGATAGTGGTAATTGTACACCACCAGATATTCTGAAAGCTGCGTCAAACATGACCGTGAACCTGTTGCCGACGAAATCTAGAAGCAACTATATTAAATGTTACCACGAGTTCATAGAGTGGAAACGTACGTTTTACGTATTATAGTATGAGAGTAGATAAAGTAGTGTATGATACTGTACATAACTTGGTCTTATAAAACTCGTGTTATAAGAACCCTTATTATGCAACAGTATCATAAACTACTATTATTACTTCAGTTAAGTAAATTGTAAATTATTCCACCATCATATACATATACCTTATTCCATCCGAAGCCCGAAAACCTTGTGTCATACTTGGGCACTGTTCTGTGCACGACTAAATAGGGCTCGTAATCTGACTGCCATTCCACCTGACAAGACAAGACATATAATTTAATTTTGTGGCCACTTCGTAAAGTTATTAATACTAGAGTAGGACAGTCATAGGCAGGCCTATAAGTGAGCGTGTCGCAACGAATAATGAGAGGGAAGATGAAACTCGTATATACTCGTATAAAGTAAAGTAAAGTAACAGCCTGTTACTATGCCCACTGCTGGGCTAAGGCCTCCTCTCTTAGTTTTTGGAGAGAAGGATTGGAGCTAAGACCTACCACGCTGCTCCAATGCGGATTGGTAGGTTAGACATATCCCTAGATTCTCTAGAGATTACCAGGTTTCCTCACGATGTTTTCCTTCACCGAAAAGCGTGTGATAAATTGCAATTATCAATTAGACACATGAGTTTAAATAGAAAAACTCATTGGTGCCTGCCCGGGTTTGAACTCGTGTTTCCCTCGAAAGAGTCGCACGGTCTCACCGCTGGGCTATCACAGGTCCATACTATATAGATAGATATACTCGTAGAGATAGATATACTCGTATATCTTTGTCTAATCACACATATAAAACAGAGACAGATAGATACAGTCTTATATACTTTCCCAAAGGACACATGCACAAACCACCACAAACCACCACCGCCACCACAATACACAAGCAATACACACGTTCACTATCACTGACACGCAAAGGCTTTGCGTAACAACGTAAAAAGCTATTCATAGGTGATTTAGTAATGTTCTACAATCATCATTCGTCATCGGGTTTTCTGACATAATTGCCCTGAGCGTTATTTTTTATCGCGTTGCCATAAGTTCTTAATGATAATTAAATGTTTACGTTGAAACGATAAGAAGTAGAAAGTAACGGATGACTGGTAAGCATTTGACTAACAATTGTAAATTATGATTTCTAAGGAGAAAGTTTACTAGTTTACTTGAATAAAGAATATTTTGAATTTGAATTTGTGATTAGGCAATAGGCATATGAGCATCATCTTCCTTCTCGGTATTGGTTGTGATGTTTATAGAATATAACAATGCTTGTTCGGGTAATGCTTCGCTTTGAGATTTTGTCGTGGAGTCTATTTCCTGATGTTACTTCGATTGCAGGGAGAAACGATTGTTGAGTTTGTGATAGTGAACATGTGTAGTGCTTGTGTATTGTGGTGGCGGTGGTAGAGGTTTGTGCATGTGTTTTTACATTCGTAATTTCCTGCTTGTAATGGGGGGGGGGGGGGGGTGAAGGTCGTGTCCTAAACGAAAGTCCTTCATAATTAGTACAATTTTCCTCCATTTCTCCCTTTCTTAGGGCGGGGGGCTAGAGACCACTAAGTGCGTTATGTATTAGGTATGAAAACGAAAAGTCCACTCTACATTTAGCATTATATATATTTCCTTTTTACTTTATCACGGATTAAAGCAAGATAATTTCATTATTACTATCGTGTATAAGTCGTTAATCTGACTTTTCATTTCATTACCATCACATTATCAAGTTTACATAAATTTGAAAATATTCAACGTAAACTGAATTGTTTAAGATTAAATATAATATTCCTAAAACTTATAATATTGCTAGCTCTGATCTGTACCTTGGACCGTTTTATATACGAAGAAATCAAGCTTACATCTTTTTATCAACAAGAGGGACGATTGATAGTCCTGAATTTCTTTTCAAACTGAATTTAATTAATCTTAGTCCTTGATTTTATTCTTTTAAATTATTCTTTCATAAGTTTTCAAAGCTGTTGTAGCCTAGCGGTGAGACCGTGCGACTCTCTAGAGACGACATAGGTTCAAACCCCGGGCAGGCATCAATGAGTTTTTCTATTAAAACTTATGTGTCTAATTGATAATTGCAATTAATCACACGCTTTTCGGTGAAGGAAAACATCGTGAGGACACCTGCATATCTCTAGAGAATTCTGGTGATATGTGTAACCTACCAATCCGCATTGGAGCAGCGTGGTAGGTCTTAGCTCCAACACTTCTCTCCAGAAACGGAGAGAAGAGGCCTATACCCAGCAGTGAGATTGTAACAGGCCGCTACTAGGAAACTACAAATTTAGTTATCTACCTCATAAGGTGCTTTAGCAGTGGTCCATTTAATGTAATTTGTGGCTCGATGACCTCTGGGCCATTCGCGAGCTCTGAAAGGCGCTACGTCCTCAGAAGGCCGTTGAAGAGACAGACGGGACAAAAGTTCCTCCTTATATCTCGGCGGGTAGGCACGGTACCGTTGAGTCTCGAATGCTGGCACCACGAGACACTAAAATAACTATTAGTTATAATCACATTCAAAACCCAAAATATTCCTTATACAAATAGTAAGTGCTTTTAAATCAACTACTAATTAAATCTGCTGGTTCAGAAGACTGGTCCTAGGGAGAACAGTCAGTTAGAGCATGGAGTGCGATGATTGCCTCTTGTGAACAGGTAATCTCGCAAAAGGAGAGCAGAGAGGGTACATGAGACCACGTCTACCAACCCAATCTGTCGTAAGAGAAGGGGACGGAGAAGGCACGCCCATAACCGCAGGCCCCCCTAAATGGGATCTTCGAGTGCCGAAGTGGGGGATTCGGTGCTATAGTGAAAGGTCCCTTGAGGTGGCCGATGCATTAAGTATGACTAATGCTTCGGTTCAGATGGTTACAGGTTTTGGCTGCTGCTGACGAGGGTGCAGACGTCATGCGTCCAGTATTCCTGTGCCTTCGTCTACAGGCAGTAAGGTGGAACACCATGAGGTTTTAGCCGGTAAGAGTCCGGCATTACTGTAATACCGCCCCCCCCCGCGGATTGCAGTACCCATGAAGGGTTTAAGTAAAAAATAAGGGAGAACAGTCAGAATCTCGGTGTTCAAACTCGAAGTCATTCGGAGGAAAATGGAGCGAGCTATGCTTGGATTATCACTACGCGATCAAATCAGGAATGACGAGATCTTTATAAAAATCAAAGTTACCGACATAGCTGAGTGGATAATGGATAACTGAATCATTTTTTTTTGACTTTATAATAATTATACCTATGATTAGCATACCATTTTCTTCGTTATAAAACTCCCCATCGAATGCAACCAATTATTTTATAATATATTAATAATGTAAGTTACATTTATCTTCGTTACTTGCTCTATGTGGACATGGTGCTCACCGGACATATAGTGGGTTCGGAGATTAAATGTGTGATTCAATTTTCAATTGCCAATCAAATTAGTATTGTTCAACTATATAGTCATGCAGGATATGTCTTTAAAATCATATTGTGTTTCTTTACGTGAATTTACGTGAATTTGATATGAGTTTTTATGGATCATATTTCAATTTTGTAAAAATCTAAGTGTTTTATTTAGTTTTTATTATAAAATAATTCAGCAGTCTACGCTGTTCGAAAGATAAGACAATTTACAGATGTCGTAACAGCAAAACTTGTTTATTTTGCTTACTTCCATAGCATTATGTCTTATGGAATATTGCTGTGGAGTAAATGCGCGGATAGTGAAAAAATTTTCGTATTACAAAAAAGAGCCATACGTGGCATCTCCAATTTAAGTCCGCGTGATTCCCTGCGAGAGAAGTTTAAGGAAATAGGTATTCTTACATTTGCTTCACAGTATATTTTAAACAATGTAATTTTTGTACATAAAAATATAAATAGATAGGTGATGTATGTAATAGACAAAGTAGGAACCGACATAAGCTTGCGACTTCTGCTTTGCGCCTAGCAAGAGTACGTAAATCGTTTGTAGGTATGGGTATAAGATTCTATAATAAAATTCCGAAATCAATTTTGGCCATGACATTACAGCAGCAAAAACACTGTTAAAAAGAGGCTGATACAGAAAGCCTACTATACTGTGAAGATTACTTAGATGATAAGGATGTGTGGATATAGGTGCACTTCTACCCTGTACAAGACAGTAATAAATAAATGTAACTAGTTCTAAGATTTATATTTTAAAAAGAGCAACCGCCGAGTTTCTTGCTGGCTCTTCTCGGTAGGAACAGCTTACCGAACCAGCAGTAAAGTTGACGATTCAAAAGCACTTGTTCACAAGTTTACTTGAATGAAGAATATTTTGAATTTGGGAATTTAATAACAAAGAAAATGGCATACAAATCATAGGTATAATTCTTATATAGTAAATAGCATGATCTGTGTGACGTGTGTAATTGTTGAATATGTTATTAATACCTTTTTTTGTGGGTAAGGGTTGATGAGTTTAGTCGCAGTCTTCAGCCGGTCGTAAAGCCCCGCCATTGGCACGAAATCAGCATCCATCAAGAACACGTACGGCGTGTTGACGTTCTCTAATGCTACGTTGCGAAGATAGTTCACTGGGTAGTGTACCTGAGAGACATTGGCTCTAATTCATAGAATTGGGCGTTAATTTGCGGAATTCTATAGACAAAAGTAATTATAGCATAAAAATAAAAGCCCAGCGGTGATAGCCCAACGGTGAGACCGTGCGACTCTTACGAACACGAGTTCAAACTCGGGCACCAATAAGTGTTTCTATTAAAACTCATGTGTCTAATTGATAACTTGTCGAGAAGGTTTTGGTAACCGATGTCATTGGTTCTTCAGATGTAGACAATTTAGAATATCTGGTACATTTATCGGTTGGCCACATCTTTGTGTTCAGAATCGAAAATGCCCCGAGAGAAGTTTCTTGCTTCCGCCCAGATTACGTATTATGATTAATATTATGATGGATGATATGAAGCTGTGATAGCCTAGCGGTGAGACCGTGCGACTCTCTAGAGACGACATGGGTTCAAACCCGGGCAGGCACCAATGAGTTTTTCTATAAAAACTCATGGGTCTAATTGATAATTGCAATTTATAACACGCTTTTCGGTGAAGGTAAATATCGTGAGGAAACCTGCATATCTCTATAGAATTCTGGAGATGTGTAACCTACCAATCCGCATTGGAGCAGCGTGGTAGGTCTTAGCTCCAACCCTTCTCTCCAGAAACGGAGAGAGGAGGCCTATTCCCAGCAGTGGGATCGTAACAGGCCGCTACTTTATTATAGCGTAATTTTCTTGAATTGGGCCTATTAGTCCGACTTGCAACATTAACATAAATATAACAACGATATTTTTCCTTTCGACTTATTCAATAAATAAGAAGCAATTTCCTCGAAAGTCAGCTCATTTAATCTGTTTCAATAACTCACGTATTGACGGCGACAATGTTTTTTTATACAAAAATAATAAAATTATTTTGCTATAATCCTCGATAAAGTAAATAGAAAATATATATAACGCAAAATGTATAGTGGACTATCCGTTTCTTCCAAACCTGATACATATACGATCCGTAAAAACACATGCACAAACCTACACGACCGTAACCACAATACACAAGCACTACACACGTTCGCGATCACAAACTTAACGATCCGCGATAAAGTAAACTTTATCGCGGATTATAGCAAAATAATTTTATTATTACTTTTGTATTATGGATAAAGTAACGCCTAATTCTATAAATTGTTTTTTTTTAATATATTATTGACATAACTATTTGAAGGAGTTTGTATTTGAAACACGTAAAATATATAATTTTGTGCTATCAAAGCTTTATGGGTCTCATCATCATCCTCCTGCCCTCATCCCACTCTAAGTGGGGTCGGCACAACAAGTTACAATCATGTTGTCAAATGATTTGGCTACGTATTTTACGACCGGCCGCCTGTCTGACGTCAACTTACCTTGGTCGTATTTTACGACCCCTCGGTAGGAAAGAGGATGGTCTATTTCTCAACCGGATACCACACGGTGGGTCAACTTACCTTAGTCGCCTTTTACGACACCTCGGTAAGAAAAGTGGGTGCTCTATTCTACTCCACCGGATATCACACGGTAGGTCCGCTTACGACACCTCGGTAAGAAATGAGGGTGGTCTATTCCAATCAGTCGGATACCACACGGCATTCAAAGCTTTATGGGGGGGGGGGGAATAAACCCCAAAAAAGGAAAAATAAATAAGTGTATGTAAAAATAAACTAGACAATATGTACGCTTATATAATACGACGATATATATAAAATAGTTCATCTAAGTTTTATGTACGTAATGTAACATATATGTGTATGTATGTATATTTATCTATTTATTAGTTTGTATAAAATATGTATTATAATATTAGCATTTATATAATTTGTTTATGTATTAGTTTGTACTCATTTGCATTTAAGTTACAGTTTTCCTGACCCAAAGGTTATATGGAAGAAATCGCTAATAAGCGATAAGGCCGTCTTTTGTGCATTAAAAAATTTCTTATGTTGTGTAGTGTTAAGCAAATGTTTGTAATTTTAAATTTGGTGTACAATAAAGGATAAATAAATAAATAATAAATTATTATGCTATAATCCGCAAAAAGACATACCGCGTCATGTTTAAAAACCAAATGGTAGCCGACGTTGCTCCTAGAACTGAGCGTGGAGGACCACTCTCGAATGAATGTCTCCAATTTTGTTAACTCACAGTCTGACAAGTATATTGCTGCACTCAGTGGCCCTTCAAGGGAAATATCATAAGTTATTATAAAACAAAGTCCCATGCCGCGTTTGTTCATTTTTCTGCCAGCGATAAACTTAATATAGATAACAAAAGTAATAATAAAATTATTTTGCTATAATTCGCGATACAGTAAATAGAAAATATATATAGTGTTAAATGTATAGTGGACTATCCGTATTTTAATACCCGATACGAGCAGGATTCGTAAAAACACATGCACAAACCTCCACCACTTCCACCACAATACACAAGCACTACACACGTTCACTATCACAAACTCGACAATCGTTTCGCCCCGCAACCGAAGCATCATCAGGAGATAGACTCCACGACAAAATCTCAAAGCGAAGCATTACCCGAACAAGCATTGTAATATTCTATAAACATCACAACCAATACCGAGAAGGAAGATGATGCTCATATGCCTATTGCCTAATCACAAATTCAAATTATTCTTTATTCAAGTAAACTAGTAAACTTTCTCCTTAGAAATCATAATTTACAATTGTTAGTCAAATGCTTACCAGTCATCCGTTACTTTCTACTTCTTATAGCAATTTTAAATACGACCAAATAGCTGATATAGGTAATAAGAGATATCAAAAGATAGCTGTTCCGCGCAAACGTGCGGACGGATGAAACAACCTCCGGGACCTGGGTCTCAACCTACCTTATGCGGCCGTCAGCTGTATGTGGTCCGGCCTCATGAGTCACTGCGTGTATATGTGTACGTGTGTGTGTGTGCTTGTATGTACTTGGCCGATTCCTGAAACGTAGGCTCGCCTCTGCACTCTTCCACGGACACGTAATGTCTGTTTCTCCCTGAGTATACACTTCATTATATCGGCTAAATAACACCCGGTGTGCACACAACCTTCGTAAGGTCACACGTTATTGAATCGTCCCTATATCGGGGAATAGTAACCCAACGCGCACAACCCAACCGTGGACGGTCGCGTCTTCTCAAACGCTTCACTGATTAAACGCGTCACTAAATCTGAGAATAACACCCGAAACGCAAAATTACACACGTGCGTAAGAAAAAGGATGCCGTATACAGGCGCACGCGGCCTGTCCTTATCGTGTTCGAAACGTCACTAACTGTCGGCCGCTCGCGTCGGCAATCGAATGCATAAAAAGGTCGTTGATCCCGCCGGTCGCGTCGCGCGCGTCATTTTATTCAAAACAATAGCTATATTGTACGTTCAACTTTGTGACGACCTGAATTACTTCCTCAATTTCGGTTCCGTATCCGTAATTTGTTTCATGATGTTACCTACTGGAGTTGGACAAAAATACCTGGTGACTTGTTAAAAACACTTTTTATTACAAACTTACTACTTACAGTCTCTACACAGTCCGTTGGCCAATAAGAATGCCGAGGTCACTAATAATTCACTTTTATTTTCACTTGTTTATTCGCTCTTGAGCGCTATTCACAAACTGAATATCGAGGCGCACGATACGTCTGCTTATATATCGAACGAACCGATTTCGAGAACATTCGATAGCCTTGAAACGATCGTAAACATGTTTACCAATAACATGTTTTGATACACGTCGAATGATCCAGAAAATTGCGTTAAGCGAATTTGAACTCTATGACATTAAATTTACAAACTGTTTTCCATGTTCGTCAACTGCCTTGTTCAATTTGAACTTTATGACATATGCTGTTACGCATATACATATGATCGTGTAGAGATCTCTCAATTACCCTTCGATTCTGAGCTTTCTTATAAACTCCGTCTTATAAGAAAATTATAAATAATAATATTCTGACGGTGGCATTAATTTTCCTAATGACAGTTTATTAATATAACGTTCTGGTTTATTTTATAAGGAAGTCTGACGCAAACTGTACGCAAGCTGTGATTGTGGCAAATGGGAAACTATATTAAATTGTTGATGTGTATGTTATGTTGTCTTTGTTTTTAAATTATGTACAAATAAAATAATATCTTTAATTCTACACTTATATACCTTAATACCAAATTTAATTGTGACGTAGTACGTAAAATATTTCGTTTTCCTTACCTTCCCAATGCTTCACGAGTCTCTCCAAAAATTGTAACCTATCCATAGACAACTGTAGTACCAGAGTTACATCGAAATTATCTATGTCGACGTAGTTATAGTCCATGTAGTAGATATGGGTGCGGAGTTTGATGCGTTGGGCCGCACGAAAGCTCAGACAGAGGTCCGAATGGTTCATCTAAAATCCAGTAACAGCTGTTAGGAAAATAATACTTTACGTGACGGAGTTGTCGCTTGAATTAAAGAATATTAATAAGTCCCAAGGGCCTTAGGACGGAGTTCTTTACACTATTAGAGCTCCTGCGCTCTACTTTAAATGTTTCGCACCATTGAGTTATTATACTAGAGTAGGGGAGCTAGCCTAAAGTGTGTCCATCGAAAATATAGATCTCTCTCTTTTTATTGGTTATAATTTTAATTTAACAAGGTATGACCTTAAGTTTTCAAATGTTGCCGTTTTTGACTGTCACGGAATTATCTAAACTTATTATAAAACGAGGTCCCCAAAAAGCTGTATCTGCCATCCCCAAAGTATGTATCTGATCGATTTCTCAAAATCTACTGAACGGATTTTTATACGGTTTTTTTAAAAGATAGTTTAATGCTTGAGGAAGGTTGAGTACATAACGGTTTATGCAAGTTGACTGAAACACATATTCTTGACACACAGAATGTGAAAGAATGTGCGAATTACCAATTAAGTTTAATAAACATATTTACATAATTTCCAAAAAACGTACAGAATTTCGAAGAATGTATAAAATATTAAAAGGGATTCTTCTTTTTTACTTTTTACTTGGAAGTTGTGATAATTGTTTAAATCTATATTTCAACTCCTTAGTAGTTAAAATAACAGTAATAGGTAAAATAGGTAAATGCAAGCATGTGATATATATTTTTTAAATCCTATTAGAACGGTCTATTCCACAAACAATAAAGGAGGCAACAAATGTATAAATTATACAGAAAATTTCGTAATTCAGGCTGCTTGTATTGAGTTTGTTTGAATCAAAAGCTTAGAAATCGGTTAATTATATGTATAAATATGAGGGTCTCTCATCTTCCCTCTTTTTATTATCTGTTGGACACTACTCACAGGCCTGCCTCACCTCCACTCAATGTAATATAACTCAATTTTCGCACTTTTCGCACTCAAGCCATTAGGGATAACAACGTACGGTCAATTCGAAATAAGTCACATTTGGTAAATTTTAAACTTTCGCGATTCATACTTATTGTAATATAAATAAACGGGTCACATCGCGACAAAATCGAATAACCTTTTTACACATTATACCTTTATACATTCAAATTATAGAATTACCTTTATACAACATTCAAAGTTTCGGCAGAGTTGCATCTTATTATTATATAAATAACCGGGTCATATCGCGGCAAAATCGAGTTACCTTTTTACAAGGTTCGACGTTTCCAGTCAGTTCGTGACCATGGCGGATGCAACTCTGCCGAAACGTCGAACCTTGTAAAAAGGTAACTCGATTTTGCCGCGATATGACCCGGTTATTTATATAATAATAAGATGCAACTCTGCCGAAACTTTGAATGTTGTATAAAGGTAATTCTATAATTTGAATGTTGTATAAAGGTAAAAAAGGTATAATGTGTAAAAAGGTAACTCGATTTTGTCGCGATCTGACCCGTTTATTTATATAATAATAAGTCACATTTGTAGATACTTTAATTGTAATACGAGAGGTTTGTTAGTGAGTGTGGCAATCGATTTAAGGAAGATTAGTCTCGTTTTGGACATAATATAAATTCAAAATATTCTTCATTCAAGTAATTCAACAAGTGCTTTTGATACGACCACTCTACTGCTGATTCCTAAAATTGATCTTACCGAGTAAAGCCAGACATAAACTCGATTGATCCTTGCTAAGAAATGATATCAGGGGACAATTTTTAACACAAAAACTTTAAAATTCAGTGCCAACGTGTCCAATATTCTATCTACTTTGGTCAACTTCAATGATTCAACGTTTTCTATAAATTGGTCTAAACATACGACAAAATCAACAAATTTGCACAGATTTATGATGTAGCTATATGAGCTATTTTCACAGATATTTACTGATTTACTTGAAATATAGTACGAAAAGTCCTAAATGCAAAGAACAGGGATCAAGTTAAGGTATATAAATATATCAATTGATATTAATAAACAGCGGCCAAAAGCTACTTCTATTTATAAATTTTAACTATTGTTTCAACTATATTTGGACAAATACACTATAAAACTGCATCAAATAAATTCTACCCAAACTTTAAAGAATTTCCCTTTTTTTATATTAATGAATGTCCTATTTTGTCTAGTGGTTCTTTTAGTAGTACGTTTGGTTGTCTTTTTGAAAACTCTTTTTTGAGATCGCCGTTTTCTAAATTTCCTTTTCGAGACTTTTTTACGCTGCGAACAAATTTGTGGCGAATTTTCAAAAATTAACATAGCAAGCGACAAAATATTAACTGTAATTCGAATCTATGTTTTTTTCTATCGAAACAATTATCGGATTCCTTAATTATAATAAAGCATAGTTTATAAGCTTTAACTGTAGTTACGTCTTCTTTTAAATTCGCCGTGTGGTATCCGACTACATAGAATAGACCACCCTCATTTCTTACCGAGGTGTCGTAAGAGACGACTAAGGTATGTGCCGTGTATCCGACTACATAGAATAGACCACCTTCATTTCTTACCGAGGTGTCGTAAGGGGCGACTAAGGTATGTGCCGTGTGGTATCCGACTACGTAGAGTAGACCACCCTCATTTCTTACCGAGGTGTCGTAAGAGGCGACTAAGGTATGTGCCGTGTGGTATCCGACTACGTAGAGTAGACCACCCTCATTTCTTACCGAGGTGTCGTAAGAGGCGACTAAGGTATGTGCCGTGTGGTATCCGACTACGTAGAGTAGACCACCCTCATTTCTTACCGAGGTGTCGTAAGAGGCGACTAAGGTATGTGCCGTGTGGTATCCGACTACATAGAATAGACCACCCTCATTTCTTACCGAGGTGTCGTAAGAGGCGACTAAGATATGTGCCGTGTGGTATCCGACTACATAGAATAGACCACCCTCATTTCTTACCGAGGTGTCGTAAGAGGCGACTAAGGTATGTGCCGTGTGGTATCCGACTACATAGAATAGACCACCCTCATTTCTTACCGAGGTGTCGTAAGAGGCGACTAAGGTATGTGCCGTGTGGTATCCGACTACATAGAATAGACCACCCTCATTTCTTACCGAGGTGTCGTAAAAGGCGACTAAGGTATGTGCCGTGTGGTATCCGACTACATAGAATAGACCACCCTCATTTCTTACCGAGGTGTCGTAAGAGGCGACTAAGGTAAATGCCGTGTGGTATCCGACAACATAGAATAGACCAACCTCATTTCCTACCGAGGTGTCGTAAGAGGCGACTAACGTATGTGCCGTGTGGTATCCGACTACATAGAATAGACCACCCTCATTTCTTACCGAGGTGTCGTAAGAGGCGACTAAGATATGTGCCGTGTGGTATCCGACTACATAGAATAGACCACCATCATTTCTTACCGAGGTGTCGTAAGAGGCGACTAAGGTATGTGCCGTGTGGTATCCGACTACATAGAATAGACCACCCTCATTTCTTACCGAGGTGTCGTAAGAGGCGACTAAGGTATGTGCCGTGTGGTATCCGACTACATAGAATAGACCACCCTCATTTCTTACCGAGGTTTCGTAAAAGGCGACTAAGGTAAGTTGACGTCATTCAGGCGGCCGGTCGTATAATACGTAGCCAAATCATGTGACAACATGTTTCTAAAATTTTGTGCCGACCCCACTTAGAGTGGGATAAGGGCAGGATGAGTCTTCTTTCAAATATGTTTGTAATGTTTTAACATTCATCCATGTTAAGGATCTTTTATCTTACCGAAGAGATGACCTAAGACCTTGAGGCATATGAAAAGAATTTTCGGTTTCTGGAAGGAAATTAACATGTTGGAGTAACCTTAACCTAGTAAAATAACGACTAGGCAACTATGGGCTTAAAAAGAACCTAGAATTAGGACACAGGATAGCTTCTATTAGCTTTTTATCAAAAGACAGATGTGTAACTCAAGTTGTTCTTAACGATTACCGCCAAAAACTGAAAATGTGGGTTAGACTTTTATTAGTTACATTATGACCTTACCTTATAAGTAACAACTTCATTTTGAGAGCAGCGATGCAACTTCTCTCTCAGCAGGTTACCGTCAAAGTTTACGTAGGACTGGTGTATGTTCCTGAAGAATTCTGAGTCCCGGATACGAACGCTGTATTTGCTGGGAGAGTTCCAATGGATAATCTAAAATCATCCATCATAAAGTAAAAGTAAAGTAAAGTAACAGCCTGTTACTATGCCCACTGCTGGGCTATGGCCTCCTCTCTCCGTTTTTGTAGAGAAGGGTTGGAGCTAAGACCTACCACGCTGCTCCAATGCGGATTGCTAGGTTACACATATCCCTAGAATTCTCTAGAGATATGCAGGTTTCCTCACGATGTTTTCCTTCACCGAAAAGCGTGTTATAAATTGCAATTATCAATACGACACATGAGTTTTAATAGAAAAACTCATTGGTGCCTGCCCGGGGTTTGAACCCATGTCGTCTCTAGAGAGTCGCACGGTCTCACCGCTAGGCTATCACAGCTTCATATCATCCATCATAATATTAATCATAATACGTAATCTGGGCGGAAGCAAGAAACTTCTCTCGATTTTCGATTCTGAACACAAAGATGTGGCGAACCGATAAATGTACCAGATATTCTAAATTGTCAACATCTGAAGAACCACTGCCATCGGTTACCAAAACCTTCTCGACACACCAGGTTGTATGGTTCGTTGTTCAAAACGAGTCAATATTGATTTATAGAAAAGTAATAATAAAATTATTTTCCTATAATCCGCGATACAGTAAATAGAAAATATATATAGTGTTAAATGTATAGTGGACTATCCGTATGTTTATACCCGATACGTGCAGGATTCTTAAAAACACATGCACAAACCTCCACCACTTCCACCACAATACACAAGCACTACACACGTTCACTATCAGAAACCCAACAATCGTATCACCCCGCAACCGAAGCACCATCAGGAGATAGACTCCACGACAAAATAGCAAAGCGAAGCAATATCCAAACAAGCATTGTTATATAGTACTTGGTTCATCTCCACCCTTTATTTTACCTCTGAACACGTACAACAAGCTTGAACTAGAAACATATATCTGCTCGTTAACGAGGGTGCCATTGTCATGCCAATGGCACCGCAAACACAAAGTAACGCCTAATTCTATAAATTAGTGATTTATAGAATTAGACGTTACTTTGCGGAGATCAATAATACAAAAGTAATAGATATTACTTCTGCATTATTAAATTATTTTGCTATAAAGTACCAGCCTGTTACAATCCCACTGCTGGGAATAGTCCTCTTCTCTCCGTTTCTGGAGAGAAGGGTTGGAGCTAAGACCTACCACGCTGCTCCAATGCGGATTGGTAGGTTACACATATCTCCAGAATTCTCTAGAGATATGCAGGTTTCCTCACGATGTTTTCCTTCACCGAAAAGCGTGTGATAAATTGCAATTATCAATTAGACACATAGGTTTTGATAGAAGAACTCATTGGTGCCTGCCCTAGGTTTACCCATGATCGGCTCTAGAGAGTCACACGGTCTCACCGCTGGGCTATCACAGCTGAATGAATAAAAATGAGGGTACCTTGACATTTTTCACGTCCTCCCCATAACAGCTTTTCGCCAGCGTTAACATGGACATCTGCACGTTGAACTGACAGCTCAATCTGTACACTATATGCGGATTTGCCTTTATGATAGCGTTTATGACGTCTTGATCAGCTAACGTAGTCTCCTTCAACCTATCCAGATTCATCTTGACCGTTGTGTGCCAAACTAACGTCCAATTGGTCGTCGCTTTTATTTTCTCCAAGTCCAGTAACATCACGCCGGTATTGAAACCGCGACCTAGAGCCGGCCAACGCGTTTCGGTATTCGAATACCAGTTACTTTCGTTCTCTACTAAACCTATATACTGAAAAAACAATAATTCCTCTTAATTATCAACCGATGGAAATCTACTGCCAAGATATATCTTCAAGAATTATCCACCGAAGACTGTCTTCTTGCTTGATCTAGCGGCTCCATGACTCTTTTGTGGTAAGGTCCCATAAAAGGACCAAAAGATAAGAAATCAAAGTCTTGTGGCGTATATTATGTTAGCAGGAACTTTAGGACATCGTGAAAAAGAAGAAAGTTGCATATCTTGGGCATCTAATTAGGTAGGAAGCTAACGCAATCTAACGTAAGCTAGCTATGGACTCCTGCAACTTTATGATTTTCGCGAAAGGAATTTTTTGCCACAATACAAGAGTGAACACAAGAGAGTGGGAGTCGCGAATGCTGCCAAGCTTTTTAGCCTAGTCAGAGTAAAATATAAGAGATTAAGCACTTACGGCTAACTTTCGTTAGTCGGAGAGGCCCAATAAAAGGTACATTTAGTGCGCAATACATTTAGGAGGGTATACCAACAATGCGTTTGTAGACGCAGGATCGCCTTTCCAACACTTTAGGGCCCAATGACGTAGTGCTTTGTCTTACACTGGCATACAATAAAAACAAGGTAAAATAATAACCACCAATCCTTTAATCAATCAGGAGGCTTTTGAAAGCCTCCTGGTTAATTGTTACTGTCAACAGTAACAATTAACTATATTACATAATACAAAACAAGTTCCCAAAAGATGTCTGTCTGTAGTGATTGAATTTCACAAAATCTACTGAACGGAATTTTGAACGGTTTTTAGTAAAACATTGTGTTATTTTTGAGGAAATTTTAGGTTGATAACATAGCATTATAATAACCGCGAAGTTGGGATTTACTGGTAAAAACTTTGTGACAATCTGATTTCCATAAGGGCGAGGCCTGGAACAGGTAGTATTAGTACACATAACTTATTTGTTACCTGATCCTTAGTCATATTCCTAAACATATGCCACAGTTCGGCCACATCACAGAGGAATGTCAGATCTGAGTCCAGTACGATCACTTGTTTCAATGAATTAGGCAATATGCTGGGGAATAGCAGCTTAACCAGTGCGTAGATACCGGAATAGTGGCTATTGGGCACCCATCTAACTTCTGCCAGCCGATGCTGTGCGTTGTAACAGGTGTAAGTTACTGAAATACCATAGGAAAAGGTATTTTGTTAATAGTTATCTAGTTATTTAAACTTTTTTGGTTTATCCGGGACTGTTTATCACGGATTAAAAGGTAGCTTAGGTAACCTAACTGAACGTAAAATTAGGTGGAAATTCTTTAAGTCTTTGGACCGATAAAGTTGTTTAAGCACTTTTACTATTAGTGAAATAATTTTCTAGGAAGTGTTAAGAGTATATAACAGAACTACTTTGCTATAATCCACGTGTGTTAAGCGAATGTATCTAATGCTAAGTGTATGGAGCAGGCAAAATCACGTACCTTACACATGCAGGACAAGTCACCACACGTATTCCACGAAAAAATCGCATTAGATCGATTTTGTCGTCGAGCCTATCCCCCTAATAATGATGGTTCGGTTTTTCGGTTTCGGGGTGAAACGATCGTAGAGATTTTGGTGGTGGTTGTGTGTATTGCGTGTGTACATTTTTGCTGGTGGAGATGTCTTGGGATACGTGTGTCCTGCATGTGTATGTGAATTTTGCCTGCTTCATACATATTAGCTTTGCATGCATTCGTTTAACACACGCGGATTATAGCTAAGTAGTTCTGTTGTAGTTTTCGTAATATGGAATTCCGCAAAAGTAACGCCTGCTTCTATAAATTATGGTAAGAGTCTATTATGATTTTAATTAGAATTAACTTCTCCCATTCGTATAATTTTTAGAAGTAGGTGGTGCTTAGTACAAAAGTGATGGTGATACGTCTGGAAAGCTGGCGTAGATGTCAGTGGCCCTGGCTTCAGCTCTTCGGATCAGGGATTGATTTCCACCGAGCACGAACATAATTTTTTAAACACATTTTGTAGGTTCTTGTAGTCTGAATTTATTAATGTATATATTTTAAAATATGAATTTACCGGTTGTCTGTCACCCTTAGCACAAGTATTAAGTTATAGTACCTGGCAATAAATAATGCAGAATGAATGAATGAATTCCGCAAAGTAACGCTTTGAAATTCTTCTTAAAGTGATTATATTTTATATTCAGACATCACTATTTTTAAATTACCCTCATTAAAAATTCTTTTACTCATTTCCCCCTTGTGTCGCAAGATAGACTTCTTTAGACACTTACCATCTGGTAGGTCCCATGTGTCAAACAATTTGCTGATTGTACGCTCGGAGCCCATGCCAACAATGAAATGGAAATGTATGGGATTCTGACGATGATGGAGTAGAGATTTCAACATAGGGGTGATTATTCTCGTACATTTTCCCATACACACCAACGCTATATGTACCGTCTCGCATAGCGTACCGATCGCGTCTGGAATCTGTTAATAGATAAAATATATGCGGTACTCGCTTCTGCACGTGACTTGGATAAAGGGGACTTCAGGCGATACAAAGTAGTTTATTGATACTCTCATGCAACGAATCTATGAAAATTGTGAGATAGTTAATATGCTGGGGCTATAATAAGCTATCTCACAGATTCGTTGCATGAGAGTATTAATACTATGCAAATCCAAATTCAAATGAGTCTTTATTCAAATTGGCCTTTACAAGCAATTTTGAATCGTCAAATTAAAATTCTAATGCAGCTATTTTAGCCCCAGCATATTAACTATCTCACAATTTACATAGATTCGTTGCATAAGAGTATCAATACTATGCAAATTCAATTCAAATGAATCTTAATTCAAACTGGCTTTTACAAATTAAAATTCAAATCAAGCTACGACTGGTTCGGGTAAAGGTGCTCTAACCGAGAAGAACGAGCAACAAACTCTGCGGTCACTCTTTTCAAAAATATATATTACAGTATTGTATTTCTAATTGTTAAAAAACATAGATAACAATATCCTGTAGTGCGTAGGTCGCAATTTAATTCCAAGTTTTCTTATCATTAACATAGTCCTCAACAGTATAATGCGAAATATAAATGTTAAAGTCTCTGAATCTATAACGGTATAATCGGTTAATCCGCTGAATCAATAGCGATGAAATTGATTACATTACATGGGATTTTTCTATTGCCAAAGGAAAAATATATTTTTCTTATCCTATGTTAACACTTAAGTATATTATTTTATTATACTGTTATCATTTACTATTTCGCCATATTATTATTAAAACCCAAATATTAAGTCATTATATTATGTATAACATGTATGTTTATTTTATGATATTATATTTTTATTATATTATCATTTTTTTTAAATTAAAATGTGCATTAAATAATTTAAATACGATTACGTATTAATTTAACGCACTACTCATTTTAATTTAATTTATTGTTTCATATTATAACATAGCATTGTCGCGCGCACGACTCAAAGGAGCCACTGAAAATCAGTTTTGGAGGTAACCTCTCCCCCCCCCAAATAATCTGAGTGGTGATCCTTTTCGCGTCACATTCATAATATTTTAATGTTTCTCTATAGAATACATTTAGGTTAATTAATTTTCTTATGTTTTTTTTTTACTATTTTACATTCCTTTCTGTACATATAATGGTGTGACATTATAAATTTATTCTTATTCTTATATACCTGTGGAACCATATACTTTCTTTCAGAATCCAAAACATTCTGGACAACGCCGAGCGCGAGTCGTTTCTTTATAACTTTGTTCTCAATTTCCAACACATCTATCCTTGATATTAACCACCAGTAATATACAACCGATACAGCGACCCATATCCCGAGGGGCACACCTAGCCAGGGTCGAAAAAATAAACAGTTGAACACATTTCTAGATGAATAATTCATTTTAAACACATTGTTGAATTTTTTATGTACTTGTCAACTTTTTATTCTGGATATTCTCTGCTATCATTTTGTTTTTTGTTCTGATATTCTGTAACAGAGATTTATATTAGGTAACTATTGTCTTGTGTATGATATAATCCATACTTATACATTACATATATACACATTTGTAGGCACGAGAGATACACATTGCGTCAAATTATAATAATGGGCAAAATTAACAGAACAGAAAAATCATGATCACGAAACATAAGTGGACTTTAACTATAAGCAGTTAACTAGAGATATAACGTAACTAGATTTAATAGAAACTATGTTAGTCTACAATGAACAACTGCAATTTGGCTAAGTAAATTAGGAGCATTTATTGTAGATTATAGATATTATAAATATTAAAATAATTTTAGTATTACTTTTGTATGGATCTCCGCAAAGTTATGCCTTACTCTATAAATTACATTAGAAGCTGCTACAGGTTAAATTATGTCTTTATTCTCCATACTCAATTCTTTTTAATATGGACGGTATGCATTAGATAATGTTGTAGGCTAAATAAAGCAGTAGTATATTGATAGTTGATAAACAATTCTTGTCGGAGAGATTCGTAAGGATACTAGAGAAAAATATTATCCAATATAATAATAAAATTAAATGATAATGATATTCAATGCTGTTGCCCATACAGCATTTCAATTTTTCACATTTTGAATTGTTTAAGAATGTATGTTATAAGAAATAAAGATCAAAAAAGTTTTTTTTAATTAATTAATCTATTCCAAGATAATCATTTTAAATTGTCGCATAGTGGTTTTAATGCAACATAATAAAAAAAACTTTTGATGAAATATACTACAAAATAATAATAACACTTAATATATGGGACACTTATGCACACGGTCGTTCATCCGCAAAGTAAGTAACTTAATACTTGTGTTATGGGTGATGGACAACTGGTAGATATACTACATTTATAGCTTTAAATACATACTTAAATACAGATATACACACAGGCTCGAAGAACCAACAAATTGTTTTTAAAGAAAATGTTGGCCCTTGGCAGGAATAGAACCCGCAGACCCGCGGAGCTGAAAGCAGGGTCACTACCCACTGCACCAACAGGCCAGTCAATGTATGTACCTAACTACTGTTATAATGTTTTTGAATTTATTTTAAATAGGGTTGCTTATCAAACAATTATGTTATTATAAATACATTTATTAACATGAAATTGTTGGCATTCTATGATATTGTATTAATGCAAAATGAAATTTTGTGAAAATATAATAATTAGCTAAAGCTTATAATTTATCTGTTTAAAATTTTAAAAACAACATTGAATAATACATAGCATTAATTTAAGGAAGCTGTTAAAAAGATTTTGATACAACCAGGCACGATAATTCATATTTTTTCAGAAGTCGACTACATAGTCCTCATATCCATGAAAGAAAATATCAAAGATCATTAATTAAAAAGAAGAATATTTAGTTATGCTATATCAGTAAATATGTCCAGTACAATTAAATTTAATAAAACTGTGGAAATAGTTTCCAATGTATAATATAATCAGTAATGTTAAAATAGCATTAACATTAGGTAGTACTTGATTAATTTT
Source organism: Morpho deidamia (assembly GCA_947086505.1). Classification (NCBI taxonomy): domain Eukaryota; kingdom Metazoa; phylum Arthropoda; class Insecta; order Lepidoptera; family Nymphalidae; genus Morpho; species Morpho deidamia. The sequence goes on from CAMTZC010000009.1 coordinate 10,385,357, forward strand.
GGTGAATAAAAAATAGCAAATATATTTTTTTCTAGGTCGAATGTTAGTAAGAAATAAGTTTCTATGTTTAACATATTGTGTAATGTATTTTGTACAATCATTATACTTACTGCATTTCAGAATAGTAATTATAAAATTGGTTTTAAAGTGAAGTAAACGTTAATATTTTGTTCTGATTTCTGGGTATGTTATGACAAATCACGCAAAATATTTAGAACCATTTTCACCAAGGTGCATTTGTGGATAAATATTAAAATTTTTAATTTAAACCCTTCATCATATAAAAACAGCTAAATTCTTATGGCATTTCCACATGACAGTGACAAAGACAATGTCAAAATGATAGACAACACTTTTTCTTCTTCTATTCTTTATGGTTTTTTATATCGTCGCTCATTGACATTAATTTTGTAAATATCAAATGTGGGAGTTGCATAGAATTATTATCATAGAATTTTATCAATGTCAATGACTTTTCCTAATTATATCATCACCAGGAATACCTGATAGTGGCTTGAAATCCAGACCAACAAAATTATTGCATCTATTTGATGACACTATACAAAGGCAAAAGGCAAATTAATGAAATAATGTATTTCTATTGAACGGATGTAGAATATTCCGTACTGTGTGAACATACGTTTGCACAGTTGGCAGTGACTCTGCTTTCAGGGTCGCGGGTTCGATTCCCACCGAGGGCCAATCGTATAAAAATTATACGATAGTAAGTATAAAAATTACTTACTTTAGCAACGGAAGGCCGTGTGTACAATTGCATATATTTATTAATTTATTTATACGTTTTTTCTATGATATTTAAAACAAAACCTAGTTACAACTTGTGGAAAGCTCAAAAGGCTCCATTAATTCTACCATGGACCAATCTCTAGTTATTTTTTCAGAGTTCAGTCAGATTAAGCAGTCGTATTTATATATTATTAAACGTATCTTGTATACGAATTCTTACCTAAGCTTGTTACGTTATATGAACTGACCATATTCTTTGTAGTATGCTTTGCTAGCAGCAAATGAATGGATGTAAATAATTTACAGGAGCGGCAGGATTGATTATAGTTTCTTTGACTGAGAATTAGTACCTACTTGCTATTAGTTACGGAACAGTTTTGCGTGAGAATCGATTTCAATTCTGAAGTAATAAAACTCTTTAGTTCACTGAAATTTATATATTTTGTAAAAACACAACGTAATGCGTCTTATTTAAGTAAAAAATATGATACAAGAAAACTTATGATAATTAAATTAATGTATCCTAACATCGATAGATAGGTACCAAAATTCAAAATTAAAAAATACACAGTTTTTCCGTTATGTTTACAAAATAAGTTTACAGTCAAACGTTGTCATGACTATTTTTAAATTTTAGAAAATAAATGAAAGGTGGGATGTCTAATACTACTTATATCAAAGATAATAAAAAAGAGTTTACATATAACAAAATTATTGCGTGACAATAAAAAACAATTGTTACTAAAATCTAAATTTTATTTGTAATCTTTTGTTTTAGTAATGTAAAATTAATATTAATCTATTCTAAAATTTTCTATTCCCTAGTTTTATGTTCTATTTGTTGCGCAGACTTTTTAATTTATTTCCGTCTCTCCGGCCCACGGCCTGCTTGTTTGTGGTTGCTGGTAATTTTGTGGTTGTTGGTATTGTTGTGGTTGATATTGTTGCTCTTGCTGGTAATCCTCTGGTTGCAGCAATGTGTCTGTAGCTAGAGGTTGTACTACTGGTTGATATTGTTCTGGTGTTTGCTGATAGTCTTGACTGTACGGGTAAGCGTTTTCGTTGTCAGTATCAACCTTTAAGGGTTCAGTTGGTTCTGGACTGTCCTCTGTGATATCTTTTTTATATGGAATGGAATCGTCATCAGAGTTTAATTTTAATGGTTCATCTGGGTCGAATGTACGCGTTCTGAAAAAGTTACCATATAAAGCTATTTACTTTAGGAACTTTGGAATTGCTTTAAATCAAAATCAATAGTTCCGGCTTTAATGCGAGGTATTACAGATATTTACATTTTACAGTCCCGTTTACGGTTAAGGCATTCTTAGTCGATGAAGAATATTGTGTAAATTCGATATTATAAAACGGATATTATCTAAGGAATACTCAGTATCCTTTACTCTATGCTAAAAAAGTATTTGACGCAGTTACTGTCTAAACTGTAGTTTTAATATAGTTTTTTAATATTACGTTTGAATAATCCTATTTATATAAGATACCAAACGGAGTCGTTTATGGAATATCATTGCCTTTATAAATAATATTATTATTAAGCAATATTAGTGTAGTAAATATAAAGTACGCCAGTAAATCATGGCTTTTTAAATTATTACTCGTAATTACTTGGAAAATATTAGAAAATGGACATATGTCGAATTTTTAATCCGAACTAATTCTTAATTTAATTATTGGTCAAGATATATTTAAGAACCAATAAAGACAGTATACGAATCAAATTTCAATCACCCAATCGCATATATAATCTCACACAGACACAAAAGTAAAAATGATATGTGTCATTTATTTTCATCGTCCTTGTCTGTCAATCAACAAATAATTTTAAAATATAATTCTATAATATAACAGCTGCTTAATGGAATAAAATAAAAACATTATTCTATTCCTACTATACCACTTACTTTATCGGCAAAAAGTCGCTGTCTTCTCGTTCCTCCTCTTTCCTTCTTTTCAAAAGTCTATATCCAACGCAGATGAGAACTATGACAATGGGTATCATTATAGCGCTGATGATGCCCCATGTCGTACCCAGAGTACGAGCGGAATACTCTTGATGACCTAAACAAATAATTATAAATTAAATAAAAATATCTAAATGTAGATTAAATAAAAATCAATACTTCATTTTATCCTTAATGTATTATTTAGAATTTATTTTTAATGTTCTCTAAGTCGCTTATAAACATTATATAATAAATATGCGAACTCTGACTTCTAAATTACTGCAAGTAGAAACAAATATTTTATTTGACAACTTTGAGATATATTTACACTAATTTCGAACGTTAAAATTGAGGTAGTAAATCATCGATAAGACCTAACAAAAATTGAAACGCTTTATCTAAAAGAATAAATAAAAAATTACCAACCTGTGACCCAGTTTTTTGTGTACACCTTGATAAGAAAGCAAGTAATAATAGCTTATCGGGGCAAAAATAAAACCGTATCACATGACCGAGAAAATTTCTATTCCACTGTTATGTGGTAGCTTTATCCCTTGCTTTCCTATTTGAAATTACAGAATAGCGGAATGTTATAGCGGAAGTTATTCTACCGTGCTTCGGAACAGAAATTTCCTCTCTCTGTGATATAATTCCGATTTAGAAATACTTTAATTGTATATTTTTACATCTATTTTTAAATTAAAACATAAATAATTTTGAAAACAGAATCAACGGGAAGGAGCACAACACAATGTAATCCGATATGCAGCCCTAAATAGGATGGTTACGCGTTTGCGTGGTCTCGCTTATATTACTTATTATTTAAAATACGTGAAAATACTTTCCTAACGAAACTTACTAATATAAAAATGTTTAATAAGAACCTAAAAGATAGCCCAGTGCTTAAAAATGTCATTGTTAAGGGCAGTGATTTAATTTTGCTTAAATAGTGCGTTCAGTGGGATTTCAAATTATCCGTATATACGGAAGCTAGCCTAAACCATAGTAGATCGGCTGCTAAATGTCGGCATTTCAGCTTTAGGAGGATCTATCAGTGTTTCTACTGATCTGCCTTTTTTAGGTGGAAGGGTAAATGTCTTCACCTCTGTCGGTGGTGCACTTTTAGGAGGATCTGGTAAACCTGGATTATTATAAGTGTTCCTTGGACTGTTATCAGATGTTGGGCTTATTGGTGGGGAATAAATCTCCGAGTAAGTCGGAGAATATTGAGACGGTATGGGGCTGTATTGGCCTGCGTACTTTGGTGAATACGGATCCTCCGATCCTTCTTTCGTGGAATAGCCAGAATCACTAGGTAGAGCATGACGCCCAGTTTGTCGAGGTTTACTGATAAACTGTATATCTTTCGCGGGTCGAGTCAAAGTTGAATCTCTATTAGATTCAGTTTCTGATGGTGTTGTCAACGACAACAAGTCTTCCTCAGATAAATCCCACGTTTTTTCTGGGAACTCTACTTCAGGAGCATTCGGTAAGGGCTCGTTAGTTCTGTAAGTTTTATCATAAGCGCGGCGCTTTTTGCCCTTATCAGATTTATTAGAGTCGCTTTTATTAGAATCAGAATACCCAATGCCTGATGTATCACCATCAAGAGCATCAGTCGGTGGCAAGGGAGCTGCACGAGTTACCATAGCAGAGCTAGGTTGCAAGGGGCTTTCTTCTGTAGGAGTATCGGGAATTTTAGGTTTTATATCGGAATCTTGGCTGCGTAAGGTAGACGATTTCATAGTGTCAGTGATGTTTCCCATTGAAGTTGATCTAAGATTTAGACGAGAGGCCGATTTAGCTCGCGGTATATCTTCGAAGCGGAATCCTTCTTTGCCTTCGGACCTCGGTTTGTGCCAACACCAGAACCATAACAGGCAAATAAGGAGTCCCAATGGTAGAATAATTGCCACTATAACGCCCCAAGTTAAGAATAGGGCGCGTTGAGAATACTCCTGGTTACCTGTTCATAAAAATTTAACGTATGTAATATTTTACATTCTCCAGACACATCTACTAAATTCTAGCGCGCGCAATATTTCAACGAAACATTATATAAATTGTTAATCATATGTTTTAATTTTAATGTAGGTATATTATTTAAATATAAAAAAAAATGTTATTATAACCCCTAAATCATGCTGTAATTATTTTTACTGAAATGGTTTTCAGTTATTAAAGATAAAAACATACCGGAAGTGGATTTACTGAAAATATTACTTTTTGTAAAAAGTTTAAACCAAAAGATATTTTACGTAAGTCGAAAGCGTAAGATCAAAAAGATCATCAAAGTAAATGACATAAAAATATATGGGATACCTCGAAACAAATCTAGAACAGTAGTAAATATGATAGAGAAAAGTTGCAAAATATAGAGATAGATAAATTGACATTAGTATGAAGAGAGTAGTGGCATTTGATAAGAGAGAATGGAAGTTAAAGTGAGATAAACGCAGAAGAATAGGGAACGGGATAATTTTATACTTACGCAAGCACTCAGTGTAGCCGTAATCTGGAATATTCCATCTACCGTTGTCCTCGCAAATACGACGCTTGTCACCGATAAGGATGAAGTTTTGATTGCACTCAAAATTTACCTATTTAGTCATTTTAATATATTAATGAATGATAAATTAATGATGAAAATAATAAATAAATTATATGCAAGTGATTTGCGATGCTATGGGAATCGCAACATCCGCTACCAAAATGGTCATGAAAAAAGAAGACGATATACCTCAGCTATATTTGAATTTACTTTCTCTTATACTATTTCGGTGTTGTTGCAACTATAAAGCGAGTTTACATTTAGTAACACATTCTAATTTTTATATTATACTTCATTATGATAATGTCGACTCATTCTCACAGTCAATCAGTACACCCAACAGAAGTAGTTCTGTCTCACATTAATACAATAATTAGATCTTTCAATTTTATACTATATAAAGATCAAGATTGTTGAAAAGCATTGTGCAAGAAACCTTGAAACTCCGTTTGTTACGCCGTTTTGGTGAATATTTTATGGAGGAAAAAAGGACAATTGTAAGTATTCATCTAATCAAGTGATAAGTCAGTAGCTATGGAACGAACTACGTCTTTTCAAATAGTTTATAAAAAACCATGTCATATTCAGAAGAACATTTAATGGACCTGAATGAATATCCTATTGATAGATACAAATATTTAATCCGATTGTGACCATACGTTTTCTAAAGTGAGAGTTGACATATGACCGTGGTATTTATAGAAAAGGGGTCCTTTAGGGGAACCATTAGACAATTTTATTGATATTTTGTATAGCTTTTTTTACATTTATTAAATTAAGCACACTTTGTTAAGTCATACTCACTCTTGTGCCTGGAGTGAAGAAGAAGTTACTTTTCCGTCCAAAACGAGGCGTTTCCAGTATACCGCAACTGACAACTCGGCGTGCGTTCACTTCTCGTATGTTTACCTACACAGAAAATTTATTCTTCACTAACTAGCTACATTATAGTCCCAAAATAGTAGCATGGTTACCCACGGTTTGATTCGATGGTAATAGATTCCACTTTACGGGAACGAATGAAATGGTTGTTCATTGCCGAATTGAATTAATTGCTTCATCGTTGCATGGCGTGTAAATCCCTTAAAGAGACTAATATCAAGCACTTAATCTATTTTTTAAAGGGCTTTTTCATTTATGAATATGTCACCCTCAATATGACCCTTTACAAGATTCTACAGTCTACGTTTTAGCCCAATATCAACTAATTTGTACAGCATTCATGCTTGGCCAACAATATCCAACAGATGAGGTTGCGTAATCGATTGAAAACACAACCATTCCATATAATCATCAAACTATATACAAATATTAGAAGGGGCACTGATTTGGAACACGTGATATTTGCGAAAGAGTTTGGCCAACTTCCGCTGACCGACGCTTTAAAAGCTTTTAATTCTAAGAAAACAGGTAGCTTTGATAACAAAAAAATCCTTTTTTTCTTCAAAAAAATATTCTTGATATAATAATGCGACTTCTTGTTACAGACTCCATAATGTAACGAAAGTTGTACAAATGTGCTTTCATTTATCGTTAAAGTTAATATTTTATCTTTACCAAGTTTATTTTTTATCTTTTTTTATCTTTATCTTCGGTGGTAGCAAGGTGGTAATAAGGTGGTATAACCCACTAACACGGATATATTTGAACTAGTAAATATTCATAAGGTATTTGAATCTAATTCTTAATGTATATAATTTGCTGTGTTATAAATTAACTATTTCTAAAATACCTTTCTGATTAGGCAAACTTTTTTGTCACTTATATCTCTTTCAAATGTATTTTTCTCTAACGCGGTTCGATATCAAAGTTAGACTGAAGATTTTCTATAGAATTCCCGTAACATAAAGACCTTGACTAGTTCACTATAATTAAACGAACAAAGGACGTAATAAGATGTACTTATTATATACATGCAAGAATTACCATAAGTCTTATGGTTAAATGTTAAGTAAATTTATTTATTCATCATTGATCCAATCAAGCTTACTGGATTGACGATCAAACATTTTCATTTTAATAAAAAAGAACAGTAGCGACCTATAATCATCACATGTCTGGACAAAGAACTCATCTTCCCTTGGAAAGAAGGCTTTGACTTAACGCACAACGCTTATTCTTTGCAAATTGGTGATTTACGCGTATCCCAAAAATTCTCTAGGAATATACAGGTTATCCATCGATGTTTTTACGTACTAATCAATAACGCTTCTCCTATCCAAATTGTTAAATTGCTCTTCGTCCGTAAATTCTCTAGCGATATGCTGTTTTCCTTTGGATATTTCCACCCAATAGTGCATTGAATTGCAGATATAAAAAAAATCACTTTCATTTTTATAAGAACACACATGTACCTGTCCAGAATTAAAACTCTGGTTTGGCCATTAGAACATTTTAATTTTATAATCATGCGATATATTTCACCAATATAGATGACACCAAGAAATGACCTCAAAAGAATTATAGAAAGCCGTTTCCCCTAAAGATACCATAGGATATCGACAGATGCTTTGGAAGCTTTATGGCTAACGGTGATTTTTAGGATCAGAAAATTGAAATTTTTAAAAATTTGGAATTGAAGTTATTTATAAATATATGTAACAACTGCATCATAAGTACATCAGTGTTATACAGGATCTTTTTAACTACGTAGGTATAACCATTTCCTTTCATTATAATTTTTTTTAGTTATTAACTGACTCATTATTTTCCCACGGTTAAATACCTAAGCGAACAATGTGCGCTGTTGCATAATGCATTCTGAGATACTAGCACTTCATTATGGTTTCGCTTAAAGATATATAATTTATCATTCGTTTCATCACATCGACTGCAACTACTTGTTTGTCGTTTAAAGGAATTATAATTTCATTGATTCTTATATGAATACATCGGCTTCCAGTGACCTTATGAAAGGTCTGTTAATATCTTGACTTCATATTTTGAGACTTCAAATTCTATCGGTTCTTTAAGCTACCCTACTGACCGCGTTTTTTGAGACTCATTTAATTATATTGGTGATTCATGTCGAGATATTCGAGATATTATAATTTTGTAAAATATTGTTTTATATACAGCCTAGACGTTATACCTTAAATGTAAAAAACATTACTAATCCCATTTCTAGTTAAACCTAAACATTTTTTGGGGAAGAATAATCCTAGAGTTATAATACTTAGAGTAAAGGAGTCATAGGCAAGCCTGTAAGTGACAATGACATAATAAATAATTAGACAGAAGATGATACTCTTATACTTCATCCTTGTCTAATCACACATAACAAGGTAAATAAGCTGTTAAAAAAGCTTTAAACGAAATTTCATGGTCCTACTGTTAAGCGTTGAGGAGATCCTTCAACCGGAGCCAACCCTGGCAGAAGCATTAGGTCATGTTTGACATAAACATGTCATCGAGGCTAGTATCCAGTATGTAAAATTTCAGCTCAAACGGTCACCAAAAAGTGGGTTAAATTTCACTGACAAGATTCCATCTTCACATACATACATTCCAAGTTCAATAAAAGCTTTTAAAAAGAGAGATATATAGATACACCCTCATTTAATTTATCTTTATTGTAATATGGCATATTTTAGGTTGGCTTCCCTACTCTAAGTATAATAAAATAAGTCTTTGGTAATAATACTACTAATATTTTAAAAAACATCTAATGTGTTGTTACGAACATGCGAAAAGAGTTCGTAATGTTAAAATAAAGTTCAAATTGGACGGGTATAGTTTACGAACGTGTAAAAAGGGTTCGTAAACTGTATGTCACAGAGTTCAAATTCGCTTGACGCTAATTCTCTAGAATATTCGGGGGTGTTTACTGATAAGGCTGTTTACAAAGTTTGTTTACGATCTTCACAAGGTCGGGCGAACATTCTCGAACATCGGTTCGTTCGATATTTAAGCAGAAGTATCGAGCGCCTCGATATTTAGTTTGCGAATAGCGATCAAGAGCGAATTATGAAGTGAAAATAAAAGTGAAATAATAGTGACCTCGGCTTTCTTATTGGACAACGGAGTGCATAGAGACTGTAAGTACTTATTTTGTAGTGAAAAGCTGAATAAAGTGTTTTAACTAGTCACCAGGTATTTTGATCTAAATCCACGAACTCCTTACGTAACAGTAAAATTAAGAATACTATCAAAGATCACCACTTACTATAGATGACAAGTAGTTTTTCGTGAACTCAGCCATATCTCTATTCAATGTCATGCCGTAGTCGTATCGACATTGGTAAGACTCCTGACATATCTCCACAGCTCTGGCCACATCTTGGGAGCGATTCGCGGGCAAAAAGTCTGCCGGCTCTCGTATAAAGTTCGGTATGAAATTATTATCGTTGAAATAGGCTGCCGTTCGACCATATTCTCTGAAGAACATCGCAACTCCTATGTTCTCTTGTTCTCGATCAGTTAGTTGCCCTGACAAAAGGTTTTCATTATTGTAAGCGAAAGTATTACATAAAATCCTGGGTTTATTACAAAGAAATGAAACTAATACAAAGCGTATTAGTTTACTTGTTTGCATGTAACTATACTTTTATGTTCTTTGAACTCAATTATCACACACTTTAAGTGGACAGATTTAATTCAAACTTTTTACATTTATAAAAACTGGTCACAATATAGTCAATGTATAGAAACTGGCTATACTCACGTCTGATTTTATCGGGTTAGCCCGACTAGTTTCAAGCTCATCCGGGCTACTTATTCATTGACATTGTCGTGTAAAAAGCACATAAAATATCACAATAAATAATGAGAGGGAAAAGGAAACTCGTATACCTTATAATTTAATCACACATAACTAGAAACAGATAGCTGATAGATACATCAGGTATCATTATTATGCAGATATCATTTGCTTTCTATTTATTGTATTAGGGAACACTTTAGGCTGGCTTCCCTACTCTTATTATAATAACTCTACGAAAAAAGAATCATATCTTAACAAAGAAAATACTTACATCGCTGCCCGAAATCTCTATGAGCCACCTGGAAGTTGTTCACATCAATGGGTACGAATGTGCCGTCGGGGCGGACGAAGTCATCATTGACATCCAAAGACCAATTTCCTAAGAGTCCTCTCGTTTGGTTCTGGAATTAAATTAATATTAATAATAATTGAAAGATTATATAAAATAATCGGTGCAAGGTTCAAAATAATTGAAATAATAATAGCCTTGCACCGAATTTATATAAAATTATAAATACCTCAGCTAAACTCAAAACCTTACGTGATATAAAATTAAACCAATCTTCAGAACATGGTTAAAAAATCTAAACTATGATGGTGTGGAAAAATTGTTAGTGCCGTAACCATATTATGAAATCAGAGAGATGACTTTGCATGGGTGCTTGTCAGTGCGAATGCACACCCATGGACACATCAGTATTTTCAGATATAATAACCTTCAGGTACAATAACCAAAATAAAAAGAAAATATTTTGTGAGAAGCCAGGTGAGTTTCATTTTTTGTAAACTATTCATTTTCATATATTAACTAATAATTCTAATTGCCATACAACTATATTAATTTCTTATTAAAACTTCTTTGGCAAATTTTCTATTGCAAAGAACCGGCGGAAAAATTAAGAGTTGCTTTTTTCTCGCGGCGTAATTAGCAGTCTGCACATCAAGATATTCATAAAGAGGCCTCATTTTCTTTTAGTTTAAAAAAGCACAACAAACACCGCGTGCATTTTTTTTATCCAGTGTTAAAATGGATGTAACCGAGGTGTTAAACCTGGTTAATTGCCTCTTCAGATGACAAGTGGACTGGCTCCTTTTTTGCGCAAAAAATCAGCTTAGCAAATCAACGCAGAAACGCTGGTTGCATTATTGAAACCATTCCACGTGGGCATAATTTGTATAGTACTAACGTGTAAGTAATTTAAGATAGACATAAATTGTACATTTTTGTTGTAAATAAAATATTTAGAATTACTTTATCATCTTACCATATAAGTCCAAGGTAAATAAACTCTAGCGGTCATGAAGCCCCTATTTTCGACGACTTCTACACCAGCACCCGATGAGAACATAATCACGATTTCAGACTGATTCAGGATATACATAGGCTGGTACACTGTTACACCTGTAGAAAATAAATTAATGTCAATGTTGTCTTGCCAATACCAGAATAAGGAAAAAATAAAACCAAGATAAGATAAAGAGATCAGCCGTAGAATCATAGTTCCCCTTAGAAGATTTCGGAAACTAGACGACAGATTCTTTATCATAAATATCTGCCATTTCCAACTAGTCAATCAAAGTGCGATGGAAAGTGCAAAGTTCGAAATATCTCTAAAATAAAAAAGAAAAATGAGATTCCTTTCAAGAAATCCTTTCAAGAAGAGTTTAAGATTTATCGAAGTTATAAATATTTCTCGCCGTGTGGTATCCGGCTGAGTAGAATAGACCACCCTCATTTCTTATCAAGGTGTCGTAAGAGGCGACTAAGGTAAGTCGACACGCCGTGTGGTATCCGGTTGAGTAGAATAGACCACCCTCTTTCTTACCGAGGGGTCGTAAAATACAACTAAGATAAGTTGACGTCAGGCAGGCAGCCGGTCGTAAAATATGTAGCCAAATCATGTGACAACATGTTTTTAATATACTGTGCCGACCCCACTTAGAGCGGGATAAGGGCAGGAGGATGATGAAGTTATACATATTTCCCAATGAGTAGCAAAATTAAAACTATTAACTGTGCAGATAATTTGAAGAAGAATGAATCCTAAGGATACTAGGGTGATGACAGACAATTATGATTATAAAAAAGCTGGATTCTAGCGACAACATACTTTGAAAATACATTAAGTATCAAGCAGTAGATAAGTTAGATAAACTTACCTGGGAAGTATTGTACTCTTAACGATGTCCGATCGAAGTAGATTCTCTTGTTATTAGCGATTACATCCAGTCGATATCTCCATTGTGCGTGCTGTGGTCGCAACCTCACCTACAAGAAAAAATATAGATTTGATCAAACACTCGTAGCATCAACAGTTTGTAAAATAAAATTAGTCCTTAAGAGCATTCATATTGCCATTCGTCGTAACGACGGCAGAAAGTAGGTTTGTCACATTTAGTTCTTTGTTAATAAATATATGATTATTTTGTTTTAACTTGTGTGATCCTATAATTATATAATAGATTTGATATAAAATTTAGGAGAAGGAGTTTTTGTTATACAATGTAATGTATTGTTAATTTTATACAAATTTTTAATCTTGTTTAAAGAAATTTTATAACAAAACACAGTGTATTTGATTAAGAAAAATATTCTGTAGTCTGTATTAAGAGAAATAGTCTGAGAGATTTAATTAAAATGGTAGATCTAAATTTTTTTTTAGTAATTTCGTTTCAAGAGTTAAAATGCTTTTTGGTCTTATAGGTTATTATAGATAGATATTAGATTATAAAAATACTAATTGTAAAAGATTTAATACAAAGTCCTTTTTGCCAATTTGGCAAAAATACGAAGGTTTGAGAAGTTCGATCAGAAAATTTTACCTACCTCAATAGGTATTGAGTTGTTTGAAGCAGCTACTATCGATGTTAGCACAGTTGCATTTACTGGCCCGTGTCTGTTTCTAGCTGTCTGCTCGAAGCGACCCTGGACGTCTAGCTTGATTTGAGGCTGGTCTACCCTTACCAGTACATATTCTCCTGAAACAGATAATTCTCGGTTAATATATAAAACCACTGTTTGATGAATTAAATAAATTCAAATTCAAATTCAAATTCAAAATATTCTTTATTCAAATAAACTTGGAAACAAGTGCTTTTGAATCGTCAACTCTATTGCTGGTTCGGAAAACCGTCCTACCGAGAAGAGCCAGCAAGAAACTCGGTGGAGCTCTTTTAAAAAAGAAGATTCTTAATACTAATTACATTTTGTCATAGCTATCCTGCACAAGGTCAAAGAGCAGCTATATCCACGCATTCTTATCTTCGATGTAAGCCTCCACGGTATAATAGGCTTTCTGTATCAGCCTCTGTTTAACAGTATTTTTAAATTGCTGTAATGGCAAAGTTAAAATTGATTGTGGAATTTTGTTATAGAATCTTATACCCAAACCCACAAACGACTTACGTACTCTTACAAGGCGCAAAGCCAGCTTATGTCGGTTCCTACTTTGTCTATTATATACATCGCCAATCTTTTTATAATTATGTATATTTTTATGCACAAAAATCAAATTGCTAAAAATCTACTGTGAAGCTAACGTAAGAATACCTGTTTCCTCAAACTTCTCTTGCAGGGACTCACGCGGACTCAAATTATAAATGCCACGTATGGCTCTTTTTTGCAATACAAAAATTTTCTCAATATTCATCAATATTATAAATTTTTGACCATATTCACTCCCTTGATACAAGATATGGATACGGTTTTTACTAAATGGTAGTGTAATTCCTCCTAAAGGTTTAGGTTAAAAGTGCATACTGTTTCATGTAAATTGAGTTGAAGAGGTCGTTTTACAACAATTTTTAGTGGGGGTAGTAACAAACCAGTGTCGATTGTAGCTTAGAGGGGGGAATAGGTATAAAAAGCGGTGTAGGGTATCAGAGACCCAGTCTCATGCCGACACTCGAGCGACTATAACATGCTAAACACTGAATTTCACGCGGGCGAAGCCGCACGCATTTCTAGTTGATAATAAACTGCAAACACTACCGAGGGACGTTAAATACGACTAAGGTAAGTTGCCGTCAGGCATGCGGCCAGTTGTAAAATATGTAGCTAAATCATGTAACTAGTTGTGCCGATCCCACTTACAGTGGGATAAGGGCAAGAGAATGATGATGAAACTGCAAACACTTATAAATCTATACTTAAAAAAAATAGAAAGCTTATTTGTTAGTTCTTCTTTAACACCCGAACAGTGAACATATAATTTTAATCTCTGCACTGAAGTCCACATAGATAAATTACTGGGCAAAAGCTAATAATATATAAAACTGACCTTTCCCATTGAAAGTGTATTGCAGACCATCGAACGTCACAAAGTGCGGATCCCCGAATACACCTGCAACTCCTGGAGACTGATAACCCACACAGTCTTGAGATGGCCGCCGTTCAAACCTTAACATTGAAAATATAAAATGTGAAAAAAAAAAAATATAATAATAAAATACGTGTAAACAGTGACTTGGGCATAAATAAGCTTGGAGTCGCTGAACGGTGATTGTGCGAGCTGCAAGATGGAGTATCTCTTTATGATTAAATTAGAAGTGGAAAGATTCTAAGAACAAAAATTAACGATATAGCTTTATTTGTGTGATGTTACTACGCAAAAACAGGCGGGTGTTAGGATCTTAAACTATTGAAGTATCCGGACTAGATAACGCTTTCGTAGGCCTCCCAATACTCAGACAAACGACCTTCAAAAGGTTGCAAAGGAAAGGCGAAAAAATCCCTTGAAGTGCCTTGAGTTCAGCAGAAGATGTTCATTGATCGATGTATAATCAGATATATCTATATCTACACATTCATATACTAACCGGAATGTTTCACAGCCAACTGCTTGCTCCTCCTGCCACACGCAACATTGGTAGAACGGAATCATATCGTGGAACCAATGGGACAGTGATGGTACCTGAAGAATTAACACATTTAACCATCCATACTCGTCACTGGTCGTGAATACTTTGATTGCAATTCACATGAAGGGAAAGAGAGAGAAGTGTCTGTTATTATTCCACTGCTGGGCAAATTAATGGTGCAAATATCACTTATAATGGTATATTTTAAATAAATTATGGAATCTGGCTATCATAAGAAGATTCTATAGCAAAATTGTAGCATATACAGTAAGCGACGTTCTCATAAACAAAGCGTTTTTATATACCAGCACGAACAACATGAAGTTTATGATATATTTTACTGGCACGTTGGCGTTGACAGTGACCCTGTCTTCAGCTCCGCAGGTCGCGGGTTCGATTCCCGCCGAGAGCATTTTCACAAACAATTTGTCGGTTCTTCGAGCCTGGGTGTATATTTATATTTAAATAAAGTACTAAAGTAGCGGCCTGTTACAATCGCACTGCTGGGAATAGACCTCCTCTCTCCGTTTCTGGAGAGAAGGGTTGAAGCTAAGACCTACCACGCTGCTCCAATGCGGATTGGTAGGTTACACATATCAACAGAATTCTCTAGAGATATGCAGGTTTCCTCACGATGTTTTCCTTCACCGAAAGCGTGTGATAAATTGCAATTAACAATTATGCACATGAGTTTTAATAGAAAAACTTATTGTTGCCTGCCCGGGTTTGAACTCGTGTTCCCCTCCAAAGAGTTGCACGGTCTCACCGCTGGGCTATCACAGCTCATCAGCTTATATTTAAGTATGTATTTTAAATGATAAATGTATATATTTACCAGTTGTCCGTCACTCATAACAAAAGTACATTACTTTGGCGACGGACGACTGTGTGTGTTAGTGCCCATATATTTATATTTACCTTGTTAGCTTCATTGTAAGGTGTAAAGCCAAAGTCGTGGGATCGGTGGGGTTGCGATCCCCACATCTGGTCGTACGAAAGCATGAGGAAGCCGTTCTTGTCATAGCAGCACTGTTGCCCAGAGCCTTCCGCACTGTTAAAACAGCAGTAATATTATTAACCATAAGCATTAATACTTGCGAATTGCTTACTTGATCAAATTTGTTACGAAAAGAAGTATTGGGAATACTATAATAAACCATTATGATGATAGAAAGTTGATTAATTGTAATGGTATGCTAAATTAATATGCTAGTAGTAAAATCGGAGAACGCGTTACTCGCAATGTTCATAGACTAATCAAAACTATAGAGTGACGGCGACGCGCGTCCGTATTAACATCACTATTAGGTGCATATGCACTGAACAAAATTAACAAAGGAAAATTTTACACTCACCTTGGAGCACCACTCCTAACGCAATGCAATGCACCCCAATGGTATCTACACGTCGGATTTATATCTCTGTCACAATGTAAGTCGGGCATGAAACGTCCTTTGTCCAGTAGTGCATGCTCCAATGTACACGGACAGACCCATATCTGGGCTGCATAATTCCTGAGGAAACGGTCGTTCCGAAGCCAGTTGTTGCACATTGCTTGGGACCAACGTGTGCCGTGAATTCGTTCCCATTGCGGAGCGAAGTACCATCCGAGAGGGATGGGTCGACTCCACAGTACACTGTTTGACATAAAAAGACATTGTATACATGGTAAATTCCAATAGAGCATTTAATTAATAACAGTGTCATAGCTTTTAAGTTATCATAGCATATACATTCATTATAACAATTTATTAGTTTTCGGATGCCAAACAAATAATTGTTGCAACCTCAAAAAATTGTGATTCACTGATAAAAGTATCCCTACCTTTGAAGACAGATTTAAAGAATTCTTATTTTGGCCCGTTGCCGCAGTTGGCAGTTAGGGCTAACATTTTCTATAAAAAAATTGTTGGTTCTTAGAGGCTGGATGTATTTGTATTTAAGTATTTATTTAAAATTATATATGTATGTATTTACTAATTATATGTCGCCCATAACACGATTATCAATTTACTTTGGGAACGGACAGCCGTGAGTGCAAATGTCCCATATATATTTATTTATTCACTCATTTACATGTATAAGTTAACATCAATAAAAAAGTTAATGTTAGCTATTTATGTTAAATCAACAAGTCAAGTTAAAAATGCTTCAAAAGAGATTTTAATTTTTTTTTATGTCGCTATTGTTAACCGTTGAGGAGTTTCCTCGTCTAGAGCCAATCCTGGCAGCAGCGTCAAGACATGCATTGCATATACATCAGGACTGGACCAGTATTTAAAATTTCAGCTCAATCGGACACCGGGAAGTGGGTCAAATTTAACTAGCAAAATTCCATCTTCACATACATACGTCAAATGACGTTCAATTGAACGTCAAATAAAAACTTCTAAAGATAGTCTTAGATTGAAATTTAAGTGTTCTAAATCATTACAAAGAAATCTTCATGTTGAATTATGTAATGGAATCATGTTATATAATGCAAACACTTACGGAGAAATTGAGACACCCCTAAAGACCACAGGAGTAGTCAAGTTGATCTGAACAAATCCGAATTGCATATCGTTATGCATGATATTATCTCTGTTGCGGAAGTTTTGGGGATTTATAACGTATTCGCCAGTATTTGCTACGCCCATTTCAATCATATCAATATACTCCAGTTGTGGTCTAATCGTGATCTCTTTGTAACCCCATAAAGAAATCTGGAGCTGAACATTGAGATTGGTTGTTAAGTTGAATCGATCCCATGTCATTCGGATTTCAGGTGGATATCTCTCATGAACAGCATTATCGGGGAAGAATATTCTTTCTGTTGCAGTTGCGGGAGTTTCTGAAATGAATAGGTAATTAAAAACTTTTTTATTGTAAAAATTACATAAAGCTTTCAATTCAATTTATTTTAAGATGGGGCCACTTGACGCATTTGACTAATCAGAGACATTTTTTAATAACATTAGTTTTTTAAAACTACCGCTGACTATTTATCAGGTCAAAGGTTACTGTTGTTAATCTCATTTGAGCAATAAACCTATGTTTTGATATATGTATTATCCTTTCTATGGTTAAGTTCGTGTAATTACTATTGCTTACCAACGAAAAATCTGCCTTTCCATTTATATGGCTCATTGTTTATAGCAATTTCAAACCTCGCATAACCATTATGATAGAAGCGTGGTTGGATGCAAATGGCTCTGTTTTCATCTACAACTGCACCGATGACGGCTTCTGTATCAAATCTACATGAGATACGATCTGTCGGTCTAAAGCAAGGTCCAGTGATGTTAACGACGGTACCTCCAAGCATATTGCCACTTTCAGGTGCGAACATTAGTGGTAGATTGGCTCCATCTAAAATATAAAACGTTATATTATAGTTTCATTAGTATATTAGTTGCAAAATATTTCAAATCAAGTCAAACACCTTTTTATTTATTAGATTACAATTGAGGATAGATAAAATAATATACAATGCAGACATATTTGAATATTGGCGGTATTGACGATTTCGTTCACACTAATTTTAGGCGTTTAACTCTCAATAATGGAATATTCGTTTTTTGTCACGAAACAAAAACATTTTTTTATCCTATAAATTACCCTAGTAAGTACGCTTTAATTGTTCTAAATTTCATCAATATTCGTCCGGCAGTTTAGCCGTGAAAGCGTAACACACAGTCAGACTGTCGCATTTTTAATATTAGTATGGATGATAACAAGGCTAAGGTCAGTTTAAAGAAAATACTACTCTAATAAGCACTATGCGTTTAACTATGTGGTTTTGTTCCCGTGAAGAAGTATGCAAAAAAGTGTTTTCCATTTACATAAATTTTGCAATGAGAATATAACCACAGGAAGCAGGAAGTAACATAATATTTCATACAAAAACCCACAAAAAAACCTAATACTTTCCACTTCGTTAACTAGAATAATATTTACCGATGTCCTTATTGCAAGTGCCCATAAGAATGTTTTCGTCAATCCTAAATATATGCCGTCCCGGAAAGCCATTAGCCCAGCCTCTTCCAGTTAAATCTCTGAGTACGGAGGCTTGAGAGTAAGGCATGTATTCATAGCTACGTGTCGCGTTGCCTGCGTTGAATCCAATCTATAGAATAGAATTAATAATACATTATTAAAAATTTTGGAAATATTACAAATTTTTTTTCAATAACAACAGCTCTCTAAGAGCAGTCGTTAATTTGCATTTACACTTATTTCCATTTAACAAAAATAACATCTCAATACAACTTGGTTGGTCTATGTTAATTAATTTTTTTATAGTCCTTAGTAAAAAGAAAATTGTTTAGATT
This sequence comes from Morpho deidamia, assembly GCA_947086505.1. Lineage (NCBI taxonomy): Eukaryota > Metazoa > Arthropoda > Insecta > Lepidoptera > Nymphalidae > Morpho > Morpho deidamia. Next base: position 10,404,491 of record CAMTZC010000009.1, read on the forward strand.
AACATAGACCAGCAGGCTTACGATGAACTCCTATTTCGACTCATTTGAAGACCTAACTGATTTTTTTTGCTTTTTCATACCATGACGTGTTAAAGACGTACAGTTTAAGTCGTTGCCGAATGAAATCCAAAACTGAATCCCAAATGTATTTTCACTTTTATTATTTATATAGTGGGTGTGCGATCCAAATGCAACTCAGTTAAAAATACTTCATAGTACGAAAAGAAAGCGATTCAGTTTAGGTACCGATTTTGTACCAACTTTAAAAATTGATGGTAGGCCTACAGGGGTGTCAAACTCGCGGACCGAGATAAACATTTTTGCGGCCCAGTCAATATATCCGAAAAGTGATGTTAAAACAGAAATTTAAATTAGAGACGAAACCAGCATATAAAATTAATATTATTATAAATTATTTATAAATTATACCGGTCATTTCAATAGTATATCTTTATTACATAGTCAAAATATTGTTTATGATTTTTGCGGCCCATCTGAAGGTGTTTAATCAACAGCGTTACATAAATTTATTAAATAATCTTATACATAAAATTCTCGTGTTGTTAGTTAATGTTCTCCAAAAAGACTTTATCGATTTTTATGAAATTTTATATGGATATTCCAGTAGTTCTGAGAATCAGCTAATATCTATGTTTCATACCCCTTAGTAAAAGGGTTGTCTTGCCCTAATATTTTTTATAATGTACACTAGAAATTCCCTTAAAATAATTTACATGGTAAAACAACGTATACCGGGTCAGATAGTTTTATGAATATAAATTAACATACATATGCCGGCACTCCACCTTCCCCAGTCGTGGTATCACCACCAGCTTCTGTATGGGCGCTCCAATTGATTTCGAGATAGTTAAAAATCGCGTATGTGAACACTTCATCTGTTGCCAGCACCATTTGGAACGTGTTTGTCTGGAAGAGAGTCATTCATAAGTTAACCTACATCTACTAATACATTAAGTAATAGTACGAGCAGATAACGAACTTAATATTAGAATTAATTTGATATATTACGAGCTTTATAAAAATTATATTATCACAAGAACCCCTGTAACGGTGCGTTACTAAATCCTTGTGACGTCGACACAGAAAATATATCGTTCTATATGACCTTGACGATCAAATTACGGTCTTAAATACAGACACACATTATACACACACACAGCATCTTCAGCGGCGAAGACGAGGACGTAATTTTTCGAGGTCAGATGGCCGCTGCTTCTGTCTTCATCAGAAACCATGTAACAATTGTTTTTAACTACATCTCATTTATGTCGACACACCAAAAATGTAGGCGTCCAAAAGTGTCCTACATTCCCAAGTAACGCTGTGTAAGCGTTACTTGCGAGACATACCTACATTATATATATCAACAGCATCTACACCAGCAAAGATGAGGTTTCAGTTTTCTAACCGTACTCAAGTCTCACAAGAGGCACTCTTAGGACGACGTTGACAAACGCTAGTATTGCTTCTGCTTACCACTCATCGCATTTCTGATTACCTTGTAGTGACCACACATGAACCGGCGACAGAGCTCGGCCTTGCCCGCGCTTATAAAATAAACTATAATCTCAACGGTAACCTTACCTGTGCCCCCAAGTGTGGCTGTAAAAGCTGTTAGGGCAAACAAGATGAACGCAGTTAGAAAAAATATCTTACCACAAACAAAGCGTTGTCTATTCCACCAGCAAACGACATATTCTTCCATGTAATGGTGATAGCGTGTTTTGGGAAGAAGGTATCGGAGCCAATAACACCCTCTCGTAAGTCCCATGTGATCCTTTCCCTCATCTCAACGCCAAGTTGGTCGGTACGAGTCTTAAATGAAATAATATAATTTTAAGGGTTCATTTTATTTATTTACATATTTAAGAAATCTTTGCCGAAGGACAACATCACTTCTAGTGATAAGACCGCCCTTGCGAAGTGCAAGCGCAGTCTTATCTCTGTATGATCTTATTTCTCTTGATTTTGTTTATTGTTTATAAGTTGTGCAATAAAGAGTCATTCATTCATCCTGACGAAACTTGCATAAATAATTCTGCAGATATGTACACAGATCAAGTACATATATTAAGTACCATTGTAGTTCGCATTGGAACAGCGCGGTGGGTTTAAGATCAAATCTTTCTCTCCATAATGGAGAGAGGAGGTCATTTCCCAGCTGTGGGATGGTACAAAGCAGTTTATATCTTTTTCTATATTTATTATTTTAGTTCTTTCAAATGCACACTGAGTAGCCTTTATCTAGGCTCAGTCTACCATAGAATACACTAATGTCTTCCTATCAATTGAGAATAGGGCTTTTGTTTAGTAAAGAAATCCTTAAGTATTAACCTGTAAATCTCTGTCCAATCTAAAATAAACTCCAGGTCTTCTTTGATCGGGATCTTCGGGCCTCTGGCTTCCAATACGACATTTGCTGAAGAAGATACCGATAAAGGAAGGGTCGTTGACAGTAGGCCAGTCTCTGATTGGGAAAGATAATGGATAGGTGTAGTGGTCTGGTGGATCGCTGAAGTAGATATAACCATTCATAGACAACTGTAATCAAAGAAGAGCAAATAGATAAATAATGAAAGGTCTTTATGGAACATATAGATCTAATGTGCAACCAAAAAAACAACCAAATAATTATAAGCGTGCAAACTTTATATAATTTGTTTTAAATATAACAAACTAGTTGTGCTTGCGACTGCGTTCAAATTCAAATTCAAATTCAAAATATTCTTTATTCAAGTAAACTTGTAAACAAGTGCTTTTGAATCGTCAACTTTACTGCTGGTTCGGAAAGCTGTTCCTACCGAGAAGAACCAGCAAGAAACTCGGCGTTTCCTCTTTTTAAAATATAAATCTTAAAACTAGTTACATTCATTTATTACTGTCTTGTACAGGGTAGAAGTGCACCTATATCCACACATCCTTATCATCTATTCGCGCCAAATTATCCGTCTAAATACCCTTAATAATGCAATATTTTTGCGAAAGAAAAATCGGAAATGATACCCCGTTGTATAGCTTCTATGTATGTACTTGTAGCTTCAATTGTGCCTAATTTCATCATTAATGCTCAAACGGATTGCCGTAAAAGTATTATATAAAATAATCATAAAATATAAGAGACATTCCCATTTATAATATTAGGATGGTTATTATAAATATCTTAGCAATTCTTAGAATAACATTTCACGTATGGATTTAAAATTTTAATTTTGATTTTTTATTCCTGGCGTCTAAAGACCAGCATTTTCGATCATTTTTCTATTATCGGAGCAATCGCTTATGGATATATGATGAAATCTATATAATCTATACATACGAGTATCATAAAACAAAGTCCCTAAGCTGTGATAGCCTAGCGGTGAGACCGAGAGACGACATAGGTTCAAACCCCGGGCAGGCATCAATGAGTTTTTCTATTAAAACTTATGTGTCTAATTGAAAATTGCAATTTATCACACGCTTTTCGGTCAAGGAAAACATCGTCAGGAAACCTGCATATCTCTAGAGAATTCTAGGGATATGTGTAACCTACCAATCCGCATGGAGCAGCGTGGTAGATCTTAGCTCCAATCCTTCTCTCCGAAAACGGAGAGAGGAGGCCTAAGCCCAGCTGTGGGCATAGTAACAGGCCGCTACTTTACTTTACTTTTTTTTTTCCAAATTCCTGATGGACTGATGAACTAAACGTTTATTAGAAAAATGTTAGTAGCATATTCTCCGGGACAGCTAAACCGATTTTTATAGGACTTTTACTGGAATATAGACTTACCCTAGTATAATTAAATCTGAAACCAAAGAAGGGTAGTTGGAAATTGAAGTTTTTATGAATCTGTGGGGTGGATGTATGTATGTCTCTCTGGTAATCTCCGATATCCTCGTTGCCTCCTCGGTCATAGAACCAGTACATGAAGTTCGCTCGAATTTGGGCCAGCCTTTGCGTTGTGATGACGTAGGGCTGGGCATTGTTCTGATAACTAGTCGGAGGGAGTACTCTGCCATCGATATGATCTGGAAAGGTCCAATAATATTATTAACTATACTGAAATCAGATTTCTTATTGCATTAGTTATAACAACAATGTCGCGAACAAATTTAGCCTGTCACTATTCCAGTACTAGATAGATAGATAGATATTACATTTTATTGCACATCATAATAATACATATAGATAATCAAAAGAAGTATCGGCACAATAGACAGCCTTATCGCTAAAAGCGATCTCTTCAAGGAAACCTTAGGGCAGGGGAGTTAATAAAATATGGGCGGTGGGGGTGTACAAAATAATTAAGTAAAGTACTAGGTAAAAAGTGTTCTTCATTCTTTGGATCAACGTGTTGGATTTAAATATCACCACGCTGCTCTATTGTCAATTGTCAAGATAACTTATCATCATAACCTATCCCTTATCCTCTTAATTCCACTCTTAAGTGTGAGACCACATGTTTTAAATATGCTGTGCCGATGATTTGGCACAACGTGTATTTTACGACCAGCTGCAAGCCTGACATTAACTTAGCTAGGTCGCCTTTTATGACACCTCGGTTGGAAATGAGGGTGATCTATTCTACTCACCCGGATACCACACGGCGGAATTGTCAGATAACATATATAACATAATTTAGAACAATGAAATGCACAATGCACATCTATAAAGAATTCCTGACGGCATTTTCGTTAGATGATAGGTCCATTATGACTCGTAGTTCACCTAATGTTATAAAACTATGTGCCCTATTTAATCCCAGACAGGCGGGTGGTGTTGGATGTATCCCATTGCGAAAGTCACCACAACATGACCTGAGTTTGGCCTGAATGCGCGTCGCTTCGCAACGGTGTAACAATGCAGCGATGCGCCTGCGATAGGCCTTTCCAGTGTTTGAATCCGTGCCTCCGTAATAAGAGATAGTTTGTTCGTTTAAATTTCTTCATTAAACAAAAAATATACATACAAGAAATAGAAACAATATATAAAATAAACATTATTAAGAAAGGCAGACTTATCCGTATAAAGAATCTCTTCCAGATAACCTTTGAGCTCAGAAAGGACTAAATATACTCGTATATGATATTATTAGAAATGGCAGGAATATCACTTAAATATTTCAGCTTTCTCACATCATCAACAAAGACAAAGTACAGCTACAACATATGGAACAGATCAAACAAGTATTGACAGGTTAAGTTTCATATAATTTGGAATTATTATGCCAGGACGTACCATACCATACCATAGTACCATAGACCACATATTCACGCTGCGGCAGGTTATACAGAAAACCGAGGAGTATAACCAGCCACTTTGCTTGGCGTTTGTGGACTATGAGAAGGCCTTTGATTCGGTGGAAACATGGGCTGTGTTAAGGTCGCTCCAGAGATGCCGAATCGACTATCGGTACGTCCAAGTGTTGAAGTGTTTGTATGAAAACGCCACAATATCTGTCCGTATCCAAGACAAAACTACGAGACCAATCCAAATGCGGCGAGGTGTGCGACAGGGAGATGTTATCTCCCCGAAGCTGTTTACCGCTGCATTGGAAGATGTCTTTAAGCTTTTGGATTGGAACGGATATGGCATCAACATCAACGGCGAGTACATCACTCACCTTAGATTTGCCGACGACATAGTCGTTATGGCAGGTTGTCTGGAGGACCTTAACACAATGCTCGACGACCTCAGCAGAGTATCTCAGCAGGTGGGCCTTAAAATGAACATGAGTAAGACAAAAATCATGTCCAACTCACATGTTCCGCTCCACCCGGTCATCGTTGAGAACTCTGCACTCGAAATTGTAGACGAGTACATATACCTGGGACATACGGTCCAGCTGGGTAGGTCCAATTTCGAGAAAGAGGTTAGTCGCCGAATCCAACTCGGATGGGCAGCGTTCGGGAAGCTACGCGAGATCTTTTCGTCCGAAATACCTCAGTGTCTGAAGACCAGGGTCTTCGAACAGTGCGTGTTGCCAGTGATGACCTACGGATCCGAAACGTGGTCGCTCACTATGGGCCTTATAAGAAAGCTCAGAGTCACTCAGCGGGCGATGGAGCGAGCTATGCTCGGAGTGTCTCTACGAGATCAAATCAGAAATGAGGAGATCCGTAGAAGAACTAAAGTCACCGACATAGCTCAGCGTGTCGCGAAGCTGAAGTGGCGCTGGGCGGGGCACATAGTGCGGAGGACCGATGGGCGCTGGGGTCTTAAGGTGCTGGAATGGCGACCCCGCACCGGAAAGCGCAGCGTCGGTAGACCCCCTACGAGGTAGACAGACGACCTCAAAAAGGTCGCAGGGAGCCACTGGATCCGGGCGGCGCAGGATCGTGTGGTGTGGCGATCCCATGAAGAGGCCTATGTCCAGCAGTGGACGTCCATCGGCTGACGAAGAAGAAGAAGAAGAAGATGCCAGGACGATTCTACCATCAGTTCGGAACGCTACTATCCACTGAGAAGAACTGGCAAGAAACTCAGTGGTTACTCTTATCGCGAATATTAACTATTCAAGGTTAGATTTTAATAACAAAGAACACTCAATGAATCCTAAATGTAACATAATACTTGCTAACAGTCTAGCAAGTTTTTCTTTATCAATACTACACAGTTACACATACATGGAATATTATAAATGATTTTAAAGCAAAACCCAACAATAATGAAACAAAACTTTTTTTTATTTGCAACAAAAATGTACAAATTATTTCTATCTTAAGTTACTTACACGCTAGTACAAATCATAGCACAAATCATGCCCATGTGGAATGGTCAACAGCTGGTCATATGGTTTACAGAAACAAGACCGCTATTATAGTTTAAATTTACCTTAATGTTTATGTATTATGTTGTACAATAAGGTTATTTTAATGCTTATCTTGATGTGAAGTTACATGTATACCTAGTTTTTATTAAAAATTGAAATGATCTTTATATTATGTTATGTTTCGAGGCACCTAGAGCTTAGTATATCGATACTATTATTGATAACTTGTGATAACAGGAATATCTTATCCACTTATCACTGAACAGGTATTCCTAGTATAGATGATGTCAAACATATAGAATGATGAAGACAATATCATTGTTTTAAGTGAAAGAGTAAAATTATAGTATATAATTTATAGTTTAAGAGATTCCCTGTGAGAGAAGAGAAATAGGTGTTCTTACATTAGCATTTTACCATGTGCCTTATGGAATACTGTTATGGGGGAAATGGGATAATAATGGAAAAATGTCATGGTGGCTTTTATAATACGTGGCTTTTATAATTTAGGTTCGCGTAATTCCCAGCGAAAGTACTTTAAGAAGAAAGCTATGCTTCTATAGGCTTATCTTCTATAGTATATTTTTGGTAATATAATTTTGTGGATAGCAAACAAAAAAACGAGGAAAAAAAGATTCGCGATGTAAATAATATAGTAGGATCTGATATAAGCTTGCGGCTCCTGCTTTGCCTTACAAAAGCAATTCAAGCAAAATATCAAAAAAGCAAAGCGCAGAAATTCAGCCACTCTTAACATGCCTGTTAGTATTTTAGCAGAAGCATCGTCGAGGTTGCGAAATGTAGAGGGTAAAGCGCAGAAGCTCTACTTTAGTCGTGGAACGTCTTTGTACGTTGGAACGTATTTGTTGGATTAAAAATATTTAAAATTATTATTAATCCAACAAAAACTCAAAAACAAAATATTATAAAATATCAAAGCACAAAAATAAAAATCTAGCGCTAATTTTATTTTTACATAAAATATTTATCTCCCCGGCGGGGAATCGAACCCCGGTCTCCCGCGTGACAGGCGGGGATACTTACCACTATACTACCGAGGATGTGTAAATAGGTAATAAAATTATTATGTTTATAAAATATTTTTGTGCATAAAAATATAGATATGAAATTGGTGATGTATATAATAGACAAAGTAGGAACCGATACAAGCTTGCGACTCCTGCTTTGCGCCTAGCAAAAGTACGTAAATCGTTTGTGGGTTTGGGTATAAGATTCTAATATAAAATTCCGAAATCAATTTTGGTCATGCCATTACAGCAGTTTAAAAACACTGTTAAAAAGAGGCTGATACGGAAAGTCTACTATACTGTTGAAGATTATTTAGATGATAAGGATGTGTGGATATAGGTGCACTTCTACCCTATACAAGACAGTAATAACTAAATGTAACTAGTTTTAATTTATATTTCAAATAGAGCAACCGCCGAGTTTCTTGCTGTTTCTTCTCGGTAGGAACAGCTTTCCGAACCAGTAGTAAAGTTGACGATTCAAAAGCACTTGTTTACAAGTTTACTTAAATAAAGAATATTTTGAATTTGAATTTGAATAGAGTTGGGGAACCATAGGCAACCCTGTAAGTGAGAGTTTTGTGTTTTTCACAACAAATACTAAGAGAGGCAAGTTGCAACTCAAATCTTTATTTAATCACACATAAAAAAGATAGACAGATAATAAGTATTATATTTTGATTTCTCTCTATTGTCGATAGATACATATACTGGCCCCCTACTGTAGAAGATATAATAAATTAGGTAGTTAGTATTCATAATATAAATACAAGACAATTTGGAACAATTTAAAAATAAGGTTGTATAAATAAAGTATAGTTTCTGACAGGCCTCGTTATCATTGCCTGCATTTTATAATCTGTGATAAGGGCCGCACCTTACAAATTATAACCGTACCAATTTCAATGAACACCATAAATATACAACTAAGGTAACAATTTACCTTAATACAAACTCAATTTGTGCGGTTGGTTTATACACCACAACTCGATGAAGGCAATTAGGTAAAGATAAGGGCTCCGTGTTTTATCAGGGCAGATAAACAATGTAGCTCATTTTGAAATAATTTGAACTGAGACTAAAGGACAAATCAGAAATCGCGAATCATCCATAATGGTTTCCAAGTAAGTTACTCTTTTAAGTACGATTTGTCAAAACAAAACTTGAAATGTGATGATATACTTATTTTGCCATTCACGAATGATTCTTTACGTAATTTAGCAAAATAATTTTATCTTTTGTACAAAGAATTCCGCCAGATATTAACGGGGAAATTCATTTAAAATCTTGCGCATTGTGAAATTTAAGTTTATTAAATTTTAATATCACAATATTGTCGTAAAATTTTCAGTAAATTTCCTGCAGCCTATTTTCATGCTTAATTCAATAAAATAGTGAATGTTTTTTTTTGTTGTTGAACATGGAATTCATACGTGGTTTACAAGCATGAATTCCATGTTTTTTGATCCGCTGAATATTAATACAAAGTTTATTTAAGAACTAAGCTGTTTTAAATCAAAAAAAATCAATAACAAAAAATTATATAATAGAAGTAACCTGATTTTCGTACACATAATTGTTTTTTTTAAGTTTTCTACAAATTTTGAGGGTATATTACTTAAATTGACCTTGAAGACGAATTCAGTGGGTCGAAATTTGTGTAAGTTTTTTGTGTGTAATCATTTGATGGTTCTGAATATTTGAGAAATACCGTCTTATTAAAATTGATCATGCTGACAGATCAACCAGAACATTCGAGGATAATCTATACTTATATATAAAGCTGAAGAGTTTGTTTGTTTTTTTGTTTGTTTGTTTGTTTGATTGTTTGATTGATTGATTGCTTGACCGCGCTAATCTCAGAAACTACTGGACCGATTTTAAAAATTCCTTGAGTGTAAGATAGTCCATTTATCGAGGAAGGCTATAGGCTATATAACATGACACTAAAATGAATAAGAGAGGAGCAGCAATGAAAAATATTGCGAAAACGGCAAAATTTAAAGCTTTCCTTGCGTGTGCTAAGTAAACGGTGAAAGTTATTAAAAAATCATGTATAACAAAATTGATCCCCTCTAAAAGTTCTAAATAAAAGTACGCGACAGCATATGTCAAGCTTTTGAGGCTTACCCACTTTAACCATAATTAATATAAGTATTACGGTTTACTCAAATAATAAGACTGAAGTAGACGAGAACGAAGTTGCATCGCAAGTTGCTTAAAGCTTGTAGCATATAAAGTATTCAACGATTCGCAAATTGTTTTTCAATAGAAAAAGTGTTTTAATTTGATTTATATATATTTTTACAAGCGATGCAAGTAAAATAAATATTTGCATTGAGCTCGTTTATTAAATTTAGTTAAAATTAGGATTACGATATACGACATTATTTACATGTGAATGCACCTTTAAGTTTTATCAATGGATAATAGAACGTTTATGTGCACAGTGATTTAACTTATCATTGACTCATCTCTTGACTCATTGGATATGTACGTTCCAACTACAGTAGACTCATTAGCACTTTACAGTATGACGATGTATCTTGTGCAATCATAAAGAAATTCTACTATATTAGGGGAGCCAAAAAAATTTAAATAATTATAACATTAGACGGTAGAGGTCCATAATACAAAAGGAATAAATCATCGTTCATCACCGTCCTCCTGCCCTTATCCCACTCTAAGCGGGGTCGGCACAACATGTTACAAACATGTTGTCAAATGATTTGGCTACGTATTTTACGACCGGCCACCTGCCAGATGCCAACTTACCGTAATCGCCTTTTACGACACCTCGGTAAGAAATAAGGGTGGTCTATTCTACTCAGCCGGATACCACACGGCGGAAAAGTAATAAAAGTTTTATTTTACTATAATCTGCGATAAAAAAAGATAAAAGTAATGCTAAATATAGAGTGTACTATCCTTTCTTATACCTGATACGTGCAGAATTTCTAAATACTCATTTAGTACCTGCTAGTGCTTGTGTATTATGTTAATAATACACAAACACTGCATACATTCACTACTACAATATCAAAAATCGTTTCGCCCCGTAACTGAAGCATCGTCGGCAGATAGATTCGGCAAAATCATAAGACCGACAAATCAAAGCAGGATTTGAACATAGCGGTTGGGTTCAATTTCAAAGTAGATACTAAAATAATCATCCTTTATTACGATACGATATAAAAGTGCAATAATATGGCATGATGACATGAGATGGCAAGTGAAAGCCAAACTAATGGTGCTAAGAAATATCATCAACAAAATGTTCTTTTCTCACTACCAAAACGTAATAAGTTAGATTTTGGGACTTATGTTTAAGCCTGGATAACATTTTTAAGTTAACAGTTTTAAGGCCGTTCATTTTAATGGCAATCCAAAAATTAATCGTCGATAAAATACCAATACAGGCAACAGGTTAGACTGTTTTATCATTTACAATAAACTGAAACAAACATCTGCATCTGATAAAAATAGTAAATCACTTTGTTCTGTAGATTTCAGATATCTATGGATAAAATATACCAAAATACCTGTGTATTCAACGTTACGTTTAAAGTGTCTGAAAGTTTCATCGTGCTATTATTTTTTTTCATTTATTATTTACAACTTTTAAAGTTCTCTACATGAGCTGTGATAGCCTATCGGTGAGACCGTGCGACTCTTTCGAGAGGAAGACGAGTTCAAACCCCGACAGGCACCAATGAGTTTTTCTATTAAAACTCATGTGTCTAATTGATAATTGCAATTAATCACACGCTTTTCGGTGAAGGAAAACATCGTGAGGAAACCTGCATATCTCTAGAGAACTCTGGAGATATGTGTAATCTACCAATCCGCATTGGAGCAACGTGGTAGGTCTTAGCTCCAACCCTTCTTTCCAGAAACGGAGAGAGAAGGCCTATTCCCAGCAGTGGGATTGTAACAGGCCGCTACTAAGTTCTATACATAGTTATAACAAATAATGATGGCTGATCGATATACGTCACATTTATTGCTATCAAAGAGCTTATGTTCAACTGATTAGCCGATAACTCGCATAAAGTATAAAAAATACTTATAATTTTCGTAATGAAGTAATCATCTTACCATATTCTGTGTTTGTAGGGTAAGTAGATCCCGGTATCGATATTACTTGACGCTCATTCTGGACATCGCTTGATCCAAAATTTACCGCTTCCAATTCAGTAGGCGTGTCACCTGCTAAAGCATCATTTATCGCTTGATATTTTCCATTTTGCACTTCTAACAAATGTGTATCTTCTATTAATTCAACTGGTGAATCGTCGGCGCGTGCCTCTGTGTTTTCTGTAACTGCAATGACGTCATCTTTTGGAATTTCTGTCTTATCTTCTCCAATAGTTCTCTCATTTTCATTCACTATTTCGTCTTGTCCAAATACACTAGCACTTATGAATAATGCAACTATAATAACTAGTTTAAGATTAAGCTCCATAGTTCTAACACTAGCACGATTTTAATCACATTATATTCAGTTCTTTGATCCTGTTATCTCATTGATAAGTTTTTTGCGGCAACGACAGGTGCTATACTATTGTAGTCAGAGACTGGAGTGTTTGAGCATTGTGTGCTCAATAACTACACGTTATCTACATTAAATATGATAAGATAGCAAATAGGAACATTGGGCGTGCCAAATTCTTTGTCATAATCCACAGCCCTGTAAAGGGCCTCTGTATTTTAATTGCAGCTGTAATTAGAAATTATTCTATATACTTATAGACTAGTATGTTCTAGTCTGTTTTGTAATTTCATTAAGATCAATTTAATATGTCTCCTGTTAGTTTGTAACCCTTTTTAAATATATTTCTACTAATAACATCCGTATCTATTCTTCCGAATAACGATTAGGTAACGCCCTAACTGTTGATGATCGTGATTTTTTGTCAATTTTCGGACTGCCGTTTCCATCTGTTACGATCGGCAGCTAAGCAGGCCTACTATGGACTCTTATTGCAACTTAATTGAAAACGTAAACTAAAAGGTTTTGCTTTTTCATACCATGGTGTATGACGTCTTAAGACGTTGCCGAATCAGCGTTCGGAATGCATTCTAAAAACATGTGAGTTAAAGAGACAGAGTTATCTTCATCATCATTATCATCTAAAAGTTCATGGTAGGCCTACTGTTCAGCTTAATGCAGTGCTGATGAGTATATCCAGCTGTTCGGATATTTGGTCCGATCATTGTTTCAGAGTTCGACTTCAAAGTCTTTTCCCTCTACTTTTCGAGTAACCATCAGTCCCTCCAAATTATCGCATACACACAATATGGTTAAAGTATCGCAGGATCCTCTGCAAACAAACACAAGGAGATAGAGAGATCACGAGATAGATGAGGGGAGAGCTATAGTAAGAGATTCGAGTATGTAAATAAAGCGGAAAGTAAAGTAATTTTGTTGGTTCTAAAAACTATTATTGAAATAATTAACGTTGATTGGAAATATATGACTTAAATTAATAAATTTAATACATTTCACTATTTTAAATGGTTATGGTACCCATTTCAAATAGAGTTTGTCCATGTTACGTACTTATTTCTTATCTCGAATAAAATGACTTCTCGGTAGTTTGATTCCGTTCAACGTATTGTTATCAATTTATCACGCACTACCTGTAAGAGATAATTATAGTTGCGTTAATTAATCGAAACAATATAAACTTTATCCACTTAAACATAAAGCTCCAAATATGTTATCTTTCCCTTTAATTGTATTTAATTCTTGCCGGATGAGTCATGAATGTATCATTTGTTTTTAGAAACAACTTCCGTTTCGGAAATATGGAGAGAATTTAATTATTCACACGGATGTTGTGATAATATCACATGTTATAATCAAATGTTATGGATTATCTTAAAGTGTTTAAATCTGAATTAAAAAGTATAAAGGTTGGACCTACAGAGAGACAAGAATAAATTAGCACTATAATAATAAAAATCATCAATATGCTGTTTTTTCTGGTTAATATTAAACATATTTATCTTCTCCACTGTGTCATGTTTATTTATTTATTTAAACAGCCAGCTACATATAAAATAAATAGAAACAGAAAACAATGTGTGGTGTGACAAGACTTGATAAAATAAGAAATGAGTATATAAGGGGAAGTCTGAAAATTGTGCCCATTGTAGAAAAGATGAGAGGTGCAAGTTTTGGATGGTATGGACATGTAATGAGGAGGGATGAAAATCATGTGACCAAACGAGTGTTGAGTATGAATGTGGATGGATATGTGACTAGAGGAAGGCCTAAAAAGAGATGGTTGGATTGTGTGAAGCATGACATGCATATAAAAGGAGTAGCGCCAGAGTTGGCGAATGATAGAAGAGAATGGAAGAGGAAAACATGTTGCACCGACTCCACTTAGAGTGGGATAAGGGTAGGAGAAAGAAGAGAAGAAACAGAAAACAATTTAACATGTACAACTTATGAAGGTGTCACAGCGTGCACCAAAAAATTATTAAATAATGCGCATAAAAAATTACATAAAAATTTAAGCTAATGAAGAAAATACAACATTTTTTATTTTTATTGTAAAGAAAATATAATATTTCCGCTAAACGAAACAAATATAGAAAAAATAATAATTAGATTCTAAGATGATATCGTTCGTATCGTTTGTTATGTCATTAATCTTCTCTTAACAATCTTTTTTGAATTTTTGTGAAGTGTGATAAAAAATCATATGAAAGAAATTGTTCAAGGCAAGGGTAATATAATAAGGATTTATAAGCCACACAGCAGGCTGACTAAAATTTTAAATCACTACTATCGAACCAAATCGAACCATCAAATTCGTTCAGTTACTACCAAATTTAGTAAGTGACTAAATTCCTGACAGATTTATTATAGTACCCGGCATTAAATAAAGCACATCGATGTTTACACCGAAATAGCCGGCTAGTTCCGTTTCGTAGAGCGCTGTCACTGTCACACACGGGTTTGTCAGTCTGTGCGATAGAGACAATGCTCTATGAAGCAGAATCTAGCCGATTTCTCTCTCTAAGCCTCGATGTGCATTATTTATTGCCGGGTACTAAACCTACTAATTGAGTTAATTAGGGATTTAATCAGATTAAGGGCCTTGTAGAATATAGAGGAGGTTGTGGGACAATTTATAGGCTATTTTATAGTCTACTGATTTCGTATCCACAGGCTAAGCTAGTTACGAATAAATCTACGAAATACACAATTTAAAAATTGTAGTTCATTTGTATACCTTTTATTATTTAATAGCAATTTTGTATCTATTGTTTTCATAAACAAATTTTCAAAAGGCGGACGAACAAGTACAATGATGTAGTAATTTTTAAATTTGAAACTATCGAGAGTACTATTCATGGTTAATGTATAGAAACCGGCTTTACTCGCGTCTCATTTTATCGGGTTAGCCCGATTAGTTTCGAGCCAATTCGGGGCACTTATACATGAGCTCTTTATTGACGTTGTCGGGGCGGAAACTGATAGAATAAGGGCAAATCCGATAAAATAAGACGTGAGTTAGCTGGTTTGTAAAGATTAACTAGGTAGTAATTTTATCATAGTAAAGTAAGTAAAGTAGCAGCCTGTTACAATCTCACATCTGGGAATAGGGCTCCTCTCTCCGTTTCTGGAGAGAAGGGTTGGAGCTAAGAGCTACCACGCTGATCCAATGCGGATTGGTAGGTTACACATATCTCCAGAATTCTCTAGAAATATGCAGGTTTCCTCACGATGTTTTCCTTCACCGAAAAGCATGTGATAAATTACAATTATCAATTAGACACATGAGTTTTAATAGAAAAACTCATTGGTGCCTGCCCGGGTTTAAACTCGTGTTCGCCTCGTAAGAGTCGCACGGTATCACCGCTGGGCTATCACAGCTATTTTATCATAGACTTATTATAATAGAGTGGAGGAGCCAGTCTAAAGTGTGCAAAGGCAAATGAGGCTATCTATCTATCTCCCTTTTTTACGCATTATCTGAAGATTAAGTTTGATTCCATCAAATTGGATGTTGCTGGAAGTGTTCAAACTAAACTTTAAAGAAGATGCCTTGCCGGGCATTTGACATTAGCAACCTATGACAAACTTTGATATCTTTTCGATTATAATTTTTATGTATTGGTCAACACTACAATTTCTCATAAAAAATAAATTACGATTAATGACGTTCTGCTTTTGATACACGTGTACAAAAAAGCTCCACGGTAGCTTTTTTGTACAGCTCTATCAGTCAAATTTAAAGAAATACGGTGCAATGACGTAGCTTGAAGGACAACTAGAACTTTTTAATTTTTTATTTGTTCAATAATTGATAAAAGCTTCAGCCGTATGCAGGTTTTTTAAAGAAGGACATGTTTTGTACGGACGTATATAAACGTTATGTCTATTAGCGTAAGTAATAATAAAATTATAGCAAAATATACTTTTGTATTATGGATCTCCGTAAAGTAACGTCTAATTCTATAAATTAGCGTTTATAAAATTTGACGTGTAATAACGTTTTTCCGTTCAGTGTTAACAAGAAGCCGTGTGGTATCCGGCTGCATAGAATAGACCACTCTCATTTCTTACCGAGGTGTCGTAAAAGGCGACTAAGGTAAGTTGACGTCAGGCAGGCGGCCGGTCGTAAAATACGTAGCCTAATCATGTGACAACATGTTTTTAACATGTTGTGCCGACCCCACTTAGAGTGGGATAAGGCCTGCCCTTATGAATGACGATGTTAACAAGGAGCCAAAGTCATCTTGATTAGTTTATCAAACTAAAAGAAGAACGTAACAAACAGTGGCGTAGCTATCGGAGGGCTAGTGCAGTGCCCCGGACCCCCAAATTCTGGGGTGACCCTCTGAGCTTGATCCCCATCCTCTCGTTGGAGTACGCCGAATCCGGAACACGAAGAATGCGAAATAAATAATTTTAAATAGTTTATAGAATTACGCGTTACTTTGCGTAGACCCATAATACAAAAGTAATAATAAAATTATTTTGTTATAATCCGCGATAAAGCAAATAGGAAATGTATATAATACTAAATGTACTGGACTATCCGTTTTTTCATACCAACCTCCACCACAATACACAAACACTACACACGTTCACTATCACATACCCAACAATCGTATCGCCCCGCAACCGAAGCATCATTAGCAGGCCTACTATGAACTCTTATTGCGATTCAATTGAAGACGTAAACGAAATTGTTTTGCTTTTTCATACCATGAATGACGTCTTAAAGACGCACACTTTAAGTCGTTGCCGAATGAGCGTTCGGAATTCGTCCTAAGAACATGTGAGTACAAGAGACAGAGTTATCTATAGTCCATATAACGTTTTCCTTTTCAAACACACTTCATGGTAAGAAAAGAAAGCGGTTCGCGATCGTCGTTTACGTCAAGAAGAATTCTAAGAAGTACATCAGTAAGAGTACGAAGAGTCTAAGAGTTCATGGTAGGCCTGCAGGAGATAGACTACATGACAAAATCACGAAGGCAGTGTTGGAGGTTTGTCTTTGTGAGATGTGTCTTTACGAATTCCGCATGTACCGGGTATGAAAACGTATAGTCCACGCTAAATTTAGCATTATATATATATTTTCTATTTACTTTATCGCGGATTATAGCAAAATAATTTTATTATTACTTTGGTTTTAAATAGTTTCTTTTTTGGCGAAGGGCCTTTCATTTCTTTATAAATATAATTGTACAAGCAATATAACAGAACTAACTACTTGGCTAGGAGGATTTGCTTAGGAGGATAGGCTCCACGACAAAAATGCAGTACGATTTTTGTCGTGGAGCCTATCCTCCTGATGATGCTTCGGTTTCGGGGCGAAACGATCGTCGAGATTGTGGTGGTGGGTGTGTGTGCTGCTTTTGTGTGCGTTGTTGCTGGTGAATTGCGCCTTGGGGTGCATGTGGTGGCTGGTCCTGCATGTATAAGGTGCGTAGATTTTGCCTGTTTCAAACACATTGGCTTTGCATGCATTCACTTAACCCGTGCGGATTATAGCAAAGTAGTTAGTTCTGTTATATTGCTTGTAATATGGAATTCCGCAAAGTAACGCCTGCTTCTATAAATCAAATATAATTGTATTTTATATCTTTCTTCAGTGATCGTTGAAACTTAGCATTTAATTTATAGGAAAATTTATTGCTTATCAGTTATTCGCATCAGCAGTTCAATTAGTTTTATAAGCATGATAAGTAAAGGCACTCGAGACATATCGAATCGGCCCGAACAATGGTTTCATTCGAGTACAAAACAACCACAAATGCGTCTAATTTTAGCAATTGCATACGAGAAATATTGTCTGCGGACTAAACATTAGATATAGTATCCATTGACATGTTTCTATTCATTTTTTGATTGAATGTTTATTAATAACAAGCAATGGTATGCTAAAATTTATTATGACATTTATATAAGATTTCTGGTTACAGGATATTCGGAATACACATATTTATTACTTTTTGTAATTGATGCTGATCTATTTTTAAATATACTAAGTAAACTTGTTCACAATCTAATAAGAATATTTCACATGGTAGAAGCTGCTTTATGGCAGTAAATAAATGAATTATAGTACAGTGAAGTATACGTAAAAACCCAGTATAATCTAATTGTATTATATTATCTAAGTAATTTTATATTATATGATTTATAGAAGCAGGCGTTACTTTGCGGAATTCCATATTACAAGCAATATAACAGGACTAACTACTTTGCTATAATCCGCACGGGTTAAGTGAATGCATGCAAAGCCAATGTGTATGAAGCAGGCAAAATCTACGCACCTTATACATGCAGGACCAGCCACCACATGCACCCCAAGGCGCAATTCACCAGCAACAACGCACACAAAAGCAGCACACATACCCACCACCACAATCTCGACGATCGTTTCGCCCCGAAACCGAAGCATCATCAGGAGAATAGGCTCCACGACAAAAATCGTACTGCGCCGCGCTACCCATACAAGCAGTCTTAAATAGTTCAACTCCCACCAATACCCTCCCCTCCGAACACATGTAGCAAAACGGAATTAGATACATTTACTTGCTCGTTAATTAAGTGACCATTGTTATTTTTTATCATCTCAAGTTGCTCTAACGTATTGAGTCGGAGTCCGACTCAATACGTTAGATACATTTACTTGCTCGTTAATTAAGTGACCATTGTTATTTTTTATTATCTCAAGTTGCTCTAACGTATTGAGTCGGAGTCCGACTCAATACGTTAGAGCAATAACAATGGTCACTTGTGATCCTGGAAGTGATGGCCTGGAAGTGATCGCTGTCTTAGCGATAAGGCCGCCAGTTGTACAATGTTTTTCTTATTTTTTATGTTATTTTTGTTTAATGTTCTCAAATTGTTTTAGAAGTAGAAGCAGTGCTGTATATTATTATTGTACAATAAAGAATATTTGTATTTGTATTTTTAATCTAAAAGATTATACTACCTACGTTATGTATATTGACCGGCTCGTTCGTATAGTTAGACTCTGCCTTCTGCTTTCATTTCCTTTCATTTTCTATAAACAATTTGTTGGTATTTTGAATCTAGGCGTATTTACGTTGCTTATATTTCTCAGTTTTCTGTCATCCGTAACATAAGTACTAAATTACTTACTTTGGGGACAAACGACCGTGTGTATAATTGTCCCATATATTTATTTACTTACTATAAACCAGCACCGCTAAGACCGCCACCACCCACACTAAAATATTAGCGATGCACATATTCACTACTACAATCTCAATAATCGGTTCGCTCCAAAACCGAAGCACCATCAGGAGCAAGACTTTACGACAGAATCGCAAAGCTATCGCCCCTAAATATTGGGGCGAAAAGATTCAGTTCACACTGCTTTGTAGACACCCTCGCTATAGGTCTGATCTACGCGCTAAGGCTCTACTCTAATAGCCTTATTGCTAAAGCCTTCAATATTTTAGTTTTGCCATTACAGCGGTTTAAAACACTGTTAAAAGGAGGCTGATACGGAAAGCCTATACTGTACCTAGCCTGTACTATACTGTTGACAATTTTGTTATTAATTAATAAGAGTGGGTTTAAAACTGAATTAGAGTTCGATAAGGGCAGGAGAATGATGATTATACCTCACACAATCTCTCCATCATTTTTTCAGTCTCGCTCTAGTTATATAGCCATCCACATTCAAATCCAAATTCAAATTCAAAATATTATTTATTCAAGTAAACTTGTAAACAAGTGCTTTTGAATCGTCAACTCTACAGTTCGGTAAGCTGTTCCTACCGAGAAGAGCCAACAAGGAACTCGGTGGTTGCTCTTTTCAAATAAAATTCTTATAACTAGTTACATTTGGTCATTACTATTTTGTATAAGGTACACGCATTTTTATCATCGATATAAGCCTTTGTAGTATAGTAGGCTTTTTGTGGCAAAGGCTATAGAGGCAAAGATTAAGATTAAGATAGAAGACAACTTATTTACTTTTGCAGGACGCAAAGCAAGAGCCGCAAGCTTACTCGTATGACGGTTCCTACTTTGTCTATTATATACATCGCCAATCTATTTATAATTGTGTATATTCTTATGCACAAACATTAGATTGCTAAAAATATATTTATTCATATTTAAAATTAAATATATATTCATCCGTAGCGTCGTATTTTAAAACATCACATATAAATTGATTTATATCTCCGAATGCCTCGTTCGTCCGGTCAAAGAGTCCTTGAAACCAGAAAAAAGGACAAAGTACACGATAAGCGATGAGATCCGGTTTTTTACAACCACTCCAGACATCTACGGAAAATAAAACAGCTCAAAATTTAATTGGGAACACACATAAGTGTATGGTCGAAAATGAAAGGGGTGCTTTGAAAAGATCGATCTTGCTTTTTGGGGAATTTGACAGTATATCGGTTTGAGATAGTAAAATTAACCAGTTATGAGTGTTTTTATTACAATTTAAACACGGTATGGGTAATATACGCATAATATTGCATTAATATACACTGCATTAAAATACCCTACATTTAGATAAAAATACACTACATTTAGCATTAAATTTATTTTCTTTTATCGCAGGTTATATTAAAATAATATTTTCATTATTTATGTTTTATGGACCTCCGCTAAGTAACGCCTAATTCTTTAAATTATATGATGCTATTTAAGCACTTTGCTGACTCAGAAAAGGTTTTGGTTAGGGTAATTACTTTTTAAGGAATGATTATTCATCTGACCTCTGTATACGGTCGTCATCAACTGACACAACTGACAGTTTCAATAGTACACAAAGTCTCGATGATCTAAATGAGACATCTACGTCCAATATCGTCAAAACATTGGTCACGATATAGTGCGTCCTGGTTGGTCTATAATGCACAGTTTTTCACGTGATTTGTTTCTTTTAAAATTTATTTTTGACGCTACAATGTTCGCTTAATGACGCAACGTTTCGTGAACTATACAAAATCACGAAATTACGTTTTTATCACATGTCTGGAATACATAATGAATATAAGTAGGCGTTACTTTGCGGAATTCCGTATTATAGAAACTATAACAAAACTACTTTGCTATAATCCGCACTGGTTAAGCGAATGCATGCAAAGCTAATGTGTATGAAGCAGGCAAAATATACGTACGTTACACACGCAGGACAAGTCACCACATGCATCCCAAGAAGCCTCCACCAGCAACAATGCACACAAGCAATACATACAACCACCACCAAAATTTCTACGATCGTTTCGCCCCGAAACCGAAGCATCATCAGGAGGATAGGCTCAACGAAATAATCGTACTGTGCCGCGCCGCCCATGCAAGCAGTCAGCAGTGATGAATTCATCGTTATTCTACTACCGAATCTGTCTGGAACTACAGATAACTATAAGGTCTCATTAGAATTTTAACGAAAGCCTTATTATATAACTAATAGACTGAACTACTTTTATTTATTCAAGAATAAATTTTATAGAGCCATATGGGTTCAAAGAAATTAAGAATTATTGCTATATGCTATGTGCAAGATCACTATGCCATAGGAGCATCATAGTGCTAAAATACTTAGAAAGGTTTCTAACAATATGTCCAAACAATTCTTAAAACACTTTATTACGCGTAATTACTTTTATAACACAAGCAATACAACAGAACTAACTACTTTGCTATAATCCGCACGGGTTAAGTGAATGGATGCAAAGCCAATGTGTATGAAGCAGGCAAAATCTACGCACCTTATACATGCAGGACCAGTCACCACATGCACCCCAAGGCGCAATTCACCAGCAACAACGCACAGAAAAGCAGCACACACACCCACCACCACAATCTCGACGATCGTTTCCTGCATGTATAAGGTGCGTAGATTTTGCCTGCTTCATACACATTGGCTTTGCATGCATTCACTTAACCCGTGCGGATTATAGCAAAGTAGTTAGTTCTGTTGTATTGCTTGTAGTATGGAACTCCGCAAAGTAACGCCTGCTTCTATAAATCACTTTTATAACAATTATTTTTCGTCACACCAGAATGTCGCCAAAATGAATTCGCTCTTATTTTTTTTAATGTCAGTACAAATTGAGGCTTATGACAATATTTAAACTTGTTAATACAATAAACTCAATGCAATAATTACTATCTTATTATACAAATGTTAAAATTGCTTGCAATGGATTATTTTGCACCTTTCAATTCAATCAAAGAAAATACCTTTTTTCTACATTGGCTGAAATGTGTTTCGTATACTACAAAGCTGGTTACATTTTTCATAAGCAATATTTCTTTGCTAGGTTATTTTGTAATACAGTTTGCTGTTATATAATATGAAATATGAATCTTTAACATAAGAAATAGGAGAGGAAAGTTTCACGCAGGATATTCCAACGCGTTTATATCGAGAATATGTACGGTGGGCTACAGTGTTACGACCATAGAAATGTAGTATTTAAGCCCAGGTAATAAGTACTCTGTACATATATGTGGTGAAAAATATTTGTTGCCGACTGTCCGTATAAATAAGTATATAGGACCAGTTGCAGTCATTTCTGAAGCCATTGTTCTTACGATTGCTACGTGAGCGTGTTATTCATTTGAATATCAACTATTTTTTATTGATTATCAAGATGCCTTGCGGTGGTTGCAATGATAGTGAGTATGATTAATCGTATTAATTAATTGATAAACTATTCATATCAAAATTACCATCTTAAATTAAATTAAATTATTAGTCGTGAAAGAACTATTTTTATGTAAGGATAGACAGAAAGTATTAGTAGATAATAATCGAATAATATTCTATATTGAAATATTATTTTATTTTTATTTTTTATTTTATTTTTATTATGAATTATCAACAGTAGTTACAATGATAAATTACTTATATGCTACTTTAGATTTCTTGACTATTGTACTACTAATTACAGATAATTACGACCTGCCTATAAATTTTACATTGTAATCAATATCCAAATAATATTAAACTTAAATCTATAATAATTATGATTATACCTATGAAGATAATAATAAATAATAAAAAAATAAAATATGTTGATATGATAATAAAGCAGAAAAATATATACCTATATGAAAAAACTGAATTTGCCCAGAAAAATAAAGGCAGTGGAGTTTAATGACGTTGTAAAAGAATAATTGTAACGTTGTTAATTTAACTATCTTAAGAAGGTATCGTGTCAATTAGTATTTATTTTTCTAAAACCTAACTCCTTACATTTTTAAATATTTCTAATTATAAAAAAATAATAATCAAAAAACATTTAAAAATATAAAAAATTGACATCCGCCGGAAGCGAGGCAATGTCCCAAGCTACCGGTGGCTAGGGCTCCAGAGTGAGGAACTTCCTCACAATACGTGCCGTTTCAAGCAATACTGCCTTCTGCATCCGACTCTTAACCCAACTATTAAGCGAAAGCCTCCGAAGATGTTGGTCGAGGCTTTTCGCAATCAGACCGTTAACTGACACAACAATAGGAACAATTATTGTTGAGTCAACATTCCACATGGCGGTTATCTCATACGAAAGGTCTATATATTTAGTTAATTTTTCTTTTTCCGCTTTTATGAGATTATCGTCATGCGGAATGGTGATATCAACAATAATTGCACGGCGCGCTAACCGGTCTACTAACACTATATCAGGTTTATTGGCAGCAATAAACCTGTCAGTGATAATAGACCGATCCCAGTAGAGCATAGCACGGCTATTTTCAAGAACTGACGCAGGGTCATACCTGTAGTATGGTATCTCTTCATCCACCAGAGCATATTGAAGAGCAATTTGTTGATGTATTATTTATTTTATTATTACTATTACTTATTTTACGTATTTTTCAATTTTATTTTTTTATTATTTATTCTTTAGTATAATCATAAAACAATATTAAATACTATCTTTATATTTAAATGATATTTCTTTTCAAAAATATTATAGAAGTAATAACAATTTCCCCAATTATATTATTAAAGAAAAAACTACAAAAAAATTATATCTTTAAAAAAACTATGAATATTTGATTTAAATTATCTACTACATTATAATGTGTAATAAAAATAAAAGTGATAGAAAAATTAAATAAAAACTTTTCCGTAAAACCTAATTTTAATTTTTAACGACTTTAATTAGCTACTTTATAAAATATGCAATCATTCATAATTACAAAAATATTTGACTTTGAGAATAATACTGAACGCATCAGTGAAGTGCCTTCAATTAAGGTGATCACAGCCTTGTTAACTTAATTAATTTAAAAAGTAAACGTTATTTCAATTCGGGTTAAAGATAATTTATTTTCTCAAAAGAACTACAGTCCACTTAAATGAGAATTAAAATTAAACATTACATTTACGTACACGCATGCACCATTTATTCTTAAGACCTTAAATAATCTTATTTACTAATATATGTATGTATTTAAATAAAAAACAAACAAACATTAACTTATAATATACATACAAGCGTTGATAATTTATATTTTTGATATTACTTTTCCAAAATTAAGGATCTTAGCATTTTTTTGAACAAATTAATATTATTTATTTCCTTTAAACTATTTGGCAAATTATTGTATAGCTGTGCTCCTTCAAACAGTATGGTTTTTTTCCCATAATTATTTGTTCTGGGATATCGTAAACAAATTTTAACAATTTAGATTTTTATTACAAATGTTTTAGGCAATTTTTTCATTGTTATCAAATACGAGATTTATATGAAATTGAACGTATTTTTTAAATCCATATTAAAAAATACGTTAAATGTATCCTGTGATATAAGGAATATGTATTTTTATATGTGCGTTACAAAATCCTAGAACAGAATTCCTATCGATTTGAGCACTTTTAAACTGCAGTTCTTTTACGAATGAAATTTTCCGACAAAATTTTCTCTAAAAAACATAATAAACAGCTATTATGATTTATAGAGCCCTTTTTAAGCAATATTATCATAAGAAATATTATCAACTTTATACGAAAAACATTACTAATTTTAATATATCAAAATTTGTATTTTTTTACTTAAAAAAATGAAAAAGCAGTCTATGAATTAATTTCAAATTTTTAGTACACTATGATTTTTGTTATTAACTGATTTTATACATAAATGTTTACTTTTATTGTTGACACGAAACTACAAGCGTTTGCAAGTAAATTGTACTAGTATTATAAAGTTAAAGTTTTGAATGTGAGTTTGTATCTGTTTTGCTTTATTTGCTGTTAAAAACGGTATAATATTGTTTTAAACAGTAAAGTTGGCAGCCCCTGCTATTGCTAAATTAGCGGAATAATAACAAGGACGTTTTTGTTATGATACAAAGTGTCTGTTTTGAAACGTGCACGTTTAAGCTGTATTCGTTTATATCTAAGAATGTAGTGTATTATTAATTATGAATTGATTCCTTTGTTAAATGGAAATAAATAAAAAAGAAATTGATTATAATCTGCGAATTTTACATGAATAAAGATAACGCCTGCAAAACAAAAATTCATAATCCATCAGAATAAACAAATTTCAGATTACTAGTTTTAATAATTAAAACATTTTGTAAATATAATAATCTCAAACCATTTATATTTGGTCTTGTAACATTTTGATTGTTTTGACTTCGTTTGACCGTAGATTTTTGTTCGAAATGATCTTTTCTTTTGTTTTTGACTCTAGCACTGACTTTAACTAATAATCGATTGATTGTTTTGAAGTTATGTATATGTAGGGTAATAATTAAACATATGTAATGTTTAAAGTTAAACTATTCTGGCCGGTTGGCGCAGTGGGTAGTGACCTTGCCTTCAGCTTCACGAGTCCCGGGATCGATTTCCGCCGAGGCCCAACATTTTCTATAAACAATTTGTTGGTTCCTCGAGCCTGGGTGTATATTTGTCGTATATTTACCAGTTGTTCGTCACACATAACACAAGTATTAGGTCACTTACTTTGAGGATGGACGACCGTGTGTGTAAGTGTCCCATATATTATAACGCCAGAAATATGAACTTAAGCTATAGCAACGAATTTGTGGGGCGAAAATTTCATACATTGGAGCAAAAATTTCTGCGGCCATTTTGCGTATATATGCATATTATTAATATATCAAAATGGCCACTATTTCAAAATGGCGGGTCACATATTTTAAACTCCCCCGAATGCGCTTTTTTAGTATTTGCATCTGTATTTTAGGAATGATTTTACGTAATAATATTATAAAGCGTTGTATGGTGTCCTTGAAATATTGTAAAGGTCAAAATTCAGGATCACAGGCGCAAAAACAAAACTCGTTAGACACGGGGATAATGATCGTCCCGGTTTTTGCTGTAAAGGCCTTGAACAAGAATAATTATAATTGTCACTTAAAATAAACGATCAGGTGCGCGACGTAATGTGCGTTAGTATACGATCTGTTATACAGCCTTTTATCGATCTGTGGTTTTTATTATATTAAAAGTAGAAGCGAATGCTAAACCCGAAGTTTGTTTGCTTGATTAAAGTAGCGGCCTGTTACAATCCCACTGCTGGGAATAGTTTTTGAAGAGATGAGTTGGAGCTAAGACCTACTACGCTGCTCCAATGCGGATTTTCCAGAATTTTCCAGAGATATGCAGGTTTCCTCACGATGTTTTCCTTCACCGAAAAGCGTGTGATAAATTGCAATTATCAATTAGACACAAGAGTTTTAATAGAATAACTCATTGGTGCCTGCCCGGGTTGGAACTCGTGTTCCCCTCGAAAGAGTCGCACGGTCTTACAGCTGGGCTATCACAGCTCATTTGCTTGATTATTGTTAAATAATCGTAATTTTATCAAACAGATTGTAAGTGCACGCCAACCCAGTGTTGCCAGTCCTGCAAGTGCGATGCCTCTTGCCAGTGCACCTGCAAGCGTACTCCTACTGAATCTTCTACTACTAAGAAGTAGAAGTGCCTCCGAGAAGCCCTTCTACAACTTTCGCTAAGTGTACAGAAGGGCCGCTTTTCATCGAATCGGCTTTTTAATTTTAAGCTTTCCATTTTCCAAATATGTTACTAACCTAATAAACTAGTTTACACCTTGGCTGTGTTTAATTTTGAAACTCTTTCAGTCCTCATCTTATTTCATTTCACAAAAAAAAAAAAATTTAATAGGTTATTTCGAGTAATTTTTTTTATTAGTTTCACCAACACCTTTAACATTTATATCTTTTAAATAGATATTCTATTGTAATATAAAACTTAGTCTAAATGTAAAACTAATTAAAGGCAAACATCACAGTAATCTAAAACTAGTGTTAAAAGTTAGCTAAGATTTTGGGTAGTCCGTGACGTTGGACATATCGCATGTGTTTTAAGATTACTCGTAAAATTAAATCATTTAAGCTGTACATAGTTCTCATGTCCATATATAAGTTACTTAATAATATTCTTGGTGTTAATATCGGTCTAAGAGTGATGTGAAAGTTGTGATTAAGTTGCTTTGTGATACTAATCAAGTTATCACTTCAATATATTACGTACATTATTGTGACATTTGTGTATTCTTATCGTAAAATTGAACCCTGTTGTTAACTGACGACGTGGTCGAATGGTGGAATAAGCGAATTCATAGTTTCTGCTTGAGATCGATCCTCACAAAGTACTGTGCATAATACTTTTATTCATTTTTTATTTTAATTTTATTTTTTATTTTTTATTTTTATTTTTATTTTTATTTTTTTCACTTTTGATTTTTCCTTTATATTTAATTCCGTTATATTAATCATGAAATGCCAAGTGTGTCATAACGCTATACATAAAGCTGATCTGATAAAATGCAATGTTTGCAATGGAACCTTTCATTATAAGTGTCAGAATATGAGTTCTACGTACTTTATGGATCAATTGTTACAATTAAGAAAATCATGGCGCTGCACATCCTGTGCCAATGTAACTTCGAGACGTAAAGGCAATGATACGCCCGTTAGGCAGCAACTACTTCCAACAGTGAAAGCTGTGGCCCTAGATAAGTCACTTGAAGATTTTAGTCAAGATACTAGTGTTAATGAACAAGTGCCCAACAGTGAAAATCCTTCGGCCGAAATTTCGTACCAACAGTTTGCTACACTTTTAGAATCAAAACTCGAAAATATGAAAAGTTCTTTGACAACGGAAATTCGTAATGAACTGAGTTCGATTCTGGAAAAAATCAAGCTCGATTTTTCTACAACTACCGACTTTTTATCAGCTCAAATTAGTGATCTTCAGAAGGAAGTAATGAGTTACAAAGCTATATTCAAAGATTTAGAAAGTGAAAATATTGCCTTAAATAATTCAATTCGAACTATACAAGCGGAATTAAATGTACGAGAGCAGGCTAGTTTAATTTATGATGTACAAATCGCAGGTATACCAGAACATGAGAATGAATCCTTAACACATATCGCTATTGCAGTTGCAGCTAAGATTGGAGTTGAGATTGAAGACAAGGATATTGCAAACGTAGCTCGCATCGGACCCAAACCAAATCCGGTAGAAGTATCAGATGCTACTCAATCCTTTCGTGTCCATCCTATTGTTATGCGACTCACGCGGCGCACAAAGCGAAATGAACTCCTCAAAAATGCACGTGTTCGTCGCGGAGCAACTACGGCCAAACTTAGCCTGCCGCAACATACACCTAGGCGTTTTTATATTAACGAAAGGCTTACTAAAAATAATAGAGGAATATTCGTCAGAGCACGTGAATTGGCGCGGATTGCCAAATGGAAATTTGTATGGACTAAAGAAGGGAGAGTCTATGCACGGCGCTCAGAATCCTCACAAATACATTTATTGCAAGCTGAGAGCGACATTGACAAACTTTTTAATATTGTTGATTCGTCTTGTCCTGATGATTAGATATTTATGGATATACTCCTTACTTAATATTAATCTAATGCCTTGCTTCTACTGCTTTTTCAATGTAATTATATTGTTAAGTAGCTCGATTTTCATCTCCAGGCTTATTTTGTTCACAATTACATGTACTCCTATTCTTTATATTAATGTTGTATTATTTTGCTATAGTTATAATAGTTTTTTTATATGCTTGTTAATTTTTAAGTTAGTATTGTACTATGGTAAGTCTCATCTGCCAATGAAAAGTGTTACTGAAAAGCTTATTATTAGGTCTTCTCGTCATTTAGTAAGTGAAAACTTCAAATCAATAGCCCTTATATTATTATATTTTACGTTACATTTCTTCACATACTGTGTTTTTAGTTACTTAAAGAAATTTTGTTATGTCAGCTATTCTATCTCAAGTATTGAATATGTTTTTAAGATATTCAAATGGATCAGTCTAAATATATAAAGTTAGGATTATTTAATGTGGGTTCTCTTTGCGCTAAAAATGAAGAATTCATGGTGGCGTTTCAATCTCATTCAATCGACATATTAGCTATAAATGAGACATGGTTAAAATTGAATGAGGATGCACGTGCTCCTATCATGAAGGGCTACAAGCTGCTTCATATTCCACGCTGTCCTAACATACGCTCACGTGGTGGCGGAGTCGGTTTTTATGTAAGGAGGGGGCTTAAAGTTCGTACGCTTTCGCATCCCTCTGGTCCACCAGAAGTGGAACAAATGTGGATATCACTCAATATTAATTCTCATAATATATTAATAGGTACAGCTTATCGCCCGCATTGGGTTGCTGTCAGTAGTTTTTTCGATACACTAACGGAAACTATGTTATATTTTTCGAAATTCGATGAGATTGTCCTAATGGGTGATTTTAATATAAATCTAATGGATGATAGTAGTGGGAATACCCAACAACTAAAAGACTTTCTGAATTATACTAGACTGAGTAATTATGTTACGGAACCAACCCATCATACTACCCACAGCCACACTCTCATAGATTTAATTTGTTCAAACGTGCCTATTATCGATACCAAAGTAGTTTATATCCCCGAACTTGGTGGCCATGCGATGATATTTTCCGATCTAAAAATACGGAAACCTAAAATACCACCCAAGCGCGTTACATACAGGCCAATTAAGAACATTGATTTAGAGCAATTTAATGTTGATCTTGAAGCCATTAATTGGACTGAGATTATTAACCAAGATAATGTTGACACTATGGTGCAGCTATTTAGTGAAATTATTTTAAATTTATTTGACAAACACGCACCGGTAAAGTCATTCATCACCAAAAGCCCATACAACCCTTGGATCACAGAAAATGTTAGGCATATCATGAAACTGCGAAACGAAGCGCATGTAAAATTTAAAGCTTCTAAAACTAATGTGAATAAGGCTGAGTATAAAAATCTAAAGAATCTCTGTTATTTTAGTATGATAAGTGAAAAGAAAGCTTATTTTGATCATTACATCAATGCAAATATTAATAATTCAACTTATTTATGGAAAAATCTAAAATACAATGTTTTACCTAACTTAAAGCATTCTAATGATATGCCTGAACATTTTGACGATCCAGACGTAATAAACGATTATTTTTTGAGTATACCAGGATTAGACACAGCCGATCAGGCGGTCATAGCCGATTTTATGTCGAAAAAATATTCAAACAGTAGATTTCAGTTGGAATCAGTGCACGAAAATATTGTCGCTAAAACTATTCTAGGGATAAAATCTAATGCTAAAGGACCTGACAAAATTAACATGGATATGATTATTCTCACAATGCCGACTACTCTCAGTGTAATTACAGCGATTGTTAATAAATCAATACAAACTTCAATATTTCCAAAGGTATGGAAAACTGCTATGGTTTTGCCCACGCCTAAGAAGAATAACCCTGATGATCTTAAAGACTTGAGGCCCATTAGTTTACTCCCCTATCTTTCAAAGATTTTAGAGAAAGTAGTCTATAACCAAGTTATAAAGTACTGTGAGACGAACAATATTTTACCCGAATTGCAATCAGGTTTTAGGAAGCTTCATAGCACATCTACTGCACTATCCGATGTTATCGATAACCTTCTTAGCGCTCACGATTCTGGTAAGTGTAGTATTCTTGCATTGTTGGATTTTTCTCGGGCATTTGACTCGATAAATATACAGCTAATGCTCGCCAAACTTACCTTCTACGGATTTTCTTTAAACACGACGCAATGGTTTGCTAGCTATCTACATGGCAGATCGCAATATGTAATTATACACAGAAATGTTGGAAATGATCTAATGTCTAATCTTAGTATAGTTAAGAAAGGAGTCCCACAAGGTTCCATACTAGGCCCTTTATTATTTATTTTATACTCAGCTGACATAACAAAATGCATTAAAAACTCTAAATATCATCTATACGCTGATGATCTTCAAATTTACATTCCAGCAGACCCTGAAGATATCAGCAGTGCAGTCAATGGGTTAAATAAAGATCTCGATGATATTTCAATTTGGTGTCGGAGTAATGGATTGGTTCTTAATCCAACAAAATCTAAGTTTATGATTACAGGCACAAAACAACAAGTAGCAAAGACACTTTTGCAGCAGCCAAAGGTGAGCATAAATGGTGTTGACATTCAGCATGTTGATTGTGCCCGTAATCTTGGACTGCACATGGACCAAAACTTACGTTTTGAGCATCATGTTGTTGAACTTTCTAGGAACTGCTTCTATCGGCTCAAGGCTATATACAAGATCCGCCCTTACATAAGTATCAATCTTAGGATTAGACTTTGTGATACCTTAATTTTGTCTAAATTAAATCATTGCATTACTGTGTATGGTCCTTGTCTTTTAGAAAAATCTTGGCGAATGGTTCAACGTATACAAAATGCGTGTGCTCGCTTTTGCTTCTCGATTCCACCAAGAGGCCATGTCACTCCATTTCTGAATGATAATAATATTTTAAAAATGAGAAATCGATATAATTTATATGTTGCTAACCTAATCTTTGGTATAATAAAAACTAAGCAACCCCCATACTTATATAAAAAACTGAACTGGCGTGAAGCAAGACATGGCTATAGGGTGCTCGTCCCTCCTCTATATACGCCTCGTCATAGAACTGCAGCATTTCGTGGCAGCTTTAGATATCTAGCCACGAAATGCTGGAATAATATTCCTCCACCTTTTCGGGAAATACATACGAAGCATACATTTAAAAATGTATATCGGTCATATTTACTTCGTTTACAAAAGTGCGAATAAACCTTTAAATGCATCCTCTATACTGGTCACACTGGGAAGATCTTAGCTATAAGGATATATATATAAAATTCTCTACTGTATACATATATATATATATATATATATATATATATATATATATATATATATTCTGCACCCTACATGGGCCTTTTTGCATATAATGTGACGTCCACCTGCTTACGGCGTCCGATATACGGACGTTGAACGAGAGATTGCGAGGATCGCGTACACTTTTCTATACTGAGCACAGAAATGTAAAAATAAAAAAAAAAATTTGGGCGTCACTTGGGTTCCATGCTGAAGGTACTGAATATTTTCGTAGTTCAGCAATTTGTCATCGCTAAAAACAGTAGCGCCACTGCTGTTTGCCGATGCTTTCATAGCATGCCGTATGTTACGTCCGCTTACTGAAGCGACGTTGCCAAATCGTGCCCTTAATTAAATACAAATGTTTTGTTTACCAATGTTTTGATTTTCTAATTATTTTTCATTTCGCCCATCGAGTATTCTTTATACACGCGTCCGTACATTCAGTTTGTTTTTTGACGTCCAAAAAAATTAATGAAATGCCGAATAAATACAACTATAAAAACCTACGTCGTAATGAAAAATGTTGATTTCTCTAATCTAATGACGAGTTTCAATTCGTTCTTCTTACCTATCTGGATATGAAACGAGCTTTCTTTAGTTGCTTTTCTAAATTGATGTCAACTTGGGTACCTTAAAGAAATGCTTGTTGAAAAGCTAAAATTTAAGTAATACTTTTTTTTAATATAAGTGATTTATATGTTGTAATATGTTCTTACTGTAACGATTACAGATTCATTGTAATTTAAATTTCGTACCTAAACTGATTTTACAAATAATCCATAGTGTACTGTTCGTACTTCCACCCAACAGCGTTATATCGGCTCTCTGCTTCACACACCGCACGCGCGTCCGTCCTCACCCGTGGTCGTAGTGAAAGTGAGTAATTCTCTTCCCTCGCCCCACTTCTATAACGCGCGGTGTGCAGGCATGAGACGACAGAATCTCCTTTATTATAAATCTACCTTCCATCAAAACTTCTATTCTTATTCACATACACTACATCTCTCCTTTATTTTAATTAAAATAAGTTTATTTTCAGTAGATCTTCTCACTAACTAAATATATTCCTTTCACTTATACTTCTTTTAGCTAAGTATTATATTTATCTGGACCTGTTTTCTAATTGCTTCTTTCACATCTATTTTAATATTAGATATCACTAAATGCCTCACTCATCTGTATTCTCCTTTTTCCCACACTTCGGTTGCCACATACATCTTCCGGCACTCCTGCATTCCATTCGTCCTTCATTCCTCCTTATTGTTCCTTGTTGTCGTTGCCTGCATCTCTTGGCCATTTATTACCTTCCATTCTTCCTCTTCCTTTTTTCGTGTAAAATATTTCGTCTCAACTATTGTCCAGTTTCGTCACTTTCAATCTCTATGTCACCTCCCAATCGTAGTTTAGCTGTCTATTCGATGTATTCAAAGATTGCACCTAGTTTATTTTCCTTATTTGTATCCCAAATAAACACTTATCTCTTGATCCTAAATTTCTATTATTCGCTTTTTTTTTCGTTTGCGTACTGTTTCCTTTTTCTTTTAGTTCCCTGTTATCACGAATACCCATGTCATCAGTTTTATGGGTAACATCCTCGAGCCGCCAAAATTTTTCATTCATGGCCACAATACCGGGATGGCCCTCATGTGCTGTCAATAATTCTCTGTCTCACAATCCCTTAGATATAACTATTTTAGTCTCTCTTAAAAAGTTTCCTTCATAATAGCAAGTTCATTTGTAAATTATAAAATTAAGTCTAAATAATCTTTATTCAAGTAGGCTTTTTTACAAGCACTTTTGAATCGTCAAGGATCAATTAGATTTATTAAGCTACACTTGTTCGAAATGTCGCTCTTACCGAGAAAAACCAGCACGAAACACGGCAGTCAATCTTTTAAACATTTAAATTTACTTTAATTATTTTCAGTCTTGTTTGAAGCTGAAAGGATTTTTATCATTCAAATAATCTTCAATTGTGTAATATGCCTTACGTGTAAACATATACAATTAATTTAAACTTTTCTGTAGATAAGTCTAATATAGATTGCGGAATTGTATTGTAAAATCTACTATCGCTCTACCGCTAAAAACTTTGATTTCTAAGTCCAATTTTCTATTCCAATTTTCTGACAGATCACTTCTTTTAAGGGATCTGTTTTCATGGCTAAGTCAGGAGTTCATTTACCCACTTAATTTATTAATCCCAGGAAGGTTAATAAATCTGTAATGCTTATCGAGGCTTTCAGCTTTTGAATAGATATTCAGTATTCAGATATTTTCTAATGATTTTATTTTCTGTTTTGCAAGTTTTTGGTCTAGGAACCTTCAGATACATTTTCCTTTTCTCAACACAACCTTAATTACCTGTAAAACTTCAATTCAAAACCTTTTTCAGTTTAGCGTCATGTTCTATTTGGTCTTTTCTGAACATAAGAATGTCTTCAATAAATTGTCGTCTTCACTTTCTCAAATTCAGAGGATTCTACCAGACAACATTCGTTTTTATTGATAAAGTCCTGTGGTGGATTTAAAGGTCGTTACGGATCTCGAATTTTAGCAACCTTTCTAATCTTAGTCTAATTCTTCTATCGTAGGCAGAGTGATTTTCGTTTCGAATTGTTGAATTTGCCCATCTCATATTAACACAAAATCGGATACCACAGTTCTCTTTTAAGATAGGCACTGTAAGTGAGATCCAGTCTAAAAGGCCATCTACTTTTACACTGTTATCTTTCTGAAGGACTTAATTGATTATAGTATTCATCTTTTCCTATAAGGGAATTGGAATGAGTCTTCTGTGCTTGCACCGTGTCATCTATCTTTTTCTATAGGCGATTATACTGCAGTTTAAAGTGTCTGATTTTCTTCATTTCGCATAGATTTTATCATGGTCATTTCTCATCAAATGTTAAGTTTTTTGCAACTAGCACAATTGAAATGTCTTTTTATTATTTTCTGATTTACATTCCCGGTTGTCTCTTCTTCTTCTGAGCAGAGGCTCATATCCTGGTTATTTTATCTTTAAAACCAAAATTATTTGTTTATAACCTCCAATGAATAAGCTTCGGCCATTAATGAGGTCTTCAATCGTCGGTATCTCATTTGATTTTAATTTATTATTTTTTCTACTGTCTGAGCTACATTTTCAGCAATTTGGTCTAGAAGTTAAATATTTAACAACTTATTGTCATGACCGAACAATGAATTTCTGAAATTTCTGCTTTTCTTCCTGTTTCTCTTGTCGAAATGCGTGTCTTTCAAATATTTTACTATTTCATTCAAATATACTGGTTCATTAAGTATTCATCTTATTTCTTAGTCATCAACACATCATTCTAATCATGAAGATGAGAGTTTCAGCTTCGGAATTGTTAGTTTAGTGCGTATCGGGAATATTGTAAAATACTTGTTATTCCGATCTACCCCAATGCAAAATATGCACTCTCTTTTGAGCAGGTGTGGTGGCAGCTTCTAAGTAAATATCCCCACTCCTTTTCCATATTCAATGTCATACATAACAAATTAAAATTTCCTTCGCATCCGACTTTTTCCACTGTAAGATTTGCCAAATTTACCAGGGACAGCAAACTATGTTATTTCAAGAAACGATCGTTATTTTTCTTGACATGCTTCCTCAATCACCATTCAACTTCCATCAAGAGACGGTCGTCATTCGTCCTTGACATGCTTCCTACATCATCAAACTTCCATCCAACTTCCCATCAAGAAACGTTCGTGAACCGTCCTTTAACAACTTCTTCACATAAATCTACCTAAATCTAAATCTACCGTCACATAAATCAACATTATTAATAATTATCCGTTTATTATCTGTTATTAAACAGCTTATTTAATCATCAAACTTCACATAAATTAAGAGCATTACGACCTTACGTCAAGTAACGGCATCATCCGTTCTTGAACAACTTCTTCAGTCATCAAACTTAATATCAAGTAACGGCATCACCCGTTCTTGACTTACTTCCTCAATCACCAAACTTTACATCAAGTAACGGTATTATCCGTTCTTGAACAACTTCTTCAGTTATCAAACTTAATATCAAGTAACGGCATCACCCGTTCTTGACTTACTTCCTCAATCATCAAACTTTACATCAAGTAACGGCATCATCCGTTCTGGAACAACTTTTTCAATCATTTAACTTTACATCAAGTAACGGCATCATTCGTTCCTGACCAACTTCCCCGAATTTATCAAACTACTCAATCATCAAACTTTACATCAAGTAACGGCATCATCCGTTCTTGAACAACTTTTCAATCATTTAACTTTACATCAAGTAACGGCATCATCCGTTCCTGACCAACTTCCCCGAATTTATCAAACAATTCATCTAGAGATAAGCATCATTCATCTCAAGATTTTCTATTAATCTATCATCCACTATTTCTACAATTATTTATTAATCATATATAATTATCGTATCGACACATTAATTATGTATTTATATATGTATATACGTGCATATTTATTTATACACGACTGATATATCACTGAATATAATTAAAGTGACATTTTCGTATATATAAAAACCGATTTTCATGAAACTTAATTTGTGTTGAAACACTCACAGTAATCAAATCTCACTCTTAGTATATATATAATGTACACTAGAAATCTCCCAGAAACAACTCACACGGCAAAACAACGCTTGCCTAGTCAGCTAGAAATATTATAAAAAGTATCTGCACTTATTTATAGTTTATGAAACTAATTTAACAATTTTATTATTTTTATGAGCATATCTTATAGAACACTCCGCACACAAACACTACAATAAAAAATGTCCCAGCGATTGTCGTTACCGCGTTCAAATAACAATAACAAAATTAACCCCTACGACATTAACATAACAAATTCAACACGTTCAACCTGCTCTGAATATATATAAAATATTTCAAATTTTTCTACACCGTTATGTAAGTTACTTATTATTTAATTTCCAAGTATAATATTTCCATTTTACTGTTACCGTCATCTTCTTTTTTTTTCGCGTTTAGCTACTACTAAACGTGACAGTTTTTCCATAGTATCACAATTGAAATAAATTTACAACAGTACTCACAGACTCGTCGCCAATGTACTGTTCGTACTTCCACCCAACAGCGTTATATCGGCTCTCTGCTTCACACACCGCACGCGCGTCCGTCCTCACCCGTGGTCGTAGTGAAAGTGAGTAATTCTCTTCCCTCGCCCCACTTCTATAACGCGCGGTGTGCAGGCATGAGACGACAGAATCTCCTTTATTATAAATCTACCTTCCATCAAAACTTCTATTCTTATTCACATACACTACACATAGTTTAATTAATTCGTTTATAATAAAAATAACAAACGAATGTCAGATAAGCATAGATCATGCATGATATATGAACATTTCACTTCTGTACAAATGTAGCGTAGGTAACGTTAAAATTGAGTACAAATTAATTTCAACTCTATAACCAATTTAATGCCAATAACTGTTTTTCTAATTCAAAATATTATTATTTACTAATAGAACTGCATTATACGGATGTAGAATGGCCATAAATATTTCATATTGCACAACAATCGACGTCCATATATAGGTAGTTGGTAGGCATCAATCGAGATGCTATATTATTATATACTTGATTACATACATTAGTTATGTTATTTTATCTGGGTCTTTGGGCCCAAAACTGAAGGAAATATAATTAATTTAAAAAATTGTGTTATACAGACGTCGAATGAGTAAAAACATTTATATTCTATAATATTAGGCATCCTATCGCCCATATATAGACATTTAACCCTTAATGCATATAATAAAACCGTTGAGATGTCAAATCTGTACATTTAATATTTTCAAGAAAAAATAACTGTAGTCGTCCCTAAACACCCTCCAAAACATGAAACAATAGTTTTTATTAATTTTGTCTGTTTATCTGTGCGTTTGTGTCCGCTAATCTCAGAAACCGCTGATCCGATTTGGTCGCGGTTTTCACTAATATATATTAGGTCCTTACATATGAAATTGGCGTTTTGTCGTACTGGCCACTTTGATCTCAAATATTACCTTTATGGTTAGGAATTCCAAATTCAAATTCATACAGCTATTTACTCATGCATTTGTGTTTCAAACCCCCTAATTCATTTGTTTTTTCTTCTTTTGTTTTTTTCTTTGTGTCACTCTGTTTACAAAATGGAAAACATGAAATATCGCGTTATTTACGAGTATGAGTACCACCGTGGCACCAGTGCTGCAGAAACGGCTCGAAGGATTAATGATGTGTATGGTGACGGTGTCGCAAATGAAAACACAGTGCGTTTTTGGTTCCAACGTTTTCGTTCTGGAAATTTCGACCTACAGAACAAGCCTCGTGGACGGCCGGAGACCAAAGTTGATAATGAAGAATTGAAGGCTATTGTGGAAGCGGATCCATCGCAAACCACGTCCGAGTAAGCTGCAGGCTCCGGTGTTAGTGATAAAGCTATTCTAATCCACTTGAAGCAGATTGGAAAGGTGAAAAAGCTTGAAAGGTGGGTACCTCATGAATTGAGTGAAGCAAACCGACAAACGCGCGTCGACTGCTGCGTTACGTTACTCAACCGGCACAATAATGAAGGAATTTTAAATCGAATCATTACCTGTGATGAAAAGTGGATCCTCTACGATAATCGGAAGCGCTCATCGCAATGGCTGAACCCTGGCGAACCAGCCAAATCCTGCCCTAAGCGAAAATTGACTAAAAAAAAGTTGCTTGTAAGTGTTTGGTGGACTAGTGCCGGTGTCGTTCACTACAGCTTTTTTAAATCTGGCCAGACGATTACGGCAGATATCTATTGTCAGCAACTGCAAACCATGATGGAAAAGCTAGCTGCTAAACAACCGAGGCTGGTCAATCGCTCTAGGCCACTGCTGCTTCAGGACAACGCTAGACCACACACTGCACAACAGACGGCTACCAAATCAGAGGAGCTTCAATTAGAATGTCTTAGACATCCACAATTTGGATAACTACTTGCAAGGAAAAAAATTCAACTCCGATGGGGCAGTCCAAACCGCCTTCAAAGATTTTATTGATTCCCGCCCGAATGGTTTTTTAGTAAGGGGATCAATGAACTACCTATGAGATGGCAAAAGTGCATACATAGCAATGGTACATACTTTGATTAATTAAATATATTTCATTAAAAAAAACGACTTTATGTTCCTCCCATAGAAAACGCCAATTTCATATGTAAGGACCTAATAGTAAGAAGTCTAACTTAACATATAGGGTATGCTTTATTTCAATCGGTCCGCAAATAAAAAAGAGATGTCAATTATAAGGTGAAAGGTCGTGTACTATGATACTGGTACTTGCATTTATAACGTTTTTCGGTGTTCATGAAGCAATCTTCCTTACTGGATAACATATGTTACCATGTCTAAGAGAAGCATACATCTTTTTATGAGAACTAGGCCGGTCTGAAGCTGATTTGTTTGAAGAATTTTTGATTCCAGTTTTTTAGGGCATTTGGACGCCGTTTTCATTAACATGGAGAAAGCCTCATTTTTTAGTTCCATTGGTCAGCAAATAAAAAATATGTCAATTTTAAGTTGGAAGGTCGTTTACTATGATAACGCTATTTGCATTTTTTCCGGTTTTCGTCGTTTTTCATGAGAAAAAGGCTGGTCTGAACTACTACGCATTTAATATATTCGTATTAATATCGGTCGTAATTTTGAAACCCGTTTTAAAGAACATAAGGTCGCTTTCAGGAATAATAAGCCACAAAATTCACATTTCGCTAAGCATTTGTTAGAAAGCGGTCATAAAGTTCCTAATGACCATTGTTTCGAAATACTGCACACCTGCGAAAAAGCTTGAAATTAAATATTTTGGAACAATTAGAAATCATTAAGCAAAACAATGGCACCCTCATTAACGAGCAGATAAATGTCTCTATTTCAAGCTTGTAGTACGTGTTCCGAGGTAAAATAAAGGGTGGGGATGAACCAAGTACTATTTAACAACGCTTGTTCGGATAACGCTTCGCTTTGCGATTTTGTCGTGGAGTCTATCTCCTGATGATGCTTCGGTTGCGGGGCGAAACGATTGTTGAGTTTGTGATAGTGAACCTGTGTAGTGCTTGTGTATTGTGGTGGAGGTTTGTGCATGTGTTTTTACGAATCCTGCACGTATCGGGTATAAAAATACTGATAGTCCACTATACATTAAACACTATATATATTTTCTATTTACTGTATCGCGGATTATAGCAAAATAATTTTATTATTACTTTTGCTTTTATGAAGTCAAAAGTGGGCTTTTCATCATAGAGCATATGAAAAATCGAAAATAAATTCTTTGAACTTCGCCTAATTAAGTCTGAAACAGCTTTTTTTATATGTTAGTGTAACGATGTTCGTTACCTCATACTTACGTACACAATACACAAATTGGCAACGTCGCATTTTATTGGATGCAAAATAGTCGTAGAATTGAATGTTATTTAATTAGTATACACAGGAAGCCTGACGATTAGGAGTCTAAAGGGGAGTCTTAAACAACAGCGATTTGCATGATGATATACATATATTTGTATATTAAAACAGTTAATTTTTCCAAGAAAATAAGTTGCTTACCAATATTCCTAAACGTTTATTAGCCAGTATTCGCCGAAAGCACTGGCCTAAACCTAGTACAAGTGATGGACGTTACAATAATGCAAAATGAAAGGATGCCTGATATGAAGCGGGATGTATATATATATATATATATATATATATATATTATCTACTTTTTTACTATATAAAATTAAATATATTACAATAGCAGGCGAATTAAATTATAGTATAATATTAAATAGCGATTTCTATAAATATATTGTAGTACATATATTAGCTAGATAATTATTTCATACTCGGACTTCCCTCGACAGGGATCCGGCAGAATATCAGCGCTGTTGGTATTCTTTTACCTCCAGCATTAAGCTGAGCCAGAACCTTTTCATTGGCACGACACATTCTAAATTTACTTTCTACATAATGTCTGTTGTTATTTCTCTCTGTATGTAACCTGTTTATTTTGTGTTGTGTGAATGAATAAAGCTATTCTATTCTATTCTATTCTATTCTATTCTATTTTGATGGATTTGTTTTCTGAAAAGATGCAGGGAAACATTGAATATATCCGGGGCATTAATTTGATTATAAATTTTTATTTTTATGAGGATTGGTGAGTTAGCGCCCAAAATTGTAGAACGATGGGGAAAATATAGAAGGCTAGAAGGTTATTTGATAGTGTTCTTGGGTATCGCGAGTAATCACCAGAAATAAAATTAAATCTTATTATATCGTCTCTTTACAAGAACTACGTGATATTTTTCAAACCACAACTATACAGGAGAGCAATTTCAAACATTTAAACGTTGATAAATTTAAAAATATCGATAATTTTATCGTGTAAAAACAATAAAATTGTTGTGGTAATTAATGTGCTTTCTGATAGTAAGTGAAAAAGATATAAAAAAACTTTTATGAGATGTTACGTGTTCTTGTAAAGCGCGATATTATAAACATGAATGTTTGTCGGTATCTCCCTTACAGATTCTATAACGGCAGGGCAGATTTAAATGAAATTATTAAACATAATTATCAGTCTACATATTTTTTAAGCTTTAACAAGTATCTTAACAAGTCTTAAAAGTACTGATTTTGTGAATTAATTACGTCTTATAGTTATCCAATTGATAAATTATTGATATATAGAATAAGGCGTTACTTGGCGGAGTCAAGTAATACAAAAGTAAAGCAAAATAATTTTATTATTACTTTTGATAACTTATCGTTAAACCTCGCAACGTCACAATTTCTTACAATTAAAAAATTACAAAAGCTGTCTTACATAACTTACACTAAAATAAACTTGAACGGACCAGGATTACATTTTCTTTTACCCGAATACGGGATCGCTGCATACATGTCTCTGAAAAATAATATAATTCATAGAATTGGTACAAAGTTTTGGGATCTTTAAGTGAAAGTTCTTGAAAATTGCAGAAATTATCACAAAATAGATACGGTACGGCGCGGTGCGGTGCGGTACGGTGCGGTACGATACGGTGCAGTACGGTGCGGTACTGTGCGGTGCGATGCGGTATGCAGAACTTTTGGAAAATTTAAACTCTAAATAATGAAAGCGATCTTTAAGTAAAAGTTCTTGAAAATGATGGAAAATATCACAAAACAGATATCACAGTTTGTATGGAGTTAAAACCAACAAGAATCTCTTGTATGAAGCCTTTTAGAAATTTTATTTATATCTAAGCTATTGGCAGAGACAATCCTACCGTAAACATTTAAGCTATCACAGTCGCAACCAGGTGGACAGTCTTCATTCGATGGCTTTGACGGCTTCACCACTGAAACAATTTTTCTATTTAATTTCAAAAATATTCTCTAGATATGTTTAAAATCTCCTAACTTTGACCAACTAGGTGCTGGTAGGTTCTAAAGAATTACTTATTATTTATGTACCATAAAAAAACGTAAGAAAAACATTATTAATAAAAAAAAATAAAACAGTAAAGTAAAAAAAAAGGTCAACTTATCGCTTTGACAGATACTGGGACAATTTATAGTCAAGCAGTTTTGAAACGTAGACATAATTAAAAAAAAGATTGGCGATGTACATAATAGACAGAGTAGGAACCGACATAAGCTTGCGGTCACTGCTTTGCGCCTTGCAAAAGTACATAAGTCGTTTGTGGGTTTGGGTATAAGATTCTATAATAAAATTCCGAAATCTACTTTAACTTTACCATTACAGCAGTTTAAAAATACTATAAAAAAAGGCTAATTCAGAAAGCCTATTATACTTTTGAAGATTACTTCGACGATAAGAATGACAGACGTTATGAAAGACGTGGATATAGCTATTCTACGACCATGTACAAGACATTAATAACTACATGTAACTAGTAATAAGAATTATTCTTTGAAAAGAGCAACCGCCGAGTTTCTTGCTGGTTCTTCTCGGTAAGAACAGCTTTCCTATCCAGTAGTAGATGTTGACGATTCAAATTTTGAATTAGAAATTTGAATTTAAAAAATTAAGAATTATATTATGTAGATGTTTGTGATGCAGAAAATGATTTGGATGAGACCTGATAAAATATCTTCATATTACAGGTTTATATGCACATTTAATAACAATGAATTAAACTTAATCGTTAACAAATCAATTTATTTATTTAGGCAACGACAAATACATCGTTTACGACAACATCAAACATCTATACATATTATAAAACAAAGTTCCCAAAAGCTGTCTGTTTCTAAGTGAACGATTTTTCTAAAATTCTACTGAACGAATTTTTGTACGGTTTTTATTAAAAGATATTGGAGTTTTTGAGGAAGTTTAAGTTAATAGTACATTCTCCGGAACGGCTTAATTGATTTTGATAGGATTTTCACTGGAAAATAAAGGAGGTTGTGAAGAAAAGAAAAGCTACTTTATATCCTACAACTCCCGCAGGATCGCGATATACACTGTAAAAACTAAGTGACACAATGATTTCGACGCGCGCGCTATCGATTTAACTTGGGGAATAAGCAATTAAATAATTTTTATTTTCACAGCAAGTTATTATAAACACTGGTTTTTGTTAAATGTAAAGTGAATTAGAGATGGTGACATCGTAAGCAATAAATACAGTTGATATTGCGTTATAGCAAATCAATAAAAAGAAAATACTATTTTATCCCATCGTCGAGCAAATGGAAATCCAAGTTTTTAAATCTTACCCCTGGAGTCATACTGGCCAATACTTTTTCCATTGGTGATACTTCATTTATACTTTTGTCTATATTTCAATGATTCAAATTCAAAAATTATATTAAAGGCACGACCTTTATGATATGGCCCTCATGCGTCGTTATATTTTTGTCAAAACAAAATAAATAAGAAAGAAGATTATTATCACGAAATTACGAAAATCATAAAATATCAAATCAAAATCAAAATAATCTTTATTCAAATAAACCATTTCAGGCACTTTTGAATCGTCAAGTATCAATATGATTAATGAAACTACAACTGGTTCGGAAATTTGCTCTTACCGAGAAGATCCAGCAAGAAACTCGGCGGTCAATCTTGTAAATATTTTCAATTATACATTATTAAACCGCTGTCTTGTATGAAACTGAAAGGATTTTCAAATCCAGGCATTCTTATCGTCCAAATAATCTTCAATTTTGTAATATACTTTACGTATAAGCATTTTTTTA
Organism: Morpho deidamia; assembly: GCA_947086505.1. NCBI lineage: Eukaryota > Metazoa > Arthropoda > Insecta > Lepidoptera > Nymphalidae > Morpho > Morpho deidamia. Next base: position 10,449,283 of record CAMTZC010000009.1, read on the forward strand.
CACTTATATGATTCGTTATTTAATGATTTTCAAATCAGCTATTTAAAAAAACTGTCCTATGCCTCGCTGTTACAGATGAAATATCAAAGACACTTACTCACAAGTCCACTTAGTTTCATTATAAGTCTGATAATTAAATTGACAAAATGAAAGGAAACGTGTTCCCAGTTTCTAACACCAACAAGATATGCAGTTAATGATGCAGTCGAGCATAACTGTGATGGATAACTGTAAATAAAAAATTGACATTGATGCTAATGCTTAGATAGAGTAAGGCTTATTTAGATATAAGCAAGGAATACAAATAACATTAGACATACTCGTATATTTATATGGCAATCGTTGTTTTGCCACATAGTTTATTTACAGGAAATTTCTTTACATTATAACAAATAAAAAAATATCCAAAAAAATATTGGGTTGGACAAGAAGTTGATTTTATCTTTATTTTAAGGCACTTTTGTCTGTTCAGACATGACAGCCAAGAAGTTATTTAATGGTATGCACAATTGGTATTCGACGAGTAGAATAGACCCGTAAAATACGTAGGCAAATGACAATAGTACATATCGGTATTATCTAAATTGTATTAAAGAGATTAAGCAGTTGTTAAAAAACTTGCTTGCTGGATGGTTTAGTCGCGTGCGCTGCGTACACCAGCAGAGTAACGCTAAAGTGATGTACTAAAGAACTGTAGATCTATAAAAATACTACAAAAAAGTCCGCGATAGCGTGCTTCTATCTCTTACGGTTCTCACAAAAACTCACAATAACTACGTTTATGATCAAAATTTCAATATTTGGAATTTGTTTGTGACAACTGATTTCGACGCGGACGAAGCTGCTGAATTAGCTAGTCTATAAATAAAAGGTATTTATTTGATTTGGTTTAAATGAAGCGACGACATCAAAAAAGTTACAAGAAGTCCCCGAATACTAACAGCACAAGATGGAGGTGGCGTGGAAATCCAATGAAGAGATCTATTTCATAAAGAGAACATTCATTAGTAGAAGAGAGGGGGACACGTCTTGTTATCCCCGATGCTACCCTCATTAATACCCACCCATGAGCAAACTTTATGATCTAAGTTAATTAGGCTCTTAATTCATACGGAACGTCAACGGCTTGTCATGGTTTCTAACCCCGAGCGTGCACCAAGTACACAATAATAAAATAATTTCCTCTAAAAAGACGCGAGGGGGCCTATGCCAGCAGTCGATGACTTCAAAAGTCAAATTTCGAGAAATTTTGCATATAACGGTTGCTTCCATTTACGTCCATTATTATCATGATGATGAGCTAATACAAACGTAAATAGTAAATGCATAGAGAGCAACGTTAACGTTAAGGCCCTTATATTCTTATATTGGTCAGTCGTGGGCTCTAACAACATATCCAATGGCGGAATTCCTAGTTACCTCATCAGCTTTTCAGTAAATTTCGCTACTCAAGTCTTTATGTCGACGTTCCTTAATGCTAGTAGATCTTCTATGAACTCATGTTGTGTCTGTTCACATTCAGCCTATTGTAAAACCATAGACCTTATGGGTTAACGACATACTAGCATTTAAAAGCCACATTTATCCACTAGCCTTCAACAAATATGCAACTTCGTTAATTTCCGTATTTATGTAGCGTAGGAAGTCACAAAATTTCCGATTACAGTTCGGAAATTAGTCTTACTAGGTTGTTTTCAAGTATTTTTTATGACATCTAATTTGAAAAACTATCAAGGCTACTTTTTCAATTGACCACAACCTTGCACTTCTACCTGGGTTTTTACATAAATCCGAGTGTATATAATGAAAAGCGTTATGTTTCAGATCAGACGGTGAGATTATCTCGCGAATCGTTATTCTAATTTATCAATTTAAATACAAATTTATCAATTTAAACAATCAAAATGCCCGCTCCCTGTGAACCATGCAAAGGTAAGGTTATATAGAACGTTTAAAGATATTTTTTAACTTACGATGTCCAAGTCTGGAATATTTTAAACTGAAATATATCTGTTATATAAATTAAACTTCTTTTGAATACTTATAAAAATAAATGAATTTCAATTATAACAAAAAATACAAACCAAAAATCAAACAGATTTGTAAGGTATGTTGTGACTTAGTTAGTGCGGCCATGACTTAATAAAATTGCGTATTTGTACTTCTGCTGGTTTGTTAAATGAAGGTTCGAACAAGAAGAAAACTTGGTGGTTGCTCTTTTCAAAATATAATTATGTGCTATTGCTATCTTCTTCTTCTTCTTCGTCAGCCGATGGACGTCCACTGCTGGACATAGGCCTCTTCATGGGATCGCCACACCACACGATCTTGCGCCGCCTGGATCCAGTGGCTCCCTGCGACCTTTTTGAGGTCGTCTGTCCACCTCGTAGGGGGTCTACCGACGCTGCGCTTTCCGGTGCGGGGTCGCCATTCCAGCACCTTAAGACCCCAGCGCCCATCGGTTCTCCGCACTATGTGCCCCGCCCATCGCCACTTCAGCTTCGCGACACGCTGAGCTATGTCGGTGACTTTAGTTCTTCTACGGATCTCCTCATTCCTGATTTGATCTCGTAGAGACACTCCGAGCATAGCTCGCTCCATCGCTCGCTGAGCGACTCTGAGCTTTCTTAAAAGGCCCATAGTGAGCGACCACGTTTCGGATCCGTAGGTCATCACTGGCAACACGCACTGTTCGAAGACCCTGGTCTTCAGACACTGAGGTATTTCGGACGAAAAGATCTCGCGTAGCTTCCCGAACGCTGCCCATCCGAGTTGGATTCGGCGGCTAACCTCTTTCTCGAAATTGGACCTACCCAGCTGGACCGTATGTCCCAGGTATATGTACTCGTCTACAATTTCGAGTGCAGAGTTCTCAACGATGACCGGGTGGAGCGGAACATGTGAGTTTGACATGATTTTCGTCTTACTCATGTTCATTTTAAGGCCCACCTGCTGAGACACTCTGCTGAGGTCGTCGAGCATTGTGTTAAGGTCCTCCAGACAACCTGCCATAACGACTATGTCGTCGGCAAATCTAAGGTGAGTGATGTACTCGCCGTTGATGTTGATGCCGTATCCGTTCCAATCCAAAAGCTTAAAGACATCTTCCAATGCAGCGGTAAACAGCTTCGGGGAGATGACATCTCCCTGTCGCACACCTCGCCGCATTTGGATTGGTCTCGTAGTTTTGTCTTGGATACGGACAGACATTGTGGCGTTTTCATACAAACACTTCAACACTTGGACGTACCGATAGTCGATTCGGCATCTCTGGAGCGATCTTAACACAGCCCATGTTTCCACCGAATCAAAGGCCTTCTCATAGTCCACAAACGCCAAGCAAAATGGCTGGTTATACTCCTCGGTTTTCTGTATAACCTGCCGCAGCGTGAATATGTGGTCTATGGTACTATACCCTTTTCGGAAACCGGCTTGTTCGGGAGGCTGGAAGTCGTCAAACCTACGAGCGAGACGATTCGTTATGACTCTCGAGAACAGCTTATAAACATGATTCAGCAGCGTGATGGGTCTATAATTCTTCAATAAGGTGTTATCACCTTTCTTGAAGAAGAGAACCACCACGCCCCTGTACCATGCTTCCGGCATAGTGCCTTCGTGAATGACGGAATTGAACAATCGCTGAAGGACTTTAAGTACCGGTTTACCACCCGCCTTCAGGAGTTCGGTAGTGATTCCGTCATCACCTGGAGCCTTGTTGTTCTTAAGTTGTTTGAGAGCCATACTAATCTCGTATAGGCTGACGTCCGGGATATCTTCGGTGTAGTGTCGGGTCAACTTGGCTCTTGGGTCTTTTGCCAAATTGACAACAGGCTGTTGTGTTGACGTGTATAACTGCCCATAGAACCTCTCAACCTCTCTCAAAATCTCAGGACGAGATGAAATGATACTACAGTTATCGGTTTTCAATCGCGTCAGCTGCCGCTGCCCAATAGATAGATCTCTTGCGAACACTTTTGAGCCCCTGTTACGCTCAATAGTCTCTCGAATGAACTCGGTGTTGAAGTGTCGCAGGTCGCATTTCTGCGCCTTAGAAATCTGTCTATTGATCAGACGGTAGCGCGTCGCATCTACCGAAGACTGCAGCCTCATTTCGTTCCTCTCATCCATGAGCTTGAGAGTCTGGGTCGAGAATTTATTGGGTCTTTTACGGTGTGTCTTATAAAATTTAGACCCCACCGTATGGACAGTTTCCACCAGTCTGCTGTTTACATCGTCCACAGAAGCGCAGTCGGCTAGGCAATCGAAACGGTTCATTAGCTCGAGTTGGAACTTCTCGGGGTTTTGGATATGAGCTCGAGTTGGTCGGAGCGTAGACTTCACCAATCTGGATCTTTCCAGCTGTACGCATATATTCAATGTGCCTCTAACCATGCGGTGATCACTCCCGGTCTTAACGGTGTTGATCACAGAGACATCATTGAATATATGACGCCTGGTCGACATGATGAAGTCGATCTCGTTTCTCGTGGAACCGTCGGGACTGATCCAGGTCCATTTTCGATGCGGCCGTTTCTTGAAGAAAGAATTCATCATGTAGAGGTCCTCTCTCTCCAAGAAATCGGCCAGCATCTGGCCCCTGTGGTTCCGTTGCCCGTATCCAAATTGCCCTACTCTCACCTCTGTGCCGCTTCGCGTGCCCAGCTTTGCGTTGAAATCCCCCATCACAACAATGTAGGAGGTTTTCGAGGCATGCATGGCTCTAGATAAATCCTCATACATAGCCTCTACCTCCTCGTCCGGATGTGCCGATGTCGGTGCGTAAACCTGTATGACCTTCAGCGAATACCGTTCGGTAATTCTGAGTATAAGGAACGCGACCCTGCTCGACACACTCTCGACTTGAACAATGTTGTTGACAAGGGACTTGTGGACGAGAAACCCGATACCACCCTGGGACTGTTGCTCTCCCTCCCGGTAGTAAAGCAAGTTGCCGGATTTTAGGATCATCGTATCCTCCCCCTCTCTTCGGACTTCGGATAATCCTATCACATCCCACCGCAACTTGCTTACTGTTTCTTCCAGCTCGAGTATCTTTTCGTCTTCCCTCAAAGTGCGTGCGTTGTACGTTGCCAGGTCCAGTCGTCGGGGTTGGCAGCGGAATCTCTTCCGGAGATTCTTGACACCCCCTGCCCCGCCGTTACCCAAACCGCTGCCAGAGCTGGGAATAGCGGAGCTGCCGGGAACTAGGGGCTGTGGTTTCTTTTGTGATGCCATGAAGGGTTTGCCGATAATCACCACGCTTGGCATGCGGGTTGGTGATCGCAGTGCTGACCATTTTGCACCGACAGTGCTGCTGCCCACTGTCAGTCTGGTATTTAGGTCAGCAAAATGAAATGGTTATACCGCCATTTATCGGTCGCCAGAGCCTCGTCGGTTGATCTGCAGGGTGCACCGCGTGCAGGTGAGGTTGACAATTGAGAAGACTGACTGGGACGAGCCTCCCCCTTACACCCCTATTGCTATTGCTATATAAATATGAAATTATTTTGCTATACTCCGCAAAATATCGCCTAATTCTATAAATTATCAATTGCTATGTTGTGTGAGATAAGAAAACAGTTAAGTCCACATATTTTCAATACTTATATAATTCTAGCATACTAGGTTTTACGTTTCATATCAAACAAATTACTTATATTATATTGCTTATATTTTATCCAGTTATCTATTATTAATTATTGATTAATAACGATTGAATTATATGCTTTACTCATTGCTTTATGAAAGCATCTCTTAGTAAAGTTTATCTCGAAGATATTACTAATTAGTATTATCAATCTCTTTTCTACTTTTCGTCTCTCTATAATTAGTATGTGTCTTTGTTCTTGTTTTTTGGTTTTTGTTATTAATTAACGTTTGTATATATCTATCTATCTATATTCGGTATCTGTATTCGGCGGATTAGAATAAATAAATAAATAATAAATATATGGGACATTTACACACACGGTCGTCCATCCCCAAAGTAAGTAACTTAATACTTGTGTTATGGGTGACGGACAACTGGTAAATATACTACATATATAGTTTTAAATACATACTTAAATACATATATACACCCAGACTTGAAGAACCAACAAATCCTAAATAGAAAATGTTTGTTCTCGGCGGGAATCGAACCCGCGACCCACGGAGCCGAAGACAGAGTCACTGCCAACTGAGCCAACGGGCCAGAATAGACCACCCTCATTTCTTATCGAGGTGTCATAAAAGGTGGCAAAGGTAAGTCGACCCACCGTGTGGTATCCGGGTGAGTAGAATAGACCACCCTCTTTCTTACCGAGGGGTCGTAAAATACTACTAAGATAAGTTGACGTCAGGTAGGTGGCCGGTCGTAAAATACGTAGCCAAATCATGTTTGTAACATGTTGTGCTAATCCCACTTAGAGCGGGATAAGGGTACGAGGATGATTATGTATATATCTTTTTCTACTTAATGAATGTTCGTTCAACAGATACCTGCAAGGATTCTGATTGCAAGGAGGATTGCAGCACCGACAAGTGTGGCGACTGTTGTGATACGGGTAGTGGTGGGTATTTTATCATCAACAAGTTTATGAATAGATTTTAGTAATGACGTTTATTATTGCAAAAAATCCAACACGTTAAAAAGCCTCTGATTTCTTTGTTTATGTTTGATTGGTTTGAATTACAATTATTCTTTCTGATAGCAGGATACGGATGCTTTGAGCGATTTAGTTTCAAAAGAAGCATCTTTAAAGGCTTCTGTTTAATTTGCCTTGCATGTTTGTGAAGGTGGAAACTTGCAAATTAAATTTAACCGATTTTCCAATGACAATGCAAGTTTATGCTAAGCGTGATCTTATGCTACTGCCAGTATTGAGTTCAGACAAGGGAACTCCTCTACGGATAACAGTAGGGACATGAAATTTTGTTGAAAGCTTATTTAAAAAACTTATATTAAATTGACTTGTTAATGTTATACATATAGGCTCAACGCGAAGTACGCAATCATTTTGGCATAAAGTAAATCCTTCTGAGGATACAGTTACTTTTGACGAAATAGTCAATAGTGATGAATTTAGATAGATTAAGAATAATGTGCTAATAGAGACTACCCAATGCTCCTCAAAAAAAGACAAACAACTCATCCTCGTCTTAGGATAAATCAAAGTTAAAGACAAACAACTCATCCTCGTATTGGGATAAATCAAAGCTAAAGACAAACAACTCATCCTCGTATTGGGATAAATCAAAGTTAAAGACAAACAACTCATCCTCGTATTGGGATAAAGCAAAGCTACAGACAAACAACTCATTCTGGTATTGGGATAAATCAAAGTTAAAGACAAACAACTCATTCTCCGTCTTTTGTTATTGAGGTATCGTTTCGTGGCCTTACGTAACTATGGCTTGGGATTACCAGATTAATGAATCTAAAATTTTAATGAAGCTAATTTGAGTAATTTCTTTTTCTTTCAGGTGGATGCTGTTAAATATGGAGAGACTAAGTTATGCGAATGCTATTTATCGATGTTGTAAAGTGTTTTATTTATAAGCTCTCAACAATAAATTTTATGAGCACTTATTTCCCGTTTTTACTAACGCAACTGATTACCTTAATGAAAATTAAAAAAATAATAATCCCTTTAGCTATGCTAGACAGCTATTAGAATTATCTCTCTCTCTTTCTTTCTCTCATCAATCAATAGACATCCATTCTTGGATATAGGTCTCTTTCAAGGACTTCCACGCTACATGATCTTGTATCGCCTGGATTCAGTGGCTCCCCGCGACCTTTTGAAGGTCGTTTGTCCACCTAGTGGGACGTCTGTATGCACTACATTTTCCGGTGCGGGGTCGCCAGTCTAGCTCCTTGAGTCCTCAACGACCATCAGTTCTTCAAACCGTTTACCCCGCTCATTGCTACTTCAGCTTTGCAGCCCGTTCAGCTATCCGTACGTCACTTTGAAATTATATACAAGCTTCAAAGTTACTTACTTGACGCAAATAAATCAATTCTCAGTTAAGAAAGTTACTACCAAGTAAATATTGAAAAGAATCCCACTATTTTTTAACTATAAAAAAGTATTTTAATTTTCTTTTAACCAATACTTAAAGGAAGGAAAATATATCATGATAGGAATTTATCTTTCTCAACCGATGAATATCTATCGGACATAGTTTTCTTAAATTTTGATTTTGACCTGACAGTATTCAGTTCTCTTAACGAATTCACAGTGCTAAGGGGCGCAACAAGCTAGCATAAAAGTATTGTCGAGTCTCTGAAGTACGACGTTCTCCGATGCTAGTTGCTCTACCAGCTTGCAGGAAAGTTGTCCTAAGGAACCTTTCTATACTGGAACATGACTTAAAATGTGTAGTAGAGTTGACTGTGACTATTGAGTGTTTTGACGAAAAATCACAACTGAACGACGTCAGAAAACAGGGATCTATCTCCTTTTCCATGGAAAAGTCACGATATTTGTGTGTTGTAATTTGATCTTTCACGTTGCATTGGATGCTTTTATTTCCGATGGGTCGATCTAACCATAGATAAGTGGTGGAAGCCACTACTACAAACAGATTCGGATGTACTTTTGAATCGTCAAATGTTTTTAAAGAAGCTACCACTGATTCGGAAGTTTGCTCCTACAGAGAAGAACCGGCAAGAAACTGGGCAAGTACCGCTTTACTTGGAGAAATTACAATTTAGGTTGAAATTTAATTTAATTTCACATTTATATAATTGATTGATATTAAAATGAATTACAGGAAGAGTAAGTCAAATTAGAGATTCTAGAAGAATTCAGAAGATTTATTAACTGATGCGGCGCCTAAATATTAAAAATTTTATTATCTTACAGTATTGAGTTTTATTTATCTGATTTTTATATAATTAATATGATGACACTATATAACATGATATAAGTAATATGTGACACCAAGCGACACACGGCCCTAGAGCTGTGGTCACTGCCGCGAACGGACCAGTCAATTAAATAAAATCAAAATTTATAGCGTATAATATGAAAATAATATTGTCATTACTTCTGTATTATGATCTCCATAAAGCGATAAACGAGAATAAAAAAAAACAAATGAGGGTCAACAGAACATTTATATAACGCAATAGAAAAGAATGATTGTGATCATGAACATTACAGAGAAGGATATAGGAAAGCAAATCTCGAGAATACGCGTCGCTCGGGAACTTATCGAGCTACGACGAGGCCTTGGTATGGTTTCGTCCATGATTAGCAGCAACCACCTGAAAATAGACAGAAATAGTACAATAATAAAAACGCACCATCGGTAAACCCCCTACGAAGTTGACAAACAAAGGGATCTACTGAATCCGAGCGGTACAAGATTATGTGGTGTGGAGATCCCGTGAACATAGGTCATCTATGTTCAGAAGTGGACGTCCATCGGTTGAAAGAAAAAGAATAAATAGTTAAGTAGTATTATAAAGTTACTAGTCGTTAATGAGCCTAATGAATATTCCGTTGCGCAACTGCGCCAGGCAAATCGAATCAAATCAAAATAATCTTTAATCAAATAAGCTCTTTGGAGCACTTTTGAATCGTTAAGGCTCAATATTGTTACTGAAGCTACAACTTGTTCGGAATGTTGCTCTTACCGAGAAAAACCAGCATGAAAGTCGGCGTTCAACATTTTTACATTATTAAACCGCAGTATTGTATAAATACCAGGATTTTCAAATCCAGGTATTTATATCATCCAAATAATCTTCAATTGTGTAATATGCTTTAGCAAATTTCGTATACTTAATTTAAACCTGCAGCCAGTGATCCTGCTTTCAGCTCCGCGAGTCGCGGATTTGATCGCCGCCTAGGGCCTACATTTCGTTAACTGTATCTATTATGAATTGATTTAATTAATTTCAATTTATTTTGATGGATTAATACGAAATTTATAAACGGCTATTTATTTGTTATACCTTTAGAAGTGCAGTCGTTACAGCCTTTATCTTTGCAGACGCAGGAGTCTTGGCAGGGGCCGCTTTTGCAGGTATCTGTGGAGAAGAGATCATGGTTATATATAAATATCGTAAGCGTTTGGATACAAATAACAATATCATATTAAAGTTTAAAATTTGCATTAAAATAAGCGTTTTTAAACGCTTTATATTAGTTTAACCAGTATATTTAACCGGTTCCTTTTAAGCTATCTAATATCTGTATTAATATATATTTTTTTGTAATGAAGAGGCAAGATATATAATTTTATATGATTGTTATAATTTAATTTACAATGGAACACTATATGAAAGTTAATGCATAGTATTTACGCAATATTATTATAATATATTTACCATATATTTAAAAAATTATATAATATATTTATAATATATAAATATAATATATTTAAAAAAAATTTAGTATATAGTCTTATTTAAAAAAAATGAAATGTTTTGTTTACAAAAAAAAGATGTGATTAATTGAAACAATTATTGTTTAAAATATAAAAATTATATGTTTATTTTAAAAATCTTTATTTAATACAAAATTTAGTAAAAAATAATAATTTGTAAGCTATTTTATGATAACATCCACTTTGGATTTACAATTACCTAAAACATCAAATACCTTGTTCTAAATCGTTCTGTCAAAATTTTATTATCAAAATAATTTACCAAAATTTTAAATCAACGCTAATGGAAAATTGGTTCAAATCTTTGTCCAGGATTATACAAGCGATTTATAATTTGAACTTTTTGAAGAAAGTATTACTTACCTTTGCAGGGTTCACAGGGCGAAGGCATATTGACAACCAAGCGTCTATGATTCAACTATGCGTCGATATAGTTTATACCATGTTTTATACGAATAGCGCGGTTTAAAAAACTGCGATAAATAACCGGAACAAGGTTGCACTATTGTCATGGATGCGATGGCCACGTTAAACTTGATAAACAAATTAAAAAAACTCAATGAAAATGTATGTTCTCAGTTCAGAACCCTGTATTGCTTCGACTTTAAGAATTCCGTCCAAATAAACATAGCGTTTAAAAGTTTTTATTTTTATTTTTATTTATAACAAATATGTACAAGTTATATCTATCTTAAATTACTTACACGCTACTACTATACAAATCATGCCCACGTGGAATGGTGCCAAGAATGCTGGCAGCGTTTCGGCGTTGAATCGCTAAGCTGATTCTTTGTGCGAAAAAGGAGCCAGCCCTCTTGTCACGCGAAGAGGCGATCAACCGAGGTGTTAAAACGGATAAAATTTCTTTGCACTTTGGCTCCATGGTTAAAAGTTGCTCAGCAACATTATTATTAATTACTACAATTGAGCTGTGATAGCCCAGCGGTGAGACCATGCGACTCTTTCAAGGTGGTCACGGGTTCAAACCACGGGCAGGCACCAATGAGTTTTTCTATTAAAAACTTATCTGTCTAATTGATAATTGCAGTTTATCATACGCTCTTTGGTGAAGGAAAGCGTCGTGAGGAACTTTAAGTCACCATCATTCATCATTCTCGTGCCCTTACCCATTCTAAGTGGTGTCGGCACAACATGTCTCAAACATGATCTAACATGAATTGGCTAGGTATTTTACGACTCGCCTCCTGCTTCTAAAGAATTCTAGGGATATGTGTAACCTACCAATCCGCATTGGAGCAGCGTGGTCTTAGCTCCAACCATTCTCTCCAGAAACGGCGAGAGGAGGCCCTATGCCCAGCTGTGGGATTGTAACGGGCCGTTACTTTACTTTACAATACGTCGTAATATTCAAATTAAAAAAAACATGATTTTTTATTGGTTAATATTTGACGCTTCGACTTTTATCCCTATAATATAATTTACAATGGAAGCCGGGAAATCTGGAAGGGTCAGAAAATAGTTTAAGCACTGCTTCCCAATAGTTTGACCGGTATGTTGGCACAGGTGGCAGTGAGCCTGTTTTAAACTCCGATGGTCGCATGTTCAATTCCCGCCGAGAGCTAAAATTTTTTGAAACAATTTTTTTAGTTATTCTAGTCGGAGTGTATTTATGTAATTAAGTATTAACTGAAAATTATATGTGCACTAGCTGTGCCAGCGGCTTCGGCCACGTGGAAACCTGCGTGTCACAATTTTTTTCTAGAATTCAAATTTTAAACATAAATTAGTAATTGTAAATTAACCATAAAAGATAGAGACATGCTATCGCGGACTTTTTGTAGTAGTTTTATGGATCTATTATTTAGTACATTACTTTAGCGTATCTTTGCTGGTGTACGCAACGCGAGCTACTAAAGCTCCAAGCAAGCAAGTTTTTTAACAACTGCTCGATCACTTCAACAAAATTTAGATAAAACCGATATATACTATTTACCTAAACCATCCGGAGGTATTGCTCTATATTTTGGTGAAAGCCGTTCAAAAATCCGTTAAGTAGATTTTGAGAAAATCGATTACATACAGACAGACAGCTTTTTGGGACTTTGTTTTATAATAAGTATAGAAGATATATATACCAGTTGTCACCCATAACACAAGTATTGAGTTACACACTTTGGGGGCGGACGACTGAGTAATTTTCCCTTATATTTATTAAATCCATCATTTATGGCTTACGATAAAATCCTTCACAGTTTCTACACAGCATTATACTTGAACAATAAATCAACTTGTGGTACGGGGGTATAATAGAAAAATATAGAGAATCAAAATCAAACTTGGGACCGTGCAGCGCATCAACCACTAAACCACGGAAGTCCTTGGTACCTTTTAGTCCAACGCTTCCTTCAACATTATCTCGAGTGTCTTCTTTAGTACTTAAAGCTACTTGCTTACTAATTTTCCGCACGGATTCCGTTGATGAACATGGCGGAAAACCTCAGTGCGATGCATTTCCCGGGTTTTTATTGTCATAACCTTCGACTCATTATATTGAACGATATTTAAAACTAAAAATTAATTTTGATGACGCCAGTCGTTTCCTAACTCTGTTTTATGCATCAATGGCATCGATTAGTGAAAATGTTATACTAAAAGGTATTTACTTAAATTATTATTTAAGCCTTTTAAACCTTTCTATAGTAAATTATTTAAATCATTTCGTTATGTCTTTACTAAAAGGTTGCCTTTACATTTTGTTAATACAAAAGTAATAATAAAATTATTATCCCGATATATTCGCGATAAAATAAATAGAAAATATATGTAATGCTAGTTAAAACTTGCAAGATTCCACCTTCACAACTCTATTCAACTTGCAATGTCATAACGTTAACTTTTGTAAGGATACAAAAGTAATAATAACATTATTTTGCTATGATCCGCGATAAAGTAAATATAAAAAATATATATAATGCTAAATGTATAGTGGACTTTCCGTTTTTTCATACCCCATAGATGCAAGAGTCGTAAAAACACATGCACAAATCTCCAAAACCGCCAGCACAATACACAAGCATTTTTTTCAAAAGTCCAGGAAAATATGTATCAGTTTTCTACGCCTGACTTAGTTATGGAGCAATTATATTCAAGTAAATGTTGATATTATTTTTACGCCCCAAAAATTGCTGATATTAATCAAATTATATTTAAAAATAAGATACTTTCTCCTTTCATCTATATGGTATTTTCAAGTTTCTAGTTTTTCGATTAAAAATTTCAGGTATAATCTATATGTCTATGATGTTTTGATAACTTATATCGAATGTTTTAGACGTAATATATTTTAGACGGAATTCTTACGGTAATCATTTCAGTAGGCGAGAGAGGTCAGATTTTAAATTGTTCACAGAATAATCTTTATTAATAAATAAATATAATATAATATGGGACACTTACACACACGGCCGTCTGTCCCCAGAGTAACTTAATATTTGTGTTATGGGTGGCAGACAACTTGTAAATATACTACACATATAATTTTAAGTACATACTTAAATACAAATATACACCCAGGCTCGAAGAACCAACAAATTGTTTATAGAAAATGTTGGCTCTTGGCGGGAATCGAACCCGCGACCCGCGGAGATGAAGGCAGGGTCCGGGTCCTACCATCTGCGCCAACGGGCCAGTCCATCTTCATCATCATCATGGTCTTTTACCATTTTTCCAACCCTTCTTTTGCTTATGGAAAATATTGTCTCAAAACTATCCATCGGAAACTTCAGTATGTTTAGTTAGCGATATAAGAAAACTAGTATATTAACTAGTTATACTTTATTCTTTTCAGGCATGGAGGAACCTATCAAAATTGACTGTCCACTTGACTGCGAATGCAAAAAACTCTGTCCTCCCGATTGTATCTGCAAAAAACTGTATAGTTCTGATCATCTCAAGAAATTATCAACTAAAAGCAATATATTTAAGCTTATATTGAACGTCGCTGGCGTGTTATTTGCGGTATTTGCTACATATATGATTATAAGTACTGAGTCAACGTTATATTTAGTGTTTTGGGTCGGTTACTCAATTCTCAGAAGGCTGATGATTAAATCTAGATGTAAGGTTAAGAATGATTAGATCTCAGTGACCTTAGACTGTGTGTGACCTGTGATTTAAGTGATATAAGATTGCGTAGCGTGGAATTTTCTGGAAGTGACCCAGAAGTGGTCATTTATGGGTTGAAGTGTTGAAAAGCAAGAGTTTTAGATTAGCGACGTAATTACGAATTTGATAACATAAGGATTAAGATAGAATATTGATTTTAATAATCTTAATATATACATTTATGAAATTATTTAAAAAAATATCTAAAATAGTTTGTTAGACCATGGCTTGTAGTAAAATAGGAAGGTCTATATTTAAAATAAATATAATAAAATAAAAAATAAATAAATATAGTATTGTAAACCCATAATAACGGGTTATCTGAATGATATTCGTATATTCCTGGTTCCGTTTATAGAATTTCAGGACCAAGTTACCAAAGTCGGTACGAATATTTAAAAGAGTGTTATAAATTAAATAACTATGTGATTTCACCATGGAATCTCCTGATGATCCTTCGGTTTCGGGGCGAAACGGTTGTTGAGTTTGTAATAATGAACGTGCGTAGCGCTTATGTATTTTGGTGGTGGTGGTGGTGGTTTGTGAATTTGTTTTTACGAATTCTGCACGTATCAGGTATGAAAACGTATAGCCCACTCTACATTTAGGATTATATATAATTTCTATTAACTTAATCGCGGATTAAGAAAAATAATTTCATTATTACATTTGAATTAATAACAATTTAATAAAAATGATTTGGTATATTGTTTTTGGGAAAGTAAATATATAATTTTAAACTTAGCACACTTTACTTCGTCTACAACTGCTAAGTTAATATTTATAAACCTATTACCGTTTTCGGAGGTTTCTGAACTGATATTTAGTGTGTAATTGGGTAATTGGTGGTGGTACTATGGGTGTTAAACAATTTTGTTCAAGTGTCCCTCATATGAAATCGTTCTTCATCACAGAACTATTATACTGAGAGTATAATAATTAGTCTACTCTCAGTATAATATTTCTATGATGCAGTGTAAGTGAGAGTGTCACAATAAAAAGTGAGAGGGAAGATGACACTCGAATACTTCATCTTTGTCTAATCACATATAAAACAGAGAGACATAGATACACCCTCATTTTCCTTTTCTTTATTGTAACATGGCAAATTTTAGACTGTTTTCCCTGCTCTGGATATTAATTAATTTACTAAATTCTTAACTAGCTGTGCCAGTGGCTTCGACCGCGTGGATATGAGCGTGTCACAACTTTTTTCTACAATTCAAATTTAAACCTAAAAGTTGTTATTGTGAGTTAACCGTAGGAGATAGAGACATGCTATCGCGGACTTTTTTCAGTATATTCATAGATCTACAATTCTAGCACATTACTTTAGCGTATCTGTACTGGTTTACGCAGGGCACGCGACTAAAGCTCTCAGCGTGCAAGTTTTTTAGTAATTGCGCGATCTCTTCAACACAATTTACATAATACCAATATCTACTATTTAGCTTAAACATCCGGAAGTATTGCATGTATTGGTGAAAACCGTACAAAAATATGTTCAGTAGATTTCGAGAAAATCGATTACATACAGACACAGCTTTTTGGGACTTTGTTTTATAATAACTATAGATACCTTTTTTTTCGAACTGACAGTATGCTGTTAGCCCTAACGGCTTTTACAGCGTCACCGGGCGGGACGGGCGAGCGCAGAAGCATTGTCGAGGTTGCGAAATGCAGAGAGCAGAGCGCAGAAGCTCTACTAGCGTCGGGGAAGGGGTCCGTCGTCGTCGTCGTCCTAAGGGTGCCTCCTGTGAGGCCGGACCACGGCTTAGGGCGACGCGTAGAGAGTATAGATACCACTTTCCTCTATTTCTAAGGTTCTTTGCTCTCGTGCTCTATTGTCTCTGAACATTCTGTACATGGATAATGGATAGATCGCGATTGTGGTCATACAATATCAAATACTATGATCATGTCATCAAATATGTATGGCAGCAATATGATACATAAAATAACTTATAAAATTATTTAAGAGTATGTCATGCGGTACTCTTAAGTTCTTAGTCTCACGGTAAACGCATGACTGACAAAGCGTAGTGTAACTGTTACTACTTAGAATATTATCTGCTTCTTATATTTTACTAGAAATACGTACGGCTCTGCCCGCGTGAACTTCAGCTTTTAACATGTTATAGTCGTTCGAGTCTCGGCAGGAGACTGGCTCTCTGTTTTTTTTTCTTTTTTTTCGGACACTGTTGCTGTTAGCCTTGAAGGCTTTGACAGCGTCAGCGGGAGGGCGGGCGAGCGCAGAAGCATCGCCGGTTGTGATGACGTGGAGAGTGAGTCTCGAGCGAGGCTCGCAACCTCCTGGAGCGTCGCCTTAAGGGTGCCTCCTGTGAGGCCGGACCTCGGCTTAAAGCGACGCGCTGTGGAGGACTATATCGGACTGTGGAAGAGTCCTATTGTCATAACGGGCTGCCTTGGACGCCCCGTACGGACGGCGTAAGAAATCGGGGACCTCATCTTCGCCGGCGAAGACGTTGTGTGTGTCTGTGTGTGCAGTGCTCTGGCGATGGCGATCGTGTAAGGATCGTGGCTCTCTGATATCCTACACCGCTTTTTATACCTATTCCCCCCTCTAAACTACAATCGACATCGGTTTGTTACTACCCCCACTAAAAATTGTTGTAAAACGACCTCTTCAACTCAATTAACATGAAACCGTTATGTGCTATTAACCTAAACCTTTCGGAGGAATTGCACTACCTTTAGTAAAAACCGTACTAAAATCTAACTAATTTTTTATTGAATTTACAATAATTCAAATTTAAAGTCTCTTTTGCATACTGTGCTGCATATGCAATCCTCACAGTTATAAAGAAAATTACAGAAACATTTAAATCAAAATAATAAAAAAAATACTTACTAAAGTCTTACATACATACATACATAAGTCATAGTCATACATATTAATAAATGCCTTGTAACGAATTACCTAAGGATATTGACTTAATTTTTTTCGTGGGTATTTAATTTTCTTTTAGTTACTACGTAAGTACTACGACCTTTGCCTGCGATGCTATAAAATATTTATAATGAAATAGAAAATGTGTATATTTTTTTGGATTTATTTAGGATTACTTTCCTACTCAAAGTTTAATAACGCTATGCTTTTCTTTATCAAAATCAAGTGAGAGTCATTTCGATTGAGTTATAAATGGTTTAAACTGAGCATATTTATTATATTTTTTGGACACGCTATACGTTATCTATTTTAATTATTAGATAACACCATCTACCTCATTAGTCGAAATGTATAGATAAAATTTCCTCTTCTACATTTAATAAAAAAATTAGAATAACTTGTTATGTTTTTTTAAACTTGTTCTGATTTATCATTGCCTTATTTTAATATTTTAATTAGATGTATATTTAATTGATTGAGCTTAGTTAATTATAATTTTCTGTATCATCATGTTTAAATTAATTCAATACAACTTCATTTATTACAGTAAACATACAAAGTTTTTATATAAATACCACGAGAGGAATTTATTAGATTTTTTTTATTTCGATAAATAAACGCAAAAAAATATTAGAATATTAACCAGTGCTTTATACTTTTATATTATGTCTTTGGCACACTACTATTTTTTTATTCAATTATTATTATACATAGATCCCGGACCCGACAAGAAGTAAATACATTTTTGGGAGTACTCTGCGTTAATATTAGTGACAAGTAAAATTCTTGAAAAGCATTCATATTTTGGAAAGAACAACTCACTTGGAGTTGTTTTGTCTGTCCCTTATGCACTGCAAAATGGATGGACCGATTTTAATGAAATTTTCAGATAATCTTTAAATTGACCCAGCGCATATTCCTGTAAAGTTTAGTGGAGATCGAAGCATTTTTTTAAGTTGAGTTCTGTTTCAAAGGGAATTCGAAACCAGAACGGGCCACAGTAACAAGTGGCAGGACAGCTAATATACATATATAATTTTAAATTAATACTTTGTTACATAAATATACTCGAAATTCTTCGCTCTTCTCGTTCATTCTCGACTCGAAGAACCACCAAATTCGGGCAGGGAGTCGAACCTGCCACCCCCGCAGCTGAAGGCAGGATCACTGTACAACCCAGTCATATATGCTAATAAATGATAATGACCGTTGACCATAGATAAAGAAACTTTAACTTAAAACATTACTAAGACGTTGATTGATTGATGCATAATTAATTTTTGGATTATTTTTAATTATACAGGATGGTACCGACCATACGACATTAATTTTAATTTTATTTAACACCACATCTCAGTACCCTATAAAAAAACAGTTAACCCAGCATTATTTAGATTTAGATTTTGGTTTTCTTGTTGTTTCCCTCTTATGTAAATTTTAAAACAATTTTAGCAGCATTCGTACAAGGCGTGGGCTGAAAAGCAGCTGAAGTTGAGTGAGCTAATTTTAAGTGTAAAATGTAGTTTTCGTGATTAAAGATATTATTATTATTAAAATATTTTAGATACAGGAAATATTTTCCGCCGTGTGGTATCCGGCAGAATAGAATAGACCACCATCATTTCTTACCGAGGTGTCGTAAAAGGCGACTAAGGTAAGTTGACGTCAGGCAGGCGGCCGGTCGTAAAATACGTAGCCAAATCATATGACAACATGTATTTAACATGTTTTGCCGACCCCACTTTGAGTAGGATAAGGGTAGAGGAATGATGATGATGATGAGATACTGGAAATATTTTACGTTATTTAAAAAATAAACACGACTTATAGAGATCAATGACCTTAACCTATTACGACACACGAAACGAAAAATTCCTGAATTCACCTTATAATTTGTTATTCCAGCCTGCAATATGTTTTATGTATTACATGATTACAGTAATCTAACTTTAGTTTAGGACAACGGTAGATAACTGTTTATCAAAACGCTATAATTGAAAAATTAGAAAATTTTCCTTATTTTTAAGGGCATTAAAATATATTTTGGTAACGTGGATTGAAAATAATATATTATAAGTTAATGTTAGCTTTAAGCATCAATGACTTCCTTTCTACTTATCTCTTAAATTTGTTAATATTTAGGTTAAGGTACGATAGGGCTGTCATGTCTGAATAGACAAAAGTCCCTTAAAATAAAGATAAAAAAAAGCTTTGAGGTAGGCATATGAGGTTTCAGTTCACATTACTATATATAAATGTCGTTATTTACGAAGTCTATCACATCACTTTATATTATAAAACTAAGTTCCGCATTGCATCTGTTTTCAAAAGACTTAAAAACTACCGAATAATCTTTTTTTTAGATAACAAAATAAGAATAATATATATTTTCGATAGTCTCAGCACAGTTTCCGTAGTGTAGCGGTTATCACGTGTGCTTCACACGCACAAGGTCCCCGGTTCGATCCCGGGCGGAAACATTTTTTTACTTTAATTGTTTTCAATTTACAATTTTTTGTTTTATTTCGAAACGCAAATCGGCTTAACAAATTTAATTTTTGGACACAACTTATTAAAAAAAAGTGTAACATCTTTAGGAGTATCCTCTGCTATAAGTTGGCCTCAAAATATATCTCTAAAAACTAAAATACGACTTTATGACGTCACTACAACTTTAAGTGTTATTTATTATATTTTTTGCAACAGACGATTTAATTATTTGCACCAATATTGTATTTTTTGTGGTTGATCTATTTGCTAGGACAAATAAGTAAATATAAAGTTACTATGTATTTGATGCACATAATTTTACAAACCAGCTCTAACTGAGTTATAATAAGAATATATTTTTTAAATACATCCCACCCGATTTCTTTGGCTTGTCTCACCGTTAGCATTTTCCGAAACAATAGAAAAGTTTACGATTTAAAACTACTCCTTGAAGTATATTTATCTCCAACTCATTCAAATGTAATCTGATTACAGGTGAGATTCAAAATTTTATATCTCTCTATCATAAATAGCCTTATATTATAACTATTTATAATAAACATATAATTATATTATAAAACAAATTTCATATGCGCGCTTTAATAATTCACATTAACTACAGAGACAAAAGATAGTATATGCTATACAGGCTGTACGGTCGTCGATCTTTGCCTAATGGCCATCCAAAAAAAACAAAGTTCCCTATATTTAAAAAAATAAAACATACTTGGTGTTTAAAGACATAAAGTGTATTATACTATATAGGGGAACCAGCCTAGAATGTCTCATAAAGTAGTAAAGTAAAGTAACAGCCTGTTACTATCCCACTGCTGGGCTAAGGCCTCTTCTCTCCGTTTTTGGAGAGAAGGATTGGAGCTAAGACCTACCACCCTGCTCCAATGCGGATTGGTAGGTTACACATATCACTAGAATTCTCTAGAGATATGCAGGTTTCCTCACGATGTTTTCCTTCACCGAAAAGCGTGTGATAAATTGCAATTATCAATTAGACACATAAGTTTTAATAGAAAAACTCATTGGTGCCTGCCCGGGGTTTGAACCTATGTCGTCTCTAAAGAGTCGTACGGTCTCACCGCTAGGCTATCACAGCTTTTTTAGAATGTCTCATATTACAATAAAAAGAAAGCAAACAAGGGTGATGTCTATTTTTTATACGTTACAATATATGAATGTCATCTTACCTCTATCATTATTTGTTGCGACACTCACTTACGTGTCCCCTATTCTTGTATAATAAGTCTATGTTAAAAAACGTGGAAATAATAATAATAACATTTTTTTTGTAGTCCTATAAGAAATAGAATTGCAAAACACCTGCGCAAAATATTATTACATCACAAAAAATCGTAAATACGAGTTCGTTCAACTCTTTTGGCGATTCTAATTGCGGTAGAAAATTATTTAATTGGACATTGATATAAATTAAAAACAGAATCATTGTGAATTTAATTACAATGAAATTCATTGACAACGTGTCACTTTGAAGAAAGAATCCATAATGATAAGTTACCATTAAAAATTCTTCTCTTCTACAATATATCTAAAAGTTTACATATATAGTAATTATATTTATATCTTCTCAACTGAAATTCCTTGCAAATTAACAATTTTAACTTTATTTTAATCGAAACTGTTGTGATTTCAGTAATGCGTTTAGAAGAGCAGAAAATTTATTGATTAATAAAATGTATCTGTAAACTACCGATTAACCTTTAGGTAAATCGGTAGCAACATGCAGGTATTGGAGTTCCTGATGATTTGCTTTTCACGACATGTGTATCAAATGTTCGTAAAACCTCGCAACTAATACTTAGATCTAGAAAATAATCGTATTATACTCACAGTTTCTAGTTTTGTATAATAAGCAGGTCCGAGAATTTGTTAATTTTAAAGACCTAAAGATTTAGCTCTTATATACCTTTGCATTCGCTATATATTTAAGACTCTAATATAGACAGGCCACATTGAGTCTGTGAGAATAATTACAATACGATTTCGCGAAATTGCATACATGCAAAGACATTTACAATAGTATGCTAATCAAACAGTCTAAATTACAATGATTAGCTTATCCAATTAGTGTCATGCTACCTTGACTTTTCTTTTGTCTACTTTCTAATTGTTTCATTCCATAAGTTAAAGTTAAAAGTTGTTTTTAAAAGTTACGCGTTGGACAATGAGCGTTGTTTACGATATGATTAAACTTTTAAACCATATGAAACATACATCAAATCGTCGATACCTGCGACGCAACGAAACTAGTTTCTGATTGACGTGTCCGAAAGTTTCCAAAGCTAGCCCAATCGCCAATATCGCGTTTTTATCATAGTTATTATACATGAGTGTTACATGTGTCCATCGAAAAGAATATTAGTTTAATTTCCCTCTCTTATTATTTGTCGCGACATATGCGTTCTCAGGGTACCAAGAAGTATTTGTCAAATACTTGGTAAAAAATGGAAACATCCAAAAATTGCTTTCGTGGTCTCCATTTTTTGTCTCTCTTTATTTCTAGTAAGAGAATTTATAATTCAATTCATGTTAGAAGTTAGATTATAAAGTATTTTTAAGGCAGCAATAATCAAAGACCAAATCTAGACAGCGTACCTTGGCGTACGTGTAAATTTATCTTATATTACGGTATAGAATGGCCTAAGGTCGTTGACTCCAATATAAGATATTATTGCGACGTGTTCACAAATTGCACGAGCGCAAAAAACGTAATAGATATAATTTGAGTCTTAGAGACAGTTTCTTTGTAATATATATTTTGTTAAAATAAACTTACATTAGCATATTTTAAATATGTACAAAGACAAAAAAATAAGGAATTATTTTACTATAATCTGCGATTAGAGAAAATCTATATAACGATGAAATTAGAGTGTTTTCTCCGTGTTCATACCTTGCGCATGAAGAATTCAATAAAATACATGCACTACTAACCACCATACTACACTAGCACTGCACACGTTCACTAACACAATCTCAACAATCGTTCTTCAGAGATGGGATAAAATAGTTTTTGCCACTATTTTTAATTATGTTCACACCAAAACTCGCATCGATCCGTAATGAAATATATGATTATTCAGGAATAATAATTAGAATATGAGTTAGAATAATTAAATATTCCATTACTATCAAAATAATATTATTAAAATATTAAATAATAAACCTCAAAGAAAAAGAAGAGTACCTAATGCTACAAATCCTTACCAGGCGTGAATAACTTAACAAGTCCAAAACGCAAACTTTTCAGGACAGCCATAAATAAGTTTACGTTTCGTGTAATATTTTGAAGAAAGTTATTTAAAAATTCACAAGTTTGTATGTGCGATAAAAAATACTTATGGACTTCACTGAATTCACGACATAAATCAGGCAACTCTAATGCCTATTATTATTAAACATTTAAAACTAAATCTGTGACAGCCTAGCGGTGAGATCGTGCGACTCATCACGGTATCACGAGTTCAAACCCCGGGTAGACACCGATGAGTTTTTCTGTTAAAACTTATGTGTCTAATTGATATCTGCAATTTATCGTGCGCTTTTCGGTGAAGGAAAACATCGGGAGTAAACCTGCACATCTCTAAAGAATTCTGAGGATATATGTAACCTACGAACCCGCATTGGAGCAGCATGGTAGGTTTTAGCTCCAATCCTTCTTTCCAGAAACGGAGAGAAAAGGCCAATGGCCAGTAATGGGATAGTAAAAGACTAGGCGTTACTTTACCTTTTTATATATAAAAGGACGTACGTCGACTTATCAACATATTCACGTCTGTGCTATTACATTAATCTTTTTTGTTTTAGTTTATCAAACGAACAATAGAACGGAACATTTTAAGGATAAGTTTAAGAAAGTTTTGAATTTTTTTGCTAAATATTAGGAAGTAGGTATACTGTCAAACTCGTTCGATTACGATTGTCAAACGGCGGTGAGAGGCCAACCGGTCCGGGCCGCTTTTTGTTAAGGGCTTCGATCATTTTATTATACCTCATTCGCCCGCTATAAGTTGTTTACCCACCTTATTATAGTCTGAGAGAAGGCTAACTAAACATTAACTCATTTATTCATTTAATAATTCATAGTACAAAAACCAATTAGACTTATAAATATATCATCATCCTCCTGCCCTTATCCCACTCTAAGTGGGGTCGGCAGGACATGTTAACATGTTGTTACATGATTTGGCTACGTATTTTACGACCGGCCGCCTTCCTGACGTCAACATACTCGTACCTTAGTCGTACTTTACGACCCCTCGGTAAGAAATGAGGATGGCTTATTCTACTCAGCCGGATACCACACAGCGGGCGACTTACCTTAGTCGCCTTTTACGACACCTCAGTAAGAAATGAGGGTGGTCTATTCTACTTAGCCGGATACCACATGGCGGTAGACTAATAAATATACAAGTCAAATTAAAAAATGTTCATGTCTCTACTAAGCTAACCGTTGGGCAGTTCCCTCGTCTTGAGCTAATCCTAATAATGCTTATTATTGGGACTGAAGCAGTATGTAAAATTTCATCACAAACAGCCAACGGGAAGTGGTAAAATTTAATTTGCAAGATTCCACCTTCACAACTTTATTCAACTTGCAATGTCATAACGTAAAGTTTTGTAAGGATACAAAAGTAATAATAAAATTATTTATTATTACATTAAAATTATATATATATATATATATATATATATATATATATATATATATATAAATATAAAGCACAAGCACTACCGAAGATTTTTCGTGGAGTCTTAAGAGAGTGCATGCTTTAATCCGCGATACAGTAAATAAAAAATATATATAATGCTTTGCGATTTTGTCGTGGAGTCTATCTTCTGATGATGCTTCGGTTGGGGGGCGAAACGATTGTTGAGTTTGTGATAGTGAACTTGTGTATTGCTTGTGTATTGTAGTGGCGTTGGTGGAGGTTTGTGCATGTGTTTTTACGAATCCTGTATGTAGCGGGTATGAAAAAACGGATAGTCAACATTTAAGCATTATATATATTTTCTATTAACTGTATGGCGGATTATAGCAAAATAATTTTATTATTACTTGTGTATTATGGATCTCCACAAAGTAACGCCTAATTCTATAAATTATTTTGTAAGGATCTTATTTAGGACAAACTAAAATTAACGTAACTCAGTTAACGATTGTTATTTATTTTGGAAAGGGTCACTACATTCAGCTACATAATTCTGTGTCATTTAGAAGTCGAGATAACATGAAATGGCATAAAATACACCTTGCGCCTTGTTATAATTATTGACTATTTACATCAAAGTTAAGGCAACGTTAATGGTGGTACAATCGTGGATATACCGCCGGAAGAAAGCACGATTCTTTCACCGTACACAGAAATCTTCAGTAGTGTTACTCGTATATGTAGTACCATGAAAATATGTTAAATAAAAAATAAAAATATAATATAATATATTTAAAAATATAGGCATGCAACATACGGTGTTTGCGCCATGCGATAGCGACGTCTAAACAGTTTATGTGAAGGACAACCATAATCATCGGATAAAATCCTTAAGTTCCATAATAGAAACCTCATAAAAAATTGAATTTTGAAGTTCCATAACTTCATTATTAACGAGTTCCAGATGCTATTGAAAAAAGAACATATCGTGTATACTGTATATTTCGAACATCATTCTTGCGAAGGTGTGCCTGACTTGGAAAACAATGGGGCATCAAGATAGTTCGTGACTAAAAGATGTTCTCTTCTTCAATTTAAGACAAAAATGGCACTTATTACAGAAAAATGTTTCTTTTGATAAAAATTAATTTAAGTTCTTTCATTAAAGCAGAAAAGTAAGTCATACTGATTGTGATGTCTTAAACTTAATTCTAGAAAAGTTTTTATGTTCATTGCGAAATGTAATATAATCAATACATAACCATCTTGTTATAATTGTAAAGATAGCGACAAATTCTTTAAGGTAAAAGGACTGAATTTTGCTGATTGCTGAAACAATTTTCTGACTAAATATATACTAAAAACTGAAAAAGAAATAATACCAACTTCTCTAAAAAAACAGGAGAGACCAATTATATGTGCCGTGTCAAATTCAAATTCAAATTCAAATTCAAAATATTATTTATTCAAGTAAACTTGTATACAAGTGCTTTTGAATCGTCAACTTTACTGCTGGTTCGGAAAGCCGTCCTACCGAGAAGAGCCAGCAAGAAACTCGGTGGAGCTCTTTTAAAAAAGAAGATTCTTAATACTAATTACATTTTGTCATAGCTATCCTGCACAACGTCAAAGAGCAGCTATATCCACGCATTCTTATCATCAATGTAAGCCTGCACGGTATAATAGGCTTTCTGTATCAGCCTCTTTTTAACAGTATTTTTAAATTGCTGTAATGGCAAAGTTAAAATTGATTGTGGAATATTGTTATAGAATCTTATACCCAAACCCCAAACGACTTACGTACTCTTACAAGGCGCAAAGCAGGAGCCGCAAGCTTATGTCGGTCCCTACTTTGTCTATTATATACATCGCCAATCTTTTTATAATTATGTATATTTTTATGCACAAAAATCAAATTGCTAAAAATATACTGTGAAGCTAACGTAACAATACCTGTTTCCTTAAACTTCTCTCGCAGGGACTCACGCGAATTCAAATTATAAATGCCACGTATGGCTCTTTTTTGCAATACAAAAATTTTCTCAATATCAGCGCATTTACCCCATAACATTATTCCATAAGACATAATGCTATGGAAGTAAGCAAAATAAACTAGTTTTGCTGTTTCGACGTCTGTAAACTGTCTTATCTTTCGAATAGCATAGGCTGCTGCAAATCAAATAAATAAACCGAAAGGCATATTTCTATTATATCGTTAGCTGCAATGCCGTTTCTTAATTCAATAATGTAACGTTATAACTATATACATATAGTAGGTACCTCTTAGTCTATACATCGTGTGATCCCCTCCTCAGTGCTCAGTTATTGACCCGTTGAGGTTTGGGAGCCGTGCGCGCGCATCAGTCTAGATCTCTACTCTAGGCCTTTCCTAGCCGTGATGCCGGCGCCATGTGACGCGTGTAAGGGTAAGTTATTTAAAATATTTTAATTTTCAATGCTTTTTCTTTATTTAAAGTAATCGTACATCACTAATGCATTACTATAACTGTGTGATTTAAGTTTTGTCTTGATTTACTTTCTTTAAATTTGGAATGACGCAGTTCAATCGATTTAATGCCAAACATATCGGCCATTTTATGGGCGATACCTTTTTTCGATATAAATTTTTTAAGTTACCTAACGATTAATTATTATTTACTGCATTGTCTATTGCGGGGTTTTAATTAGGAAATAATTTAATTAATTTTGTAATTACTTATTACAAATAAGCGAAGATTCAAATTAATTCTGTCCTGATGGTATTTTTTTACGGTGAACGGTTTCTTGAGTTTGTTTTTCTAAATATTAAAAAAAAACAATTTATGATAATTTTGAGCACTTTTGTAGAGGCCATTGTCTTTTTTTATATAACTTAATACGTGGACAAACGCATTGAATATTTTATAGATCTCGAATAAACGCAGTCGTAGGCAGCATCTAGTCAAGATCTTAGTATCTTGCATACCCATTTGCTATAATAGCTTTCACAACCACAATAACTGTTCTTGATTGCTTCTTATTGCTCCGCGCCGGCGGTCGCGAAATAACTGTAATTTATCCATCTAGCAAATCTAGTGGTAACTTGAGCATTTTGTTTTGATAATATCTTCTTTTACGTCCGATAGACGTCCCCTGCATAAAGGTCAAGGTTTATGGACGCCATGATCTTGTTCTACTTAGTGACGTATCGATCGTAATTTTAGCCTCCACAACACCTCACTATAGCCAACGTCTATTATTACTAGAGGGAAGATTACTGATTATTTTGTATTCGAAAAAATGTAATTCAATTTAACTGGATTTGATATAGTATAGTCGATTATCGACTTTATACTTTCACTTGGAAATGGTATCGTGAATTCTTGTCTCTTCAAAGCATCTGTTATCATCGTATAGTCTCTATTACTTCTATTAATAATAAATATAATTAATAAATAGCGAGTTTGTAACCCATTGCAATAAAAATTGAAAAAAAAAATGCATACCCATATTATGTTATCTTCGAATTCTTAAAATTCGTATTTTGAAATTTGTTTGCTATCATACCCGCTAATAACTATACGCATTAGTTTTTTATTTCCAATTCAAATTTGAAATCGCATCATATTATTTTATGATTAATTATAATTATATTTTATTTAGTGTTAATTAATATTTATATTAGTAATTATTAATTTATAGACACGTGCGGCAGCGGCAAGCCCGCTTGCGGCGCCGGCTGCACTTGCGGCCCGAACTGCGCATGCGGAGATGGCAAGCCTTCTGGTAAAATCGATACACACTAGCATTCTGTACATACATACATTTTCGTTATCCATTTTGCATTTATTACGAAAATATTTCCGGAAGTAACAAATTAAAAGCAAGAGAAGGGGAGCCAGAGATAGGTGGGTTAGCTCTGATCAGCTATCATGACCTTGTGCCTTTCTCTAGGGGGCTACCCCGTGCAGGCACAAATGGGTTTTTCTGCCATAGCTCATCTATATAATTAATATTTGTAATTTATAACACGCTTATCGGTAAAGGAAAACTTCGTGAGGAAACCTTCATGCAGTAAATATTTATACCTGATAGATTCTCTATGTTAGTCAGGGAGTCGATAAAATAATACCTTCTAAATTTAATTTAGTAATTGAGGGCATTATACTAATAAATTATTCTTTACTTTCAGGAGGCAAGCCATGCTGCCAGGGAGGAAAATAATCTCCATATAATACATAAAACTACAAATCTTTTCAAAAATGTAATTCTAAATTAATCTTTTTCAAATATATTTGCTAGTACAGTAAGTCTTCGTCACTGTTTTCAGATATATAATGTAGTTTATCGCGCCTTCGTGCGTTTAGTTTTTTTTTCTAATAAGCTATTATGATGTATTCAGTAAAAAGTTTTTTCTGTCGATTAAGAAATTTTCTCCACATATATGTGTTAGATAATTAATCAATACATTTAAATATCACAGTATTTCAAATCTAAAGCGGTTTGATCATCTCTTATCTGTAACTGTAGTGAAAATGTAATCGGTTATAATTAAAATATGGATTAATGCTGTGTCTTTGCCTATTTGCTTATTATTAAGGAGTCGTAAGCGTTCTCGAAAAAAAAACAACTGAATGTAAGAAAATTATTATTGTCTAAAGTTGTATTAACCTTAAACATTATGTTTTATCACATTTTACTTATATATATTTATATATAAATTAGCCGCGATTATGTAATAAGTGTATCATGTGTAGGTGAGCAATGGAAATTACATTTCCGGCGCTATTCTAAACCCAGGCCTGGGGTTACAATATTCGACTGAACTGTAATTAACAATAATCACGTCATCAATCACATACTGCGATGGCAATGTTATATCGCAAACATATACCTTAGTTAAGACAGTTAAGAATTGTAGTTAACATAAGAAATTATTATTAGATATAAGAAAATTTTTGTGTCGTCATGAATATAAATGTTATTAGAATTACGCTTAAAGTATTGAAATAGGCTATGTTAAGTTAGTGGATTAATCTTTAAGTAAACTTAGTTTTATCACATTCAGTATAATTAAATTATTTGTTTAGGATGGGTCTACATAGTACTGCAATACTCAATAGTTTAAGCTTATCCCCGTGCTGAGGCACAAGTATTGTAATTTATGATTATGGTATAATAAAATAAATAAAAATTCGTGTTTCATTTCTCACCCTATCCATCCTCCCCTAGATTGTAAACAGAATTGCTTTCTTCACAGTATATTTTTAGCAATTTAATTTTTGTAAATAAGAATCTATTCTTATTATAAAACAAAGTCCCAAAAAGCTTTCACCAAAAACAGACATTATGTGAATTGTGTTGAAGAGATCGCGCAGTTGTTAAAAAACTTGCTTGTTGGAAGCTTTAGTCGAGTGCGCTGCGTAAACCAACAGAGATACGCTAAAGTAATGTAGTAGAGAGTTGTAGATCTATAGAAATACTACAAAAATTCGGGACCACATGTCTCTATCTCTCACAGTTAACTCATAATCAATAACTACTTTTATGTTAAAAATTTCCAAAAGTTTCGTAAATCACTTAATTCCATGCGGGCGAAGCCGTTTTTGGTACAGCTAGTAATTATATAAAGATTGGCGATGTATATATTAGAAAAAGTAGGAACCGACATAAGCTTGCGGCTCCTGCTTTGAACCTTGCAAAAGTACGTAAGTCGTTTATGGGTTTGTAAAATTCTATAATAAAATTCCGCAATCAATTTTATCTTTGCCATTGTAACACTTTAAAAAACTTTAAGGGAGGTAAACCTACTATACTTTCGAGGATTATATATATGATAAGAAAACGTGGATATAGCTAGACTTCGACCCTGTGCAAGACAGTAATGACTTAATGTAACTAGTAATAAGAATTATACTCAGAAAAAAGCAAGCGCAGAGTTTTTTGATGGCTCTTCTCGGTAGGAACAGCTTTCCGAACCAGTTGACGATTCAGAAGTACTTGTTTATAAGTTTGCTTGAATATTTTGAATTTGAATTTATCAGGGTTGATGTCAAAGTTATAGAATCACGTGAGAATGACATCATATATTCACCCATGTAATTTGAAATATTCAGTAGCGTAAAGTACATCCCGCAGCACCCGCACTGCAGGGGGCGCTGCATTTCAAGGAGCGCGACCCGGGGTGATGAAAAATGAGAAAATTTTAATAAAACTGGTACGTAGCAGAAAGTTGTGAATTTTATGAGTGAAATTAATTTCCTACGAATTTCAAATTCGAATATTGTAATAAAATATTATGGTAATATTATCATCCTTCTTTCGTACTTCATCAAGTGATGAATATAATTGATTAGGAATATAATTGAAATACAATAATATCATGAAATATTTTATATACTAAACTTAGATTTTATTAAGATATTTTTTAGTTTCAAGCGAGTTTATTGTTATTATTCAAATTCATGAGGCTAATCCAAAACATAATGAAACTCCAAAATGCAAAATAAAAGCTTGAGGACTTTGTTATTATTATCCTTCGTTATAGCCTGTACAACGCAAATAAGGCGCCGATCACGTAAAAAAATATATTTTCAAATTATATAACGATGTAATATACAAATGTTAAACTGTGTTCTGTAATTCGTCCTCATATTTTTGAATAATTTAGTGCAAGTCGCCTTAGCTCAAGCACCTCCATCCTAGAGGACTTTAAATAAAATTTAATATAAAGTATATCAGTTTTTTTTAAAGCTGTAGCAAATCGCAAAGGTATAATAATATGAAAAGAAAAAACGTCAGATATTTACCTATAGGTATACCTATCGACGACGATCAAGTTTTTTTTTCTCTAGGACCGTGGAATTTACTGGATAAAAGTGTCTTATGTTATTCTAGACTAACAGTACGCAAACATTCGTTAAAATTTATTATGCCGCATTTTTTGCTGAAAATATTTAGACAATTAATTACTATACTTAAATGGTCGGTTGGCTTTTAATTTGATTTGATTCTGTTGTAATAAATTAGGTTTTTTTTTTGAGTCGATTACATTGAATCTGTGAAAAACAGACCAAATGGTGGAGAAATACTTACTTACTTGGTACGGTACTTTTACCGGAATTCTATAACATGTATGTGAACCAAGTGAATACAATAATAAATACATTAAAAAAAGCAAACTAAGTACAGTATTGTACTGTGAAGCAACCATTACAAAAATAAAACAATGTACACGATCATGCTAATTTGTTATAGAGCAATACGATTATGGGCTTGTGGATTGCGCTTCTTGATAGTGTTTCAAAATATTGCAAACTTGATTTAGTTCAACTAACACATAAAAGATATTCCAATAATCATTGTTAAAGATAATCAAAAAAACTTTTAGTTCCCATTACATGATACGTAGAAGATCAAAAATTATGTTCATTCTCTTTTTGTACCCATATAGTACAAAGATTTAGAGGCTTGCAACACATGCATTCAATAAAAGTCGTTTAAAATGGCGGAAAGAATTAAATAAAAAGATTAGATACACGTCAAAAATTATTTAATTTTACGACAAATTGTATATACGGTTACAATTATCATGGAAGCAACTTACGGGACTCTTCTTACACTAGTTATAGGAATTCATATCTTAAGCAATAATACAAAAAGATCTGCCTGTAAAAATACTTCTAAAGAAATTTTCACAAAATGAACATGACAAAATCTTCACAGCATGAGGTGCTCAAAAATACGCGCGAACTTAATTCGATGTATTCTATACAACAAAATCAGTCAAACATTAATAGTTAGAATCCATTTTGACGTGAAACAGATTCCAAGTGTTAATGTTGCTAGAGAAAAAGGTCTTTCTCCAATATTATTAACAGAAAACGCGTAAAAGCAAATTTATTTACCAAACAA
Organism: Morpho deidamia; assembly: GCA_947086505.1. NCBI lineage: Eukaryota > Metazoa > Arthropoda > Insecta > Lepidoptera > Nymphalidae > Morpho > Morpho deidamia. The sequence continues at coordinate 10,481,767 of CAMTZC010000009.1, forward strand.
ATTATAAAAAATAAACTAATGCAATCGAAATTTATAAAAGGAGAAAATTACAATTTATATACTCTCTACAGGATTGTAATTATCAACAGAGATATTAAATTTCATCATAACAAAAACAATTAAAATCTCGATTAGTCGCCAATTGTTTAGCGCATAATGAATAAATTTAACGATTCACCGCGGAAACAAACCATTCTAGGATCATTCCATAATAGTGATACCTTGCAAATTGGGGCTAGATACAAATTGTGTACTTTGTATTCAAAATAGAATTTGCAATTTCGGCATCAAATTAATTAATTGCTATAAATGATACATAATTCTGTTTGTAAGACACGCATTGTTAAAAAAAACAATTTTGTAAAATCTATAAATGGGATGGAAAGGACTTATCAAATATATCATGCTAATGCATATATAATAATGCATAATATTATATTTTATCTACTCTGATACTATAATACAAAGATTATAAACCGAAAACAAAATTCTTATGACAAACATTACGTACAGACCAAAAATAAAAAATTAAAAAGTTTCATTACGATACAGGTCTTGTATGGACACCTGTATCAAAATGTAACTTTTTAATCATAATGATACACCTATACCTATACAATACCTATACAACTTCCAGCTGAACCAAGGAGGTTCAAACCACTACCTTAAAAAAAAGGTTTCAATGAATGGGTCCGCGGCGACGCAACACGCATGCGCAATCGATGTTTGCGCCTTGGCGCCAATATATGACATTTAAAAAATCTATTCAATATTTAAATGAAGTTTAGTTTTGTTTAAAAAAAATATGTTTTTGTGTTAAAACATGTCTGAGAGCGGGGATAGTGGTAATTGTACACCACCAGATATTCTGAAAGCTGCGTCAAACATGACCGTGTACCTGTTGCCGACGAAATCTAGGAGCAACTATATTAAATGTTACCACGATTTCATGGTATGGAAACGTACGTTTTACGTATTATAGTATGAGAGTAGATAAAGTAGTGTATGACCACAAACCACACTCGTGTTATAAGAACCCTTATTATGCAACAGTATCATAAACTACTATTTTGCCATCCAAGATATTAAAAAAAACTGTTAGAACCTTACATCAGCAACAAGTGTAGATGGCATCGAGTCGTTTTGAATAACATTTTATTCATATAATCGTAAGGAGTTAAATCAGCAAAGTTTTCGTAGTCATTTTATTTAAATTTTCCACATTTATTTGAAATCCTCAGTGTACTTTCTAAATCTACCTTCAATTTGTATAATTATATTCTTGGTGTCTACATATAATTGAGTAAATCTAAGTAATTGAATATATCCTTAATAAAATAAAATTCAATAGTTATCAAAATATAACAGTATTTCAACAAACATTACATGTAGGCAATTGGTTGCCTTGAATAAAATCTGCTCATTACACAACGTATATATTCATTTTCTCTCTATTGGACAATAAATAAGCCAACTTTATATTAAATAGACTTTCAACACACATACAACAATGACAATAGTTATTATTAATAAACATTATATACGACAATACCAGACTGTAACAAATGCACTTCGTTTTCAATTCCACGTTAACATACTTACTACCATTTAATAGATGTTTTTGTTAATATAATATTTATCAACAAATATCATAAACTTTAGCTCAACATAACTGATAATGGTTGACAGAAATTATTACTATAAAGTAACATTAAGAAATGTTTTTTTACTATTTGTTTGTAAAATCCAATTAATTATTTAAAAAATTATCAGTTTCTTAAACATTAAATAAAAGGAATTTTCATTTTATTGTAATCGCAATTAGGCGTCTATAAACTTTAATAGATCAATTTATTGATAGGGTCCACACGACAACGACACGGTCGCCTGGAAAATTGATGACTGAAAAATTTATGACTGAAAAATTGATGACTGAAAAATTGGCGACTGGAAAATTGGCGAGTGGACGTAAATATTAACAGCGACCTAACATCGCTACAATTAAGGCGATCAAATCGTTGCAATCCTATAAAGTCGCCGGTCGCTAGGCATATCGTGGTTCTAGTATACATGGCACACCACTAGTTTATGTCAATTTCCGTAAAAAAACAAAATGGCGGACTTTCGAAATTGTTCATGTGGGTTCGTTTTGAAATTTATTGAACTATACATACATAAAAAATAATTTATATAATTAGGCGTTACTTTGCGGGTACATAATACGAAGGTAATAATAAAATTATTTTGCTATAATCCGCGATAAAGTGAATACAAAATATATATAATGCTAAATGTATAGTGGACTATCCGTTTTTTCATAACCGTTACATGCAGGATTCGTAAAAACGCATACATAAACCTCCACCACTGTCACCACAATACACAAGCACTACACACGTTCACTATAACAAAGTCAACAATAGTTTCGCCTCGCAACCGAAACATCGCCAGTAGCCTACCATGAACTTTTAGATAACGATACAATTCAAAGTCAGTACCTAAACCGAACCGCTTTCTTTTCGTACCATGAAGTATGAATTGCATTGGTTTCGTAATGTTTGAAAAGGATAACGTTATATGAACTATAGATAACTCTGTTTCTTTTACTCACATGTTTTTAGGACGCATTCCGAACGCTCATTCGGCAACGACTTAAAGTGTGCGTCTTTAAGACGTCATGATATGAAAAATCTAAATTTAATTTACGTCTTCAATTGAGACGCAATAAGAGTTCATGGTAGACCTGCAGGAGATAGACTCCACGACAAAATCGCAAAGCTGCGGTTGCTTTTCGATTAGTGAACGTGTGTAGTGCTTATGTATTGTGGTGGCGGTGGTAGAGGTTTGTGCATGTGTTTTAACGGATCCTGCATATATCTGGTATGAAAAAACGGATAGCCCACTATACATTTAGCATTATATATATTTTCCATTATAAGCTGTGATAGCCTAGTGGTGAGACCGTGCGACTCTCTAGAGACGACATAGGTTCAAACCCCGGGCAGGCACCAATGAGTTTTTCTATTAAAACTTATGTGTCTAATTGATAATTGCAATTTTTCACACGCTTTTCGGTGAAGGAAAACATCGTGAGGAAACCTGCATATCTCTAGAGAATTCTAGGGATATGTGTAACCTACCAATCCGCATTGGAGCAGCGTGGTAGGTCTTAGCTCCAATCCTTCTCTCCAAAAACGGAGAGAGGAGGCCTTAGCCCAGCAGTGGGCATAGTAACAGGCTGTTACTTTACTTTACTTTTTTTAATTTTATTGTTACTTTTGTATACATATATAAATACAATCGGTGATAGTACAATGCTACTACAGAATTGAAATAACAAAAATAATGCCGATTATTAGATTTTACGGCGTAAAAGTTTTCTTAAGCAACGATCCAGTTATCGAATTGTTTTTTTTCCAATATGGCGGACCACAAAATGAGCATACTCGGGCAGAAAATATTATTATCTATGGCACTGGTTCTTCTTCTGTACCCTCTTCGGAATCGTATACTGGTGCACCATTTTTCATTTGAATGACCGATTTCTTTCTGTGTCTGTTCTCTTTGAGATCTTTTTCGTTTCTGTAACAAGTTTTTTTTATTTGGTTGCAAAAATAAGTTGGCGCCCAAAATAGCTGGACTAAATTAATTATCTGCAGATAAAATTTATTTATTATTTATTCCGATTTTCAACAGCATTACACGATAAATCATCAAACATAAATCCCATATAATTTTAAATTAATAAACTAAATATGTAGTATAAGATGATTTATAGAAGCAGGCGTTACTTCATGCATGCAGGACCAGCCACCACACGCACCCCAAGGCGCAATTCACCAGCAACAACGCACACAAAAGCAGCACACACACCCACCACCACAATCTCAAAAGTTTTCTGGGGTGAAGCAGTGTTAAGTTGAGATTGTGGTGGTGGGTGTGTGTGCTGCTTTTGTGTGCGTTGTTGCTGGTGAATTGCGCATTGGGGTGCATGTGGTGGCTTGTCCTGCATGTATAAGGTGCGTAAATTTTGCCTGCTTCATACACATTGGCTTTGCATGCATTCACTTAACCCTTGCGGATTATAGCAAGGTAGTTAGTTCTGTTATATTGCTTGTAGTATAAGATCACACTATTCTTAGTTACAATTTTGCAATTATAAACCTAAAAATAACACTAGAGAATAATGAAAACATAAAGAAAACGACACTAATGCTCAACATTAATTGTCTTTGGGTATTGTATTTCGTGGGTTTGGTTTGGACGCAGTGGGTAATGGATCCTGCCTTCAGCTCCGCGGGTCGCGGGTTCGATTTTCTATGAACAATTTGTTGGTTCTTCAAGCCCGGGTGTATATTTGTATTTAAGTATGTATTTAATTATATGTAGTATATTCACCAGTTGTCCGTCGCCGTCCGTCATAACACAAGTAGTAAGTTACTGTGGGGATGGGCGACCGTGTGTATGTGTCTCATATATTTATTGATTTATATTTAAATTGGAATGATTAGAAAAAAATAGAGACAAAGAGAGAGATAGAGAGAGGGTTGGAAAGAGATGTTCACTGATATCAAACAATTTTTTACTAAGTAAGAGTAAAATTACTATTCTATAATCTTCCTTTCCCCCTTTGTAGCGAAAACATAGCAAAAATCTACCACGCTGCCTCAGTATTTCCTAGCTAGCACATATCCCAAGAATTTTTTTTTAATGAATTTGAATAGACAAACTCAATAGTGCTTGGTCGGGGTTAGGATATAGAGTAACCGCCGAGTTTGCTGGCTCTTCTCGATAGGAACAGCCTTCCGAACCAGCAGTTAACGAGTCAAAAACACTTGTTTACAAGTTTACTTGAAAAAAACAATATTTTGAATTTACGCTGAAGAGTTCCCTAATTTAGAACCAATACTGTCAGACTCATCAGGTCATACTCATCATTAAATTTGTCATCGGGACCGGACCAATACGTAAAATTTCAGCCCAATCAAACACCGGGAATTGGGTCAAATTTAATTTGCAAGATTCCACTTTCACATACATAGTTAAATAAAAGCCATTTTACGTATTTTACGCATTACGATTTTGTTGTGGAGCCTATCCTCCTGATGATGCTTCGGTTTAAGCGAAACGATCGTAGAGATTTTGGTGGTGTTTGTGTGTATTGCTTGTGTGCATTGTTGCTGGTGGAGGCGTCTTGGGATGCATGTCACCACATTCGTGACGCGTCCTGCATGTGTAAGGTACGTGAATTTTGCCTGCTTTATACACATTCAAATTCAAATAAGTCTTTATTCAAATTGGCACTTTTGAATCGTCAAAGCTGGCTACAGCTGAAAAACAGTGTTGTGTGACAAAATTTTGTCACTCAATTCATACTGAGCTATTTGCCATTTTCCTCTTGCTGTGCTATCCAGTATATGTATTTATGTATGTGTATATATATATATATATATATATATACATATATTAGGTTTAGGTATTTTATTTAGGTATTATTATAGTTATAAGGTATTATATATATATTATGTTTGTATAAGTTACTGTATAAGTGTGCTATGTAGCACAGGAAGTTGAAATAAATGTTTTTTCTTTCTTTCTTTCTCTCTTTTCTTTCAAATTAAAATTAAAATGAAGCTACGACTGGTTCGAAAAAGTGCTCTAATCGAGAAGAACCAGCAAGAAACTCGGCGGTCACTCTTCAAAAATAAATATGACATTATCTTTTATGCATTCGTTTAACCCCTGCGGATTACAGCAAAGTATTTCTTTTATAGTTTCTGTAAATAAAAGCCTTAAAAAACTAGCAGTTGATTTTAAGAAAATCCACAATTACCTGGCACTTATCAGTGGGTGCAAAGCGCTTTTCAAACTGGCAAAGATGTATGGATGCAAACGCTCCTGGCCATTGAGGAGTTCTTTCGCAGCTGCCAGTGGATCAACGAGGGACTCGTCTAAAGTGTCAGTTATGGATTCAGATAGCTGACCCTCAAGATCTTCTTTGCTGCAGGTTTCCGATACAGAACGAGCCAACAGTACAGTTTTACTGAAAATAAAGGTTTTGAGATTTAGTGACGCGTTCAATCAGTGATGCGTTTTGAGAAGACGCGACCGTCCGCGGTTTTAGTGCGCGTTCGGGTTAATGTTCCCTGATATGGGACGATCCAATAACGTGTGACCTTACAAAGGTTGTGTGCACACCGCGTCTTATTTGTGTTATTTAACCGATATAGTGAAGTGTATACTCCGGGAGAAATAGACAGTACGTGTCCGTGGAAGATTGCTGAGGCAAGCCAACGGGTTTGGGAATCGGCCAAGTACATACAAGCGCACACACACACGTACACATATACACGCAGTTATTCATGAGGCCGGACCGCATACAGCTGACGGCCGCATAAGGTAGGTTGAGACGCCGAGACGACGGGCCCAGGTCTCGGAGGTTGTTTCATCCACCCGCACGTTTGTGCGGTAAATAGAGTAAGTAAGCCTAAGAGTAAAACGCAAGTGTAGATTATAGACGAAAAATAAGACCTTTTAAATTTTTCTTTATGAAGTTACAAAGATTTCGGTGATTTTTATATACGTTAACTACATATCATCCTCGTGCCCTTATCCCACTCTAAGTGGCGTCAGCAGAACATGTTATAAACATGTTGTCACATGATTCGGCTACGTGTTTTACGACCGGCCGCCTGCCTGTCGTCAATTTAACTTAGTCGTATTTTACGACCTCTCGGCAAGAAAGAGGATGGTCTATTCTACTCAACCGGATACCACACGGCGGGTTGGATTACTTTAGTCGTCTTTTACGATACCTCGGCAAGAAGTGAGGATGGTCTATTCTACTCAACCGGATACCACACGGCGGGTTGGATTACTTTAGTCGTCTTTTACGATACCTCGGCAAGAAATGAGGATGGTATATTCTACTCAGCCGATTACCACACGGTATTACGTTAACTAAATATATGTACTCGTACTCTGATTATTATGACATGCATTCATAGCTGGTAATCTTTCAAAGATTACTTTTATAATAGCTTTAATAATCGTTAAGCTTACCCCTCATCTGTATCTGTTGACGGTGATTCGGGCGAATGGCGTCCAAAGTGCGGAAGCGCGCTCGACCAGCCGAATGTCTCCAGCGAACGTGCCCGGACGTAAATAAAAGGTCTGATTATACGAATGTTGTGCTCCCTACAAAAAAAACTTCTTAAGTTTCACATTATTAAATTTAACTTTGGGACTGTGATAGCCTGGCGGTGAGACCGTGCGACTCTTTCGAGGGGAGCACGAGTTCAAACCCGGGCAGGCACCAATGAGTTTTTCTATTAAAACTCATGTGTCTAATTGGTAATTGCAATTGCACGCTTTTCGGTGAAGGAAAACATCGTGAGGAAATTTGCATATCTCTAGAGAATTCTGGAGATATGTGTAACCTACCAATTCGCATTGGAGCAGCGTGGTAGGTCTTAGCTCCAACCCTTCTCTCCAGAAACGGAGAGAGGAGGTCTATTCCCAGCAGTGGGATTGTAACAGGCCGTTACTTTACTTTTTTTATTTTATGGGAACTCTTCTTTTTAATCGATGGATTTCCAGAGGACATAGACCTCTTCAGGTTATACGATCGTGCGCTGCAGCAATGCCTTGCCAACTTTGGGAAATTATCTGGCTAAAACATCTTACGATGCGAGTTAGGCATTGCAATTCCTTAAGCCTTAGGATATAGCAAATCACTTTAATAATATCACGGTGATTCAGCAACGCTCGATATTCTTTTAAGAAGATATACTTAGATGAGAGTAAAACGCGTCAATAAATCGGGCACTCAATTATAATCAGAATGCAGACCCGGAGATAAACCGGAATATTAATTTTGAACCCGCGCGATTACCTAATTAAGGTATTATAACTTCGTAAATTGCAGCGAAATTAACCTTCGTAATCTAATTATATTGTAGCAGTATTTCATTGGGTGAAAACAGGGGTAAAGCAGCATTTACTAAAAAAGAAACCTAGCTAAACCGATTTATCGCCCCCGAAATCTCCCACATACTAAATATCTTAAAAATCATTGGATTGGTTTTTTAAAGTCAGATTATACGTAAGAAGACCAAGGTTTTCGAACAGTGCGTGTTGCCAGTGCTAACATATGGATCCGAAACATGGTCGCTGACTATGGGCCTCATAAGAAAGCTCAGAGTCACTCAGCGGGCGATGGAGCGAGCTATGCTCGGGGTTTCTCTACGTGATCAAATCAGAAATGAGGAGATCCGTAGAAGAACTAGAGTCATCGACATAGCTCAGCGTGTCGCGAAGCTGAAGTGGCGATGGGCGGGGCACATAGTGCGGAGAACCGATGGACGTTGGGGTCTCAAGGTGTTAGAATGGCGACCCCACACCGGAAAGCGCAGCGTCGGCAGACCCCCAACGAGGTGGACAGACGACCTCAAAAAGGGTCGCGGGGAGCCGCTGGATCCAAGCGGCGCAAGATCGTATGGTGTGGAGATCCCGTGAAGAGACCTATGTCCAGCAGTGGATGTCCATCGGTTGACAAAGAAGAAAGAAGAAGAAGATACGTAAGAATAGTTCGTGTACGTGGTATTAGATTATTATGATCAAACAAATACAAAGTTTTCATTAAATAAATCAAAGTCTTACTTGACTCTATAGTGGGCTTTTATGCTTCTCAAAGCTCCTCCGTACAAGGCGCTCGCTAGAAACGACCTCGCAGCGTGGTCCAAGTTCTGAGCCACTGCCGCTACCCCGTACCCGTGGGCGGCTGCTGCGTTGTACATCCGGCGACGGACTGCGTGAGTGGACCAGCGATGGAGTTCCGGGGATTTGGACGAACTGTTTTGTCCTGAACACAAAGATCTCACTACACCGAAACCAATAATATATATTTTAATGTAATTTTTGTACATAAAAATATAAAGAATTATAAAACGATAGGTGATGTATATAATAGACAAAGTAGGAACCGACATAAGCTTGCGACTCCTGCTTTGCGTCTAGCAAAAGTACGTAAATCGTTTGTGGGTATGGGTATAAGATTCTATAATAAAATTCCGAAATCAATTTTGGCCATGCAATTACAGCAGTTTAAAACCACTGTTAAAAAGAGGCTGATACAGAAAGCCTACTATACTGTTGAAGATTACTTAGATGATAAGGATGTGTGGATATAGCTGCACTTCTACCCTGTACAAGACAGTAATAAATAGATGTAACTAGTTTTAAGATTTATATTTTAAAAAGAGCAACCGCCGAGTTTCTTGCTGGTTCTTCTCGGTAGGAACAGCTTTCCGAACCAGCAGTAAAGTTGACGATTTAAAAGCACTTGTTTACAAGTTTACTTGAATAAGGAATATTTTGATTTGATTTGATTTGATATAATCCGCAACATAATACACATAGCAATTATCGCATGGACTCTCAGTTGAGCGGCCTACACCCGTCCAGAAGGTTTTCTGGACGTTAATACGTCAACACTTGTTTATTTTGCTTACATCCTTAGCATTATGTGTTATATAATGTTGTTATGGGCTAAATTCGCACATATTGGAGTGATCATTGTATTGAAAAAAAACGTGGCATACTTCTGACTCTTCTTCTTTCTCATACAACTTAAAAACAACCACTGCTTTTACCTCTAAAATATCTCCACTCCAAACGATTCTATGCCGCTTCGATTCAAGGGCTTCCTATTCCCTAGCCAAAGTTGAGGAATGATAGAAGAGAATAGAAAAAACCAACATGTTCTGACTACGACTCTTAGAGTGGGTTATCCCTCTCTAAGAGAAGGGCAGAAGAATAATCATATTCTTTTCAAATATTTGTTACAGATGTAACAGATTTAACTCCTTTCTTTACTATAATTGCGCTTACTTACTTTGGATCTCATCATGGTTCAATTTGTCTTGATATATGAACTTGACACCCAGTGTCCTACAATAGGCCATCACGTGCAGAGGATCAACGTCGGACTGCGGTTCTTGAATAAACAGTGCTCCTGTAAGTGGATGAATGATATATTAAAATATTGATTAAATAAAAATATGACATTGAAGTATGTGACTACATGAGAATAAAAGAAGATGCATGCGTGCCCAGAGTGTGGAGAAGAAGAAACGAGTCTCCACCTTATGGCTGAGTGCCCTATGTACTCGCTGGTAAGATGGGAGATACTAGGTAAGGATGAAATTGAAGAAGAAGACCTAACAAATATCCCCTTCAGGGATATCATAAGGTTTGTAAGAGCAACTGGTAGGTTTGAGCAGGTGACACTGTCGGGACAACAGTGAGACCCTTGTCCCAACATGAGGGGAAATGGGTGGAATAGTCCAGAATTGGAGCTGACCACCCGCCCTGTACCGACAGGCGTCCCCTACCCTAGATTAGATTAGATTAGATGTGACTATAAGTAAGGGCAACCGTTACCTAATTACTGACGCCGGAACTTACAAATCCAAGGACATTTAGTTAAAATTGAGATTTTTCCCCAGAAGACCCAGAAAGTTTATAATGAAAATAAAAAGATCGCTTTCATTTTAATTTATGCCAAATACAGTGAAAGATCTAAACATGAAATTAAAAAGATCAATATACTATAAAATTTCATATATACTTGCCAATACTGAAATGGACTCCCTTTGATCTGGCGTAGAACTGATATTGGTGCATAGTGTGTAACAGTGCTATGGAATCCCTGCTACCTGAGAGACACACCAGGACTTTGTCACCAGGTCTGACCATATTGTACTCTTGAATAGTCTGAAATTTAATTTATAGAATTAGGCGTTACTTTGCGGAGATCCATAATACAAAAGTAATAATAAAATTATTTTGCAATAATCCGTTTATAATCCGTTCCGCTTTGCGATTTTGTCGTGGAGTCTATCTCCTGATGATGCTTCGGTTGCGGGGCGAAACGATTGTTGAGTTTGTGATAGTGAACGTGTGTAGTGCTTGTGTATTGTGGTGGAAGTGGTGGAGGTTTGTGCATGTGTTTTTACGAATCCTGCACGTATCGGGTATGAAAACACGGATAGTTCACTATACATTTAACACTATATATATATTTTCTATTTACTGTATCGCGGATTACAGCAAAATAATTTTATTATTACTTTTGTAGTCTAAAATTTATAAAAAATATAGAAAAAGACTAGACTTCATTGGAAATAAAAGTGCTCGAAAAAGTGTATGCGTTTTTTTATGGCGTACTCCCTCTCATACAATATTTATTTGAACCTTTAACGATACTCCTATAATTCTTGCGAAGTTGTGAGGATAAAAATAAAGGACTTTTTTTTCGTTTTTAACCATCTTAAACACTTTCTGGTGTTTATTTTCAATTTATCACGTATACATTTTTTGCACACAAATAAAAAATCCACTCTCAGTCATGCCTCAGCCAAATTTTGATCTCGTGTCTTTCGAGTGAGTCACGAGCTCTAATATCGAGACTAACGGCTTTTTTCTGTTAAAACTTATATCTGATTGATATTGCAATTTATCACATGCTTTTCTATGAAGGAAAACGTAAACTCTGACCCGTCTTTGCAAAAAAAATGGAGAAACAGCTTTTTATATGTTAGTGTAACGATTTTCGTTACCTCATACTTACGTACACAGTACACAAATTGGCAACGTCACATTTTATTGGATGCAAAATAGTCGTAGAATTGAATATTATTTAATTAGTATACACAGGAAGCCTGACGATTAGGAGGCTAAAGGGGAGTCTTAAACAACAGAACAGAAAAAAAAATGGAAAAAAGAATTCTATGACCAGCAGTTATTAGCGTTACGCACCTCTACAGTGGCTTTCCAAACGTCCTTAGGCGGGTAATGCCATTTGCCCTCGTCGTCGAATGTGAAGTCAGTAAGGGAAGCATCGCTGCAAGCGCTGCTGTCATCGGGCTCCTCCCAACAACAGCTTGACTTATAACGGCAGTCGGATTCACTGTAAAACGCAATGTTTATGTCACCTTTAATAAATAATAATAATAAAAATACTTTATTGCACAAAAGACGAAGAAGAATGTAACACAATGATACAGAAAAAAGACAGAGTAAAGATAACGATACAGAAAATCTTAATAATAATTTTAAGTAGTGCAAAGGCGGCCTTATTACTAATAGTAATCTCTTACAGGCAACCTTACTTAAGAGATAAATTTAGACAAGGAGTATAAAGGACGGTGCACAAAGTATTTATTAATAAACATACATACATTCTAATAATTACACACTAATACATATTTGAATAAAAGTAAAGTAAAGTAAAGTAACAGCCTGTTACTATGCCCACTGCTGGGCTAAGGCCTCCTCTCTCCGTTTTTGGAGAGAAGGATTGGAGCTAAGACCTACCACGCTGCTCCAATGCGGATTGGTAGGTTACACATATCCCTAGAATTCTCTAGAGATATGCAGGTTTCCTCACGATGTTTTCCTTCACCGAAAAGCGTCTGATAAATTGCAATTATCAATTAGACACATAAGTTTTAATAGAAAAACCCATTGGTGCTTGCCCGGGTTTGAACCTATGTCGTCTCTAGAGAGTCGCACGGTCTCACCGCTAGGCTATCACAGCTTTATATTTGAATAATTATACACTAATACATACATCAATATTTATACATACACAGATACATGATAGATTGATGATACATTGATAGATACAAGCTGTGATAGCCCAGCGGTGAGACCGTGCGACTCTTTCGAGGGGAACACGAGTTCAAACCCGGGCAGGCACCAACGAGTTTTTCTATTAAAACTCATGTGTCTAATTGATAATTGCAATTAATCACACGCTTTTCGGTGAGGGAAAACATCGTGAGGAAACCTGCACATATCTAGAGAATTCTGGAGATATGTGTAACCTACCAATCCGCATTGGAGCAGCGTGGTAGGTCTTAGCTCCAACCCTTCTCTCCAGAAACGGAGAGAGAAGGCCTATTCCCAGCAGTGGGATTGTAAAAAGCTGGTACTAGATACATGTATATAGTCTTTAAATATATACAATATTAAGTAACATAGTAATTTATAAGGATCAATAATGACTCTTCAGACGATCTTTAAAAATGCCAACGGATTGTGCGTGTCTAATATTCCATGGAAGCATATTCCACAGATTTACTGCCCTTACAGTGAATGATTTATGTTATTTGTGTTATTTAACCGCGTTAGTGAAGTGTATACGCCGGGAGAAATAGACAGTACGTGTCCGTGGAAGATTGCTGAGGCGAGCCAACGAGTTCGGGAATCGGCCAAGTACATACAAGCGCACACACACACGTACACATATACACGCAGTGATTCATGAGGCCGGATCGCATATAGCTGACGGCCGCATAAGGTAGGTTGAGGCGCCGGAACGGCGGGCCCAGGTTTCGGAGGTTGCCTCATCCGCCCGCACGTTTGTGCGGAACAATTCATGAAACTTATTATCACTCAGTGAGCGGAGATTATGGGAAAGTTTGTTGGTATCTTTAAAAAATATTAGACAGATACATACTATTCGCCGCATTACCGACTTTAAAATAGAATAGAAATATATGTATAGTACGCGGCATTAAATAATGCACATCGATGTTTAGAACGAAACAGCCTGCCAGTTCGGTTTCGTAGAGCGCTGTCACTGTCACTCAGTATGTGACGTTTCACACGGGTTCGTCAGTTTGTGCGACAGAGACAATGCTCTATGAAGCATAATCTAGCCGATTTTCTCCTTCTAAGCCACCATGTGCATTATTTATTGCCGGGTACTATACTTTATTATACACCATTATTTTTAGACGTCACTCTCTAGTTACGTCTAAAAGTGTACCTCTGTACATTTAGAGCATTTTGGGCAGCCTTGGCATGTCACTTCTAATATTATTCATTCTGTAATTTTCAAGTGACATTATTAATGCGTTTCGAATTCCAATTTCACATTAGATTACAAAATTAGGCATAACTTTGAGGAGTGGTATTTATTAGATCACAGCTAAACCATTTATGTAATTTATGGTACCTCGGTGTATTATTTTTCTTTTACCTGCGATCATAAAATTGTTCTTCAGTTGAGGTTCTCAGTCCGTCGGTACCATATCCGCTAGACCTTGAACTGCGGTCGGAACAGCTCGATGATGCATTGGACGATCTACTAGACCTCTTGGAGTCCGTTGCTGAAGAGGCGTTTCTGTATAATTAAGAAATATTAATTATCTATCATCATCCTCCTACCCTTATCCCAAGCGGAGTCGCACAACATGTTATAAACATGTTATCACACGATTTGGCTACGCATTATATGACCGACCGTCTGCCTGACGTCATTTTACGACCCTTCGGTAAGAAAGAGAGTGGTCCATTCTACTCCGGATTTTTGGTTATAGAGCAAGGTAACTTTTATTCTTAGTATTATATATGTTTTATGATGTTTCTTTGCAATTAGAAGCTATAAAGCGTCAAAAAATAAAGGAACTCTAATATCATGATGAAGACTAGTGAAAATCGTTTTTGAAACATTCTTAGTAAACTATTGCTTATTCTCTATTGATGAAAAGCACACACATGAATAACGTTATTCAAACATTTAATTTGTTTATTATTTCTAAATAAAAATAGAAATTAAACATGTCATTTGAAATGACTTGAAACTGTTAAAAATTCTCCGTCACTCACAAAAAATATGATTAATTCTCTCCAGACCGTAATGAAATCACTGCCGTTCATGTTTCTTCATAACGAAGTTTCAGTGAAAGATTACCTGATTTTTTTTTATTTGAGATATAGTCAACAACATAGATAAATAAAATGAAACCAAATTCAATGTGTAATATAGATATACCAAAAGTCACAAAAAGCTTGTAATCCCTGCGACTCAGCAGAGTTAGCAACACATTCGTTGGTCTCAGTACTCGCTTTTACAATAAAATTCCGCTATCTAAATTAAACTTATCTACTGAAAAGTTTCAATTAAGTGTACGAACTATGGTTATACCTAAGGCATATTACACAATTGAAGATTATTTGAATGATAAAATGCTTGGATTTGAAAATCCAAATGAAATCAGTCTTGTTTGGAGCTCTTCAGCTCCAAACAAGACTGATAAATAATGTTAATTTAAATGTTTAAAAGATTGACCGCCGAGTTGCTTGCTGGTTCTTCTCGGTAAGAGCAACATTCCGAACCAGTGTAGCTTATTAAATCTAATTGATCCTTGACGATTCAAAAGTGCTTGTCAAAGGCCAACTTGAATAAAGATTATTTTGATGAGATTTGATTTAAAAACTGTGCTAAGATTATTAAAGATATTTTTCGATATTTTAATGTAACATTATTTATTTTTATATATTAACTCACCGATTCTGTCTCTCTGTTTCATCTGGGATTTGAAAACCAACCCTAACAGGATCTGTTTCGCTAAATGTCTTATATGATCTTGTCTGTTCTACAGAACAAACTGGAACGCCTTCGATTATGTCTGGCACTTCGCTTTTCTCGTGCCTTTGACACATTCGGAGCCTTCCTTGTGGTTTCCGCAATTTGTTTGCTGCGGGATCTGTAGAAATTCCCCATTTTACTAGCCGTTTGAAGAATAATATGGTATTTATTTATTTTAACAAAATCCACAGCTCTTATATTAATTTACAAAATATTACTTAGTTTAACTTACAGTCAATTACGGATTTTAATTTTGCTAACAATGTTATCAATATAATATTAGGTCCTTACATATGAAATTGGCGTTTTCTATGGGAGGAACATAAAGTCGTTTTTTTTAATGAAATATATTAAATTAATCAAAGTATAATTAATCAAAGTATGTACCATTGCTATGTATGCACTTTTGCCATCTCATAGGTAATTCATTGATCCCTTTACTAAAAAAACCATTCGGGCGGGAATCAATAAAATCTTTGAAGGCGGTTTGGACTGCTCCATCGGAGTTGAATTTTTTCCTTGCAAGTAGTTTTTTATCCAAATTGCGAAAAAAATGGTAATCTGTTGGAGCAAGGTCCGGAGAGTACGGTGGATGTCTAAGACATTCTAATTGAAGCTCCTCTGATTTGGTAGCCGTCTGTTGTGCAGTGTGTGGTCTAGCGTTGTCCTGAAGCAGCAGTGGCCTAGAGCGATTGACCAGCCTCGGCTGTTTAGCAACTAGCTTTTCCATCATGGTTTGCAGTTGCTGACAATAGATATCTGCCGTAATCGTCTGGCCAGATTTAAGAAAGCTGTAGTGAACGACACCGGCACTAGTCCACCAAACACTTACAAGCAACTTTTTTTAGTCAATTTTCGCCTAGGGCAGGATTTGGCTGGTTCGCCAGGGTTCAGCCATTGCGATGAGCGCTTCCGATTATCGCAGAGGATCCACTTTTCATCACAGGTAATGATTCGATTTAAAATTCCTTCATTATTGTGCCGGTTGAGTAACGTAACGCAGCAGTCGACGCGCGTTTGCCGGTTTGCTTCACTCAATTCATGAGGTACCCACCTTTCAAGCTTTTTCACCTTCCCAATTAGCTTCAAGTGGATTAGAATAGTTTTATCACTAACACCGGAGCCTGCAGCTAAGTCGGACGTGGTTTGCGATGGATCCGCTTCCACAATAGCCTTCAATTCTTCATTATCAACTTTGGTCTCCGGCCGTCCACGAGGCTTGTTCTGCAGGTCGAAATTTCCAGAACGAAAACGTTGGAACCAAAAACGCACTTTGTTTTCTTTTGCGACACCGTCACCATACACATCATTTATCCTTCGAGCCGTTTCTGCAGCACTGGTGCCACGGTGGAACTCATACTCGTAAATACCGCGATATTTCATGTTTTCCATTTTGTAAACAGAGTGACACAAAGAAAAAAACAAAAGAAGAAAAAACAAATGAATTAGGGGGTTTGAAACACAAATGCATGAGTAAATAGCTGTATGAATTTGAATTTGAAATTCCTAACCATAAAGGTAATATTTGAGATCAGAGTGGCCAGTACGACAAAACGCCAATTTTATATGTAAGGACCTAATATTCAATCAAAATAAACCTCATCACAATTCGAATCGGAACAAAAATTAAAACAAAGACCTTCATCTGCTTATGGTCATAAATCACAAAAAGTATTTAATACTAAATCGCATCTACACACTTTTATCCCATAAGAGCTCTGGTAAACTCTTCGCTTTCTTCGTATATCAATTCAAATCAGAGCACTTATGACTGAGAATATTATTCCTCTTCTTGAGTAATCAAGGATAAGTACCGACCATATAACCGGCTCGACTTTAACTGGCCCGTCGATTCCCGCCCAGGGCCAATATTATTTATAAAAAAATTGTTGGTTCGTCGAGCCAGTATATATGTATTTAAGTATGTATTTAAACTTATATATGTAGTACATCTACCAGTTGTCCATCACCCATAACACAAGTATTAAGCTACTTACTTTGGGGACGGACGACCGTGTTTAAGTGTCCCATATATTTATTTATTCTATTTATTTAAAAGCGGATAATTTGATCTATATTGTTTGGGGTGAGAGATTGAATCTGGAAAGCCTTAATAAGTCAAAAATAATAATATTCTATAATCAAAAAACATATCAATTTTACCCATATTAAACAAAAGTCATTGATAAATATTGCTTTTACAGGTATGGTAGTAAAAATTCTTACCGAAGTCTATATAGGTGTCACTTTCAGTAAAAGTCATATTTATTCCACTGTCTTGAGAACTAACTGCTGTATTTTGGCACCATGTCTTTTTAATGCAACAATGTCTGCATATTACATCCGTGCAACTCACTTCGTCATCTGATAATTTATTTGAGCTCAAAGACTTAGGAAAGATAGGAGAGTTTTGAGATGTCGTCACAACCTGAATTATAGTGTCTGGTGTCGATGTTTCACTGGAGTTAAATGATATACTGTTTGGCCCTGATGCTTCGTGGGATGGAGTGCATTGCGCCGATTTAGGCGATTGTGTATTTGGGGAACGATTACAACAGCGACTATCTTCTTCAATATAGTGAGATTGCGACTGAAGAACGGGGCTAGTCGGACATTTTCGTAAATGTTGTGAAGAATTAGTCTTATTTAAGTCCAAACCTAATTCTGGACCGGATCCTATTCTCTTTCTCACTGGTTGAGGAGGAGAACTTCTTCTCGAACCTGTACCTGTGAGTTCCGGTGAAATCATTTCATCAACTCTGTTCACCATTTCTCGAATTTCATGTTTAACTTCTGATGCCATTTCTTTTGACATCCCCATTAAATACTCTGCCACATCAATAACGGAAACAGAATTTCTATCATTTTGACTAGAAATCGACGTCATGCTCAAATTAGACTGGTCAAGGGAATCAGAATTCTCTAATATATCATCTACTTTAGAGATCACTTCACGGATTTCGGATTTAATTTCTGTTGCTATTTCTTTTGTCATTTCTTTGACATACGCTTGAAGGTCTTCTGAAGTGTGCGACGTAATGGAGGCTGTAGGTGAAGAACGGCCTATTTGACTACAATCTGAGTATGAAGTGCTACTCTGTGTACTATATGGGTACTTTTTATCTGGCGATGTTATAACATCATCTAATGATGGTAGATCTGTTTGGCTACCACAATTACAGAAGCTGCTCGCTTTTTCAGTGGTGTTTGGGCTTGCCTCCTTTAACCCGAGATTCAATTTAGCTTGTGCACTTAATGGCACTTGTGGTATATCTGATCCCAAGGAATAGCATCTTGATCTACTGAGGATTGGTTTTGTATTTTGTGGAACTATACGTAAGGGAGATACAGATTCACCAACAGCAAATTGAACAGGATGAGGTGTTACCGTAACGGAGTGCTCTTTAGTAGTTTCTTTTAGACTCGATTCTCTTGTAAAGAACTTTTGTTTCTGTTTCAATCTAATGAGATGACAGTCGTCAATAGACGATAAACTGAAATGCCTTGCGGACGATCCTAATATTGGTGAAGAAGCCTTGGAAGACCAAGGTACGTTATTTAAACTTTTCCTCGCCCCTGTGTACCCTGATGGATCGAAGGGCACAATATGTTTGACATTAGCCGATTTTCCCAATAATAAATCGTGCGCTTCTTTCGGCAACATAAACCACCTTAAGTAATCTATTTTTGGATTGAAACCGACTTCAGGTTCAACTGTGGAACATTTCATCGCCAATTTTCTAGCTCTATTGAATAAATTCCTGGCTGTTTGTAAACATTCCGTATGGGTTTGTGGAAATATTCCTGGACCTGTGAAAAAAGCTTCTGTGAGCAGTCGATAATAGAATTTACTCTTTCACATTTAATAAAATATATAAAGCATAATGAACAAAAAATAGTGCAAATTCCTATACAAAAACTAAGAGAATCGCAATCGCAAAACGGAATTTTTATCATAATATATGTAAGTCAATTATACCAATTTTCAATAATTTAGCTTTAGCGAGTTAGCCATGAAAGTGTGACAGATGGATATTTGCATTTCTAATATTAGGATGGATATATAAAGTTCACATCGTAATACAAATCACAGTGAAAATAGCTTCACTGTTTGTTTTTAACTTCTATTTAAAAAGACTTTCTTTTCTCTGATCTCAGTTAATTAATAGCATTACCTGATATACGTCGCTCGTGTGCAGTTATTTGTCCATCATGAAATCTCAAAGAATACAGCGATTTCTTATCCCTAAGAGTGGAGCACGCATGATGTTTCCATTGCCCTGTTTCCGCATTAACAACGTACTGTGGTAAAATTTTCCATCCTTCAGTGGCTACCATTTTGAGAGCCTCCAAAACGAATGCCAGTTCATTTTCCGACATGAAAAATGGTAGTGATACTCTACAGAAGCCGGGTCTGAGATATTCATTATGGATTGGTACTTCTGGCGATTTAACAACACTCAATTTGCGTACTCGCGCTATTTCTTTTTGACTGAAAAGAAAATCACAATAAAGTGTGAATTATATAATTAATGAATTACTTAAAGACGGAACCTTTACGATGCAATCATGGGCTTAAACTCGAATATTTATGAATTTTCATGTATGAATTTTTTCTATTAAAAACTCATACGCTCAACTCAATTGTACAACAAACAATTTTCAAATCTGATGTTACATGTTTAGGCTAGTGTTTTTTACGCCGCCTGTCTGACGTCAATTTACCTTAGTCGCCTTTTACGAGACCTAAGTAAGAAATGAGGATGGTCGATTCTACTCAGCCGGATACCACACGAAGGGTTAACTTACCCTAGTTTACATTCAAGGAATATATTGTGATAAACCTAACATATCCCTTGAAAATTAATGGAGTAAATGTATACTACCAACTCGCATTGAAGCAGTTTGGTGTGTTGCAACTTGAATTCCTCTCAGATAGAAGAGCATTTTAACCAGTAGTGGGAAAATTATAAACAACGATAATAAACATTGTGTGGTATCCGGCTGAGTAGAATAGACAATCCTCATTTCTTATCGAAGTGTCGTAAAAGTCGACTAAGGTAAGGTGACCCGCGGGGTGGTATCCGGCTGAGTTGAGTAGACTACCCTCATTTCTTACCAAGGTGTCGTGAAAGGCGACTAAAGTGAGTTGCAGCCGATCGTAATATACCTTGCCAAATCGGGTATCAACATGTTCAAAAAATGTTGTGCGAACCCCATTAAGGGTGCCATAAGGGCAGGAGGATTATGATAATAAACGTTTAAATTTCATTTACGGCAATATGACCGGATCAGATAATAAATAAGACAATTAAAATAGACATTTTAAAGGCTCTTTTTTTTTTAACTAATACGTACGCTTGGACGTCCAACAGTTTCTCATATTCCTTCAGGAGCTGATCATCTATGCCCAGAATATCAGCACCATAACTCAAGTTGCTGTTGAGTCCGCCCCTTGCTTGGATCCCAAAGACGTCATTGAGAACAGCGCATACAAAGTTATGGTGAAGGAACGTCCCTCTTGGATGCTTCACCATGAGGGAGAAGATTGGCAAACGTCGCATCGTTCGGGATTCACTTCCAAGTAGAATTAATTCGGGAATATTTTTGATGTGGGATAGAACTTGTCTGTAAGAAAAAAAACATTGCTTTAATTATCCTTACAAAAACATATATTCATTAAAAAGGTTAAAAGATATTTGCTTGAAACTAAATATATAAACCATTTTGTTTGATTGTATTTATTTAATTTTAAAATACTGTAACTGCTATTTATATTTGGATTTCTTATAAACTTAATAGATATACAAAACCATTAAAAAATTAAATTTAAAAAATTAAATTGTTTAACAGAAATAGAGCGAATTCCCTACCTTCATATAAACCCTGCGTGGTTCTCGAAAGGTGTGTTAATGTATTTATTATATGTCATAGAAATTGTATCGGAAAATAAAGTTTTTTTTAGATTTTACACGTTTATTTAAATAAAGAATATGTTGGATTTGAAGTCGATTAACCATTAGCAAAAAAAAAATAAAAAAGTTTGAGTTAAAAATAATACAGATTTCTAACTAAATTATGAAGTCACGTCTTAAAATAGTCCAGCCGTATATGTGCAAATTTATTCAAATCGATTGTTGTCAAGACATTACGGAAGTTTGGCTGGCGCCATATAAATAAAGTACGTAAATAAGCAATTAATTACTGACGATATTGTAATTTCATTATTATGATTAAATATCGGAAGCTACCTGATTCTGTATTTCAGCCTTATCTATCGATTGTATCTACTGTGCATATACGTGAAAGTTGAGACCAGATATTAAACCTAACATTTTGTCTTTTAATCGATTATGCAACGGAAATTAAAGGAGAAATAAAATCAAATTCACACATCACACTCTCACATCTCTCTCACACACACATATGCGTATTCTCTTTTCATTTATATTTCAATGTAAGTTTTAATTTTTATTTTTATTTCATTGTTTTTGTTTTTGTAAGACTAAAGGGATGGCATATGCAAACACAAGCACGTGAAAGCGTAACAGAGACAGATTTCGTATTTCTATACATATTTTAAACAAGATTCCCAAAGTTGTCTGTATGTGCTGTATTTTCTCAAAATCTACTAAATTGATATTTGTACAATTTTTACGATAGTTCTTGGAAAAATTTTTAGGTCAACAATACATTCTCTGGTGGACTGATGACATCAAAAAGGTGGAGAGCTGCTAGAGCCAAGCGGTACAAGATCGTGGGTTGTGGAGATTCTGTAAAGATTCATATGTCCAGCAGTGGGTGTCCATCAGTTGAAAAAGAAGAAAGAAGAAGAAGAATACATTCTCCGGAACAGGTATACCAATTTTGACCAAGCTTTTAACAGGTTTGAACCAAGATGTAAGCTTCTATTTAGAATTCCCGTGGGACGGTCAGTTTGTGACAACGATAGATGCAACTCTGCCGAAACGTCGAACCTTGTATAAGGGTAATTCGATTTTGCCGCGATGTGACCCGTTTATTTATACAATAATTAGTAAGAATTGCGAAATTTTAAAATCTACCAATTCCCGTGGGGTCGGGATTTACGCTGGAAAAACTTTGATACGCCCTGATTTCCATGCAGGCGAAGCCGTGGACACACTTTTGTATAATATAAATGTGAATTGAAATGATTGATTCACTGTGCATGCAGTGTTCAGACAATCAGGCGACATTATAGTAAATGGGGACAGATAAGCAACGGGAAACAGCGTCTGCAAGACGCGCGACCCCGATACGAACGGAGGATATTATGTTTATTGTATTAAATTCATGCATTCATGCAGTTTACAAACAAATACTTTTATTCTGTTTCTATTTAAAATAACTACGAAAAAATCACTGCCGATAATCATTGACGCAGTAATTTTAGTACTTGTAGTACTTTTTAAGAAATTAATTCGAAGCAGGATAGTTAAGTTAAAAAGTAAGTAACTGCTGTCATTATCCCATTGCTGAACGAAGGCCTCCTCTCGCTCCGAGGGAGAAGGAGAAGAGAAAGATTGCAGCTAAAACCTACCATGCTGCTCCAATGCGGTTTTGGAGGTAACACATATCAGAGAGAGATATACAGGTTTCCTCATGATGTTTTCCTTCACCGAGAAGCATGAGATAAATTGCATTTATCTATTAGACACTTAGGTTTTTAATAGAAAAACTCATTGGTGCCTACACGGGGTCTGAAACTATGGTTGTCTCTAGAGAGTCACATGATCTCACCGCTGGGCTACCACAGCACAGGATGCAGGGAAAACGAAACAACAAATCTCAAGTTTCTATTTCATACAATTCGTTTATCTAAATGAGCTGTGATAGCCTAGCAGTGAGACCGTGTGACTCTTTCGAGGGGAACACGAGTTCAAACCCGGACAGGCACCAATGAGTTTCTCTATTAACTCATGTGTCTAATTGGTAACTGCAATTTATCACACGCTTTTCGGTAAAGGAAAACATCGTGTTAAATTATGTGTAACCTACCAATCCGCATTGGAGCAGCGTGTTAGGTCTTAGCTCCAACCCTTCTCTCCAGAAACGGAGAGAGGAGGCATAGGCCTCCTCGGTAAAAGTAACGGCCTGTTACAATCCCAATGCTGTGAATAGTCACAGCATTGGGATTGTAACAGGCCGTTACTTTTATTATTTAATTAGAGTAACTAAAATTTTTTTTTACTTAAAAATAGTGCAATTCTCGAGGAACGTTTAGAGTTTAGTTTTAGAGTTAATAACAGTACATTACGGTTTTATTTTATAAATTACAATACTAAAAACTTTATGATACACTGATTTCCACGCAGTCAAACCCGTGGACACATCTGTCCGCTAACTAGATTAGTTATAAATAAAATATTTTAAATCCTTATTCCTCCTTTAGTTTTTCTTTGGTTGTATTTACGCTGTTAAAGTATCAAAAAATATTTAGAACCTTTAACAGTGACCATAAAAAATACAGCGCAGTTGTTTATCCGTTATTAAAACCGAACTTTGGGCCGTTGCCAAAATTCTATTGCCGGATTATTTGTAACATGAAAAGGAATAGTAGTCATAAGACTGTAAAAGGAACTATTATGTGGACCAGTTTATTATTAAAACTACTGCCTGAAGAGATAAAACAAAAATAAAAGGCTTGTAGCCTTTTAATATCCCACTGCTGTAAAAAGCCTCCTTGGTCTATGCCCGGCAAGTGTTGGTGTTCAGACCAACCACGCTACTCCAACACGGATTTACAAATCATATATGTATATAGCAGCAATTAGTCTAATACTTAAAAGCTAAGTAAAGAGCAATAATAACATAATATTCTAAAAAAAAAATTATAGTTATCTGCAGGCCTACCATGAACTCTTATTGCGACTCAATTGAAGACGTAAACGACGACAGCTAACCGCTTTCTTTTCGTACCATGTAGTGTGAATTGCATTGAGGCCGTAATGTGTGAAAAGGATAACGTTATATGAACTATAGATAACTCTGTCTCTTTTACTCACATGTTCTTAGGACGAATTCTGAACGCTCATTCGGCAACGACTTAAAGTATGCGCCTTTAAGATGTCATGGTATGAAAAAGCAAAACAATTTCGTTTAGGTCTTCAATTGAGTCGCAATAAGAGTTCATGGTAGACCTGCTGATCTGTTTGAACCTTCTTTTTATATTAGGAAACCCCATTATTGGTATCGCCTGACGGGAACGAGCGGTGGGTATGTTGGACTCAAATCGACTCAAAATCTGACAGTGCTTCACCAAGCTACTAGTAGCGAGAACAGGGTAACGTTGCGATGTTACGCAATAGACGCGAAAAACAGCTTTGTAGGCAAGCGTCATCTCTGGGTCGGGAACTGTCTAAAAATTGGCCCCTCCTGCCAATTGGCCCCTCCTCCTGAGAAAATGTGAAGTTTGTAGCAGCAACCCTGTGATAAGGTTCACTAGGTTTGACCATTTGATTAATAATACTTTGAAGGCTATTGCGACCTAATTGCGACTGATATTGTCGAGGATAACAATTGTAAGGTTCAATGGTAATTAACTTGACTATACAATGATTTTATTTAATTCGAGTATTATGTTTTTGTTATTTCAACGAAATGAAGCAAAATAACATCCTACTAATATTATAAATGCGAAAGTTTGTGAGTATGGATGGATGTTTGTTACTCTTTCACGAAAAACCTATTGGATGGATATGGATGGAACTTTACAGTTATATGGGTTATTACCCATATAACTGTAAAGTTCCATTGTCATTTATATGTCATTTCAATGTATTCATTGAAATGACATATAGGCTACAATCTGTTATGATTTTATGTAATATAATACATGTCAATAAAGTCGGAAAAAATCTGGCTTCTGAGAGCTATCTCGGCGTACGCTGCCTAAACCATTAGAGTTGCACAAAGTATTATTGTGCCGTAGTACCGTATTATTGTTTGTCTTTAATAGTAGTAAATAAAAGGTCGCACAGCATTTATCTATCTTTTATGCGGAAGCCACTAACCACCAAATTGTGAATCAAATTCCTCGCGACCGAAGCCGCGGGCAAAAACTAGTATGAACGATAAAGTAATAATACCTTCTAACATAACATAGTCTTTATAAACTGTAGAAATAAAGTAAAAGAGTATTAGTAAAATCAGTCTGTTTGATTTTGCGTTTTTTTTTACCATTTTCATTTAAGTATATGATTTACGACAGTCCCTTTCTGGACCACTGGAATGGTGCACATGCAGTACAGTTTATGTAAATAATATAAGTTATTAGTGTAGTTTAGGTTAGTTAAAATTAATGTATTGTTTATTACTAGCATAGTTTTTAACTATTTAAGTATAACTAATTAAGTATGGATATTGTATCTGAGTTAAAAATTAAATAAATAATAAAATATATGACGACGTAGGCGGCTTATTCAGATACAACATCGTACAATCATAGAATTATGATACTAGAGTAGAAAAGCCAGTTTAAAATGCGCCCTATTACAATAAAGAAAAAGCATATCTATGTCTCTCTTTCTTTAAGATTAGACAAAGATAAGTATACGTGTTTCATCTTCCCTCTCATTAGTTATTGTGACACGATCACTTACAGGCCTGTCTACGGCTCCCCTAATCTATTATAATACCCCTATAATCCTACTGCCTTGTGTTGACAGGAAATAAAATATTTAATGTATTTCTCTTTGAAATAAAAAGGACATAGATATAAATGTCACTGACAGTATCGGTTTCGCCGGTTTTTATTAGCAATAAATCTAACAATTATTGGGTCAGCCGTACGAGATGAAAGAGTTGCGCAATGATACGCTACGAAAACGGGTTTCGGGACAAAAAATAAGATTTGTAGTCTTCCTGCTAATAACCTGAAATCGGAGCGTTGAACTCGTTCGGAAATACATGCGACATTTATTTTTATTAAGCTAGAAATTCGCCACAAGTTCGAATTTTGCGATAATCGAGTCGATTGTGGCTTTTTTGCGATCTATAACTGTAAGTTATACACATTGTGTAATACGCACATACATAATTAATATAAATTCTTTTTTTAATTCACTTTATAATTGTATTTTTATTTTTATTTTTTTACACCTGTAAGTAAGTCATATGTTAATTGAAACAAGTATAAGTGGGCACTGGTTCCCAAAATACAGTTTAAACTAGCTTGGGAGCCAGGGACACAATAATTGTACATATGTATTTTTAAAATATTAAATAAATAAATAAATAAATACAAATCTTTCCTCTTTATAATTTTATTAGTATAGATCAGGGCTTCTTAAACTATGGGTTGCGACCCCATTTGGGGTCGCGTAGAAAAATTCTGGGGTCGAGAGATTGAGAGATGTCAAATATTTATATATACCATTTTATAACATCACTAGAGTTGCAGCGTCTACACACGCGCATTTTTTGAAGGTTTTGAGCTATAAGATTTATTTAAAAAATTAACTGGTTACATGTTAAATTTGGAATGACAGTTACTGCTTTTTTTTATTATTGAACACCTTAAAACTTTTATTAATATGGCTTTGTTTCGAATCGAGTAATGTCATATTATTCTATAATACGCAGTTCCGATGTATTTTACGAACTGACAGGAAGCTGTGAATTTATAATACCAATACATACAGCTGTTTTTGTGTAGAACACGTGCAAAAATATCTAATGAAGATAGCAATGACCTTGATAATTTGCGTTACGCGTTATTTTCGGGCGTGTATTTTTGCATAGATCGAATTACAAGTTGATTAACGTGACTGAGAATAAGTGGGCCACAGCTTAACCAATAATAGATTTATTATACTAGGGAAGAGTAACCAGCTAAGCTTTGATAGACCAGCGGTGACTCTGTGCGACTCTTTCGAGGATGCCATGGCTTCAAACCCCGAGCAGGTCCAATGAGTGAGTATTTCTGTTCTGTTTTTCTGTCAAAACTTGTGTCTATCACACGCTTTTCCGTGAAGGAAGACATCGTGAGGAAACCTGCATATCTCTAGAGAATTCTAGGGATATTCCAAGAGCAGCGTGGTAGGTCTTAGCTCCAACCTTTCTGTCCAGAAACGGAGAGAGGAGGGCTATGCCTAGATAATAAAAGACCGTTACTTTACTATAAATAAGAGACCGTTACTTTACTAACGCTTACGCAAACAACCAAGTAATGCTATAAAATAGGTTTTCAATTTGGTTTATAAAACTAGATTATTTAACCGTGACAAACGGACAACTCTAACCGATATATAAATAATGGTTAACGAATTGATCAAAGCTAAACGGCAAACCAAATTAACGAGAAAAATTAACTTGTTTTGCAATCGAACCGGCAACATCCTTTAAAGTAAAAATTTAATAAGCTTATTATATTTATTATTATTATTAGTCTAATTATTATTCATATTTTTTATGATTATTTTGTACTCACATTTATTCAATTTATTGTAATGAAAAATTTGTATATAATTGTAATATTATTGTTTTGACATTTTGACTTTTATATCAGAACGTCAAAATTTTGACATTATTGTAATGATCCAAATGCACTGTATTTTTAAGCATGTTGTGTCCACCTATAAATATGGTAGCATTAGAATGTTAAAATGTGTATTAATAATTAATTTGAAAATTAATGTATACTCTCTTGGCAGACCTATTGAATAAATAAATAAACATAAATAAACATAAAACATAAAATAAAAAATACAAAAATTATAAAAAATAAAAATTGAAAAAGTAATTAAATCTAAATTACGTAATATAATTGTTATTTTATTATATGACTTACATATAATATAATATAATTAATTAATAATAATAATGATTGTGTCAATTATTGTTTTATGACTTCGCATAGACATTGTCATTGTATATATTATTGACATTATTACATTACATTGTACGGTAGATTTAATTATTTTTACGAATGACGAGATAAACTATAATTAAAAGAACATTTATATTATCTAATTCAGAATAAGTAATTTTAAGTAAATATTTAAATGTAACTATTTTTGGTTATCCATTGAATAACAAAATAAAATTTAAAAAATTAAAAAAACTTGGACAGCTAAACGGCTATTGATGTCTAACAATAGTTTGAAGGCAGAAATTCGCATTCCTACGAGAAAAATTTCATATCAATTAGCGCACATAGCTACACGCAAAACTGGGTTTACTAAGAGTGGGTCAGCAGAAATAGGTCAAAGTGGGTGGTTAACTAATCAAAAATAACTCGTTGCTACGCTTATTCGGCGCCTCGGAAATAGCAACATTCAATAAATAGACGTATGCCAATTGCAAGCAATAGAAACGTTATTGAACAATGAAATTAAGGTGGAGAGCGGCTCGATCATATCTTTGATTATTATAAAGTAATCTACCTTTACCTGCAGCTTCACCAGAAATCAGTGTGTCACCAAGTTTTTCCTATATTTTCGACTTACATAAAAACG
Source organism: Morpho deidamia (assembly GCA_947086505.1). NCBI lineage: Eukaryota > Metazoa > Arthropoda > Insecta > Lepidoptera > Nymphalidae > Morpho > Morpho deidamia. Next base: position 10,510,687 of record CAMTZC010000009.1, read on the forward strand.
TCATGTGATATTAATCCAAACCAGGCCCGCAGGCCTACCATGAACTCTTATTGCGACTCAATTGAACACGTAAACGACCGCGAGAGAGAAAGAAAGAGAGTAAAGACGCATACTTTAAGTCGTTGCCAAATGTCAACTTAAACTGGATCGCAAACCTATTTCATTCACTCTTTTTTCCTACCATTGGCTATTAAAATAAATTAACTTATTAAACAAATTAACTTATTAATTAAATTTCTTAATTTAATTTTTCTAAACTAATTCTAACATGCAATATATAAAACTATGTTTTACGTGGTACGATTATAAACAATACAAAACAGAGTGTATTTTTATGCATTTTGCTTATATTAATTGCAAAATAGATTTAACCTACAGTATTTCAAGACAAATATGAAGAAAAAATTAGTTTCGGAATACGTCCTAAAAACATTTGAGTTAAAGAGAAAGAATTATCTATAGAGTTAGAAATTATCACCTTTAGGTAAAAGCGGAACTACCTAAGCAATATTAAAACGACACAGTAATGATATTAGTTGCGTAGTAACAACGCATGAACATGCTGGTTGAGACCAACCAAGACAAAAGTAATAATAAAATTATTTTGCTATAATCCGCGATACAGTAAATAGAAAATATATATAGTGTTTAATGTATAGTGGACTATCAGTATTTTCATACCTGATACGTGCAGGATTCGTAAAAGCACATGCACTAACCTCCACCACTTCCACCACAATACACAAGCACTACACAGTTTCACTATCACAAACTCAACAATCGTTTCGCCCCGCAACCGAAGCATCATCAGGAGATAGACTCCACGACAAAATCGCAAAGTGAAGCGTTATCCAAACAAGCGTTGTTAAATAGTACTTGGTTCATCCCCACCCTTTATTTACCTCGGAACACGTGCAACAAGCTTGAACTAGAGACATTTATCTGCTCGTTAATGAGGGTGCCATTGTTATGCTTAATGATTTCTAATTGTTCCAAAATATTTAGTTTCAAGCTTTTTTCGCAGGTGTGCAGTATTTCGAAACAATGGTCATTAGGAACTTTATGACCGCTTTCTAACAAATGTTTAGCGAAATGTGAATTTTGTGGCTTATTATTCCTGAAAGCGACCATATGTTCTTTAAAACGGGTTTCAAAATTACGACCAGTCTGACCCACATATGTATCATTGCATTCAGGACATTTTATTTTGTAAATACCACATGGTGGTAAAGGGTCCCCACCCTTTACCACCTTTACCTATGAACCAAGTACTATTTAACAACGCTTGTTTGGATAACGCTTCACTTTGCGATTTTGTCGTGGAGTCTATCTCCTGATGATGCTTCGGTTGCGGGGCGAAACGATTGTTGAGTTTGTGATAGTGAAACTGTGTAGTGCTTGTGTATTGTGGTGGAAGTGGTGGAGGTTAGTGCATGTGCTTTTACGAATCCTGCACGTATCGGGTATGAAAATACTGATAGTCCACTATACATTAAACACTATATATATTTTCTATTTACTGTATCGCGGATTATAGCAAAATAATTTTATTATTACTTTTGTATTATGGATCTCCGCAAAGTAACGCCTAATTCTATAAATTATTCAACCAAGACAAGTTGAAACACGATCTAAACGCTCCCGTTTAATAATCGTACAAGCCAAGCTTTACAGAAAGACTCCAAGGGATAAACGGTCTAGCCGCGTAAGCGTAAGCTGATAACCGTCCGAGTCGTGTATTACAACAAGACTGATTTCCATGTTTTTTTTTCGAATGTGTCTAATGCTGTTAGCCCTAATGGCTTTTACAGCGTCACCGGTGGGGTGGGCGAGCGCAGAAGCTTCGCCGGGCTGATTTCCATGTGGCGAACTCCACCTTTTATAAACAATTCTCGCTCCAAAACCAAGCCCCCGCTCCGATATCGATCACGTGATCACAGTGATGACACTATACAAAACTAAAGAAATGAGACTTAACTATTGCCATGGATGCGACTTTAATGGCTGTTAGGCGAAACCTCTAACAATAGTTTATTTATACTTTTCAAACATTTCGACTCGGATGCAATCCACACTTCACGTTACGAAAAGTAAGCGGTTGAGTTTAGATACCGACTTTGAATTGAATCGTTTTATAAAAATTCATGGCAGGTCTACAACTCAACCCTATGCTTGGGGGCCATAGTGTAGCCCGAGGACGAATTTTGTATGGCCCGCCAATGAATCATAGAATATTCTCAATATGTAGGAAAAATATTAAGTCTCACCTCACACCTCAGACCTATTAATTTAGTATATAGGTCTCATTTTGAAGTTATAACTAGCACGTTGCTTTTTAATATTTTGTCAGTTATTATTCATAATATACTATTTGAATTGTATTGCTAAAATACTGTACATAATACTGTAGCTGCCCGCCAAAGATTTTCGTATCATCCGTTTGGCCCAACCGTTAAAAAGTTTGAGCACGCTTGATCTAAACATCGCTAGTAAAACCTAGTAAAACCGTTCAAAAATCCGTTAGGTAGATTTTGATAAAATCGATCATACAGACAAACGTTTGCGTTTCGCCCCACAACCGAAGTATCAACAAGAGATAGAAAGACTCCATGACAAAATCGCAAAGCAAAACAATTGTTGAGTTTGTAATAGTGAACGTGTATAGTGCTCATGTATTGTGGTGGCGGTAGTGGAGGTTTGAGCATGTGTTTTTACGGATTCTGCATGTATCAGGTATGAAAACGGATAGTCCACTCTACATTTTGCATTATATTTATTTTCGTTATCGCTTTTATATGGGAAAAACTCTCGTTTGTCCTTGAAGAATAGGAAAAAATCAATATAGTAGTAAGGTATTTTGACTGAGTTAAAGTGACTGAGCTGATTAAGGTATTTTTGATATTTTAAATAAGTTTTTATTTTAGCTAAACAATTTTTTATTATCTTATCGTTGAACTTCAACAACTCATTCATATGACCGATTTGAACGATTCTTTGATTGTAAGATAGTCCATTTATCGAGAGGAAGGCTATAGGCTATATACCATCACGCTAAGATGAATAGGAGGCGAGCAGCAATAAATAATAATGCGAAAACGGCAAAATTTAAAGCATTCCTTGCATGCGCTAAGTAAACGGTGAAAGTTATTCAAAAATCATGTATCAAAATTGTTCCCCTCTAAAAGTTCTTAATAAAAGTCCGCGACAGCATGTGTCTAGCTTTTAAGATTAACCCACTTCAATCATAATTAATATAAGTATTACGGTTTACTCAAATAATAAGACTGCAGTCCACGAGAACGAAGTTGCACTTAAAAGCTAGTGGTAAAATAAAACCTTTAGTTCTATTTTTACTATACCTTGGACTTAAATTCCTTATCTAGAACAAGGAACAATCAATTTTGCCATTAATTGGTTGACTGTCTCGTTTCCACCCATTGAAATTATCAACTGGAAGTCGACATAGAGCAGCTTCCGATAAACTTCCTTTGCGACAATTTGCACAATTTTAATGGCCTTAATTACCTTTAATAATGTAAAGGGATATCAAATCTTCGCTTTACTTGTACTTATACAACCAAGTAACTGTAACCTTTTGCACGATTTTATCTATATATATAAAACAACAAATTCGGGTTTTTTACAACACTCATAACTCGAGATCTGCTGGACCAATTTTCATGGTTTTTGATTCGTTGGATTTGTCTCCGCCCCGAATAGCAGAATACATCTTAAGAACAATGAAAAATCGAAGAATACATAATTATGAAAGATGAATCTTTTCCCTAAATGTTCATTTATTTCGTACCTGTCAAACATTTTATGTCCATCCTGTAAGTAATGATTGACATTTATGCATGCGTTCAGGAATTTATATAGTGTTAACTTTTTTAAAAGGGTGAATAAACTATTTTCTGTATTTTTTTGATCATTTAAAAAGGTTGATATGTGCATTAAGCAGATACATAGAAGTTCCTCAAATATTTACGCGTGCGTACAGAAATAATGACAAATGATTAACATTTACGCGCGCGTTCAGAAATTAATTTTGTGTCATTGTATAACGTTCATCAAAGCCTAAATTAGTTCACCTAAAGGTAACACACCATTGACTATTAGGCGGTACGAAGTTCGCCGGGTCAGCTAGTGATAATATAAGGGGAAGTCTGAAGTTGCGCCCATTATAGAAAACACGAGAAGTACAAGGTTAAGATGGTATGGAGATATAATGGTGGAGGGATGAAAATCACGTGACCAAACGAGTGTTGAGTATGAATGTGAATGAATATGTGAGTAGAGGGAAGCCTAAAAAATATGATGGGATTTTTTTTAGAGCGATATGAATATAAAAGGATTAGCGCCAGGCTTTGGCCAGCGCCAAATATACACCCTGGCCCCAAGAACCAACAAATTGTTTATAGAAGATGTTGGCCCTCGACGGGAATCGAACCCACCCGCGGAACTGAAGGCAGAGTCCCTACCCACTGCGCCAACGGGCCAGTTTGTAAAATTAAATTTACAATCTGTCAAAATCAAAATAATCTTTATTCAAATAAGCCACTTCAGGCATTTTTGAATCGTCAAGCATCGATATGATTAATGAAGCTACAACTTTATTATAGAAGCGAGATCAACAAATGAGTCAGAATGAGTCGAGAAGAAAAGAAGCACTACGCCTCTGTGCCATACATAGAACCCATGCTATAGAATCTGTTAACAAAAGGGAAAATAAAAGATTAGCGCCAGTTTTTATATCAGCTAGTATTATATTATTTCCGTCACCCAATATTTGATTCCCAATCAGTCATATCAGGTGGGTGTATAACCCAATACGTTAATGCATTCTTACCCGAGGGTCAAACAACAGATAAAAGACAGTTAATCATTTAACCTTATTTATTCAGAGAGAGATTTTATGAATGTTGCTCTTGACATACATTTTGATATTAATTATTGCTTATAACATACAATAAAATTATTTTTTTATGATTATTTTAATGTAACGGCCTATTACTGCTGGGCGTAGGTATCCTCTTTGCATTTAGAAGGATTTGAGTCAATATCACACTCCTCCAAAACGGATTTTTAAATTACACATATTCCCTAAATTCTCTAGAGATATACAGTTTTCAAAGGCTTTACAATATTTTCGTGGTGATCTCCTGATGATACTTTAGTTGCAAGGCGAAATAATTGTTGATATTGTGGTAGTGAGTGTGTGCAGTGTTAGTACACTGTGGTGGTGATGGTTTTTAGTACATGCGTGTGGAATGGCATGCTAACATTGTCCGCACCTAGTCACGTAGCACACGCAATGCGTCATTGTTGACGCGTGTTACGTCTACTCAGCGTTTACCGCTTTCCCAGACTCCAATTTTTTTTTTTTTATTTTTTTTCTGTATGCTGTTAGCCCTAATGGCTTTTACAGCGTCACCGGGCGGGACGGGCGAGCGCAGAAGCATCGCCGAGGTTGCGAAATGCAGAGAGTAGAGCGCAGAAGCTCTACTTAAGTCGGGGAACGTCGTCCTAAGGGTGCCTCCTGTGAGGTCGGACCACGGCTTAGGGCGACGTGTAGTGGAGGGTTGATGGTATGACTTAGATTAGTCATTGCAGCGTCGGAAGGGTGGCGAGAAGCCACGACCGACCGACGTCAGAAAACCGGGACCTCGTCTTCGCCGGCGAAGACGCTGTGTGTGTGTGTATTACGTGTATCTGTGTTGGCGATCGTTATTTGATCGTCGGGGTCATACAGGACGCTTTTTGGACGCCTATATTTTCGATGGTCGGACCTAACTGGGATGTAGGTAGAAGCAACTGAAATAAGGGGGTTCGGGTGTACCTCAGATTTCTCGAAGAAAGATTTCGAAAAACGTTTAAAGAGGTGAGTAATGGTAGGGAGATCGAGGTCTCTATGGAGGTCAACGTTCCGCATGAACCACGGACAACCAGTGGCTGTCCCAGACTCCACTCGACACCGAAGGTATAGTGTTCCACGCCTGGGAAAGACACTTCGTGCAACCTCGCCTTTCCCTACCTAACATTGGTGGGATCGACGCCATTAGTACCATTTTAATCTTTTAGCATAGTACATAGTATAAGAAAAATTATAATTAATTAACTATAAATACATAAATTTATGATAATTTAGAAAGCTGTGATAGCCCAATGGTGAGACCGTGCGACTCTCTAGAGACGAACATAGGTTCAAACCCGGGCAGGCACCAATGAGTTTTTCTATTAAAACTCATGTGTCTAATTCATAATTGCAATTTATCACACGCTTTTCGGTGAAGGAAAACATCGTGAGGAAACCTGCATATCACTAGAGAATTCTGTTGATATGTGTAACCTACCAATCCGCATTGGAGCAGCGTGGTAGGTCTTAGCTCCAACCCTTCTCTCCAGAAACGGAGAGAGGAGGCCTATTCCCAGCAGTGGGATATTAACAGGCCGCTACTTTACTTTTTTTTTACATAAATTTAATTAAACTAAACAAAGTGAAAAGTAATAATAAAATTCTTTTGCTCCACGACAAATAATTTATAGAGTTAGGCGTTACTTTGCGGAGATCCGTAATACAAATGCGTTAAAGTAACGCCCGAGTCATTTTCCCGTAGGTACGAAGTCGCCGCGACATCATGCCTACTGGCTTCATCATGCTTACTTACTTACGTAAAACTTATTTATAGAATTAGGCGTTACTTTGCGGAGATTGAAGCTGTGATAGCCTAGCGGTGAGACCGTGGGACTCTTTCGAGGGGAACACGAGTTCAAACCCGGGCAGGCACCAAGGAGTTTTTCTATTAAAACTCATGTGTCTAATTGATAATTGCAATTAATCACACGCTTTTCGGTGAAGGAAAACATCGTGAGGAAACCTGCATATTTCTAGGAAATTCTGGAGATATGTGTAACCTACCAATCCGCATTGGAGCAGCGTGGTAGGTCTTAGCTCCAACCCTTCTCTCCAGAAACGGAGAGAGGAGGCCTATTCCCAGCAGTGGGATTGTAACAGGCCGCTACTTTACTTTGCGGAGATCCATAATACAAAAGTAATAATAAAATTATTACCCTATAATCCGCGATAAAGTAAATAGAAAATATAATATATTGCTAAACGATCAACTCCATGACAAAATCGCAAAACCATTTTGGCGTCTATCTCCTGATGATGCTTCGGTTGCGGGGCGAAACGATTATTGAGTTTGTGATTGTGAACGTGTGTAGTGCTTGTGTATTGTGGTGGCAGTGTTTGATATTTGTGCATGTATTTTTAGGAATCCTGCATATAACGGGTATGAAAAAACGGATAGTCCACTATACATTTAGCTCTATATATATTTTCTATTTACTGTATCGCGGATTATAGCAAAATAATTTTACTATTACTTTTGTATTATGGATCTCCGCAAAATAACGCCTAATTCTATAAATTATTTAAACAAAGTGAGTTTGTGTACCTGACAGTCGCCCTCCCATAATATAATTCACGTGCCCATACTCGCAACATATTCGATGCATTATTTTTTGCCAAGGAATCTGTGACCTGAATGTACATGATTGATAACGTATTATCTGAGATATTAGGTCTGTTAACCTTCTTAAGACAAACAAATTGTTCTGCAACAAACTTCACTTTAACAATGTCATTATTGCCAGGAATTAATGCTTTTATTTCTGAAATACATTGTATGTCAAAGATTTTCATGTACAGTAAAATTGGAATTAATACATCCAGGATAATTCTGCTGCTTTTCACGCGTATGCCTGTAGCTAGTTTTCTAATTTAAATCGAATAGATTAGAATAGATAGAAATAATCGGTTTCAGCACAATAACATAGCAAATAATAAAATAGACCACCCTCCTTTCTTACCGAGGTGTCGTAAGAGGCGACTAAGGTAAATGCCGTGTGGTATCCGGTTGCATAGAATAGACCACCCTCCTTTCTTACCGAGGTGTCGTAAGAGACGACTGAGGTAAATGCCGTGTGGTATCCGGCTGCATAGAATAGACCACCCTCCTTTCTTACCGAGGTGTCGTAAGAGGCGACTAAGGTAAATGCCGTGTGGTATCCGGTTGCATAGAATAGACCACCCTCCTTTCTTACCGAGGTGTCGTAAGAGGCGACTAAGGTAAATGCCGTGTGGTATCCGGTTGCATAGAATAGACCACCCTCCTTTCTTACCGAGGTGTCGTAAGAGACGACTGAGGTAAATGCCGTGTGGTATCCGGCTGCATAGAATAGACCACCCTCCTTTCTTACCGAGGTGTCGTAAGAGGCGACTAAGGTAAATGCCGTGTGGTATCCGGTTGCATAGAATAGACCACCCTCCTTTCTTACCGAGGTGTCGTAAGAGACGACTGAGGTAAATGCCGTGTGGTATCCGGCTGCATAGAATAGACCACCCTCCTTTCTTACCGAGGTGTCGTAAGAGGCGACTAAGGTAAATGCCGTGTGGTATCCGGTTGCATAGAATAGACCACCCTCCTTTCTTACCGAGGTGTCGTAAGAGGCGACTAAGGTAAATGCCGTGTGGTATCCGGTTGCATAGAATAGACCACCCTCCTTTCTTACCGAGGTGTCGTAAGAGACGACTGAGGTAAATGCCGTGTGGTATCCGGCTGCATAGAATAGACCACCCTCCTTTCTTACCGAGGTGTCGTAAGAGGCGACTAAGGTAAATGCCGTGTGGTATCCGGCTGCATAGAATAGACCACCCTCCTTTCTTACCGAGGTGTCGTAAAAGGCTAAGGTTAGTTGGCGTCCGGCAGGCGGCCGGTCGTAAAATACGTAGCCTAATCATATGTTTGAAACATGTTGTGCCGACCCCACTTAAGAGTGGGATAAGGGCAGGAGAATGATGATGACAAAAATCACTTTTGGGTCATTTTGGGTATATTCATTCATTTCAAAGTTTGCAAATGGGAGAAATTGAACAAGAGATGGGAGTAATGTAACATCTCAGGCTACCAGTTTTATGTATTTATTAAATTTAAAAATATATGTTTAATATATATAAATTATACATATATTATGTATAAATATAATATAATATGTATATATAATAAATATAATATGTATAAATTATTATTACTGACGATTAAAGTCTTGTCTAAATAGAAATTTACAGCTTTATTTATGGCTACTAAATATTTTAATAATTTTTCGGATAAATATAAGTCCAATAAGAATAATAAAAAATCCGTAAATGATTTCGAATCAATTTAGATAAATAAACAATTTATTTAAAATAGATATAATAATAGTTTTACGCACCATAAAATATCCAATTTTATACTACGGTTAACACCTCTTTATATAACTAAAGCAAAAGAAGCCAAAAGAAAGAAAAATATTCAAGCAACTTAACGCAAAAAGGCTATTAATATACGCATTACTAATATTATATGCGTATATAACTTACATATTACATCTATTCATATAAAACAAAGTGCCCAAGAGCTGTCTGTCTGTATGAAATCGATTCTATCTCAAAATCTACTGCAAGAATTTTTGATCAGTTTTTAAAGATGCTAATAATTTTTCAAATTTCAAAATTGAAATTTGCGAGGAACGTTTAGATTAACATTACCTTTTATGGAGCGACTATATTGATTTCGATGGCACTTTCACAGAAAGATAGAGGAAGATGTGGAGCAACATTTAGGCTACATAGGTTTTATCCTGGAATGACGGGGTCGGGATTTACACGAGAAAAGCTTTGTGACACACTGATTTCGGCACAGTTAGTAGTAAATAAATAAAAAATAAATACCTAAATATAAATATAAGTATAAATAAATGTACAATAAAAGCATAAATTGAAATTAAGATGGCTATAAACAAAAGAAAGACAACATGACTCAATACAATACGCCGCCATGTTTAATTTATTAAAATGATCTTCGAGACTTCCAAAGCAAACAACCTCGCAATTGCCGTGTTATTACGCCTCCATCAAAATACACAGTTCGGTTATTATAACATTTTGGATGATAGCACGTTGTGTAAATAAATATTCTTCGTCCGGTTAAAATCAATATACTCATAAATCAATTGGAATTATGTTTATAACTCAAACCGTTACTGGATTTAGTGTTTTAACCTTTGTTAATAAAAGATTCGACTTGAATTTGGCTGAGTGAAATTTAAATGAGCTGATCTTGTATATATACATATAACCTGAGTTTCGCAAACGATTAAAATTATTTTTATGACACTTAGTACGTAGGGGTTTTGGGGGCGAAAGATCGATCTAGATAGGTATTATATTATCGTTAGGAAACAAAGGTTAATTACGCTGTCACTTGCAAAATCATAATAGCTCAGCGGGAGCACAGTTGGGAGCGGGCGGACTAAAGAAGTCAAAATACCCCGGATTAGATCTAGATATCTTTACCAGCCTTTATTTCATTTTTTTTATATTGCATCTTTTTTTATAATATCTTTTAAAAACCGAGAAAAGCAAATAAAGAGCTGTCTCATCGGTGAGGCCGTGCGACTCTTTCAAGGGGAACACGTGTTCAAACCCAGGCAGGCACCAATGAGTTTTTCTATTAGAAACTCATGTGTCTAATTGATAATTGTAATTTATCACACGCTTTTCGGTGAAGGAAAACATTGTGTGGAAACCTGCATATCTCTAGAGAATTCTGGAGATATGTGTAACCTACCAATCCGCATTGGAGCAGCGTGGTAGGTCTTAGCTCCAACCCTTCTCTCCAGAAACGAAGAGAGGAGGCCTATTCCCAGCAGTGGGATTGTAACAGGCCGCTACTTTACTTTTTTACCGACCAAAGCTCGGTCAACCAGCTACTGATTCTTTATATGAGCGTCAATCAAAATAGTTATTGTATGTAAATGAATGTATAAATAATGCACATCGAGGCTTAGAGAGAGAAATCGGCTAGATTCTGCTTCATAGAGCATCTTTTCTGTCGCAGAGACTGACGAACCCGTGTGTGACAGTGACAGCGCTCTACGAAACAGAACTGATCAGCTGTTTCGTAAACATCGATGAGCATTATTTAATGCCGGGTACTATACTTCCATTGAAGAATTGTTTTTCGTCTAGCGAAAGGACAGAGTGGCTTACAGTATCCTAAAGGCTAATCTTCAACAGTGAAGAGGCAAGAAAAGAAGATACCAAAATTATTTTGTGGCTTACTTTGACACAAATCAAAATGGACTAAATTGAATTTTTAAAATTAATTCTGTAATTATTTCCTACCTAGCTTTTAAGCGCTACTTCGTTCGCGTGGACTTCAGTCTTATTATTTGTGTAAACCGTAATACTTATATTAATTATGGTTAAAGCGGGTTACCCTTAAAAGCTAGACATATGCTATCGTGGACTTGTACTTAGAAATTTAAGTTGGGAACAATTTTGAAGTACGTGATTTTTGAATAACTTTCACCGTTTACGCATGCAAGGAAGGCATAAAATTTTGCCGTTTTCGCAATATTATTTATTGCTGCTCCTCTCCTTTTCATCTTAGCGTGATGTGATATAGTCTATAGCCTTCCTCGGTAAATGGACTACACTTAAAGTATTTTTCAAATCGGTCCAGTAGTTCCTGAGATTAGCGCGTTCAAACAAACAAACTCTTCAGCTTTATATATTATTATAGATAGGAAACTTACCGAGTAATGTTGTCTTGTTTATCCGCTATATTCTGGACGCCAACTGCATCTCGAAGTTGCATTACTATTGCCGCTCTCACAGCTTCCGTGCATCTATACTCTTCTATCTTCTCAGATAAAACCTGGTCACAAAATTTGAAGCATAAGGTTAAATTGATAATTACTGTTTTTTAACCTGAACATAATCTAGAATTCAATCGTTTTCAAAACATAATGAATCATCATCAACATTCTCCTGCCCTTATCCCACACTGAGTGGGGTCGGAACAATATGTTGTTACACAATTTAGCTAGGTATTATACGACCGGCCGCCTGCCTGACGTCAACTTACCTTATTCGCCTTTTACACTTCGGTAACAAATTAGCGGGTGGTCTATTCTACTCAGCCGGATACAACACGGCGGAAAACTACTTAATAATAAATAAAAACACCCAGACGCGAAGAACAAACAAACAGAAGCTTCTGTCTATGTCTTCATATTTGCGCCTTTTGGCATGTTCTGCACTGCTAGCTGCCGCTCCCGCCATAGTAAAGGTCCCTTAAATATGGGATGCTGCTAAGGTGTCTACACATATAGCATCCCAAACAAGTGACCTCCCCAATTTCCAAGGAATGAGAGTCACACTATCAGGTCTCTTGCCATCACTACGAGCCAAACCATTTGGTTCCTAAACAGCAGGCACATTAACGGTGGCAAGAGACTTCCGGATGATCTCATTTAAATTGCTATGACAAGATCAAAATGTGTAAAATATATATCCTAAAATAACAAAGAGTATGCTGACCTCTACATCCTCACAGTATAACGGAGAATTCTTGAAAACGTCCCTCTTTATTACCGCAACATAAGGTCCCTGCACTCCACCAACGAACTTCTCGCAATTAAAAAACACAGCGTCCTTTTTCACCATCCCGTCTTCGACGCCCAAAAACGTAGGGTTCATATCAACAGCTGACGTAGGCGCCACGAGCGTGAAGTCCCAGAAAGACCACGCTCCATACTGGTGTAGAAGTAGAGTGGTTGCCACATCATCAGCCAAGACTCCCGTCAGCTTAGATGCCGCTGGAAAGAACCCTATCATACGTTTCCCAGTACCAGTATTTTCTTGTAACTTCAATTCCAAATTATTCAAGTCAATGAACCCCTCCTTCGTTTCCGGGATCTTGATTATCTGGAAAGATATGAGGAATTAATATTCCGAAGGATAGCTTCGATTGTATTGATTGTTCGCAAACTCGCACATCCTTTTTCACAATAGCTAACAGTTTTTTATACAAGTCCTCCTATAACACGGTTTAGCTATAACACGATACATAAATTGCGGTGAACCCTCCGACAACACGGTTTCCTATAACATGGTTTCGCTGTAACTTGATAAGAACACTGCAAATCCTTTGTATATACAACACTGTAAGTACTTAATGTATGTAAAAAAAGTGTACTTGTATATTACGAACTTGAATGTTATATTTAATAATTCTTGACATATATGTAACCTCCCAATTCATACTGGAACAGCAAAATTTCCATATTTTATCTCCAAGGAGATTGTGATACTTTTCTTTAAAGTAACGGCTTTACTTTACTTTATTCGTCACACATTATAATCAATATAAAAGTGCTGTATTATAAGTATAAAACGATGCATGACTTTACTATATGAGCAAGCATTACAGGTTGTCTAATTCGAAGGTTGTTAACCTTCTAGTGTAGCCGTGAATTCTGCGAGTAATCAACGTAACTGACTATTTTTAGACTATAACGATTACGTACTTAGAATTCAGAACAGATGTATGTGCAATTTTATATATGGTACTAATGTACAAGTGTATAAAAAAAATATATAGATTTTGGACATACAATGACACGATGGTTTCTTAATTATGTACATGAACAGTAATAGCTGCTATAGTTGAATGATGAGACTATACAGAAGTACGTAAGTTTGTTAATTTAGGTATGTTTCTATAATAAAATTTCTAAATCAATATTACCTTTGCCATTATTGTAGTTTAAAATAACTATTAAAAGGAGGCAGATACAGAAACCCTACTATACTGTTGAGGATTATATTTTTTTCATTTATATTATGATAGCTACTCTTCGACCTGTACAAGACATTAATAACTATATGTAACTAGTGATAAGAATTATTGTTTAAAAAGAGCAACCGCCGAGTTTCTTGCTGTTTCTTCTCGATAGGATCAGCTTTCCGAATCAGCAGTTGATGTTGACGATTCAAAAGCACTTGTTTAAAAGTTTACTTAAATAAAGAGTATTTAGAATTTGATACAAATGCGTGGATATAGCAAATCTTTGATCCTGTACAAGATAGTAATGAATAACAAAAAATAATAGTTATATGAAAAGAGTAACCGCCGAGTTCCTAGCTGGCTCTTCTCGGTAAAACAGTTTTCCGAACCAGTAGTAGAGTTGACTCAAAAGCATTTGTTGACAAGTTTACTCGAATAAAGTATATTTCGAATTATAATACGCAGCTTTGGTTAGACCTACGAAGTGGACTGAAGGTAATATGAAGGTCGCGAAGGACCGCTGGATCCGAGAAGCACAGGATCGTGTTATGTGGAGATGCCGTGAAAAGACTTATGTCGAGCAATAGACGTCTAAATGTTGAAGAAAGAGATAAGATTTCAAAACAATATCGTCCAAGAATTCTTAACTTCGTTAAAATAATTCTATTAAATTATATTCAAATTAAATATTGTTGAAAATCGATCACGAAAGTTTTTTTTTATAAGCATTTTATAGAACCTAAGAAGCTAATTTCTTTCCTGGCGTTTCTTCTGAGAATCCTTGACACGGTAACATTTGTTACTTGGAATGAAGTAATTTTATAAGTCTAACGTTGAAGTATTTTAGTAAAGTGTTGAAAGATTTCCATAGCTTGGAGGCGATAACTCGATCTCGAACTAGGTTCAATTTCAAAAGAAAAACAAAGCAAATCCACTGATAAATCTATTTTAAATTATGTGCGTAATGATATTTGCAATTTATCACCGTTATTCGGTAAAGAAAAACATCGTGAGGAAACTTGCATATCTCTAAAGTTTTCCTGGGATATGTGTAACCTCCCACGCGTTGGTGCAGCGTGATGGTTTTCAAACCCTTCTCTACAACTACAGAGAGAGGAGGCCTTTGCCCAGCAGTGGAATAACATCAGGCCGTTACTTTGCGAAGGCAAATTACGCTGCCATCTTTTTATACAAATTACTTCATTACGTTACGTTTCGTAGAAAATCGTGTAACCAGACGAATGTTGAGTATGAATGTGGATGGATATGTGACTAGAGGGAGGCCTAAGAAGAGATGGTTGGATTGTGTGAAGTATGACATGCGTATAAAAGGAGTAGCGCCAGAGTTGGCGAATAATAGGAGAGAATGGAAGAGAAAAACATGTTGTGCCGACCCCACTTAGAATAGGATAAGGGTATGAGAGAGACGAAGTTACTTTTCGTAGAACTTCAATTTGTATGGCGTTGGAACAGCGGTCACTAGATGGCGCTGTTCGACCGCCATACAAATTGGAGTTACGCTAACCCGATCGAGTAAGTTGAAAAACTCGCACTAAGCACACAGTCCATCATTCGTAATTATTAATCGTGATATTATAGTGAAAAAAATTAATAATAAAATTATTTTGCTATAATCCAACAAAATCGCAAAGGCGTTGTTTGTCGTGGAGTCTATCTCCTGATATACCTATATACCCTATATACCTGATGATGCTTCGGTTGTGGGGCGAAACGATTGTTGAGTTAGTGATAGTGAACGTGTGTAGTGCTTATGTATTGTGGTGGCAGAGATGGAGGTTTGTGCATGTGTTTTTATGGATCCTGCATGTATTGGGTATGAAAAAACGGATTATACATTTACATACATTATAAACTTAGCACTTTATATATTTTCTATTAAATGTATCAAGGATTATAGCAAAATAATTTTATTATTACTTGTGTATTATGGATTTCCGCAAAGTAACCCCTAAATTAATAATAGTGACATTAAAGTTACATTGTCACGCTGCTCGTGATTAATTCAGCTGTAATGTCACGATGTTCGCACTTCAGTGGCGATAAAACATCGTAAAGTTGACGGAATCCGTCGCTACATTACTGACCTTGATTGTGCAATTAGACGTGACCTACCGCACACAGCAACTGAATGTGTGATGAAAATTTACTTCAGTTACGTGCATTTTGCATTGCTTTTATTTGTAGGTTGAGGTTAGGTACAGGTTTCATGTTTTTAAAGGCGGTGATTGTAGAAGTAACGACAAAAATCGTACACGCATGTGTTCGTTACAACAATTAGAACTCGCTACTATCGTATCGGTACTTTTGACACCTCATAACATAGAATTAAAGTAACGCCCGAGTCATATTCCCGTAGGTACGAAGTCGCCGCGACATCATGCCTACTGGCTTCATCATGCTTACTTACCTTCTTAAAACTAATTTATAGAATTAGGCGTTACTTTGCGGAGATCCATAACACAAAAGTAATAATAAAATGATTACCCTATAATCCGCGATACAGAAAATATATATTGTTAAACGATCAACTCCACGACAAAATCGCAAAACGATTTTGGAGTCTACCTTCTGATGATGCTTCGGTTGCGGGGCGAAACGATTGTTGAGTTTGTGATAGCCAACGTGTGTAGTGCTTGTGCATTGTTGTGGCAGTGGTGGAGGTTTGTGGATGTGTTTTTACGAATCCCGTATGTATCGGTTATGGAAATACGGATAGTCCACTATACATTTAGAGTTATATATATTTTCTATTTACTTTATCGCGGATTATAGCAAAATAATTTTATTATCACTTTTGTATAACTACTTAACTAAATTAACTAAGTCCTTACTTACTTAGTTGCGTAAGATGCTTTTTTCAGGTATTTTCTTCTAAATTTTGATTTGATACATAAATGTTGCAATTGTAGATTAATAAGAACTAGAAGTAAATTGTAGACGCATTCGGATTTCTTATTTTGTCAATTTTAACTATGGTAATCAAAGAAAATTTTTTTGCTATAACATTCGTTAGTAACGATTACTTTCGGTACTCGGTATTAGATGGCGCAAACGTTACTCAGTACCGAATCATACGATTTGCATACGGCTTTAGGTGATTCATCTTATGTGCTAAGACTTGGCAGAATTAAACTGTGCTTTGCTTATCAGTGCCTTACTTTACCTACCGATATTGTATAATAGAAACAGAAAATGACCTATGCCTGTAATGCGAACATAGAATTACTAGACCTACTAGAGTAGGAGAGGCCTGTAAGTGAGTGTCATGATAAATAATAAGATGATATTCATATACTTATCTTCGTCTAATCTGTACCTATTATAAAACAAAGTTCCAAATTCTCTCTGTATGTGATTGATATTATCAAAATCTATCAAACAGATTTTTGTTTTTACCAAACTATAGCACAACTTTTGAGGAAGGTTTAAGTTAATAGAACATTACGGATATATTTCTGCATTGGGATTTACGAGGAGAAATCTTTGTGAAACATTGATTTCCACGTGGGTGAAGCAGTAGCCCAGCTAGTCACACATAAAAACAGACAGACAGATAATCTCATTTGCTTTCTATGTATTGTATGGCACATTTTATGCTGCCTTCCCTACTCTAGTATAATAAGTCTATGGTAATTCGAGTATTCACGATGTGTGGATATGCATTTGTTTTCAGTGTTTGATTGATCCGATGAATAGCTGGATTAAAAAGCTGTAATAGCCGAACGGTTAGACCGTGTGACTCTTTCTAGGCAGGTTTTAAACATGGGGCAGACTCCAATTTATTTATTTACTACATTTGCTTGGAACATGGTTATAATGTTCACTTGATAAAAAAATATTTTCATGCTCCGTGAATATTACAGCAGGCAAAGTTTGTAAATAATACAAATACTAACAAAAATTTAAAGAATAGCCTGAATAATCATTTTTAAATAAATTGATATTAAGAAAAAATTTACAAATGTCTTAAATTAAAATAAATTACATTACAAACGCATTCAATTTCGTAATTATAAATAGTTAAATAGGTATTTTAAGCTAAAAATTCTCTGATATCATAGAAATTGTATTCATTTAACCATACATAAAGATCAGTTATAAATTTATTTAATTCAAGTTGTTTGATTTTTTCGGAAACATTATTGTCTATTTTTACACATATAGCAACAAATGCTTTTAGAAAAAGTACAAACCAATCCAAACTAAATGATTAATATTTCTACTACAACGAGGTAAATATAATTTGAATTCTTCATTTTTGATACTACGTACCAAAACTGTTTTACTATAAATTGTCTCACTTCGTAGGTTAGCTGGTAGACATATCTGTCAAAGTTGACCTTTATACTGTTTTTTTTTTATTGATAATGTTTTACTTACGTTTTTTATGGTACATAAAAAAATAAATAAGATATTTAGCACTAGTAGTTTGTAAATAGATCGTGGTGTTTTTTTACAAAACAGCAAACCTCAAATACATACAAAAACAATAATTTTAGTTTGCGAAATAATGTTTTACAGCTCTCTATGGTGTGGTACGGTGGAGGAACACCTCCTGCTCTGTTAACATCCGTACTGTTGTCCCAGAACACCAACCCATATCTTAAAACCGATACAACATATATATGATACACCGATACAGCAATGAGTTTATTCTATTTAAACTTACGTGCCTAATCGATATTTGAAATATACCACACGCTTTTCGGTGTAGGTACACTATAAGGCATTTATTCTTACCTCAGCATCAAACTCCTTCCATGGTGCCAATTGTCTCTCAGTTTCCCGCGAGGATACGAACAGGGCAACCCGTTGCGGTCGCAGTGTACGCAGGAATCTGGCCAACGACGCACCGAATAAAACCACATCTTCAGAACTCGCCCCAACTGACTTGCGAATTATCTCCTTGGATTCTAACCTTTAGAGAAAGAAATTTAGGTTAATAATAGCTGACCGGGTAAACGTTGTTGCAAACGTAAATTATTTCCAGGAAATTTCGAGTGTATATAATGAAAAAAATGAATGTTAGGGGGCAGAACCCTTAGGAGTAGAAAAATAGACAGTAGCCGATTCTCAGACCTACTGAATATGCACATAGAATTTCATAAAAATCGATCAAGTTTCGGAGGCGTATGATAACTAGCATTGTGACATGATAATTTAAAATATAAGATAAACAAAATATTATTCATGTGTATAATTACTTTATACACTAAAACTTGGTGTACAATTGTCTATCAGAATTGACAAATATATTTACGCAGAAATTTTTGAATAACTTAACACGTTTGTAAAATAAAGTATATTACAATATATACAATTGGTCATAATTGTTTTAAAATCAGAAAATCTGCCATGAAAATATTCTATTGACACATGCTAAACACTATATAATATAGTCCATAATTAGTCGAATATACAGCATGTTTTTGTCTCGTTTGTTGTTATTTTCCTTCGTGTTCCAAATATTGGTAAGCATAAATGATTACCAACATTTCAAACCTGGACTTTAGGGAATCACGAGAAAAGAGACTAATGCCGTAATTACCTTAATATATCCCACACTACACTAAAAGAGATAGTATTTTTTAAGAATACTTAATGATTCAAACACTTTATTATATCATTTCATACATTCTTGAATATATAGCAAAAATAAAAAAAATCGCATCGTGTCTGAAATGTTGGTAAGCATAATTGCTTACCAATATTTTAGACTTGGATATATCAAACAAAACACAATGAATACTACATTTTACATGAAAACAAATCGGAGGTAATGTTTTTTTAAATAATTAATTAGCTTTAAAAATTATCATCCTCCTGTCCTTATCCCACTCTAAACGAGGTCGGCACAACATGTTATGAACATGTTGTCACATTACTTGGCTGCGTATTTTACGACCGGCCGCCTGCCTGACGTCAACTTACCTTAGTCGTATTTTACGACCCCTCGGTAAGAAATGAGAGTGGTCTATTCTACTCAGCCGGATACTACACAGCGGGTCGACTTACCTATATTTAAAAAATGAAATATTAAAATTATTTTCAAATAATGTACTATCCATTTTCTTATTACACGTGTATTTACTATAATATAACAGTAAGTTAGAGACATTCAGCTCGTTTCTGCTTAGGAAATAGATCTCTGCCACGGAGTTCTTTGCAATTTGCATTTCTTTTAAAATGCAAATGGTATCTGAACGCCGTTATATTGAGGTTAAGTGGCTGTGTATGTTTGTTAAATATAGCTATTCTTTTTTTCTTTTTTCTTAAATATCAAATTGCTTTGTTCGTTATGTAATGATTATTAATGATTTAGAGATCTTTCCTCAAAATTATTTATTGTCCGCCGTTAACGATTTTGTGGAAGTTGCGATAGCTTTTTATGTTTCGTCTTCCGAGATTGATGACGTTACATAATTTGTTTTTGTCTAAATTATAATTTAAATCGCGCCCACAAAGGAACGTCTATTTATCACTGACGTGAAACAATTAAATGACGTAAGAATTATTTTACGGGAAAATTCTATTCTTTTCTTTAACTTATTTTGTAAAATGTATTAGAAGTTCGTCCTACGGTAAGTTAGGCCCAATTGTAAAAAGATGAAAGTGGGGCAAATTAAAAACTTTTATCAGTTAACTATTATTCAAAATTTGGCTGATTTTGTAAATCTAATACTAAAATTACAAAAGAATTAAAAAGAAGTAAAAGTTAGGTTAAGAACCTCGTACGTCAAACGTTAAACAGAAAATTTTTGAAGTATGACATTTTTTTTTACTGATGAAACAAACAATTAATCGGTTTTTAAAATATGTTATTTAACAATAAAACATTGCAATTGATAAATATTATTTTATATTATTATTTAATAATAATTCATATTGAAATAGTGATGTAAACAACGCCATCTTTGTTGTAATTTTAACTATTCGTTTTTTTTCGATTACGCCGTGTAGCATCCGGCAGAATAGAATAGACCATCCTCATTTCTTACCGAGGTGTTGTAAAAGGCGACTAAGGTAAGTTGAAGTCAGGCAGGCGGCCGGTCGTAATGATTTTTACTTTCTCGATTATTGTAATCGATGGGAACTTGTTTTATTTATGCCAGACCAGACACATTATTACAGATTTTTCAATATACAGATTGCAAATCGCGCAAAATTTTTTATATTTTGAAACCCAAAAACATACCGCTATTTTAAACCATATCTCAACCTATTACACTTAAGCCCAAAAGTCCCCTTTGCTGTATGAAATAAACGAAATGTTTGCTGTATGAAATAATTTCTATGAAATAAACTTTAAGTAAAAGTAGAAAGAAATCTTATTGCACCTTTACGGTTTATCCGCTGCAGAAAAACTACTCAGATTTCGTTTAAAGTATCCTATTTAGGCGTTATATCCGTCCAAATCTATAAAAAAACTTACCGATAAATCTCGCTTTGTCCAGACGTTACTGAGAGCGCGGTGCAACGAGTAGCATGCGCTGGGAGTACGTCCCGCGTAACGTATTCTTCTATCCATTGCAACGCTCTACCAGACCCGTTGTAATCACAGTAGACAACTGGGAACACGAAAATACACGTAATTAAGGAATCACTATTTCATAAGACAAAAATGTATAAAAGTAATGATAAAATTATTTTGCTATAATCTGCGATAAAGTAAATATAAAATATAGATAATGCTAAATGTAGAGTGGACTATCCGCTTTCATGCCTGATTTGAAAGATAAAAAAAGTGTAGGTGTGATAGGTGGGGAGACCTTGCCACTCTCTAGAGACGATCATCGGTTCAACTCCGGGCGTGGCCCAATAAGTTTTTCTATTAAAACTTCATCATTCTCCTGCCCTTATCCCACTCCAAGTGAGATTGTGACAACATTCTACAAACATGTTGTCATATGATTTGGCTACGTAAATTTACGACCGGCTGCCTGCCTGACGTCAACCTCGGTAAGAAATGAGGGAGTTCTATTCCGTGCAGCCGGATACCACAAGGCAGGTGTCGTAAGAGCCCACTAAGTTGACCTTAGTGGCCTCTTACGGTAAGAAAGGATGGTGGGTGGTCTATTCTATTGTGCCGGATACCACACGGCTATTAAAACTTGTGTCTAATTGATAAGTGCAATTTAGATGCTTTTCGGTGAGGCAAAACATCGTGAGGAAACCTGCAGGTATCTCTAGGGATATGTGTAACCTACCAGTCCGCACGGACCAGCGTGGTTGATGGCGAGCTCCAAACCTACTCTTCAAACCCAGGTCTTCTCTTCAAAAATGGAGAAAGGAGGCCTATGCCCAGCAGTGGGATAGTAGTTAGGCCGTTACTTAACTTATTTAAGTATGAACTCGCAATGGAAAAAGCAGGGTTGATTACCTATCACTAGATAAAAAGAACAACTCAAACAGAGCAGAATCTGGAGGATAGGCGGAAAAAAAATTGATTGAAGCGGCACAATATTGACGTGGAAATCCCTTAAAAATACCCTCAATCAACAATTTAAGTAAATCAGTTCAAAAACATAAAGATAAACATAAACAAAATAAATGCAAAATAATTAATTGGTTCGAGGTGGGGTCAGTGAACCTTGGATTCAATGTCAGACAGGTTAAACATGTGCAAAAAGTAGGCAAGTGTGAACAATGCTTGAGAGATTTGGGACTTGAATTTAAATGAATAGAATATAAAAAGGGTATTGGAGCTATGTGATAAACGACTGAGTACCCGAGAAATAAAGAAACACTTCGGAGAACATATAAATCTTAACATTACACTAGTATATTCAACGACCTTTTTTGTAGAAAGGTTTAAAGAGATTAAGGGGAAGCCTGTAGTTACCCAGATAATGGTTTATATAGCATCAGACCATTTATAGAATTAGACATTATTATGCGGAAGTCCATAATAAAAAAGTAATTATAATATTACTATGCTTCGCGATTAGAGAAAATCTATAGAATGCTAAAAGTAGAATGGAACACTCAAGAGTTCAACAATCATTTTGCCGCGTAACCAAAGCAATGTCAGGAAAAAGACTCCATCTAAAATATTCTTATCCCCTTAAATACTTTGAGACCTGTTTGTTTAAATAGACCAGTCCAGCTTACTTACGTACTTTTTGCATGAGTAGTACACACAACTTAGAAAAATTGGTTTCGTCAAACTATTATTCCTCTCCTCTCTTCTTTCTCGAGAGAAGAGTTGGAGTTCTTTCACACTGATCCAATGCGGATTGGCAGGTTCCCATAAACATATCCCCAGGATTCTCTAGAGAAATGCAGGTTTTACGATGTTTCCTTAATATAATATAATAACATACTTCGATATGTTATAAATTGCAAATATCAATTAGGCATATAGCTTTTAACAGAAAACTCATTGGTGCTTGCCCGGAGTTAAGACTCGTGACCCCCTCGACATTCACAAGGTATCACCGTTTGGCTATCACAAGTAACAATCATATACTATACAGAATAAAATATTTTAAATTAAAGAGTTTGTTTTTCCTTTTCTCAAGTCAAAACTTCCACTATAGATGGATGAATATGGAGATAGTTGACGAAATCCTAAAGAGTGGCATAGTCTGCGGTAAGTCTAGCTCAGGTCTATTGTTTGCAGCCATAATGGGGATCTTCGGGCGTTCCGAACGGGGTTTATCGGACGCCCCTCTGAAAAGGTCCCCGAGGCGTTCGAGGCATCAGGTGCTCCCGATGCATTAATTAGCGGAGGGAGGGGCCACTTTTGGAGAAGCCCCGACTTAGAGGTGGCGCACTTTGGGATTCAGAGCAGCTTCTGGCGGGGATGGGGGCAATGTGTATAACAGTACCCTGTACCTGCCACCACTCACGTTGCATTCATGTTGTTTGTTTAAGTCGGTGCGAGTCCGACGGTTATTCTCAGTCCCCAACGGGTGGCGAGACTAAAAGGGGATTTTTTCCTCATTAAAAAAGTCTTGAAGAAACTAACCCTCAAGTTACAAGTAATATAACAGAAACAACTACTTTGCTATAATCCGCACGGGTTAAGTGAATGCATGCAAAGCCAATGTGTATGAAGCAGGCAAAATCTACGCACCTTATACATGTAGGACCAGCCACCACATGCACCCCAAGGCGCAATTCACCAGCAACAACGAACACAAAAGCAGCACACACACCCACCACCACAATCCCGACGATCGTTTCGCCCCGAAACCGAAGCATCATCAGGAGGATAGGCTTCACGACAAAAATCGTACTGCAGTACGATTTTTGTCGTGAAGCCAGTGAGCAATATAACAGAACTAACTACTTTGCTATAATCCGCACGGGTTAGGTAAATGCATGCAAAGCCAATGTGCATGAAGCAGGCAATAGGCTCCACGACAAAAATCGTACTGCAGTACGATTTTTGTCGTGGAGCCTATCCTCCTGATGATGCTTCGGTTTCGGGGCGAAACGATCGTCGAGATTGTGGTGGTGGGTGTGTGTGCTGCTTTTGTGTTCGTTGTTGCTGGTGAATTGCGCCTTGGGGTGCATGTGGTGGCTGGTCCTACATGTATAAGGTGCGTAGATTTTGCCTGCTTCATACACATTGGCTTTGCATGCATTCACTTAACCCGTGCGGATTATAGCAAAGTAGTTGTTTCTGTTATATTACTTGTAATATGGAATTCCGCAAAGTAACGCCTGCTTCTATAAATCATTTAACCCTCAAGTTATTATGCTTATCAACTATAATTGAATCTAGTTGAGCTATTAGGTAAAAAGAAATAAATTATTAATTTTTAATGACAGAAAGACATAGATTTAAGTCTCGTCTGGCGTAAATGTCTTGACCTGAAAGCAAACGAAACCGAGTGTGTCAAAATTTAATTGTTTAAAGCACAATTCAACACCCATTAAAGTATTTGATAATTTATGGATGTTTTATAGACACGTGTATATGTTGTTGCCAAAATTTTCATTATTATAAGATCGCCATTATTATTACGTGACTGAGATGCCAAGTTTCATGAGCGAATAATGGAACTCTAGCATTATTCTCCTTTCCTTATTGGGATAAGAAAAACATGATGTACTAGCTCCAATTAGAGTGGGCTCTAAGTGGAGCTAGTACATCATGTTTTTCGCTTCCCAACTCTACCATTATTCGTCAACTATGGTGCTACTCCTTTTATATGCACGTCATACTTCGCAAGATCAAACCATCTTTATTTCGGTCTTCCTCTAGTCACATATCCATCCACATTCATTTTTAATACCTACTTGATATTCATTCTTTCTTATTACATGTCTATACCATTAATCTTAATCTTGCACTTCTCGACTTTTATAGAATGGGCGAAACTTTTTTGCACTTTTACTACTTTTTTTCAAACCCAGGCAGGCACCAATGAGTTTTTCTATTAAAACCTGTGTCTAATTGATAATTTCAATTTATCACACGCTTTTCGGTGAAGGAAAACATCGTGAGGAAACCTGCATATCTCTACAAAATACTGGAGATATGTGTAACCTACCAATCCGCATTGTAGCAACGTGGTAGGTCTTAGCTCCAACCCTTCTCTCCAGAAACGGAGAGAGGAGGCCTATTCCCAGCAGTGGGATTGTAACAGGCCGCTACTTTACTACTTTTTTTACTAGGAAAAAAACCGCTTATAGGTTTCGCTGCCCGGCGGTCAATAGATATCAAAAGCGTAGTACTTAGTAAGAGAACCAGTCTCCTGGCGAGAACCTAGCTAATTTGTAGCTGTAGCTAATGTGTGTGCTAATTTAATTGCATGTGACGCCGAGCAAAATATACGCCCCCATAGCCACTATTTTTCGGTGATTTACACATAAATAAATAAAATCTTATGTAGAGCTTCATATAAAAGTATCAGTCAAGTATAATAGCTTATTAACGCCTACGAGTCTCCTTCAATAAATTGGCATGACATTTTTTATTGCCAGACTTTTACATAAGAATGTATATAGTAAATCGTTCTGTAACAAGACACGAGTTCTCAAGTACAAGGAAAAATATTAAAGTAAATAATATCCGGACCTTTATTTCTCATGACAAATTATTTCGAAAGATCTTTAAGTTGAATCTTTAAAACAACTCAAGTTCAAAAGCTGCCCTACTGTCAACCGTTGAAATGTTACCTCGTTTGGAGCCCATTCTGGTAGCAGCATCAGGTCGTGATTATTATTATAGCATCAGGTCATGCTTATTATTATTAATTTTTTTCATCGGAACTAGACGAGTTTGTAAAATTTCAGCTCAATCGGACAGCGGGTAATGGGTCAAATTTAACTTTCAATATTCCACCTTCACAACACTTCACATACCTTCAACAACAATCACACCATACCCACTGACCGTACAAATTGTATTGAAAATGTACTGTAAACAGATTAACGAAACATTTAATAAAATAACAAAGTAGGCGTTCCTTTACGATTTTGTCCTACAATCTATTTCCTGATGACACTTCAGTTACGTAGCGAAACGATCGTTGAGGTTGTCGTAGTGAACGGTGCTTGTGTAGTATGCCGGTAGTGGTGATAGTTTACGGTCGTTAAGTCACTAATCCTGCATTTGTAAAGGGTGAGAATGGATTATGCATTACATAGATTACCTTAAAAAAACCCGAATTACAGCAAAATAATTCTACGAATACTTATATATTATATTATGGAATTCAACAAAGTAACGCCTTATTCTATGAATTATTAGATAACACTTGAAGTCAATTTTCTACGTTTTCAAACATCGCAGACGTTAGACAAATAACAAGGCGTATCTGATTTAAATAACAAGCATTATGATAAGATAATGTTGTTTACCGTTTATAACATAAGGAGATATTCGACGACTCGCCCCACACTTCAGAATTTCAATAAAATTATTCAATATTGGTTTTGTTCGCGGGTTTAGATCGCAGCTAACTAGTTATGACCTAGAAAACTTTCAGAGACTCAGAGACAGAGAGCAGCACCATTTGCCTTTTCAACATTTTTTTTTATTAGGCGAACACAACAGGTTACAATTGAACAATATAATAATTTATCTATTATAATCTAATGCAACCCTTAAGGTGTAAGCACAGCAATTAATTAAGTATTAAACTAACAATGAAGTTTTGAAATTATCAAAAAGATAATGATCGTTAATGGTCGTTATTGAATTTTTACCGTTTTTGATAAAATTTTGGATATTGGATATTATATAAATAATATTTGGATAGTCCTTTCTAGAGATCATGAAATGAAATCCATTTAAATAAGTGTTTGTAATTATGAATTTTGAGTATGCCTTTATTAAAGTATTATGGACATTATTTATAAATTAAAAATAAATAACAATATAATAAATATAATATTAAATCCACTCCGGCAAGCCATTTTACGGTTAAGTGCCAATATGATACATGCGTTTCAACAATATGCTTATGTGGAATTGATTTCTGGATCTGGTTTACTAAATGAATAATAAATAAATATTTGGGACACTTCACAAACGGTCACCCATACCCAAAGTAAGTAACTTAATACTCGTGGTATGGGTGACGGACAAATGGTAAATATACTTCATATATAATTTTAAATACAGACTTAAATCCTCCGCGACCCGCGGAGTTGAAGGCAGAGTCACTATTCACTGCGCCAACGGGGTGAGTTGA
Source organism: Morpho deidamia (assembly GCA_947086505.1). NCBI lineage: Eukaryota > Metazoa > Arthropoda > Insecta > Lepidoptera > Nymphalidae > Morpho > Morpho deidamia. The sequence goes on from CAMTZC010000009.1 coordinate 10,538,042, forward strand.
ACGTTTTTTCACACAGTTTTCCTCAATATCAAATCAAAGGTTGGAGAAGGTTAATAATTAACAATTGGTACCCACGATTTCGATTATTCACTATAACCAGATCCCAAAGGAAAAAATCGAATTTTTGATCCTGTATTAAGCGAACATTACATTTTTAAGCGGTATTAGGTTCAATTGTATCAAATCTCAATCACTCAAGTGAATAAGCCGCGGAAGCGATAGAGACAGAAAGAAAAACAGACAGACATAAAATCAGTATGGATGTACGACAATTATATCGCTGCAACACAGTCGCTCGTGATGCCTAATTAATTGGCTCTTTTAATCATTTGATAAACACCATAAATCAGTCCTGCAGTTGTTTTTATTCCATCATAAGGTTTTTTGTAGCCTCGTGCAAAACAAAAATATTCCAAACGTCATCTTAAAACTTGTAAAAACATTTCGTGGAGTGATTCGTTCAGTATAAATAATCCAAAACACTATTTCTGGGTCACAGCCAAGATCACGCATGCTAATTCAGTCAAAGGTGAATATCTTCTAAGCCAGCGGTTACTCAAAACACGCTGAATCGGTGAAATTAGCCCATTAGAAAATCCAAAATGTCGTCCAAAACGTCGTTTAATTATTAAGAAAATTTAAAATTAGTATATTATATTATGATTATTTAATTGTAATATAATAATTTCTCTAATTGGGGTCAGCACAACACGTTTTTCTCTTCCATTGTCTATCATTCGTAAACTCTTTACTCTACTACTCTTATATCTGTAAATATACGTGGACGTGTGTGTGTGTGTGTATATGTGTTTGTATACATATATATATGTATATATTTATCCATGCATGTATACACGTATGCATGCATATATGCGTATATATGTGTGTCTGTATTCATATGTATGTATATTTGTGTGTGTAATGTACAATTAATAAAATAGAATAGATTTATAACTTAGAATGTTCTTGTATCGAATTTCGTAGCCTCGTATAATTTAATTTTTCCCTTTATTTAGTTTTATGCTCTTAATATCATTTTTCTTTTATTCTTGTCAACTGTTATGCACATGTCGTCACCATCTGTAATTGACGATACATTTAAGTTTTATGTAATGTAAAGATGTATTTGTCGTTGATGGTCTAACAAAAATAAATAAATTAAACTCTGGCGCTAATCCTTTTATATTCATATCGCTCTTAAAGAAATCCTATCATATTTTTTTTAGGCTTCCCTCTACTCACATATTCATTCACATTCTTACTTAACACTCGTTTGGTCACGTGATTTTCATCCCCCCCCCATTGTATGTCTATACCATCTTAACCTTGTACTTCTCGTCTTTTCTATAATGGGCGCAACTTCAGACTTCCCCTTATATAATCCTAGCTAATCCGGCGAACTTCGTCCCGCCTAAAAGTCAATGAATGATGTGTTACCTTTTACCTAATGAAACAAAATAAATTTCTGAACCCTCGCGTAAATGTTAATCATTTGTCATTATTTCTATACGCACCCATAAATATTTGAGAAACTCCTATGTATCTGCTTAAGGCACTTTTCAGTCTTTTTAATTGATTTAAAAAATACAGACAATAGTTTATTCACCCTTTTAAAAAAGTTTACACAAAAAACATTTATGAACGCATGCATAAATGTCAATCATTATTCGACAGGATAACAACAAAGGTTTAACAAGTACCAAACGAATGAACATGTGGGGAACATGATTCATCTTTCATAATTATATATTCGTAGATTTTTCATTGTTTTTAAGATGTATTCTGCTATTCGGGGCGGAGACAAATCCAACGAATCAAAAACCATGAAAATTGGTCCAGCAGATCTCGAGTTATAGGTGTTGTAATAAACCTGACTTTATTTTATATATATAGATTTCGTATTTTAACCAGTCATGTCATACCACATCTCACTTGCATGCTCTCTTCTTTTCATTGGACAACACTCTGATATAATATGACAGGTATCGTATGACTGTTTTATAAATTTATCCCTTAAGGCCGTCGGTGGGGGCAAGTATAGTTCCTGAGACCTTTCGCTACTTCATCTATCCTGCATTCATTCTTTTACCCATATCTCGATCTATTTCAACGTCGTTTTGATATTTTAGTTCAATTTAAAATATTGTTTAATTAAGTAAACTTGTAAACAAGTGCTTATGAATCGTCAAATCTACTGCTAGTTCAGAAAGCTGTTCCTACCGAGAAGAGTTAGGAAGAAACTCGGCGGTTGCTCGTTTCAAAATATGAATTCTTATATATACTAGTTACATTTAGTCATTACTGTCTTCTATATAGTCGAAGAGTAGCTATGTCCACGCATTCTTATCGTCTAAGTAATCCTAAACAATACAGTAAGCTTCTGCATTTGCCTTTTTTTAATAGCGTTTTCAAACTGCTGCAATGGTAAAGCTAAAATTGATTGCGGAATTTAATTACAGAATCTTATAATGAAGCTCACAAACGATTTACATAATTTTGTAACGCGCATAGCAGGAATCGCAAAGTTATGTTAGTTCCTACTTTGTCTATTATATACATCGTCAATCTTTTTATAACTATATGTATTATTTTTATAATAATGTATATCACATTTATAATTTATAATCCTACTAATATTATAAATGCGAAAGTTTGTGAGTATGAGTATGAGTGTTTGTTACTCTTTCACGAAAAAACTATTGGACGGATTTGGATGAAATTTTACATCTACCTAGGTTATACATCAGAATAACATATAGGCTACAATTTGTAATGATTTTATGTAATATAACGATACATGTCAAGAAAGTCGGAAAAAATCTGGCTTCTGAGAGCTATCTTGGCGTACGCTGCCTAAACTATTGTAGTTACACAATGATGATGTACAGTAGAATTGTTTGTTTTTAGTAGTTCTAAATAAAAGTCCGCGACAGCATATATCTATCTATTATGTGGAAGCCACTATGACCAAAATTGTGAATCATAAATTTAATTAAATCAGATACTGTGGCGGACCAAATTCCTCGCGTGCAAAGCCGCGGGCAAAAACTAGTATGAGTATAGCGTAGATTAATATCTGCGACATTTAAAGATTAGTACAAGTATACTTGGTTAACGTACACACACCCAAGGTCAATTATGTAAAATCATGTTTCCGACGCAGAATAACGCGTAGTATTTACAATTTCGCAAACATTACCATACCTATTGGCTGATCGATAGCAGTATGATGTCATCGTTTGCTTATATGTGAACGTATTGTCAACTCATTTAATATGGACTTTAAAACTGGATTTAGGTCACGTACTCTATCATAAAGTGATACACATTAAGAAGTATGTCATACCACAAGTGATGACCGGATTTGATTGTGCGGGTTCTTTTCATAGCGTACGTAAGTTTGAAACTTGCGTAAGTCATACCATCAGCCCTCCACTACGCGTCGCCCTAACCCGTAGTCCGGCCTCACAGAAGCCATCCTTAGGACGATGTTCCCCGACGCTAGTAGAGCTTCTGCAGTCTACTTTCTGCATTTCGTAACCTCGCCGATGCTTCTGCGCTCATGCGTCCCGTCCGGTGACTCTGTAAAAGTCGTTAGGGCAAACAGCATACAATAAGTTCGAAAAAAAAAACTTGCTTAAGCAACGATAAGTATTAAAAAAAACTTATGTGATAAATTCTACGCACGAATTTAAATAGGTTTTATACGTTATACTTCAAATGTAAGTTAGAATGTACAATATATACGTAGTTATTCGGATATTTCTCACTGTCATTTATAAAACGATATTAACAGCTGCTCGTAGGCCTCTAATGACTTTTTGAAACAAAGGTCTGAGATCAGATTGCATTGCAGATATGTAGATTATGCATATTGCAGGAATTTATTTTACCGAAAATTTTTCAGTATAGTACCCGGCAATAAATAATGCACATCGAGGCTTAGAGAGAGAAATCGGCTAGATTCTGTTTCATAGAGCATTGTCTCTGTCGCACAGACTGACGAACCCGTGCGAAACGTCACATACTGAGTGACAGAGACAGCGCTCTACGAAACCGAACTGGCCGGCTGTTACGTTCTAAACATCGATGTGCATTATTTAATGCCGGGTACTATATACATCAATGTTGCCTGCAATAAAAACAGTATGTTGAATAGAACCAATTATAATAGGGGGCGACTATTTGATATTCACAGCTCATGCTCATGTTCACAATCTCTAAAATCTATAACTCTCCAGCGTATAAGCCATACAAAACTCGAAATTTAAGAAGCCTCTTACTATCCCATAGCTAGCTAACATACAATTACTGGCCTCACAACATCCTATAACTGACCTCCCACGAACTCAATTGAAGACGTAAATTAAATTGTTTTGCTTTTTCATACCATGACGCCTTAAAGACGTACATTTTAAGTCGTTGCCGTATGAGCGTTCGGAATGCGTCCATAAAAACATTTGAGTAAAAGAGACAGAGTTATCTATAGTTCTTATAACGTTGTCCTTTTTAAACACACTTCATGGTACGAAAAGAAAGCGGTTGGGTTTAGGTAGCGACTTTGAATTGGATCGTTTTCTAAATGTTCATGGTAGGCCTACTGGTCTTATATCGGATAGCTAATTATATTTTTTAAACTATGCATTATCATATCGACAATATACAATGTATCTCATCGGCATTTGCCTGCCCAAAATATTTAGAATATTATTAACCTAATCTTCGTACTTGTGACAGCACCATATTAAATTTAAAATTTCACATTGATCAGCAATAATGTACCACGAAATCGCCCTGCGCAATGCCTATATGCAATAAATAGAATGTTATTTGTATTGAAATACAATCATTTGTTGATAAAACATCAGTGCTGCCCGTTCGGCACGTAGTTCCCGCTAAACTAAGTGTTACGTTACGACTATTGTGAAACTTTGAAGTAACTGCGTATTATACAAAGTTCTAGAATAATACAGAGGCTAGATACTGTTACTCACTACTTGAAAAAAGTTGATAAGTCAAGTAAGCGGTTTCTTAAAGGACTTTTAAATATAATTTTACTAGCTGTGCCAACAACGGCTTCGCCCGCGTAGGATTCAGTGATTTATGAAACATTTCCCAAATTTTCGAAATTTTGAACAATAAAGTAGTTATTGCGAGTTAACCGTGGGAGATAGAGACATGCTATCGCAGACTTTTTTGTACTATTTTTATAGATCTACACTTCTCTAGTACATTACTTTAGCGTATCTCTGCTGGTTTACGCAGCGCACGCGACTAAAGCTCCCAGCAAGTAAGTTTTTAACAAATGCGCAATCTCTTCAACACAATTGACATAATACCGATTGTTCCGCACAAACGTACGGGCGGATGAAACAACCTCCGAAACCTGGGCCCGCCGTTTCGGCGTCTCAACCTACCTTATGCGGCCGTCAGCTATATGCAGTCCGGCCTCATGAGTCACTGCGTGTATATGTGTACGTGTGTGTGCGCACTTGTATGTACTTGGCCGATTCCCGAACCCGTTGGCACGCCTCAGCAGTCTTCCACGGACACGTACTGTCTATTTCTACCGGCGTATACACTTCACTAACGCGGTGGAATAACCCAAATAACACCCGGTGTGCACACAACCTTCGTAAGGTCACACGTTATTGAATCGTCCCATATCGGCGAACATTAATCCCAACGCGCTCTAAAACCGCGTCGCGGTCACGTCTTATCTTTTTTATAGTATTCGTATATTAGTATATATATAATGCTTCACTAATTGACCGCGTCACTAAATACTTATATCAATATCAAAAGTCAATACAGTCGTGGTACTATCTAAAACCACACCCTTCACTGGTTAAAACGCATAATTACGCGTGTGCGTTCTTCAATAAGATCGTATACAGGCGCGTCCTGTCTTATCGTAATACAAAACGTTACTAAAAATACTACGTAATAAACGCGAGCGGCCAGCGCAGACCACACGGCACTCGAATTGAGTCAAGTCAGCCTCGACGCGAGTTTACCGATAAGCTCCGTTGGCTAGGCGCGCGCGCCGCTTGGCGCGCGCGCCGCTTGGCGCGCGTGAATTTATACAAAACACCGATATATACTATTTACTTAAACCATCCGGAAGTATTGCGCTATCTTTTGGTGAAAACTGTACAAAAATTCGTTTAGTAGATTTTGAGAAAATCGATTACATACAGACAGACAACTTTTTGGCACTTTGTTTTATAATAAGTATAGATTTGTATTTGGGAAACAGTATTAATAGTGAATTCTGGTTCTTCTTCGTTGTCAACCAATGAACTTCACTGCTTGGTATATCGACTATTTGATCTGATCCCTTCCTCACTGGGACAACCCGACACCGTGAGGAGCTCCACCGCTATACAATTAATGTACCACAAATGCGTACATAGCTCTTTAGCTCATCCTTTCTAATGCGTACAGCTAAAGTATGGGATTTCCTTCCTGTATCTATCTTCCCGGATTCCTACGATTTGCATAGCTTCAAAAGAAGAGTGAATAGGCACTAAATTGGCAAGCGCCATCCACCTTAGGCTGCATCTTTCGCTTTCCATCTGGCGAAATGGCAGCCCGGCGCTAGCCTTATCGTATAAATATATATATATATATATGTCTCTTGGGCACGATGGGTGGAGCACCTAGTGCGAAAAACCAATGGACGTTGTGATCTCAAGGTGTTGGAATGGCGATCCCAAACCGGAAACGGTAGAGCTCCTACTTCTCTACCTATTTTAAAAAGGTCGTAGGTAGCCGCTGGATCCAAGTGGCCCAAGATCGTGTGGTGTGGAGGACCAAAATGAGCTTCTATTGATCTCAATTTCAAAACAAAGAAGTCTTTTACAGAAAACAATACATTTTTTCTTTGATGGACATGAGTGCACACACCAGATACACCAAAAAAAAAACAAACCTCAAGGTTTCGTGCAACTAATAAGTACTCCAATACCCAATGGATAAGGTAATAAAGAAAACTGTTCACACCAACATGCTAATTAGATTCCATTAACAGCCTTAATCTTAATAAATCGCCCTTATTAATTCTGTATTATTCTGTATATATTGATTTAGTGAATGCTGCCCTGAGTAGCATTATATTATATAATCAAAAAGGCAATTAAGAAAACTGGGTACACTCTGATATCCTAATTAAGTATGATTAAAGCCTTTATCTTATTACATCGCCCTTACTAATTCCATTTAAATAGATACCCTGATTTATTGTAGTGTTATACTTCTATAAGCGAACTAAGGTAATAAAGAGGACCGGGTCGACTCTGACGCCATAATTTTGACTCCAATTTTTCTCTCCTAAAAAGGAAGGAGGAGGTCTATGCCCAGCAGTGGGATAGTAACAGGCCGTTACATTGGATTACACATTAAATTATCATCTACACCTCCATTTTTTTTGTTTTTTTCTTTCGTCAGATAACTGGGACGTCGTCTTCGCCGGCGAGCTCGCTGGCGAAACGCCCTAATAAGTAACCCTTACTGCTTCAGTCTTATTACGCATCTCTAATTGGCTTAGGTAAGGGTTAAGAGACAGTGTAGTGTTATACATGAACACTGATGAATAATGAACACTAGTAAAAATTTAATGTTCTTACCAAACTGCCCTCAACGCAAGGTCAAATTAAAAATAACTTGATACGATGATATCGGAAGTTATTGAAGATGTTTTGATGTCATCGAGATGTTCAAATCTTGTGTCAGCTTCCTTATGTCAGTTTCATTGATAAGGCAATGTGAAAGAAAAATAAATGTCAAACATGTTGAGAGATATGAGATGAGATTCTTTAATCTTATCTCCTAGTCTTTGAACAGCAACAGGTATAATTGTAATCTGTAAAATGGTGGATTATTGCAAAATAATTCTATCATAATTTAAGTACCTATAGAATTGGACGTTTCTTTGCGTTGACCCAAAATACAAAAGTAACTATAATATATTATAAAATTTGTACCGTCTTCTTTACAAGCTAACTTCGTATGCAACTTAAGTATTTAAATACCCTTATCATTATTCAAATTCAAATTCAAAATATTATTTATTCAAGTAAACTTGTAAACAAGTGCTTTAGAATCGTCAACTTTACTGCTGGTTCGGAAAGCTGTTCCTGCCGAGAAGAGCCAGCTAGAAACTCAGCGGTTGCTCTTTTTAAAATATTAATCTTAAAACTAGTTACATTTAGTTATTACTGTCTTGTTCAGGGTAGAAGTGCAGCTATATCCACAAATCCTTATGATCTTGGTAAAATTTTACAGTATAGTAGTCTTTCTGTATCAGCCTCCTTTTAACAGTGTTTTTAAGCTGCTGTAATGGCATGGCCAAATTTCGGAATTTTATTATAGAATCTTATACCGAAATCCACAAACGATTTACGTACTTTTGCAAGGCGCAAAGCAAGAGTCGCAAGCTTATGTCGGTTCCTAATTTGTCTATTATATACATCACCTATCGTTTTATCATTCTTTATATTTTTATGTTCAAAAATTTAATTGCTTAAAGTATTTTTAAAGTATAGTGAAGCAAATGTGAGAATACCTATTTCCTTAAACTTCTCTCGCAAGGAATCACGCGGACTATAAATGCCACCTATGGCTATTAATCTTCTGCTATTATTCCACTCTAAGTTTGGTCTGCACATCACGTCTTCCGCTTCCATTCCCTCCTGCCATTCGTCAAATCTGGCGCTACTTCTTTTAAATGCTTGTCGTACTTCACACAATCCAATTTCGTATTCGGTTTCTTTCTAGTTACAAATACCCTCAAAAAATATCTTTCATGATCCCGAAAGAAAACAGTTTCTTTATCCTAGATGTTAACTTAACATATAATCTTTTATTGTAGCAAATTTCTTTAAAATTTCTCCCGCGTACAAACTTTTGCATTTTTAGTATTCGTTTTTTATACAGTTGGTGTAGTTTAAAAGGATTTTTTATTACTACCCAGATACTTTTATTACTAGAACGGTTGATAGATAGATAGATATAAACTTGTATTGCACAAAACATCAAACATACAAAAACACATGATAACTTAGAGTTAACCTTATGTATATGTACAAAGGGCGGCCTTATCACTGAGTAGTTGTCTGTTCCAGGCAACCCTTGTAATAGGATAATAGAAAAGAAAGTGGCGAGTGTGCAAAAAGAAAACGTACTAAATCTACTTGCATATCTATACTTATATACATATACTAAATAGATAAAAACATATATAACATACAAACGGTTGAATCAAAGTATCATATGAGTAGCAACAAATAAACCGCTAAGTTATATATTCAATTTAAAGTTATTCAAATTCTTTCTAAGATCATATACATCGCAAACCGCACAGCGACTAGTTAACCTTGAATTGGCGGAATTTATAGCGAACACGTGTACGAAACGACGTCCGAAGACAAGGTTATCTGATATCGCGAATTCACGACCTAACGAACAACTGTTTGAGGTAGTCTTTATAATATATTAGCAGACCCTGTTACGAGTTGCTGTGTCGATTTCAACTGCGTAATATTGCCTTATATAAATATATAAATAAATATATGGGACATGTGTGTACACGGTCGTCCATCCCCAAAGTAACTTAACTTAACCAAAAGAAATAATAAAATTATTTTGCTATAATCCGCGATACAGTAAATAGAAAATGTATATAGTGTTAAATGTATAGTGGACTATCCGTATTTTCATACCCGATACGTGCAGGATGCACCACTGCCACCACAATACACAAGCACTACACACGTTCGTGAGGTCGTCAGTTTAAGCCATGGTCCGGCCTCACAGGAGGCACCCTTAGGACGACTTTCTCCGACACTAGTAGAGCTTCTGCGCTCTACTCTCTGCATTTCGCAACCTCGGCGATGCCCGTCCCGCCCGGTGACGCTGTAGAAGCCGTTAGGGCTAACAGCATACATTGAGTCAAAAAAAAAAAAGAGAGGTCGTCAGTCCACCTCGAAAGGGGTTTACCAACGCTGTACTTTCTGGTGCGGGAACGCCAATAGTCATCGATTCTCCACACTATGTTATAGCTATATTGGCAAGGGGGGGCAGAAAATCATTTTTAGTAGATTTTATATAATACTAGTTGACCCGGCAAACGTTGTTTTGCCATGTAAAATACTACAGAATTGATTTTTTTTGACGCATTGTAAATAAAATAAACCTTGATAGGTTGATAATAGATGAAGCTTTTGAATGTTACCCTATTCCTGTAGAATTAACAGGATTTTTATAACCTATATGTTACCCCGGTGTATAAGGAGTAATTGTGCCAAATATTGTCGATATTGTTTTAGCGGATTCGTCGTGAAAGAGTAACAAACATCCATACATACTCACAAACTTTCGCATTTATAATATTAGTAAGAAGTAAGATAAGACTAGCTGTGCCAACAACGGCTTCGCCCGCGTGGAATTCAGTGATTAAGAAACTTTTCCCGAATTTTAGAAATTTTGAACATTAAAGTAGTGATTGTGAGTTAACCGTGAGAGATAGAGACATACTATCGAGGACTTTTTTGTAGTATTTTTATAGATCTACACTTCTCTAGTACATTACTCAAGTGTATCTCTGCTGGTTTACGAAGCACACGCGATTAAAGCTCGCAACAAGCAAGTTTTTTAATCGCGCGATCTCTTCAACACAATACATAATACCGATATGTTGTATTTACCTAAACCATCCGGAAGTATTGCACTATCCTTTGGTGAAAACCGTTCAAAAATCCATTTAGTAGATTTTGATAAAATCGATTACCTACAGACAGACAGCTTTTTGGGACTTTGTATTATAATAAGTATAGATTGTTCAATTAGGAGTTTTTTACGTATGAGTATGTTGTATTAGTAGTTGAAAAGAGGTAAAAAAGTGAAAATAATAACCAGAAATAGCTTTACTATTTTTGAAATTTGAATTGATGAGGTACATAATAGGTGTTGTGCAAGCCTTATAAAGTGTTTATGTTACGAGTTGACAGTTTCCCAGTGATACAGTTTCCAGTATAAGAGGGGCAGCTGCCCCCCCTTGCCCGTACCTCGTTACGCCCATGTATATTGGTGACTTTGGTTCTTTTACAGATCTCCTCATTCCTGAGTTCATCGCGTAGAGCTATTCTAAGTAACTCTACGCTTTCATATACGAGTAAGGCCCATAAATTCAAATTCAAATTCAAATTCAAAATATTATTATTTCAAGTAACCTTGTAAACAACTGCTTTTGAATCGTCAACTTTACTGCTGGTTCGGAAAGCTGTTCCTACCGAGAAGAGCCAGCAAGAAACTCGGCGGTTGCTCTTTTTAAAATTTAATTTCAGATAAATCTTAAAACTATAGTTACATTTAGTTATTACTGTCCTGTACAGGGTAGAAGTGCAGCTATATCCGCACATCCTTATCATCTAAGTAATCTTCAACAGTATAGTAGGCTTTCTGTATCAGCCTCTTTTTACAGTGTTTTAAACTGCTGTAATGGCATGGCCAAAATTGATTTCGGAATTTTATTATAGAATCTTATACCCAAATCCAAAAACCATTTACGTACTCTTGCTAGGCGCAAAGCAGGAGTCGCAAGCTTATATCGGTGCCTACTTTGTCTATTATTTCTATCATTTACCAACAATTCTGATCCCTATGTCATCACTGTATTATGTAAGGAATGAGAACGGTTTTTGCCTCCTGCATTTAGCCTTGTATAGATATCTTAAAAACGCGGACTACAGCCTATTGATTTCATTATTATTTTTATGTTTCATCGATTATTAAACATATGGAAGTGGCCTAACGTCAATAGGCACTATCTAAATATAGCTGATAATTCATGCGTGTTTACCATTTTATTACAGCCATTTTATTCGTTAGCAACGAACTTATTTGTGGGTCTAGGTCGAACTGTTATATCACTAATAATCAATATCTCTGTAATCTGGATAAAATCGATGTTTATACCGTTTCGTTACGCACGATGTTTTGCTAATTTCGTTCTATATTTATGATCGGTGATGCGTATGGTATCACGCAATGGAAAAGTTTAGTATGATCAGCCATAGATAAATAATATGAATATAGTAGTAATCCGGTGATAGTGTGTGTAAAATTTTCCATTTGTTTATACTTACTAATATTATATAGGCGAAAGCATTGAAAATTCAATGGCTGAGTGGATTTCTATAAGAAAAGCAGGTAATAATATTTTTTTGCTATAATTCTCGTTTAAATGAATAGAGAATATACATAAAGTAATTTGTAAAGTAATACTCTCCGTTTTCATACCTTATGCAGGATTCGCGAAAGACAGATGCACTTCAAATCTTCACCACCGCCACCAAAATACACAAGCATTACACACATTCACTATCACACAACGCAAAGCGACGCATCACCAAGCAAGCATATTAATTTGGTAATCAGTCAACCCCCACCATTTATTTTTCTTTCGAACAGGTAAAACTAACTTGAACATATTTCACATTATTTATATTTGAACTAGGAATAACTTGGCGATAGGTTTTTATCTCGGGTAAATCCAGAGCTATATACAAAACTAACAAAATTTTATTGTTTGTCTACAACTACCTACAGGTCAAAATTACCTTACCTTCCATATAATCTACGCCGCGATCGGAACCATGGAACATAGTTACCTATATTATAAAGTCACGACGGCTTAACTGTAAAAGCGATTTTTACTAAGGTTCCAGGGTGCAAAATCTCAAAACTACAATCTACAAACTTTTCTATAAAGAGATACGTTATAATGGTATTCACGTTTTCTAATTTAATTAATAAATTTCGGATTAAAGTATATTAATTCATGATTTTTTATATTTTAAAACTCTACCTATTTTCTAGTCGACTCCTAAATCTGTAGTAGCTACGTGACTTCAATTAAAAAATTATTATTTTACATTCAAAACTCGATTCCCCTTCTGAAAAGTATAAACGAGAATAGCATAAAAATAATGGCGAACAGATTTAATTTATGCAAACGCGTATAATATGATTTTAACATGCTCCTATTCTAATTATACGACAAAAATATTGTTTCACATTTCATAAATTATTTAACAGCAAACCATAATATTACATTTAATCAATAATTTAGGAAGAAAATTACGTTATATAATACTACGTTACGTTATATAATTACTTTGCAGAGATCCATAGTACAAAAGTAATAGTAAAATTATTTTACTATAATCCGCGATAAAATATGGTATGAAAAAACGGATAGTCCACTATACATTTAGCATTATATACATTTTCTATTTACTTTATCGCGGATTTTAGCACAAAAATTTTAGTATTACTTTTGGCAAATTATATTCAGATATCCCACTCATCATTCTCCTGCCCTTATCCCACTCTAAGTGGGGTCGGCACAACATGTTGTCATATGATTTGGCTAAGTATTTTACGATCGGCCGCCTGCCTGACGTCAACTTACCTTAGTCGCCTTTTACAAGACCTCGGTAAGAAATTAGGGTGGTCTATTCTATGCAGCCGGATACCACACGGCATATACCTTAGTCGCCTCTTACGACACCTCGGTAAGAAAGGAGGGTGGCCTATTCTATTCTGCCGGTATAATAAGATGACTAATTACTAATTAGTAATTACTATGAATTTGAAAAAAGAATTAATAAAGTAAGTATAAATAACTTCTTAACGATGATAATAAATATCTCTAATTAAGCGTAGACATAACTAGTATAAATATTGTTAGTATAACTTTTAGTTTTTCCCCGACTTAAGTTTCCTCGACTTAAGTAGAGCTTCTGCGCTCTACTCCCTGCATTTCGCAACCTCGGCGATGCTTCTGCGCTCGCCCGTCCCGCCCGGTGACGCTGTAAAAGCCATTAGGGCTAACAGCATACAGTCAGTTCGAAAAAAAAAAAAAAAAAAACTTTTTGTATGTATGTAACTAGTTATGAGAATTATTTTGAAAAGATCGACCGCCGAGATTCGTGCTAGCTCTTCTTGGTAAGAAAAGCTTTCCAAACCAGCAGTAGAGTTAATCATTCAAAAGCATTAGTTTACAAGTTTACTTTAATAAAGAATATTTTGAATTTGAATTTGATTAGATTTACCAGAGCAACATAGTCACATATGTAACTCAAGTTTAAATGAGAGAAAAAAAAGAACTATTTTGTGATATAATCAACTATTTAATTGTCAAATCGTGCGTAGGTAATTCAGTAACAAAGCTGGATATGAAATAGCGTACTACGTTTCAGCACTATGACGTAATTTGTAAAAGAATCTCTTTGTCCCATATATTGATCCGGGAAGTTGGACACGCTTACTATCAGGGTCAACTTTGTTTGACAGCTGTCCTTCTCTAACACGTTTGATTCTCTCTTTCTAAAAGTGTTACCATAACACTTTCCTAAATCTACTAAATATTTTGTATACTAGATAAATATTCAAATAAAAATTTATAATTGTGTGTTGATAAATATGTAGTAGGTGATTATGACTATAAAAGGAGCTTTTGGAATATTTAAAATAATTTTATTCATTTAATTTTAGTGCTCTAATTAAGAGTATTACTGTCTGAAGGATAGTTATATGTGCAATGATATTTAATAAACTTATTTTTATAATAATACTATTATACAAAATTAAGTTTCACCAACGGTTTCTAAAAAAAAATTGAATTTTTTTTTTAGAATAATCTTTTAATAGAAATATATTTATAGTAGAACCTATTTGTGCCACTCTAGCCAGCTAGAAGCCTTAAAAAAACACCTGTGTGAACTTAAAATATGAATACTACAAGAACTAAGTTTTCCTAAATCTTGCCAAAAATATTTAAATATTAATAAATATTCGCAAAAATCCGAGGACTACTTATTTATCCTAGGTTTGTACAAATCTTCAAAACTGGCAACCCTACCACAACCTTGATAGCGGCCGACCCCTTACGAAATGTTACCGGAAATAGGCCACTTTACGAAGAATAAACCGAATACTGAGACGATACTGAGGCGATTCAACTGAGGTTATTATGAATAAAACCACAAATGATATTAACCGAAAAGTACTAACAATAAAATATATTGGATTCATTCTTACGTATATTTTTTAACTGAGATTAAATTCATAACAACAAAATCCTACATTATACAAAACAGTGACTTGGCTCATTCTTATCGGATTACAGACCACTTAACCTTAACTTCAGTATCGCCAATCGCCATTATCTGTGCGATTTAACTGATTCTGAAGTAATTTTAAATATAGAAGGCGTTCAGTATTTTTTTTATGAATTCCATAGACAAAGGTTTTACGTCTTTGTTGTATAAAAATAATTAAAAAGTTAACCAAATAAAATCAAAGTAAATGTTAAAAATATGAATAACGATTTAGGTGTTTACAAAATCAGCTGTTATTCTAAAAATAGTCTTTGTTGATATAATTCGTCCACGAGATGACGTCTAAGTTTGAATTGGCGCCAAGCCATTGTCGCTCGTTAAATGTTTTGTTTAGATTCTATTACACCGAGAATTGTAGACTGAAAGAATTTATTAGCTTCCCTGACACAGCAATGATACTCGTATACAATTGTCTAATGTTTTACATGATCACACTTGACCTCTTGATAAAAGTTATAAGCTTATATTGAACGCTAAAAATAATAGTTTTTTTTAAGTTTATACGAACTGTAATAAATCGTATAACACTATAAATGTAAATGTATATTTAATATAAATGTTTTTGATGTAGACGATATATTTTATTTTTCTAACGTTAAAAACAATTTTCAGATATTTGATCTTTTTTATATTTGTTAATGTGTCTTATAGACATTAGACTTCATACAATTTAAATTGATTCCTTGATTGAAACTTCCATCTTTTCACAGAAGGTTTAAATTTGATTCGCATCGCGTTTCACCTTGATATGTATTGATTTTTAAACGAGCCTATGTGGTTACTTAGAGTTACTTCACTAGAGAAAAGGAAGAGTCCTGTAAGTAAGATTGTCGCAACAAATGAGAGATGGAACACGATAGTCATATACTTATCCTGTCTAATCACACATAAGAGAGACAGATAATAAATATCATTTGCTTTGTCTTTATTGACGATGGACACATTTTAGGTTGGCTACCCTAAACTATTATAACAAATCTATATATCACATGAACCTGTTATATGATAATAAAAATTTATTTCGTTTTTAATACTATATGGTATTATTTAATAGTTTGTGAACTGAACTTCTAAGTAGAATTTGATATCAGTCCGCATCTGGATGACATAATTTAATATTTCTATTAGATAGAAAAAGGTCCATATAGATCACTATGGCGAAATTATGGACGCTGCCTTAAGATTTTTTATAAATATATGGGACATTTACACACACGGTCGTCCATCCCCAAAGTAAGTAACTTAATACTTGTGTTATGGGTGACGGACAACTGGTAAATATATACATATATAGTTTTAAATACATACTTAAATACATATATACACCCAGACTCGAAGAACCAACAAATTCTAAATGGAAAATGTTGGTTCTCGTCGGGAATCGAACCCGCGACCCACGGAGCCGAAGACAGGGTCACTGCCAACTGCGCCAACGGGCCAGTCTATAAATTAGTATTTTTTTATACTGATTGCGTATGTTACAAAAAAATTGTCGTATATGTATGTATGTGTGTATATTTTATTTGTGTATTGTTTTAAATCTTTTCTACGTCTGAACAGTAAATTTATAATATAGTGGTTTCAGTCTAAAATGCAAATAGACCATCATTAGATTGCTATTCAAAGCACCCAAATCAAATCAACGTAATTTTATCGTCTTATGCTGAATTAATCAACACATTGGGGAAAATCACCGGAACGTGGCGCCAGATGGACTTTTGCCAGCCCTGTTTAACTACTTAAAGTATTGCGAGCATCAAATAAATATTGTATTAAATGACAGCGTGCTCGTCTATTTTTTATTGTCTTGTTTACTTTAGTGTTATAATTGTGTAGCGTAATAAACTTGGGTTATAAAGTGGGATAATTACTGTAGCCTTGCTCTGTTCCGACATCATTCATATCGGTTTACATGGATATCTAGAATTAGTTATTTTAAAATTCTGGTTACCTAATAAATAAACGATATCAAACGGACTTGAAATTGTATGCGAAATGAGTTTCATTAAGCCTAATTCTTCTAGGATCGAATATAAAACCAGAAGTGAGTCTACTTGATCAAATAAAAACTGACGTGTACCCAAATGAAATTGAGAAAACATCGTATAGTACCCGGCATTAACAATGCACATGCCGTCCCAAGATCGTGGAATGGCGACAATTTTTAAAAGTCTACCACAAAGTAAATGGACGACTTGAAGTAAAAATTCTCCAGAAGCCTCTGAATAGAGAAGCCAAGATTTGACGACCAAAGTCCTTAAGGAAAGATATTAAGTAGTTCGTCAGATGAGAAGGTGAAAAAAGTCAGTATAACGATTCTTTTTAACAAGACAATAATACCGGCTGCTTAAATTAAACTAAGCATAGTAAACCGTTAAAACCAAAATATACAAAAAAGTGACTACGGTTTGCTACAAAATTTATAAATTATTAAAATATATTTCCATTCGATGTGAAACGTAAATATAAACTATAGAGATGCAAAAATTAATATTATCAAGAAATGGTTATTGTGCTTCCAATTAGTTGAAATCCGCATATTTTTATAGAAACCAAAATATAACTACTATACAATCGCCATGAAAATTATCGCATATTCTACGCTGTAGTCCGTCGGTTCGCACGGTTGGCATTTTTCCAAAGATAATATCAGAGATGTCCTCGAATTTGTGACTCTGTTTACTATCCATCTACTAATACCGTCCCTTATTTTTTTCTTCCGCAATCCCTTTTTTAGCGGAATTTCTTACTTAAGAGCGATCTCTACAATTACTCCACATAACGGAGATGATGTAAAATGTATAAGAATAAAGTATGGATATTACAAACCTTTTCGATACTGAGAATTAAACTTCTTGAGATTAATTAATTCATTAGGTCATTAATTACGCAATAGCTCTAAATGTCGTTTGAATAAAAACATACGCTAGACGAATTATTATTTAAGATAGTATATAATGCTATAAAATAGCTGTATCGAAGATCTTTGGCATGTTTATGCAGTAAAATAATCAATGTAATGTTAAATTAACTGTTAAATTGAAACCAGTAGTCCAAGTTTGCCGAAAAAATAATTGGCATTAAACGTTTTTAACATAACATTTTAACGAAAATAAATAAAAAGGTTATTTAAAAAATGAGGTTTTTTAGGCTTCGGCTAAAATATCGGCCCTTTACTATCCAACTGCTGGACATAGGCCTCCTGTCCCCATTTTTGGAAAAAAGGGTTGGATCTTAAGACTTACCGTGCTGCTCTAATGCCTATTGGTAGATGACACATATCATGTTACATGTTTCTTCACGATGTTTCAGATTGACACGCACATACATATTTTAATGCATTTCTACGCCATTATAAGCAAATGATTTGGAAGTATTTTCTCTTTGATCGGTTAATTGCTTAAAGATGCGGTTGTTCTGCAAGCTCCATGTTACTTCAAACGTGAAGTATTTGTCAACAATACTACAATACTAGGGATAAAACAATGAAGAAAACAAAATCTAACAGAGTAAAACTATTTTAAACTAGCTGACTGCGTGAAAATCAGTATGTCACTACGTGTCTCGTGTATATCCAGATCCCGAGTACACCAGGATAAAAAGTAAGTTATGTATTACTCCATAATCTCTTCTATCTCACATAAAAAGCGGTTTATCAGTTCCGCACTAATAACCTAAACCGTACTCAAGAATTAGTAAAATCTTTTAATAAAAATGAAACCTTTTAAAATTTTTTTTTTTGCATTTTTTCTAATAATTTATAGAATTAGGCGTTACTTTGCGGAGATCCATAATACAAAAGTAATAATAAAATTATTTTGCTATAATCTGCGATACAGTATATAGAAAATATATATAAAGCTTTGCGATTTTGTCGTGGAGTCTATCTCCTGATGATGCTTCGGTTGCGGGGCGAAACGATTGTTGAGTTTGTGATAGTGAACGTGTGTAGGGCTTATGTATTGTGGTGGAAGTGGTGGAGGTTTGTGCATGTATTTTTACGAATCCTGCACGTATCGGGTATGAAAATACGGATAGTCCACTATACATTTAACACTTTATATATTTTCTATTTACTGTATCGCGGATTATATCAAAATTATTTTATTATTACTTTTGCATTTTTTTCTATCGTAAATAAATTGCCGAGCAAAGCTCTTTCACTCTTAATATATTATATAAAATATCGTAAAGGTTTCTTATCATATGAATTTCGTCGTCTTTTCATAACGTTTATTATATTTCCCCACTCTTTTAGTCTTGAGTAAGATCGACTACGTACTTCATAAATATAAACATTATTATATTTATAGCGACGTGTTGAATATGTAATACGTTTAATAAAAATAATTGACGTTGCATAATTCCATATCAATGGAATGTTTTGTTACGAGATCTTTTATTATTTAATAAAGGACTTAGTTATCTAAAAACAGAGGAATTAATCATCGGAGTAACTTAATATGCTAAAAACGAAAGACAATAATTTTTACACACGCGTAGGCACACACACAGAGACACAAACATACACACAGACACACACACACACACACACACACACACATACACACACCCATTGTAGAAGGTATCACCATATGAAACTATTATAGTTTTAAAAAGGGTCCTAGGAAGGCGATGGCGTTCGTGGTACAGGTTATCCTAGTGCGAGCGCCAAAGCACTCCTTTTAATTAATTCTACCTTTTAATTAAGACTCAATTTATATATTGTTATAAAAGGAGTAAAACAGTGTAATAGATCATGAGATAGTAAGAAATAAATAAAATAAAAAAAATATATGGAATTCCTATAACTTATAATTATGTTTCCATTTATACATATTATAAAATATAGTACTTAAAAGCTCTTTATGTATGTAATAGATTTTCCCAAAATTTACTGAATGGTTTTTTGTACGGTTTATACTAAAAGACGCAATTATGTCGCTTGTTGGGTACTTACCTCGCGTGCGCTGCGTTTAACACCAGAGATACATAAAATTAATGTACTATAGAACTAACTTCAGATCTACTAAAACACTACAAGAAAGTCCGCGATGGCATGTCTCTATCTCTTATGGTTAAATCACAATAAAATAAAGGGATTTAAGCGGCAAAAATTTTGTTACACACAGATTTCCACACGGAATCCGCGGGAACATCTAGTCTACTTATAAAATAGAAATTATGTATGTTCCTCTTAAACTCCGAAACGGTTGGACCGATTTTAAATCAGAGTAATATTTGGTGGCGACTGAAGCATTAAGAATAATATCTATGACAGTTTTTGGAGTGAAAACTTTTTCGGCGTTGTGTACTTTTTGTGATGGGTTATAGGCCTACCATGAACTTTTAGATAACCATTCAATTCTCAGTACCTAAACCGAACCGCTTTCTTTTCGTACCATGAAGTGTGTTTGAAAAGGAAAACGCTATATGAACTATAGATAACTTTGTCTCTTTTACTCACATGTTTTTATGACGTATTCCGAACGCTGATTCGGCAACGGCTGAAAGTGTGCGTCTTTAAGACGTCATGGTATGAAAAGCAAAACAATTTAGTTTACGTCTTAAATTGAGTCGCAATAAGAGTTCATGGTAGGCCTGCTGATCGAAAATTTGTAAAATGGAGAGAGAGTAGACCTCCAGCGCGGCGTAAAAGAAGAAGTACCCCCTCTCTTTCTACCGCGAGGCAATGTATGCGTGGGACAATTGTTTAGGTTAAGGGGCGCAGGGTGCTTGCGCGAAACAAATTGTTATGTCTGTGTACGACATCGCATTAAATGAATATTGTATTTTACCACATAAATGATAGTGTCGAGGTGTCGTAAGAGGCGACTAAGGTAAATGCCGTGTGTTATCCGGCTGCATAGAACACCACCCTCATTTCTTACCGAGGTGTCGTAAGAGGCGACTAAGGTATGTGCCGTGTGGTATCCGGCTGCATAGAATAGACCACCCTCATTTTTTACCGAGGTGTCGTAAAAGGCGACTAAGATAAGTTGACGTCAGGCAGGCGGCCGGTCGTAAAATACGTAGCCAAATCATATGATAGAGACCACATAAATTCGTGCAAAGTTATTCCGTAACCTTTCTAAAATACACCTCTGCCGGAGGGCAACCCGTTGTTTTTTTTTTTTACTGATATCTCTAAGTTATCTTCGGCGAAGCAGACCGGGTATGGTAGTAGTACCAGTGTAATATAAAGCCTGTGTATGATACGCTTAAAAATAATAACAATTTATATACGTCGTTGTTTGTAAGTACGACTTCATAAATAATGTAGTAACACTTAACCTTGGAATTGAATTGTTTTGCTCGTTTCTTATCTATGATATATACGTTTGGAAATTGAATAGTAATAGTAAATAATGAATGGAACATTTTTGCAATAAGTTTAAGATAATCTTATGATTCATTAGAATAATTAGGTTTTTTTAATACGAACTTCGGTCTCTCGTGTTTATTGCTGCCCATAGATAATACACTATTTAGGATATATATTAGAAACTCGTTCATTTTCGTCGATTAAAGGACATTGTTTTACCTTCCATCGTAAAGATGTCACTGCAACGCTACCGTAATAATCGACTAGATTGCGCTGTACTGCATTCTTATTTATAGTGACCTATTGAATAACTGGGTGACTCAGTTCTGCTTGGTATATTTTTTTAAAAACCAAAAAATGAAATTTGAAAAAAAAGCCATTCGGATTACCTTATTTTATATCACTTGCTCAGCGATGGCGATTGCGGCAATCTGAAAAGTGCTTCTATGGGAGTTTCACCTCCGTTACTGTCAATGAAAGGCATTGGCAGCAATAAACACGAGTTTACTTGTTTAAAAAAAATCTAACACTATCTACAAATTTAATTCAGTCCATGGAATATTTCTTGAATTTTGAGGCTGGAAGCTTAGGTATAATTGTCCTTCATTTTAGATGCAGCTTCCGTACAGATAAACCTTACAGATGAATCTAAGTGTATTTGGTTAATTTGTGCTTATATGTCAGAAATAACTACTATGATTTTATACTTGAATATTCGTGGTTTGAAGACATAATTATAAATTATTACTTTCGGGTACATACCACGGTAATTTGTTTTTGATTCGCCGATATTTCGACCCAGTTGCATGGATCGTGGTCACGACGGAACTGCAGGTAGGCGGTACGTCAAGCTGAGATGTTAAGGGCAGTATCTAACTACCCTCCGTCTCGTTCTTTTTATCGGTGCGTCACGGATTGTTCGGCATACTACACTCACAACGTCACTTTTAAATTTTGAATTTTGGCGCCGTTTCTGAGTTTTACACAATTCTACTACTGGATTCCACATGTTCGCTAATCTAAAACCGTCTTCGCGATTGAAATTTTTATATTTCTTAATTTCAATGGCTTCGCGAACTATCCTCGGTATGTAGTGGCGATCAGTGGAAAGAACTTTCGGGCTGTGAAGTTCTATCCAGTGATTTGTTCCGGCTTGTGTAACATGTTGGGCGATCGCAGATTTTAAAATGTCGTTGTTTTTGACTGCTTTTATGTGTTCTGTGACACGGGTGGCTATGGATCTCTTTGTTTGCCCGATGTAGGAGCTTCCACAGCTGCAGTCAACCTTGTAGACACCGGGACACTGGTACGGCAAGCGATCCTTTGGAGACCGCATCATATGGGCTATCTTTTGTAAAGGAGTGAACACAGTCTTGATGTTATATTGCTGTTTGAGTATTCTTTCTATTTTATCAGTCCCTCCTCTTATAAAAGGAAGGAAAGCCCTTTGTCTTTCAACCTCCAAAGGACGTTCTTTTCGTCTGCGTTGTATGTTCTGCATTGAAGTGTTGTGACCATTCCACCGTAATACCCTGCGCACGTGGTCGAGCTCACTCTGAATGTGCAGATCATCACAGAGGTCATAAGCGCGGTTGGTAAGGGACGTGGCTACTGATGCCAGGTGGCGTGGATGGTGATGAGACGAGCCGTGCAAGTATCTGTCCGTGTGTGTAGGCTTTCGATACACAGAATGACCAAGCGATGTATCAGAACGTATTTTTATATGGACATCCAGGAATGGTAAGCCTCTGTCTTTTTCCATCTCGTACGTAAATGACATTTTAGGGTGAATGCTGTTTTAAGACTTAATTTGTTCATTACAAAAAGAAAATATCATAGGATATTGTAATTAAATGAAAAAAAGCATTTCATTTACAATATGTTCCATTCTGTCCTATTAATTATTAACTCTGGCGCTGTCGTTACTTCTTTTATATGAATGGCATACTTCAATTCAACTATCTTTTTTGAAGCCTCCCTCTAGTCTCAAATCCATCCACATACATATTTAACATTAGTTTTGGTGAAATGATTTTCATCCATCAAATTGCCAACATATCTACATGTTTTTGATCAGTATATCCTTTCCGGTAAGCCACACCCGTTTACAGAAACTATAACGGAACTACTTAGCTATAATCCGCGAGTGTTGCGAATATATGTAATGCTAAGTGTATGAAGCAGACAAAATTTACGTACCTTACATATGCAGGATAAGTCACCTCACGTATCCCAAGACGCCTCCACCAGCAACAATGCACACAAGCAATACACACAACCACCACCAAAATCTCTGCGATCCTGAAACCCAAGCATTATCAGGTGGATAGGCTCCACGACAGAATCGTATTGACATTACGGTGCATTACATACATTCGCTGAACACAAGCAGATAATAGCAAAGTAGGTCTGTTATCCATATTCTGTAATATGGAGTTCTACAAAGTAACGCCTGCTTTCATAATCCACACCCGTTTATTATTATATAAATAAACGGGTCACATCACGGCAAAATCGAGTTACCTTTTTACAGGGTTCGACGTTTCGGCAGAGTTGCATCCGCCGTGGTCAGGAACTGCCTGGAGCGCCGCGGCATCGTTCACGAGTACTAAAGTCATTATTTTATTCATCTACCCTCAGTTGAACCGCACAATCCACGTAAGGTCTCTTGCACACCACACTGATATTATCAGCACGCGATATATGCGCGTATAATCGTGGAAGAAATCGTTATTTTGTACCCTCATAAAAAATGTTGTAGTAAATTACAAATCCTAAGATTCACCAGATTTCATCGCTTCACGAAAAAATCAATACTATTATCACTAGTATTGTTACGATAGTTGATCAAAGTTTCAAATCAATGGTAAAGAACTTCAAACAAGATCAAAGAATTCTTTTATCTCTTTGAATTCAAATAAGATCAAACTAAAGCCTTCGCACTTTGTAGATACTTATCTTAGGATAAAATATTATACGTCCGAATCCTTAATACTTGTTATTGTATCTTGACATTGTTTACAATGTTTTTTGTTACAACTCCGAAAGAATTTTAGTACAAAGGCGTTACACAGTCGCCTATAGATGTCTTGTATCAGACGATTTGATTATGTGATGCTGCCTAAGGACTTGTAACTACGTAAAAATAGTATAATAGTTTTATATTTGATAGTTATAATAGTTGAGCCTTAGTGTTGTTGTTTTCTCCTTTTTTTCTATGTTCATTATTCTCTAGTGTTTATTTTTAGGTTTATAATTTGTGACTTTGTGACTAAGAATGATGTGTTCTTCTATAATCGGTACTACATACTTAATTTAAACTATATGGGATATATGTTGGATGATTTATCGTGTAGTGCTGTTGAAGATCCCAATAAATAAATATATTTGGGTATACATCAATGTTTCCCAACGTGGGGTCTACAGGGCAGCAATGTGATACTATTAAAAAAAGGTTAATTCAGAAAGCCGATTATAATATTGAAGATTACCTAGAAGATAAGAATGCGTGGATATAGCTTCTCTTCAACCCTGTACAAGACATTTATAACTATATGTAACTATAAGAATTATTGTTGGAAAAGAGCAACCGCCGAGTTTCTTGCTGGTTCTTCTCGGTAGGAACAGCTTTCCGAACCAGCAGTAGATGTTGACGATTCAAAAGCACTTGTTTACAAGTTTACTTGAATAAAGAATATTTTGAATTTGAATTGAATTTGAAATAGCTAAACAATTTCGTTAACGTCTTCAACTGAGTCGCAATAAGAGTACATGGTAGGCCTGCTGGTCCTCTAAATCCGTAATACTTTACTAATTTATAAATAAGTCAAGTTACTGTACTTATGAAATATCATAAAATATATAAGTTCTATTTGATGAACTTACATAGTCGCACAAAGATAAGATAAAAATTTATATATAGGTCAATATAAAATATAACATTAAATTGGGACACGTATGAATCAGAGTGAAAACAAAGCGCGACATGCGGTTTGTAATGTAGGTCGATCAAAACAAGGAATAACTTTGCGTGATTGTTTACGGCTGCAAACAATACTTACTCGTAATACAAGCAGCTGTTTCGATCTCTGTCAGTGTGAATAATTTTCAAATTTATACTCATTATAAAACAAAGTCCCAAAAAGCTGTCTGTCTGTATGTAATCGATTTTCGTATCGATGCTCGATAATCGTCTATTGTAATTTCTATTTTTTGTACCGAATAGCAGAAGTATTAAAAAAAATTTAAAGAATCGACTGTTAGGCGGTGCGAAGTTCGCCGGGTCAGTTAATATTATATAAAGATTATTATAAAAAAAAGTCCCAAAAAGCTGTCGGTCTGCATGTAATCGATTTTCTCAAAATGTACTGAACGGATTTTTGTACGGTTTTCACCAAAAAATAGTGAAATACTTCCGGATGGTTTAAGTAAATAGTACATATCGGTAATATGTAAATTGTGTTTAAGAAGTCGAGCCACTGTTAAAAAACTTGCTTGCTGGGAGGTTTAGTCGCATTCGCTGCGTAAACCAGCAGAGTTACGGTAAAGTAATGTACTAGAGAAATCTAAATGTATCTATAGATATGTATATGTAAATCTATAAATATACTACAAAAAGTCCGCTATAGCATGTTTCTATCTCTTATGGTTAACCCACAATAAATACTTTTGTTTAAAATTTGAATTCTAGAAAAAAATTGTGACACGCAGATTTCAACGCGGGCGAAGCCGCTGGCTCAGCTAGTATTATATAAAGACTAGTCCAAAAAAAACCCATCTTTTAACCTGACTTGTATGTGCAGGTGGAATTTTGCAAGTTAAATTTAACCCACTTTCCAGTGTCTGATTAAGTGATATTTTATGGTACTGGTCCGGTCACAATGCATGTTTATGATAAGCATCACCTGTTGCTACTGCCGGGATTGATTCCAGACGGTGGAACTTATCAACTGTTTTAAAAGCTTTCTTTTAACCTTTTTTTAAAGAACTTTTTAACTATATTTATTTTTACAAGAATTCATCATCATCATTGTCTTGCCCTTATCCCACTCCAAGTGGGGTCGGGACAACATGCTACAAACATGTTGTCATATAATTTGGCTACGTATTTTTCAACCGGCCGCCTGTCTGACGTCAACTTACCTTAGTCGCCTTTTACGACACCTCAGTAAGAAAGGAGGGTGGTCTATTCTATGCAGCCGGATACCACACGGCATTTAACTTAGTCGCCTCTTACGAGACCTCGGTAAGAAAGCAGGTTGGTCTATTCTATTCTGCCGGATACCACACGGCTATTATTTATATTTTTACAAGAATTATTAACACTAAAATTTAATCTTCTTGATTTTCTTTAAAGTCAACAAGGTGCTTCTGACAAACCCATGCTTAATGCCTAATGTACCTACCTATATGTGTTTTATTTTTATGTGTAGATAGATGCCTACTCAAGGAAGACTACCAGTACTTCTGAAAAAAAAAATACTTAACTATTTGCTGCGTAAAGTAGGAACAAGTACCTGTAACAATTTATATTTGTTATTAATTTTTGGAACACTATAAATAACATAACATAACAACAAAAGCGCGGGTACCACTTATATTAATATGCATGTGTACAATTATTTTCTCAAGATATATTCTATTTTTATTATTATTTACATCTTATATATAAAAAATCACGAATTACAATATTAGCTATCATACTCCTGCGAAACGGCTTAACCGATTTTTGTTATACATAATTATATTCAAATTCAAATTCAAAATATTCTTTATTCAACCTTGTTAACAAGTGCTTTTGAATCTACAACTTTACTGCTGGTAACTCCAAGAAACCAGCAAGAAACTCGGCGGTTGCTCTTTTTAAAATATAAATCTTAAAACTAGTTACATTTATTTATTACTGTCTTGTACAGGGTAGAAGTGCACCTATATCCACACATTCTTATCATCTAAGTAATCTTCAACAGTAATCTTCAACAGGCTTTCTGTATTAGCCTCTTTTTAACAGTGTTTTTAAACTGCTGTAATGGCATGGCCAAAATTGATTTCGGAATTTTATTATAGAATCTTATACTCAAACCCACAAACGATTTATGTACTTTTGCAAGGCGCAAAGCAGGAGCTTATGTCGGTTCCTACTTTGTCTATTATATACAACACCTATCGTTGTATAATTCTTTATATTTTTATGTACATAAATTACATTGTTTAAAATATACTGTGAAGCAAATGTAAGAATACCTATTTCCTTAAACTTCTCTCGTAGGGAATCACGCGGACTTAAATTGTAAATGCCACGTTTTTGTAATCTTTTTATTTCTATTCTTTAAATAAATAAAAATAAAATGTTCAGTTAATGTGTCTAGATTACAGATATATGTTTGTACTATAAGCAAAGTAAGTAAATCTCGTAGACAGAAACATAAAACTATGAATAGGGGATATATATATTTTTGATATTCCAACATATTAACGAGCTAATGCACGGTGAATTGATTGATTCTAAGTCATGACATCATCAGTGGATTATTATGTAATCTTGTATATAGACGCTAACCTTTCGCACATTAGCGATGGAACGTTTTGCAGATAACAAAAATAGTCGGTAATTTATAGAATTAAGCGTCACTTTGGTTTATTTATTTAATTGCACTGGCATCATCATTCTCGTGCCCTTATCCCACTCTAAGTGGGGTCAGCACAACACGGTGCAAACATGTTGTCACATGATTTGGCTACGTATTTTACGACCGGCCTCCTGCCTGATGTCAATTTACCTTATTTGCCTTTTACGACACCTCGGTAAGAAATGAGGGTGGTCTATTCTTCTCAACCGGATACCACACGCTGGAACCTAAACCTACATCATCTTTTCATAAAAACCGTAGAAAAATATGTTCAGTATATTTAGAGAAAATCGATCATATACAGACAGCCAGCTTTTGTGGACTTTTGTTTTATATATATAGATGTTATTTAACCGAAAAGGAATTTTAATAATCCAAGTGTTTAAAAAGTTTGCGTAGTTATTTCCATTCAGTCAACGACGCCTTTGATCAATTCACATGTTCTAAATTTAGCTTACATCATGTTCACCGTGTTTCTAAATGTGATAATCAATGACGCAAATGATAACACGAATTTGAAAAACACCGGAAAGGTGTGCATATTTGAAATTATAGTCATGGTTGGGAAAATTTAAGTTGGTAACATGAAATAATAATATATCGCAAGGCTCTCAATTAGTTACTGATCAAGCGTAGGACATAGAAGGCAGTATTGCTTGAGACGGTGCGTATTGTGAAGAGATCCGTCTCTCTGCATTCCTAACTACGGTGAGCTTAGATCATTTCGCCGCTTCCCGTGGAACCCCAGTTTTTTTCTATTTTCAAATATTTTTTGTTTTTGAAAATATTTAAAAATGAATTAATATCTGTGTATATGTATCATAGATATACGAGACGCCACAATAATCTTGTGATTCCCTCAGCGACTCAGCAAAGTTAGCAAGTCATTTGTTCTCGGTATTCGCTTCTACAATAAAATTCCGCAATCCATACTAGACCAGTCTACAGAAAGGTTTGAATTAAATGCAATATACTTATACGTAAAGCATATTACACAATTTAAGATTATTTATATAACCGTAATACTACAAAAATGCCTAGATTTGAAAACGCTTTCAGCTTCATAGGCTGCGGTTCTATGTAAATTGAAAATGTTTAAAAGATTAACCGCCGAGTTTCTTGCTTGTTCTTCTCGGTAAGAGCAAAATTCCAAACCAGTTGTAGCTTCATTAATCATATTGATCCTTGACGATTAAAAAGTGCTTGGAAAACCTTATAGACTCGGAAACGACTGGACAGATTTTAATGAAATTTTCAGGGAATCATTAGATTGACCCAGCGGATAATTCTACTAATTTTGATAGCGATCAGAGCATTTTTTTTAACTGTCAACAACAGTTTGGATTCCATGCGAACCCGAAACTAATATATTTTAATAATTTACTTGTCGCAGAACAATAATAAACATGGCCTTGGCATTGTTGGTCGCGCCACAAATGGATTCGACTCGGTGAAAGCGAATCAATTTGAATAATTCAATGTTATGATATTTACTCAAAATTTAATCCGTATAAGTACCTAATAACACTTCAAGAAATTCGTAACTTCTAGGAAATAAAAACAAACAAGAATATTTGTTATAGCCACATCGACAATAATCTACAGGGTTTTATAAATAAATATATAAAATTACGTAAACGCGCAACAAGAAAAAAAATGAATCCCGACATTTGTCGTATAGAACATACATATGTATAAAGTGTACACACAAATTGATAAACTATGTGCATACATATGTGCATTTCGGTTATTGAAGCAAAGTAAAAATGTGCAGCGGTGTGAGAACGAAAGGGATAACTTTAATTGAAAAAATATAAAGTATTAGGTAAAATAATTTATAGAATTAGGCGTTTCTTTGCGGAGATCCATAATACAAAAGTAATAATAAAATTATTTTGCTAATAATATAAATAGAAAATATATATAGCGTTAAATGTATAGTGGACTCTATTTTCTGATGATGCTTCGGTTGCGGGGCGAAACGACTGTTGAGTTTTTGATAGTGAACGCGTGTAGTGCTTGTGTATTGTGGTGGCAGTGGTGGAGGTTTGTGCATGTGTTTTTACGAATCCTGCATGTATCGGGTATGATAAAACGGATAGTCCACTATACATTTAACACTATATATATTTTCTTTTTACTGTATCGCGGATTATAGCAAAATAATTTTATTATTACTTTTGTATTAGGTAATAGTGGCCTTTAAAAATATAAAATAATAATAACTTAAACAAGTATTAACCCCGGGCAGGCACCAATAAGTTTTTCGCGACACCTTGGTATGGCTCACACGATCTCAGTACCAACATTTTCTAAAAACAATCTGTTCTACACGTCTCGGTGTAGATATGTACTTAGGATTGTATTAAAAAAATGTATATAAATAAATAATAAATAAATAAATGGTGCATTTACACACACGGTCGTCCGTCCCCAAAGTAAGTAACTTAATACTTGTATTATGGGTGACGGACAACTGGTAGATATACTACATGTATAAGTTTAAATCCATACAAATACACACCCAGGCTCCAAGAACCAACAATTTGTTTATAGAAAATCTACCGGTTGTCTGTCTTTCAACACAAAAGAATTGAGTTACTTAGGGAACGGACGACCGTGTATATATAAAAAAAATGCTATGAAAATAATATCTATTATCATACATTTACATTGCAAAACAGAACGGTCCACTAACACTTTGTTTATCATATTATGGTTTAATACAGTCATTTACAGACAAACAATCGCAATAATTACATTCAACTCACGAACAGTTGCATAATCCATAACCGCAAATGGGACCACAAAAGAGCTTCTGACTCAGAATGTCCAGCAATGTTAGGTATCAAATCAATCCTACTTGTAAAGGACGGCATAAACTAAGCGAACATAAACAAAGCATCGTTCTTAGCGTTTACACCGAAATATTAACGAATGAGAATCGAGAACTTAGATTTTTGCAAAAGATCAGCTAAACTTTGTTGAGATCGCTCCGGGAAACGAACGCATGCGAACATGAAAGAACGCTGTAATCATCTGTTCGCGCTCTTGTTACACAGGGAAACCTAAAGTGAACTATATACGTTGCAGCTTATGAATATTGCAAGACATTCAACGAATAAAGAAATCAGCAGCTGTCACTGAGGACATCCCGACTCTTCATTTTACGGTTTCGCAAATATACCTTCCACTTTTTTCTTTTACTTAGATCGGATACCTAGGTTAATTTAGCTATAGATTATTTGTAAAAGTATTATTTAAAAAAACAATTATACAATTTGTTTGTTTTAACTCCTCCGATTGTAGCAAACGTGTAGATTTAAATACGTTACTAAAGACGAACATGTCAAAAAAAGGTTCTTTTTAGTAAGCAGATTACAACGCATTATTTTACCCTTATATTATGAATATATTCTTATTAATTTTTTCAAAGCATTTAAAATTATCGCTTGCTTTTGCGCCATTTTATTATGGCATGATTGCTATCAATAACTTTCAAAACTTGGAAACAAATAAATATAAATATTATAATAGGTTTGTGCTTAGGCAAACAAATATTGCTGCTGTAAGTAATAAAGGAATAATAATGATAATTATTAACGGTTGGACTGCTGTCAATAAAATATCTTCTTAACAACTTAGGTAATTGAAAAATAAAGAATTACTTAATGACGAACTTGGAATAATCAATCAACGGCTATAAAATGCCGGACCGAACCACCGTATTGCCACTGAACTAAATAACCTGCATTCGAAGCGAGTTTTCACTACACCACGAACTCAGTATGAAGCGATAACGACATTTTTTTACTTTTTTTGACGCTCAGTAGCAGATGTTTTCTGAAAAAACTCAGACTCTCAAGACAACTCAGTTTGACAACATGATCTATAAAGGCATTGCAAATTATAAGAATTCGGACCGACTAAGATGTCTCTATAACTAAATAATACTCAAAGTTAAGAATGCGTTGGTCTTGCATAAAGAAATCTCTGTAAATTAAGTAACTATCGTACTTAGTCGCGGATTTCACCAATATTCTTTCGCTACTGAAAATATAATTTCAAGTTCTATTTTTTTAGTCTTAGGCAAGACACTTATTTCCAAATTTGATTATTTATTTATTTTATTCTTTTATTGTGACTTTTATTTTGCTCTAGCTTTGAGTTAGTGTGACTTCTATCAACGAATTGTAAGTCCACTTCTGTAGGCCTACCATGAACTTTTAGAAACGATTCAATTCAAAGTCAGTACCTGAACCGAACCGCTTTCATTTCGTACCATGAATTGTGGATTGCATTAGAGTCGTAATGTTTAAAAAGGATAACGTTATATGAACTATAGATAACTCTGTCTCGATTACTCACATGTTTTAAGGCAACGACTTAAAGTGTGCGTCTTTAAGACGTCATGGTATGAAAAACCAATACAATTTAGTTTACGTCTTCAATTGAGTCGCAATAAGAGACCTAGGTTCTCTACAGGGGACAGAAAAGATCATCGTGTTGCATGAATCCAGTGTCATTTTGAATGTTGTCTATAAACATGGTATAGACCAACAATTATCGATTCATCTTTATATATCATAAAACAAAATCACTAAAACTGTCTGTCTGTATGTTGTTAATTTTCTCTAAATCTACTGAATAGATTTTTGTACAGTTTTTACTAAAACATAGTTAAATTCTTGAGGAACGTTTAGGTTAACAGTACATGACGGTTTATTTTAATTGAAATAGGAAAAACATGGTGCCAAACTAAACCCCACGCGAGCAAGGAAGCTGGCACAGCTACTATAATTATACCATTCGATAAAAAAATTCTCGTGATACCCGCAACTTCGTTCGCGCCTACTAAATCGTTTAAGTATCCTTAAACGACTTCTTTACTTACAAGCAATATAATAGAACTAACTACTTTGCTATAATCCGCAAGGGTTAAGCGAATGCATGCAAAGCCAATGTGTATGAAGCAGGCAAAATTTACGCACCTTATACATGCAGGACAAGCCACCACATGCACCCCCCAAGGCGCATCCACCAGCAACAACGCACACAAATATGGTAAAAATGTATAAGGTGCGTAGATTTTGCCTGCTTTATACACATTGGCTTTGCATGCATTCACTTAACCCGTGCGGATTATAGCAAAGTAGTTAGTTCTGCTATATTACTTGTAATATGGAATTCCGCAAAGTAACGCCTGCTTCTATAAATCATTTAACTTCTTTACTTATTATAAAAATAAAGTACCCGAAGCTGTCGAAGCTGGATTTTAGTACGGTTTTTACAAAAAAGTTAGTGCAATTCCTCCAAAAGGTTTAGGTTAATAACACATAACCGTTTCGTGTAAATTGAGTTGAATACGTAGTTTATAACAATTTTTAGTGGGGGTAGTAACAAACCGGTGTCGATTGTAGTTTAGAGGGGGAAATAGGTATAAAAAGCGGTGTCGGGTACCAGAGAGCCAGTCTCATACCGAGACTCGAGCGACTATAACATGCTAAACACTGTTTTTTGCGCGGGCAAAGCCTCACGTATTTCTAGTTTATAATATTATTATTTTGTGTCAGCATTGAACTTTTTTTTTTAATATGACAGCAATAGCTTACGTGATTGGAAGGAAAACGAAGGGGTAGGATAAATAAGCGAAGCGGAGCGGTAGACTCGAGTCACTTTAGTCATCAGGGAAGATTCTTTCCTGTTTTAAGACTTAAAAGTTAATATTAATATTTGATTTGCCGTGTGCTATCCGGCTGAGTAGAATAGTCCACCCTCATTACTTACCGAGGTGTCGTAAAAGGCGACTAAGGTAATTCGACCCGCCGTGTGGTTTCCGGCTGAGTAGAATAGACCACCCTCGTTTCTTACCGAGGTGTCGTAAAAGTTGACTAAGGTAAGATGACCCACCGTTTGGTATCCGATTGAGTAGAAAAGACCACCCTTTTTCTTACCGAGGGGTCGTATACGACTAAAGTAAGTGGACGTCAGGCAGGCGGCCGATCGTAAAATACGTAGCCAAATCATGTGACAACATGTTTGTAACGTGCTGTGCCCCCACAACCCGTAACCCCCACTTAGAGTGGGATAAGGGCAGGAGGATAATAAATTAATATTTGATTTGAGAGCCAAGTGGTGATACAAAATACTATTGGAAATAAAGGAATAGTTGATATATGAATTTAAGTTAAATAACAGTCATTAAAATACGTGGCAAGTACAATGAAAACGTTGACCGTCAATTCTAAGCGGCTTTGTAAGTACATCCAGCGTTTCTTGGAAAAGGACAGAGGCACATTGAATTGCAGGTGGACGTGCGGTTATAGGCTTTTTATCTTACATACAAACGTTTATATGTATTTCCTATATATACGCCGTGTGGTATCTGGAAGAATAGAATAGACCACCCTCCTTTCTTACCGAGGTGTCGTAAGAGGCGTCTAAGGTAAATGCCTTGTGGTATCCGGCTGCGTAGAATAGACCACCCTCATTTCTTACCGAGGCGTCGTAAGAGGCGACTAAGGTAAATGCCGTGTGGTATCCATTTTTTATAACTAAATAATCTACAAATAAATCTATCCGACTCCGACTTCGTAGACTTTCCACTACCACGAGATCGGTATGGACGCCGGTGAAACCGCGTGGCATTGCTAGTATTAAATAAATTAATTCAACTACATAGATTACCGTGCTCGCTAGACATTCCTTTTATTTATTACTGACACATACTCTAGTATAAACCAGAAGAATCTGCGTCAATGAAATTAAATGCAATTAGATTGTTCTGCCTTTTCCCTTAAAGTCGCCGCCGGTTTATAAATGATTTAGAAAAATATAATAAAGAAGCGGGCGTTATTTCTTCCGCGTAAAAGATTCCGTACATACATTCTATAAATTGATTTATAACGACCACGTTATGCCGGTATAGACTAATTGTGAGATGTTGACGGTTGTGTGGTTCAAATTTCGAGCAGTCAATAATGAGTTTAATATGAAAACTTTTATTATTTATTTTTTAATTGCTTTTTCGTGAAGCAAGGTGAGAAATCAGGAATATCAGGAGCTTTCTTGGAGCAGCATATTATCACGGAGATGAATTATATTGGGACAGTGTTTTGATTAATCAAATAAAAAATCAAATTATTCTTTATTCAAGTAAAGTTGTTAACAAGTGCTTTTGAATCATCAACTCTACTGCTGGTTCGGACAGCTGTTCCTACCTAGAAGAGCCAGCAAGAAACTCAGTGGCTACCCTTTTTAAAATATAATTCTTTTAACTAGTAAAAATGTACAAGTTATGTCTATCTTAAATTACTTACACGCTAATAATAAACAAATCATGCCCACGTAGAATGGTCCCAAGAATGCTGGCAGCGTTTCCGCGTCGAATCGCTAAACTCATTCTTTGTGCGAAAAAGGAGCCAGCTCTCTTGTCACCTGAAGAGGCGATTAACCGAGGTGTTAAAACGGATAATATTTTTTTTGCACTTTGACTTAGTTGAGACCTGCACTTAACTGCAAACGGCACAAATATATATCTCTCAACGAGAGATGCATACTTTCGCCGCTTGCCGGGTTCGACATTTTCCGCCGCAGCTCCAGCCGCCGTTTCCCTGATATTTATTTATTTATTTATTTAGGGACTCCAACAGAGGTAAACAAGATAAAGTAATAATATTATTTGACACATGAGGTCAGTGTACCCCCAATTATAGGAGAACACAACATGCTCATACTTACAATAAGAAAAGGATAATCAAAATACATACAAATTTAAACTTAAAATTCTAGAGAAAGGTAAAACAAAAATACAAAACTCAAACTAAAACTAAAACTGGGGACGAGGCTAACTAGTTACATTTGATATTACCCTCGTGTACAGACAGGGTCGAATAGTGTATCCACGCATTCTTATCATCTATATTCTTTTGATGCTTTCCTATCCTTTATTTGTCTATGAATATGTGACATCTCTGTCGCTACTCCTTTTATATGACATGCATATAGTAGAAGTAGCCCCAGAGCTGATAAATGATAGGAGAAATGGAAGTGTGCCAGATGTATAGATGTGTGTAACGCAAGACAAAGGAGAGCGAAAGTTATATCTTAGAAACATGAGGGTAGCTGTGGCGAGGTGCGGAGGGGGATAGGCTCTGAGGAGAGGAGAGGAGAGAAGTGGCACCTTTTTTACAAACTTGTGGTTTGTGCGCGGAGTTAATAAGTTGTCAAAAAATAGTAAATTGACTTTTAATTAATTTTGAGACACCGGCTATACTCACGTCTTATTTTATCGGATAAGCCCGACTAGTTTCAGTTCCCGCCGCGATAACGGCGCGTAAAGAGCTGAATAAGAGCCCTGTATGGACTTGAAAGTATTCGGGCTCATCCGATAAAATTAGACGTGAGTATAGCCGGTATCTCAACATTAATAATGAATACCACTTACGATAGTTTAAATTCAAATATTGACTTGAGAAAATCGCATCTTATTTATTGAATAAATATAAAGGAAAAATATCGTTATAATATGTGTCTTAAATTGTATAGATCGAATCAACGTATAATCTTCCCTCTCGAGTACGGATTCCAATAACTAAGGACGATTGCGTCATTCATGTACGTATGTCTGACAGTAATTACAGTTTAGACCCGTACCTTCATATGCAGGTATACAGTCGAGGTCATTGAAACCTACAGTTGACTGGCCCGTTGGCTCTGTGGGTAGTGACCCTGCCTTCAGCTCCGCGGGTCGTGGGTTCGAGTCCCGCCAAGGGCCAACATTTTCTATAAACAAATTGTTGATTCTTCGACCTGGGTGTGTATGTGTATTTAAATATGTTACGTCCACTCAGCGGCTGCTGCTTTCCATACGACACTTGAGGTGTAGAGTTCCACGCCTGGGAAAGACACTCCACGCCGTTATGCCTTGGTCTTACCTAACATCGAAGGGACCGGACGCTTTAGTTATTTTACATATAGAACATAGCATAAGAGAAATTTTAATTATAATTAACTGTAAATAAATAGATTTATTTGGATACTGAGTTTGTGTACCCGACAGTCGCCACCCATTATATAATTAGTATGTATATAAAATTATATACATATGTAGTATATCTACGAGTTGTCCGTCACCAATAATACAAGTATTAAGTTACTTACTTTGGTGACTGACGACCGTGTGTGTAAATGTCCCATATATTTATTTTATTTATTTAGTAATAGAGTTCTTTGTAAGCTCATAAATTTATAAACATTATGTTTCATATTAATCTAATTAACTTGAATATTGCAGTCCAGCGTGGAACCCGCACTATAATAAACGTATAAAACATATTGAAAAGGTGCAAAAACGTTTTCTCTGGCACCTCAGTTTCCAAAGCAACCTTACCAAGTGGCTGCCTTCATACCAAGATCGACTTAACCACTTTAAACTTATAAGTCTTCAAGAACGTAGGGAATTGCTCGACCATGTCTTTCTATTCAAGTTGGTAAGAGGGGTAATTGATTGCCCAGAGTTACTACAAAAAATTAACTTAAAAACTTCATGTACACTACCAAGGCAATCAAAATATTCGCCACTTGATACAATCTAGGCAAAAAGTAACTTGGGCCACCTTGAATAGAATACAACGTCGCTATTACTATATACCAAAAGAATTAGATGTAGACATATTTAGCGATAGCATATATACTTTTAAACATAATATAATTAAATTTAAAAGAATGAATTAAGTAGATAATATTTTTATATATAGTATAATATATAATCTTTTATTTTATTATACACTCAAAAAATGTACGCGCCCCTTTTACATGCCGTGGTAACCTATAATTAAGACTACTTTTAATTAAGTAGCTTGTGGAGTATTTTATAGTAATAATAATGTAGTCTTGTTGGTTATGCTAATAAATAAAAATAAAAATAAAATAACTCTTTAACCGGTAAAAGTTATAATAATAAGTAGATATTTTAAATTTACAGTAACGGTCAATTTGTGAGGGAAACATAAAAGGTTTATTTTGCCTTGTAGCCTTGAAATTTATTAGTTTTATTGAAATTTATTATTTAGGTATATTAGCAATACTTACAATAGTATGGACCTATCATGACATTGACATCTTTCACGATACTTTTACTAGTTTTAGGAATAAAATATACTTGTACAGACATTTGTGACATCGATCTAATTACTTGTTATATATTATTTTTTTAGGCAATTTTCATTTATATTTTTATTATTACTACACTTTTTGACATAGTGATGCTTTTATTTGATGATGTACCTAATTGTAATATATATTTAAGAACTAACATTATAAGATAATGCGCGAATACGCCTTTAATGGATAAATATAGTAGTATAAGAATTAATATAAGTATAATGGTTAATGCATTTATATTGTATCCTTGGTGTATCTAATAAATAAATAAATAAATTTCATTGTCCATTAGAACAATGAAATTTTTATATATAGCGGGTATAAAATTAGTGACAATCAAAATGGTACTAAAATATTAAAATACTTATACCTATATACTAATATTACGTTTGTGAAAATCTGTCTGTCCATTATGTTTTCAAGCCTAAACCGCTAGAGCGATATTGAAAAAATTTAATGAAGCTTTTGTGCTTAGCTAATATATAGAATACAATAATTCCTGTTTTACCTTCGGGAATACGAAATAAAACAATACAATACATAATTGTGGCTATTTTAACTGTCAAGACAACACGAACAAAGTTGCAAGTACAGTAGTATAAACCAAATAAATATTGCAAGCGGAAAATCTAGATGTGAACCACTGAGGTTTCCGCAATTAATGGAGGCGGCATGGCACTTAATTTTACCAAGCAGGGCTGTCATCTTTCTAACCTTGGTATATAAGCAAATAAATATTATGTGGACTGAGATGTGTGATTACTGCCTCGTAATATTTAATACAAGACACAGAAACATAAACTATAGTTTTTCAAATATTTATAAAATTCACTAGAAAATTAGTCTTGACCAAGTCGACTAAATCGGCATCATTTTCGAAAGATACACGAAAACACCTTACTTAAAAACTATATTAATATTACTTTATTATCTTTATAATAGCGAGTCTATGCGTACTTATTAAAATAAATCTTAAAAACGTTAGTAATAATCATAATATTACAAGAATCATCCCAAAGCGAAATAAATTTAATAAGATATACTAGACCTCCGTAATCAGTTCACTCAGTACTCAAATGCTACTTTTGAAAAATTTAATATTTGCGAAATAATATAAGTATATAAATAATATATTTATAATGATATAAAGTATTAGATAACATTAGAACAACATAGATGTCTAATGTGGGACTGGTAATATTCACCTCGTCAGGTCACTTACGCGTTTACGTTAGGTTTATAGTGTGTTTTTACCCAGATTTGAGTACTTCTTAACTTAGATTATTTTAAACACTGAACTGAACTACACTAGACTACGTAGCCCAAGTCAGCCCAGGTTCGGATAGCGGCTTTTGCTAATGGATAAGCGGTCAACCACTTACTTAGTGTGTAAGACCGTATTAACTTGAATAAACAAGCAACTTTTACCAGTACCTTGACGACAGAGCATAAAATAGTCATATTATGTCATCGTTAAAAATAAGGCTTACTTCCATACAGCACGTTTCCCTATTTAATAAAAGTACTCGTATTCTCTATTAAAGAACAAAAAAGAATAGATTTTAGATTCGACAAATATTCTATAATATTTCTGGAATAAATTCACGATTTTTTACCCGGTGGTAACCCTTGCGTCATTGTCACTTGCAGGCTTCTAGAGGACACGTTCGATTAAACTTGTATACTCATATCTATGGACATATAAATCAAATTAAAGTGTCCGTTTGTAATTTGCATATAACTAAGTTGTCTCAGCTGTGATAGCCCAGCGGTGAGACCGTGCGACTCTTTCGAGGGGAACACGAGTTCGAACCCGGGCAGGCACCAATGAATTTTTCTATTAAAACTCATGTGTCTAATTGATAATTGCAATTTATCACACGCTTTTCGGTGAAGGAAAACATCGTGAGGAAACCTGCATATCTCTAAAGAATTCTGGAGATATGTGTAACCTACCAATCCGCATTGGAGCAGCGTGGTAGGTCTTAGCTCCAACCCTTCTCTTCAGAAATGGAGAGAGGAGGCCTATTCCCAGCAGTGGGATTGTAACAGGCTGTTACTTACTTTAAGTTGTCTCAAATACATTTATATAATATCAATCTGTTTCGGTATAAATAGGTCCTTATGTTTATCCGTGTTAACCTTTAGAACGGTATAATTGATTTAAAATAAACTTTTATTATAAAAATGTAGCTTGTACACATAGGGCCTGAAGAAAACGGAACCTTCCATTAATTCCAAGAGTTCAAAGAATTGAAAATTTATACCAGACAGGTAGTCTTGGGTATAGCAAAAAAATCTTTTATGTTTATTTACGTTGTATAACAAACAAAACTCGTTCATTTTTCACGATATGGGTTTGCGTGCTAATAGACATTAAATATATAAAAGACAGTTTTAAATACCATAACCGTTATGAACTCCAGTTTGATCATTTAATAAAATATATCGAGTATAATGAAAACTTAATAATAAACTCAAATTCAAATTATTCTTTATTCAAGTAAATTTGTCAACAAATGCTTTAGAGTCATCAACATTACTGCTGGTTCGGTACGCCGTTCCTACCGAGAAGAGCCAGCAAGAAATTCGACGCGGGATGCTCTTTTCTAAAATAATACTTATAAATTGTTACATTTAGTCATTGTTTTCTTGTACAGGGTCGAAGAGTAGCTATATTCAATTATAGTTATTACTAAATTATTATTTATTAAGTACCCCATCTTTTTTAATTCAACTTTACTTAAACACACATAAATCACGTTTCGTTAGCAGCATCGTAGACTTTATAGGCCATTACATTGCGATTTTGTCATGGAGCCTATCCTCCTGATGATGCTTCGGTTTCGGAGCGAAACGATTGTCGAGATTGTGGTGGTGGTTGTGTGTTCTGCTTTTGTACGTTGCTGCTGGTGGAGGCGCCTTGGGGTGCATGTGGTGACTTGTCCTGCATGTGTAAGGTGCGTAAATTTTGCCTGCTTCATACACATTGGCTTTGCATGCATTCGCTTAACCCGTGCGGATTAAAGCAAGGTAGTTCTGTTATAGTGCATTTATAGGCCAATTTCAAACCAAACTTTGTTGAAAAGCTGATCTAGTTGACATATCACATAGAAATATAACATTAAATTAATTGTATTTTTATAACTCAAACGAACTTGACCGATTTATTTAACGGCAAAGCTGTCGACCTCATATGGAACCTTTCCCCGCTTGTCTATCTTGAGTCTAGGACCTAACCTTGTTACATTTCCTTATGACAGATTATGTTTATCTCTAGGTATTGTTAAGTGTTTAACAAAGGCTTTGTTTCCTCGTACGCTCAACGCCGCATATAAAAAAATATAATTTGAAAGCTCATAAATACTTTGTATAGTATTAATTAGTTCAAAAGTAATAATACAATTATTTTATTATTACTAAATCGCAAAGCTTTGCAATTTAGATTTAGAAAACAGCTGGCGATTAAATCGCAAAAAATACTGTTATAAATTATTCTCAAGGTCAAAAGGCTAGGTTGAAAAGCTTAAGGTAACTTGACGTTTAAAGGAAACATCGCGATAAAACTTTCATACACCAAGAACTTTACTAGGATATTAACCTGCCAATCCATATTAGAGCTGTGATAGCTCAGGGGTGAGACCGTGTGACTCTTTTGAGGGGAACACGAGTTCCAACCCGGGCAGGCACCAATGAGTTTTCTATTAAAAGTCATGTGTCTA
The DNA here is from genome assembly GCA_947086505.1 of Morpho deidamia. Lineage (NCBI taxonomy): Eukaryota > Metazoa > Arthropoda > Insecta > Lepidoptera > Nymphalidae > Morpho > Morpho deidamia. The sequence continues at coordinate 10,580,067 of CAMTZC010000009.1, forward strand.
ATTGATAATTACAATTTATCACACGCTTTTCAAACATCGTGAGGAAACTTGCATATCTCTAGAGAATTCTGGAGATTCTTGGATACTACAAATCCGCATTGGAGCAGTGTGGTAGGTCTTAGCTCCTACCCCCTTCTCTCCAGAAACGGAGATAGGAGGCCTATTCCCAGCAGTGGGATTATAACAGGCCGATACTTTACTTTACTTTTGTGAAGATCCATAATACAATAGTAATAATAAAATTATTTTGCTATAATCTTTAATTATTACTATTATAATCTATAATTTAATTATAACTTTTGTATTTATAATAATCTCATAGACGTCTACTTGGGGATTTGCACTCACCATGACTTAGCAAGGTTCTTGGTTGAGATTGAAGACCTAACAAACAACATGGGAAAATGGGTGGAATATTCTAGAATAAGAGCTGTTCCCCCGTCCTGTACCGACAGACGTACATACATAGATAGCAAGGTTCTTGTACTAATTCCTTGACGATAACGACTTTGTAGGAATAACTAAAATAATTTTCATTTGAAAAATACGCAATATAAAATATAATCGCTCAAAGCACTACAACGAGGATAAATAGTCACAAAGTTATTATTCTGTCGCAAAAAAAAAACTTGCGTCTTCGCAAGAAACGACCTGCTTTTGTTACTCGGAAATGTAATAAAATCGAGGCCGAACATGTTTACGAATGTTTAACATATTTTTGCCGAACCTCGTATCTCAAAACATTTATCAATTTTACAAGAATGTATCGTGTATTAAGTGTTTAAGTGTGCATTTAAGTTTTAAATTTATACTACGTATTCATCCCCGGCTATATATCGAAAAGATGTTTAGTCTTCGTAGAGCAATATAACAAGTCAAGTTAAAAAAAAGACTAATTACATTTCTTGTCCTTACTGCTAACCCGTTGAGGAATTCCCTCTTTTGGAGCCAATCCTAGAAGCAGCATTAAGTCATGCTTATCATAAAAATCCATTGTCATCGGGACTAGACCAGTATGTAATATTTCAGCTCAATCAGATCAGTGGGTCAAATTTAACTCGCAAGATTCCAGCTTCACATACATACGCCAAGTCAAATAAAAGCTTTTAATAGAAAGCTTTTTAAAGTCTACGAATATCTGAGTAAAGTAAATCTGGAATAAGAACGTAAAACCAAGCCCGTAATCTTGCCCGTAATCTAAGCCATCTACACGTATAAACTTAATAACGGCCTGTTACTAACCCACTCCGGGGCATAGGCCTCCTCTCTCAATTTCTGGAGGGAAAGGATGAAGCTATGAGGTCATAGTTCCATCCTTTCCCTCCAGAAATTGTACGTTGAGCAGCGTGGAAGGTACCACGCTGCTCCAACGCAGATTGGTAGGTTACTCGTATCCTTAAAATTCTCTAGAGATATGCAGGTTTCCTCAAGACGTTTACCTTCACCGAAAAGCGTGTGATGAGTTCCAATTACCAACTGAATACATAAGTTCTAATAGAAAATCTCATTCAAATTCAAATTCAAATTATTCTTTATTCAAGTAAACTTGTTAATAAGTGCTTTTGAATCGTCAAAATCTACCGCTGGTTTGGAAAGCTGTTCCTACCGAGAAGAGCCAGCAAGAAACTCGGTGGTTGCCCTTTTCAAATACAATTCTTATAACTAGTTACGTTTGGTTATTACTATCTTGTACAGGGTAGAGGAGTAGCTATATCCACGCATTTTATCATCTATATAATCCTTAATAGTATAATAGGCTTTTTTGTATCAGCCTCCCTTTAACAGCGCTTTCTAATTACTGTTGTGGCAAAGACAAAATCGATTGCGGGATATTATTATAGAAAAATTGGTGTCTGCCTGTGACCCCTGTAAAAACTTATTACTTACATATTCACCTGAATATTTAGAATGGCTTTAAATAAATAACAGTTTCGTTAAACTAGCACATTTAAATTTATGCGATTAACTAACTGGATTAGTAATGTTGACGTCAGCCATAGAATTGTCTTTATTGAAAAAGACGATGTATCATCCAACAGGGTCGTTAAACCTGGGCGTCAAGCAGTCTGCGTAAAAAGGCTAACGTTAAGGTGAATGTATTTAAATACATATAGTTAGGGCAACTGGTTTTACTCTACCCATTTATATGATTTATAGAAGCGGGCTTTACACTGAGGAATTATTCCATAGAACAGAAGTAACAACAGAATTCCATCATCTGCCTGCCCATATCCCACTCTAAGTGGGGTCGGCACAACATTTTGTCACATGATTTAGTTACATATTTTAAAATCGGTTTCCTGTCTGACGTCAACTTACCTTAGTCGCCTTCTATGGCACCTCGTTAAGAAATGAGGGTGATCTATTCTACTCAGCTCTGCAGAACAAGTCGCCACACGTATTACAAAACGCCTACCATCACAACTTCAACTAGATCTACCTCTACGTCTGCTCCAATGCGGATTGGTAGGTTACATATATCCCAAGAATCCTCTAGAGATATGCAGGTTTCCTCATGACGTTTTCCTTGACCGAAAAGCGTGTTTCAAATGGCAATTATCTATGAGAAACATAAGTTTTTAATAGAGAAACTCATTGGTGCCTGCTCAGTTTTGAACCCGTGACCTTTCGAGGAGAAAGAGTCGCACGGTATCACTGGTGGGCTATCACAGCTTAAATAGAAAATAAATATTTATCTTTTGTAAAATATGATTGATTATATCAAATCAAATCAAAATATTCTTTATTCAAGTAAGTATCAGTAGTATTCACTATTGAATCATCAAGGGTATATATTAGGATATATAAAGGATTTATAGGATATTTTTTGTCATTCATGTTGCACGTGAACTTGCCAAAGATTTGCGACTTATGAGCTTTCTATAACAAAAGGTACATAATCGATATTTAAATTCCATCACAATATTATCTTTCACCGAAAAGCACGTATTAAATTATTAATTAGTAATTATTAATGAGACACTTAACTATTAGTAGAAAACTCATTGATGCCTGCCCGGGTTTTGAACCCTTAACACCTCGAAAGAGTCGCAAGGTCTCACCGCTGGGCTATCACAACTTATTCAGGAACGAATATTTAATACAAAATTGTGGATATCCTAACATTAAGTAAACGCATATCATTACTTTATTTAAATGTTTAAATCCGACCATAAATCTTGTTAGATTCTACCAAAAAAAACTTCTGCAAAAACTGTAGAGATATCGTAATTCATCATAATTCGGCTAGTTCGTTGAACTGTAGGCGTCAATCTGTCTGAATTCGTCAGCACTATTAATAACTTTGTTATTGAATAACGAAACTGTTGTTTTGCCAACAAAAAAATACTAGTCTAATTAAAATGGATTTTAACAAAAAAGCTTCGTCAGCTTTGCTAAGGTTGTCGCTATTCCGAAAGCGACAACCCTGCTTAACTAATCCGTACTGAAATGTAAAAATGTTAAAATCTATCTGTCTATCCGTTACGCTTTTACTGCTTATCCACTGTATCAAATATTGATGATATTTGGAACAATCCAAGCTAAGATACTAGGTTAACAAACACACCAATATAATAAATATATGGGACAATTACACACACGGTCGTCTGTGCCACAAGCAATTAACTTAATATGATATGATATAACTTATTATAATATGTTATGGGTAAACAACAGACAACTGGTAAACATATACATGCATAGATTTTTATTATAAGTACACCCGAATTTGAAGAACCAACAATTTTTTTTCGAAAATGTTGGCCCTTTGTGGGACTTGAACCTCCGACCCGCGGAGCTTAAGGCAAGGTCACGGTCACCTGCCCTAACGGGGCAGTCAAATTGAATGAAAAAATTACATTTTTCCTTAGCTAAAAGGAAAAACAAAATATTTCATTATTGAGGACATGTTAACACTGAGTCCGACGCGAACGTAGTCCCGTGTACTAGTAATATTTTTAGTAAAGGTTAAAGCTACCAATAGGTATAAAATGTTTTTTCTACAAATCGTAGAGTTTACAATATAGATTATTCCGGTATATCTATACCGGAATAAAATAATCTATATTCTATATTCTATATCCTAGAACACCCAAAATACCCAATTTATCCCAAACTAAATCAAAGATATGTGAGCAACTTTAATCTTTCATTATTTTTAAAAAATAAAAAGTGAGTTGCAAGCTGGCAGCCCTAGGAATTCCATAAAGTTTTTCAATTTCAACCAATTGTAAGGTCGATGCCCTTATCCCTTATCGCATGAAGAGTAAAGGCTAAGGACGACCGGCTTCGGCCTCTGTTTAAAAGGCGTTATACATATAATACATTGCTGCTATATGCTGAAAATATCGGATTCGGGCTTTTGACTTCTTACATCTCTTGTTTAAATGAGTATAATTGTCGTGAAAAGGACGGTTTATCCGCAGTGTGAAGACACGGTCGTCGGTGTTGTATGGAATATATAGGACAAGCTTATGCCCGCGGCTTCGCTCGCATAGAATTTCGTGTTTTAAGTGTATTCGTGTATTAAGAACAGATCATTTTACATTTCAAACTGATGGATTTTACACTATCTTTGCGCACCGCGCATATTAGACACTATGGAAGTCCATTTAAGTCAATCATATTGTGATAACTTTTAAACTATTCGGCCAAATTACTTATTATGAAAGACAAAGTTTATCTACATGAAATACTCAAAGCGACAAATGTAGTGATTTAATAAGATCTTGATAAATACTATAATAAATATAAATACTAAAATGTGCATTGTAAAATAGTATCTAATTTAATTTATGATTCACAATTTTGGTCATAGTGGTTTTCACATAAAAGGTAGGTATATGTTATCTTTTATTTAGAACTATTCAAGACAAACAATACTACGGTATATCATCTTTGTGTAACTCCCAATGGTTTAGGCAGCGTACGCCGAGATAGCTCTCAGAGGCCAGATTTATCCAACTTTATTGACTGACAACTTTATATTACATAAAATCATTACAAATTGTAGCCTATATGTTATTCCGATGTAAAACCTATATAGCTGTAAAGTTTCATCCAAATCCGTCCAATAGTTTTTTCGTGAAAGAGTAACAAACATCCATCCATACTCACAAACTTTCGCATTTATAATATTAAATAGGATTAGTAGGATAGTAGGACTATGATAGCAGACATCGCGGGTTCAATTACCCCCTAGGGGAACGGTTTCTGTAAAAACAATTTGTTGATTCTTCGAGCTATGTATTTAAAAAAATATATATATAAGCGCGTATCAAATCGCGCGCTTCCAGCGAATTAGATTATAAGACAGAGTATAAGAGATCCAAAATGTAAATAGCTAAGCAGGACTAATAAAACATCAAGAGTGGCTAAACCGGTTGTAAGAAAAAAAACTATATATGTAGTATTTTTACCAGTTGTCTGTCACCCATAAGACAAGTATTAAGTTACGTGCTAAAACGAGCCCAGGTCTTGAGTCGTAATATCTTCACTTGCTCACTATTAAACTCGTATTAATTCACTATTCGCTTTCAGCTTGACTTCACTAATCAAATCAAAAATACCCTTTTACTAGAAACTACGTTTTCGACGATAATCGTCAGAATTTCAACAGAATCTCCCTAATTACGTCAAGTTTCACTATTTAAGGCAATCCCCACTTACATTAAAAGTCCCTACCCTCGCTAGTGATCGCTCAAGAACCTCGCTTCCGGTATTAACAACAACACAGATCTACATTTGACTATTTCCTATTCCAACAATTTAGTGTCTGTTACATTACTTTGTGGATGGACGACCGTGTGTGTATCCCATATATGTATTTATAAAAAAAAATAGTGGCACTACGGCACGGAATGACCTACGGTTCATTTGTCGTGCATACACAGTTTTTATAGACGCGACGGGACCGCATAGTGCGTTTGCCAAATTTCTTTCAACATTATTCCCATATTGTTGCATACTACACTGAAACCTGTTTCTACGTACGTTGGTAATTCAACCGTAATCCTACAGCTTAAAAATATAACGATTGGCCTTAAAGTTACCTCAAAATAAAAATGAATTCAACTTTTATTCATCAAAGTTGTACCAAAAACTTCTTTTCGTTCTCATTTAACAGTATTATTTCAGGCAGCTGATTTAACTGACCGATATTTACTTTATCAAGCGACTAGTTTCAAGAATGATATTAATCTTTTACCAGAAACCTGTTAAAAAATGTTTTTGTATAACCCATTTCCATCAAAAGATTTGAGATTACGAATTATTTTAACAAATTTTTGTATATAAAAATATGAATAATTAAAAAGGTGATGTATATAATAGGCAAAGTAAGAACCGACGTAAACTTTCTGCGCCTGCAAAAGTACGTAAGTCGTTTGTGGGTTTAAGATTCTATAATAAAATTCCGCAGTCCATTTTAGCTTTGCCATGCACAGAGCAGTTTAAAAACTGGTAAAGAGAGACTGTACTGAAAGCATACTATACTGTTGAGGATTACTTGGATGATAGGAATGCGTAGTTATACATCACTTATTGATTCTTTATATTTTTACATACAAAAATTAAATTGCTAATATATACTGTGAAGCTAATTTAAGAATAACTATTTAGTAGTCATCCAAGTCTACTTAAGGGCATTGTCATAAATCAATACTGAGAGATATTTATGCTATGTGAGTACGACAACCTCTGGCCTAGATTTGAAAATACAAAGCAATTAGCTGAAACGTGAAAACATGATAATTATGATTTTAAACATAAACGTTTTAAGTGGAATGTGTACGGGCGTTGTTAATATTCTACTTTCACACAATCAGCTATAAATCAAATAAAGATAAACACGAATTTTATGACGCATTAATGTTACCATATACGTGACGGCTTTTAAAATAATTAATAGAATAAGGCAATGTTTTGCGGAAATACGTAATACAAAATTATAATTTTAAATGATTTATAGAAGCAGGTGATACTTTTCGGAAATCCATATTAAAAAAACTATAACAGAACTACTTTGCTATAATCCGCATAGGTTAAGCGAATGCATGCAATGCTAATCTGTATGAAGCAGGCAAAATTGACGTACCTTACACATTAAGGTCAAGTTATCACATGCATCTCCAGACTCCCGCACCAGCAAAATTGCACACAAGCTATACACACAACCACCACCAAAATCTCTACGATCGTTTCGCCCCGAAAAATAAGCATCATCAAGAGGATAGGGTCCACGACAAGATCGTGCATGTAAAAAATGCATTACGATTTTGTCATTGAGTCTATCCTCTTCGTAGAGATCGTAGAGATTTTAGTGGCGGTTGTTGTGTATTGCTTGTGTGCTTTGTTGCTGGTGGAGAGCCATGGAGTGCGTGTGGTGGCTTGTCCTGCATGTGTAAGGTGCGTAAATTTTGCCTGCTTCATACACAATAGCATTGCATCCGCTTAAACCGTGCGGATTATAGCAAAGTAGTTCTGTTATAGTTTCTGTAATTGATAATTTTACTATAATCCGCGGTAATGCAAATAAAAAATAGCGGCAGCTAGAAGTGCAGAACATGCCAAGAGGCACCAATACGAAGACATAGATAGAAACCTAATTTTTGGGTAGAGAGTGTATTTTACGACCGGCCGCCTGCCTGACGTCAACTTAGCTTAGTCGTATTTTACAACCCCTCGGTAGAAATGAGGGTGGTCTGTACTACTCAACCGGATTCCACACGGTGGGTCACCTTACCTTACCTTAGTCGTCTTTTATTAGTTAGTTTTAACTTTAAGTTTGGATTAAGTGCTTGTTTTTGTAAAATTATTGTTAAGTGAGTTTACTAAATTGTGATTGTGATATTAAAAAAATATAAAAAAATAAAATAAATGAGGAAACATCGTGGAGAAAAAAATGTAAGTAATTCCAAATGTAGAGTCGTACCTAATAAATGATGGAAACAAAAATACTACAAAGCGAAGATTCTTTTCTTGAACTTTTGGCATTATGACTGCAACTCTTGCAAGATGTAGTAAAAAAAACAAATTAAAATAAACAAAGTAGTATCTATGCATATCATACGAGTATGTTAATTTTAATTTGTAATTAACGTCTTATCAAACAACCGTGGTAATTTGAACAACTTCCTTCCAACAGCGAAGTGATTTTTTAAATGTGCAAATTATTACAATATCCTTTTCTCAGAAATTATTAATTATACGTTACGATTTCTGCGAATATGACTATTGTGAATATTATTTGCAGTGAATTTGGCAGGACTTCATCGCTGGAGAGAGGCTTACTCTGCATGCATGGAGTTATTGACTGGACCTTTGGCGCAGTTGGCAGTGATCCTGCCTTTAGCTCGTAAGTCGCGGGTTCGATTTTCGCCGGGGGCCAACAGTGTCTACTAACAATAAGTTGGTACTTTGAGTCCAGGTGTATTTAAGTATGTATTTAAAATTATATACGTATGTATATACCAGTTGTCTACGCCGTGTGGTATCCGGCATAGAATAGACCACCCTCCTTTCTTACCGAGGTGTCGTAAAAGGCGGCAAAGGTAAGTTGATGTCAGGCAGGCGGCCGGTCGTAAAATACGTAGCCGAATCATGTGACGACATGTTTATAACATGTTGTGCCAACCTCACATTTAGAGTGGAATAAGGGCAGGAGAATGATTATATATATATTAACCAGTTGTCTGTCACTTATAACACAAGTATTAACCTACTTTGGGGACGGACAGTCGTGTGTGTAAGTGTCCCATATATTTATTTATTTAATATTATTATTTACCATAATACTGCATACCAGTGCAGTATTTTTTTATGTTTCTTAAAGCAATGCACTTTCGCTAGTTGACAAAGGACTCTCTTCAAGTTAAAGATTTTATCAGTTAGAGGCATTCCGAGCAAAGCTGTTTCCATCGCTTTGAAACTGCAAGCTTGCCGGATTACATTAAATTATTTTGGTATGTGTTGCTGTTATTAACTGGTGTAGATGATCATTCTCTTTTGCCATAAATCTTATTACTTCTACATATTAAAGCATTACTTTTATAGAATACTCAAACCAAAAAAAAAAGGCGATGTTTGAACTAGAAAACTTAGCAAGAATCATAAAATGTTTTTAATTAAAGAAAACAAAATAGAATAAAATAATAAATATAACTATTAAATTGTAACATTAATAATGTAGACATTCCGTAGAATATCAAAGACTGTGACTGTTCTGCAACTCTATGGCTAGAAGAAATCCATAATTTTTTAATATAATTACCTTATTACTTAGTTTAATATTTTTTATATAATGGGATAACCCAGTTCATGCCTTCTTTCCTAAAATAAATAAATAAAAATCACTTTTCTGGGTTACGCCGTATTAATCTCGACATGAAAATCTATTCAAGGAATAACGAGTCTAGACTTATTTCTAATAAAATTTACTATTTTAAAGGTTTATTCATTTATCATTTATTTAAACTATAATAATAACCAGAAAAGTAAAACTTAAAGGCCCGTTAAAACTTAAACTTAATCAAAATAACAATGAAAAATTTGTGAACAAAGTTTATGAGCATCTGATAAATAACCCATGATTTAATGTTCCAATCAAACTTCAATCTTTTTATAAACTTATAATAATAAATAAATTAATTAACTTTATCGAAAATTGTACAAAAATCCGTTCAGTAAATTTTGAAAAAATCGATCACATACAAACAGACAGCTTTTGGGAACTTAGTTTTATAATATGTATAAACTAGCTGTGCTTGCGGCTTTGCGCGTGAAAATATGTATTTAATTGAAATTTTTAACAATAAGCTTGTGATTCCTGTGTCGCGACTCAGTAGAGTTAGAAACTCATTCATTGGTCTCGGTATTCGCTTTTACAATAAAATTCCGCAATCCATACTAAACCTGTCTACAGAAAGGTTTAAATCAAATGTAAGAGATATACGTAAGCATATTACAAAATTGAAGATTATTTGGATGATAAAAATGCCTGGATTTGAAAATCCTTTCAGCTTCATACAAGACTGCGGTTTAATAATGTAAAATTGAAAATGTTTAAAAGATTGACCGCCGAGTTTCTTGCTGATTCTTCTCGGTATGAGCAACATTCCGAACCAATTGTAGCTTCATTGATCATATTGATCCTTGATTAATCAAAAGTGCTCGAAAGAGCTTACTTGAATCAAGAATATTGTGATTTTGATTTTTTGCTTTATATGTGCATTTCGTAAGCATGCCGTGTGGTATCCGGCTGCATAGAATCGACTAAGGGAAGTTGACGTCAGGCAGGCGGCCGGTTGTAAAATACGTAGCCAAATCATATGACAGCATGTTTGCAACATGTTGTGCCGACTCCGCTTAGAGTGGGATAAGGGCAGGAGAATGATGATGATGTGCATTTCGTAAGCAACTATTGCTTGCCTTATTCAAATCTCCTTCATGCAGTCAAATATCCCAACGAATAAACTGCTTAGAACGCGAAATATTTATTGCTTGTTATGAATATACGCCGATAATAGTCAATCTTCTTTAAAATATTATATCAGTACACACAAATGCCTACAAAAGTCTGTGTAATCTATACTTCCAGCGCTTATCAAAGTCAAATGTCAAGTTTCATAATAAACAATGCGATAACATCGCTAATTGAATGAAAAACTTATCCGAAATGCAAAACAAACACTAAGGTCAGTTACGCAAAATAAATACGAATGTATCAAACTTAATTCTAAACTCCGCATCATCGGATAAAGGCATTCGTAATTAGAAATACAAAGTTTCCTTTAAAACCATTTCTATTTTGCAAAAAAAAACTTAAAAGTCCTTAAGTTCTTTATAAGAAAACTTTTGCTAAACAGCAAGAGCCAATGTTCCTTTAGTTTTCGTTGAATTAGAATTTCTTAGAATCTTCAAGGACATTCAACTTGACTTGTTTTTGTGTAAACCTATACAGAAACAAGCCAACTTGAAAATGCTTTTGAAAACGCTTTTAGCAAAATTCCACGTCCCTACATGTGGCATCTACAATTTAAGTCCGCTTCATTCCCTGCGAGCGTAGTTTAAGGAAATAGGTATTCCTACATTTGCTTCACAGTATATTTTAAACAATGTAATTTTTGTACATAAAAATATAGAGAATTATACAACGATAGGTGATGTATATAATAGACAAAGTAGGAACCGACATAAGCTTGCGACTCCTGCTTTGCGCCTAGCAAAAGTACGTAAATCGTTTGTGGGTTTGGGTATAAGATTCTATAATAAAATTCCGAAATCAATTTTGGCCACGCCATTACAGCAGTTTAAAACCACTGTTAAAAAGAGGCTGATACAGAAAGCTTACTATACTGTTAAAGATTACTTAGATGATAAGGGTGGATATAGGTGCACTTCCACCCTGTACAAGACAGTAATAAATAAATGTAACTAGTTCTAAGATTTATATTTTAAAAAGAGCAACCGCCGAGTTTCTTGCTGGTTCTTCTCGGTAGGACAAGCTTTCCGAACCAGCAGTAAAGTTGACGATTCAGAAGCACTTGTTTACAAGTTTACTTGAATAAAGAATATTTTGAATTTGAATACTGTAAACCGTTGAGGAGTTTCTTCTTCTGGAGCCAATCTTAGCTCAGATCATGCCTATCATAAGCATGCATTATAATGTTTGAAAGATGTGCCACTTAGAGTGGGATAAAGACAAGAGAATGATGATGTTTTATAAACTAATGTGTTAACTTCTTTTTAATAATTATTAACTTTAAATAGAACTAAATTATAACTGTTTTTCTGAATTGGTATTTTATATAATTTTGGCATTAATAAATTTTAATTTTGATAGAGACATGCTGTCGTGGATTTTTTGGTAGTATTTTTGTAGATCTACAATTCTCTACTATACTTTAGTGTATCTAAGTAGGCAAGTCATTTAACAACTGCATGACCTCTTCAATACAATTAGCATGAAACTTTAATGTATTATTAACAGAAACCTTCCGGAAAAATTGCACTACCTTTTAATGATAGCCGTACAAAAAAATCTGTTCAGTAGATTTTTAGAAAGATTACATACAGACAGACAGCTTTTGGGGACTTTGTTTTATAATAAGTATAGATAGATATAGACAGATAATGGCAATAGATTCCTAGATATACATTTTTAATGCTAATGGCCATATCATATTACTAATTCTAACACACATGCACACTCACTTATGTACACATTTTTGTATATATTATTTCATTTGTTTTATTATTACTATTCAATTACTTTATTATAGCACGCCTACATACGTTTTTATTCACTCCTGAAGATTGGCTGGGAGATAATGCTTAAAGCATTAAGCCCGCCTTTTGTACAATTATTTGTATCTGCTTATATTGTAGTTATTCAAAAAAGTTTATTAATAAATATAATTATTATGACTAATAATTAGAATGATAAGACCAATTACTGACAAAAATTCAGAGAGTAATTAGTGAGGTAAAAAATTAACAGTTAATGTTCGCAATTCAATAGCACGTTAATTAATCTACACAGGAAGCTGTTCCGTTATCTGCTGATATGATAGAGAGCTAGTCTAAGCTTTAAGCGATAAAGAAATGTTAACATGACTATCTGAACTACTAAAAGCTCTGTACTCTCTCTATACTTTATTCTGGAATAAAGATGTGACTTGCACTCAAAGTCGATCGACTTGAAATCATCGACTTTCTGATTCTTTTCTGTTCGGCCAAACGTTGTTTTGTCAAATAAATTATTTTTTAGGGAATTTCTATTATATGATACATTATTATTATTATGGTCTTTTGAAAAAATTTATTTGTAAAATAATTTACTTTAATTATTTTTCATTTACTAAACTAACTAAAGCTGTGATAGCCCAGTAGTGAGACCGTGCGACTCTTTCGAGGGGAAGTTTTTCTATTAAAACTCATGTGTCTAATTGATAACTGCAATTTATCACACGCTTTTCGGTGAAGGAAAACATCGTGAGGAAACCTGCATATCTTTAGAATTCTGGAGATATGTGTAACCTACCAATCCGCATTGGAGCAGCGTGGTAGGTCTTAGCTCCAACCCTTCTCTCCAGAAACGAAGAGGAGGCCTATTCCTAGCAGTGGGATTGTAACAGGCTGCTACTTTTTAAACTAACTAATATGGATGAATTTAATATATAATGATTTATTTAAAATTTAATATAATAAAATCAGTAAAGCCCTTTCAGAGAAGTGTCATATACCATAACTAACATTGTGACACGAGAATTTTATATATAAAATAAGATAGCCAATTGGATATTAATAATTAATAAGAGTAAATGTTAATTAAAGGGGACTGGTAAGAAACACAAATAACACGGATGAGCTGTTAGATTGAAACGTGTAGTTTGCCTACGTTGAATACATACAACAAGGCATATCTTTTCTATAAAAAAAGAGAAAAATGAGTATAAAGAAAAAGAGTGTCATCGATTACTAAATATCGATTATAATAACGATATATTTTTTCACATCCCTACTCTGGATGAGATAGAACCGTTAACATTCGAATCTTAATTATTTTAAGATCTCTAGCCGCATTATTTGACACTCTTAAACTAGAATAAAAGTAACTTTCAGCGAATCTAAGTAATAGTTAGTAGGGGATCTCATTTTAGTTGTTTTCTTTTATTTCCTGTGCAATGTTTGCGCTTATTATCCAAAATATGTTATGACAAGAGCGCAAAATATAGTGGTGGTATATGCATGCAAGTAATCCTGTATCTGTAAGTATAGAAATGGATAGTTAACTCTACATTTAGCATTACATTTATTTTATCACGTTTGTGTATTAAGGATACCCGCAAAATAACACCTAATTCGATAAATTATATATTTTTAGTTAGTAGGTTAACAAAGGTCTTCTATGCATATAAAAGAGAAAGTGTGTATGTATAGTATCCGATATTATGCACATCTATGTTTAGAACGAAACAGCCGGCCAGTTCGGTTTAGTAGAGCGCTGTCACTGTCACTCAGTTAGTATATGACATTTCACACGGGTCCGTCAGTCTGTGCGACAGAGACAATGCTCTATGAAGCAGAATCTAGCCAATTTCTCTCTCTACGCCTTGATGTGCATTATTTATTGCCGAGTACTATACGTTCCTTATAGACTTTCAAACGAGGGGACGGATTCTAATGAAATTTTTAGACAATCTCTAGATTATCCCAGCGGATAATCCTGTAAAGTTTGGTGGAAATTGGAGCTTTTTTTAACTGCCAATGACAGTATAAGTTTCTTGAAGAAGTCGAAACCAACACCGAGCCACAGCAACGTGTGACCGGTCGGCTAGTTATAAATAAATCTTAATTGCGCAACTCGTCAATATGTGTGCCTAAGTATTCTATTACTACAGTGTAAATAAAGCATAATTACAACGTGCAGTATAAACAATAACTGATAATTAACTTAATCGCCATGTTTTGCCGTGTCGTGGTTATGCAGAACGAGCATTTGAAATATAATTAAAGGTTTGACTTTCAAATGCAACCCGGAGTGCAGACATTTTACACTATAAAATTCAAATTCAATTTTTTCGATTTGCTCAATGTGGTACAAAACAATGTTACACAATATACAATCTAGAACGACACATTCTGCCTATTATAAGCATGCAAATAGTACATTATACAATTATTATATTATATTTTATTGAGCTGTGATAGCCCAGCAGTGAGACCGTGCGTCGAGGGAAACACGAGTTCAAACCCGGGCAGGCACCAATGAGTTTTTCTATTAAAACTGATGTGTCTAATTGATAATTGCAATTTATCACACGCTTTTCGGTGAAGGAAAACATCGTGAGGAAACCTGCATATCTCTAGAGCATTCTAGGGATATATGTAACCTACCAATCCGCATTGGAGCAGCGTGGTAGGTCTTAGCTCCAATCCTTCTCTCAAAAAACGGAGAGAGGAGGCCTTAGCCCAACAGTGGGCATAGTAACAGGCCGTTACTTACTACTTATATTATAATTTATTATATATATTTAGTTACTAATACTTATCCGATTATACTTGGATTAATAATAAATAACATATCAAAAAGTCTAACATAACATATATAGAATATCGGTCATGTAAAACGATACACGATGAAAGAAGAGTAAATGAGTTGAGAATGTTAAGGGTTAGTCAATCCCCGCCAACTTCGTTCGCAACAACTTAGTGTTAGTGCCCCGTGCATAAAGCGGCTAACAGGCTTACCATGAACTCTTATTGCGACTCAATTGAAGACTTAAACTGAATTGTTTTGCTTTTTATTAACATTTGCATTTTATTTTTAGTTAACTTCGAAAACCCAAAGAACTTTTAATCAAATGTATTAATACGGTATGTAAACCTGAATTTTGAAAGTGCCGTGTGGTATCCGGCTGCATAGAATAGACCACCCTCACTTCTTACCGAGGTGTCGTAAAAGGCGACTAAGGTAAGTTGATGTCAGGCAGGCGGCCGATCATAAAGTACGTAGCCGAATCATGTGACAACATGTTTGTAACATGTTGTGCCGACCCCACTTAGAGTGGGATAAGGGCAGGAGAATGATGATGATTATGTAAACCTGAATTTGGAAAATTTCATCAAAATTGTACCTTGGAATTAGTTGTCAAAACTTTACAGAGAGATGGCAATACAAACAGACAAATATCAATGACAAACGATGGATTCGCAGCTTCTCTTACTATCAACGAGTTTTACTTGTAAAAAGAGTAGTGTAGTATTTGTGCGCTTTCTAGTTATAATATGTATTGCTTAATGTTTCTTTATAACTTAGTTTATTGACCAACTATATAGCTTTGGGGGCTTGGTGATTTTATTTATTGGGCAACGAGGCCATACAACTATCGAATTCATTAATCAAATAATAAACGCAGATATGTTACCAAACATTGCTTCTAAAAGTTCAAGGCCAACAATAATTAACAATTCTTTTGTTACCAAAAATAATTTCATTATAAAAGAAATATACAATGTGAGGAAAACCAAGTGTATGAAGTCATCTTTACCACGCAAAGTCGCCTTAATGTCTGTCCATACATTTGCGTAATTATGTGTTATGTGCCGTTTACATAATTTTCCCATTTATGTGATGCTGCTGAGACTATGGTGATCAGTCATTGGAGTTAGACTTAAGTTGTATAAATGTTTGCGGTTTCACCGGCGTGTAATTTTTTTTTTGAATCGTCTCACCTGATATATGCAGGATTCGTATATACACATGAAATACGACCACAAAAAATACACTAGGACTGCACACATTCTCTATCACAATCTCAACGATCTTTTCGCACATTAACCGAAGCATCATCAGGGGATTAACTCTACGACTTACAATAAAACGGATAGTACACTCTATTTAGCGAAACAAGTGGCTCGGCGACGTTGCTGTACTGTGTACGGACCTGCTGTATGATGTTATACTTAAAAGTACTCAAGTTTTGTAAAATTTGGACAAACCAAGAATCTTCACATTTCACACACTTAGTATTAAACTGGCTGAATGTCAAAATTAATATATAATAGAGGCTTAATACATTTAATCCCTAATTAAATGTCATCTATGACATAACTCTACGAACATTTAAAAAAGCTACTACTGTTTTCTAGCTCTTCCAAGATATATGTCACTTGAACACTCATCATTCGCCTGCCCTTACCCCCTTAAATGATTTGGCTATGTATTTTACGACCGGCCGCTTGCCTGACGTCAACTTCCTTAGTCGCCTTTTACGACACCTCGGTAAGAAATGAGGGTGGTCTAATCCACTCAGCCGGATCATCACTCACGAGTTTTATTTATTGCGATTTGCCAGAAAACAACTTTTTTCAATTAGGTCACTTTAAAACTTAACGTGCGATTTACATTGTATATTTACATAACACGGCCAGTAAACGCAGAGTACGTACTTACTAGATATTGGCGTTATCAGAAACAATGACCTTGCACGTACAATATGTGTTACTGTGTATCGAGTTACTATTGCAAATGGCATTGATCTACTATTAAGGAAACTATCGACAATTAATAGTGATGTTTCAATACTAATAATAGCGGCTTGTTACTATCCCTTTACTGGGCAGAGGTTAAGAGATCATCATTATCCTTCATCATCATTCTCCTGCCCTTATCCCACTCTAAGTGGGGTCGGCTCAACATGTTACAAACATGTTGTCACATGATTCGGCTACCTATTTTATGACCGGCCGCCTGCCTGACGTTAACTTATCTTAGTCGTATTTTACGACCCCCCGGTAAGAAAGAGGGTGGTCTATTTTACTCAACCACACAGTGGGTCAACTTACCTTAGTCGCCTTTTACGACGACTCGGTAAGAAATGAGGGTGGTCTATTCTAATCAGCCGGATACCACACGGCAATCATAATCTTTATTTATCCTTTTCCCACTGTAAGTGTGGTCGGCACAATATGTTTTCATCTTCCATTCTCTTTTATGATTCAAATCTGGCGCTACAACTTTTATATGCATATCATACTTCACACAATCCATCAACTTTTTGTTCGTCGTCCTTCTACTCCATCTTCTATTCATCGACACTCATTTAGTCACATGAATAGTCTCCTGATTACATGTCCAACCAACTTAATCTTGCGTTTCTCTTCCTACCATATACCTCTAATAGACTCATTTTGTTTTCTACTAAATCTTGTCACACTCATCATCTCATTTGTTTTCTCACCTTTCTTTAATCCGTTTCATTTATTGCCCGATATTCTGATAACATACATAGTGATTTCATGACTCATATCTTCGGAATTCTTCTGATCTTAGTTTTCTTCACGATATTTGCAAACGCAAATATTGTTTGACTCGATGTATAAGATTTAATTTTGCCAAATTTCATCAATATTGCTCCGGCGGCATAGCTATGAAATACAGACAGACTTTCGCGTTTATATGGATGTATGGATATTTTAAAAACAACACGCTATTAGGGAGATATATCTCCCTAATTCTATATGAACCAAACATATACATCCTTAACGCATAGAAAGAAATCGTCTTTAAATACAAGTCAAGTTAAAACAGCTAAAAAATTAAAGGTTTTGACAAAATTTTACGTCCCTACTGTCCCTACTGTCCGCCCAATCCTGGCAGCAGCGTCAGGTTATGCTTATCATAAACATGCATTCTCATCTGGGCTAGTAAATTCAGCTCAATCAGACACCGGGAAGTAGGTCAAATTTAACTTTCAAGATTTCACCTTGACATACATACCTGAAGAGCTGTGATAGCCCAGCGGTGAGACCGTGCGACTCTTTCGAGGGGAACACGAGTTCAAACCCGAGCAGGCACCAATGAGTTTTTCTAATAAAATTCATGTGTCTAATTGATAATTGCAATTAATCACACGCTTTTCGGTTAGGGAAAACATCGTGAGGAAACCTACATATCTCTAGAGAATTCTGGAGATATGTGTAACCTACCAATCCGCATTGGAACAGCGTGGTAGGTCTTAGCTCCAACCCTTCTCTCCAGAAACGGAGAGAGGAGGCCTATTCTCAGCAGTGGAATTATAACAGGCCGCTACTCTATACATACATGGCAAGTTAAATAAAAGCTTTTAATTAAAAATATTTTTTTTCGAACTGACTGTATGCTGTTAGCCCTAATGGCTTTTACAGCGTCACCGGGCGGGACGGGCGCAGAAGCATCGCCGAGGTTGCAAAATGCAGAGAGTAGAGCGCAGAAGCTCTACTTAAGTCGGGGAACGTCGTCCTAAGGGTGCCTCCAGTGAGGCCGGACCACGGCTTAGGGCGACGCGTAGTGGAGGGCTGATGGTATGACTTAGATTAGTCATTGCGGCGTCGGAAGGGTGGCGAGAAGCCACGACCGACCGACGTCAGAAAACTGGGACCTCGTCTTTGCCGACGAAGACGCTGTGTGTGTGTATTACGTGTTTCTGTATTTGCGATCGTTATTTGATCGTCGGGGTCATACAGGACGCTTTTTGGACGCCTATATTTTCGATGGTCGGACCTAACTGGGATTTAGGGTGAAGCAACTGAAATAAGGGGGTTCGGGTGTACCTCAGATTTCTCAAAGTAAGATTTCGAAAAACGTTTAAAGAGATAAGTAATCGTAGGGAGATCGAGGTCTCTATCGAGGTCAACGTTCCGCATAAACCACGAACAACCAGTGGCTGTCCGCATAATTAAAAATAGTAGGTAATAGTAAAAGTTTTGAGAAAAAAATATATCGCTAATACTCGCAACTGTGCTTATTTCGTTTCGGATACGTCAACTCAATTTCAATACCAGTAGCTAATTGCATTTGTAAAGCTTTCAGAGAACTGATCCGATTCACGTTCAAAAGTTATAAAAAAAAGATAACTTGATCTAATTGCTTTTAATTCATTTGCTTTCAATAAAATTTTTATACTTTTTCATTTACAATTCCGCTTGTCAGTAACCGCTATGTGAATGTAAAACTGGTTCAAATGTGTGCATGCACTCATCTATACAACAATGAATCGACACAGCAATTTATACTATATAGAATACAGAGTGGTACCGACCATATGACAATAATTTTAATTTTAGGTACCTACACACCTAAGCACCCATAATAAAAAATCAGTTAATTCAGTGAAATATTTTAGCCACTTATTATTTTACGTTTTTCAAAAAAATAAACAAATTTATTGAGATCATTGACCGTACAAGCCATTCCAACCTTAGCCCAAAAACTAAATATGATACAACAGGTACGAGGGAGACTATAAAGTTACTAAACAAACTATAAAATTATTGTTTTCTCCTATATTTTAAACGTGCGCGTCGTGCCAGGTTAATCAAGCATTACTAACAAAGCCAGATCTCAATTAAATTATTAACTTGGAAAAAAAAATTCTGAAAATATATTTAAGAACATTAAATTATGCTAATTTTATTATTACCGTTTACACGTATTTTATTTATTAACTTCGAATATCGATTTGTGTAAAAGAGACGAGCATCAAACACACATAAACACTTTATAAATAATAAAACTGTTCATATATACGTTTTATCAATGTTTAACAAAAACCTACGCGAACATGTCCGGATGAAGTCTGTCCATACTTTGTATAGAGTAAAACAAATGTTTAGCTTAAGTATATAGGAACTCATTAGCATATACTAAGACAACCTTTAGTAATTCCTGTTAGCATATTAGAATACACAAAACGTTTGATGTTTTGCATGACAAAGTAGGTTCATATATATAAACTAAATGTTATACTTGCAAAATGCAATATTTGCGAGATAAAATTCCCAAAATGACCGATCGAAATTTTTTTTAAGATATAAAAAAATGCATAAAAAAAATAAAGAAATGGCAGGTGATAGGCAATCAAACAATTGAAACCGAAGCAATCCACTCAAATACAAATTCAAAATATTCTTTATTATTTTTTATTCTTGTAATAAAGCTGTGATAGCCTAGCGGTGAGACCGTACGACTCTTTAGAGACGACATAGGTTCAAACCCCGGGCAGGCACCAATGAGTTTTTCTATTAAAACTTATGTGTCTAATTGATAATTGCAATTTATCACACGCTTTTCGGTGAAGGAAAACATCGTGAGGAAACCTGCATATCTGTAGAGAATTCTAGGGATATGTGTAACCTACCAATCCGCATTGGAGCAGCGTGGTAGGTCTTAGCTCCAATCCTTCTCTCCAAAAACGGAGAGAAGAGGCCTTAGCCCAGCAGTGGGCATAGTAACAGGCTGTTACTTTACTTTTTTTACTATGTAAACTTGTAAACAAGTGCTAGTTCGGAAAGCTGTTCTTATCGAGAAGAGCCAGCAAGAAAATCGGCGGGTGATCTTTTCAAAAGATAATTCTTATTGCTAGTTACATTTAGCCATTACTGCATTGTACAGGGTCGAAAAGTAACTTCTACGTACATTGGTATACGTAAGCATATAGCTGAGACCACTTTACTGCGCCACAAGAGTCGTGAAAAGCTTTTTATAGCCTTTTAAAGCTGTAACTGTATTCTGCAGTATTGACTGCATAAATAATTTCTAGTATTTGTTCATTGGCATGCGGTGTTTACGTGTTGGAAGGATGTTCGTCTCGTGTTACGCAATAAACACTGAATTGTATTAAATTATGTTGTTACCTACTGCGGAAGTATATTCTGTTGTTGGATGTTTGTCCATACACCTATTAATACTGGATATTATTAATGAAGTTCGTAAATGTATAATTTATATATTGTTTATTATAATTGATAGAATCAGGCTTTACTTTGCGGAATTCGTTAATTAAGTTTGTTTTATAAAAACTATATACTTATTTTAAAAAAGCTGTTATTCTGTATGTGATCGATTTTCTCAAAATCTACTAAACGGATTTTTGTACTGTTTTTACTAAAAGGTAGTGCAATTCTTCTGAATATTTTAGGTTGACAGTGCATAACTATTTTATGTAAATTGGGTTGAAGAGGTCGTGCAATTGTAAAAAAATACTCGTCTACTGGGAACTTTAGTCACGTGATCCCCAACAAATCATCATCATCCTCCTGCCTTTATCCCACTCTAAGTGGGGTCGGCACAACATATTAAAAACATGTTGTCACACGATTTGGCTATGTATTTTACGACCGCCTGCCTGACGTCAACTTACCTTAGTCGTATTTTACGACCCCTCGGTAAGAAAGAGAGTGGTCTATTCTACTCAGCCGGATACCATACGGCTGGTCGACTTACCTTAGTCGCCTTTTACGACACCTCGGTAAGAAAATGAGGGTGCTCTATTCTAATCAGCCGGATACCACACGGCTGAAACCAACGCGTAAACCAACAAATATACTTAAGTAATTAACTAGAGAATTGTAGATCTACAAAATTACTATAGAAAAGTCCGCAACAGCATGTCTCTATTTCTTATAGTTACTTATATTACTTTTATATTCAAAATTTCAATTAAATACACTGGTGTCCACTCGGGTGTAGCCCTAGCCGCAAGTAAAGCTGGTACAAAAGTAAAAATAAAATTATTTTGCTATAATACATTGTATCGCGGATTATAGCAAAATTATTTTATTATTACTTTTGTATTATGGATCTCCGCAAAGTAACGCCTAATTCTATAAATTAAGTAAAGCTCGTATTTATATACTTAGCGTTCAGAAGTAGAACATGTTACAAAAAATACATCAACAAAAGATAAACGTATAGCTATATGGAACAGGCCGAACAAGTTTTGACATGTAAAGTTAAAAATAATTTCGAATTATATTGTCAGAACGAGTCTACCAACAGCAAGCCTACCATGAACTCTCATTGCGACTTAATTGAAGACGTAAACTAAATCGTTTTGCTTTTTCATACCTTGACGTCTTAAAGACGCACACTTTAAGTCGTTGCCGAATGAACGTTCGGAATGCGTCCTAAAAACATGTGAGTAGAAGAGACAGAGTTATCTATAGTTCATATAACGTTATCCTTTTCAAACATTACGACCCCAATGCAATTTACACTTCATGGTACGAAAAAAAAGCGGTTCAGTTTAGGTACTGACTTCGAATTGCATCTAAAAGTTCATGGTAGGCCTACAGTTCGGAGCACTGTCATCCGCAGAAGAACCGGGCAGAAACTCAGTGGCTGCTCTTATCAGGACTAATAATTATTATTTTTTTTATAAATATATATATGGGACACTTACACACACGGTCGTCCGTCTTCAAGGTAAGTAACTTAACCAGGCTCGAAGAACGAACAAATTATTTTACAGAAAATGTTGGCCCTCGGCGGGAATCGAACCCCCGACCCACGGAGACGAAGACAGAGTCTCTGCCAACTGCGCCAACGGGCCACTCAAAATAATTATGTAAGGGTAGATTCATAAAATACAAATCGGTCACCCGAGCATGTCTAACTCTGACGAAAGCTGTACGTCAAAACAACGACAGCGACGTTAGCCGTTCCCTTATATGGGCTATTACACCTTGCAGGTATAAATGATTATCTCATGTGTAATGTAAAGTAACGGCCTGTTACTATCCCACTGCTGGGCATAGACCTCCTCTTTCCGTTTTAGAAGAGAAGAATTGGCGCTAGGACCTGCCATTGTTACATGATATGTTACACATATCTCTAGATTTCCTCCAGGTTTCCTCACGATGTTTTCTTTTACCTAAGAGCGTGTAAGAAATTGCGGTTATCAACTAGATACATTTTTAATTGAAAACCTCATTAGTGCCTCCTCGAGTTTGAACCCGTGACCCCTCGAAACAGTCGCACGGTCTCACCGCTGGGCTATCACAGTTTAAATAAATTACACACACAGTCATCTAACCCCAAAGTAAGTAATTTAATACTTGTGTTATAGGTGACGGACAACTGGTAGATGTACTACATATATAATTTTAAATACATACTTAAATACAAATATACACCCAGGCTCGAAGAGCCAACAAATTCTGTGTAGAAAAATGTTGGCCCTCGGTGGGAATCGAACCCGCGACCACTGCGCCAACGGACCAGTCCTTGTTTGTTAAAATTTTTCAAGGAATATGTATATTGATATCATACGCGTGCCATCGAAAATTGTTACATTGCGATTATTAGGAAAAAATAAGTAGTATCGATCAAATAAAAACTTTTGATGTTCAATGACGTACCCAAAATATTGTGGCGCGTGACATTGATTCAACATCCCTAAGTAAATGTTCTATTTACCATTAACAAGTAAATAAATCCTGAGTCTCATAACGCATAACAGGCATTTAAATTCAATCGAGAACCAATTAAGCTGACTAAAAAACAGATATTTTCCTGAAGGGACGAACAAAAGAAATTATGCCGCTCTAAATTTATTTTAATCGCTCTCATATTTTAGTCAATGGAGCGAGTAAAATCAATCTGTATTCAAATTTAGATGGTTTTTTTAAGTCGTTAGTTTTTTTACATTACTTGTGATTGCCTTTTTTGTAGTATACTCTGCAATTAACTGACCGCCGTGTGTTATCCGGCTGAGTAGAATAGACCACCCTCATTTTTTACCGAGGGATCGTAAAATACGGCTTAGTAAGTTGACGTCAGGCAGGCGATCGGTCGTAAAATACGTAGCAAAATCATATGACAACATTGTTTGTAACATGTTGTGCCGACCCCACTTAGAGTGGGATAAGGGCAGGAGGATATATAGTCTGTAATTAACTGAGAGAATACTCAAAGGATTTAAACCGGCTACAGATTTATTGTGTGCTGTGATAGCCAAGCGGTGGGACCACGTGACTCTTTGAAGGGGGTCATGGGTTCAAATCCCGGCAAGCACCACTGATTGATTCTGTTAAAACTTATGTGTTCAATTGATAATTGCAATTTATCACACGCTTTTCGGTAAAGACAACCATCTCGACGAAACTTGCATACCTCTAGATGATTCTGGGGATATGTGTTACCTACCAATCCACATTAAAGCAGCGTGGCAGGTCTTAGCTTCAACCATTCTCTTCAAACGGGGAGAGGAGGTCTATGCCAAGCAATGGAATAATAGTATCAAACTTATTGTAATGTGGTATTGTTTAAAAAAAACATCCGCGAGCATAATGCGGTAAAACTTGAGGCTATTCCGTTTTGTTTATTTTTTATATTGTTTTATTTTACGCAAACAAAACAATATGAAGTACCGCAATACTACACATTGCGCTAGTTCATATTGTTTTAATTTTTTAATTTTAACAATCTAGGTATATTCCACACAACTCTCAACTACTCACTATTTATATTTCTAGAAATATATCAAAAAAGAGTTCTTGTCCAAATCCTAAAAGTATTTCGCAATTTACTTATATTTTACATTACTGGTATAAAATATCAGAATGGGCAAGTCAAACTAGCTCAAATTACGATGTACTTACTATATTAAATTACTTAGCTGTGATAGCCCATAATTGAGACCGTGTGACTCTCTAGAAATGATCATGGGTTCAAACCCCGGGCAGACACCAATGACTTTTTCTATTAAAACTTATGTGTCTAATTGATAATTGCAATTTATCACACGCTTTTCGGGGAACGCAAACATCGTGAGGAAACCTGCATATCTCTAGAGAATTCTAGGGATATGTGTAACCTACTTGGAAATTGGACAGCGTGGTAGGTTTCAGCTCCAACCCTTCTCTCCAAAAAAACGGAAAGAGGAGACCTATGCCCGGCAGTGGGATAGTAACAGGTCGTTACTTTACTTTACTTTTATAAAAAATAACTATTTATAATATAAAAGCTTCAAATACGTAGTATGTATATAAAGCTTTTGAATGTCCAAAATTGTTGACTGATAGAGAGAATCGGAATAACTTATCGTTTAAAGTACTTTGTCAATCAAATTATGTATACGTTCTGTATTATATTCGTATCATTTAATTATTAACATTGTTATCCTTAACATATATAATAATAATAATAATAAATAACTTCCTTACAGAAGCACGATCGAATAGATCGATAGAGCGATCGATAGAGCTTGCAGAAAAGTATATTTTGTGAAAGACATTAATTAATAATAAAAAAGCGGTAACATAGAAGCACGACCCAAATTTGTTAACCACACTTTAACCAACAAAACACGTACAAGAAAATGTGATTTCCCATGTGAGTTAAAATGACAGGACATGAAAAAGTTCACGGAATTCTTTACTTAAATTATTCAACATAAGGCTTATAACGGGATAGCCAAGTAGGAGGTTTTTGCTCCCGAGTCCCGGGAACTATAAAACCTGTTTTTTCGGTGGATGCCTTTCACTAAAGATTTCTTTCTCGAATCCCAAAGAGGAAATGCGCATTAAGAAACATTCGCGTTCAGTCTTATTGATAAAATACTGGTAAACAGTGTTTGAATCTCGCCATCTGTTTTGTATCAAGGTCGCGCCTAAAGCCAGTACTATAAGTAAACGTATTCATTGATGGAAAACGCATTTTTTTAAATAAAACCACATCTGTACTTATTATAAAACAAAAAGCTGTCTGTCTGTATGTAATCGATTTTCTCAAAATCTACTGAACGGATTTTTTTGTACGGTTTTCACCAAAAGATAGTGCAATACTTCCGGATGGTTTAAGTAAATAGTACATATCGGTATTATGTAAATTGTGTTGAAGAGATCGGGCAGTTGTTAAAAAACTTACTTGCTGGGAGCTTTAGTCGCGTGAGCTGTGTATACCAGCAGAGATACGCTAAAGTAATGTAGTAGAGAATTGTAGATATATAAAAATACTACAAAAAAGTCCTCGATAGCATGTCTCTATCTGTTATGGTTAACTCACAATAACTACTTTTATGTTTAAAATTTGAATTCTAGAAAAAAAATTGTGACACGCTGATTTCCACGCGGGCGAAGCCACTGACAAAGCTATTATATTATATACAAATTTATTAATACAATTCAGATTTAGTGATAAATTACATTGAAAACATCGAGAGAATACCTGTAAATAATTTATAGAATTAAGCGTTACTTTGCGAAGATCCATAATATAAAAATATGAATTTCATCATCATCATCATCTTCCTGCCCTTATCCCAGTCTAAGTGGGGTCGGCACAACTTGTTATAAACATGTTGTCTCATGATTCAGCTACGTATTTTACGCGTTGGCCTTGACGTCAACTTACCTTAATTTTACGACCCCTCGGTATGAAAGAGGGTGGTCTATTCTACTCTATTGTTAGCTATTCCAAAATATTTGTCTATAGCTAAACTAAAAATCATAGACGAGACTATAAAATAAAGCCCACGGGCGGCCATGCTGGCGCTAGCGGTCAAAAGGAATAGACGTAAAACAGAGAAATGGAAAATTGTAATAATATAACATAGTGTATTGTTTATAAAATTGAATAAAATGGAATAGTACAAAGCTGCAGTATTTTATTATCACTACATATTATCAAAAGAGAAGGCGATCCTGTTAACACTATTCTATATTTTATTCTACTCTATTCTATACGTAGCCAATCATGTGACAAAATGTTTGTAACATGTTGTGCTGACCCCAATCAGAGCGGGATAAGGGCAAAAGGATGATGATTTTATAGGTGAAGAGACAAAAATAAGTATACGAGAGTCATCTTCCCTGCCATTATTTATTGTGACACACTCACTTATAACCTTGCCTGTGGCTCGCCTGCTCTAGTATCATAATTCTATGTCTCGAAGGCAATAAAAATGAACTGAAACAGTTAATGGCATGTTAACATGAACCATTACATGCGTCATGTTTGCGAGTATGTAAGTCGCGCATAGTTTCCTCACCACATAGATATATGTATGACAATAAATACGGAAACGGAAATTCAAATTCGTGGGTGCTTCAGTTAAGGAAATTGTAAATATACAAGTAAAGTTTGCTACAAATGCGATCATAGCTACGAATAGCCGAGTATTATAGTAATATTTTTTTTCCTTCGTACACAAACTTGTTTATTTATTTATTTCGTTATTGTACAAACATAAAATTGAAAAATAAGAAAGAAAGAAAAATACTACATGTACAAAGGCGGACTTATCCCTTAAAGGGATCTCTACCAGCTTTGTGTAACAGAACGAAAATGATAAGACTTGTTTTATCAATATTCCTTTATACTATTTAATGTTTAGAGACCGGCTATACTCACGTCGGTGAAACTAGTCGGTGTCATACGATAAAATAAGACGTGAGTATAGCCGGTCTCTAAACGTTAATTATGAATACCACACACGACAGTTAAAGTTCAAAAATTCCTTTCAAATATTTTATAATATTCGGAAGATTGGACGTCATGAGTATAATGCTTTAATCCGCTAATTTGCTATAGTAAAGTAAATAGGAAATATATATTACCGATACATGCAAGTAAAGTTACGTACTAGAGAAAATAGATGTACAAAATATAACAAAAAAGTTCGCGATACCATGTCTCTATCTCTTATTAAATGACAATAATAACTTTTATGGTAATTTACAATAATAGAATAAAATGAACGCATTTAAGCGGGAAAAAATTTGTGACACTGATTTCTACGCAGGCGACTTTACAATTGACCCTAGTTTGATAAAATCCTAATCAAAAATCTCGATCATAACAAAATTCCCTTATTATTTATCATCATCATTCTCCTGCCCTTATCCCACTCTAAGTAGGGTCGGCACAACATGTCACAAACATACAAATTGTTTGTGACATGTTGTCATATGATTTGGCTACTTATTTTACGACCGGCCGCCTGCCTGACGTCAAATTACCTTAGTCGCCTTTTACTACACCTCGGTAAGAAATGAGGGTGTTCTATTCTATGCAGCCGGATACCACACGGCATTCCCTTATTATTTATGTACCTACAAAAATTATATTCAAAAATTTCACACATTTTACAGAAAGTAATATCAAAAAATATCAAATTATAATAAACGCTTTTCAGCTAGCTTTTTAGGTATATCTATTTTAGCCAACAACGCGGGTGATGCGCAAACATATTCGTCACGCCATTGTACGCGGAATCATCGCCGCAGGGTTGACGATGACTGATATTAAATAAATAAAAATCTATTACGATACTTGTATATTTCCGCTGTTCAAATTAAAATATGAATCAAGATCAAATGTGTGTGTGAGTGATGTGTGAGCAAATGTTGCGCTTTGTTAAGAACTGAATCCAACAAGTCAATCGACAGTGCAATCGAATATGTCGTCGAAAAGAATTCAAGAAGAGTGAATAAGTTTAAAAGTAAAGTAAAGTAAGGTAAAGCGGCCTGTTACATTCTGTATTCCACTGCTGGTCACTATCGAGTTAAGCAACAGATTAAGCCATTCATTTTCATTAAAAATAACATTTTATTACAGATAATTATAACTTAGCGATAAAGCGAAATGAAAATTAGAAAAGTCATTTCATCAGCTTTGTCCTTGATGTACACAAACGTTTTTCTCTATAAAAAAAGGAAAGTAGCAGCCTGCTACAATCCCACTGCTTGGAATAGGCCTCCTTTCTCCGTTTTTGGAGAGAAGGGTTAGAGCTAAGACCTACAACGCTGCTCCAATGCGGATTGGTAGGTTACGCATGTCTCCGGAATTCTCCACTGATATGCAGGTTTCCTCACGATGTTTTCCTTCACCGAAAAGCGTGTGATAAATTGCAATTATCAATGAGACACATAATTTTTAATAGAAAAACTCATTGGTGCCTGCCCGGGGTTTGAACTCGTGACACCCTCGAACGAGTCACACGGTCTCACCACTGGGCTATCACAGCTCATGACCGGGGGTCCTCGGTCTCGAGGGAAGCCAGTTCTGCCAAGCTGGTCTAATTTGGCATCATTTAGTTGAAACTCGCAAGAGTTTACCATTTCCTAGTCCCAGCACTCGCGTCCATCGCAGTCATCACTGTCGCAGTCCGATTATCCTTCTGACTTGTCAGTAGCGAATAAGTTTAATTACAATAAAATAAGTATGGGTATTCTTTATTATAGTTAATTTCAAATTCAAAATATTATTTTTTCAAGTAAACTTGAAAACAAGTGGTTTTGAATCGTCAACTCTACTGCTGGTTCGGAAAGTTATTCCTACCAAGAAAAGCCAGCAAGAAACTCGGCGGTTGCTCTGTTCAAAATATAATTTTTAAAATAGTTACATTTAGTCATTGCTATCTTGTGTAGGATCGAAGAGATCCAGGTTTTCTTATTATCTATGTAATCCTCAGAAGTATAGTCGGCTTTCTGTATGAGCCTCCTTTTAACTGCGTTTTTAAACTGCGGTAGTGGCAAAGCAAAGTTGATTGCGGAATTTTATTATAGAATCCACGATCTTAACGACCGCGTTACTTCACTTTACTCTACTACACATACTACACAACTTTGACAATGAAATCAAATTTGTCAAATAACAAAGTTATTTCATCACGGTGATTTTTTCGCCGTAAGTTATGATGGAATTTAAATATCGCATATTTAAATGGGCACCTTTTGTTATAGAAAGCCATATGTCGCAAACCCTTTGGCAAGGTTCACGTGCTGTAAGCAACACGAATGACAAAAAATATGATCAATCAGATTTAAAAAGAAATAAGCATTTATTAGCGTAACTAGTCCAGGTTTAATGTAATCACTGTGATAGTGAGAACATCTACTTAACTTGCATTAAGAGGCACGTACGGAAGATAAATGACTAAATGATTATTAGATAGAGCTACAAAATATCTATAAGTCATTCACTTACAAATTGAGTCACTGCAATGACGTAATTCTCTGAGTGACGCTATCAAAACTTCCTATACCATCCCTAAATGTTTATTATAAAAAAATAGTAAAATAGTTGCAGCAATTGGTAGCCCTACCCAATGTTTACGTAATAGTAATAGACACTTGCTACCTAGCAACACTGTGTAAGGCGCATGATTGCATGTCATTAGACAATTTAAGGTGTTCATGTTTTATATACTTTCTTTATATTATTTACACATTAGTATATTGAAAATTGACTACTAGCGCGACACTATATCGGATTTCCCCGACTATACTTCACCATATCGAACGATTTTCGCAACTTACGGTTTTAGTAAGTCAATAAATATGTCTACTTGACTTTTTATAATGAAGCTTTGACGAATTTAATTTATATTATATAGTAAGCTTTATGTAGGAACATCGTTTTAATATAATTTTTAAACTTATGTAATGGCAAGTCTAGATAATGTTGAGGAATTTTAAATCTCCATAAAACACGACCCGGTGCCGCTTGGATCCAGCGGCTCCCCGCGACCTTTTTGAGGTCGTCAGTCCAATTCATGTAGACCAGTCCCTCAATACAAGAGTAAGAATAAAATTATTTTGCTATAATCCGCGATAAAGATAAAGATTCGGGGTAGCAAAATAATTTTAAAATTACTTTTGTATTATGGTTCTCCGCAAAGTAACGCCTAACTCTATAAATCACTCTCTCCATATTCAATTTAAAAAATCATAATCCTCCTGCCCTTATCCCATTCTTAAATGGGGTCGGCACAACATGTTACAAACATGTTGTCACATGATTTGGCTACGTATTTTACGACGACTTAGTCGCCTTTTATTGCCGTAAAAGACATGACGTGACCTCGGTAAGAAATGAGGGTGGTCTATTCTATGCAGTCGGATACCACACGGCACATACTTTAGTCGCTTTTTACGACACCTCGGTAAGAAAGGAGGGTGGTCTATTCTATTCTGCCGGATACCACACGGCGTTCAATCTAAAAAAATATGCGGTATTTAACCGGAACTACTTATTCACGTGTGTCATAAATAACGAGTATTGGAGTACAAATTAGCACAAACCGACTCGATTTATTTTTATCACAATACTACACAAAGGATGACCTAATATAATGCCGAGAGATCTATTTAAATAAACCTTGCCTTACATACAACCTTCAGAAACTTCCTTTTTTAAAAGATGACATGTTTGTGATAGCTTTTAGCCATGCATTAGTAAGTTAACAAAAAAATAATTAAATTTAGCAAATTATGTGCTTGCGTAAGTGAATCTCAATAAAATAGAGATTATAAAAAAAAAATTATGGAATTACATTATATTTAATACGATAAAAAAATGTGTAGTGTAGTTGTTGTGAAATTTTAAGATAAGATTTAAGATAAATTTTAAGACCAATAACACATTATTTTGAGTTTAACTATATAATAGTTAATATAATAGCATGGTTTTCTATAGCATTCTTTAAAAATACTCTAATGCACATAGAAAAATAGTCTCAGCAATTTCTTTTTATTATCCATCACACATAGGCAAAAATAAAAATAAATAAATTAAGGTATAGCCTTTTCCATTATTTTTGTACCCGTATGTTATTTTCATATTTAAAAAAAAATATAATTTAAATGTTTTAGCAAAATTTTCATTGGCCAGTCATATGTTCGTAAATTCACAACTAATAGAAACAATAAAGTAACAAGTAAATACATAAAAAGGGAACAAAAATACTAAATATCTTTTGCATGAAACCGTTTAATTTTTTTTTCATATATAAATTATATTTGAATAATACGCAATTTTTTCCAAAGTATATAATATATTATAGTTTGCAAACAGTTAGGTGAATTATTGCTTTGGCCCGAAACGATTGCCAAACACTTAAAAGAATCATTCATACCTTTACGTCTTCCAAAAGGCCCGCAGAACGAATTTCCCTTGCCAATAATACTGTCATCGATATATTTGACCAATTTTCCAGCATCCTCAGCCTTGTGCTCGCGGGAAACGCACCATCTCGATGGCAGATCTTCTTGCATTGATTCAGATTTACCCTTTGTACCTCTAGATTTCTTCAAAACACTTGTCATATTAACGACACATTACACAATAAATTTTGTAATCACTTTAGCACCTGTTTATGTTTATACAGTATTTACGAATTCGAAAAGCCGGACGATATTCCGTGATACGCGGTTATCACTCTAACAAACGAGACGTCGTCTCAATATTACCTCATCGAGCGAATGACGCTAACCTTGTTTGTGCTCGGTGTAGTACTACTATGCCGTAGTAAAGGCACTTCGCCGCAATTTCAGGGTTACCATGTTTAAAATTTTCTACTATTTAGAAGATTTTTAGATAACTTATTTTTTTATCATATCAACCGACGCAATATGACGTTAAACCTTGCCTTACGTATAATAAATTTAAGACTAGATTATGCTCAACCAACTGATCAACTGCATAAATAGTATACCATGAATTAAAAAAAACAATTTAATGCGATGCAGTCGTGGCTAGTATAAGCCAACAAAGTTATAAAAAAAGAGTCTCACTACATTAGCCATTTTTTATACCTACTCACTTTTAAATTAATAAAAATTGTATAAAAATAAAAATAAAAGTGTGTCTTGTAATATTAATAAAAATTATCTTTATAAAAATATAAAATTAAGTCGCATAATATGCCCGAATACTTTTGTCCTCGGTTTAGCTTTGTGTCAATGTGTGCATATACAGAAAGCAGGCTTAGTATTAGTAAAAATAAAATGGCCTGATTTTTTAGTACGGTGCACTCCATCTTCCTGTTTTATTTGATCTCAGTTTATAAAAAATCTGTTAAAAAAAGAATGATAATATTTTTTTTTGATTTTAAAGTCACTTGGGTGCATTCATTTTATATTTTTTGACAGAAAATTTAAGGAATTTCTTAAATCTTTAATTTAAAGTGCAAAGAGGTTCACCGCTCAAAATTATATAGAAAAAATCCGTTGCCATGACAACAATATCTTATTAAATCTTTTAGTAAGTTAATTTTATTTATGGCTTACGTTTGATTTGATAGTAAAAAAAATTCTGGCTCAACAAAATGTTGAAGTTACAAATCGCAAACGCTCAAGACCGGAAAGAGGCTCAGAATAGAGAAAGGAGAAGACAATGCGAATTGGAAAGAAGATCCCGGATTTTCAATGCCAGGAACAGAAAAATAGGTGTTAGTATTAACGAAGTATTGATATAATTTGGCACAGTTTAAGCTTACATCGTGGAAACATCGTAGAATAAAAAAAAACATTTTTTTTTCGGGAACTGATAAAAACAAATATTGATATAATAAGGGTGTATGAAAACTCGGCACGGCAATTTATGTATATACATCCGCAACTTCGTTCGCGTGGACTGTACTCTTGGAATACGCTTCTGTTACTCATCAACCCTGAAAATATCTCCCATCACAAAAATCAGATCGATCTGCTGGGTTAAATTGCAATTACTATTAAATTTATTAACAATTTACTAACATTAAATTCGGTATATTATATTATTGGGATTTTTTTTAATCAATAAAAATAATTGTAAAACATTTCTTAGAGGTACTATATTTTTTAATGTGAGATATCACGGGTCATCAGGTCTCTAATAGAAAATCTTTTTTTAAACTTACCGACTCGACTTTGACACATCGTGAATAAAAAACTTTAATAGGTTGATATTACATGGCGTTTCTCAATGTCATCCTATTCCTGTTGTATTAGGAATAACTGTACCAAATTTCATCAATATT
The DNA here is from genome assembly GCA_947086505.1 of Morpho deidamia. Classification (NCBI taxonomy): domain Eukaryota; kingdom Metazoa; phylum Arthropoda; class Insecta; order Lepidoptera; family Nymphalidae; genus Morpho; species Morpho deidamia. The sequence continues at coordinate 10,614,134 of CAMTZC010000009.1, forward strand.
GGTTTAGCGGATGCGGTATGACAACGTTACAGTCAGACTTTCGCATTTATAATATTAACTTAAGGATATATTTTATTTGCAATTCTCAGGTCGATTTGCCATTTCTCGAGCGGCAGGTTGCAGAAAAGCGCGCCGAGCGCGAAGAGCAAGACAGAAAAAATCTGGCTTTCGCTCAGCAAATGATCAAAGACAGTAACCTGGCTGTGGTTCTCGAGGCTCGAGAGCAAGAGGTTGTTAAGTGTGTTTAATTTAACTATAGAAAAGTGCACAATCTACAATGCACATGTACAACTTAGTTATTTCCAGATATAATTTATATAATTTATAGAATTAGGCGTTACTTTGCGGAGATCCATAATACAAAAGTAATAATAAAATTATTTTGCTATAATCCGCGATACAGTAAATAGAAAATATATATAGTGCTAAATGTATAGTGGACTATACGTTTTTTCATACCCGTTACATGCAGGATTCGTAAAAAACATATGCACAAACCTCCACCACTTCCACCACAATACACAAGCACTACACAGGTTCACTATCACAAACTCAACAATCGTTTCGCCCCGCAACCGAAGCATCATCAGGAGATAGACTCCACGACAAAATCGCAAAGCGAAGCGTTATGCAAACAAGCATTGTTATATAGTAATCGGTTCCTTTACCTCTGAACACGTGCAACAAGCTTGAACTTGAAACATTTATCTGATCGTTAATGAGGGTGCCATTGTTATGCTTAATGATTTCTAATTGTTCCAAATTATTCAATTTTAAGCTTTTTTCACAGGTGTGCAGTATTTCGAAACAATTTCCAGATATCCTTAACCCTAAAGTCAAGGGCGTAGCCAGAATTCTATACAGGGGGGGGGGGGCAAAATATCCTAGACTATATTGTTTTCGTAATTTTTATATAACATTAAATAAAATAAATAAATATATGGGACATTTACACACACGGTCATCCGTCCCCAAAGTAAGTAACTTAATACTTGTGTTATGGGTGACGGACAACTGGTAGATTGTTTTAATCAGGAGTTTTTAACGTATGAGTATGTCTTATAAGTAGTTGAATTTTTGTGCATAAATATATTAGGTCTTATGCAAGCCTTGTAAAGTGTCACTATATTGCGAGTTGGCAGTTTCCTGCTGACCCCCCCTCCCCTTTCCCGTACCTCGCTACGCCCATGCCTAAGATGGTTTGTAAGATATCGCTACCAATCCTTTTAGATAAGACCTTTTGTACCTCACGATCTATTGTTTTTCCTTTTTTTAAATTGTGTTGTGCAATAAAATATATGAATAAATTATTTAATTTATCAGTCTATACATTTATAAGACTCATTTTGATAAGGAGTCTCGATAATGATGCGCCATTTTTAAATATAGTCTAGGGCAATTTTAAATATGGATTAGTTAACAATATAAGTGGACGTATGACATGCCCAGGGGATTCAATTTCCGAATAGCGATCAGTAAAGAACTCGGAAGTGATATAAGTCTTACAATACTGCTAATTTGCTTAACCACGGACCTGCTCTTTGATTATCAACACTTTTTTATTAAAAAGTCGAAATAAAGTTTCCAAACGATCACCAAGCGTTTTCTCAGAATCCACAAACTCTATGCAATACTATTGTTATGTCACCAGGTATTTTCATCTGAAAATTTCATCTGGTAATTCGTTAAAAAACTTTATTCAACTTTTCACTACAAAATAAGTATTTACAGCCTTTATGTATTCCATTGTCCAATAAGACTGCCGAGGTCACTTTTATTTTCACTTCGTAATTCGCTCTTGAACGCTATTCGCAAACTGAACGTCGAGGCGCACGATACGTCTGCTTATATATCGAACGAACCGATGACGACAACGTTCGCGCACGTTCGCGAGTCGTTGGGGGAGATCGTAAACATCCTTTTGTAAACACCTGAGTCTTCCTCAGAATTAGCATCAAGCGAATTTGAACCCTATGACATATTTTAGAGTTTACGAACTCTTTTTGCATGTTCGTAAACTGCCCTCGTCCAATTTGAATTCTATGGCATATGCATTACGAACTCTTTTCGTATGTTAGTAACACTATTCTAAAAAATAAAAAATATATGTAGTAAATTCAATGCAGAACACGCCACCGTAACAAACTAATATAGAAAAGAGGGAAATTTCTTTCCACCCACTAATCAACATGAGATGGAAAAGTTTTAATCTCTTTAAAACTTTGATTGAGCAAAGAGATTTCCAATTATCCTCATTCACAGTTTGCGAAACTTATTAATTATTTTTTTCAATTTAAAGTAAAGGTCGTCAAATTTTCAAAACTGATAAAGCGTTACGGTATAAGCCATTAATGTTTTTTATTCCTCTGTGCCGTGTGGTATCCGACTGAGTAGAATAGACCACCCTAATTTCTTACCCAGGTGTCGAAAAAGGCGACTAAGGTAAGGGCCGTGTGGTATCCGGCTGAGTAGAGTAGACAACTCTCATTTCTTACCTAGGTGTCATAAAAGCAACTAAGGTAAGTTGACGTCAGGCAAGACAGTAGGTCATAAAGTACGAAGTCTAATCACGTGACATCATGTTTGTAACAAGTTGTACCGACCCCACTTAGATCGGGATAAGATCAAGATGATGAGGATGATGATGGTGATTATATCATAACTTTTGTACTACAAAGTTCCGTAAAGTACTTCTTTGTTTCCAGGAGCGCCGTCGTATCGGCGAAGAGATAGACATATTTCGTCAGAATTACCAGCGTAAAGAGGACTCCCGCGAGTTCGATCTCAATAACCCGAATGTCCTGAAGATGCAGCTGCCCCCTCGGGCCTCCGATGGGGAGCCAGTTGGCATGTCCAGTGCGCAGAAGTAAGCATTATCGATAGCAGAAGAACAATTCTTCTGCTGTTGGAAGGACACTTTTCTATTCTGCTATTATATTTCTTCTTTTTGGCTAAAAATATTAAATTATGAAGATACGGAAGTTTTATTACAATATTCATCTTAAATATATAGATTTACATGACCACATACACACATGCGCTGTAATTTAAAACTGTTTAGAATATTTTTATGAACTACTCTACGCTATAAATGTAACCTATCTTTTTTATGGAAGAGCGAGACCTTCTGACACAAGCTCTTTTGATGCTTACTAGAAGGTATCAATCTGTATTTCCTGTTAACGATGTATGATAAAATGAAATAAATATTTTTATATATGTGTATATTGATTTTTCTGGATAGATTAATCTATCTATTAAGAAATTATACAGGATTAGCGACTGATAAATGAAAATTACTTGTCGTACCTCTAGAACATCAAGCTCCCGATATTAACGGAGATATCTTACACATGGCTACCATACTTTGGGATCAGGTTGAGTGAGCGGGCACAGGGTAGGTTCCACATAAATTCTTATTACAATAACCTGCGACCTTGTTCGTTTCAACTTTAGTGTTGAAAAACCCTCTATTATGAGTTAAAAAAGCAGGCGTTACTTTGATGAATTCCATAGTACAAAAGTTATGATAGAATTATTTTACTGAGTGGAATAGACCACCCTTATTTCTTACCGAGGTGTCGCAAAAGGTGATCAAGGTAAGTTAACCCGCCGTGTGTTATCCGGCCGAGTAAAATATAACATCTTCATTACTTACCGAGGTGTCTAAAAGACGACTAAAGTATCTTAACGTCAGGCAGGCGTCCAGTCGTAAAATACCTAGCCAGAACATATGACATCATATTTAAAACGTTGTGCCGACGCCACTTAGAGTCGAATAAGGGCAGGAGAATGATGATTATTCTAGTATATAAACGGTGGTTCAATATAGTTGCTGGATAAAATGGAGAGCGAATGTTTATGCACAGGTTTGAAGGCGAAGACCTTGAATACGAAGAACGTAAAAAGATCATGGCTGCCCAGAAGAATGCATGGTTGGAACAGCAAGTTCAAGAACGTAAGGCTGCTCAGGAGGAACGTAAACAAGCTGAAGCCGCTTACATGGTATGTTAAAGACTTAAATCTATACTTATTATAAAACAAAGTCCCAAAAAGCTGTCTGTTTGTATGTAATCGATTTTCTCCAAATCTACTGAACGAAGTTTGTAAGTTTTTCACTAAAAGACATCAAAGGTTTAGATTAATAGTAAAAAAAACGGTTGTAGAAAAACTCGCTTGTTGTGAGCTTTGGTCGCGTGCGCATTCGTATTTAGTAAAAAAGTAGTAAAGTAGCGGCCTGTTACTATGCCCACTGCTGGCCTCCTCTCTCCGTTTTTGGAGAGAAGGATTGGAGCTAAGACCTACCACGCTGCTCCGATGCGGATTGGTAGGTTACACATATTCCTAGAATTCTCTATATATATGCAGGTTTCCTCACGATGTTTTCCTTCACCGAAAAGCGTTTGATGAATTGCAATTATCAATTAGACACATGAGTTTTATTAGAAAAACTCATTTATGTCTGCCCGGGTTTGAACTCGTGTTCCCCTCGAAATAGTCGCATGGTCTCACCGCTGGGCTATCACAGCTCTTCAGGTATGTATGTCAAGGTGGAATCTTGAAAGTTAGACACATAAATTTTAATAGAAAAACTCATTGGTGCCTGCCCGGGGTTTGAACCTATGTCGTCTCTAGAGAGTCGCACGGTCTCACCGCTAGGCTATCACAGCTTGCGTACATGCGTATTTAAGTCGTTGTTAATTATTATTTATCTTCTTATTCTTCTTTTCAATCGATGGATGTCTACTAAAGGACATAGGTCTCTTTAAGGGATCTCCACACTCCATGATCTTGTGCCGCTCGGATCCAGCGGCTCCCCGTGACCTTTTTGAGGTCGCCAGTCCACCTCGTAGGGAATCTACCGACACACACACACACACACACACACACACAAAAGTATTTGCTATAATCCGCGATGCAGTAAATAGAAAATATATATAGTGTTAAATGTATAGTGGACTATCCGTTTTTTCATACCCGTTACATGCAGGATTCGTAAAAACACATGCACAAACCACCACCACTGCACCACAATACACAAGTACACACAATCACTATCACAATCTCAACAATTGTTTAGCCCCGCACCCGAAGCATCATCAGGAGATAGACTCCACGACAAAGTCGCAAACCTACCGACGCTGTTTTTTGCGGTGTGAGGTCGCCATTCCAGCACCTTAGGACCCCAACGCCCATCAGTTCTACGTACTACGTGCCCCGACCATTGTCACTTCAGCTTCACGACACGATGAGCTGTGTTACTCTGGTTCTTCTACGGATCTCCTCATTTCTGATTTGATCGCGTCTGAGATACTTTAAGCATAGCTCACTCCATCGCCCGCTGAGCGACTCTAAGCTTTCTTCCTATTATTATTATTCATATTGCGAGGTTTTTCTTAAATATTTTTTCTTTTTTCAGATGGCAATAAGAGCAAGGGACGCGCGGGCAGGAGAGCTCGATAAAATGGAGCGGGAATGCCGTTACCGTTTGGGCCAGGCTAATTTGCGCTACAACGAAGCACTGGTAAGACAGTGATAAGAAATATATATTTAATTTACTTCCATAATCAATTTCACAGAAAAAATCTATCCAAAGCAATTAAATGGTAGTGAAAAAAAATTATATTTTTTTTCAACTCATATAAACCCTGCAATATACCTCGTCTAGGTATTATTCCATTTAGGAATTTATCTCCTTAGAGATTCAATAATGGGGGGAGGACCTACTGTGTAGCTCTCCTTTTAATTCTTTTAAAAGTGCAAGTCGGCTTTATTAAATTGCAAGCAAGTTTGTTTGGATGCCTTGCAATACGATTTGAGTACAGCCTTCACGCGATCACCTCATTAACTGTAGGCATCTTGAAATCTCGATGCAACTGCGAGTTTGCTATAAACGAAGGAGCGCCAGTAATCAAGCGAAGCATATTTAGTTGAAAACGTTGCATAATTTTGAACTAAGAAAAAGATGAAAGAGTCTTCTTAACAAAGGCTTTTTAGTTTCGTTGCGCGCGAGTCCTTTATTTTTTTTCTCTATTGTTCATACATGTTGCTACGAAAGAGAAAGAAAAAATAGCACATGTACAAAGGCGGACTTATCTAATAAGGGATATCTTCCAGTCAACCTTTGAGTGATAGAAGAAAAATGAAAAAAATTAAAATATGGAAAACGAAAATATAAAGAAAGAGAAAGAAAAATAACGAAAGAAAAACCAAAAAAATATTTGTGTATCGAGAGTTTTCCGAGACTATTCCTAATCCTTTTTGTACTTCTTAGAGACATTTCCGAGATTATTTCTAATCATTATGAAGACCAGAACGAGGTCCTATTGGCTAAGAATATTTTATCGCAGATACCGTTATTTTTTTAATGATATAGTCTTAATCTTATCGTGGGCCATCGAATTTATTTGTTTATTTTATTTTATTTGTTTGTTTTAAGAGTTTCGGCTCATACGGGTCAGCTTTAATTTATACAAACTTTAGACCTTAGTCTTTGAGTTTTATATTAGTGTATCAAATTAACTAATATAAAAATAATTATATAAATACCTTAAATAGCTGGTTACTCACCCTTAACTATGAAGATACTGAAGATTCATTGAAGATGCAAATGTAAATTTTGAATAGTTGTGGGATGTTGTTATACATATATTCTCAATCTGTTTTAATTTATATATTGGTTATATATTAGTTATATATTCACATACGAAAATACGCACACTCACTCACATGCACACTCACTCACACACGCACTCACACGAAAACTCACTCACACACTATCAAATATTATATGCTACTACAAATCACACAAACACCAACTCACCATTTATTATTGTTTTCTTTATTTTATTTTTTCCTAAATTTGTCTGTTCACCTGCATCTAATTTTTTGTAAAATCTGGGAGAGGGCGGGGACTTCGAGATAACAGGTTTATATAAACTTAATTCGGAGTTCTCGACAGAAAATTTGTTAGTTAAAGATTTGCACAATAAATTAGTATTTTTTATTTATCAAATGGCAAAACCATTACTACACAAACCAAGGACACCACAATACACTCGCACTGCACACATCCACTACCCCAAACTCAACAATCGTTTCGTTCGAAGTTTAAGGATATAGACTCCATAAGACAATCGCAACACCTCTTATGTCTCTATGTGTAGTGTATTTACGAATCCGACATGTATCAGGTATGAAAACGGACAGTACAGTCTACATTTCGCAATACATATATTTCTTTTAGCGCGGTTTATAACTAAATAATCATCATATTTCCTCATCATAAGGACTTCCGCAAAATAACGCCTTATTTATAATGACGAAATGATATTATTATTCAATATAATATAAATGACATTATTATTCAAATTCAAAATATCCTTTATTCAAGTAAACTTATCACAAGTGCTTTTGAATCATCAACTCTACTGCTAGTTCGGTAAGATGTACCGAGAAGAGCCAGGAAGAAATTCGGCGGTTGCTTTTTTCAAAACATAATTCTTATTACTAGTTATATATAGTCATTGCTGTCTTGGATAGGGTCGAAGAGTAGCTATATCCACGCATTATTATCATCTATATAATCTTCAACAGTATAGTAAGCTTTCTGTATCAGCCTCTTTTTAACAGTGTTTTTAAACTGATATAATTGCTGATTTATAGAAGCAGGCGTTGCTTTGCGGAATTCCATATTACAGGCACTATAACAGAACTACCTCGCTAGCTTTGCATGCATTCGCTTAACCCGTGCGGATTATAGCGAGGTAGTTTTGTTATAGTGCCTGATGTAATTGCTATAAAATTAAAGCTATAAAGTAAAAGCTCATTTTTTGCCGTTACTTTTTTTCAAGGCGGCTGAAAAGAAACAGTTGGAACAGATAATGAAGGAACAGGAGGAAGCGGACAATGCCGCTGAGATGTTTAACAACTTAACGTCCGACATGCTCACTGAAAATCCTGACGTGGCCAAGAGCGCTCTTGGAAAAGACAGGTAATTATAAATATCATGGACGTAGCGAGGTACGGGCAAGGGGCAGCAGCTGCCCCCTCCCCCTTACACTGAAATCTGTAGCACTGGGAACCTGACAACTCGCAATATAGTGACACTTTATAAGGTTTCCATAAGACCTAATATATTTTTATGCACAACAACTCAATTGCTAAAAATACACTGTAAAGTAAATGTAAGAATACCTATTTCATTAAACGTCCTGATCAAAACAATATATTATACAAAAATTGCTAAAATTATAAAGTCTAGGATATTCTGAGTATAGAATTCTGGCTACCCCCTAGATAAGTAAAATAATAATTAATAAATATATGGGACACTTACACACAGGGTCGCAGACTAAGTAACTTAATACTTGTGTTATGGGTGACGGACAAATGGTAAATATACTACATATATAGTTTTAAATACATGCTTAAATTCAAATATACGTCCGGGCTCGAGGAACCAACAAACTGTTTATAAAAAATAATTATTTAGTATTTAAGTAATTGCTCTTTCGCTGCGATTGGTAGAGACATGAGATTTTGTTAAATGCTTTTGACTTGTTTTGTTATTTTTAAGATGGGATAGTACATAGGCGTTTACTACTTTTTTTATAATCAAAGGGCTAGCGCCTTACTAAGATCTCGCCTGATGGAAAGCGAAGGATGTAGCCTAAGATGGGCTGCGCTTGCCACTATAGTGCCTTTTTATTCTTTTTTGTTCAATTAATTTTAAAATTTCTAACATCTAACATTGAATAAGCATTGTGTTGTTTTCTCTATATAAATATCCGTAAAACAGAATTTTCAATACGACTATCGACGAAATTCGAATATTAAATAATAAATAATTCAAATTTAAAACATTATTTCATCAAGTAGACTGAATGAAAATTTATTTTTTTAGAGCCATTGGTTTTATGTACAAGGGAATGAACCAAGAAGAGTTGAATAAGTTTTACGCTGCGCAGAAAGAGCAAATGGCTGCAGCAAAGGTGATTAGATAATAGTGGTGACGAAACACAATCATACCACCAGGCCTCTACTCCTCTACTCTACTCTACTCTACTCCATAGCCCATGGCTTAGGGCGACGTGGAGGAGTGGAGGCCTGGTGGATGCTTCCTGCGAAGCCGGACCATGGTCCGGAAGCACCGTGATATAAAATTAAATCAAAATAATGTTTATTCAAATAAGCCGTTTCAGGTACTTTTGAATCTTCAATCATCAATATGATTGATGAAGCTACAACTGGTTCGGAATGTTGCTCTTACCGAGAAGAACCAGCAAGAAACTCGGCGGTCAATCTTTTAAATATTTTCGAACCGTGGGCGGTTGAGATCCCACTTCTGATGTTAGGTATCAAGAAAAAGCGGACTCTCACTTAAAGATTCTAACTCGAGATTCTAGCGTTCTCACATGGCAGGTGTTACCAAATAATAAACCGCTGTCTTGTATGAAGCTGAACGGATTTTCAAATGCAGGCATTCTTATCATTCAAATAATATATTTTCAACTTGTTTATATGCTTTACTTATAAACACTTTACGTATAATACTAAACTAAACTTTACGGACGACGTTTCCTAAGGCTTCTGCGTTCTACTCTTTGCATTTTGCAACCTCAGTTAAGCTTGTGTACATGCCGATTCCCCCGTGTGACATTATAAAGCTAATAGAAAAGTCATTTAAAAGAAAAAGAAAAGAGTTGAATTCATGTCTTAAATATCTACGTATAATATTGTCTTATGGCTTAATTAACAACGCTCAATACGCCCTATCCGCAGAACAAAGTGACATTTCCTATGGTTATATATGGGAAATGTGACTTTGTACTTCAGATAGGGCGAATAGTTTTACCCGAAAAGCAGGCCATGAGAGTTTAATCTTAATTTTTGAGAGATTAAAAGTAAAGTAAAGTACCAGCCTGTTACAATCCCACTGCTGGGAATAGGCCTCTTCTCTCCGTTTGTGGAGAGAAGGGTTGGAGCTAAGACCTACCACGCTGCTCCAATGCGGGTTGGTAGGTTACACATATCTCCAGAATTCTCTAGAGATATGCAGGTTTCCTCACGATGTTTTCCTTCACCGAAAAGCGTGTGATAAATTGCAATTATCAATTAGACACATGAGTTTTAATAGAAAAACTCATTGGTGCCTGCCCGGGGTTGAACTCGTGTTCTCCTCGAAAGAGTCGCACTGTCTCACCGCTGGGCTATCACAGCTTTTTTGAGAGATTACCTTGGTTTAAAGCTAAAATTGCCGAATTTCATCAATTTTTATCCAGCTAAGTAAACCGTGAAAGCTGCTGGACCTTTGCATTTTTAATATCAATATATAAAGTATTATTTTCCTAGGATCCGCGATAAAAATCTTACTTAATACTACATACTTTTAATCGCGGATTACATCAAAATAATATTTTCTTTACTTTGTATTATGGATCTCCGCAGAGTAACGCCTAATTATATTAATAGTAATATAAAGGTTTAGAAATTGTTTATCTATAAAAGCTTTGCTATTTTGTCGTGGAGTCTATCTCCTGATGATGCTTCGTTTGCGGGGCGAAACGATTGTTTCGCCCCGAATTGTTGAGTTTGTGATAGTGAACGTTTGTAGTGTTTGTGTATTGTGTTGGAAGTAGTGGAGATTTGTGCATGTGTTTTTACGATTCCTGCACGTATCGGGTATGAAAATACGGGTAGTCTATACATTTAACACTTTATATATTTTCTATTTACTGTATCGCGGATTATAGCAAAATAATTTTATTATTACTTATTATAAAAGTATTTCGTAATGCCAGGCGAAGCGGGAAGCACAAGAGAAAATGGAAGCAGAGTGGCAGGCGCTTGCCAAATCTATACAAAACGAAGTTGCCAGACAGGACATTCAAGACCAGCGGAAGAGAAGGTAAGGAATAACAGATAGACTCCATTGGATCCATGGGAATAGCGAGGTACGGTTAGAGGGGGCTGATAAATTGACAGGGTAAAACTTAATTAAATCTAAAACCTATAACTCATTACATTTCCACTAATAATGTGAACAGGCGAAATCGTTGAACGTCTTTAAAAGTTAGTTTAAGACACATTATCTTGCACTATCTGCTTAAACTGATGATGACATTAAGTAATTTATTTGTATATACCATTTTATACCTATTCATTATGTTTTATTTTATATATAAGTATTTGTTTTCATATTGTATATTTTATATAGTAGAACGCCGTGTGGTATCCGGCTGCATAGAATAGATCACCCTCCTTTCTTACCGAGGTGTCGTAAAAGACGACTAAGGTAAGTTGACGTCAGGCAGGCGGCCGATCGTAAAATACGTAGCCAAATCATTTGACATGTTTGTAACGTCTTGTACCGACCCCACTTAGAGTGGGATAAGGCCAGGAGAATGATTATTCGTGTATGTTGTAGAATGGAATGGAAGAAATCTTTGGTCAGTATATAGTAATGCATTTAGCTCTTGAGTTAAATTTGAAAATAACTGTAAATGAAATCAAAAGTAATAATAAAATTATTTTGCTATAATCCGCGATACAGTAAATAGAAAATATATATAGTGTTTAATGTATAGTGGACTATCAGTATTTTCATACCCGATACGTGCAGGATTCGTAAAAACACATGCACAAACCTCCACCACTTCCACCACAATACACAAGCACTACACAGGTTCACTATCACAAACTCAACAATCGTTTCGCCCCGCAACCGAAGCATCATCAGGAAATAGACTCCACGACAAAATCGCAAAGCTTTGCGATTTTGTCGCGGATTATAGCAAAATAATTTTATTATTACTTTTGTATTATGGATCTCCGCAAAGTAACGCCTAATTCTATAAATTATGTAAATGAAATCCTTCATTTAACAGTTTATATACATCTTATTGCAGAGAAATAGCCCGCCAACTTATGGAAGAGAATCAGCTTATGGCACTCCAGCAAAAGGAGAAAGAGAAGTATTTCAAAGAAGTCGTCTACAACAATACTCCGACTGACGATTATTATTCTCAATTCAATACTACTACTAGATAAATTGTTTGCGGTCAGCTTCGCAGATGTTCAAAATTATTGCGATGCGTTTTATACAAATGTTTTATACTGTTTAGCGTTTTGTTAGCTTTCTAACATATATACGGTTCTTATTTTAACGCGAGTGTACATTTATGACATAAAAACTAGGGTGATTTTGGGTAATTACGTTATATTTTTGAATTTAAACTATCGTGAGTGGTATTCATTATTAATGTTGAGAGACCGGCTATACTCACGTCTTATTTTATCGGATGAGCCCGACTAGTTTCAAGCCCATACGGGGCTCTTATTAATAAGCTCTTTACGCGGTGTTATCGCGGCGGGAACTGAAAACTAGTCGGGCTCGTCCGATAAAATAAGACGTGAGTATAGCCGGTCTCTCAACATTAATAATTACGTTATATTTTCAGATGAATTAATACGTTTTCTGAGATAATTAAAAATAAAATATATATTTCAGTTTGCTGCCATGTTTATTAACTGAAATACGTATTATGCGTTCCGTTTGACGTCCGAAGTCCCCTTATGAGAGATTACATCGATTTCTTCCGCCGGAAGTCGTTCTTTTGCCGCTTTCCCGCGCTTCCGCCGCACCTATAGCGCCCTCTATCTGCAACACTCAAACACCGCCCACAGTAAGCCGCCATTATTTTTTTTTTTTTTTATTTATTTATTTATTTTTTTTTATTTTTTTTTTCTCGAACTGACTGTATGCTGTTAGCCCTAATGGCTTTTACAGCGTCACCGGGCGGGACGGGGTAAGCCGCCATAGTTTTCACATTGTTGCGTCGGTTAATACGACCATTTTAAAACATCGTTAGGTTTCACTTCTTGTTAGGTGTAATTCAGATATAACACATGATTACGTAAATTTTTTAAAATGATCTTTTGTGAGTTTAAACAAAAGATTTATATTATTTTTTTTTCTTTAGACAAACACGCATTTATATTGTATAATGACGGTATTTTTCACACTTATTCAATAAATAACAAGCAATTTTCAAAAAAGTTAACCATTTATTATTTTCCGACCTGTCATAATGACGGGGACGATGTTTTTTTATATATTATTGACTTAACTATTCGAAGGTTATATTTAATGTAAGTAGTTACAATTTATAACCAGCTGTCTGGCCACGTTTGCTGAGGCATAGTCTGGTTTCGAATTCTCCTCGAAACTGAATTCAACAGTTAAAAAAATGCTCCGTTCGCCGCTGAACTTTACAGGATTCTGGGTCATTCCATAGAATGTCTGAAAATTTAATTAAAATCGGTCCAGCGGCTTCTGGGTCTTTAAATCTCATATTATAGTTTATTATCTATGTCTATAAAGGTCATATAGACAAGCATTCGTATTTATATATTAGATATTAGTACATTACTTTTCTACTATGGAATTTTGCTAAGTAACGCCATCTATAATACAAATAACCATAATATAAAAAGTAAAGTTAAAAACGCTTTTAACAAAATTTCATATAATTTATAGAATTATGCGTTACTTAGCGGAATCCATAATACAAAAGTAATAATAAAATTATTTTGCTATAATCCGCGATACAGTAAATAGAAAATATATATATAGTGCTAAATGTATAGTGGACTATCCGTTTTTTCGTACCCGATACGCGCAGGATTCGTAAAAACACATGTACAAGCGAAAAATCGCTTTTGTCGTGAAGTCTATCTCCTGATGATGGTTAGGTTGCGAGACGAAACAATTGCTGAGTTTGTGATAGTGAACGTGTGTAGTGATTGTGTATTGTGGTGGCAGTGGTGGAGGTTTGTGCATGTGTTTTTACGAATCCTGCATGTAACGGATATGAAAAAACGGATAATCCACTATATTTAGCACAACATATATTTTCTATTTACTGTATGGCGGATTATAGCAAAATTATTATTATTACTTTTGTAAAATTTCATATCCCTACTGTTAACCGTTGAGGAGTTCCTCCGTCAGAAGCCAATACTAGGCATCAGGTATTGCTTATCATGAACATGCATTGTCAGTATATAGAATTTCAGCTCAATCGGATACTGGGAAGTTGGTCAAATTTAACTTGCAAGATTCACTTGCACATACATTACACGGCAAGTTGAATGGCTTTTAATGAAACAATTCGTTTGAGATAAAATAAATATTTATTTATAGAATTTAATTCCTTGGCACAATATCAATATCACAATAATAAATATAAGTCGAGAATTCAACAATAAAATATGATTTGGCAAATCCTATTACACTTAACGTGACTAAGATAAATTGTCCGCCACGAATCCTATCAAAAGTGCGTATGGCGATATTTCGGAAAAGCTATTTTTGCTTAGTACACAAATCGCGAAAATCTTTAGCTAAACTTCATAACTAGAAATCGAAATATTTACAACATATATGTAAAGTAAAGAAAAGTAGCGGCCTGTTACAATCCCACTGCTGGGCAAAGGCCTCCTCTCTCCGTTTCTGGAGAGAAGGGTTGGAGCTAAGACCTACCACGCTGCTCCAATGCGGATTGGCAGGTTACACATCTCCAGAATTCTCTAGAGATAGGCAGGTTTCCTCGCGATGTTTTCCTTCGCCGAAAAGCGTGTGATAAATTGCAATTATCAATTAAACACATGAGTTTTAATAGAAAAACTCATTGGTGCCTGCCCGGGTTTGAACTCGTGTTCCCCTCGAAAGTACATATATGTATCGAATACCAAACACAATTTTCAAAATTATCTTTTTGGACTCTTTATCGTTGTATGATATATTGTGACATTCTCACTGACAGGGCTGTCTATGGCTCCCATACTCTAGTTTAATAACTCTATCCAGAAACTATAACAGAACTACTTTGCTATAATATAATAATATAATAATCATTCTCCTGCCCTTATCCCACTCTAAGTGGGGTCGGCACAACATGTTAAAAACATGTTGTCACATGATTTGACTGCGTATTTTACGACCGGCCGCCTGCCTGACGTCAACTTACCTTAGTCGCCTTTTACGACACCTCGGTAAGGAAATGAGGGTGGTCTATTCTATGTAGTCGGATACCATACGGCACATACCTTTGTCGCCTCTTACGACACCTCGGTAAGAAAGGAGGGTGGTCTATTCTATTCTGCCGGATACCACACGGCGTAATATAATAATATAATATAAATAATATTATAGACGATGTTTCGAACATAAAGATAGCCGCTCTTTTAAAAAAGCCATAAGTACTTTTAATAAGATACAACACGCCTCTACAAAGTATACTTTTATAATGACGAAAATATTTATTAATATTTTAAATAACAACAAGATTATATATGTTTTTTTTATGAAAAATATTAGTTATATTAAATATTTTGAAATGTCTTTCTTTTGCAACTTGGTTGCAGTTTGTACTATACTATACTATCCACAATATTTTATAAACTCTAATTGCGTCTTCAGATGAATAAAGCGCTAACTCGAACTTCTTAGAAAGAATGATTTTAGCGATTCAAAACGGAAAATAACCCAAGCATTAATGAGACATTATCTCGTGGAAATTACTTTTACAACATATTCGTCGGAAATTTGAGAATTTGAGCAAATTTTTGGTCAAGTTAGAATAAAGTAGGGCTCTTCTATCCGTTTTTGGAGAAAGAGTTGGAGCTAAGACCTACCACGCTGCTCCAATGCGGATTGGTAGGTCAAACATGGCCCTAGAATTCTCTAGAAATATGCAGGTTTTCTCACCATGTTTCCCTTCACCAAAAAGCGTGTAATGAACTGCTATTATAAATTAGACATTTTTTTTGAAAATAGAAAAACTCATTGGTGCCTGACCGAGAATTGAATCCGTGACTTTCTCGAAAGAGTCGGACTCACCGCTGGGCTTTATTTATCACAGCAAGTTATAATAAAAAAACTAAATTAATCAAATATTATATCCGTACCCGACGTGAATAACTTAACAAGTGAAAAACTTACACTTTTCAGGGCAGCAATAAATTGGTTTACGTTTAGTATACGTTTAAGAGAGTTATTTAAATATTCACCTGTTTGTATCATCATTCTCCTGTCCTTATCCCACTCCAAGTGGGGTCGGCACATGTTAAAACATGTTGACATGACTCGGCTACGTATTTTACGACCGCCCCCCTTCCTGACGTCAACTTACCTTAGTCGTATTTTACGACCCCTCGGTAAGAAATGAGGGTGGTCTATTCTACTTAGCCGGATACCACACGGCGGGTCGAGTTTTACGACACCTCGGTAAGAAATGAGGGTGGTCTATTCAATTCAGCCGGTTACCACACGGCAAATTCACATGTTTGTATGTGCGATATAAAAGACCTATAGACTTGACTGAAATATTCACCAATTCATTAGGCATTCCTATGCCTATTATCATATAAAAAGATATAAGTCATCTTATCAACATATTCACACCTGATTCGAATATAATATATACGTAGTCTTAAATAAGGTGTTCACAAATTAATTGGAATGACGTTGATACAAAACTCCAATGGAGCACACACATAACAGCTCTCGCAGGGAAACTCAGTTCAGCAGCCTATGCTATTCGAAAGATAAGACAGTTTACAGACGTCGAAACAGCAAAACTAGTTTATTTTGCTTACTTCCATAGCATTATGTCTTATGGAATAATGTTATGGGGTAAATGCGCTGATATTGAGAAAATTTTTGTATTGCAAAAAAGAGCCATACGTGGCATTTATAATTTGAGTCCGCGTGAGTCCCTGCGAGAGAAGTTTAAGGAAACAGGTATTCTTACATTAACTTCACAGTATATTTTTAGCAATTTGATTTTTGTGGATAAAAATATACATAATTATAAAAAGATTGGCGATGTATATAATAGACAAAGTAGGAACCGACATAAGCTTGCGGCTCCTGCTTTGCGCCTTGTAAGAGTACGTAAGTCGATTGTGGGTTTGGGTATAAGATTCTATAACAAAATTCCACAATCAATTTTAACTTTGCCATTACAGCAATTTAAAAATACTGTTAAAAAGAGGCTGATACAGAAAGCCGTGGAGGCTTAAATTGATGATAAGAATGCGTGGATATAGCTGCTCTATGACCTTGTGCAGGATAGCTATGACAAAATGTAATTAGTATAAAGAATTTTCTTTTTTAAAAGAGCTCCACCGAGTTTCTTGCTGGCTCTTCTCGGTAGGACGGCTTTCCGAACCAGCAATAGAGTTGACGATTCAAAAGCACTTGTTGACAAGTTTATTTGAATAAAGAATATTTTGAATTTGAATTAAACTTAGAGTTGCCCATTTTCGAAAAAGTTTTTTTTCCCAGAGATCGTAATTTTTTTTGTCTAGAAATCATAGTTACGACGTCATTTATTTTAATTTAGATGTCCTTTTATCTTCTAGATTCAATAAATACATAAATTTTACAAGCAATATGACAGAACCATCCACTTTGCTATAATCCGCACGGGTCAAGCGAATGCATGCAAAGCCAATGTGTACGAAGCAGGCAAAATCCACGCACCTTATACATGCAGGACCAGTCACCACATGCACCCCAAGGCGCAATTCACCAGCAACAACGCACACAAAAGCAGCACACACACCCACCACCACAATCTCGACGATCGTTTCGCCCCGAAACCGAAGCATCATCAGGAGGATAGGCTCCACGACAAAAAAAATAGTATTTGGCAGTACGATTTTTGTCGTGAAAAATGCGTGCGGATTATAGCAAAGTGGATGGTTCTGTCATATTGCTTGTAATATGGAGTTCCGCAAAGTAACGCCTGCTTCTATAAAACATAAATTTTATTTGAGATCTAATATTAAAAGCCTGACTGGAAGAGATCTCTTTTAGGGATAAGTCCATGTAAATGTGTTATTTTTCAAAAAGATTTCTTAACAATATCATAAGATATAAAGTACAGTACAGGAATCTATATCTATACTCTATACTAATATATAAAGCGGAAGAGTTTGTTTGATTGTTTGTTTGAACGCGCTAATCTCAGGAACTACTGGACCGATTTGAAAAATTCTTTGAATGTAAGATAGTCCATTTATCGAGGAAGGCTATAGATCAGATAACATCACGCTAAGATGAATAGGAGATGAGCAACGATAAAAAATATGGCGAAAATGGCATAATTTAAAGCTTTCATTGCGTTAAGTAAACGGTGAAAGTTATTGAAAAATCATGTATTACAAAATTGTTCCCCTCTAAAAGTTCTAAATAAAAGTCCGCGACAGCATATGTCTAGCTTTTAAGGTTAACCCATTTTAACCATAATTACTAAGTATTACGGTTTACTCAAACAATAATACTGCAGTCCACGCGAACGAAGTAACGCTTAAAATCTAGTAAATAAATAAAAAGCTCAATAATTTGTCACAGTTCAATGTTATCATTGATTAATTTTAAGTACTTCTGGATCCTTAACCCCTCGTAGGCACGAGAGGTTTTTTACCGCGCGTTAAAAATACGTCGAAATAAAAACAAATGGGTATCCAGATATCTAATTTACAGGACAGCGCTTTTAAGACGTATTTTTATCGAGCGGTTTTCCATTTTCGGCGTTAGGCGTAAGGCGTTAAGCCGAAAATACTACGAAACTACTTATTAAGTCGAGTTTTAACGCAACGTATTTTTTCCGCAAGTACGTACGAGGCTTAAGGATTTAAAAAAACGGCCAAAAATACATAAAAAAGTAAATTCATATGCCTTTAACGCGACGTATTTTTTCCGCCCGTGCGTACGAGGCTTAAGGATTTAAAAAAACAGCTAAAAAGTAAATCCATATGCGTGAAAATATTCTTATTTACAATTATCATACAAATGACTTTGTTGTCATAAAATTAGGACTAAATATTAGCCAATGTAATCAAACAGTTTCAAGCTTTTTATTTTTTCATAATGAAATAAATTATTTTCCTAAATTAATAATATTAATAAATAGAATTCTTTAAAAAACAAATAAACGGTGAATCCACATAAAAAAGATTCATATGAATTTAAATACTGCAAATAAAAAAAATGACAAAAAAATCACTTAATGGTCTTAAAATTAGGACTAAATATTAGCCAATGTAATCAAACAGTTTCAAGCTTTTTATTTTTTCAAAATGAAATAAATTTATTTTCCTAAAGTAATAAAATTAATAAATAAAAAACATTCTTCAAAAAATAAAAATAAACGGTGAAACCATATAAAAAAGTCGATTCGCATTTTAAATACTGAAAATATAAAAAAATATTATCATAAAACTGACTTAATAGTCTTAAAATTAGGACTAAATATTAGCCAATGTAATCAAACATAGGTATAACAAAAATTTTCAAATTAAAGATTTTATCAATTCTATTAAGACACTATCAATTTTGATCTAGTAGTCATAGCAGTTAGGAATTTCAATGAATTTGAATTTCGGAGGCCGAAAAAGAGATTGTTGAATTGCGTGAATGTACATAAAAGTAAATAATCACGAGTTTTGAACGGGCTATACTATGCTATAGTGCAATTTGCTACGGAACAACTTTTAAGAATTCGGTCACTTCAATACTGTTATGAACATGCGAAAAGAGTTCGTAATGCGTATGTCATAGAATTCGAATTTGACGGTGACAGTGTTACGAACAAGCGAAAAGAGTTTGTAATGCATATGTCATAATGTTCAAATTGGACTGAGGCAGTATACTAAATGATTTATAGAAGCAGGCGTTACTTTGCGGAATTCCATATTACAAGCAATATAACATAACTAACTACTTTGCTATAATCCGCACGGGTTAAGCGAATGCATGCAAAGCCAATGTGTATGAAGCAGGCAAAATCTACATACCTTATACATGCAGGACAAGCCACCACATGCACCCCAAGGCGCAATTCACCAGCAACAACGCACACAAAAGCAGCACACACACCCACCACCACAATCTCGACGATCGTTTCGCCCCGAAACCGAAGCATCATCAGGAGGATAGGCTCCACGACAAAAATCGTAATGCGCCGCGCTACCCATACAAGCCGTCTTAAATAGTTCAACTCCCACCAATACCCTCCCCTCCGAACACATGTAGCAAAACGGAATTAGATACATTTACTTGCTCGTTAATTAAGTGACCATTGTTATTTTTTATTAATGCGTAATGCGTCGCATTACGATACGTCGATGATGCTTCGGTTTCGGGGCGAAACGATCGTCGAGATTATGGTGATGGGTGTGTGTGCTGCTTTTCTGTGCGTTGTTGCTGGTGAATTGCGCTTTGGGGTGCATGTGGTGGCTTGTCCTGCATGTATAAGGTGCGTAGATTTTGCCTGCTTCATACACATTGGCTTTGCATGCATTCACTTAACCCGTGCGGATTATAGCAAAGTAGTTAGTTCTGTTATATTGCTTGCAGTATACGAAAATCCAAAAAGAGTTCGTAAACTATATGTTATAGAGTTGAAATTCGCTTAACGCTGATTCTCTGGAACATTCGGCTTGTTTACCGATAAACATGTTTACAAAAGACATGTTTACGATCTTTCCAAGGTCTCGCGAATGTTCTCGAAATCGGTTCGTTCGATATATAAGCAGACGCATCGTGCGCCTCGACATTCAGTTAATAGCGATCAAGAGCGACTAGATAAACGAAAATAAAAGTGAAATAGAAGTGACCTCGGCATTCTTGGACAACGGACTGTGTAGAGACTGTAAGTAGTAGGTTTGTAGTAAAAAGTTGAATAAAGTGTTTTAACGAGTCACCGGGTATTCTCATCCAAATCCACGAACCCCTGTACGTAACAATACTAAGCGTGCGATATTTTTACTAACTAGAAAGAAAATCCTAAATTGTCTAAATCTTTATAGAAAATTTCAAAAATTTTGTTGTATTTATAAATACTACTCTAGATTTGCGCTTAATATTCCATATATTTCCTAGCACCATACATTTCCATTTATATCCACAATCACTATTAATGGAAAAGGAAAAGAACCTACAATGAAAAGGTTACAGATAAAAATACTTATTATTCTCAAGTTAGAAGTTTCGTTCTGAAACTAATAAAAATAACTGTTATTTTTGAGTTAGATATCCTTTTCGTTCGGAAAGTTGGAAATATTCAATTCTTGGTTCTAGTACCGATAAGGCCCTTACTCTTCAGATTCATGATGGAGTCCGCGATGATCCTGACCGTCCTGCGAAGATATCCTCCACTCGTCAGCATCACAACTGGAATATCTTGCTCTTTACATATCTCGAATACGAACTCGTCCCTCTTTATAATGCCCTGAAAACGAAACGCAATTAAATAATTTATAGAATTAGGCGTTACTATGCTGAGATCCATAATACAAAAATAATAATAAAATTATTTTGCTATAATCCGCGATAAAGTAAATAGAAATATATAATGTTAAATGTATAGCGGACTATCCGTTTTTTCATACCCCATACATGCAGGATTCGTGAAAATACATGCACAAATCACCACCGCCACCACAATACACAAGCACTACACACGTTCACTATCACAAATTCAACAATCATTTCGCCCCACAACCGAAACATTGTTTTTTTGTTATGGAGTGTATCTCGTGATTATGCTTCGGTTCGGGATGCTCTCACATTTAAAGATATATTATAAGAAAGATTTTAAAAAAAATTGTTTTTTTTTTTTAATTCTGAGCAAATGGTATATAACGAATTTAATGTTATTAAATTGTTAGTAAATCTAATAGTAATGGCAATTTAACTCCCCGGATCGATCTGATTTTTATGATGGAAACATTTGGAGGGTTGGTGAGTGACAGAAGACTGTTTATTCCAGGACTCGACGGTCCACGTGAACGAAGTCGCGGGTAAAAGCCAGTTCAAAGTGCAGGGAAACTTAGTTCAGCGGCCTACGCTGTTTCGGCTGTTCGAAAGATTAGACAGTTTACTGACTTCGAAATAGCAAAACTTGTTTATTTTTCCTTACTTCCATACCATTATGTCTTATGGAATATTGGTATGGGGTAAATGCGCGGATAATGAAGTTATATATAAAAATAGAGCCATACGTGGCATTTCCAATTTAAGTCGTGATTCCCTGCGAGAGAAGTTTAAGGAAACAGGTATTCATACATTTAATTATACATTACAGGTATTTATTATAGGTATATTTATCAGGTATTATTACAGGTGAAAAAATATGAAGAATCATTAAACAATAGTTGACGTTTATAGTAGACAAAGTAGGGACCGACATAAGCTTGCTGATCTTGCTTTGCGCTTAAACTACGTATAGTACGCGGCAATAAATAATGCACATCGAGGCTTAGAGAGAGAGAAACTGTTAAAGGGAGGCTGATACAGAAAGTCGTATAGACTTTCTGTATGTTCGGTTGAGGATTACTCAGATAATAAGAATGCGTGGGCATAGCTACTCTTCGACCTTGCACAAGACTATAATAACTTAATGACTAGTTATAATAATTATATTTTGAAAAGAGCAACCGCCGAGTTTCTTCCTGGCTCTTCTCGGTAGGGACAGATTTTAGAACCAGCGGAACAGTGGAGGTGGATATAATAGACAAAGTAGGAACCGACATAAGCTTGCGGCTCCTGCTTTGCGCCTTGTAAGAGTACGTAACTCGTTTGTGGGTTTGGGTATAAGATTCTATAACAAAATTCCACAATCAATTTTAACTTTGCCATTACAGCAATTTAAAAATACTGTTAAAAAGAGGCTGATACAGAAAGCCTATTATACCGTGGAGGCTTACATTGATGATAAGAATGCGTGGATATAGCTGCTCTTTGACCTTGTGCAGGACAGCTATGACAAAATTTAATTAGTATTAAGAATCTTATTTTTTAAAAGAGCTCCACCGAGTTTCTTGCTGGCTCTTCTCGGTAGGACGGCTTTCCGAACCAGCAATAGAGTCGACGATTCAAAAGCACTTGTTTACAAGTTTATTTGAATAAAGAATATTTTGAATTTGAATTTGAAATTGATTCAAAAGCACTTGTCTACAAGTTATTTGAATAAAGAATATTTTGATTTTGCATAAGTCTTTATGAATATTCGGTAATATTTCTAGTAGCAAAACTTACAACTTCGCTGATCCTCATGTGTCCAAGAGGGTCAGAATCCAAGATATCAGTACCAGCGTTGTACACAAGGATATCCGGCTTGAACTCTTTCAAAGCCGCTTTTAAATTTCTGTTTAAATGTTTAAATTTAATTTAAAATTTTTAAAACAAAAGTAATAATAAAATTATTTTGCTATAATCCGCTATACAGTAAATAGAAAATATATATAGTGCTAAATGTATAGTGGACTATCCGTTACATGCAGGATTCGTAAAAATTCCTACAAAAAAGTCCGCGACGGCATGTCTCTATCTCTTATGGCGTACTCACAATCACCATCCTCCTGCCCTCATCCCACTCTACGTGGGGTCGGCACAACATGTTACAAACACGTTGTCACATGATTTGGCTACGTTTTTTACGACCGGCCGCCTGCCTGACGTCAACTTGCCCTTACTTACTCTACTCAACCGGATACCACACGGCGGGTCGACCCACCTTAGTCGCCTTTTACGACACCTCGGTAAGAAATGAGGGTGGTCTATTCTACTCAACCGGACACCACAAGTAATTTCTGGTTTACTGACAATAACTACTGTTATGTACAAAAACTTTATCACACTTATTTCCACTCGGACGTAGACGCTGGGTCAACTAGTATCAATATAAACTAAAGAATCTTTAATAATACGTTATAATCCATAGACGCGGTAAGTAGTTAAAAACTTAAAAACTTTCAGTATCTCGAAATCAAGAACTAATTGAGGTCAAAATAGTCTATTTAACCGGCTTATGAACACTCATAACACACTTAATTCCCATGATATAGACATCTTCCACGACCCACTATTGAAATATAAAAATAGACTTGCCTGCTTTAAGTTGTTAAGTTTTAGTTATAGTTTTTATCAAAATTTTCCTTAATGTATAACTTAATTTGACTCCTTTTAGTTATATAAATAACTTTTGTACCTACGATAACGCTGTACTTAAAAAGTGTTTTACCTAGAACTTACCGTATTAAAATGTGTATTAATAAGTATGTGTAAAATACTATTGGCTTGTCATAATAAATAAATAAATTAATCCACACTCACTTTCTCAACTTGAGCATGTACTCCAGATCCTCAACCTTATTCCCCAACTCTATCTTCCGTCGTATGGCACGCTTGGCCTCTTCATCCTTTGGATATATGTGCCGGTTGTACATATCCATAATATACACTTCCGGCACACCGAGAAAGTCGCGTTGGTATCCATTGCCCTGACAAAAAGATTCAAGGGCAAATCAAATCAAATCCAAATAATCTTTATTCAAATAAACCATTTCAGGCACTTTTGAATCGTCAAGCATCAATATGATTAATGAAGCTACAACTGGTTCGGAATGTTGCTCTTAAACTAACTCACTGAGAAGAACCAGCAAACTCTGCGGTCAATCTTTTAAATATTTTCAATTATACATTATTAAACCACTGTCTTGTATGAAGCTGAAAGGATTTTCAAATCCAGGCTTTCTTATCATCCAAATAATCTTCAATTTTGTAATATGCTTTACGTATAAGCATATTTTTTACACTTGATTGAAATCTTCACACAAATCAATTTTATAAATATATATATGGGAAGCTGTGATAGCCCAGTGGTGAGACTGTGCGAATCTTAGAGACGATCATGAGTTCAAATACCGGGCAGGCACCTTCAAATACTGGGCAGGCACCTATAAGTTTTTCTATTAAAACCTAAGTGTCTCGTTGCACGGTTTTCGGTGAAGGAAAACATCGTGAGGAAACCTGCATATCTCTAGAGAATTCTGGAGATATGTGTAACCTACCAACCCGCATTGGAGCAGCGTGGTCGGTCTTAAGCCCAACCCTTCTCTCCAGAAATGGAGAGATAAGGCCTATGCCCAGCAGTGGGATTGTAATGGGCCATTTCTTCTACTTTACTTACTTTCACATATATGGGACATACTGACATATAGTACCCGGCATTAAATGATGCACATCGATGTTCAGAACGAAACTGCCGACCAGTTCGGTTTCGTAGAGCGCTGTCACTTTCACACACGATTCGTCAGTCTGTGCGACAGAGACAATGTTCTATGAAGCAGAATCTAGCCGATTTCTCTCTCTAAGGTTCGATAAGCGTAATCTCATTAGAATAAGATTCATTGTACATAGCGGTCATACGTAAATTGTGTTGAAGAGGTACAACAATTTTTAGTGAGGGCAGAAACAAATTGGTTTACTCGTAAATAAATAAAATAAAAATTAAGCCCACTAACATACTTGATGAGCGTCCAAATCAACGATCATTGCGTTCTGTACGTTGCAATGTATGACCAAATTCCGTATGAGAAGAGTGATATCCGCATAAGGGCAGAAACCACCACCCCGTCCACCACTGCAGTGGTGGAAACCACCGCCAACGTTTATAGCCCACCCACGTTCCAACGCCAACTTCCCGGCCAACACAGATCCACCTGTCTGTAATCTGGGAATTTAAAATAACGTCATATCATTCTCCCTCTAGGGATATAAAAAAATAATAGATTTTTTATATTAACCAATTATTTTTACAATAATCGATTTTTAATAATCGTTTATTTAAACATTATAAATGTTTTTTTTTAAATAAATTATATTAATTACTCTCTTTATCTTTTTTCGAACCCTCTATTTTCTTTTATTTTAATATAAGATATGTGTTGTTGGATAAAACCAATATAGGCAAAAACATTTCAATTGAATTTCGCAAACAAAGCATCTGTTATTTTTTATTTGTAGTTGCCCACTTTAATTATTCTCTCTTCTAATCAAGTAATTCCATAAAAAAGCTAATTTTAAAATAGTCAGAAAAAAATTTATTATTAAATATATTTTGTTTTGTTTTGAGTTAATTGATTATTTATAAACCATTCCTTCTACTCCATGTCACATCCCAATCTCCCACCCTTACCACACTCTAAATAGGGTTAGCACCATATATTTTCATCTTTCATTCTCTTCTATCGTTCAACTCTGGCACTTCTCCTTTTATAAGCATATAATACCTCACACAATTCATCCACATTGATATTTAAAACTCTTTTGGTACACATTTTCATCCTTATCCTCTCAAAACAGTCACCCATCCAGTAAACTATAAGTAATGCTGTTGGAATGAAAAAAGGTTATATTCAATGTTACACATAAACAAAACAAATCAAGTTATTAAAAATGCAATTTGAGATCAATATATGTTAAACCGGAGCAACAAAAAAGGTATCAAAGGTAGCTAGTTATATTTGAATAAACATGGAATTGATTGATGTGAAGATATGTGCTTAAAAGTTATTAACTCACTTACCTCATTGGCCTCAAATAAGCATGTTGCACAAGTATATTTGGAATGCATGCAACCACTGGAACCTCAGCAATCATTGCCACTTTACCACTCCACTAGAAAAATTACATTGACATTAAAAACTGGATATCACACAAACTTTATTACCCTAAACTTTATTATTTATTTACTAAGACAATAAAATGTTGCAAAGGATTATTTTTTGAAGTCCAGGAATCTGGTACAAAACTATATAATAAATTAGTTTTAGTTACCTTAAGAGATTTAAGATATTTTTTTGTATGCACCAATAATAATTCATTTTCCTTAGCCTCCAGAGGCTTGACCAGGCATTCTTTAGTTATAAAATTTGCCTCAATTAGATACTGAAAAATATGAAAAAATAATAAACATTTACAATAAAAACTTTAATAGGTCTGACTGAACAATATTTCACGTTTCATTAATGATAACGACTTGAAAATATTAAACAAAATATAAATATTACAATCAATCAAATATACAGGACCACTAAACTTTAGGTATACCATTAATAAGTACATACGTTTATAATATTACGCCACTTCTTTGCATCAAAAACGTGAAACTTTTCAAAGCCGCAAAATGATACATTATATTTGTCATCGTACACTAACGGCCACTGATCCTCTCTGATATCGAAATAAAGACTAAAAGACAAAAATATGCTATAAAATCTGCGTATGCCGAAAAGCCATATTTTGACAGAATGTACCTCGTCATGTTGGCACAAGAGTATGGTAACGTTTTGTTTTATTGTAAAACTGTTAGTTTTTACATTTCTGTTATCATATGCACAGATATATTCGCGATAACACAAGGTTACGAAATTTTTTAAATATTTGTCTTAAAATTTCAATGTCATACTGACAAAATACAAATCGATGAAAACATAACGTCGAGAAACCTGCTTGTTATTTAAATCGTTCAAAAATATATCCATCCAAATTTTGATTAAATTATTAATATTAGCTCTACTATTCAACATTACTAAAAATTCTAAATAATTGAATAAAAAAGAATAAACATTTTAAATTTTACTTTTATTTTTGGGAAAGGATGACATATGTCAATCTTTGCCATCTTCTTAAAAAAATCGTTACTAAGCAACTAACAACAGAGCCGCGCGAAATGTAAACAAAACAACCTCGTGATTTTAAGATAGATATAACTTGTATATATTTGTTATAAATAAAAAAAAAAAAAACCTCGTGATAAATTATAAACTTTTTATACCACTTGGATAAACTTTCGTGATCATTTAATAATGTTTTTTTGTACATACTTATAGACAGAAGGAAAGTTCTTATCTAAGAAAAGTACATATTTTCGATACAAATATGGAAACAGAAAGTCCTAATATAGAAGCATTACAAAGTGAATTACAGTTCTACCAGGTAGTGAATTTTAACAAATTACAAATTTAATATTCATAATGTTGTGTTTTAGTATAATTTTTCTGTACAAAATAAATGTATCAATAGGAATTTTAAATTGTTTTTTTTTTAATACTTTATAACCGTTACTTTATGGAATCTGTAGTTACCTTCAAGGTGAAAAGGTCAAATGACATAAGTTCGATTCTTATTAAAAGTATTATTTTAATGATATTTAAAAGAAACCGGAAGTAAATATATATAAAGCATTAATGTATTTTTTTTTTAATGGAATCTTCCAACTTAAATGATCGCATCCATATTAAGATTAAATATTGTCCCGGTCCTTATTGCAATTTCCAATTTCACGAGCTCGCAACTGCATATGATAAGATTGTGGCGACTGACTACCCGATATGACTCAAATACACATTTCTGACGGGCAATAGGTTTCTTGGAGGGAATTACTGACCCGCAGGCCATGTGTGGTGGTGGTATTGAAGGGTTGTTTGTCTAAATGATCTAAGTTTAAAAAATAATAATTAGAGTAGCCTTTATTATCTGAAGCTTTTACAATATTTACAGATTAAAAAAAACATTTTATCTTCAGTTTGCTTTTGTGATATAGGCCTCTTCCATAGACTTCCAAATTCTTCTGTCGCCAGCCTTCTCTCTCCACATATGACCTGCAACCCCTTTCATATCGTCTTTCCATCTTATGTAAGCCCTACTCCTTTCTCGTAGTTCCCCGTTGGTACCACTCTACTATGTCTCTATCCCATTTTGACAATGTATCTCTTATCATGTAACCGACCCATTTCTAAGTGTTTATTTCCTTTTTTAGATTAGTTACTTTCATTTTATCAATTAATTTTTTCTCTTCATGTTATTTCGAAATTAATATATTATAACATAAATACTGTGTATGTTTCAAGTCCTTCATCATCCTCACCATCGTCCTGCCCTTATCCTACTCTAAATGGGGTCGGCACATGCTGCAAACATGTTGTCACATAATTTCCCTACGTATTTTACGACCGACCGCCGATCTGACGTCAACTTACCTTAGTCGCCTTTTACGACCCCTCAGTAAGAAAGAGGGTGGTCTATTCTACTCAACCGAATACCACACGGCGAGTCAACTTACCTTAGTCGCCTTTTACGACCCCTCGGTAAGATAGAAGGTGGTATATTCTACTAAACCGGATACTACACGGCGGGTCAACTTACCTTAGTCGCCTTTTACGACACCTCGGTAAGAAATGAGGGTGGTCTATTATATTCAGCCGGATACCACACGGCATTAGGTTTCAAGCCCAATAACATAAAAATGGGCGTTGGTCCATGCCATTTGAGCCTGCGCAAAATTGTCATTTCAATTGATTTATTTTCTTTGCAGCAAAATCAAGCAGCTGTAGAGCAAGAGATAAGAAATTTGATAGCCGACAATCAAAAATTATCTCAACAGGTCGGAGCTTTGTTGAAGGAGAAATTGCAAACCGCTCAGCAGGCGCTGAATAACGACCAAAGTCATGAATTAGAAGAATTAAGGAAACAAGTGTCTTTACTTACCAAGGTACATTGATGTCAACGTAACAATTCAAGAATTAGGTTATACTTCAACTAAATATATCACAGTAATAAAATACATAACATAAAAGTGCAATAGGAGCGTATCAAATTAAAATTCAAAATATTATTCATTATTATTTATTATTTATTCAAGTAAAGTTTTAAACAAGTGCTTTTAAATCGTCAACATCTACTGCTGGTTCGGAAAGCTGTTCCTACCGAGAAGAGCCAGCAAGCAACTCGATGGTTGCTCTTTTCAAATAAAATTCTTATACCTAACTAGTTACATTTGGATATTACTAATTTGTACAGGGTAGAGGCGTATCTATACCACGCATTTGTATAATCTATATAATCCTCAATAGTAAAGTAGGCTTTTTGTATCAGCTGCCCTTTGTCAGCGTTTTTAAACTGCTTTAGTGGCAAAGATAATTCGGTCGATTGCGGGATTTTATTATAGAATCTTATATCGTTTATCTTATATTAAACCACCGACATATATAATTTAATCAAAACAACATCAAATCTTACGTACAAAATTCCCGTTTCACAAGGTCAGTTGCCATACTTTCTTCGCCGTTTGGAATCCGGCTTAGAAGAATAGACCACCTACATTTCTCACGGAGGTGTCGTAAAAGGCGACTAAAGTAAGTTGACATTAGGCAACCGGATCGTAAAATAACTAGATACAACATGTAACAACATAACATAAAAAAATAATAAAAAAGAGAAAGAAAAGTCTGACGATATCTGGACCTAGAAGATTAGCTCATTTAAAGATACTAGAATATACATTTCTATTTCAGGAAAGAGACTCTCTTCATGTACTATGGCAGACCTCACAGAAAACTATAGATGCGTTAGATATGGAATTGAAAACGTACCAAAGCTATGACGACAGAAGAGGGAATCAAGTAAATGTCTCTTGCCTACTACTATTACTGCTACCACTACTAATATGCTTATTAGGGATAGTAGTAATACCCATAATTATCTATTTAACTTTTCTAGAAATAAATAAAACCGTTGGGCTATCACAGCTCTCGATATACCAAATTATGATTAGTCTTAATTTCTTCATTATTTAAATTTATCCGCAGTTAAACTGTCATTTTCCTATCTCTAGAAACCTACTGATGAAAGGAGAGATCTAGAACTCAAATTGCAAACCGCCCTCGCTGATTACGTAGAATTGGAAGTAGAGTATAAAAAATTAAAAACTGATTACAATATATTTGTAACTGAATTAAAGAACAAAGAAAAAGAAATAACATCTTATAAGGAACGAGGTAAAGAGCTAGAACAGGAATTGGTAGAAATAAAAAAATCTTTAGAGGAATGTAAGGTCAATTTGGCTTCGGAAATAAAAAGTCGTGAAGATATGAAATCTCAGCTACTACAATGCCAGAAGGAATGCGTAGAGAAGATCAAGAAAGAAACTGAAGCTAAATCCAAGGTATATATAACTGGATAAAAGTTAAATTCAATCAAAACTACACATTTTATAATCTTATTCGATCTTCAATCATCAGCCTCCTGCCCTTATCTCACTTTAAGTGTGGTCGGCACAGCATGTTACAAACATGTTGTCACATGATGTGGCTACGGATTTTACTACCGGCTGCCTGCCTGACGTCATCTTACCTTAGCCGTTTGTGACCCTTCGGTAAGGAAGAGTGTTTTGAATAAAATGACGCGCGCGACGCGACGCGAACGCAAGCTAGGACTTTTTATGCATTCGTTCACTACGAGAGCGGCCCCCCGCCAGTCACCCGTCAGACACGATAGAGAGAGGCCGCGCGCGGCTTGAACGCGGCTTGGACGCGGCATTCTTTTTCTTACGCACGTGTGTAATCTTGCGTTTCGGGTGTTGTTCTCAGATTTAGTGACGCGTTTAATCAGTGAAGCGTTTGAGAAGACGCGACCGTCCACGGTTTTAGTGCGCGTTGGGTTACTATTCCCCGATATAGGGACGATTCAATAACGTGTGACCTTACGAAGGTTGTGTGCACACCGGGTGTTATTTAGACGATATAGTGAAGTGTATACTCAGGGAGAAACAGACATTACGTGTCCGTGGAAGATTGCAGAGGCGAGCCAACGGTTTCGGGAATTGGCCAAGTACATATAAGCACACACACACACGTACACATATACACGCAGTGACTCATGAGGCCGGACCACATACAGCTGACGGCCGCATAAGGTAGGTTGAGACGCCGAGACGACGGGCCCAGGTCCCGGAGGTTGTTTCATCCGTCCGCACGTTTGCGCGGAACAAAGAGGGTGGTCTTATTTTCAACAGTATACCAGAATATAGGCTCTCTGTATTAGCCTCTTTTTTGTTTCTAACAATGATCGAGGTTATTCATCGCAGGTTGCCGAGGCATTGCAACTTTTTGATGTAGTGACAGGCCAAAAACATGAAGCACATAAGAAAATTGCAGAACTCACAGGTATATAAGACTTTATTAAGACATTTTAGTAACATTGTGATTCTTGTTCTTTGCCTAGGCTTGTACCATTTTAATTAGGGTCGACTTTCCTCGTAATTATTCACCAAACGCGTCGGTACGTGTGATAAATGCCAATTATTAATTACACACAAGTTTTAATAGAAAAACTCATTGGTGCCTGCCCGGGGTTTGAACCCATGATCGTCGTTAGAAAGACGCATGGTCTCACCGCTGGGCTATCACAACTTAGCATGGTCCCACCGCTGGGTTAGGCCACTTACTTCGCTCGGGCCTGTATCCAAATTTATTTTTTTTCCGTTTCATGTGTTTTTCGGATCTTCTCATGATATAAACATATCAACTAAGTTATGGCGATTTTCTATTCAAATGGGCAGATCTTAAAACTTCCTAAATATACCTATGTGGTAAAGTGCGTAACGTGATTAAGAAACTCTTGCCCACCAAAGCATTCCCATTTCATTATCAAGCACATCGTCACAATCATTTTCAATATTGTGCATACTCAATTAACGCTTTGCATTCTGACTTTTTAATACGACGTTTCATTAACTCCGGGGCATTTTAACCATTTTATCTACCTGCTCCTCAGCATTAACAATGTTTGGAATTCTGAATGATTTTAACTATGATGTGACATACATACTTGTGTCAGCTATAATACATGTCGCCACAGTGGAGAAATCGAATTGCTATGGGCTATAATACATGTCGCCACAGTGGCGAAAACGAATTGCTATGGGCTATAATACATGTCGCCACAGTGGCGAAAACGAATTGCTATGGGCTATAATACATGTCGCCACAGTGGCGAAAACGAATTGCTATGGGCTATAATACATGTCGCCACAGTGGCGAAAACGAATTGCTATGGGCTATAATACATGTCGCCACAGTGGCGAAAACGAATTGCTATGGGCTATAATACATGTCACCACAGTGGCGAAAACGAATTCCTATGGGCTATAATACATGTCGCCACAGTGGTGAAAACGAATTGCTATGGGCTATAATACAAGTCGCCACAGTGGCGAAAACGAATTGCTATGGGCTATAATACATGTCGCCACAGTGGCGAAAACGAAGTGCTATGGGCTATAAAACATGTCGGAAACGAATTGCTATGGGCTATAATACATGTCGCCACAGTGGCGAAAACGAAATGCTATGGGCTATAATACATGTCGCTACAGTGGAGAAAACGACGTGCTATGGGCTATAATACACCACAGCGCCAACAACGGAATGCCAAAGGCATATAGCAGCTATTAAATTGCAACTTTATATTTTAGCCGATTTATCAACGCTTAAACAAACATTAGTAAACGCACAACGTGACATTGAAGCTAGTTATAGAAAAGAAGTTGATGAACTTAAAGAAAACTACAACGAGAAGGTTTCTGATATGCTTCAACATATTAGAAATCTCGACGGTGAGCTGGTAGAAAAAGGGCTTTTATTAAACAAAGCTTTAAGGTATAATATAGCTAACATTTTTTTGACAAAACTTTGAAATATCTGAACATTACTGGTTTTAACAAAACATTCGCACATTTCACCTATTATTACATGAGTAGAGACGAAGTGTTTGAACTTTCTGATCCAAAATAGCCATTGAACTGTTGTATGCATTTAAATTGTTTAGGCAGCATTTTCACAATAAATTTATAAAATTTTCATTTCTTTTTTCTTCACATGAAAACTTTCAAAGCAACAAAACCTTAACGAGCTTCATATCTATTGAATGACTCCGTTTATTGATGAAAGCTCATATATATCCGTTTAGTAGTAATCATCATCATCCTCATGCCCTTATCCCACTCTAAGTGGGGTCGGCAGAACATTTTACAAACATGTTGTCACATGATTTTGCTACGTATTTTACGACCGGCCGCCTGCCTGACGTCAACTTACCTCAGTCGCCTTTTACGACACCTCGGTAAGAAATGAGGGTGGTCTATTCTACTCAGCCGGATACCAAGCGGCCGGTCGATTTACCTTAGTCGCCTTTTACGACATCTCGGTAAGAAAGAGGGTGGTTTATTCTACTTAACCGAATACCACACGGTCAACTTACCTTAGTCGCCTTTTACGACACTTCGATAAGAAATGAGGGTGGTCTATTCTACTCAGCTGGATACTACACAGCCGGTGGACTTACCTTAGTCGCCTTTTACGACACCTCGGTAAGGAATGATGGTGGTTTATTCTACTTAACCGAATACCACACGGTCAACTTACCTTAGTCGCCTTTTACGACACTTCGATAAGAAATGAGGGTGGTCTATTCTACTCAGCTGGATACTACACAGCCGGTGGACTTACCTTAGTCGCCTTTTACGACACCTCGGTAAGAAAGAGGGTGGTTTATTCTACTTAACCGAATACCACACGGTCAACTTACCTTAGTCGCCTTTTACGACACTTCGATAAGAAATGAGGGTGGTCTAATCTACTCAGCTGGATACTACACAACCGGTGGACTTACCTTAGTCGCCTTTTACGACACCTCGGTACGAAAGAGGGTGGTTTATTCTACTTAACCGAATACCACACGGTCAACTTACCTTAGTCGCCTTTTACGACACTTCGATAAGAAATGAGGGTGGTCTATTCTACTTAGCTGGATACTACACAGCCGGTGGACTTACCTTAGTCGCCGTTTACGACACCTCGGTAAGGAATGATGGTGGTTTATTCTACTTATAGATACCACACGGCTTATATCCGTTTAGTAGTATTTGAGTTTATTATGATAGAGATTTGGAGTGATGTAAATTCTATATCTAGGGAGAATAAAGTATTACAAACAACCAATGAAAACTATGTCAAACAGCAGCAGAATACTGTGAACACAGTGGATCCTAAGTTAGCACTAGCTGAACAAAGACTAGAAGCTATGTTTGAAGAGCTGGTAAGTGCCTTCTCTTCTTACTCAACCGATGGACGTTTATTGCTTGACATAAGTCTCTTCATGGGATCTCCACAACACCACGATCTTGTTCGTTTCGCAATCTATATTAGACTTATCTACGGAAAAGTTTAATTTCAGTGTACGTACTATGCTTATAGGTCAGGCATATAACACAATTGAAGACTATTTGAATGATAAAAATGTTTAGATTTGATAATCCTTTCAGCTTCATATAAGACTGCAATTGAATAACGTAAATTTAAATGTTTAAAAGATTGACCGCCGAGTTTCTCGCTGGATCTCCTCGGTAAGAGCAAAAGATGTCTTTACTGCATGATTGAAGATATTTTAACACGAAAATTAACGCTAAAGAAAATTCCCGGTTGAAAATAAAGTAACGATTCCTCACGATGTTTTCCTTCACAGTAGAGCGTGTAATAAATTGCAAGTATCAATTAAACTAATAAGTTGTAACCAAAAAACTTATTGCTGCCAGCCCGGGGTTTGAAGCCGTGTCCACAGGCCAAAGCTTAGCTCCCGGGTAATACCAGTCTCCTATATATGTAAACTTAAGGTGTAATTGTATGGTAAAGGTGTTATCAGAACGGCGCAACATACAGCTTGTATGTGAGAAACAATGTCTTACCATGGATATGCACAGAGTACAAGATACCCATACGAGGGAAAGGAAGAGACGCGATTGGGAAGAAAATCTAATGAAGGCGCAAATTGATGAGTTAAAGTACGATTATCTATACCTATTATAAAACAAAGTCCCCAAAGCTGTCTGTCTTTATCCATTTTCTTAAAATCTACTGATTTGGCTTTTTGTGGCTGTAAAGGTAGGATTCCACCAAAATAATGCAGCACATTTGTTTACATAGATTGCGTACAAAGTTCTCGCACTGCACGTACTAAGCTGATATTTCGTTAGCTTCTGTCTCCACCGGTAATGTTGTGTGTAACTTGTGGAAGCGCACAGTGAAGCACACATGTGCGCGAACATGTTAATTTAGGAATATTTTATAACCTCTATTATTATTATTTCACTCATTTTTATATAATAATTGTATATAATTTATTAAATACAAATTTACAATATATTTTAGACATTTTTTATAAATTTTCTTAATAATTTTTTTCATTCATCCACTCCTCATTAAAGATGTGCGTTTACAAATGTTCACGTTCCAGTAGCGGAAGCAAAACTGAGTTCGTAAACAATGAATGAGTACGCGTGGACGCGAGTCCACTGTTTCAAGTGTACGCGCACAAATGTGCATAGATGTGCGCGAACATTTCTAGAATATTCGCGCACAACTTGTTAATGTTTGCTTGAGTGAGTCGATCAGAGTAAACATTTGTGCCGCACACTGTGCATTTACAGTGCTGCACAGTTCTGCTGACTGGTGAAATTCCGCCTTAAGGCAACACGCACATTATATTCAGCATCAGTATCATCTTCCGAAGACCCATTAAATTTACAGTAATATCTTTGCATTTCAGCAACATCTGTTCCTTCAGAACGATTTTTTTCTAAAGCCAGTCAAATAATAACAGAACGCTGAAATAAATAATAAATGTTGTTGTTCTTGAAATAAAACATACAATATTTTGATTAAAATATTTGTCAATGTAGCCTTAAATTATTTGTTTATTAGATTTTTATCTCATCTATTTATTTATCAGAAACTATCGATAGTATCGGTGATATCGATAGTTTTGTCGTAATTATCGATAACTATCGGAAATCAAAACTATCGATGTTGACCATCATCGGCGCGGCGCCCGGATCTATTACACCCCCTCCACCATGGGTCAAGATGGTCCTGCAGACCTACCATGAACTCTTATTGCGACTCATTGGAGACGTAAACTAAATTGTTTTGCTTTGTCATACCATGACGTCTTAAAGACACACACTAAGTCGAATGATCGTTCGGAATGCGTCCTAAAAGCATTTGAGTAAAAGAGACAGAGTTATCTATAGTTCACATAACGTTATCCTTTTCAAACATTAGGACCCCAATGCAATCCACATGTCATGGTACGACTTTGAATTGAATCGTTATCTAAAAGTTCACGGTAGGCCTACTGATCAGAAAAAAGAATAGAATAGTATATACTTTATTATACACCATAATCCTAATATACAATGAAATGAGATGTTGAACATAAAAACGTTTTTTTTATTTAGTGTAAATATTAACATTTATCTCAGAGCAAGTCTATTTCAGATTGCAAGTAGATCATCTTCAAAAATCATTAGATGAAACACATGCAATGATTAGCAAGTTGCAATCAATGCTGTCATCAAGAACTGAGTTAAGTCAGAAGTAAGTATATAGTAAGGAATTAATATTTAAATTATGTTATTTATTAAATAATTTATAGAATTAGGCCTACGCCTAGTTCTACGCAATAATATTTTTTATAACTTTTATAGCGGATTATTGCAAAATAATTTTATTATTACTTTTTTATGTTAGTTTTCCTTTTGTTTTCTTGTATTTAATATTTGTAAAACAAGTTTTTATTTCTTTACACACAAATTTTTTGATGTGTCTTTTTTGTTAAATATTTTATAATAAAATACGGATCTTGGATGTTTTCTCCTTAGCGTTAGAAATACTAAATCAAAAAAATTCTTAATTTTTCTGTTGAGTGCAATGTTTTATTAAAAGCTTTCATTCAACTTTGCAATGTATGTGAAGGTGGAATGTTGCAAGTTTTTGACCTAATTCCCGGTGTCCCATTAAGCTAAAATTTAACATACTGGTCCAGCCTCAATGACAATGCATGTTATGATAAGCATGACCTGATTTTACTGCCAGAATTAGCTCCAAACGAGAGAACTGCTCAAAGGTTATCAGTACGGACATGAAATAAATCGAAAGCTTTTTTTAACTTATTAATTTGACTTGTTTTACTCTAAAACAGAAGTACAGACCGAGTGTTATTAATTTCTAGAATGGTTTCAACAAAAGAAGATGAATTGATGGAACTGAATAAGCACCTTGAAAATCAAATGGAGCTGAACAAAAAGTGAGTCATGGAAACCATATATTAATTATCTTTTTTGTTTCCGAAAAACATTGTGTTGCACTATAAATTATTTATAGGAAATTTCTAAAGTAAATTATAAAAAAATTTACCCTAAAACAAAAAAAATATTAGGGGTGGTATCACTTCGGGGTATGATAAATAGATAGTAGCCTATACTCAGACCTACTGAATATGCCTGCAAAATTTCAAAAACGTCGGTCCAGCCGTTTCGGAGTATGGTAACTAGCAACTTGACACGAGAATTTTATATATAAGATTGAAGCTTGTCTTCTTTTCGTATAAAAACGAACATTCATATATTTCCAATCTATTACTATATCAAATTTACCTATAATATCATCCTTTTGCCCTTACCCACTCTAAGTGGGGTAGGCACAACATGTTATAAACATGATGTCACATGATTAGTAAAGTAAAAATACAGTACAAATAAGTAAAAAACATATTTTACGACCCCTCGGTAAGAAGCTGGTCTATTCTACTCAACCAGATACCTCACGGCATAATCCATAATAACCTATATCTTAATTAAATGAAGACATTTCTTTTGTTCTCTGTGTCCATCTCTCATCATCCTACTGCCCTTATCCCACTTTAAGTGGGCTCGGCACAATAAGTTACAAACGCTGTCACATTATTTGGCTAAGTATTTTACGACCGGCCGCCTGCCTGACGTCAACTTACCTTGATCGTATTTTACCGAGGGGTCGTAAAATAACATAAGTAACACACGGTGAGTCAACTTGCCTTAGTCCCCTTTTACGATACCTCGGTAAGAAATGAGGGTGGTCTATTCTACTCAGCCGGATACTACACGACGAATCGACTTACCTTAGTCGCCTTTTAGTGTCGAGTATTTTGCTGGTTCTTATTCATTATAGCAATTTCTTTAATCATATGGTTTCTTGATGACTTACGAGTGCTTTAAAAAGCTTTTTTTTTTAAATAAAGGTAATTTTGGTTTGCTTTGAATCATCATTCTCCTGCCCTTATCCCACTCCAAGTGGGGTCGGCGCAATATGTTAAAAACATGTTGTCATATGATTCGGCTACGTTTACAACTGCCTGACGTCAACTTACCTTAGTCGTATTATACGACCCCCTCGGTAAGAAAGAGGGTGGTCTATTCTACTCAACTGGATACCACACGGCGGGTCAACTAACCTTAGTCGCCTTTACGACACCTCGATAAGAAATGAGATTGGTCTATTCTACTCAACCGGATACCACACGGTGCCTTTCTCTTTCCATCTCTACCGAAAGACAACTTTAAAAAATATTTTTATTTATCAGTTAAAGTAAATTGCCTTTCAGATGGAAGGAATCATATCTCGACATGACCGAGAAGCTGAAGAAGAAATTAGAAACGTTGGACAAAGAGAACAAAGATCTTAGAAATCAGTTGAACATGTCAGTTCTTAGTCCAACTAATGAAATTAGTACATGCAGTTAATATTGGTGTAAAGGTAGGATTCCACCAAAATAATGTGCAGCACATTTGTTTACATAGATTGCGTACAAAGTTCTCGCACTGCACGTACTAAGCTGATATTTCGTTAGCTTCTGTCTCCACCGGTAATGTTGTGTGTAACTAGTGGAAGCGCACAGTGAAGCACACATGTGCGCGAACATGTTAATTTAGGAATATTTTGTAACCTTTATTATTATTATTTCACTCATTTTTATATAATAATTGTATATAATTTATTATATAAAAATTTACAATATATTTTTAGACATTTTTTATAAATTTTCTTAATAATTTTTTTCATTCATCCACTCCTCATTAAAGATAGCGCGTACAAACAAATGTTCACGTTCCAGTAGCGGAAGCAAAACTGAGTTCATAAACAACGAATGCGTACGCGTGGACGCGAGTCCACTGTTTCAAGTGTCGTTCATTTAGGAATATTTTATTATCTGTATTATTATTATTTCACTTATTAATTATATACAGATTTACAATATATTTTTAGACTTTTTCTATAAAATTATTCTTAATCATTTTTTCATTAAATAAATTAATATATGGGACACTTACACACACGGTCGTCCGTCCAACGAGGAACCAACAAATTGTTTATAGAAAATGTTGGCCTTCGGCGGGAATCGGACCCGCGACCCGCGGAGCTGAAGGCAGGGTCACTACCCACTGCGCCAACGGGCATTTCATTCCCCCACTCCTCATTAAAGATGTGCGCGTACAAAAAAATTATTTCGTTCTAGTGGCGGAAGCAAAACTGAGTTCGTGAACAACGAATGCGTACGCGTGGACGCGAGTCCACTGTTTCAAGTGTACGCGCACAAATGTGCATAGATGTGCGCGAACATTTCTAGAATTGCTTGAGTGAGTCAACCAGAGTAAACATTTGTGCCGCACACTGTGCATTCACAGTGCTGCACAGTTCTGCTGACTGGTGAAATTCCACCTGAAGGCAACAGGCACACCATATTCAGTATCTGGTATCTTCTTCCGAAGACCCATAAAATTTACAGTAATATCTTTGCATTTCAACAATATCTGTTCCTTCAGAACTAATTTTTCTAAAGTCAATAACAGAACGCCGAAAAAATGTGGAATTCCACCTTTAGTACCTTCCGCCTTCGTGTATACTAATTTTATAAATGGGAAAATGTATTTTTGTCTGTTACGCTTACACGGGTAATATAAGCTGATATACCGGAGTAACATATGAGTTTTTTTTTTAATATTTTTCTTCGGTTGTGCGAAACAAACATACTGTTTTGTATAAATTCACGCGCGCGACGCGGCGCGACCGGCCGGATCAACGACCTTCATGCATTCGTTCGCCGCCGGTCACGTCCGCCAGTTAGAATGTTTCGGATACTATATAGACAAGACGCTTACGCCTGTATAGGACTTTATGGTATAACGCACACGTGTAATTATGCGTTTTGGGTGTGGTTTAGATTTAGTGACGCGTTTAATTAGTGAAGCGTTTTGAGAAGACGCGACTGTCCGCGGTTTTAGTGCGCGTTCGGGTTAATGTTCCCCGACTATAGGGACGATTCAATAACGTGTGACCTTACGAAGGTTGTGTGCACACCGCGTGTTATTTGTGTTATTTAACCGATATAGTGAAGTGTATACTCCGGGAGAAATATACAGTACGTGTCCGTGGAAGACTGCTGAGGCGAGCCAACGGGTTCGGGAATCGGCCAAGTACATACAAGCGCACACACACACGTACACATATATACGCAGTGATTCATGAGGCCGGACCGCATACAGCTGACGGCCGCATAAGGTAGTTTGAGACGCCGAGACGGCGGGCCCAGGTCTCGGAAGTTGTTTCATCCGCCCGCACGTTTGTGCGGAACACATATCTATATAGTATTTCCAACCATTTACTTAACTTTTGACATGTACACGCTAATTTTTACATTAAAAACAAATGTGATGGCATATTTTATCGGCATATTGTTTTTTTAAAGATAGTGCCGTAATGCACTTATTGTCACCTTTATTTATAGAGCCCGTAGATAATACTCGTAATCGAAATCGTAGAATTGTTAAATTTGAATATTATTATTTATTATTGATTATTATAGATTATTATTTTTCATTGTTTTTTTTTAATTTTACGTATTTATTTTAATATTCGAATGCCTGTTTATTTACATAGAACAGTACAAAACTTTGAGTAAATTATCAGTATGATAAATCGATTAAAACTTCTAAGTAAATAAAATCGATTATTATTAGAAATCGGTTCAGAAATGCAATTTGTACTACTAGGTGTCAAAAGTTAAATAAATGATTGAAAAGAATATAGTATTAATATTTTGAATAGTGCAATATTAAGTAAAAAATAATAATCTAAGAGCAATTATTTTATTTACAAAAAATATATTAATATTATTAACAATCTCGTTTTATTATAGTTATAAGTCAACCGCGAAACCTTTTAAATATTAAATTAATTAAGATTTTTAAAATAAGTTTTATCATAAACAAGGAGTAATCCTATTTAATTTATTCACATTTATCAGTAATGATATAATAATTTATACATATTGATAAAATTAATAATAAACCTTTTAACATCATCAAATGAAACATCAAGTTATGCAGCATTAAAGAAAAACGTGTTTTCATTTAATGTTTTAAGCGTATTGAACAACTCTATAGCTAATGGATGCTATTTTTTTTTCGAACTGACTGTATGCTGTTAGCCCTAATGGCTTTTACAGCGTCACCGGGTGGGACGGGCGAGCGCAGAAGCATCGTCGAGGTTTGACTTAGATTAGCCATTGCGGCGTCGTAAGTGTGGCGAGAAGCAACGACGTAATCGTAAAAGTATAATATAATCGTAAAAGACGACTAAGGTAAGTTGACGTCAGGCAGGCGGCCGGGCGTAAAATACGTAACCAAATCATGTGACATGTTTGTAACATGTTGTACCGACTCCACAAGCATCATCAGGAGGATAGGCTCCACGACAAAAATCGTAATGATCGTGTATCGTGAATCGTGGAGCCTATCCTCCTGATGATGCTTCGGTTTCGGGGCGAAACGATCGTCGAGATTGTGGTGGTGGGTGTGTGTGCTGCTATTGTGTGCGTTGTTGCTGGTGAATTGCGCCTTGGGGTACATGTGGTGGCTTGTCCTGCATGTATAAGGTGCGTAGATTTTGCCTGCTTCATACACATTGGCTTTGCATGCATTCACTTAACCCGTGCGGATTATAGCAAAGTAGTTAGTTCTGTTATATTGCTTGTTATACAAGTTTGTTTTTTTTACGTCTTTTCGCTTACAATAAATATGGATATAACCATGCATTCTTATCATCTAAGTAATCCTCAACAGTATAGGCTTTCTGCATCAGCCTTTTTTGAACAGTGTTTTTAAAATGCTATAATGACTAAATGGCTGTAATTTTTTTTATAGAATCTTATGATCAATTTAAATCTAGTTGCATATTTAAGACATATAACTCCTCTTTTTCCATAGATAATTTTAACTTGTACAATGTCTCTTTAATTTACTATCAGGTAACATATTAATTTAAAAAGAAACAAAACGTTTTTTCATGAAGCTGTAACACATTCAGCGAACATACTCGGGAACCAATAAAGAGTTTCCTTGGAATCCTGATTATCAATCCAAGCGAGGCCCTCTTTAACCATATAGTTGAGAGCGTTGTTTGCCCTAGTTTCATTCCAGCTGAAAATATTAGTTAAAATTTTAGTATATTAGCATAAATTGCTAATGACAGCCTTGTGGGATCCGGCTGAGTAGAATAGACAACCCTCACTTCTAACTGAGGTGTCGTAAAAGGCGACTAAGGGTAGGAGAAAGATAGCATAAATTGGAATAATAAATAAATAAATAAATATATGGGACATTTACACACATGGTCGTCCGTCCCCATAGTAAGTAACTAAATACTTGTGTTTTGGGTGACGGATAACTGGTAGATATATTACATATATAATTTAAATACATACTTAAATACAAATACACACCCAGGCTCGAAGAACCAACAGATTGTTTATAGAATATGTTGGCCCTCGGCGGGAATCGAACCCGCGACCCGCGGCGCTGAAGGCAGGGTCACTACCCACTGCGCCAACGGGCCAGACATATAAATAGCATATTATTAAAATCATATATGAAAATAAAAACAAGACATAACAAACTATTAAAGAAGCTAGAGTTTTCTTGCTCCTTCTGAGTTATGGATCTCATTAACCACCACCACAAATCCACTTTTTGAATTAGGTCACTTTAGTACTAATGGTATTTATGTATATAACAATCTCACGCCGTGTGGTATCTGGCAGAATAGAATAGACTACCCTCCTTTAGCTGTGATAGCCCAGCGGTGAAACCGTGCGAGTCTTTCGAGGGGAACACGAGTTCAAACCCCGGGCAGGCACCAATGAGTTTTTCTATTAAAACTTATGTGTCTAATTGATAATTGCAATTTATCACACGCTTTTCGGTGAAGGAAAACATCGTGAGGAAACCTGCATATCTCTAGAGAATTCTGGAGATATGTGTAACCTACCAATCCACATTGGAGCAGCGTGGTAGGTCTTAGCTCCAACCCTTCTCTCCAGAAACGGAGAGAGGAGGCCTATTCTCAGCAGTGGGATTGTAACAGGCTGCTACTTTACTTTTTTTTTACCCTCCTTTCTTAAGAGGCGACTATGGTATGTGCTGTGTGGTATCCGGCTGCATAGAATAGACCACCCTCATTTCTTACAGAGGTGTCGTAAAAGGCGACTAAGGTAAGTTGACGGCAGGCAGGAGGCCGGTCGTAAAATACGTAGCCAAATCATGCAATATGTTTGTAGCATGTTGTGCCGACCCCACTTAGAGTGGGATAAGGGCAGGAGAATGACGTATATAACAATCTCATTTTATGACCTTACCCCAAATCATCAGTAAGAATGCTTGATGATACCCAAGCTGTGCCTAAAGCACTGGCCTTCTGCAAAACTAGGGTTTGATCTAGGTTTAGCTCTCCAGGCACTGATTGGACTAGCCACTTTCCTTTGCCTATCGGAACAACTGTGAACCTACAATCAAAGATTTAAAAATATATCTATTCTAATATTATAAAGAGGAAAGATTTGTATGTTTGTATGTATGTATATATGTATGTCTGTTTGTATGTTTGTAATGTTTTCACGCAAAAACTACTGTTCGCCCCGCAACCGAAGCATCATCAGGAGATAGACTATATAGAGAT
This sequence comes from Morpho deidamia, assembly GCA_947086505.1. NCBI lineage: Eukaryota > Metazoa > Arthropoda > Insecta > Lepidoptera > Nymphalidae > Morpho > Morpho deidamia. The sequence continues at coordinate 10,658,717 of CAMTZC010000009.1, forward strand.
AGATAGTTTGTGATAGTGAACGTGTGTAATGCTTGTGTATAGTGGTGTAATATATTTTTAATAAATCCATATTTAGTACTAAGATGTACTTTAATGTAAAGTTTTTCCACCTGCTACATACCACCTTACCCGTTTCCAAATATTCTAAGCTTCTTCACTGCTGCCAACAAGTCTTCATTGGTAATCTCTTGGTGCTTCTTTGCTTTGCCTCTCGCAGCAATGAGCCTTGTCCTCAACTCTTCTAAAGTGATGAGTCCACCATTTTTATAATTTGTTGCCAGACACACCTCAACTATTTGAACACCAAGTTCATAATAAAAATCGCCAATGCCTGGAATTTATAATACATTTTAATATACAATTAGACAGTCCAAAGTTAACAAAACAAAAAAGAGCCATACATGGCATCTACAATTTAAGTCTGTGTGATCCCCTGCGAGAGAAGTATAAGGAAATAGGTATTCTAGCATTTGCTTCACAGTATATTTTAAACAATGTAATTTTTGTACATAACGATAGGTGATGTATATAATAGACAAAGTAGGAACCGACATAAGCTTGCGACTCCTGCTTTGTGCCTAGCAAAAGTACGTAAATCGTTTGTGGGTTTGGGTATAAGATTCTACAATGAAATTCCGAAATTAGTTTTGGCCATGCCATTTTGCAGTTTAAAAACTGTTAAAAAGAAGCTTATACAGAAAGCCTACTGTTTAAGATTACTTAGATGATAAGAATGTGTGGATATAGGTGCACTTCTACCCTGTACAAGACAGTAATAAGTAAATGTAACTAGTTTTAAGATTTATATTTTAAAAAGAGCAACCGCTGAGTTTTTGCTGGTTCTTCTCAGTAGAAACAGCTTTCCGAACCAGCAGTAAAGTTGATGATTCAAAAGCACTTGTTTACAAGTTTACTTGAATAAAGAATATTTTGAATTTGAATCTGAATAACCACAAACATCTAGTTCTCCCAAACACCTCAAAAAGACAAAATAAAGAAAACTGTTTTGCAGTTAGTGTTTTTTTAAATATTTTCAGGTAAGTCAATAGTTCAGGCATAACATTACACCCACAACTACACTAATTATATTAAATGTTATTAATATGCACTCAAAAATTTCAAACTAGCTCATGTACATATCTCAGGGTTAAGATTTGTGTAATAAGAATAAATCTATTTAATGAAGTCCTAAATTCTTGTCAAATTTTCACAGCAATTTTATACTATTGGTGTTATATATGACTAAAGTATCAATTATATATTATTTTTCAGATTAAAGAATAGATATTACTTGTAAAAAAATATAGTCTTAAATGTAAATAATCCAATTAATTCATACTATTCTATATTTCTATCATTGTACCATATATTGTTTTAGGTGAAACAGTCATCACTCTCCTGCTCTTATCCCACTCTAAGTCTCATGTATAAAACATGTTGTTCTGACCCCTGCTACATGTTTTGGCTAGTTATTGTATGACCGGCCGTCTGTTTGACGTCAACTTACCTTACACCTTGGTAAAAAATGAGGGCGGTCTATTCTACTCAGATGGATACCACACGGCGATGGTGAAACAGAACTGCTTAACACAAAGCAAGACTCCTAGGCCTATATATATATATATATAATATATATGACTATTTTGAAAGTTTTTCCATACAGAAATTGATGCAATATTTCATCAAAACTTGGCTCTCACCTAGAACTGACCAAAAACCTTTCCCGGAAGCGAGAGGATCTACACCAATCGCAGCACACATTTCCTGAAATTGACGCCGAAACTGTGCATTTTTCTTAATTTCAGTTTTATGTTTAGACGCGAACTCTTCCAAGTTTTCTCTAAAAACCTCCAATTGCTTTGACATCTGCTGGAATTGGTTTTCCTGTATTTCAGACCCCTTCTCTTTATATTTTTCTTGTTCCAGCCTTTGCTTTTGAATAGCACCTACTCCGGCTCGACGTCTCATATTTAAATATTCGTTTTAATTTTTTAAACAATAGTATTTTTGTTCAACTAGAATGGGTTCGTCTTTTAATTCGTTCTGATAATTGTTCAAATGTTTAGGTTATCTCAAAATATATTGATATTTATTTTGTACCATATACTTGACAGATGTGAAAATTTAATTAGCCTTAGGTATTGTATTGTCATTGTCAAACGTCAAATTGTGATAAAATCATGGTAATATTAGGCTTGTTTGGTATTATCAATTATAGTGTTATATAAAACGGAAAGTATCGGATTTCATAGTAATAAAAAAACAATATTTATAAAAAAGTTTTTGTTTTTACCTTGCTCCCTATTCATTTTTCCATATATTAGGTACCTATATATACCTACTATTATATTGTTATTGTAAAACATGACTTCCAATATGCGTAATATTCGGAAACAAAATAAACTAACTGTAAAAACAAATCATAAGCTAATATTAATTAACATGTAATGTAAATAATGTAATAAACAACCACACTGCGTTAGAATAAGGTGACTTTGTATAATTAGACAAAATGTAAACTTAAGTTAAAATGTAAAGATAAAAATAACTGTAGACAATAAAAAATGTAATAAAAAATAACACTGCGTTAGAATAAGGAGACTTTGTATAAGTAGTTAAAATGTAAACTTAAGTTAAAATATTAAGATAAAAATACTGTAGAAAACCCAAAAATGTAATTAACCTTAAGACTAAATCATATAAGAAAATAAAGTCTCTGACACCCAAATCAGAGGGATAAGTGAAAAAAAAAAATATATGCGTAATATTTGAAGTAATGTTTTCAGTTTTCATATTAAAAAAAATAAGTAAATTAATACCATTACTTACCAAAATTACTGAACGTTTACAGTTCAATAATTATTTTAAGTTTTTTACAGGAATTATCATTCATTTTTATATGCTTTTTATGCACTCAACAATAATAAATGATTATAAATTATAATCGATACAAAAAAAATCATCCTAGGATTTATGATTTTCGCGTACTCAACTCATTTAATTTTTTTTTTACTGCCATTACTATGATTGTCGCAAAAAAAATATAAATTTTGCTTATTTGACTCGATATAGCCTTCATAAAATAAAAATCTTAATAATTTAGCTCATTAAACTAAATATTGTAGCCTCAATAAGCGAACGTCTATATTTAATCGAAGGTGATCATTTTTTTCACGATTTTAACTTAGTAAATTAAATGATTTTAGTTTAGTAAATTATATTATAATCAGAAAACTTGCTTAAATTTTCTTTACGGATAATTATGATTATATTAAGTAGCAACTTAATCAACATCTTTCAAGTTTTCAACACGCCTAATTCTGAAAATGATACTCGTACATTTTAAACATAGTGGAGTTGCTAGTTGATTTAGTTACTTTTTATCTGGAAATTTGCTCATAAATAGTATGACTGAAGGAATCCTTATAAAAAAGGAAGTTGTTAAATTAAAAGTTTTTAATTAGGTTAATTAGAGATTTAAAATACTTTGAAATCACTCGTTGTTGGAATTGTTTTAAGTTTAATTCTGGTGTTTTTCTATGATCCGAAATGATTCAGCTGTGAGTGTATAACATATTTGAATCAAAGGACACTGAAATACTAGTACTATTGAAATGAGGCTTCTAAAAAGTTTGATTATACGTCACGGTATTTTAGAAGAAATAAATACAAACTAGCTACAGGTTTTAGGGAAGAAATCAGCCTCCTGGCGAAACGAATTCACTACAGGATCTAGTACCTATATCGTTAGTTATTATGATTTTATTTTGAAAAGTAAATATACTCTTGTGTATAGAAAGAAATATATTCGAAGCCGTGTTAGCCCAGTACAAACACCCGCCAAGTAACTTAATAAGCCCCCGCCAAGTAGTTAATAATTGTTTTGTGGATTGTGTCATATAACTTAATATATATTATTGTTCAATTATGGTTATATTTAAATATCTATTTACATACGTACGTACACACCAAACTTTTCTCGTAAATGCGATGAGCAGTTTTGACAGACAGACAGACATATGCGATGTAGAGGATCTTGTTTTATTTGTGACACTTTCGTTTTTATTTATATTTCGTATATTAGTATATGTAATTAAATATAATATTCTTACAAATTTGAAATAAGAAAATTCGATCTTTTATTTTAAGACAATATATTATAGCATAATTTTGATTGAATAAGGATTTTGGACAAAAAGAAAATATAGCTTTAAGACATCCCTGGTGGGGATCGAACCCACGACCTTTGGATTAGAAGTCCAACGCGCTATCCTCTGCGCCACAGGGACGGTTGGGAAATACATTGAAATACTTGAATGCTTAACATAGATATTTAATTCAGATATTCAGTTCAGAAATAAAGTGCATATAACAAAAACATAATTTATTTATAAAAAAAATAATCATAACTTAAAATGCGTCACATTTCTATATTACAAATAATAATAAAAAATCTAAATCAAAAGCACACGTTCTGAAATAATTTTGAATAAACAGGTCGGTTGACATTGGCAACCGGATGTCAACATTGAAATGTCAAGTAAAATTGTTGGGGAAGTTTGAAATTTGAAGTGTATTGAAGAAATAATTTACTTAAAAAATATTAGTTGGAATAAAATATAGGTTTACAATTTCTCCCAAAAAAAATGGAATGTTTTGTCGACGACGAAAAATGTAGCTTTATTCAGAATTCGGAACCTTATGATGCTGCATCCTCGGAAAACTTCCAAAAGTTTATAACAGAGCTTTTTGAAAAAAATGGAATACTTAATGATTTGCGAGCGTACTTACGAGGGCATATCGTTAATGTTCTGAAGAGCGCTGAAACAGGTATAATTACGAAATTTCCTACATACAAGAAAACTGTTTTTATTTACAAATTTAAGAGTACAAAAGATGGTTAATGTAAAGTGCAAAAGCTTTCAGAGGCCTTGCCAGTAACCAGTTATTAACGTAATAAATATAAATGGTAAATATACCATTACATACACCACTACAATCTATAAATATTTATAAATATAAAAATAATAAAATAAAGTCCCCAAAAGCTGTCTGTCTCTGATCGTTTTTCTCAAATTTTCTGAACGGATTATTGTACGGTCTTTACTAAAAGATAGTGTAATCTTTGAGGAAGGTTTAGTTTAACAGAACACTATTCAATATTACTACACTATTCACTAATCAGTATTATATATTGTATTTATATTATATTGTTTCATGATATCAGATGAGGAAACGCTTCAAAAGTTAACAGTATGCACATAAAATTTCGTTGAAAGGTTTATTTATAGTTGTTATATTACGACTACTGTCTTATTTTTCTTAATTAGGCTCACCACCAGCTTGTCAGAAACACTTCACCCAGAGGCTGGAACTTTTATATCAAGCATTAAACATATTAATAGCTGAATATTTACTTAGAACAGTATGTATTAATATTCTATTATTTTATGTATAAGGTTAGGCCATTAGTACAGATTGCCCAACTTTTTTACAATAATTTGAATTTTTTCATCCAAGAATATACTCATATTGGATTTTACAAGTACTTTTGAACCATCAAATTGCAATTAAATAATTTTAACCCTTATCCTAAGAATAAAGTTACATATTCCATGTATAAACGTAGAACAAGTTAATTTTGTTCTAAGGATGGGGTGGATTTGTTTGTTACAACATTATTTGATATCAATGTTTTAAAAAATCATAGCATTCTAACTAAATCACCTTCATTTCCAGGAATTCAGCTACAGCTTGTCAGTTTTTTTGTCAGAAATACCATTGTCTAATATGGTATTTGACTTTGCTCAAAACCTTCTAAAGTCTACAGACACAGATATAACTGTACTAAGGTTTAATGAGAGTGATGTTTGGTCTTTACTTCAGTACTTAGGTGATATATATATATTTTTAATTTATAATGTCATTGTAGAATTAAATTTAATTTCATTGTAGAAAAAAAACAAATTAATATTGTCACTGGTTCTTAATGAGTGTAGAAAATTTAAAAATAAACGCTTCTTAATAAAAACATTACTTTTGAATTTTAGCAAAACATTACTTATTAAATCTATTAGAAGCTGAATGTATGTCTTAAAGTAACCAATTTCACCTTTAATACAATGAGCTGTGATAGCCCAGCGGTGAGACCGTGCGACTCTTTCGAGGGGAACACGAGTTCAAACCCGGGCAGGCACCAATGAGTTTTTCTATTAAAACTCATGTGTCTAATTGATAATTGCAATTTATCACACGCCTTTAACGGTGAAGGAAAACATCGTGAGGAAACCTGCATATCTCTAGAGAATTCTGGAGATATGTGTAACCTACCAATCCGCATTGGAGCAGCGTGGTAGGTCTTAGCTCCAACCCTTCTCTCCAGAAACGGAGAGAAGAGGCCTATTCCCAGCAGTGGGATTGTAACAGGCTGGAACCTACAATGGACTTCCACTTTCTATAGTTTTTGCTACCCATGAAATTTACCTTTAATAATCACAAAAATTTGCAAGCGGGTTTGATGATTGCAAGGTTGACCCTTTTGTACAGATCGTAACGCTAATTATTACCTGGTGATTTTGTATTAGAACTGATGGATATTGGTATCTTAACTTCATACATTAGATGCAGTATTGGTGGAACCCTCATTAGGTAGGATAGTTGCAAACTGGGAAACAAACTTGGACAAGATGCTTCTTCACACCCTCTCTAACTGATAACATAGACCAATATTGCTGCATAAATTTTCAGGCATAAAATGTGACTCAGAACATGCATCAAGAATAATAGAACTATACAAGTGTGGAGAGTTGCCACTAATATACTGTATTTTGAAGTGTATTCCCATGTATCATAAGGAATATAATAGCTTGGAAGATGGTAAGTCAATTTGTTATGGATTTTAAAATACATATATTGAAAATGCTTAGGTTTTCGCAGCACAAAAATGAACCTACTTAATGATTAGATAATAGAAATCACGATTACATGCTATATAAAAAAATGACTGAATGTCCTTGATAGACTCCAAAACAGGTGGATCGATTTTAATGAAATTATCACCCAAATTTTCGAATGATTCAGCAGATGAGTTTGGTGACGATAGGCGTATTTTTTTAAAACTTTTCAGTTTTGTTTCAAGGATAATTTGAAACCAGACGAGTCACAGCAACGCGTGGCCTAACGGCTAGTTATAAATTATACCGTCAATAATGTAATTCATGCATTGTGCTATTGTTAATGAGTAGAATGGCTCTTTTATACATATTAACCGAACTATATTTTTATATTATGAAGGTTTTATTTAAATTTACCACAATATAAATAATTAAACGTTATGCGTGTGGATAATTAATTAATAATATTAAAGCTATGAAAAGATTGTAAATAATCTGATACAATAACATCAAACTTTCCTTTATTTCATTTCCCGTATCATTAAGTCATTTATTAAATAGATGGCGTTGTTAGTACCAAAACTTTCCAGTGCAACGAGCTTCATCATTTTGTACGTAGATAGCGCTGAACGTTTTAATGTAAAGAGCACATTGCGCTATGGAGATTCTTGCTGGAATAATGACTACCTTGACACTTTAACGTGTAGTTATCGCTTCTCGGCCTTTTGGCTAAGATCAAAGTGTAGTATCTGTTCTTTTCAGCTTAATATCTGAAAGTTCCCGCATTGCGGGACCAGTATATTAAACTGATTTTTGTAAAACGACGGGATGTTCGGGGCTCGCTCCACTCCCGTCACGGGTCGGCCTGGCATTGCAGTGCCGCCAGGATCGGCCCACATAATTCAAATAAATCAAATCAAATCACTTTACTATCTCAGCCTACTAAGGGCCATAACAACAATGCGTTACAAAAATAAAATACGTTACACAAACCTCAAAATTAAGAACCTCAATTTAATATGGAATATGGACCTTTAACCTTTTAGTTATGTGCGGCGGTTCTATTAATTGAAGTGGACTAAGTAAATATTTCTTTAGTAATATAGCGATTTGTAAATAATGGATTTATTCGTATCGAAAAAATCAATTATTAATAATCATATTTTTTTACTATTTAAAAAGTTGTTATTTAAAAAAATAACAACTTATATTAATACTTAATTAGAATAAAACAAATGAAAGTGGACTTGTACGAATAAAATTTGCGCTGTTTGCGAAATTCGATTAAAATTTGTAGTTTGGCTACATTGATGACACCAACCTCTTATCATTAAAAAACAAAAAAGCCTAAACAAAGAGACTATAACATAATCAACTCTTTTTTAATTCGATTTATAACGGGTAAAAAAATTATTATAATTTATAATAATAATAGGAATAGGACAGGATATTAAGAGTAAGAAAGATGGATTTTACAGACGAAAATAGAGTTTTTTTAAAAATTTTCTGTTCCTTTACACTTTTATTCTTTCATAAAAAAGGTAATGTGTTAGATATAATGTACGATTAGGAATCAATGTTTAGAAAATCCCTTTTAAAACTTTTCTTAGAAACGTAGATCGTATAATCACTTAATTTGTGTTATTGTTACTAACTTTTGCTATTTGTATACTCTATAACATCTTAACTCTAAGTTGATATTAACTCATTATTTAATTACTATGCTGGATGTTTACTATTGCTGTACATGTTGTTGCCATCTTTAAATAATGTAGCATTTAGTTTAATTTTTTTATTGTATCTCGTAAATATGACTCGTAAAATAAAAAAACAATACCTATGAATAATTAACGCAACAACAAAAAGTATAAATAAAATCTTCCCAATCGTTCACGCGTGATGCCAAGTGATATAGAGATTCATTTTTATATACATATATTGTTTATATACAACATAAAAATATTACTGCAGTTTAAAAAAAACTGTTTAAGGGAGGCTGATGCGGTAAGCTTGCTATAAGTGAAGATGATAAGAATGGGTGGATATAGCTACTGTTCGACCCTGTACAAGATGCTAATGACTAATTGTAACTAGTTATAAGAATTATTTTGAAAAGAGCAACCGCCTAGTTTCGTACTGGCTCTTCTCGGTAGGAACAGCTTTTCGACCCAGCAGTAGTGTTGACGATTCAAAAGTACTTGTTTGGAAGTTTAGAATAAATAATATTTATACATTAACCGAAGAGACGCAATAAGCATAACTATACCTAACATTCGTATCGATAAAAAGGGCGTTAATTTTTTCTAGCACTTTCATTGGACGAGTCTTTGTCATCGAGCGCTAAAAGCGCTGATTCTTGTGAAGAGAAACCAACGAAACATAATCACAGAAGTACACATAAATGCAAGCACTATTCCTTTTGTAAAACCTGCCAGAATAGAGTTTCGAGACTAAAAGAGAGTTGTAGAAAAAGAAAAATTAAGTTGGAGAAGGTATTTTACTTTTTTGTCAATGTAGTATCCTCAACGCCTATAGATGTCTCTACTATGTGGCTGAGTCATCATCATCCTCCTGCCCTTATCCCACTCTACGCGGGGTCGGCACAACATGTTACAAACATGCTGTCACATGATTTGGCTACGTATTTTACGACCGGCCGCCTGCTTGACGTCAACTTACCATAGTCGTATTTTACGACCCCTCGGTAAGAAAAAGGGTGATCTATTTTATTCAACCGGATACCACACGGTGGGTCAACTTACCTTAGTCGCCTTTTACGACACCTCGGTAAGTAATGAGGGTGGTCTATTCTACTCAGCCGGATACCACACGGCGGGTCGACTTACCTTAGTCGCCTTTTACGACACCTTGGTAAGAAATGAGGGTGGTCTATTCTACTCTGCCGGATACCACACGGCAATCTACTACGTGGCTGAGCTCATTTTTTACCGAGGTATCGTAAAAGGCGACTAAGGTAAGTTGACTCACAGTATGGTATCCGGTTGTGTAGAAAAGACCACATCCTTTCTTACCGAGGGGTCGTAAAATACGACTAAGGTAACTTGACGTCAGGCAGGCGGCCGGTCGTAAAATACATAACCAAATCATGTGATAACATGTGCCGATCCCACGTAGAGTGGGACAAGGGCAGGAGGATAATGATTAAAACGATAATGAAATTAATTATAATTATAAATTAGTAGCATCTTCATCTGCTTATTTTAGGTAACTTTACCTTTTACTTTATCTTTTGTCTATAACGGGCAAATATTAATCTATTTATATAGTGTTTCGTTATTTTCTTTTTTGCTATTTTTATTATCCGTATTTCACTTTTTTTCTGTTATTCAAAGGCTGGAAGAGATCCTTTTTAGGGATAAGTCTGCCATTGTCCATTTTTTAACAGTATCTATGTACAATAAAGAAATAAAGAAATAATTACAGACGGCAAAACTGTCAAGTGTGAACGCGTCGGACCTGCAAACTTTTATGACTAGCGTTAATGTGATGGAGAAGAGTCTTATTGACGAGGTGCATATCTATATCATCTCTTTTTAACCCGAAACACGTTATATATAAAAACTTTGTTGGACTTTAAGTAGATTACTTAAAAAAAAAAAAATTAAATTTAAATCTGTTTATTACACTTATTATCTATTACAGTTTGTACTTAAATCTTACGCTAATCATATGAGTTAATAATCATTGCGCTAGAATTGCGCACTCTAACAGCTACATGTTTGTTAAAGGGTTAGTTGGTTAAATGGGAATGACATACAGTAAAGACAAAATATAACTTACTTATTTTTAATAGAATAATTATGGGAGGCTATAGGGATACATTTCCCTATATACAATTTTTTTAGGATTCCTTTTGCCTGTTTCATGGTTGAGTTTTTTATTAGTTCCAATAAATGTTTTGGTAACTTATTTAATACACATGGCAGGTAGTTCAGCCAAGTTCGCTTCCCATATGCATTATTCCATCTGGGTGTAGTAAATGAAGGGATATTTGATAGATTACGCAGGTTATTGGGTCTTTTGTTAATGTTTAAGGTACAAATTTTAATATGATAGTGGTTTATTATAGCAAAGTTTACTTTGTCAAATACATTCATTACTCTGCAATACTCACTATATACTCATACTTGATTTTGTTAATGGTGTTGCCACCAGAGGGCTAGACGGGGCAATACCCCCTCGGACTGGGACGTAGAATGTGATTTGGAGTGGAAATAATCGATTAATAAATCGATTGTCCCCCCCCCTCAAAATAAGTCGATTTATAAAAAATCGATTATCTCGAAACGAAATAATCGATATGTAAAAATACTGGTCACAGTATTTAAATCCAACCTTTGCATAAGATTCGTGACCACGGATGCAAATCTGCCGAAACGTCGCGAAATAATATTATCACCTCAATGGTGATGATATTATTTTGCTAAAATCCGCGGTTAGAAAAACTATATATAATGCTTAATGTACAGTGAACTATCTATTTTCATATCCAATACAAGCAGGATTCGATAAACGCGTGCACGATAAACCGCCATCACGACAATACACTAGCACAGCACACATTCACAACCACAATATCAACAATAGCATCGCCCCGTTGTTTTTAATCTTAAATGAACATAATTAAACTGCAGTCTTGTACGAAGCTGGAAGGATTATGAAATTAAAGCAATTTTCTCATTATATTATCTTTAAATGTCTTAGTTATATGTTTTCAGTAAAGGCGTTTTCCTTACACTTAATTTAAACCATAGTACAAGTCTAATATGTTTTGCGTAATTTTTTCATAGAAGCGATAATAATCATATAATTATAATAAAAGTAGATATTAGCTATAGATAAGTTATAAATAGTAGATATCACTTCATAATTATATAGATGACCACTTGGAGTTACAACCAAAAAGTTCTTTCACTTTACAGATGTTCCAACAGTTGAAAACCGTTTACGAAGCCGAAGTTGAGATGATAAAGGAAGAGGAACAAAAAACAATAAAACGCTCCATTGTTAGCCATGCGTTGCAGTTACAGAAACATCGAGAAGAGGTGAATTTTATTAATCCGGTTCAAAGGACCATTATTATTGTTTTATAAAGAAACTAGCTTTATTCACTTCGTAAACATATTATTAAGATAGCAGTTAATTTTATTATTAATCCGGTTCGAAGGACCATTTTTTATATATAAAAAAACATGCTATATTCACGTTGTGAACATATAATTAAGATAGAGGTTAATTTAATTATCAATCCGGTTCGAAGGACCATTTTGTATATATAAAGTATAATTATATATAAGTTATATGGTTTTGCCAAAATAGTTTCAAACCCATTTGCGATCCTTAGTCGTGGCTTTAGAGACTAATCAGACCAATGCGATATTTATGGTCTCTGGATATAAAAAAAATACAAACATACAAAAACATTAGTTTTTAATATTTATTCTTCTCGTTTTTTGTCATAGAAAATATTTAAAAATATTTGTAAAATTTGTGTATAAAACACCGTGTGGTATCAGGCAGAATAGAATAGACCACCCTCATTTCTTACCGAGGTGTCGTAACAGGCGACTAAGGTGAGCTGACGTCAGACAGGCGGCCGGTCGTAAAATACGTAGCCAAATCATATGACAACATGTTTGTAACATGTGCCGACCCCACTTAGAGTAGGATAGGGGCAGGAGAATGATGATCTCAAATTTGTGTATACAGTAATAAGTAAAATAATAACGTTTATAAATCAAAGATGGAGGAATCGTTTAAATTGCGTGAAGCGGAACTAGAAAACAACGTGAAGCAAAAGAAAAAGTTCTTATGGGGTTTGGCTCGAGCATTAAGGGAACAGCACGAGCATATGACCTTAGCGATGAAGGACGTGAAGCATGAAACGCAAAAGCTCGCAGATAAGGTAAAGCATTTAAAGAAGTTATCCATCTGTTTTCTTTTAATCATATACAGGCGGTTCCCGGTTTCGTTTTCGATCCCCGCAGGAATCCTAGGATAAAAAGAAGCAAATACGTTGCTCCACAACGGTGAACAACCTTCTTCTTTTATCTTCCAGCGAAAGTCCCATCAAAAACAGAACCGCTCCAAAGAAGGTACTATTAAGTTAAACTTTCAATAATTGCATTCACCTTTCAAAAACCATTTAGTTTTAAGGACCATTGTACTGATATGTTGTATATCAGAACCATGGTATTAATAAATATAAATAAATAAATAAATATATGGGACATTTACACACACGGTCGTCCGTCCCCAAAGTAAGTAACTTAATACTTGTGTTATGGGTGACGGACAACTGGTAGATATACTACATATATAAGTTTAAATACATACTTAAATACAAATACACACCCAGGCTCGAAGAACCAACAATTTATTTATAGAAAATGTTGGCCCTCGGCGGGAATCAAACCCGCGACCCGTGGAGCTGAAGGCAGGGTCACTACCCACAGCGCCAACGGGCCAGTCGTGGTATTGATTTAATACAATCTAAAATATTATCTAGGAATCTAACCTTAAGATGCAACTGCAAGAAGCTGAGCAAATACTCAAAAAGAGAGGCGAAGAAATGCGTAGTCAAATATCCCAAGAGTTAATCATACTCGAAGGACATTTGGAAACTATGAAGAGAGAAAGAGAAAGCATTAATAAAGAGAGAGATGAATTAGAAAGTATTAAAAAAGCTTACGAAAGCAACTCAAAAATAGATAAAATACAGAATATAGATGAATCTGAAGATATCAAATCGCATTACGATTCGTTGAAAGATGATATGGTAATGTTAAGGAAGTATATAGAATCCACGAAGTTAGAACAGAAATGTGTTGTGGAAAGGGGAACGGTTACTGATTTAGGTGATGGAGTGATGAACAATGGAAGTGTTGGTGTTAGATGTGATGATGACAGACTGAAGGGCAGCCAAGTGATCAATGATTTGAAAAAACCGAAAAATGTTAATTTCAGTCAGGTAAATTGATTTAAGCTAAATTTATCTGAACGTTGTGTGGTATCCGGCTGTGTAGAATAGACCACCCTCGTTTCTTACCGAGGTGTCGTAAAAGGCGACTAAGGTAAGTCGACCGGCTGTGTAGAATAGACCACCCTCATTTCTTACCGATGCGTCGTAAAAGGCTACTAAGGTAAGTCGACCGGCTGTGTAGAATAGACCACCTTCATTTGTTACCGAGGTGTCGTAAAAAGCGACTAAGGTAAGTCGACCGGCTGTGTAGAATAGACCACCCTCATTTCTTACCGAGGTGTCGTAAAAGGCGACTAAGGTAAGTTGACGTCAGGGTATCCGGCTGTGTAGAATAGACCACCCTCATTTCTTACCGAGGTGTCGTAAAAGGCGACTAAGGTAAGTTGACGTCAGGCAGGCTGACGGACGAAAAAACCTAGCCAAATCATTTTACAATATGCTTATAACATGTTGTGCGGACCCCACTTAAGAGTGGGATAAGGGCAGGAGGATGATGATGATTATCTGAGCGGTGTTAAAATATACAATACTATATTATAGTGAACTAGTTTTTTCCCGCGGCTTCGCTCGCTAGGAATTTTGTCTGCCACAGTATCTAATTTAATTAAATTTATGATTCACAATTGTGGTCATAGTGGCTTCCACATAAAAGATAGATATATGCTCTCGCGGACTTTTATTTAGAACTATTAAAGACAAACAATACTACGGTACATCATCTTTGTAACTCTAATGGTTTGTGCGGCGTACGCCGAGATAGCTCTCAGAGGCCAGATTTTTTCCGACTTTATTGACATATTATCGTTATATTATATAAAATCATTACAAATTGTAGCCTATATGTTATTCCGATGTATAGTCTATATAACTGTAAAGTTCCATCCAAATCCGTCTGATAGTTTTTTCGTGAAAGAGTAACAAACATCCATCCATACTCACAAACTTTCGCATTAATAATATTAGTAGGATAGGATGTAATGTGATAAATTTGGATGATATGGTGATAAATTCTAAAGGCGCATTGACTTTTATTATTATAAAGGGCGATAATTGATGAAATTACTTATTTTGTTATTACCAATTTAGCCGGATTTCAGTTTCTATAGCAATGATTACGATGATGCCGTTAAAGCTTTGATAATTCGCTCGCTTAGTAAAGCGTATGAATTCAAAAAAGTCATTTGTGACAAATTGTTAAGAAGCTTAGCGTAATCTATTCAAAACTATTGAGTGTTAAAAAATTCATTGCTTGGAAGAGCAGAAAAACACTATCTTTTTAATAGTTTCAACCTGAAGTCATAGATGGTATTGAAGTAGGGATTGCAGTGTATCTTACTCAATTAAGCCGCATTTTAAATTCGGTCACTTTTATACTAAATGTACGAATATATTATGAGTTCAACTGGCTTACAGCAGGCAGGTGACGTTGGCAAATGGAACTATAATCAATTTTAATCTTTCCAGCGTACGAAATATCATTTAGGCCATATTTGCAAATTAAGTTTCTGATTTGTATAGTCATTGCAATCGATATAGATTTTTCTTTCTTATTCCTTATTATCTGTGTAACATATAGGTTATCTCATTGGGAAACCATTTTATAGCTTTAATAAAACGCTTTGTAATAAAACATCACTTAAAGTTAATATCTTTTAAAGTTAATATCTAATTTAACCAATTTATAGAATTAGGCGTTACTTTGCAGAGATCCATAATACAAAAGTCATAATAAAATTATTTTGCTATAATCCGCGATACAGTAAATAGAAAATATATATAGGGTTAAATGTATAGTGGACTATCCGTTTTTTCTTGCCCGATGCGTGCAGGATTCGTAAAAACACATGCATAAACCTACCACTGCCACCACAATACACAAGCACTACACAAGTTCACTATGACAAACTCAAGAATCGTTTCGCCCCGCAACCGAAGCATCATCAGGAGATAGACTACACGACAAAGCCTTTGCGATTTTGTTTACGATTTGTCTATTTACTGTATCGGGGATTATAGCAAAATAATTTTATTATTACTTTTGTCTAATTTAACCTTTCTCTCCAGAAAGGGAGAGAAGAGGCCTATGCCCGGTAGTGGGATTGTAACAGGCCGTTACTTTTAAAGTTAATATTATGTGTTGTTTAGGCAAAAAGTGCGCCAAATTTTTCACATTCAATAATCATTGGTTATTTATTCGGAGTCGTGACTTTCAGTCGAATCTTGACGAAATCTATCGGGAGCTAAGTCGCGACTGTCCCTCTATATGCAGTGACCGTCTTGACCCGGTCACTAAAGATATACAGGAAGCGGATGTAGACCGATCGCCCAGTGATTACGTACAGAATCGTAATATCGGACTTGTTCGTGATAACCATGGTTGTGAGAATTGCAACCGAGATAGCGTACTGCAGCTCAAGGAGGAAAATGATAGGCTGAAAACCTTTTCCAGACAGGTAACCTGGTGTTTATTCAGAACTACCTGCAACCCACAATTTTATCCGCATAAGCTATGTAAAAAGATTATACAGGGTGGCTCAGAAAGACCGAAGTGGTCTAACACCGGAAGTTTTGCGAAAGGTCATGGAAAATGTGTTTGGAAAGAGCACATTTGTGCGAAGCAGAAAATGACCACCACTTGCGGGATATCATTTTTAATAACTAATCTAAAAATATTCCCCATAAATTTACAGTATTTAAAAAACAGAAAATTAATAAAATATGTCTTAAATAAAAAGTTATAGGGAATTCACACCACTTCGGTCTTTCTGAGTCACCCTGTATAAGACCTATTGTAAGACAATGTTGATTATTGCAGTAAAATGTAAAAGTAAAGTAACAGCCTGTTATTATGCCCAGTGCTGGGCTAAGGCCTCCTCTCCGTTTTAGCGTGGTAGGTCTTAGCTCCAATCCTTCTCTCCAAAAACGGAGAGGAGGCCTTAGCCCAGCAGTGGGCATAGTAACAGGCCGTTACTAGTACTATTACTTGCTACTATCGTATTTTTCTTCCAGCAACGAGAACATATAGATGCGCTCGCAATCGAGCGGGAACGTCTTCAAAACATGCTAACGAACACTAGGCCGCGGACAGCGCCATCTGTTATGTCAAATTACTTCACAGTGCCTAGGTAAGCTACTATTATTATTTTTTGTTTTAATAGTGACATTACTTACCACAGACTCATTAGTTCATTTGTATTTTTTTTTATGTTATTGTACTTAAAACGAACTTACTCTAATGCATCATTAATTATTTTTTTATTTATTTATTTATTTTTTGTTTTTTATTATTATTATTATTATTATTCTCTTTTATTTTTCTAAAACCTAACTCCTTACATTTTTAAATATTTCTAATTATAAAAAAAATAATCAAAAAACATTTAAAAATATAAAAAATTGACATCCGCCGGAAGCGAGGTAATGTCCCAAGCTACCGGTGGCTAGGGCTCCATACTGCCTTCTGCATCCGACTCTTAACCCAACTATTAAGAGAAAGCCTCCGAAGACGTTAGTCGAGGCTTTTCGCAATCAGACCATTATTATTATTATTTTTTTTTTTTTATAATTTATTTTATTTTATTTTATTTTATTTTTTTTTAGATTACAACTACAACTAATCTGTATACTTAGTTTTTATGTGCTTTTATATGCATAAATATGTTTTTGTTATTATTTTAATATTTTCAGTAGTTTTTCGGCCACCTCCATATTTTTGTCTTTTATTTCCATTTTGATGTTTTGGTCCCTTATCTCTGTAAGCTACTATTATTTTGCATGTAAAACCTCTTGATGGAATTCATGTCATTTAAACTACCGCTTCTTATCACTTGGACCCAAATTAGCATCAATAGTGCCCAAAATAACCTGATTATTTAACTCAGTCTCCCCAAGGATTCGTCAACATCTACTGCTGGTTCGAAAAGCTGTTCCTACCGAGAAGAACCAGCTAAGAACTCGGCGGTTGCTCTTCAAATTCTTATTACTAGTTCCATTTAGTCATTGCTATATTGTATAGAGTCGAAGAGTAGCTATTTCCACTCATTTTTATCATCTAAATTCTAAGTAATCCTCAACAGTATAGTAGGTTTTCTGTATCAGCCTCTTTTTAACAGTATTTTTAAACTGCTGCTTCAATATTTATCATTATTAACGTATAGAGACCGGCTATACTCGCGTGTTATTTTATCGGATGAGCCCGACTAGTGTCAAGCCCATACGGGGCTCTTATTTATGAGCTCTTAACGCGGCGTGAACGTGTAGCAGCCCGTATGTGCTTGAAAGTAGTCGGGCTCATCCGATAAAATAGGACATGAGTATAGCCGGTCTCTATACATTGATTATGAATACCACTTACGATTATCGCGGGGGGAACTGCGTGTAGCAGCCCCGTATGGGCTTGAAAGTAGTCGGGCTCATCCGATAAGATAGGACATGAGTATAACCGGTCTCTATACATTATGAATACTACTCACGATAGTTTAAATTCAAAAATATTTATCATTGTTATAAGAACGTTTGTCAGAGTGAATCCGACGACAAGTGCTAATGCGTTCGGTTGGCGCAAGGGTGCAGGAGAGGAATTGAACCTGTTCCCCAGCCCAGAGTCAAGGATCGTTGTCCCGGGGGACGCGCTGCCTTTCATTGGCATCATGAGAGACCTACATACTAATAACCGGAGGTGATCAACATGGAAAATGTCAGATTAATTAAGTTATTATGATGTTTATTAAAAAAGCTGTGATAGCCTAGCGGTGAGACCGTGCGACTCTCTAGAGACGACATGGTTTCAAACCCCGGGCAGGCACCAATGAGTTTTTCTATTAAAACTTATGTGTCTAATTGATAATTGCAATTTATCACACGCTTTTTGGTGAAGGAAAACATCGTGAGGAAACCTGCATATCTCTAGAGAATTCTGGAGATGTGTGTAACCTACCAATCCGCATTGGAGCAGCGTGGTAGGTCTAAGCTCCAATCCTCTCCAAAACGGAGAGAGGAGGCCTTAGCCCAGCAGTGGGCATAGTAACAGGCGGTTACTTTTTTTTATGTATATTCATTTTATGGCGTGTGGTATCCGGTTGTGTAGAATAGATTCATTTCTTACCGACGTGTCATTAGAGGCGACTAAGGTTAGTTGACGCACCGTGTGGTATCCGGATAAGTGGAATAGATCACCCTCATTTCTTACCGAGGTTTCGTAAAAGTTGACAAAGGTAAGTCGACCTGCCTTGTGGTATCCGGTTGAGTGGAATAGACCACCCTCATTTCTTACCGAGGTGTCGTAAAAGGCGACTAAGGTAAGTCGACCCGCCGTGTGGTATCAGGCTGAGTGGAATAGATCACCCTCATTTATCACCGAGGTTTCATAAAAGTTGACAAAGTTAAGTCGATCTGCCGTGTTTTATCCGGCTAAGAAGAATAGACCACCCTCATTTCTTACTAAGGTGTCGTAAAATACGACTAATGTCGAGGATTAAGGACAAGATGTCGTAAAGTACGACTAAGTTGAAGTCAGGCGGGCCTGTCGCAAAATACGTAGCCAAATGTGACAACATTTATATAACACGTTGTGCCGACTCCACTTAGAGTGGGATAAGGGCAGGAGGATGATGATATAACTATCGGCGCTCGCGTCGACAATCGGATGCACAAAGGTCGTTGATCCGGCCGGTCGCGCCGCGTCGCGCGCGTCTATTTGTTCAAAACAAATTGATGATTGCAATATAGCACACGCTTTCCGGTGAAGGAAAACATCGTGAGGAAATCTGCATATCTCTAGAGGATTCTGGGGATATGTGTAACCTACCAATCCGCGTTGGAGCAGCGTGGTGGGTCTTAGCTCAAACACTTCTCTCCAGAAACGGAGAGAGGAGGCCTATGTCCAATAGTATGATAACAGGCCGTTACTTTTATAGCCTGACAAGAATTATGAAGAAATATATGGAGCAGCGTGGTAGGTCTTAGCTTCAAAAACTTAGAGAGGAGGCCTATGCCCACCCGTGGGATAGTAACAGACGGTCACTTTACTTCACTTTTACAATAAAGTGTAGCAGAGTGCCTACAAAACTTTTTAGTGTTCAAGAGACCCAGTACTTGGAAAACACTAGTTTTGTTAATAGTTCAAAGCGTGATGTAACAGATGGTATTTAAATAAGGATTACAATACATATATTTAAGAATAATAACCCCAGGCACCTGATAAGCCAATGGCGTGCGCTGC
Organism: Morpho deidamia; assembly: GCA_947086505.1. Classification (NCBI taxonomy): domain Eukaryota; kingdom Metazoa; phylum Arthropoda; class Insecta; order Lepidoptera; family Nymphalidae; genus Morpho; species Morpho deidamia. The sequence goes on from CAMTZC010000009.1 coordinate 10,678,833, forward strand.
GACGTCGTCTCTCCCCGCACACCCATCCACATGTACCCGTAGTGCACGACCGCAGCTCCCGTGATGGTGCTGGTGAGTTTTACACTGCCCTATTACAGGCTGATAAAAGCTGTAATAGCCCAGAGGTGAGACCATGCAACTCTCTAGAGACGATATGGGTTCAATCCTCGGGCACTAAAAATTATGTGTCTAATTCTTCTTGCGTCGTTTTCCTCATTGCTGAGGGTCGAGACCTTTTCCACGGATCACTCTTGCGGCTTCCAAGGCATCGTGAACTTGAATGGAGAGCGACTTAGTAATTTGGTCGGACCAGCGAGTTGGACTGCGGCCTCTTGCTCTTTTTCCTTCCACCGAACCAGTGATCATCAGTTTCTCCAGGTTGTCTCCAGTCTTCCTAGCTATATGTCCGAAGAATTCAAGGACTCTTCGGAGACACGTAGCTGAGAGTCTGGTGGTTACTCCTATGTTTTTGAGTATCGATGCATTGGTCCGGTGTTCAGTCCAAGATACGCCCAACATTTTACATTTTATCACACGATTTTCGGTAAACGAAATCTTCACCAAGATTTCCTTTACCTAGACCCTGCAAATCTAGAGAATTCTGTTGATATGTGTAACCTACCAATCCGCATTGGAGCAGCGTGGTAGGTCTTAGCTCCAATTCTCTCCAAAAACGGAGAGAGAAGGCCTATGTCTAATAGTATGATATCAACAGGCCCTTACTTTTATAGCCTGACAAGAATTATGAAGAAATATGCTATTCTTACTGATATTATAAATGCGAAAGTTTGTCTATCTGTCTGTTGTCAAAGCTAATCCGCTGGCCCAATATTGATGCAATCACACACAATTCAAGCTTATACACCATGGTTTTATATAGGATTTAAAAAAATAACTAACTTCACTAACTACTACGACTTGAAGCAAAAGACTGCTTGTATTCAAAATTTGTATTTAGTAACATGAACGTAAAGAATGCGATATATTGATAAAATTTCTATAAGCAAATGAAACCCAAAATAAAGTTATGTACAGTATTTATATAGTTATTATCCCAAAGTCCTCAACAGAACAGAAATTTTCTAAATATTGGTAATCAGATTGAACTACATTGAGGCATGACCGGGTTTTGAGATATAACGTAACAATTTTCAGGTATTTCTATCGCTGAAATAGATCAGAGCACACTTCCGCCGGATATTGCAATCGTTAATACGCGGAATGTGGAACCGTTAAATAGGTGAGGTGTTTATTTTTATTCTTATATTGCTCAGACTCTTAAATAAGTGAAGACATATTGATTTGAAACTAAATATAGTGTCAGATACATATTAGGCAGGTGATGACATGAAAATATGTTCATTATTCTCATATTTCTAAAACTCCAGTCAACTTAAATCAGTGATGACATAAGGATTTGAAATTCGGTAGCTAACTTTGGACCAAATAAGAAGGCTTGATGTCCCTCAGAGGGCGTTACTCGGAGGACGTTTGTGTGATCAAATTAAAAACTAATGAGAACCTGTCTCTTCGAATGGGAGTTGTTTTCATATATCATTTCTTATGTTTTGTTTTTTGATAATAATTTCTTACCGAGGTGTCGTAAAAGGCGACTAAGGTAAATGCCGTGTGGTATCCGGCTGCATAGAATAGACCACCCTCATTTCTTACCGAGGTGTCGTAAAAGGCGACTAAGGTAAGTTGACGTCAGGCAGGCGGCCGGTCGTAAAATACGTAGCCAAATCATATGACAACATGTTTGTAACATGTTGTGCCGACCCCACTTAGAGTGGGATAAGGGCAAGAGAATGATGATGTCTTAATAAAGTTCTGTTATTTAAGCGAGAAATCACAGCAACCCAAGCTTACGTTCGATAAGCCGCGGGAGAAGAGCCCAAAGTCATTTCTACGGGAGGCGAAGGAGAAATTGAGGAAGTAAGAATTTAAAAGCTTAATTAAAACGAAAGTTGATGAACGACCGAAAAAGAGATGGTTGGATTGTGTGAAGTATGACATGGATATATAAGGAGTAGCACCAGATTTGACTAATGATAGCAGAGAATGTAAGAGAAAAACATTTTGTGCCGACCACACTTAGACTGGGATAAGGGTAGGAGAATGATCAGTATAGTAAAAGAAAGTAACGAGCTGTTACTATCCCACTGCTGGGCCATAAGCCTCCATCCTCCTTTTTTGGAAAGATGTGGAGCTAAGAACTACCACGCTGCTCCAATATGGAAGGTAGCACATATCTCCAGAATTCTCTAGAGATATGCAGGTTTTTCACGATGATTTCCTTCACCGAAAAGCATGTGATAAATTGCAATTATCAATTAGACATAAAAGTTTTCAATAGGAAAACTCATTAGTGCCTGTCCGGGGTTTTCTCTCATGATTGATGATGAGTATGGTTCCGGTAATGGTTCTGCGAAGGTGAAAGAGTCGAAATCTCTTTGTGTGTTTTTCCCATTAGCAGCAGTACAAGAGAGATACCAATACAAAGAGATAAAAGTCCGAACGCTGTGTTACGAGAAGCCAAGATGCGGCTCCGGAAGCTGGAAATAGAAGCGGAGGCGGTCGAGAAGTCCTATCTGGACTTCAGGAAGCGCCAGTCTGAGCTGCAGGAGGAGAGGCAGAATTTGGTCCTAGCTGAAGGGGCTATAATGAAAAATGTGAAGCAATTAGGTTTGTATTTGTATTTTTAACCCTTTTGTGAATAATATGACACGAAACATTTCTTATTATACACTAGGATTTTACTATTAGTAAAATCCTAGTGTATAATAATGTATAGTACTATGTCAGCTCATCTACGTAACATCAAATCTACCCCGATATCTCTGGTCCACCACTGTATTGTCTTTTTATAAATTGTAATCCTAAGTAAATAAATTATTTTGTCAATTTCAGATCTGATACAACGCAACACGTTGCATAGGTTAAACGCGACTTCGGACTTTCCGATTGAGAATAGATTTAATTATGAAAACTCACCGGAACTAATGAAAAAAGATTTCGACAAATATTTATTAGAATATCAAAAGAAATTTGACATCGGTCTTAAACACTTCCAAAACAAAAATACAGTGTTAGAAAGATTAAAACCGATACCACCTACGTTTTCAAATATTTGCGAAAGCACGGCAGATACTAAAACGAGAAATGATAATTATTTAGAAACACCTTTGATTGAATTTAGAAAATTATACCAAACTCAAAACTTAAATCAAGTTAAAAATATTGATCCTGATTCTGAACGCACAATTTCTACCAATATAGAGAAATCAGAAATTAAAAAAAATATTGAATCGGAAAATGAAATAAATCAATTAAAAATTAGTAAACAAGCCGAATTAAAAATACTTAAAGCGAACATCAATAAAATTTACAATCTTCCTGAAACTATTACTCCTAACAATAATAAAACCGATATTTTAATATCAAATGTAGAAACGGTAAATTTGGAAAATTTAGTAAAGCAAAAGGATAATGCTGAAATAAAGGAAGATAATATTCTTGTATTAGAAGTTGAAAACGTACAAGAAACTAATAATATTGGCAAAACGGAATCTAAACAAGATCTCTTGCTTGTAGTTGAAAGCTCAGTCGATAATATAGAATTTCCTGAACCTGAATATGAGGAAAAGAAAATATCTACACAAATGACGATTATTGTGAGCCCTAAACGTGAAAGTCCACGTTCCGATCAACTAAAAACACAAATGGACGTAACAAAATTAACTGAAAACGATGTTCTGAACGCTATATATCACGCTAATACAAATAAAGAGTTATCTAGTTTAGATATGGAATTACAATTAACACAGGAACGTGTAGAAGAATCTGAAGTAGATAAGGATCTTCTAGAAGCGTATGATTCCTCAGATGTCGACAATTATAACATATACAATAGTATATCTGAAGGCGGTAAGAACTCTCCCATATCGTTGCCAAAAACGTCTGAAGACGAAAACTTTTGGGACTCCTAAATTAGTGATAAATGAAACAAAATAGTTTTAACCACTCATACTTTATTTAATATTCATGTGAATTAAAATATATAAAACCAATCTATTTTTTATTTAGTCATCGAATATAAAAGTACAAACATTTCTTTAAAGTGATGCAAATCACATGAAATAAATGCAGTAACGCTTATTTTCACATAAATGTTATTGTCACGTAAACGGAGAAATTGGAATATTAACGCGTATAAAATGCAACTAGAATATTTAAACAACAAAACCTGATATATACTATGTTGGTTTAAGGCATTTAATAAATCTATATATCTACTTTCATTGAGTTTATGTTGAAAATGATCAAGCCTACACATATTTTACGCAAACATAATAAAAAGTTATTTCAAGCATCCCACTTCTGAATTATTATTCGAGGTTTTATGGGCGTGGGTTTGTGAAACCTGTCGTAAATATTATTAATAGTGGTCAGATTGAGACTATATAAGAATACGAATCAATTTCTACGTTACTTTTTAGTGTGGATCATATTGAACACAGAAAAAACTTTGAGAATATTTTATAGGCCCTGAACCATAAATAGTAAATTTCAGGTTCTATCCTTAATCTAACACAAACAAAACTAAGCCAACTATGATATATAGTACAAAATATGAGATTATCTTGCCTTAATATTCTCTTGTATTATACAGAAACAATTGACTATACAGAAATTTAATACAATTAATCATATACAGATAATAATATGTTTATTTTATACGAAAAACGAGCTTTATGAGTATTGGTGAGCGATGTGTAGAGAGGATTTCCATAGGATTTATCTTATTGGATATTAAAGCAATATAGATTAGTATATAATAGTATTAAAGTGAAATTGAAATAAGTCGTTTATGGAAGACCCAAACAACGGTTATTCCAATAGTAATCGGTGCTACTGGAGTAGTAGCTAAAAGTATATCAAAATATGTGGATTGGCTTGATTTAGGCATTAATATTACTATCCTGCAAAAACAAGCAGCAATACACACACTGACCATACTGAGCAAAGTTTTAGGAGATACCATATTCATAACTCACCAGACAGACATGAAAATCACCCACAACGCCCATCAGATACACAAAACATGCAAAATACACATAAAAACACGACCACTTTACAATCGCCAAACAACACAATCACCCACTGAATCAAACACAACTGACTTACAACACATACATACTCATAAAAAAAGGAAGAAACGAAGAAGACAAAACAAAAACACACGTCATAATATCTATATTAGAGCACCGATTTTGGACAAATGAATATCTTTTTTCCTGTGGGTAATGGAACGAGATATTTATTAAAACCGACGCTTGAAACGTCGAGTAAAGAAGTAGTATTAAAGTGAACTAATTCAAAAATTGGAAAATATCGAGTTAGAGATATTGTAATCCTTATTTCAATGCCAATTTTAATGTCATAGTTATAGTAGTCTTAATGTTGTTTTCTCCTTTTTTAATGTTTTCATTATTCTCTAGTGTTTATTTTTAGGTTTATAATTTGTGACTTTGTAACTAAGAATGATGTGTTCTTCTTTAATTGGTACTACATACTTAATTTAAAACTATATGGGATATATGTTGAATGAGTTATCGTGTATTTGAATAAAAAATAAATAAATAAATCAAGCTATGAACTATTTAAAAAACTAGTTTTTTCTTGCTCTCCCAAGTTATGGGTCCCTTTAAGTCACGAGTTTTGCCACAAAACAACTATTTTTAAATAAGTTCAATTTAAGAATAAGCGTTTGATACATTAGTAGTAGATTGGAGTTCAGAGCAAATATTTAGCAAAGATAAAAAGTACAGAAAGCTACAAAGTGACGATATGAGAGAATAATGATATGAGATTCAATATAATTATTAAACATTTTATTGTGTACCCTCTTAAACAATTCAATGATAATTGCAATAAAATTTGTGAAGTTACTAAAATTGTATAGAACTTTTACTGTATTTACTCATTTGAATGATTGACTGAAGATTTTCAATTCAATTTGTAGTGGATTCTATCTCCTGCCATGAACTCTGATTGCGACTCAATAGAAGACGTAAATGAAATTGTATTGCTTTTTCATACCATGACGTCTTAAAGACGCACACTTTAAGTCGTTGCCGAATGAACGTTCGGAATGCGTCCTAAGAACATGTGAGTAAAAGAGACAGAGTTATCCATAGTTCATATAACGTTATCCTTTTCAAACATTACGACCCCAATGCAATCCACACTTCATGGTACGAAAAGAAAGCGGTTCGCGTCGTTTACGTCTCATATTGAGTCGCAATAAGAGTTTATGGTAAGCCTGCTGACGATTTTATTATTACTTTTGTATTATGGATCTCCGTAAAGTAACGGCTAATTCTATAAAGCACGTAGATAAGTCATAAAGCTCATGATTCGTTTAATTTCGATAATAACAGTAAATAGAAAAAATTTACACCCCTTATTCGTAAAAAATAACCAACCTACAGCACATACAGTAGTAGTAGTAGTTTATATATATTTTTTTATGAATACTGGGTTTAAAAACATTTAACACATTCGCATTTCACTATTGTATTTAATATCAAATAGTTATCTACAATTGAAATGACGCAAATCTTTTTTTCAATTAATTTTTATCACAAGTTTCTGAATGAAAGTGATGTGAACCTAAATAGAAGACTAATCTTTATGAAATGGAGTTGCCCTAATACGAACGATTATTTGTTAAAATTTTATGCTTTTATTACGGTTTTATACAGTTTTTTCTGATTTCGCGGTCACTTTAAATATTAGTATGATATTAAACGGGAACGAGCAACAATAAAATTGGTTAACACTAAGAAAGATTTCACCGACGCAATATTTAGTCTAATATATATTAAATACTAGCTTCGTCCACGTGGAAATCAGAGTATCACGAATGTTTTCCCGAATATAAATTTTGAACATAAAAGTGGTTATTGTAATTAAACTATAGTAGATAGAGACACGCTATCGCGGACTTTTTTGTAATATTTTATAGATTATAGATCTAAGAGGAAATAAACTAAAGTGATGTACTCTCTAGTACATTACTTTAGTTTATTTCCGCTAGTTTATGCAGCGCACACGACTAAAGTTCTCAGAAACGAACCAATTTAGGTAAAAATAGACCATATTTAACAGGCTAATGAGCACATATAACGCACTTAGTTATAAACTTGCTCGCCTGGTTTAAGTTGTTAAGATTATTAGTAACAGCAAATATTTTAGTAGTTTTTCATTTTCTTTTAATATTTCCTTTTTATGTAACTGTATAATCCTCTTTTTTATTGATATTAAGTATTTTTGTACCTAACTTATTATGAAAATGCTGTACTCGCCTTAAAAAAAGTGTTTTAGAACATGATTTAAAGTCAAGTGTCTTTTGTAACATGCTATTGGCTTGTCATAATAAATAAATAAATAAATAAACCTATTCAAAACAATTTACATAAAACGGTAATGTACTATTAACCTAAGCCTTCCGGAAGAAATTTAAGTAAAAAACCGTAGAAAAACCGATTACATATAGACAGACAGTTTTAGGGGACTTTTATTTATAATAAGTATAATTTTAATTTTAATATTGTTCACGTCACTTCCACTCAACAATTAAAAATAGATTTCTTGATACAAAAATAATTGTCAGCATATAATATTAAAATGAAAAAGTGCAAATTATAATGAAAATTGGTAATCTAGCGTACTACGAAACACGTGCGGTTAATAAACATAAATGTCTGATAACTAATGTATTATGTGAAACTTATCACCAAAATTATATATCAATAAAATGTGAAAATAAGAAAAATCCAAATAATAATGTCAATACATACCGAAATAATTATCATTTATTATATTAATTCCTAGATATCTTAAACCTATATGATTGCTTTCAAAATTTTTGCACTTTATTTAGTTTAATCCGACCGCACATTTCCTATTATTGAATCCGATATATGAAAATATACTTAAAGTTAGGAAATATGAATAAATATTTTATAGGCGGTGTTCAGTATTCTAAACGATGTTTTCTTACACATAAAACGTATACGACATGTTATTATCCCAGTCTTGGCAATGACTTCTTGTCGTAAATTTAGAAAGATAGGTAAACATAACAAATGCTCTTAAATGATTTATAGAAGCAGGCGTTACTTTGCGGAATTCCATATTACAAGCAATATAACAGAACTAACTACTTTGCTATAATCTGCACGGGTTAAGTGAATGCATGCAAAGCCAATGTGTATGAAGCAGGCAAAATCTACGCACCTTATACATGCAGGACAAGCCACCACATGCACCCCAAGGCGCAATTCACCAGCAACAACGCACACAAAAGCAGCACACACACCCACCACCACAATCTCGACGATCGTTTCGCCCCGAAACCGAATCGACCAAAAATCGACGATTTTTGTCGTGGAGCCTATCCTCCTGATGATGCTTCGGTTTCGGGGCGAAACGATCGTCGAGATTGTGGTGGTGGGTGTGTGTGCTGCTTTTGTGTGCGTTGTTGCTGGTGAATTGCGCCTTGGGGTGCATGTGGTGGCTTGTCCTGCATGTATAAGGTGCGTAGATTTTGCCTGCTTCATACACATTGGCTTTGCATGCATTCACTTAACCCGTGCGGATTATAGCAAAGTAGTTAGTTTGGTTATATTGCTTGCTCTTAAATGTATAAATAATAAAAATTGAAAATATTATGTCCATTCAATTTGCATACAAAATTCATAGATACATGTAAAAAAAAGCTCTGTAACTTAAGCTATAATGAATTTAAAAACGACGGCTGTGCGTTTTAGTTGAAGCAATTAAATCCATGTGTATATTTAATAGCGCCACGGGAGTCGTACTAACTTCTACATATCCTACCCAGATCACTATAATAATCATCAACCTAGACGTCAATTTTTTGAAAAATATTTTAAATGCTGTAACACATCAGTGATATTCTAATCACGTCTAGTGAGTGACATCGCAGACTAAATTAATTTATTTATACTGTTAAATAAACATTTGAATGTTTGAAGATGTTTGCTTGTCTCATTTTAAAGCTTTTTTTTGAAAAAGATGTTTGCTTGTCTCAATTTAAAGCTTTATTTCATGCACTAACCTGCAGTTCAAAACGGCACGGACATTTAACTTAGGACGCATAATCGAATCCCGTGGCATCTTAAAATTGAATTTCAACATGTATTTATATTTACTACTCATGTTCCTCTTAATAAGATTAGTCGTTAAAAGTATTTAAAAAAAAAGGATTAAATTACACATAGAAATTTCATCTCACATAAAAAAAAAGTTATGATTAATTCTAACATAACTTTTTTAATACTTTTTCTAACTTTTGTACTATAAAATCCCACAATGTAACGCTTTTTTCTATAAATTATTAATCTTTTATTTTTTGTTTTTAAATTATATTGAAATCTGATTAACTTTTTTTTCCTATAATAGACAGCTGGGTTTAGAAGAATTAAATTTAATTTTTTGTTTGCATTTATTATAAATTAATTAAAATAATTTTCTTCTTTCGTAATGTTAAATTATAAAATTTATGTAATCGGATCCACAAAATCGGTAATGTGCGGTCGGCTCAGTCAATCAAATTTAAACACATCACCAAAATTTCCAATTCGAGCATCATTTATATTACATATAAAAAATAGAAAAAGAACCTTAAAGTAGGACTATAATGACTTGTATTTTTAATTGTTATAAATAATTAAAAAATATCTAAGTGAAGTAAAAATATTATTTGAGTCTTTCGCGAAGTTTCTATTCAAAATCCAAAACTGGCGTTAAGTCCGACGTTTTTTGAAACCAGCGCGGACCGCGGCGAGTTCGGACCGGTCACTCGAAGCCAATTTGAAACCTGCAGTAGTTTAAAATACCTCTTTTATGTACAACACAACGAAGTGTTGGAACAAACTTCCACCGCCACTGCGCAATCTGAAGTCCATCATCATCCTCCTGCCCTTATCCCACTCAAACATGTTGTCACAAGATTTCGCTTCGTATTTTACGCCCGGCCGCCTGCCTGACGTCAACTTACCTAAGACGCCTCTTACGACACCTCGGTAAGAAATGAGGGTGGTCTATTCTATGCAGCCGGATACCACACGGCATTTACCTTAGTCGCCTCTTACGACACCTCGGTAAGAAATGAGGGTGGTCTATTCTATGCAGCCGGATAACACACGGCATTTACCTTAGTCGCCTCTCACGACACCTCGGTAAGAAATGAGGGTGGTCTATTCTATGCAGCCAGATACCACACGGCATTTACCTTAGCCGCCTCTCACGACACCTCGGTAAGAAATGAGGGTGGTCTATTCTATGCAGCCGGATACCACACGGCATTTACCTTAGTCGCCTCTCACGACACCTCGGTAAGAAATGAGGGTGGTCTATTCTATTCTGCCGGATACCACACGGCGTGCAATCTGAAGTCGATATAACAATTGAATGGCAACTACACACAAACTATATACATAACTATACACAACAAATTATACTTATTAAATAAGCAAAAACAGATGTAAAATCATTTTATCATCAGCTTATTAGTATTAAAAGAACTCATACAACACTGTGCCTTAATTTATCTATAAATATGAAAAAATAAAAAATGATAAGTTTATGATAAAAAATAATAAATATAGGTCACAAAAGTGATGATAAAATTATTTTAATACAATCCGCGATAAAGTAAATAGAAAGTATATATGATGCTGAATGTATAGTGGACTATCTGTTTTTCGCCCTGCAACCGAACCTAACGATTGTTGAGTTTGTGATAGTGTACGTGTGTAGTGCTTGTGTATTGTGGTGGCGGTGGTGGGGGTTTGTGCGTGTGCTTTTACGGATCGGGTATGAAAAACCGGATAGTCCACTGTACATTTAGCATTATATATATGTATTATTTACTTTATCGCGGATTATAGCAAAAAAAAAATATTATTACTTTTGAATGTCTACAGACCTGAAGTGGCAGTGTTCGGTCGTTTTTCGAGTCCTTTGATTCCTTCAGGTCCTTCCGTGGTGTGCTGCTCAGGGTCCTGGATCGGCAGAGGCGAGGACTGTCACCCACGGACCACGAAATACAGGACGTTGTGCTGTCGTCTAAATGTGACGGTGGGTGCCAACTGGAATTTTTTTTATACAAGCTTTACCTGCGACTTTCTGCGCGTCATCTTAAAATTCAAAATATGGGGGATATTCTAGACTTTTATTCGGTAGATCAAAAATAATGGAGATTTTTTTCCTATACTCCGCAGTTTTAGGTACTTAACTAAACATGTAAAAAAAAGATTATTTTTAGTAGGCAGATCACAACACATTACATTACCCTAAATATTATTGTTACGAACAGACGGAAAGAGTTCGTAATGCGTATGTCATAAAGCTCAAATTGGACCGGGGCAATTTACGAACATGCAAGAAGACTAAACTATACGACATAGGGTTCAAATTCGCTTGACGTTGTTTACTATCTCCCCAAGGAACTGCGTGTGATTAAGGTCGTAAGCCATACAGCCAATGAAAAAAATATTTACATAGACATTTTTAATATCTGAAATGTAATTGTTAATAAAATGAAGCTCATATATTTTTGACATAAATATTTGAAATTATTATGTTTACAAAAACGTAATTAAGGAATCTTTATATATTTTTTTGGTCTATTTATACTAAAAATGGAATCTAGCGCTGTTTAGGCAATTAAAAAAGTAACAAGTTGACAATGATATGTTCCGTTTAAGGCAATAACTACTTTAATACCATTATAAATATTATCCTACTAATATTATAAATGCGAAAGTGAGTATGGATGGATGTTTGTTACTCTTTCACGAAAAAACTTTTAGACGGATTTGGATGAAACTTTATAGTTATATAGGTTTTACATGGGAATAACATATAGGCTACAATTTGTAATGATTTTATGTAATATGACGATACATGTCAATAAAGTCCGAAAAAATCTGGCCTCTGAGAGCTATCTCGGCGTACGCTGCCTAAACCATTAAAGTTACAGAAAGGTGATGTACCGTAGTATTGTTTGTCTTTAATAGTTCTAAATAAAAGTCCGCGACAACATATATCTATCTTTTATGTGGAAGTCACTATGACCAAAATTGTTGATCATAAATTAAATTAAATTAGATACTGTGGCAGACAAAATTTCTAGCGAGCGAAGCCGCGGGAAAAAACTAGTTATTAATAAAGTTTTCTAACATATTCCCATTGAAAGTTCATAATATGTATAGTGATATTTAAACAAAAAAAACCTAGGAATTTTTCTGCTTAATTCTGGCAGCCATCTTTAACTAAGAATAAATTGTTTACCTGTCCCTCTCTGAGGGCTCGTAGAGCGACACAGTGTGCCTCCATCGATAGATATTCGGGAATGTTTCCGGTGTTATGTGACATTCGGACACGGCGTCGAACACCAAACGATCCGTTTTAGTTGGCTCTTCGCTGAAATAATAAATCTTTGATATAAAAAACATTCACGGGCCCGTTGGGTAGTGACCCTATCTTCAGCTCCGCGGGTCGCGGGTTCGATTCCCGTCGAGAGCCAACATTTTCTATAAACAAATTGTTGGTTCTTCGAGCCTGGGTGTGTATTTGTATTTAAGTATGTATTTAAAATTATATATGTAGTATACCAGTTGTCCGTCACCCATAACACAAGTAATTTATAAAATTAGGTGTTACTTTGCGGAGATCCATAATACAAAAGTAATAATAAAATTATTTTGCTATAATCTGCGATACAGTAAATAGAAAATATATAGTGTTAAATGTATAGTGGACTATCCGTATTTTCATACCCGATACGTGCAGAATTCGTAAAAATACATGCACGAACCTCCACCACAATACACAAGCACTACACACGTTCACTAACACAAACTCAACAATCGTTTCGCCCCGCAACCGAAGCATCATCAGGAGATAGACCTACTCGAAAAAATCGCAAAGCTTTGCGATACTTTTGCATAACACAAGTATTAAGTTACTTACTTTGGGGACGGACGACCGTGTGTGTAAATGTCCCATATATTTATTTATTTCATAGGATAGATATCTCACCCGTATATAAATGGTTCGGTGATGGCTCTATCGCTGGCGTCCTGCATCAGCTCATCATCAGAGTCCTTGGAAGGGTCTTCCGAGGCCGTCTCGTAGGCGTCTTCGCCTGCCGACTGACTGGACGCAGCCGAATCATCGTCTGAAATCTACAGACAATATGATTTGAATTTGAATAACACAAGTGGCTGAGCTCAATTGCTGTTATAGCCCAGCAGTGAGACCATGGGACTCTTTCAAACTTCTACTAAAAAACCGGTTTTCAAATTCCATAATTGTCTCCAAAAAACTAAATTTCTGATGATGTTATCCTCTTTATTAGCGATAACGGCCAACTCAGCATCGACAGCTAATGTCTCTAATGTTTTATTGGTGTTTTGGATATATTAGATAAGGGTAAAAAATCTGGGGTTTATAAAATAGATTGTCCTGAGTGCAACGGTACATATGTAGGTCAGACTGGCCGAAGTTTTGCGGTTCGATTCCGGGAACATATGGCTGCGTTTAGGAATAATAAACCACAAAATTCTAATTTTGCAAAACATTTGCGGGAAAGCGGTCATAAAGTGCCTAATGACCATTCATTTAATATTCTCCACACTTGTGATAAGGGACTCTGACTCAATACGTTAGAGCAACTTGAGATAATAAAAAATAACAATGGTCACTTAATTAACGAGCAAGTAAATGTATCTAATTCCGTTTTGCTACATGTGTTCGGAGGGGAGGGTATTGGTGGGGGTTGAACTATTTAAGACTGCTTGTATGGGTAGCGCGGCGCATTACGATTTTTGTCGTGGAGCCTATCCTCCTGATGATGCTTCGGTTTCGGGGCGAAACGATCGTCGAGATTGTGGTGGTGGGTGTGTGTGCTGCTTTTGTGTGCGTTGTTGCTGGTGAATTGCGCCTAGGGGTGCATGTGGTGGCTTGTCCTGCATGTATAAGGTACGTAGATTTTGCCTGCTTCATACACATTGGCTTTGCATGCATTCACCTAACCCGTGCGGATTATAGCAAAGTAGTTAGTTCTGTTATATTGCTTGTAATATGGAATTCCGCAAAGTAACGCCTGCTTCTATAAATAAAAAAAAAACCCCGGTTTTCGAATTCCATAATTGTCTCCAAAAAACTAGGGTTTAGGGTTATAGGGGCAAAACCGACAAACCCTAGTTTTGACTATAAATCTTATCTCACTACCCATTTCAACCAGGTAGCATACTAGACATCTTAACCAAATCTATCTAGGCATCTCAATATTCTCACCTCAGCTTCCACAACTTGACACTTGGCCACGTCGATGCTGTATAAGATGGGAGCACTGTCACCTGCAGGCGAGTTCACACTGACCGGCTTTTCTGATTCGTTGTTCTGTAACTTGCCATCACCTACAACATCAAATTCAAATTCAAATTCAAAATATAATTTATTCAAGTAAACTTGTAAACAAGTGCTTTTGAATCGTCAACTTTACTGCTGGTTCGGTAAGCTGTTCCTACCGAGAAGAGCCAGCAAGAAACTCGGCGGTTGCTCTTTTTAAAATATAAATCTTAAAACTAGTTACATTTAGTTATTACTATCTTGTACAGGGTAGAAGTGAACCTATATCCACACATCCTTATCATACAAGTAATCTTCAACAGTATAGTAGGCTTTCTGTACCAGCCTCTTTTTAACAGTATTTTTGCTGCTGTAATGTCATGGCCAAAATTGATTTCGCAATTTTATTATAGAATCTTATACCCAAACCCATAAACGATTTACGTACTTTTGCTAGGCGCAAAGCAGGAGTCGCAAGCTTATGTCAGTGCCTACTTTGTCTATTATATACATCACCTATCGTTTTATAATTCTTTATATTTTTATAACTTGCCATCACCTACGACATCAAATTCAAATTCAAATTCGAGTGCTTTTGAATTGTAAACATCTACTGCTGGTTCGGAAAGCTGTTCCTACAGAGAAGAACCAGCAAGAAACTCAGCGGTTGCTCTTTTCCAACAATAATTCTTATTACTAGTTACATATAGTTATTAATGTCTTGTACAGGGTCGAAGAGAAGCTATATCCACGCATTATCGTCTAAGTAATCTTCAATAGTATAGTAGGCTTTCTGAATTAGCCTTTTTTAAATAGTATTTTCAAACAGCTGTGATGGTAAAGTTAAAGTAGATTGTCGATTATTTATACTAACTTTATTATTTTTATGAAAACATTAAACTTTCGCATTTATAATATTAGTAGGATTATGAAATCAAGACATATTAAATTACTAAGACTTACCTATATCCTGATCAAACGTCAGCCTCCGAATATAGCTTTCACTCTTTGGACTCGTCGACAACAGCGACCTGTTCTTCCTGAACGACGCATTCTTCTTACTATTCCTCTCGGACACCTCGATCTTCCAATCACACCTGCATTTCCCAACACTCTCCCAAATCTCCCCGCACTGCGTCTCAAATACAGCTGGTCCTTTAACATCTATCTCAGTCAACTCCTCGCAAAGGAAACTAGCCATACACCTAACATGGCCATTTATAACATGATCCATCTTAACTTTGTTCGTCCCATAACTAAAAGGTTTCCTATCTTCATCCGAGCTGAAGATATCGTCATTAGGACAACGGAGTTTCACTAAAAACTCTACAAGATTATTTATATCGTCTAATTCTTTTGTCTGCTGTTTCAGATTGAATACCACTATTTGTGCCAATCTCGAATGGATCTGGGAGAAATTGATCTCTTGGAACCATTCGTCGTCCATGTACGTGTATATTGTGCGTTGGAGATGTTTCGCTTCAGATTTTAATGACTGTCCAGCTACTTCCGGTTCGGCTGTTAGTGAAAATATTAAGGCATCAGCGATCCTCTTCGCGAACACTTGGCACGTCCTTTCTATGCACATCAACTGACTGACTCTGTGATTTGTAACTGGAGAATCTCCATTAGTTGTCACTAATGGCTTTGGGTTCGGCTGTCTGCAGAGACGTTGTCTTATTGGATCAGTTTTCTTCCAGAGTGGAGATTTGTCTGTTATTTTAAACGTCTTCATTGCAACACAGAGTTCCGACATCGGACTCAAACCATTATCTGGGGCAGGGCTTAGATGGGTGTTGCCCAAACTAATTCTCGAAGCAGATAAGTCATCTTTGTTGTGGGATTGGTTAATGCTGTCACTATATGCGAAGGAGTAGGCAGTTTCGTATTTCACTTTCAAATAATTCTCTAATAGAGCAAGGCCCTCTGGTGATCTGAGGTCTGTAAAAGTGTCTAGGAAAGGCCAATATTCCTTCCAACCCACACTCATTTCTTCTGCTAGATTCCTATAAAATATTGATTATAAATATATAATTATTGGCGCTCAATCAATCAAGGTCAAATCAGTGTGGCAATGTGATAATTACCTTCCAACAGCTTCCAATCCCTTCGTCATCTCTTTCAACCTGAACGAGGGTCTGGCGGACCTCGGAGGTGTTTTCCATCTACGTCGAAAGGATTCAGCGTCATTTGCCTCCATCGGACCGGCGTAGGCGCGTATTTCGTACCGGGGTGAGAGTGGATCTTGATTTAGCTCCTAATTTTGAAACAGAGAAAATACACAAATACTTTGAAATAGTATATCAAGTATCGAAACTAAAATAGCAACGAGTGAGGATGACTTGGAACCTGACTTTTGGAGTTAAAGTGTCGGTTTATAGGCTAACCGTTCTCACTAAATCACCGTTCTCGTCCTACTTCCGCACCCTTGTGTCTCGCTGGTGACGACCCTATTAAATGGTTAGTTATCCTGTGCCAAGACCTATGTTGGCAGACTTACCCACTATGTAGACTGAACACCTCAAATAAATCATAGGGGAATAGACGGGGACAGAATAGAGCGGCGCAAGGCCTATGGCCAAAATAGGACATCCATTACTCAAAAATATAAATATACTCTTTTACTAGTGATATCGTTAAGTTTATAATATGTACTATAAGGGGTAATTACAAGAAGTCGTTGCAATAGTGCGTATTACGAGTGCGGCCGATGAATAACGAACACAACCGATGGGGTTGTCAAGGCAACGCCTAACAACGAATAGTGGTTGCCATGAAGACGGAATAACAAGGAGCCATCTTGTGTGATGTGACGCGTGTTTTGTATTGTTGTATTAATTGCGAATAAGGAAGTACATGTTGAGGATTGAGGATTCATTAAAACTCACTTCTGAACATTCTTTAACAGTACATAAAAAAACAGTTTATTACTTACAAAATGATAGATGCTGTGAGACCGAGCGATTCTTTCGAGAGGTTACTGAGTATTAGGAGGCAGGGGGTAATTAATGAGTTATTCTGATTAAACTTATCTCTAATTGATAATTGCAATTTAACACACGATTTTTGGTGAAGGCAAACATTATGAGCAAACCTGCATATCTCTAGAGAGTTCTGGGGATATGTGTCACATTGGACATTGGACCAGCGTAGTGGGTCTTAGCATCAATCCTTCTCAGAAGTGGGATAGTAACAGCAACTTTTACTTACAAAATAACTACTGATTATTATAATCACCGCCGCCGTCTTCTTGATAATTAACTGATAAGAAATTTTTGATTTTGAGTTTATCGGCAGGGGACTTTTCATTTGTTTACTTAGGAACAACCAGTGGCATTTACATTAAACCACTAAATTAAACTAAGTACACCACAAAAGGCATTAAATGCACTGCTTTTGCGTTACAGCACGTCATTATACATAAGGACAAAAATGAAAAACTAAATGTGAAACTACGGCTCCAACATCTGGATCTTAAGATTTTTTTTAAACTTTATATGTATGTATGTATTAGGAATGTTACGGAGGTCGGTTTCCCGAAACCGGAGATTTCATATTTGAATTTTCGGAACCGAAGTCGGAACCGAAGTCGGAATCGGAGTCGGAGGCGGAGGTTTCTACTTCCGCCTCCTTCATTATTAGTTTAAAATTGACCCGTAAACTGTACTTAGACAATATGACCACCACGATTTGAATAATTGAATACTTAAGCGCGTCTAACCATTGATACTGAAAATAAACGAACGAGAGTTGCGCGTGAGAGGGGAGATACCCCCCGGGCAACAAATTACAACTTGTAGCTGCACGTTCTGTCCGAATTCGCATGATAGTTTCACCTTCGTTATACCTCCGACTAAAATTTACTGGAGTCGGAGTCGGAGTTGTGAATTCAATCGGAGGTTCCGACCTTTCGGAACCGAAGTCGGGGCTCCGTAACATCCCTAGTATGAATATTATTGACGCATGAATATTACTCACGGGCGGTTTTGTGGGGGTGAAAGGCCTTCCTATAGTCGGGGCTCCACTATCGTCCTCGCTGTGCAGCACTGGAACGTAATACCGTTCCTGCAGCATCACCTTGATGCGAGGTATCGTTTTAGGAGACGCGGGAGATGAGCGGCTGCAGATTATCTGTAAGTAAAGTAAGTAAAGTAGCGGCCTGTTACAATCCCACTGCTGGGAATAGGCCTCCTCTCTCCGTTTCTGGAGAGAAGGGTTGGAGCTAAGACCTACCACGCTGTTCCAATGCGGATTGGTAGGTTACACATATCCCCAGAATTCTCTAGAGATATGCAGGTTTCCTCACGATGTTTTCCTTCACCGAAAAGCGTGTGATAAATTGCAATTATCAATTAGACACATGAGTTTTAATAGAAAAACTCATTGCTGCCTGCCCGGGTTTGAACTCGTGTTCCCCTCGAAAGAGTTGCACGGTCTCACCGCTGGGCTATCACAGCAATTTTCTTTCCATCAGATTATCTGATGGAAAGAAAATTTTAGTCAATTAGGCGATATCAATTTGTTTTATTTATTTGTTTATGTACCACTAGCAATGCCCCGAGGTTTCACCCGCGAACATTCCGACCTCGTGGTAGTGGAAAGTCTATGAAGTCGGACTATAGACTATTTTTATAAATTGGAAGTTTGGTCCTGAGAGTTATCAATATTTAGGCAAAGGAAATTTTTAACGGAAGGTATTCATAGGTACACAAATACAATACGATACAATTGTTATGGCGTTATTTTCTTTATGTTAACATTTTTAAATTCGCTGATGACCGATTTTAATAATTTTAATAAAAGTATTTTATAGGTATTGAAACAGTTTTTAATAAAATATCATTTAGCGGAAAGTAATAATAAAATTATTTTGCTATAATCCACGATACAGTAAAAAGAAAATATGAACTACTCAAAACATAATAGGGCCCACCACGTTTTTTTGCATTAATTTTAAAATACATACAATTATTCAGTTTTTCTGATTACATATGGTTAAAGTAGGGATTATCCAATAGCATAATTTCTTTATTTTTTTTAACTTAAACACAAAGAACAGTTTTGTACGAAATTTCGGTAAAATAATGAGATTAAATAAGTTAACATTTTATCGTTCTATTGGGACCATATGTTGAGAAATCCTTAGTTTAGAAGCGTGGGGTTCCTCCTCTACTCTGTACGCACTTCCCTGAGTCTATTTGGAATATTTTCGATAGGATGCACTATGTTTTGTTGCAGTATTTGCTCCTAACACAATTTTAGTGCGTTTATTAGCTTTTCTTGAATATGACGCTCCTGTAATTTTCTTTGAGGCTTTCTTTCAATTGATCTCATAAATGTTCGATGGGATTGAGGTCGAAACTCATGGCTGGCCATGGCAAAATTGAAATATTGGCATCAGAAAGTGCATTCTGTGTTGAACGCGCCATGTGAGCACGAGTGTTGTCTTGCATTAAAACAAAGTAAGCGTCAATTCTTTGTGAAAATGAAACAATACGAGGGCGGACTATCTGTTCGACGTAACTAGAGGCCGTTACGGTACCTCCATCCAGAATAACCAGCTCTGTTTTACCTAGTAAGCTTATTCCACCTCAAACCATGACACTTGCACCCTCAAAGCGGCCAATTTTATGGATGCATTGATGTTCTGAAAAACGTTCTCCTTCCCTTCTCTATACACATACTCCTCCATAGGGACTATAATACTTGATTTTACTTTCGTCCGTTAAGAGTATGGATCTCCAGTTATCCATTGTCCAATCCAAATGTTCATGTGCGAACCTTAAGCACGCTGAACCTTTGAGCCTACCAAAAGTCCTCTGGAACATTGGCCATCTTCTTGGAGTCGATTTCGAATAGTTTGATCGCTCACTTGTCTTCCATTAGACTACCGTAATTGATTTTGTAGCGCTCGGATGGTGATTGCACACTCCCGATGGGCAGTTAATCTGTTATTTCTGTCGTCCTGCTCCATTTTGGCTCTCGCTCTCCCTGATCCAGATCTTCTAGCAATACTTAAGGTCTCTTAATAGCGTTCCTACAGGTTTCGGATAGCTCGTTGGTACACACTGACGCTTGTTGCAACAGATCTCTGAGAGTGCCCTTCCTGAAGCGTAGTAACTGCTCTAGCTGCAGTATCCACGTTCATATGACGACGAGGACCAGGCATATTGATTAGAACTAGCGCCGTAATCAAAGGAAATGGTTTACTAAATAAACTTCAACAGTAACGTTAAGAATACGACTGAGAGCGCGAGGGAAAAAAATATGCATTTTTTTAGCCCTACACTTTACTTGACTACTTACTTGAAAATAATGTTAAAGTTATCGTTAGAAACGTTGGGAACAGACTCCTAAACATGTCAACTATACGTTTAAGTAATTGAGTCATATTACAATAGCCGTGTAAAAAAATTTGTGAACAAATTTGTAGATCGAGGCGGGGTGGGCCCTATTTTGTTTTGAGTAGTTTATATAGTGCTAAATGTATAGTGGACTATCCGTTTTTTCATACCCGATACATGTAGGATTCGTAAAAACACATGCACAAACCTCCACCACTGCCACCACAATACACAAACACTACACACGTTCACTATCACAAACTCAACAATCGTTTCGCCCCGCAACTGAAGCATTATCAGGAGATAGACTCCACGACAAAATCGCAAAGCGCTTTGCGGTTTTGTCCTGGAGTCTATCTCCTGCGAGTTTGTATTATGGATCTCCGCAAAGTAACGCCTAATTCTATAAATTAATCATTTAGCGGGATAAGGATTAATACGGAGAAGTAAATATTGTGGTTTGATTATTGTCGCCACTTTTATCAACATTTACATTGTAAAAAAGTAGTTATATTGGCATTACTATAATAGTTAGATATATTTTATCGCGGACTTTTTTGTGGATATTGATACGTTCTATAATACTGTTGAACATTTTTTTGTTCTATCATCAATAGTTTCCGCAGCGCACGCGATGAAAGATTTTTACGACTCAATTTTTCACACATATTACAATTTTATTAGGAATCCTTATATTTTAAAAAACGTTATAGCCTATGTTGCTCAGTGAAGAAGTATCTTTCCAATGGTGAAAGAAGTTTTGAAATCGGTCCAGTAGTTTTTGCGTGAAACCATTACAAAAGTATGTTTGTAGTAACGGCCGTTTTTGGAGAGAAGGGTTGGAGCTAAGACCTACCACGCTGCCCCAATGCGGATTGGTAGGTTACACATATCTCCAGAATTCTCTAGTGATATGCAGGTTTCCTCACGATGTTTTCCTTCACCGAAAAGCGTGTGATAAATTGCAATTATGAATTAGACACATGAGTTTTAATAGAAAAACTCATTGGTGCCTGCCCGGGTTTGAACCTATGTTCGTCTCTAGAGAGTCGCACGGTCTCACCACTGGGCTATCACAGCTTTGGTGGGCATAGTAACAAGCTGTTACTTTTACCCAACAACTTTTTTATCAAAACACATTACATCCATAATCCATTACAACATGGCGAATATATTTGACCAAGTCTTCTCTTTCCAAATCTTAACAGTTTTCAATAACAGTAACGTTAACAGACATGTATTGTATTATTATTAATACTATTTCCAATTTACGACAATTTTAAACTACCAATATACTATTCCAATTTCCCCACAGTACTACACGTGTCTTGTCAGCTCAGTCACTTAGCATCGGTGAATCTCAATCACCAGCCAGAGTTAGAAAGGCTGACAATAGACATAGTTACATAAATATACATTTATTATTTATGTCTTAAAGCAACCACAGTGACAAGTACGCCAGTGTACTTCAGGAAAATCATACCTGTCTCAACAGCTTAGTCATTTCGCAGACAGTGAAACTCAATCACTCGCGACCATTGATAGGCTGACACCAGGAATACTTTACATAATCATCAAACAATAAATAACTGCCGTAGCCGCTGGTCTCAACCACTTGCGCTAGTGAGCCCAGCTATAAACAATACAAAGTTATTTTGGTACCACCATACGAGAACAATATTCACTTTTAAGTCTAAGTGAAGTCAATTACAATGTGATTGATATTATATCGTATCTAGGTGAATCTACACAAGAGTAACATTAATAAAATTCCACTAAGTCTTTTGATTTAATAATCAAAAGACTGACAATATCTTCTAACTGTTAAAATACTTTTTAAATTATTAAAATCCGACATCCCAATCAAAAGATTTTACGAATTTAAGAATGTAAATCGAAATCAAATAATGCCATAACAAACCTAACCTACCGTTATAGCAGGGCCTGCACTTGGTGAGCTAAGTCTTATTCCAAGAATACTAATGATACCCATTTTTTATAATTAAATAATCTACAAAATAAATCTATAGTCCGATTTCGTAGACTTTCCACTACCACGAGATCTGTATGGACGCGGGTGAAACCGCGGGGTTTTGCTAGTACTTTATAAAATTATTGTGTTAACTTACATCTTTGGCCACTTCACCGTATTTGTTCCTCGCGTTCTTGTTGCACTGCGGAAAAGATGTCAGCACGTCCACGACGCTCTCGGCACCGTATTTTGCAGCAAAATGTAGCGGTGTTTCGTTCATCGCCTTGTCTGGTGTGTTCAGGTATCTATCTACTAAGATACCTGCAAACTCCTACAGAAAAGAAAGATAAAATAGATTAGTAGGCCTACCATGGACTATTAGAAAACGATTCAATTCAAAGTCAGTACCTAAACCCAACTGACTCAGCTGACAAGGTCAGTGACAAGCTGTGATAGCCATGCGGTGAGACCGTGCGACTATTTCGAGGGGAACACGAGTTCAAACCCGGGCAGGCACCAATGAGGTTTTCTATTAAAACTCATGTGTCTAATTGATAATTGCAATTTATCACACGCTTTTCGGTGAAGGAAAACATCGTGAGGAAACCTGCATATCTCTAGAGAATTCTGGAGATATGTGTAACCTACCAATCCGCATTGGAGCAGCGTGGTAGGTCCTAGCTCCAACCCTTCTCTCCAGAAACGGAGAGAGGAGGCCTTAGCCCAGCAGTGGGCATAGTAAAGTAACAGCCTGTTAATATCCCACAGCTGGGAATAGGCCTCCTCTCTCCGTTTCTGGAGAGAAGGGTTGGAGCTAAGACCTACCACGCTGCTCCAATGCGGATTGGCAGGTTACACATATCTCCAGAATTCTCTAGTGATATGCAGGTTTCCTCACGATGTTTTCCTTCACCGAAAAGCGTGTCATAAATTGCAATTATGAATTAGACACATGAGTTTTAATAGAAAAACTCATTGGTGCCTGCCCGGGTTTGAACCTATGTTCGTCTCTAGAGAGTCGCACGGTCTCACCACTGGGCTATCACAGCTTTGGTGGGCATAGTAACAAGCTGTTACTTTTACCCAACTGCTATCTTTTCGAATCATGAAGTGTGGATTGCATTGGGGTCGAAATGTTTGAAAAGGATAACGACCTATAGATAGACGAACTATAGATAACTCTGTCTCTTTTACTCAAATATTAATTCATTCCGAACGCTCATTCGGCAACAACTTAAAGTGTGCGTCTTTAAGACGTCATGGTATGAAATAGCAAAACAATTTCGTTTAAGTCTTCGATTGGGTCGCAATAAGAGTTCGTGGTAGGCATAGGTCTGCATATGGCGTTCCCTAATTGTAATATTTCAGTGATATTATCGCACGCTTAGTATTGTATTGACCTGTTGATCTTCAAAATTAGAAATCCTTAAAAAATTTCGCCCTAACTGAAGGGACTATGATGAAGAACAAGTATTTAAGTCTGTATCAAATCAAATCAACCAAATCAAAATAATCTTTATTCAAATAAACCATTTCAGGCACTTTTGAATCGTCAAGCATCAATATGATTAATGAAGCAAACAACTGAACAAATGAACAACTGGTTCGGAATGTTGCCCTTACCGAGAAGAACCAGCACGAAACTCGGCGGTCAATCCTTTAAATATTTTCAATTATACATTATTAAACCGCTGTCTTGTATGAAGCTGAAAGGATTTTCAAATCCAGGGTTTCTTATCATCCAAATAATCTTCAATTTTGTAATATGCTTTACGTATAAGCATATTTTTTACACTTGATTGGAATCTTTCTGTACACTCGTCTAGAATGGATTGAGGAATTTTATTATAGAAGCGAATAGCGAGACCAACAAATGAGTTGCTAACTCTGCTGAGTCGCGACGCAGGTATCCCAAGCTGTTTGTGACCTCTCGTATGTCTATGATATACATCAAATTTTGTTTTATACGTACTTATATTTTTCCGTACAAATAGAATATTACTATATATATATTGTGATGCTACAGTCAGTATGCCTATTTCTTGGAACTTTTCGCGAAGGGACTCACGTTGCTTCTAATTATAGATAGCCCGTATGGCTCTTTTTTGGGCAACAAAAATCTTTTCTATATCGGCCGCTTTACCCCACAGCATTATTCCATATGACATTGTATTGATATTTAACCTTCTAGCAAAGGGATCAGTACAAACCACGAAAGAACCTAGTGTATAGAAGAAAGTAATATGCTAAGGACTATTTTGCTCATTTCCTATACGTATAGCCAGTGTTGAAATTTTTCTGCTTATAATTCACGTCTTAAAAAAAAGGGAATAAGCATTTTATGAGCAAGTGCAATCAATCTGGCTTCAGCTAGGCGCATTGAGTCGCAAAAAGAGTTCATGGTAGGTCTGCTGATGTGATCTTAAAGATCCGCCGTGTGGTATCCGGCTGATTAGAATAGACCACCCTCATTCCTTACTGAGTTGTCGTAAAAGGTGACAAAGGTAAGTTGACCCACCGTGTGGTTTCCGTTCGTAAAATACGACTAAGGTATGTTGACGTAAGGCGGGCGGCCGGTTGTAAAATACGTTGCCAAATCATGTGACAACATATTTGTTACATGTTGTGCCTACCCTACTTAGAGTGGACTAAGGGCAGGAGGATGATAATGATGTGATCAGAAAGATCTGTTGCTATCCTTAATGTATGATCCTTCATAAACTCTGATAGCCCAGCGGTGAGACCGTGAGACGATCATAGGTTCAAACCCCGCTCAATGAATTTTTCCATTAAAATGTAATGTAATGTGTCTAATTGATAACTGCAATTTATCACACGCTTTTCGGTGAAGGAAAGCATCGTGAGGAAATATGGAATATGTGAATGAAATCTAGGGATATGTGTAACCTACCAATCCGCATTGGAGCAGCGTGGCAGGTCTAAGCTCCAATCCGTCTCTCCAAAAAAAAAACGGAGAGAGGAGGCCAATGCCCAGCAGCGGGATAGTAACAGGCCGTTACTACTTACTACTTAAAGTCCGCGATAGCATGTCCCTATCACTTATGGTTAACTCACATACTGAATTTTATGTACAAAATTTCATTCCAAAGGGTTAGGGCGCTTTGTGACAGTGATTTCCGCGAGCAGATCTATTATTATTATAAAGTATACAACACTCAAACATCGACTGCAACAGTAGAAACTGTAAAAGGATTTACCTGATATAGTATATTTTAAACAATGTTTTTTTTGTACATAAAAATATAAAGAATTATAAAACGATAGGTGATGTATATAATAGACAAAGTAGGAACCGACATAAGCTTGCGACTCCTGCTTTGCGCCTTGCAAAAGTACGTAAATCGTTTATGGGTTTGGGTATGAGATTCTATAATAAAATTCCGAAATCAATTTTGGCCATGACATTACAGCAGCAAAAACACTGTTAAAAAGAGGCTGATACAGAAAGCCTACTATACTGTTGAAGATTTACTTAGATGATAAGGATGTGTGGATATAGGTTCACTTCTACCCTGTACAAGACAGTAATAACTAAATGTAACTAGTTTTAAGATTTATATTTTAAAAAGAGCAACCGCCGAGTTTCTTGCTGGTTCTTCTCGGTACGAACAGCTTACCGAACCAGCAGTAAAGTTGACGATTCAAAAGCACTTGTATACAAGTTTACTTGAATGAAGAATATTTTGAATTTGAATTTGAATTTGAACTTAACTTACAATAAATGAGTAAACAATCAGGTACAAAAAAAAATAACTCACCTTGCAGAACTCCGCATCGGCGTCCATCCCGGACAGGGTTTGCACGAAAGTGGGGTTGCCCACGGTGGTGAGAATCAAATTGCACATCTCAGCGTTCATCGCCTTTGCTGCCACGTGCAGCGCATTGTATCGCGAACCCTCCTTTTATGCAAATGTCTTCTTTATTAATGTATAGAGACCGGCTATAGTAAAGTAGCGACCCGTTACAATCTGCTGGGAATAGGCCTCCTCTCTCCGTTTCTGGAGAGAAAGGTTGGAGCTAAGACCTACGGCCTCTTACGACAACTGGGTAAGAAAGGAGGGTGGTCTATTCTATTCTGCCGGATACCACACGGCGTGCAGAATATGTAATACGTTATACTTTAATTCTTAAGAACTTTGTACTCATATTCGGCAAATAAAGAAATAAATAAGTAAATGAATAAATAAATAAATGTAACTGTTATTTATTTATTTAAATTTCACAATTGCATTATAAATTGAATGAACAGATATCTATTGATGCTCGCATTAGGTCCAAGATAACTACCAAGATACGTCTTGGGAACTCAATATACGAACTAGTGAAGAAATCTGGAATGTATCGGAACATCTATAAAACATAGTCCACTAAATATATTTATTTATTTATTTATTTATATACTTTATTGCACACCAAAAAAAATTAATTATACAATTACAACAAAAAATAAAAATTATAGAGTACAAAAGGCGGTCTTATCGCTTCTAAGCGATTTCTTCCAGACAACCTTTGGATTAGGAAAGTTGTAAGATAAATGTAGGTAGGTGGTGTATTATAATAGACTAGCAAAGCCCCGCGGTTTCACCCGCGTCCATACAGATCTCGTGGTAGTGGAAAGTCTACGAAATCGGACTATACATTTATTTTGTAGATTATTTAATTATAAAAAATGGGTATCATTTGTATTCTTGGAATAAGACTTAACTCACCAAGTGCAGGCCCTGCTATAACGGTAGGTTAGGTTTGTTATGGGATTATTTGATTTCGATTTACATTCTTAAATTCGTAAAATCTTTTGATTGGGATGTCGGATTTTAATAATTTAAAAAGTATTTTACAGGTATTGAAACAGTTATTCATAAAATATCATTTAATGGGATAAGGATTAATACAGAGATATGAATAAAATGGTTTGATTATTGTCGGCACTTTTACCAACTTTTACAATGTAAAAAAGTAGTTATATTGGCATAACTATAATAGTTAGACATATGGTATCGCGGACTTTTTTGTGGTAGTGATACGTTCTATAATACTGTAGAACATTTTTTTGTTCTATAATCAATAGTTTCCGCAGCGCACGCGATGATAGATGTTTACGACTAAATTTTTACCAAGTTATTACAATTTTATTAGGGATCCCTATTTTTTTTGAAAATGACATATAGCCTATGTTGCTCAGCGAAGAAGCAACTTTCCAATGGTGAAAGAATTTTTGAAATCGGTCCAGTAGTTTTTGCGTGAAAACGTTACAAACATACATACAAACAAATATACAAACAAACATACAAATCTTTCCTCTTTATAATATTAGTATAAACATACATACAATTGAGTACACACTAATACACAGACACGTTACACAAATAATATTATTTAAAATACATACAGATTCTACACAGACTAATAAATAGTATAATATATGTACATTTATATATAAATACAAATTAAAATAAAGTATTTAAAATTAGTCATAGTCATAGTTAATAAGCTTTAACACGATTTTTAAAAATGCCCAGTGAAGTGGAGTTACGAATTTCTAGAGGGAGTGCATTTCTAGAGGGAGTGCATTTCTAGAGGGAGTGAATTTCTAGAGGGAGTGCATTCCATAATTTAACAGCACCAACTTCAAAAGACTGGCCGAAAAATTTAGTTTTATGGGTAGGCATCGTAAGCAACAGTTTTCAACTCAGTCTGCACTCCCTGAAATTTGAATTCCCCTTCAGATACGAAGGAGTTTTTGAATCAAATAACACACAGTACAGAAGTGAAAGTATATGCAAATTCCGGCGACAACGAATAGGGAGCCAAAACTACAAAAGTAATAATAAAATTATTTTGCTATAATCCGCGATACAGTAAATAGAAAATATATGTAGTGTTTAATGTATAGTGGACTATCAGTATTTTCATACCCGATATGTGCAGGATTCGTAAAAACACAGGCACAAACCTCCACTACTTCCACCACAATACACAAGCACTACACAGGTTCACTATCACAAACTCAACAATTGTTTCGCCCCGCAACCGAAGCATCATCAGGAGATAGACTCCACGACAAAATCGCAAAGCAATGGCTTTGCGATTTTGTTTGATTTGATATAGGCTAGGGTGTAAGATTTTTACCCCAGCCATGCGCCCGCAAGTACAAGTTTACTTAGGGATATCTAAACACTTGTTAGAAATCCACCAACACTTTTTCCCCTTAGTAATAGTTAGTTTCCGGTGGTCAAATTCTATCTATCTTTACCTGAACAATCGCTGGTGTGTTGCCACTGCTAACTAGGTACCGTGGATTGTCCCAAATTCTATCACGAACAGTGTCCAATAAACCAGCCTCTATGGCCTTACGAAGTACTACCATGTCTTGAGACGACGGGGCTTTGAACGGATACGGCTTCTCTCCCATTAACGCTGAAAGAAATCGGTTTAGATCATAAATAATTAACCACATTACATACATAAATTATAGAATTAGGCGTTACTTTACGGAGATCCATAATACAAAAGTAATAATAAAATTATTTCGCTATAATCCGCGATACACTTAATAGAAAATATATGTATATAGAAGACTTTCCGTTTTTCATAGCCGATACATGCAGGATTCGTAAAAACACATGCACAAACCTCCACCACCGCAACCACAATACACAAGCACTACACACTTTCACTATCACAAACTCAACAATCGTTTCGCCCCGCAACCGAAGCATTATCAGGACATAGACTCCACGTTTAGGATTGTCGTCGAGGATTTTACGAATCCTTCATCGGGTATGAAAAACGAAAAGTCCACTATACATTTACGCTATATATATTTTTTATTTACTGTATCGCGAATTATAACGTAATAATTTTAGTATTACTTTTAACGGCATTACAGTGAAAGAAAGTATATTTTTTTAATTTAGTTAGTAATTCAGTTCCCGTCGCGATAACTTCGTGTAAAGAGCTCATGAATAAGTCCCACGGATGGCCTCGAAAGTAGTCGGGCTAACCCGATAAAATTAGACGTGAGTATAGCCGGTGTCTACATATTAACTATGAAAGTATCATATCGCACACTTAGAATTAAAATGACCGAATCCAAAATTAGGCTTAAGTTAGATACATTGTAATACTTATTTCAATGCTATCTATAAAGTCACGCTATCTATAAAAAAAAGCTAGTGTGTGTAGTTATGGGTCTATTTAATTAACACTCAAGAGTTTTGTACGCACTACGATCCATTTATTCCAATTTGTCAAACAACAACTTTTTCGAATTAGGTCATTCATCACAAGGGTCACGAGTTCAAACCCTCGGCAGGCACCAATGAGTTTTTCTATTCAAACTTACGTGTCTAATTGATAATTGCAATTTATCACACGCTTTTCGGTTAAGGAAAACATCGTGTGGAAACCTGCATATCTCTAGAGAATTCTAGGGATATGTGTAACCTACCAATCCGCATTGGAGCAGCGTGGTAGGTCTTGCCTCCAACCCTTCCATCCAGAAACGAAGAGAGGAGGCCTATGCCCAGCAGTGGGATAGTAACAGGCCGTTACTTTATTTACTTTTATGACTGCGTTTTTTTGACGGTGACTAAAGTCAGTATCATGTTATTATGTAAATCCGTTTAGCTATTTTTTTACATGTCTGAGTAAAAGATGTACAATATCATTTACATTTAGTAGCTTCATTACATTTACATTATCACGTTCATTTGTATAAAATTTACGTCTTTTTAAAGCAAACGACGTTTCGCATTGTTTTATTGGCCTCATTCTATCCCTAGTTGGTGGATTTATTGGCAGCGGTGTTCCGCTGCAAATAAATTATTTACCTGTCTTTTGTCAGGCACAAGGGTTAATGTACTTTGATATTTATAAAACGGTATAGTACGTGATACTGACACAGTACAGGCTTGTGTGCGTCACGGTATCATTTTTTTACATAAAATTTTGCGATTATTATCATACCTGACTAAAGACAAAAATAGTATACAAATATATGTTATCTCGAGATATAGTGCCCCGCCCCCTCGGACCGGAATACACCATCAAACATCCGTCTTTATAAAACATTGTAATCTTATAATAATATCTTTAAAAGATCTTATTTTGTGTGTGTTGTTTTCTTTATATATTATACTGATATAGAATTTGAATTTTAAAAATGTCTCCAACGATTTTCATGAAATTCAGCATCGAGTGTTTCCGGGGCGATAAAGACGACGGTAGATTTGCCGGTCTATATTGGTTATATTCGAGACTAGCTTTTACCCGCGACTTCGTCCGCGTGGACCGTAGTTCTGTAATACTCAATAGCTTCTATCGGTATCCAACCTTGCAAATATCTCCATCACAAAAATCAAATCGATCCGGGGGGTTAAATAGCAGTTCCTATGACAATTGTTACGTTACTCGAATACTACTACTATCTACTACTCCATTTTAAATTTAATTTCCTTCATGCCATTACTGTTATTTAACAAAGATATTAATTTGCACTGGAAAGATTCAATCAAAACCATAAGAAATTTGTAAAACCTCTCTTAGTGGACAGCAGCGTCTTTCAGTTTATCAGTCAATGTAAAACTCCATTGGGCCTACTGTACCAGTATTAAAGTATACGACCTTTCACCTTAAAATTGACATATCTTTTTTATTTGCTGACCGATTGGAATAAAACATACCCTATATGTTAAGTGAGACTTCCGACTATATATTAGTGAAAACCGCGTCCGAATCGGATCAGCGGTTTCTGAGATTAGCGGGAACAAACGCACAGACATACAGACAAACCGACAAACAGACAAACAGATAAACCGACAAAAATTTTAAAAACTATTGTTTCATGTTTAGGAGCGTATTTTGAGACGACTACACTATTTTTTTTCTTTTAATATTAAATGTACAGATTTGACATCTCAACGATTTTATTATATGTATTGATGATTGATGATACGGAAGAAGCAAAATGTTCTGGGGTAAGCGAATAAATTCTCGGGTAAAAAGGGTTGAGCCCGGAGGTCCAGAAAGGCAGAGGAAGGTCCAAGTTAACATGGAAGACCAGTGAGCCCAAAACATTAATGTTAAATAAATTTATATGACCCGTCAAACTAGGACAGATTATCATGAAGCGATATAATTAGGAGAGCTTACTCTACCTAATGTAAA
Organism: Morpho deidamia; assembly: GCA_947086505.1. Classification (NCBI taxonomy): domain Eukaryota; kingdom Metazoa; phylum Arthropoda; class Insecta; order Lepidoptera; family Nymphalidae; genus Morpho; species Morpho deidamia. The sequence continues at coordinate 10,710,789 of CAMTZC010000009.1, forward strand.
GTGAATGGAAAGAAGAATCTTATCTTTGGCTAGGATACACATCGGTGTATCCTAGCCAATCGACTTTTTGAGTGTGTTTATATTATTTTAGGCCTATTAAATATCGTACAATTACCTGATATGGATGAGGGAACTAATCCTATTTTGTATTTAAATACACGTGTATTATATCAATAGTGAGATCATATAAATGATAATTATTAAAACTATCACTTCCAATAGAGCAACAGCCTTATATCAAAGCATTAATGTATTTTAGTTTGAACCGATTCAATATTATCTTAATGTAGCTAATTTATATTGTACTTTGAACTAGAATTCCAAAGACATTTAAGGGAATATACCTACATATTAATAATGTAATAACTAGAAATATTAACATTATTTAACCCAGTTGTCTTGAGTGGAAAGCCTTAGGACGTTTGTAAATGCTGAAACTACCAAATTGACATTCTTTCTATAGATCCCAAGAATTTTAGCCGTGTGGTATCCGGCATAATAGAATAGACCACCCTCCTTCCTTACCGAGGTGTCGTAAGAGGCGACTAAGGTAAATGCCGTGTGGTATCCGGCTGCATAGAATAGACCATCCTCATTTCTTACCGAGGTGTCGTAAAAGGCGACTAAGGTAAGTTGACGTCAGTCAGGCGGCCGGTCGTAAAATACGTAGCCAAATCATGTGACAACATGTTTGTAACATGTTGTGCCGACCCCACTCAGAATGGGATAAGGGCAGGAGGATAATAGATCCCAAGAATTTGAAAGCAATCATTCCAAGTGAACATTAAGAAGCTAGCGACCTTGATTTATTCAAAACTGGTTGTTTTGTTGCTTTAAATGATTTCTTTTTTAGATTAAATTTTTTCAGTGATACTATCAGGTTTGTAAAAGCGACTGGTAGGTCTAAACATATGACACTGTAGGAACAGCAGTGAAACCCATGTCCCAATAGAGGGAAATGGGTGAGATAGTCTGATATAGCTGACTACCTGTGCTGCACCAACAGGCGTCTACATACTTACATAGATAGATAGACTAAATTTTTCTAAAAGCAAATCAGTAAAGAAGTTCTTAAAAGGAGACTGAAAGAACTATTACATAGATATTCTTTCAGAAATAGTAATAATAATAGATATTAATACCACTTTGTGATGTAAAATAGAAAAAAGTGTTAAGTGTAGTGTTCATTTTGTAATTTTTTTTTCTCATTAGATGAGTGTGTAGGTACTCGACAACAAACTATTATATTGTTTGGCGAATTTATAAATTATTAAAACAAAAAATGTAAACCTCAGTGAAACAAAAAATAAAAAAATAAACTTAATTTTTAAAAAAACGACACTGTAAACCTGCCATAAAAAGTAATGGGAACCAAAAATTACTAATATAACAATATAGATATTACTAAAAAATTACTAACATATATAATTTACTTGCTTTACTATACTTCAACAACTAGCAAAAGGCTTAACTTATTAAGGGCTAATTAGCATGTTTAGATTAGTGAAGTAAGAAGTATATACAGTTACCATTTCCTTCATTGATTTCAACTGGTTCCGCTCCTCTAAGGGCAAAAGAAACGGCATCCTGGTGATTACGGAAGGCCTTAAACCTTGCCAGCTTATATCTACGTACAAGCTCCAGTGCCTGAGCTTTGTCTTTATAAACATGGATTGCTTCTGCAAAACAAATTTATAATTGAACATTTAAGTGTACTGCTGAATACAAAAGTAATGAAAATATTATTTTGGCTATAATCTGTGATAAAAGAAAATATATGTTATGCTAAATGTCGAGTGCTCACACAGCTTTTGTTATGGAGTCTATCTCCTGATGATGCTTCAATTAGAGGGCGAAATGATTGTTGAGACTGTGGTTGTAAATATATGCATTGCTTGTGTATTGTTGCATTGTTGGTGGTGGGTAATTGATAGGTTTTTACAAACTCTGCATGTGTGAGGTGAAAATAGATAGTACAATCTACATTTAACATTTTCTTTTACTGTGGATTATAGCAAAATATCATTACTTTTGTATTGTGGGCCTTAGCAAAGTAACACCTAACTCTATAAATTATGTAGTGCTAGAAAATATGTATTATGTAGAAAATATTGATGGAAAAAGAGAATTCTTAAGAAATGACAATGAAATTAAATGTGTATTTTTGTATTTATTTTGTATATTAAACCTGTTAAAAACTTATTTTTATTTCACAGGTTTACACATTTTTTTTAGCGATAAAGAACAAGAAAAATATATACATTCTATTGATGTTATTGTTTCTTTGTTGACAATACTAAACTGATTTTCACATAGCATTTACTTAAGAGGTTTATAAGATGTATAATATCTGAAGATTTTGTGTACATTGGTTAGAATACAATAATAACTGTCGAAAATATCAGAACTGTCAATCTGCCTGGTAGCTTTCATTGGAAAAAGTATTATTACAGTGTAGGTTCATAAAAACTGAATATTGTATAATTTGCTCACATTTCTAATAATGTATTTGCATGACCGCTGCTTTTGCCACCATGCGACCACCATACTTGGTCGGCATATTTCCATACCAAAAAGAACTTGTATTAAAAAATACTATCCATGTTATTGTCATAACTTCATCATCATCATAGTTTGGCATGCACTATGTATTTCTTTTTAATTTTTTTATCCTTGAAATAGTATCAATACCCACCAAATTTAGCATCTGTGATAATAGGTACTGCACTAATAATATTTTATTATTAGTCAGTGTAGTGGTTGGGTTCCATGGCACATATGACATTAGGACACAGGTGCCATATATTTATTTAATGTAAGAAAGCAATGCAAGTTACATACGTTTTCTTCTTTAACTGGCATTGTGGTAGTAAGAAGTTAACAAAGCAGCCCACTTTGTTTCATAAAAAATTTCTTAGTATTACTAACAGTTTAAAAAAATTACCTGGTAGATAATTCTATAATACAACAACATCAAATATTATCAAAATATTCATATCAAAACAAAACAACAATTATATATAGCAGGCAATTGACCTATATTTGAAATGATAACGATAAAAATATTATCGTGACAAGATGTAAGATTATAAGTTTCGTATTTGAACAAACCTTCATCAGGGCCTTTTTTGATCTCACAAGGTATGTAAACTCCATAGTATATAGTAGGAGGCTCTGTAGTAGTGGGGCTTCCGGGTGCCTTTTGCCTATTTCCAAGCGCATCCAAACGCAATAGTCTACTAAATAACCCTATCGCACCATCTTTCTTATCGCTATTTTGAAGACAGATCTCTTCCTTGATGCCCCCAATATCTTTATTACATTCCGGAATAACGATGGCCTTAGACATTTCGTCTTAGAGCTGAAAATTGTAAACAAAAAATTGTTTTGTTGTGACGCAAACCTATTGCAACAACAATTTTTCATTAAAGCCCAGAACTTACCTTTATAATGAAGAATGTCATAAAAACATGTTAAGAAATTGTCAATAAATTATTCTTTTTGGTATTTCAACACATTTTGTACTGTTTTAAATGCACAATTATTATAATATGGGAAGTGGGAACGTAAAATTAAATATGTCTATGTTAAATATTATGTAGTCAAACGATAAAGTGACGTGTGACATTTTGAGCACAGACCACAGACTGTATAACAGACATATCACAAAAAAATATGGTTTCTTTTTTAAGGCAGGTAAAATGAATGTAAATAATTTTATTGCTAAAATTTTTGATAGAGACACACAGGGTCTAGTTATATTTTGATGGGCATTGAACGCCCATAATTACTTTGATTTCTGTGGTTTTATTAATTATTCCACCTGACAAACATCTGACAAAATTGTAAATAATATAAATACGCAAGATTATATAATAATAATGAGTTCCATGGCTGTGTAATGTTTTGACCATAGTTTACTAAATTGGAAATAGTTATGACTAACTAGTAACTAACCCTGGCCGATAAAGTTGTAAAATAATCACTTTGAATCATATTAATCTATATATCAACTACATATTACTAACTTCAACTTTAAGGTTTGCTGTCTTAACAACTTCATTTTGCTAACCTTTAATTTTGATCTCATAGCAAAATATTTGCTTAAAAAAATAAGCGGAAATATAATGATTTGGAAATTTTTAATGGTCATATTTAAATAAAAAAGCAAAAAATAGAATACCAAAAAACTTTAATGCTTTGCATTTTTCTTTTTCTTTTTAGAAACTTCTAGCTTTTGTGGCACAGAATCCAACACTTTATAAACTGAAGCTGTGTATAGATTGGAATTTATTTGTTTCATCTTTTCTAATTCATCTTTAAGTATTGCCTCATTCTTTTTGGCCTCTAAATCTATTTCATTTATGGCCAGAGTATTATCTATATTACTCTCATATTGTGGCCAGAAATTATTTTTCCTATTAACAAGTACCTCTATTTCAAACACATCACCACTATTATTCTCCAAAGTCCGTTCTAAGCTATGAAGTATAATATTAGGGGTGAAATCTTGCTTATGGATACCACTGTAATTTTGTGAAAAAAATGCATTTGTTATAGGCCCTTTGTGTTTCATTTGTCTAAGAGGTTGCCTACTTCTAATATGCCACAAAATAACCTGTTCATCATTACTACCTGACATGAGCAATTCTCCATTAAGTGAGACAGATAAACAAGTAACAGCTTTTGTGTGAGCAGAAAATAAATTATTATTGTCATAATTATTAATGAGTACATCTCTGTTCCTTGGAGGATTGGTTAGACTAAATAACATAATTTTCCCTTCAACTGAACCTACAAAGACATTTAATTCTAAAACATCTAGAACAATTGACGATAGGGCTCCATCAAAGATCAGATTCAAAAGCATTTGACCGGATGTCAAGTCATATACTTTACAAGTTCTGTCACTGGATACAGTAAATAAACGTCCGTGCAATCCTGTTTTACTGAGACACATATCTGTTACTGGTAAAGAATGATCGGAAAATATGTACACAGGATCCTGTTGACCTGCTACAGTTTGAGTTACAAGTTCTACTTCTGGATTTGCCGACACAGTGACAAGTGACCACACCATCACCATACCATCTTCTGCAGCAGATACAAAAAAGCATCCATCACTTGTGAATTTCAATTGGTTTACTCTTTGGTAATGTCGATTTATAATTGTTATTAAATTGCCAGACGCGATTTGCCAAAGATAAATTTTCTCATCAACACCTGCAATGCAATAAAATCCGTCTGTGGTTACGGCGAATGCACTAGCTTTTCCAGGCAACACAAATCGCATTCCTTGTAGCGTTTGTTGAGAATTCAGAGGCCATATATGTAAAATTGGCTTTGTTTTCTCCACTACTGCGAAATAATCGCTCCCTATGAAGCTCGCTGTTCGGGTTTCGGCAGTTCCGCCGCCCTTATAAACCATCAAGTTTGTTCCTGTATGAGGATCCCATACACTGCCTGTCCATAATGTATTATTCGAGTCGCAAGTAACCAATACTTCAAGTACATCACACATCTTCAAATGAATTTGATATTTAAAGTAGAAATGTAAAAAACCATGTGTTCGCGGCAATAACAAAAAACTTAAAACCATAGATTTTTTTTTTTTTTTTTTCCTTCCATTCGCCCGTGTTGAGACGAGCAGGCTAAGGTCGTTGACCATACCGCCTTGTCAATCGTTCATAATAATGAAGTTTTTTTTTTTTTTTTCTTCAGTACATTCTTCTTCTATTTTAATCTCTTCTTATTCACGTATATACATCTTTGTAGTCATATCCAATAATTATGTCTTTCGTAATAATAAAACGAGTTCTTTTCTTCTTTAGTATACTCTTCTAGTGTTAACTTCATCATATTCACTTATATACGTCTTTGTAGTCATATCCAATAATTTTGTCTTTCGTAATTTTATATTTTTCTTTCTTTCATATCGTATTCGTCTCCAAATTATTCTTAATATTCTTCATCAGTGTAATTCACGTAATAAATTATCATGTTATTGTTAACTTGCATGTCCTATATCCTTGTAAATTGTCATTGTTAATAATAGTCAAAGCTCTGAACGGAAATATCTTCAGTTTCTGAAGATGTATTTTACAACCATAGATCATAATAATAATAATAAAAGTATACCCTATATTTACAAGTCTTTTACAGTGCATAAAATAAACGTATAAAGGTGATGATAAATAGATGGATTCATTAATAAATCCATTATACGACGCGGGACCATGTCACTAGTACCATAAGATTGAATAAGCTCATCCATCAGCACAAGGCGCTGAATGCCGAAAGATGGGCATTCGAAGAAGATATGTTGTATAGTTTGTACTTCTTGAGTTGCGCAATAGGCACAAAGGGACGAGTTCGATAATTTAATGCGGTGAAGATGAAAGTTTAGACGACAATGACCAAAACGCAATCTACTCATGATTACGTAAAATTTTCTATTACAATAGTTTTGAATTTTATAAAACCAAGGAGTACTATTGACTTTGATATTCAGAGAAGCATACCAACGACCCTTATTTAAAACTTCAGAAAAATTATACCAATGGTTAGCCCATTTTTTACACATACGCTGTTTTAAATTATAAACAATATCTGTAAACGGCAAAGTGACACTGTTATCACTAAGTCCAGGAACTGTTGTAACATTTGTAGAATTAACAATTGCTTTGGCTAAATAATCTACTTTTTCATTTCCAACAACTCCAACATGAGATGGTATCCAAATAAAAGTAATTTGAATATCTAACTGTGCAAGCTCAATCCATATTTCCTTTATACTATAAATAAGATAATTAGTGTTAGCATGTAACTTATTGTTTTGTAAATTTTTAAGAACACTCATGCTATCACTAACTATAACCCATCTATTAGATAAAGGATATAATTTTTTTATGTACTTAAGAGCAAACAGAATAGCAGCTGCTTCAGCTGTAAAAATACTTGCATGTTCTTCTAGTCTGTATCCAAACCCATAATTTTGAGATGAATCAAATATAGCAAAGGAACAAGAGTCTATGTTCTTAGATCCATCAGTATAAATAAACTTGTGATCATTCCAGTGTGAAAATTTAACATAAACATGCTCTTTAGTACATAAGGTGTGATCTATAACAATATTCATAGAAGGGAATTTACTAGTAAAACTACCTTGATAACAAGGCAAAACTGCATTTGAACGATAAATATTAAGGTTTTCCAAAAAGTGAACTACACTAGAAAATTCTTGTAATAAGAAAAAGGGCTTTTGTGACATTTTTGAAGCAGTCTGGCTTAAGCTTTTAAGAAGCATATTATTGGGGAGGTAAAGAAGTTTGAGAATAAATTTTTCTTTTAAGTAGTCCATCCTAATTAAGATTGGTGGGAGTTTACATTCAATCTGCATGGTACCGACAGGTGTAGATTTGAATGCGCCTGTTATAATTCTCATACATTTATTTTGTATTAATTCTAATTGATTAATAATTTTTTCATCCACTGCAAAACAAAAAGAACCATATTCAAAATGGCTACGTACAAGGGATTTATACAGCATAAGTAAAATCTTAGGGTCAGCACCCCAATATGTACCTGTCAAGGATTTTAGAATATTAGATGCTTTAGTAGCTCTAACTGTAATAATATCAACATATCTCTTCCAAGACAGATTTTGAGAGAAAATTACCCCCAAAAACTTAACTTCTCTACTAATTGGTATAGAGGTTCCATTATAGTAAACATTAGGTTGAGAACTGCATCTTTTACCAAACAGAACAACCTTTGATTTAAAAGGATTAACTTCTAAGTTAAGGTAATTAAAATATTTATTCAATTTTGACAGTGCAAAATTAATCGTTTTAGTAACAGTGGATATGAGCGTATGTGTTGGTGTTCACAAGTGTTAGCGAGATTGTAGTGTTTTTTCGGCCCATTTTGTTGCTTTTAAGAGTGTAAATAGTTGGTATTTTGTGTACTAACATTATTTTTTTGTCCTTATTTAGTATATTAACATTATTTGTAAATAGGTAAGTTTTTATTGTTCCTTATAAATAGTTTCTCTTCTTTAAAAAAGCGTCTCCAATATGGAGATCGATCCTCCATCCGAACCACCCGATAAGGGTGGTACATTATCGACTACGACACGTAAAAGACAAGTTGATGCTGAAGATTCTAATTCCATCAAAAAAACAATAGTTGACCCTACTTCAGCCAACCCATCGATCCAAACCACTTTTGTACATCCATCGTTGTCCGAAAACCCTCTAAGTTACATGAAGGACGACAAAGGTCCTTTCATTGTTCAGGTGTCGCGGGACATCCCAGACCCAGCCTCAGGAACTACTTTACGGGCTATTTCTTTTGGTCAATTTTTACACAAACATAAAATAACCTCGATAATAAATGATGGCGTCAAGAACGTCGGCCGAAATAAAGTTACGGTCGAATTTAAAACTGCTGAGTCTGCCAATAATTTCCTTGTTAATCCTTTGCTAAATTTAACAAAATATAAGGCAATTATCCCAACTTATAACATTACAAGAATGGGTCTTGTAAAAGGGGTCCCAGTTGACTGGTCAATGGAGGAATTTGTTGAATCTCTGGAACTTCCTTCTGGCTGTGGAGAGGTACTGAAAGCTAGGAGATTAAATAGGAAAACAACTAGCGACGGCATTGCATCTTGGGTACCGACTCAGTCGGTTGCTCTTACTTTTAGAGGTCAAATTCTCCCTGCTAAAGTATACTCATACCACACTTCCTTACCTGTTGAGTCGTATAAACTTCCCACCATTCAATGTCAAAACTGCTGTCGTTTTGGCCATATTAAGCTTTCTTGTAGATCGAAACCCAGGTGTTACAGGTGTGCTCAACCTCACACAGGAGATTCCTGTGAAGTCCCCAAAGAGCTGTCTACATGTTTATACTGCTCTGGAAAACATTTTGCAACTGACAAGAATTGTCCAGAGTTCTCTAGACAACAATCTATCAAAATGGTAATGTCGCAGGATAATGTATCGTACATGGAAGCATCTACTCAATTTCCTCCTGTCCGTCGCTCCTATGCTGAGATTGCGAAAGAGATGTTTACACCTCCAGCTTATCCTCCTCAAAGTCCTGTAAGATCCCAAGGTAATACTAAATCCTACAGGCAAACAGTCTTCCACAGTCCCCGTCCTCGTGCACCTTTAGGAAAAGGTTTTGATAAGAGAGCTCACCAGGACATCATTGGTGATTGCTCTTCGTCCCTTCCCAATGGTTGTGCTTTGAACAATGACCCCACCCAATCCCCCCCTACTCAGAACAAAATCTTAGATATTCTCTCCGAATTTCTGCTGAGCATTATTGCTCCATGTAGTGAAATCCCTTTACCGCCCAACGTTGCCTATAACCTTACCCAATTGTTCAAAATCCTCAAAAACGGCCCCAACAACATTTCTTCAATGGAACAGTAAGAGTGTTAGACCCAAAAAACATGAATTGCTGTCCCTTATAAACCTGCATAAGCCTACCATTGTTGCTATCTCGGAAACATGGTTGACTCCTGGGGTCCGATTTCGGCTTCCAGGTTTTTCCTGTTTGCGGGATGACAGGAATGATGGGCATGCAGGTTGTGCCCTCTTTATCCGGCACTCCTTACCTTATTCCTCTATCTCCCTGCCTCCCCTCAGCCAACAGATTAATGCTGTTGCTATCCGTACCCTTAACATCTCTTTCCTTTCTCTGTACATACCTCATCCCTCCCCCTCCATCATGCCTGAATTACAAACCATCCTCTCATCTTTGCCCACTCCTATCATAGTTATGGGGGATTTCAACGTTCACCATACTATGTGGGGGTGCTACTTCAGTGACGGGTTAGCTCCGTTGCTGGTTGACATCTTTGATGATGTGAATCTTTGCATCATCAATGATGGCTCTCCAACACGTAGAGTCTACCCAAATCAAAACCCTAAATCTGCTGTAGACCTCTCATTATGCTCCCCTAGTCTTGCCTCCCAATTATCTTGGAGAACTCTCCCCTCCACATATGGTAGTGACCACTTCCCTATCATTATTTCCCTAAATTGTAGAATTTCACCCCCTCCCAATTTTGATCCCTTATTAAAATATAGAGTTCAAAAAGCTAATTGGTCAGGCTATTCCCAATCAGTCGATGACATGATGAGCTCTCTACCGAGTCTTGAAACAATTGGTGATATTTTGGTTTATTATGATCTTTTTTTAAACTGTCTTTTATCTTCGGCCGATCTCAATATTCCTAAGAAACACCCTCCCAAAAATCATATGCTTTCCCCTCCTTGGTGGGACGAGGAATGCACTGATCTTTTTAAACTTAGAACTTTCGCAGAAGAGACATACACAAACAGTATGACTCAACAAAATTTTATCAAATATCAACGAATTGACGCGAAAGTTAAAAAACTGGTAAAGGTTAAGAAAAAAATAAGCTGGACTAAGTTCTGTGAATCCTTACTCCCTCGATCCCCCTCCACAGTTGTTTGGAATAAAGTTAAGAGATTCCGCAGATCTCTTGATCTTGTTACCCCTTGTTCCAATAACCCTTCTGACTGGCTTAACGTTTTTGCTGATAAATTAGCTCCTCCTTTTGCTCCTTATAAGGACATGTTCCTTGATTCAGCACCAACCCCAAGTTCAAACGAAATGGATGCCCCCTTTTCTCTGTCTGAGTTGCAAGTAGCTCTTAATGGACTTAAAGATTCTACTCCAGGAAAAGATGGTGTTCCATTCTCGTTTGTACTTAATTTAGGAGACAAAGCAAAACTTTGTTTCTTAAACATGATTAATATTTTTTTTGAAACTGGGATAGTTCCTGATGCTTGGAAATCTCAAATAATCATTCCTATTCTAAAACCTGGTAAAAATCCATCAGATCCTAACTCTTATAGACCTATAGCATTGTCGTCTACTTTGGCAAAAATTACTGAACACCTGCTTAAAAACCGCTTGGAATGGATAGTAGAAAGTAGAAATATACTTCCCTCCTCCCAGTTTGGGTTTCGTAAGGGTTTCAGTACAACCGATAGCCTCAGCATAATTACAACAGACATTCGATTAGCCTTTACAAAAGGAGAGTACCTTGTGGGTGTTTTCCTAGATATCACTTCTGCATACGACAATGTCCTTCTTCCGTTGCTCAGGCAAAAAATGCAAAAGCTGAGTATACCGCCGAAGATTGTGCATTTCATATGTAATCTGCTGTTTTGCAGATCCATAGTGGTGAAACACCATTCAACATCTCTTCCCCCCAGACTTGTCTGGAAAGGTCTCCCTCAAGGCTCTGTTCTAAGCCCTCTGCTATATAGCATATATACTCAAGATCTTGAATTGTCTGTAAATAGTTTCTGTGACATCTTGCAGTATGCTGATGATATCGTTCTGTATTATAGTTCTAACTGTGTGAATGAAATATCTTATCGAATAAACTCTGCTTTGTACTACCTAGGCCAGTGGCTGTCTGACCATGGCTTATCCTTGTCCGTTCCTAAGTGTCAGGCAGTGGTGTTCACTAAAAAAAGATCTATCCCTAATTTCCAGTTTTCTTATGAAAACCAATACATTAATCCTGTAGAGAAGGTAAAATTTTTAGGCGTTTATCTCGATAACAGACTGAACGGAATTTCTCATACAAATCACATTATAAAAAAATGTGAAAAAGGTATTAACGTTCTTCGAGCTATAGCAGGAGTATGGTGGGGTGCTCACCCCTACTGTCTTAAACTACTGTATAATGCCTTAGTTCGAAGCCATATGGATTATTGTCTGTTTGTTTTAGAGCCCTTTAATAAAGTAGCATCAGAAAAATTAAATAAAATTCAGTATAAATGCCTCAGAATTATTCTGGGTGCAATGAAATCTTCCCCAACAAACGCCTTGCAGGTTGAATGTGTTGATCCTCCTTTATACCTCCGTCGACAATATTTATGTGACCGATATATTAGTAAATCGTTACAGCTGTCCTCCCATCCTCTCTGGGCAAAATTAACTCTTCTCTCCCATTTTCCTATATCCCGAAATTCAAAATCAAACATATTAGACAGTTTCTTAAAATATTCCTCTCTTCCTAATCCTATGTTACGCTATTTATCAAATCCTCTTTTCTGTACTCCTTTTGAAGCGCTTACATTTAATCCTTCAATCATCACAGATCTTGGTTTTATTAAAAATTCTCCTGATACACATCACAATTTTCAAAATTATATTCATCACAATTGCCAGAATAGTCTCCTGATATATACAGATGCATCAAAGCTATCCTTGAATAGTTGTGTTGGTGCAGCCTGCTGGATCCCCAAATATAAAATTGTGTTGAAATTTAAATGTCCTCCAGAGTCTTCTGTGTTTACAGGAGAGGCCATTGCTGTGTTAGAAGCAATCCTGTTTGCACACTCCCATAACATTAAACAGACTGTTATCTTGACAGACTCTCTTAGTTGTTTATTGTCTATTAAAGAAAATCCATTTCGTAGTAAGTCAAGATTTCCTATTGTTTTGAAGATTAGGGAGATTCTGTTCTCCTGTTATCAAAAAGCATTATCCATTTCTTTAGTCTGGATCCCCAGCCATTCTGGTATTCCTGGAAATGAGATTGCTGATTCATGTGCTAAGGTTGCAGCCCAAGATGGAACGCTCGAGCACTTTGAGAATACAGCTAATGATCTTTGCTCGTTAGCTAAGACTTTCCTAGACAAATCCTGGAATTCGTTCTACGAGACCTCCAAAACTAACAAGGGTAAGTACTATGCTGCCCTTCAGCCAGACATACCAAGACGACCATGGTTCTTTCTCCTTAAATATGCAGACAGATGGGTCTCATCTACTATCTCTCGTTTACGTCTTGGTCACTCATGCACACCTGTACACTTGGCAAAGCTCAGGATCAGGGACAACTCGATCTGCGAGTGCGGTTTAGACGAAGGCACTGTATCCCACATCCTTTTGAATTGTCCTAATCTCCTTCACCCTTTATATGACATTATCCCAACCAAAATCCCTCGTCCTTTAAATGTTGAATGTTTGTTAACGTCTGTATTTAGTCCCTACTGTAAATATTTATGTAAATATATTAAATGTAATAAAATAAAATTGTAAATTTTTTTTTTTTTTTTTTAGTTCAACTATTTGTATATAATATATATTCATATTGTGTTGTCCTTTTGTTTCAGGTGAAGGGTTAAACATAAAGTTCCCACTATTTGTAATTATTCAAAATTTTAGTTTTACTCTTTGTTTCACCGTACAATCTCCTTTGTGTGTTCTCCATCATACGTGACATTGGCAAAGTAATCTGTGCCAAAATGGCACTCCTAAAAGCCATTAAAGGAAAATTGAATTGAACAGTGGATATGTTATTTCCTGATGTGTAAACAGCCAAATCATCAGCAAATTGCAAATTTTTAACTGATGTTCCTAAGATAATATTGAGTTGTCGTATGTACAAAATAAACAATAAAGGGGACAAAATACCACCCTGGCAAACTCCGGTAGAAGCTAATCTGGGACCATATAGATGATTATTATACTTAACATATACATTTCGTTCAGTCATGTATGCACGAATCCAGTTAATTAATTTTCCAGGAAAACCTATTGATGAAAGTTCAATACAGAGAATATCAATATTTACACTGTTATAAGCACCAGAGATATCAAAGAAAACACATAAAAGGTTCTCTTTACTCACTATAGAATTGTGTATATCTAAATGTAGTTGATAAATACTTTTGCGAGAAGACCGACCTCTTCGAAAACCAAACTGATTTGAGGGCAATAAACAGTTTTGTTCAATAAAGAATTCCAGACGCTGTTTCAGAAGCTGTTCAAATATTTTAGCAGTACAGGATGAAAGAGCTATAGGCCTATAAGAATTAGGGTCTAGCTTAGGTTTTTCAGGTTTCAATATTGGAACTAGAGTATCTTCTTTCCAAGAAGAAGGAATTTCATTATTAATCCAGAGCGAATTCAAAACACTTAAAAAAGAATTTAATGATTTTTCATCCATTTTTTTAAAGGCAATATAGGGAATACCATCTAGTCCAAAAGCTGTATCTTTCCGTGATGAAATAGCGGATCTAAGTTCCTGAATTGAAAACAATTTTACAATAAAGTCATTGCTTGAATTTAGCATGTTATGATTTGTTTCAGTATTATTGCAAACAAAATCTGGAGTATATAACTGTAAAAATTCCAAAATCCAATTATCATCTTTTTCATTAAATGGGATAAATGACTTGTTAAACTTACGTATGAATTTCCAAATGACAGACAAAGGTGTACAGCGGTCAAAGGAACTACACAAAGAATGCCAACTATTTTTCTTTTCAATTTTTAAAGTATATTTCTTTAAAGCTTGAAGCCTTTTGAACTCTAAGTAATTTTCCTCTGAAGGATTGTATTTAAAAGTTAAATAAGCTTGTTTTGAATTCGAAACAGCCTCTGTACATTTATTATTCCACCATGGCAGATTAGGTTTATGCTTAGCTTTCTTAGCACAAAAAGAATGACTGTTAACAGTATTTGAAACCAAATTATTTGGTATAGATCTAATTATAGCTAGCTTTAAAATATCAATAAAAATTTTATAGGCATCTAAAGGTGAATACAGCTCTTGCTTAAAATCTAACAATAAATATTGCATATTAGTTTCATATCTTTTCCAATCTACTTGTCTATATTTAGGATAGATGGGTAAATGTAAATTACTATGTGGACAGGCTGTTTCCTCATAATTACATACAGCACTATTAAATACATATTTAATTATTATTGGGAGATGATAACTACCAAGGGGGTCATTATGTACATACCATTCACAGGAAGACGCTAAAGAAAGGGAAGCTAGTGATAAATCAAGCGCGTTAGGACGCCAAGACAAGGTGCCCACAGTAGTTGGTTGGCCATCATTAAGGAGCACTAAATTATTATCATCTATTATATCCAGGACATCTCTTCCCCGTTGCTGAGTGTCAACACAGCCCCAAGAAATGTGATGAGCATTAAAATCACCAGCAAAAATCATTGGACTAGGTATAGATTTGATTAGTCTATCTAATTTCAACTTATTGAAAGCAGGAATAGAGTTTGCTGGCATATATAAACTAACTATACTTATTTCTTTGTTGTTAACTTGTATTCGAATACAAATGTTTTGCAATGAATCATCAAAATATGAGTCTACTTTATAATAAGAAATAGAATTATGTATTAAAATAGCAACACCATTGTGTTTGCTTCCACAATCATTTCGTTCTACTTGATATCCACTAATACTAAAACGAATATTAGGCTTCAACCAAGTTTCTGATATGATACCTATATGTATATTGAAATCATATAAAAAATGAGTTAAATTCAACTTATTACTTAAAATACTCTGTGCGTTCCATTGAAAAATATTTAAATTATCCATAAATTAATGATTACTAGAACTTTGTTTCTTATTTATGGTTTGCTGAATGATTTCACGGATGGATCCTGAATTTATGGGAATATTGTTTTTATTACTAACTATTTTTGTCAAAGCTTCTACCAATAAATTCATAAAAATATCAGATTTACATAGTTTACTTAATTGAATCTCAATACCATTAGAATTGATATGAGGAAAAGCTGCATTGTCAAAAAGATCTGAATATTTAACAGAGCGTGACTTTATTTTGTTTTCTTCGATTTTTTGTTTTTTAATTGGGCATGTAGATGATATGGCAATGTGATTCCCTTGACAATTAGCACATTTTGGAACAGTTTTGTCACTATTACAAACTTTAAAGTTGTGATTTTCTGTACAGATTGAGCATACATCAGTGTTGCGACAAAATTTTGCAATATGACCATACCGTAAACACTTTAAACACTGTTTGACTGGTGGTATATAGACTTTTACTTCATGTCGCCATGAATCCAAATATACATGCTCTGGGAGCTGTGTAGAAGCAAAAGTAACTGCTATAGTTTGTGTTGGTTGCAAAGAGATTTCGCCACCATCACCTCTTACTCTGCGCATGAAACGCCTGACTTGAATCACATTTCTACTACTACCAATTAACGAAAATAAGGTTTTATTTGACAGCTCTACGGGAACTGAAGTAAGTACTCCAGTCACCTCGGTGTCACCCGCTGGAATAGAAGCTTTCAAAGAAAGCTCATTTAAAAGTTTTACATTTGTAAGAAATACATTTGCATTATTTGAAACATCGAATGTTATACCTACTTTAAAACGGTTGATGGGCCTTAAATGCATGATACCTGATACACAATGGTCCCGCAAAGCTTTGGAAAGAGCTAGTCTGTCTTTGTCAGAGAATGGTATTTTATCGTCAGTGTGTGCAAGGAATACTATGAACTCATTTTTGTTTGAATTTTCAGGATATTTTCGAGAATATCCCGGCATCTTGAATATCTTATATTTATCGGCTTCATCTCTTCTGCTGTTCTGTTTTTCCGAAGATTCAGAATCCGATGAATCGGGCGGCTCAGCTTCTGACGCTGGCGAATCCGGCTTGCGCCTTTTAGCACCCTTCCCCATTTTGGGGAAGAGTCAAAATACTTTTCCAACTTTCTTATAGCTTTTAGTTGGGAATATGCACTAACCACAAACAATTTGAGTGATTAAATGTATAAAATATAAATTATAATTTAACAACGCGCCTTTTTTATTCAATGGTTCCCGCCTTTTTTCAAAAAACCATAGATTACTTAAAACAGTGAATAACCATAGACCAGAATACTACCAGAGAGACAAATAATTATAGAAAAAAAATGTTATGGTGAAGAATGAAATAAAATAACTAGACCCTAAAATAAGAATTAAACATTCAACAAACAATAAATTCAATAAAACATTATGAAAATAAATTTAATAAATTGAAATGAAATTTAGCATTTTTATCATCGTCATATTTCTATGGTGACAGTGACAGTCTATAATAACGTCAGTTAAAAAAACTAGGTTCCAAATTCTATAAACATTAATTACATAACCTTTGCATTTTACAGTTAACCTATTCAAGTTAAAAAATTAAAATGATTTTTTTATAATATGATAATAATAATTTTAGAATTTAACGAGAGTAATATTTCTTTTATAATTGTCTAAAATTAATTAAAATTAGGTACGTATATACAATAGATTTAATGTAATCCGTAAAAGATATTGTAACAATTAATGAGACATATTTGAAAAAAAAAGACTAAGTTACAGCAGTTTGTCACGTAGGTATATTGGTCCGTACACGAAATAAACTTATGAGTAGTTTTTATTATCTATACTTTATCGTGATTGGTAGTAAATATAAAGATTGAATCGTCTTTTTATGTACGTGTTCGGATTGGTTAAAATAAATCCTTATTATATTTTGACAATTGTGACCAAACTTTCACAATCAAGTGAATTTTATATCGAGAAATATATTTGTTTTGAGTAATAGTGCACCATAATTCGTCGTCATGTTTAAAAAGTAAGTACTCTTAGCGTATATTTAAAAAAACGAAAAATTACTAAATATTTACATAAAGTAAGCATATTTTAGGTTATATTCGGCTAATTTTCTTTTGTCAAATAAACTATGACGCAGATTTACGGACCAATCAGTAAAGGATCGTTAGACTGTAGTGACGTCTGTAATTTACATTTATTAGTGATGTCCTTGCCTTAAATTTATATTTATATACATTTATTTTTACTATTGGTACCCTAGACTTTGTTCGCCCCATCTTAATAAAGAAAATTGGGCTTTTTGCCTTCTTCCCGAAAGAAAACAGGTTTTTTTCATCTTCGTACATGTTACTCTGCTGAATAAATTTGTTCCAAATTTTTATGCCAAATTAATAAATATTGGTATAGCAGATTAATCATTAAGGATATCAGACCGTGATACATAAGTTTTTGTAATATTCATAAAGATTATAACATTGGTTTATAATATACACTAATATGGATTGCTATATTTATGATATGTTAAAAAAAGTTAAATGAATGTATTAAAGTATTATTAAAAAATTAAAATAGATGCCATTTTTGACTAATAATCGTATTATCTTAATCTTAAGCAATTGATTAATTAATTTAATTTTAGATATTCAGAGAATTTCAGACAAAGAATTAGATTGTTGTTTATTTTATATAACTTGGTTTTCATATACGTAAGGTAGGTATACTGATAAATAATTCGAGACGCGAGGCAGGCAACGGTCGCTGCGTCAGTCGCCTTTTAAACGGTTTCTTAAGTGTTATTTACCTTCATCCGCGGGACATTATAGTAAACAAAAAAATTAATGATTTATAAATATTTTATTATTTATAAATCATTAATTTTATATTATTAATAGAGGTTTTTTATAATAGAGGTTTCTGCGCTTAGAGTCTATATCTATGTGATGATGAATGCAGTGCACTATCCGTGCAGGATTCGTAAGTACATGCTAAAATAAACCACCACCACACTTCACTAGCAGTGCACACACTGTGCGTGCGTGGTTTGTAGTTCATGCATTTGATGAATCCTGCATGCATAAGGTATGAACATGGATAGTACATTCTACTTTAAGCATACCATGATTTTTCTGTAACAGTGGAATACAGCAAAATAACTTCTTCAAGAAGTTTGCAATGTGACGCCTAATTATATTATTAATTGCTTCTCGTATCTTCATCTACTAGAACATGAATTTTATGTGTAAATTAATACTTTCCTTGTATATCCTTATTATATGATAATAACAAATTAAAAAAATGTTTTTGTTTGTTACTACTAACTACTTAAATTAACTTTACACCAGTCTCTTGATTATGGTTTAGTCTAAAAAAAACATAATCAGTTTTATCTTTTACATTTGCAATGAAATTTATGTTTACATTTTTAAATAAGATACGATTCCTTGTTGTTACAACACTACGGAATATATTTTCTATAGCTAAACTAAATTGCGCGAAAGAGAAAATATCATATGGGAGGCTAATGTGCGAGCGAGATCGAGTATATAAAGTGAAGCATGAACACCGAATGGTGTCCCGACTCCCGTGTCGGTCGTCGGAATTCGTAGAGCGTACTTTGGTTCGACTCAACGCCATACAGTTCTTTGCAGCTGTTCCAAATTGATAGTTGTATTATAGATACGTTCCAAAACTTTATAATGCTTGTACATTTTTACCTAAATATTTAAATACCGTTTATTATTATTAACGATATTGTGAACAAAGGGACAATAGATAGTGTATACTGTGTTTCTAATTCGTGACGTAACTTAATTTCTCGTGCAACGTGAACAAATAACTGTTCATAGGAGTGTAAACGAAGGCCGTTTTGGCTGATGTTTATTACGTTCCTATAATTGTGTAACGGTACGTGGACAAAATGTGGGAAGTTGACTCTGACTCAGGGTCACAGAGTACGTCGTCGGACGGACTTCGACGGCGCCAAGGATGGGATCCAGAGGCCGAGAGTTTAGCTTCTCAAATCGATGAACTTGACGAGGTTCTCGCAGAGGAAGAGGAAGGATGTCCTCTACCATCAACACCAGAGGATCAGCACCTTCTCGACGCAGAAATGGCTGAAGTGTTAAAAGCTGGTGTACTTTCGGACGAAATTGATTTAGGAGCGTTGGCTCATAATGCCGCGGAGCAAGCTGAAGAGTTTGTACGAAAAGTTTGGGAAGCTTCATGGAATGTTTGCCATTTCAGACATCTCCCTCGTTGGCTGCAAGACAATGATTACTTACACAAAGGTCATAGACCTCCATTGCCGTCTTTCAGCGCGTGTTTCGCCTCGATCTTCCGTATTCATACAGAAACTGGTAATATCTGGACTCATTTGCTCGGCTGCGTCGCATTTATTGGCGTCGCTATATATTTTCTCACACGACCGTCAATTGAAATTCAAATGCAAGAAAAAATGATTTTTGGTGTGTTCTTTATAGGCGCAATAGTATGTCTCGGTTTTTCCTTCGCATACCATACATTGTACTGTCATTCAGAAATGGTTGGTAAACTATTTTCTAAGCTAGACTACTGTGGCATAGCCCTTCTTATTATGGGGTCATTTGTTCCTTGGCTGTATTACAGTTTTTACTGCCATTATAGACCTAAAATTATTTACCTATCTGTAGTGGTTGTATTAGGTATATTATCAATAATAGTGTCACTTTGGGATAGATTCTCAGAGCCTCGTCTCCGTCCTCTACGTGCTGGAGTATTCATGGTCTTTGGTCTCTCAGGTGTAGTACCTGCTATCCATTACGGGATTACTGAAGGATGGTTTGATCAAGTTAGCAAGGCATCTTTAGGCTGGCTGGTTTTAATGGGTCTGTTGTATATATTAGGTGCAATGTTTTATGCTCTCCGTGTACCTGAACGCTGGTTCCCTGGAAAGTGTGACATTTGGTTCCAATCTCACCAAATATTCCACGTCCTGGTCATTGTGGCAGCATTTGTCCACTACCATGGTATAAGTGAGCTTGCCTCATACCGTGTAACAGTGGGGGAGTGCTCAATGCCTCCATCCTCAATTGCGTTTTAGCCTCACCCCCTACCAATTGTGATAGTAGACCATAGATAATCTTAAGTAGGATACAAGCATTAAAATAGTTTCATTGTATATTTTTTTAACATATAAATATAACACAGTTTTCTAAGTTTTTTACAAACCAGTATGTTGGTTTATTGCAGTGAGGCTGTTAATAATGTTTGAGACTAACACACAATTGAAATTTTTTTCTTTGCCAATAAGGAGGTGTGAGGTAAATTGCATTGTTTATTATTTTATTTCCTTATTTATTTTAGGATGAATACATTTTATCTACACAATCCTCTGTCCCTAAGAGTGATCCATGATTCATGGAAATTACTATCCAATTTCAGTGGCTCATCAAGTGTAGACATTACTGCTGCACTACTTTAATTTAACCTTATATTAATTCTAATTACTAAGTCTAGTTACCTATAATATTTCAATCAATGTAAAATATAATGTTGTTTTTTAATTTCCTCCAATTTGAAACATATTTCAAATTAATTTTAATATTTCATATTACCAATTAGTAAATGATTCTTAATGGCAAAATGAGGTGGACTCTGTTTGTCAGGAAAAACCATACCATCATATATTCTATAGTGTACAAAGCTATTGATTTCTTTATCAATTATTAACAAAAATGGTTGTCAAGTAATTATATAAATAAAATTATTTGTTATTAATAACATTTGAGGAGAAAGTGTTGCATCCACCCATTAACTTTAAATGGGACAGTGGGTTGGGTATGATTATATAGTATGAGAATTAGTTAAATTGTTATATTATTTTTTGCACTAGATGATATTGAGTTAGCACCAACCATATCCTTTTCTGTGGTTGTAAAATTATATTCACAAAGTTAGTATTGACGTACTTAATTTTCATTCCTATTTATTTTTTGATTTAAAAATTAGAAAAAAAAACAAAATATGTGTAAAAGTCCTAATTTTTTTGTAGTTTTCTACCTGCATCACTAACAGTGGGCAGAGACTATATTATTTAAAAACATTCTTAATTACAATATAGTATATCAGACTGAGGTATATAAATACAATTTTTTACGATTTTTATTTTAATATAGTACATACATTAAATACATTAAATAAGTATACATACTTTAGTGAAAATATAAAATCTGTATTTCTGTATATTTATTTTGTTTAATTTATTTGTTTTAAACAAAAATTCCTCTGTCTCTGTTTTTCTGCTTGATAAATTGTTTAATTTGTAAATGCACTAACTGAATTATAACATTCCATTGTCTAAATAAATCTGAAGAAACTGAATATAATAATTGGGTATTGTAGATTGTCTTAAATAAACTTTGAATAGATAAACAAGTGGACTAAAAAAAATTGGCATAATCTTTTAAATTAAGTGTCTTTGTTTTTTTTTTGTATTAGGTATAACAAAAAGTATATTCTAAATTGTTATAAGTGTTCATAAATATAAATATTTTATGAGAATGAAAATTTAAGAAAATCAATTGTAAATATCAAAAGTCAGAGCTCTAAATCCTCAAAAAGTACATTATTTAAGAAGTTGGTGAATTGAAAACTTAGTGTTAAGAAACTGGGTTGTAATGGATATTTGCATTTTTTAATAATAATTTAAATATATTTTGTAATTTTTGTGTGATTGTGATTTTGCTTAAATACAATTATCATTTAAAAATCTTAATTTGATTTTAGAAGCAATTCCATCTATGCAAGCTTACCATAGTTATGTAAAAATTCTTATTATTATCTTTCTTTATGGCCTGTACTGCGCCAATGGGTGTTAAATTCATATTCAAAAAAATACAATTGTATAACATATTTTTTCTGTGTAAAGATTATGTAAAAAGTAAGTGGAACTACAGATTAATAATATTATTAAATTGTATATATTAATACAGGTTTTGATCTACAAAGTTGGTCAGTGTGCAATACATAACACTTAAAAAACTTTCACCTTTATAATATCATCCTCTTCGAGTCGTTCTCCTCAATGCTGTTGATGTGGGTCGTGACCCCCACCACGGATCACTTTGGTGCGAACTATGTTACGCCAACGAGGTCTGTTGTTCGCAGCGTGAATGGCATCATATATCTGGTGCAGATTTGATCTGTCCAGCGCATTGGACTTCACCCTCGTGGCCTCTTCCCCTGGATTTTGCCGGTGACCACAATTTTTTCAAGGTTATCACCACTTTTTCGAGCAATATGTCCAAAAAACTCAAGGTCTCGTCGCAGGCAGATGGTTGAAAGCCTAGTTGAAAAATTCCTTCCTTGAATATCGATAAATTTGCTCTCTTGGCAGTCCAGGGGATGCGCAACATTCTCCTCCAATACCACATCTCGAAGGCATCTACGCGTCTACGGTCACGTGCTCGTATCGTCCACGTTTCAACTCCGTAAAGGAATATGCAAAATACCATTGTCCGCACGAGTTTTTGTTTTATGGCATTCCTGATATTTCTATCTTTCCATATTCCCTTCAGCTGGCTCATGGCTCGCCTGGCCTACCAATCCATACCAATTTAATTATAATATCATAGGATTATAGAATTTGATTGATTATTAACGGCAGTAGCATTGCTTCTGTATATAGCTTAAAACTGTAAGTGTTCATTACAACTCTAATAGAGAATAGTAATGAAAAATTATAATAAGACATGTGGAATGGGCTCTGGACTTTTTTTCACTTACACTTACACTGCACTTATAATTTCACAATATACTATGCATGTGCAATTCTGTTAACACTTACACTTTTATTTAGTATATATTGATATTGTTTCTGTTATAATAATTTCGTAATAAATTATTGGCATATCAATGAATTTAGGACAAAAGTAGAGAAAAATAATTAAGATATATTGCAGTGATCCAATTATTGGGTACTGCTGAAGAAAGACAATATTTTTGATGATTAGTAAAAATGATGTGTAATATTTAAAAAAAAATCACTGGGCTGTTAACAATATTTACAATTTATTTTGCTTAATTCTCGTTTAACCCTTAATTTGTCTACGATCTGATTAACATTTATAAAAAGAGTTGTTTTACAGTTATTTCATTATCATTTTTTTACTAGAGGCTTCAAATTTTTAAATTAGATATATTATTTAATTGCATTCTCAGCAATGGTCAGCCTCTTTAAAACTAGCTTAAAAAGTTTTATTTATATATTTTTTCATATCCAGCTTAAATGTAATATTTCATGTTTGCTATTGTCAACTTATTAGTTATTTTTTAAAATTCTAATATTTAATGTATGTGACATATTTTCAAAATTAACTTAAATGTTTATGCCAAATTAAGGGTTAATAATGATATGAAATTACTTGTTGGTATTTGATAAACCTAATCTGCAATTTGATTTTAAAAATTTACTGCTTTCTCTGTTACTGTATTTATTTGTTGAAATCCTTTTTGTTTGTTTGATGGGAATAAAATATGATTATGCAATAAAAGTAAATTAAAAGGATGTTTGTTTATTATTTTTTACCGCTCCATAAAATTTATTAAGTACCCTTATCACGAAAATCATTCTTACCGATATTAAAACTGAATCCATAATATATGAATTGTCATATAATAATAATTGTCTATTGAGACAATATAGTTTAATTGTCAAAAGTATAATGGCCTTGTAGTATTGTTCCTGTTTAGTATATAGCTTAGTTGATGTCCACATTGTTAGATAACTTCTGGGTAACTTTCCGGTAAAATGCCAATCGTTAATCCATCACATTGATTTACGTTTTTTTTGTTTACTGGAGGGAAATTTTATAGATACCATATCTGTTTGGAGACGATTTCGGTAATGTAGGGTTTTTTCCCATACAGATCCCCTCGATAGCTTGCCTTTGATTAACCTAATCTTCGATTGTGCACCTTTTCCGTGTAAGATTTATAAGTTTTTTTTCAACGTTTTTATAATAAATCTAACTTGATCTCAAATTTGTTGTAATAAGGTATATATAGACAGCTGATCATTCTACTGTTCACCTAATTAAAAATATTGAAGTT
Organism: Morpho deidamia; assembly: GCA_947086505.1. NCBI lineage: Eukaryota > Metazoa > Arthropoda > Insecta > Lepidoptera > Nymphalidae > Morpho > Morpho deidamia. The sequence continues at coordinate 10,735,321 of CAMTZC010000009.1, forward strand.
CTCAGTATTCAAGTAAGTATTTCTGTATATGTTTGCTGAGCCGAGCAGGTATAGTACCCGGCAATAAATAATGCACATAGAGGCTTAGAGAGAGAAATCGGCTAGATTCTGCTTCACAGAGCATTGTCTCTGTCGCACGGACTGACGAACCTGTGTGAAACGTCACATACTAACTGAGTGACAGTGACACCGCTTTACGAAACCGAACTGGCCGGCTGTTTCGTTCTAAACATCGATGTACATTATTTAATGCCGGGTACTATACTTGGTTACATGAGTAATACGTTATATCGCATACATACATCCTCCTGCGCTTATCCCACTCTAAGTTGGGGTAGGCACAACATGTTATAAGCATGTTGTCACATGATACGGCTTTGTATTTTACGACCGGCCCCCTGCCTGACGTTAACTTAATTTAGTCGTATTTTACGATCCCTCGGTAACAAATAGGGTGGTCTATTCTACCTCAAACGGATACCACACGGTGGGTCAACTTACCTCAGTCGCCTTTTACGACCCCTCTGTAAGAATTGAAGGTGGTCTATTCTACTCAACCGGATACCCCACGGCGGGTCAAATTAACTTAGTCGCTATTTACGACACGTCGCTAAGAAATGAGGGTGATCTATTCGACTTAAACGACATTAATACGTTATATCGCAAGCATCCAAAAACATTTGCAATATTGCTTTTGTGCTTCGACGGATCTTTTTCTTTTTATCTATTGAATATTATTATCTAAAAATTAAACAGGCGATTACTAAGTGTGCTTGGCATTTTACTAATTTCTTTAGCCTGGAATAATTATTAAAGAATGATTAGGTACTTATTGGTTCTAAACAATGCATACTCGTTTCATATTAATTATTTACAAATGTTACCATTGTCGCCATTAATTGATAACCGCACCCATATTATTGCGGTAGAATATTTATTGATTCCCGATAGCTTTCTCCACTCAAAGGTGAAATGAAGGTCGCATTTACGGGGCGTAGGTCAATGTAGCATGGCCATTTGGCGTTAACAGGTAAACATACCTGCGACTAAGTATCGTTCTTTTTAATTTGGCATGACCTATTTAAGACAGTACATATCGTACAAAACTTAACATCACTTTTCCATTAGGACCTAGAGGAAATGCAAATATATAAAAATAATGTAAAACATCGTATTTATTAATATTTAATATATAACACGTTTGCAAATACGTTGTATGGTAAAAATCGCATTACTTGCAAATTGCCTAAAAACAAAAATGGTCTTCGGCAATTAGGTTCTACCTGTGGTCGAAAAACGATTAAAATTCTTAGTTGCACACTTACGGTTGCTTCATTTGAGCTAAATAATCTTGCTGTAATCCGACCCTAATACGTTTTATGCATACAATGCTGCATCTATACTCGATAAACTTAATTTACTATTGTAAATGGTTAATGTAATCTGTGTAATGCAATATTCTTGTATTTGCATATATGTTGCTTAACTTAGTAACGGCACGTGATATGCGTGCTTGTTACAAAAGTGATATCACGTGATGAGAACGTAGAGTTATTATACTAAGAGTAGGGAAGCCAGCTTAAAAAGTGACATATTACAATAAAGAGTAATCAATAAAATCTTCCCTCTCATTATTTATTGTGTTATTGTCACTTGAAGGCCTTCTTATAACTTTCCTGTTTATTAACTTAAAAAGAAAATGAAAGGGTAATATCTCCTATCTCAATTTTAAGCCAAATCACATTATAACGGCATTTCGTACTACCCATCATTTACCGTATCAAAATGTATTATCTATTGGAAAGTTTGTAAATTAATAAACATATTAAAAGTCAACTATTTTTTTACTACATAAAAATTATTACGTATGTATTAATAACCACAACCTGAAAAGTGTGTCAAAATAAGATAAGATAATTTGCCAGTTCACAGTCGATACACATAGACAAAAAGAGAATTTGTTTGGAAAAACTGATATAAAAAACGTAAAAATACATTGATAAATTACACAGATAACATAATATCTACCAGGAAATCATACTAATCTCTCGGAACCAAATAACCAACGCCCTTGTCTGGCCCCACGGAAAATGGAGATAAGCCAAATACCTATTAGTTTTATTGAGTTCCACATATTAGTGGCCTTGAGACTGTCGGTCCGAGATCAATGTTTGGTCTGGAAACTTCTGTGGATTGATTGGCTTTAACGAGTTCCATGTAAAAGTGTTCGTACAACAGCTCTATGCATACAAAAACAGCACGAAAATTATGTGAAACTCTCGCAACTTTTATTCGGACTTTGTCAAAAAGAGTTTATGTCATTCTCGAAAATTTGAACTATCAATCCTATATGTCATTAGTCAGTTAATGTATAGAAACCGGCTATACTCACGTCTTATTTTATCGGGTTAGTTGACTAGTTCCGAGCCCATTAGGGGCTCTTTACACGACGTTATCGCGGCGAGAACTGCAGCGGGAAAAAATGTCTTTAGTTCCCACAGGAGTACAAAGGAGATTCCACGAGGGTTTGCGTTGGCGTGTCAAAAAATTGGAGTTCTTAATTAATGTGTATAAACAGGCTATATTTACGTCTTATTCTATCGGGTGGACCGAACCAAAATTAACAGGTATATCCGCTAGGTCAATTTAAAAATGACTCATTATTCTTCGTCCCTTATCGTTTCATGATTTAGCTAGGTATTTTACAGTCTGACGTCAACTTACCTTTTACGATACGTCTACTCAGCCGGATACCACACGGTGGAATTTAAAAATTGAGTGAAATGTCAATAAAATTGGACAGAGTTCCGGAATATATACACACCATACATACTTTCTTTTTAAATGTATAGATGAGAACGGATTGTGCATCTTGTGACCATTACATGTATTTCTTTGAATTGTGGATTATAAATAAAACTATTTTATTATTACTGTCGTAATTTACTTTCCTGTCTATAAATTATATTTAGAGTCTACTGCCAAAACTGTTATGGAATAGGCTTTTTTTATTTGGAGACAAGGAATGTGAGACAATAATGCGTTGTATTAAAATCTTAGAAAGCGAATTCAATGCATTGAAGTCATATAAAAATTACGACTGTATAAAATTTAACGCTCACCGCGGCATTTTCTCTGATTTAGCCTCGGTTTCAGTCACGTTACTATGAACATTGTAAATGTTGTTATTTGCGAAAATGTCAGGGCTTTGAAGTGGAAAAATTATCGTTTTAGGATATATTTAACACAAAAAAAAAAATTATATATTGAACATCTTTTGTGAATAAAAATTATAAGCAATATAACAGAACTAACTACTTTGCTATAATCCGCACGGGTTAAGTGAATGCATGCAAAGCCAATGTGTATGAAGCAGGCAAAATCTACGCACCTTATTTTGCCTGCTTCATACACATTGGCTTTGCATGCATTCACTTAACCCGTGCGGATTATAGCAAAGTAGTTAGTTCTGTTATATTGCTTGTAATATGGAATTCCGCAAAGTAACGCCTGCTTCTATAAATCATATAAATAAAAATTATTTTCGTTCATCAATATTCATATATCCAAAATGTTTTTTTTTTAAGTTCACAATATGTCATAGGTAGCGAGTCCGGATGCATTAGTCCAGGTATTTTTGTAGACTATATTTTAACTGCAACGTGTTTTTAATGTTAGCAGTAATCTTACATAAAATATTACTGTTTTGTATATATAAGTGTTAATACGTATATTTTGAGTTTCCGTCAGATTACAATCACTCACAAACGGATAGATTTTTTTAAAAGATTATTTTTAAAAGTGCCGATTACACATTCGCGGTGTGCTAAATTAAAAAAATAATAGTAAACGATATATCTTATACCGGAAGTGTGTCGTATATTTTTAAAAATAGCCAAGGTTGCAGATTACGCATTGCCAGTGAGAGATATTGTATTTTTTAACTCAAACGAGTGAGTAAATGATAAGTTGATTACCTCAAAGAACACGATTTTAATATTCGCTTATTTTTCTGTATAATTCTGCCAACGTGTTTTTGTAGGTTACAGAAAAATAACGTTGCTTGGCCGCTTACTATCTTATCTTATCTTATCTTTCTTCTTATCTTATCTTACTAATATTATAAATGCGAAAGTTTGTGTGTATTGATGGATTGTGTGGATTGATTGGATGGTTGTTACTCTTTCACGAAAAAACTATAGCACGGATTTGGATGAAAATTTACAGTTATATAGTTTATACATCGGAATAACATATAGGCTACAATTTGTAATGATTTTATGTAATATAACGTTACATGTGAATAATGTCGCAAAAAAATCTACCCTCCGAGAGCTATCTTGGTGTACGCTGCCTAAATCATTGGAGTTACTCGATGATGATGAAACAAAAGTCCGCGACAGCATATATCTACCTTTTATGTGGAAGCCACTATGACCAAAATTGTGAATCATAAATTTAATTAAATGTGATACTAATTTACAATGCATATTCTAGTACTTTATATTATTGTATTAACATACTATATCTGAAATATTACAATAAAGAGAAAGCAAATGAGGGTGTATCTATCTGTCTCTCTTTTTTATTCGTGATAAAGCAAAGACGAAGTAGACTTTCATCTTCCCTCTCATTATTTTTGTGTCAATATCACATACAGGTCTGCATATGGTTCCCCTACTTTAAGCATAATAACTCTATGCTTTTTCAGTGAATAATATTTTAAAAATAGAAGACAAAGACAAAGTCTATTTTTTAATATTCCAAAGTTCTTTATTCAAGTAAACTTGTAAACGAATGCTTCAATATCTACTGCTGGTTCGGAAAGCTGTTCCTGCCGAGAAGAGCTAGCAAGAAACTCGGCGGTTGCTTATTTCAAAATAAAATAACTAGTTTTACGTATAGTAATTAATGTCTTTGACAGGGTGGAAGAGTAGCTATATCCATGCATTCATATCGTCTAAGTAATCCTCAATAGTATAGTAAGCTCTCTGTATTAGCCTCTTTTTAATAGTATTTTTATACTGCTGTAAAGTTAAAGTTAAAGCGAAATTTACTATAGAATATTATACCCAAACCCACAAACGATTTACGTACTTTTGCAAGGTGTAAAGCAGGAACCGCAAGCTTATTTCGGTTCCTATTTTGTCTATTATATACATCGCGAATCTTTTATAATTGCATATATTCTAATACCTATGGTAGTCTTGATATCTTTTTACAGAATGAACTAAAAGGTTTCACTTTACACGTGCAGCGCTCATTTGTCTACTAGACGTTGTAAGGATTCTAGCAACTTACTTTCGTTCGAACTTTCTAGACTGTCGTTCCGATAAAGTCGCTCGAGTTTTTGACCTTCTTACGTTACTTGGGTTTCATTCGTTTTATGCAAAACCGTTGCACCGTTGTTACTTATGTTTTTTTTGTCCCCGTTTTAACCGTTATTGTTCATAGTTGATTTTCGGTAGAATAGATGAATATGTTAGAATGTGTTAGTTTAACGAATGAAATGATAGAAGTATTGAGATGGTATGGGTATCGTTCATGAGCTGCATTAGTGGCACAGCTTAAATAAATGTTTTGATTTTGGTTTAAAATGTTTTGGGTTTAAAGTTTTTATTTATTATTTGATTTATTCGGATACTAGAAGGTGAACCCGTTCCGTTAGGATTGGGTATTATTTGATTCTCCATTGCTGAACCGGAAACATTTGCTATTGATGTTAATAGTCCATGTTGTAAGTTTATCATCCGTGTGGTATTCGGCTGAGTAAAATAGACCACCCTAATTTCTTACTAAGGTGTCGTAAAACGCGTCTAAATTAGGTTGAACCGCCGTATCGTATCTGACTGAGTAGAATAGACCACCATCATTTCTTATTTATGCAAAACTTGTTATTATATTTTGAAATGTGCAACCGACGCCGTGTGGTATCCGGCAGGATAGAATAGACCACCCTCCTTTCTTACCGAGGTGTCGTAAGAGGCGACTAAGGTATATGTGCCGTGTGGTATCCGGCTGCATAGAATAGACCACCATCATTTATTACTGAGATGTCGTAAAAGACTAAGCTAAGTTAACGTCAGGCAGGCGGCCAGTTGTAAAATATCTAGCCAAATCATGTGACGATATGTTTATAAAATGTTGTGCTGACCCCATTTAATGTGGGATACGGGCAGGAGAATGATGATGATACTAGTCCATGTTAATACCGATAATCACATTTGGCAAGCGGATTGTTCGCATTGCAGACGATAGGTGCCGATTAATCCGCTGTGACGCCAGTCAGAGATATTTGAGGTCGGGTTAAACGTATATATCAACATTAATTGATCTTCGGGGTCTCATCGGGTCAACTAATGATAGGGGCTAAGTGCGTTTGACTATTGCGTACACGAATAGACCATCTACCATTTCACAATATATTGTTCAAGAATAGTGTTCTATCTTATACCTTGAAAAGATTAATTCTTGTAAATATATAATCTGAATTTTAGAAACGGCTTTGACGATTTTTATGAAATTTAGTGTGCCTGAGGTTTCGGGGGTGATAAATCGATCCAGCTAGTTGTCATTTAGAAAAAAAGCGTTTAATGCGTGTTTTCAAGCAATGAGAAAATGAAAGAATATCATTAGAATAGGAAGGTAAATTTCGCAACTATAGATGTTTTATTTTATTATATACATATATACACGGAAAATTGATTATATCGATGTACATTTACAATTTGTAAACCGTGACCCCTCGAAAGAATCGCTCGGTCTTACCACTGGGCTATCAAAGCTTTTAAATAAATATGCAAGTTGTGTATTCAAAATGTTTTGAACAAATTTTGTAAATTAAATAATGATATCAATTCGCTTAAAGAACCTTAAAATGTATAGATTTCTTCAGCTTAGAAAAATATTGTCAAGGTCACTTTCTGATTAGGTATTTGCGTCGTTGAATAAACAAGGCAATGATTTGGTTGTTTGTTTAGAGGATAACTCAGGATATAATATTACTAGGCATATAGTTTTCCCTTAGTATATTTTTTTCCCTTTTGGTTTTTCCAGAAGCCGACGTTGTGGTTTCAATAAAATTAGCAAGGAGGTTTTGTCCCCGTTTTGTATGAAAAAAAGTCTTTTAGTTAATAGAGAATTTAATTTAAAAATTCTTAGTTTGAAAATCAAAAACTTTAAAGAGTGCGTGTTGGTTGTTATCATTTGGTTCCAAAAAAGTTGTGTGCTAATTATTTTCGACATAAGAAAGCTTACAGTAATTCTTCGGGTAATGAAACGAGCTTTTTTCAGAGTATCTCTTAAATTAGGACATGCCCTCTACTTCAGGTGTCATGTTCTCGCGAATTTTGGCGATCATAAAGACAATTTGGACTTTGAATACCGTTGCTCTTAATAGGGATAGGGTATAAAAAGCTCAAAAGTTTGTTTGATTGATGGTTTCTTTATTTGATTGTTTGAACGCGTAAATCTCAGGAACTACTGGACCGATTTGAAAAATTCTTTGAGTGTAAGATTATTTATCGACGAATGCTATAAACTATATAAAATTATACAAGAAGAACATAGGAGAACAAAGGAGCAGCAATAAAAAATATTGCATAATATTGAAAACTGCAAAATTAAAAGTTATAAAGTAAATGGTGAAAATTATTCAAAAATCATGTACTACAAAATTGTTCCCCTCTAAAAGTTGTAAATAAAAGTCCGCGACAGCATATGTCTAGCTTTGAAGGTTAACCCACTTTAACCATAATTAATAAACGTATAACGATTTACTCAAATAATAAGACTGCAGATAACGTGAACGAAGTCGCGTTTAAAAGCTAATACTATATAGCTAAGAAATGGTCTAATTTAGATGAACTATGATGGAGTATTTATAACGGTAGTAATATGCAAATTGTGTTATGTCGATTTTTTGCGCAGTATGACGTTATCGTGCAGTATTATGTATACGAATCGATACCACAACCAACATAACAGTTCTAAGAATTTATAATAGCATAATCGTAGATCTGATAAGAAAACGGACATCACTTGCAGCTGTCATGCAATTGTAAAACCTCCATATAGTGTCATGTCTTTAAGAAATTCTGGAAGATATATTCCAAAAGCCTGGCATCACTACATTGCAGTTCGGTAGAGTTACCAAATTTGTGGGCCATTAAACAGCGTCCTTTATGACCGTGTCGATCAAATTGCTTTCTCTAGCACACAAATTTCAATTTACTAATGATCAAGGTCGTTTTGTGGCCACACCTCTAACGGAGAACTAGTCAGTCAATAGTCCTCTACTCACATCAAATCAAATCAAAATAATCTTCATTTAAATAAGGCAGTTCAGGTACTTTTGAATCGTCAAGCATCAATATGATTAATGAAGCTACAACTACTTCGGAATGTTGCTTTTACCGATAAGAACTAGCAAGAAAAACGCCGGTCAATCTTTTAAACATTTTCAATTTTACATAATTAAACCGCGGCCTTGTATGAAGCTGAAAGGATTTCAAATCCAGACATTTTTATCATCCAAATAATCTTCAATTTTGTAATATGCTTTACGTATAAGCATATCTCTTACACTTAATTTAAATCCTTCTGTAGACTGGTCTACTTGTTACTGTCATCCTAAGCCGTGGTTCGTACCCTTAGGCATGACTTTCACGAAGGAGGGTATTGCAACGATATTAAAGTTGTATTATATATTTACATACATGAACTAAAAACGTATCTAAACAGGAAGATATTATCGCGCCGATGTTACGAGTGTCACTGACGAGCTAAACGTAAGCCATTGGACGCGCGCTTTGTGCGTAGCGGATTCAGTAAGTTCGATCAAATTGGCGGGAATTCCTCGATGTCTTGGGTCTTCGATGGAATAATCGTCTAACCAGTAGGCCTACCATGAACCTTTAGAAACAATTCAATTCAAAGTCAGTACCTAAACTCAACCGCTTTCTTTTCGTACCATGAACTATGGATTGCATTGGGGTCGTAATGTTTAGAAAACGGAAATGTTTGGAAAAGGAAAACGTTTTATGAACTATAGATAACACTGTCTCTTTTACTCAAATGTTTTAGGACGCTTTCCGAACGGTCATTCGGCAACGACTTAATGTCTGCGTCTTTAAGACGTCATTGTATGAAAAAGCAAAACAATTTACTTTACGTCTTCAATTGAGTCGTAATAAGAGTTCATGGTAGGATGCTGATCATATTGCTGTGGACTTATTCCGATAAACTCGCTCGTATAGGCCATGCTTTAAGGCGCAGTTCCTTAATGTTCAAAGAACCTGTGTTCTCTGCATTTCGCATCCTCAGAAATGCTTCTAAGCATTATTTCCAGTGAATCATTAAAGGTTGTACGGTCCGACTTATTACAAAAATTGAAGAAATACAATCTTAATAATAAATATTGTTTCATATCGAGAATTGGTTCCCACTATAAATCTATCTAATACTGCTCCTTCGTCTATAACTTCAGTATCGAGATATAAATCAGTTAGTGTCACTTTCCACTCCTTCAACCATTTCCATATCAAAAATTACACCAATTTGTAGTTCCGGAATGTAAAAACGAACAAAAACTCTGTTCTAATTTTAATATGGACTATCTGTGGCTACGTCTTTGCCCGTTTGGTCTTAGTTGTTGTGAGTTAACTATAAGAGATGGGGATATGCCGTCACGGACTTTTTAGTCATATTATTGTATATCTACAATTCACTAGTACTTTACTTTCGTATATCTCTGTTAGTTTACGCGGCGCACGCGACTAATGCTCCCAGCGGGCGAGTTTTTTTTACAACTGCGTGACTTTTGAACACAATTTACACAAAACCGTAATTAAATAAATAAATAAATAAATATATGGGACATCTACACACACGGTCGACCGTCCCCAAAGTAAGTAACTTAATACTTGTGTTATGGGTGACGGACAACTGGTTGATATACTACATATATAAGTTTAAATACATACTTAAATACAAATACACACCCAAGCTCGAAGAACCAACAAATTAATTAATTTATTTAATTAATTTAAGTAATTTACTATTAATATTGCACCTTTCGGAAGAATTGCACTATCTTTTAGTAAAATACCGTACAATAATCCGTTCAGTAGATTTTGAGAAAATCGATGGGATCGATTTTTTCATTTCACAGACAAAGTTTTTGCGGACCTTGTACTCGTAAGAGATATAGATGATAAGATACAGTCTTCAAAGATCTCATTATCAGACGTGGGATGTAGTTTAATGTGTTATTGTGAGAATTAGTGACGTCGTAGACGTATTACAAACTAGTGATGTCTCTTACATTATTCACAATATTTCTTGATATTGACGTTAAATTATTGCAATAGTAATATTAACAATTTAATTTTATAATTACAAATCTATAAAATTGATCAAAGTCTTAGTATTATCGTGGTATTATTTAAAATAATTTTCTATTTTTTAGATGAATCATACTTATTTATTTTTTAGGCAGGTTTTATTTCAATTAACCTAGATAAGTATTCGTTAGCTTAACATTCAAATGTTTGCAGGATTTACATACATTTACCTATCTTTGTGTTTTAGATGGCTTCATTCGTATATTGCGAAATAAGAACTTTTGTATATAAATGATCAAAGGAACTAATAAAGTTAGGAAAAACGCATTTTCTCTCAAATTTTATAGTAATCAAATTTCATCACTATTTTAAAGATAAGCCGCTCAAACAGAAATACCTAAAATGATCATAATTTCGTCACTACTTCAAATTAGTTTTAAATCTTAATTATTTTTAGGTATAAAATGTTCAAATTCGTATAGTAAACAAAGTTTTATGACCATTATTTTCGTTTTGGTAAACCTCATAAAATTATGGTTCCCTTATCCTTTAGCTATATTCTTAACTAAGCTTCTTTAACATCAATACAAATATAACGTTTTAAATTCTGTAATTGAATATGCACAGAATTTGTACCAATAAATTGCTCATGGTCTGCAATCGGGTTTAAAGTTTTCATTGTTAAAGAAAATGAATAATAAATGCTTGCACGTACATTTAATGAATAAATATAATAAAATAAATATATGGGGCAATTTACACACATGGCTGTCTGTCTCCGTAGTAAGTAATTTAACATTTGTGCACAGACAACTGGTATACATATTGGTGTACATATTATATATACGCATATAATTTTAAATAAATACACCCAGACTCGAAGACCAACAACTTTTTTTTTAAATGTCGATTCTCGGCGGTAATTGACTACTCGCGGAACTAAAGACAGGATCACTGCCAGCTGCGCCAACGGGACAGTTAAATATTGAATTATGAGTTATGCTGATATTCCTGCCAACAAGAATGGGTATTTTAACATTTGCACATATTCCTATTCCAAAACAAATGTTTTGTGTGTTGTGCCGCTATTCCAGCCCAAGAGCGAAATATTTTAAAAGATAAGCCTTCCCAAATACGTAAAAGGTAAATATCGATATTCGTGACATCCCTACAAACGCTTATCGTACCAACGTGTTTCAATTCCGCGTGGGAGGGACGTCGTACGCCGTTCAGCTCATACACGTGACCTAATACGCACGTGTCCATATAGCATTGGGTTTAAGTGGCCGTCTGGCCCAGACAGGGTTGCTTGTTAATTATTTTTATTAGAACTTGTCATCAGCAGGAATTTCTGCTCGCGAAGTGCATGGTATTTAAAAAAAACAACACGTAGTTCATAGCTAAAGTGGCAATATGAACGGAGCACATATTACAAATAATTTGTTTTTGGATTACTTTATATACTGTACTAGCTGAGCTTGCCGGTACGCCGGCGTGGTAATCAGCGTATTTAATTGTTTTGAATATATTACACATAAAAGTATAAAGCGCTGTGATAACCCAGTGGTGAGACCGTGCAACTCTTTCGAGGGGGAACCAATGAGTTTTTTCTATTTAAACTTATGTGCTTATGTGTCTAATTGATAATTGCAATTTATCACACGCTTTTCGGTGAAGAAAAAACATCGTGAGGAAACCTGTCTCTAGAGATTTCTGGAGATATGTGTAACCTACCAATCTGCATTGGAGCAGCGTGGTGGGTCTTAGCTCCAACCCTTCTCCAGAAATGGAGAGAGGAGGCCTATTGCCAGCAGTGGGATTGTAATAGGCCGCTTCTTTACTACTTTAAAAGTATAAAAGTAGTTATTATGATTTAACCATAAGAGATAGAGACGTGCTGTCGCGGACTTTTTTATAGTATTTTTGTAGATCTACGATTCTTTAATATTAATCAATTCTTTAATATAGTATTAATCATTTAATCACCATATATCCCTGACGCAACGCAAGCTGCTGGGAGAGGCGAGTTTTTTTATGCCGCATATGTGCATTGTATTTTAGAGCTAGTTAGGTAATAAGTAACGTCCTATTTTCCAGGTTCGACGAGAAGGAGAGTATCTCCGGTGTTCAACAACTGAAATCCTCAGTGCAGAAAGGCATCCGTTCACGTCTCCTGGAACTGTACCCACATCTGGAAAACCACATCGATCAAGTACTGCCCAAAAAGGATACCTTTAGGATTGTCAAATGGTAATTAGATGTTCAATCTTCCTGATAGTATAACGTGTTCTGATTGTATAAATACAGTACTAATGAAACAGTCACCGTTATCGAGCAACAACAGTTTCATCTAGGTAATTATCTACTCTTTGAGGAGTACGCATCTGATAGGGGATTATAGCATAATTATTTAATTATCACTTTTGTATTATGGATCTCCACAGAGTAACACCTCGTACGCACGGGCGTAAAAGATACGTCGCGTTAAAATTCCGCATAGACGTAATAAGAAGTTTCATATGGTATATTCGGCTTAACGCCCAACGCCTAACGCCTAAAATGGAACATTGCTCGATATAAATACGTCGCGTTTAAAAAGCGCTGTCGTGTGTATAGGTATCTGTATACTCATTTGATTTATTTCGACGTATTTTTAACGCACGATAAAAAACCACTCGTGCGTACGAGGGGTAACATCTAATTCTATAAATAATCAATTTATTCATACACTTGGGTGAACGTAAGCGGTGATATACCCAGTGGTGAGACCGTTCGACTAATTCGAGGAGATCATGAGTTCAAACCCGAGGTAGGCACCAATGAGTTTTTCTGTTAAAACTTATGTGTCTAATTTAAAATTGTAATTAATACACGCTTTTCGATGAAGGAAAATATCGTGAGAAAACCTGCTTATCTCCAGAGAATTCCGGGGATATATGTCACTTACCAATCCGCATTGGATTAGCGTTGTAGGTCTTAGCTCCAACCCTTCTCTCCAGGAACGGAGAGGGGAGGCCTATGCTACACAGTGGGAACTATCCCACTGTGTGGCATACAGGCCGCTACAGTTGGGTATTCTATCTAAATTAGGACCGGGGTTTTACACTACAATATGTGAAGCATAAAGTCGTAAAACCAATGTCCATGATTCAATTAACAAGTCTGATGGCTATGACATCAAGAGATTGGATATAATCAGTTACTGAGGTCATATCTAGTATTCCATGACGTCAAGGACGTAGCTACTCATTTGGCCACTTTGTCATATATTTACACTAGCTGTGCCAGCGGCGTCGCCCGCGTGGAAACCTGCGTGTCGCAATTTTTTCTAGAATTCTAATTTTAAACATAAAAGTAATTATCGTGTGTTAACCATAAGAGATAGAGACATGCTATCGCGGAATTTTTTGTAGTAGTTTTATAGATCTACAATTCTCTAGTACATTACTTTAGCGTATCTCTGCTGGTTTAGGCAGCGCACGCGACTAAAGCTTTCAGCAAGCAAGTTTTTTAACAACTGCGCGAGCTCTTCAACACAATTTACATAATACCAATATGTACTATTTACTTAAACCATCGGGAAGTATTGCACAATCTTTTGGTGAAAACTGTACAAAGATCCGTTCAGTAGATTTTGAGAAAATCGATTACATACAGACAGACAGCTTTTAAGGACTTTGTTTTATAATAAGTATAGATATAGTTACAAGTCTTTCTGTCTGTCAGTCTTTTTATATGTCAGTTTTATTGTATGTCTGTTTGTTGGACTTTTTGTTATAATTATTATACCGGGTGTGGTGTATGTGTTCACTTGTATTGTACTAATATAGACTTGTGTTGTTATATATATGGTGTTGTAATATATTGTGTTGTTATATAGTGGATTATATATTATTATATATAATCCAGAAAATAAAGGAAATTAGGAAAAATTGAAACTTAAAAAAATATAGGTAATTAAAAAAGGAAAAATAACAGTACATAATTGCTAATTTGAATTTGAAATTGACGTCAACAAAGTTTCCAACATATTTCTTTATGCAGTTTTAATTTTAATTATAGTTTTAACGCAACCTTAAACGACTACAGTAATTAAACGTCTCAATATAAAACAAATATTTAGTTAATAAACGTGTCTTAACCTTGACCCTGATATCTACCTTGAGATAACAATTTAAGGAAACCAAATTAATGAACAACTATAATAGGTTAATGTATTATTTATTTAGACTATCACTCAGATAAGTATTACTATGCCGTGTGGTATCCGGCTGAGTAGAATAGACCACCCTCATTTCTTAGCATCATTCTCCTGCCCTTATCCCACTCTAAGTGGCGTCGGCCCAACATGTTGCAAAACATGCTGTCATATGATTTGGCTACGTATTTTACGACCGGCTGCCTGCCTGACGTCAACTTACCTTAGTCGCCTTTTACGACACCTCGGTAAGAAATGAGGGTGGTATATTCTATGCAGCCGGATACCACACGGCATTTACCTTAGTCGCCTCTTACGACACCTCGGTAAAAAATGAGGGTGGTCTATTCTATTCTGCCGGATACCACACTGCTTACCACCCTCATTTCTTAGCGAGGTGTTGTAAAAGGCGACTAAAGTAAGTTGACGTTAGGCAGGCGGCCGGTCGTAAAATACGTAGCTAAATCATGTGACAACATGTTTGTAACATGTTATACCGACACCACTTAAAGCATGATGATGATATATTATTGATTTAGACTATCACCCAGATAATTATAGGAAAAACCACGACTTTATTCACGACAACTTTTATGTATCATTAACCCTCAATGATGAATATATTGTTTCATCCTGTTTCCGAATGAAAAACGGGAATATTTTTATACTATGTTTGCCCGGTTTAGTGTATTAGCCGGGTTGAGATGTGTATATTTATTTTTATATACAAGTGACATACGTATGTTACATACATGAATATACTTTAACTCACTCACACTAACACTAGTGTACAAAGGGAACATTACACTGTCCCAAGCGCACCACGTAACACAAGACATCCTTGGTTAGAGTGGACGTGTAGTGATATACTCAAACTCAAAATATTCTTAATTCAAGTAAACTTGTAAACGAGTGATTTTGAATCGTCAACATCTACTGCTGGTTCGGAAAGCTGCTTCTAACGGGAAGAGCCAGCAAGAAACTCGGTGGTTGCTCTTTTCAAATAAAATTCTTATAACTAGTTACATTGGGTTATTACTATCTTGTACAGGTTAGAGGAGTAGCTATGTCCACGCATTTTATCATCTATATAATGCTCAATAGTATAGTAGGCTTTTTGTATCAAGGGAGGCCCTTTAACAGCGCTTTTAAACTACTGTTGTGGCAAAGATAAAATCGATTGCATGATTTTATTACAGAATCTTATACCCAAACCCACAAATGACTTGTTTACTTTTGCAAGGCGCAAAGCAGGAACCGCAAGATTATGTCGGTTCCTACTTTGTCTATTATATACATCGCCAATCCTTTTATAATTATTTATATTCTTATGCACAAATATTAGATATGATAAGCATGATCGAATGCGGTGGCTCCTGATAAGGGGTTACAGGGGGGGTGATACAGTTAACAGGAGGGGCATAAACATTTTGTTCGAAGCTTTTTTAAAGGCTTTTTTTTAACTGGACTTGTTTTTTGTTTACAGTCACGACCATATTGAAATCATGGTGAACAGTGCGGGCGAGCTGTTATTCTTCCGACATCGCGAGGGTTCTTGGATGCCGACTTTGAGGTTACTGCACAAATGTGAGATATACCTATTTCATATCCCTTAAGATAGGTATTGATCTAGTTAATTCAAATTCGAATTCAAAATATTCTTTATTCAAGTGGACTGTATTCAGTTCTTTTGAATTGTTAAATGTGTTTAAAGAAGCCATCACTGATTCGGCATTTTGCTCCTACTACCTACTGGGGAATATCAGAGACTTCCATTTTTTAATATTAAAGTGTTTAAAATAATCCCGCTAATAAGAGAGCAGTGTTTGCTGATCCCGATTAAAAATAAACGTTACTTTATATTTTTTCAATAAATCACTCCGTTCAAATCGTATCGGGTAAAAACTCTCCAATATTGCCTTTGTTCAATAAGAGTCCATTAACGTCCATTTGTCGAAAAGAGAGATAATAATAAAACTAAATTATAATTTGGTTTTCTGTACCTAATTATGCCTTATCTGCATTTGTAAAGTGCAACTGAATCAATAGGGCTCGATGAATGACTTAGGACTGTATAACGGTTTTCAGTAGCATAATTCATAACCTTTATTGATCATCATCATCCTCCTGCCCTTATCCCACTACCAGTGGGGTCGGCACAACATGTTATAAGCATGTTGTCACATGATTCAGCTACGTATTTTAAGACCGGCCGCCTGACTGACATCAATAGTCGTATTTTACGACCCCTCGGTAAGAAAGAGGGTAAAAAAAAAGTAAAGTAACAGCCTGTTACTATGCCCAATGCTGGGCTAAGGCCTCTTCTCTCCGTTTTTGGAGAGAAGGATTGGAGCTAAGACCTACCACGCTGCTCCAATGCGGATTGGTAGGTTACACATATCCCTAGAATTCTCTAGAGATATGCAGGTTTCCTCACGATGTTTTCCTTCACCGAAAAGCGTGTGATAAATTGCAATTATCAATTAGACACATAAGTTTTAATAGAAAAACTCATTGGTGCCTGCCCGGGGTTTGAACCTATGTCGTCTCTAAAGAGTCGTACGGTCTCACCGCTAGGCTATCACAGCTTTGTTATCACACATGCCAGAAAGAGGGTGGTCTATTCTAATCAACCGGATACCACACGGTGGGTCAACTTACCTTAGTCGCCTTTTACGACACCTCGGTAAGATATAAGGGTGGTCTATTCTACTCAGCCGAATACCACACGGTGGGTCAACTTACCTTGGTCGCCTTTTACGACACTTCGCTAAGAAATGAGGGTTGTCTATTCTACTCAGCCGGAAAAGAAAGTAACAGCCTGTTACTATGCCCACGGCTGGGATTGGAGCTAAGACCTAGCACGCTGCTCAAATGCGGTAGGTTACACATATCCCTATAATTCTCTAGAGATATGCAGGTTTCCTCACGATGTTTTCCTGCACCGAAAAGCGTATGATAAATTGCAATTATTAATAAGACACATAAGTTATAATTGAAAAACCCATTGGTGCCTGCCCCGGGTTTGAACCTATATCGTCTCTAGAGAGTCGCACGGTCTCATCGCTAGGCTATCACAGCTATTCATTTCCCAGCCGGATACCACACGACAATCATAACCCTTATTTATATAACAATAAAAGGGAATCTGCCTTAATATAATTATAGTTTTTAAATGTAGGATAGAAAATGAATGAACTTTCCTATAGAGTCACCAACTCGCGAATCAAGTTTAATTAGGCACTGATTTGAGCTGGACTTACTTACTTAGCCTTGGACTTACTTAGCCTATTGTGAAATATGTTTCGTTTTAATTATGCTTACTCTTCTTCTTTCTCCTACCCTTATCCCACTCTAAGTGGGGTCGGTACAACATGTTTTCCTCTTCCATTCTCTTCTATCATTCGTCAACTCTGGCGCTACTCCTTTTATATGCATGTCATACTTCACACATTCCAACCATCTCTTTTTAGGCCTCCCTCTAGTCACATATCCATCCACATTCATATCCAACACTCGTTTAGTCACATGATTTTCATCCCTCCTCATTACATGTCCATACCATCCCAATCTTGCACCTCTCATCTTTTCTACAATGGGCGCAACTTTCATACTTCCCCTTATATAATCATTTCTTATTTTATCCAATGTTGTCACACCACACATCCACCTTAACATTCTCATCTCATTTGCATGCACTCTTCTTTCATCCATCTTTTTCATTGCCCAACTTTCTGATCCATACATTACGACAGGTCTTATGACCGATTTATAAATTTTCTCTTTAAGTTTAGGGGCATTCGGGGGTCACATACTGTCCCTGAGACCTGTCGCCACTTCATCCATCCTGCATTCATTCTATTCCTCACACGTTTTAATTATGCTTACGTCACATATTTAACAGCATATTTTTACTGTATGCCAGATCCCTTCTTCCTACCCATGGAGCAAGTTGACAAGGGCGCTATCCGCTTCGTTCTAAGCGGTGCTAATATCATGTGCCCCGGACTGACCTCTCCCGGGGCGAGGATGTCGCAAGTGGACAAAGGGAGTGTTGTGGCCGTCATGGCTGAAGGAAAGCAACACGCCCTAGCAGTCGGCATCACCTCCCTATCGACAGATGATATGTTAGTTCTTATTATAGTTCAAAAAATTATATATAATATTAAAACTATACATTTGTATAACGAACGTACTAGGTAAATATTGTTATATTAAGAAATTCAACTTTCTTTATATTAAGAAATTATTTTACTTTATGTTATGAACTTAGTATTTATCAGAAACATGCATTGAACACTCTCGATATTGATAGCCTATCGTGTGAAATTTGCTCCCATTATGATGAGATTATAAAGTTCGTCCATTGATAAAGAAAGCGGGGACAAACAATAAATGATAAATAAATATATGGGAAAATTACACACACAACCGTCCGTCCCCAAAGTAAGTAACTTAATACTTGTGATATGGGTGAAAGACGACCGGTATACTCATTATAAAACAAAGTCTCAAAAAGCTGACTGTATGTAATCGATTTGCTTAAAATCTACTGAACGGATTTTTATACGGTTTGATATTTCGGCGAATGACTATATGTAATTGTGTTGAAGCAATCGCCCTAGTTGTTAAAAAACTTCCGTGCGCTGCGTATACCAGCAGAGATACGCTAAAGCAATGTAGTAGAGAATTGAAGATCTATAAAAATACTACAAAAAGACCGCAACAGTCACGGTATCTTTCACGGTTAATTTACAACAACTATTTTTATATTTACAATTTTCACGCGGGCGAAGCCGCAGGCACAGCTAGTACATAAATAATAAATTAAATACCTAAATACATAAATGCACTTAGACTCGAAGAACCAACAAACTGTTTATATAAAATGTTGGCCCTCGGCGGTAATCGAACCCGCGATCCGCGGAGCTGAAGTCAGTGTCAATATTTGTATTGTAAATTATCTTAAGCATACTACTGTATACGGAGGGTAATTAACGCTTTAACTTACTAATGTTGAGAGACCGGCTATACTCACGTCTTATTTTATCGGATGAGCCCGACTAGTTTCAAGCCCATACGGGGCTCTTATTCATGAGCTCTTTACGCGGTGTTATCGCGGCGGGAACTGACTCATCCGACAAAATAAGACGTGAGTATAGCCGGTCTCTCAAAATTAATAATGAATACCACTCACGATAGTTTAAATTCAAAAATTGCTAACTTTAACTTACCTCTAATATTGGCAATTATAGAATTTTTCTTAGTTACTGTAAAGTTACGAATACCAAACTAAAAGATTTGCTCAGCGTTATAGCTTAATCGAGACTAAGACGATATCATTAGCTTAATTGCTTTTACAGCGTCACAAGAACTAATTAGCACATTGAGAAATCGATAAACATTATCTAATCATCGCAATGTTAGGTATATATTTATGGCTAAGTTAATTTTAAGTGTAAATTATTGTGGTTAAAATGTAATATGTATTATTACTTTTTTATCTGTGATAAGAAATTATGTGTAATCTATAAAAGAATTCACACATAGGTGTGGTCACATTATCGTATATATATTGGAATTACACTATGGCAATTAAAATTCCTTTCCGTTTGGATAATATACCTTACTTATATAGTAACTTATAACTTATTTACTTATACTTAGTAACTTCTATAAGACATAAACAAGCTATACGCTTATTCAAATGTGATATTGCAATCGAGTTCTTTATTGTTATTAAATATAATATAATTATAACCTACAAAAAAGAGAAAGGTTCCACCAAAAATCCACCACCAAGGTGGATGATTTCTGTGCGTAAACGTAGACATTAAATTACGAGGAAAAAATATACATAGTACACTTATTTTATCAATTCACTAATATAGATATTCATAGACCAATAACTTAATTAGTTTAATTTTTTTTCAGTGCGAAAGTGAACAAGGGCGTTGGTATCGAGAACTGTCACTACTTGAACGATGGTCTGTGGCAGATGAAACCAGTCAAGTGAAGAAATGTTGCTACATTTCGATATTTATTTTAAGTTCTTTTTTTGTTTTAATAAACATTTTACTTTTAAATAAATAAAGCACATTAAAGGTTTTATTTAGCCTTCTTTTTTTATTTATCCCTCATATTATAAGTAATACATTGTATGGGATAAAATTTCTTTATTAAAAAAATATACTTGGTAAACAAATATATTCATCCCAAACTACAAAGTAATTTCACTTATCACAATATGTAAACTTTACGATCCATAATAACACTATTTAAAACTAACCATTTACTATATTACTTTATCTTTAAGAACTGACTTCTAGCACAATATTCTCTAAACTTATAAAGAAATTTAAATTTACCGCATTTATACGCTCCGCCAACTAAGTTTTAACACAGAATAACGAAATAATTCGGACATCAGTGTATGAATTGTTAATAATTTACATATAAATATTTTTAATCGTTACATCTTAATCGAAAACATACAATTTTTTTGCTTAAATTTATATAATTAATTAATGAAAATATAGTAATAACGTAAAAGTGATTTATAGGCGCCATTAATGACTTATGTCTATTAAAAATACGAAGTATCCGAAATCGGAACGTATGTATTTGTAAAATGGCGACAGCACTTGTTAGTTCGGCTCGTCAGGGTAAATAATATTTTTTTTAACATTAAAGGAAAAATATTCAATATATATCAGTATACAAATATGTGAAAGTGAAAAAGTAGAATAGAACTGTATATAATTTATCCACATTACAATTCAGTAAAATACTTATGTTCTGTGATGTTGTTAATCAGCTGTTCAAGAAATTATTCAAAAGTTTTAGATTTCTGGGTCATTTTATTTAAACAGCTAAAAAAACATTATACCTATTAAAACAGTGCTAAATATTAATAATTTTATGTAAGGTTTCATTACGCAATGTGATTTCAAAATTAGAAGTTCAAAGTTCATTTATCTTAATGATGTTTTGATTTGACAATTTAAAATTGAGAACTGGATGAAATATTTTTTTCAGTGGGGAGGCTAACAAATGCTGCAAGGAGGTTGTATTCCGATGTTTATCCCAAGATAACAACTCATTATACAATTTATCCTCGCGATAAAGATCCAAGATGGAAAGGTAAAGGCCAATAAATTATCTAAAGCTTATTTAGATCAACAGTGGTCGGTTCGTAACTGTTATCTTTTGTTTACTTAGATAATAATCGAACATTGCTAAAATTGTTTTCAGACTAAATGCTCATGCTTATTTTTAATCAAAGATGTTTAATGTAAAGTTAATATAATTGAAGATGTATTTCATAATCACACAAATTGTAACATGAAGAAATAATGACAATTAAGAAAATAGCTAATCACATTTTAATAATTTTTAATTGCCAAATAATATATATATTAACAGTCATTTTGCAATATTTTAAGAATTTCAATTATTATTTAAGCTGTTTATTATTAAGTTGAATTTCATTTTTATATATTGTAATAAAATATATATAAAAGAAGGGTATGAAGTTTATTTGGAAAATAACTTTGCTTTTAAAAATTAAAATTATTAGCTTTGATATGATTTTTTTAAGAATACATTCTTGAAATATGTTACAAATTCAATACTTTTACATACAAAAATACATATATCTAAGCTAATATTTATGTAACTCTCATAATTAGATATAAACATGGAACGAGTTGCGGAGGAGACAGATATACTCATAATTGGTGGAGGTCCAGCTGGTATGGCAGCTGCTATAAGGGCTCGACAGATTGCAGAGGAAAAGGGAGCTGTATGTATAAAATTTCTTAATAGATTTACGTGAAGTTTTACCGAAACAAACTGAAATCTCAATAGTTTATTTAATTATTTAATAGTTTATAGTACATTAAATAGGCCAAATGGTAAAGCAGAAGTAGGATAACAGATACAGGATAATGTAAAGCTAATTTATGTGAGGGTTGTGTCAGCTTCAAGAAAGCAATGGAATAGTAATAGCATGTTACTTAATTTTAAACTTCTTATACACTAGAGATGTTACGGAGGTGGGTTTACCGGAACCGGAGATTTCAAATTTGAATTATCGGAGTCGAAGTCGGAATCGTAGACGGAGTCGGAGGCGAAGGTGAAGGCAGCGTAGGAATATAAAAACTGTTGAAGTTTGTTTTTGGCTTCATTACTAATTTAAAAATTGACCCCTAAACTGTACTCGGATAATATGACCACCACGCTTTAAATAATTGAATACTCAAGCGCATCTAACCTCTGATACTGAAAATAAAGAAATGAACGGGAGATGCGCGTGTGAGGGCAACGAGTTACATGACAATTTCAGCTTCGTTATACCTCCAACTAAAATATATCGGAGCCGGAGTCGGAGTTGGAAGTGTGAATTCAATCGGAAGTTCCGACCTTTCGGAACCGGGGTCGGAGCTCCGTAACATTCCTATTATACACTATACCTATATAGATTATACAGTCCTTAAAAAGTTTTAATGCTTTCTTTTGCAAATGTTTGCAGAAGTTCTTCTTTTTTAATTTCCTTGGAGTTGTAAAGTAAATGATGTATGTAATATATAATAATAAATAATAATGAAATATGTAAGTTGTATTTTATGTTTATAGGAATTACGAGTGACACTGTTAGAAAAAGCAGCAGAAACTGGTGGTCATATTCTTTCCGGTGCCTGTGTGGATCCTATAGCTTTAAATGAGCTTATACCAGATTGGCAAGAGAAAGGAGCCCCACTAAATACACCAGTAACATCAGACAAATTTGGTCTTTTGACCAAGAGTGGGAGAATACCAATACCTGTTTTTGCTGGTATGAATTAATATATCTAGCTTTAACGTGACTTAATTCAAATTTAGGCTTAATTGAGTTAGAAACATTGTAATCCTAATTTTAATGCTATCTGTGACATCACATGACAAACTTTTGTAAAAGCTAGTGTTTTCTTGCTCTTTCAAGTTATACATCTCTTTAACACTCACAAGTTTTGTCAGCTATGCCTTCACTATGCTTTATTGCAATATGCCACAAAACAACTTTTTTTTAAATTAAGGCACTTTAATACTAAGCTTGTGATATAATAAATTTAGCTTTATTATATTGAACTAACTGTGCCGCGTGGAAATCTGCGTGTCACAATTTTTTTCTAGAATTCAAATGTTAAACATTAAAGTAGTTATTATGAGTTAACCATAAGAGATAGAGTCATACTATCGCGGACTTTTTTGTAGTAGTTTTATAGATCTACAATTCTCTAGTACATGACTTTAGCGTATCTCCGCTGGTTTACGCAGCGCACG
The DNA here is from genome assembly GCA_947086505.1 of Morpho deidamia. Taxonomy (NCBI): domain Eukaryota; kingdom Metazoa; phylum Arthropoda; class Insecta; order Lepidoptera; family Nymphalidae; genus Morpho; species Morpho deidamia. The sequence continues at coordinate 10,759,186 of CAMTZC010000009.1, forward strand.
CGACTAAAGCTCCCAGCAAGTTTTTTGGACAACTGTGCGATCTCTTCAACACAATTTACAAAATACCGATATGTACTATTTACCTAAACCATCCGGAAGTATTGCACAATCTTTTCGTGAAAACCGTACAAAGATCCGTTCAGTAGATTTTGAGAAATTCGATTACATACAGACAGCTTTTAGGGACTTTGTTTTATAATAAGTATAGATATAGTTACAAGTCTTTCTGTCTGTCAGTCTATTTATATGTCAGCTTTGTTGGACTTAGTTTTATAATAAGTATAGATTTATCAATAACTAAGCTCAAATAAGGGTAAAAGCTACAGAAATGTATAAAAAGCTCTCTTAAAAGCAATATATTTATCTCTGTTATAGTGACAGTGTTATGAGATATAGATGTATATTATCATCTTTGGCAATTATAGTCTCTTTTAAAATTAACCGAATTTACTAATTACTATACTATTTAATTTAATTTAAGTTCATATGTGGCAATGTAGAGGTTTATTTAAAAGAAAATCGTTCATTCGAAATAATCTCAAGTCATGTATCTGAGATCTGACATATTTAAATTATTTGTATGTTGTTTCAGGTTTACCAAATTATAATCATGGGAACTATGTTGTGCGATTAGGACATTTAGTGAGGTGGTTGGGTGAGCAGGCAGAAGCTGTTGGAGCTGAGGTAAGTATGTCATGCCCATCTGTTCAGGGTTCAAACTGGCGACCTCTGTGAGGGGTCAGCTATACATAAGGGTTGTCACTTACAGTAGAAAAAACGTTAATGTGTAGAAACCGGCTATACTCACGTCTATTTTATCGGGTTCGGCCGACGAGCAGCGCTTAGCTGCTCCCGCAGTTCCCGACGCGATAACGTCGTGTAATATGAATAAGTGCCCCGGGTGAGCTCGAAACTAGTTGGGCTAACCCGACAAAATAAGACGTGAGCGTAGCCGGTTTCTACACATTAACTATGAATACCACTCACGATAGCTTAAATTTAAAGATTACTATATAATCGATTTTTCTTTCTTTATATTAAAAACTCAATATACGTAAATGATTTTTTAACTATTTAAATGTTGCATTTTTATATAATAATAATATTTAAGTTGATATTAATACTAAACCGGCTCGATGGACCAATGTATATTAAAACCTTAAGCCAACGACGAACATAGCCCAACTCAACACCACGACATTTATTACACTACGAGCAAATTCGATCGCGGGTTCGATTCCCGCCGAGGGCCAACATTTTCTATAAACAATTTATTGGTTCTTCGAGCCTGGGTGTATATTTGTATTTAACTATGTGTTTTGTATAAATTGCCGCGCGACCTCGACAAGCCGGAGCAACGACCTTTATGCATTCTATTGCAGCAAGTCACGTACGCCAGTTAGTAACGTTTTGTATTACGATAAGACAGGACGCGCATACAGGTGCGCCTGTATACGGTCTTATTGTAGAACGCACACGCGTGATTATGCGTTTGGGTGTGGTTTATACATTTAGTGACGCGTTCAATTAGTGAAGCGTTTCGAATACTATAAAGATTAGACGCGACCGTCCGCGGTATTAGTGCGCGTTCGGGTTATTGTTTACCGATATGGGACGATTCAATAACGAGTGACCTTACGAAGGTTGTGTGCGCCGCGTGTTATTTGTGTTACTTAACCGCGTTGGTGAAGTGTATACTCCGGGAGAAATAGACAGTACGTGTCCGTGGAAGACTGCTGAGGCGAGCCAACGGGTTCGGGAATCGGCCAAGTACATACAAGCGCACACACACACGTACACATATACACGCAGTGACTCATGAGGCCGGACCGCATATAGCTGACGGCCGCATAAGGTAGGTTGAGACGCCGAGACGGCGGGCCCAGGTCTCGGAGGTTGTTTCATCCGCCCGCACGTTTGTGCGGAACACTATGTAATTTTAAATTATATATGTAGTATATCTACCAGTTGTCCTTCACCCTTAACACAAATATTAAGTTACTTTGGTGACGGACAACCATGAGTGTTCCACATATTTATATATTTATAAATCCATAGATTGTCTGAATTTTTCATTGAAGTATGATTGTCCAGGTCTGGCCGGGGTGCGCAGGGGCAGAGCTTCTGTACCGTGACGATAGTTCTCTCAAGGGTGTAGCCACCGGGGACGTTGGCATCGCCAAGGACGGCAGCCCCAAGGACATGTTCGAACGTGGGATGGAGTTCCATTCAAAAGTCACCATATTCGCTGAAGGTTAGTCGAAATATAAGAAATTTTCTCGCTTTCACATGTTTGATTTTTGAGATTTTTTGACGTTAGTGTCTCATCATCCTACTGCACTTATCCCACTCTAAGTGGGGTCGGCACAACATGTTAGGAACATGTTTTACATGATTTGACTGCGTATTTACGACCGGTCGCCTGCTTGACGTCAACTTACCTTAGTCGTATTTTACGACCCCTCGGTAAGAAATGAGGGAGGTCTAGTCTACTTAGCTGGATACCACACAGCGGGTCAACTTACCTTAGTCGCCTTTTAGGACACCTCGGTAGGAAATGAGGTTGGTCTATGGTTGGGCAGGAGAATGATGATGAATTATGGATTCGTTATGGGATCTTGCTCTTCCTCTATGTTTTAAAAAATAGTTTGTTCCATAAAAATAAAATCGAAAAATGTGAAACACAAAAGAGGGGAGAACGATATTGTACAGTTGCAAAATAAGAAAGGGGCAGTAGAGTTAAGAGAGGAGGTGCGAAGCTAGAAAGGGTCCGGGAGTAAAAAGCACCAAAAAGGGATAGAGATATTGGAAAGTCATAAATAAAAAAAAGGGAGGAAATCGAAAAGGGGGTGAGCTGAAGTGAGTAAAGGTTGACAGAAGCGGGAATATAGGTGGGGATCATCGGTAAATTAAGTCATTCCTTGTTAATTTCAGGATGTCACGGACATTTAACAAAGATGGTTTCCAATAAGTATAATCTGAGGGAGAAGAGTGAACCGCAGTCTTATGGCATAGGGCTCAAAGAGCTTTGGGAGGTGAAGCCAGAGGTAAGTACTGTTAAAAAGATAATACTAAGTCATCCATTACATCTTCATGTATTCTTACTAATATTATGAATGCGAAAGTCTGTCTGTTTCTTACGTTTTCACGGCGAATCCACTGAATCAATATCGATGAAAGATGACATAAGTATTCCTTATATACCGGGGTATAGGCTCTAGGACTCCTGTTAGTATTACAGCAATAGGATGTCATTTAAAACGCCTTTTTTAGCAACCTATCAAAGTTTTTTTATTCACGATGTGTCGAAGTCAAATCGAATCTGTAATTTTAAGAAGGTTCTGTATCACGCAGTTTAACTTATGTAGGTACGTCGAAAGAGTTATTTAAATAAGGTTCTGTGTCATGCAGTTTGGCTTAGGTACGTCGAAAGAGTTATTTAAAGAAGGTTCTGTATCAAGCAGTTTGGCTTAGGTACGTCGAAAGATTTATTTAAAGAAGGTTCTGTATCACGCACTTTAGCTTAGGTACGTCGAAAGAGTTATTTAAAGAAAGTTCTGTATCAAGCAGTTTAGCTTAGGTACGTCGAAAGAGTTATTTAAAGAAGGTTCTGTATCAAGCAGTTTAGCTTAGGTACGTCGAAAGAGTTATTTAAAGAAGGTTCTGTGTCATGCAGTTTAGCTTAGGTACGTCGAAAGAGTTATTTGAAGAAGGTTCTGTATCACGCAGTTTAGCTTAGGTACGTCGAAAGAGTTATTTAAAGAAGGTTCTGTATCATGCAGTTTAGCTTAGGTACGTCGAAAGAGTTATTAAAAGATGGTTCTGTGTCATGCAGTTTAGCTTAGGTACGTCGAAAGAGTTATTTAAAGAAGGTTCTGTATCATGCAGTTTAGCTTAGGTACGTCGAAAGAGTTATTTAAATAAGGTTCCGTGTCGTGCAGTTTGGCTTAGGTACGTCGAAAGAGTTATTTAAAGAAGGTTTATATCACGCAGTTTAGCTTAGGTAAGTCGAAAGAGTTATTTAAAGAAGGTTCCGTATCACGCAGTTTAGCTTAGGTACGTCGAAAGAGTTATTTAAAGAAGGTTCTGTATCATGCAGTTTAGCTTAGGTACGTCAAAAGAGTTATTTAAAGAAGGTTCTGTATCAAGCAGTTTAGCTTAGGTACGTAGAAATATTTATTTTAAGAAAGTTTTTATATATTTTGGGGTCTGTTTACTAGATGGATTTAACAGCTATTTAAATATAGATTTCATGTAAGTCATACGGGTATTTACTACAGGTTATTAAACAATGCTCTCGAGAAAACGATAAATCTCTCCCAATCTTCCCGGATCGATATCAGTCCACGCGAACGAAGTTGTGGGTAAAATGATTTATAGAAGTAGGCGGTACTTTACGGAATTCCATAGTACAGAAGCTATAACAGAACTATAGTACTCGGCATTAAATAATGCACATCGATGTTTACAACGAAACAGCCGGCCAGTTCGGTTTCGTAGAGCGCTGTCTCTGTCACGCACGGGTTCGTCAGTCTGTGCGACAGAGACGATGCTCTATGAAGCAGAATCTAGCCGATTTCTCTCTCTAAGCCTCGATGTGCATTATTTATTGCCGGGTACTATACTTTGCTATAATCCGCGTTTGTTAAAAGTATATATTTGATGGGATACGTCTGGTAACTTGTCTTTCATATTCATGTATAAGGTATATGAATGTTGCCTGCTTTATACACTTAGCATTATATTATATTCTCTTAAAAAACGCGGATTATAGCAAAGTGGTTACGTTATAGCTTCTGTGTATTGAGCTGTGATAGCCCAGCGGTGAGACCATGCGACTCTTTCGAGAGGTTCACGAGTTCAAACCCCGGGCAGGCACCAATGAGTTTTTCTATTAAAAACTCATGTGTCTAATTGATAATTGCAATTTATCACACGCTTTTCGGTGAAGGAAAACATCGTGAGGAAACCTGCATATCTCTAGAGAATTCTGTTGATATGTGTAACCTACCAATCCGCAGGTCAAGGAAAACATCGTAAGGAAACTTGCATATCTCTAGCGATTTTGAAGATATGTGTAACCTACCAATCCGCATTGGAGCAGCGTGGTAGGTCTTAGCTACAACTCTTCTCTCCAGAAACGGACAGAGGAGACCTATTCCCAGCAGTGGGATTGTAATTGTTGTCACCTAGGCTGCAGCTGAAAATCGGTCCCGAGTGTCACTGCAGATGTCACTCGGTTCATGCCGAGCTGTATGGCCTTTTTCAAGATTGCATAAAATTTTGATACAAAATTTGTAATAATGCATTCTATCCTACTAAGGTGTTGTACTGTATTTATCTATGTTTTATGCAATGTTTAAATAAATATTGTTCTTCTTTTCTTTCTAATAAGCCGCTACTTTACTTACTTTGTTTGCGGGTAAAAGCTAGTTTTCATATAAATATAAACGTTTCCTTTCAGAACCACAAACCAGGTTTAGTGGAACATACAATAGGCTGGCCTTTAAACAAGAACACTTATGGTGGTTCTTTCATATATCACCTTAAAGTTGAAGAGGGGGAAGCTCCCCTAGTCGCTGTCGGGTTCGTGGTGGGGTTAGACTACGAAAACCCATATATCAGTCCGTTCCGCGAGTTCCAGAGGTTTAAAACCCATCCTTATGTCAGGCCTATGTTCGAAGGTGAGTAATACCAGAGACTTCCTCAGATGAAAGTCTGACTATCAAATAATTATATAAATAAATAAATAAATATTTGGGACACTTACACACACAGTCGTCTGTCCCCAAAGTAACTTAATACTTGTTTTATGTGTGACGGACAACTGGTAGATATACTACATATATAATTTTAAATACATACTTAAATACAAATACACACCAAGGCTTGAAGAACCAACAAATTGTAGAAAATGTTGGCCCTCGGCGGGAATCGAACCCACGACCCGCGGAGCTGAAGGCCGGGTCACTACCCACTGCGTCAACGGGCCAGTCCCATTACATTCAGAAATTATCCAGAATACATTTTTCATAATATTTTATTGGAGGTATAAATATTGTACGCTTTTGTATGACCTTGTTTGATCAAATTATATATTAAGCTAAGAATTTGGCTAAATTTTGAGCTTTGTAAAAATAATGATGAAAATATTTTGCTATAATTCGCGATAACGCAAATAGAAAATACACATACAATAACAAAATAACAAAACATTTTGCGACACAGAGTCCTGATAATGCTTCGGTTGTGAGGCGAAACGATTTTGTGATAATGAACGTGTGTGGTGCTTGTGTATTGTGGTGGCGGTGGTGGAGGTTTGTGCATGTGTTTTTACGAACCCTGCATCTATCAGGTATGATAAAAGATAGTCCACTCTACATATATCGTTTATATAATTTCAAATTACTTTATCGCGGATTATAGCAAAATTGCCTTATTATCACTTTTGTATTAAGTATTTCCGCAAAGTAAATTCTAATTCTATAAATTATTCCTTGAGCGTGAATATAGAATAGGTTGCCTTTAGAGTTTTATTCACACTTTTGTATGTGAAGTGTCATTAGCCTTCTGCCCTTATCCCACTCTAAGTGGGGTCGGCACAACATGGTAATAAACATGTTGTCACATGATTTGGCTACGTATTCTACGACCGGCCGCCTGCCGGACATCAACTTACTTTAGTCGTATTTTACAACCCCTCGGTAAGAAATGAGAGTACTCTATTCTGCTAAGCCGGATACCGCGCGGTGACTCAACTTACCTTAGTAGCCTTTTACGACACCTCGGTAAGAAATGAGGGTGGTCTTTTCTACTCTACCGGATACCACATGGTATTTTATATGTAAAGTATATGTGAACGATATAAATTTATGAAATGTATGCTTCGAATGTATTTGTCGAAAATGGGGAGGAATATTGTTCCAGGATTTTTCGCCAAGACATTAAAAGCTGTAGTTCTATGACGTAGCATATACAAAGGTTGTGATAGATAACAGTGAGAGATATAGATAGAGGTTGGGATAGCCAGAGATTTTTTTTCGGAAAATGACAATATGTTGTTAGCCGAAGTGGCTTTTACAACGACACCGGGAGATATGGGACGAGCGCAGAAGCATCGTCGCGGGTGTGGTGGGGCGAGCCTCAGGAGAGACTCGTAACATCATTAGGAACGTCGCCTTAAGGGTGCTCTATGGGTGGTCCTATGAGATCGAATCTCGGCTTAAAACAACGTGTCGTGGAGGACTATGATCAGACGGAAGAGCTGGGATTGATAGAGGTTTTACTTTACTACTGCAAGAAGGACCTTTATTTTCGTATCTGGTCTTTACTTTTTAGGTGGAACCCGTATAGCATATGGTGCTAGGGCGTTAGTGGAAGGCGGCTGGCAATGTCTGCCTGTGCCAGTTTTTCCCGGCGGTTGCCTGGCGGGTGACACGGCCGGCTTCCTGAACGTGCCGCGGATCAAGGGAACCCACAATGCCATGAAGAGCGGTAACGATAAATTTTGTTCCTTTTGTAATACTAATGGTACCCGCTAATTCCGTCATTTAAGTAATCTCAATAATGCAATAATGTCGTTTATAGTATAGAATATAGTTAAAGGTCTACTTTCGGATTAAGTATAGTATTGATATTATCTTAAAGTATTTAATTAGTTTTTTTTTAAATCTATATTTACTAATTTTAGCTTCAACAAAATTATTGTATAAAATTACTGTCTTCAGATTTTGTGAATTTGGCTTTTTAATTGTAGATTTTTGTTATCAGGGATGCTGGCTGCCGAGAGTGCTGTAGATCTGGTATTATCAGGAGAGGCGACTCATGATAAAGGCGTTGTGCCTACATCGTACGAAGATAAATTAAAGGAATCCTACGTTTATAAGGAACTGAAGGTAATTTTGTTTAATAATCTTAAAATTAAGTGGTATCCGGCAGAGTAGAATAGGCCACCCTCATTTCTTACCGAGGTGTCGTAAAATACGACTAAGGTAAGTTGACGTCAGGCAACGTCGTAAAATACGTAGCCTTCTTTGTAGACGTAGACGTAGTGTTTAATTTCAAAATTTAATTAATTCTAGCAAGTACGAAACTGCCGTCCTTCATTCCACACATCCCTTGGACTGTACGGTGGTGTCGCGTATTCTGCGTTTTCCACACTTGTCCGCGGAAAAGAACCTTGGACATTAAGTCATGGAGGTAGGTATTTAATTTTGCGAGGATCCATAATTTTGTGCGGATACCGCAAGGAAGCATTTTGGGACCGCTAGTTTATCTATTGTACATTGATGACTCATCATTAAACGTTTAATATTTTGCAAGTAATAATGCTGTATTAGGATTTGCTAATAGCAAAGAGGCTGTTTAAAATGTACTACTGCGAATAAATGATGATAAAACCTAAAATTACGGCGAATCTGCTAATCACAAAGAGTCTACTGGAACTAAAACTTAAAACTTCTATCACCTTTCACCTGCATGCATGCGCGACATGCATATAAAAGGAGTAGCGCTAGAGTTGACGAATGATAGAGAATCGGAGAGGAAAACAGATTGTGCCAACTTACAGTGAGCCAAGTGTACGAGAATGATGACTTTTATAGCTTACTAGAAATACGAGCGCCTTCGCTCGCGTAAAATTCATTGTTTAGCATGTTATAGTCGCTCGAGTCTCGGCATGAAACTGGCTCTCTGATATCCTACACCGCATTTTATACCTATTCCCCCCTCTAAACTACGATAGGCATGATTTGTTACTACCCCCACTAAAATTGTTGTAAAACGACCTCTTCAACTCAATTTACATGAAACCGTTATGTGCTATTAACCTAAACCTTTCGGAGGAATTGCGCTACCTTTTCGTAAAAACCGTACAAAAATCCGTTCAGTAGATTTTGAGAAAATCGATTACATACATACAGGCAGTTTTGAGGAATTTATTTTATAATAAGTATAGATAGTTCTAGCTTCGTGAATTATTTAATTCTTTGACGATTCAAAAGTGCTTGACGCACAAACTTAAGCTGTAATAGACCAGCGCTGAAACCGTGCAACTCTTTTGAGGGGTTTCGCGTTCAAACCCCGGGCAGGCACACGATTTTCGTTGAAGGAAAACATCCTGAGGAAATCTGCATATCTCTAGAGAATTCTCAGAAAATGTGTAACCTACTAATCCGCATTGGAGCAGCGTTCTAGGTTTTAGTTACAAAAAATTAAGAGACGAGACCTCTGCCCAGCCGTGGGATAATAAGAGGCCATTATTTTTAATATTAATTGACCAAAAAGTGATATTTCCATAGTCCAAATCTGTCTCGAAGGACCAATTGTTTCTTCTAAGGTATTCAGAAGATATAACTACCAATCCGCATGCTAGGTCTTAACTCCAATCCTTCTCTTCAAAAACGGAGAGGGGAGGCCTATTCCCAACTGTGGGATAGTAACAGGCCGATAATTTAAACGTTATAGGCGCTGATCACGCTCGATTAAAACCCGCCAAGGACTTCCGACTTATAGAGTATCCCAAACCGGATGGCGTCATCACATTCGACCTGCTGTCATCTGTAGCATTAACAGGTACGTAACTTTGAGTTAAAATTTACGGTGAGACCGTGTGACTTTTCGAGCGGGTCACCGGTTCAAACCCTGGAAGCAAATGAGTTTTTTTTATATAAGATATAACAGATCATTTTCCGTGGCCCGTTAAAAATAATAATATATAACGCCTAATTCTATAAATTATAATTAATTCTTATGAGTAGCCGAGTGGTATTCGGCTGAGTAGAATAGACCACCCTCATTTTCTCATTTCTCCACCCTCATTTCTTACCGAGGTGTCGTAAAAGGCGACTAAGGTAAGTTGGCGTCAGGCAGGCGGCCGGTCGTAAAATACCGTTTTTTTTTTAATTAGGAAACCCTTCATGGGTACTGCAATCCGCGGGGGGGCGGTATTACAGTAATGCCGGACTCTTACCGGCTCTAAAACCTCATGGTGTTCCACCTTACTGCCTGTAGACGAAGGCACAGGAATACTGGACGCATGGCGTCTGCACCGTCGTCAGCAGTAGTCGTAAAATACCTAGCCAAATCATGTAACAACATGGTTAATACATGTTGTGCCGACCCCATTTAGAGTGGGATAAGTGCAGGAGAATGATGATAATTCTTATGAGAATCGCCACGTTATGTTGACTCAACAGTAACTTTCGATTAACGGTCTAATTACGAAGAGCCTCGACCCATATCTCCAGGCTTTCGCTTAATATAGTAATTAAGTTAAATAATAGTATATAAGTGTTCCGTACAAACGTGCGGGCGGATAAAACAACCTCCGAGACCTGGGCCCGCCGTCTCGGCGCCTCAACTTACCTTATGCGGCCGTCAGCTGTATGCGGTCCGGCCTCATGAATAACTGCGTGTATATGTGTACGTGTGTGTGTGCGCTTGTATGTACTTGGCCGATTCCCGAACCCGTTGGCTCGCCTCAGCAGTCTTCCACGGACACGTACTATCTATTTCTCCCGGCGTATACACTTCACTAACGCGGTTAAATAACACAAATAACACCCGGTGTGCACACAACCTTCGTAAGGTCACGCGTTATTGAATCGTCCCTATATGGGGAAAGAGTAACCCCAGCGCCAACTAAAACCGCGTACGGTCGCGCCTTGTCACACGTTTCACTCATTAAAAACGCGTCGCGGCGATAAGCTCCGCTGGCCGCGCGCCAATTTATACAAAACAATAAGTATTACTTGAAAAGGTAAGCTGTGATAGCCTAGCGGTGACACCGTGCGACTCTCTAGAGACGACACAGGTTCAAACCTCGGGCAGGCACCAATGAGTTTTTCTATTCAAAATCAAAATCAAAATCAAAATATTCTTTATTCAAGTAAACTTGTAAACAAGTGCTTTTGAATCGTCAACTTTACTGCTGGTTCGGAAAGCTGTTCCTGCCGAGAAGAGCCAGTAAGAAACTCGGCGGTTGCTCTTTTTAAAAATATAAATCTTAGAACTAGTTACATTTATTTATTACTGTCTTGTACAGGGTAGAAGTGCACCTATATCCACACATCCTTATCATCTAAGTAATCTTCAACAGTATAGTAGGCTTTCTGTATCAGCCTCTTTTTAACAGTGTTTTTAAACTGCTGTAATGGCATGACCGAAATGGATTTCGGAATTTTATTATAGAATCTTATACCCAAACCCACAAACGATTTACGTACTTTTGCTAGGCGCAAAGCAGGAGTCGCAAGCTTATGTCGGTTCCTACTTTGTCTATTATATACATCACCTATCGTTTTATAATTCTTTATATTTTTATGTACAAAAATTACGTTATTTAAAATATACTGTGAAGCAAATGTTAGAATACCTGTTTCCTTAAACTTCTCTCGCAGGGAATCACGCGAACTTAAATTGTAGATGCCACGTATGGCTCTTTTTTGTAATACGTAAACTTTTTCACTATCCGCGCATTTACCCCACAGCAATATTCCATAAGACAATGCTATGGAAGTAAGCAAAATAAACAAGTTTCGCTGTTTCGACATCTGTAAATTGTCTTATCTTTCGAACAGCGTAGGCTGCTGAACTAAGTTTCCCTGCAAGAGTTTTTATGTGTGTGCTCCATTGGAGTTTTGAATCCAAGGTCACTCCCAAGAATACAGTTGTATTTTCTGTTTTCAGTGGTACATTATTTATGGAGAGCCTATTTGCTGTTTTTGCAGCATTAGGTAATGCAAATTCAATACAATTTGTTTTCTTTGAGTTTAGTACCAAATTATTTACCCTGAACCAATGGGCTACTTGCGATAAACCACTGTTTACTTCGTCAATATTATGGTCATTTCTAAACTTATATGTCTAATTGATAATTTATATTGATAATATTAGGTCCTTACATATGAAATTGGCGTTTTGTCGTACTGGCCACTTTGATCTCAAATATTACCTTTATGGTTAGGAATTCTAAATTCAAATTCATACAGCTATTTACTCATGCATTTGTGTTTCAAACCCCCTAATTCATTTGTTTTTTCTTCTTTTGTTTTTTTCTTTGTGTCACTCTGTTTACAAAATGGAAAACATGAAATATCACGTTATTTACGAGTATGAGTTCCACCGTGGCACCAGTGCTGCAGAAACGGCTCGAAGGATTCATGATGTGTATGGTGACGGTGTCGCAAAAGAAAACACAGTGCGTTTTTGGTTCCAACGTTTTCGTTCTGGAAATTTCGACCTGCAGAACAAGGCTCTTGGACGGCCGGAGACCAAAGTTGATAATGAAGAATTGAAGGCTATTGTGGAAGCGGATCCATCGCAAACCACGTCCGAGTTAGCTGCAGGCTCCGGTGTTAGTGATAAAACTATTCTAATCCACTTGAAGCAAATTGGGAAAGTGAAAAAGCTTGAAAGGTGGGTACCTCATGAATTGAGTGAAGCAAACCGACAAACGCGCGTCGACTGCTGCGTTACGTTACTCAATCGGCACAATAATGAAGGAATTTAAAATCGAATCATTACCTGTGATGAAAAGTGGATCCTCTACGATAATCGGAAGCGCTCATCGCAATGGCTGAACCCTGGCGAACCAGCCAAATCCTGCCCTAAGCGAAAATTGACTATAAAAAAGTTGCTTGTAAGTGTTTGGTGGACTAGTGCCGGTGTCGTTCACTACAGCTTTCTTAAATCTGGCCAGACGATTACGGCAGATATCTATTGTCAGCAACTGCAAACCATGATGGAAAAGCTAGCTGCTAAACAACCGAGGCTGGTCAATCGCTCTAGGCCACTGCTGCTTCAGGACAACGCTAGACCACACACTGCACAACAGACGGCTACCAAATCAGAGAAGCTTCAATTAGAATGTCTTAGACATCCACCGTACTCTCCGGACCTTGCTCCAACAGATTACCATTTTTTTCGCAATTTGGATAACTACTTGCAAGGAAAAAAATTCAACTCCGATGGGGCAGTCCAAACCGCCTTCAAAGACTTTATTGATTCCCGCCCGAATGGTTTTTTTAGTAAGGGGATCAATGAACTACCTATGAGATGGCAAACGTGCATACATAGCAATGGTACATACTTTGATTAATTAAATATATTTCATTAAAAAAAAAACGACTTTATGTTCCTCCCATAGAAAACGCCAATTTCATATGTAAGGACCTAATATATTAAAAACTTAATGTCTAATTGATAATTGCAATTTATCACACGCTTTTCGGTGAAGGAAAACATCGTGAGGAAACCTGCATATCTCTAGAGAATTATAGGGATATGTGTAACCTACCAACCCGCATTGGAGCAGCGTGGTAGGTCTTAGCTCCAATCCTTCTCTCCAAAAACGGAGAGAGGAGGCCTTAGCCCAGCAGTGGGCATAGTAACAGGCTGTTACTTTACTTGAATAGGCACGTATTGTTAGGAAGTTCCTCAATCTGGACCCCTAGCTACCGGTAGCTTGGCATATTGCCCCGTTTCCGGCGAACGACGTCTTATGTTTTTAAACGTCTTTTTCAATTATCTTGTTTTCTTTTTGCAATTAGTAATAATTAACATGTAAAAAGATATAAAAAAAAATAAAGGAAATGATAATGAAACATCTATTTTCTGTTTGGTAACATACAAAAACATAAAATAAAAAGAAAGTATCTATAAAAACTTATTTTACTACAGAAAAAAGAATGCGTCTCAGCATTTTGCTTCTTTTTCTTCTGAACCTATAGACCGACCGAACGTGAATTAAGTCGTAATAATGGGTAACGAGTAGAGGGCAATTAAAGTGTTATTTCCTATTAAAATTTAGCGTGTGATTTTTTTAAATAAAAGATTGACCATGTATTTAATTGATAAAGTAGGAACCGACATAAGCTTGCGGTTGCTTTGCGCCTTGCAAAAGTACATAACTCGTTTGTGGGTTTGGGTGTAAGATTCTATAATAAAATTCCGCAATCTACTTTAACTTTACCATAACAGCAGTTTAAAAACACAAAAAGGCTAATTCAGAAAGAAAATACTACTGAGGATTACTTAGACGATAAGAATGCGTGAATACTCTTCGACCCTTGTACTAGACATTAATAATTATACGCAACTAGTAATAAGAATTTTTTTTTGAAAACAGCAACCGCCGAGTTTCTTGCTGGTTCTTCTCGGTAGGAACAGCTTTCCGAACCAGCAGTAGATGTTAACGATTCAAAAGCACTTGCTTACAAGTTTACTTGATTAAAGAATATTTTGAACTTGAATTTGAGAATTTAATACGCTCTAGGAACTAATTAGACGAAAAGAATGCGTGAATACTCTTCGACCCTTGTACTAGACATTAATAATTATACGTAACTAGTAATAAGAATTATTCTTTGAAAAGAGGAACCACCGAGTTTCTTGCTGGTTCTTCTCGGTAGGAATAGCTTTCCGAACCAGCAGTAGATGTGGACGATTCAAAAGCACTTGTTTACATGTTTACTTGATTAAAGAATATTTTGAACTTGAATTTGGGAATTTAATACGCTGTAGGAACTAATTAGACGATAAGAATGCGTGAATACTCTTCGACCCTTGTACTAGACATTAATAATTATACGTAACTAGTAATAAGAATTATTCTTTCAAAAGAGCAACCGCCGAGTTTCTTGCTGGTTCTTCTCGGTAGGAATAGCTGTCCGAACCAGCAGTAGATGTTGACGATTCAAAAGCACTTGTTTACAAGTTTACTTGATTAAAGAATATTTTGAACTTGAATTTGAGAATTTAATACGCTTGTTACGTCCACTCAGCGATTGCCGCTTTCCCAGACTCCACTCGACACCGGAGGTGTAATGTTCCACGCCTGGGAAAGACACTTCGCTCAACCTCGCCTTTGTCCTACCTAACATCGGTGGGACCGGACGCTTTAGTTATAGACCATAGAACATAGTATAAGATAAATTTTAATTATAATTAACTGTACCTAAATAAATAGATTTATCTGGATAATGAGTTTGTGTACCCAATAGTCGCCACCCATAATATAATTGGCGCAGTCTGGGTGCGGTACTTAACATCGAAACAGTATTTGTGGAAAAAATACGTCGCTTCGTGTTTGGTGCCGAAATAAGAACCTACTTACGGAGGCTGACTGTTGGAGAAACCTACGTACGGATCTCGTTCGTCCAAAAATCGATGAATACGCCGATCGTGATGTTTTTGTAAGTACACTACTCTGATAGTTTAGTCACTATTCCTATGAATCCTATCCTAATTAAATATATATAAAAAAAATATAAAAACAATTTTAAAAAAGCAAACTAAATTTCTCATTTAATTAGAATAAGGAATAGCAATATAAGTGATCGCAAACTTGCATTGCGCAAATTGATGCGAATCGAAATTCTAGTTTACATATAGATAATATAGAATTAAATATGACCGCTCCTTCTCAGCCCACTTTAAATATTGAACAAATAGACTTAACTACCAAAATTTACATCGCATGCAAACGATTTATAAAATTATTCGAATCATGATTCATTAGTATCTAATAAAAATTCTCATATCTCGAGCCGCAACGTAAACAGAGAGTCCGAGATGCAATATGAGCCGAATAAAGACGTGTACATACGCATTCCGCTTGCAAAGACAAAAACTTGCACCTCAGTTCACTCAGGTTAAAGTAATTAATTAGTAACCAACTAATTCATATTTACAAATCTAAACATCGAGGACCTGTTGCAAAATCTCGTTTGAAACGGTCAAAAAATAATAATAAAATTGTTTCAAATACTTAAATTTCCTTTTAGTTATATATGTTTTTTATTTTTATAAATCAACAAAAATTAAATAGAGCTCTTACTTTGGTCGTAAATACGACTTCATAAGATAAAGAGCGATTAAAATACTTCGCTCTGCTTGGGCAAATTTTCGTTATATTGACCTAAAAATGCACAAGACCTTCAGAGTTAAATTATTCAATAAATAAAAAAAATATTGAATTGTTATATAAGCCTATTTTAGTACTTATTTTTACTATTTACTTATTTTTAAATTTACCCCAAAATTTTCATAATTATTAAATTTCATTTAAATACCTTTTACCTTTTCCGACTTTGTCCTGTTCCCAATAAAGATCATAGGATAATATTACCTCCTTCCTATATAGTTACTAACTTGAAAGAGTATGTGTACATGGAAGCTGAATGCTCGAAGTTTAGTTCGACATATTATATTTTCGAAAACAAGCTGACGCATTATACTCGAACAAAATTTGATTGTATGAACAAATTAAAATATATACAGAAGATCAATCATTATTGCACATTCTCGTCTAGCCAAAGCTATATTATTGCATTTCCAACCCGAACTCTAACTCCAACTAAAGTGCCACTATCTTAATATCAAATGCTGCAGGGCAGCTATCTCGTGAAAACACCACAATGCGACAGAAGCTGTCATCAGTGAAGAAGAACACCATACCGCAACATTTGGTGTTAACATTACTGCCACCAAATAGTTGCTTTTCTGGAAGGGGAGGTGTTACGTCCACTCAGCGATTGCCGCTTTCCCAGACTCCACTCGACACCGGAGGTGTAATGTTCCACGCCTGGGAAAGACACTTCGCTCAACCTCGCCTTTGTCCTACCTAACATCGGTGGGACCGGACGCTTTAATTATAGACCATAGAACATAGTATAAGATAAATTTTAATTATAATTAACTGTACCTAAATAAATAGATTTATCTGGATAATGAGTTTGTGTACCCAATAGTCGCCACCCATAATATAATTCGCTGTAGGAACTAATCACGAAGCTGATCAGCCAGCTCATCTGACTCTTAAGGACGACTCGGTGCCCGTGAAGAGGAACTTGGCGGTTTTCGACGGACCTGAAGCAAGGTTTTGTCCTGCAGGTATGAATTGAATGAATTATACTTTTACTAGCCTTGCCAGCGGTTTCGACCGCGTGGAAATCAGCGTGTCATATTGTGACTTAACCATAAGAGATAGAGACATGCTATCGCGGACTTTTTTATAGTATTTTTATAAATCTACAATTCTCTAGTATATTACTTTAACGTATATCTGCTGGTTTACGCAGCGCACGCGACTAAAGCTCCCAGTAAGAAAGTTTCTTAACAACTGCGCGATCTCCTCAACACAACTTACATGATACTGATATGTACTATTTACCGAAACCATCTGGAAGTAGTGCACTATCTGTTGGTGAAAACCGTACAAAAATCGGTTCAGTACATTTTGAAATAATCGATTACATACAGACAGACAGCTTTATGGGACTTTGAAGGTATAGATTGGTTTTATTTTACCACATCATAATACAGTTTCTTTAAATATACAATTTCGTGGTCTTAATATGCAGTCGTAAATCTTTCTAACTTTATAATATTAGTATAGACAAAAGGTTCTGTTTATTATGGGAGTAGATGTGAACAAGTATGCGTGTTTGTATGTTTGTGTGTATAAATGTGTGTGGAATTGTTCTTAATACTCCCTTTTTTCCAGGCGTATACGAATTCGTGCCTCTAGAGACAGGAGATGGGGAGAGGTTACAAATAAACGCACAGAATTGCATCCATTGTGAGTATAATCTATTCTTCTTCTAGTTCTTTTAGCAGGCCCGTTGGCAGTGACCCTGCCTTCAGATCCGCGGATCGCGGGTTCGATTCCCGCCGAGGCCGAGACATTTTCTTTAACCAATTCGTTGGTCCTTCGAGCCTTGGTGTATATTTATATTTAAGTATGTATTTAAATATTATATATGTAGTTGTTACGTGTCGCACACGCGTGTGGCTTGCTAACTTCCAATCACGAGGCGGGCCCATGGTACCCCATCGTAGCTTACCTTGAAGAATGTGACGTCATCCGTGCCGCCATATTGTTTGTTCTTGATCGGGAGCCGAGGCCTCCTCGATGTATTATTGTATGTTTGTGTGTGTGCGTGGCCGTGTGTATTCGCTTGTATGAATGCTGCCGGAATATTACCCGGAATGGCCGGGTCTTACAGAAGGCGGGAATCGAACCCCGGGCTCCCTGGTGCACAGATCACGACAAAAGCAACTCGCTCAAACCACAGCCGGTCAGGAACCGATCTATCGCCCGACACCGCGCTCCGATAGTTTATATAGTTTAACAGCTATCGGTTCAATAACGCACGCACAAGTATAACCTCACTTATGACGTGTTGAATGATTAATTAGAATTCACTTAACACACGCTTCGAAGTGAAAGGGCATTTCACTCAATGCCACGAATTCGCCCGGTATCGAGGTCAGCCGAAAAGTACTAAATAGTTCACAAATATTTCGACCTCGTGTACCCGACAACGAGAGTCGTCGTCGAGACAACAAGCGTGGATTCGCCCCGATGATCAAAACGTCACTAACTCATAGGCCGAACGCATGAAGGAACGCGTTCAATCGCGCGCGTATCTATTCCGAACAGTAGTATATTTACCTATCCCGTCGCCCATAACACAAGTATTAAATTACTTTGGGGATGGACGCGAGATCTTTTCGTCCGAAATACCTCAGTGTCTGAAGACCAGGGTCTTCGAACAATGCGTGTTGCCAGTGATAACCTACGGATCCGAAACGTGGTCGCTCACTATGGGCCTTATAAGAAAGCTCAGAGCCGCTCAGCGGGCGATGGAGCGAGCTATGCTCGGAGTGTCTCTACGAGATCAAATCAGCAATGAGGAGATCCGTAGAAGAACTAAAGTCACCGACATAGCTCAGCGTGTCGCGAAGCTGAAGTGGCGATGGGCGGGGCACATAGTGCGGAGAACCGATGGGCGCTGGGGTCTTAAGGTGCTGGAATGGCGACCCCGCACCGGAAAGCGCAGCGTCGGTAGACCCCCTAAGAGGTGGACAGACGACCTCAAAAAGGTCGCAGGGAGCCACTGGATCCAGGCGGCACAAGATCGTGTGGTGTGGCGATCCCATGAAGAGGCCTATGTCCAGCAGTGGACGTCCATCGGATGACGAAGAAGGGGATGGACGACCGTGTCTGTCCTAAGTGTCACATATATTTATTAATTTATTCTACTATCCCATAAGTAAGCCTTCGCTCACTCTCAACTCTTAAAAAACATCTAATACAGAAAGCCTACTGTACTATTGAGGATTACTTAGATGATCAAAATTCATGGACCGAGCCACTCTTCGACCCTGTACAAAACATTAAAAACTATATGTAACTAGTAATAAGAATTATTCTTTGAAAAGAGCAACCGCCGAGTTTCTTGCCGGCTCTTCTCGGTAGGAACAGTTTTCCGAAACAGCAGTAGAGTTGACGATTCAAAAGTACTTGCTTACAAGTTTACTTGAATAAAGAATATTTTGAATTGGAATTCATCAGGTAAGACCTGCGACATCAAGGACCCCTCGCAGAACATTAACTGGGTGGTCCCTGAGGGAGGCGGCGGGCCCGCGTACAACGGAATGTGAACTAGTAATATAAATATACTACCTGTATGTTGTTTCACGCAATGCGAAGTTATATTAAATAGTACCTTAACAAAATTTCATATTTTCCACTGGGACCATAGATTTTCCTAATGATATATGCAAAATTTTGTAAAAATTCGTTAAACCGTTATAAAGCGAGAACCCGTGCACTCCAGTCATTGTCAGTGCAGTCCAGACTTGTCATTTTATAAAAGCTGAAAGTTTGAAAATAACTAAGTGTTATTCCAAGTAAAATCAATGTATATGCAAAATTTTGAAAAATTCTTTAAAACGTTATAGACCGAGAGCCCGTGAACCCCAGACCTATTTCATTTTATAAAAGCTTATAAATAAATAAATAATTATCCTCCGCCCATCCTTATTTATTTATTTATATGTCAGTATATTTTATCATTTTTTAAATAGTTGAATTAGTGTGTGTATATATATATCTATATAATATATAACTCGGGCGTGAGTGAGTTTTCGTTAAATAATAATAATGATTTATTTGCCAGAATGTTGGTAATTATTTAGTTGGTAAACATTAAGTCTGGTAGCCATAACATTCAACTATAATAATAGTATGCAAAAATTACATTACAATAAATGCCGAGTATTAATAAAATCCACCATAGAATTGAAAAAAAAAAGAATAATTATATAATATTAAAATTGGCAATGTCATATATTTAAGCATATAAAAATGGATAATAAATGTAATACAAAGCGAATCAAAATGTAAATTTTTAATTATTGATAATTTAAGTCTATGTCAACAATTTACCTATTCTTTAATATCGTAGTAACATTTTTCTAGCAACCATATCTTAATTTTTTTCTTTAAAATATTTGTAGGTAACCTTTGAAGGTCTGTTGGTAATTTGTTAAATATTTGTATGGCCATATAATAAGATTTTTTTTTGTATAACGCACTACAACATTTATTTATCAAAATCTTGTCGGGAAAACGATTAGACTTATTAGTATTACATTTACGTTGAAAATATTTAGGATACATTTTAACAAATATACACATGTAAAAGCTTGGGAGCATGCGCTGACAAACTTTCAGCTTTTATAAAATAACGAATGTCTGGGGTTCACTTTCTCTTAGTCTATTACAAGTCTAACCACTAAGAAGGTTTTCATTATTATTTCTATGTATTCGAGATACCAAGCAGCTAAAGTCGCGGGTATATCCTAGTCAGATATAGTTAAATCAATATAATGGCTGCTATGTGTAATATTTCTAAGATAAAGTGTTACACTTCTTGTTTCTTGTTTTTGAATCTATTCTGTTCCTTATTTTCGTTAAAACTTTGCTTGTGACATTTAGGTAATTACAAGACAATTACAAGAACTGTCTACAAAAAATAATATATTATAATTTTATATATTTTTTAATTTTTAGGTTAGTTTTCATATTATATCAAATATGAAAAATCTGATTAGTAGATATCGAGTTAATATATATAATAATATTGTGATTATCGGTATTTCAATCGATCTAAGGCGAAGAGATTCGTAATATAATCATATTAACGATATAGAAATATATCAAAAAAAGTCACAATATAAGCATATTTATGCCATAATTGCATGAAGAATACCTATCGCTCATACTCTGCAATAGTGGCACAACTCAAAAACTCATGTATTGAGTAAATTAGTTTAAAATTTTCATTGCTAAGAAAAATGCATAAAAAATACTTTAGTTTGCTTAAACTATCAGTATTGCTCCTGAAAGGAATGCGTATTTTAACATTTACACCCATTCCTCGTCCAAAACACGTGTTTTTTTGTGTGAAACATTATTTAGTTTCCAGATTTACAATTGTGGTAATTCTTAAAATATTTTTAACATAAAAATATACCGCTTTTTTAACCCAGTACTCAATCTATTATAATTGCGCTTAAAAGTCACCGTTTCCTTTACATTTGTCCACAAATACCTCGATTGGCTATGAATTATGTGAATTATAATATATCCTCATAGTGATAGGTGGATTGAATACATGTTTGTGGATTGAACAAAAAAAAATGTAACAAAAATTATAAACAAATGGTTACAAGTATCTTTTGAGAATTTTGACTATCATGAGCAATACACTTATTTGTGAATGATTATTTTAATGTATACACCAAAGATTTTAAAATAATTATAATTGCCTTTTTAAATAAAATATAATTCCCTTTTTACTGTTTCACTTCTTATCGATTTTATTCAAAATAAATAAAACCTACAAAATAAATTTTCAAGTAAAACACTGCAATGGAAAATTTCGTAACTTTACGGAGTTGCTAAATAGCTTAATAGGTAAATCTGTTCCTCATGTTATGTATGAAATGGTATTAGTAATAGTATAAATTAAACAAATCGCCGTATCTAAAGAACAAAGTCACATTTCCTATACTTATATATGGGAGATATCACGTTGTTCGGATAAGGCGCAATATTTTTCTACATATTTACTATGAACTAACTTTTGATAGATTTAAGCTTACATACAAAAAATATACAAATTAATATATATTATTAAACGAACTTATCCAATCATATATAATAATTAAAACAATATATAATTAGTACATAAGGATGTAGTGTTGAGTACTTAGGGAGTTAATAACATGAACATTTATGTATTCACAGCAGATTTTTGTGTAATTATTATATTTTTGACATATTTTATAATATCAATTTCACATATATTTATATTTTATTTTTTGACTTATTAATCAGATTGTAAATATCTCTAAAATCATATTTTGCATGCTATTTAGTAGCGAAATATGCTCAGACATGTTGCATAAATTACGGAATTTATTTGCTTATTTATCCAATTGTTTCATACAAAATAAAAAGATTTAATTTGATCATTTTTAAATTATTTTGTGGTTATTCAAGATGAACTAAAATTGTTATATATATGAAATAAACGGCGCGTGATTTTGTCCAGTGTATTTTGGTTAAGCTTTGGTTTAAGGTTAATCTTAATTGCACTGGTTATTATCAAATCAAATCAAATCAAAATAATCTTTATTCAAATAAATCATTTCTGACACTTTTGAATCGTCAAGCATCAATATGATTAATAAAGCTACAACTGGTTCGGAATGTTGCTCTTACCGAGAAGAACCAGCGAGAAAATCGGCGGTCAATCTTTTAAATATTTTCAATTATACATTATTAAACCGTTGTCTTGTATAAAGCCGAAAGGATTTTCAAATCCAGGCTTTCTTATCATCCAAATAATCTTCAATTTTGTAATATGCTTTACGTATAAGCATATTTTTTACACTTGATTGGAATCTTTCTGTTATATAAAAAAAAAACTTTACACTAAATTATGTGACGTTGTTAGAAATATGAAAATAAATAAAACACAGTGAAATATGAATGATATAACTCTCTTTAAAATCGATACTAATGTTCATATCTATGGTAGTAAAGGTAAGAGAGAAGCTATCAATACTATAGTTAAGGGTATTGTAACTACGAACGTTGACTCGATGCTACTTATGGATGCTCTGAAGTAGTTCGAGTTGATTTTGTCGTATTTAAGACGAATACGTACAGTCTCGTAATTCTGTAGAGACAACGAGATCTGAGTTAATGTCGGTAAGAAGGTTTGTTTATCTATAATGGCAGTAAGCATTCTGGAGTATTCCCAACATACATATGAGAATGGATTGAGGAATTTTATTATAGAAGCGAATAGCGAGACCAACAAATGAGTCTGACTCTGCTGAGTCGCGACGAAAGTATCGCAAGCTGTTTTTGACCTCTCGTATGTCTATGATATACATCAAATTTTGTTTTATACGAACTTATATTTTTCCGTACAAATAGAATATTACTATAAATATATATTGTACTGAAAAATTATTTCCTCTCACTATCTGGTTAGATCTACCATTTTATGTATATATGTATTATATATGTATATATATTTATATTATTTTATTATATATATCTATATATTATATATAGGTACTACTTTGTATATGTATTATATATGTATATATATTTATATTATTTTATTATATATATCTATATATTATATATAGGAACCACATTGTGCCTTAAGCACAGATGTCCATGTGGAAAAGAGGTAGACAGTTTTGGCATACACGGGCTTTCATGCCATAGGAGCTCTGGTAGGCTTTTCCGCCATGGTTCTCTTAATGACACCATCAAAAGAGCTCTTGCCACCATCGACATTCCTGCTCTTCTCGAGCCTTCCGGGATATGTCGGGATGATGGCAAGAGACCAGACGGTCTGACGCTGGTTCCTTGGGAACGGGGACGGGCCCTAATGTGGGACGCAACATGCGTTGATACGTTAGCCTCGTCCCATATCAGGGAAACGGCGTCCAGACCTGGAGCTGCGGCGGAAATGGCCGAATCCGGCAAGCGGCGAAAGTATGCATCTCTCGTTGAGAGTTATATATTTGTGCCGTTTGCAGTTGAGACCCTAGGGCCATGGAGCCAAAGTGCAAAAAAATTTTTATCCGTTTTAACACCTCGGTTGATCGCCTCTTCGGGTGACAAGAGGGCTGGCTCCTTTTTCGCACAAAGAATCAGCTTAGCGATTCAACGCGGAAACGCTGCCAGCATTCTTGGGACCATTCCACGTGGGCATGATTTGTATAGTAGTAGCGTGTAAGTAATTTAAGATAGATATAACTTGTATATATTTGTTATAAATAAAAATAAAGGTACTACTATATATTATTTATGTATTACTTTGTGTATATGTACTCATTTTATAAAAAGCACCACCTACCTGTTTTTCCCGGTATTAATATATTCTCTAGCCCAAAGGTTGCCTGGAAGAAATCGCTAATAAGCGATAAGGCCGCCTTATTGTAGCACTTAGTTTAAGCTGTTTTGTTATTTATTTACTTTTTGTTAAATTTTTATGTGGTGCAATAAAGTATATTGTATTGTATGTATTGTATTTTGATGCTACAGTCAGTATGCCTATATTTTTGAAGTTTTCGCGAAGGGACTCACGTTGCTTCATATTATAGATAGCCCGTATGGCTCTTTTATCATAATAACCCTGAAACGTGTAAGCAATTTCAAGTAAGCAAAACGTTAAACAAGTTTTATTTTAAAATAAATATTCTAAATATTGTGTATATTAGAAGCAAAATCTACGTACCTCAAGGTACGTAGATTTTGCCTGCTTCATACACATTGGCTTTGCATGCATTCACTTAACCCGTGCGGATTATAGCAAAGTAGTTAGTTCTGTTATATTGCTTGTAATATGGAATTCCGCGAAGCAACGCCTGCTTCTATAAATCATATAAATCAAATAAAACATTGTTTCTTATAATATATTTTAATTATTTTTATATATTCGTTAATAATTGTCTTTGTTGAGTTCTATAAAAAAATATAGTCTAATAATAGTATAGTAATGTTTTAAAGTAAATGTAAATTTTAAATC
The DNA here is from genome assembly GCA_947086505.1 of Morpho deidamia. Classification (NCBI taxonomy): domain Eukaryota; kingdom Metazoa; phylum Arthropoda; class Insecta; order Lepidoptera; family Nymphalidae; genus Morpho; species Morpho deidamia. The sequence goes on from CAMTZC010000009.1 coordinate 10,784,097, forward strand.
CTATTAGAATATGAAAATATTTTTATAAATATTTTGATGAAACTTTTTGTGAATGGTAGACATAAATGAAATATATTTATTGTTATTTGTTTATAAATTAGGATGTTTCCGTGTAATGGTAAGTGTTGTTTGCTACACGTTAATAAAGAAAATTTGAATGAAGGTTTATTTTTTTCTTAATAACGATCATAACGAAATTATTCTACTATAATCCGCGATACATATATAGTGGACTATCCGTTTTTTCATACCCAATACATGCAGGATTCGTAAAAACACTTGCACAAACCTCCACCACTGCCACAACAATACACAAGCACTACACACGTTCACTATCACAAACTCAATCGTTTCGCCTCGCAACCGAAGCATCATCAGGAGATATACTCCACGACAAAATCGCAAAGCAATTTTTTTAATACTTTTGTATTATGGATCTCCGCAAAGTAACGCCTAATTCTATAAATTAATCATAACGAACTCTTGTAGGTTCATAGAGTTATTATACTTGAAAAGCTAAAGGTGGAGATATAAGTAGCAGCCTTGTAAGTGTCACAATAATTATAGAAATAGGCGTTACTTTGCGGAAATCCATAATACAAAAGTAATAATCACATTATTTTGCTATAATCGCATCCGCAAAACTTTGCGATTTTGTCGTGGATTCTATCTCCTGTTGATGCTTCGATTGCGGGGCGAAACCATTGTTGAGTTTTTTATAGTGAACGTGTGTAGTGCCTGTACATGTGTTTTTACGAAGCCTGCATATATGGGGTATGAAAAAACGTATAGTCTACATTTATCTTTATATATGTTCCGGATTATAGCAAAATTATTACTTTTATAGTGTCATAACAAATAATCAGAGGGAAAATTAGATTGCTATACTTCTATTTGTCTAATTATATATAAAAAAAGAATGATAAGTCAAACTCTTCATTGTCAATCGACAGATTTTAGGCTGGTTCTCCTACCATACATTTATTATACTTAGAGTAGTTAAGCCAGCCTACAATGTGCCATATTGCAATAGAGAACAAACGAGGGTGATCTATCTATACGAGTCGCCCTAAGCCGTGGTCCTTCCTCACAAGAGGCACCCTTAGGACGACGTTCCCCGACGCTAGTAGAGCTTCTGCGCTCTACTATCTGCATTTCGCAACCTCAACGATGCTTCTGCGCTCGCCCGTCCCGCCCGGTGACGCTGTAAAAGCCGTTAGGGCTAACAGCATACAGTCAGTTCGAAAAAAAAGATCTATCTGTCTCTCTTTTTTATGTGTGATTAAATAAAGATGAAGTATCATCGAAAGATACGAGTATCATCTTCCCACTCATTGTAGTCTTTGGTGATATGTCATTGTCACTTACAGGCTTGCCTATGACTTTGCTACTCTATGATAATAACTCAATGTAAAATTGTCTTTGCTAAGAGTGAGATAAATTTGTCTTTGACAAGACTGATTGACTGATTAGTAATAAAGAAGAATAAGATGTATTATAGTGTATTATCTGTGATATATTTTAAGCGTCAAAATGTTTGTTTTTATAACAAAATCATAAATTCAATTAAACATTAATTATGACATATAAACATTTTCAATAAAGATGCTTGAATTTGTGCTTTCATTGACAGTGTTATTTACTGAGGTTTGTACCACTAATAGACACATTTAGTAGATCTACTATATTTATTAGAGGGATCTATAGAAAGACTAGATAAATCATAGAGTTATTATAATAAAGTAAGGGAGTCAACCTAAAATGTGTCCATCGAAAACAAAGAGAAAGCAAACGAAGCTACCTATGTATAGTAACAGTAGTAGCGGCCTGTTACAATCCCACTGCTGGGAATAGGCCTCCTCTCTCCGTTTCTGGAGAGAAGGGTTGGAGCTAACCTACCACGCTGCTCCAATGCTGATTGGTAGGTTACACATATTAACATAATTCTCTAGAGATATGCAGGTTTCCTCACGATGTTTTCCTCCACCGAAAAGCGTGTGATAAATTGCAATTATAAATGAGACACATGAGTTTTTAATAGAAAAACTCATTGGTGCCTGCCCAGGTTTGAACTCGTGTTCCCCTCTGGGCTATCACAGCCCTATGTATAGTACCCGGTATTAAATAATGCACATCGATGTTTACAACGAAACAGCCGGCTAGTTCGGTTTCGTAGAGCGCTGTCACTGTCACACACGGGTTCGTCAGTCTGTGCGACAGAGACGATGCTCTATGAAGCAGAATCTAGCCGATTTCTCTCTCTAACCCTCGATGTGCATTATTTGTTGCCGGGTTCTATATCTGTCTCTCTTTTTTACGTGTGATTATACAAAACTGGGAAAACTTTTACCAGACCTCCACCAGGAATCAGTTTATACAAAATACATATAAAATTTTGTGTCTAGGGTAATTTCGAATAGTATTGCCCTGTTTTATTGTCCATAAACGTGTGTCTTGGCGTTATTTCCGTTATAGATATAAACCATAATTTATATTTATGTATCCTGGCGAAGCTTCTGCGTTCGCCCATCCCATCGGTTACAATGTATATGGTGGTGGTCGTTTTGTTAATTTTTTACACCAATAGAATTAAAGGATTATATTCACTCGTTTACTTATTTACGAATTTGATTGGATTTTTGAATATTTTCAAAAACAAACAAAATCATTGAAGAATATGAAAAGGCGTAAAAAGAACCCACGCTCCCAGTATTTAGGATTATAGTGTGTGAGACGTCACCATAAGTGCCGTCTCGATACTGCCTTTTGCCTTTGATCCGACGACTAAGCGAGAGCCTCTTGAGATGTTGGCCGATGCTTTTCGCTAGTAGACCGTTAATCGATAAATGAATTATTAAAATGATTATTATTGTTATTATTGAGGACGCCTGTCGGTGCTAGATGTGTGGTTAGCTTCTAGTAGGGACTATTCAACCCATTTAGCCATCTTGGAACTAAGGTTTTACTGTTGTCTCGACAGTTTCACCTGCTTTCAAATTTAATTTAAAGCAGGTGAAACTGTTTAATTTTAATTCAAATTCAAATTCAAATTCAAAATATTCTTTATTCAAGTAAACTTGTAAACAAGTGCTTTTGAATCGTCAACTTTACTGCTGGTTCGGAAAGCCGTCCTACCGAGAAGAGCCAGCAAGAAACTCGGTGGAGCTCTTTTAAAAAAGAAGATTCTTAATACTAATTACATTTTGTCATAGCTATCCTGCACAAGGTCGAAGAGCAGCTATATCCATGCATTCTTATCATCAATGTAAGCCTCCACGGTATAATAGGCTTTCTGTATCAGCCTCTTTTTAACAGTATTTTTAAATTGCTGTAAAGGCAAAGTTAAAATTGATTGTGGAATTTTATTATAGAATCTTATACCCAAACCCACAAACGACTTACGTACTCTTACAAGGCGCAAAGCAGGAGCCGCAAGCTTATGTCGGTTCCTACTTTGTCTATTATATACATCGCCAATCTTTTTATAATTATGTATATTTTTATGCACAAAAATCAAATTGCTAAAAATATACTGTGAAGCTAACGTAAGAATACCTGTTTCCTTAAACTTCTCTCGCAGGGACTCACGCGAATTCAAATTATAAATGCCACGTATGGCTCTTTTTTGCAATACAAAAATTTTCTCAATATCAGCGCATTTACCCCATAACATTATTCCATAAGACATAATGCTATGGAAGTAAGCAAAATAAACTAGTTTTGCTGTTTCGACGTCTGTAAACTGTCTTATCTTTCGAATAGCATAGGCTGCTGAACTGAGTTTCCCTGCGAGAGCTGTTATGTGTGTGCTCCATTGGAGTTTTGTATCCAACGTCATTCCCAAAAATACAGTTGTATTTTCTGTTTTTAGTGGTACATTGTCTATTAAGAGCTCATTTGCTTTTTTAGCTGTATTAGGTAATGCAAATTCTAAACATTTCGTTTTATTTGAGTTTAGTACCAAATTATTTAGTCTGAACCATTGAGCTATCTGCGACAATCCACTGTTTACTTCGTCAATATTATTAGCAAAAGTAATAATAAAATTATTTTGCTATAATCCGCGATACAGTAAATAGAAAATATATATAGTGTTTAATGTATAGTGGATTATCAGTATTTTCATACCCGATACGTGCAGGATTCGTAAAAGCACATGCACAAACCTCCACCACTTCCACCAAAATACACAAGCACTACACAGTTTCACTATCACAAACTCAACAATCGTTTCGCCCCGCAACCGAGGCATCATCAGGAGATAGACTCCACGACAAAATCGCAAAGCGAAGCGCTATGCAAACAAGCATTGTTATATAGTAATCGGTTCATCCCCACCTTTACCTCTGAACACGTGCAACAAGCTTGAACTTGAAACATTTATCTGCTCGTTAATGAGGGTGCCATTGTTATGCTTAATGATTTCTAATTGTTCCAAAATATTCAATTTTAAGCTTTTTTCGCAGGTGTGCAGTATTTCGAAACAATGGTCATTAGGAACTTTATGACCGCTTTCTAACAAATGTTTCGCGAAATGTGAATTTTGTGGCTTATTATTCCTGAAAGCGACCATATGTTCTTTAAAACGGGTTTCAAAATTACGACCAGTCTGACCCACATATGTATCATTGCATTCAGGACATTTTATTTTGTAAATACCACTCTTTTTTGGGCTTTCTAGAAAGCCAACTTAGACAAATTAGACAAATTAGAAAGACAAATTAGAAAGACAAATTAGAAATACTGCTCATACTGCTCAGGGTGAAGTAAATTATTAAAATTAAAATGCTTGAGCAGTTGATTTAGAATAACTTTCTCAAAGACCTTGCTAAGAGTTGGCAAGATCGAGATGGGTCTATAGTTGTTAGGGTCGCTTTTATCACCAGATTTGAAAACAGGGATCAATTTACTGTACTTCATTAAATTTGGAAATGTCCCTGTGTCTACAGACTTGTTAAAGATCTTGGCCATAATAGGTGCAATAATTTCAATAACATTATTTATTAACTTTACAGACATTCCCCATAAATCAGTTGTTTTTTTAATATTTAAACTTTTAAAAGTTTTAACAATATCGTGCGGAGAAATGTGTCTAAATTTAAAATTTACATTGCACTTCATGACGCTGGCCTTTAAAACATTAAGAGCTTCAATTGGGGATGAGTTTATTGAGCTAGTGGTAGAAATGGGTATATTCTGAAAAAAATGTTCAAATACACTCGCCACTTCTGCATCGGAATTAGTAAACTCATTCCCAATTTTCAGCTCTATGGCAGAATTACGCATTTTATGTCTGCCTACTTCATCTCCTATAACATCCCAAGTTGTTTTTATTTTATTTTCAGAGTTCATTATTTTACATTTAATGTGAAGTGTGTGTAATTTAATCCTTACCTAGTATTTCCCATCTTACCAGCGAGTACGTAATCTACTCAGACTTAATTAAGGTGAAGACTCTCTTTTCCACGCTCTGGCCACGCTGAATCTTACTTTATTCTCAGTATTGACAGATATCTGTTCAACAGGCAGTGCTCTGTAGTAATACCTGTTATTATTGCCACGTTTTCCCTGCTTTAAGACGTTTTTCTTTAGAATGAAAGATTTGAGGTCATTGATTGTCTGTATGATGCGTTCCTCCATTTATTGTTCAATTCTGATTCTGTTATTATTTTTAAAAGATATTTATAAATATAACAAGTCATCGCCAGAATAACGCTACAGGTATTTTAGACTTTATACCTTAAGAATCGAGTTTCATATAAGGTCTTTTGTATGGAAATTTTATGACGAGTAAAATTTACACAAGCGCTAGCTAACTCAAAAGCGTTGTTTGTTCACAACGTACCTTGGGCACGTTTCAATTTATTTTCGTATAAAATATATGGTGTAAAAATTAATATAAACATTTATTCGCCGTTTTTCTGTATCCACTTAATTCAACTTGATTTTTGTACACAAAAATTTATAAAATTATGAAAAAAATTGTGATGTACAAATGGACAAACTAGAAACCGATATAAACTTGCGGCTCCTTCTTGGGTATAGAATTGGGTTTGGGTATAGAATTCTATAATAAAATTCTGAAATCAATTTTAGGTTTGGTTTTGTTTAACCAATTGAAAAAAACTGTTACAAGGGAGGTTGATACAGAAAGCCTTTACTATATTGTTAAGGATTACATACATGACAAGAATGCGTATATGCGATATGTGATTTTGATGTTCATATGTGATGATATGAATATAGCTACTTCTTCCATCCTGTACAAAAGTAATGACTAAATGTAACAAGTTATTTTTAAATTATTTATTTTAAGTTATATTTTGAAAAGAACAATCGCCGAGTTTCTTGCTGTTCCTACTGAGAAGACTCGGTTGAACCAGCAGTAGAGATGACGTTTCAAAAGCACTTGTTTATAAGTTTACTTAAATAAAGAATTTTTTAATTGTGAATTGATAGGCTGTGAAGTGGTAGGTAACTTACGATTGAAGGTATAATAAAATGTTATGTCATTTTGTCTCTGTCATCAACATCGCGTCTCAAACATATCGGAGTTTATAGAGTTAGGCGTTACCTACTTTGCGGAGATCCATAATACAAAAGTAATAATAAAATTATTTTGCTATAATCCGCGATATAGTAAATAGAAAATATATCTAGTGCTAAATGTATGACTATCCGTGTGTAGTGCTTGTGTATTGTGGTGGCATTGGTGGAAGTTTGTGCATGTGTTTTACGAATCCTGCATGTAACGGGTATGAAAAAACGCATAATCCACTTTACATTTAGCATTAGATATATTTTCTATTTACTGTATCGCAGATTATTGCAAAATAATTTTCTTATTACTTTTATATCGGTGTTCTTAACCTATATATCTGCGCGATTATCTGTAAACTCCTCAGTACATATTGCATCATATAATCCTCTAAAACAAACTATGAGTTACAATATTCCCATCGTTTAACCTAGTGCGATTTACAAACTACTATCTCTTAAAAAAGACCTTAGGAAATATACAAGCAGACATCAAGATTTCTCGCAATTCCGTTTGATAAACATCTTAATCTCATAATGTTAATCCAGTTAAACATCTTCCGGCGTCTTGTGGTAAATTTACCTTAATTAAATTCAACAAATTTGGTTAGCGAAAAATAAGATGTAGGGGTGAAATTTATGTATGCAATAAAGCACTTCGCCGCTAGCATCCCCCTTCAGCTGATGGGCCATCAACCATTTTTACGAGCTAAATTTGTTTGAACCCCGTAACCCCTTACCTTTTGGGTCAGACCTTATAATGTAGTGTATAATTTGTTTGCTTTATTTTGTGTTGTTTACTAGATATTTAGCAGTATCTTTTTAGCATTCAGCCTTTAAAGGCCCGTCGGCGTAATTGGTAGTGACTCTACCTTCAGTTCCGCGTTCGATTCGCGCCGAGTGCCAACATTTTCTACAAAAAAATTGTTGGTTTTTCGAGCCTGGGTGTATATTTGTATTTAAGTATGTATTTAAAATTATATATTCAGACATATAACAGTTGTCTGTCACCCATAACACAAATATTAATTTACCTTGGGGACGGAAAGCCGTGTTTACATGTCCCATATATTTATTTATTATTATATTCTATTTTATGCCGACTTATGTTCATTATTTATATATATTCTTATATTTACTTCATCGCATATTATAGCAAAATATTTAATTATTACATATGTAGTATGAATCACTGCAAAGTAACGTCTAATTCTATAAATTATTATTTTTATATTGACTTTAGGAAATCATAAATGCCCTACTTTAGCAGATTAATAGACGTGGTGATCCGCTTAAATATTAAATACAACCCGCATGCATCTCAGCCATACATAGTTTACCTAGAGCAGCACCGCCGGGTGATATATCGTGTACCGCGTGTACCAATGTTTGTAGGGATATTTTATATATACGTTACAATCGCCCCATCCGAAGAATGTCCCATGTATAAGCACAGAATACGTAACTTAAATCTGCGGATGGGGCGATATGTAGGATATCGAATCCCTTCATCAATAGCCGATGCATTACAAGTGCCGAATATAGTAGAAGCTCTTTATTCGCGCTTCCTTCATTTTCGATATTCGCGGAAAAAATGCGACTCAAGTCCCGTATTCGCGGTCTAAGATTTCTTTGTTCGCGGATCTAATTGGTACATCGGTACATAAATATATGTACCTAAATAAAAGCATTCGGTATCCTTTGTCAACGCCTCGTCCAGTGGACTAAACAGAAGATAAATTAAATAGATCTTATTACAGCCACGCCTAGATTGCGTTTTCAAAATCTGAAAAATCTTAGTGAAGACTTAAGATTGGCAAATGAGCTTGTTGAAATGAGATTGTGATTTCTTTATGAAAATTGATCCATCAATGCAACGAAGTCTTATTTTTAAGAGGCAAATTGCCAATACCACTGCTGAATATCAGTCTGAATTGAAGCTTTTAAAAACTGCCAAGCAAAAGGCTAAATTTTTTAAACCATTGCCTAAATCTGAAGATAATATGTAACCTATCAAAATGTAAAGTCAAAAACTTAAATTATACTGATTTTAACGTTTTTGCTTTACTTAATTCGTCGCTTAGGAACTTATCCACTATAACCCTATATTAATTACCATTCGATATTCACGGCATATTTACGGAACCTAAATACCCATCGACCGCCGAAACCTTTTTCCTTCAAATTCGAGGTTTCGTCGTGAAAAAGCTCTAAGGTCCCATCACTTGGGTACACCGTTTTCCCTTCTTTAATGAGCATAAGGCATCAAATTAATTACGACTTTATTTTGAAAGCTTATTTGAATTTCCCTTAGAAATTGAATAACATTTATACTGTTTGTTCTATGACTTAAAAATAAGTTCGAATTGAAAAAGTTTGCTCAATTATAAATTTTGAAATGACGATATAACGGTGTCTACAGATACGACGAAAATACAAGTTTAAATGTTTTGTTTGGTTAACACTAGAATCAAAACTTAGAATTATTTATTATAGTATAAATAAACGGTGGATGCAAGTTTGCCGAAACGTCGAACCTTAAAAGTAAACTCTATTATAGTCGCGATGTGATCCGTTTATTTTTTATAATTATAAATATGAATAGCGAAAGTTTATAATCTTTAGATTTATTTATTTATGTTTCAGTGTTTCTCAACTATTTCAGTCTGCTATCCCCTTACAAGTCCAAATCTAGTGACCATAGGGGCTCATAATAAAACTGTAATTGAACAAACAACCTATTTGGTTTTCTTTTCGGTATCGTTTCTAATTCCCTTAAAAACAGAACTTAACAGTTAATAAAAAAATGCTCCGATCGCCACGAAGCGTAACATGAACCTCTGATGGGTCAATCTAAGGATTGTAAACTTTATTAAAATCGATCCAGCCGTTTCAGAGTTCTATATATTTCAATAGAAGACAGCCATATATATATGAAAGTTATTAATGTAGGTATGTCTTTTTATTTATTAAAATGGATTTCGGTATAAATTTTTTACTGCAAATAAATAAATATTGTGTGGAAGATCCTTTAATTTTTGTATTCTAAAACTTATAGGGAGAATTGTCTTTAACAAAGAGTATATAATAGAAAAACTTTTACACGAAAAAGTCTTTAACTAAGTTGTAGCTAATAGCTTTTAAAGTAACTTCTCGATTTGCAAGAGAAATGAGGGTTCGTTGGTAGTTAATTTTTCTTTCTATATTTCTTCCATTCATGATTTCCTGAGATAGAGATACAAAAATATCATCATCCTGCCTTTATTCCACTCGGGGTCGGCACAACATTTTTTATACATATTGTCACATGATTCGGCATAGCCGAAGGCCGCCTGCCTGTCGTCAACTTACCTTAGTTGTATTTTACGTCCCCTCGGTATGAAAGAGGGTGGTCTTTTCTACTCAGTCGGACATCACGCGGTTCAAAATATAATAAATACATTTTTTTGTTTGTGAAAAGAGCCACCAAGTTTCTTGCAGGCTCTTCTCAGTAGGAACAGCTTTCCGAATCAGCAGTAGAGTAGATCATTCAAAAGGGCTTGTTACTTTATTGAGTTAATTTGAATAAATAATAATTTGAATTTGATTTCAATGTATGTATGTATTTAATGTAAGAAATTTTATCATTCGAGCCTGATAAGAAAGCTTATTTTTATTTTTTGTTCTCTTTACCATCTCCTCCGTATTTAGAATCTCTCCTAAATAGTAGCTGCTCTATGCATTCACTCAACTCGCTTTTTCCAAAAATCTCATTCAAAACATGAAAAATCTTCATGTTCAGACATTCCCAGCTCTGGCAACGGGGCGGGTAACGGCGGGGCAGGGGTGTCAAGAATCAACGCAGTGTTGGTAGACTTCAAAATTAGCCCCACCCCCTTCAAATTCAAGTGGCACAAGATCCTGTGTTGTAGAGATCCCATGAAGGGACTTATATCCATCGGTTGACAAAAAAAGAAGAAGAACTTGGATTCTTCACATCTCGTATTTCGAAGAAGGTCCTGCGCTCAACTCCCCACCCAGTGAAGGCATAATGTAAATTAAAAAAAAAAGTGACACAAATAGTCCAACGTCATCCTATTTTACGATAAATAAACTAAAGGCGATTACTCCACGCAACAAATTGGTTTGACATTTTATCTAAAATGTAATATTTTGTCGAAAAGCTACAGTTCTAGCTACTATTTTATATTTATAAATAAATTTTATAAAGCACCGTTATAGTTTACAGCCTGCCGTTTTATTTCGCGTTCAGCTTTTGTGCGTTGTAAAACTTAATGGTCTATCTGTGAACGAAATTTGCGAGCCACCGAAAATTATTCAACTACAGTCCAACGTTGTAAAAATGTTAAAAATTTTTGGCTAGCATCAAAAAGAAATTATGATAGAATTATTTTGCTATAATCCGCGTTTGTCAAAAGAATCTATTTAATACTAGTGTAGGAAGCAGACAACGTTCTCATATCTTATACATTCAGAACCATTCGCACAACGCTGCTATAATGGATAAAATTGACATCATTACGCCGTAACAAGATTAAGTAAAAAATAGGTTATATGTTTATAAATTTCAAAAAAGCTCTTAGCCCCATTTACTTCAGCTAAAATATTCAAAAATTATTATCATATTAGGTCCTTACATATGAAATTGGCGTTTTGTCGTACTGGCCACTTTGATCTCAAATATTACCTTTATGGTTAGGAATACCAAATTCAAATTCATACAGCTATTTACTCATGCATTTGTGTTTCAAACCCCCTAATTCATTTGTTTTTTCTTCTTTTGTTTTTTTCTTTGTGTCACTCTGTTTACAAAATGGAAAACATGAAATATCGCGTTATTTACGAGTATGAGTTCCACCGTGGCACCAGTGCTGTATGGTGACGGTGTCGCAAAAGAAAACACAGTCAGTTTTTGGTTCCAACGTTTTCGTTCTGGAAATTTCGACCTGCAGAACGAGCCTCGTGGACGGCCGGAGACCAAAGTTGATAATGAAGAATTGAAGGCTATTGTGGAAGTGGATCCATCGCAAACCACGTCCGAGTTAGCTGCAGGCTCCGGTGTCAGTGATAAAACTATTCTAATCCAACTTGAAGCAAATTGGGAAGGTAAAAAGGCTTGAAAGGTGGGTACCTCATGAATTGAGTGAAGCAAAAAGACAAACGCGCGTCGACTGCTGCGTTACGTTACTCAACCGGCACAATAATGAAGGAATTTTAAATCGAATCATTACCTGTGATGAAAAGTGGATCCTCTACGATAATCGGAAGCGCTCATCGCAATGGCTGTACCCTGCCAAACCAGCCAAATCCTGCCCTAAGCGAAAATTGACTAAAAAAAGTTGCTTGTAAGTGTTTGGTGGATTAGCGCTGGTGTCGTTCACTACAGCTTTCTTAAATCTGGCCAGACGATTACGGCAAATATCTATTGTCAGCAACTGCAAACCATGATGGAAAAGCTAGCTGCTAAACAACCGAGGCTGGTCAATCGCTCTAGGCCACTGCTGCTTCAGGACAACGCTAGACCACACACTGCACAACAGACGGCTACCAAATCAGAGGAGCTTCAATTAGAATGTCTTAGACATCCACCGTACTCTCCGGACCTTGCTCCAACAGATTACCATTTTTTTCGCAATTTGGATAACTACTTGCAAGGAAAAAAATTCAACTCCGATGGGGCAGTCCAAACCGCCTTCAAAGATTTTATTGATTCCCGCCCGAATGGTTTTTTTAGTAAGGGGATCAATGAACTACCTATGAGATGACAAAAGTGCATACATAGCAATGGTACATACTTTGATTAATTAAATATATTTCATTTAAAAAAAAACGACTTTATGTTCCTCCCATAGAAAACGCCAATTTCATATGTAAGAACCTAATATTTCAACATATTTACACAAAACTTACCCAGTTTTACCCATAAACCTCCCTTATAACTCATTCTCTCCATCGAAGAAATTCACCAGGAAATGGCTTCTATAATTGTTAAGTATGACGCAAACAGATAAAAAGAAGCGGCGAGATACTTTGTTTTATAACACGTATTCAAATCAAACCAAACCGCCATGTGGTATCCGGCTGAGTAAAATAGACCACCCTCTTTCTTACCGAGGGGTCGTATAATACGACTAAGGTAAGTTGACGTCAGGCAGTTGTAAACGTAGCCGAATCATATGACATGTTTTTAACATGTTGCGCCAACCCCACTTGGAGTGGGATAAGGGCAGGAGAATGATGATTCAAAGCAATCCAAACTTACCTTTATTTAAAAAAAAAAGCTTTTTCAAGCACTCGTAAGTCATCAAGAAACCAAATGATTAAAGAAATTGCTCTTACCAATAAGAACCAGCAAAACACTCGGCTGTGAATCTTTGAAACATTTATAATTAACATAACTTCCATTCCTGTACGATACTGGAAGAATTTTTAAGTTCAAGCAATAATTATGTACTGATTTTATCGTTAGTGCGTTGCAGAAGACTATTATTACAATCCATTTAATGTGACCCGCTCGACGCTGTCCGGAATAGAAGCCTATCGGTCTTCGCTTACTTTAGACTGGTTAGCGGCAGAGGACACTCGACAGAGAGAGCTGGCGGCGGCATTTGAAACGGACGCACCGCCTTTAAGGGCCATCAGTACAGACTGCATCGCATACCCGCGACCAGCGCCTGGAAAAATCGGAAGACTAATGCTGGAAGTTCTTAAGTATGTAAAGGATACAATACTGATACAATCCAATAGTCGGGCAAAAGCCTTCTCCATCCTTTTTTGCAGAATACCGTTGGAGCTTAGACCAAGGTAGGTTACAGATATTTCAAGAATTCTAAAGAGATATGCAGGTTTCCAATGTTTTCCTTCGCCCAAAACCTTGCGAATACAAATTAGGCACATAAGTTAACAGAAGAACTCCGTTCCTTGAAATCCTAACGCCCATCGTTTCGTCAATCTATTTGTCCTGCCCTTCATCGTTACAGTTTTACAAAAAGTTGTGTTTACTTCTACTGATCTTATTATTTCTAATTTGATCACGCGGAAACATTCTGTTGCCGTTTGCATTGTCCACTGTGTCATCATTGGCAATACCTATTATTCTAAGACATTGACCTAGAATAGTATACTCGTATATCGGAATTTAGTTAAAATCAAAGACCGTATTTAACCGTGATGGCCGATTGCAGTGACTTCCGATCCTTACTGGGGATTATTGATCCAAATCCAGGCAGGCACCAATGAATGTTTCCATTAAAACTTATGCATCCAAAGATATAAATATATTTTCAATGCCAGGATACATCTTAAGAAAATTTATTATTATATCTTGACAGAATTATTGGGATATAATCTACCATTCCTCATTGAGGCAGCGTGATAAGATTCTCAAATTATTCTTTTAAAAAAAGAGAGGATGCCTTTACTAAGCAAGTTATAGTCAAAGGCTGATAGTAATATTCATTTTGTATCCAGGAACTTGGAAGGCGACGACGGAACTCTAGTCTCCGAGCTGATACAGGTTTTGATTCGCACCAAATTGTTAGTGGAAACTTCGATCTTGGAAATGGAACCAGACTTGGAGTCGCTAGTGAAGACCCCCGGCATGATGATGGGCGAACCTCACACGACCTTCCCAAGAATACTTGCCGTTTTATGGATGTTGGTTACAGATCCATCTACCACCAGAAAACATGGATGGTGTCCCATAAAAAAGGTTCTAGCTTGTATAACTAGGGTTCTTTGAAAAAATATACTTTCGATAACCATAATTAATTTATTTAATCGAACCTTAGCTGAGATAGTCAAACGGGGACATCGTGTGACTCTTTCGAATGGGTCACGAGGTCAAATTTCGACAAGGGATCAATAGGTTTCCCTGTTATAACCTAAGTGCCTGATAGACACTTGCAACTCATCACACGCTTTTTAGTTAAGAAGAACATTCATCAGGAACCTTTTTTCTGGAATTCTGGGCCAGGCAATGTTTTCCATGATAGTTCCCAAGAAGCTTAATTTTTACCGAAATTTAGAATACTTATTGTCAAAACTCAACTAATTTAAAGAAAACCTTAACGAATTATACATTTGAATCTGTCAATATATTTGAGTTTATTTATTATTTTGACTTTTTTTTATTAAATGCAGTGATTATCCAATTAAATAATTTGAATGTGAAGTGTTGCTTTTTAGTTGAAAAGTACTTGTCATTTAAGGTCAATCGGTATCTCATGGTATCTAAACCCTATGAAACGGCAAAGCAGATGCGTGCTCTCGAGCTAGTTGTGGCCCGCGCCCGCTTCATCATGGAGGAGTTCATCCAGAACATCACACCAATTAATATGTATCAGAAGAAAACCCCTCATAAGAAAATAACGGTTTGTTTCAATTCATCAACGGTCATTTCCTATGGCATACACTCTAAGATGTGTATCCCGGTTGTTGGTATATTGGTTTTTGTTGGTCTTCGAGCTTGGGTGTATATTTGTATTTAAGTATCTATTTAAAAATATATATGTAGTATATCTACCAGTTGTCCGTCACCCATAAAACAAGTATTAAGTTACTTACTTCGGGGACGGACGACCGTGTGTGTAAATGTCCCATATATTTATTTATTTATATAATTATTTGATAGTCAGACTTTCATCTGAGGAAGTCTCTGGTATTACTCACCTTCGAACATAGGCCTGACATAAGGATGGGTTTTAAACCTCTGGAACTGGACTCTGGAACGGACTGATATATGGGTTTTCGTAGTCTAACCCCACCACAAACCCGACAGCGACTAGGGGCGCTTCCCCCTCCTCAACTTTAAGGTGATATATGAAAGAACCACCATAAGTGTTCTTGTTTAAAGGCCAGCCTATTGTATGCTCCACTAAACCTGGTTTGTAGTTCTGAAAGGAAACGTTTATATTTATATGAAAACTAGCTTTAACACGCAAACAAATTAAGTAAAGTAGCGGCTTTTTACAATCCCACTGCTGGGATGCTGCTATTTGAAGATGTGTATCCCGGTTATTTTAATTCACATATAACTTTGATGTTCTATAGAGAACTTTAAGTCAACTCTTGTTATGTAAGAAATGTTTGGTCCCCGATGCATCGGTTAGCGGGGGGTGACTCTCTTTTGAGAGGTCCCTACCCGGAAAAAAAGAAGTTTGGTCAAACAGTGATTTTACAGATGGGACAAGAAGGGACAACCACACAGCGTCATGCTATGAAACCTCGAACACATGAAAATGTAAGTCTTGAAAACCTCTTAATGTCTTCAAACATAGGTTGCTTCGTACATTAAGCATTCTATACCTATTAGTATCAACAAAAATGTATACATCGTTCAACACATCAAATTTGCAAAGTTCACTTCCACTCCTCCGAAACGGCTTGACCGATTTTTATGAAATTTTATATGCATATTCAGCAGGCCTAAGAATCGGCTACTATCAATTTTTCATACCCACTAAGTAATAAGGATAAATAAATAAATAAATAATATTCGCTAGAAATTCCGTAAAAATAACTTATATGGCAAAAAATTTAAAGCAACGTTTACCCGATCAGCTAGCTAACCTATATAATAATGATTCGTACAAAATTACCAAAAATTTTATTTAGTCCCACAAGACTTTAAAAATACTGTTGGCAATATTTCGCGTTCTTCCCAACAAAGAACCGATTCTTCTCCGGATGATGCAATAAACAATCGTTCGTACTCGCTATTGCAAAGATACCGAAGGCACTGCAGAAACGCGAGAGTCGCAACGGCATTTTAAATCTAAATTCAGTCCAAATAAAAAAGGCTGCAGGGACTGCGCGAAAATTGGTAGAATAAAACCGGGTATAGGATAGTTTCATCCCCTAATAACATCTGTAACGGGGTGCTTTTAGTTGGTGCGGTTTTTACCTAATTGCTTTTACCCTGAATTCCAGGCTCATAAAGCGATGTTTTAAATGTTAACCCTTAAAGGCTTTCCTTAGACATGGTTTACATTTTTATACATCCCTAATTTCTACGTCTATATTTTTTGGGTTAGTTCAGTTTACTTTAGGAGCACGCAGACATATTTTATGTACTTTCTGATATAAATATGGATTATCAACTTCAAATCAGAATTATGTAATTCTTATTCCCCGGATATATTATTAAGGGAGTACTTGTACTTACATTACTAAGGGAGTACTTTAAGGATCTCCCTGACAGTGTCACCTTAAGGGGGTGTCCCTGTGACACTGAGCCACGGTTAAAAGCGGCGCGTTTAGCCGCCGCACTGCTGCGGCTGAATCTAGAATTTGAAGTATTCTGAAAGATGTCGTTTGCAACATGTTTGATACAAGCGGGAACTTCGGCTTTACCGGCGAAGATGCTGCAGTTATGTTTGTCGATGTTATGATATTCTCAGAGTATCAAGGACGATAGCATTATGTCTTATGGAATATTGCTGTGGGGTAAATGCGCGGATAGTGAAAAAGTTTTCGTATTACAAAAAAGAGCCATACGTGGCATCTACAATTTAAGTCCGCGTGATTCCCTGCGAGAGAAGTTTAAGGAAATAGGTATTCTAACATTTGCTTCACAGTATATTTTAAATAACGTAATTTTTGTACATAAAAATATAAAACGATAGGTGATGTATATAATAGACAAAGTAGGAACCGACATCAGCTTGCGACTCCTGCTTTGCGCCTAGCAAAAGTACGTAAATCGTTTGTGGGTTTGGGTATAAGGTTCTATAATAAAATTCCGAAATCAATTTTGGTCATGCCATTACAGCAGTTTAAAAACACTGTTAAAAAGAGGCTGCTACAGAAAGCCTACTATACTGTTGAAGATTACTTAGATGATAAGGATGTGTGGATATAGGTGCACTTCTACCCTGTACAAGACAGTAATAAATAAATGTAACTAGTTCTAAGATTTATATTTTAAAAAGAGCAACCGCCGAGTTTCTTGCTGGCTCTTCTCGGTAGGAACAGCTTTCCGAACCAGCAGTAAAGTTTACGATTCAAAAGCACTTGTTTACAAGTTTACTGGAATAAAGAATATTTTGATTTGATTTGATTTGATATTAAGCTCTATAAATCTCACTGGAAGATGAACTGATGTTAGGCTTTGACTTATATAAACTTTCACAACTTAAATGGTTAGATTCCTTACTATATCATAATGTTTTACTTTCAGATTAGCTTCCCATACCAGTTAGGTTACACCCAACCCACCAGCTCATCAGAGGAGCTGATACCTGGTATCGAAGTCGTTGATGGACATAGAATTACTGTAACTAATGCTTGTGCCAGGATTTCTTTGTATTGGAAGATTTTTGTACTTTATATATTGTTGATTTAATAAAATTGCTCCTTACATTTGTTATTACAATTCCGAAACGCCTGTCAAAGAATGCGTCGTTTATAACTATTTTAAAACTATATTTTTCTATCAAAATTGCGATTTTGCGACTCGAAAGTCGACGTGTAATTCAGCAAGGTAAAGCTAGAGTATTGGTTTGTGATCAAATCAGGAATGGATGGATCACCATTAAGGAACCAAAATAACTTCAACGTATCGCGAAGTTGACGTGGCAATGGACGTGTCATATATTGAACTGATGGGCGTTGGGCTCCTAACATGCTTGAATGGCGACACCGCACTGTAAAACGCAGCGTTACTAGATCGAATGAACTTCTAAATAGACTGCCGACCTCAAAAATGTCAAAAAATTAACATAAAATCTTGAAGGGACGTCTTTAGACCTTTCCAAGCTCAGGCAAAATAGATATAATCATTCTCTTGCCCTTATCCCACTGTAAGTGGGGACAGCACGTGTATTAACCATGTTGTTACATGATTTGGCTAGATATTTTACAAACCGCCTGCCTGACGTCAACTTACCTCGTCGCCTTTTACGACATCGTGGTAAGAAATGAGGGTGGTCTATTTTACTCAGTCGGATACCACACGGTAGACAAAATAGATACATCATCATCATCATTCTCCTGCCCTTACCCCACTCTAAGTGGGGTCGGCACAACTTGTTAACATGTTGTAACATTATTTGGCTACGTATTTTACGCCTGCCTGACGTCAACTTACCTTAGTCGCCTTTTACGACACCTCGGTAAGAAATGAGGGTGGTCTATTCTATGCAGCCGGATACCACACGGCACATCCCTTAGTCGCCTCTTACGACACCTCGGTAAGAAAGGAGGGTGGTCTATTCTATGTAGCCGGATACCACACGGCACATCCCTTAGTCGCCTCTTACGACACCTCGGTAAGAAAGGAGGGTGGTCTATTCTATTCTGCCGGATACCACACGGCACATCCCTTAGTCGCCTCTTACGACACCTCGGTATGAAAGGAGGGTGGTCTATTCTATGCAGCCGGATACAACACGGCACATACCTTAGTCGCCTCTTACGACACCTCGGTAAGAAAGGAGGGTGGTCTATTCTATTCTACTGGATTGGTATCACGGCACATCCCTTAGTCGCCTCTTACGACATCTCGGTATGAAAGGAGGGTGTTCTATTCTATGCAGCCGGATACCACACGGCACATACCTTAGTCGCCTCTTACGACACCTCGGTAAGAAAGGAGGTGGTCTATTCTATTCTGCCGGATACCATACGGCTCGGTAGACAAAATAGATACAATAAGGTAAAAAATAACAGCTTTACTTTTACAAGAAAGTTATGCTTTCGGAAGTATCTATCTTGTTGCACCAAAACTTATTCCCGTCTGTCAAGACATAAGAAAATATATTCTACTTTATATGATATTTGGAGGAAGCGTACGAAATGTTAAAATTATATTCCGAATGTGTTGCGCCATCTGCGATTACAAATTACTCTATGCATCGCGCGGCACCGTATCTGTCTCGCCACCTGCTCTCTTTATTAAACTAGTAAAATTGCCCAACGCGGATGGATGCAGTCCTACTGAAAACGATTTGTTTATTTCGATTAAATTTTTGAGTCATATATCTAACTATCTAAGCCTGCGGTTTCGCCCACGTCAAGATCAGTGTATTTAGTTGAAATTTTGAACACAATAAAAACTTTTAAGTAGTTATTCTTAGTTAACGGAGGGAGGGGGTACTGCTTAGAGAGGCCCCGACCTGGAGGTGGCGCTCTCCGGGGTATAGAGCTGCTGCTGGCGGGGATAGGGGTAATGTGTCGAACGGTACCCTATCCCCGCCACTAGCAGCGTGGAGGAGCACTGTCAGGTTTTTAGTCGGTGCGAGTCCGACATACCCACCGCTCGTCCCCGTCGGACGGTGATGACCCATAACGGGTTTTCCTGACATAAAAAAAGGGATCCATGTAGGTCCTTAGGTTAATCACAATTCTCTAGATTCGTTCATTGTTTGGAACACAGTTTGTTATTTAATTTTAAGAAGGAGGACATCTGCAGCGCAATTTTTACTTTTGCAGTGTCTTCGTTGCTGCTCGACGCTCCGTTGTATGAAAAGCATTTGTATTGTTCCTAAAATAAAATTTAATTTAATTTAATTTCATAAGAAGCGTCAATCATTTCTTTATACCATTTTATTTCCTACTGGAGCAACAATTGTGTAGAGTTACAAAACAATAAAACATTCTGTGCATTGGTTAATAAATTACTAATTAAGTTAGTATTAAGCATATTTAAAAAATTGAATGTTACGATATAAGTTAGTTCATCACTTTGCAGTGTAAGTTACCTCCCAAAATACGGGAAGGTGGTGGACGTATCTAATAGCGGAAGCCGCCACCCGTAGCTTAAATGAGTTTGGCCACATAGTTTGGCGTTTCTCGGGAGTGTTTCAAAAGAGTCGAGAAACACTCTAAATCAAAAAAACAATACGAAGTAGATACATGCTGTCGTGAACTTTTTGAGGTATTTTTTATAGATCTACAATTGTCTACTGCATTACTTTAGTGTATCTCTATTGGTTTACGCGTCGCATGCGACTAAAGTTCCCAGTAAGCGATTTCTAGTACAAATGCGCGACCTCTTCAAACCTTCCGCGATTAATCGCGAATTATAGTAAAATAATATCATCATTACGTTTGTATTATAAAAGCCTGTCATTACTACAAGTTAAGGTGCTGTTATTACTAACATGTCTAAGGTCACTTCTCCACTCGGAGAAAAGACTTTATGCCCGAACGTTGCTTTAACGCGGATTTGTTATTATTACAAAGTCTAAGGTCAGTTCTCTCCTCGAAGAAAACTATGTTCGTAACTTTGCTTCATCGCGGATTTGTAAATACGTATCCGCTATCAAAGAGCCCAACCATTTGAAGCAAACCTAATGCTTCACCACACCTGCCGACTAACGTGAGCCACCAATGTAGCGTGCAGGGCAACGTGTGCCTAATGCACCGCATACATGCAATTTGAACTACCAACTATGAGATATGGCGCGCTGGCTTTTCAACAATTGAATTTGAAACGTCGACAACTTCGCCCCGACTCGAATTCAAACTTTAGCGTACTTCGGAAGGGGGTTTCATGAAATAAATTCTTTGGTCTATATTACTTGAAAGTTTTGGACGTTCAGTCAATTTTGCGGTAAAAACTTCAGAACTATGTTTGCCGCTATATTTGTAAGAGTTCAAGTTTATTTTATATTCGTGTTTTGACTTAAATTTCAGCTGAAGTGAAGATTATGAAATTTTACAATGTAAAAAAGTAGTTGTCATATCTATAAAAGTTAGACATATCGTAAACTTTTTAGAAAATATTGATACGTTTAATAATACTGTAGAACATTTTTAATTATTGATGACAGATCAATAGTTTCCACAGCGTACGCGATGAAAGATCTATATGAGTAATTTTTCACACCTTTACATTTTTATTAGGGATTAGATTAGATTTTTTATAAATATATAAATATAAATATATGGGACACTGGGTAAGTGTCTTAAAGCCTATGTTGTTTAGTGAATATGCAGCTTTCCAATGGTGAAAGAATTTTTGAAATCGGTCAAGTAGTTTTTGCGTGAAACATTAGAAACATACAAATCTTTCCTCTTTGTAATATTAGTATAGATACCATCGACAATGTGAAATAAGCGCAAAAAGACTGTCAAAATTCCATCCGTTAATAATACTTATTTGAAACAGGCCGAATAAATTGAACAATACCTGTATATGCGCCCATCTGGTCATAGTCCATTCATTCGCGCAATGCCAAACTATAACCGAAAGCAATATTCATTAAAACTACACTGCGGTTAGTACTTTACAGAAAACTAATCGGCTAACACCTAAAACTAGAGAGGCAATGTTTTAGAATTTTGCTGGATACATGCGACTTATAGCAGACATGATTTATTTCTGCAATAGCTATGAGTAACAACACATATAACGAAGTATTTGTTTCTATTAACAATGTAACGTTACGTAACATTAATAGAAAGTATTGACAGACTTACTATGGTCACAAATTCCAAAGTAGTATAATACGCGGCAATAAATAATGCACATTGAGGCTCAGAGAGAGAAATCGGCTTCATAGAGCATTGTCTCTATCGCACAGACTGACGAACCCGTGTGTGACAGTGACAGCGCTCTACGAAACCGAATTGGCCGGCTGTTTCGTTCTAAGTTCTCGATGTGCATTATTTATTGCCGGGTACTATAGTTAGTGTTAGTTAACGTAACAAGTATGCTTATACGTAAAGCATATTACACAATTGAAGATCATTAAAAATGATGTCAATGTTTGGATTTGGAGATTCTTAAAGCTTCATACAAGACTGCGATTATATAATTTACATTTAAATCTTTGAAAGATTGACCGACTTTATCGTTAAGAGCTAAATCTCTTAAATGAAACTCGTATACTCTACGTATGTTTTTACGTGTGATTAGACGAAGTTCATGTTTATCAAGAGAGACTGATAGATATAGGATGTATCTATTTAGTTAGTATTATTTGCTTTCACCACCTAATTTACCTCCTAATTAGCTTTAGTATAATAACTCTATGCTAAATTGGCAATGATGTTAATAAAGCTTATGGGTTTGAACTGGAATTTTACTTCAGGACAAATGTCCTACATATTCCAAATAACTGTCACGCAGTAACATCATAAATTGACACAATTTTTGCACACTGGCCGCGGCAATACCGTAGAATATTTGTGGCGTCGCAAAAATGACCGTGCTGGTATTAGTTTGTATTTGGAATTGAATTTTTGAAATAGCTCTTGCCTGAATATGGCCTTTTTACATTTTATATTCGATTGCCTTTTAGTAATAACTAGCTGTACCTACGGCTTTGTCTACGTGAAAATCAGTGTCAATACACAGATTGAAAAATTTAACATAATAGTTGTTATAGTGAGTTAACTTCAAGAGACAGAGACATGCTGTCGCAGACTTTCGTGTAGCATTTTTGTAGATCTACAATCATCTAGAACATTACTTTAGTGTATAGTTGTTAGTATATATGTAGTTGGTATACTGCGCGACGTCTTCAACACTATTTACATATCACCGTAAAAGTAAAAAAAAATAAAGTAGCAGTCTGTTACAATCCCACTGCTGGAAATAGGCCTCCTCTCTTCGTTTCTGGAGAGAAGGGTTGGAGCTAAGACCTACCACGCTGCTCCAATGCGAATTGGTAGGTTACACATATCAACAGAATTCTCTAGAGATATGCAGGTTCAGGTTTTCCTTCACCGAAAAGCGTGTGTTAAATTGCAATTATCAATTAGACACATAAGTTTTAATAGAAAAACTCATTGGTGCCTGTCGGGGTTTGAACTCGTGGCCTCCTCGAAAGAGTCGCACGGTCTCACCGCTGGGCTATCACAGCTCATATGACCGTAGTTTACTATTAATCTAAACCTTCCGGAAGAATAACACTACCTATTAGTAAAAACCGTAGAAAAATCTGTTCTGTGGATGTTGAGAAAATCAGTGACATACAGACAGACTGCATCTTTTGAGGGCTTTGTTGTATAAAAAGTAAAGATAAACCTCTCTTCTTAATGATTGTAAGTTTACGTAAGTATCTTAAGATAAATTACGAAAGTATTTTGCTTGGCGACATAATAAGTTTTCAAAATAACTTTGAAATCAATTCAGATTGTTTTGGACATTAGAGTAACTTATTAACGTCACAAAGGTTTTTTATACATTTAAGATTAGCACTTTAGGTTATTTTAAACTTTACGCTATGTAACTTAATGTAGAAGTTTTATTAAAATTATCTACTTGTATATAACCAGTCCGATTTATAATCATTTAGGTATACGTCATCCTTGTGTCAATTAATTTATTCCTAACTAGCTGTGCCAGCGGCTTCGCCCGCGTGGAAACCAGCCTGTCACAATTTATTTCTAGTATTCAAATTTTAAACATAAAAGTAGTTATTGTTAATTAACCATGAGAGATAGAGACATGCTATCGCGGACTTTTTTGTAGTATTTTTATAAATCTACAATTCTCGTAGATTTTTTACACTTTAGCGTATCTCTGCTGGTTTACGCAGCGCATGCGACTTAAGCTCTCAGCAAGCAGTTTTTCAGTATTCAACAACTGCGCGATCTCTTCAATACAATTTACATAATACCGATATGTAATATATACCTAAACCATCCGGAAGTATTGCACTATCTTTTGGTGAAGACCGTACAAACCTCCGGAGAGTAGAGTTTGAGAAAATCGATTACATACAGACAGACAGCTTTTTGGGATATTGTTTGATGATAAGTATAGATTTGATAAAAATAAAAGAATGCAAATTCATCCGAGACTTTTGATCAGCTCTTTTAGGTAACGGATGTCCCTTTTGTCATGGAACTCTTCTTCGTCGAAGGTCGTAGAGGAGGTCGTTCTGGCTCGAGAAGCTGACGCTGGACCCGGCAGTTCCCGGATAAAAATTCGAACCTATATTGGAAACATACTTAAGTAAATGGATTATTATAGTTAATGTATAGATAACGGCTATACTCACGTCTTATTATATCGAACGAGCTCGAGTAGTTT
The DNA here is from genome assembly GCA_947086505.1 of Morpho deidamia. NCBI lineage: Eukaryota > Metazoa > Arthropoda > Insecta > Lepidoptera > Nymphalidae > Morpho > Morpho deidamia. The sequence goes on from CAMTZC010000009.1 coordinate 10,808,620, forward strand.
CAAGTCCAAGGCCCTTATTCATGAGCTCCTCATATAGCAGTTCCTATCGCTCTCACGTTGTATAAATGGCACATGCATCCCCTCTGTTAACTTAAAACTACGCAGGCTCATCCGTAATAAGATATGAGTATAGCCGCTTTTTGTACATTACTTAGAATACCACACAAAGTTTTAAGAATGGAATATCAGTTAAACATCCATCACCCTCAAAAGTAATCTGCGTTTTCAATATTAATATACGCGAGTAAAAGCAAAATAATTTTATTAATCTACTGTACTATGGAGTTCCGCAAAGTAACGACTACTTCTATGAATCTTCCTCTTCTTCACTGCTCGACATAGGTCTGTTTAAGGGATTTCACGTCAAGGGATATTGGTAAAAAGAGAGGGGAGAGAAACCTTTGAAAAAACGGGCCAGCATGAAGTAATCCTAAAAGTGGTTGCAAGCTGGGCTAGTCGATACAAAAGGGAGGTTGTTAAGTCCGTGCAAGTCGGCCACTCCTTACCACACCAGTAAGGGGTAGTGAGCGTTCGAAAGAGATTTTTCTTTCCCAACGAAAAAAAAAAACAAAGTTCACCGCATGATATTGTGTCGCTTGGATCCAACGGCTTTCTGAGACCTTTTGGAGGACGTTGGTCGAAGAGAGTCTACTATGTAAAAATTTGTCTGTAACGGAAGGAAAATGAGAAAAGAGGAAGTTGTAGTGTGGCGCGGAGAGAAGAGGTGCGGAGAGAGTAGCCGTCCCATTTGACGTAGTCGTAATTTCTGCACAAGTACTCAAAAAAGAGAAAATTGATTGATTGTTGAGTAAATCGCTTCTTATTTATTGAGAAAATATAAAGGTAAAATACTATTGTCATACATCATTTCATATATAATGCCGTATAAAAATAACCCTTATTTACGAGACATGTATTGTTCTTGTACTGCGGAAAAGGTTATTTAATATGGAACCTATATTCCATATTGGCTTTACCTTTTGGTTAACAGCTCTAAAGTTTTGAAGTAACTTAAGCGCTGAACGTTTTTCAGTCGGATGTGATATTTGATACAAGCGAAGCGCTCGGTGAAACTGGAAAAAGAGAAAAAAAATCACATAACTTTCACATAACTTGTTCCATCGTGTAGACCAGTGGTGGGCAAACTTTTTAAACGGGGGCCAAAAAGCTAGAGAAATTCTAGAGGAGGGCGAGGATTATAGAAAAAAACTGCATGGTTCAAAACGTAATTATAGCGTTATTATATACTATACCGAAAAGCGTGTGATAAGTTGCAATTATCAATTAGACACATGTTGTTTAATATTTAATAAAAAAACTCAGTGGTGCCTCCCCGGGGTTTGAACTCGTTACCCCCGTTAAAAGAGTCGCATGGTGTCACCGCTGGGCTATCACAGCTGTAAATGTATATTTCGTCTCAATTGTTTCCTAAGTGTAAAAGATAGCAAACAAATAAGCCAAAGTTGTACGCACCCGTTCCAAAAGACACCACGTGTCTCTATAGTTTTGCAGGAAGATCAGCGGAGTGAGAACCGCTGCATAGAAAGCGGCTTCCTTATCAAGCAAATCCTCATTTTCCGATATTCCGTAGACTGTCGCTCTGAACTTATGCAAAAAAGCCGAGTTCGAGTGATCTTTGTCGAAACTAAAAGTTGTGTTAAAATTCAAATACACTTTATTCAAAGAAACTTTTAAGTTGCTTCTGCATCGTCAACTTTGTTGCTAGTTAAAATTGGTCCTACCGAGAAGATCCAGCAAGAAACTCATTGGTTGCGTTTTCCTGTAAATTACTAATTGCTATCTTGTGCATGGTCCGGTAGAAATGAAATCATATTATTAAGATTTAATTTCTATCGGACCATTAACATAAGCATATTTTTATTATTCTCGTAATTCTCAAAAGTATAATAGGCTTTCTATGTTAGCCTCTTTATAATAGTTATTTTAAACTGCTGTTATATAAGAGCCAAAATTTAGTGTAGAATATTATTATAAAATTGTATACGAAGACCTACAAAGTACATTTGTAAGGTGCAAATCATGAGACATAAGCTTATATCCGTTTCTACTTTTTCTATCGTCTACATCGCCATTTTTTTATAATGCATATTTAAAGCGCAAAAATAATATAAAAGTTTATATCTCTATTAATATTTCTTTCGATATATTTCTATATTATCGTCTATAATTAGATAATTGACTTCAATTATCTAATTATAGACGATGATAAGCTAGTCCACAGAGGGCTCTTTAGTCGTGAAGATGACCTCAGTCGCATAGCATTATTATATTGCATTTTTCTAAGGATGGATTTCGGCGAGTGTTGAACTTTTTGATCTGGTACTTCCCTCCAGTTTATTTATATCATTACCAAGTATTTTTTAACCGATATCATATTGAACAAGTTTATTATATTTTATGTTTGTGACAAAGGTTTTAACAAAATTTCATGTCCCTACTGTTAATCGTTAAGGACTTATCCTGACTGCAGCATCAGGTCATGCTTATCATAAATATCATGGGGACAGCAGCAGTATGTAAAATTTCAGCTCAATGAAAAACTGGAAAATGGGTCAAATTTATATTGCAAGATTTCCGCCTTCACATACGTACACGCAAATAAAAGCTTATAAAAATAATTTCGTTTAAAAACAAGATAAATATTATATATTATCAGATATATATTTAAAAAAAGTGTATATTCATTCAAAAGTAAAAATAAAATTATTTTGCTATAATCCGCGATACAGTAAATAGAAAATAAATATATAGTGTTAAATGTATAGTGGAATATCCGTATTTTCATACCCGATACGTGCAGGATTCGTAAAAACACATGCACAAACCTCCATCACTTCCACCATAATACACAAGCACTACACACGTTTACTATCACAAACTCAACAATCGTTTGTCGACAAAATCGCAAAGCTTTGCGATTTTGTCGTGGAGTCTATCTCCTGATGATGCTTCGGTTGCGGAGCGAAACGATTGTTGAGTTTGTGATAGTGAACGTGTGTAGTGCTTGTGTATTGTGGTGGAAGTGGTGGAGGTTTGTGCATGTGTTTTTACGAATCCTGCTCGTATCGGGTATGAAAATACAGATAGTCCACTATACATTTAACACTATATATATTTTCTATTTGCTGTATCGCGGATTATAGCAAAATAATTTTATTATTACTTTTGTATTATGGATCTCCGCAAAGTAACGCCTAATTATATAAATTCTATATTCATTCCATAAAATTAACTTTTTAAAGTTTCGTTAAACTAAAACCAAACATTAGCTTACAAAACAGACGCAGGCTCTTGCGGAAGTTATCCTCAGGAGTCCAGTTTTATTTAAACTTAACAATTTTCCCGTTAATGAAATATAAACAGCAATTTCAAACTTTACGTAATTATATTTACTTGAAATTATTTGTACGGACTAAAACAGCGTTTTATAATGTGTTTACGATTTGCGACCGAGTGAATGTTTTGTTAAACTGTTATAATTACATTCCAATTAATTATTGCTCATTGCGGGTAACCCGATTGTGCACGATTTTAAATTATGTTTTTGATACTCCGGTTAGCCATATTAATAAATTGGCGTTAAATTTTTGGTATGCGTGTAAAGAGTTCTCTATGGTATTTAGCTTAGTATTTGACAAAATGCTTAGTTCCTGGTTTATTATTAATAAATAAATAAATATATGGGACGACCCCTCGGTAAGAAAGAGGGTGGTCTATTCTACTCAGCCGGATACCACACGGCGGGTCGACTTACCTTAGTAGCCTTTTACGACACCTCGGTAAGAAATGAGCGTGGTCTATTCTCCCAGCCGGATACCACACGGCGGATTTATTATATTACTGTTTTACTATACAATATCCTCGATTAACACGAAAGGACCTGCATTCAAGTATACAAGTAATAGTATCAATAATTTATCAATATTTCACTATACGTAAACGACTTACTACGGTAGTATGGCATGAAATCTCTTAATGATATCTCTGTTGGTAGGATGAACACGTAAACATGCTTCCTCAAGATCATCGGGCCTCCTAACACTACGGTACATCAACTTGTCTTCACGGGAGAACTCAGGGTCTTCATCATTTAAATCCGTAGTACTTGAAGGCCACTTTTATATGAAAAAGAAGAGTAAATAGAAATAATCCATAACACCAACAATCTTATATATTAGCGATTAAGCGGTTCGTTGCGATTTTTTAAAGATTATCTGTTAATCTAGTTGGACGATTCAGGAACGCTACCTTTTCTGGTGCGTGATCTTAACTCCAACACCTTAGAAAACATAGCTACAGATTGACAACAAATAAAATTTCATTTTATTTATCTTTAGTCATCTTAGCGACGTCTGCTTCATTCAGGTTTAATAACCTACGCATTGACTAATAAACAATGTTTTGGTTCGATTTCTTCATGTTTATCAAGTAATTTAGTTTCAGTCTATTCTGTATCATAAATTGTAAAACATAATGCATTTTCTTGATCTCCACTCTTTTTACAGACCGCTGTTTAATGTTTTAATGTAAGTGCCTAGTAATTAGTAGTAACTAGTAAATAGTAGTTTAATGTAAGTGTTCCTAAATAAATAAATTTATTTATCTCTTTTTATTCCTCCCTCTATTCTCATATCCGTCCACATTCCTATTTAACACTAATTTGGTCAAACGATTTAATTTTTTGATATTTTACGGTTTTATTTCTTGATTTATAGCATCAAGTAATTCTGTTTCAGTCTATCCCGTAATAGTATTTTACTTACCATTAATAAAAACCATAGGAATATGTGGCACGACGATAATTCCATTTCAAGAGTTTTATCTTATTCATGGTAATTTATTAACTATTAGAGTATATAAATTAGTTTGTAATATTAGACGTAAGCCTCATTGTACGTTCATCTTTGAGTTGTCTAAATTGACGTTTTTGATTGATGGTGGTTGTTGATGGTTGAAGATCTATGATGGAAATACGTTTAAGATTAATAATTTGTAATTGACGTCCGTAGAGTTATTATACTAGAGTGGGTAAGTCAGCCTAAATTGTTCCATATTACAGTAAAGAGAAAGCAAATGAGGGTGTTATTCTATATATCTGTCTCTCTTTTTTATGTGTGATTAGACAAAGATAAGTATACGAGTATCATCGCCCCTCTCATTATTTATTTTAACACTTTCAGTTATATATGCCTATAGCTCCCCTACTCTACTATAATAACATTATATAGACGTCACGTAAGATTCACAGATTGTTTAATAAAGAAAACATCATCATCATCATCATCATCCTCCTGCCCTTATCTTCTTCTAAGTGAGGTCGGCACAACATGTTACAAACATGTTGTCACATGATTTGGCTATATATTTTACGACCGGCCGCCTGCCTGATTTAAACTTACCTTAGTCGTATTTTACGATCCTTCGGTAAGAAAGGGGGGTGGTCTATTCTACTCAACTGGATACCACACGGTGGGTCAACTTACCTTAGTCACCTTTTACGACACCTCGGTAAGAAAAGAGGGTGGTCTATTCTACTCAGCCGGATACCACACGGTATTTAATCAATAAAACATATAAGCTAAAATCTAATTCATCTAATTTATACAAGATGTAAATTTATAAGCGAATACGTCTTGCACCAGATTTTTTCATTTTAATCATTCTAAACCAGAGTTCCCCAAACTTTTTTGTGTCGTAGACCCCTTGCCATGTTTTTCCATGTTGGGTAGACTACTTACCTGATATTGATTTCCTGTAAATTTTTTTAATTTTAGTTAAGTTTAATGTTAAAAACTTAAAAAAAAACACGTGTTAATTTATACATTTATTAATTGAATATAAATTAAAACTACTCAAAATAAAATTTTGTATCTGTTATGTAAAATATACCTGTTATGTATAAATATGTTATGTTAATTAAATAAACAAAATAAACTATAAATAAAATGTATTGTGACCATAAAGCGAATAAGCCAACATCCTAAAACTTACACAATTTTATAAACATATATTATAAAAATTTTACTTCATAGGTACTTTTACAAATAATTTATATTCAAATTCAAATTCAAAATATTCTTTATTCAAGTAAACTTGTAAACAAGTGCTTTTGAATCGTCAACTTTACTGCTGGTTCGGAAAGCCGTCCTACCGAGAAGAGCCAGCAAGAAACTCGGTGGAGCTCTTTTAAAAAAGAAGATTCTTAATACTAATTACATTTTGTCATAGCTATCCTGCACAAGGTCAAAGAGCAGCTATATCCACGCATTCTTATCATCAATGCAAGACTCCACGGTATAATAGGCTTTCTGTATCAGCCTCTCTTTAACAGTATTTTTAAATTGCTGTAATGGCAAAGTTAAAATTGACTGTGGAATTTTGTTATAGAAGATGTTATAGAATATATATGTTTTGATATTATGAAATAGTATGATGTAAGTAAATAGGTGCTATCAGTGTATGTATTGAGATCCACTATCGTGGACCCCCATTTTCATTTCATGGACCCCCAAATTTTTTTTCGCTGACGATTTTTTCCCTTGCAGGTTTCCATAGACTCCTAGGGGTCGATATAGACCACTTGGGAATCACTGTTCTAAACAAACATAACGCTTAGGTATAAAATATTTAAACAATTGAAAGTGTTGTATTTCATAAGGGAAATCTCCGGGTTTCCGCAACTCATACGTTATTAAAAACAATCCAATCTCATTTACATACATGTAACCTCGCGTTGCTCACTGGATTTCTGTCAAAGTGTCATACAAGCCGAATTTCTCGCTGACATTAAGTGGATTCGAGCAAGTTTTGACTTGTCGGATCGTGCGGGACACTTAAGTTAGCTAATTCTACCAACAGAGTTAACAGTCGCAGGATGTCGGTGGACCTTCGTAATTGTTTTAAGGAGGCCTAACTTTCTTTAACTTGTTTATTATATAAGAAAACTAGTCCAAGTTTTCTTAATTCAATCAAAGGCGACTGTGTAATGATAACGGTTAGTGATGTATGAATTATGAATGATAGTATGAAGGTGAATAAATATCAATTTAGTGCTATTAGTGGCTAAATATTGGGCATTACAGATATTTTTATTAATACGAATGTCATATTGTGCTTCACACTCTACTGAGCTCGCTCGCAATGTTGATGAAATTTCTTGTATAAAATCCATGCAACATTATCTATACTTATTATAAAACAAAGTCCCAAAAGGCTGTCTGTCTGTATGTAATCGATTTTCTCAAAATCTACTAAACTAAAAAAATTTTATACAGTTTTCACCAAAAGATAGAGCAATACTTCCGGATGGTTTAGGTAAATAGTAAATATCGGTATTATGTAAATTGCGTTGAAGAGTACGCGCAGTTGTTAAAAACTTGCTTGCTGGGAGCTTTAGTCGCGTGCGCTGCATAAACAAGCAGTGATATGCTAATGTACTAGAGAATTGTAGATCTACAAAAAACTACTACAAAAAAGTCCATGATAGCATGTCCCTTTCTCTTATGGTTTACTCACAATGACTACTTTTATGTTTACAATTTGAATTCTAGAAAACAATTATGACACGCTGCTTTCCATGTGGGCGAAGCCGCTGGCACAGCTAGTAAATGCATATATTAGAATTAATTATAAGTACATCTAGTTACATATAATTAATTAACAGAGCGATCACAATAATTATAGTGTAAATTTTATAACGGGTTCCCACAACCTAGTATGGGTCCCAGTGGATAAAGTGGAGTAAAGTGGGTAAAGTGGTAAAATCCACTCCCAGCGGAGTGGATTTTACGTCTCTACGAAGCTACAGGGAAAGGGATGGACGTGATATTGAATGGTACTGAAGTCGGCGACAATACTGTTGCGAGCAGAAACTAGACCTATATTATTTGAAATTGGTTAAAGTTGCCTTTTATATTTTATTAAGCCATTGTATTCCAGAGGACAGACTGTGACAAAGATAGTAAATCTTCTAGAAAATAAAAAAGATAACATGTCACTTTTTGTATAAAGTTATTTTGTATGATAACATCTTAATATTTCTTTACATCTCATAGATCCCATATTATCGATACTTGTTAAAGATGGTAAATCTTGGAAAAGAATGGTTTAGTTATATCCATGATTTTTGATAGTCCCCATTTATCTGATTGGTCATTGGTACTGTTCGTACTCGTTAAAATATTGGTGACAATCTGAAAACAAAACAAACTGTAAGTCGCTTACTTTAATGAGCTACGGTGCTAAAAGGTGAGCATCTGAAATTTACCACGGGGTCGCTTATCCTAACTACATACATAAAATTATCTGGAATAAAGAGCAAATGCGTTATGCCAGGCTTTTAAATATAAATTTCGTTGGAGGTAAAACCAGCGGGAATGCCGTATGACATCCGGGTGAGTAGAATAGACCACCCTCATTTCTTACCGAGGTGTCGTCAAAGGTGACGAAGGTAAGTCGACTCGCCGTGTGGTATTCGGCTGAGTAGAATAGACCACTCTCATTTCTTACCGAGGTTTCGTTAAATACGACTAAGGTAACTTGACGTCAGGCAGGCGGCCGGTCGTAAAATACGTAGCCAAATCATGTGACAACACGTCTGTAGCATATTAATCCACCCCAGAGTGGGATAAGGGCAGGAGGATGTATGAGAGGGAGGCCGAAAAAAAGATGAATGGATTGTGTGAAAAATGAATATAAAAGGAGTAGCACCAGAGTTAATGAATGATAGAGCAAAATGGCAGATGAAGACATATCGTGCCAACCCCATCTAGAGTGCAATAAGGGTAAGAAAATTATGATGAGGCGTTATCCCAGGTTAAAACCTTAAATGAGAGCATTTAGGCAGTATAAACACCCACACATAAACTAAAACGTCTTTATTATATTAGAATGATGATCCAGCGTTTCCCCGAGATCTTTTATTTATTTCTTCATTGTACATACATACTTATATATAAATATAAAAATGGCATATGTATAAAGGCGGACTTATCCCTAAAAGGGATCTCTTGCAGTCAACCTTGGAGTAACAGAAGGAAAAAAGACAAGGAGTGAAATATGGATAATGAAAAAAGGAAGGATTAAAAATAAAAATAACGAAACACTATATGCATAGATTAATGTTGAAAAAATGCAATATAGATAATATAGCCTCTTTAAAATCGTTTGATAAACTTATGAAAACTGATACTAAAGATACAAAAAAATAACTTGCCAGGCATATAAGAAGCGTACTAATTGTCCATTTATCGAACATGTTGCTCTGATTGCGTGATGCAATATAATACCGTAAAACATGAGTACGATTTTCTTAGTTATACGGTTATTAAACTGTGAATAAAATAAATACTAGAAAGTAATATAAGAAACAATGATTCGTATGTACATTATATGTGCATACACTAATTATATCACTAACACTACATATTATAAAACAAATTCCACAATCGCATTTGTTTGTTTGTAATAAACTTAAAACTACTACTGAAAGGATTTTCATGCGATTTTTACCAATAAATAAAAAAAATCACGAGGAAAGTTTTAGAGCATAATTATGTTTAGTTTTGGGAAAACTAGCTACAAGAAAACAATAATTGTTAATACTGTCAGAAAAGTAGTGGCGTCAGGGAAGATACATCTTTTAAAAACAATATTAAGACCTATAACTGAAAGAAGTGTAGTGGAATGCTATCCTGCTTGGGATTTTTACTTTTGTCAATTTCATAGACATAATTTTATACCTGGATGTCACTTTGCTGATACTTATATTTCTTAAGAAGTTAAATAGTTCTTTCTTTTCTAAATAATACTTCGTAAGTTTGTCGTACATGTAAGTTCGCAGAATGAATTTGGGTTAAAGATAATTTATTTTCTCAAAAGAAGTACTGTCCACTTTAATGAGATTTAAAATTAAACATTACATTTGCGTACACGCATGCTGAGCTGTGATAGCCCAGCGGCGAGACCGTGCGACTCTTTCGAGGGGAACACGAGGTCAAACCCGGGCAGGCACCAATGAGTTTTTCTATTAAAACTCATGTGTTTAATTGATAATAGCAATTTATTACACGATTTTCGGTGAAGGAAAACATCATGAGGAAACCTGCATATCTCTAGAGAATTCTGGAGATATGTGTAACCTACCAATTCGCCCTGGAGCAGCGTAGTAGGTCTTAGCTCCAACCCTTCTCTCCAAAAACGGAGAGAGGAGGCAGGCCTATTCCCAGCAGTGGGATTGTAACAGGACGCTACTTTACTTTTACACGCATGCACAATTATATATATTAAAAAAAAAACATTAACTTAAAATATACATATAAGCGTTGATAATTTATATTTTTGATATTACTTTTCCAAAATTAAGGATCTTCGCAATTTATTTGAACAAAATAATATTATTTATGTCCTTTAAACAGTATGGTTTTTTTTCCCATAATTATTTGTTCTGGGACATCGTAAACAAATTTTAATTTTATTTCGTAAATTATGTTTAAAAGTTCTATAAGTTAGTGTAATAATTGAATGTGATGTCTTGTTTAATACTTTTTTAATTAAAATACACGAGTTGTAAGTATATAGCTGTGTAATATGAAATAACTACGTTTTTTTTTTAAAGATTTCTATCAGGTACTCTAAATGAGGCTTTGCTAGGGAATTATAAATGGTTGTTCGTATTGTTGTCGTAGTGTTCTTAGTGTGGAATGCAATTTGAAACTTTTGTTATTCACTAATTTTATAATAAAAACCTTATCGAACATAACACAACTAATTTATAATAATAGACGTTTACTGTTTGCTTAATTTGATATCTACATATTTGATAGTTTTTAATATTGTGTGCCATAAGGAAAATCTCCGGGTTTCCCTTACTTATACATTATTAAAGACAATCCAATCTCATTTACATACATGTAACCTCGCGTTGCTTACTGGATTTCTGTCAAAGTGTCATACAAGCTGAATTTCTCACTGGCATTAAGTGGATTCGAGCAAGTTTTGACTCGTCGGGCCGTGCGGGACACTTAAGTTAGCTAATTCTACCAACAGAGTTAACAGTGGCAGGATGTCGGTGGAACTTCGTAATTGTTTTAAGGAGGCCTAACTTTCTTTAACTTGTTTATTATATAAGAGGACTAGTCGAAGTTTTTTATTCAATCAAAGGCGACTGTGTCATTCATGTTGCATTGATAGAGGTAGAGATATATAATTTATAAAAATTCACATTTCGCTATACATTTGATAGCTGTGGTAAAGTACCCAATGACCATTGTTTCGAAACTCTGGACACCTGTGATAAAAGTCTCCTTCTTAACATTTGAGTTTAAAAAAAAACAATTGCACCATCATTAACGATCAGATAAATGTTTCTAATTTTTAACACTATTTAATTATTTAACTACTTTAACACGTGTTCGGGTGCAAAATAAATGGCGGGGGTTGATATACATATATGGAGTATATAACTATGCTTATTTGGATGATGCGTCGCTTTGCGATTATGTCGTGGAACTGTCTCCTGATGATGCTTAGGTTATGGGGCGAAAGGAAGGTTGAGTTGGTGATAGTGAACGTGTGTAATGCTTGAGGAGGCAGTGGTGGAGGGTTGTGTCTGTGTTTTATACGAATTCAGTAATAATAATAATAATAATAATGATTTATTTGTCAGAATGTTGGTAATTATTTAGTTGGTAAACATTAAGTCTGGTAGCCATAACATTCAACTATAATAATAGTATGCAAAAATTACATTACAATAAATGTCGAGTATTAATAAAATCCACCATAGAATTGAAAAAAAAAGAATAATTATATAATATTAAAATTGGCAATGTCATATATTTAAGCATATAAAAATGGATAATAAATGTAATACAAAGCAAATCAAAATGTCAATTTTTACTTATTGATAATTTAAGTCTATGTCAACAATTTACGTATTCTTTAATATCGTAGTAACATTTTTCTAGCAACCATATCTTAATTTTTTTCTTTAAAATATTTGTAGGTAACCTTTGAAGGTCTGTTGGTAATTTGTTAAATATTTGTATGGCCATATAATAAGATTTTTTTTGTATAATGCACTACAACATTTATTTATCAAAATCTTGTCGGGAAAACGATTAGACTTATTAGTATTACATTTACGTTGAAAATATTTAGGATACATTTTAAAAAATATACACATGTCCCTTATATACATACATGGTAGAGGTAATATGCCTAACTTTTTAAACAGCGGTTTGCAACTATCTAAAGGTCCTACTTTACAAATAGCCCGAATGCATTTCTTTTGAAGTCTGAAAGCTCTTATAGTATCAACTGAATTACCCCAACATACTACAGTACATACTACAGTATGTATCAGGTACGAAAAGTCCACTCTACAGCGTCCAGTATATACATTTTCTATTAATTTAATTGCGGATTATAGCAAAATAATTTCATCATTACTTTTATAGAGATATATAATGGGTTTGAGTATGAGATAAGATACTGAAGTCAACGAAGACAAAGTTAAAAATATTTATATTATGTTATATTTTAATTAAGCTGTGATAGTCCAGCGGTGACACCGTGTGACTCTCTAGAGACGATCATGGGTTCAAACCCCGGGCAGGCACCAATGAGTTTTTCTATTAAAACTGTAGTGGGACTTATTTATTTTATAGACTAATTAAAAAATAAATAAATAAATAAATCATAAAATTTCTTGTTTACGATTCGCGTATGCTTTTCGGACCGTTCATTTTTGCATTACGATATATAGGTATATGTTTTTGATATTCATGTAGTGTATAATCCGGTCGACACAAAAACGATTTTGTCTTTAATGTTTGTGTTAAAGTAAAATAAAGAACTATTAAAAACTGTTGCTGGTTTGAACCACCTAAAAAACCTGTGTCTTATCGATATTTACAACTTAACATGCGCTTTTCAGAGAAGGATAACAATATGAGAAAACTTGCATATATCTAGATGATTCTAAAGATATGTGTAACCTATCAATCCTCATTGGAGCAACGTGGTAGGTTTTAGCTCCAATATTTCTCTCCAAAAAAACAGATAGAGGCCTATGCCCAGCAGTGAGATAGTAACATACCGTTATTTTACTTATATTTTAATGAATATTGTACACCTAAAAACTAATTCCGCCGTGTGGTATTCTGCTAAGTAGAATAGACCACCCTCATTTCTTACCGAGGTGTCGTAAAAGGTGACTAAGGTAAGTAGACCCACCGTGTGGTATCCGGTTGAATAGAATAGACCACCCTCATTTCTTACCGAGGAGTCGTAAAAGGCGACTAAGATAAGTTGACGTCAGGCAGGCGGCTTGTCGTAAAATACGTAGCCTAATCATGTGACAACATGTTTATAACATGTTGTGCCCACCCCACTTAGAATGGGATAAGGCCAGGAGGATGATGATTCCTAAAAACTATTGAGTCACTATCTCCTAGTAAATAAATAAATCAGTGAATAATCTATAACATTTTTGTATATTACTCATTTTGCACAATTAAATGGAAAAATTATATACTATTAATAGTTCTCATACTACGGAAACATGTTAAAGATTTTAGAGGAAATTTTGGAGAAAAATGTTTTCGGTAATTCCATGAAGTTTGGGAATCCCCAATTATCCGATTGACTTTTGGTACTGTTTTCCGCTAACGCATTGTTGATGATCTGAAAATAAAAACAATATATTGATGGCGATAATGTATATCAGCCGTAACTGACAAACGAAGAGAGTCTGAAAATCGCTGAAAATTGAAGTTTCATATCCAATAAAGGTCAATGAGATTTCTATATTACATTGTGCCTAAACGATATTTATGACTTCTAATACTTAATTGGCCTTGTGACCATGCCTTTAGGACCGGGTACACAAGTAAGTTAATTTAAGTTGACTGGCCCGTTGGGGCAATGGGTATTCTGCCTTCAGCTCTGCGGGTCGCGAGTTCGATTCCCGCCGAAGGCCAACAATTTCTATAATCAATTTATTGGTTCTTCGTTATTTAAATTTATATAAGCTGTATATTATTTACCAGTTGTCCGTCACCCATAACACAAGTATTAAGTTACTTACTTTAGGTTCGGACGACCGTGTATGTAACTGTACCATATATTTATTTATTTATTTAAGTTAATTATTGACAGCCGTGTGTGTAATAGTACCATATAGCGCAAGCTGAGTATTAAAGTGACCTAATCATACATATTTTATGGTAAATTGCAATAAATCGCGGCGTATCGCCTACAAAACTTCTGAGTGCTAAAGAGACTTATTACATGAAAACAAAAAAAAATACTTATCTTAATAATTTGTAACGTGATGTCACAATATTGAATTAGGTCACTTTAATACAAAGCGTGCTTTATATTCATTTAAAATTTATCACACTTTTGTCGTTGAAGGAAACCACTTCTAGCAAACTGGTTCTTCAAGTATGTGTAACCTATCCATCCGATATTGGAGCAGCGTGGTTGGTTCTAAACTTCAATAGCTCTCTTCATAAGAAGAAAGAAGTCTTGTAAAGGCAATGTATAGTACCCTGCAATAAATAATGCACATCGAGGCTTAGAGAGAGAAATCGGCTAGATTCTGCTTCATAGAGCGTCGTCTCTGTCGCACAGACTGACGAACCCGTGTGTGACAGTGACAGCGCTCTACGAAACCGAACTGGCCGGCTGTTTCGTTCTAAAGATCGATGTACGTTATTTAATGCCGGGTACTTATAGTTAAGTGCGGTGTAACAAGCAAGTTAGTAACATATCACTTCTTTACTTTTTTTTTACATATCATCATCCTCCTGCCCTTATCCCACTCTAAGTGGGATCGGCGCAACATGTTACAAACATGTTGTCACATGATTTGACTACGTATTTTGCGACCCCTCGGTATGAAAGAGAGTGGTCTATTCTACTCAACCGGATGCCACACGGTGGCTCAACTTATCTTAGTCGCCTTTAACGACACCTCGGTAAGAAAAAAGGTTGGTCTACTCTACTCAGCCGGATACCATACGGCGGGTAGACTTATCTTAGTCGCTTCTTACTTCACTAGATATGTGCTAATCTACATATATAATGTCCAGCGATACCATCCAAGTTTTTCAAAACTATCTGCCTAAACTCAGTCATTCTTCGAAAAAATTAACTTGCCATTAATATAAGAAGTGCACTGATTGTCCATTTTTCCAACATATTGCTTTGAATGCGCGATGAAATATAATATCGTAAATCTTGAGTACGTTTTACTTTGTTATACGGTTATTAAACCGTGAGAAAAAAACGTGAAATTAATGTACAAAATAATGATTTGTACATAACATTTTATATTATAAAGCAAAGTCCTATGCGATGTATGTTTGCACAAAGCTCATAAATTGAATACGATACGGAATTTTAAACGGTTTTCAACAACAGATTGAGTAATTAATGAGGAGAGCATGTGTGTATAAAGTTTTAACATCTTGTCAGAGCGGTCTTGGCCGTCACGTAATTGAGGCGCATATAACTCGCCTAAGAATGTTTCGCCATTTATATCTATTATCGTCCCGGCGCATTCATAAAGAGGGCCAGAATAACATTATACGTAAGACAGATTATACGTAAAGCATATTAAAAAATTGAAGATTATTTGTATGATAAATATGCCTGGATTTTAAAATCCTTTCAGCTTTACCCAAGACAGCGGTTTAATAATTATTAATTGAAAAAATTTATTACTATTGAAAATGAATAAATATTGACCGCCGAGATTCTTGCTGGTTTTTCTCGGGAAGAGCAACAGTTGTAGATTCATTAATCATATTGATAATTGGCGATTCAAAAGTGACTGAAATGGTTTATTTGAATAAAGATTATTTTTATTTGATTTGAGATTTGATTTGGTCGCATACAGGTGTGGTACCCTCAATCCTGCATTGAACTACAAGGCGTTCTATGGACTCCAAGTTTACGCGCGTGACGTGGCCAAAGTATTTAAAAATACATGTTCTGACTGTAAAGAAAGAAGTGAAAGATTCATGTTTAGTTTATGTTATGTTATTATTTATGTTATTATAAATAATAACTAAAGTTAGTTATAAGAAACATATTGTGAAACACAAATATGGCTTGCAGGCATGGTAGTGGTGGACGTACCCAATAGCGGAAGCCACCACCCATGACCTGCGACGAGTTTGGCCACATGTTCGGCTGTTCTCGTCAGTGGCTAAAAAGACAACATCTGAAAACCACTGAAAATTGGAAAAAAAAATGTTCTGACTGTAGTCAATAGTAATAGTAAATATATAGTAATGGATAGTAAGGTTTTGTCTAAATTATGTAACTCACATAACTGTATGTACTATTTAACTTACCTATTATTTTTTATATGCTGAGGTGATTTGTATGATAATTTCTTTGCTAAAATTACTTAGCTATTTCAGTATATTTTTCGGGAGATCAAGTTTAGGCAAATATCATAATTTGTTTTTTTATTTGTTGTGCAATTTGTTATCTTTCCGATCAGACAAGACTTTCTTAATACACAGTCTTGTCAGATCGGATATGTCAACACTAAACATTACGAAAAAAATTGCGTCTGAAAATCAGTGCTGCAATAATCATATTGCAGCAAAATACTGAGACGCATCCTCTTCTCTGGGGTAATATTAGCTTGCCTATGTTACTTTTTAGTTTATTATTTTCTTGTATATTACCTTTCAGAAAATAAATGTTTTATTATTATTATTCTCTTTTATTTTTCTAAATCCTAACTCCTTACATTTTTAAATATTTCTAATTATAAAAAAAATAATAATCAAAAAACATTTAAAAATATAAAAAATTGACATCCGCCGGAAGCGAGGCAATGTCCCAAGCTACCGGTGGCTAGGGCTCCAGAGTGAGGAACTTCCTCACAATACGTGCCGTTTCAAGCAATACTGCCTTCTGCATCCGACTCTTAACCCAACTATTAAGCGAAAGCCTCCGAAGATGTTGGTCGAGGCTTTTCGCAATCAGACCGTTAACCGACACAACAATAGGAACAATTATTGTTGAGTCAACATTCCACATGGCGGTTATCTCATACGAAAGGTCTATATATTTAGTTAATTTTTCTTTTTCCGCTTTTATGAGATTATCGTCATGCGGAATGGTGATATCAACAACAATTGCACGGCGCGCTAACCGGTCTACTAACACTATATCAGGTTTATTGGCAGCAATAAGCCTGTCAGTGATAATAGACCGATCCCAGTAGAGCATAGCACGGCTATTTTCAAGAACTGACGCAGGGTCATACCTGTAGTATGGTATCTCTTCATCCACCAGAGCATATTGAAGAGCAATTTGTTGATGTATAATCCTAGCTACTTGGTTATGTCTGTGTAAATATTCACCGTTAGCAAGACGAGAACAGCCGGAAATAATATGCCTGAGGGACTCCCCAGGACGATGACACGCTCGACATACGTCAACAGTGCCATCTTTCATAATGTATTTCCGGTAATTCTTCGTCTTGATAACTTCATCCATAATTGCACAGACAAAACCTTCGGTTTCTCCAAAGAGATCACCAAATTGTAGCCAGGATACAGAGGCAGTCTGGTCTATGTCTTGCCCCATTAATGCCTTGTAAAATCTACCATGCAACTCCTTGCTCTTCCATATGTCGATGCGATCAGAAATACCAACTACCACAGGTTTGCGCCAATTCTGTTTACCTAAGGCAAGCGGAGTAAAGCCCTTATCAACTGCGACGACATTCCTATGTACATCACTGTCCACCTTGAGGAAATGATCTCTGAGGTTGTACACCTCACGGTTATGAAGGTCCTTGGCGTTTAAAAAACCACGCCCCCCACATTTCCGTGGGATGTACAACCTCATGACAGATGAACGTGGGTGATGCATACGATATGTCGTCAGCAGTTTTCGGACCTCTCGATCAACGGAGTCTAGTTCTGTTTGAGTCCACCTTAAAATGCCGAAAGTATAAGTGAGGATAGGCATAACCCAAGCATTAAAAGCTCGAACCTTGTTACCACCCGACAAAAGACTATTAAGTACTTTTTTCAAGCGATAAAAGAATCGCTCTTTCACTGCTTGTTTCATGCTTCTATCCTCAATACCTAATGCTTCAGACATTCCAAGGTATTTGTATGTTTCGCCTTCACAGAGAGATTTGAGAGTCAAAGCATCTGATATGACTGCTTGTTCAGAGCTTATAATCCTACCTCGCTCTATATGTATGACCGCACACTTGTCTACACCAAATTCCATGCCTATGTCGCTACTAAAGCTTTGAGTGATCTTCAGCAGCTGCATAAGGTCTGGACGTTTTGATGCATACAACTTTAGGTCATCCATATATAGCAAGTGGGATATAGCCTCACCTCCTCTGCGAAGGCGAAAACCTAGCCCCGAATCCTTCAGTAGATCACTGAGTGGATTAAGAGCTAAGCAAAACCACAGTGGACTCAAACTATCTCCTTGGAAAATACCCCGCCTAATCCTTATCGGCTCAGCTAATTCAGAAAAAACTGTATCTCCTGGTTGACGAAGGATTGTCATCCACTGCCTCATACATGTATCAAGGAAAGAGTACAGAGCTATATCGACCTTATATAGCTCCATAATCCTCATGAGCCACGTGTGAGGCACTGAATCATAAGCCTTTTTATAGTCAATCCAAGCAGCTACAAGATTTTTTCTATTTCGCCGAACCTGTTGGCATATAGCCATGTCAATGAGGAGGAGTTCCTTTGTACCGCGAGACCCAGTCCTACATCCATTCTGAACTGGGGCCAAAATATTGTTAGCATCAATATGCTCAATAATTTTTGAAGTCAGAATAGATGTAAGAAGCTTATAGATGGTTGGTAAGCAAGTAATCGGGCGGTAGTTTTTTGGGTCCGCAGTATCACCGGATTTGTGTAATAGAAAGGTGACACCAGTTGTCATAAATGTCGGTAGCGATCTAGAATCGAGAGCATCTTGAAATTGTCTTGCCAAAAGAGAATGTGCACTACAGAACCATTTTAACCAAAAATTATGCAATCCGTCCGGACCTGGGTATTTCCAATTCGAAGCTGAACGGATTGCATACTTCACATTATCTGTACTAATGTTAACTTGTGGCATTTCTCTAATAGATGCACATTTTTCCCTGACAAGACTTATCCAATGTCCCTCGGTGTGACTGATGGAAGTCGACCAGATGTTAAGCCAAAAATTTGTCATCTCATCTGCAGTTGGCTCTGCACCACTCTCACAGATTGTAGATTGCTCCCACCTTCTATACATCTTCCGTTGATCACTTTGGAACATGCGATTTTGTCTGAATCTATCTACACGCACCTTATAGCGCCGAATACGTTTCGCCCATGCATAGATTTTCTGCTTCAGATAGTCAATGCGCTCTGTGACTAAGGTTGGATACTCAGATGGATTAGTGTCTGTTCCAGCAAACGCTTTTTTCACAAAGCGCATTATTCTAGGTCGATTATTGCCCGCTCTGAAACAGATTAGCTTAGCAATAAGGGTTCTAGTCAAAGAGATACGTTTTTCAATTCTAGCCTGCCAAGCCGGTACAGTGTTGGCTCGGTCTGGAAGTCCTCTATATTCCGTAAATTTAACAGAAGCCACGCGACACGCCGCAACGGCTCCACAGTATAGAATTGAATGCGTATCACTAAGGTCACGTGAAGTTTCAAAATATGGTGTTAACATTTGATCTAGAACCCCAACCAACGCCATATTACGTCTATGCACAGGAAAACGAGGTAATTTTGGTCTTAAATTAAGTTGCATGTGTCTAAATTCAGAAATCGTATCCTCCAAAGTCCTCCTCAATAGCTCATTATTCTGGGTACTTACTGGCAAATCACTACTCTCATAGAACTCATCCTGGGTGTGCATGATGTTATTGCTCGGGCTATGTTCAGCCTGATGAGCACCCTCTTCAGCAGTAATTTGTCGTAATTCTAAGCGCAGCCGCTCAAGCACGGACTCATCCAGCAGATGACGGCGCTGAATAGCCCGCACTTGATCCGATAATCGTTGTGCGGTTACGGTCAATGTTGGTTCAAGTGCCTGAAACAGAGACAGCATTTTTAAACGGTACGCAGTGAGATTAATTCCCCCATCTGTCGCCCCATAGTACGCCCGCATGACACTCTCATTCATTTTGGGAGACCATCTCATGCGGCGCACCACTCCACCGGCGGCGGGAGCCCGTGTAGGAACGCGTCGCCCGCGCCCCCTTGGCTCCAAGCCATCCTGTGGTGGGTTCACGGCTCGTCGGCGTCTGGATGTTAATACCGGCGACACGGTGTCGTGGTGTTCCGACTCAGCAGCCGATGGCGGTGTTAAATATGCTTCATTTGAAGATGTCGACTGCGAATCGGAACTCGACGATTTCCCCAAAGTTGGAAGACGTAGTGTATTTCGTCCTCTAGCACCGTTTAAACTCCGCATTTTATTGCATCTTTCGTTGTGCACAGGTGTTTGTCACTTCATTTTGCAGTATTTTTTCATTTTTAGCGTGTTTTTCCATAAGAAAAATATTAATTTACATAAAAATTTTCTTGACATCGAAAAAATACGTCATGCTTGTTTATGTGCGGTTGCTAGGTTATTATTATTATTATTACCAACCTTGATCATGTTAAGGACATCAAATATACTTTCGAGTCTACGTTCAGATCTAGACTAACTTCAATATAGTGATAAAATACTTCGAAAAGGTTTTCAATAACATGCCAAAACAATTCTTAAAACACTTTATTACGCTTTTTAGTTTAATTACAATTATTTTACGTCGTACCAGAATGCCGCCAAAAGAATTCTCTCTATATTTTTTTAATATCCCCCAAGTTGAGGCTAATGCCAATACTTAAACTTCCGAATACACTTAACTTAATGCAATAATTAATATCAATACAATATTATTATTATAATTATTATACAAATGTTAAAATTGCTAACAATAGCAATCCCCATTAGTTCTAGGAATGATTTATTTAGGAACCTCACTTTCGATTAGTTCAATCAAAAACAAAAGGTATTTGACGACCAATACATTTGCGACATAAAGAAGAAAGTTGATTGAAAAATGAGTTCATTATCAACAATCGTTCAAACCCGTTAAACGACGCTTATAGAGTTGGGTAAAATCGGCTGAGTATAAATCAATTCAGCTCAGTTCATCGAATGTAATATAAAATATTCAATGGATTCCATGCTCTATCGATGCGACAAATTAGACCATCTCATAAAAATACTTTCAAAGATATTCGCTTTGATTTCCAAGACACTGAACACTATACTCGTATATGGCCAATTTGTGAAATTGATCTCATTTACAGACACTATAACAGAACTACTTTGCTATAATCCGCGTGTGTTAAGCGAATGCATGCAATGCTAAGTGTATAAAGCATTCAAAATTCACGTACTTTACACATGCAGGACAAGTCACCACATGTATCCCAAAACGCCTTCACCAGTAACAATGCCCACAAGCAATACACACAACCAACAAAACCTTGACGATCGTTTCGCCCCGAAACCGTAGCGTCATGATGAGGATAGGCTCCACGACAAAATCGTAATCGTGCATTACGATTTTGTCGTTTTGGCGTCTTGAGATACGTGTGGTGACTTGTCCTGCATGTGTAAGGTACGTGAATATTGCCTGCTTATGAAGCACTTAGCATTGCATGCGTTCGCTTGACACACGCGTATTATAGCAAAGTAGTTCTGTTATATTTTATGTAATATGGAATTCCGAAAAGTAACGCCTGTTTCTATAAATCATATAAATGATCTCATTTAAGTTAGTAGAAGCTGTGATTGGTGGTGGTTTGTGATACGTCTCATAACTAATCCTGTATAAGGGCTGAGGACGTCATGTGCAAAAAACATAGTAAATATTTAAAGAGTCAAGCAAAGGTTTTCAATAAGACACAGTACAAAAAGACGTACGAAAATAGAAAATATTGGTAAATAAAAATCGTATCATAAAAGTAAAGTAAGTAAAGTAACGGCCTGTTACTATCCCACTGCTAGGCATAGGCCTCCTCTCTCCGTTTTTTTTGGAGAGAACGGTTAGAGCTAAAACCTACCACGCTGCTCCAATGCGGATTGGTAGGTTACACATATCCCTAAAATTCTCTAGTGATATACAGTTTTCCTCACGATGTTTTCCTTCACCGAAAAGCATATGATAAATTGCAATTATCAATTAGACACATAAGTTTTTTAATAGAAAAACTCATTGGCGCTTGCCCGGGGTTTGAACCCATGATCGTCTCTAGAGAGTCACACGGTCTCACCGCTGGGCTATCACAGCTTGTTTATAGCTAGCTAGCTTATACTATTATAATTATATTTATATTATAATATTATTATTAGCGCCAAAAAATTTATGACCCTTATAACGACTCAAGCAAATCTAAGAGCTAAAAGTGTACGCGCGGCCAGTGTCACTTTGTTCCTTAAGCTTTAACTTTCTAATAAATTATTAAATCAGAATGGAAATTTAAGAGAATTTAATATCCCTTTCATTTCAAAGAAGAAGCCTACGCAGACCGTCGTCCAAACATCTGTTATCAACGTCATACAAAACGCCTCAGAATTAGGAGCACTGTACTTAGAGAAAATTTAGGACAATTCCAAAATTTTAATTAATCTTAGTACACGCGCAATAAAAAGTTTATTTAAAAAAATTATGAACTATAATTTTTATACTCAAGACCCATGATATATATCAAACAAAAGAAACCTTACAAAAGCCTAACAAAAGAAGAATGTAGAAGAAGGTGATATTACTATTCCGTTGCTGCCCAAAGACTACTCGTCTTAGAGAGATGTATAGAAATTTGACCAACAAGGTGTTACAATGCGGGTCGATAGATAAAACGCCAGATGCTTATTATTAAATAAATAATACTTCAACAAATTTTTTAATGCAATAGTACATTAAAATGTAAATTATAAATCAGTATAAGTAGATGTTTCTATTTTGTTTTCTTTTTAAAATTTTTATACTAATGTATCAAGTGCACAATTGATTGTAATGTCTATTTCAATGAATATTTCTGAATATTCGGGGACAATTGATGTAATTAAAGAATAAAAAATAAGGTAGAAAACCAAGAATATTAGTTTTATTTTGTGTTAAGTCAAAGTATCCGATATCGGTGTTAAGGATCGTGTTTTGAATAAAATGACTCGCCCGCCGGAGGGACGAGCGACGCGAGCGGCGAAATCAAGGACGTTTAGGCATCCGATTGCTACCAGAGCGGCCCCCCGCTAGTTACTTTTCTAACACGATGGGGACAAGCCGCGTGCGCCGGAACACGGCATTCCTTTATAACGCACACGTGTAATTTTGCGTTTCGGGTGTTATTCTCAGATTTAGTGACGCGTTTAACCAGTGAAGTATTTGATAAGACGCGACCGTCCACGGTTTTGCTGCGCGTTGGGTACTATTCCCCGATATAGGGACGACTCAATAACGTGTGACCTTACGAAGGTTGTGTGCACACCGGGTGTTATTCAGCCGATATAGTGAAGTGTATACTCAGGGAGAAACAGACATTACGTGTCCGTGGAAGAGTGCAGAGGCGAGCCAACGGTTTCGGGAATCGGCCAAGTACATACAAGCACACACACACACGTACACATATACACGCAGTGACTCATGAGGCCGGACCACATACAGCTAACGGCCGCATAAGGTAGGTTGAAACGCCGGGGCGTCGGGCCCAGGTCCCGGAAGTTGTTTCATCCGTCCGCACGTTTGCGCGGAACAGATCGAATTTGATTGGTTAATGGCAACCACCCGCCATTATCCCCTCTACCCCTTCCTACCCCTTCACACCGCTTGAAACTCGCGAAACGCAACGTACGCGCAGAAACAGCAATTATCCAAAAAAAACCTGTATTTGTGACCAAAACTTTTTATAAAGTCTCCAGATTGTCCAGAATTCGTTCCCGATACTGTAAAGGTAAGTGGTTGACGCTTTTCTGCCCATTTTGCTTTTGAAAATTATTTTGCTGTAATTTGTAATGAAAACGTTTCATCATCAGTTTCTTCACGGATTATTAAAGGAACAATTTTATCATTTCTTTGTAGCAGCTTTCTATTCAATTAAATTTAATAATTTACTTTTCATAGGATGAAACTCCATCTCCGTCGACTTTAGCGAATTCTCTTTAGTGCTATCCAAATAATCCAAACGTTTAGGTGGACGAACGTGGTCACCGCAGCAAGAAATATTTCTCATTTCGTTTGCCGTTTTTACGAATAAAATTCTTGAACAAAGCGCTTCGTAACAAGAGAAGTGTCGGGTAGCAGTTAATAAATAATTTATAAGAAGATTCCGCTTATCTTACCCCGCAGGGTGATTTTTTCTCGGCTTAGAAGTCAAATTATTTATTTAAACGTAATAAATCAGTCCTAACTTTTCGGTTGTCGTAAATGATTAAAACTATGTATATTATGTATTTTTATTAATTTATAGCTTTACTTCTAAAATCCCTCATTGCTTGAAGATCAAAATCATATACTGAGTATATTGTTATAAGCTAGCGATATGAATTTTAGTTTTTACTATGGACTTCAGACTCAGACTTATTCACAACTAGCTGTGCCAGCGGCTACGCCCGCGTGGACACAATTTTTTTCTAGAATTCAAATTTTAAACAAAAGTGGTTATTGTGAGTTAACCATGAGAGATCAAGACATGCTATCACGGACTTTTTGTAGTATTTTTATAGATCTACAATTCTCTTACATAAATTTAGCGTATCTCTGCTGGTTTACGCAGCGCACGCGACTAAAGCTCCCAGCAAGCAAGTTTTTTAACAACTGTGCGATTTCTTCAACACAATATACATAATACCGATAAGTACTATTTTTCTAAACCAATCGGATTTTTTGCACTATCTTTTGGATAAAACCGTACAAAAATCTGTTCTGTAAATTTTGAGAAAATCGATTACATACAGACAGACAGCTTTTGGGGACTTTCTTTTATAATAAGTATAGGTGGAAAAATAAATACATCTCAGAGTATATCTCTGTGATAAAAAAAAATGAGGAAATCCGTAAAATAACCAGAGTCACCGATATGTTTAAACAGAAATGGCGATTGGCTTATTGCTACTTTATTACTTTATAGGGTTAGTACAGTAGCAATCTCGCATTGAAATACTATATGAACATTTACCTAAAAACTCCTCCAACAGAAGTCTTCAGTAAAACTTCTTGAGGATCTTCAGATATGACAAAGTACCTCAGTCCTCCAAGCCGTGGTCTCTATTTTTTCATACCTATTGCTCCTGGTTTCCTGTATAATCACAGTAAACCATAATTCCTTAACTTAATATTAGGACTTACATCTTGCGTCTTGCTTTTGCAGACTTCACCGCATGTAGAATCCTGGATACATCTTCACTAAAACTGTTAAAATCATTACAACTTGCAACTGTGTAGAACCAACTGTGTAAAAAATACGTATATTTTATCTTTATTTTACTCAAAATTCAACCTACTTCTCGTATATCATGTATGCCATATTTTTCTTTGTTTCCGAACACCCTGTTTGCAATCAAGCGGACCATTCCGTAGGAAACACTGGATTACCTTCCAGCTTTATCCGCGGATTGGACTTTAGGGTCATGACTGGTCGCAGACGGGGCGATTTGTGATTATTTGTGATTCTTATTAAGTATTTTACTTAAGCGCGATGAAATTAGTATTTATATAGAGTATATTTACGTTTTATAATGGAAATAATGGATTCACTCAACATGTGTAAAACCAATATAGGTCTGTGACTTTATTCAATGCTAGTCAAAAGTCTTCTTCGTGAGAACGGTTAAAGCATACGCCGACTTCAGATGGTTCATGATTTAGGATATGCTATAGCTCAAGCTATTCTTAATTGTTAATATGTGCTTAATTTAGCGCATAACTATTTTAACAAACTCTGGGCATCTGCTCGGTCTGATTCCCGAAGAATCATGCATCGTTTAGTCATTAATGTGAAGGATATAAAAAAAAAAATTAAGGACATTTATTAAAAATAATCATATTAAATGTTGCTTTGTCTATTGATTGACTTTGGTATTTTTTCAAAACTTTTTTTTAATTAGGTCCTATTCGGATGCGTTTATAATTTATGGTACACATTTTTTATCGCCTATTTTTATGTTGATGTGTTAATGGATGTTGACTTTATTGACGAACATCACAATTATTAACTTTGTTGTCTAATCCAGAATTTCATCTGATACGCATTTTTTTATATCTTCATTATTATATATTTTTTTTATAGTCAATAAATAAAATCATTGTTTTATTTATCTATCTATACCGCCGTGTGGTATCCGGCTGAGTAGAATAGATCACCCTCATTTCTCACCGAGGTGTCGTAAAAGGCGACTAAGGTAAGTTGACGTCAGGCAGGCGGCCGGTCGTAAAATACATAGCCAAATTATGTTACAACATGTTTAATACATATTGTGCCGACCCCACTTGGAGTGAGATAAGGACAGGAGAATGATGTTTTATCTATCTATCTATCTAAAAGAAATCAAAAACAATTCTCACGTTATGTAGCTATCTACATGAAATTCGCTTCGCTTATGACACAGTCGCACCCTCACAGAGTATTTCAGTTTACAGAGTGGAGTGAAGCCTGCGTACAAATGTTGAATAAATCTGCGGATCAAGAATCTCACTGAAATTGTTCCGCTTCAGAAAGTCTCTATTGTTTTATTCGCGAAGTTATTGTTATTTTTGTCGGATGTAGGCGTTTTGGGATTGCGAGGATGAGACGTTTTTCTTGAGATCATACGTAAAAAGTATTTATATTATTTATTTTGTTTATTATTCATAAAATATATGAGTGCTACTTCAGTTTAAGAATGTGATCGTTTACAGCAGAGTTTCTATGAAAACTCAGGATTATTTATTATAGAATCGTAATCAGTAATTTCGAGGTTCTTGAAAGGCGATATGGAAATAGATGAAGTTGAAGCTGAAAAGTGATTTAGGCTATCCATTATCTTGTTACTACAGTGCCACGCAACCGAAATCGGAGGCGTAAGCTAGTCTATCACAAAAGCTTTGTTATACGCGTTCTAACAGGTTCTATTATGTATATAATATACTTCAAATATATTATGTATATAAATATGTATATAATAGAACCTATGTATAATAAATGCGAAAGTCTCTGAAAATGGCGATTACATCACACACCTTAGATTTGTGATATTATATGATTTATCTTTATTCAGATATTAGGAGATCCGTAAAGTCACTGATATTGCTCCCCTATCGGCATTTAAGTATAAAAAAATTATATAAAGGGGATAGTTAGAAAAGATAATAAATAATATAAAGGAAAATAATATTTCCTCTGTTCTAACAATATGTATCTACAATAAAGAAATAGAATACATAAGTAAATAAAGGTGTTGGAATGGCGACGCTGCACCGGAAAACGCAGTATCTATAGATTCTCTACAAAATGGACTGACATACTTGAAAAAGCTGGATACAGATGACACATGATCGTACCGATCCCATGGCGGGATGTGAAGGTCCCATGAAGAGACATATATCCGACAGAGGAAGTCAATCAAGTTATGAAGAAACTGAAAATCTTCTGAAAGTGGTTTGTTACTTTACACACACTAACCCTCACATACATACATACACACAAACACATACGCACGCACACACGCTCGCATTCATACATACACAAACACACACACACTTTCTCACAAACATACGTACGTTTACGCACTATGGCCATCACTTATATACACAATCGATTTAATACTTAAGTATAGTTTATTTTATTATTATGTAGTATCATTTATACCTAGTAGTTTCTTTCATCTGGAACTCTGTATTTCATCACTTTTGCATTATCATCGCTACCATTGTAAAAGAATAAAATGTTATTGTTCCACAGTAAATAAATTTTATTTCATTTTCATTCCATTTTAATCGGTTGGCAAAAAGAAGGAGAGAAAGTCTTTCTTACTGATTCTCTGTCTGTCTATTACGCTTCTCTTGGAACAGAGATTAACTACTGTTAATCTGAATGAATACCCTCAATGACTTCTACTATACTTAGTAGAAGTCATTGAGGGTATTCAAACACTAAAATCGACGCAAACGATGACAGGGATAGTGATACATTATACAGTAATAAATATTAAGTATTATCCCATGAAGTCATTCTGCAAAGTTATATACTGCTTAGGTAACAACTATAGGTTTTCTAGTAGAAGGTACTTCATTAGGCTGAGCGCAAAGGAATAGCTCGCGGCGTTTTGCCATTTACCTGCTACATTTACTTAGGGTTGCCACATTACTATTTTCCATACTTATAGAATTACGCGTTACTTTGCGGAGGTCCATAATACAAAAGTAATAATAAAATTATTTTGCTATAATCCACGATACAACAGTAAATAGAAAATAAATATAAAGTGTTAAATGTATAGTGGACTATCCGTTTTTTCATACCTGATATATGCAGGATTCGTAATAACACATGCATGAACCTCCACCACAGCCACCACAATACGTGCACGTGCACGTGTACAGAGGTAACTAAATGGTGGAGATGAACAAATTACTATATATCAATGCTCATTTGGATAATGCTTCGCTTTGTGATTTTGTCGTGGAGTCTATCTCCTGATGATGCTTCGGTTGTGATAGTGAACGTGTGTAGTGCTTGTGTATTGTGGTGGCTGTGGTGGAGGTTTGTGCATGTGTTTTTACGAATCCTTCATGTATCGGGTATGAAAAAACGGATAGTCCACTATATATTTAACACTATATATATTTTCTATTTACTGTATCGTGGATTATAGCAAAATAATTTTATTATTACTTTTGCATGATAAAAGAATTGTATGTGTAATGCTACATGTAGTGTACAATTAGATTTCATACCTGATACATGCAGAATTACAAAGAACTCATGCACTACCCAACTAACACAACAATACACAGGCATAGCACACATTCACTACCACAATCTCAAGAATTGTTTTCCCCGTAACCGAAGTATCATTAGGACATCCACGGGGGCTTTGCGATTTTGTAGTCTAGATTCTGTATTGCGAAGCATTCTGCATGCATAAGGTATGAACAAGGGTGGTTTACTCTTTTTTAATTTTTAGCATTACATAGATTTTCATTAATCCCGAAGTATAACAAATAATATCATTAACTTTTTATTTTGTTCACTGAAAGGAAATAAAGCCCTTTGTATTCTCTTTCAGGGGTTGACAATAGAAGTATTAGCATAACTTGTAGCTTCATTAATCATATTGATATCGATTTAAAAAGGCTCGAAAGAGCTTGCTTGAATAAATAATATTTTAATTTGATTTGATTTAATTTGATTGGGTTAGTGCCAACCCTAGCCTGTGAAATAAAGTTTCCAGCAACTAAAAACTGTTTACCAGCCAACCGACATCGTCAGCAGTTCTCATTTGCACCTAACAATAGAGAACTTACATAATTTCTTTACTGGAATCTTTATTTTAATATAGCTATTTTAATATGGGTAAAATATAAGAATACTTTTGCTGTACTTATTTCCGGTTTTCTTATATTTTAGCAATGTACATTTTAATATTGCGAAATTTTTTAACAAATTCATCTACACTAGTCAGGTATGCCAGCTATGAGCAAGATTATATTGTAATTTTTGATCTGTCGAACAATTAATTATACATTAAATCCTATCCTACTAATATTATAAAAATGCGAAAGTTTGTGAGTATGGATGGATGTTTGTTACTCTTTCACGAAAAAACTACCGGACGGATCTGGATTAAACTTTACAGTTATATACGTTATGCATCGGAATAACATATAGGCTACAATTTGTATTGATTTTATGTAATATAACGATACATGTCAATAAAGTCGGAAAAAATCTGGCTTCTGAGAGCTATCTTGGCGTACGCTGCCTAAACCACTGGAGTCACACAAAGATTATGTAGCATAGTATTGTTTGTCTTCAATAGTTCTGAATAAAAGTCCGCGACAGCATATATCTACCTTTTATCTGGAAGCCACTATGAACAAAATTGTGAATCATAAATTTATATAAATTAGGTACTATTTTACAATGTACATTTTAGTATATTTATCAAACTTTTATAAAAATCAATACATTTGTCGCTTTAAGTATTTCGTGTAGACAAACTTTGTCTTTCACTCTAATGATATGACTGACTTGAATGGAGCGCCATAGAGTGCCTATTACGCGCGGCACGCGAAGATTGTATGGAATTCGTCAGTATTAAGTAAAAAAATAAATAAATCTAAAATAATCTGTCACTAAACTTAATGTGGTGGACCAAATTCCAAGCGAGCGAAGCCGCTGGCAAAAGCTTGTAGTTTATACAATTGAGTAGTGCTTGTCTGGGGTCTTGCAGGTGGTGGCGTTTTGTGATACGTGTGGTGACTTGTCCTGCATCTGTAAGGTATGTGAATGTAGCATTACATAGATTCTCTTAACAATTGCAGATTATAGAAAACTAATTCTGTTATATCATCTATAATCTATACTTATTATAAAACAAAGTCCCAAAAAGCTGTCTGTCTGTATGTAATCGATTTTCTCAAAATCTACTGAACGGATTTTTGTGTGGTTTTCACCAAAAGATAGTGCAATACTTCCGGATGGTAATAGTATATATAGGTATTTTGTAAATTGTGTTGAAGAAATCGCGCGTTGTTAAAAGACTTGCTTGCTGGGAGCTATAGCGGCGTGCGCTGCGTAAACCATCAGAGATACACAAAACTAAGGTAATAGAGAATTTTTTTGTAGTATTTTTATAGTAGATATATAAAAATACTACAAAAAAGTCCACGATAGCATGTCTCTATCTCTCACGATTAGCTCACAATAATTACTTTTATGTTTATAATTTCGAAAATTTTCATAAATCAGTCAATTCCACGCGGTCGAAGTCGTTAGCACAGCTAGTAAGTAATAATTTAGACATTGTAAGTATACCATTCATATCAAAGATTACAAATAAATGGCATTGAAATAGACTATACCGTATAGACATTTTACATCCTACAGCCTAAAGCGAATGTCACATCCAGAGCGAAATTTCAATACACAAGTGGATTTCGGTTTATGCGAATGTCATGCTCACAAATATTCACGGAAATCTGTGAATTCCTATCTAAATTCGTAGCAGGAGATAAAAATCTAACCGCTTTGACATGAATCACGGCAAATGAGACTACACAAGCTGCGATAGCCCAGCGGTCTGACCATGCGACTCTTTCGAGGGGGTAACGTGTTCAAATCCCGGGCAGGCACCAATGAGTTTTTCCGTTAAAAACCGCTAATATTTATCACACATTCTTCGGTGAAAAAAAACCTCTCCACAAATGGAGAGAGGATCCTCTATCCTGCAGTGCAGGTTTCCTTTTTTTTTATGTGATCACAAAGTAATGTTATTTTTGAAATCAATTCAGCAGCAATCCTGTCTTCTACTCAGGGGTCACATGTTTGATTCCTGCCGAGAACTTTGTGAGAAAATTTTTTTGGTTCTTCGAGTATAAGTGTATATTTGAATAGGTGTATATATGAGTGTGTATATGTAAAGGCGACTAAGGTAAGTTGACTCGCCGTGTGGTATCCGGTTGAGTAGAATAGACTACCCTCTTTCTTACCGTGGGGATCGTAAAATACGACTAAGGTAAGTTGACGTCAAGCAGACGGCCAATCGTAAAATACGTACGCATGAATTGAGTACAAGTGACAACATGTTTGTAACATGTTGTGCCGATCCCACTTAGAGTGGGATAAGGGTAGGATGATGATAGTGGTACTCGCGACTACGAATACTATTAGTAAAGGTTCTTTCCGCGACTCAATCTACATGAGATTCAGTACTGAGATAAAAAGAAGCCTATCTCAATTTGCAAAACGAAATATCTGGCTAATTTCTTATGTATTAACCTCTGCCAAGTTACGTTTACATAAATATATTATAGTAACTTACATCATCATTCTCCTGCCCTTATCCTACTCTAAGTGCGGTAGGCACAACATGCTACAAACATGTCGTCACATGATTTGGCTACGTATTATACGACCGGCCGCCTGCCTGACGTCAACTTACCTTAGTCGCCTTTTACGACACCTCGGTAAGAAAGGAGGGTGGTCTATTCTATGCCGGATACCACACGGCGTATGTTATTGTAACTTACATTGCCAACAAATATAACTTGGCATAAATGGATGAATTGAACATCCACCTGGGTACCATGTTAACTTTTAGCTGAATCGAAGATCTAGATAATATTGTCGGAGGAAATATATATTATTGGACGTTAACGATTGGCAGTAAACTTTATGACCTCCATTCGGAAAATAAATTCCCACAATGTTACCTTTTACCAACTTCTTTCGTCGGTACTTAAATGTAATCTAATATTACAATACAAAGTTAATATTGATATAAGCTACAAAATTAAAACATTGATAAAAAAAATAACTTAAATAACACTTACACAATAGTTTAATTTCAAAACAATGTTAACAATAGTTCCGACTTTTTTTTTCTTTTATTTTCTCTATCGTACGTTGTTATATATAAAAGCATGCTGTATGCGTGCTATAAGTGAAATTATATGTAATTAGCAAATAAGACCAAATATCTATGGATTAACACACATGTCATTTTGTTGGTAGGCCATATTTAAATAAATAAATAAATCCCACAATTAAAAGCCTAGAAGTTCTTTTCATTTTATATAAAAGTTTTTATCAGTTATTTTTCTATTCCAAAAAAAAAGGCGTTAATAAAATAAATATTTGAGTGGAAACATTTCGAAGTTACTGAACGTATTGCACAATTTGATGGTACAGAAAAAAAAAGAAAACCCGATATTCTGAATGTATCTTATCTTATCTAATTTTGGGGACGCCTGCCGGTACAGGACGGGTGGTCAGCTCCAACACTTGACTATTCCACCCATTTCCCCTTGTTGGGACAAGGGTTTCACTGTTGTCCCGACAGTGTCACCTGCTCTAGCCTACCTGTTGCTTTTACAAACCTTATAATATCCCTGAAGGAGATATTTGTTAGGTCATCAGCTTCAATTTCGTCCTTACCTAATATCTCCCATCTTACCAGCGAGTACATGGGGCACTCAGCCATAAGGTGGAGACTCGTTTCTTCTTCTCCACACTCTGGGCACGCTGAATCTTCTTTTATTCTCATTATTGACAAGTGTCTGTTTAACAGGCAATGCCCAGTAGTTATGCCTGTTATAATTGCCACATTTCTTCTGCTATGAGACATTAGCTGTTTTGTTTTCTTTGTGTCGAAAGATTTGAGAAACAGCTTTGATTGTCGAAATGTTGTGTTTCTCCATCTAGTGCTCGATTCTTTTTCTATTCTTTTATCTATGACGCGCTTTATTATCGTGTTTCCGATTGGGAGGAAAGGTTCTGGGCCTACGAACGTTTGGCTCGCTCCTTTTCTTGCCTGCTGAATGTAAGACATGCTTTCGTTCGACATTGTTTTCTCGACTCAAATCATAAGGTAGCGTAAGTAAGTTACATAATAAGTAGCGAAGCCAGCCTATATGTCATATTAAAATAAAAAGAAAGAGAATGAGGTTGATCTATCTGTCTCACTTTTTAAGTGAGATAAGACATAGATGAGTATATAATATTTATCTTTCCTCTCTTATTATTTGGTACTACGCTCTCCTTTAGAGCTGTGATAGCCCAGCGGTGAGACCGTGCAACTCTTTCGAGGGGAACACGAGTTCAAACCCGGGCAGGCACCAATGAGTTTTTCTATTAAAACTCACGTGTCTAATTGATAATTGCAATTTATCACACGCTTTTCGGTGAAGGAAAACATCGTGAGGAAACCTGCATATTTCTAGAGAATTCTGGAGATATGTGAAACCTACCAATCCGCATTGGAGCAGCGTGGTAGGTCTTAGCTCCAACCCTTCTCTCCAGAAACGGAGAGAGGAGGCCTATGTCCAGCTGTGGGATTGTAACAGGCTGCTACTTTACTTTACTTTTTTACGCTCTCCTTTACAGGCTTGTTTATGACTACCCTACTCTAGTATTAAAGCTCTATGACTGAATTACGCAGAAATGAAAAATATTTAAGCCTTCAAACAACAAACTATAGAAACTTAAATTTGATTTTAAAACGTAAAAGATCTTTGTTCTTATATATCACCTTCAGCGTGTTTACAGATTATGACGTTATAACAAGAGAATAATGTCTTAATTTCATTCAAAACATTATTTAATATCGTAAATACAAATATAATGAACAATTTAATTACATCTTTTGTTTGGAATCTTTAGAAAATTATAAAATTACTAAATAATATTGTCGCATGTAAAAACAATCACCATTTGAATTTCGGACTTGTTTTAATATCAATAAGATGCGTTCACAGTTTATTTGAATTTAACGAATGTTTAGCAAATCTGTATTTGCGAAGCCTTCGGTTTACACAGTTGCGAAGCGTTTTTTATTTACAATACAACAATCGTGATATAAATACAGGTATTGTTAGGGGCGGTACGTGTATAGTATATACCGATTGGTCCCACAATGACCAGCAAAATGTTGCCGCTTGTATTGGTATTTCTTTTTGCAAGGGTGAGTAACTAACTTCTCTATTATTCTGTCATAGATTTTTTATTACAATTATAAAACTAATAAAAATATATAAAGAATTTTAAAACCTGTTTCGACGTCAAGTAGTAATAATATATAATTATTTCGTCGTAAATAATAAGCTGTGATAGCCCAGCGGTGAGACCGTGCGACTCTTTCGAGGGGAACACGAGTTCAAACCCGGGCAGGCACCAATGAGTTTTTCTATTAAAACTCATGTGTCTAATTGATAATTGCAATTTATCACACGCTTTTCGGTGAAGGAAAACATCGTGAGGAAACCTGCATATCTCTAGAGAATTCTGGAGATATGTGTAACCTACCAATCCGCATTGGAGCAGCGTGGTAGGTCTTAGCTCCAACCCATCTCTCCAGAAACGGAGAGAAGAGGCCTATTCCCAGCAGTGGGATTGTAACAGGCTGGTACTTTTAAATAATATGGGTATGGGCTTTTCAAGATTTTTTTAACACCCAGATTTACTCTCTAAATAATCTAGGAAACGCAATTGTTATAAAATTTTTCTAAAACTAATAGACTTGTATTTATACGACGAACAAAACTATTGACCCCTAATTTTAATATTTCAGTCAGTTATTTTAAATTTTTCTTTAGCGATTGGTTAACGATACAATTCCTTGCAAAAGTACGTATAGTACCCGGCATTAAATAATGTACATCGATGTTTAGAAAGAAACAGCCGGCCAGATCGGTTTCGTAGAGCGCTGTCACTGTCACTCAGTACGTGACGTGTTAGTTAGTTCAGTTAGTTAGTGTGAGACAATGCTCTATGAAGCAAAATCAAGCCGATTTCTCTCTAAGCCTCGATGTGCACTATTAATTGCCGCGTACTATAAGTCGTTTGTGGGTTTGGGTATAAGATTCTATAATAAAAATCGATTTTTGCAATCGATTTTAACTTTATCATTACTGCAGTTTAAAGAACACTATTTAACAAAGGCTTATACAGAAAGCCACAGTGGATGTTAACGATTTAAAAGCACTTGTTTGCAAGTTTACTTGAATAAATAATATTTTGTAGTTGAATTTGAATTGAATTCGATCCTATGCTCAGCGAACATGTAACAGTGATTTTTTAGAGAATTTCCCTTAAATTAAAAAAAAATTAAAAAAATAGTTTTCAGATATGATGAGTTTGTGAATAGGAAAAATTTCGCCTCTTATCAGGTACCTATCCGTGACGATTTTATTGTAACATACCCTTTACGTCGTAAATGAAACTAAGAGTCGCTGAATTGTATAAAATTAATCCAGTTCATTCGCTTGTTTCAATACTTACAAATTTACCATACGGTGGATGCAAGCTATTTTCTCAATTCTCAAGAGAGTTTGTAACCGCATATTTGTCAAAGTCCGTGTTTGAGAATAATTCTCAAATAATTTATAGAATTAGGCGTTACTTTGCAGAGATCCATAATACAAAAGTAATAAGAAAATTATTTTGCTTAAACCGCGATACAGTAAATAGAAAATATATATAGTGTTAAATGTAAAAACACATAGACTCCACGACAAAATCGCAAAGCTTTGCGATTTTGTCGTGGAGTCTATCTCCTGATGATGCTTCGGTTGCGGGGCGAAACGATTGTTGAGCTTGTGATAGTGAACGTGTGTAGTGCTTGTGTATTGTGGTGGAAGTGGAGGAGGTTTGTGCATTGTTTTTACGAATCCTGCACGTATCGGGTATGAAAATACGGATAGTCCACTATACATTTAACACTATATATATTTTCTATTTACTGTATCGCGGATTATAGCAAAATAATTTTATTATTACTTTTGAATAATTCTCAAGTTTCGATTGGTTGGTTGAGGTGGGCCGCCATCTTGTTGCAATTTTGATTTCACACGTCAAAAGTTGTTTGTATATTTAAATGCCATTGCGTGTGTTTTAATTCTTCATTAAGGAAAAAAGATGTATATCATCCTCCTGCCCTTATCCACTCTAAGTGGGGTCGGCACAACATGTTGCAAACATGCTGTCATATGATTTGGCTACGTATTTTACGACCGGCCGCCTGCCTGACGTCAACTTACCTTAGTCGCCTTTTACGAAACCTCGGTAAGAAATGAGGGTGGTCTTTTCTATGCAGCCGGATACCACACGGATAGATCTATTCTCAGTATTAATTAAAAAATAATTTTATAATATAATTTGACAAATATTATGATTTCCCCTGGCGTAAAAAAATACTATACTTTTTTTCATGCTACACCTATATTTATTATAGTTCATTTGAAAGAACCCCTAACTTATTTTTTAAAGTAACGGCCTGTTATTATCTCACCGCTGGGCAAAGGCCACGTTTTTGGAGAGAAGGATAGGGACCAACCACGGTGCTCCAATGCGGATTGGTAGGTTACACATATTCCCAGAATTCTCAAGAGATTGCTGGTTTCCTCACGATATTTTCCTTCATCAAAAAGCGTGTGATAAATTGCAATTATCAATTAAGCACATAAGTTTTTAACAGAAAACTTATTGGTGTCTGCCCGAGGTTTGAACCCGTGATCTATTGAAAGAGTCGGTCTTACCGCTGGGCTATCACAGCTTAATTTTTTAATTAACCAAATTAAATGTACTTTAAACCATATGTCAAATAACCAAATAATAATATTAGCGATACCATATAATAATTTTTCACACAATATATTTAATCTCCGTCCTTATTTTATCCCTTCCCCACTCAATGATCAATAAATGACCGAAAACTTAAATAAGAAAACAGTTAACGTGACCGCAGATCTGTCAGTATCCTTGTTACATAATTATTCCTGAATTCCAATTGGTTAGTTGTGGTTTACCCCCATCTTGTTTCGATTTAGATGTAATTCGTCGAATGTCTATAGACTTCGCATCGCGTCTTATGTAATTTTAATATTAAGCAAAGATATAAAATTTTTTATACATCATAATTCTCCTGCTCTTATTCCACTCTAAGTGGGGTCGGCACAACATGTTGCAAACATGCTGTCATATGATTTGGCTACGTATTTCACGACCGGCCGCCTGTCTGACGTCAACTTAGTTTAGTCGCCTTTTACGACACCTCGGTAAGGAATGAGGGTGGTCTATTCTATGCAGCCGGATACCACACGGCACTTACCTTAGTCGCCTCTTACGACACCTCGGTTAGAAAGGAGGGTGGTCTGTTCTATTCTGCCGGATACCACACGGCTTATATAATTTTTTATACATGTGACATTAATTTTATATTAATAATTTTATATCTATCCAGAAAAAAAATAGCGCAATTTGCAATCTGGAAATGGAAATATCTATAAAAGTATGTTTGACACGAATAAAATAAGTTATCGATTACAATAATCGATTAAAGTAAACTAAGAATAGTTAAAAATACAACAAAGATGGCGTTGACTACATTAAAAAAAACTGTTAATTCAGTGAAATATTTTATAAATAATATTATTTTATTATCAATATTTTTTTAATAAACACGATTTATTGAGATCAATACCGAACACGCCAATCTTCGCCCGGCTGACTGGCCCGTTGGCACAGTGGGTTTGCCTTCAGCTCAGCGGGTCACGGGTTCGATTCTCGCCGAGGGCCAACATTTTCTATAAACAATTTGTTAGTTCTTCGAGACTGGGTGTATATTTGTATTTAAGTATGTATTTAAAAGTATATATGTATATATTTACCAGTTGTCTGTCACCCATAACACAAGTATTAAATTACTTACTTTGGGACGGACAACCGTGTGTGTAAGTGTCTTATATATTTATTTATTTTATTCGCTTCAGAATTAAATGCGAATATTGAAAATAGATTAAATTAATGTCGCGTTGGAAATCCTAATGAATTGCGCACCATTTGTTTATTCAAGTGTTCAATTAAGGATGCGGTCAAATCATTACTGAACATTTGTAACAAGGGTACTTATTGACAGCCCTTTACTCTCCAATCGCCTGTAATGAACGATGACCGTCGACAAACCGAAAATGTAGGTCCATAAAGGGTCTTGTATGACCCTGAAGAGCAAATAACGATCGCATACGGATACATATACACTACAATGAAAAGAAGAAACCTTTTAAGTTAGTGTAAGGTAGTGATAGTGTAGTGCAGTGCTATCATCATTTTTTTTATTTATTTATTAGGATAACCAACAAGACTTACATTTTTAATACTACAAAATACTCTAAAAGCTAATTAAATAAGTAAAGTAAAGTAAAGTTATTCTAATTATAAAAATATTATCTAGTTAATTCATTCTTTTAAATTTAATTATATTATGTTTAAAAGTATCTATGCTATCACTAAATATGTCTACATCTAATTCTTTTGGTAAATAGTTATAGCGACGTTGTATTTACCCTTATCCTTCTCTAAGTGGGTCGGCGAAACATGTTGCAAATATTCTATCATATGATTGACTACGTATTTTACGACCGGCCGCCTGCTGATCGATTTCCTGCCTAACGTCAACTTAGTCGTATTTTACAACACCTCGGTAATAAAGAGGGTGGTCTATTCTACTCAACCGGATACCACACGGCGGGTCAACTTACATTAGTCGCCTTTTACGACATCTCGGTAAGAAATGAGTGGTCTATTCTACTCAACCGGATACCACACGGCGGGTCAACTTACCTTAGTCGCCTTTTACGACACCTCGGTAAGAAAGAGGGTGGTGTATTCGACTCAGCCGGGTACCACACGGCGGGTCAACTTACATTAGTCATCTTTTACAACACCTCGGTA
Organism: Morpho deidamia; assembly: GCA_947086505.1. Taxonomy (NCBI): domain Eukaryota; kingdom Metazoa; phylum Arthropoda; class Insecta; order Lepidoptera; family Nymphalidae; genus Morpho; species Morpho deidamia. The sequence goes on from CAMTZC010000009.1 coordinate 10,848,123, forward strand.
AGAAAGAGGGTGGTCTATTCTACTCAGCCGGATACCACACGGCATAGTGTAGTGTAGTGCTAGTGCTACTTAAAAAGAACACAAGACGCGTCTCCTATATTTAGAAAGACTCGTCAATTTTAACTTTTAACTTTTGCGTGCTATTTATTAGTGAAACATGTTGCTCTTTTATTTATAAGCTTATTTATCTAATTGCAATCTCATGCAAAATAAAAAGATTTGATTTGATTTGATTGGATTTGATTAATGGATCTGTTCGTAGACATTATTTAATTTATAAGTTTAGCTTAATATTCAGTAGTTATTAGTATTATGGCTAGATTGTAACTTCAGTAGAGTACATACTACCAATTTGAAAGTACTTTATAATAGTAAAAATCGTTATATTACACACACATAAAGGGTCTTCGTCGACTAAGACGAGGTGCCAGTTTTCTGACTTCGGTCAGTCGTGGCTTCTCGTTGCCCCCCGTTGTCATCCTGACCACGTAATGACTAATCATTTAATACCACCAGCCCTCCATTACACTTCGCCCTAAGCCGTGGTCCGGCCTTACAAGAGGCACCCTTAGGACAAAGTTCTCCGAAGTTAGTAGAGCTTCTGAGCTCTACTTCTACATTTCGCAACTTCGATGATTTTTCTCACTCGTCCAAAAAGAAATGAATGATGAATATATGACAGCTTTATCAAACGCTTGTACTATAAAAATTAAAATAATAAAATCATCCATTTTTGTTATAATTTTTATATTTTATATATAGATTAAATTGATAATTTATTGTCACAGCAAACGTAATATCACATTAAAATTATGTTAATGTTTGGAATTATATATTACTATACTAATTTATTTTGTAATTTAATTATGATATTTTATTTAAAAAAAAGTATAAATAAGTATTTCATTTTTGTTTCTTAATTTAGTATAATTAGCCATAGCTTTATGTTTTCAGTATTTCCTTTTATAACTTAACATATTTTATACCTATCTTTGGCATCATTAAGTTAAACTCCTTTAATTGATTCAACAGAGCGCTTTGGCCCTACCATATGAGAATGTCGACTTCTACGCTGTCAACGACGACGGCTATTTTCCAGATAATGGACAAGTAATCAACAGGTATGTTATATTGTCCTTCTTTCCCTAGCGCCCCCCTTCCTCACATTAGCATCTTTAATTACTACTTCTCTACATCAACATCTTAATACCCCCAATCCATCGGTAGTATTGCGAAAAATATGTGAAATATATATATTATGTGACCCTAAAATCCCATTTGATGTAAGGCATCACGTTCTAAAGTGCTACGTCTGGCCCACTCTCTTATACGTATGTGAATCATGGACCATAACTAAAGATGGTTGTCGACGTTTGCATGCATTTGAGATGTGGGGCTTTCGCAAAATGCTAAAGATCCCTTGGACTCACTTCGTCTCAAACGCTCTGGTCTTGGGGAGAGCTAAATGTAAGCGGACGTCGATGAAAACCGTCATGCAATGAAAGGTTGCCTTTTTCGGACATCTACAGAGAGGATCCCTGTATAAATTTCCTGGATGATCCTAGAAGGAAAGATGTACGGCAAAAAAGAACCTGGAAGGCAACGTCTTAAATGGTTCGATAATATAAGAGAGTGGACAGGACTTAGTTAATGGGAAATAAAAGAGATGGCACACAGCCGGAAATGTTTTCTCTAACTGACCTCCGCACTTCATTTTGAAGATGGCACCAGATGATGATGATAGTAAAATATAAGGCTTCTTTTAAATAATACTAAACCTCGAATAAGAAAATTAATCTGACCAAATATCAAGGGTCAAACTTAAGCCTAAAGTCTTTAAGATTAAAGTAAGGCTAATATCATCATCATTCTCCTGCCCTTATCCCACTCTAAGTTGAGTCGGTACAACATGTTACAAACATGTTGTCACATGATTTGGCTTTGGCTACGTATTTTACGACCGGCCTTACCTTAGTTGCCTTTTACGACACCTCGGTAATAAATGAGGGTGGTCTATTTTATGCAGCCGGATACCACACGGCACTAAAGTAAAGCTAATATTATATTAATAGCGCTGAGCATACGTTACAGGAATCTTTACAGACGTTATATCTAATTAAAAGGTGTCAAAGTAAATAAAGGTCTTTTATTACTCCATTGCTGGGAATAGGCCTCCTCTCTCCGATTTTGGAGAGAAGGCTTGAAGCTTTGACCTACTACGCTGCTCCAATGCGGATTGGTAGGTTACACATATCCCAAGAATTCTTAAGAGATATGCAGGCTTCGTCACGATATTTTCCTTCATCGATAAGCGTGAGATAAATTGCAATTATCAATTAGACACATAAGTTTTTAACAGACAACTCAAAGGTACCCGGGATTTGAATCTATGACTTCTCAAAAGAGTCGCATGGTCTCACCGTTGTGCTATCACAGCTCGTGTAGTCGTATTAAGCATGATTTATGTCCGCGTGGAAATCAGTATATCACAAGATTTATCCCGAATTGAAATTTTGAACATAAAAGTAGTTATTGTGAGTTAACCGTAAGAGATAGGAACATGCTATCGCGGACTTTTTTTGTAGTAGTTTTATAGATCTACGATTCTCTAGTACATTACTTTAGCGTAACTCTGCTGATTTACGCGGCGTACGCGACTAAAGCTCCCAGCGAGCAAGTTTTGTAACAATTGCTCGATCTCTTGAACACAATTTACGTAATACCGACATGTAATATTTACCTAAACCATCCGGAAGTATTTCGCTATCTTTTGGTGAAAACCGTAAAAAAGCCCGTTCAGTAGATTTTGAGAAAATCGATTACATACAGACAGAAAGCTTTTTGGGACTTGTTTTATAATAAGTATAGATCATACTTCACACAAACCATCCGTGTCTCTTTCCTCCCTCTACTTCAAAACTCTTTTGGTCACATAACTTTAATACCTACTAATTACATGTCCATATATAAACGCATCAATAATAGGGTTGATTACACTCATCATTCTCCTGGCTTTATCCCATTCCATGTGGGTCGGCACAACATGTTAGAAACACTGTGACATGATTTGGCTAGCTGTTTTACGATCGGCCGCCTGCCTGACGTCAACTTATCTTAGTCGCCTTTTACGACTTCTCAGTAAGAAATGAGGCTGGAATTAGGTTGATTACATTGTGACTAATATTATACATTCCATCTTATGGTCCGCTTAAAAATATTTTTATTGTATAGGAACGTCACTCTGGGCGCTCTCGAGTATATCGACGGCGGAGACACTTCTCTATATACGCAAATCCTGATTCATCCAATGCTCGACCTTGCTGCCTCTGTTGATCCTTCTAGTCAAGCTATCGCTGGCATCGAGATCATATCCTATATGGGTGCGTTGGCTAATGGCATCCCTGGAGATGCTTGTGAAGCAGCTGCTGTAAGTATATATAAGTTCTAATAGAATTTTGCTTTTGGATTCTGTTATAATTATAAAATTCTGATAAAATTTATCTCACTCAGGACTCAACTTTTAGTTTTTATTGCTTTTTTTAGGTCCTTCAATTGATAAAAGTAAAGTAGCGGCCTGTTACAATGCCACTGCTGGGAATAGGCCTCCTCTCTCCGTTTCTGGAGAGAAGGGTTGGAGCTAAGACCTACCACGCTGCTTCAATGTGGATTTTTAGGTTACACATATCTCCAGGATCCTCTAGAGATATGCAGGTTTCCTCACGATGTTTTACTTTACCGAAAAGCGTGTGATAAATTGCAATTATCAATTAGACACATGAGTTTTAATAAAAAAACTCATTGGTGCCTACCCGGGTTTGAAGTCGTGTTCCCCTCGTAAGAGTCGCACGGTCTCACCGCTGGGCTATCACAGCTTGCCCAATTGATAATCGTCCACTATTGGACATAGTTCCCTTCAAGGGATCCTTACACCATGCGATTTTGTGTTGCTTTGATCCAGTAGCTCCATTATAGATACCGTGACGTGTATATAGGATTTCAGATAGTTTTCTCTTACGCTAGGGTATTTAGACAAGGTAATCAAACAGCTTATGTCAATATAGTCTCGAAATTGATTTAGCTGGCCTCGACGGTACAGTAAGTAAGTAAGTAATAAGTTCTGTTCTTCAAATCACGTATGACCAATTTAAGCAAATTGTAGTCTGATCTGAAAATAAAATGTGGTTCAGTAAATAAACATTTGTTTTTTTTATTTACAACAAAAATGTACAAGTTATGTCAATCTTAAATAACACGCTAGTATTATACAAATCATGCCCACGTGGAATGGTCCCAAGAATGTTGGGAGCGTTTCCGCGTTGAATCGCTAAGTCCTCTTCACATAGCAAGAGGCAATTAACCGAGGTGTCAAAATAGATAGAAAAAAAATTGCACTTTGAGACAATGGCCCTAGGGTCTTAACTGCAAACGGCACAGATATATGACTCTCGAAGAGAGATGTATACTTTTGCCTCTTGCTGGATTTGGCCATTTCCGGATATAAAAGAAAAGTAAAGTAACAGCCTGTTACTATGCCCACTGCTGGGCTAAGCCCTCCTCTCTCCGTTTTTGGAGAGAAGGTTTGGAGCTTAGACCTACCACGCTGCTCCAATGCGGATTAGAAGGTTACACCACGGTTTCCTCACGATGTTTTCCTTCACCGAAAAGCGTGTGATAAATTGCAATTATCAATTAGACACATAAGTTTTAATAGAAAAACTCATTGGTGCCTGCCCAGGGTTTGAACCTATGTCGTCTCTAGAGAGTCGCATAGTTTCACAGCAAAATTTCCGGATATGGGACGAGGATAATCAACGCATGTTCTTTAAATGATTTATAGAAGCAGGCGTTACTTTGCGGAATTCCATATTACAAGCAATACAACAGAACTAACTACTTTGCTATAATTGCACGGGTACCCGTGCGGATTATAGCAAAGTAGTTAGTTCTGTTGTATTGCATGTTCTTTATTCAACATTTCTTATTTCTCATTCTTGATAATTTTTACATGATTCTATTAATAATTATGTTACAGTTCATCAACGCCGTTGCAAATGGAGGCAACGTGTGTCCAGCTGTCCTCAAATACATTCAATATATCAATAAAATTATCGATAACATTGTTCAACTGGTTATCAACCCCAAAGGTGCCCGTTTTTCGGTATGTCTGTGTTCTGAGTATTAAATATATGGTATATCTTGACAATAGATATATAGGTAATATATAAACTTAATGTTCCTCTATTTGATATGTATGGATAGCGTAGTTCTCAAGCTCCCAGCAGTTTTTACATCTGCATGACCTCTTCAAAACAATTTACATAAAATCGTGAGGTCATTTTAACCTTTCGGAAGAACTGCTCTACCTTTTAGTGAAAACCGTACAAAAATCGGTTCGGTACATTTTGAGAAAATCGATGACATACAGACAGCTTTTGGGGAGTTTGTTTAATAATAAGTATAGATAGGTGGTGTTTTTTGTACAATTTATAGTAATTGATGGACGCAGTTGATTTGTCTAAAATTTCTACACATTTATTTTACCTACGCTTCAAAAATTTATTTCGCGTTAAATCGCTAAACTGTTTGTGAGAAAAACTGGAAAGTTGTTTTTTCACTTCAAGAAGCAATTTTGAATAATTAAGAGTATTTTGTGATATATTTGTAGGCCGGCCCTCAAGGTAAATGTATCGGTGGAGGCAGAAGTTACGCGTTCAACGAGATTTGGGATATCATCTTGAATAATGCTAACGTTTTCCAAGCTGGGTACGTATGTTTTACTTAATTTAATTAAATAAATTTAATTTCATAATTTCCGCGACGCAGGTATCGTAAGCTGTTTGTGACCTCTCGTATGTCTATGATATACATCAAATTTTGTTTTATATGTTCTTATATTTTTCCGTACAAATAGAATATTACTATATATATTGTGATGCTACAGTCAGTATGCCTATTTCTTGGAACTTTTCGCGAAGGGACTCACGTTGCTTCATATTATAGATAGCCCGTATGGCTCTTTTTTGGGCAACAAAAATCTTTTCTATATCGGGCGCTTTACCCCACAGCATTATTCCATATGACATAATGCTGTGGGAATAAGCAAAATAAAAGCAAGATTTACTATTGAGTTTGTTGGTATTCTATTTATTGCACATTGCTTCCGCTACCGGAACGAAAACATTTGTCTGTGCGCGCACATCTTTAATGAGGAGTGGTAAGTAAGTTACGTATCTCAAAATGCCGCCACAAGAAACAATTCAAACAATGCATTACGATTTTGACGTGGAGCCTGTTCTCCTGATGATGCTTCGGTTTCGGGGCGAAACGATCGTAGAGATTGTAGTAGTGATTGTGTATTGCTTGTGTGAATTGTTTCTGGTGGCAGCATTTTGAGATGCGTGACTAGTCCTTCATGTGTAAGGTATGTGAATGTTGCCTGCTTCATACACTTAGCATTACATAGATCCTCTGAACAAACACGGATTTTAGCAAAATAATTTTTATAGCTTCTGTACTATGGAGTTCCGCAAAGTAACGCCTGCTTCTATAAATCATTTACTTGTTGTCTGTCCGCCAAACCGCAAGTATTAAGTTACTTTGTAGATGTACGACCGTGCGTGTAATAGTCCCATATGTTTATACCCTTTCATTATTAAAGTTATTTGGCAAAATTAAAGGTTAAAGATAATTCGTTCTGTGAATGTGGTTTGGATGAAGGTGTAACTGATCATATTGTTTTTAACCGTCCTAAGCTCTTAAATATTCTTTGTACGAAATTCTACCATTTGAAATTCATCGTCCTACCAGTATAAAGTGCCATTTGAAGTTACCATTTGTTGTGTGTTGTGTTGTGTCAATTTATTGTTGATAATAAGTTAAAACTGTAATTATTTTTGTTTGTATATTATTAGTTTTATTTCATTTCATAATTATACTCAAATTCAAATTCAAATAGGTCTTGATTCAAATTGGCCTATTACAAGCACTTTTGAATCGTCAAATTAAAATTAAATTGAAGCTACAACTGGTTCGGAAAGGTGCTCTAACCGAGAAGAACCAGCAAAAAACTCGGCGGTCACTCTTTTTATAAATAAATATTACAATTTTGTATTTACTATATGTTTTCTGTACTATTTTAGGTAGTTTGCTAATTTGGTGCATAGTCTTCGAGCCAAATTCTAAATTCCATTTCTCGTGTGTTTTCCACTTTACGTGACACTGGCAGAGTGATTTGCCCCTTATTTGCGCAAATAAGGGGCTGTGTAAAGGGAGTGAGTGGGATGTGTAAAGAAAGATAATAATAATTAAAGTTATTCCTCTTTACAGACTTCTGAACGAAGTGTTCTGTTCTACCAAACGTCTTTACACATCATCTGACATCAGAGGCAATGTTATCGCTGCCACTGTCACCGCATCCACCGCTCCTCAAGTTACCAAAGTAGCTCTATCTGCACGTGGCTCTTTGGGTAATGTAAGTAAAGTAGGATTGTTACTATTATTAGGAACTCTAGCTTTCGAAACGAGTTATAGTACGCGGCAATAAATGATGCACATCGAGGCTTAGAGAGAGAAAATCGGCTAGATTCTGCTTCAAAGAGCACTGTCTCTGTCGCACAGACTGACGAACATAAAAACTGAGTGGCCCGTGGCGCAGTGGGTGACCCTACCTCTAACTACGCAGTTTTGGGTTCAACCCCGCCGAGTGCCAACATTTTCTATAAACAATTTGTCGGTTCTTCGAACCTGGATGTATATTTGTGTTTAAGTATGTATATAAAACTATGTATGTAGTATATTTACTAGTTGTCCGTCCCATAACACAAGTATTAATGTGTATATAATGAATCGTTGGTGTATCAAATAAATAAGAATAGCTGAGACTGGAAATTCGTGTATTTAATTGAAATTTTGAACATAAAAGTAGCTATTGTGACCATAAGAGATACAACTACAATTCAAAAATTAATAGAATTATTATTTTTGGGGTCCAACGAACGTGTGTGTAATTGTCCCATATTTATTTTATCTCATGTTGAGTTAGCCTATAAATGAGGTGTACGGTGTAGTAATACTAAGCTTATTGTACTTATATATTATTTTGTATACTCTGTACATTGCACTGGCTTCCTATTAAAATAAATAAATAAATATACCATCGTCGCGGATTTTGCTACAATCCGCGAAAAATCATCATGATGTATCGTGACCATACATACCCCCTACACATGCTAAAACTTAAAATTAAAAAGTTTTTTTTTCTTTATTGTACTAATCATAATGTGTGTGAATATTTACGTTCTTTTCTTATAACAAATAGTAATCAAATCACATGTCTTCGATGTCTGTCGTTGTATTCTGAAATACAGTTTTAACTCGTTCTGCTACAGATGGCCATATAGTTAAGTCCTATTTGTCTTATGTAAGAAATAAATATATAAAAATAAAATAAATAAGTATGACCGTGTAATTGTCCCATATATATTTATACAGTTCTTCAGAGTACTCGCCGGAGGTAGAAATCCAGTACAATCAGCAGCTACCCTGAAGGTTAACCTGATCAGAGGACTTGGAGCTATCGGATGCTGAACTAGTATCCAATGAATCATATGTATATTATCATATATTTATCCCAACAATATGAAAGTTTCAATATGCTGAAGTACGATTATGAACAAATCATATTCCAATTATATATATAATTATTTATTATAGAACACTATAATTTTTCGTATGAAATAAAATTAAATGACTATTATTATGTAAATATAGGTTTTTAAGAAACATCAACGACTTGGCTTTTATTCCGGTTTCAATTTATTTAATTTTTCTAATAAAGATGTATCCAAATCTTTTAAACGTTTTTATTATTTATGCCTTAACAGTTTTTACTTGCTACAAATGTAACCTTTCAACAATAGTGTATTAATCAGATCAAAACCTGGGGAATAATGTATGAGTTATTTAAACTTCATAGATCGTGGTCACAATTTGTTACGATCTTTTAGTAAAGTAAAACATTGTGAGGAATTTTACTTTTAGAGAATTCTTCAGTAAAAGTAGCGGCCTGTTACAATCCCACTGCTTGGAATAGCCCTCCTCTCTCTGTTTCTGGAGAGAAGGGTTGGAGCTAAGACCTACCACGCTGCTCCAATGCGGATTGGTAGGTTACAAATATCTCCAGAATTCTCTAGAGATATCCAGGTTTCCTCACGATGTTTTCCTTTACCGAAAAGCGTGTGATAAATTGCAATTATCAATTAGACACATGAGTTTTAATAGAAAAACTCATTGGTGCCTGCTCGGGTTTAAACTCGTGTTCCCCTCGAAAGAGTCGCTCACACACGCTTGCGCACGCTCGCGCACGCTCTCACCGCTGGGCTATCACAACTCTATTCTTCAGTATTAAGGTGGAATTTCACCAGTATGCAGAACTGTGCAGCACTGTGTGCGGCACAAATGTATACTCTGGTCGACTCACTCAAGCAAACATTAACAAATTGTGCACGAATATTGTAGAAATGTTCGCGCACATCTATGCACGTTTGTGCGCGTACACTTGAAACAGTGGACTCGCGTCCACGCGTACACACTCGTTGTTCACGAACATAGTTTTGCTTCTGCTACCGGAACGAAAACCTTTGTTTGCGCACATCTTTAATGAGGAGTGGACGCAGGAAAAAATTATTAATAATTTTATAAAAAATGTCTAAAAATATATTGTAAATTTGTATATTATTTAAAAATATGTGAAATAATAATAAAGATAATAAAATATTTCTAAATGAACATGTTCTCGCACATGTGTGCTACACTGTGCGCTTACACAAGTTACACACAACATCGCCGGTGGAGACAGAAGCTAAACGCGACATCAGCTTAGTACGTGCAGTGCGAGAACTTTGTACGCAATGTTTGTAAACAAATATGCACAGTACTCAATTACAGAAGTCGCTGTCCGAGGACTCAAGAAAACCCAAAATTACTAAAACTAATTTATTTCTATATAAAAATTACAAACCTAAAAGCATCTATCCTAGCTCGATGCTAAGGACAGAATTTTTCTATTTTCTATATAAAAATTACAAACTAATTACAAACTAAAAAGCGTCTTTCCTAGCTCGATGCTAAGAAAAGAATATTTCTATTTTCTATATAAAAATTACAAACTAATTACAAACTAAAAAGCGTCTTTCCTAGCTCGATGCTAAGAAAAGAATATTTCTATTTTCTATATAAAATTTACAAACTAATTACAAACTAAAAAGCGTCTTTCCTTATTCCTAGCTCGATGCTAAGGAAAGAATGTCTTCAAATTAAATAACTATTCCTAAGTGCCGGCGGCAACATATCCGATTACAATGATTTGCCGCACGGCGACGGTGTCCTATGGTCCAGTTACGCCGACGATGTAAATATCCGACGTGGACCCATTATTTATTATAACACCACTATAGAGCACCATTGTTACTCTTATAACAACTTTGGTGGAATCGTGCCTTTAGGGTGACGTAATTAAAAAAATGTGCTTAGTCTCAAATTGTAATAAAGTATAGCTTAGCGCATACAACACCCGTGAGTGTTAGAGGGACCCATAAAATGGAAGATAAGGACTAGCTTTTTAATAGTTTATAGCGTGGTGTCATAGATGGTATTAACATATGGACAACAATATGTCTAACCTAATTAAGCCTAATTTTAAATTAGATCACTTTAATACTAAGCATGCGCTATGTATATATCAAATCAATCCAAAATATTCTTTATTCAAGTCAGCTCTTTCAAGCACTTTTAATTCTTCAAGGATCAATATTTTGAATGCTTCATACTCATTAGCGTTGCATGCATTCGCTTAACCCTCGCGGATTATAGCAAAGTAGTTTTGTTATAGTTTCTGGGTCATGAATTTAAACGGCAGGTAGGTACCAATAATTTATTATATTAAAACTTATGTGTTGAATTGATAATTGCTATTAATCACACGTTTTTCGGAGAAGGAAAACATCGTGAAGTAACCTGTGCATATCTCTAAAGAATTTTGGGGAGAGACAAGACGGTTTGACGCTGGTTTCTTGGGAACGGGGACGCAACATGTGTTGATACGTTAGCCTCGTCCCATATCAGGGAAACGGCGTCAAGACCTGGAGCTGCTGCGGATATGGCTGAATCCGGCAAGCGGCGAAAGTATGCATCTCTCGTTGAGAGTTATATATTTGTGCCGTTTGCAGTTGGGACCCTAGGACCATGGAGTCAAAGTGCAATTTTTTGTCCGTTTTAACATCTTGGTTGATCGCCTCTTCGGGTGACAAGAGGGCTGGCTCTTTTTTCGCACAAAGAATCAGCTTAGCGGTTCAACGCGGAAACGCTGCCAGAATTCTTGGGACCATTCCAAGTGGGCATGATTTGTACATTACTAGCGTGTAAGTAGTTTAAGACAGACATAACTTGTACATTTTTGGTGTAAATAAATAAAATTCTGGGGATATGTGTAGCCTACTGGAGATTAACTCCATCCCTTCTTTCCAAAAATGGTGACAGAATGCCTATGCCTAGCAGTGTTATATTAACAGACCGTTAGTTTACAATTGCAAATCAGAATAAAGGATGTACTTGGCACAATATTTATTGTCTTATCAAGAACAAGGGTATTATTGCTTCAACTGCAACTATTTCTAAACGAAGCGTAAGTTTTTAACTTTGGCAAAGTCTTTTAAACTGTCACTTTACGTCTCATTTACTAGTTTCCTGTTTAAAATCATACGCTTCATCCTGTTTTAATTATAGATAAAGTGCAAAACTTCTGGCAACTTGCATGGTGAATTTTAGACGAAGGTATGTGGAACATAACATTAAAGAGTAAGTAATTTCGTACGAACTTGGCAACTGTTTCTAAACAACGCTGTTAACAATATAATCATGTACTAAGTTCTCGCGAGATTATCTATTTTTAACTCGAACGTAAAGTCAAAAGTAAAGTCTTATGTAAACAACTTGAAAATTCTGCCTTAGAAAATTTATTTATAAAGTTCTACTAATATTATAAAGGCGAAAGTTTGGGTGTTTGCGTGTTTGCGTATGGGTGCGTGTGTGTGTTCAGCTTGTACGGTGTAACGGATTTAAGGTTTTGAGAACAGCTAAATACTTCTGAATCTGAAATGACATAAAGGCTACTTTTGTGACGGTGAAAATCTATAATCCTGAAATAAAAGATTTTCGTCTATGACTCCGTCTGTAATATAACTAAAGGCAACAATTATTTTATTACATAATTTTTACGTCTACAATAAAACTTATAAAATAATAATAATTTATTATTAATGTTGAGTCGCCTTTTACGACACCTCTGTAAGAAATGAGGGTGGTCTATTTTATGCAGCCGGATACCACACGTCACATACCTTAGTCACCTCTTACGACACCTCGGTAACAAAGGAGCGTGGTCTATTCTATGCAGCCGGATACCACACGGCACATACCTTAGTCGTTTCTTACGACACCTCGGTAAGAAAGGAGGGTGGTCTATTCTATTCTGCCGGATACGACACGGCGTAGCAATTACAAATACAATATTGTACCTAATATTTATTTCTGAAAAGGGTCACCGCAGAATTTCGCGTTGGTTCTTCTCGGTTAGAGCACCTTTCCGAACCAATCGTAGCTTCATTATAACTTGACGATTCAAAAGACCAATTTGAATAAAGAATCATTTGAATTTTGAATTTACAACTCGAGTCAAAACAATACAGCTTCCAACATAAATCTTAAATACTAACACAAATTTGAATTCCTACACTATTATATGCTAAATTAAACATATTCTTAACTTCATCAAAGATTCTTGTTCGCACTAAGTGAAATTACACGGTTCGTCGCATTTTAATCCTGGCTAGGATCTTAGACGAGAACTTATAGCAAATAATGAGCGTAGACAATGTTTCAAGAGCCAGAGAATTCCTTTGGGAACTGATTAAACTTTAATAGTGACTAAGCGATCTTGTGATATACATGGTGGCATTACGATTTTGTCGTGGAGCCTATCCTCCTGATGATGCTTCGGTTTCGGAGCGAAACGATCGTCGAGATTGTTGTGGTGGTGGGTGTGTGTGCTGCTTGTGTGCTTTGTTGCTGGTGGAGGAGCCTTGGGGTGCGTGTGGTGACTTGTCCTGTATGTATAAGGTTCGTAGATTTTGCCTGCTTCATACACATTAGCTTTGCATGCATTCGCTTAACCCGTGCGGATTATAGCGAGATGGTTTTGTTATAGTGCCTGTTATATCTATATATATTATATACTTATCTATATATATACTTATTATAAAATGAAGTCCCCAAAGCTGTCTGTCTGTATGTAATCGATTTTCTCAAATTCTACTGAACGGATTTTAGTACGGCTTTTTATTTAAAGGTAGTGCAATTCCTCCGAAAGGTTTAGGTTAGTAGCACATAACCGTTTCATGTAAATTGAGTTCGTCGGTGAGAGGTCGTTTTACAACAATTTTTAGTGGGGTTAGTAACAAACCGGTGTCGATTGTAGTTTAGAGGGGGAATAGGTGTAAAAAGCGGTGTAGGGTATCAGGGAGTCAGTCCCATGCCGAGACTCGAGCGACTATAACATTCGAAACACTGAATTTCACGCGGGCGAAGCCGCACGTATTTCTAGTATTATATAAATTTTATAATGTTATTTGATATTTATTATTGACTTATCCTTTGCACTAATGCCATAACATTATCATTCGTTCTTGCGGGTATAGCCGAAAATCGGCGCCTAGCTTGACGGACATACGCTAATCATCCATCAAATTGACGCTAATTCTCTGGAAAATTCAGGTTGCTTACGAATCGTTTTCGCTATTTCCCCCCAGGACTCGCGAACGTTCGCGTTCATCGGTTCATTCAATATATAAACGGACGTATCGTGCATCTCGACGTTCAGTTTGCGAATAGCGATCAAGAGCGAATAAAGAAGCGAATAAACGTGAAATAATAATGACCTCGACTTTCTTATTGGACGGACTGTATAGAAACTGTAAGTAGTAAGTTAATGGTGAAAAGTTGAATAAAGTGTTTTTAACGAGTCACCAGGTATTTTCATCCAAATCCAGGGGGTACGCAACAATATTATAAATCATCCAATTAAACGAAACAATGCCGTGTGGTATCCGGCCGAGTAGAATAGACCACCCTCATTACTTACCGAGGTGTCGTAAAAGGCGACTTAGGTAAGTTGACACACCGTGTGGTATCCGGTTGAGTAAAATAGACCACCCTCTTTCTTACCGTGGGATCGTAAAATACGACCAAGGTAAGTTGACGTCAGGCAGGCGGCCGGTCGTAAAATAGGTAACCAAATCATGTGACAACATGTTTGTAACATGTTGTGCCGACCTCACTTAGAGTGGGATAAGGGCAGGAGAATGATGGTCCAATTAAACGAAATAGTTTCGGTTAATTCCAAATATAATTATACCTTTTGTCATTTTAATTCTATTCAGCATCTCTCTAGTTGTAAAGAACTTTTGGTAACGAGAGCGTTGTAAATTAGTACTGTTACAAGAGTTCTGGGAGAAATTCTATTAGGGAAGTAAAGTTTCAACTAGTTATTACTTTGTTGTACGAACTAAGCAATTATTTAGTTTCTAGGTTATTTGTCTAGAAGTTACTTAAAGTTTAGTTTATTATGTACATCGATAAATGCTAGATTGGCCCGTTGGCGCAGTTATCAGACTTTACGTTCAGTTGCGTGGGACTCGGTTGCAATTCCCGGCGAGGGCCAAAATTTTCTATAAACAATCTATTGGATCTTCGAGTCTGGGTGAAAACACGGCTTGTTACTAAAAGTTTTAACAGAAGTACGCATTGGTACCAGCCATATAATGTATAATGTAACGGATTGTATATAACTTAAAGAAGTTGGGTTGATAACGACTAAAGTTATATGGGGGATAAGGAAGATAAGGTGTGATAAATACACGGCGGACCATGTAACTCCAGTCACAGGTTCGGATCCCGGACGAAAACAATGAGTTTTCCGCATAAAACTTTATATACTTATAATGTGTATATCAAAATATAAAAAAAATTATATCATTTTATTTTTGTAGATGATATTATCATCTATATTTATAATTATAAATTATTACTTTCGGGTACATACCACGGTAATTTGTTTTTGATTCGCCGATATTTCGACCCAGTTGCATGGATCGTGGTCACGACGGAAAAATCAAAATCAAAAAACGGTCAAATTACCGTGGTATGTACCCGAAAGTAATAATTTATAATTATGTCTTCAAACCACGAATATTCAAGTATAAAATCATTAATCTATATTTATTATTATTATTATTATTTTCTTTCCTATTTTCTTATGAACTCGTATTATTGTACACTGATCGTTTGTTTCTTTTTTTTATACTGCAAACGCTTCTCATAAAATTTTACTCTTCTTTCAGTTTCTTATAGGTTGGCTGGAAGAGATCCCTTTATGGGATAAGTCCGCCTTTGTACGGTTTTTTATATACTTATAATATTTTTTTCTTTTAATTTTCTACTATGTAATAATTAGTTGTAATATTTTGTACAATAAAGATATAAACAACGACAACAACTTTTTGGCCTAATTGATATTTGCAATTTATTACACACTTTTCGGTAAAGCTTTCATGTTACGTAAATTAACCTGCCAAGCATCCCACAGCGGGGATAGTTCTCATCTCTTCTTTTTATGAGGTAAAGGTTGGAATTCAGACCCACCCTAAAGCATTAATGGCGACCACTAGTTTCCGTTTCCTCTCTCAGTAATATTTCACGGTTCGTCGCATTTTAATCCTGCTCAGAATCTTAACTGGGAATTGGTGGAAACTATTAGAATGTTAATGATGTTACACGGGGAGTTTGTTGACGGAAATTAACTAGGTATGTATATATAGTAGGTATACCGTGTGGTATCCGGCTAAGTAGAATAGACCACCCTCATTTCTTACCGAGGTGTCGTAAAAGGCATCTAAGGTAAGTCGACCCGCCGAGTGGTATCCGGCTGAGTAGAATAGTCCACCCTCATTTCTTACCGAGGTGTCGTAAAAGGCATCAAGATAAGTCGACCCGCCGAGTGGAATCCGGCTGAGTAGAATAGACCACCCTCATTTCTTACCGAGGTGTCGTAAAAGGCATCTAAGGTAAGTTGAACCACCGTGTGGTATCCGGTCAAGTAGAATAGACCACCCTCTTTCTTGCCAAGGTGTCGTAAAATACGACTAAGGTAAGTAGGCGTCAGGCAGGCGGCCGGTCGTAAAATACGTAGCCAAATCATGTTGTGCCGACCCCACTTGGAGTGGGATAAGGGCAGGAGGCCTGATGACGTATATATAGTGGGCAGATATAGCTTGTTAACCGTAGTGGTAAAAACACGGGAATATATTGAAAGTATTCTTTGTTCAATTGAATTTCTAAACAAGTGCCATTCTAAACAATTTTTGGATCGCCAAAAATTGTTCCTTCCGAGAAGAGCCAGGAAGAAACTCGGTTTTTCCTCTTTTCAAAATATATTTACAATTCAGCATTGCTCTCTTGTGCACGACCGAAGAGTTACTAAATCCTTATATTTTATCAAATTGAAATAGAAAATATTTGTTATTAAAATAAAAATAAATAAACAGGTGCTTTTGAGTCATTAAATTTGCTACTGGTTTGTAATATTGCCTCCACCGAGAAGAGTTAGCAAGTAATTCAGCATCTGCTCGTTTCAAAATATAATTCTTATGACTTATTAAAATTCGATTCGATTCGAAAAAAAAAATTCAAGCTGTGATAGCCTAGCGGTGAGACCGTGCGACTCTCTAGAGACGACATAGGTTCAAACCCCGGGCAGGCACCAATGAGTTATTCTATTAAAACTTATGTGTCTATTTGATAATTGCAATTTATCACACGCTTTTCGGTGAAGGAAAACATCGTGAGGAAATCTCTAAGAATTCTAGGGATATGTGTAACCTAGCAATCCGCAGTGGAGCAGCGTGATAGGTCTTAGCTCCAACCCTTCTCTCCAAAAACGGAGAGAGGAGGCCTTAGCCCAGCAGTGGGCATAGTAACAGGCTGCTACTTTTACTTTATTAAAATTCTTCATTGCTGGCTTGCAAGAATAATGAATACCTATATCAGCGCATTTTTATCATTTACGTAATCCTCAATAGTATAGTAAGTAGGCTATCATTATTTTTATAATAGTTATGTTAAACTGCTATAATAGCAAAGGTTATCACAGGCATACGCTGGTAAAATACAGGTAAAGTTAAAAAAGCTTTTAGCAAAATTTAATGTCCCTACTGTTAACTGTCTGAAGTCAATCCTGGCAGCAACATCAGGTCATGCTTATCATAAACATGCATTGTCGTCGGGACTAGACCGATATATAAAATTTCAGCTCAATCGAACCCCCGGAAGTGGGTATAACTTGTAAGATTCTTCCTTCACATAGTACATATACATCAAGTTAAATAAAATATATAAATATTGACCTTTTTTGACATCCGAATGTAGGAATGGATCGATATGATTTAGAGATAGTGAAATAGTCTAAAACTTAGATAGGTCGCTTTTTATATAAATGCCGAAGACTCATCATCCCCCTACCCTTATCCCACTCTAAGTGGCGTCGGCACAACATGTCACACTATTTGGTTACGTATTTTACGAGCGGCCGTCTGCCTGACGTCAACTTACCTTAGTCGTATTTTACGACCCCTCGGTAAGCGAGAGTGTGGTCTATTCCACTCAACCGGATACCACACGGTGGGTCAACTTACCTTAGTCGCAATTTACGACACCTCGGTAAGAAATGAGGGTGGTCTATTTTACTTAGGCGGATATCACACGGCGAATAAATGCCGAAGACTGAAAATCTCAAAAAGGTCGCGGGGAGTTGCTGGAACCAAGTGGAATAAACAACTAGTCTATGGTTTCATATAAGTAAAATTATACGCTTCGACGCATTTTAATCACGTTTAGTTTCTCAGTTGAGAAGTTGTGGCCTCCAGCGAAGTTGTGCATGATTGTAATCTTACAACAACTCCCATGTGGAATTCTGTTGGGTAAATAATCTAACTTAAATACATGTTACGCCTTTCATCGCCTTGGGAATTGTTGGTGAATAAAGCTGAAAATAAACATCAAGCTTTCTATCAAGAATTAAAGCCAATAAAATACTTTGTAGTTTTTAATTTCTTTCGTAAAACAAAATTTATTGATGCCGAATCGATGTCACCCTTCGTAAGTGTTAATCCAATATGTGATTTAAATATAATAAAGAAAAATAAATTGTTTTTTGATACTATATTCTTTTTATACCTCTGATAACCAATGTACTTTAATTGCAAAAGGTGACGAACGTACAAGATCTCGGTTAGGCCTGTCAAGACGCTTTGAGCATGTTTATTTGACATTATTTTGGTCAGAATCATAAAGAACTATTATATGTGCTATTCATATTTATATATGCGGAAATGGAACGTTAGATGAATGCATGAAACGGAATGCAGGTGAGCGTGTGAGCGCGACGGTATAAAAGGAGAGAAGGAGCGAGGAGAAAGGAAGAACGTACGGCGTAAGACGCCTAACAGACGCTTTTGGTGAGCCAATATCGATCGGTTTATCAAAGTAAAATAGTCGAAGCCACTGATATCAGCGCGATTATTCTTAAATTTTTTGGAAGTATAGACATTCTCGAAGACTCGAGAAATGCTTATATAGCTATAGTGTTGAGGGTTCCATGGAGATCAAAGTTTGGGATAAACCATTTAACCAATTTATACGGCTATCCAACCGGTTGTCCGTATAAATTGGTTAAATGCACTATTGCTCAAAGCTGTAGAATAGCTATTAATTACATGCTGCATCATTGGCTGTAAATGAGGACGTTGTTGCATTGCTTACCAGTTAGGTACCGTCAGGGATTTTACTTCCCTGAGAAATAGAAAGTACTGCGCAATTGCAGAATACAGTTGTTACCAATAAAAAATCTTAGAGTACCAGTTAACCGTAGTGCCGTACAAGAAGGTTAATACGCGTCTTCATAATTTATTGCCTGCACTACTCTCTTACGTCTAGGAGATAAATGTCCTAGCTCCAACTTGTCTTCATATATCTTACGGCCGAGAGAAAAGATATAAATGTAACTCGTTATCTTTGACAATACATTTTATGGAGATAGAAAATTGTTTGAAACGTTGAAATGATAAATGTAAAATATATATGGGTTGGGGAGTATTATTTTCACGAATTTCTTGATAGTAACGTAATAGTAAAAAAATTAAGTCTCTTAGTATTGATATACTAACTGCTCAGCAAATACATCTTATCTTCATTTTTTGAGAGAAGGGTTAGAGCTAAGCCCCACCCTGTTGGAAAGCCTATTGGTAGGTTACACATATCTGATTTCTGGAAAATAAGCAGGCTTTTTCACAATGTTTCCTTTACTGAGAAAAGTGTCATAAACTGCAAATATTATTAATAAGAATCAATAATTTAAGATGGTGTTGCGTGGAAATCGTTAAATATATATGTATGTCTTACGACGGTTGGTAAGATGATTCCTGACCTACTTTCTTTGGTGAGAATAGACCCAATAGCTTAAGATCCACGTAACTCCAATGTGGATCGGTAGATTTCTTAAATCCCACGAACTATTCATAGATATTATGGGTTTCCTCGCAATCTTTTCCATCATCTAAAACCGTGAGAATTGTGAGTGAACTGAATTTTTCATAGAATCTATCAGGGTTGCGTACCGGGTAGGGGGTTATAAGCTGTGATAGCCCAGCGGTGAAACCATGCGACTCTTTCGAGGGGTTATGGGTTCAAAAAAAATGTGTCTAATTGAAAATATCGTGAGGAAACCTGCAAATTTCTAGAGAATTCAGGGGATATGTGTAACCTACCAATCCGCATTGGGGCAGTGTGGTGGTAGGTCTGAGCTCTGATCCATCTCTCCAAAAACGGAGAGCGAAGGCCTAGCAGTGGGATAATAAATGGCCGTTACTCTACTACCAGGGTTTGAACTAGCCTGGTGCCATTCTTTGCCTATCACAACTCTGAGTTGGTTGAAATATATCTAAGGATTCTTGTTCAAATTTGCTGCAAAAGCGATCTCACAGACACGCATTTGTCAATGTATCAGAAAAGTACAGCTTGTAAGGTTGCTTTACTTTTAAAAACGTCGCACACCTAATGTACAGGATGAATTTTCTAAAACGCTATGTGAATTTAAATCAAAGGGTGCGCTTAAAAGCCGCGACGGAGTTTTAAAATTTCCGTGAGAAAAATAAAGAAAAACAACTATCTTGCACTCGGTAGAAGCCATGCACTCTCAGTGTTTGAGTAGCTGATATAAAATTCAGCCGTGCAGAGGGAATTTTAGGAAAAAAAGAGGAAGGAGTTTACTTAAAAATTCCCGCTCTCTAAGTAAACTGCAGTGCAGGTTTGTAATTACGAATGCATAATCCACTTTACTTAAGTAGCGACCAATGACTGTTTCAAGATCAAAGTAAACAGCTCATTAGATAAAATTGTGTGACAAACATTGAGTTAGTGTAATATAGTGATAGTGTGGTGTTAGTGCTACTTAAAAGAACACAAGAACAAAGTCTTCTATAGTAAAAAAGAATAAGATAAGTCAATGGACCTGTTCTTAGATATTAGTTAATTTATAAATCTAGGTTAATATAAAGTTGCTTATTAGCAATTATAGCTAGATCGTTACATCAATAAAGTACATACTACCACCATTCTGGATGTACTTTATAATAGTACAAAAAACAAATAAACTATTGCACATATAACGTAATGAAAATAGTATAGTGCTATAATTTGTGATAAAATATATGTAATGATAAATGTAGTTTTACTATCCGTTCTCATGCTTGATACTTGCAGAATTATTTATAACTCATCCACTACCCACTAGCAATAACACAACAATACGCAATCTCATCACTAACACAATCTCAAAAATCTTTTAGCCCCGAAACCGAAGCATCATCAAGAGATAGACTCCACGACAAAATCGTAAAGCGACGCATCAATAAAGCGAGCAGAATCATATAGTAATAAGTTTAACCCCCGCCGTTTATTTTGCCTTCGAACAAGCAAACGGAAATGTTACTAGTTCCTACTTGTAATTCATTAGTGTCTGTCCGGGGCATGAACCAGCGATCTCCGTTTTTATAAAAATTCGTGTCACAATATATAAATAAGAAAATCATCATCATCATCCTCCTGTCCTTATCTCACTCTGAATGAGGTCGGCACAACATGTTATAAACATGCTGTCACATGATTCGGTTACGTATTTTACGAGAGGCCGCCTGCCTGACGTCAACTTACCTTAGTCGCAATTTACGATACCTCGGTAAGAAAGAGGGTGATCTATTCAACTCAACCGAATACCACACGGTTGGTCGATTTACCTTAGTCGCCTTTTTAGACACCTCGTTAAGAAATGAGGGTAGTCTATTCTACTCAACCGGATACCATACGACGGATATAAATAAGAAAATAAGGTGCCGAAATGAATTTGTAAAAAATATAGTTACTACATAATGTTTGTATTACACAAGTTTTACAAAACCGTACAAGTGCCTACAACTTTTGCTATTTCCAAAACTTGATATTTTAATTTGTTTGTTTTATAAGGTTTTAATTTGCTAAATTACTTTTCTTTGTAATGTTTTAAAGTTAGTTGGAGTTGCGTAAAGTCAACTTTGATCCGTGAAGAAATATTTTGCAATTAAAAATCTTTGGATATTTCGGTAATTTACAAATTTCATTTTTTCATTGAGACCGCCGTGTGGTATCCGGCTGAGTAGAATAGACCACTCTCATTTCTTACCGAGGTATCGTAAAAGGCGACTAAGGTAAGTTGACGTCAGGCAGGTGGTCGGTCGTAAAATACGTAGCCAAATCATTTTACAACATGCTTATGTTGTGCCGACCTTACTTAGAGTGGGATAAGGGCAGGCGAATGATGATTATTTCATTGAGATTTATATGAATTTAAATATTTTATATTTCATATACGTCTCTTAAAATTGCAGTATAGAGTACGATATTGAAATAAGTGTTGAAATTATCCGTTCATGAAAAATCCGTTCGTTAGTTCGTCGATCATTTAGTTTTTTTTTTCTTTATTTAATTTAGGGACTTTTATATAATATGTTTATGCCAGTCCCATTTTGGCAAATACCACAATGTAGGCAACGTGTTTAACGGCATGTGTCCAGATCTAAGCCTGTGAGCAGTAATAATAATATTTCTAGAAATATTACAACCAGAAAACCATGGAATATGATGAGACTCACACTGTATCGTTTTGTACCAAATACCTTTCTCTAATGATACTTTATTAAAATATAATTTCCACAGATCTCGACATTTTCTTTATACTTTGGCAAAAATTTTGATTATTTAGTTAAAGGAACTTATTTCAATTTCAAATTTACTTATGAAACTAACATGTATAGGAAGGGGAATTCAGAAATATATTTCATGTTAAATCGAGGTTCATTGGGGGATAGAATGCCGGTTGGACGTCGAGTAACACCCGATAAAATATTTGTTCAACTATGGACCGAATGTTGACGAATTGGGATATGTTAATATGGATAAGACTTATTCTAACTAAAAAAAAAGGGATATGAATATCAAAAAAATTAACGAAACACAAAATATTTCTATAGTTGGAAATATATTTAAGTTATCATTTTATTCCATGCAGCCGGATACCACACGGCATTTACCTTAGTCGCCTCTTACGACACCTCGGTTAGAAAGGAGGGTGGTCTATTCTATGCAGCCAGATACCACACGGCATTTACCTTAGTCGCCTCTTACGACACCTCGGTTAGAAAGGAGGGTGGTCTATTCTATGCAGCCGGATACCACACGGCATTTACCTTAGTCGCCTCTTACGACACCTCGGTTAGAAATGAGGGTGGTCTATTCTATGCAGCCGGATACCACACGGCATTTACCTTAGTCGCCTCTTACGACACCTCGGTTAGAAAGGAGGGTGGTCTATTCTATTCTGCCGGATACCACACGGCGATCAATTATATACCATGCAATATCATGGCATATCGTGAAATGCACCGCACTAGTGGTTATAACCATTGAAATAATAGTTATAAATAATATATGTAACCTACCAACCCGCATTGGAGCAGCATTGTTACTTTACTTTACAGGCCGTTACTTTACTATTATTTCATGTTACATTACCATCACAATTAAGTGACTTTGAAAAATGAATGTAACTCAAATTTTTCTAATTATTTACATTCATTATAATACTCAAATTACCAAAAATTTCTAAAGTTTAGTTCCTTTCAAAATAAAAATCGTATCTTTTTCCCATTCTTAACATATTTGTGTCATTGATATTTTAATATAATACAAATACATTTGCAGGTATCTGCTATATTTTAGATAAACGTGTAAAACATCATACATGCAATCAAAAGATGTGTTTTTCAAATTAAATAAAAATTTAATGATTTATAGTCATATCTCTATAAGGCTAACGCAACTGCATTGATCGATAAATGTAAAGCAGTCGGTCGCGAGCCTCTGAATATTAGATCAGAATTGGAAAAGAGATTTTTCTTATTTAGGTACTAAGTAGTCGGTCTTTATACGTTACGCCTTGTAGACGCACAATCGAGTTGATATCTATGTAAATGTTTTTTCTTTCACCTAAATAAAATCGAAATCACGCACCATCGCCTTCCCTTGGCTCCATCCGGTACAATGATCGAAGTAACAATTCTGTTGACTACAATCCAACACTAGGCACAAATGGTATAAAGTTTTCAGTTTACTTTAGCTGCATCTCTCAAGTCGTGAACATTGAATAATAAAAATTCGGCAGGCTTCATCCTGGCAAGCTTGCTGTTTAATATTTAGACCTACATACGGTTGCTTACATTTCTCGCAAGATGCATCTTCTTGCAGTGCCTTTAAATATTTATACGTTACGTATGAACCTCGCAGATATAAAGTAATATTACAAGGACCTTGCTCTGAAAAATTCTAGTTAATATGGCGTGAACGTGGCAACACTAAAAACGTGTCGGAAGTAAGTCATTATTATTGTGTTTTATTTCGAATTTCCTTAAGATTTTTCTCATACAATCCCATCATATTGATAATTGAAACAAAGCAAATAAATTGTCCCATATAAACAAATAAATATATACACACGGTCACGGACACTGTATATACACGGTCGTCCATTACGAAAGTAAGTCACTTAATACTTGTGTTATGGGTGACAGACAACTGGTGAATATACTACATATATAATTTTAAATACATACTTATATACAAAGCTGTCATAGACTAGCCGTGAGACAGTGCGACTCTCTAGAGACAACATGGGTTCAAACCCCGGGCAGGCACCAATGAGTTTTTCTATTAAAACGTATGTGTCTAATTGATTGCAATTTATCACACGCTTTTCGGTGAAGGAAAACATTGTGAGGAAACCTGCATATCTCTAGAAAATTCTAGGGATATGTGTAACCGACCAATCCGCATTGGAGCAGCGTGGTATGTCTTAGCTCCAATCCTTCTTTCCAAAAACTGAGAGAGGAGGCCTTAGCCCAGCAGTGTGCACAGTAACAGGCCGTTACTTTACTTTTTTTTACTTATATACATACACGATACGAATAACCAACAAATTGTTTATATAAAATGTTCACCCTCGGCGGGAATCGAACCCGCGACCCGCGGAACTGAAGGCAGGGCACTAACCACTGCGCCAACGGGCCAGTCAATTGTCTTATATATTTTAACTCTTTATAATATAAGTATGAAAATGGATTTTGAAATAATTTTAGTTATATCGCAATATAGGCAAGTTCGTTATGAGGTAGTTATTATTAGGTTTGACGTTTCGGCAGATCGTATGCACTGTGGTCATTAATTGACTGACTAAAGTAGTCCGCCAAAGGTCTATTTTTGTAAATAACGTTAAACCCAAACAAAATACCATTGAATTCTTCACACTTTACGTCACCAAACATCCTATGTATAGTGTTTCAGGCAATAAAACACCCTATATATAGTGTTTCAGGTAATAAAACGGAACATAAAGAACTGGGTCGCTTTCAGATAAATATTCAAAGGCTACGCCATATGAGGCAAACGAATTCTACAACTTCACTATTTGCATTTCAAAATGTTCCAGTATATATAAATACCTAAAAGCATTTTTATTTACATTTCTCTATTTACTTTATCGTGGATTCATCATCATTCTGCTGCCCTTATCCCACTCTAAATGAAATCGGCACAACATGCTATAAACATGTTGTCACATAATTCGGCAACGTATTTTACGACCGGCCGCGTGCCTGACGTCAACTTATCTTAGTCGTTTTACGAAACCTCGGTAAGAATGGGAGTGGTCATTTCTACTCGCCTTGATACCACACGGCAGGAGGACTTATCTTAGTCGCCTTTTACGATACCTCGGTAAGAAAGAGGGTGGTCTATTCTAATCAGCCGGATACCACACGGCGCGTCAACTTACTTTAGTTACTTTTTACGACACCTCGGTAAGAAATGAGGGTGGTCTATTCTACTCTACCAGATACCACACTGCGGGTCAACTTACCTTAGTCGCCTCTTACGACACAATGATAAGAAATGAAGGTGGTCCATTCTACTCAGCCAGATACCACACGGTGGGTCGACTTATCTTAGTCGCCTCTTACGACACAATGGTAAGAAAGAGGGTGGTTTATTCTACTCTACCGGGTACCACACGGTGCGTCGATTAATCTTAGTCGCCTTTTACGATACCTTGGTAAGAAATGAGGGTGGTCTATTCTACTCAGCCAGATACCACACAGTGGGTCAACTTACCAGACCGACTTGTACTCATCTTACGAGAGTACCTGAGTAATCGCACCTTTCGGTATCGCATAGACGGCACTTTATCGTCTCGCCGCACAATTCGTGCTGGTGTCCCTCAAGGATCTGTGCTGGCACCCTTATTGTACTCGCTTTACACGAGTGACATTCCACGGGCGCCTATCAAAGAGCGTACACATCTTGCCCTTTTCGCGGATGACACCGCTGTATTTACCACATCCCGCCGACCTCAAGTAATAACTAGACGTCTCCAGAAAGCGGTAGACAGCCTCGGACGCTGGTTCCGCCAATGGAGAATCAAAATAAACCCGGATAAAAGTGCAGCCATGCACTTTATCGGTAATCGCTTTCGATCTCACATAGACACGCCTACGGAAATTTCCCTTTACAATACACCGATTAACTGGCAACAGAAAGTCAAGTACCTAGGTGTCACCTTTCAACCTTCCATGACCTTCCACGAGCACATACACATAGTCTGCAATAAGGCTGCGTATGTCATGGGACGACTTTATCCGATGTTATGCAAGAAAAGTAAGATGTCGCTCCGCAACAAAGTGACACTCTACAAAACTTGCATAAGACCAATAATGTCCTATGCGAGCGTTGCGTTTGCGCACGTTTCAAAAGTCAGATTGCTGAGGCTCCAAAGACTACAGAACCGATTTATGCGGACAGCCACTGGTTGTCCGTGGTTCATGCGGAACGTTAACCTCCATAGAGACCTCGATCTCCCTACCATTACTCACCTCTTTAAACGTTTTTCGAAATCTTACTTCGAGAAATCTGAGGTACACCCGAACCCCCTGATTTCAGTTGCTTCTACCTACATCCCAGTTAGGTCCGCCCATCGAAAATATAGGCGTCCAAAAAGCGTCCTGTATGACCCCGACGATCAAATAACGATCGCCAACACAGAAACACGTAATACACACACACAGCGTCTTCGCCGGCGAAGACGAGGTCCCAGTTTTCTGACGTCGGTCGGTCGTGGCTTCTCGCCACCCTTCCGACGCCGCAATGACTAATCTAAGTCATACCATCAACCCTCCACTACACGTCGCCCTAAGCCGTGGTCCGGCCTCACAGGAGGCACCCTTAGGACGACGTTCCCCGACTTAAGTAGAGCTTCTGCGCTCTACTCCCTGCATTTCGCAACTTCGGCGATGCTTCTGCGCTCGCCCGTCCCGCCCGGTGACGCTGTAAAAGCCATTAGGGCTAACAGCATACAGTCAGTTCGAAAAAAAAATGGGTCAACTTACCTTAGTCGCCTTTTATGACACCTCGGTAAGAAATGAGGGTGGCTATTTTTCCCAGCCAGATACTAAGGCGGGTCGACTTACCTTAGTCGCCTTTTATGACATCTCAGTAATAAATAAGGATGGTCTATTCTACTAAGGAGGATACCACACGGCACTATAATTTTATTATTACTTTTCTAATCATAGATAATGATTGGCGAGTATCGCCGAGTGGGCCTTTGATCGTACTTGAGTTTTAACGTTTTTAATTACTGATTATGAAGATGGGTTATAAGAAATCACCTTAGTCAATCAATACATTCAATAATAAGCCATTACTCATTTACTTCTTACCCAGTACTGTAATTTCAATAACATTAAAGTCAAGTAAAAATTTAATGCAGAAAAAGTTAATGGTCCATAGCGAAATATTTAAATGGAAATTTGAATTTTTCAAATTATAAAATACACCCAACCAACCGCTGTTGGAATTTGAATTATTTACATAATTACGAATACAGAACGGTATTCATTTAAAAATGAAATTTGTTTTAGAATTATGCAAATTGAATGAAAGGTTAAATTATAAACGGTTCAACGAGATCAAAAAATATGCGCCTTTTAAAATTTAAAAGCTTAATGAAAGTAGAAAAGAAAAAAAAAAGTTAAATGAAAAGAACAAAAAGGTAAAGTTGTGCACACTAGTTTTTTAGATTAGAGAAAGAAAATTTAATCAAATTAAAAAATATAGCGGAGCGTAAACTTAATTTCTATTATGCAATGTATATTATAAAATTACATATATATATTGTAATAGTATATACACGTACGCTCTATATTTAGCATTACATAGATAAAATAAATACTTATATATGGAACAATAACTCGCCGTGTGGTATCCGGCAGAATAGAATAGACCACCCTCATTTCTTACCGAGGTGTCGTAAGAGGCGACTAAGGTAAGTTGACCTCAGGCAGGCGACCGGTCGAAAAATACGTAGCCAAATCATGTGACAACATGTTTGTAACATGTTGCGCCGGCACCAGTTAGAGTGGGATAAGGGCAGGAGGATGATGATGATGATATATGGAACAATAACAAGGAAATAATTATATTATGGGTGACAGATAACTCGTATATAGATATCGCGCCCTTGGTATTTAAGTGAGCTAATTAATAATTAGGCTTTACTGAGTTATTTACATTGTAAATCCTTATTTCAATGCCATCTATGACATCACGTTACAAACTTCAAACTATTATTATTACACGCTACAATTCGACGCCATTCTTTTCGGACTGCAGCCTTCATGGTACATTTATGAAGAGGGCCGTCAGGGCCGCGTGGTCTTGTGCCTATATTCCCCTACATTACAAGGCGTTCTACCCGACTTTAGTAGGCCCGACTTTAGTAGAGCTTCTGCGCTCTACTCTCTGCATTTCGCAACCTTAACATTGCTACTGCGCTCTCCCGTCCTGCCCGGTGACGCTATAAAACCCGTCAGGGCTACAGCATACAGTTCGAAAAAAAGTATCTCCGACAAGACACGTGTCTGAAGAAAGTGAGAATACGAACTTGAACGATGGACGATAGACGCTGCTTGATGACGAGATGCCGAAAGATGTACTCGTCAGTTCTTAATTCAGAAAAATTAAAAATTAATTATTAATAAATGATTCTTAGTACTAAATATTATAAAATATAATATAGGCCGTGTGGTGTCCGGTAGGATAGAATAGACCACCTTCCTTTCTTACCGAGGTGTCGTAAGAGGCGACTAAGGTAAGTGCCGTGTGAGATCCGGCTGCATAGAATAGACCACCTCATTTCTTACCGAGGTGTCGTAAAAGGCGACTAAGGTAAGTTGACGTCAGGCAGGCGGCCGGTCGTAAAACACGCAGCCAAATCATGTGACAACATGTTTGTAACATGTTGTGCCGACCCCACTTAGAGTGCGATGAGGGCAGGAGAATGATGAGTACTGAATGTAAAAATCTGAGCTTCCAAAAGTAAAATGTTAACAAACATTCACCTAACTTAATCTTTGCGTCGCTAGTACAAAGAACAACGCTTTCAAATGTCGACTTTACCGGGTTGTAAAAGGCTTTTACTAGCTCCGGCGCATTAAACAGTTATTCTTAAAAGCTACGTACTCTAAAAGCTATCTTGGAAAGTCTTGTTCTTTAATTTCCTGGTTTTTCTTTTTGATGGTAGTCCCTACTTTGCGAGATTTGAGAAATAAAACTCCAAAGTAATTCAATAATACTATTTCGCTAAATTCTACTTTGACTGGCCTATTACATTAGATGGTAGTGACCCTGCTTTCAGCTCCGAGGGTCTGAGGTTTGATTCCCGTGGACCACCATTTTCTAAATACAATTTATTTTTCAAAATTTCAATATTAGAAAAAAATTGTGACACGCTGATTTTAACGCGGGCGAAGCCGCTGGCACAGCTACGAAAAGTTACAAATACAAAACTATGTTTGTTTGTCTTTAATTTAGGGACGAATGAAAGAAATTATCACGGTGATGATTAGTATACAGACGCTGGGAGAGTGACAAAAGCTACTTTGATAGTATTTTTCAAGGTTACTTTTAGCACTGTCGAAGGTTACTTTTCTTGCACTTTCAAGTTGACTTTTCAGGGTTACTTTTCTAGTACTTTTCAATTTTACTTTTCTGTTACTTTTATTTTTTAAGGCTATCATGGTAAAGTGCAAGGATGCGAATTGAGGGGCAGAACTGGATTAATTTAATATTTCTAAGGTGCAAAAGTAATAACAAAAATTTGTATTATGGATCTCCGCAAAGTAACGCCTAATTCTATAAATTATTTCAATGGTGGTTAAATGTGCAAATAAAAACTTTATTCAAATATTCAAAATAAGCACAAAGAATGGTTAGGAAACAGGAATTGTTGTCAAGTTTAACTTAACAAAGGATGGTCAGGAAAGCAGTTAATACGTTGCAATGCAATTTATCGCCTGCGCTTGTTCGTTTAGAAGATATACGCGTTCGCTCACATACATATATCTTAAATGGTCAGGAAAATATATTATAAAGTCTCTGTAACGATTTAATTGAAAGTCCTTAAAGGAAAAATCCTTTTCTTAGCTTTTACACTCCTTTGGAAAGTAGGTTTTTTGTACAAAGCACTTTTGTTCCCCTTCTACATTAGCTGTTTTAGTAAAAGCCTTTATGGCTTACACGTTGAAACTTGATTCTTACTAAGATTACCAAGAGCAAGTAAAACCAAACCACCAAGCACTTTAATGAATAACCTGCATTAGAGGTAATTTCTATATATTAAATTACCTGTAGAGATTTCGCAATGTTGCCAGTTTTACAATGGCGAATAGATTCAAATTGAAATGTTAAAGGTAAAAAAGTAGCGGCCTGTTACAATCCCACTGCTGGGAGTCCTCCTTTCTCCGTTTCTGGAGAGAAGGGTTGGAGCTATGGCCTACCACGCTGCTACAATGCGGATTGGTGGGTTACACATATCTCCAGAATTCTCTAGAAATATGCAGGTTTCCTCACGATGTTTTCCTTCACCGTAAAGCGTGTGATAAATTGCAATTATCAATTAGACACATGAGTTTTAATAGAAAAACTCATTGGTGCCTGCCCGGGTTTGAACTCGTGTTCCCCTTTATCGTGGGCTATCACAGCTTGTTGAATGTTATGCTTGAAATGTTAATTTTATATTTATTCAAGTCTACTTTTATTAGCACCACATTGTCCCACTGGCTTGGCTTTCTTCTCCTTTTTTTGGAGAGCTCAGATAATACTACTGTTAAAATTGGTGGGTTGCACATACCCCCATATATTGTCTAGAGTTGTCTCTCAACCTTATTTGTCCCATGCCCCAACTTAGCCTTTCTAAAATGCCTTTTTCTTATGCTCCCCTATGTAACATCCATAATCTATAATATAAAAAGAAATATTTAGTCTCTTGAGAAACTTAACTAATTTGGAAAAAGGAATATTTAGGAAGAAGGATTTGTTTTTTTCTTTAAATTCGGTACCGTAATCTATCCTTCCATTTAAATGGCCCGGCTGAGATCCGGCCTCACAGAAGGAACTCTTAAGGTGACGTCCCGAATATGCCGGGAGCCTTGCTCGAAACTCGCACATCAAGTATTACTCCCGACAATCCTTCTGCGCTCGCCAATCCTCTCATTAGTTAGCATTAGTTAGTGTTCGAAAAAAAAAAGGCTAAATTCGTGTCGACATTTTCTTTCTTTCTCAGAAAGGCGTTTGATTAATGGCAAAAATTAATAAGGGAATATGAATATAAGTTTCAACTGAAAATCATACTTTTACGCCTTTTCAGGAGCGAAGCGGGCCTTCTTAGTGAGATTAGAACATTCTTGCTTCATAAACAATTTTAAGAGATTTTAACGCCATACGTCACGAAGTCTTAGTATTTGCAACCCTATCCCTATTCACCTTAGAAACGCATACGCAATAGTATTTAGTAGAAATACTTATGCATTTAAATTAAGAAAATAATAAACTTATAGCACCGCAATGCGTTCTCACGTAGCATTAAGCTTCGAATTTCAGTTGGTACACAGATGTGACATTTTTGGCAGCATTCCCTTAACTGTGTATGCAAAACTTGAAAGTACTGCTTGAACACTAGCAATTTACAAAATTAAGAAATCAATATATCATGCAATTATTTTTATCACGTCTACGCTTTTGTTTTTATAAATAAATAAATATATGGGACATTTACACACACGGTCGTCCGTCCCCAAAGTAAGTAACTTAATACTTGTGTTATGGGTGAGAGACAACTGGTAAATATATACATATATAGTTTTAGATACATACTTAAATACATATATACACTCAGACTCGAAGAACCAACAAATTCTAAATAGAAAATGTTGGTTTTCGGCGGGAATCGAACCGAAGACAGGGTTACTGCCAACTACGCCAACGGGCCAGTCATGGTTGTTTACCGCAATTATGTTTGCAAAAGTTTAAGTGTTAACAAACCCTCAATATGTATAATGTGTCACTGTTCCCGAAGGAATTAATGGATATTTTTAACTGGTATATTGTACCGATATATGAGCAATACACAATAATAATACGATATACAATGTAGCGCGGATTATAGCAAATTAATTTTGTTATTACTTTTGTATTATGGATCTCCGCAAAGTAACGCCTAATTCTATAAATTAAGTAGCATGTTGCTTCTTCTTTACACTTCGTACCACCATATATATTTAATTTTTTTTTACAAACATATCTCTCTCTATTCTACAACAGTAATAAGGAAATTATTTTGCTATAACTCGCGATAAAGTAAATAGAAAATATATGTTAAATGTTTAGTGGACTATCCGTTTTTCATAACCGATACATGCAGGATTCGTAAAAACACATGCACAAACCACCACCGCCCCAACAATACACAAGCACTACACACGTTCACTATCACAAACTCAACAATCGTTTTGCCCCGCAACCCCGCCCGCAACACACGACACAATCGCAAAGATTTTATAGAAAAATACTCGTAATTTCATTATTACTTTTGTATTATGGATCTCCGCAAAGTAACGCGGTATAATTCTATAACTTATCTATAAAATAGTAAGATTTATCGAATTTCGTGCAGTGCAAAGTCGTTTAACAGTTATACGCGTATACAATACACTTCGATTATTAATAATTCTTATTTATATATAAATGATTAAGAAAAGTCATCTTATTCGGGATTAATCGCAACGGACTTCCGAATAATTTTCATTTCCGTCATCCTCTTAGTCGCAGGTTCCTTAAGCTTTACTAAGTCTCCACTTTGAAATTACCTGAATCAAGTTTCTGAGTATAAATTTTACTCAAATACAATTTATGCTTAAACTAGGAAATGTATTTATGTTTCAGAGAACGTGTTTGAAAAGGAACTAAAATAGAAATGTATTTAATTAAGAACGTGAGGTTATTTACTGTATATTCTCTTTAATATTAAATTAAATTTTCAAATACAGAGTGGTATACGATATTCAGTTACCGGCACACCTCATTTATGTAGAATGACATAAAAAAACAGTCAATTCAGCCGAAATATTTTTTCTACAGGTATTATTTTACGTTTTTTTAAATAAACATAATCTATAAAGATCAACGACTGTACCCTATTACGGCACACAAAACGAAAGATAACTTTGACCTAAAAACTGAATAGTATGGTGCGAAGGAGAGAAAACAACAATGTTATTGTTTTCTCCTGTTTTTTGAAAGAGCGGCCACGTTAGTCAACCATTATTGACATAGCCAGATCTCAATTAATTATGTTTATTTTCTTCGAAGTTACATTTTTTAAAACTATATTTAAGAAGATTGAATTATGTCAAAGTTATTTATAACGTACAAATAATTAGTGCATTCGTTTAATGTCGGTATGTATTTTGATATGTAATGTAATATGTAATTTATAGGTATCATCCTGTATATTGTGAAACTAGCCCAGCGGTGAAACCGTGTGACGGTTCAAGGTTACGATTTCAAACCCCGGGCAGGCACCAATAACTTTTTCTATTGAAACTCATGTGTCTAATTAATAATTGCAATTTATCACACGTTTTTCCGCGCCGGAAAAATCGTAAGGAAGCCTGTATATCTCAAGAGCATTCTAGGGACATGTGTCCTACCAATCCGCATTGGAGCAGCGTGGTAAGTCTTAGCTCCAATCCTTCTCTCCAGAAACGGAGAGAAGGATTGGCTATAGAAAGGATTGTCTGTAATTGATAATTGTCATTTATCGCACGCTTTCTGGTGAAGGAAGACATCGTGCCGAAACCTGCATATCTAGCGAATTCTGGGGATATGTGTAACCTACCAATCCGCATTGGAGCAGCGTGGTATATCTAAGCTCCAATCCTTGTCTCCAAAAACGGATAGAGGAGGCTCATGCCCAGCAGTGGGATAGTAACAGGCCGTTACTTTTTTCTTATATTTTCTTTTATCGTGGATTATAGCAAAACAATATTTTTGCTACTATTGTATTATGGACCTCCGCAAAGTAGCGCCTAATTCTATAAATTATATGAAAAGCTTGCATTTGTACTCTTATTCAGGTATATTCAGTACCATTAATACCACAAGATGTGCAGGTAAATAAGCTCAATTTCATTAAATAATTTCAGCAGTACAGACACTTTGAATGCTAAAATCTTGAGAATTTCCTCGCAGACTGGACCGGAATTGAGATAAAAATCACCTGAGGAGCGTAAATTACTTTACATGGCATCTTTCAGACGATGGGATTCAGTTCGTTATATTTTATTCAGCGGAGAGCAGCTGTAATCCGTTCCGGAGAGATTTGGGAGCCGGTTTACATTGATGTCACACGATCTGTGGTTCCTAAAATATATTAGTAAATGAATAAATATATGAGCTTATAAATTATTTTACGCGAGCGAACTCGTTGGCCGACGCCAGATAAGTAAATGAATAAAGGGGGACACTTACACACATGGTCGTCCATCCCCAAAGTAAGTAACCTAATACTTGTGTTATGGGCGACGGACAACTATGCCGTGTGGTATCCGGCTGAGTAGAATAGACCACCTTCATTTCTTACAGAGGTGTCGTAAACGGCGACTAAGGTAAGTTGACCCACCGTGTGGTATCCGGTTGAATAGAATAGACCACACTCTTTCTTATGAAGGGGTCGTAAAATGCGACTAAGGTAAGTTGACGTCAGGCAGGCGGCCAGTCGTAAAATACGTAGCCAAATGTGACATCTTTGTAACATGTTGTGCCGAACCCACTTAGAGTGGGATGAGGGCAGGAGACAGGGAGGGCAAACTTAAATACAAATATTCACCCAGGCTCGAAGATCCAACAAATTGTTTATAGAAAATGTTGGCACTCGACGGAAATCGGACGCGCAACCCGCGGCGCTCAAGGCAGAATCACTACCCATTGCGTCATCAGGCCAGTCAAATTTATATAACAATTCATACTTTAACAAGACACCAAGGTTTGACGAAGAAGACACCGTTCTGCAAATGCCATCCCCACAGTAATTAAAAAAAATAGAAATAAAAAAAATGTGCTAGTTCTTCGAGTTTGGGTGTATATATCTATGTATAAGTGCATATTTATAATGTTATGACTATATATTTACTACCAGTTACTGTCACCGATAATACATGTATTAAGTTACTTTTAGGACGGATGGCCGTGTTTGTCAGTGTCCCATATATTTATTTATTTGATTTATAGAAGCAGGCGTTACTTTGCGGAATTCCATATTACAAGCACTACAAAATGTGCAAACACATTAGCTTTGCATGCATTCGCTTAGCCCGTGCGGATTATAGCAAGGTAGTTAGTTCTTTTAGTAGTAAAGTAAAGTAGCGGCCTGTTACAATCCCACTGCTGGGAGAATAGGCCTCCTCTCTCCGTTTCTGGAGAGAAGGGTTGGAGCTAAGACCTACCACGCTGCTCCAATGCGGGTTGGTAGGTTACACATATCTCCAGAATTCTCTAGAGATATGCAGGTTTCCTCACGATGTTTTCCTTCACCGAAAAGCATGTGATAAATTGCAATTATCGATTAGACACATGAGTTTCAATAGAAAAACTCATTGGTGCCTGCCCGGGTTTGAACTCGTGTTCCCCTCGAAAGAGTCGCACGGTCTCACCGCTGGGCTATCACAGGTCACAGTTCTTTTATAGTGCTTGATTTATTTATTTATTATTATATTACAAAGTTATTTAAATGCTGTCTGTCCCTTTCCGTATAGTCGTTATATAAACGGGCGTCCGAGAATATTAATACTGTTTAATCTTTATTAATGCCGTCCCCGAGATCTATAAGCTGCTAAAGGCGAGGACACTTTATAATGCAAGCTTTGAACAAGTATATATGTGTAATAATTTACACTGCACCTTAATTTTAGATTACATTACAAAGTAATTCTTTTGAGCTAAGATTTTAACACGTACTAGCCACTTAATAATTCTTAGAACGTTAATTTTGCAAGAATATGAGTATATTTTCAGATAAAATTGTCTCAATCGTTAATAAAATTTAAAGGAGACTGCCAAATTGGTTACCAAATTTCCACATTTATCAAAAGATTCTTAGTTTTTCTCCAAGATCTCTATAAATATATAATTTTTTTTCATTGGCTGTATAGCTTACAACCTTAAGCTCTGTGGAATCAAATAAAAAATATCACAATACATGTCAATTATTAGTCATTTGTTTTGTATTTCTTATCCAGTTATGAATGTTTTTTCTAGAATCATCTATTTTTGAAAAAAATAATTGATCATCTTTCACTACAATGATGATACCTTATTATACTCGTATTATAGTGAATATATTAATACAAATCCAAAATCGTTTTACATGTTATTATATTATTTATTCTGGCGGTCACCTTTTTATATGAAAATTTGTATAGTTAACTTCAATCGTCCACTAAAGTACGTTTAGTAATTTAGTAGCCCCAATTGTAAAGGACTGGTAGTAAAGTTCGGTTTTGTAGGTATGATTTTTAAATCCTCCTTTCAACTTGTGCAATTTGATAGGTACTCTAAATTTTCCCTTCTGCTTTAGCTATAAAATTGTCGAATTTATATATTAAATAGTTTATTATTATATTTTTATTACATTCTTATTTTAAACAGCCGATTACGTTAATCACCCTCTTTTTCTTCTTGTCTTTGGAAATAAGATATGGGTTGTTGGATGCAACCATTGAAGCCAAAATACACATTTAAATCGAATGATTTATTCTTAAAAGTCCACCTAGATAAGCTTATATTCTGATTAATTATAAAATTATAAA
The DNA here is from genome assembly GCA_947086505.1 of Morpho deidamia. Lineage (NCBI taxonomy): Eukaryota > Metazoa > Arthropoda > Insecta > Lepidoptera > Nymphalidae > Morpho > Morpho deidamia. The sequence continues at coordinate 10,885,127 of CAMTZC010000009.1, forward strand.
AAGATATTACTAGTCGATTTTTTCGATTCGAATGAAACTGTTTTTACAAATCGATTTATTTCAAAGGGTTTCTCCCTTGATTATTTGATTATACTAATTGATTATTTAATAATCGATTTCTTCCACCTCAAATCAAATCCCTATTATAAAATATTTGGCATAATAACATTAGGTAGTGTATTGTATTGTGTATACAATATAGTATGTAAATTTTTGCGCCAGGGATACACAATCATTTTACGTTTCTAAATTAAACGGTAAAATGTACTTTGAAAATTCCTTTTAAATCGCATACTCTTTGGTGCTTTCTTTTTCGGAAAGACTAATAGGGGCAGCCTTATCCCTAATGTAGACTAATGTGGAAGCTTTATTTTGAATTTATTTAAATTGAAAAGCTCGACTTTCGATAGGATTCAGGGTATTGAACAGCTTATTAAGAATTTACCGTTAATCTATAGTTATTTTGTTTAGTCAATTTTTGCGAAAATAAAGTGCATCCGGCATTTGACTGTTATTGTTTACAACATTTAAGTTTTTGATAAATTTTTTCAAAGCGGTGAGGTCGTGCTATTCTTGTCAGAATACCTTTTATACAAGCTTATACCTCTTCAACTTCGTTCGCTTAGACTGTAGTCTTGGAATAAACAGTGGCTTCTGTCACTCTTCAACCCTGCAAATATCTCCATCACAAAAATCAGATCGCTCCGGGAATACTGAGAGAGATTCATTGTTTTCTCGAGATCATAGTTAATTATTTTTTTGTAAATAACCCATATGACTTAAATGAAATATACATTAAAATAGCGAAGTTAAATTTATCCAAGAAATTAACACCGAAATATGTAAAATTTTTCTTAAAATAACTTTTTCGACTTAACGCAAACGGCGTATGCAAGTCTGTAAGTTAAAGAAATAGGTTCTATAAACTATTTCTTTTAAGGGAGCTGAAATCTCCAGATTTCACATATTTTATACATATCACAAGTTTCACGATATCGTAGAGTTCATATCAGAAGAAACAAGACAAATTATTGAGCCCTAATCACATTAACAGCCAAGTTTAGACGTGTTTAAGTTTAAGGACAGCATTAACGCCGTCAAAGGCATTAAAAGTTTGCCAAATTGATTATAGTTCTGTGATTAAACACAGTTAAGTTTAGAATCGCAGATAAACTCGTCATTATCGGTTTTTTTTAACATTAACTGTTAGATGGTAATTAAATTGTTAAACTATATTTATATAATGTAGATTTATTTTTACTATACGGACAGTCTGATGCTTCATAAGACTGAATTCTTCTTTACTAAAACTGGTACGGACTTTGTAAGCCAGAGATGTTCCGCAGAAAATCTGTTAGCTGAAGATGTGTATCTTACAGGGGCAGGCGATCGTTGGAAGTCTAAGTAAATAAATATATGGGATACTTAGACACACGGTCGTCCGTCCCTAAAGTAATTAACTTAATATTTGTGTTATGGATCAACAATTGGTAAATATATACATATATATGCATACTTAAATACAAATATACCCGTGTGCTATCCGGCTAAGTAGAATAGACCACCCTCATTTCTTACTGAGGTTTCGTAAATTACTACTGAGGTAAGTTGACGTCAGAGAGGCGGACGGTCGTAAAATACGAAGCCAAATCATATGATAACATATTTGCAACATGACATGCAAGCTGACCTCACTTAGGGTGGGATAAGGGCAGGCGGACTTAAATACAAATATACACCCAGTCTCGAAGAATCAACAAATTGCTTATAAAAAATGCTGGCCCTTGGCGAGAATCGAACGATCCGCGGAGCTTAAGGCATGGTCACTGCCAATTGCGCCAATGGGCCAGTCAAGAGTTTAAGGGCTTGGAATGGTGACCCGAGAAAATTCGCAGGCGATCCTGGGACCGAATAGATCAATATCATTGCCATGATCTATGTCCAATCATACACATTTGAGGAGGGAGGGCTCTATGTTTATAAAACTAATATGAATTTGGTAAAGATGACTCGTATGTTGACGAAAACAGACTTTTTGTTTTACATGTAGTGTGAGATGAACAGTTTTTTATTAATCTAAGCTGTACGAGCGGCTTCGCCTGCGTGGAAAACAGTGCCACAATTTTTTTCCCTAATTGAAAATTTGAACATAAAAGTAGTTATTGTGAGTAACCATAAGAGATAGAGACATATTGTTGTGAACTTTTTTGTAATATTTTTGTAGATCAAATCAATTTTCAAACAAATCAAAACAAACAAATTTAGTAATTCTCTGTTGGTTTATGCGGCGCACGCGAGTAAAACTCTTAGCAGGCGAATTTTTTAACAACCGCGCGACTTCTACAACACAATTTACATACCGTAGTGTGCTATTGGAGTGGAGACATAGACTATTAAAGTGAGAGAAAGGCAAAGAATAGATGCTTTCGAAATGTGGTGCTGGAGGCGAATGATGCGGATCCCGTGGACTGCCAAGCGCACAAATGCATCTATTGTTCCACAGCTGAAAAAAGCAACGCGCCTCTTCTCCATATGTTATAAACGCCTACTCGAGTACTTCGGCCACATCATGCGGCGTGGGGACGATACCTTGGAGAGATTGATGATTACGGGCAATACTGAGGGTAAAAGACCTAGAGGCCGCTTACCAACTGGGTGGTCCGATCAACTGCGCCAGTCATACACGTTCCACAAATTCCATGAGGTAGCAACAATGACCACTGATAGGAGCCGTTGGAAACAAGAAATCCACTCGAGAGATTCTATCCTCGCAACGACAAGCAACGACTGAGAGACGAAAGAGAGAGTGCACTATTAAATTAAACCTTCTAGAAGAATTGCATTTTTTTTTCGTAAATACCGTACAAAATCCGTTCAGTAGATTTTGAGAAAATCGATTATATACAGACAGATAGCTTTTTGTATAACAAGTATAGATGCAGATAGATATATCGTAGATCTACTAAACTAAACTACGTAAGTCTAGGCAGACAAAAACCAGTATCCGTTAAATTCGACAGTGGCGTGTTAAATGATCAACACTGCGCACAAAACACAAAACTAATTAAGCGCGAAACGGCCCGCTTTGTCGAATCCCGCCACAAATTGATTGTTACGACTATTGCAATTGAATCGCTTCCTATTAATTCAAACAGTTAACGTGGCCCACTCTTACACCATTAAAACCAACTAATAGAACTATTAAGTAACTCTCAAACATGAGAGAACAATACAACAATGACACTGCAAATGGTTATCTATTCTACTCAACCAGATACCACACGGCGGGATAACTTACCTTAGTCGCCTTTTACGACACCTCGGTAAGAAGTGATAGTGGTCTATTCTATTCAGCCGGATACCGCACGGCGTGTCAACTTACGATAGTCGCCTTTTAGGACACCTTGGTAAAAAATGAGGGTGGTCTATTCTACTCAGCTGGATACCGCACCGCGTGTCAATTTGCCATAGTCGCCTTTTATGTCATTTCGGTAAGAAATGAGGGTGTTCTATTCTACTCAGCCGGATACCGCACGGCGGTTCAACTTATTTTAGTCGCCTTTTACGACACCTCGGTAAGAAATGAGGGTGGTCTATTCTACTCAGCTGGATACCGCACCGCGTGTCAATTTGCCATAGTCGCCTTTTATGTCATATCGGTAAGAAATGAGGGTGGTCTATTCTACTCAGCCGGATACCGCACGGCGGTTCAACTTACTTTAGTCGCCTTTTACGACACCTCGGTAAGAAATTAGGGTGGTCTATTCTACTCAGCCGGAGGTTGAGGTTATTGAGGTGTCGTAAAAGGCGACTAAGGTAAGTTGACGTCAGGCAGGCGGCCGGTCGTAGAACACGTAGCCAAATCATTTGACGTGTTTGTAACATGTTATGCCGACCCACTTAGAGTGGGATAAGGGCAGGAGGATGATGATGACCATCTTAATCTCGCAGTTCTCATCTATATCTATTATCAATTAGACATATGAGTTTTAATAGAAAAACTCATTGGTGCCTGCCGGGGTTTGAACTCGTGTTCCCCTCGTAAGAGTCGCACGGTCTCTCCGCTGGGCTAATCTATATCTACCAACATTTTATCTCACTAAAATATAAAGGAGCGTTTACAAAAATGAAAACTTCCTGAATAGACAAAAGGCATTGTAACATTATGCTCGTATGGTCAGGATAGAGCGCCTTTTGTTTGCGGGTGATCATTTAAGGCAATTTTGGACCAGTTCCAAAGCCTGCAGTGCTTTTAAAAGAATTTGTAATAATTTCCCTCTTTGCTAGCTGAATCGCAATCTAGTTTAGCAATTTAACGCTAAGTGATATTTATTATACGTCTGCAGTTAACATGCGATTTATGATCATTTACGCCAATGCAGTTCTTTATATACTACCTGCGCGTTGCAGTTTCAACTTAGGTGCGAAGGTTGCGATGAAGGTGACATTGTGACCTAGAAAAACATATCACTAGTATTAAAGTCATCGAAAAAAAGCTTGTTTTTTTTGGCAAATAGCAATAAAGGATATCTACAGTAATATTATAAAGAGGAGAGATTTGTATGTTTGTAACGTTTTCACGCAAAAACTACTGGCCCGATTTCAAAAATTCTTTCACCACTGGAAAGCTCCTTCTTTACTGAGTAACATAGCTTATATAACATTAAAAAAAAATAGGGATCCCTAACAAAATTGTAATAAGGTGTGATTAAGGTGCGTGCGGAAACTATTGATGATAGAACAAAAAAATGCTCTACAGTATTATAGAACGTATCAATATCCACAAAAAGTCCGCAATACTATATGTCTAACTGTTATAGTTATGCCAATATAAGTACTTTTTTTCATTGTAAAAGTTAATAAAAGTGCCGACAATAATCAAACCATTTTATTCATATCTCCATATTAATTCTTATCCCAGTAAATTATATTTTATTATAAACTGTTTCAATACCTGTAAAATACTTTTAAAATTATTCAAATCGGACATTCCAATCAAAAGATGTAACTGATTCTATGGCAACAAAACAATTTCTTTTTCTTAAAACTAAATAAGGTCGTATATTTAAATAGTAGTAGAAAAATTAATACTTTAATAGTAACAAATACAAAAATGACAAGGAAAATGCCATAACCAATTCATTATAGCGACCATTACAACAGCGTCTGCAACTGTTGAGTTATTATGAGTTATATTCAAAGGATACCAATGATACCCACGGATACAGCTTTTACCTCTGAAAAGAATTCAATTTCCAGTTAACACTTTTTTGGCCTTAACTATTAATAAGACTCAGGGTCAAACTTCTAATTAAAAAAAATAAATCTATAGTCCGAATCAGTAGACTTTCCATTATGTACGCGGGTGAAACGGCATTGCTAGTAAATAATAAATATAAATATATGGGACACTTACACACGCGGTCGCATAGCGAAGCGTCTAAAAAAACTCGTAAAAGTTGAATAGGCCTATAGGCCTCTAAGTTATAACTTAGAAAAGCAAGAAAACACTAGCTTTTTTACCAGTTCGTAGTTGCATAGATTGCATTGTAATAAGGATAAAATTGTATTTAACTCAATTAAGCCCTATTTTGAATTCGGTCACTTTAATACTAAGCGTGCGATATATATTTTTGATTTTTTGAGATCACTGATATTTCTAACACAAAAAGTAGTAAATGCTAAATCTAGGCCTAGACTTGTTTAAAAGTTTAACGTTCGAACGAATCTCTTAAGCGGGGGAAGTACGAACACACATTCACTGTCTCTCTTTCTCTCTCTCTTTCTCACGCACACGCACGCACACACACACACACACACACACTCTCTCTCTCTCTCTACGCAAAATATAAGTTCAGTCTGTGAACAGTTAATTCTTTTAATATGTATTATTAAAACCCTCAATTAGGCGAAGTAATTTTATTGAAAAGTCACAATAAAGAAATATAAAAAGCACTTTTTATTGCTTTTATTATTCTTTTTTGGAAAGTAGAATATTAATATAATAATAATAAATATAAATGGGATACATAACACACACGGTCTTCCGTCACCAAAAAGTAACTTAATATTTATGTTATTGGTGATAAACAACCGGTACATAAATATTGTATGAAACAAATCCTACTAATATTATAAATGCAAAAGTTTGTGAGTATGGATGGACGTTTGTTACTCTTTCACGAAAAAACTATCAGACGGATTTGGATGAAACTCTACAATTATATAGGTTTTACATCGGAATAACATATAGGCTACAATTTGTAATGATTTTATGTAATATGACGATACATGTCAATAAAGTCGAAAAAAATCTGGCCTCTGAGAGCTATCTCGGCGTACGCTGCCTAAACTATCAGAGTTACACAAAGATGATGTACCGTAATATTGTTTTTCTTTAATAGTTCTAAATAAATGTCCGCGACAGTATATATCTATCTTTTATGTGGAAGCCACTATGACCATAATTGTGAATCATAAACTTAATTAAATTAGATAGTGTGGCAGACAAAATTCCTAGCGAGCGAAGCCGCGGGAAAAAACTAGTACTTAAATATATTAATTAATACGAGACTGTCTATCTTGGTAACTCGAAAAATAAACAAGTTGTTTTTAAAAAATATTAGCACTCGGCCGGAATCGTACCCGCGACCCGCGCAGCTAAAGGCAGCCTGCTAGGCTGATGGAATATAAATTGGCAAGTTTCATATATGCTATAAACGTTGCCTAGAGATTCAACCCTTGATCCCTGGATAAGAGGGATCTTACATATGCCTTGGATCCCGTAATACGCTAGGAGGGTGGAAGGTATGGAATGTCCAAGTGCTCTTTCAGTTAAGCCACCACAGCACTTAAATGTTATTTAAGGTAAACTGTTACGTTTCGGTGTGACAGAAGCATATTAATACTAACTACCCGCTGTTCGACGAAGCACGAAGTTGGGAACTAAACATAAGTAGAGAGAACTAGTTTTAACTGAATTATATCGCACAGTAGCATAAATTGCTTGTTTTGTATTACCATTCAGTTAAATTTATATACACCCAATAATTTTTTTAAGACAAGTTAAAGAAATAACCGATAATAAAAATCGGTTATTCGCTATAAAGTAAACAAGCTATGACGTAGACAAGTCATTAACACATCTATGAGCATAAATTTTATTTTGTTGCTCTTCAAATTCGCGCTAAAACAAAAAAAAACGTGTAAAAATTATATTATTATTTATAAACCGACTTATTTCAAAATAATGTAAAAAACCGTCTGAAAAGAGAGTTGGGTGTATTTATTTCATACTAGTTTCACTTCAAATTCAAATGATCTCAAGGAATTTATTTTGTTTATTTATTTGCGTCTTTAATATATTATATATTAATAATTCAAGTTATTGCATAGGATTAAATGATTAGGAATAAATGATATTTAATGAAATAAATGTGGCATAAAATTTTATGACATAAAATAATAATGTTTATCTACTCTGATACTATAATACAAAGATTATGAAACTGAAAACAAAATTCTTATGACAAACATTACGTACAGAACAAAAATTAAATATTAAAAAGTTTCATTACGATACAGGTCTTGTATGGACACCTGTATCATAATGTAACTTTTTAATCATAACGATACACCTATACAACTTCCAGCTGGACCAAGGAGGTTGAACCTTACTTTAAAAAAAAGGTTTCAATGAATGGGTCCGCGGCGACGCAACACGCATGCTCAATCGATGTTTGCGCCTTGGCGCCAATATATGACATTTAAAAAATCTTTTGAATATTTAAACGAAGTTTAGTTGTTTGTAAAAAAATAAGTTTTTGTGTAAAAACATGTCTGAGAGCGGGGATAGTGGTAATTGTACACCACCAGATATTCTGAAAGCTGCGTCAAACATGACCGTGAACCTGTTGCCGACGAAATCTAGGAGCAACTATATTAAATGTTACCACTAGTTCATGGAATGGAAACGTACGTTTTACGTATTATAGTATGAGAGTAGATAAAGTAGTGTATGATACTGTACATAACTTGGTCTTATAACACTCGTGTGTTTTATTGTAAGATTGGAATTTGCAAATAATTTATAGAATTAGGCGTTACTTTGCTATAATCCGCGATACAGTAAATAGAAAATATATATAGTATCCTGCATGTAACGGGTATGAAAAAACGGATAGTCCACTATACATTTAGCACTATATACATTTTCTATTTACTGTATCGCGGATTATAGCAAAATAATTTTACTATTACTGTGGGTAGTGACCCTGCCTTCAGCTCCGTGGGTCGCGGGTTCGATTCCCGCCGAGGGCCAACATTTTCTATAAACAAATTGTTGGTTCTTCGAGCCTGTGCGTGTATTTGTATTTAAGTATGTATTTAAACTTATATATGTAGTATATCTACCAGTTGTCCGTCACCCATAACACAAGTATTAAGTTACTTACTTTGGGGACGGACGACCGTGTGTGTAAATGTCCCATATATTTATTATTTATTATTATCATTATTATTACTTTTGTAGTGGAATTTGTGTTACACTATGCAGCAACACGTTCGCCTTAAGGCGATTAAGCGCGGGTTCGATCCGGGATGAGTGCGGGCTAAGCTGATTAACTGCAAAGTAACTCAGATTGCGAGCATTGTAACTAGACGGAACTTACTACTACTTTATAAATTACTGTAGAATTGTACAAAACAAAAAGGTTAAATAGTATTAATATTAGAAAGGCGAAAGGATATTAGTTTGTTTTTTGAGAATTATAATTATTTATGTGAATCTTTTTATTTTTTTAATTACATAACAGGCGAGCGCTTGACTGTAATCATGCCTGATGGTAAGCAGTGATACAGTCTAAGATGGAGCGCGCTTGCCTAGAAGATGCCTATTCACTCTACTTCTTCTTCTTCTTCTGGGAGTAGCGGCTATGCAGGGCCTAAGGGCCCAGTATCACTTTGACCATTGCTGATCTATTGTGATCGCCACTGCTTACAATTCGCCACCAATACCGGTGTCCTTGAAGAATTCAAGGATCTTCTTGGCGGCGAGTGCTTTCACTTCTATAGGGCGTAAAATATGTGACCCTAGGAGAGAACATCGAACGTTGATCAGCGCAGGGCAGTCACATAGGATATGCACTCTTGGTTCGAAGAGACCCATATTATATGATCCGGGAAAAATAGATGCCGGGAGAGAATTCCATTCCCTTGCTGTGCACAATAAAAAGAAGACGCGAAGCGCTTCGTGCGCCTTTGTGAGATGTCAACGACGTAACCCGTTTTTACCGTGCATTAAAAATACTTCTTTCTCCTACCCTTATCCCACTCTAAGTGGGTCGGTACAACATGTTTTTCTCTTCCATTCTCCAGTAACCATGTTGTATTTGGATTTGGCAAGTATTTTATGACCGGCCGCCTGCCTGACGTCAACCCTCCTCGGGAATTATTGAGGCCTACTTTGCCCGGTAGGACAGCGGTGGACGTTGAGGTAATACCGTCCAATTTACCTTAGTCGCCTCTTACGACACCTCGGCAAGAAAGTGAGGGGTGGTCCATTCTACTCTGCCGGATACCACACGGCATTTTGGAAGGGAGAAGTTGGGGATGGGACAATATGGGGCAGGATACAAGAAAGTTATTAAAGGGATTGGGATTTGAGGGATACTACTACCTGGAAGGTAAGGGAAAGGCAGTAGTAGCTCGGGAGGCCGGGTTCGCATACCCGTGCACCTCTAGGATTGGAGGTACCCCTGACCTTACCGTGCATTAAAAATACGTCGAAATAAAACAAATGGGTATCCAGATATCTATTCACATGGCATCGCTTTTGTAACGCGACGTTTTTTATGGAGCAGTGTTCCATTTTAGGCGTTAGGCGGCAAAATAATCTTTATTCAAGTAGGCTTTTTACAAGTACTCTTGAATCGTCAAGGATCAATAATTAGATTTAATAAGCTACACTGGTTCGGAATGTTGCTCTTACCGAGAAGAACCAGCAAGCAACTCTGCGGTCAATCTTTTAAACATTTAAATTTACATTATTTATTTGAAAAATGACTAATCTATATTTAAATAAAATATAAGCAATACTCCCCGGGTTTTTCCAAACCTTTTTTTCTGTTACTCGTTTTTAGTTGTTCAGCGTCGTCGTACACATACGATTTTAATTATTTTAGATTATCTTTTCAGACTATTATTAATCGTTAATTAAATACAAAAGAAGCAATATAACAGAACTAACTACTTTGCTATAATCCGCACGGGTTAAGTGAATGCATGCAAAGCCAATGTGTATGAAGCAGGCAAAATCTACGCACCTTATATATGCAGGACCAGCCACCACATGCACCCCAAGGCGCAATTCACCAGCAACAACGAACACAAAAGCAGCACACACACCCACCACCACAATCTCGACGATCGTTTCGCCCCGAAACCGAAGCATCATCAGGAGGATAGGCTTCACGACAAAAATCGTACTGCGCCGCGCTACCCATACAAGCAGTCTTAAATAGTTCAGCTCCCACCAATACCCTCCCCTCCGAACACATGCAGTAAAACGGAATTAGATACATTTACTTGCTCGTTAATTAAGTGACCATTGTTATTTTTTATTATCTCAAGCTGCTCTAACGTATTGAGTCGGAGTCCTTTATCACAAGTGTGGAGAATATGAAATGAATAGTCATTAGGCACTTTATGACCGCTTTCTAGCAAATGTTTTGCAAAATTAGAATTTTGTGGTTTATTATTCCTAAACGCAGCCATATGTTCCCGGAATCGAACCGCAAAACTTCGGCCAGTCTGACCCACATATGTACCGTAATACAAAATACAAGAGCTTTGATTTAAATATTAAAATAAATTAACTAAGAGGAATAATAAATTTTCGACTAGTCAGTTTGACAGCTGACCACAGATTCCAATCAGTCTCAACATACGAAACTTCTTATTACGCCTATTGCGGAGTTTTAACGCGACGTATTTTTTACGCTCGTGCGTACGAGGCGTTAACGAGTGTATTGGGCTAAGAAACCGGGTTCTTTCATTTATCAATATAAACATTTTAACAATACCTTAAGCTGTAATAGCCCAGTGGTGAAACCGTGCGACTCTTTCGAGGGAGGGTCACGGGTTCAAATCCTGGGCAGGTACTAATGAGTTTTTCTGTTAAAACGTCTGTGTCTAATTGATGATTGCAATTTATCACACGCTTTTCGGTGAAGGAAAACATCGCGAGAAAACCTACATATCTCTAGAGTATACTGGGGATATGTGTAACCTATCAATCCATATTAGAGCAGCGTGGTGAGTCTTAGTTCCAACCTATGTCCAGTCGTGCGAAAGTAACAGACCGCTATTTTAACTATACCTTGACAACAATTTCTGGTACTAATTACAGAACAATTTTTAAATTTAGACGGGGAATGGTTTTCATAGTTTATATTAAAAAAAAACGGCTTTACTCACGTCTTATATTATCGGGTCGTCCCGACGGTTCCCGCCGCGATAACACCGTATAAAAAGCTCATAAATAAAGACTCCGGATGGGATTGAAACTAGTTTAAACTATCAGGCTCACCTCGTGAATATAGCCGGTTTCTATACATTAACTAGATCAGCTATATTTGTAGGTAGCTTTGTCAGAAAGGTAATTACAATAATATTTTGCTACAAACCGTTATATTTAGCAAAATATTTTTTTTTTCTTTTGTGTTATGGATCTCCGCAAAGTAATACCTAGTTCTTTAAATTACTAAACACTACTTAAATAATATAAAACGATATAGTTTCGTATACATAAAAGCAAATATTTTATTATAAAATTATAAAATAAATTTTATTATCCAAATCCATGTCGGAAAAGTCAAGCCCCCTTTATATTGATGAACGATTGTAGTTCATCGAAATATTTTACTAAAAAAACAATTTCAAATACTAGTATTTATTTCATGATATTTAGGTTGATATGGCTGAAATCATTGTATAAACAATGTCTTATTTTACTTTTAAAAAGGTACATTTTTAAAATATATGACAGTAGCAGCTAAATCATTCCGTTATATGTTCTAAATTAATCCCAAAAACCATACATTCCATTATATTCCATTTCTTACTTTGTTTCCAAGTAAAGTAACAGCCCGTTGTTATGCCCACTGCTGGGCTAAGGCCTCCTCTCTCCGTTTTTGGAGAGAAGGATTGGAGCTAAGACCTACCACGCTGCTCCAATGCGGATTGGTAAGTTACACATATCCCTAGAATTCTCTAGAGATATGCAGGTTTCCTCAAGATGTTTTCCTTCACCGAAAAGCGTGTGATAAATTGCAATTATCAATTAGACACATGAGTTTTAATAGAAAAACTCATTGGTGCCTGCCCGGGTTTGAACTCGTGTTCCTCTCGAAAGAGTCGCACGGTCTCACCGCTGGGCTATCACAGCTCTGTTTCCAAGTGCTAGAAAGTAATTTATTCTTTTTTTTATTAATCAATATTATATCTTAAGGTATTAAAAATAGGGCGGTTTTTTATTTGTATGTTTTTAAGATTCGATCCGTTGGCTGGCTAAAGTGAAATAGCAATTTATGTGCAAAAGAAATAGATGACTGAACATGCGTAGTAGACTGCAATTCAGGATATTTATAAAAATTTCCAATAGTTCATCACCGGTCCCATGGTGTAATGGTTAGCACTTTGGACTCTGAATCCAACGATCCGAGTTCAAATCTCGGTGGGACCTAATGGGCTAATATTTTGGATTCTTTTTTTGGAAAATCCAAAATATTTTTGACATGAAACTCTTTACTGAACGCTTTGATTTAATTTTTGGTATGAAAATTGTTAGACTTTTATTTCCGACCTGAAATTTATTCAAGCGCAGTCGCGAATAGAAGTATTTTATATAATATAAAAAAAAATATCCTTTCATATGATAATTTGTATATTTTCGATGCTTGTAAAGAAAAATGACAAAAAAATCGCAATCTCATTGTTTTATCAATTTGGTTTAACTTTAAAGTACAAATTCATTGCTATTATATTTAAGTAGGCGGTTTTTTTAAATTGAAATATTGCTATTTTGCATATTGCACCAAGTTTTATCAAAATTCAAAAACTTGTAGATGATAAAAGAAGTCAACTATATTTTTTTATTATGGTAATTTCAATAAATTAGCATAAAACCATACTCATTTTGTAAATGGTAAAATCTGTCTGCTACGTTCAACCAATATTAGTAGAATTCGGTACACTGAAAGCTTATATACCCAACATATATATAAATGGTAAAATCTGTCTGTTATGCTGAACCAATATTAGTAGAATTCGGTACACTGAAAGCCGATACCGATATATGATAAGAAAATTCCAGTTTCCCCATTTGGGTTCATGACTAATGCAATTTTTTTTATTTATGACTACAACTCGTGTAACTATGTAAAGTAACGGTGTTACTATCCCAATACTAGGCACAGGGCTCCTTTCTCCCTTGTTTTTGAGAGAAGGTTTAAAGCTAAGACCTTCCACACTGTTCAAATGCGGATCAGTAAGTTACACATATCCCCAGAATTCTCTAGAGATATACAGGTTTTCTCACTATGTTTTCCTTCATCGAAAAGCGTGTGATAAATTGCAATTATAAATTACATATGAACTGTATAATTGCACTAAAAATTTTAAAACAGGAAATGACTTTATCGTATATTGTAAAAGCAAATTGGTCATACCTACCTCGTAATGGAAGTGCTCAACATTCGTATTCAAGAATAGATTTTAAAATACTATGGCTAGATTGGGTCATATTGATAGCGTTTTTTGTTTATCGATAAATCGCTTTGATTCTTTTTCAAATGAATATTGTTGTAAAAATAAGTGACTAAACGTCTTAATATGAATGTGGATGGATATATGACTAGAGGGCGGAAAAAAGATGGATGCATTGTGGGTAGAATGATATGTATTGTTAAAGAATATTCAGAAGTTAGTATTAATGAATCCTCAATCTATAATTCCACTTGTACTTCCCTATTCGCAATTAATACAATAACCCAAACCACGCGTCACATCACACAAGATGGCTCCTCGTTATTCTTTGTCTCCATGGCAACCATTGTTTGTTGTTAGGCGTTGCCTTGACAACGCCATCGGCTGTGTTCGTCATTCATCGGCTGGACTCGTGATACGCACGATAGCAGCGACCTCTTGTAATTACCCCATACAGTATATAAAAGGAGCAACAACAAAAAGACAACAATTACTAACATCACCATCACGAAACTATACTAGCAATGCACAAGAGCTTATAGATCAATAAACCTACATTCACGCAAAGCGATTTGGTAAAGGAGTGTCTCCTGATGATGTATTGGATAGGTGATGTGTTTTTTTCAAAAATGGTAAAAGTGATTAGTTCTAACTGCTATTACATCGTAAATGGATGGACAGGCGAGTCCAAAATCATCGTCAAGGGTTTAAAATGCACTGTGTATTGATCTTTTTGTCTTTTGCATGGTAAACGGATGCTCTATCGTCTGTGTAGCAATGGAAGTGGATTTTTATACGTAGTTTTTGGTAATCCTTCATTTCTGAAGTTCAAGAACGGATAATGTTTGATTTAGTATCACATTGATTTTCGCAACCCACGCATTACAGCATAACAATTTTGCCATTACTTTTTATAATAGAATTTCTTCAAAGTAATACGTATTTCTATAAACTACACATTAAATTAAAGTAACAAAATCGCTTTCACTACGACTGAGTCTTTAATACAGCGATTTAGTTAGCTACGGAGAAAGAATAGGTACAGTTCTTTGCATTTTTATTGGACATTTACTCAGCATTCAAATCCATATATTTGAATAATTCCATTCCCACCAGAAATACTGAGTTTATTTCGACTTTCCGTCTGAATATTATACAACATAAACTTAGATTTTATTTAGTGTTACGCTATTTTGTCTTCGTTTACCTCGTTCAGGGATAGTTTTGGAAAAATATACATCTGTATGCAATATTGTTGAACTAGGTATATTATTTTTAGATGATTTTAAGTTTATCAAAGTATGAATTCCCTTTCTTATCTTTTTTAAAAAATTGACGCTATCTTCTGGACTTATAGCATAGATTACGCTGTAGCGCAAAAATAAATTTAAAATACCTAAGCAATTTTACATGCTTATCAAGGTCAAGCGAGATTAAATCAAGTATTGTGATTTTTGGGACGGATCTGCGAAATACTAATTGGATGTTTTGGACATGCTAAAAGATTTATTGGCGATCAAACCCCCGATCAATGGCAAATTGCAGCTTGCCTCATCGGTGTCACTGGTGTCACTGGTTGTTTCAAAGAATTATTCTTCTATCGCTACTAGACGACTAAAGGAATTTCACACCTACCTTATGGATTTAGGTAGGAGAATTGTTACCTACATTGCATTCTGTGTTATGAGAACATAACCCCAAATTATTACTATTCCTGATAAAAGCACCCACTAAGTTTCTTGCCAATTTTTCTCAATAAATGACAGTGTTCCAAACTGGAGGTAGAATTGTTCTGATGATATAATTCTAAACTATTCTTAACTGAACCGTGTCAAGACTTGCTCGGCCTTTATTCTATAATGTCAGGACCATGAAGTGTAATTCCATCCTCTCTGGATTTGGTTAGACAGTGTAATGTTCGCGGTCAGTCAGAAGGGTTCCTTGGAATGACAAACAGCGTGACGATATATTTATTACGAATAGTAACAATGCGAGATGCTAACTGGAACTAACTTACAATTGAGGGCGGAGGAGTTCTTATACTAAATTTAAATAAACATAATTAATGATTAGTCAAACAGTTTGGTTATCAAAACAAAGTTCATCACAACATAGTTACTTGATCAGCCAACAAACAATCTTTGGACCTTCAATAATCATTACTAATTATTAGTGAGAACTTTATCTACGTTTCTCTATCTTAATTAATATAATGAGGAAAAATATGGAATATTACAACAGGATTGATCTGGTTGGGTTGTCACTGACCCAACAAGTCAGTTAGTGTGACATTTTAAGGTTGTTCAGATAGATTCGCGCCTGCCTACATTAATTGCTCTGTATTATTAGAATCTATCCTCAAATTATAACTATTCGTGATAAGAGCAACCACTGAGTTTCTTGTCAGTTCTTCACAGTTGATAACAGCGTACCGAACTGGTGAAAGAATCGTTCTGGTAACAATTATTGACTTGCTCGGCCTGTTCTACATGTTATAATGTCAGAAACGTGGTTTAGTACATCTTCTGTCTGTGCATTTTTATAATTGTCCTACATATAAATAAGATTATTGTTGACAATAACGATAATTAATTCAAACATTTAAAATATGTAGTGCATAGTCATAACATATTTTGAAATAAAATCTCGACTTGCGTGGAATTAGGTTATAATATTTAGATTGTAAGAAAGTAAATATTTTTTGGATTTAAAGGAGGCTATTATCGAGATGCACAAAATTTATTAAAGATTCAACACTTATTTTAATATAATAATAACATAAATCCTCTTTACAAATTGTTTTACGATTTAGTAGGACTTACCACGTTTTTTAAACATTTCCTTATATCTTAACTATTCTTAAGACATACAGGGTGAAATAAGACATTATACATTTTTTAAAAGTACTATTTGGATAGCAACTAAATTACGAGAAATTTATCTATTTTTGTAAAAAATAGAGTATTTTATCTTTAAAACGGAAAATTTAAAAATTGAATACTCCTTTCATATATTTAATATTCATTGATAAAGCTAGTTGATGTATTATAGATTGCCAAAGTAAGAATGTGTGTATAAATACGAAAAAAAATTTATTGAATAAGGGATAGATGTCTATTAGTTTCCAATCTGGAACGTTTAAATTACAGGATTTCTTTCAATCTAGAATAAAAGTAAATGCCACTGTCAATTTCGTTAAGTGCTTTCTGTCCCGAGTTAGGAAATTAGCTATCGTAGAGCCTCGATTTTATTTAAGGAGAATTTTATTGTTCTATCTTACCGTTTTTCTCTTTAATGCCGTATCACTTTTTTAAGTGATTTATGTCTTATAATGGGAATCCATTGGTAAAAACGAGAGTATAGTCACGTCAAAGACAGTATACCTATAAAAATCATATGTTTCAGCAAACACGAATGTTTTGTTAAAAGTTTTTTTTTGTTCAACTTGCAATGTATTGTAGTGGTATAAATCCATAAGTATACTTTGTATTAGAGCTGTGATAGCCCAGCGGTGAGATCGTGCGACTTTTTCGAAGGGAACACGAGTTCAAACCCGGGCAGGCACCAATGAGTTTTTCTATTAAAACTCATGTGTCTAATTGATAATTGCAATTTATCACACGGTTTTCGGTAAAGGAAAACATCGTGAGGAAACCTGCATATCTCTAGAGAATTCTGGAGATATGTGTAACCTACCAATCCGCATTGGAGCAGCGTGGTAGGTCTTAGCTCTAACCCTTCTCTTCAGAAATGGAGAGAGGAGGCCTATTCCCAGCAGTGGGATTGTAACAGGCTGCTACTTTACTTTTTTTACTTTACCCATACCATATTAAGATGTTTATTTCAATTACTATATGATTTCACGGGAGTTGCGTGTTCGATTACCGCCGAGGACCAAAATATACGAGATAAAGTTTTCGTTCTACGTGTCATGGTAAAGTTACGGCCTAACACTAACTTTACTATTCCACTGCTGGATATAGGCCTCCTCTCTCCGTTTTTTGGAGCGAAGTGTTGGAATACCACGCTGCTCCAATGCGGATTGGTAGGTTACACATATGAGCAGAATTCTCTAGATATATGCAGGTTTCCTCACGATGTTTTCCTTTACCGAAAAGATGATGAATGATAAATTGAAATTATGAATTAGACACATAAGTTTTATACAAAAACTCATTGGTGCCTGCCCGGTCGCACGGTCTCACCGCTGGGCTATCACGGATCCGTATATCAAATAAATGAAGCGAAATCAAAGAAAACGAAATGATGATAAGACAATAAAAGCGCCATAAAATAAAGTAGAAGCTGTACAATAGCTTATGTCCTAACTCGAGTCTGAAAGCACTTAGCGGAATTGCCATTCTTATCATTTCAGTAGCATTTAATTTTATAGAGGAAGATAGAGGAATGAGAGGGATCGAGTAATTTAGTAGCTCTAGATCCGAAACTAATTTATAAGTATTTAAGACTATAAATAATTTACTTTAGATACATAAATAATTTATAGAATAAGGCGATACTTCGCAAAGATCAATCATCATTCTCCAGCCCTTGTCCCACTCTAAGTGGAGTCGGCACAACATGTTACAAACATGTCACATGAATTCGCTACGTATTTTACGACCGGCCGCCTGCCTGACGTCAACTTACCTTAGTCTTATTTTACGACCCCACGTTAACAAAGAGGGTGGTCTATTCCACTCATTCGGATACCATACTATGGGTCAACTTACCTTAGTCGCCTTTTACGACACCTCGGAAAAAACAGGGTGGTCTATTCTACTCTACCGGATACCATTTGGTTAAAAGATTCCATAATAAATTCCGCAATGAATTTTAGCTTTGACATTACAGCAGTTTAAAAACGCTGTTAAAAAGAGGCTGATACAGAAAGCCTACCTACTACTATACTGTTGAAGATTACATAGGTGATAAGACTGCGTGGATAAATCTACTCTTCTAACCTGCACAAGATAGTAATGTAACAAGTTACAATAATTATATTTTGAAAAGAGCAACCGCCGTGTTTCTTACTGGCTCTTCTCGGTAGGAACAGCTTTCCGAACCAGCAGTAGAGTTGACGATTCAAAAGCACTTGTTTACAAGTTTACTTGAATAAAGGATAATATAGAATGAATGATAATTATTTTATTGCACACCACAAAAATAATATATAGCACTATATCTAAATAAAAATACCGTTGTACAAACTTTTTTTTCGGACACTAACTAATGCTGTTAGCCTTGAAGACTTTGACAGCGTCACCGAAAGGGCGGGCGACCGCAGAAGCATCGTCGGGAGTGAGAACGTGGAGAGCGAGTGTCGAGCGAGACTCGCAACATCCTAGGAGCGTCGTCTTAATAAGGGTGCCTCCTGTGAGGCTGGATCTCGGCTTAAAACGACGCACTGTGGAGGACTATATCGGACTCGTAATTGTACAAGCTGTCGGTCTTATCGCTATATAGCGATCTCTTCCAGACAACCAGCACAGTAAGAGAATGTACCTATGAATACAAATGTGGTGTATTAAATGCATAAACGATATAATACTTACACATACACATAAAAAAATAAAACATACATGCATAAGTAAATACTTAAAATATATATACATATTTATAATCGTAATAATAGCATAGCCAATAAATATATTAGAACTCATTGTCACGCTCTCAAAGCGATAGATAGGAAATGATATTTAAGACGATATTTGAACACTTCCAACTATTACGATTTCCTGATATTCAAAGGTAATTATTATAAATTATTATAAATTATAAGCTTTATTATAAATTATAAGAAGCATCTATTCAAATTCAAATTCAAAATATTCTTTATTTAAGTTAACATGTAAACAAGTACTTTTGAATCGTCAACATTACTGCTGGTCCGGAAAGCTGTTCCTACCGAGAAGAACCAGCAAGAAACTCGGCAGTTGCTCTTTTCAAAGAATAATTCTTATTACTAGTTACATATAGCTATTAATGTCTTGTACAGGGTCGAAGAATAGCTATATCCACGCATTCTCATCGTCTAAGTAATCCTCAATAGTATAGTAGGCTTTCTGTATGCCTGTTTTTAATTTTGTTTTTAAACTGCTGTCATGGTAAAGTTAAAGTAGATGGCGGAATTTTATTATAGAATCTTATACCCAAACCCACAAACGACTTATGTACTTTGCAAGGCGCAAAGCAAGAACCGCATGCTTATGTCGGTTACTACTTTGTCTATAATATACATCGCCAATCTTTTTATAATTATATAAATAAGGCACATACGCCGTGTGGTATCCGGCAGAATAGAATAGACCTTTCTTACCGAGGTGTCGTAAAAGGCGACTAAGGTAAGTTGACGTCAGGCAGGCAGCCGGTCATAAAATATGTAGCCAAATCATGTAACAACATGTTTGTAACATGTTGTGCCGACCCTACTTAGAGTGGGATAAAGGCAGGAGAATGATGATTATAAATAAGGCACATAAGATTGAATAGAAAACTCATTTGAATGGCGTTGAAACGAAACCCCGCAATTATAAGACCTCGATTGTTATTCAAGTAACTTACCAATCCAGATATTTAAGAAACCTTTTCAAGTCTTCATTTTTTAAATAAATCGCCTTAAATAGGCTTCCAAGGGTCGTTCACACCTTTCGACAGATTTCAAGTGTACTCGCGAAAGCTTTTTCAATATCGCCGGGGTCCATAAATTAAAGCTTCCGAGTCCTCTCAAAAAAGTCAATTCCCAACTTCGTCGCGATGATTAAGGCTCCAAATGAATATTTCAACATTTCCTATCTGATGGCGGAGTTAATTGAAAATCTTATTATAGTTTCAATATATATAGGTATTAGAGTTTTTTAATGACTTAAAAGCCGTGATGCTAACTGTGAGATTGTGTGACTTTGAAGAGTGGCTTCCAAGCTAGCACTAGCGACTAAAACTACTAAATACGACTAATAGACATTTTTCATAACATGTACAACGAAATAGGAATTATTAATTAGGAATTACTGTGCGGTTTCTTCAATTCAATTCAATCTGTACTTGTTATAGAACAAAGTCCCAAAAAGCTGTCTGTCTATATGTAATCGATTTTCTCAAAATCTGCTGAACGGATTTTTTACGGTTTTCACCAAAATACGTAATACTTACTTACATACTACAAGAAAGTCCTTGATAGCATGTCTCTATCTCTCACGGTTAACTCACAATAACTACTTTTATGTCCAAAATTTGGAAAATTTTGGAAAAGTTTCGTAAGTCACTAAACTCCACGCGGGCGAAGCCATTGTTGGAACAACTAGTAAAAAAACAAATATATACAAAAGTAAAATAATACATAAAAGCTGCAATAAATGAAAACGTATGTTATCCCAAATATAAAGTGTATCCATTTCCATACCTTATACATGTTTACAAGTTTCCAAAACTACACTAAAACAATCTCAAGAATTTGACTGACTCGTTGGCGCAGGTGGACGGCAATACAGGGTCGGCTTCACGCGGTATTCGCGGGTCTTAGGTTAGATTTCTACAGAAGGCCAAAATTTTCTATAAAACAAAAGGTCTTCAGTCTGGGTTTATATATCTATTTTAGTATATATTTACAATATTTGTATATATTTACCAGTTATCTGTCACCTATAAAACAAGTATTAAGTTTACAACGGCGACCGCCAGAGCCCTGAGCAGGCTCCTCCCGAATTTGGGGGGGCCGAATGCAGGCTGCCGGCGCCTATACGCCGGGGTGGTTCGGTCCATGGCCCTGTACGGCGCTCCCGTTTGGGCGGAGCGGTTGACTGCTAGGTCCTTGCCCCTGCTGCGGATGGTGCAGAGGATTATGGCGGTCAGACTTGTGCGGGGCTACCGGACCATCTCCGGAGAGGCGGCCTGCGCCTTGGCCGGGTCCCCTCCATGGGATCTAGAGGCCAAGGTGTTAGCTCGGGCCTACCGCCGTAGTGTCGAAGCTCGTTCATCGGGGGGAGACTCAGCGGTGGTAGAGGTGGACTGGCGGAGGGCAGCTCAGGAGGAGCTCCTCCGCCAATAGAGGCGACGGCTGGAAGCGCCCAGTGCAGGAGTCTGGACGATTTCAGCTATCCAGTCCATTCTCCAGGGCTGGGTCGCCAGGAGGCATGGGGTCCTCACTTTCCGCCTGACACAGGTACTTTCCGGTCATGGTTGTTTCGGGTGGTATCTGTGGAGGGTGGCCCAGCGCGAAGCGTCTGGTGTGTGCCACGAGTGCGGCGCCGAGTCTGATACGGCGCTGCACACGCTCGCCGACTGCCCAGCTCAGGCGGTTCAGCGAGCGAAGCTCGTGGCAGAGGTAGGGCACGATATCTCCCTGCCCACCGTGGTTCGTGCCATGGTGGACAGTGAAAGATCGTGGGCAGCGATGGCCTCCTTCTGCGAAGATGTTATCTTGCGGAAGAAGGCGGCGGGACGGATCCGGGAAGTCGAGTCCTTGGATCCGATCCGCCGCAGGCGAGCGGGGCGTAGGCGACTCGCCGAAGTCCTTCGCATGCCGCCCTAACGGGGACCTCCGAGCGTTCTGAACGGGGTTTCGGACGCTCGCTGGAGTTAGGTCCCCGAGGCGGTCGATGCATCTGGTGCTCCCGATGCATAGATTAGCGGAGGGAGGGGCCACTTTGAGAGAGGCCCCGACCCAGAGGTGGCGCACTCTGGGGTTAAGAGTTGCTGCTGGTGAGGATGGGGGAAATGTGTCCAACGGTACCCTGTCCTCGTCACCAGCAGCATGGTGGAGCACTGTCAGGTTTTTAGTCGGTGAGAATCCGACATACTCGCCATTCGCCCCCGTCGGGCGTTGATGACCCATAATGGGTTTTCCTGACAAAAAAAAAGTATTAAGTTTACATACTTTGAGGACGGACGACCCTGAGTGAAGTTGTTCCATATAGTTTATAGAATTAGGCGTTACTTTGCGGAGATCCATAATACAAAAGTAGTAATAAAATTACCGCGTGTTACAAATGTATCGCGGATAATAGCAAAATAATTTGTTCCATATATATTTTTTTCATTATTAATACTATGTTTTTAGTAAAATCTCAAAAATGGGACTAAATTCTGTTATAAAATCCCCTTATAATATAAAATTATCTCATTTTCTTTGGTTATTAGTTCTTAAGTTTTTTCTCTAGTGTACAAACGACTATAAACTAAACTCCCGATAAAATAACCATTTTGAACGATACAAGGAAGTTATTTCTTTTAAACGTATCTTTTTTAAAGGAAAAACTCACAACACTGTTAAACAAAGTACTTAAGAATCCACTCTCAGTTTATTCAAGAGCATTGGCTCGCAATAATGAGCGCTTTTTTGGAAAAATAAACTGTTTAAAATAAACCGAACGTCGTGTTTAGAGCTGTTTTAAAATTTATTTAAAATGTTAACGCTTTTTCTCTTCACTGTAAGCGTTGTTTGCTTTTTTTTTCGTGGGTTCTCGAAACAATTTGTTGACAACACTTTGAATATCTTTTAATGTTGAAAGTTTAATTTTTAAAATGAATGTGTACTATATGATTATGAATCTATATATTAACGCTTGTAGCAAAAACTTTGGACCTCTTTTTACGAAAATTGTGCCGACGGAGGAGTATGAAATTTGGTACACCTATAGTTATACTTATATTATATAATAAAGATGGTAGGTGATATCTGGCACCTCGATCTGGGGTGTTTCAATAATTTAGTCCGCTCGTGCCCTATTGAGCTATTGCAGCTTTTCAAATGAAAGCGAAATTAACCTTTGTATATTATTCATATTTTAGCAGTTTTTTAATGCCTGAAAACAGGGATAAAACGTCATTTTATAAATAAAACCGGACCAAATTGATTTACCACCCTCGAAACCCCAGAAACATACTAAATGAAAATCGTTGCAGACGTTTCCGATATTCAATATTAAAGATTAAAAGATATTTGTTGGTTAAATTTCAGCAAATAGTCTGCTTGTTGCGCTTTCACGGCTAAATCGCAACTAATATTAATCAATTCGACACTTCGCTTATATGCCCCTATAACATATAGGAAAAAATCATTTTTTCTTAGTAAAGATGTCGTATCATCAAATAGTCACAATTAGGAAAAAACATAACAAATAGTTATAAGTTCTAAATTCACAATACGAGAGCTTTTTTACAAAGTAGGGTACTCGAAAAAAGGGACTACAATTTCTATTAACGAGATTATTAAACAATGTTCAGTGCAATTTACACCTTAACATCTGGTAATAAGGTTCACAGTATGAGTTGTACATTTTCGGACGTTTTTGTTACTACATCGCCTCACTTTCACGCTCTTTGACCGTGGGATTTCGATGCGTGGGAAAGACATTATATACAGGGTGTTAACCAAAAAAAATTCAGACTTGTGTTTTCACTACTATTAATGAATCTGAAGAGGAAAGAAAAGATAAATTATTGCCTAAAATTGAGTAGTGGTAAGTACCCCAGTTGCAGGTGCAACTTCGTATGTGCCAATTTTCGTTGAAAGCCTCCAGTACTTTTATAGCCAATCTTTGCTTTTCTGTTCCACTTCGCTCCATTGCTTTGCATACCTCTGTAGTACTATATAATTTTGTTCTTTTCCCACAGAAAAACTATATTGCTCCAGTACATTAGCTGTGAAACCGTAACAGACAGACAGACATACTGTTCCATATATTTGTACTTGTATTTGTATAGCATCGCAGAGGGTCGAGTACATGTAAACAGGATCAAATCCGATATGAAAAAATTGACAACACGTTTCTAATTGTCCGTCAACGTTATTCCCTCGGCCTTGTAATTGACGTGCTAAAAATATCAAAAACCAACTTATCTCGTACCGCTATTAAAGCTGTATTTTTAAGTCAATAAAGTAGAAATTACTTTGATGAATGTATTAAATAAAATAGCTGAAATACTGAAACAACAATCTTAATTTTACCTATTAAATAACTGTATTGTGATAGTGGTAAAGTTCAAAATTGCGTGTGCTAAGTGAATGTGTTGGTCGGTTTGGTTAAATAACTATGGATTCTCACAGGGAAAAATTTCTTGTGGGAACGAAATTTTAGTGGGAATTCTTGACATTGCGAGGTCGACACGTGCGGGTGTTATTACGCACAATAGCTATTAAATGCGGTTCAAATATTTTGTATGAAAGTTAGAGAGCAGGCTTAAATGATATTGTAGGGCTTTTTGTTGCACGAGTAACTTCTTGCCTATTATTTCGAATATTTTTGTTTAAATAAAATCTATATTAAATTTATTTATACTGAATTGAATTAATTTCAATTTAATTCGTTTTAAATTGGATAAAGTTTTGATAAATTCAAATTCAAAATTCAAATTCAAATTCAAATTCAAAATATTCTTTATTCAAATAAACTTGTAAACAAGTGCTTTTGTATCGTCAACTCTATTGCAGGTTCGGAAAGCCGTCCTACCGAGAAGAGCCAGCAAGAAACTCGGTGGAGCTCTTTTAAAAAAGAAGATTCTTAATACTAATTACATTTTGTCATAGCTATCCTGCACAAGGTCGAAGAGCAGCTATATCCACGCATTCTTATCATCAATGTAAGCCTCCACGATATAATAGGCTTTCTGTATCAGCCTCTTTTTAACAGTATTTTTAAATTGCTGTAATGGCAAAGTTAAAATATGACATGAAACTTACAGTATCAATGAAAAACTTTAAATTTTAATTTGTTGTGGCCATTATATTCTGGTTAATTATCACTTGCATTTTATCATTCGCATACAGTTAAATATAACATTAATAATGAAACTTCATAATATTATAATCAAAATAACAAAAACATATGATTTATGAATTTGCATCAAAAGGTGTGAGAGTTTTTAATGGGGCACCGAGGTTAGCCAGGGATGCCCTTTTCCCATATCCCGATGTTCCGATGTGAGCGCGTCATGGGAACTGCATGGTGAGTGAATTTGGGAAATTTTATTTTTATTAAAAATAACGGCTACTGGTGAATTTGTTTGTGATTCCTTATGAAGATTGACGTAAATTGATAATTTGAAAGAAGACTAATTATTGAATTTACATTTCAAGATAATAAATAAAGATAGTAACAATGGAAATAATGAATTTAAAACGTATTCATTAAATATTTAATGTCATTAAAATTAATATATGTACACGATAAACCATTACAATGTAATTAATTAAATCATTTCATTAAAAAGTCATTTATATTTTGAATAGCCTGAGGTGAAATATAAAATTAAATGGGATGTAAAACAATAATACAAATGCCTTTAATTTAAATACACATCTCAAAAATTGTAGAATTTTAAAAAAATAATTAAAATATATTGTATAATGATAAATTTAAATGTAGACTGAATATAATTTATAAAAAAATATGAAATATGGAAAAATGTTTTTAAATTACTTTTCCATATTTCATATTTTTTGAGACTTGTTAAATATAATTTATAAAAAAATATGAAATATGGAAAAATAATTTTAAATTTAATAATAGTTAAGTTAGTTAAGTAACAGCCTGTTACTATGCCCACTGCTGGGCTAAGGCCTCCTCTCTCGGTTTATGGAGAGAAGGATTAGAGCTAAGACCTACCACGCTGCTCCAATGCGGATTGGTAGGTTACACATATTCCTAGAATTTTTTAGAGATATGCAGGTTTCCTCACGATGTTTTCCTTCACCGAAAAGCGTGTGATAAATTGCAATTATCAATTAGACACATGAGTTTTAATAGAAAAACTCATTGGTGCCTGCCCGGGTTTGAACTCGTGTTCCCCTCGAAAGAGTCGCACGGTCTCACCGCTGGGCTATCACAGCTTAATTTAATAATATAATTTTAAATTTAAAAGACGTTGACGTCATAACTAGCTTTCATGACATAATAAAGCAGCTTTAATAAATAAAATATTTACGGAGCAAATAGGCACAAAAAATATTTCTCTGGTAACTTTGATGTTTAGAAAAAAACGTTTATCTCTACGTTCTCGGAAGTTAAACATAAAGTATCAACTTTTATCAAATTCCGTCAAGAGGTGTGGGAAGCGTTTTTTTTTGCGTTGCCGAGGTCAGCCAAGGACGCCCTTTTCCCATGCCCCTAAGTTCCGATGTGAACGCGCATGGGAACTATGCAGTGTGAGAATTTGTAGCGAGATTTTTTCGTGTTCCCAACTTTTATGGATTATTTGATTCCCTTAATCTAATGACTGGACCTATTAAGAAAACAATGTTTCTATTAGTAGATTTTAAATTTTCGCGATTCATATTTATTACTAGATTTCACCCGCAACTTCGTCTGCGTGTACCTTAGTAATGAAATAAATTTTAGCTTCCGACACTCTCCAACCCTTCGAATATCTCCGGATTTTTATAGCATTTATATGTATGAATTGCGCCAAATTTCATCGACATTGGTTCAGCGGATTGGCCGTGAAAACATAACAAACAGACAGACTTTCATTTATAATATTAATAGGAATAGATTTAACGATGTTTTAAGTAAAGCAAAATTGATTTTCAAACATCGATGTTTTATTGTCTATCGATGATCATCGAAAATGGACCAATTAAAAATTATAATGGACCATCCCTGTTCTTACGAAAAACGAAATTGTTGTTTTATTAAATTCCTAGCATTTTTAACACATTTACTCGCCTTTTAAACTTTCCTTGGACTGCCAAAAATAATTGAAGACCAAAATTAACCAAATCGGTCCAGCCGTTCTCAAGTTTTAGCAGGACTAACGAACAGCACTACATTTTTATATATATAGATTATGTAAACATACGAGTTACACCAACTAACTGTCAGTTCAGCCAGACGGTCAGTTCTTGATCACGGTGAATGCAACTCTGCGGGAACGTCTAACCTTATACAAAGGTAACTCGATTTTATCATGACGTGATCGGTATGTTCACATAATAATAAATGTTTATAGTGTGAGGAACTCTAGCATTCAAATTTGATAACTAAATAAAATTCATACCAAACATTACTGTATGTATTTTCCTTTGATTCCAATATTCTCTTTTACATATCATACTTATCTAAAATCTGTCCTACTTAGATGTTGCCTGCTATATCCATTCACACAACTCTCCTTTCTCAAAAATCTTCTTTTGCGATATCCTCCCTTATTTTATTAACTTTTCTTTCACTCTATTTTTCTTTCTTTCTTTACTTGACAAATATTAATAAAATTTACCACGATTAAAGCTACATCGGGCTATCTTATAAGGTAAAAAAAGCGTTTCTATTTCAGGAACACATTTGGCATTATTGACGGCACTTAAACGCGTATGTTAAAAAAAATCATGAGTATCTCTGGTTAAGTCTATAAATAGGTATCTATAGTTAAATATCTTATTTTTTATATATCCTTTGCCATGCGCGTTAAATCGCAGTTCTACAGATAGTTCTTTAATAAAGAATTAGTCAACAGACAATACTTTAATAAAAAAAATCAGTCAACAAAAAAAATCTTTAATAAAAAATCAGTCAACAGACATTCATAAAATTATCTCTTTCAACATTGTCAACACGATGTTTACTATGGCACGCGCTTTTAAATCATATAAAGGTAGTTATAACCCACGGCGTTCCGGGGTCAAAGTGTCCTGGGAAACGATAGAGCTGTTAAATATTAAGTACGTTTAACTAGGGGAAGAATTTGAATAACGATACGTTTCGGTTACAACAGATTGTTAGGGGGAAGCCACGAATATGTTATCAATTTAGTTCGCTTGGGAAAAGAGACGGTCTTGTGGGAAAAAATAATCGGTGGGAATATTGCTCCTTGGTTAGTTGATTATTTATTGGCATATAAATGTGATCCTAATTTTTTTTCAGTTGCATTAATAACGATGACACCGTACTAGAAAAAAAGACTTTTAATAAAAATTAAACATCTTAAAATATTTCAAGTTTGTGTTTGGATAGTTGGAAATTTGTATAAAATCTGGTACTGATTTTTAAAACTTAAATTGACTTAATAATAATATACTTAAATATATTATAATGCATACCTTGTATTATATAACTTAAGTTTACATACAGGTATAAGTTAGCTTATTTATAAAAAAAACTATTTTATTTATTTAAATTCTTTTCGTTCTGAAAACTATAATTTCTGTATAATTTTCATAGCATTTCGGCTATTTATTAATGTCTGTAAATAATATCACCCACAATTAAACTAAGTAATTGATGTCATTTATAAAGAATATTTTTTGGACAATTTAATCATAAATGTAGTCACTAAGTAGATAAAAATAAAGTCGTTAACCACCGTGAAGTTCCCACATTGCTTAAAAACCGTTGCTGTGTTAAACACTTTGGCACGTGCCTTTAAACAGAGGGGTATTTTGTATCCCACGGTATCTTTCTTCGGTTAAAGATTCCACGGAAACTGTGAAAGCAGAGATACGTTAAAGTAATGTACTAGAGAATTGTAGATCTATAAAAATACTACAAAAAAAAGTCCATGATAGCATGTCTCTATCTCTCACGGTTAACTAACAATAACTTTATGTTCAAAATTTCGAAAATTCGGGAAAAGTTTCGTAAATAAGTCATTCTAAGTTATAAGAAACTACCGGAAGCAGTAAAGTGTGATTTTTTTATTAATAGAAAAATGAGCGTTTATTTTGAGTTAGAAACTTGGAATTGATTAGGTTAAACAAAACAATAAAAATTAAGAAATCATTTAGGGATACTTTGTTTTTTTCTTGTTTTAATGTCGCGAGAACAGGGCCAGTAGCATGGGAATGTTAATATAAGAAATAGGACACCGCATTATAAATTTAAAAAAAACCGGTTGTCTTTTATTAAAATCAATTTGTCTGGATTGCAACACTTTATGCCCTTCAGTAAGCCAATACGGGCAACAACAGAAACATTTTTGAATATACAATTTATTATCTACCATTTTTCAATTTCTACCTTGATTCATTAAAATAGAAAACTTTTATTATACTAATAATCTCAATAAGAAACATTAGAAACGGAACACATTTTTAATATGGCATTAATTATTAAGCATTTTTTAATTTCTAGTCTGAATTTATCCAATAAAATACATTTAAACTTTTATAATAATAGTAAACAACATCAAAAATAGAATAATTTTTTAAATATGACATTTATTATTTCACTTTTTGATCAGCTTAGCGATTCAACGCGGAAACGCTGCCAGCATTCTTGGGACCATTCCACGTGGGCATGATTTGTATAGTAGTAGCGTGTAAGTAATTTAAGATAGATATAACTTGTACATATTTGTTATAAATAAAATAAAAAAATTACTATGAATAACTTTTTAATTTCTTGCCTGAATTTATCAAAATAATTTCAATTCGAATTGATTTTAAAATAATAATCGATGTAATTGAATCACGCAGGCTTATATTTTCAATGGCTCCACACTGGGTCGGATTTCATTTCATATTTAATATAAATCAACTCAATTCGTTCTGAATAAATACGGTTAAGCGAGTATTTTAACAAGGTGAAATGAAAATTGAATGTAAAATTTAAACTAATATGTTTTTCACTATATTCAAAATTATTGTTTCTACTAATTCAACATGTGTACATTTATATGGATTGTAAGGTATTTCAAACATAAAGGATTACATAATTTTAGATTTTAAGGTCGTTCATTCTTTTAACCTTAAAGATGATGAAGACGTAAAATCATTTTGTTTGATATAAAGTTTCTGGTTCTTAGCTCATAGGTAGCATTGGGCTTAGATGAAGAATATTTTTTATTCTTATATATATTTAAATATAGTTTACATTGGATCCTGCGCTTAAGGTGTTCCGTAGAGGTATCCCTTTAAGGTCCGGTTGAGGTACTCTGGTAGGGATAAGATATGGCGTCAATCTCTTCATGATGTTTCAGGATCGAGGCGAAACGATTGTTGATATTATGGTAGAGAATGCATGCTGTGCTAAGGGTATTGTTGTGCTATTGGTGGTTGGTATTGCATTGAGTTTTACGAGTCCTGCAAGTATCATGTATGAAAACGGATAGTCCACGCTACATTAAGCATACATATTCTTTTGCCGCGGATTATAGCAAAATCTAACACATTACTTCAATCGAAAGATTCATTCCATTACATGTAAGAAATAATTAATGTCTTAATGCTTTACTATCGTTAAGTCTAATTAATCCTAATGGACGTCAAATCCAATGGAAAGTCCTATAACTGAAGCGAATGTAGCCTTTGTTCTAAGTACTCGTAGTTTATTGTAAGAGTTTTGTTTGTTTATAATTTTGTTATTGCACATTTTGAAATTAATGTAAAAGATTTTAAAAAACAACAACATAGTGTACAATGACGGGCGTATTCCGGAATCGGAATCACTTCCAGCCAACAGTCTTAAATTAAAAAAAATAATCAAGTAAAATTAATTAAAATAAAAAATAAAACGTATTTAATAGCAATAAGGTAGCTGTGATAGCCTAGCGGTTAGACCGTGCGACTCTCTAGAGACGACATAGGTTCAAACCCCGGGCAGGCATCAATGAGTTTTCTATTAAAACTTATGTGTCTAATTGATAATTGCAATTTATCGCACGCTTTTCGGTGAAGGAAAACATCGTGAGGAAACCTGCATATCTCTAGAGAATTCTAGGGATATGTGTAACCCACCAATCCGCATTGGAGCAGCGTGGTAGGTCTTAGCTCCAATCCTTCTCTCCAATAACGGAGAGAGGAGGCCTTAGCCCAGCAGTGGGCATAGTAACAGGCTGTTACTTTAAGGTAGCTGAAACAATAATTAGATTATAAGTACTATAATAATATATTATAATAGTATAATAAGAAGTTTTTATAATAAAATGTAAATATCACTTATTAGCTGAGTAATATTTTTAAATATTATGTTTAACTGAGATAGCCCAGAGCTGTGATAGCCCAGCGGTGTGACCGTGCGACTCTTTCGAGGGGAACACGAGTTCAAACCCGGGCAGACACCAATAAGTTTTTCTATTAAAACTCATGTGTCTAATTGATAATTGCAATTTATCACACGCTTTTCGGTTAAGCAAAACATCGTGAGGAAACCTGCATATCTCTAGAGAATTCTGGAGATATGTGTAACCTACGAATCCGCATTGGAGCAGCGTGGTAGGTCTTAGCTCCAACCCTTCTCTCCAGAAACGGAGAGAAGAGGCCTATACCCAGCAGTGGGATTGTAACAGGCCGCTACTTTGTTTAAACTATGTTATTGTATTTGAAAAATTAATAA
Organism: Morpho deidamia; assembly: GCA_947086505.1. Taxonomy (NCBI): domain Eukaryota; kingdom Metazoa; phylum Arthropoda; class Insecta; order Lepidoptera; family Nymphalidae; genus Morpho; species Morpho deidamia. Next base: position 10,917,157 of record CAMTZC010000009.1, read on the forward strand.
TAAATTGATTAATTTTATTTTTATTCTTTTAATTTAATTTTGCTCTTACTTAAAAAGTTATTCTTAATTTCTACGTTAGAATAATATAATTTTCTAATACAAAATGAATTGGTTCAAATTCAAATTCAAATTCAAAATATTATTTATTCAAGTAAACTTGTAAACAAGCGCTTTTGAATCGTCAACTTTACTGGTGGTTCGTGATATAATTCCAATAATTCTTTCTGATATTCTGACCAAAGCTACCCAATAAATATGATGGCTTTTCCTTTTTCTTCGGCGTAGTATTTGAACCCCATTCGTTAGTTATTGTATGTAATAAACTCGCACTGGACTGCGCGTGCCGGCTTCAGACACTGCTACGTGTCTAAATTCAGAAGTACATCTGGTATTGTATTTTATTTCGATAGACGTGGAAGGAATGACCCACGATAATACTTAAATCAATGGAAACGGATTTTTGAAATGAAAACTTCTTTAACAGCGTTGTGCACTTTTTATGATGGGTAAAAAAGTTAAACTCGCATCGGGACACGTAACCTGATCGAAAATTCGTAAGACGGAGGGAGAGTAGACAGCTGGCACGGCGTAGGAGAAGAAAGGTGACGTGTCCTGACGCAAGTTTAACATTTTTGTACAACCCCGTTAAAGACGTTTTCATTTCAAAAATGGCACCTTAATGTATCAAGGTTCGCCTTCCCCGCAAATGTATTAAAGGTTAATATAGTAAAAGTGATCGCTATTAAGCTATAAGACCTTTTAATTTCTATTGTTATTATTAATAAACGCCGCGTGGTATCCGGCAGAATAGAATAGACCACCCTCCTTTCTTACCGAGGTATCGTAAGAGGCGACTAAGGTACGCGCAGTGACACTGTAACCTGTGCCAACGGGCCAGCCTATGCCATTTTTAAGACTATGCATACCAAAAATCATAGAATCAGTTCATCCGTTTGAACGTGATAAATGGACAAACAAACTTTGCTATTTGTATGAATACAAGTTGAACACGCAACTATTTTTGTTTCTAACTGTTCCCATATGAAAAAGAGATTTTATTTACAATAAATATTAGCTAGATATATAATCTTCAATTGCACCTAATTCATCAGATTTGCTCCTGTGAAAGTGTAATAGACAGATGGACTCACTTTCGCATTTACACTTTACACCTACCCTGCCATACAGATTGTACGAGGAAATAAATAATCTTTTGATCGTAAAAACAAACAATCTATCCGTCCCGGCAACTTGACAAAGCACTAGGGCTCTATTTTCACACGGGACAGGAACATTTGTGTGGGAACATTGAATTTCTGTGGGAATTGTGTTACTTTACTGTGTTACTAATTTATGTTACCGACTAATAGCTACGCCTTATAGAGAAATGGATTTTGTTAGAAAATAAATTTATTTAAAAACTTCTAATGATGGAAATCCATTGTTTGGAATAGGTCATTTCAAAATATCAAATCAGAGTAGAAAATGATAGTGGTACTATCCGTATTTTCATACCCGATACGTGCAGGATTCGTAGAAACACATGCACAAACCTCCACCACTTCCACCACAATACACAAGCTACACTCGTTCACTATCACAAACTCAACAATCGTTTCGCCCCGCAACCGAAGCATAATCAGGAGATAGACTCCACGACAAAATCGCAAAGCATGTGTTTTTACGAATCCACTTTACATTTAACACTTTATATATTTTCTATTTACTGTATCGCGGATTATAGCAGAATAATTTTATTATTACTTTTGTATTATGGATCTCCGCAAAGTAACGACTAATTCTATAAATTATTTACATCACAGTAATGTGATTTGATATTCTTAATGTTATGGTGGAGTACTTAATTTGACTAGTATAAAAATTCCACATACACCTAAATATGATTATATAATCGCAGAATTTTTATTATGATAATTTTTATTTAAAATTTAAATCAATTTTTTATTAATCACACTACATCTTAAAAAAGTAAAGTAGCGACCTGTTACAATCCCACTGCTGAGAATAGGCCTCCTCTCTCCGTTTCTGGAGAGAAGGGTTGGAGCTAAGACCTACCACGCTGCTCCAATGCGGATTGGTAGGTTACACATATCTCCAGAAGTCTCTAGAGATATGCAGGTTTCCTCACGATATTTTCCTTCACCGAAAAGCGTGTGATAAATTGCAATTATCAATTAGACACATGAGTTTTAATATTAAAACTTATTGGTGTCTGCCCGGATTTAAACTCGTGTTCCCCTCGAAAGAGTCGCACGGTCTCACCACTGGGCTACATCTGAAAGTGTAAAAGCTCTACTAGTGTCAGAGCATGTCTTTCTAAGGGTGCCTCCTGTAAGACCGTACCACGGCTTAGGGTAGTGGTCGGCAAAGTGCGGTTCCGGAGCCGCATGTGGCTCTTTGGCTCCTTAAGTGCGGCACTGGCAAATATCTACGGAAGGCGCAATAATATTTTCAAAATAAAAAAAAACATACAAAAAAATTACATCTTATTGTGATAAATTGAAGTTCTTCTAGAACATATATATTTTTTTGTTTAAGTTAAAAGATTGATAGGTAATTAAAATTTTATATTTTTCTAAAAATATAACGAACAAAACGTTTACTAAACAAGTAGATTTGGCTCCACATTTTTTGTTTAAACTGTTGTAATGTTCATATTTGGCTCTTTGGCTAATAAGTTTGCCGACCACTGGCTTAGGGCAATGTGCAGTAGAGGGCTGACGGTATGACTGAGAATGGCTTATTCGGATACTTATCCAACATAGTATGTTATGTTAAGTGTTCTATACCTCTCTAGTAAAACTTAAGTACGACTAATTAATATTTAACGGCTCAGCTATCTAATCAACAATTTAATAACCCCTATTTAGGAATCCGTCCGATATTTACCTCGAGAACTAACACCGGAAATGGGTTTCGTAAGAGCGATAGATGTGGGGGCTATAGAAATAGCGATCTATAAGTTAAACACGCTTATTCGACCCTCTTATTTGTTTTTTATATACATTCAAGCAATATAATAGGTATTAAAGTATTTATATGAAGTAAAGTAGTAATAAAAATACGAGGAAACGTGTGAAACTTTAATCCATTGACTTGGATTGAAGGTTAATATGAGACCTCTCGAAGGTGAAAAGTTGACTTCGACTAGAAGTGAAAACGAAACGGGTCACTTCTTTACTTCTCCTATAGTGCATTTCTTAGGTTTGATTCATTACACATGTTATTAGGATTATTGGGTAATTCTGTAACTATATATTCTGCATAAGGGCTGGTGTATCATTATTTTAAATAAGTTAAATATAATAAATGATTTTAACTAAATTTCATGTCGCTACCGTTACCTACCTCTGGCGCCAATTCTGGCACTAGAATCATGTCATGGTTACCATAAACATGCATTGTCATCGGTACTGTACTAGTATGTAAAATTTTAGCTCAATCGGATACCAGGAAGTGGGTTAAATTTAACTTGCAAGATTCCACCTTCACATAGCAAGTTAAATAAATAGCTTTTAAAAATTCAAAGAATTCATTAACAATTCTGATATGATTTTCTCTCTGATTATCGAAGCGATATGAAAATTATGAAACAGTTATTACCTTGTATTGACCAGATCAAAAATTGACTTTCGCACATATGCTGTAGACGTACAGCAGTCTTTTTATTAAATCATATACCGTAGAACATGGCAACTTTGCCCAAAAGGTAAGTTATAAGCCAAACCATTTTATTTATTTTATAAATAATAATAAAATAAAGGAAAAATATTTTCCTTTATAAGTAGGTTTGCTTATAACTTACCCCTTGGGCAATGTTATAAGTAAAGTAGCGGCCTGTTTCAATCCCACTGCTGGGAATAGGCCTCCTCTCTCCGTTTCTGGAGAGAAGGGTTGGAGCTAAGACTACTACGCTGCTCCAATGCGGATTGGTAGGTTACACATATCTCAAGAAGTCTCTAGAGATATGCAGGTTTCCTCACGATATTTTCCTTCACCGAAAAGCGTGTGATAAATTGTAATTATCAATTAGACACATGAGTTTTAATATTAAAACTTATTGGTGTCTGCACGGTCTCACCGCTGGGCTATCACAGCTCTTAGGCAATGTTATATAATACTTGTTGGTAAAGTTGGCATGTTCTACGGTAACGCCTATTTTTTTTTCTCTCTCTCTCTCTCATCAACCAATAGACGTCCACTGTTGGACATATGTTTCTTCCAAGAACTTCCACGTTACAAGATCTTGCGCTAAGATCAAGGGGAAAACACTTATTTCGTGACTCCACATTTAAGTGCATTTAACATTAGAGTCGCTAAGTGAGGCGCGTGCTATCGCGGCAATTATAAGGGCCTCGCGTTGTTGTTGATTTGAGGGCCTCGAACGTTTTGATGGCTCGCCCCTTTGATGACATGCTTCAAGGGGGCTATTAAAATAATTTAGTGTTGTCATATATCATTTATTAAATGGTTTTGTCTTAGTGTCTTTCGGTCATCATTCTCCTGCCCTTATCCCACTCTAAGTGGGGTCGGCACAACTTGTTACAAACATGTTGTCATATGATTTGGCTACGTATTTTACGACCGGCCGCCTGCCTGACGTCAACTTACCTTAGTCGCCGTTCACGACACCTCGGTAAGAAATGAGGGTGGTATATTATATGCAGCAGGTCTTAGTCTCTTTCGGTCGTAAGTTTTAAACATTTAAGTCATGAAAACTCTCATTTTCAATTATTTATTTAACTTATTAACGAGACAAGTAGTCAGAATTTGCTTATAAAATATTAGAATACAAAAAATTTCAACTAAATATAAAAATAATAATATAATAATATAGTCTATCATTCTCCTGCCCTTATCCCACTCTAAGTGGGGTCGGCACAACACGTTACAAACATGTTGTCATATGATTTGGCTACGTATTTTACGACCGACGGCCTGCCTGACGTCAACTTACCTTAGTCGCCTCTTACGACACCTCGGTAAGAAAGGAGGGTGGTCTATTCTATTCTGCCGGATACCACACGGCGAATAATAATAATATAGTCTATAATTTATCCATTTAACTGACAGATTTGATTTATAGATCACGCTATGGAACAAAAATTGTTCCTCCATTTAGAAACAAAAATAAATAATTTTAATGAAGCTACCTTATAGGTTCTAGACTTTTGGAATAGACTTGGGATTAATAGAGTTCCACGTTAACAATCACGACTTTATATATAAAATTACATATATACAAAATCTGAGAAGGATTATGTACGTAGCATTCTCGAGTAGTTTCGAGCCATGTTTGGAGATTTGTCAGTTTTGGAAGTATTAAAAAAACTAAATTAAAAAAATTGTAATTCAGACAGCATAATTTCATTGTCTGGTGATATAAATTGTAGCTTCTTGTTAGCATAAGAAAATTTCATATGTACTTCATTTACCGCGTGTACATAAAAAAGTGTTACCATCTCAATTTCGACGTTCGCATCTAAGAAAAGATTTCCCAAAAAAATATTTTCTTATTTACCTGCTGTGGTATTATCACCATTAACTAACTCCCTGTTCCCGTATTCCAGAGAGCAAGTCTCCGTCCGCACACTATATTTGAGGAACAATTTGCTTTCCCCGAATATATTTTACGCGTGAAAGTTGCCTCTCTAAATCTATTTGCACTTATATTTGAATTTGAATTCTATTGTGAGTTCTTTAAGGTTTAATTTCGAATGTACTGGGAATATCTGAAGTAGGTATGTTATATGCTTAGAAGTGAGAAATTTCATTTGAGACGATTTCGCGATTTCTCGCGTCTCCCTCGAGACCGCCCGTTGATTTATTCTTGAGTTATTCTTTTTTTTTTCTTAACAAGATCAAATATATTCTACAATTCTACGACTAGTCGTCTGTAATGGAATACATTGCGATAAATTTATACGACAACGTATCTACAGTTTTATTATTCAATATGTCGTCATTGCTTGAACGGTTCTTGGCAACATTTTTTATTTGCATCCACTTCGAGTGTACATCGACATGAAATTTTGATGCGGTGGATAAAAGAGTAAGAATAATTTATAGAATTAGGCGTTGCTTTGCGAAGATTCTTAATATAAAAGTAATAATAAAATTATTTTGCTACAATCCCCGAAAAATTAAATAGAAAATATATGTAATGCTAAGTGTATATACTTTCCGATGTTGTAGTGGATTCTATCTCGTGATGATGTTTCGGTTGCGGGACGATTGTTGAGTTTGTGATAGTGAACGTGTGTAGTGCTTGTATATTGTGGTGGCGGTGGTGGAGGTTTGTGTACGTGTTTTTACGAATCCTGCACGTATCGGGTATGACGGATAGTCCACTCTACATTTAGCATTATATATTTACTATTTACTTTATCGCTGATTATAGCAAAATAATTTTATTAATACTTTTGTAAATAAGTAAGAATATGTTTTTTGTGTTAGAAAAACTGATGAAATTATGTCGAGTGATGAGTATGTTATTCCAGGTCTTTTTTTATTTTAGATTGTTTAAATCTTAAGTCACTGGTTTGTTAAAGTGAAATCGACTTGATTCTAGTATCACTGTTCGTAGACAAAAAAACTCTGAGTTTACTAAACTATGAATTTTCGTAAAATAAAGCCATTTCTGTCTGTTCGATATTTACTTTTTAATCACGCGCTCTTTGGTACCGGAAAACATAATGGGAAAACCTGTTTATAGTAAAGTACCAGCCTGTTACAATCCCACTGATGGGAATAGGCCTCTTCTCTCCGTTTCTGAAGAGAAGGGTTGGAGCTAAGACCTACCACGCTGCTCCAATGCGGATTGGTAGGTTACACATATCTTCAGAATTCTCTAGAGATATGCAGGTTTCCTCACGATGTTTTCCTTCACCGAAAAGCGTGTGATAAATTGCAATTATCAATTAGACACATGAGTTTTAATAGAAAAACTCATTGGTGCCTGCCCGGGTTCGAACTCGTGTTCCCCTCGAAAGAGTCGCACGGTCTCACCGCTGGGCTATCACAGCTTTACAGTTATCACAGTTTATAGTACGTGGCAATAAATAATGCACATCGAGGCTTAGAGAGAGAAATCGGCTAGATTCTGCTTCATACAGCATTCGCACAGACTGACGAACCCGTGTGAAACGTCGCATACTGAGTGACAGTGACAGCGCTCTACGAAACCGAAAACTTTAAACATCGATGTTCATTATTTAATGCAGGGTACTTACTATACCTTCCAATAACGTCTAGAATATAAACATATTCTAACCTATCGATTTATATGAAGTCTAAAAATACAAGACTTTTTAAAAGGTTTTAATCAGTAGAACAGCCCGTTACTTTACGAGTACTATGATTTCAAGCTTTCATCAGTCAGCGATAACTTTATATTAGTTTGTTTCCCTAGTCAATCTATTTGACTTCATATACTCGTATTTCAAATACGCTTTACCATCCTGAAAATAATAATTTCACATTTATCCTATCCCAGGTTGCATCATTGAGTTATGGGGACATAAGCATTATTTGTTGCCTATAAGAAATTGCACCGGCGTCCGTGCCCCAAACAGTAATCAATAACTCAAATGGTTTTACCCTGGCTTTATAACCCGGTATTACATTGCACCTCCATTATATGTGTTGCCAACTTATTTGCTGCTAGTACTTTGCTGGGCGATATAAATTGAACTTTGTTGTATCGAACTCAAGGATCAGTTTTGTTTGAAATGTGTTATGAAATGGCAAAAATATTTTAGTATTTCGGACAAAGCATGTTCCTCATGAGAGTACTAAGTCGAAACAAGTAAAACTATCGGTTGAATAGTTTTTATTTGTTATCGTAGTTTATAATTTATTGACAAAGCACTAAGTATAGGTGTAAGGTGGGGATCACACGATACCTATACACAATATCTAATAGCTACCAGATTGTTCCCACATTCGGAATATGAATAAACCAGATTCCAGGAACGTGACTTAATAATAGAAACATAATTGCACTGAAATTAAATGATTTTAAATTGACACAAACGATTTTGAACAGATTGTGAATAGCCCGTTGGCGCAGTTGGCAGTCATGCCTTCCGATTGATTCCCGCCGAGGGCCAACTATTTCTTACAGCAATTTGTTGGTTCTTGAAGTCTGGGAGTATATGTATTTAAAAAGATAAAAGCAAAGATAAAATTGATTGCGGAATTTTATTATAGAATCTCATACCTAAACCCATAAACGATTAACGTCCTTCTATAAGGCGCAAAGCAGGAGCCACAAGTTTCTACTTTGTCCAGGTCCATGTCATTAATGCCTTCCTCGGACTTAAGCAGTCAAACTCTTGGTAAAGGTTACGTAACCACATATCAATCAACACGGTTTTATTAAAATGGTGCCTTGAATAGATCCGGGTCTTCTCGGTACCTTGTGAGGGTGTTGGGGTACGGGCCTCGAGGTGAACCTCTTTGCCCTGCTCCTCGCAGGCCTGTGGGCCTGGTCAGTGTTCGGGCCGGTTGGCCCAGGTCACCTAGGTGACCTGAGGGATGTTTTATTCGGTAGGTTGGTACCTTGAATGAATTCACAACAAATTTATAGAATTAGGCGTTACTTTGCGGAGATCCATAATACAAAAGTAATAATAAAAATTATTCTACTATAATCCGCGATACAATAAATAGAAAATATATAAAGTGTTATATAAAGTGGACTACCCGTTTTTTCATACCCGATACATGCAGGATTCGTAAAAACACATGCACAAACCCCCATCACTGCCACCACAATACACAAGCACTACACGCGTTCACTATCACGAACTCAACAATCGTTTTGCCCCGCAACCGAAGCATCATCAGGAGATAGACTCCACGACAAAATCGCAAAGCAGAAATCGCAAAAAAGAATTCACAACTATTTAATATATTTTGTGTTGGCTGTCTTTCTATCTTCTTGTCTTGACTGGCCCGTTGGCGCAGTGTGTAGTGACCCTGCCTTCAGCTCTGCGGGTAGCGGGTTCGATTCCCGCCGAAGGCCTACATTTTCTATAAAAAAATTGTTGGTTCTTCGAGCCTGGCTGTGTATTTGTATTTAAGTATGTATTTAATATTATATATGTAGTATATCTACCAGTTGTCCGTCACCCATAACACAAGTATTAAGTTACTTACTTTGGGGACGGACGACCGTGTGTGTAAGTGTCCCATATATTTATTTATTTATTTATATATATTTACACTGTCATTGTATATATTTTGTGTTGTGTGTGCGTGTCACAGTTTCTTGCTGGTTCTTATCGGTTAACATTCCGAACCGACGATTCAGAAGTGCTTGAAAGAGTTTATTTGAATAAAGATTATTTTGATTTGTTTTATCGAAAGTGGGGGAAATCTTCTTCTTTCCTGAGGGTCTGCATCGTAGTATCTATACATATTATAAAACAAAGTAACAAAAAAGCTGTCTGTCTATATGTAATAGACTTTCTCAAAATATACTGAACGAATTTTTGTATAGTTTTCACCAAAAGATAAAGCAATACCTCCAGATGGTTTAGGTAAATAGTACATATCGGTATTATGTAAATTGTGTTGAAGAGATCGAGCAGTTGTTAACAAACTTGCTTGCTGGGAGCTTTAGTCGTGTGCGCTGCCTAAACCAGTAGAGATACGCTAAAGTAATGTACTAGAGAATTGTAGATCTATAAAACTACTACAAAAAATTCCGCGATAGCATGTCTCTATCTCTTATGGTTAACTCACAATAACTACTTTTATGTTTAAAATTTGAATTATAGAAAAATATTGTGATCCGCTGATTACCACGCGGGTGAAACCGCTAGCACGGATAGTAATAGATAAAGATGACAGTCGGTAACGATATGAGGTTGTGGAAGCAAATGGTGAACATCAAGGCTAAATGTATGACGTAATCTGAGTTTCCTACCTCAGCAAAACTTTGAAGGAGTAAATTTCCAATGCAATTTTGGTTAAATTCAATGCAATCACCTCCCTATGTATACAAGAGGCTAAATTCCGTTAACACGTTCTAGATAAAACTGAGAGTGTGGGGTAAGTGCAAACACCAACCCTCTCAAAGCTTAATTATTTGCGGAGAGATTTGGCGAACCACTTACAGAGTAAGAGCTTAAAGCTAGTGCTTTTTGTTATCACTAGCTTTAATTTATACGCCGAATTACAGGTACAGATGTAATTTTAGATATAAATTATAAATGGTTTATATAATTGTAAATATATATATATAGTTAGGGGTTTCGCCTAACCGCCATTAAAGTCGCATACATGGCAATAGTCAAGTCTCATCTCTTTAGTTTTATATAGTGGCATGTTTATAAAAGGTGGAGTTTGCCACATGGAAGGCCCCATAATGACCTATGCGAGCGTCGCGTTCGCGCACGTTCCTAAGTCACGACTGTGTCCGTTGCAGACACTTGAAAATCGATTCATGCGTACAGCCACTGACTGTCCGTTCGTGCGCAACGTGAATCTCCATAGAGATCTCGATCTTCCCACGATAGCCGATCTTTTTAAACGATTCTCGAAGACTCACTTCGAGAAAGCGTCCATTCATCCGAACCCCCTTATAGCGGCCGCGTCCAACTTATAAGGCGTTTAACTTCCCCAACAAGTTTCACAAGCACCCTAAGAGCGTCCTTAATGACCCCGACGATGCTATTGCAGCATCCAACAAGATGTACACACAATACACACACAAACAGCGTCTTCGCCAGCGAAGACGAGGTCCCCGCTTGCTTGTGTCAAGCGGCCGCGGCCGCCGTGATGCAGACTTCTTCAAAGTCAATGTGTTAGATACAGTCCTTCAAAATACAGCCGCTTTAAGCCGAGGTTCGGTCTCGCAGGAGACACTCTTAAGGCGACGCTCCTAATAAGTTGCGAGTGCCTAAAAATACTCGTTCACTTATCAATTTTACCCGGCGAAGCTTCTGCGCTCGCCCATCCCACCGGTGACGCTGTAAAAGCCATTAGGGCTAACAGCATTAGACACATTTGGAAAAAAAAACATGGAAGGCAGTCTTGTAGTAATACTCGACTCGTACGGTTTAATAACCGTACGAGTCGATAGACCGTTCATCCCCTGGAGTCTTGCTGTAAAGCTATATATATATATATATATATAGATACACAAACCTCTACCAATGCCACCACAATACACAAGCACTACACAGATTCACTATCACAAACGTTTCGCGTCGCAACCGAAGTATCATTAGGAGATAGACTCCACGACAAAATCGCAAACCTTTGCGATTTTGTCGGTGGGGGTTTGTGTATGTGTTTTTACGAATCATGTACCGGGTATGAAAAAACGGATCGTCCACTATACATTTAGCATTATATAATATATTTTCTATTTACTGTATCGCAGATTATAGCAAAATAATTTTTATTATTACTTATGTAACAACATGTTTAAAACATTTGCCGTCCCCATTTAGAGTGGGATGACGGCATGAATGATGATTAATATTGGTATTTGCAAAAAAAAAACAATCCTCTTAGTTACAGTATCTTTTACAAAACGTGCGTACCGAAAATATAATGGAAGAGAAACAATACAAAGGGTAATTACAACGTGAACGAACCAAAGGATTTCCACTCAGACGATCAGTTTTGGCAACTGAATTTTTCCTTTAATCTCAAGTAAATATAATTGGGATTCAGATTGCGGAAAATCTATAGATTCCCTCTTTTTTATTCCAAGCAATATGCGAAGAAATGGAATATATTTTTACATTATAACGTTTATGTTAGGAAAATTGTACCCGCGATTTCATTGGCGTCAACTTCGATTCCAAAATATTATGTAAATAATATAAAGTAACTGCCTGCTGCTATCTCACTCTCTCTAATATAAAGCTCTTATGCGAAATATTTATTAGGTGTCACGAACACCTAATAAATATTTGGCATAAGAGCACTAGCAAAAAAAGAACTAGCAAAACTTAAGTACAGTATTTTAAAAAGTAAAAAAAGTAAAGTAGCAGCCTGTTACAATCCCACTGCTGGGAGTAGGCCTCCACTCTCCATTTCTGAAGAGAAGGGTTGGAGCTAAGACCTACCACGCTGCTCCAATGCGGATTGGTAGGTTACACATATCTCCAGAATTCTCAAGAGATATGCAGGTTTCCTCGCGATGTTTTCCTTCACCGAAAAGCGTGTGATAAATTGCAATTATCAACTAGACACATGAGTTTTAATAGAAAAACTCATTGGTGCCTGCCCGGGTTCGAACTCGTGTTCCCCTCGAAAGAGTCGCACGGTCTCACCGCTGGGCTATCACAGCTCTGTACAGTATTTCAGACTATAAAAATATAACTTATAGTGTAAAAATACATAATGACAGAGGTGTAAAAAGAAAATAAAATAGAAATGATAAAAAAATATATAATTCTTTATATTAAGTTATACGATATATTTATAAAAAAAATTAATGACTGGGCCATTGGCACCGTAGACAGTGACCCTGACTTCGGCTCTGCGGGTCACGGGTTCGATTCCCGCCGAGGGTCAACATTTTCTTTAAACAATTTGTTGGTCTTCGAGCCTGGGTGTATATATATGAATTTAAGTATGTATCTATAATCATATACATATATATATATATATATATATATATATTTAATCTGATGTTTCACACCCATAACACAAATTTTACTTATTTTTGGGACAGACGACCGTGTTTGTAAGTGTCCAATATATTTGAAAAATCCTTCATAACATTTTCTTCCTTGCTTCTTGAGACTGTTTCAGTGTAATCTAAAATCTAAACAATTTGTGATGACTTGAAACTGAAACAAAAATATATCATTTTAGCTAGCGGACGTGTTTTCGTCGCTTTTTAATACATTTTTAATAGCTATGAGCTTACACGATCGACTCGTTAGCACTTTCTCACCTATCGCCGTCCTGCTCGTAAATTTGAACTATATATATCAAGCGGTATGAACTACTTTTGCCTGTACAAAACAGTATTACGACATTTGTTAGTACCACGAGATAAATAATTCTCCTTATTATAAACAGTGTAACTTTTGTACATAAAAATATAAAGAATTATAGAACGATAGGTGATGTATATAATAGACAAAGTAGGAACCGACATAAGCTTACGACTCTTGCTTTGCGCCTAGCAAAAATACGTAAATCATTTGTGGGTTTGGGTATAAGATTCTATAATAAAATTCCGAAATAAATTTTGGCCATGCCATTACAGCAGTTTAAAAACACCGTTGATAAGGATGTGTGGATATAGGTGCACTTCTACTCTGTACAAGACAGTAATAACTAAATTAAACTAAACTAGTTTTAAGATTTATATTTTAAGAGCAACCGCGGAGTTTCTTGCTGGTTCTTCTCGGTAGGAACAGGTTTCCAAACCAGCAGTAAAGTTGACGATTCAAAAGCACTTGTTTACAAGTTTACTTGAATAAAGTATATTTTGAATTTGAAAACTGAAACAAATAATACAGTTTGACTTTACCGCATGCCATTCTGGTGCAGAATGAAGATCCATCTGCGCCACACACACAAGTGTTGCAGTTTAGTTTGAAAACTGAAAACGGCTTGCACGTTGTTCCAGCTGAAATGTTTAGTATTACCACAATACAATACAATACTATAATAATCCTTCATGAAATTGCATTCAAAGATCTCTTTGAATATAAAATATAAATAGAATATGAACGTGATATAAAATACCTTTCAGACCTTTAGGTATTTATTTGACACCCAACGATACAATATCCGCCGTGTGGTATCCGGCTGAGTAGAATAGACCACCCTCATTTCTTACCGAGGTGTCGTAAAAGGTAACTAAGGTAAGTTGACGTGGCAGGCGGCCGGTCATAAAAAAGTCGTTTGTAACATGTTGTGCCGATCCCGCTGAGAGTGGGATAAGGGCAGGAGGATGATGACTACCCAACGATACAATATATACACATTAACCATTGACACTTATATTAATTCTAGATCTGCTATAATTATCAAATTCAAATTCAAATTCAAATTCAAAATATTCTTTATTCAAGTAAACTTGTTAACAAGTGCTTTTGAATCGTCAACTTTACTGCTGGTTCCGAAAGCTCTTTCTACCGAGAAGAGCCAGCTAGAAACTCGATGGTTGCTCTTTTTAAAATATAAATCTTAAAACTATTTACATTTAGTTATTACTGTCTTGTACATGGTAAAAGTGCACCTATATCCATACATCCTTATCATCTAAGTAATCTTCAACAGTATAGTAGGCTTTCTGTATCAGCCTCTTTATAACAGTGTTTTTAAACTGCTGTAATGGCATGGCCAAAATTGATTGTGGAATTTCATTATAGAATCGTATACCCAAACCCACAAACGAATTACGTACTTTTGCTAGGCGCAAAGCAGGAGTCGCAAGCTTATGTCGGTTCCTACTTTGTCTATTATATACATCACCTACCGTTTTATAATTCTTTATATTTTTATGTACAAAATTACGTTATTTAAAATATACTGTGAAGCAAATGTTAGAATACCTGTTTCCTTGAACTTCTCTCGCAGGGAATCACGCGGACTTAAATTGTAGATGCCACGTATGGCTCTTTTTTGTAATACGAAAATTTTTTCACTATCCGCGCATTTACCCCACAGCAATATTCCATAAGACATAATGCTATGGAAGTAAGCAAAATAAGCTATACAGGGTGGTCCGACCCACAATAATTCTAATTGTACCAACACACCTCTGCACCTTACATAAAAATCAGTTAATTCAGCGAAGTATTTTAGCTACTGGAATTATTTACGTTTTGAAAAAAAAACGATTTATAGACGCTATTACGACACATGATACGAAAAATAACCTGGCCCCAATAACGAAACAGGATGGTGCGTGGGAGAGATAACAATATTATTGTTTTCTCCTGATTTTTTAACAATCGCGTGCGTCAGGTCATTCACCCATTACTAACAAAGCCAGTTCTCAATTAATTATATATATCTTTTTCAAAAATACATTTTTTTAAAAACGATATTGAAGAAGTTTGAATTACGAGTCGGTACCACTCTGTATAAAAATCTCAATATAATATAATCCCTTATCTACAATAATGTCCGACTTACATCTTCTCCAGAGCAAAAGCATATCGTCATCAGTATATTTTGACTTCCTTGAGCTCACTGTACCAAGTAGCTGGAAAAAATAACGACAGAAAGTATAAGTATAGCTATATTTTTTGTTATACATATAATCAAACTTACCGAGGTGTCGTAGAAGGCGACTAAGGTAAGTTGACCCGACATGCGGTATCCGGCAGAGTAGAATAGACCACCCTCATTTCTTACCATTGTGTCGTAAAAGGCGACTAAGGTAAGTTGGCCCGACATGTGGTATTCGGCAGAGTAGAATAAACCACCCTCATGTTTTACCGAGCTGTCGTAAAAGGCGACTAACGTAAGTTGACCCACCGTGTGGTATCCGGCAGAGTAGAATAGGCCACCCTCATTTCTTACCGAGTTGTCGTAAAATACGACTAGGTAAGTTGACCCAGCGTATGGTATCTGGCAGAGTAGAATATACCATCCTCATTACTTACCGAGGTGTCGTAAGAGGCGACTAAGATAAGTTGACCCCCCGTGTGGTATCCGGTTAAATAAAATAGATCACCCTTTTGTGACAGAGGGGTCGTAAAATACGACTAAGGTAAGTTGGCGTCAGACACGGGGCTGGTCTTAAAATACATAGCCAAATCATGTGACAACATGTTTCTAACCTGTTGTGCCGACCCCACTTAGAGGTTATAAGGGCAGGATGATGATGACTTACAATATGCCGTAAGTCATAATGGCTTTTACGAGGTCACGGAGCAAAACAGGTGAGTGAGCAAAGAAGGATTGTTTAGGTAATTCTGCATTTTGACTGTATCAATTCAACATGTGGAAGTTTACAGCAGACTCAGATAATCGAGGCTATATTAAAATTTGTGTTGACTTGAACAAAGTCGCGTGCATACCTAATCTGATATATAAAAATGAATGTTTGTCTGTATGTCTTTTATAGACTCCGTAACTTAATGATTTAATTTGATAAAGTAATTTAATGAATATTTAGAATGAACCAGCGGATCATCCTGTAAAGTTTGGTGGCGATCGGAGCAATTTATGTTAAACTGTTGAGTTTCACTTTGGAACGAATTCGAAACCAGACTGAGCCACAACAACGCGTGGCCGGATAGCTAGTACATAATAAGTAAGTCGAAACAAAAAAAATCATTGAAGTTTTAAATCGTTAACGCTTTTGTCATTTTACTCCGAAAAAGGTAGATTTAATTTATTTCTTCACTGGCCACGCAGAAAATTGTATTGCAGGAAATTGAATGCCACATACAATTGTGTTTTATGTTTATACAGCCTTTTGTTCAATGACTTTTCATAAAAATTTTCAATTGATTTTATTATTTTTCAATTATAAGAATTGAATTAGTTTCAATCGATTAAAAGTCTTGGCTTTTATCATAATAAATATATAATATAATTCATCGGATTGCTCAATACTAAAGTAGCCCAAACGACCAATTTAGATGAGTTAGTAAATTTTCTTACTAATGCCGTGTGGTATCCGGTTCGGTATATAAGTAATAGACCATCGTCGTTTTCTTACCGAGGTGTCATAAGAGGCGACTACGGTAAGTCGACCCGCCGTGTGGTATCCGACTGAGTAGAATAGGCCACCCTCATTTCTTAGTGAGGTGTCGTAAAAGGCGACTAAGGCCGTGAGGTGTCGTGCCGATCCCACTTAGAGTGGGATAAGGGCAGAAGGATGATGAGTGAATTTTCTTATTAATTTATTTGCTACCCTCTACTACTTCTGCATCAACTTTAGTGTTTGAAAACTTTTGTATTTTAGAATTTTGTATCCTGTTCCCGAAATAAAATTTATCCCTCTGTTTTAGTTTTATCGTTCGTTAGCACAGTATATAAGTAAATATATTTAAAAAAGTCATCTGTAGTGAGAAGCATTCAGAATCCTATAATAAATTCTACAATCTTTATTCCAAGCGGTTTCAAATAATTGATTGATTCTTAAACGTACTCTTACGGAGAAGATCCAGCAAGCAATTCGGCAAATGTTACGGCCAAAGACAACAAGGTGTAATATCTGATGATGGCTTACACCCGAAAGATTACGGTTTGTCGGAAAGTTTCCGGAATATATCCATAGAAATTCTTTCTAGGTTAGTGGAGGTTTCATTCAAATTATTATTTACCATAAGATGCGACTGATACCCATCATCATTCCCCTGCCCTTACCCCACTCTAAGTGGGGTCGGCACAACATGTTGTCACATGATTTGGGTACGTATTTTACGACCGGCCGCCTGCCTGACGTCAACTTACCTTAGTCGCCTTTTACAACACCTCGGTAAGAAATGAGGGTGGTCTATACTACGCAGCCGGATACAACACAGCACTTACCTTAGTCGTCTCTTACGATACCTCGGTAATAAGGAGGGTGGTCTATTCTACTCTGCCAGATACCACACGGTGGGTGAACTTACCTTAGTCGTATTTTACCACAGCTCGGTTAGAAATGAGGGTGGGCTATTCTACTCTGCCGGATACCACATGTTGGGTCAACTTACCTTAGCCGCCTCTTACGACACCTCGGTAAGAAATGAGGGTGGTCTATTCTACTCTGCCGGATACCACACGGCAAAGATGCGACTTATATTATGATTACGATATTTCATGTAAAAAAAATCTTAATACCAAAATCGATTATTCGCTTAAAGTATATAACACTTACCAAGACTAACAAAACGATAATTTTTGCACACATTTCGATAAGACGAAATAAGAAATAAATCGATTTGCGATTTTTCAATTTCCTATTAACTATCCATGCAAACAACAGTTCGTTTCATAGTTTAGAATGTTTCAGTAAGATTTATAAATACGTAAATCTATTTTGTAACGCTTTACATAATTGAAAATATGATTTACGTATCGATTAATATATTATTCCATTCGATAACAGAACTTAAATTAAATTCGTTCATTTATTGTAGTCTTACAAAAGTAATAATAAAATTATTTTGCTATAATCGGCGATAAAGTAAATAGAAAATATATATAGTGCTAAATGCATAGTGGACTATCCGTTTTTTCATACCCGTTACATGCAGGATTCGTAAAAACAGATGCACAAACCTCCACCATTGCCACCATAATACACAAGCACTACACACGTTCACTATCACAAACTCAACAATCGTTTCGCCTCGCAACCGAAGCATAATCAGGAGATAAACTCCACGACATTTAGCACTATATATATTTTCTATTTACTGTATCGCGGATTATAGCAGAAAAAAAAATTATTACTTTTGTATTATGGATCTCCGCAAAGTAACGCCTAATTCTATAAATTATTTATTGTATACTTTTCAACAGGTATTGTAATATTAAAAGCCTGAGTAAATTAAGAAATTTCTTTAAATTGAGCTGATAGGGACAGAATTCGGGAAACGTGTGGTATTCGCATTATTAGAATGTAGAGATCTTTCATTCTAAAAGTGCACGCCCCTCCACCAAATTACATTATTTTAATGTGTGAGAGAAAATATTGACTGTACTACTTTATATGTGTGCGCGCAGCAATTTCAACCAATCCGGTGACACGGGTTACAAGTAACGTTTGCATAAAAATAAAATTAATATTATATAATATTTATAATCAAATTTATGTTAAAAATTCTTTAGAATAAAAAGTAAGTTTTTAACGTTTCCCTGGAGTAATAGTAAGCGCTGTGGATTGTAAACGGGAAGTTCCGCATTCGAATCCTAGAAAAAACATATTAGTATATTACTAAAATTTATCCCTGGTGTTGACTAGATAGATACTTCCGACGTAACCTTCTAACAAAGACGTACCACCAAGCGGTTTAGCATTCAGGTACGATGTCATGTAAAAACCCTGAATGGTTACACGTTTAATCTCCAAACCCTTTCAAGAAACTTAAACTACATCGGCATCCATCAGGTGAATTCGCAATCAAGAGCTAGCTTGCCAACTTAATTTAATAAAGATCATATCATATATTCATTATGCAACTATTAGAATGATCAATAAATATTTACTATTTTAACGCTATTCACTCACGTCGCTATCTTCAGATTCAGACTCAACATTAATTATAAATTCAAAATTTTTCATATATTCTATCTCAATATCATTCACATTTCGACACGTATTTTCCCACATATTTCTATCAATCATGTCAATTCGTTCCTTAATTAAAGGCTTTAATGATGAAATAATGATAGATGTTATGTTTTGCCCGTTTTTTTTCGCCACATAGTTTTGTAAAATTCTCCATATTTTTCTATTAAAGAAAAAATTTATCTAATTATTATTTAAAATAAAAAATTAAAAATATTTATCCTCTTTTTTTATGACATGCTAACTGTACTTTTGGCAATAATCGTTCGTGTCTGTCCGGCAACTGAGTAACCAATTAGAATAACAAGTTTGCGTGTATTTCGTCTGTACATAAGTTTTCTGTGTGTGACTAAAGGCATTGGAGGGGCGTGCACTTTTAGAATGAAAGATCTCTACCATCCTTATTTCTTATCGAGGTGTCGTCAAAGGCGACTAAGTCAAGTTAACCCACGGCGTGGTATCCGGCTGAGTAGAATAGTCCACCCATATTTCTTACCGCAGTGTCGTAAAATTCGACTAAGATAAGTTGACCTGCCGTGTTGTATCCGGCTGAGTAGAATAGTCCACCCATATTTCGTACCGCAGTTTCGTAAAATTCGACTAAGATAAGTTGACCTGCCGTATAGTATCCGGCTGAATAGAATACCATTTTCATTTTCTTACCGAGGTGTTGTAAACGGCGACTAAGGTGAGTCAACTTCCCGTGTGGTATCCGGCAGAGTAGAATAGTAATTCTTACTGATGTGTGGTAAAAGGCGACTATGGTAAGTTGACCCGCCGTGTGATATCTGGCTAAGTAGAAGAGACCTCCCTAAATTTACCGAGGTGTTTGTAAAAAGCAACTAAGGTAGGTTGACCCGCCGTGTGGTATCCGGCTGAGTAGAATACAGCACCCTCATTTCTTACTGAGGTGTCGTAAAAGGCGACTATGGTAAGTTGACCCGCCGTGTGGTATCTGTCTGAGTAGAAGAGACCATCCTTAATATACCGTGGTGTTTGTAAAACGCAACTAAGCTAAGTTGACCCGCGGTGTAGTATCTGGCTGCGTAGAAAAGATCACCCTCATTTCTTACCGAGGTGGCTTAAAAGGCGACGAAGGTGAATTGACGTCAGGCAGGTGGCTGTTCGTAAAATAACTAGCCAAAATATGTTTATATATGACATGTTTATAATATGTTGTGCCGGTGAAATCGGGAAATAGAAAATCATTATTTAAGTCCCTTAAGAAAATCAAGGAATTTTTGTAAACGATTACACTCTCATGGGAGTCATTTGAGAGCTGAGTAAAACAAATCTACAATAAAAGGTTTTTAGGATAATTGAAAAATATATACTACTAAGTTCCAACTTACTTCAGCTTATTTAAAATTGGAGTAAAGTTATATAAATCAAATATTGAAGTGCAGGTGATGATTTTATTTTAAACCAGAGAAAATAAAATACTTTAGTTTCAATAATATATTTACAATTTATAATATGAAATTGTATACAGCATTGACCATTTTATAATAGAAAATTATGTTGACTAAATGTGAGAAACGCCCGCAACATAAACTTTAAGAGGAATCTCAAAAGATATGAAATGATAATGAAATAATTAAGTACAGAATTTTCTTGACAAAACATTAAGAAAAATATTGATTTATTATGAATATTTTTTATATTATTATTACAATTTTAATGAAGATAAATATATTTTTATGTCCTAAAATTCTTTTCCATTTGTGATATTATATTGATATAGTTGAAGATCATTAACTGAAAAAGAAAAAAAAGTATTAGATAGAATATCAAACAGAGATACATTAAAGTAATGTAATCAAGAATTTTAAAACTACAAAAATACTACAAAAAGTCCAGGACAGCATGTTTCTATCTCTTATGGTGAACTCATAATACTTTATTACTTTATTATTCAAAATTACTACTAATTTCGACGCGGGCGAAGTCGCAGGGCGGTTTCCATTGAGAATATTATTTTCCCTTTGGAAGTTTCGTTTGTGAGATAAACGCGTGCATTACGATGTTGTCTTGGAGCCTATCCTCATGATGATGCTTCGGTTTCGGAGCGAAACGATCGTAGAAATTGTGGGTTTGGGTATAAGATTCTATAATAAAATTCCAAAATCAATGTTGGCCATGCCATTACAGCAGTTTAAATACACTGTTATAAAGAGGCTGATACAAAAATCCTTCTATACTATTGAGGATTATATAGATGATAAAAATGCGTGGATATAGCTACTCCTCTACCCTGCACAAGATAGTAATAACAAAATATAACTAGTTATAAGAATTTTATTTGAAAAGAGCAACCACCGAGTTTCTTGTTGGCTCCTCTCGGTAGGAAAAGCTTTCCGAATCAGCGGTAGATTTTGACGATCCAAAAGAACTTGTTAACAGGTTTACTTAAATAAAGAATATTTTGAATTTGTATTGCTTGTGTGAATTTTTGCTGGTAATTTGGGATACGTGTGGTGACTTGTCCTGCATGTGTAAGGTATGTGAATGTTGCCTGCTTCACACACTTAGCATTGCATACATTCTCTTAATAAACGCCGATTATCATATCCTACTTATATAATAAATAAGAAAAATTGCGGATGTATGTTTGCTACTCTTTCACGGCGAATCCGCTGAACCACAATCGACGAAATTTGGCACTTATTCTTTATACATCGGGGTAACATATAGGCTATAGAAATCCGAAATTCTACAGGAATAGGGTGACATTGAAAAGCGCCATCTGTTATCACCTACCTATCAAAGCGTTTTTATTCACAATGTGTCAAAGTCAAGTCAAATCTGTAGTAATTTATATGGCAAATCAACGCTAGCCGGGTCAGCTAGTGGCAAAATATTTCTATTATAGCTTCTGCATGAACTCTTATTGCGACTCAATCGAAGACGTAAACTAAATTGGTTTGCTTTTTCATACCATGACGTATTAAAGACGCACACTTTAAGTCGTTGCCGAATGAGCGTTCGGAATGCGCCCTAAAAACATGAGAGTAAAAGAGACAGAGTTATCTTTAGTTCATATAACGTCATCCTTTTCAAACATTACGACCGCAATACAATCCACACTTCATGATACGAAAAGAAAGCGGTTCGGTTTAGGTACTGACTTTGAATCGTTATCTAAAAGTTAATGGTAGGCCTACTGTACTACGGAGTTCTGCAAAATAGCGTCTGATTCTATAAATGATTTGAGAAAAACTATTTTTGGGAGTTAATCAACGCATATAATTTGTATGTAAACACATCTAAAATATGCAATACTTATCCAGATACTATTACTTATTTGTACTTACTTGCATCCCATTTTATCGCAGGCTAAGTATCCTTCTTCAGTGCAGAAACATGAGTTGCATTCAACATAGTAGTCTCGGTCCAACGTCGGGTCGCATTCGTCTCCCTGCGCTATATATGTAAATGTTAGTTAATGTGTAGACACCGGCTACACTCACGTCTTATTTTATTGTTAGCCCGACTAGTTTGAGCCTATCCGGAACACTTATTCATGAGCTCTTTACACGACGTTATCGCGAAACTAGTCGGGCTTACCTGATAAAATTAGACGGTGTCTATACATAAACTATAAATACTACTTATGATAGTTTAAATTTAAAAAAATGTTAATGTTAAATAAATAAATTTAAACACCAGAGATATTCACGAGGTAAGATACTTAATATCGTGTAGATATGTAATTTTAGATGTAGCAGTAAATTTTATATATTAAGTGATGTCAGTTAATATATAAAATTTACTGCTATAAACTTCTCAACGAATTGATTTCTTTAATGATTAAACTTTTAACGGAGTCCTTATAATAATAATAAATAATTAAATATATGGGACACACACACGGTCGTCCGTCCACTGAGTAAGTATGATTTTTAGATTGTAATTATTGATTATTTTATTTATAATCATTATTTTATTTTATTACATTAGTCTGAATATCGCTCATTCCATTTGCATTGCAGAAAATGCAGATTAGATTTCACTAGTATTATCAAAATTTTAACACATTATTAAGTCTATGTAGTTCTTTTGTAGTTTTTTATTTAAGCAAATCGCGCGCTCGTTATAATGCAGAAATATATTTATAAGCTAATATATAAAAATGATTTGTCTGTATGTTTATAGACTTTGTCATTTCTAATTCTTCTTCTTTGTAAGTCATTTATAGAATTAGGCGTTACTTTGCGGATAATACAAAAGTAATAATAAAATTATTTTGCTGTAATCCGCTATACAGTAAATAGAAAATATATATAGTGCTAAATGTATAGTGGACTATCCGTTTTTTCATATCCGTTACATGCAGGAATCGAAAAACACATACACAATCCTCCACCACTGCCATCACAATACACAAGCACTACACACGTTCACTAAATACATATATCAATTTAAACGCATAGCTTGTCATTTATCCCCTGATATTATGACAGGTTGGATATAAGAAGGTATATGATTCCTATTATAGAAACCATGTAATTTTAAATTCTGTGAATAGTATACAAAGTTAATAATCTTGAGAGTTTCTCTCCATGTCGTTCTCAGAAATTTTCATTTCTAATAAAATATTGCATGTTGACAGCTGCTAATCCAAATTAATGTCACGATCTTTTCCTGTTCGTAAAGCGAATGAAGCGCCTTATAAGTCGTAATTCAGTTATTCCATAATATTTTTATATATATTATTATTAAATATTATTATCAATATAATATTAAATGAGTAAGTTAAATAAATTTTAAAATGATAAGTTATGTATAGCGTCGAAAAATTTGAAGTTGTTACCTTGCGCCCAAGTCGTGTTGAATACGGAAAGAATCTGAAAGGGAAAATTAAATTTGATTTTTTTCCTTCTTAAATTGTGTATCTACACCAAGTTACAAATTACTAATATTGTACCAAACATCACCATCCCCGTCCCCCTGCCCTTATCCCACTCTGAGTTGGGTCGGCACAACATGCTACAAACATGTTGTCACTTGATTTGGCTACGTATTTTATGACCAGCCGCCTGCTTGACGTCAACGTACTTTAGACGTATTTTACGACCCCTCGGTAAGAAATGAGGGTCGTCAATAGACAACCCTCATTTCTTACTGAGGTGTCGTAAAAGGCGACTAAGGTAATTTGACCCGTCGTGTGGTATCTGGCTGAATAGAATAGACAACCCTAATTTCTTACTGAGGTGTTGTAAAAGGCGACTAAGGTAAGTTGACGTCAGGAAGCAGCCGGACGTAAACTAACAAACCAAAACATGTAACATGTTTTAAACATCTTGTGCCAACCCCACTTAGAGTGGGTTAAGGGCAGGAGATTGTTGATGTACTTCTCTTAATGGAGAATTAGATTTCTGCGATTTTTGTTATGGAGATAGTTCAAAGTCTAGAGAGTGACATAGGTTTGTATACCGATATAAATACGAGCACGAAGCCCCGCGGAGAAACTAGGCAAATTAAAAACAAAAATAATATTAAATTTTAACTTACTACGAATACCAGAAATATAATTTTTCCGTACATTGTGCGGAATTAGATCTGCAATAATGCTACGTTTATAGTGAAATGACTTTAAATACGAATCGATATGATTTTCACACATTAATACAATTTTATCTGCGTAAAATTACTGCATAAATTAAAATGCTTTGAAATATAATGCTTTAAAATATTATATATTTTATGCATATAATATATTAACAGGCTGCTATTTTACATTACTTTAATTTGCGGGTATGAAAATTATTTTTCTAGTTTTGTACCGCAAATTACTCATCATTCTCCTGGTCTTATCCCACTTAAGACGACTTACCTTAGTCACCTTTTACGACACCTCGGTAAGAAATAAGGGTGGTCTATTCTTCTCAGTCGGATACCACACGGCGGGTCCACTTACCTTAGTCGCCTTTTACGACACCTCTGTAAGATATGAGGATGGTCTATTCTACACAGCAAGATACCACACGGCATACCGTAAATAACTGTTAAATTAAAATGATATTCGACCGGAAATAGAAAAGATTTCACCTATTTAAAACGCCTGTTTATATAACGTGAGTGAAGTAAAAACTTTTAAAGTAATTTATTGTTCAAAACTCGCTAAAAGGCATTTCAATTCCCATTAGTCAGTTTCAAAAGAAAGTTTTTCGACTCTAATTGTTCTTAATTTGACGGTTGGAAATTTCTTAATGACTTTTAATGAGAAAATTAGCAGAAACATATAACTGATATTAAATTTTATATCTACCGAGCTACGATTTTTCAAACGTTACAAATTATCCAAAGTATATAGTATTTTTAGTAAGTATATAGTATTATTACAAAGTATATTGTATTTTACTTATTTCTACAGCATTATGTCATATTGAATAATGCTGTGGGGTAAAGCGGCCGACATAGAAAAGATTTTTGTTACGCAAAAAAGAGCCATACGGGCTATCTATAATATGAAGCAACGTGAGTCCCTTCGCGAAAATTTCAAAGAAATAGGCATACTGACTGTAGCATCACAATATATATAGTAATATTCTATTTGTACGGAAAATATAAGTACGTATAAAACAAAATTTGATGTATATCATAGACATACGAGAGGTCACAAACAGATTGTGATACCTGCGTCGACTCAGCGTAGTTAGCAACTCATTTGTTGGTCTCGCTATTCGCTTCTGTAATAAAATTCCTCAATCCATTCAAAACCGGTGTACAGAAAGATTCCAATTAAGTGTAAAAAATATACTTATACGTAAAGCATATTACAAAATTGAAGACTATTTGGATGATAAGAAAGCCTGAATTTGAAAATCCTTTCAGCTTCATACAAGGCAGCGGTTGAATAATGTATAATTGAAAATATTTAAAAGATTGACCGCCGAGTTTCTTGCTGGTTCTTCACGGAAAGAGCAACATTCCGAACCGGTTGTAGCTTCATTAATCATATTGATGTTTGACGATTCAAAAGTGCCTCAAATGGTTTATTTGAATAAAGATTATTTTAATTTTGATTTTGATTTTGATCCAGTACATACTCATATTAAGTTATATCGAAATGTCCAAGAATGGAGCGTGACTTGTCTGTAGACAAGTCACCCCCCACTACATATATCAATCAAATCAAATCAAATCAAATATTCTTAATTGTACATCTAAAAAAAACGACGACGCATTATTTATGAAAAAAATTGTGGTCCAATTTTTCAAAAATAAATATATGTGTTCTAGTATACAATAAAATAAACAAATATTTAGACTTTTACCCTAACACTAAACATATTGCTAAAAATAAAATTATTTCATGTTGGATACAAATGGACTATGATCAAACTAAAAATATTATTTTAACCCTTATTTAAAACACTCTCAAATTCACACATTCACACTCACTCACGCCTTATCTACATAGAGATCTTTCATTCTAAAAGTGCACGCCCCTCCACCAAATTACCTTATTTTAATGTGTGAGAGAAAATATTGACTGTACTATTTTATATGTGTGCGCGCAGCAATTTCAAAGTTGACTCGACTCATTCGCACACTTAAAGGTCAACTAATTGCTCGACTGGTATAAGTCAAGCATTTATATGGCGGAGAATGCACGCTTTGTATGAGACAACACGTCTATCCAGACACGCGTTCATATCATTTGTGCACTGGTTGACCAACCAATCCGGTTGCACGGATTACAAGTGACGTTTGCATAAAAATAAAATCAATATTATATAATATTTATAATCAAATTTATGTTGAAAATTCTTTAGAATAAAAAGTAAGTTTTTAACGTTTCCCTGGAGTAATAGTAAGCGCTGTGGATTGTAAACGGGAAGTTCCGCATTCGAATCCTAGAAAAAACATATTAGTATATTTCTAAAATTTATCCCTGGTCTTGACTAGATAGATACTTCCGACGTACCCTTCTAACAAAGACGTACCACCAAGCGGTTTAGCATTCAGGTACGATGTCGTGTAAAAACCCTGAATGGTTACACGTTTAATCTCCAAACCCTTTCAAGAAACTTAAACTACATCGGCATCCATCAGGTGAATTTACAATCAAGAGCTTGCTTGCCAACTTTATTTAATAAAGATCATGTCATATATTCATTATGTAACTATTAGAATGATAAATTAAACGTAATGTACAGAAGTCTGTTCATTTATTTTATAAGTAAAAAAAGAAAAAAATTAAACCGCAATAAATATTTACTATTTTAACGCTATTCACTCACGTCGCTATCTTCAGATTCAGACTCAACATTAATTATAAATTCAAAATTTTTCATATATTCTATCTCAATATCATTTACATTTCGACACGTATTTTCCCACATATTTCTATCAATCATGTCAATTCGTTCCTTAATTAAAGCAATGGCTTTATAAAATTCTCCATATTTAACTATTAAATAAAAAAATTATCTAATTATTATTTAAAATAAAAAATAAAAAATATTTATCCTTTTTTTTACATGCTAACTGTACTTTTGGCAATAATCGATGCGTGCTCCTACTTTCGTGTCTGTCCGGCAACTGAGTAACCAATTAGAATAACAAGTTTGCGTGTGTTTCGTCTGTACATAAGTTTTTTGTGTGTGAGTAAAGACATTGGAGGGGCGTGCACTTTTAGAATGAAAGATCTCTACTTACTTTACCAACATGCAATTCGCTTATTTTAAGACACATTCTTACTACACACATCCACAATGCTGTAATTTTAGTTTTAGTCTTTTTCTCTGTTTTCTTTTGTTTGACTTAATAGCCTAAAAATGTTGTTCTTTTTAAAAAAAAATTTTTAATTTACTTTTTGATTGTAATTTTTTACGCCTGTACATATGTAAGTTGAACTAAGTAAAGGTTGGTACTGGTTCCCAAAATACAGTTTAAACTAGCTTGGGAGCCAGGGACACAATAACTCCACATGTGCATTATGATAGAATGTATCAATATCTACAAAAAAGTCCGCAATACCGTATGTTTAACTATTAGAGTTATGCCAATATTAACTACTTTTTTACATTGTAAAATTTTATAAAAGTGCCGACGATAATTAAACCATATTATTAATAACGCCCTATTAGTCCTTATCCCATTAAATATTTTATAATAGCCGTTTCAATAACTGTAAAATACTTTTAAAATTATTAAAATCGGACTTAACGGACTTAAAAGATTTAACGAATTTAAAAATGTCAATCTAAAGAAAATAATGCTGTGACAATTCAGTATAGCGATCATTATCGCAGGGCCTGCAACTGGCGAGTTATCTCTTATTCCAAGGATACCTATCATACCCACGGATAAAGCTATACCTTATTAAGGAATTCAATTTCTATTTGAAAGTTCCGTTGACTTGAACATTATTTAGTCCCAGGGCCAAACTATAAATATACATAATCTAGCTATGCCCGTGTGTCATAAAGTTTCTCGCCGGTATTCTAATATAAAAAGTGGCGTTTAATTTTAAATCTGCAATTTCTAAAGTATTTATTTGATTTATATAGTGTAAAGGACAAATTTGATCTATATTAAATTACAAAGCTATCGAATGCATTTATTTGATAAGGACAAACAGAAGAAAACGGTCTCGAAAATAACGTAACATTTTGAACTGGCCCGTTGGTGCAGTGGGTAGTGAACCTACCTTCAGCTCCGCGGGCCGTGGTTTCGATTCCCACCGAGGGCCAACATTTTCTATCAACAAATTGTTGGTTCTTTGAGCCTGGGTGTGTATTTGTATTTAAGTATGTATTTAAAACTATATGTAGTATATCTACCAGTTGTCCGTCACCCACACACACAAACACAAGTATTGAGTTACTTACTTTGGGGACTGACGACCGTGTGTGTAAGTGTCCCATATATTTATTATTATTATTAAAATTAAAATTTTGACCATAAAAGTAGTTATTGTGAGTTAACCGTAAGACATAGAAAAATGTCCCTTTGTAATATTTTTATAGATCTCCAATTCTCTCCTACATTAATTTAAATGTTTTACGCAGCGCACGCGCTAAAGCTCTTAACAAGCAAGTTTTTTAGCAACTCCGCGATCTTTTCAATACAACACACAATACCGATATGTACTATTTTCCTAAACCATCCGAAAGTATTGCACTATCTTTCAGTTAAAACCGTACAAAAATCCGTTCAGTAGATTTTGAGAAAATCGATTACATACAGACAGAGCTTTTTCGGACTTTGTTTTATAATAAGTATAGATACATAAATATTTCTATAGTCCGACTTGTAGACTTTCCACTACCACGAAATCGGTATGAACGCGGGTGAAATCGCGGGGCATTGCTAGTATTACATAAAGATATAAAGAGAATTCAAACAATTAAAAACATAATATTTTATAATGAAAATTGTAACAAAACGAAGTCTATTAAGAGATGTACCGTACTTCTTGAAGCGCACCAAGGTGTAGACTGTAGAGTACAGACAACCCACGAACAATGCCTGAAAGCCAATTACTACACGTAGATATCGCCTCTAGAACTTTAATAATAGCTCTTACTAATTGGAGTTTGTATAGAGATGATGCGACAATAAAGTTTTTTTGTGGTCCCTTAGCTCAGGTGGCAGTGACTCTTTAGTTCAGAAGACACAAATTCCATTCCTGCCACAAGTAGACCTTAGTTTGTGAAATTGAATATTACGACAGTTTATTAAATTATTTTGCTATTAACCGTGTTTTTTAAGAAAATCACTATAATGCTAAGTGTAAAAAAGTCAGGTTAACAAAAGATTTTAACACAATTCCATGCCCCTACTGTTGAACTGTTGAAGAGTTCCGACATCTGGAGCCAATCCTGACAGCAGTACCAGCGGGCCATACTCTTATTACCATATACTCTTATTGCTACTCAATTGAAGACGTAAACTAAATTGTTTTGCTTTTTCACACAATGACATCTTATAGACGCACACTTTATTACGCACGGTTTACGAATGACCGTTCGGTGTGCGTCCTAAAAACATTTCAGTAAAAGAGACAGAGTTATCTATAGTTCATATAACGTTTACCTTTTCAAACATTACGACCTTAATGCAATCCACACTTCATGGTACTTCATGGTATAGTACCCGGCAATAAATAATGCACATCGAGGCTTAGAGAGAGAAATCGGCTAGATTCTGCTTCATAGAGCATTGTCTCTCACTAACTAACTGAACTAACTGACACGTCATGTAATGAATGACAGTGACAGCGCTCTACGAAACCGAACTGGGCGGCTGTTTCGTTCTAAACATCGATGTGCATTATTTAATGCCGGGTACTATACTGACTTTGAATTGAATCGTTTTCTAAAAGTTCACGGTAGGCCTACAGGTCATAGCTATCATAAACATGCATTGTCATGGGGACTGGACCTGTATGTAAAATTTCAGATCAATCGGACGGCGGAAAGTGGGTCAAATTCAACTCGCAAGATTCCACCACCACATACATATTATTAAACTTTAATAATACCTTAGTGTTTTCTAATACCTTAGACATGCAGAATTAGTAACTGCACGCTACGTAAAACTGCTTTCTTCGAGTCTGAATGTGTTTATGTGTTTAAATATTAACTAATTAAAATGATATATATGCAAAATTTTACATTAAGCTGTCTGTAGTCCATAACACAAGTATTAAATTACTTTGGAAACGGACAGACGTGTTTATAATTTTCCTATACATTTTTTATAGTTTTATTTAGTAAATTTAATTAATAAATATAAACAAGTACATTATAAATGATGGACATAGTAAATAGAGTTTTGAGGTTGTAACTGTGAGTGATGGAAATTATAGGTTTCAATATTGCATATAGTCTCGTGTCAAAGGTTGATTTATTATGACTATTAGATGCTTAAGCGTTTCGAAAGCGTTTTATATAAATAATTGATATATTTAGTTGTGTAATTTAAAGTTGATTATAAAAGTATATTTGAATAATGCTACGAATTTGAATGAAAATTATAAGACCCAATAGGGGTTATTGCGATGAAATTAAATTGTCTTTTTCGGGAAAATTCTTTTAACACACTAAAACTTGTGAGAACTTTACAAAGACAAAACTGACATTGATTTCTTAAGAAGTTCAAGCAAATAACTCTAGATGGCGTTGGGAATGATTTAATAAATAAAGGGAAACCACTTTTACAACTGGTCCGTTAGCGCACTGGGTAGTGACCATGGCTTCAGCCACGCGGGTCGCGGATTCGATTTCCGCCGAGGGCCAACATTTTCTAAAAATAATTTGTTGGTTCTTCGAATTTGGGTGTATATTTGTATTTAATGTTATTTATGTATTTACAATTATATATGTAGTATATCTACCAGTTTTCCGTCAACCATAACACAAGTATTCAGTAACTTACTTTGGGATTGGACGAGCGTGGGTGTAAGTGTCCCATATATTTATTATTTATTTTTACTTTTTAGTAAACAGGGGTCATAGCAACTCTATGTAATATACTTCTGTCTTCGTCTGGGTGCTTTCAGTATCGAAGCTGTGTATAATTTTTCAAGAATTTCAAACTAATTACAACTCGCCAAACCAGTTGGCAGCTATTAGTTTAAATCAAGGGCTATCACTCGCAGAAACTTTCCGTTTTTCTGTTTGCTCCGAGTTAATTGGAAAGGGTGAAAATTAAATGGGTATTCTTAAACAAGAGCAAAATTAAAAAAACAGGATTTTCTAAATGTAATTTGGTTTCTGTAAGTTTCTTTATGATAGAATTTATTGTACTGTAAATTCTGACTATGGTTTTTTCATTTGTCAACAATGTTTTTTTACACGATTTTTTTAAATATTCCGTTAAAACAGAAATTAAACTAACAAGGCAACGTGCGTTTGTATTCATTTAAATATTTAAATGATGTCACTTATTAAATTAATAATTTAATAAATAATTCATTTTAAGTTCATTAAAAAACAGCTACATGCAGAGTTTGTCAACTTAAATTTATAGGTGATTAGTTCCTTATTTCATACAAGACATAGACGATAAAATTGTAATTCAAACTTAAACTCAAACTCAAAATATTCTTAATTCGAACTTGTAAATAAGTGCTTTTGAATCGTTAATCGACATGAATTGTTATAATGGTGGTTGCTTTCTGCAAAATATAATTCTTATAATTAGTTTCATTTTACCATAGCCATCTTATGCAATCGAAGAGTAGTTAAATCCAGGCATGTTAAAGATTTATTTACTCCTGAATAATAGAGTAAGCTTTCTGTATTAGCCTCTTTTGATAATTATGCATTATATATAGATACATTGTAATCGTTATTTTAATGCTGTGTATGACATTACACTACGAACCTTTGAAAAAATAAACTAGTGCTTTCTTGGTCTTCTAAATTATATATCTTTTTAACACTCACATGTGTTGTACGTCCTACGCTACGCTTTAATGCAATTTGCGATAAAACAACTTTTTTGAATTAGGTCACTTTAATAAAAAGCGAAATATAAGCCGCTGAGAAAATACTTTTAAATATCTTTCCCATCTAATTCCAATATGGAACGGGTGCTTTTATGGCGTATAAAACTTTTACTATCGAGATAATGTCACCGCAGATATCAAAAGGATTTTGATATGCGCCCGAATGGAACTCGCCATGTATGAAATGTATGGACTATAAAATTCGACTGGATGTTTGAATTTTGATTATACGATCATTAGATTTCTTTATTCATTGAATTTCATCAATATTACTGTTCTCTTTTTATATTAGCAGTGTGGGTTTTATTTATTAATAGATCACAAACAAAATAGATATAAATAAAAAAAAAATGTATGGGACTAATACTTGTGTTACGGGTGACGGCCAACTGCTAAATATACTACTTATATAATTTTAAATCCATACTTAAATACAAATATACACCTAGGCTTGAAGAACCAACAAATTGTTAATAGAAAATGTTGGCCTACGGCGGGAATCGAACCCGCGACCCGCGGAGCTGAAAGCGGGGACACTACCCACTGCGCCAACGAGCCAGTCAAATCAAATCAAAATAATCTTATTCAAATAAGCTCTTTCTAGGACTTTTGAATCATCAACGATCAATGTCATCTTTTGAATCATCAATGATTAATTACCGAGAAAAACCAACAAGAAATTCAGCGGTCAATCGTTTAAACATTTTCAATTTTGCATTGTTAATCCGCTGTCTTGTATGAAGCTGAAAGGATTTACAAATTCAGGCATTTTTATCACCAAAATTATCTTCAATTTTGTAATTTGCCTTACGTATAAGCATATTTCTTAAACTTAATTAAAAATTTACTATAGACTTGTCTACAGAAAATTTAATTTAAATTTGGATTCATTATATTGTTTACAAGCGGTCATTTAATGACCAAATATGATATGATTGTCGTTTTTTCACCACCAGCGACATTAGATTTGAAATATCTTGCAATATTATAATTGTAAGTGCATTTATATACATAAAAACTGTCAAAATTTAATTTCCAGGTGCATTACGTAGACGAAAGTGGCTTTTAGTTGGTAAATAAATACGTTAATAGACCAGGTAACTAATAAATCGCTTTTGTCGTATGAAGATCTTGTCAAAGATTTACTCGAATGTTCATAAACAAGATAAAAAATATAGCACGATCGCACATTGGCATTTTGCAAAAGCTGTTCAGCGAGGAGAAATACGCTTCTTTTGTTGGCTTCATTGTCCCACAAGAGACATCGGTTTCTAGTGAAACCCGGTTAATGTATTTCAGGACTTGATACATCTACCAGCGAAATAGCCTCCGGTAGTTCTGCTTAGTTCTCACAGAGTAATATAAATATATAGACATAGACAGACATTTTTATATATATTTATTAGTAATACCAGCGACTTTGTTTACGTCAATTATAGTTTAAAATTCCCTGATTGTATTTTTCCTAATTCCGATGGAAACACGGAAATTTTTGTATCTTTTATGAAAGCTTGGTATATGAGCATCAAATGTACCAAAATTTTATTTATTTCTTAAAATTTAAGCGTTACAGACATACAGACATACTTTTGAATTTCTATGTAGTGTATTGTATCCATTGAGGTATATAACATACAACAAAAGCATTACGCACATTCACTACGACATCTCTACTCTCTCTGAAGCACCATCAAAAGATAGTGTCCACGACAAAATCGCAATGGGTTCCCCTTGTTGGGAATGGTGTTTTGTGGTACATGCGGTATGTAATACTGCATATATAAGGTATGAGCACGGTTTTGCTTCCTACACTTAGCATTACATAGATTTTCTTAACAAACGCGGATTATGACAAAATAATTCCATCGTAACATATAGACTATGAAATTCCGCAAAGTAACGCCTACTTCTATAAATTATGATATAGGCTACTTAAAGTAACTGCCTGTTACTATCCCACTACTAGGCAAAAGCCTCCTCTCTCCGTTTTTGGAGAGAAGGATTGGAGCTAAGACTTACCACGCTGCTCCAATCCGCATTGGTAGGTAACACATATCCCTAGAACTCTCTAGAGATATGCAGGTTACCTCACGATGTTTTCCTTCGCCGAAAAGTTTGTAATATATTGCTAATATCAATTAGGCACATATGTAAGTTTAAACAGAAAAACTCATTGGTGTGTTTTCGGGGATTGAACCCGTAACCCCCTGGAAAGAGTTACACGGTCTCAGCGTTGGGCTATCACAGCTTTTAATATACTTACTACAAATCATCATCATCCTCCTGCCTTTATGTGGGATAACATGTTACAAACATGTTATCAAATGATTTGGCTACGTATTTTACGACCGGCCGCCTGCCTGATATCAACTTACCTTAGTCACCTTTTACGACGCCTCGGTAAGAAATGAGGGTGTTCTATTCTACTCAGCTGGATACTACACGGCGGAATATACTTACTACTATGTTAATAATTTATTCCGCACAGAGGAGTAAAAAAATGCACATATCGATAACGAAAATCCAGCATACAAAGACGCGGTAAAAAGCTAGCGATGTTAAAAAAAAGTAGCAGCCTGTTACAATCCCACTGCTGTGCAAAGGCCTCCTGTCTCCGTTTCTGAACAAAAGGGTTGAAGCTAAGACTTACCACGCTGCTCCAATGCGGATTGGTAGGTTACACACATCTCCAGAATTCTAGAGATATGCAGAGATTTCCTCACGATGTTTTCCTTCACCCAAAAACGTGTGATAAATTGTAATTATCAATTAGACAGATAAGTTTTGATAGAAAAACTCATTGGTGCCTGCCCGGGTTTTAACTCGTGTTCCCCTCGAAAGAGTCGCACGGTCTCACCGCTGGGCTATCACAGCTCTTAGCGATGTTATAATTTTTTCAATAACATAATCATCTGACTCAACAGAGAATTGATTTGTATAATTCGATTATAAAATGATTAATGACACGATTCCATCAAATACAATCTAATATCACAAGTCATTTCCTTAGAATGAAATCAACGTCACAACTCAACGTAAATCGATATCTTACTCGCTGAAAATAGAGTGATTCATTGCCGATTGTGTCTATATGCGGTTCAAATTTACTACCATTTTCACTTGACCTGAAGGTTGTTTATTTATAACTGAACAGATTTAACAAGATAGGTGGGCTATCACAAGAGCTGTGATATCCCAGCGGTGAGACCGTGCGACTCTTTCGAGGGAAACACGAGTTCAAACCCGGGCAGGCACCAATGAGTTTTTCTATTAAACTTCATGTGTCTAATTGATAATTGCAATTAATCACACGCTTTTCGATGAAGGAAAACATCGTGAGGAAACCTGCATATCTCTAGAGAATTCTGGAGATATGTGAAACCTACCAATCCTCATTGGAGCAGCGTGGTAAGTCTTAGCTCCAACCCTTCTCTCCAGAAACGGAGAGAGGAGGTCTATCCCCAGCAGTGGGATTGTAACAGACCGCTACTTTACTTTTTTTTACATTTAACAATAAATACACGTAGAATTGGTAGCAATAGTTGTTTCTTTAGTCATAAGGGAAATACATTTTGTAACCGAGAAAAGTAGTTGCATTGAAAGTGAAAAGTCAGTTCTGCTCCAAAAATTGACTCGATACGACTGCCAGATACCTTTTCGTCTATGTCATGCGAGCCGTTGATATCTTCTTGCGTATTTCATCAGACCATGTTCGAGATCAGTGTTGTCCTAAATTTGGCTGAGTATATAGTGTTTGTTCTCTGTTATTTACAACATATGCAATTTTAGGGTTAGTTATATATATGTGTTAATCTATGTGTCACGGCGCGCGATGATTGTATAGAATCCGTCAGTTTTAAAGTTAAATCTGACATCTGACAAAATGCTTTGTGATTTCATCGTGGAGTCGATCTCCTGATGATACTTCGGTTGCGGGGCGAAACGATTGTTGAGTTTGTGATAGTGAACGTGTGTAGTGCTTGTGTATTGTGGTGGAAGTAGTGGAGGTTTGAGCATGTGTTTTTACGAATCCTGCACGTATAGGGTATGAAAATACCGATAGTCAACTATACATTTAACACTATATATATTTTCTATTTACTGTATCGCGGATTATAGCAAAATAAAATTATTATTACTTTTGTATTATGGATCTCCGCAAAGTAACGCCTAATTGTATAAAAGAGTAGCTAAATGTATATATTTTTTGTATTAAGTAAAAAATAATATTTATGTAAAATTATCTGTCACGTAACTAACTTAATGTGGTAGACTAAATTCCACGCGTGCGAAGCCACTGGCAAAAGCTAGTCATTTATATACCGTTATAAGCTTAAAGCTTTAAATAAGCTTTTTGTTCGAATAATTTTAAAACATTCTTGAGTGCTCTTAAATAATTATTAAGCTGCAATCGATGATAGCATCGATTGCAGCTTAATAATTTCCATTCGTAATGTACATCTAACATACTCTATTACTAGTCTCTATAAATAGTCATCTACGTAAATAATTTCTAGCGTGCTAAGTTTAGTTCTAACTTTCACGTAACAGAAATAGACTGATATTTCGGTTCAGGCTTTTCTATTTATGTTACCACTGTTGAGTATTTTCGACTCAGAATTTCCCTTTCTAGTGCACGTTTACTTTTTTGCGACTTTTTGTATTGAAATATTAGTAGTTTGGAGGCTTTTAATCTAAAAAGTAAAAGAAGTTTAGTTTTTTTCTCGTGTCATTTACGTACGGAGTAGATAAAATTAGTAGTCGAAAGGAAATACGAAGTCTAAGAGTAGTACTAGTTAGCAAATTACCTAACCATAAGCTTGGATGAGCTGTGATAGCCCAGTGGTGAGACCGAGCGAATCTTTCGAGGAGAACACGAGTTCAAACCCGGGCAGGCACCAATGAGTTTTTCTATTAAAACTCATGTCTTATTGATAATTGCAATTTATCACACGCTTTTCGATGAAGGAAAACATTGTGAGGAAACCTGCGTATCTCTAGAGAGTTCTAGGGATATGTGTAACCTACCAATCCTCATTGGAGCAGCGTGGTAGGTCTTGGCTCCAATCCTTTTCTCCAAAAACGGAGAGAGGAGGCCTTAGCCCAACAGTGGGCATAGTAACAGGCGGTTACCAAACTTTTTACTTTTAAGCTTGGATTGCGAAAAGTAAATTAAAAATTTATTAAAGATATATGTGCAAGTGGTGATGTCTAGGTACCACAGAAGTTCGATGAACTTTTAGAATCTTGCATTAATCATATGCACATTTAGTAGTGTCACTTTGTTAACAAGCGAAATGCCGTGTGGTATCCGGCAGAGCAGAATAGACCACCATCATTTCTTACCGAGGTGTCGTAAAAGGCGACTAAGGTAAGTCGACCCGCTGTGTGGTATCCGGCTGCGTAGAATAGACCAACCTCATTACTTACCGAGGTGTCGTTAAAGGCGACTAAGGTAAGTTGACCCACCGTGTGGTATCCGGTTGAGTAGAATAAACCACCCTCTTTCTTACCCAGGGGTCGTAAAGTACGACTTAGGTAAGTTGACGTCAGGCAGGTGGCCGGTCGTAAAATACGCAGTTAAATCATGTGACAACATGTTTATAACATGTTGTGCCGACCCCACTTAGAGTGGGATAAGGGCAGGAGGATGATGATGACTTTGTTAACAAGCGAAATTTTACTGTTGTTCCATTTGCCGTGTGTTTCCGGGTGTTTGGCTTGCAGTGTCTGAAGGTTTATTAGACTTCACAAGATAAACCGTAGTTTCAGTTGGTTTGTTTTTGTCTATGTTTATAATAATCTTTCTGTGTCCAGATTGTGTTTTTTCTCCTTATTTATTCAATAGATACCTCTATTGGATTGCTGAACATAGGTCTCTTTGTGGAATCTCCAAACTAAACGATCTCGTGCCGCTTCAACTCTGATCCAATGCCTTCTCGCGACCTATTAAAGGTCGTTAGGATTTCCGTACAATGTGTCCCGCCCATGCCAATTCAGTTTCACGATACGCTGAGCATTGTTTACTTTAGTTCTTCTACGGATCGCTTGATTTCCGACTGGCTTGACCCTACCTTCAGCTCCGCGGGTCGTGGGTTCGATTCACGGCAAGGCTCAACATTTTCTATAAACAATTTGTTGGTTCTTCGAGCCTGGGTCTGTATTTGTATTTAAGTACGCATTTAAAAGTATATACGATTATGTATATATTTACTAGATGTCCGTCATTCATAAAACAAGTATTAAGTTACTTATTTTGGTAACGGACGACCGTGTGTGTATTTATTTATTATTTCGTCGCGTTGTGGTACTCTAAGTATGCGTCGCTTTATCGCCCGTTGAGTAACTCAGAGCTTTCCTATGAAGTCTACAGATCCATCAGTTTTTCTCAGGTTAAATG
Organism: Morpho deidamia; assembly: GCA_947086505.1. Classification (NCBI taxonomy): domain Eukaryota; kingdom Metazoa; phylum Arthropoda; class Insecta; order Lepidoptera; family Nymphalidae; genus Morpho; species Morpho deidamia. Next base: position 10,956,271 of record CAMTZC010000009.1, read on the forward strand.
GTATGGTTCTTTCTGGTGTATAACTACTCTGTACGAGGCTAGCGTCCTTGCATTTACGGATGCGAGGCAGGTCTCAACGGTGTCGTGCTACACTCGATACCTAAGACTTTCTAGGTCTTTCGTACTTAAGCGCAGCGGTAGCTGTTCTGCTTTTGAATTAGTTTCTCTTTGATATGTTATGATAGGGTACCTTGACCAATATCTCACTTGAGGCCTCAGTTTCAGATGACCTACGTCTCCTTAATGTGTAAGAGAACTAATGGCATTAAGAAATCGAAAATATTTCAAATGCAGATTTACAAAGATTAAGTAAAAAGTATAGTAAAGTAAAGTAACGGTCTGTTACTATCCCACTGCTGGGCATAGGCCTCCTCTCTCCATATTTCGAGAGAAGGGCTGGAGCTAAGACCTACCACGCTGCTCCAATGCGGATTGGTAGGTTACACATATCCCCAGAATTCTCTAGAGATATGCAGGTTTCCTCACGATGTTTTCCTTCACCGAAAAGCGTGTGATAAATTGCAATTATCAATTAGACACATAAATTTTTATAGAAAAACTCATTGGCCTGCCCGGGGTTTGAACCCACGATCGTCACTGAGAGTCTCACGGTCTCACCGCTCAGCTATCACAGCTTCAGCACAAAGATTAGGTAATAGGAGTAAAAAAACGAAGTCACTCATACCCTAGGAGTTGCTTAGTTTTTTGAAGTATGCATTCCGTGTACAGTCTCAATAATTTTGTCGTTAAGTCAGTTTGGTCGTTAAGTTTTTTATGACATTTTTAATTTAAATTATCTAAGACGTCAACAGCTTTTCGACTAATTTAATCGATTTATTTACGAAAATATGGAGCTTAATGTGCAAACGCAGCAAAACTTAAGTAAATACAACTATTGACTTTTTTGTTACTATATTTACCTCAACTCTTTGATATTTATTTGCAATATACTTACCAATTACGATTAGTATTACATATAATATTCTTGGATCTAATACCCAATGCTTTAAAAGGATCGGATTTCAAAGTCGAGTAAGCGAATCATTTACAGTGATCTTTAAAAGAACGAAATCAAATGCTTGAGGGAACACTCAAGAAAGCCTTATATTAAACCCACTGTTCTAGAAGTTTCAAAATCCAAAATCAAACTGGAATAAAGTCATTTAACAGCGACTGATTCCAGCTGCCATGAACACATAATATTTCCTTTTTTTCTAGGAATTTGAGTGAATTATTGTAATAAATTAGTTTTTAGTCATTATCGTCCTGCCCTTATCCCACTCTAAGTGGGGTTGGCTCAACATGCTACAACATGTTGTCACATGATTTGGCTACGTATTTTACCGGCAGCCTGCCTGACGTCAACTTACCTTGGTCGTATTTTACGACCCCTCGGTAAGAAATGAGGGTGGTCTATTCTACTCAACCGGATACCACACGGCGGTCGACTTACCTTAGTCGCCTTTTACGACACCTCGGTAAGAAAAGAGGGTGGTCTATTCTAGTCAGCCGGATATCACACGGCGGGTCGACTTACCTTAGTCGCCTATTATGACACCTCGTTAAGAAAAGAGGGTGGTTTATTCTAGTCAGCCGGATATCATACGGCGCGTCGACTTACCTTAGTCGCCTCTTACGACACCTCGGTAAGAAAAGAGGGTGGTCTATTCTAGTCAGCCGCATATCACACGGCGGGTCGACTTACCTTACTCGCTTCTTACGGCACCTCGGTAAGAAATGAGGGTGTATATTTTACTCAGCCGGATATCACACGGCGGGTCGACTTACCTGAATTGCCTCTTACGACACCTCGGTAAGAAGAGAGGGTGGGCTATTCTAGTCGGATACCACACGGCATATAAATTAGTTTTTAGTAAATATAAAAATATATTTTTCAACCTACGGTACAAAACTAGATCTCATAGGAACTACAAATCAAAGTTTTCCAGTTCAGCGGGCACAAGAACGACAGGGGCGGAAGTAATCCGTTGCCGGCGAAGCCTCCTTTGGGACTTACATCCGTTTGTTTTCATGATTTTTGCATTTCGAATTGAATGGCTATGTCATTTTCACATGGGAGCGACAACTAGTTAGCTCTATCCGATATTTGAATAAAAATATTCCTTTTATATTACGCTTTTTTCACATGCTCTCTAATTGAAGTTATATTTTATGTTACATTTTATGATGGCATGGATTCCGCCTGACCTATTTCTAGTGATGACGCAGTCTAATAACGAGTTAATCTGGTATTGAAACGACGATATTCCTTTATCAACTAATATTGAGAATATGTTATAAACGTGTTCTGTTTTGACTGACTAGCCCGTTGGCGCAGTGCGGTCCGCGGGTTGTGGGTTCGATTCCTGCCGAGGGCCAACATTTAATATAAACAATCTGTTGGTTCTTCAAGCCTGCGTATATATTTCTATTTAAGTATGTATTTAAAATTATATTTGTAGTATATTTACCAGTAGTCCGTCACCCATAATACTAGTGTTTGGTTACTTACTTTGATGGATGGACTTTCGTGTGTGTAAGTGTCCCATATATTTATTTATTTTATTGTTTGATTTATCGTTCGGGGAATAATTCAACATTTTTTTGTCCAGAATATCTGAAGGCGTATATAACAATTATATAGTTCTCTCCGCTTTTTCCAATATAAGACAACAACTTAATTGAACATTTGCGGAATTTTATTGCACAAAAGTAATAATAAAATTACAAAAGTTATATTCTTATATAATTCGCAATTAAGGAAATAGAAAATATATTCATCCCACCACCTCACTTCACCACGTTACACCAGGTCCTTGACATTCGTCGTGGAGCTTCGGTTACAGGGTGAGAGCAATTTTGAGATTGTAGTAATCAATCCTAGTGTAACGTGGTGAAGTGAGATGGTGGTATGAACTGCATGTACTTTACAATTCTGGCATATATCTCTCTCCAGTCGTTACTTCATTGCTGAAGGTCGTAGTCCTGACTAAATTCTATCCTCGAGTGGATTTCTTGTTTCCACCGGCTCCTATCAGTGGCCATTGTTGCTACCTCATGGAATTTGTAGGACGTGCATGACTGGCGCAGTTGGTCGGACCACCTAGTTGGTGAGCGGCCTCTAGGTCTTTTACCTTCAGTATTGCCCGTAACTATTAAACTTACCAAGGTATCGTCCCCACGCCGCATGATATGGCCGAAGTTCTCGAGTAGGCGTTTATAACATATGGAGAAGAAACGCGTTGCTATTTTCAGCTGTGAAAGAATAGATGCATTTGTGCGCTTGGCAGTCCAAGGGATCTGCATCATTCGGCTTCAGCACCACATTTCGAATGCATCTATTCTTTGCCTTTCTCTCGCTTTAATAGTCCATGTCCCCACTCCATACATGAAGTTTGGGAAGACTAGGGAACGCACAAGACGACTCTTTGTTTTAAGCGAAATGCATTACGATTTTGTCGTGGAGCCTATCCTCCTGATGATGCTTCGGTTTCGGGGCGAAACGATCGTCGAGATTGTGGTGGTGGGTGTGTGTGCTGCTTTTGTGTGCGTTGTTGCTGGTGAATTGCGCCTTGGGGTGCATGTGGTGGCTTGTCCTGCATGTATAAGGTGCGTAGATTTTGCCTGCTTCATACACATTGGCTTTGCATGCATTCGCTTAACCCGTGCGGATTATAGTGAGGTAGTTTTGTTATAGTGCCTGGATACTAGTCGTTTAGCATTGCATGGATTTTCGCGAATATTTAAAATAATATAATTATTTTTGTCCTTATTTTGTGAATCAATTCCAACTTATAATAATTTCATAATATTATTTTATTCAGTACGCGCTTGCCTCACTTCCAAGCCTATTTCGAAACCATATCCGGCGAACTATCTCAAACTAATTATTAAGTTCGTAGTTCATATCCGCGTTATATTGAAGTTTTGGGAACGGTGGGTAGTTTCTTACGAATATCATCATTGGTTGTAATAGGGTTCAACACATATATTTGTACAATACACAAGACATTCTTTAGTATTTGAACCGTCATAATTTATGGTTTCAGTTCGGTAGTAAGGTAAGCGTTATACTAACACTATATTTTTTAAATTTTAATGATTATTATTATGCTATTGCTAACTCCAACGTGTGATATCCGGCAATTTTTTAAGCTATTGTATAGCTTCTATCGCGGGCCTTGAGCGTGGAGACCGAATCCAGAAATTCCGTAACGAAAAAACCTAACACCCCCACTCCGATTGGCACAGCGGTGATACTTTTTAGTAGTGATTTGTGCGCCCCGGGGCGCACACGCCAGTTGACGGGATAATGACTTTTGAAATATCACGCTTGTTTCTTTAGTTCAGCAACCCGCCTTTAGGTGGCATTGGTTGTATTGGAAAACTACCGTTAAAACCGACATGTATTGAAAGATAATAAAAATATTTTGAACAATATTAACATCTCATTTATATTTTATATAATAAAAGAAAAAAAAATGTTTTTTTATCGGTCACCACGCTCAAAGTGTAACTTGAATTAATATCAAAGAAACAAATATTGCATAAATAAAATAAATATATAATTGTAATTGCATAAGTTGATAAAAAATGCTAAGCAATAGCTTTACCGCAGCAGTCTCCGAGTGCCACACGTATTTATTTTTATTATTGTTACATTTCACTCTTTGTTACACTTCACTATTGTGGACACACTAAACGCTAACACTAGACTGACTAGAATACGCCCGACTGGCTTATTTATAAGCTTTGTTGTTTGCATTCCCGTTTCCGTTTTATAAAACAAATGACATTTGACTACTTCCGTCTCCCACAAATTATTACATTATTCCTAATTATGTTTCTTATTACATAATCACATAATGGTAAATGTATTTAAGAGTATTTATAAGCATATTTAACACAATAGCAAACATTATTTTCTTATCGAGGTGCCGTAAATGGTGACTTACCTTAGAATTATTAGGTAAGTCACCATTTACGACACCTCGACAGGTCCCTGCGCTGGGATATCACAGCTCATTTTATCTGTTTATTTATATTTATAGCTATTTTTCGTATCCCTTAGTGATAATAGTATTCCACCCCTAAAATTATTTTTATTTCTTGGACAAAAATTATATTTTATATAACGTGGCAATAAAAAATACATACAACCTTTAATTTTCACCGTTATACCACCAACCCCTATTTTTGTAGTCATTTTAGTAATTTTATAATTTTACATCCCGCTTGACGGTAATATTTTAATCATTGTGATACCTCCTTCATAAGTTTTCAAATTCAAATTCAAAATATTTTTTATTCAAGTGGACTGTTTTTAGTACATTTGAATCATCAAATGTCTTTAATGCTACCACTGGTCGGTACAGCACGTTTTTTCTCTTCCGTCTCCCCTATCCCTATCCGCCAACTCTTTTTTTTATACAGAAAAAAAACCCATATGGGTAGCACCGCACGACGGGGACAGGCGGTGGTTATGTCGGACTCGCACCGACTAAAACGACCTGTATGCTCCCCACGCTGCTGGTGGCGGGGGCAGGGTAGCTTATTTTACCCCACCCCCGCCAGCAGCCAACTCTGGACCCCAGAGTGCGCCGCCTCTGAGTCGGGGCCTCTCTAAAAGTGGCCCCTCCCTCCGCTGGACGATGCATTGGGAGCACCAGATGCATCAACCGCCTTGGGGACCTTATAAGGAGTCCGATAAACCCTGTTCAGAACGCCCAGAAAGTCCCCGTTAGGGGGGCATACGACGGACTTCGGCTAGTCGTCTGCGGCGGATCGGATCCAGAAGACTCAACTTCTCGGATCCATCCCGTCGCCTCCTTCTGCAAGATAACATCCTCGCAGAAGGAGGCCATCGCTGCCCACGATCCTTCCCTGTCCACCATGGCACGAACCACGGTAGGCAGGGCGATTATCAATAAGACACATGAGTTTTCATAGAAAAACTCATTGGTGCCTGCCCGGGTTTGAACTCGTGTTCCCCTCGTAAGAGTCGCACTGTCTCACCGATGGGCTATCACAGCTTAATTGGGTTAAATTGGCCCCGACTAGCTAAAACAGCAAGAAACAAAGCGTTTGTATTGCGAGTTACAGGAAAAGTTTTTTAAATCCTCTTAAAGCACAGTACAAAGGGGAAGACAAATTTTACATAAAATAATAGTGTCCAACTCATTGTTATGTAAAATGGATGATACAGCCATTTAAAAGTTTTAATTTATACGAGAAATTCCTTTAGAGCGATCTCCCGACTTGGGGCGGAGTTTTGTAAGGACGTAATCTACTTACGAATTATTGTGTTAATGATTTTAATTTATTACCGTTCCTTTGAATTATTTAGGTTCTTAATGGTCCCAATAGCGCGTTGATGTGTTCTAGATGAACCTCTAGCATACATCAACGCGCATACAATACTGGGACAAGTATATTTATATAAATAGACGTAGTTTATTTAATTAAGGCTCAAAGTTAGTGACCAAGTTTCAGAACTACATGTCATCACCGGTTACAAGCACTGTTTTTTTTTTCTTGTTCCTCTGATGCGAGAGTCAGAGTCATTTGTTTGCACTTACATACTGCTGTCACTATCCTTATTCTATTTAGATCTTCTTAGTCTATTATTCTTAACTTGTATTATTACACTATTTATTCTTAACTTCATCATCATTCTCCTGCGTTTATCCCACTCTAAGTGGGGTCGGCCCAACATGTTACAAACATGTTGTCACATGATATGGCTACGTATTTTACGACCGGCCGCCTGCCTGACGTCAACTTACCTTAGTCGCCTTTTACGACACCTCGGTGAAAACAGAGAATGGTCTATTCTATTCTGCCGAATACCACACGGCGTTACACTATTTATTCTTAACTTGCGAATTCTAATTACTTAAATTTATTATATTGCATAGGGCTTCTTATATTTTAAGGCAACGCGTGGTTTTGCCTAATATATAATTATTATATATGTGCAAAGATCCTAATTCTTTCTATTTTTTGGCGACTTTTTTAATGATGTCTATGCAATATTTTATAATTTTTTTGCTGTATTTATTATTTCGTATAAGCATTTGTAGATTGTTTTCAAGCTCAAGCACTGTTCGAAGACTTTACTCTTCAGGCACTGAGGAATATTGGACGAAAAGAACTCGCACAACTTCCCGAACGTTGCCTATCCGATTTGGATTCGATGATTGGCATTAGCTTGTGGCATAATTCAATTTTATTAAATATCGTTTTAAAAAAATGTATTTTCGAAGAAAATTTGATTGTGATCAGGATTTGTTAGGGTTGACTGAGCTGATACGGCACACGTGTTCAAAAAACAAGAGAAAATAATAACATTGTTGTTTCTCCACTCGCACCAGTACTCCTACGTTTTTGGGTCAAGGTTATTTAACGTTTCGTTTGTCGTAATAGGGTACGTAGCTAAAATGCTTAGCTAAATTAACTGTTTTTTTTGTAGGATTCTGAGGTGTGTAGGTAGGGGCCACTTAAATTTAAATTAGTGTTGTGTAATCGGTACGAGTCTATACATATAAACAATTGGATTGTTACTTTGTAATTATTTGTGTCCGAAAGAAGAAACGGATAAATATGATTTTTGATAATGAAAGGCTGGCTATATAGCTTAGTTATTTCTACTAAATTTAAATTACAAATACGTATTTAACGGGTCCCAATATGTGAGCCGTAACGTATTTTATCTGAAAATATATAATATTCAAAAAGGTACACAATTTTATACCGTGGCAAGCAAAGTACTTTCAGGGTTGCGGTCAACTGTATGAATTATAAAACAGCAATCCACGTGTGAACAATCACGCATTATTGATAAAAAACGCGGCAGTTTTTCGAAACGTCGTCGTCAAAACGTCAAAAAATTAAAATTATTCTATCATTCTGAATTCAATCATTACTTTTGTAATTGCAAAGTATCTTCTACGTCTATAAAATATAGCAATTTTTTTTAATAAGTAGGATAACTTTAAATTTGTAGTAATATAAGAAGCTACACAACCAGTACCGTTAAGAAGAGTAGGACCAACCATCCATCAAACTTCACGGTACCCGTTAAGAGGGTGTGGCACTGCTCGTTTCTAATAATAGCATCCACATTTTCTACGAATTACAAGTTTTATAATATACTTGTAGTTCTTTGTATTTGAATATGCAAATATCAAAGACTTTTCTATAGGTGTATGGAACTAGATAAATTTTGTTCAACAGTTTATTTTTAATGTAAAGTGAAATATTGGTTGGAACTGTTTTACATTAAAATAAACCGTGACAAAATCTTTTTTTTACACACTATGATTGTGATGATTATATAATCAAATCCAATATATATATATATATTGGATTTGATTATATAATTATTGGATATTTTGCCTATATTAAAATTTTCTGTTTCAATTTTTTATCACGCATTATATTTAAATATAATTTTAAACAAGGTTTATTTATCATTTCACGCAGTTATAAAATAAATACATATGAGTTTGACATCTCTTATAAATTATAAAAATACTTGTATTAGGAGCTGTTTTATAATAAACTAATTTATAAATCTTTTTGTAGTTAAGGCTGAAAACATTAATTAACATTCAAACATAGAGCAGGATATAAAAATAATTTTATTATAACAATTAATTAGTGATTGAACGAACTTTGAAGTACGAATATTATATATTATCATTCTTTTATGGACGTAATGTGGAAAAAACGCCGCTTTTATTTAAACGATTACTGATCGTGCGTACATGTTGAAAGTTTCGCGGCTCCATGTAACTGGATGTATTTGAAATTATTCCTAGCTTTATGCCCCGACAACGCCATCAATATTATAGTATGTTAACTAATGTTTGCTAACGTGGCTATGGTGCTTGATATATATGAAATTATAAAGTAACAATTGTTAAAATTTATATACTTGGGGATATTGGGTGAGAATGTAAAGACCGGACAAGCTGCAATGCCGTAATGGTGAGACCGCGTGATTCTTAGAGAAATTTAGCTTGACTAACCCAAGATATTTTATATGGCATTATAAATATTAAAAAAAAAGTAAAATGTGATTTTTGATGAAGGTTAACATCCTGAGAAAACTTTCATATATTAGGAGATTACCTTCAATATATATTACGTGCTAATAAGTATTAAAGCAGCCTATTTGGTCTAGTATTATCCCAGCTCATGTTTGTTTTAAAATTATAGGCTTAATTTTTTTGTACAACTGTCGGTTTAAAAAAATTATAAGGGAGTAATTGCAAGAATTGTACACTTAAGTATATAGATAGATGATTTAGAAAATCATCCCAATAATTTGGTCAATCAGCTTCATAATAAATTTCCTAAGCGGATATGAAGCCTTATATCTAGATAGATCAGTATTTGTGACGTTGGATAATATAAGTTTTAATGACGATCGGGAAATCAAATTTTCAACGAAATTAATTTGTTTATGGTCCTAAAACTGCACAAAAATAATTTATAAAAAAATATGTAATATAACCAACAATACAGATATAATTCAATAGTAAAAAGGTCAAATTTGTCAGTTAATAAGTTTATGTAAGTATAATTTAACTGTAAATTATTTCACTTAGTCCGTAATCCTTAATTGGTCCGGAAATATGAAACAAAGCGCCACCCGTTGAAACTGTCCGTATCGGAAGTGGTTGTTACGATATACATATCCGGCTTTTTGTTGGTAAACTTGATTTAGGGTATCGAATTCCGTATTCCATGCTCTTTTTATATATTCATTGATGCGGAGATGATCGTAGATTTGGTCTACATGGATTTTAATGAATAATTTTTTTCATTGCGATTCTAATCGTGATGTAATGAAAGGTGTTGTAGGAGTTTTAGGAGGAAGATTACAGATTCTATCTGTAGTTATCTTTTGAACCAGTAAATAGTGGTTACTCTGCCATGAAATATTAATATTTTGAAAATTGGAAAACAGCAGCTTCATACAAAACTGTATAAATGTGTGTAAAAAAACGTTGGATATGAAAATCCATGATAGCTGTGATAGCCCAGCGGTGAGAACGTGTGAATCTTTATAGCCGGTCATGGGTTCAAACCCCGAGCATCAATGAGTTTTTCTATTAAAACTTATGTGTCTCATTGATAATTATATGATACATCGTGAGGAAACCTGCATATCTTAAGAGAATTCTGGGAATATGTGTAACCTACCAATTCGCATTGGAGCAGCGTGGTAGGTCTTAGCTCCAACCCTTCTCTCCAAAAAACGGAGAGAGGAGGCCTATGCCCACTGGGATAGTAACAGGCCGTTCTGTATTGTCTTATTTCTAATCTTATGTTTTATACCAACCATTTTGTAAATAATTCAAACTCACTAAACTTCTCTGTAAGTAAAACCTGTATTTGTTCCTTTAGCGTTAGATGTATCTTTAGTTATAAACAACAAACAAACACTGTCACACACATACATTGATTTACAGCCAGGGTGGTGGATGAATCCAGTAGTGGAAGCTTCTAACTACCCTGACTTGTGACGAGTTTAGCCACACGTTCGGCGTTTCTCGTCAATGCTGCAAAAGACTACACAGAACAACTAAACATTGGAAAAAAAACAGGCAGATGCGGTTAGTTGCGGCTGTTGGGTATTATAATAATGTATGAAGGTAGTTTGGTTTTGTATGTGAATAAAATAGTCAACGGTCAGCCGCCTTTCATTTATGTTGCACTGGCGACGAGGATGGGTTTTTTTTTGAGAGTTTTAAGTGTTTTAACCGATAAATAATCATGCCTATTGGAAAATTGGAACCTTTCGACGTAAGTTCCAAGCAGTGGCCGGTATACGTGCGCAGTGTGAAACAGTATATACTGTTGAACGAAATTAAAGATAATTTCTGAGTGCGGCGGCGACCAATCGACACCCTTCATGGGGCACCTAACGACTTTTAAATATGAACGTGGATGTATAGATAAGCTGAAAAAAGATGGATGGAATTTATGAACTATGATATGTCTATATAAGGAGTATCGATAGAGTAGACGAATGACAGAAGAAAATGGAAGAAGAAAAGATATTGTCAAATAGATGATCCTCTTTTTTTACTGGTGTGTCGTGAAAAGCGACTAAGGTAAGTTGACCCGCCGTGTGGTATCTGGCAGAGTAGAATAGATCACCCTCATTTCTTGCCGGTGTGTCATGAAAGGCGACTAAGGTAAGTTGACCCGCTGTGTGGTATCTGGCAGATTAGAATAGACCACCCTCATGTCTTACCGGTGTGTCGTGAAAGGCGACTAGAGTAAGTTGACCCGCCATGTAGTATCAGGCTAATTAGAAAATACCACCTTCATTTTTTACCGATGTGTGCGTAGGAGACTAAGGTAAGTTAACGTCATGCAGGCAGCCGATCGTAAATTAACTAGCCAAAGCAGGTAACAAGATGTTTAAAACATGTTGTTACCTGTTTTGGGAAAGCGCAGCAGAACGACGATCCTAATTTATAGAATTAGGCGTTACTTTGCGGAGATCCATAATACAAAAGTAATAATAAAATTTGCTATAATCCATGATAAAGTAAATAGAAAATATATATAATGCTAAATGAATAGTGGACTATGTTATGGTACGTCACTAATGTCATTGAACATCACTAGTCAATAAGTGTTGCTTGTCAAAAATGGCGTCGTAATATAAGCGTCCGTGATCTTACTCTGTATTAACATTGTCCATAAAACTCATAATAAACACCTTGTACAAAAGTCTATATTTAATACCCATTGCCCGATGCACGAACCACAACATGATGTCAGAAGTGGTTGACATACAACGTGATGTCAGAGATTAATTGAAATACAAATAAGTAATAGTCATTGTGCAGACCGCGTGCTAAAGTCGCCGCCATTTCGGAACAAAATCAGAAGCCCAAGAAGATTTTGGGAATGTCCAGTCCTGAGCCTATGATGATGCACGAACCACAACAGACTATTCGTTTTATTTATACCCGATACATGCAGGATTCGTAAAAACGCATGCACAAACATCCACCACCACATACACAAACACTACACACGTTCACTATCACAAACTCAACATTAGCATTATATAAATTTTCTATTAACTTTATCGCGGATTATAGCAAAATGACAATCCCCATTGTTATTTTGAACAAGTAATAAATTTCTATTTACTGCATTACCTTAAAGTAACCTCTCAATCAAAATGTAAATCTGGTAACAACGTTATTCCCTATTTATACGAAACGGTTAGCCGAATGGTGGCTTAATGAAAATACTCATCTATAGTGATGTACGCGAGGTTTCAGTTCTAGTACCGGAATGTAAAATTGTTTCTTTTGTGAGTAGCTTTTGTGAGTTAATCGTGAGAGATAGAGACATGCTAGTGCAAACTTTTTTGTAGTACTTTTAAAGATCTACAATTCTCTATTACATTACTTTAGCGTATCTCTGCTGGTTTACGCAGCGCACGCGACTAAAGCTCTAAGCAAGCAAGTTTTTTAACAACTGCGCGATCTCTTCAACACAATTTACATAATACCGATATGTACTATTTACCTAAAGCAACCGGAAGTATTGCACTATCTTTTATTGAAAACCGTACAAAAATCCGTTAGGTAGATTCTGGTAACATCGATTACATACAGACAGACAGCTTTTTGGGACTTTCTTTTATAAGTATAGATTAGATTTGTTAAATTTATTTAAGGTTCTATTTCAGGTATTTAGGGTTTTTTAAGGTTATTTGTATATCTATGTTAACATGCTGTGCATCACAGGAAGTTGAAATAATCGTTTTTCTTTCTTTCTTCTAATGTACTATTTACTTAAAGCTGGATGAATTTCACTATCTTCTAGTAAGAACCGTACAGAATCTGTTTAGTAGATTTTGAGAAAATTGATCACATGCCACTGTTTTTGGGAACTTTGTTTTATAATTATAAGAAGATTAGTTTATATTTTATGATTTTGTTTTATGTGCAATAAAAAGTTTACAACAAATATAATGTTATAGGTGCTGGGTTGTGTCAAATGTGAAAAGGCATGACCTCTAGGCATTCGGCACTACCTAATGCAATGGCAAAAAAGGATAATAACTTTTCAAACTTAAAAATAATGTTGATACAATCGATACCGGTTTTGGTTTTATATGAGAACGGTACAAACCTACCTTATAAAATTGTTTTCTTGTTTCGTACAATAAATAATTCGCTTTTCCCTAATTTCTATTAGGCTCTTAAACTTTTAGCTCGAGAGCTTTGTTTCAATGTTTAATTAATATCACGGTGGTGTTCTAATGAAAAGTTATTCAAATACGAGCCACTTGATATGATATTATTTTGTAATGCGAAAAGAAATCTGTGCAGCAAAAAATATATTCGAAAAAGTTGCTATTTCGATGTTGTTTTGCTATATACTATTAGCAGCCTGTTGCAATCCCACTGCTGGGAATAAGCCTCCTCTCTCCGTTTCTGGAGAGAAGGGTTGGAGCTAAGACCTACCACGCTACTCCAATGCGATTTGTAGGTTACACATATCTCCAGAATTCTCTAGAGATATGCAGGTTTCCTCACGATGTTTTCCTTCACCGAAAAGCGTGTGATAAATTGCAATTATCAATTAGACACATTAGTTTTAATAGAAAAACTCATTGGTGCCTGCCCGGGTTTGAACTCGTATTCCCGTCGAAAGAGTCGCACGGTCTCACCGCTGGGCTATCACAGCTCTATACTAAGCTATACATTAAGTTAAAGTAAATAGAAAATATATAAAAATTTGCATTAGTCGTGGAGTCTATATCCTGATGATGCCGAAACGATTGTTGAGTTTGTGATAGTGAATGTGTGTAATGCTTGTGTATTGTGTTGGTGGGGGTGGATATTTGTAGTGCATGCGTTTTTAAGAATCCTGCATGTATCAGGTACACAAACGGATAATCTACTCTACATTTAGCATTATATTTTCTATTTACTTTATCGCGGATTATAGTTAATTATTAAAATAAGTTAATTATAAAGTTAATTGAAAATAAGTTAATTATTATTTTTGGAAATGAGTTGTTGAAACTTGACATAGATACCCCTGTTAGGTTAGGAACTCTAGCATATAGTTTAAGGGGCGTCATGATATTTATCTAGATAACTTATCCAGTAAAGACTTGCCGGATCTAGGATTAGATGATGATTATTACGTATTTCATTAAAAGTATCTTGTATACTTTATATCCCATAGTTGACGACCTCAAAGGAGAGAGCATAGATCTTCAGACTATCTAGAACCGGCAACTTTGGCAAAACTTAGTTAGGAGAGCCGAAAAAATAGGAAGTGGCCAGAACATGATGAGGATGTTGTTATATCCTACTTGCTACTAATATTATAAATATGAAAGTTTGTTACTATGGATGTATGTATGTTACTCTTTCACGGCGAATCCGCTGAACCAATATCCATGAAATTTGGCGCAAATCTTCCTATAGAAATCCTGTTAATTCTACAGAAATGGAATGACATTGAAAAGCGCCATCTATTATCAACCTATCAAAGTTTTTTATACACGATGTGTACAATTTGATAGTCATTTATATGGCAAGCACTATAACAGAACTAACTACTTCGCTATAATCCGCACGGGTTAAGCGAATGCATGCAAAGCTAATGTGTATGAAGCAGGCAAAATTTACGCACCTTTCACATGCAGTATAAACCACCACACGCACCCCAAGGCTCCTCCACCATGCGATTTTTGTCGTGGAGCCTACTCTCCTGATGATGCTTCGGTTTCGGAGCGAAACGATCGTCGAGATTGTGGTGGTGGGTGTGTGTGCTGCTTGTGTGCATTGTTGCTGGTGGAGGCGCCTTGGGGTACGTGTGGTGGCTTGTCCTGCATGTATAAGGTTCGTAGATTTTGCCTGCTTCATACACATTAGCTTTGTATGCATTCGCTTAACCCGTGCGGATTATAGCAAGGTAGTTAGTTCTGTTATAGTGCTTTTAATATGGAATTCCGCAAAGTAACGCCTGCTTCTATAAATCATTTATATGGCAAAACAACGTTTACCGGGTCAGCTAGTGTGACAAATGTTTAATATCGTGTCTCGTGTGATAGGTTTTTTTCAGTTCTGGCAATACCAGTTTTAAGTAATTTGTTACTCCAACAACTTAAGTCAATCGACAATTGCATTCATTATTAATAGATAAATACATTCCCTACCCTTATCCCACTCTAAGTAGGGTCGGTACAACATGTTACAAACAACGTCGTCACATGATTTGGCTACGTATTTTACGACCGGCCGCCTGCCTGATGTCAACTTACCTTATTCGTATTTAACGACCCCTCGTTAAGAACGATGGTGGGCTATTCTACTCAGCCGGATACTCTATTTTACTAAACCGGAAACCACACGGTGTGTCAACTTACCTTAGTCGCCTTTTACGACAGCTCGGTAAGAAATGTGGATGGTCTATTCTACTTAGCTGGATACTACACGGCGGGCCGACTTACTTTAGTCGCCTTTTACGACGCCTAAATAAGAAATGAGATCGGTCTATTCTATACAGCCGGATACTACACGGCATAGTTCTGGCAATACCATTTTTAAGTAAATTATTACTCGACAACCACTCAGTAAATTAAAATTCCATTCAATATTAAGAGATAACCGGTGCTATTTTGCTGGGGAATATTTTCCATTGTTCCGTATATCGTACGTAGACAGACAGTGGCCTGCGTATAAACAGCTTTAATAAATTCACTCTGAATCGAAGCTCGTTGGTACATATAATTGAATTGTTTTTTGAATATTTATGAATTTCGCGTATAACGAAGTTTCAACAAGAATTTGTCGAGTGGATCTTCGAAAAGAGACATTAAATAATATTATTGATAACTTAATTGTTCCGACGCTGTCTCAAATTATACGATTTCAGAAGACAATGTAGTTAATATAACTGAATTGAATGAAGACGATTTCATTTCTTAGCATTTTTCCGCGTTAAAAGGAATATATTTTTTATTGTTTTCGTTGTTATACGAGTATCTATGTGTATTATAAAAGCTGTTTTAGTTTTTTGCTAAGGAATTTTCCTTTTGCGATTGTGGTAGTGAATGTGTGCAGTGCTTCTGTTTTGCAATGTTATTGGTGGCGAGTAGTGTGTAGTGTAGTAAACATGATGTATCAAGTTTGAGAACGGATAGTACACGCTACATTTAGCATCACATGTATTTTCTTTTATCGCGGATTATAGCAGAATAATATTTTCATTAGCTTTGTATTATGGACCTCAAAGTAACGACTAATTCTATAAATTATGTAACGTCAGATATTGTTGCTCCGCCGTGTGGTATCCGGCCGAGTAGAATAGACCATAGACCCTCAATTCTTACCGAGGTGTCGTAAAAGGCGACTTAGATAAGTTGACCCACCGTATGGTATACGGCTGAATATAATAGACCACCCAAATTTCTTACCGAGGTGTCGTAAAATGCGACTAAGGTAATCGACCCGCCGTATGGTATCCGGCAGAGTAGAATAGAACACTCTCATTTCTTACCGAGGTGTCGTAAAACTTAGGTAACTTAAGCAAACAACTTAGGTAAGTTGATGACAGGCAGGCGGCCGTTCGTAAAATACTTAATAATTTTAAAACATGCCTAAACATGTTGTCCACCCCACTCAGAGTGGGATAAGGGCAGGAGGACGATGCTTTTTTTTATTATTTATTAAGATAACCAACAAGACCTACATTATTAATACTATAAAATACTATACAAGCTACTTAATTGAATGTAGCCTTAATTGTAGGTTACCACGGCATTTAATAGGCACGCGTACATTTTTTAAGTATATTATAAAATAAAACATATATATTGTACGTTTAAAAGTATGTATGCTATCGCTAAATATGTCTACATCTAATTCTTTTGGTAAATAGTTGTAACGACGTTGGGTATTGTCACATTTAAGTCAACAAAGCAACAGACAAAACAAGGAAAATAATCAGGGATCTCAAGTAATCTTTGGGGGGTAGATAACAAAAACAGTTAACTTAACGATGTATCAAGACGGTGCTAGTATGGAATACAAATTGTTATTTCTGTTTGGTTTTCCCTTGACTTGAGTCATCGTTTTCCGAACTGATTAGGTAATCAACTTGAAAAACGATGACTCAAAGGCATTTACCCTCCGAACCATAAAGTTTGAACGCTATGAGTCACTGAGCTTTTATAGCTGCTCTGTGTAGATAAATGATTCATACCCAAAAATTTATATATTTTATTTATTTTTTGAACTATACAAAGGTATAAAAAAAGTGAAGTAGCGACCTGTTAAAATCCCACTGCTGGGAATAGGACTCCTCTCTCCGTTTCTGGAGAGAAGGGTTGGAGCTAAGACCTACCACACTCCAATGCGGATTGGTAGGTTACACATATCAACAGAATTTTCGAGAGATAAGCAGGTTTCCTCACGATGTTTTCCTTCACCGAAAAGCGTGTGATAAATTGCAATTACCAATTAGACACATGGGTTTTAATAAAAAAAATTCATTGGTGCCTGCCCGGGTTTGAACTCGTGTTCCCCTAGAAAGAGTCGCACGGTCTCACCGCTGGGCTATCACAGCTCGTATACAAAAGTATATTGGACGCTAAATAATAAATTCTGATAAGCGTGCAAAGGCGGTCTTATCGCTAAAGTGATATTTCAGACAACCTTGATGAGAAGAGAATATGAGATAAGAGTAGAAAAGATTTATTTTTGAAAATATCATGTTTTTAAGTAAAGAAGTTATGATAGAATTATTTTACCATCTGTATTTGCAATATCGTTATATATCGTTTGTAATATACGTTTATCTTAACTACTGTACTGGAATTCCGTAAAGTAAGCTTCTCATCATCATTGTCCTGCCCTTATCCCACTCTAAATGGGGTCGGCACAACATGTTTACGGCTAGTTATTTTACGACCAGCCGCCTGCCTGACGTCAACTTCCTTAGTCGCCTTTTACGACACCGGTAAGAAATAAGGGTGGTCTGTTCTACTCAACCGGATAGCACACAGCGGGTCAACTTACCTTAGTCGCCTTTTACGACATCTCGGTAACAAACGAAGGTGGTCTGTTCTACTCAGCCGGATAGCACACGGCGGGTCAACTCACCTCAGTCGCCTCTTACGACATCTCGGTAAGAAATGTGGGTGGTCTATTCTACTCAGCCGGATACCCCACGGCGGGTCACCTTCCCTTAGTCGCCTTTTACAACGTCTCGGTAAAAAAGAGGGTGGTCTATTCTATTTAGCCGGATACCGCACGGCGTTAAAGTAAGGTTATATAAATTGTTTTTAAGTTGTTTTTAAATAACTTAATACTTGTGTTGGTGCCAGACAACTGTTAAATATATACATACTATCTTTTACCCGCGACTTCGTTCACTGAGTAATTAATGTAGTGATATTTCCCTATTGTCAAAAGAAAACCGGGAATCTGGTGTATAAGCTTTAATTGTCAACTCCTCCACCCTTATTTCTTACCGAGATGTCGTAAAAGGCGACTAAGATAAATTGACCCACAATTTGGTATCCGGCTGAGAAGAATAATAAGAAGAATAACCACCCACATTTCTTACGAGTAAAAGGCGACTAAGGTAAGTTGACCCGCCGTGTAGTTTCCGGCTGAGTAGAACAGACCACCTTCATTTCTTACCGAGGTGTCGTAAAAGGCGATTAAGGTAAGTTGACGTCAGGCAGGCGGCCGGTCGTGAAATACCTAGCCAAATCATGTGACAACATGTTTGTAACATGTTGTGCCGACCCCACTTAGAGTGGGATAAGGGCAGGAGAATGATGAAGCTTTCATTGTCATCATATATTTTTTTTTAAATCGCATAAAAATCCGCTCAGTTTTTCAGTTCATTGAAAACAAACCGACAGATGCTGCGTGGGGCTTTTTTATAATTTAAATAAGGAGCATAAGTGTCAATACAGATATTGGTAATTTGAGGTTTGAACTAAACTAAAGTTTGATATAGCTCTTCGTGTTTGTACCAAGACATTTCAGTTACTATGTTATTCCCCAAATTTAACCGTAATTCTGTCAACTGCAGACCGTGTAAGCGAGTTTCGCGGTCTCCTTAGATACTGCAAATGCGTAGTTTACGACAATGTAATAAACAGATAACTAATTAAGATTTTCTTACAACCTTTGCCCTAAATTTCGTTCAACTGAATTATTTATGCGATCTTTGCTATTTTGAGTCTATCTCCTGATGATGCTTCGGTTGCGGGGCGAAACGATTGTTGAGTTTATGATACTGAACGTCTGTAGTGCTTGTGTATTGTGGTGGCAGTGGTGGAGGTTTATGCATGTGTTTTTACGAATCCTGCATGTAACGGGTATGAAAAAACGGATAGTTCACTACACATTTAGCACTATATATATTTTTTCTATTTACTGTATCGCGGATTATAGCAAAATAATTTTATTATTACTTTTAATTATTTACTTAGGTATATATAAACACCATTTAAGCTTGCTGTCTTTCTGTCTTTGACACTTTCCAATCCACTTAAGCAGTATAGACGAAATTTGGGACAGTTATAGTCTATATATCTGGCTAACATATAAAAAAATCCCGTCTTTCCATCGGAAATAGGAAGAAAAACGTTATAACTAATCGTTTTGTTCCTATTATTATACTAAACTCGACGCTAACAAAGTTTCGGGCACTAGCGTTCGAAAAATATTAGGAACAATTGGCAATATAGCTGGGCAACAACCTCTCTCAAAACGACGGACAAATGTTTAACAAATAAACATGACTATAAACTTTGGATTTTTAAAAATGTACTGGCCTGTTACTAGCCTATTTACATATCTTCAAATTCCTCTCACTGGGTCTTAGTTCCAACTCTTCTTCTTTGGAGAGATAGATTAGATTTTAGATATTATCGCTACACTTCCAACAGTAACCACTGTAGTCTTTGACAGTAACAAGATATAATGCAACATCACAATTCAAGCTCTGAGATACCCTTTTCTTACTAAAACGTCACCAGTAGTGACACCTGTCAGTAAAAAGGCGCTATATTCTTATTTCAAGATGACGTTGCCATGAAATACAAACTAGAAGTCATTGGCGATAACAATTAGCAGAAATGGTTTGAATTTGTCTATACATAGACCTTATCAAAGGTATGCAGGTTTCCTCAGTTTTCGTTTACTCTAATTACCACAACTCCTTTGTGACTCTCGTGGGATTGATAGTGCAGTGGTTTCCCATTGCCTTATGCACCAGACATTGTTAGAGTTATTTAGACCCTAAGGCCGCTGTAGCCTCCTTCCAGGCTACAGCGTAACACAAGTTTATCAAAAGCCCAAAAGTTGCAGTTTTTGAGCAAAGTTCTCGGTGAGACCGAAAGCTTAATCCAGCATCTATCAATCAGTTCGGAAAATTACACCACTTGTTGGGATATTCTAAACCATCGGTACAAAAACAGAAAGCTCATTTTCACGTCGCATATGAACACTCTTTTAAATTTGCCTAGAATCCAACAAATATCTACAAATCATTTAAAGCGTTTACACGACACCACATTGGAGTGTATAAACGCAGTTAAAAATCTTGGTGTAGATGTGAGCACGTGGGATCCACTGCTCATACATATTCTATCTCAAAAACTGGACCAAGAAACACATTCGCATTATTTGGACTCGCTAAAAGATCCGAGAGAACTCCCTAGCCCGGGTGGTTGTATATTTATACCGCTATTGCTCGGTCCCCAGAGCCTCGTCTGTTATCTAGCATGGAGCACCACGGCTTCCAGATGGCCACCTCCGCCTTTCAGCGCGTGCAGGTGAGGATGACAATTGGGTCCGGAAAGATGTTGTCCGTTTCCCCCATTACTTCCCAAGCAAAGTACATCTATAGAAAACTCGGAGGTGGAAAAGGGAGCTCGGGGTTCAAAGCTAGGGGGTGCAGCTTAGGTAGAGTAGAGGTAGTGTGCTTTGATAGAGAATAATACATACCCCAGTTCGCACATAAAGACTTTTTGAAATAACGGGGTTTAATGAAAAATACAACTTGGACATCGGTGCGCGTTGTGTCAACACGTCGGTAGAACTTTTGGCCAACTGCCAAGTTTTGACTCGTATTCATAAATGCATTTTTAAATATTAAACATTTTGATACGATACGGGGCTTAACAAGCAACTTGGTATCGGTGTATACGATGTCACTGGCTGTTCGCCAAGAGGTTGGTGATTGTACAAGTACTTTTATGTTTAGGAATGGTTGTAATAAAAAACCAAGCACAATTTGGCCATGTATTATTAGAGTAAAAAAACGTTTTTTTTTTAATAAATGACATTACATACCGTAAATTTGTGCAATCGCAATCCACGACAAAGCCTGCTAAACTTTCTCGTGGAGTCTATTTCCTTATGATGCATCGGTTACGGGGTGAATAGATTGTTGACATTGTGGTAAATAAAGTACGTAGTGCTGACCTGCCCGCCGCTTGATATCCGGCTGAGTAGAATAGACCACACTCTTTCTCACGAAGATGTCGTAGAACAACAATGTAAGGTATGCGGTTGAGTAGAATTGATCTTTTTTTTAATAAATTACATTACATACCACAGACTTTATGTCCGTGCCCTTTTTTAGTTAAGCTTTATTTGTATCTTTTAATTTACTTGTACTTTAAAATGAAACTTAATCTAATGCATCAGTGCTAATACAATAAAAAAAAATATATTATTTTTTTACCATTATTAGTGTTGTTTTGGTATCTTTTTTTTTCAATACTTTCATTCGTACTACAACTAATCTTTACAATTAAATTACTTATAAACACTTTAACAGTACATATATAATTGCTGGGTGTCTTTTAACTACTTCGTTATTGTAATATCTTGGATAGTTTTTCGGCTACAACCATATTCTTATCTTTAATTGCCATCTTGATGTTATGCTCCCTTACCTCTGTAGATGATGCTTTTATAAAAAAAAAGTTTACTATGATTGGTTATGTCCAACATCATCATCATTCTCCTGCCCTTATCCCACCCTGATTGAAGTTTCGAACATGTTGTTACATGTTTTAGCTAGTTGTTTTACGAACGGCCGTCAGCGTGACGTCAACTTACCTTTGTCGCCTTTTACGACACCTCGCTAAGAAATGAGAGTGGTCTATTCTACTCAGCCGGATACCACACGTTGGATAATTACTTATGCTCAACATTATACAAATAATATAAATACGAAATCTGTCCTTCTGTCTGTTAGGCTTTAACGGCTATTTCGCTGGATCAATATTGATGAAATTTGCTACAATTGAAGCTTATATACTGAGAATAAAAAAAAATCTTTCAGGCACACTAGAAAACACTCATTGTATTAACGAAATTTAATGCGGATTATAGCAAAATAATTTTATTATTACTTTTGTGTTATTGAGGAGACTTAAACGCTTAGGTTGGCGCAGACGATGTTTGGGTTGTTAGCATTTCTATGTGGGATTATAAGTTTGAACGCAGCAGTGAGCAAGCGAAAAGAATGTATGAATGACAATATTATTTTTCTCTTGTGCTCCGTCATTATGAAATAATATACCCGCACTAACTTATTTTTAAGAATACTTTTATTTGGTAATAATTTATGTGTATTCAGATAAGTAATAGTTTAAGGAATGTGCAATATCCAGACAAGTCGGCAAGGCTTATGGATATGAAGAAAGTAAACTGTAAAGTATTAGATGTCATTTGTTTAAAAAAAAAAAAAATAATAATAAATGAGAGAGTGAAAGGATTGGATGACGTATGGGAGAGTTTAGTTTTTAGTTACGAGTCTAAAGTAAACAAAAATAATTTTAATAATCCCACATCCATTTATGTAATGAAGGACAGTTGAATATAATGAGGAGGGCTGGAAATCATGCGAACAAACGAGTGTTAAATATTAATGTGATTATGTGATTAGAGGGAGGCTTAATTAGAGATTGAGAACGATCTCTTAAAACCTGGTTAGATTAGAGGTTAAGTAATCCATTTATCGAGGAAGGCTACAGACTTTATATAACATCACAAACGTAAACGGAAAAATTAAAAGCTTCTCTTGCGTGCGCTAAGTAAACGGTAAAAGTTATTCAAAAATCATGTATTACAAAATAATACATGATTTTTGAGTTCTTCTCTAAAAGTTCTAAATAAAAGTCCGCGACAGCATATGTCTACCTTTAAGGTATCACTTTAACCATGATTAATATAAGCATTAGGGTTTTCTCAAAGACTGCAGTCCAAGCGAACGAAGTTTTGTTTAAAAGCTAGTAAATTCAATATTTATAATTTTTACTTTCAAAAACACATGTATCTCCGATGAACATTTAACTAAAAGTTCTTTGCGGCCGTTATTTCCAAATGTCAGGTGCACCGTAGCCGGACGTGATGTCAGTAACCGCAACACTGTGGCGGCGCGACGTGCGAAATTCGCGAGCAAAAATGTGTGAATTTTTCATATATGTAAAAATAATTTCTATGCCTTTTGTTTGCTAGCGGTCAGTTTTGAAGTTGACGAAGGCAGTTAGAGGAATTTGATATCCCGAAGTTTTGGAAGTTTCATTTTTATCTCGCACCATTTAAAGAATAGTTACATCCTATCCTACTAATATTATTAATGCTAAAGTTTGTGAGTATGAATGTATGTTTGTAACTCTTTCACGGCGAATCCGCTGAATCAATTACGATGAAATTTCATCATCATCCTCCTGCCCTTATCCCACTAAGTGCGGTCGGCACAACATGTTACAAATATGTTGTCACATGATTTCGCTACGTATTTTACGACCTTACTTAGTCGCCTTTTACGGCACCTCGGTAAGAAATGAGGATGGTCTATTCTACTCAACTGGGATACCACACGGCACTTACCTTAGTCGCCTCTTACGACACCTCAGTAAGAAAAGAGGGTGGTCTATTCTATGTAGCCGGATACCACACGGCGGGATGTCACAATTATTCCTTATACCCCCCTTGTAACCCCGGTGGTTATATAGGATATAGAGATCCTGTTAATTCGACAGAAATAGGATGACATTGGAAAGCGTCATTTTTTATTTACGACGTGTTATCAAGTCATATCTGTAGTAATTTATATTGCAAAATTACATAAAACATCACATTCTCCTGCCCTTATCCCACTCTAAATGGGGCCGGCACAACATGTTGTAAAACGATTTGCATGGATATTTTACGACCGGCCGCCTACCGACGTCAACATACCTTAGTCGCCTCTTAAGACACCTCGGTAAGAAATGAGGGTGGCGTATTCTTCTTTCTTTCTACTTAGCTGGATACCACACGATTTATTTCTCGAAGAATCCGTGTATATTCTATGGAGGTCCTGAGCTAGTTTAATAACTGAAGTATTAAAATGACTCTGACATATTAAAATAACTCTGAAAGTTTGTATATTTTTTAGTACTTTAACCGTAGCTTTCAACGGGTAATTCTGGCATACATTCTGATTATTTAATCTAAATTTCAGCTAACCACGTTTTTCACGAGATTTTCGTCCAGTAAAAAACCGTTGCAATATTATTAGAATACAAGGGTAAGTTTCGCTATCACTTACATGGTTACAATAGTTCGATTGGAAAATCGGGAGACATCTGGACTCGAACCAGAGTCGAGATGTCTTCAGTCCTATTGTTTTTGCCCTTTTTTAAGATCCGTCATTTCGGAAATCGGGAAAAATAATATTACACTTTAGTTAGGAAACAACGAATCTAAAAATAAAGAGATTAACAATACCTGGAACGCAAAGCATGAATAACAGTTAATTTTCTGAAAATCGCCTCGTAACACGACTGTGAATCATAATTCCGCTAACCCTTTAATTATTGCATCGTCATAAGTATACTGTGACGTATTTCAAAAAGCTAAGCTTTCCAGTCACGTTAAATTTATGAACCGTTGTAATACGGAATTGCGTTGCGGTTTAATGGCGTGTAGGATTTTTGACATCTTTCCGCTTTAAAATTCCAAATTTAAAATATTCTTTATTCAATTAAACTTGTAAATAAGTGCTTTTGAATCGTCAAAATCTATTGCTGGTTCGGAAAGCTGTTCCTACCGAGAAGAGCCAGCAAGCAACTCGGCGGTTGCTCTTTTCAAATAAAATTCTAAAATTAGTTACATTTGTTTATTACTATATTGTATTGGGTAGAGGAGTAGCTACATCGAAGCATTTTTATCATCTGTAAAAACGCGACTAAGGTAAGTTGACACACCCTGTCGTATCCGGTTAAGTAGAATAGACCATTCTTATTTGTTACAGAGTTGTCGTAAAAGGCGACTAAGGTAAGTTGACCCGCCGTGTAGTATCCAGCTGAGTAGAATAGACCACTCTCATTTCTTACCGAGGTGTCGTAAAATACGACTAATGTAAGTTGACGTCAGGCAGGCGACCGGTCAAAAAATACGTAGCCAAATCATGTGACAACATGTACCGATCCAACTTAGAGTGGCGTAAGGGCAGAAGGATGATGACTTAACTTACACTATAAATATTCATTTGACATCTTCTGTTGAGCTTCATCTGAAAATCAGTGCTGAATGTCTTAATCTCGACATTCAGCTGATACTGAGATGAAGCCCTTTCAGAACTATGTACTAGATATTAGAGAATTAGATAAGTATTTAGATTAGTTTTCCTTTTCCGTTAATCATGTATATAGAGCTGAATACATATTTTTCATTTCATTTCATTTATTAATATTACAATTAATTTACTCTTTTTTACGTACTTATTAATATTGCAGAGTGATCTGTACACGTTACACGTGTAGGAGAAGCAAACACTTGCCAACTGATCTGCCAGTTTATGCCCTAGGCACGTTTCACTACGCTGTTGCAGCGTAACAAAAGCCTGACTATAATATGCGATCACAAAGTAAATTTCCATTCTATAGATCTGTATTTTTATTTCCAACAAGGCATCACTGGGACTTCGTTCGTAACATCTTAAATATTAAAATATCAAAAACATAAAATAATGAATTAAAGTATAAACCTTTTATTCGTAACATCGCACTGCTCGTCAAAAGCCTCCCCTCTCGGTTTGAGCTAGCTGAAAGTTTGGATTGGTAGTTTACACAGAACTCTCTAGAGCGGAGATTCCCAAACTTTTGTTCTATTGTAGACCCCTTGTCATGTTTTCCAATTTTAAATAGACCCCTAGCTACTTACCTAGAAATACTTAAATTTCTAACAATAGTGAAGTACTATAGGCACTTAGGTGTGCAAAAGTAAAAAAAAACAACAATACAGTTTTACACATTTATCAATTAAATTAATTTAGCAAAATCTGTCAAATAATATCTGGCAATATCTGTTTTCTCATCAATAAATTTTCTTTCAAATTTACATCTTTACTATCGAGAAACTAATCGAAATAAAAAATCTTGTTAGGCATAAATCTTCTTGCCATTGACCCTCGACGAAATTTGATGTATAGCATAGACTTATGAGAGGTTTGTGATTTTTTATGATTCCTGGATTTGAAAATCCTTTCAGTTTCATACAAGACTGCAGTTTAATAATGTAAAATTGTTTAAAAAATGTTTAAAAGATCGACCATCGAGTTTCTTGCTGGTTCTTCTCGGTTAGAGCAACATTTGGAAACATTTGTAGCTTCATTAATCATTGAAACGACGATTCACAAGTACTAGAAGAAGCTTTTTTCAATTATCAAATCAAATGAACCCACAGACCCCATCTATGAAAAAAAGAAAAATGTATAATGTTTAGAATTCTAACTACCGCCATCTTAAAATTTATGTCCTCATTTCAGGAAGTAAGCTGACAACGAGCCGTGAGACCTGATTTCAGGAGACATATGAAGCTATTTCAGAGTCTGCGAATTTAAATGTAAGAAAAAAGTCAACCGATTCGTCTTCACAAAGAATGTGCGAATTTTTACTGAAGAGCGTGTTATCTCAATGTTGTTATTTGCATTTATTCCAGGATTTTGAAATAAACTGTAAGGGTCCTTTTAAAGAACTAACATGAAAATATTTATTAATTCATTATTTGATACTGTAGCGATATATTAAAGGTACATTAATTATTAACACTTAAATTGGGTCTAGTACCATTATAATTATGGTTTACAGGCGACTTCAGCATTATTTAGTTTATTATTACTTAAAAATGTTATTATAATTAAATGAAAAATTTAAAACTCAAAAGTTAATGAAAATAAATACGTATCAAAATATTAAAATAATGTCAAAAATATAAATGGATATGTCCAAAAAACGATAATTGCCTAAAAGTCACTCTAGGAAATATTGTTATAATGTCGTATTAGTAATTATTATAACACGAGATTATTATAATTGCTTCGATTCGCTTCGCTTTGGCGAAGCTTCTGCACTCGCCCGTTCTTCTGGTAACGCTATCAAAGCCATTAGAACTAACAGCATACGCCAAGACATTACGACTTTGTCGTGGAGCCTATCCTCCTGATGATGCTTCGGTTTCGGGGCGAAACGATCGCCGAGATTTTGGTGATGGTTGTGTGTATTGCTTGTGTCCATTGTTTATGGTGGAGGCGTCTTGGGATGCATGTGGTGACTTGAGGAACGTGAATTTTGCCTGGTTCATACATAGCTTTGCATGCACTCGCTTAACCCTTGCGGATTATAGCAACATAGTGATGTTATAGTTTTTGTAATAAATCAATTCGAAAAAAAAACGTCAATTACTCTTTTCGTGTACGGCGTTCGTGTGAGGTAGACGTGTTTGGGTGATCTCTTTTGTATTTTGTGTTTTTAGATTCTAAAAACACAAAATACAAAAGAAATAGAATTCTTTAAAGGTATGCAGATTTCCTCACGATGTTTTCCTTCAGGGAAAAGCATGTGATAAATTGCATTTTTCAATTTTATATATAAGTTTTATATAAACTCATTGGTGCCTGCCCTGAGTTTTTTTTCCACATACAAGACAAGAAGTTCTAAGACGACTGTATAACTAATATTGTATGTTTGAAATATATAAATAAACAGTGGTGTATGAGTGTGTGTGTGCATGATTGTGTCGTGTGTGTATATATGTGTGTGCAGGGATATCTTTAGTTTGAACCTATGACCATCTCTGGAGAGTCGCACGGGCTCACTGCTGGACTATGACAGCTAATATTAGAATATTAATGGATATAACATACATTACTATATGACATAGTGAATAGAGTTGAGTCAACGCTTATGTGGAGTTCGCACACAGACTGGCAGATGGAAAACTGCGGTCGTCGCAATTTAGCAAATCGGGACGGGATTAGCAGCAAAATGGCTGGTTAGGCCATTTTAGCCTGCCGTTGTGATTGTTTCGGGCCTAATTAATTTCTGCGGCTTTTGTGTAATGATCTGCTTTGTATGCTCATGTTGTCACTATGGCAGCATTAAATTTTGTTGTTATCTATAAACACAAGCTGTAATCGTGACTTTATTCGCGTCAATTCTGAACATTTAAGCACGAGTAGGTATTAAAATATCCTTAACACTTTGAGCGAGCATATGGGTTTCGAGATGTATGTTACGGTACTAAATATTCTCATCTATATTCATCTATACTGTTAGCTATTCCAAAATATTTGTCCCAAGCTAAACCAAGCATAATAGACAAGAGATATAAAGCCTAATACTTGTGTTATGGGTGACGGACAACTGGTAGATATACTACATATATAATTTTAAATTGGTACATACTTAAATACAAATATACACCCAGGCTCGAGGAACCAACAAATTGTTTATAGAAAATGTTAGCCCTCTGCGGGAATCGAACCCGCGACCCGCGGAGCTGAAGACAAGGTCACTGCGCCAACGGGAAAAATGGACGAATAATAGATAATTTTGTATTAATATAAAATTTATTTAGAATTCATTAAGAGAATTGCGTGATAAAAAATATATATGTATAAACTTAAGACGTATATAAGATGACAGTGATCCAAAAAATATGTACATTTCATGTTTACTATAAACTTAGGCGTATAATTTTGAAGCCATATGAAATTAAAATAAGAAAATAAAATTACTATTATTAACTTTCTTCCACTAGTTTCACAAATATTAATAATAACCTATTTAAACTTTAACTCAAAAATACTCAGCACTTGTTTACGATCTTCGCAGAGAGGGACCGACCAGCGCTCCTCTTTAGTTATATATCCTCTCCTCATTTCGCTTCCAGTCACACTAGTTAGTGTTGTCATTGTAAAATATAACTATTTCAAAATTCATCATAGTAGTACTGCTAACACTATTAACATTAGATAGAAACGCTTTTTTAGATTATTAATGTTGAGAGACCGACTATACTCACGTCTTATTTTATCGGATGAGCCCGACTAGTTGTAGACGTGAGTATAGCCGGTCTCTCAACATTAATAATGAATACCACTTACGATAGTTTAAATTCAAAAATTTTAGATTGATTATGAAATTAAATAAAATATAATAGCTTGTAGCAGCTCTGTACCTGCAGTATTTTACTATCACTACATACATACATACATTTTCTTGCCCTTATCCCACTCTAAGTGGGGTCGGGACAACATGTTACAACATGTTGTCACATGATTTGGCTACGTATTTTACGACCGGCCGCCTGCCTGACGTCAACTTACCTAAGTCGCCTTTTACGACACCTCGGTAAGAAATGAGGGTGGTCTATTCTATGCAGCCGGATACCACACGGCAGATACCTTAGTCGCCTCTTACGACACCTCGGTAAGAAAGGAGGGCGGTCTATTCTATTCTGCCGGATACCACACGGCGTACTATCACTACATATTATCAAGAGAGAAGTCGATCCTTAATAATATTTAATATAAAACAGTCACCAAAAACTGTCTCTATGGGATCGATTTTCTCAAAACCTACTGAACGGATTGTAGTACGGTTTTACTAAATGATAGTGCAATTTTTCCGGAAGGTTAGTTAATTATGATTTTATATAAATTGTGTTGAAGAGGTGACGCAGATGTTAAAAAACTCGCGTGCTGGAGCTTTAGTGCGCCGCGTGAACCAGCGAAGATACACTAAAGTAATGTACTAAAGAATTGTAGATCTACAAAAATACTGCAAAAAAAATCCCGGCAGCATGTCTGTATCTCTTATGGTTAACTCACAATAACTACTTTTATATGCGAAATTTCAATTGAAAATATTTCGTTATTTTAAGACTGTTCCCTGTTAACTGTTATTTTGCCAAACAGTCTTTTATTTATTAGACTAGCTGTACCAGCGGCTTCATCCGCGTGGAATTCTGCGTCACAATTTTTTTCTAGAATTCAAATTTTAAACATAAAAGTATTTATTGTGAGTTAACCATAAAAGATAGAGACATACTATCGCGGATTTTTTGTAGTAGCTTTATAGATCTACAATTCTCTAGTACGTTAGTTTACCGTATCTCTGCTGGTTTACGCAGCGCACGCGACAACTCCCAGCAAGTAAGTTTTTTAACAACTGCTCGATCTCTCAACACAATTTACATAATACCGATATGTACTATTAATCTAAACCATCCGGAAGTATTGCACATTCTTTTGGTGAAAACCGTACAAAGATACGTTCAGTAGATTTTGAGAAAATCGATTACATACAGACAGACAGCTTTGTGGGACTTTGTTTTATAATAAGTATAGATTACTAAATATTACAGATACTCAACACATAAACCCATATTATTTATTCACATATAGATAGGTAACTAAATTTTAATTTCATACATGCAAATAGGAGATTTGGTTTGGGCTGATTTTGATGCCACCAACCAATATCCCAGTATGGCTAACCACAAAATATGACATTACAATATTACAATTCTTTAAAATTAACAATTTGTTTACTGGTTTTAGTTTCCATGTTGTTTTATAATTACTACATGTACCTTTGACTTTGTTCGTGTTTACAAATAGTTTTAAAATACTTACCTTAATTTTTTTTTCTGTAAACGAAACTGGTTATAAAAGTAAAGTAAAGTAACGGCCTGTTCCTATGCCCACTGCTGGGCTAAGGCCTCCTCTCTCCATTTTTGGAGAGAAGGATTAGAGCTAAGACCTACCACGCTCAATGCGGATTGGTAGATTACACACATCCCTAGAATTCTCTAGAGATATGCAGGTTTCCTCACGATGTTTTCCTTCGCCGAAAAGCGTGTGATAAATTGCAATTATCAATTAAACACAAGTTTTAATAGAAAACTCATTGGTGCCTGCCCGGGGTTTGAACCTATGTCGTCTCTAGAGAGTCGCACGGTCTCACCGCTAGGCTATAACAGCTTACTGGTTATTTTATAACCTAAATGCTAATCCTGTGTATAATACTCCAATTGTATTTATTTTGTATAAAATTGATCCAACGGATGGATTAGCCATTAAAAGCATAATAGACATTATCATCCTTCTGCCCTTATCCCACTCTAAGTGGGTCGGTACAATATGTTATAAACATGTTGTTACATGATTTGGCTATCTATGTATTTTACGACCGGCCGCCCACCTCATCAACACATCAACTTACCTTAGTCGTTATTGATAGATATATTGACAATTGATGAAATTTTTTTGTGAACTAAAATATGTACCTGAAGACAGGTGTCAGGGGTGCTAGTTTTTTATCTAGTTTATTTTTTATTTTTATTTAGAGTTTTGCATAGTTTACTGAAAGAGAATATACTGCTGACAAACTGTTTAGCAGTTTGGCAGGATAAATACTTAAGAATAATATGTTTAATTATAAAGAAAGATATATAAATAAAAAATAAATGAAAATACTAACTAAAATATATACTATAACAATAAAAAAAGGGAATAAATGAAGTAAAATTTAAAGGTTCTCCAAAACCCACTTTTTGAAACACTGATTTCATACAAAATAAATCACAATTAATGATTTGTTTAAAGAAAGATAATTTTTTTGCGTCAGTTAGCGTTTATCAAATTTTACGCGTAATAACGTTGCTCCGCCCAAATTTTTAAAGAAATTAATCACAACAGTATGAGTCATTTGTAAATACCTCGTTCGTAGTTGTAAACTGTTTAGAATTCACAATATTTGATGAACGTAAGGATAAAACAAGATCCTTTCTTATCTCGGTTATAAAAATACATGGGCATAATAGTATCGTAAAAACTTTAATGGGAGACGAAAGGATGATTCTGCCGCGTAAAAATTGGATGTCCGTGAAAATATACATTGTAATAATGGCGGCAGAAATGCAGGTTGAAGTTAAAACGCCTTTGAAATATTTTCAGCGCATTAAAAGACTGGGAAGGAATAAAACAAGCAATATCAAAAAATGTTCAACAGTATTATAGAACGTATCAGTATCTTAAAAAAGTCCGCGATACCATATGTCCAACTATTACAGTAATGCCAATATAACCACTTTTTTATATAAAAGTCGGTAAAATTGCAGACAATAATCAACAATAATTAATATGCCGCGTGGCGTCCGGCTGAATTGAATAGACCACCCTCATTCCTTACCGAGGTGTCGTAAAAGGTGACTATGGTAAGACGATGAGTCGTGTGGTATCCGGCTGCATAGAATAGAGCACCCTAATTTCTTACCGAAGTGACGTAAAAGGCGATTAAGGTAAGTTGACGTCGTAAAAATACGTAGCCAAATCATGTGACAAAATTTTGTAACATGTTGTGCCGACCTCACTTAGAGTGGGATAAGGGCAGGAGGATGATGTATCAACAATAATTCATATATTCGTATTAATTCTTATCCCATTAAATTATATTCTATTAAAAATCGTGTGATCACTGTAAAAAACTTTTTAAATTAAAATCGGACATTCCAAACAAAAGATTTAATAAAATAAAACAAAAGTTAAAAAGTCAATCTAAAAAAATAATGCCATGACAAATTCGTTGTGGTCTGCTAGTGGTGAGTTATTCCAAGGATAGCTATGCTATCCACGGATATACCCATACCTTTTAAAAGAAATCAATTTCCGGTAAAAACTTCCTTTGCCCTAACCATTAATAAGTCTCACGGCCAAACTTTTAATTTACAAAGATAAATGTATAGTCCGACTTAGTAGACTTTCCACTACGAGATCAGTATGCGGGTGAAACCGCGGGGCATCGCTAGTATAAAATAATTTAATTATGTAGCTGTTGTATATTTGCCCTACTATAAAAAAAATTACAGTACTCTTGCGTTTAGTACCGTTTTCTTGACTGTATGTTTTTGCCTGTATCTACGGTGCGCTCGTAAAAGAGACCTCGTATAATTGGGGAAACAGGATATGGATTACCATGACATGAATATAAACTTAAATGAAAAACTCATCCCGATTAAGGTTCTACCTAATTATCAATGTTTAACACCAAGTAATAATAGGAGAGAGACGATATGAGACCATCATCATTCTCCCCTCTTATCCCACTCCAAGTGGGTTCGGCACAACATTTATTTATTTGGACATCAAGTAGTTGTTACATATAAAAAATATAGAAACAAAAAAAATGTTTAAAATGAACAACTTATGAAGGTGTCGCAGCATGCATCAAAAAATTATTAAACAATATAAACATAAAAAAATTACATAAAAATTTAAACATAAGAGATTAATTGATAAAAAAACAATAATATTTCCGGTAAACGAAAAGAAAGTCCGGTAAATGAAAGGAAAGGAAAAAAACAATTCAAATTAAGTTAAATCTTAAGACGATATCGATCTCATCTCAACAATATTTTTTTCTCTTCCATTCTCCTTTATCATTCCTCAACTCGCCCGCTACTCCTTTTATTATTTAACCTTTTGTTTACATTATATACACAGTCCAACCATATCTTTTTAGGCCTCCCTCTATATACATATATTATCACACATATTTTTCATAACATGTCCATACCATCCTAATTTTATACCTCTTGTTATTTCTATAATGGACACAACTTTCAAATTATAACATATTTGTCTAATCACACATAAAAAACAGAGACAGATAGGTCATTTGCTTTCTAATAATTGACAATGGATACATTTCAAACTGCCTCTCCTAGTCTAGTATAACAACTATAGAGTTGTTTGAATTTGTTGGTGTTATTGGTCTATACCAAATTCGCTAGTATTTTTAAAAAATAATATATGATAGATATTAGCGCCTGATATTAATTACCAGCAAGGTAGGTGTTAATAAAAATTTCTCTTGGCAATTCAAAGGAATAAATACAAATATTGTAAAAGCGAATATGTGTTTGTCTTAAAAAAAACAGAATAATAAGTAATTGAGGGTACTTAAACATACCGAAGCGAAAGAATTCGGGTACCACTACATTTATGTTTTGCGTGGAAGTGAGCCCGGAATATCAACTTCAGTTGTTTCATCGATGATATAATATGATAGCCGTGAACGCGTAATATACAGACAGACATTCACATATATAGTATATTGAATACAATAGATTCTAATATGAGATCTTATTCAATAAACAACTGCATTTAACTAGTATTTTTGTTTGTATTTATGCAATGATGGGTGGTGAAAAAATTGCTATAATAATTTTATAAGGATTTTTTGCAAGTAGGTTTTCTGTATAAGCTCATTTTAACAGTGTTTTTACACTGCTGTAATTGCAAAACTAAAATCGTTTGTAGAATTTTATTACAGAATCTTATACCCAAACGACAGGGATTAAAATAGCAAAGTTTAATAATAGTGATTAAATAAGTCTAAAATAGTTAAAAAAAAGTTTTGTCGGTAGTTATAAGTTAAGTAAGTGTTGTAAATAAAAGTATTAAATATTCAAAAACTGTAAATAATTAAAAATAGTTATAGTAGTAGTATGTCGGTAAAGTTAAAGTAAAGTGGAATATCTCCTCTTGTCAAAATGGTTAATGAAAATAGTTTTTATAGCATAAAAATAGAGAATTAAAAAAAATAGAGAATATTATGGATCTCCGCAAAGTAATTAAGCCTAATTCTATAAATTATATAAAAATGGAGGTTAAATTATGTAAAAGTATTGTCTCTAAAACAGTTTGTAAACCCCTTCAGGGTAAAAACAAAAAAAAAGATAATGTAACATAGAGAGCAACTAAGGTCTCTGATTATGTTAGAGGTGGCGGAATTAAAAAAAACCTACAAACGTACTTTTATAAGGCGCAAAGCAGGAGCCGCAAGCTTATGTTGGTTCTTACTTCTGCTATATACATCATCAATTTTTTTAATAATTATGTATGTTGGTTATGCACGAAAATTAAATGTCAAGTTTTCGCACTGCTGAGTAAAGGCCTTTTCTCTTCATTACAGAAGTACTGGGACTGAAATCCACAATGTAGATTAGCAGGTTACGTACCTTAACTCAAAATACGTTTCTTTTATGCTATACATTTGAACATTTAAAAATAATAGTATACTTATGTACAATACCCTGATCGCTGTGATAGCTCAGCGATGAAACTGTGCGACTGTTTCGAGGCGGTCACGAGTACAAGTCCCAGATAGTCACCAATGAGTTATATCGTTAAAACTTATATGTCTAATTGATATTTTCAATTTATCGCACGCTTTTCGGTAAAGAACCACATTGTGAGGAAACCTGCATATCTCTAGAGGATTCTATGGATAGGTGCACCTTCCAATCAGCATTGTAGCAGCGTAGTGGGTCTCCTTGTCTCCTAAAATGGAGAGAGGACGTCTATGCTCAGGAGTGGGATAGTAAGATGCCACTTTTAATTTACTTCCAAGATCGAGTCCAGATATCAATTAGATATCTCAATCATGTTTTGATTGCATCTTTTTTTAAGGAAAGCTTGGTCACTAAAGTACTATGTAGTCAAGCGTGATCATTGTAAATGAAACATTTTATATTTGGTTCAACTTATCCTTAGAAACTTTATACTAAGGTATTTGCAATTAATAAATATAGTTAAATCTTGTTATGGTAAATGTGTTTCTTATATTGTAATTTTTATAATATAAATATAAATACAATATTGAAGTATTTATATTTAAAACAGTGTCCGCCGCGTTCCTGGTTCTACTCGGTAAGATCACCTTTCCGAACCAGTCGTAGCTTCATTGTAATTTGACGATTCAAAAGTGCTTGTAATTTGAATAAAGAATTATTTGAATTTGAATTAATCGACATAAAAATACGCATACAAAGTTCAAAGGCCCATGAAGAATTGACAGCCAATATAGACATATAAATAGACAGACAAAAGGAGTGTTCCTGGGATGTGTAACCTGCTAATCCGCATTCGAGCTGTATTGTGGGTCTGTGGTAAGCGTAAAGCCTATATCTAGCAGTGGATTTGGATGGACCATCAGTTATTACTTAAATTTACAAGTTATGTCTATCTTAAATTACTTACACGCTAATACTATAAACAAATTATGCGCACGTGGAATGATCCCAAGAATGCTAGCAGCGTTTCCGCGTTGAATCGCTAAGCTGATTCTTTGTGCGAAAAAGGAGCCAGCCCTCTTGTCACCCGAAGAGATAATCAACCGAGGTGTTAAAACGGATAAAAAAAATTGCACTTTGACTCCATGGCCCTATGGTCTAAACTGCAAACGGCACAAATATATAACTCTCGATGAGAGATGCATACTATCGCCGCTTGCCGGATTTGGCCATTTCCGCCACAGCTCCAGGTCTTTCCTTCATATGGGACGAGGCCAATGTATCAACTCATGTTGCGTCCCACATTGGGGCCCGTCCCCGTTCCCAAGGACCATCTGGTCTCTTGCCATCATCCCGACTTATCCCGAAGGCTCGAGAAGAGCAGCACTAACCAATTATTTTTTTTTTTATATAGCGCATATAAACCATGTAATCTACCTCGTCTAGGCATTAAGCTGGTGGTTAACTGTTAATGAAGGCACGTATGGCATACGCCCAGTGGCGTATCCACTTACGAATTTATCTCCTTAGAGATTCAATGATAGGGGGAGGAGATCCTGTGGAGCTCTCCTTTTTATTCTTTTAAAAGTACAAGCTGGCTTCATTCAATTGCAAGCAAATTTGTTTGGATGCTTTGCAATGCGACTTAAGTACAGCTTCAGCCTTTTCGTGATCTCCTCTTTATCTTTAGGCATCTTGAGGTCTCGATGCCACTGCGAGTTTATTATAAACCAAGGAGCACCAGTAATCAAGCGAGAACCAATTAATTTCAGGTTATTACTGAAATCAAAAGTTTGCTATGTGGTGAATGTCTAAATTTTTCCACGATGACCCAACTTTTGCTATTCATTGTCACGTTGTCGAGTTCGTGTGTCTGGAAAGGCCAGAGAGCGGCAAAACCTTACCGCAGTGTTATTACCGTAATCTTTCTAGTACTGACTGTTTCCACTGTACTCATGTGCTTTTTATGACGTATCCTCATCCATACTAATATCATAAATGCCTGTATGTCTGTCTGTTACATTTCAAGGCAAATTCGCTGAAACAATATCGATAAAAAATCTTCAATTTAAAATATTCTTTATTCACGTAAACTTGTATATAAGTGCTTTTGAATCGTCAACTCTACTGCTGGTTGAAAGTTCTTCCTACCGAAAAGAGCCAGCAAGAAACTCTTTGGTTGTTATTTTCAAATATAATTCTTGTTACTAGTTATATTTAGTCATTACTGTCTTGTACAGGGACCAGAGTAGATGCATTCTTATCATCTAAGTAATCCTTAAACTGCTGTATTTACAGAGCTAAAACTAATTGCGGAATTTTATCACAGAATCCTATACCTAAACACACAAATGACTTACGTACCTTTGCGAGGCGTAAGTCAAGCTATTACTAGCTGTGCTTGCGACTTCGCCCGCGTGAAAATCAGTGTGTACAAAAGACACAAAAGTAGTTATTATGATTTAAACATAAGAGATAGAGACATCCTGTCACGGACTTTCTTGCGGTTATTTTGTAGATTTTGTGACATTTCTCTAGTATATCACGTCAGTGTATCTCTGCTGGTTTACCCGGCACCGCTTAATCTCCCAGCAGGCGATTTTTTTTACAACCACGCCACCTCCACAACACAATTTACGTAAAACCGTAATGTACTATTATCATCATCAGCCTACATCAGTCCACTGCTGGACATAGGCCTCTCCAATAATTCGCCACTTAGCCCGATCCTGGGCTTTCTGTTTCCATATGCACAAAAATCAAACTGTGGTAAAAATCTAGTGAAGCAAAAATAAGAATATTTGTTTCCATAAAAGCAAACATACGTAAATACAGGGAAGTTAATATAAAGCGTGTAAATACAACTTCGCTGCTATTGTCGCTTGAAATATTAAAGTTTTATACAAGGTATCTGGTTGAGTAGAATAGACCACCCTCTTTCTTATCTTTCGTATCAAATACGACTAAGGTGAGTTAACGTCAGGCAGGCGGCCGGTCGTAAAATACGTAGCCAAATCATGTGTCAACATGTTGTGCCGACCCCACTCAGAGTGGGATAAGGGCAGAAGGATAATGATGATGATAAGATTATCAGAGATCTCTTGTACTTTTTATTTATTTAATATTAATTAATGTATTGTTAAATGCCACACCAGTTTTCAACATTACTTGTATTGTTCAGTGTGACAAATGAATTTGCGGTGTAATTTTTTACATCATGTAATCAGTTATATATTAACGGTAAAGTTACCAGCAGACCTACCATGAACTCTTATTGCGACTCAATTGAAGACGTAAACGAAATTGTTTGCTTTTTCATACCATGACGTCTTAAAGACGCACACTTTAAGTCGTTGCCGAATGACCGTTCGGAATTCGTCCTAAGAACATGTGAGTGAAAGAGACAGAGTTATCTATAGCTCGTATAACGTTATCCTTTTCACACATTACGACCCTAATGCAATTCACACTTCATAGTATGAAAAGAAAGCGGTTCGCGGTCATCGTTTACGTCTTCAATTGAGTCGCAATAAGAGTTCATGGTAGGCCTGCTGTGCAATACAATTGGCACTGCTATCTCAAAATCAATCGTGACAAGAGGGATGGCTCCTCTTTTGCACAAAGAATCAGATAGATAGATAGATAGATAAACATCTTTATTACACAAAATTACACTATATATAAGAAAAAAAAACAACAATTTACAGAAAACTTAAATCTAATTATAATGTAAATCATGCAAAGGGCGGTCTTATCACAGCAGTGATCTCTTCCAGACAACCCTTTTAAGCGAAGGAGTCATACATATAAAATAGTATAGTGGGTACCAAGAAAGAGAAATAAAAAACAAGAAGAGAAAAAATAAGTAAATTACACACAAATAATAAAATAAAAATAAAAATAATGAATACAAAGAAATTAAAGCATAATGCACAGTGAAAATAAGTGCGACCATACTACCCTAATATCTCATTGCATCAGGTAAAATTCTTTGACACGGCGTTTAAAAATGGCAATGGATGAAGGCTTGCGCAGATCTGGTGGGAGAGCATTCCACAATGTTACTGCTGTAGCAGTGAATGAGTTTTCATAACATCGTGAATTACGTTTCGGCACTTTCAATTTGTAACCATCTTGGGACCGAAGATGGAGATGAAGAGAGGAATTTGAAAGAAAGGAAAATCGTTCTTTTAAATAACTAGGAGCAAAGGGATGAAAGAGAGTCGTATATAATAATGAAAGGACATGAAGGTTACGGCGCTGTCGTATCGGGAGCCATCTGAGTTTAATGCGATATTGCGAATCAGCTTAATTAATCATATAATTAATCAATCAAATAATTTAATCAGCTTAGCGATTCAACGCGGGAACGCTGCCAGCATTCTTGGGACCATTCCACGTGTGCATGATTTGTATAGTAGTAGCGTGTAAGTAGTTTAGGATAGACATAACTTGTACACTTTCGTTGTAAATAAAAAATTAATTAAATTAAATGGTTATATACGAGTATATGACGCGTGGAGAGACTTTTCAGCAGAGCATTCATTATCATCCTTGTTGTAATATGATTTGTCCAAACATGTTGTAATATGATTTATAGAATTAGGCGTTACTTTGCGGAGATCCATAATACAAAAGTAATAATAAAATTATTTTGCTATAATCCGCGATACATGTTGTATCGCGGATTATAGCAAAATAATTTTATTATTACTTTTGTATGTTGTAATATGGTTTGGCTACGTATTTTACGACCGGCCGCCTGCCTGACGTGAGCTTACCTTAGTCGCCTTTTACGACACCTCGATAAAAATTAAAGTGGTCTATTCTATGCAGCCGGATACCACACGGCATTTACCTTAGTCGCCTCTTACGACACCTCGGTAAGAAAGGAGGGTGGTCTATTCTATTTTGCCGGACTAGGCTATCGGCTTATTAACAGAGCACTATCGGCAGAAATAGCCATGACCGCAAAAATGTTTTTACCTTCCGTTAATGTTGACGGCAACAGACTATGGAAACACACCCACGAACAATTTTAAACAGATTTGATATTCGAAATATCCAAGGTTGATTTACAGCTGCATTTAACTGCATAACTCAGTATTGCAACGTACAAGTAAGAGAAAAATATCGTCATATTTGTAGACACACTTTATGACTTGATGATTTCTTTGCCTAAACCATTATCAACCTATTTACCTAAACCAACCGAAGTATCGCACTATCTTTTAGTGAAAACCGTACAAAAAATCCGTTCAGTAGATTTTGATAAAATCGATTACATACAGACAGACAGCTTTTTGGGACTTTGTTCTATAATAAGTATAGAAGTATATGTATACCTCTACACTTCTTATAAAACAAAGTCCCAAAGGCAAAGAATGATGATGAATTTATCTAGATTCATCATCATTCTTCTGCTTTTATCCCATTGTAAGTAGAGTCGGCCCAATATGTTACAAACATTTGTAACATTTTGTGCCGACCCTACTTACAGTGGGATAAAGTTGTCACATGATTTGGCTACGTATTTCACGACCGGCCGCCTGGCTGCAGTCAACTGACCTTAGTCGCCTTTTACGACACTTCGGTAAGAAATGAGGGTGATCTATTTATTGTATGTAGCCCGATACCACACGGCACTTACCTTAGTCGCTTTTTACGACACCTCGGTAAGAAAGGAGGATGGTCTATTCTATTCTGCCGGATACCACACGGCAAAGAAGTACAGATAAATTATCTTTATCAATTAAATTCCATATACCTATTTCAATATCAAAAGATTAAATTGTATTAAATCTATCTTGCAAGGTCTTTGAGATTATAAAATCCGAATGTTGCATCGAGAGAAATAGGGTGATATACGTTCGATAGTCTTGCAGTGATATCTTAGATCTCAATCCAATCCTAAGGGATATCGCCGCTGAGTAATGTTTAAGTAGTTTTATTAAACTAAATAGGCGCTATATTTAAGAACTGGTTAATAAAAATCGATCGTAAATATAAACCTAAGTAATTTATCGAATTAGGCATTAATTTGCGGAGACCCATAATAGAAAAGTAATAATGAAATTATTTTGCTATA
Organism: Morpho deidamia; assembly: GCA_947086505.1. Lineage (NCBI taxonomy): Eukaryota > Metazoa > Arthropoda > Insecta > Lepidoptera > Nymphalidae > Morpho > Morpho deidamia. The sequence goes on from CAMTZC010000009.1 coordinate 10,997,809, forward strand.
ATCCAACATGTTACAAACAAGTTGTCACATGATTTGACTGCGTGTTTTACGACCGACCGCCTGCCTGACGTCAACTTACCTTAGTCGTATTTTACGACCCCTCGGTAAGAAAGAGGGTGGTCTATTCTGTTTACCCGGTTACCACACGTTAGGTCAACTTACCTTAGTCGCCTTTTACGACACCTCGGTAAGAAATGAGGATGGTCTATTCTACTCAGCCGGATTACCACACGACGGTATTTCGCTATAATCCGTGATAAAGTAAATAGAAAATATATATAATGCTAAATGTACAGTGGGCTATCCATTTTAATACCCGATACATGGAGAATTCGTAAAAACACATGCACAAACCTGCACCATCGCCACCACAATACAAAAGCACTACACATGTTCACTATCACAAACTCAACAATCGTTTTGCCCCGCAACCGAAGCAAAGAAAAGTCTATCCCTCATGATGCATATATCAAGTATGACAACGGATAATCCACTGTAAATTTAGCAATATACTCGCATATTTTTACTAACTTAATCCGCGATTAAGTTAGTAAAAAAAATGTGTGAAAATACGCCAATTTTTTAGCCCGAAAACGGATCTAAAAAAAGGAAAATATATATATATATCCTATGTTTGTGTCTATATATGCGAAAATACACTAACTTTCGCATTTATAGTATTAGTAGGATTTTGCATCGCATGCTTCTTCTTCTTTCTCCTACCCTTATCCCACTCTAAGTGGGGTCGGTACAACATGTTTTTCTCTTCCATTCTCTTCTATCATTCGTCAACTCTGGCGCTACTCCTTTTATATGCATGTCATACTTCACACAGTCCAACCATCTCTTTTTAGGGCTCCCTCTAGTCACATATCCATCCAAATTCATACTCAACACTCGTTTGGTCACATGATTTTCATCCCTCCTCATTCCCCTTATTTACTCATTTCTTATTTTATCAAGTCTTGTCACACCACACATCCACCTTAACATCCTCATCTCACTTGCATGTACTCTTCTTTCATCCATCTTTTTTATTGCCCAACATTCTGATCCATACATTACGACAGGTCTTATGACCGATGTGTAAATTTTACCCTTTAGTTTAGTTTAGTTTAGTTTAGATTTAGTTTAGATTTAGTTTAGATTTTGCATCGCATGCATTTTAGTATATTTATTAAACTCTGATATAAATCCATTTTAAATTTTAATACATTTTTCGCTTTCAGTATTTCATGTAAATAAACTTTGTCTGTCAGACTAAGTAGTTTGACCGAATAGTTTAAAAGTTATCACGATAAGATTGTCTTGAATGGAGCGCCATACAGCGCCTAATATGCGCGACGCGCGAAGATTATATGGAATCCGTCAGTTTAGAAGTTAGATATGTGAAATTTTGGATGTACAAGTAACTAAATGAATTTTAAGTTTTATTTTTAAGTAAAAAAATATATATTAAATTGAAATTATCCGTCACGAAACTGAATATGGTAGATCAAATGCCACGCGAGCGATGCCGCAGGCAATAGTTCGTTTACGATAAATGTAAATACATGATAATTTTATTTAAAAAGACATGATTCTGTGTTCACAAAAACGGCAATAGTCAAAATTTTATTAATCAACCGGTGCATTTGTAAGTTGTCGTTCTTGTGCGATTCCAGAGAGATTCTCTAAAGTGAAAAGGGAAATTGCCCACGCTTTCATTTTCAATGTGATAGAAGAAGATAGATAGAGTTTCCATTTGCGTTTTCCGCCTAAAGCATTAGATACTGCCGGCTCTGGACGATTTTTTCGCTCACTTCTACTTTAGTATTGGCCATGCCATCGAGGCGTGTGTGCGATGCGAATAAGCTAGTAAACAGTGGAAGAAAACACTGAATTACGCCGCAAACATACATTATTTACCGATTTTCCTGTGTTTATTTAAATAACAACATTTATCGACCGCCAAAACACTTGGGGGCGATAGAACGTGTTTGTTTAATTTAATTTTACGTTTACTTTAGTTTTGTTCATATTTTCGCCGGGAAAACGCCGGCGTGGGTTTTTGGAGTTAATACATAGTAACGTTTAGTGAGATTGTTAGTTTTGTGACGATTAACGGACTATTAGAACGATTTGTGTTTTTTTTTGGTTGTTTTCTTGTTTTGTTTGTTTTTGTCCATAACGTCGAGGTGTGGTTGTTAACAGCACGTGTACTATCGATCTGCAAACGCTGTGACTAATAAAAGGTAAGTAATATTACTAATATCCAACCTTAAAGCTCATTTCAGTAAATACAACATAATCAGGCATGTTAAAAAAACGAAGATAACTCTTTGATGCAAATAAAAAAAAATCTTAAAGATTTGTGTAAATAATTTGAAATAAGAGTCAATTTTAAATAAATGCGTCAGCCATTACTATAAATTCGTCATAAGCGTCTGGAACGTTGTATTTATATCAGATACGAATTAATTATTGCGTAATTCTAACTTTTCCTTTACATTTATATATAAATACTAGCAGACGCTAGTTTTACTATATAAGTTATTTCTAGTTTACATAAAAAAATTTAAAAAATTGTTCAAAAAGTAAATAAAATTTTAGGGGTGGACAAACCATATCAATTAGAGGTATGAAAAGTAAATAACAGGCGATTCTCAGACCTACTGAATATGCATAGGAAATTTCATAAAAATCGGTCTAGCCGTTCCACAGCAGAATGGTTACTCACATTGTGACACAAGAATTTTATATATAAGAAGACTAATTATAAATGAGGTAAATAAAATATGTTCTATTTACAAACCGATGTAGTCGCATTGACTTATGTAATCTGTAATAATAATATTAAATGAATATTACAGTTAAATAAACATTTAACACTAGTAAAGTAAAAATAATAGCTTATCAGCTCATAAAAATTTGGTTTGTGAAATAGAATTTTTGTTGTTATCGCATAACAAGCTGTAATAGCCCGAGAACACATCGTGAGGATACTGCCATACCCCTAGAAAGAATATGTGTAACCTACCAATCCACATTGGAGCAGCGTGGTAAGGAGACTATGCCCAGCTGTGGGATGGTAACAGGTCGTTATTTACAGGGCTTGGTACAAAAAAGTTTGGGAAATGGAAAATGGTCTAGATATTTGATTTTTAATAAAATAATAGTTATTATTATTGTCTACCTGTGACTAGAGGGATGTCTAATAAGAGATGATTTGATTGTGCGAAGTATGACTTATAAAAGAAATAGCGTCAGAGTTGACGAATGATAGGAGAGAATGGAAGAGAAAAACATGTTGTGCTGACCCCACTTAGAGTGGGATAAGGACAGGAGGATGATGAATAGTAATTATTCATACGAAAATCAAGGATTATTACTAAACAAAGAAAAGTCAAACATTTTTCCTTACCTGAGCTCACCTTATACTACCGTGTGGTATCCGGCTGAGTAGATAGACCACCCTTATTTCTTACCAAGGTGTCGTAAAAGGTGACTAAGGTAAGTTGACCCATAATTCTTAGTTACAACGTTCTTATTAAAAACCTAAATATAAACATTAGAGAATAATGAAAACAAAAAAAAAACAACATTAGGGCTCAACTATTAAAACTCTAAAATTAAAGTTTTAGTACATTTTTTCATAAACGATGAAAAGTCCATCGCAGCCAATATCCGGTGATAATTCTCTTTGTGCAGCTATTATATAAGCACGAGGTACGTGACATTGGTGTATTTTGCCACAGTTTATTTATTTTTTAATCTTTATTTTAGGGGGTATTTTCAAACGGAAAATGCCACCCCCATACTAACTACAAACTAACTTTAATTTCTACCACTTATGCTTACTTTAACCAAATTGTAAAGCAATTTAGCATCTCCTGAATCTGGAGAAGCCAAAATGCTATTACAAGTGAAAAATAAAAGCTTAATCCTAATCCTAATTTTAACCTAAAATCACTCCTAAGATCCTCGTTCCGTACACATTCCATCAAAAACCCACAGATTCGTTCTAGCAAACTTGGTCTCAACGGATATAAAATGCGTGGAGGTTTTCGAGGTACATTAATACTAAATCTACTTAACAGTTGATTATCATCTGTTTTATGTTAGTTAATTTAGCCCGGGATTCATACCCAGGGCAATTAACTGTCCAGACTCGGCAGCGCGGCGAGACCAGAGGCCGTCGGGTCATTATTTGTTGCGATACGCTATTATCCTTGTTTACTCGTGTTTCACAGGAAAAAATAGCGTGATAAGCTCCATACAGCTTCCTCTTGATAAAAACTGGACTTGAACGCCTCGGAGTTCGACTGTTGACCGCTCGTATTACGACATACTTTTTTAAAAACTCTATAAACTAGCAATGCCCCGCGGTTTCACCCGCGTCCTTACCGATCTCGTGAAAAGTCTACTAGGTCGGACTATAGATTAATTTGTAGATTATTTAATTATAAAAAATAGGTATCATTAGTATTCTTGGAATAAGAGCTAACTCACCAAATGCAGGCCCTGCTGTAACGGTCGCTACAGTGAATTTGTTATGGCATTATTTTCTTTTGATTTATATTCTTAAATTCGTAATATCTTTTGATTGGGATTTTAATAATTTAAAAAGTATTTTACAAGTATTGAAATAGTTTTAAATAAAATATCATTAAATGGGATAAGGATTAATACAGAGATATGAATGAAATGGTTTAATTATTCTCGGCAATTTTATCAACTTTTACAATGTAAAAAAGTAGTTATATTAGTATAACTATAATAGTTAGACATATGGTGTCGCGGACTTTTTTGTGGATATAAAAATGTAAAACAAAATAATGATTTTTTTTTGTTCTATCCTCAATAGCTTCCGCAGCGCACGCTATACGACTGAATTTTTCACAACTTATTACAATTTTATTAGGGTTCCCTATTTTTTTTTTGAAAATGACAGCCTATGTAGTGAAGAAGCAGCTTTCCTATGGTGCAAGAACTTTGAAATCGGTTCATTAGTTTTTGCGTGAAAACATTACAAACATACACACATACAAACAAACATACAAATCTTTCCTCTTTATAATATTAGTATAGGTATAGACTAGCAATGCCCCGCGGTTTCACCCGCGTACATACCGATCTGGTGGTAGTGGAAAAATTACTAAGTCAGACTTATTTTTTTAAATTGAAAGTTTGGTCCTGGGACTTATCAATAGTTAAGGCAAAGGAAATTTTTAGCGGAAATTGAATTCTTTTTAAAGGTATATACCAATCAAATCCTAGGGTTTGATTGGTATCCTTGGAATATGAGGTAGCTCACCAGTTGCAGACCCTGTTATAATGGCCACTACAATGAATACAATATGCTATAATAGTTATGGCAATATTTTCTATAAATTGTCATTTTTGCATTCGTTACATCTTTTGATTAGAATGTCCGATTTTAATAATTTAATAAGTATTTTACAGGTATTGAAACAGTTTTTAATAAAATGTCATTTAATTTATTTTTATTTTTATTTACAACAAAAATGTACAAGTTACGTCTATCTTAAATTACTTACACTCTATTACTATACAAATCATGCCCACGTGGAATGGTCCCGAGAATGCCGGAAGCGTTTCCGGAATTATTTAATGGGATAAGGATTAATACGGAGATATGTATAAAATGGTTTGATGGTTTGTTTATTGTCGGCACCTTCATCAACTTATACAAGGTAAAAAAGGAGTCATATTGGCATTACTATAATAGTGAGAATTGTGACTTTTTTGTAGATATTGATACGTTCTATAATACTGTAGAACATTTTTTTGTTCTATCATCAATAGTTTCCACATCGGAAGAAATGAAAGATTTTTATCACTAAATTTTTCACACCTTATTATAATTTTATAAGGGGATCCTTTTTTTAAATTGTAATATAGCCTATGTTGCTCGTTGAAGAAGAAGCTTTCCAATGGTGAAAGAATTTTTTATATCGGTCCAGTAGTTTTGCGTGAAAACATTACAAACATACATACATACAAACAAACATACAAATCTTTCCTCTTTATAATATAAGTATAGACTAGGGATGTTACGGAGCTCCGCTTTCAGGTCCGAAAGGTCGGAACCTCCGATTTAATTCACACCTCCGATTCCGACTTCGGCTCTGATAATTCAAATAAGAAATCTCCGATTCCGACTCCGGTTCCGGTAATCCCACCTCCGTAACATCCCTAGTATAGGCTAGGTTTTAGCCCCATCTTCGTTCGCGTTGACTGAAGTCTTGGAATAAACCAGTAGCTTTTGTTATTCTCCAACCGTGCAAATATCTCATATGATATAGAATCTCCTTTAAATTACAAATATGACTTGACTTTGACACATAGTGAATAAAAATTTTTTTTAGAGTGATAATAGATGGCGCTTTTCATATCATCCTATTCCTGTAGGATTAACAGGATTTCAATAGCCTAGATGTTACCCCCGTGTATAAGGAATAATTGTGCCAAATTTCATCAATATTGGTTCAGCTGATTCGTTGTGAAAGAATAACAAACATACATCTATATTCACAAACTTTCAAATTCAAATTCAAAATATTCTTTATTCAAGTAAACTTGTAAACAAGTGCTTTTGAATCGTCAACTTTACTGCTGGTTCGGAAAGCTGTTCCTACCGAGAAGAGCCAGCAAGAAACTCGGCGGTTGCTCTTTTTAAAATATAAATCTTAGAACTAGTTACATTTATTTATTACTGTCTTGTACAGGGTAGAAGTGCACCTATATCCACACATCCTTATCATCAATGTAAGCCTCCACGGTATAATAGCCTTTCTGTATCAGCCTCTTTTTAACAGTATTTTTAAATTGCTGTAATGGCAAAGTTAAAATTGATTGTGGAATTTTGTTATAGAATCTTATACCCAAACCCACAAACGACTTACGTACTCTTACAAGGCGCAAAGCAGGAGCCGCAAGCTTATGTCGGTTCCTACTTTGTCTATTATATACATCGCCAATCTTTTTATAATTATGTATATTTTTATGCACAAAAATCAAATTGCTAAAAATATACTGTGAAGCTAACGTAAGAATACCTGTTTCCTTAAACTTCTCTCGCAGGGACTCACGCGAATTCAAATTATAAATGCCACGTATGGCTCTTTTTTACAATACAAAAATTTTCTCAATATCAGCGCATTTACCCCATAACATTATTCCATAAGACATAATGCTATGGAAATAAGCAAAATAAACTAGTTTTGCTGTTTCGACGTCTGTAAACTGTCTTATCTTTCGAATAGCATAGGCTGCTGAACTGAGTTTCCCTGCGAGAGCTGTTATGTGTGTGCTCCATTGGAGTTTTGTATCCAACGTCATTCCCAAAAATACAGTTGTATTTTCTGTTTTTAGTGGTACATTGTCTATTAAGAGCTCATTTGCTGTTTTAGCTGCATTAGGTAATGCAAATTCTAAACATTTCGTTTTATTTGAGTTTAGTACCAAATTATTTAGCCTGAACCATTAAGCTACCTGCGACAATCCACTGTTTACTTCGTCAATATTATTATCGTCATTCCTATTTACTTTAAATATTAAAGATGTGTCATCAGCAAACAGTACAATGTCACAAATATTATGAATGAAATATGGTAGATCATTTAAATATACTAAAAACAGAAAGGGACCAAGGATTGATCCTTGAGGCACACCCATAACTAAGGCCGATCCGGATGACTGCACATCATTAATGCACACTCTTTGAATTCGGCTATAGAGATAAGATGCAACGAGACGAAGTGCATGATTCTTAATACCATAATGACCAAGCTTTAGTAATAAAGTTTCGTGTTGAACGCAATCAAATGCCTTGGACAAATCACAAAATACCCCTATGGCATTTTGTGAGTTATCCCACGCATCAAAGATATGCTTCAACAATCTTACGCCCGCATCCGATGTAGACCGACCCTTGGTAAACCCATACTGCTCAGGGTGAAGTAAATTATTAGAATTAAAATGCTTGAGCAGTTGATTTAGAATAACTTTCTCAAAGACCTTGCTAAGAGTTGGCAAGATCGAGATGGGTCTATAGTTGTTAGGGTCGCTCTTATCACCAGATTTGAAGACAGGGATCAATTTACTATACTTCATTAAATTTGGAAATGTCCCTGTGTCTACAGACTTGTTAAAGATCTTGGCCATAATAGGTGCAATAATTTCAATAACATTATTTATTAACTTTACAGACATTCCCCATAAATCAGTTGTTTTTTTATTACTTAAAGTTTTAAAAGTTTTAACAATATCGTGCGGAGAAATGTGTCTAAATTTAAAATTTACATTGCACTTCATGACGCTCGCCTTTAAAACATTAAGAGCTTCAATTGGGGATGAGTTTATTGAGCTAGTGGTGGAAATGGGTATATTCTGAAAAAAATGTTCAAATACACTCGCCACTTCTGCGTCGGAATTAGTAAACTCATTTCCAATTTTCAGCTCTATGGCAGAATTACGCATTTTATGTCTGCCTACTTCATCTCCTATAACAAATCAAGTTGTTTTTATTTTATTTCAGAGTTCATTATTTTACATTTAATGTGAAGTGATTTGGCCTGTGCGCAGACATTTCTGAACATTTTCGAATATTTTTTTACATATTCTAAGAATGTGGGGGACTGATTATATTGCTTTTCTGCATACAGATCAAATAACTTGTTTCTACTCTTATAAATGCCATTAGTAGCCCAATCGCTAAACCTGAGATGTTTGGAGACTTCTTTTTCTATAATATTAAAAGTCTTATGGAATTCACTACCAATAATTCCAAAGAGAGCATTAAAAAGATCATCTGAACTACCGCAACTTTTGTCAATATGTGGTAATTTTGATAATATTTTTACTTGAAATCGCTTTATTTTATGAGACGTGATAGGCCTGAATTTAATAAATTGCTTTTTGTTGTTTATAATGTTGGGAACAGATATAATTTGTCCACTATGATCAGACCTTAAGCGACTTATTATAGATTTTTCTAAGATATTACAGCTGTAATTAGTAAAAATATTATCAATACCGGTAGCCGAGTCTGCAGTTATCCTAGTAGGTTCGTTAAATACATTAATCATATCAAAACATTGAAATAAATTAAGCAACCTACAACGAGTACTGGTATCCACTAGTATGTCAACATTAAAGTCTCCACAGATTAAAACTTTTTTTGAAGATTTACATGTCTTCTTTAAAACTTCCTCCATAACACTCTCAAATAGCATATAATCACTGGAGGGTGGGCGGTACACAGAAACTATAATATAGCGCTCCAACTCTACACAAGACAGCTCAATGGTACGTTCCACAGAAAGACCGACAATATCATTCCGTTCTTTACAATTTAATTTACAGTGAGCTAGTATTAAAGATACATTTCACATTTATAATATTACTAGTAGGAATATTAGGATAGTGGGATTATAAAACAATAGGTGATGTATATAATAGACAAAGTATTAACCGACATACGTTTGCGGCCCCTTCTTTGCGCCTTGCAAAAGTAAGATTCTATAATAAAATTCCGCAATCGATTTTAGCTTTTCCATTACAGCAGTTTAACAAAACTGTCAAAGGAAGACTGATACAAAAAGCTTGCTATACTGTTGAAGACTACTTAGATAATAAGAATGCTTGGATATAGCTACTGTTCGACCCTGTTCATAATAGTAATGACTAAATATAACTTTTTAAACATAGATTTAAGATTAGAATTTAAACCCGGAATCTTTATGAACATTTGCATGATCTCACCCTTACACCTATAAAACGAAAGGCCACACACACACACACGATTATTATAAATTATCTGTCTGGCCGCTTATTATGGTTTCAAATTCCAATCAAAACAGATCTCAACACTAGAAAAAATGCTTCGATCGCCACCAAATTTACAGAAACATCCGGTCATTCTAAAGATTGTCTGAAAATTTCGTAAAATCGATCCTGCCGTTTCGGAGACTCAAATGGACATACAGATAAACATTCATCATCATAATTTATATATTAGATAAAAGCAGTTCAAATTCAAAATATTCTTTATTCATTAAACTTGTAAACAAGTGCTTTTGAATCGTCAAAATCTACTGCTCTGTTTGGAAACCTGTTCCTACCGAGAAGAGCCAGCAAGATACTCGGCGGTTGCTCTTTTTAAAATATAACTCTTATAACTAGTTACGTTTAGTCATTACTGTCTTGTACAAGGTAGAGTAGCTATATCCACACATTCTTATCATCTAAGTAATCTTCAACAGTATAGTAAGCTTTCTGTATGAGCCTAACAGTTTTTTTTTTATAGAATCTTATTTATTTATTAATTTATTTAGGGACTCCAACAGAGGTACACAAAATAAAGTGATAATATGATTTGAAAAGTCTAGAGAAAGGAAAAAGAAAAATACAAAACTCAAACTAAAACTAAGATAAAATTATATGACACGGAGTATAATAAAAATAATAAACCTTATACCCAAACCCACAAACGATTTACGTACTTTTTCTAGGCGCAAACCAGGAGTTGTATTTTAATGAATGAATACTGAACAATACATATGCTGCAGAGAGGAAAGATGTGAATTGCCGAATCGAGCTCGATTACATAGCGTTTCGGCAGCATAACTTCCCTTCGAAACACTTTACTGCTTGGTGATCAGATTTTTTATCAACAAGTCATAACTGACAGTGTCTCTTGAAATGTATGACTTGCGAATATTATGAAGGTATGTATGCACTTTTAAAACTCAGGTGTGCCGAGCAAATCTCAAATATCATTAATAAGCGAAACAGTATCCCAAGCTTCGTCACTTGAAATGTACAGTCGAAAGCATTTAACTTTTCAGTGTTTAATCTATTACGGCCTTACAAATAAACCCAGTACAAAATGTTATACAGAGAATAAAAGGAATAAGCGACTCTTCAACAAATAAACTCGGAATAAGTTATTTAGTTAGTTAGTATGCTAACTAACTAAATAACTTATTCCGAGTATGAAAAGATAGAAAAGATAGTTATGACTATCTTTTCTATCTTTTCATACTAGCACTATTCCAACCTTATAATTACCCTTGCCCTAGTTTAACTAAGGAATAACCTCAAAAATCCTTATCTTGTGTGTATTTTTAGGAAGCACAATTAAGTTAATTTTTTAGAATTTATTATTAAAATAATTTTATTACTAAAAACTTGCTCCTCTTCATATATTGCTAATACAAGTTAAATTTGACCCAGTTCCCGATGTCCGATTGAGCTGAAATCTTACATATTCATCCAGTTCCGATGACAATGTTTAATAATCATGTTTATTATAAGCATGACCTGATGCTGCTGCGGGAGCGGTTTAACGGTTACTAGTAGAGGTTTTTTGAACTTGACTTGTTAACTGATACTTATTTGGATTTTTCTCTAATATAATATATTTGATTGTGACTGTACCCGCGTTGCTGAGTGCTCTTATTACAATTTATCGGTAACAACCGTGTGATATGACATCATTTATCACGTCATATTACATTGTTTATTAAACTTTCACATTTATAATATAACTAGCTACACCCGCGACTTTATATCAACTTTAGCGTTAAAATATCCTCATTAATTATTATGTGTTTTTCTTCTGTTCCTGATGGAAAAACCAGAAATTATTAATCTGCTATGTTAGCCCAGTCCAGTCATGCTATGAATTATACCGTATTTAATAAATACAGTTCTAGTGGATTAAAATTTACGTGTCTAATTGATATGTGCAATTTATGGAAAACATGAGAAAACCTGCGTATCTCTAGCCGCCAACCCTTCTCTCCAAAAAACGGAGAGAGGAGATTAAGTTAATATTAAACTGCTCATTAACCTTATGACTAGATTGTGACTTCAATAAATTACATCCAGAAGCTATAACAGAACTACATTGGTATAATCCGCGTTAGCGATTTTAAACTTTCGCGATTCATACTTATTAATATGTAAAAATATTATACTATTAAAATGTAAATGTTCGATCTTTGCACAATATATTAGTGGGTAGTAATACAAAACATAACTGCATCAATTTTCTCCGTCTACCATCGCATTAAAATGGTTGGTCGACACTCGACACTTGCCTCGCGAACGTTCTAAGAACGACACGTTGTCGTCTCTGAGAGGTGTGTGCATGACAATACGTTATTGTCTCTTTTTGAGGTGTGTGCTTTTCCAAAAACTACTGTTGTGCCTAATAAGTGAAGAGTGCTGCGCCAAGTCCACTGCCAGCTGGTGCGCCGTGCGTCCGGCAACAGGTCTCCGTCCATTCGGGGCGAATGTGGATAGCAAGGTTGGTGTGGTTATATTACTCACTGATTTGGGCAAAGATCTGCATACAATTCACAAAAACATACAGTCTATTAACCAGCGTAGTTACAATAAGATTGATGTGACGTTCACACAGTAAATGTTTGGTGAAACTAATGACTTGTAGTACTCGGGAACGAAGACGCCGCGGCGCTCCAGTCAATTCGTGACCATGGCGGATGCAACTCAGCCGAAAAGTCGAACCTTATAACAAAGGTAACTCGATTTTGTCGCGATGTGACCGTATTTTTACATATTAATAATCCGCGTTTGTCAAGAGAATGTATGTAATGCTTAGTGTAAAAAGCAGGCAAAATTCTTACATCTTGCACATGCAGACGGATTACACATACGACGAAATCGTACGTAGTTGTGGAGCCTATCCTCCTGATGATGTTTCGGTTTCGGGGCGAAACGATCGTAGAAATTTTGGTGTTGGTTGTGTGTATTGCTTGTGTGCATTGTTGCTGGTGGAGGCATCTTTGGCTACGCGTCGTGACTCGTCCTGCATGCGTAGGGTATGTGAATTTTGTCTACTTCATACACTTAGTATTACATACATTCTCTTAACACGCGCGGATTATAGCAAAGTAGTTTTGTTAAAGTAGCGCCTGTAGGCCTACCTTGAAGTTTTAGATAACGACTCAATTCAAAGTCAGTACCTAAACCGAACCGCTTTCTTTTCGTACCATGAAGTGTGGATTGCATTAGGGTCGTAATGTTTTAAAACGATAATGTTATATGAACTATAGATTATACTGTCTCTTTTAGTCACATGTTCTTAGGACGCAATCCGAACGCTCATTCGGCAACGACTTAAAGTGTGCGTCTTTAAGACGTCATGGTATGAAAATGCAAAACAATTTATAGTAGTTTATGATACTGTTGCATAATAAGGGTTCTTATAACACGAGTGCGGTTTAAATAAACGAGCCGCAGGCGAGTTTTTTTATAGTGTCACACGAGTGTTATAAAACCAAGTTATGTACAGTATCATACACTACTTTATCTACTCTCATACTATAATACGTAAAACGTACGTTTCCATTCCATGAACTCGTGGTAACATTTAATATAGTTGCTCCTAGATTTCGTCGGCAACAGGTTCACGGTCATGTTTGACGCAGCTTTCAGAATATCTGGTGGTGTACAATTACCACTATCCCCGCTCTCAGACATGTTTTTACACAAAAACTTATTTTTTACAAACAAAACTAAACTTCGTTTAAATATTGAGGGCATTTTTTAAATGTCATATATTGGCGCCAAGGCGCAAACATCAATTGCGAATGCGTGTTGCGTCGCCGCGGACCCATTCATTGAAACCTTCTTTTTAAGGTGTATCGTTATGATTAAAAAGTTACATTATGATACAGGTGTCCATACAAGACAGGTCTTGTATGGCCACCTGTATTTAGCTTATTTACCTGTAAAAGTTTCATTACGATACCTGTATCGTAATGAAACTTTTTAATTTTTAATTTTTGTTCTGTACGTAATGTTTGTCATAAGAATTTTGTTTTCAGTTTTATAATCTTTGTATTATAGTATCAGAGTAGATAAAATAATTTATAGAATTAGGCGTTACTTTGCGGAGATCCATTACACAAAAGTAATAATAAAATTATTACTTTTGTATTATGACGACGACAAATTGCGATATTGTCGTGGAGTCTATCTCTTGATGATGCTTCGGTTGCGGGGCGAAACGATTGTTGAGTTTGTGATAGTGAACGTGTGTAGTGCTTGTGTATTGTGGTGGCAGTGGTGGAGTTTTGTGCATGTGTTTTTACGAATCCTGCATGTAACGGGTATGAAAAAACGGATAGTCCACTATACATTAAGAACTATATATTTTTTCTATTTACTGTATAGCGGATTATAGCAAAATAATTTTATTATTACTTTTGGAAAACAATTTAGTTTATGTCTTCATTTGAGTCGCAATAAGAGTTCATGATAGGCCTGCTGCTTCTATAAATTAAATAAATAAATTACTTCCATTTTGAATGTGCTTTATAATAGTAAAAGAAATGAGTATTTGTTCATTCTTCTCGTAAACGTTATACTAACGGCAGATTACAGCGGTAAAAGCAAGTTCAAGGCCGCGTCTGAACTAGTTCTAAGCCGATTACGAGCGAGGGAATAGGTATTTACTATTACGTAACGCCTTGTTAGTATATTTATTTTTGTTGGATATATAAAGATTTTGTGGGAGTTATTATCGTAAATGAAAGAATAGAATTTTTGTAAATAAGAATATACATAATTATAAAAAGATTGGCGATGTATATAATAGTAGAAACCGACATAAGCTTGCGGTTCCTGCTTTGCGCCTTGCAAAAGTAGGTAAGTCGTTTGTGGGTTTGGGTATGTGATTCTATAATGAAATTCCGCAATCGATATTACCTTTGCCATTCCAGCAGTTTAAAAGCACTCTCCAAAAAAGCTAATACTGAAAGCCCACTACACTGTTGGGGATTATTTAGACGGTAAGAATGCGTGGATTTAGCTTCTCTTTGACCCTGTAGAAGACATTTATAACTTAATGTAACTAGTGATAAGAATTTATACATTGAAAAGAGCAACCGTCGAGTTTCTTGCCGGCTCTTCTCGGCAGGAACACCTTTCCGACCCAGCATTAGATGTTGACGATTCAAAAGCACTTGTTTACAACTTTACTTAAATTAAGAATATTTTGAATTTCAATTGAATGAATCTGGGATAGATAGAGTGGCGATAGGTCTCCAAATGCCCCTTAAACTTAAGGGGAAAATTATAAAACTGTCATTAGAGCAGTTGTGATGTATGTATCAGAAAGATAGGCAATAAAAGTAAAGGATGAAAGAAAGGTGCATGCCAATGAGATGAGAATGTTAAGATCGATGTGTGGTGTAACAAGATTTGATAGAATCCGAAATTAGTATATTCAGGGAAGGATGAAAGTTGCGGTCATTATAGAAAAGATGAGAAGTGCGAGATTAAGTTGTTATGGATGGTCATAGAATGAGAAGGGATGGAAATCATGTAATCCAAAAAGTTTTAAATATGAATATGGATGGATGTATGACTAGAGTGAAGGTTAAAAAAAGATGGACGGATTGTATAGATATGCGTATAAAAGGATCACCAGATTGGCGAATGGAGAGGAATGTCTAACTCCGCTGAGACACAGGAATGAGTATCTTATGGTGACCTCTCGTACGTCTATGATAATCGTTATAATCGTCATTATCTTACCCTTAATCCACTTGCACAATCCGCGCTGGGGTCTTAAGAGGAGAACCGACGGGCGCTGGGTTCTTAAGGGGACAACCGACGGGCGCTGGGGTCTTAAGGGGACAACTGACGGGCGCTGGGGTCTTAAGGGGACAACTGACGGGCGCTGGGGTCTTAAGGGGACAACTGACGGGCGTTGGGGTCTTAAGGGGACAACCGACGGGCGCTGGGGTCTTAAGGGGACAACTGACGGGCGCTGGGGTCTTAAGGGGAGAACCGACGGGTGCTGGGATCTTAAGGGAAGAACCGACGGGCGCTGGAAGGTTAAGCGGAGAACCGACGGGCGCTGGGGTCTTAAGGGGAGAACGGACGGGCGCTGGACTCTTAAGGGGAGAACCGACGGGCGCTGGCGTCTTAAAGGGAGAACCAACGGGCGCTGGGGTCTTAAGGTCCTGGAATGGCGACCCCACACCGAAAAGCGCAGCGTCGGTAGACCCCCTACGAGGTGGACAGACGACCTCAAAAAGGTCGCAGGGTGCCGCTGGATCCAAGTGGCAAAGAAGAAGAAGAAGAATCCACTCTAAGTGGGGTCGGCACAACATGTTTTAAACAGGTTGTTACACGATTTAGCTAGATGTCAATTTACCTTAGTCACCCTTTACGACACCTTTTAAGAAACGAGGTTTGTCTATTCTACTCAGCCGGATACCACATGGTGGGTCAACTTATCTAAGTCGCCTAAAACTGTACCTCGGTAAGAAGTGAGGGTGGTCTATTCTACTCAGCCGATAGCCGTGTTAAAGACGTAGTTCAAAAATAACGTTACATCTTATAAAAACGTTTTTTTATTATTTTTTTTTTTTATCTTTTTTGATTATTTTCATAAAGCACATAATTGTAAAATTATCAATATTTGTAAATTTATCAACATTTAAATGTTTAAAATTGCTCTCCTGTAAAATTATGGTTTAATAGATATCACGTTGTTCTTAAATAAATACTCACTTGCCTTTTAATTAAGAAACTAATGGAGTGATATAGTTCAATTTCTAAACTGATAAGATATTCCGAGACGTAGACAAGTTCGCAGAAATTTGTCCAAGACAAGTTTCTGTGAAATCTTACAGTGATTGATGGTGACAATGAGAATTAAGATTGAACTGGATATTCAAATAGAGTGATAGTTCTAATTATAATTGTTTCATTATAATGGATTTAATTTTAGGTTCTTAACATTATATGTTACGGTTAAACAAATACTCGTAAAAGTTCTGAAAGAAGACTTAACCTTTTCACACATAATATTTAATGAAAAAATATATTTAAGTACTAGCGTGCAATATAAAAAACAACGCATGAATAAAGCAGCCATTCTTAAATTAATTTATAGAATTAGGCATTACTTTGCCGAGGTACATAATACAAAAGTAATGAAAATATTACTTTGCTACAACTTTTTTGCACGGATACTTACGCACGGATTTTATCACAGATTTTCATTCATTCTCCTGCACTTATCCCACTCTAATTGGGGTCGTCCAACATGTTTTAAGCATGTTGTAAAATGATTTGGTTGAGTATTTTACGACCGGCCGCCTGCCTGACGTCAACTTACCTTAGTCACCTTTTACGACACCTCGGTAAGAAATGAGGGAAGTCTAGAATAGACTTCCCTCATTTCTTCAGCCGGATACCACACGGCGGGGATTTTATCACAGATTGTAGCATAATAATGTCGGTTGGGTCGGTACAACATGTTAAATGATTTGGCAATGATATTTTACGACCGGATTCCTGCCTGACGTCAATTTACCTTAGTCGCCATTTAACGACACCTCGGTAAGAAACGAGGGTGGTCTATTCTACTCAGCTGGATATCACACGGCGGGTTAATTTAGCCGCTTTTTGCGAAACTTCGGTGAGAAATAAGGGGCGGGTCTATTCTATTTAGACGGACACCACACGGCAGCATAGTGCTAAAAGTAGACCATACTACCAGAATTCATCAACAGCGGTGCGGTTTACAAAGACTAAACACCAGAAAAACCACCACCAATATCGAACTACTTTACTACCCCTGCAGACACTCAAATCAAACAATCATTTCGCCCCATAACCGAAGCATCATAAGAAGATGGACTCCACATGACGATGTATGTTCAAATAATAACGTAATAATAATAATAATAATAATAATAATAATAATCATTTATTCAGATATGGTGTTACAAACAGATACTTAAACTAATGACATACCTGTCTGTAACACCATACCGAATAGGTCACAGCTCAGCGTATGTCCTGCCTAGGCGCTGATTTTCAGCAGTAACCCGAAATGTGCAATGTATGGCAACAGTGTACCGTATATATATATTATATATACGTATAACGGTATATATATATATATATATATATATGTGTATATTATATAAAATATTAAATAAATAACAGTGTACAATTTATATGATATAAAAGCTTTACGGAGATGTAATATATATAAAATAATACGTGAATAATAATAATTATGAATAAAAGAATGTAATAATATGCCTCTTCATAGAATTGATGTCTCCACTGAAAAGTTTTGACATTCAATTTGTTTATTAATCATAAGTATTTTTAATTTATTCTTAAATGCGATTTTGGAACGTGAATCTCGAATGGGCGGAGGAATGTTATTCCAACATCGTGTGGCGGCATATTTAAAACTTCCCCTGAAGGCGGAAGTGGAGTGACGTGGAGTTCTAAGAATACTTCGTGAACCTCTTTGCAACTGTATATCATGGGTCCAGTTCAATTTATCAAATAGGTATGACGGCTCACCGGTCTTGACAACTCCAAATACGAGACTGGCAAGATGAAGTTTCCTTCTATACCTCATCTTTAACATTTTGTGCTGGTTAAAAAAAGGTGTTATGTGACTTCTAGGGGGTATGTCCCAACAGAATCGAGCACAAGCGTTCTGCACCCTTTGTATCAGTCTACTCGTTTTTGAAAGAAGACGAGGACCGAAAACAACATCTGCATAGTTTAATTTTGACAATACTAGACTCTCTATTAGACGAATACGCAACTCAGTATTTAAATATTTCCGAACCTTATAGACAAGTTTCAGACGGTAAAAGCAGTTACGTACCAAGGAAGCAACATGTTTTTCGTATCTTAAGTCAGAATCCATAAGCAGACCCAAGTTGCGAACCTCATACACGCGAGCTAGGTTATTACCCCTTATATTAACATTGATAGACTGGGGATAATAATGTGATAACAATTAAAATATATTATTAAAATAAATGACACACTTTAGTATGGTTACGAAAACGTAACAAAGCCAACATTGATGCTATATCGAAAGTAATAATAAAATTGTGTTGCTATAATCCGCGATACATATCGGATTACTTTTGTATTATGGATCTCCGTAAAGTAACGCCTAATTCTTATAGATGCTATATCGCTTGTTATGACGCAATAATAGATAACATCCTATCTTCTATTCTATGCCTTTCCTATCCTATGCTATATCTATAGTTATTATAAAACAAAGGCCCAAAAAGCTGTCTGTATGTAATCGATTTTTCAAAATTTACTGAACAAATTTTTGTACGATTTTCACCAAAAGATAGTGCAATACTTCCGGATGGTTTAGGTATTATGTAAATTATATTGAAGAGATCGCGCTGTTGTTAAAAAACTTGCTTGATGGGAGCTTTGGTTGCGTGCGCTGCGTAAACCAGCAGCGATACGCTAAAGTAATGTACTAGAGAATTGTAGATCTATAAAAATACTACAAAAAAGTCAGCGATAGCATGTCTCTTTCTATTATGGTTAACTCCAAATAACTACTTTTATGTTTAAAATTTGAATTCTAGAAAAAAATTATTACACGCTGATTTCCACGCGGGCAAAGCCGCTGGCAAAGCTAGTAAGATTATAAATGCGAAAGTAGGGAGTATGGATGTATGTTTGTTACTCTTTCACAGCGAATCCGCTGAACCAATATCGCTGAAATTTCGCACAATTGTTTCTTATACACCGGGGTAACATACACAACGGGGCTATAGAAATCCTGTTAATTTTAAAGGAATTTCATTGAAAAGCGCCGTCTATTATCAACCTATTAAAGTTTTTTTATTCACGATATGTCAAAGTCAAGTCAAATCATCATTCTCCTGCCCTTATCCCACTCTAAGTGGGGTCGGAACAACATGTTACAAACATGTTGTCACATGATTTGGCTACGTATTTCACGACCGGCCGCCTGCGTGACGTCAACTTACTTTAGTCGCCTTTTACGACACCTCGGTAAGAAATGAGGGTGGTCTATTCTATTCTGCCGGATACCACACGGCGTCATCTGATATTTATATATCGGGAACGAAATATGTCAAAGTCAAGTCAAATCTGTAATTTAAAAGAGATTCTATGTCAAGTTGTTCGGCTTATGTCAAAAAAGTTAATTAAATAATTAAATTATGCTCTCGAGAAAACGATAGATCTCTCTCAGACTTCGTGATGGAGATATTTGCAGAGTTGAAAAATGAAAGAAGCTACTGTTTATTCCAAGACTACAGACAATTTATTTATTTATTATATTTAATATATACATACCCAAATTTTATTGTTATTATTATGTCTACATTATTTGTACCTATACCATTCCAATATGTTTCCCGACACTCTTAGGGCTGCTTGAAGAGATCGCTTATAGCGATAAGCTTTCCTTTGTTCACATTGTTTGCTTTATATAAAATGTTTTGATTAACTTGTGGTAAATAAATGGTAAATAAATAAATACAGTCCACGCGAACAAGTCTCGGGTAAAAGCTAGTCAGCTTAAACGACGCTTGAGTGTAACGTCTTAGATATCAGCTATGACAAACGTGAGTTACAAAGGCCGCTTACATATCACTTTGGATCCGTGTTAGCTCAAACGGCTTATACGGTGATAAAACAGAATAACAGAAACTGTAACACCCTCGATTTAGCTTATTGTTTGTACGGAATTAGGCATGGAAACTGTGAGCCTCACTAAGGATCGCTAAGATATTGGAGGTTTAACTGAATGATATGCTCTTGGTGAAGTAAAAGTAACTTAGAAGCCTGGTACTATGTGACGAGAGAGAGGGCTCAATTCTCCTTGGAAAGATTTATGTTTCATCATACTGTTTTATGTCACAATAAAAGCTGAGATGAGGTATAAAAATAAATAGCAAGAAAGTTTTTATACAAAACTTATAGATTTAAAAGGCTTGAGCTCAAAATACTCGTTTTCGAGCCTCTACACACCGTACATTCACCATTTAAGCTTAAAAAGCTTACAAAAGTAATAGTTAAATTATTTTTCTATAATCCGCGGTAAAGTAAATAGGAAATATATGTAATGCTAAATGTAGAGTAGACTACACATATGTATTCTGTATATGTAGTAAACAGATATTCTGCGAGCAGGCGAATGCATTCGCGTTATGCTTAAACCTCTACAGGTATATATAACGTGTCTTAATTAACACACTTGATTGTAAAATTTATATTGAATAAAAAATTACATTAATCTATGTATATTGTGTTTCGGTATTTTTCTTTTTCTCCTTCCTTTTTTCATTACCCATATTTCACTTCTTGGCCTTTTCTTTCTGTTGCTGACGGTTAACTGGAAGAGATCCCTTTTAGGGATAAGTCCGCCTTTGTACACATGCTCTTTTTTTTCTCTTTTCTTTTTTATATTATTATGTATGTGCAATAAAGAAATAAACAAATAAATTAATTAATTAAAATACGGTGACATTAAATATAAAAAGGAAGTGTATATTACATAAAGTCTATTTATTCTACCATTTAATAGTCATTTTTCTGCAATAATAGTTAAGATTTACGCAAAAATAATTTAAAGCTGGGGTTGACTCGCTTACGTATAAGAAATTATAGATAAAGATAAATGAAGAATTTATAACATTTATCACTTTATATGCAACTCAATCAGAGTTATCGTTTCTTGTATGCTTTTGAAATGTAATCAATCAAGAACGCTGAAAAATAACTTAATGCGATCTGTAGAGCGTGATGCGTTCCGTTTTTTTTAAAAGTTTACGATTATAAAAATTGTTCTATTATTATACTCTACTAGTACACCTAGCTCTGCTTAGCACGGGTTGGTGAGTGACAGGGAGGTTAACTTTAACTTTGCGATGACGTCCAATATGTTCATCTAAAAGACATATTATACACGATCATAATGTATGTAATATTAAAAACAACGCATTTACGGTGATTAATACCTTATCTGTATAAATAACTTTTTAAAAATTGCATTATACGATGTATCCTTTTTTTTAGAATTCAGAATAGGAATAGTAAGTTATCCTTAAAAGGTAAAGATGTCGGATATTTCGGTAAACCTATCTATATTTATTACAAAACCAGGCTCCAAAAAGCTGTCTGTCTGTATGTAATAGATTTTCTCAAAATCTACTAAATGGATTTTTGTACGGTTTTCACCAAAAGATAATGCAATACTTACGGATGGTTTAAATAAATAGTACATATATTAAACAGGTATATATTACAGGTATTATGTAAATTGTGTTGAAGAGATCGCTCAGTTGTCAGTTGCTTGCAGGGAGCTTTAGTTGCGTGCGCTGAAACCGGAAGAAATACGCTTAAGTAATGTACTAGAGAATTGTAGATCTATAAAAATACTATAAAAAAATTCTCGACCGCATGTCTGTATCTCTTATGGTTAACTACAATAACTACTTTTATGTTTAAAATTTCGAATATTCGGCAAAAGTTTCGTGAATCGCTGAATTATACGCGGGCACAACTAATAAATACTAATATTCCCACTATACATTCAACATCTCTAAGGTATTAGGCAGCGTTTACAATTAAAGCTAACTAATTAAGGCTTAACTTTATCCGACTTTTACAAATATTATCGTCATATTTCAAGTTATTTACACAAATATTCGTCCATTCCCAAAGTAACTTAACAGTTGAGTTATTTTATTGGAAATACATACATAAATACATCTAGACTCTAAGAATCCATAAAATTTGTTCAGAAAATGTTTGCCCTCGATGGGAATCTAACCTGAGCTGGTGCTGAAAGCAGGGTCACTACTCACTGCAACTTAGGACAACGGGCCAGTAATAAAAGACATATTAACGACCCACAAATTGTGTTATACATGGCCGAATCGGAAACCAATTGTTAGTCAACCTTGCGCCCTTCCGTCTTGTCCTCCGGAACCGCTCACTTGCACTTATATGATTTGGCAACCATTGTCTGTTTACCTTACTCAGATGTTTGACCTCATTCTTTTCGATGTTCAAGCAACTTTCATTACTATATAAACATGCGGTTCACATCACGATAAAATTGTGTTATCTTTGACTAACTGATTAAAAAAATATATTTAAAAATATAAAAAATCGGGATCCATGGGGAGTGGAGAAAGGGCCTTTCGATAGTTATGAATACGAAGTGATGAATTTCCTTACAATACATGCCGTCTCAAGCAACACTGCCTTCTGTACCCTACGCTTGAACCGGCAACTAAACGAGAGCCTCTTGAGATGTTGGTCGAGGCTCTTCGCGATAAGACCATTAACCGACACAACAATCGGAACAATTATTGTTGAGTTAATATTCCACATGGCGGTTATTTTCATGAGCTAAGTCTAAATATTTTTACTGAATTTGTCAGAGCTGTTGGCGATAGATGGCAGCATTGACACTTTGTTTCGCGCTATCGTTTCTCATCTTGATTTCAAATAAGCGGATGCGTTCAAAACGTCAGGCTGAGATGGTCGTGAGTTTTATAGGGTTTGTTAGGTCGTTCTTTGGAGTCTTAGATTTGGTTTTAGGTCATCTAATAATATATTGTTTAATGGATTAATGCAATTTGCGGTTTGGTGTTTGAGTAAAGGTTTAGTCTATCGAAGGATTATTCTCATTTATTTTTCTCAAACCTAACTCCTTATATTTTTAAATATACTTTTTATTTATTTGTTTACTGAATTTATTATTATGTAGTAAGTTCTTCGACAAGTAATGTTAATATGTCTTATTTGCGCAGCTGTATCTGTTTTAAAGTCATCATCTATTAGTAGTAGTACATAACATCTATGATCTAATGTAACGACAGCGTAGTGATGTGAAGTGAGGTCCATTCACCGAGTGATTCATGTTGCATTCCGTACACTGAGTAACCGGTTTTGTGGGTTATTGAGACTTAAACGGCGGCAGTATCATTCAAATTAGATTTGAAAATATTTTTTATTCTAGAATACTATTTCCAGTACGTTTGAATCGTCAGATATTTTATTGAATACTGGTTTGCACGTTTGCTTTTACAAAGAAAAGCCAGCAAGGAACTCGACGGATGTTCTTTAAAAGAAATGTATACAATTTAACCGATTGCGTTACTTTTGGAAATCCTCCGATATCTTCAAATGATATATGAATATATTTTATGCCATGCTGTCTTATCATAGGAAAGTAGAGGTCCGTTATTATCTCTGTTATTATATTCAAAACGGGCTATCACAGGCCCATCGGTGAGACCGTGATCTTTTACGAACACAGATTACAAATCCCGTGCGGATACTAATAATTTTTTATGTTAAAATTTATGTGTCTTATTGATATTTGAAACTTATCATACTCCTGTATCTTTCATTTTTAATATCTACTCTTAATAATCGGCAATTATAAACGATTAAGCGCGAGCACGATCGTGTACGATTGAACGAGGTTAAGGTTATACTCAGCTGTATTTGCCTATGATAGCCTATGATCACTTACAACCTAGGAATTGATGGATTTTCAGGCACGCATCAAAGGGAATGGCTAGGTGATATGCATGATCGTATACGGACGATCATGTGGACACGTACACGATCATACTGCCGATTACATACGATCACACGATCAACGGTTATCGGCAATCGGCAATCATAAAATTATACCACCCCTTAACGCATGTCGTCACGTATCGTGTGCATTGGGTACGCTAGTGTAGAAATAGACAACTCATACTTTAATTGGTACCTATAAGCGAAAACTAAAGTGTTATGTTAAATTTTTGTTTATAAATACACAAGCTGTACGCCTTTGCCCGCGTGGAAATCAGTGTGTCAAAAAAGACGCAAATGTAGTAATTGTGAGTTAACTATAAGAGATTCACGCTGTTGGGGACATTTTTGTAGTATTTTTGTAGTTCTACAATTCTATAATACATCCCCTCTGTGTATCTGTTGGCTAACTTGGCGCACGCGACTATAGCTCCCAGTAGGCGAGGTTATTTATAAACTCTCAATCATCAACAAAATTTACGTAAAACCGTAATGTACTATTAATCTAAACCTTTCAGAAGAGTAAGGCTATCTTTCAGTAAAAACCGTAAATAAATCTGATTAGTAGATTTTTAGAAAAGCGATCACATACAAAAAGACAGCTTTTGGGGATTTTGTTTTATAATCAGTATAGGTCAATTGACTAATTAATTATATTGTTTACTGTGTGAAATAAAAAAAACCAAAGTAATAGCCTGTTAGTATCTCACTGCTAGATATAGGCGTCCTTTCTTTTGGAGGAAAGGGTTGGATGCTTACATCTACGACGCTCAGTTTTCAATTCAGATTGGTAGGTATCCATTTCACAGGATTTCTCTAGAGTTATGCAAGTCCTTCCACCTTTTCCAGAATGTTTTCTTTCATCGAAAAGCGTGTGATATATTCCAAATATCAATTAGGCATATAAACCAAATCCAAAAATTAGGTTTTAGGTCTTTAAATTCTTTAAATCCTTTATGCAAAGCCTACGTTTAAATTTTAGTCCAGACGTAAAATTTTGTAAAACACAGATATGATTTTTTGTAACTCAGTTGCTGCCTGTCTCGCCTTAGTTCCAGTATCTCATTTAAAACCTCAACTTAAATAGCATTCAATATCGCCTAGGCTCTTAACATAACCTAAAATCTACCTATTTTTAAAAGTTTTTATTTAAGTTGCCGTGTATATATGTGAAGGTGGAATCTTGCAAGTTAAATTAGATCACTTCCTGAGTCTGATACAGCTGAAATTTTATATACTGTTCCAGTCCCGATGACGATGCATGTTTATGATAAGCATTTATTTATTTATTTACTACTAAAAGATATCAAATACATACAAACATAATTCAAAAGTATGACAGAAATCAGTGTACATTTGTATTTGTTATGGTATGTAGAACCATGCTGACCTCTGTACTAGTAACAACTGTATCACAGTAGGTCAGCCATCCTCATCACACAGTGAATCAGAATTTAAAAAATGCAATAAATTGTTAATGAAATGCAGCATGACCTGATGTTTCTACCAGGATTAGCTCCAGACGAGGGATCTTCTCGACTGTTTATAGCAGGAAAAAGAAATTTTATTAAAAGTTTTTTTAACATGACTTGTGTAATCATTCTGTTACTGTCTGTACAAGTCATTAGAGTTACTATGTACATCTAAAGGCAAAGACAGACTGGTTCAACGTACACAGCGTATGTTAGACATGTATTTTCATGTTATACAAGAATATATGGCGGAAGGCCGTGTGGTATCCGGCTGAGTAGAATAGACTACCCTCACTTCTTACCGAGGTGTCGTAAAAGGAACTAAGTTAAGTTGACCCACCCTATGGTATCCGGTTGAGTAGAATAGACTCACTCTCTTTCTTGCCGAGGAAAACATTTTTAAAAAATGTTTGCCCATCCCACTTAGTCTGAGATGATTACAATTAGAATGAGATAATTTCAATACACAAGACTCTTCTTACCCATTCTACTTTTAAGAGAACGACGCATTTGAGGGCTTTCATTACTATAAAGCATCTGTAACCTTCAGTCTTTCTTTTTATTATTAAAGAAAATATATAAATATATAAAAATAAATATTTTATTCACGTATATATTACTTTTAGCATAAAATAAGATTAGTATAAACGAGTATATCGATGAAAGTTATGTCGCATATTTTATGACCAGTGTGTAAATGACTTTATATCATATTGAGAGTAGACTCAAGTATTGCGAATTAAGATTGACTTAACATATGTTGCAATATATAATAAGTTACAACACCCCAGACAGTTTGCAATTACCGTGTATAATGGACCTTGATGTAGCTACTATTGTTTATTTTTATAGTTATACAATGATGATATGATATAATCTGGACTCTGCTACCAACTTCCTGGGTTCTCGTTTAGACGTTACGACGTTCGACGACGTTCGATTACGCGATCTCGCATAGCTCTTCTTAAATGTTCTACGAATGTCCTCATTCGTTCGTTCTAGTTCTAAAACCAGATCGAAGGATACTACAAACATTGTCATAATCAGTCGCTGGGTGACTCGCAGCTATGTTATGAGGCCAATAGTCAGCGATCAAGTTTCAGATCTATGTCATAACTGTCAAAACGCGCGTCCTGATTTCGTGAAGATTTCTAAAAGTCCAAAGTCTTCAGGTACCAATTATTTTAGACAAAATATCTTGACGAAATTTTGGAATGCTACCCAACACAGCGACTAACCTCGGTTACCAAATTGGCCTATCTAGCCAGATCGTACATGCCAGGAATATATACTGGTCTAGACTTGACTAGCCGCAGTTTCCTTCCAGC
This sequence comes from Morpho deidamia, assembly GCA_947086505.1. Lineage (NCBI taxonomy): Eukaryota > Metazoa > Arthropoda > Insecta > Lepidoptera > Nymphalidae > Morpho > Morpho deidamia. Next base: position 11,025,023 of record CAMTZC010000009.1, read on the forward strand.
GTATTCTTAAATACTTCGGAAACGTTGCTCGCAGAAAGACTGAAAGTCTGGAGAAGGTCACGGTCAGGTGTTGGTCAGGTGGACGGGATATGACCACACGGCCGCTCACGTATCCATTGGTCAGACCTGGTAAAGACTCTTACAGCCTTAAGCCTTACGCTTACGCCTGCCAATTACCAAAGCTTTAAATACCGTTGAGGACAGAACAACGTGGAAAAGCATCTATCAGCAACTGATCAATAATAATAATTCAGTCTAGACGCGACCTTCAGCGATGAAGATACCGACTAAGATGATTTACAATTTCAAGTGCTGGATTCTCGACAGCGACCGTAGCGGAACTTGTCAAAATTTATGCTCCATTAATGGCCCTATACCGGGACTTGAAGTTAAAATAGTGACCTGTTATAAGAATGCTGGGCTAAGACCAATCCCGATAACGATTGCTAAGTTACACACAACACAATGTTTTTCTTTATAGTAAAACGTTTATATAAATAAGTTTTTTTTATAAGAAATATTGGTTTACAGTCTGGTTTCAAATCCCCACGCCCTGATAATGATCACTAATATCATCGTTTGGTTATCGGTTTAATGCTAGTTCGAAAACATATTCTACAAAATGTATCTACTTAGATAGTATAGTTACGTATGCATCACACCTTGCTTACCTTTTACTCTATACATCAGACTTCTTGACCCGGGTTGCCTAAAAGAGATCGCTATTTAGCGATAAGGCTACTTTTCGTACCGTCAGCATAAGAATTCTATATTATAGACACAGTCAACATATAAGGCTAATAAGTGGTGTATATTTATGTCATACCCAATATTAGGCGTAAGCTGCGATAGCCCAGCAGTGAGACCATACGACTCTTTCGAGGGGTCACGGGTTCAAACCCCGGGCAGGCTTTATTTTATTCACTTGAGATGTGTATAGCATAAATTATTTTTGCAGTTTAATATTCTCAACTCTTTTATTTGTACTAACATTAAAGCGAATCACCCCCCGTGCGGGCAATTTTTTTAAAACACAAGTGTTACGTCTACTCAGCGTTAGCCGCTTTCCCAGATTCCACTCGACACCTGAGGTGTAGTATTCCACGCCTGGGAAGAAACTTCGCGCAACCATGCCTTTCCCTACCTAACATGGGTGGGATCGGACGCCATTAGGATTTAAGATTTTAGCATAATACATAGTATACGAAAAATTATAAATAATTAAAAACAAAGTGCGTTGGGTACCCAACAGTCGCCACCCATAATATAATTCAAGGTGTTTAATTTAAGTATTAATATATCATCGTCATCCTCCTGCCCTTATCCCACTCTAAGTGAGGTCGGCACAACAAGTTACAAACATGTTGTCACATGATTTGACTCCGTATTTCGACCGACCGCCTGCCTGACGTCAACTTACCTTAGTCGCCATCTGGCGACGAAATCTGTGCAATAAGCGTGGTGATTATTGGCAAAACTTTCATGGTCACACACAATAAATCACATCAACTTAATGTTGAAAAATACAAAAATTCAAAATTCTGTATTTTCGATATATTTTCGGATAATTATCTTTTTTCAAATTCCATATGGCAAAAATGGTTTTTTTTATGTTATATGAAATTATACTAAATTTCAACAATATTACTCAAGCGAATTAGCGTAAAAAACGTAACAGACAGATATAAGTTTTATACTATTAGTATGGTAATATGTTTAAAAAGTATAACTACATATGTATACCTACGTTCGTGTGCCTTAATTCTATGGGAATTATTATTCATATGATACGTTAAATTATCATACCTTTCACTAAGATGTCTCAAGGCTACCGAAGTAGGTACATGGATTGCTCCGCAAAGATAAAGGGCTCTCCATGAATATTAACGCTGACGATCAGGTATGCGACCAAAGTCGATACTAAGAATAAAATATGATTGCGTCGCTACAAGGGCTAAGGACCAGACTATATATACGTGTTTATATAATTGGTAGACCAATAAGATACAGTTACTAGTAACAATTATTTAGTTCTATGTCTGTCTGTCCATCATCATTCTCCTGCCCTTATCCCACTCACAAATCAAATCAAAAGTAATAATAAAATTATTTCACTATAATTCGCGATACAGTAAATAGAAAATACATATATATAGTGTTAAATGTGTAGTGGACTATCCGTTTTTTCATACCCGATACAAGCAGGATTCGTAAAAACACATGCACAAACCTCCAACACTTCCACCACAATACACAAGCACTACACACGTTCACTGTCACAAACTCAACAATTTTTTCGCCCCGCAACCGAAGCGGCATCAGGAGATAGACTCTCTGCTGCTCCAATGCGGAGTGGTAGTTTTGTGTAAAACATGTCTGAGAGCGGGGATAGTGGTGATTGTACACCACCAGATATTCTGAAAGCTGCGTAAAACATGACTGTGAACCTGTTGCCGACGAAATCTAGGAGCAACCATATTAAATGTTACCACGAGTTCATGGAATGGAAAATGAATATTCAGAACATCAATAATTATTACAAGTAAAAATAAATTTGTTGTTATATTCAGCGTTTTATTTGTAATATTGTTTTACGTGTTATAGTATGAGAGTAGGTAAAGTAGTATATGATACTGTACATAGCTTGGTCTTATAACACTCGTGTGATACTATAAAAAAACTCGCCTGCGGCTCGTTTTTTTAAACCACACTCGTGTTATAAGAACCCTTATTATGCAACAGTATCATAAACTACTATAAATCTCCTATTTATAATGATCGTATGAACATTACAAAAACATTTCGCAAACTATCAGAAAAGTTCAGTGCAGATACGAAAAACATTAAGAGCCCCGCATCAAAATGGACCACAGTTTAGTTGTTGAAGTTAACCGTTGTTACCAAAGTTGGCTTGTAATTTTGGTCACGATCGCCAATTAACTACTAAGCCTTTTACGACCCACGCTCTCACCTCGACCTTTCTTGATTACGTATTTATGTAATAGAACACTGTTACGGCCAAATTTTCTTCTCGCAAGGCGTCGGCAAATAAATTTACCCATTAAAATGGGGATTGGAAGACATGCGACACGACATGCATATTCCAATGTCATATTACATTTATACTCTTGCCCTGCTATAAAAAAGGCAAACCTTATTAATTAATAGGCTGTTCAAAAAAAAATTTAATTATAATAAACTACCTGTGGAAATTAGCGTATTAATTTGAAATAGAATATAAAAGTAGAAATTACGAGCTAACAGTAAGAGATAGAGACATGCTGTCGCAGACCTTTTTTCCGGTATTTCTTATAGATTTACACCGCCGTGTGTTATCCGACTGAGTAGAATAAACACCCTCTTTTCTTACCGAGGTGTCGTAAATGGCGACTAAGGTAAGTTGAACCACCGTGTGGTATCCGGTTAAGTTGAATAGACCACCCTCTTCTTACCGAGGAGTCGTAAAAGGCGACTAAGGTAAGTTGAACCACCGTGTGGTATCCGGTTGAGTAGAATAGACCACCCTCTTCTTACCGAGGAGTCGTAAAATAGGACCAAGGTAAGTTGACGTCAGGCTGGTTTGATGAGGATGATGATTTTATAGATTTACAATTCTCTAGAAGATTACTTTAGTTTGCTGTGCCGTCGTGTGCTATAGAGAAATCTGGAGATATGTGTAACCTACCAATCCGCATTGGAGCAGCGTGGTAGGTCTTAGCTCCAACCCTTCTTTCCAGAAACGGAGAGAGAAGGCCTATTACCAGCTGTGGGATTGCAACAGGTTGCCACTTTACTTTTACAATTCTCTAGTCAATGCATCTCTGCTGGTTTATACGGCCCACGCGACTAAAGCTCCCAACAGGTGAGTTTTTACGACCCCGTGACCTCATCAACACATTTACATCAAACCATTTTGCTATTAACTCAAACTTTCCGGAAGAATTCTTCCGGAATTGCACTATCTTTTAGTAAGAACTGTACAAAAATCCGTTTAGTAAACTGTAAGGAATTCGATCACATGCAGACTTTCTATCTTTTGTTGTTCTTTTGGGGTCTTTGTTTTTTTTATAAGTACAGAAGTGCCACTAGTTCTGAAAGTTCCGAACTTTACAGAATAAACGAGAACTGAATTAAGACGGTATGGACATATAATGAAGAGAGATGAAATCATCAACCAATCGAGTGTTCGATATGATTGTGGATAGATATGTGACTAAAGGAAGGTCTAGAAAGAGATATAGAGGGTATTTTAACATTTAAGTTTTGCTGGCGAAGCCACAGGTAGAGCTTGTATAATATAAAAAAAATTTTCAAAATGAAAATCATATAAGTACCACAAAAAAATTAACAGAAAAAAAATGAACTTATAAACTTATAGGTGCTTACTTAGGGTTAAGGTACAACAGACTTACGGGGGTACTATCCCATTGCTGGGCATAGACCTATTCTCGCCATTTTTGTATCGAAGGATTGGTTAGCCCCAATCTTTCTTTACGTCGTACCACGCTGCTCATATGCGGATTGGTAATTTACACATATCCCTAGATCCAGCAGGTTTCGTGTGATAAATTGAATTATCAATTAGTTTATTGTTCTATCAACACAAGTTTTAATAGAAAAACTCATTGGTGCTTGCCCGAGGTTTGAACTCGTGATCGTCTCTTAAGAGTCTCACGGTTTCACCACTGGGCATTCACAGCTTTACTCTCTGGGCTGCCACAGAGGTACAGATAAGAGTAAATTCGAATTATGATCACGTTGAGCAAAATATAAGTTTTCGAAATATGTCGAAAAATTGAACTTGCTCTACATAAATCCTTGGTAAGTGCGGCGATGGAGATAAGCTGGTTCACGTCTCCTGGGAGATAAAGGCTGTCGGATCTATATGTCATTGATTGAGATTTACGGGACGGCGTCAATATAGTATCGTAAAAATCGTATTTCAATTCTGTAAGCAATTACTGCCGAGTTTATTATTAGCTGTGATAGCCCAGCGGTGAGACCTTGCGACTCTTACGAGGGGAACACAAGTTCAAACCCGGGCAGGCACCAATGAGTTTTTCTATTAAAACTCATGTGTCTAATTGATAATTGCAATTTATCACACACTTTTCGGTGAAGGAAAACATTGTGGGGAAACCTGCATATCTCTAGAGAATTCTGGAAATATGTGTAATCTACCAATCCGCATTGGAGTAGCGTGGTAGGTCTTAGCTCCATCCCTTCTCTCTAGAAACGGAGAGAGGAGGCCTATTCCCAGCAGTGGGATTGTAACAGGTTGTTACTTTTTTTTTACTTTTTTCTTATTAGCTATTTTCGATAGGAGCAACCGAATCAGTGGTTCTTTGTTTGTTTGTTTGTAATCTCTTTATTGCACAAATTGAAATTGAACAGCTTTCCGAACCAGTAGTAGGTTTTGACGATTCAAATTGTTACTTTGTTGTTTACTTGAATAAATTATATTTTGAATTTGAATGTTATTCCATATATAATATATATAATAATACGATAACTATAACAAATATATAAAATAAGTAACAAATATAATATAATAAAAAGTTTTTATTATAAAATGTAAATATCACTTATGCTGAATAAATTTTATATATATATTTATATTTTTTTATATCTTTAATAACTTTTGACGATTCAAAAGCACTTGAAACATTCTTGAATAAATAATATTTTGAATTTGAATACATTTAGTTTACACGAGCACATAAATTTATTTGGGACTATGCAGACACACAGAAATACACATTTATATATTTACCAGTTTTCTGTCATCCGGCTGAGTAGAATAGACCACCCTCATTTGTTACCGAAGTATCGTAAAAGGAGAATAAGTCAAGTTGACCCGCCGTGTTATATCCGGCTAAGTAAAAAGGCGACTTAAGTTAGTTGACATCAGGCAGGAAACCGGTCATAAATACCTTGTTAAATCATATAACGACATCTTTAACTCTCTCGTACTCTAATAAGAGTCGGTTAACATGTTAATCGACTCTTATTAGAGTACGATAAGGGCGGGAAAATAATGGTGAGTATTAACCTAATGCTGTTAATATACCTGTAGAAAACCTTCGTTTCTCTATTGAAGAGGTTTCAAGCTAATATATTTTCTTTCTTCAGAGATATGCAGGCTATCTCACGATTTTCTTCAGCGAGAGCCCTCAGCATGCAGCACCCTAAAAAAACTAAATATACTTGAATAAAATAAATTTCAATAACTGAAAAATTCAGTTTATAATTCTGAATGCACATCGCGAATTTTACTGTATCCATTTTAGCCGGTATGTTTTTCAGATTGGCATAATTACTCTTTTATCATTCAGAACTTAACAATGCAATAACAAACTACTTTGAACAAATATTGAAAATTGGTTAAACAGCGGCAAAATAGAATTATTTTGTTTGCGGGACAGCTTTGGAAAACATCAAAATTGTTTGCAGGGTTGTCAATAGTACTGATATTTTTTTAATTCAACTATAGTTTCTACGCTTTAGCATTAATTATTTCTTCTTTTATTGTTAGCTTTTATATTTACCAGTTTGTATAAACTAGTGGAAACTTTATTGGTTAAGATTTATATATTTTTTCCTAGTTATTAAGTTAAAATTAAAAAGAAAATTTTGTTTGCGGGACAGCTTTGGGAAACATCAAACTTGTTTCCAGGGTTTCAAATAACTATGACATTTTATGAATTCAAATAAGTTACGTCATGCAAAGAATGTAACTTATTTGAAGCGGTGGTACTATTTTTTGCCTCTTCAAAATACTATTACCAATCCTCATCACAACTCAACACAACATAGATATAGATATCATCTGATAATCGCAAGTATCCTGAGCGACAGAAAGATAAGAGAGAGTTTATTGTGGTCCTTTATACCTACATTGTAAAGCTCCAGTTACAGAGTTTTAAATGATAAATCTACGTCTGACTAGTGTTCCATTAGATTATTTGTGGAATAATATGGAATATATGCCAACCTAGAAAATTTACTCATTTTAATAGCATTCCCCCTCCGTCTTGTTGTTATTATTATCAGTACTTAATAGTGGTATGTAATATAGCAATAGTTCAATTGTATTTTACAACTTACTATATAATATACATTAAGTTTCATTAAATACATTTAATAACTTATGTGAGTTTATTAAATTATCATGTCATAGATTTTGTCAAGCAAATATGCTACTAAATTTTTTTACTCTAACTGTAACGATGAGATTGAAAAAAGCTTACCTTCTTGACGTATGCTTTAGTATATATCTTTATATTATCGTAAGGTCACCTGCATCTTCAATTATACGCAAATCTCCAGCGTTCTCTCGAACTTAGAATTTTCACAAACCAGGTAATTTAAAAAAAAATTCATCGCCATTCAAGATGTTCAATTTTATTTTTTTATTTTTGTGTGACAGCCCTAATCTTACTACTATTGCAATAAAATTGAATTGTTTTGTTTTCCTTTTTGAATTTACAGCTGTATAAATGTCAATGCGTAGTCTTTTATGTATGTGTATTTAAGCAAATAAGGACTTTATTATATTGTTTTCACTTATTTATTCACAAAATTTCAATACATTTTTAAATATTTTACAACATTCATATGAAATCCTGCATGTATGCAGGATTCGTAAAAACACATGCACAAACCTCCACCATCCCACAACAATACACTAGCACTACACACGTTCACTATAACAAACTTAACAACCGCAAACATCATCAGGAGATTAAGACTCCACGACTAAATCGCAAAGCCATTGCGATTATGTATTGTATATCTTTCCTGCTTACTTTATCGCGGATTATAGCAAAATAATTTAATTATTAATTTTGTATTATGAATCTCCGCAAATTTTTTCAATTATCTAAATATTTAGTTAATTCTTTCCATTTTTTTTTTAATTACGACTATTGCTGGTTAGGAAAAAATAAACTTATGACTAACTAACGCTGGTACAGATAAATTAAATTCAAATACAAAGTTTACACTAAACTCCATCCCTCGTTATCTTACATAACAACAAGTTACCCCGAATTTAATCTCGGGTATAAAAATTCGACGGTGCAAATATCGTATGAGTTTCATACAAGTTCTATGCTACCTCGAAAATTTCCTTCTGAACCACAACGTCAGCTTATTAATAATTAAATGGTTTAACATTTACTTTCTAGTCAGCTTTGGGTTGTTCGTAAACAATGTTACAATATACCAAATGTAAATTCTGTTACATTATTATCAATTAGTTTTGGTACACCTAGAATTAAAAAAAAACATGCATTTATTGTAAAAAAGGTAATACTATAAAAAAAAAGTGCGCTGGCTAAAAAATTTGATTATTTTTTTGCTCAATACTAAGGCGATTTTCTATACAGTTATTATTAATATTTAATACTGGGCCGGTTATTTCTATACACATATAAATAGGGCGTACATTGACATGCAATACTGAGCCGGTTCTTTCTATACAGATGCAAAAAACACAACTTTCATGTAAATTTCACTTTCAAGCTGGATCATTCTACATAGATACATAATATGTAACATCATTCGGCAAAAAACATAACATTATTGGGGGTAGTTCAACAAGTAAATTGCTGCTAAAGAATTAGAGGGCTACGTTTGTAATACATCATTTAATTGCTTGCGGTAATACTCTTCGCTTGCATTTTTAAACAAATATATTGTAAACTAGTTTTTGCCCGCGGCTTCGCTCGCGAGGAATTTGGTCCGCCACAGGATCTGATTTAATTAAATTTATGATTCACAATTTTGGTCATAGTGGCTTCCACATAAAAGATAGATATATGCTGTCGCGGACTTTTAATTAGAACTATTAAATCAAACAATACTACTGTACATCATCTTTGTGTAACTCTAATCTTGTGTAACATGTATCGTTATATTACATAAAATCATTACAAATTGTAGCCTATATGTTATTCTGATGTATAAACTATATAACTGTTAAGTTTTATCCAAATCCGTCCAATAGTTTTTTCGTGAAAGAGTAACAAACATCCATCCATACTCACAAACTTTCGCATTTATAATATTAGTAAGATAAGATAAGAAGTAAGATATATATATATATATTGTAAATATATTATCAAAACGGGATTATTCATTGGATTCAATCAATTTTGTTACGTTAGTTTGGGATTGGAATCAAAACTTAAGACAACTCATTCAGTACTTATATTTGTTCGATTGAAATGTTCTTTAGTATTCTTAACGCTAGTTCACACATACATTATTTTATCAACAGTTTTATTGTTTACAAGTACACTTAAAAGTAATTAAATTAGTCTTTTAATATTTTTGATTTCTTCAGTAACACTCTTGAGAATGCTTTTAGTAAAATTCAGTTATTCGTTGGATCAGAGAATAAAATAAACTATAATAGTATCAAAATTGAGTAATCTTATTAGAGTATCAGATATTTTTATTGTTCAACAGGGCAGTATAAAAAGTAAAGTATCGTCCTGTCATTATCACACAGTTAGATAGATAGATAGATAAACATCTTTATTACACAAAATTACACTATATATAGAAAAAAAAAAACAACAATTTACAGAAAACTTAAATCTAATTATAATGTAAATCATGCAAAGGGCGGTCTTATCACAGCAGTGATCTCTTCCAGACAACCCTTTTAAGCGAAGGAGTCACACATATAAAATAGTATAGTGGGTACCAAGAAAGAGAAATAAAAAAAAACAAGAAGAGATAAAATAAATAAATTACACACAAAAAATAAAATAAAAATAAAAATAATGAATACAAAGAAATTAAAGCATAATGCACAGTGAAAATGAGTGCGACCATACTCCCCTTATATCTCATTGCGTCAGGTAAAATTCCTTGACACGGCGTTTAAAAATGGCAATGGATAAAGGCTGGCGCAGATCTGGTGGGAGAGCATTCCACAATCTTACTGCTGTAGCAGTGAATGAGTTTTCATAACATCGTGAATTACGTTTCGGGACTTTCAATTTGTAACCATCTTGGGACCGAAGATGGAGATGAAGAGAGGAATTTGAAAGAAAGGAAAATCGTTCTTTTAAATAACTAGGAGCAAAGGGATGAAAGAGAGTCGTATATAATAATGAAAGGACATGAAGGTTACGGCGCTGACGTATCGGGAGCCATCTGAGTTTAATTCGATATTGCGAAACATGGTCAAATTTTCGTAGTCCAAATATAAATCTAATGCATTGATTTTGTAGGCGCTCTAGTTTATTTAGCATGTCTTGAGATAAATCAGTATAACAGGTGTCTGCGTAATCTAGGAATGGAAGAAGAAGACTATTCGTAAGCAAGATTTTTGTTCTTTGCGGTAAGAAGTTCTTCAGTCGTTTTAAATGCTGCAAAGACGCATAAACTTTCCTACTCACTTCAACAACTTGCGGACGCCAAGAGAAGGTACTATCCATAAGTACTCCTAAATTTTTGACAACATTACTATAATGTAGAGTGGAGCCATCAAAAATCACAGGAGGTAAGGAATGTAAGTTTAATTTTGACAGCTGCTGAGAACTACCTATAACGCAGAGTTGTGATTTTTTAGCATTAACTAACAGCCCGAAAGATTTACTCCAATTGGTAATTATGTCAAGCTCACTGTTCAATTTTGCAACTGCACTAGCGAAATCATCCACGGGAGTACTTATTCGTATCTGCAAGTCATCGGCATAAATGTGATAAGGAAGGGAGAGAAGTTCGGTAATTGTATTAATAAATATAGAGAAGAGGAGTGGAGAGAGAACGCCGCCTTGCGGAACACCAGCACTGAGACCACAATACGCAGAGTACCTTTCCCCAATACGAACACATTGCTGACGTCCATGTAGGTAGGAGCAGAACCAATCAAGAGCACTCGTAGAAATGTTAAGTGATTCTAACACTGCTAGTAGAACACTGAAGTCTACGGTGTTAAAAGCGTTACTAAAATCTAGTAACGCGATTAGAGTGACTCGCTGACTGTCAATGGCAAATCGAATATCATCACAAACTTTAGTGACTGCGGTCACAGTGCTGTGCCCAGGGCGAAAACCAGACTGAAAAGGACTTAGGATATTATTTTTAAATAGAAAAGAGGAGAGTTGTGAATGAACGATTCGTTCTAAAATTTTAGATAGGTAAGGAAGAATTGAAATAGGACGATAGTGTGACGCAGATGTGGGATTTGAGATTTTTGGTACAGGAATTACATAAGCTAGGCGCCACACATTTGGAAAGGTACAAGAGGAGAGAGAAAAGTTAAAAATATGATGTAAAACAGGTAAAATGTTATTTAAAACCAGATTAATCATCTTTCGGCTGATACCATCTCTGCCTATAGCATCAGATGTAACAGCAGAAATATGTCTTTTTATTTCATTAAAAGAAACAGAAATGAATGTAAATAACGGATAATTTTGTCTAGGACGCGATTTCAAAGAAGATATAGTATTGAATTTTTGAGTATTATTAATGAATATATTAGCAAAATGTGAGTTTAATGCATCAACATTTAAGTTAGCCGAAACGTTTTCATGCTGTCTCCCTATACCTAAGGTTTGTAGGAACTTCCACACATTAGACGAGCTGCTATTATTAATAGACGCATGAATAAAGTTCCTTTGCGCGTCCCTACATGCTTTATTACAAAGATTACGCAAACGCCTGTAACTTAGGAGATTGTCTTCACTGGGCTTCAATTTATATCTAGACTTAGCGTTATTTCGCCTCCTCATAAGGGTCTTGATGTCATCGTTCAACCAAGGTGCAGGAATATGTTTTAGTTTGATTGGTCTCAGCGGTGCATGCACGTCAAAAAGCTCAATCAACAGAGAGTTAAATATATTAAGTTTCTGGTCAATACAAGGTGCTTTAAATATAATACTCCAATCGATAGCATTCAAATCTTCCATGAATCTTACATTATTGAACTTTTTGAAGCTGCGCCGCATGACAATTGTAGGCTTGGCTTTGGGTGGACGTACCTTATATGACATATACACCAGGTCGTGATAAGAAAACGACTCCGCTGAAAACTGACCATGTGCGCTGACACGTTCACTGGAGGACACAATCATTATGTCTAAGAGTGAGGGATTACAACCAGGGAAAAAATGTGTGGGATTGGTTTGGAGTAGTTTTAAGTTGGAGCTATTAACAATATTCTTTAGTTGCCTTGCACGGATATCATCTTTAAGAAGGCATGTGTTGAAATCACCCATGATTATGGTGTGATCAACACTAAGTATATAGTTATCAAGTAAAGCCTCAAATTGATCAAAATAATTAATGTGTAATGATGGGCAGTAGAAAACGCCAAGAAGGACTTTTACACTCCCAAACAAGAGTTCAAGAAAAAGGTGCTCAGATGACTCCGAATACTGTGAAGGTGATTTATCTAGGATAGAAAAGGGAATATGAGAACGCAAATATACACAAACTCCACCGCCACCTTTCCCAGTCCGGTCATTACGAATTAAATGAAACCCCGGAATTGAATAAGAAGTAGAAGGTAAAGACGGTTTTAAGAACGTCTCGGATACCAAAATTGCATGAATATTCGTGACATCAAACGATTCTATAAGGTCTGTATAGTGTGCAGGTATGCTTTGGGCATTTATATGCACAACATTGAAATTTTTGGGAACGCTGGAAAATTTAGTGTCCAGAAGTGTGTTTAAAGGTAAGGAACCGTGGAAGCTTCCCCCTGTAGACAAAGATCCATCATCTGAACAAATGTCATCACTCGATGTGCTCATGTTGTCACTATTCCTGTATCCAGAAATAAATGGCAGAATGCTAAAATTATTGTTTGCATGCATTATTAATGCGAAAAAAAAAAAAAAAACTATAAATAAAGTTAAATTCTACGTAGAATAACTAAAAATAATATATTAATAAAAATAAAACTAAAACTAATAATAATAGCAATATTAGCTCAAAACAAAATTAACAATACAATATACTTTTTCCCGCCAATAGCATAAGAAGAATAATATACATATGCTAGCTAAAACCAGTCGACACATCAGTTAAACCATGGTGTATTATTACACTCCGTTTATGTTGGTTGCAAATACAAAATAGCTCTTTACCAGTATTATAACCTCTAGTACTTATTAGTCAGTGAATTAATAGATTTTTTCTATCTTATTATTTGTCTATGTCGAAGGAGAAAGGAGTATTAACGACACATTAATACTCCTTTAAAAAAAAAAAAAAGAACAAAAATATATATCACCGATTAAAATTAAAACATTATTACTTAGCATTTACCATTACCAACCCTAAACAACAAATGACTAAGCGAAGTAAAAGACCTTCTCTTATAGGAGCATTACAAAAGTAATACATAAGGACACATATAAAGCTAAGTATGTTTTTTCATACCATTATGAAAAAACATACAATAAAATACTTATTTTTTAATATGTCGCTTCACTCTTGCTGTCTGGCTCACCTGAGCGATTTTACCAACTTTTACATTCGTGGTATTAGAGGTAGTGTTGGTGGTACCGGTGGGCGCAGCAATCCCAGATGTTGAAGATTGTGTCTGGTCTTCACCAGCCCCAACAATGGAATATATTTCGGATTTTGTACTAACATGGTGACGCTTACCATCTGAGCCAATTATGATTATAACTCCATCTCGCGTCCAACATTTGGAGACACCAAATTTCTGCCTAGCTAGCATAAAAGTCTCATGGCGACCCTTCGTGAGAAATTCTGATATAGTGAATCCCGAGTTTTTGAGTTGAGTCTTTGAGAACCAAATTTGGTTGCGAACAGACAGTTCTTGGAATTTTACAAGAATGGCCCGAGGCTTTTCTCCTGTTGCCCGTCCCATACGATGACATCTACTTATGACAGAAGGCGAAAGTTCAGTTAGCTGAAGACGTTCTGTAAAAATGCTCATTAGGACAGCAGGCACACTTTCATTTCTTGTTTCTGGAATTCCATGGATTAGGAGAATTTTTTTTCTACTTCTAGTTTCAATATTATCTAATTGCTTAGATAAAAGTTCAATCTGAAGCTGAAGACCCTCCATAGCAGACAGTACAAAACTACGAAACGTACCAAATTGAGAGGCTATATTTGATGTTGGACTTGTAGCTGGGATGGCAGACTGTAGATTCAACTGAAATTCAGCCATTTTCGTATTAAAATGCTGGGCCAGCTGATCCATAGAATTCTTGATTGCTTCCATTTGAAAAAATATATATATTGTGTCACAGTGAGTAGTTAAATAAGATTTGATTAAGTACACATAAACTGAGTAATACAGAAAAAACTTTTAGGAGATACTACTGGCAGGTAAAATATAACTTTTAAAACATAATTACATAAGAAATATACAATTTAAGAATTAAATAAGTAAAAATAAACAAAGAGCTCTTTTAGAAACATGTAACTTTTTCCACATCTACCCACAGAAAAAAGTAATAAGTATAGTCTAAGTATAGTCTAACAGTTAAGTATAGTCTCTCTTTTTTAAGGAAGGGTTGAATAGTCATGGAACAATCAGATTATGGAGCTACACCTAGTTCGGAATGAAATTACAGAGAAGAACCAGCAAGAAACTCAGCGGTCAATCTTTAAAACATTTTGATTTTAAATTATTTGACTGCATTTGGCAGCATTTTTATTATTCAAATAATCTTCAATGAATTCAATGGTAAGTTAGATATATCCTAAGATATAACTTCAAATGCAGAATTCCTCACAATTTTGGTTAAGTCTAACACACGAAAAATCGTAGTCATAGTTACATGTTTGGGTTGCCATACACACCACCACCTCACCACACATCAGCTCAGCACATGACTTATATATTATGGCATCTAATACTCGTTTAGTCTCAGTTTTCTGACAATCTACACCTGTTTCTGTACCTATTCTCCTTTTTACTACAAGAAACAGCAGTTTGTTTTTGAATTTTATCTCGCTTGCTCGGGATTGAGCGGGATTTGAACGTATAGCACGGTCTCACCATTCGGCTATCACGGCTTTATTCATAGCTTACTATACAAAAGTGCTGTTCTGAAACAGGGCACTAGACTTGCCAAATCTTTCAAAAGATGAACCCGCTAGTCTTTGGCTTGAAGCCAAATTCCTTCGTCACCTATCTCTGAACTTTACGACTCTTTATTTCCGTCATCTGTAAAAGCCTTATGGCTCCATAAAGTTAGTTGAAATATAATGGATTTGTAGATTTGTGAAATGTTTCCATAAGAAATTTGCGGTCCAATTTTGTTGATAACACCGACACACAATAAAAAAGTGATTTTGACCGAACCGAACTTTGGGTAAATATTTTAACCCACTGAATCCTAATTCAAGGAATTCAGTTCAAGTTAAAAGTTAAAAAAAAAACAAATGTATGTACAGTTTTAGTGATGAGAAAAATTTTGTTGAACTAAAGCAAGAATGATTTTCATGTTTTTTGATTCGCTGAATACTTTTGCAAAGATTATTTAGACCTTAAGCTGTTTTAAGTGAAAGAAAATTAAAAACAAAATTTATATCGACTGCCGATTTTTGTATCTAAGTACATATATCTGTTTTTTTTTAACTTTTTTATTTGGGGGTGTATAACTCAAAGTGACCTTAAATTCGAAGTCAGTGGGTCGAAATACGTACACATAGATTGGTCCAGTCAAATGCCCTTTCCACTCTTTTTGGTTCGTTATTATTATTTTAATGGGTGTAAAAGAAAGAGCATATTAGAATATTAAGAGCGTTTCATTTGTATTTCTCCACAATAAAGTACAACTCCACAAAATAAGTACAGCTGGTCACGGGTTGAAACCCCGTGCAGGCACCAATGAGTTTTTCTATTAAAACTTATGTGTCTAATTGATATTGATTTTATCACACGCTTTTCGGTGAAGGAAAACATCGCGAGGAAACCTGCATATCCCTAGAGAATTTTGGAAGAAGAGATCCTACCAATGCGCATTGGAGCAGCGTGGTAGGTCTTAGCTCCAACCCTTATTACCAGAAACGGATAGAGGAGACCCTATGCCCAGCTGTGGGATTGTAATGGGCCGTTACTTTACTTTACTTTACAATAAAGTTGCGACTACGTAAACCAAAGCCTAATTGTATAAATTATGTATTCTTTCAATAAACTTATTTTCTCAAAGTACGATGTCATATATATCACATCTCGCACGTCGTAAAATCTGACCATAACGACATTACCAACCGACTGGCCGTTAGAGCCTCTAGGCTTTCAGTGTTTCACCGACTTTATCGGATTACGTTGGTTCGTTTCAGTGCCGTCCGCATTTGATTTTATCAGCCGGCGATTTTTCATTTTATTTCCACTTTCAACCGGACAGATTGTGGTAGTACTAAGCGATTAAATTTATTCATTCCATCTCATTAATTGATTCAAAGCGTTGAATATCATACGGTAAATACTGTAATGTATATCGTCAATTTGGGTCGAGTTGACTTGCTTATATTCCAACGGTTGTCGTAAAATAAGAAATGCTTATGATTTGCTTGAATTAATAAGAGTGGACTGTAAGTTTTTTAATATGCAGTGTCCACGTAGTAAAGGAAACAAGTATGGCGGCACAGGAAAAATCAGGAGCGTGCACGTACCTGCCTTACGGCAACTGCAGTCTATCCTGGATCCAGGCACACACACGAACACACACGCGGCACTCGTGGACACTTCCGAGGTGATGTGGCTCGTACTTCCACCGGACACAATTTGGTGATGCGGATATGCGAGACCTAAGTCTATGTTCGTTTATGCGTTTAAAAATGCGGTTTGCGATATGCGTAACGATTAGCGGTACGGACACGACTGATTGTCTTTTCTTCGGCCACAGTACACGTAAGGAAAGAGGAAGGTATGTTTCATCGGATGATCAAGTGATCACTGCAATATCATAGAAAAAAAAACAAAAATAACAAGTCCAACGATAGATGGCGTTAACAACATGAAACTTAATAAATGCTTATTTTTTAGGATCCTTTTATATGTATCGTGTATAAATGAGAATGTAGATGGATATGTGATAAGAGGGAGACCGAAAATTAGTTGATTAGATTGTGCGAATGTAATGCATATTAACGGAGTAGCGCCAGAGTTGACGAATGATAGAAGAGGATGGAAGAGAAAAACATGTTGAGCCTACCCCAATTAGAGTGGGACAAGTTCAAGAGGATTATAATGATCTTATATTACCTTTGATGTATTTATACTAGCTGTGTTTGTGGCTCTCCCCGCGTAGAAATCAGTGTATTTAATTGAAATTTAGAACAAAAGTAGTTATTGTGAATTAACCATAAGAGATAGAGACATGATGTCGCGGAACTTTTTGTATCATTCTTGTAAATTTACAATTTTCTAGTATATTACTTTAGTATGTCTCGCCGGTTTACGCGCCGCGTGCGACTAATGCTCCCAGGTATGTTTTTTTTTACAACTGCTCGACCTCTCAAACACAATAAACATTAAACCGTAACGTCCTATTAACCTAAATCTTTCGAAGAATTTGACTATCTTTTAATAAAAATGGTACAAAAGCCGTTTAGTAGATTTCGAGAAATCGATCACAGAAAGACAACGTTTTAAAAAAAATAAACGTGAATAGAGATCAATGATCGTACCCTAACACGCCATTCCAAATAATGTAATACGACACATGACCTTGACCTAAAAACTGAATAGTACAGGTGCAAATCAAAAATGTTATTATTTTCTCCTGTTGTACGCCATGTGTGAACCATTATAAACATAGCCAGCTCCCAATTAAATTATATTTATTTTGATAGAAAATAGTTGTTATTTATTATTAGATTTAAGAAGATTTAATGCTATATCATCGGCAACACTTGGTATACAATTACCACAATTAACATTACCAACACTACGACAGTTTGCCGTAATAGAAAATAAATAGGAAAATGTCGCACATGGGACAACGTCCGGAAAGATAAGATTCATATAAAATAGATCTAAAAATTGAGATGTCAAAATGTCAGGGACGCGTGAAACGTGTGACAGTGGAATCTAAACACATTTTTCTGGAAAACCATCTCGTTATATATTTCGAATTTGAAATAGAATTAGGATGTTATATAAGTTTATTTCTCATTGAATTTTCATCTTTTTCTTCATATAGACTTTAGTTATTTATTTGTTTAATTATTGTTTTATTCTCCTCCTGCCCTTATCCCACTCTAAGTGGGGTCGGCACAACATGTGCCGGTAAATCGACCCGCCGTGTGGAATCCGGCTGACTAGAATAGACCACCCTCATTTGTACCGAGGTGTCTTAAAAGGCGACTAAGGTGAGTTGACCCACCGTGTGGTATCTGGTTGAATAGAGTAGACCATCCTCTTCCTCACCGAGGGGTCGTAAAATACGACTAGGGTAAGTTGACGTCAGGCTGGCGGCCGATCGTAAAATACGTAGCCAAGTCATGTGACAACATGTTTTAATCATGTTGTGCTTCCATCGGGTGAATAAATAAAGTAAAAATAACTTTAAAATGTGTATACGCTGCATTTATATCAACCTGAAAATAAAGTAACAGGCACTAAAATTATTACTTCAATAACTAAAAATATTTATAGCCCTTTCTATTGTCACGAAGACGTGTATGAAGACGTCCACTCTCAACCACGCCTACAACGATACTGATCGTTGCGCTTACTTCAACAGATACACGAATCAGTGCATGTATGCATGATGATACACCCAGTACATGTCATGTGGTGTATACTCTATTTAGATTATATTAGATTTTTTTTAATATTTTATATTATTTTTTTTATATTAGATTATATTTAGATTATATCTTAATTTATAATCTATAAATTGTTATTTCTTGAAAGAGGTATATACTGTATAAATGTATTAGAAAGTAGTTTTGTGAATTGAATCAGAAACATTACGACAAAGGGTAGATAAAGGGTAAATTAAATTCCGTTGGCGGAGACGGCTAGACCTTTATATTCATATGAATTGATTCAGTCCTTTTTTACCTTTAAACGTATCCGTCATAGAATGCAAACAATTAAGGGTAGTAAAGTGGCTATATGAGACTCTTACCAGCAGTAACTTCAATCGAAGCTATGAATTTCTTCACAGTAATTTTTTTTTTAAATTGTTTTTTAAGTCATCATTCTCCTACTCTTATCCCACTCTAGGTGGGGTCGGCACAACATGTTGTTATATGATTTGGCTAGGTATTTTACGACAGGTTACCTAATGTTAACTTAGATTAATCGCCTTTTACGAAAATGAGGGTGGTCTATTCTGCTCCGCAGGATACCACGCGGTGGGTCAACTTACCTTGGTCGCCTTTTACGACACCTCAACAAGTAATCAGGGTGGTCTATTCTACTCAGCCGGATACCAGACGGTGTGTCAACTTATCTTAGTCACCTTTTACGACACCTCGGTAAGAAATGAAGGTGGTCTATTTCCAGCCGGAGACCGCATGGCGTTCAATTGTTATTTAAGTATGTATTTAAAATTACTTATGTTCACATTTACCAGGTGTCTGTCACACGTAACACAAGTATAATGTGATTTGGACAACCGTGTTTAATTATTCCATTTACTAGTATAAAAAAAAATTCACAATATTCTTTATTCAAATAACCTTGTAAACAAGTGCTTCTGAATCGTCATCTCTATTACTGGTTCGGAAAGCTGTTCCTACCGAGAAAAGCCAGCAAGAAATTCGGCGGTTGCTCTTTTCAAATAAAATTTTTATAACTAGTTACATTTGGTTATTACTATCTTGGTCAGGGTAGAGGAGTAGCTATATCCACGCATATTTATCCTCTGTACAATCCTCAATAGTATAGTAGGCTTTTTGTATCAGCCTCCCTTTAACAGCGCTTTTAAACTGCTGTAATGGCAAAGATAAAATCGATTGCGGAATTTTATTATAGAATCTTATACCCAAACCCACAAACGACTTACGTACTCTTGCAAGGCGCAGGGACCGCAAGCTTATGTAGGTTCCTACTTTGTCTATTATATACATCGCCAAATATATCACATACTTTATTATATGATTCTTCTTACAGACGTCTATTTAACGTGAACAGAAACATACATTACTGTTATATAATTATCAGTTAGATTTCTCTCAGAGCATAATTAGTTCGCGTGCGTAAACGAAACAAGCACATGACCTCGTTATATAACTTTAGCTGCGTTTCTTCTTTTGTTTGGAATTTCTATGTACATGCAGGGAATAATACAGGACATGCAATGTGTGTATGGACTATCTAACTAATTGTAGCGCACAATAAAAATTTGCACACACGCCACAATGTATTTTGGTTCGGCAAGATACTCACGATCACCACACCACATTAACTTACCTTAATAACACGTTAGCTTAGCTCATGACCTAAACGTCATTATCAAACAGTCGCTCAAGTCTCGGCGAGAAGTCTCACTGACAACTCATACCGCTTTTATACCTGTTCCCCTCTCTTATTACAATTTACAGTATTTCTATCTTTAGTAAAACACTATATTGTAATACTAACATTAAAATAACAGCTTCGATTATGAGGCGAAATGATCGTTGATATTGTGGTAGTGAATACGTACAGTGCTAGGGTAGTTGTGGTGTAGGGTAAGGTAGTTAAGGTATGTACATCTCTTGATGTACATACAAATATTACGTGTTTAAAATTAATAAAACATATATACTGATACTAAGTATATACAAATATAAATTTAACTACACATATCCATATATAAAAGGTGATAAATTTAAATACATATCATTTAAATACACACATATATAAATTTTTTTTTTTGGTTAAGCATAGTCGTCTAAGTAGATTGTGAAAGATAGTACTTATAGCTATACAGGTAATGAAAGGTAGATGGTCTATATATTGAGATAAAGAAAATGTATAAAAGTAGAATGGCTTTTGTGAAAGCCTTAGCTGTTAGCCTTAGTCTTCGTCGACCAAATTTATATGTTTTGCCAAAAATTTCGCACACATTATGAAAATAAATATATCACTTATGCAGGAGCAAAAATTATTTAATAGGTTACCTTCTGATATAACACATGTAAGCTCGTTCAACTGGTTTAAATCACTTCTCGCAAAATACATATTAGATAATTACGCGGAATAAAAGTCAATTACAACCGTTGAACGAGCAGATATTTTGGTGACTGTCTATGTTATGTTTTAGTTTATATTCCCATGTAAGTGGCCATTGCCTTTATTTGAAGAAGAAATGATTCAAACCTAAAGGCTTTTATCGACATATTTCTTTCCCATCACTACAAAATCGATTGTTCTTAAACCAACTTACGGCTGTTCGGTAGGCTTTCATTTATGTAACACTTTCTTATCTCGTCTTGAGAGCTGTCGGCTTCAGTGAACGCCGAACGATGAATTCACGCTCCAAATGAAGAGGGTTAGCCGATTGTACACCTATTGTGTATTCCCCTTTTGTTTGATTGCGAATGGAAATTGTTATTTGAGCAATTTGCTCTGACAACGCGGCCGGGCCTCGGTATTATAAAGGTTTGATATGTATGCAAATGACTTTACCTGTTGTTATTTTAATTTGATATATTTTACGATGTAACTAAAGGTGGTCAAGATTTTTTCGTGAATCCTGTATTGTCTGAAGACCAAAGTCATCGAACAGTACGTAGTGTCATTAATAAAATATGAGTCTGAAGTATGGGAAAAAATATTACGGAATACAGTCTTAGTGCGTGTTGCTAGTGAAGATTTGTAGATCCGAAAGATAATCACGGCCTCAAGAAAGCTCATAGTTGCACAGCAGGTGATGAAACGAGGTATGACTGAAGTACTGCTCGATCAATTCAGGAAAGAGGAGATTCGGTAGAAGAACTTAAATTAGCCATATAACTCATCGTGCCGCGAAGCTGAAAAGAGGAATGGGTGATACGTTGGGGTCTTAAGGTATTAGAGGCGACTACGTGCTGAATAACCAGCGTCGTTAGGCCCTCCACTAGGTGAAATAAATATAAATATATTACTTACACACACGGTCTTCGTTCCCCAAAGCAAGTAACTTTATACTTGTGTTATGGGTGACGGCCAACTGGTAAATATAATACATATATAATTTTAAATATATACTTAAATACAAATATACACCCAGGCTCGAAGAAACAACAAATTGTATATAGAAAATATTGGCCCTCAGCGGGAATAAACCCGCGACCCTGAAGCTGAAGGCAGGGCCACTGCGCCAACGGGCCAGAAATAATTACCACAAAATCTTGCAGGAAGTCGCTGGACCCAAGCAGCTTTTGCTGCTTGTGTCCGGTCGTGGGAAGTCGAAAACTTTAAAACTTTGAACTTTGAGTTACAAACCTTGGACTTCAATCGGTTGATCAAGAAGACAAAACTAAAGCTCTTCTATTATAAGTCCTGTTTATTCACACCTGAGATCTTGGGATCATAAAATGACGAAATATGGTTTAAGTGCAGTTCCGTAACAAGGGACTTTGGATACAAAATATTTACCATTCCCACACTTGGTAAAGTTATCACATTTTACATTGGCCTACTATTGGGATATATCTTAACTAGTTAGTTTAGATATATCCCGCAATTCTCCAGAAAAAAGCACGTTTTGCCACATTATTCTCCTTCGCTGAAAAGCGCATGATGAATTGTCAAAGACAATAGGTATACTTATGACTTTTCGATAAATTTTTTACTCATAGGGTCAATTCAATCCCTTGATAATAGTCACGCGGTGAGTATAGACAACAGCATAAAATTCTTCATGCAGATACTCTAATTCGAATGTCGTGCAAAATATTGTTTGCTTTTTCTTCAAACTTAAACATTCGTTTTCATTCCAAAAATCAATAAAGAGGACACCGCAGGTTTTAGTTCACAGTCTAGTTAACAGCTGGTTCCTTTGTGCTTTATAATGAAAAAGCTCGGGGGAATTTAAAAGTGCATTAAAGTGAATTCCTTTTAGCTAATTATATCCAGGTCGTTGCAATGAAATTAGTTTTTTTGTGCGAATAAGGATGTAGAATGAAATTCTCTTTAATTATAAACGTTTTATTGGTCTAAATTTTAATTTTATTACTTAATAGTTTTATATTTATACTAATTTGAACCGTGACTATACTCAAGTTCTCTTTTTCTCTACGTTCTACAAGTTAATGAATGAAACAATTGCCTTTAAATTCTAACACGACTTAGTATTTTGTGCAGATATCGATATCTTGATACTTTCTTGTAAGTTTTAATTTATTAATGTTCGAAGGGAAACCCAACTGTATTCTAAATTATTTTACCCTCCTATGATATATGACGTATGTGACGATATTACATTAAAAGTATAGCGATATTCCTAATAAGACAGGTACCAATGATGTGACTATTTATAGCATCTGACCTGATAGTAATACTGTGATCATCCAGATGCCAAGCATGATGATGATAAGCAAGCCTCTAATAGTCAACCACCATGTTCACCATATACAAACACCCATACATATTGATGGTAGTACCTCAAGGGTCAATCTAGGGCCCTTATAATTTTTAGTATATATGAATGCATATGAAATTACAAAGATACAGTTATTAATAATGTCCATGATATTTCTATGGTAAATATAAATAATAGAACAGGACAAGCAAAGATACAATTTGATAAGCATTATTTTGATGTATAATAAAATTTTATTGTGCTAATAAATATTAAATTTAAAGGTTGAGGTGATTCCTAACAAAAAAGGTGAACCACTTTGAGAGCGCTAATGGCCGAGTTTTAAGTAGAATTAGATTATAAATGACACAATAAAAGTAATATTGTTGACGTCAATCATTTTTGATAAAGAAGTAGAAACAATATATCATAATTTATACAATTAGACGTTAATGTACTTTCCATAATACAAAAGTAATGAAAATGTTATTTTGCCATAATTCGCAATGAACGAAAATATATGCTAAATGTAGAGTGTAATACTATTCGTTCGTACCTGATAAGACTTCGTTAAAACTCATGCACTAACCACTACAAATAACAAAACGACACACAAGCACTGCACATATTCACTACAACAATCTCAACAATAGTTTCATCAGCAGATCGACTCCACGACAAAATTGCCAAGCTTCGGCTTTGCAATTTTATCTGAATTCTGCAATAAAATAATATTTTTAACAATATATCAATAAACATAATATCAAGTTAATAAATATTTAAAGTAGACCTTAACTATGCGTTACTATCAGTGCTATTGTCGTCAGTGATTTCTGATCTCAGTTATAGCATGGCATTCGTGTAAATTTAGCAACATATTACATGGCATATTATAAAACATGACATCTCGTAATACTGTAATGGCAGTACAGCTGGCCTCAGTCCTACCATCAGCACTTCTTACGCATCGCATCACGCTATGTCGGGCCTCACAAGAGAGTTTCCTAGAAAGCTAGTACTACATGTACTATTCTTATCCGTCCACAATATGCTCGCCCACTCTGCTTGGTGATTTTGTACATAAAGTAAGTCGCAAAAGTCATATTGTCACTTTCGTTTGTTTGTTCGTTGCCACAATTGTCACAAAAAATCGTGATTAGTATTTTGCTTTCAATAATAGTAACAGAATTATTTCTTATAAAAATATTTCCCTTATCATTACACCTATTACAAGATTCCTCATACCCAATACATCTAGTGTACAAAAATTTGTAATACAACCTATAACAACTGATTTACAACCTTATTACGAAGATGAAAGAGCTCGTTTCAGCAAATAGCGCACTAATAGAAGAAATTGTGTAGCAAAACAAACAATGCGGGGAACGTAATTTTTCAGGCAGCCGCAGACAATTTATATCGTGGAGGGAAGTCAAAATATCAGACCTTCAAGAATTATTTCAGAATGGAGTAATTTCATTCCGCGCTGCTAGATTTGGTGGAGACGAGAGTATTATGCTGCAGTCTCTCGGGTTGGGTTAACAAATTTAACATGATTTGGGCGTTATTAATATGGTTCTGTTTTGTATAAATGTAAACAAACAAAGTAATAGTAAAGTCGTATCTTATTATTCTCGAACTGATAAGGCGAATGATTCTTCTTGAAGAGAGGAATTGATTGATACATCTATAGAATTCTCGCAGTTTCTTAATGATGTATGTATTCATTCCCTGTAAAATGATAGATAGGTAGGTTTGTAGGTTAGCTGGCAGAGATGTCTGTTAAAGGGCTAAATTGGCCTTTGTACATTTATTTATTAATAATGTTTTCCTAATATTTTTTTATGGCACATAAAATAAAATTAATTAAGAATTTAAAATATCTTTTAAGCGCACAAGGTGACTATAAGAGAAAAAAAATTCGTAGATGTCGGGATTTACGAAAATCTCAGCACCAATGACGCATTCTTCTTTTATCGAATAGAACGGATCCATTAATGTTGGATAAAAGTGTGCAAAATCGTGAAAACTTGAGTTAATTAATTTTTAGTAAAGTTTAGTAGTAATAAGAATGGTGACAGAGCTCTCAAATATGTAGTGCTAGTAGATTTCCTACTAGGAGGGCATAAGGTTTTAAAAAGGTCACTATCACATGATTCTCACAACCTTTTACTGTCTATGGATATGTTTTCTAGTGACTTATCACTATTCCTACACCATTACTCACCGGTTTCCATCGATTCTTTAAATTAATGCCATGGCTTCTCTGTTTTTACTAAGTCCTTATAAGAATCTTCTCATCTCTGATTTGATAATGCAAAGTCACTCTAAGCATTATTCAAATTCAAATTCAGTTTCCTTATGAAACATAACCAGAACCTAATAGAATTCATTGGTAATTTCTGACAACACGCACTGTTCCTTACTTGGGTATACTTAGACGATAATTTCTCTGCTCATAGCCTTATAATTCTTGAAGTTTTATTGATGAGACGGCGGGTTAAACCGGGGTGATAACAACTTGACAAGTTTCGAACAACTTGGGCACTCGGGGCAATATTAAATGCTAGAACTTGGTCGTAACTTTCACTACCTACGGAACTTACTTGCGTCGGAGTTACAAAGTGATAAATAATATGATTTAATCCTACGAATTTGTAGAGACATCTGACGCAATAGCCTTTTTCGTGAATTTTTCGGAACACACAGAGAAATTCAATGGATTACGAGAATTTTGTATCCTGATAGCTATCAGATACAAGCTTTAATTGTACTAAAATTTGTCGCTGGCAGGCGGACTGACGACGTCAAAAGATCGTGAGGATCGCTGGAAGTCCACCGGTTGATAGATTGATTGAATTTTGGCCAATGTTGCTTGGTGACTGCTCGGAGTTTGAACTCGAGACACCATTGAAACAGTTGCACGGTCTCACTGCTGGGCTACCACAGCTTTCGCAACAACAACTCCCTGTAATTATATGCAAATATTTTATTCGCTTTAAGGTAAAAGAAAATAAACTTACGAGTACACATCTCTGCAGAATCTCAAGGATGTGTAAGCATTGCAAATCTACTTGGTGGACCGAGAATCAAATTCTTCACATATCCAATAAATTAATCATCATTCTCCTGCCCTTATCCCACTCTAAGTGGGGTCGGCACAACATGTTAGAAACATGTTGTCATATGATTTGGCTACGTATTTTACGACCGGCCTCCTGCCTGACGTCAACTTACCTTAGTGGCCTATTCGGTAAGAAATGAGGGCGGTCGATTCTATGCAGCCTGATACCACACGGCATTCACCTTAGTCGCTTCTTACAACACCTCGGTAAAAAAGGAGGTTGGTCTTCTGGCTATTCTGCCGGATACCACACGGCCAAACCAATGAATTAATATTATAATGTTTATAATACTTCCAAATAAATCTTGTTTTAAGATTGTGAACGAGTCTATTTTAATATAAAATTACTGTAAAACAATGTAATAGTAGAAGTATATACATCTCTTTCACGAACAAGCTTTTGTTCCGGGATTAAAACTAAATTTACTCTGGAATGGAGGTTGGCTTGCATAATGGAAAACCGCCTCAACTTTTGATGAAAAACTTGTACCCAGACTAGTGTAATTAAAATAGAGGGAACCAGGATCTTTAGAAAGATAATACAGACAGAATACCCATTATTTTTACAAGTTTTACGGCAAAGGAGAAAAACGCGAGGAAACCTATATTTTCGAAGATAATTTCTGATAGTTAAATTACAAAATATATGTCACCTTCATCTCACAATTACTTCGCTGTTAAGCATTTCACATATTATTTTTAACATCGATAAAACATTAATATTTTTATACAAATTTTCCTTTTTTATAGGAAGAAACTCTTCAAGGTACTTCTACTGTTCTCGGGCGTAAGTGGTTATGAGAAATCTTACCGCCTAAAACCTAAGAGTCTTCTACCTTGCTTGCTAATGACGGCACAAGAATGAAAGCATCATCATTAACATAGAGGCTATTAAACCATCAAGCATCAGCATCCGCAAGAGACCTTTCTCCAGCTAGGGTTTTTCCCAGAGTTTTAATTCTTTCAATCAATAATTTATCAAATTAGACGTTACTTTAGGTAGGTTCAGAATACAAAAGTTTATTAAAGTCAAATCCATCATTCATTCTCCTGCCCTTATTCCACTCTAAGTGGGGTCGGCACAACATGTTATATACATGTCACATGATTCAGCTACGTATTTTACGACCGGCCGCCTGCCTGACGTTATCTTACCTTAGTCGTATTTTACGACCCCTCGGAAAGAAAGAAGGTGGTCTATTCTATTCATCCGGATACCACACGGTGAGTCAACTTACCTTATGTTAGATATTGTGTTAAATACGCTTATAAATAATCATAAATTCATATAACGAATATATGTTAATTTAATAATGATGGAGACGGAAGTAGTCCAACGTCATTCATTAGTTGTTTCATAAAACGGAAACGGAAATGCAAACAACAACAACACAAAGAGGTTATAAATTATCTAGTTGAGCCTATTCTAGTCAGTCTGCTGTTAGTGTTTAGTGTGTCTATAGAGTGAAATGTAATACTTAGTCGTCTTTAACGACTCCTCGATAAAAAATGAGGGTGGTCTATTCTGCAGCCGGATACCGCACGGCGGAAAAGTTTATTAAATTCACATTATTGAAATATCATACTGAAACAATTTATATCAATTACGTATTCTTTTCTCACGGACTATTCCGGACCTTCCATTTATAACTTAGTTATAAAGATCCTAAAAAGGTGACAAGAAAAAGTGCGGTGATTCTTTTTACAGCCCGTATACCGGTCTTAATTCAGCGACTGTCTCTGACGACTGTGGACTAATACTGTTAATAAATCACTACTATCATTTGGCAGACATTTCTCGAGTATCTTTCTAAGTCTCGGTAGCAAGAATTTGTAACTCCTTTGACTCTTTTTTATTTTTTTATTTTTTTTTTGTTTTATTTATACTAACTACCTCCAACAAAGTTTCTTGGAGCCTTTATTCATCATTCATACAAGTTCTCGCTTTTATCACTTCCTATCATGCTTCATACTTTATCTTTCTTTCTTTCTTCCTCATCTACTCTTTTTGTAATGGGTGGGACTCCCATTCTATCCTATTTTTTCTTATTACTATTGCTTTATTATAAGGGTGGAAAACAACACAGGTTATTATTTTATTTTACAACAATTTTGGGATTTACATTCTCTTACTCTACTTTAATTACAAAATCTTATTGCTTATGTTAATTTATCTTAAATTTAGTTTGGCTAGTTTTACCTAATTATACTAGACGTTACATTTTTACTTATTCTATTTATTTATACCTTATTCATTTATGGACTATTTTTGTTGTATACATCATTTAGTTTAATGCTAAAAATTTTAATATGTGCAATATTATCGTTAGCATTATTTGCTTTAACTTGTTTTGTTTCTGATCGTTGTTTTCTTTATTATTCTTATGCAATAATCCAAGAACAAATTTTTGTCTATACCAATCATTATTTCTTTTACTGACTCTTTTTTATTGGGCTGGGTTGACTTAGATGGCAAAAATCGGTTGTTACATTTTTTCAGTTCAATATTACTGACACTAACTATTGGGTTAAACTATTATGACCGTATTAGTCATTCATAATTATAGCACAATAGTTCTATCCTTACTTTGAAATAAAGTCAAGAAGGTCCTATTGTTTTGTAAAGGTCAATATTTTTTCAGTTGAAATGGAATTTCTTGAAAGAGGTCCAGTCATAGTCTATCTCAGGGATGATATAAGCAATTTTTTACAAATCATCGTATGTCAGAGGGGTTTATGCTTAATTAATTCTCAGAGAGACATCACGATATTTCGCCGGACGTCGGCGGATTTATTATAGATCGTTAATCTTTCTGTGACGACTGAGATAAGTTAATAAGGCTTATTTTTTGCCGTTTAGAGGTCTCTCTTTTAAGGCAATGTAACGTTAATAGGAGAAGCTAAAAATTCCTATATAAAATATATTCCGCGATCGCAATCAGATCTTTGAAATAATTAAAGTTTATATAGAGAAGGAGTGCAGAGTAATAAATACATAATATGTGTAATATCTTAATATAATTATTAACAAGTTAAGTAAAAAAGCTTTTAAAACTACTTTAAACAAAATTTCATGTCTCAATTACAAAAGTAATAATAAAATTATTTTGCTATAATCCGCGATACAGTAAATAGAAAATATATATAGTGTTAAATGTATAGTGGACTATCCGTATTTTCATACCCGATACGTGCAGGATTCGTAAAAATACATGCACCAACCTCCACCACTTCCACTACAACACACAAGCACTACACACGTTCACTATCATAAGCTCAACAGTCGTTTCGCCCCGCAACCGAAGCATCATCAGGAGATAGACTCCACGACAAAATCGCAAAGCTTTGCGATTTAGTCGCAATCGAATGTCGCAAACGAATTCTGCACGTATCGGGAATGAAAATACGGATAGTCCACTATAATTTCAATACTATATATATTTTCTATTTACTGTATCGCGGATTATAGCAAAACAATTTTATTATTACTTTTGTATTATGGATCTCCACAAAGTAACGCCTAATTCAATAAATTATCTACTATTAATCGTTTAGGAGTTCTGGAGTGGGGGGTGCCCCGTCGCTCACGGCCGCAGGAAATCACCTTTCTACTCTCCTGCACGTGTCCCCCGAGTGGTGCTAAACGAGTGACGAAATAAGCGGCATATCAAATACCAGCTATAAGCGTTATAGGAGTTCTGGAGTTCCTCATCTGAAGCCAATACTGGCAGCATCAGGTCATGCTAATCATAAGCATTGTCATCGGAACTTTACCAGTATGTAAAATTTCAGCTCAATCATTCCCCGGGAAGTGGGTCCAATTTAACTTGGTCTCCTGGTCCCTACTTCATACATATACACATACATATACGGCAAGCTAAATAAAAGTTTTTAATAAGATAATCGTTGACCCGCCGTGTGGTATCCGGCTGAGTAGAATAGACCACCCTCATATCTTACCGAAGTGTCGTAAAAGGCGATTAAGGTAAGTTGACCCACCATGTTGTATTCGGTTGAGTAGAATAGACCACTCTTTCTTACCGAGGGGTCGTAAAATACGACTAAGGTAAGATGACGTCAGGCAGGCGGCCGGTCGTAAAATACGTAGCTGAATCATGTGACAATGATGTATCAGTTTTGAGAACGTATAGTACACGCTATATTAAGCATTACATGTAATTTCATTTATCGCGGATTATAGCAGAATAATATTTTCATTAGTTTTGTATTGTGGACCTAAAAGGAACGCCTAATTCTATAAATTATATAACGTAAGATATTATTACTTCGCCGTGTGGTATCCGGCTGAGTAGAATAGACCACCCTCTTTCTTACCGAGGGGTCGTTAAATACGACTAAGGTAAGTTGACGTTAGCCAGGCGGCCGGTCGTAAAAAACGTACCCGAATCATCTAACAAGATGTTTTTAACATGTTGTGCCGACCCCACTTAAAGTGGGATTAGGACAGGAGGATGATGAATAATATAGTCGTTAACGTTTGTTTTATCACTGTCGTATTAGCAACAGTTTAGATATTTACGTTTCGACATGAAATATTGACGCCTTCGACTAAGAAGAAGGAATATAATTGCCATGATAGACTTTCTGCAATTTGAAATATTGTAATTAAATTATCTTAAGACACACGCGTTGTCGCTAGCAACATTTTGCTGGAGTATTTCGGATGAAATACTGGTCATACTGAAGGCGGCGTCATCTTGAATCGCGCTATTATGGAGCCTTCATGGTGCTTTGGAGATTATTGAAGCGGCAAGTGTTCACCATTGGTCGTTAGACAAAGTGCTCAAAGTGATTGTTTACTAATATACTGTGTATAATAGATTCTAGTATTAAGGTGTCGTCGATAACACACATTTTTAGAAGTTTTTATTACCTCTTTTATTCTAAAACGTGGTCGCTCACTATGGGCCTTATAAGAAAGCGCAGAGTCGCTCAGCGGGCGATGGGGCGAGCTATGCTCGGAGTGTCTCTACGAGATCAAATCAGGAATGAGGAGATCCGTAGAAGAACTAGAGTCACCAACATAGCTCAGCGTCGCGAAGCTGAAGTGGCGTTGGGCGGGGCAAATAGTGCGGAGAACCGATGGGCGCTGGGGTCTTAAAGTGCTGGAATGGCGACCACGCACCGGAAAGCGCAGCGTCGGTAGACCCCCTACGTGGTGTGGTGTGACGATCCCATGAAGAGGCCTATGTCCAGAAGTGGACGTCCATCGGCTGCAGAAGATATTCTTTAATTATTTTATTTTGATTTGATTTAAAAGAATATTCGTTTTTCCGGAGAAGAAAAACACAATATAGTAAATAACTGCGGGTAGTGTTACTAAAATGTACGAGAACGAACGGGTTCCACTAGTGATTGATAATTGTAAGATTTACAGTTTATTTCAAACAAAAATGGCAAACATTTGTCGCGAATGTAAATTCACGTAAAAAGGTAATCATAAATAAAATTGCAAACAACCTTTTTCGTCTAATAAAATTATCGAAAACTCAATTTTAGAAGAGAAAACACAGCCGTTGTAGAATTATTTCAAATGATAATGGTTTCGAAATCTGTTGTATTTCAGAATTATTTGGAATTTACGGCTCTGGTTTTTTATTCGTTTTGAAAAAAGTTGCAAAAAAAAGCAAAAATCATGAGGAAACTTACATTTCTCTAGAGACTTTTAGAGACTATGCCTACAAAAAATAACCTACCAATTCACATTGGAGCATTGTGGTCGGTCGTAGTTTCAACTCTTCTGTCCGAAAAAAGAAAGAAGAGGCATAGGCCTTGCAGTGGGATTAATAATAGGCCGTCATTTATGAATGAATGAATATCGACAAAAAATAAAAGTACCTTGGTAATATAGTATTGAGTCATCATCCTCCTGCCCTTACCCCACTATGAGTGGGGTTGGCACAACATATTACAATGCGTAGCCAAATCATGTTGTCACATGATTTGGCTACGCATTTTACGACCGGCAGCGTGCCTGACGTCAACTTACCTTAGTTGTATTTTACGACTCCTCGGTAAGAAAGAGGGTGGTCTATTCTACTCAACCGGATACCACACGGTGGGTCAGCTTACCTTAGTCGCCTTTTACGACACCTCGGTAAGAAATGAGGGTTGTCTATTCTACTCAGCCGGATACCACACGGCGGGTCGACTTACCTTAGTCGCCTTTAACGACACCTCGGTTAAAAATGAGGGTGGTCTATTCTAAACAGCCGGATACCACACGGCATGCAAATATAGTATTGAGTATAGCTTCTGAATAAAGATTTTAAATCGTTCCAATGCGACCAGCAGTGTGTATCATATTTCGCAAACTGTAAACCCCTGTAACCGATTGACGTGCTACCTCAAGCCCAATTCAAAACCTCTTGGCAGTTGATTGGCAATTTACTACGAAACATAAGTCTTCATACATTCAACCCTACTGTTTGATGTCGCTCTTTGTAGGTATTTAGTGACGTCATTTATGATAACAATAATCTTAAGCTTTAGTTCCCAAAGTGGTCCATGTTCAACTCCCAGGGGCCTTTTGTATGAATTTAGAATTTGAGAACTGAAACTTGAATTTAGAATATGAGAATTTCGCATATATATGACTATTTCAAGCTCGATATGTCATCTGATTCTTCTATTTTTTAGTAAAAATCTCATGATTTATAGAATTAGGCGTTACTTTGCGGAAATCCATAATACAAAAGTAATAATAAAATTATTTTGCTATTATCCACGATAAAGTAAATGACAAATAAATTTAATGCTAAATGTAT
This sequence comes from Morpho deidamia, assembly GCA_947086505.1. Taxonomy (NCBI): domain Eukaryota; kingdom Metazoa; phylum Arthropoda; class Insecta; order Lepidoptera; family Nymphalidae; genus Morpho; species Morpho deidamia. The sequence goes on from CAMTZC010000009.1 coordinate 11,058,397, forward strand.
AGTGTATTATCCATTTTTTCATACCCGTTACATGCAGGATTTATAAAAACACATGCACGAACCTCCACCACCGCCACAATACACACGTTCACTATCACAAACTCAACAATTGTTTCGCCCGCAACCGAAGCATCATCAGGAGATAGACTCCACGAAAAAATCTCAATATATTTACGAGTTGTCTGACACCCATAAGACGGCCTTTTGTCTTTATAAGACAAGATAAGATAAAACTTTTCGTCAGTGGTTTAAATATTAAGTGAAAATTTGTGTGTAGGTATTTGTTACACCTGAACGCTCTAACTGTTTATTGAATATGTAGGAAATTTTGCGAAAAGTTACGTCTGAAACGGTAATAAAACATATTACTTTTCATTGTAATGAGAATTAAATCAACTATAAATAGATACCTATAGCTTAACATATCAATTTAACATAACTTAGGATCGTGTTATCTAATATACAGTTACAAAAACGTGCGTGTATAACATCTAAATTAAAAATATTTAACACGGAATCCATAACATCCTTATTCGTAATGAAAAAATTGGAATTATTCTTATTCTAGAATATTTATAGAATTTTGCATGTTACTTTGCATGTATCGGGTATGAAAAAACGGATAGTCCACTATACATTTAGCACCATATATATTTTCTATTTACTTTATCGCGGATTAAAGAAAATTAATTTTATTATTACTTTTGTATTCTAGAAGAGTTTAAGAGGTCGGCTGTTATATAACAATATGACGAGCGTCTTTTAAACCGTTCATTAATCTTGTCGAACTCACTTGTAAACGGTTAATTTTTCTTTGTTAATTATTTCGAAAATATCTACTAAGGCCTGAAAAAAATGTAAATGAGGGCGCTAAGCCGAACCCTTAAAACTTTCATTTATTTTCCTAAATGATCCGACATACATTTTGACAAAGAAGTAACCACTTATCATCAAATTTTATTTTTTTTGCTTGTACTTTATCTTCTTTAAATATATGTTTAAGACAGAGTTCCAACTTTGCAAGCTTGCAAGTTAGTTTGTCCCATTTCCCGGCGTCCGATTGTGTCCTTTAATTTCAAAAGTAATAATAAAATTATTTTGCTATAATCCGCGATAAAAGAAATCCGTTAATTTATGGCGAATTATAGCAAAATAATTTTATTATTACTTTTGTATTATGGATCTCCGCAAAGTAACGCCTAATTCTATAAATTATCCATTAATTTCTTTTATTTATTGTAATAGATAATTTCTTTTGTTTGTGTCAAACGCTTTTGTAAAGATTTTTTAATTTCCAGATTGCAAATTGGGCTGATTTTGTATATTTTGAAACTCAAAAATGTACATCTATTATTCAAGCCATACCTCAATTAATAACAATTGGGCCGAAAAGTCCCCTAAATAAAAAGCTTATTTATCGAGATAATATATACAATTGCAAAATTTTCTTTTTCTTCGTAACAGGAAAAAGGAACTGACGCGAATATAGTCGCGGGCAGGGCATGTGCGAAAAATATTCGGCTCGTTGATGCTTTTTGTATATACAAGCTGTCGTAATCTAGGTTAAAATTTGTTTTAATATTTCTCGAATCGGCCTTTAAATTGGGTTAAGGGTTATTTGTATTTAAAATACCGTGCGTACCGAATTTTTAGGTGCCATTAATGCGGTTGAATGATCTTGACGTATTGAACTTTTTATTGCTGTTAAAACCTTGATTAAACCTTGTTTACCCATGTTAAACCTTTAAGATCAACGGTTAAAATATTTTTCACGAACAGTTATAGGTTATGATACATTAGCTTCCGCCCGGACATCGTTTGCATAAAATTCAAAACTAAAATATTTTTTTTTACTTTAGAAAAACTATGTGATTTGTCTTGTATATTGCATTTCCTTATATAGACTTCAGTCATTCATCATTCCCCTGCCCTTATCCCACTCTAAGTGGGGTCAGCACAACATGTTATAAACATGTTGTCACATGATTTGGCTACGTATTTTACGACCTGACGACACCTTGGTAAGAAAGGAGGGTGGTCTATCCTATTATGCCGGATACCACACGGCGCTTATGTAGACTTCAGTATATTTAAAAAAAATAATGAAGCTACTACCAACGAAAAATATGTGGCTATAACCATGGCATACCTATATCTCTATCTATATCATCCAAAAACGTCTGTTGTCAATAAGCCAAAAACCTAAGAGGTAATAAGCTATCTTTTTTTTGTAATAGACAATATTCGGATACCTATAACATATAATATAATATTTGGATAAGTTCCAAGATTTATGGCGGTTTATTTCTCAACGACATTTTTTCTTAGGAAAATATTGTGATAAATCTCCTAGGCAATTTTATTTGAAAATTTTCTCAATGTAGCTGCTAAAGGTTTATTAAACGGATATACAGCTAGCAGATAATACAGCTGCTTTCCTTTTTTTTCTAACTTACTATTTAATGCTGGTTATCGTGTAGGTCAGGGTAGAAGAATCGACCAGAAAAGCCATATTCATATGTAAAAGTCAGCTTTCGTATTTTTATGACCCCAAATATAAGTAAATAAGCTAATATAAAATGTTGACTCACAAAATTTTACACAGCGTTCCGAACTGGTGATAGAATCGTCGTGGCATATACATTCTCCTGCCCTTAGCCCACTCTAAGTGGGGTTGGCACAACATGTTACAAACATGTTGTCATATGATCTGGCTTCGTATTTTACGACCAGCCGCCTGTCGGACGTCAACTTACCTTAGTCGCCGTTCACGACACCTCGGTAAGCAATGAGGGTGATCTATTATATGCAGCCGGATACCATACGGCATTTACGTTAGTTGCCTCTTACGACATCTCGGTACGAAATGAGGGTGGTCGATTCTATGCAGCCAGATACCACACGGCATTTACCTTAGTCGCCTCTTACGACACCTCGGTAAGAATTGAGGGTGGTCGATTCTATTCTGCCGGATATCAGACGGCATTTACCTTAGTCGCCTCTTAAGACACCTCGGTAAGAAATGAGGGTGGTCGATTCTATTCTGCCGGATACCACACGGCATTTACCTTAGTCGTCTCTTACGACACCTCGGTAAGAAATGAGGGTGGTCGATTCTATGCAGCCGGATACCACACGGCTAAGAATCGTCCTGGCATAATAATTCTAAATTATTATTAACTTATTTTGTCAATACTTGTTCCATATGTTATATCTTTTGTTGATGTATCATTTGGTAACATTTTCTACGTCAGATACTAAAAGTATTTAGTATCTATCTTACTTGTGGTTTTTTTAAATTATTTTAGGTTTCTCTTAATTGTGAGTCAATACCGTATAAAGTAAAAAAAAGTAAAGTAGCGGCCTGTTACAATCCCACTGCTGGGAATTGGCCTCCTCTCTCCGTTTCTGGAGAGAAGGGTTGGAGCTAAGACCTACCTATTGGTAGGTTACACATATCTCCAGAATTATTTAGAGATATGCAGGTTACCTCACGATGTTTTCCTTCACCGAAAAGCATGTGATAAATTGCAATTATCAATTAGACACATGAGTTTTAATAGAAAAACTCATTGGTGCCTGCCCGGGTTTGACCTCGTGTCCCCTTCGAAAGAGTCGCACGGTCTCACCGCTGGGCTATCACAGCTTATAAAAAATACCGTATAATGTAAAGTTAAATATAGAAAATTAATTTCCCAATTTTTGGAAAGTATACTTATTAGCTAAATAAATATGATAAGACTAAATAGTAAGACTAAGATGTCCGTTTTTAAAGTAAAATATATATAGAAATCAACCATACTTAAGTCAATTGAGAATTTTTATTTAATTTAAGCGTTTATTATAATTTGCCGAAAGATATAATTTCTTGGTTTAATTTAAAAAATATTTCCCTTCGATTAGTGTCTACTCTCGCGAAAATCAAAGTTAGGAAAGACAAATTGGGATCTTCAAATTATCACTTCAATAATTTGTCACCGAGACGTTTTCCTGTATATTTTAGGGGTAACTTAAATAGAGAATTAGGATGTCCCTGAATTTATTTGAACAGGTAATTGATAACATATTTTAACAAAACGAAATATTTATAGTAGTGCATATCTATATCTATCTGTACTCGTTATGAAACAAAGTCCCCAAAAGCTGTATGTGATCGATTTTGCTTAAAATCTACTGAACGGATTTTTGTACGGTTTTTACTAAAAGATTCCGGAAGGTTTAAATTAGTAGTATATTACCGTTTGTTTTATGTAAATCGTGATAAGGAGGTCGCGCGATTGTATAAAATTCGCTTGCTGGAAGCTTTAGTGGCGTGTTCCTTGTAAACCAGCAACGGTAAACTAAAGTACTTTGCTAAAGAACTATAAATCGATAAAAATACTACAAAAAAGTGCGCGACAGTATGTCTCTCTCTTATAACTCACAATAACCACTTTTATATTCAGAATGTCAATTCGGAAAAATAATTTGTAAAACACTGATTTCCACGTTGGTGAAGCCGCTAGCACAGTTAGTATATAATAATTTACTTTAGAAGGAAAAGTATGCGAAATAAAAACAAGATCGTAAATTATATAAAATTGTTCATCGTCATTCTCCTGCTCTTATCCTGCTCTAAGTGGGGTCGAAACAACATGTTACAAACATGTAACAAACATAATACCTGAGCTATATATTATACTAAGTTTTGAACAAACGTAAACGTAGCTGGAGCTGTGATAGCCCAGCGGTGAGACCGTGCGACTCTTTCGAGGGGAACACGAGTTCAAACCCAGGCGTTTGAACACGTTGAGTTTTGATAGATACACCCAATGAGTGTATCTATCAAAACTCATGTGTCTAATTGACAATTGCAATTTATCACACGCTTTTCGGTGAAGGAAAACATCGTGAGGAAACCTGCATATCTTTAGAGAATTCTGGGGATATGTGTAACCTAACAATCCGCACTGGAGCAGCATGGTACGTCTTACCTTATTCCTAGCAGTGGGATTGTAACAGGCCGCTACTTTACTTTTTTTTTAAACGTAGCTGCGCTTTCATATTTGAAAACTTTATAATTTAATAACATCTAAATTGAATTCGCAAAGGTAGGAGCAAAACAAAAATCTGGTTGGTTAATACGAGTTTAAAACTTCTACGTAACAACAAAAACTATGCAAATTCGAAAGCTGCAAAGGCTGCCCATAAAAGGACAAAAGTTACCAGTCAAAAAAACTCCGCGAACGTATTACACGGTTGAGACAAAAGGCGTCGTAAATAAAACAAAACTTGAGCCGAGAGGCGTGGAATTGAAACCGAATTTCCCGTGAAGATTGAAAAAGCGCGAAAATGAAGTAAAAAATTGTTACTTCAAAGCGTTTGTACGTCGAAGGCCCTTTGGCTGTTTGTGGCACTTTTTTTGCGAGACAGAAGTAACCTGGGAGGTGAGGACGTGAACCGGTAGTAACAGGCTCTTGAGTTATCTGAAAGGAAAAATGAAAGAAAGAAGCCAGAGTTCTTTTTTAATGAGCGCAAAAAATTGTTAGGGCTAACAGAATATCAACCAAACTGAGCCCTTGGTCTAGTTTCTAAAAGCTATATAAAATAAAACAGTTGCAACAAATATGGATAGACAATATATCCAGTTTTTATTTATTCTAGAACTCGCGTCATATTTATCGGGTGGGCCCGACATATTACATCGCATAAAGAGCTCATGAATAAGGGCATAAGGCTTGAAACTAGTAAGGGTCATCCGATATAATAAGACGTGAGTATAGCCGGCTGCTATATATATAACATTAACTGACTGGCACGTTGGCGCAGTGCGTAGTGACCCTGACTTCAGCTCCGCGGGTCACAGGGTCGATTTCCACCGAGGGCCAACATTTTCTGTAAACAATTTGTTGGTTCTTCGAGCCTGGGTGTATATTTGTATTTAATTATGTATTTAGAATTATATATGTAGTATCTACCAGTTGTACGTCACCCATAACACAAGTATTAAGTTACTTATAGTACCCGGCATTAAATAATGCACATCTGTGCTTAGAACGAAACAGCCGGCCAGATCGTTTTCGTAGAGCGCTGTCACTGTCACTCAATTAGTATGTGACGTTTCGCACGGGTTCGTCAGTCTGTGCGACAGAGACAATGCTCTATGAAGCAGAATCTAGCCGATTTCTTTCTATAAGCCTCGATGTGCATTATTTATTGCCGCGTACTATACTTTGGGGTCGGACGACCGGGTGTGTAAGTGTTCCCTATATTTTTTTTTAAACTATGAATACCAATCACGATAGTCTATTGCCGTATGGTTTTACGGTTCTACTTAGCCAGAGGTATCTGGCTAAGTAGACCACTCTCATTTCTTATGCATAACATGGATTTGCTCTAATCACAGATTATAGTAAAACATTCCCTAATATTTGATGTTGTTCGTTGTCTTATACCAAAATAAAGATCCTTTTTTAACATTTATTACCGTTGTTATTTCACAAGGTAAAAAGTTAATAAGAGAGTACTTTTATATAAAAAAAATACCGGTATAACTAAAAATAACGTAACAAAGCTTTTCATTTCTCCTGCCCTTATCCCACTCCAAGTGGGGTCAGCAAAACATGTTACAAACATGTTTTCATATGATTTTACGACCGGCCGCCCGCCTGACGTCAACTTGCCTTAGTCGCCTTTTACGACACCTCGGTAAAAAATGACGTCGGTGTATTCTATGCGGATTTTCATCTCTGTTGTAGATAATTACGAACCCGATCTCGATCTCTACTCCACAATTGTGCCGTGTTTAGATCAGTTCGGTTGGGTGAATCTAAATCCACTCTTTACGTGATTGTTGTTCAACGCGCCAAGCTCGCAATTTGCAGTAAATATCGTAGATTTCAATAAAACCGACGTATACACGGTTAACTTGTCACTTTCATTTCAAAAACGTTTAGAATAAGAGAATCAAAAATATTTATTCTTTATTGTTGGTGTAGTGTATGTGGGTTGACATGTGTGTATTTTACCTTGTATATTTATATACAAGACACATACATGAATATCAATTTCAAATTCAAATTCAAAATATTCTTTATTCAAGTAAACTTGTAAACAAGTGCTTTTGAATCGTCAACATCTACTGCTGGTTCGGAAAGCTGTTCCTACCGAGAAGAACCAGCAAGAAACTCGGCGGTTGCTCTTTTCCAACAATAATTCTTATCACCAGTTACATATAGTTATAAATGTCTTGTACAGGGTTGAAGAGAAGCTATATCCACACATTCTTATCTTCTAGGTAATCTTCAATAGTATAACAGGTTTCCGAATTAACCTTTTTTTAATAGTATTTTTAAACTGATGTAAAGGTAAAGTTAATGTGGATTGTGGAATTTTATTATAGAATCTTATACCCAAACCCACAAACGAATTACGAACTTTTGCAAGGCGCAAAGCAGAAACCGCAAGCTTATGTCCTACTTTGTCTATTATATACATCACCAATCCTTTTATAATTATTTATATTCATAGGTACAAAAATTAAATGACTAAAAATATACTGTGAAGCCAATGTAAGAATACCTGTTTCTTTTAACTTCTCTCGCAGGAAATCGCGCGAATTTAAATTGTAAATGCCACGTATGGCTCTTTTTTGTAACACAAAAAATTTTTCAATGTCCGCGCATTTACCCCATAACAATATTCCGTAAGACATAATGTTATGGAAGTAAGCAAAATAAACAAGTTTTGCTGTTTCAACGTCTGTAAGCCGCCTTTTCTTTCGGACAGCGTAAGCCGCTGAACTGAGTTTCCCAGCGAGAGTTGTTATGTGTGTGCTCCATTGGAGTTTAGAATCCAAGATCACTCCCAGAAATACAGTTGTTTCTTCTGTTTTTAGTGGTATATTATTAATAAAGAGCTTATTTGCTATTTTAGCAGTATTAGCAAAGCAAATTCTATACATTTTGTTTTGGTTGAGTTCAGTACCAAATTATTTAGCCTGAACCAACGAGCTACTTGCGACAAACCACTGTTTACTTCGTCAATATTTTCGTCATTTCTATTAACTAGTTCGGCTACAGATGGCCATATTGTAAGTTAAGTCCTAATTGTGTAATGTAAGAAATAAATAAAAAACTTTAAATATCCAAGATGTGTCATCAGCAAACAGAGTTATATCACAGATATTATTCATAGAATATGGTAGATCATTTACATATACCAAAAACAGAAAGGGACCAAGGATTAATCCTTGGGGCACACCCATAACGAAGGTCGACCCGGATGACTGCACATCATTAACACACACTCTTTGAATCCGAGTGTGAAGATGCAACGAGACGAAGCGCATTGTTCTTAACACCATAATGGCCAAGCTTTAGCAATAAAGTTTCGTGTTGAACGCAATCAAATGCCTTGGACAATCACAAAATACTCCTATGGCATTTTGTGAGTTCTCCCACGCATCGAAGATATGCTTCAACAACCTCATGCCCGCATCCGTTGTAGACCGACCCTTGGTAAACCCATACTGCTCAGGATGAAGTAAGTTATTAAAATTAAAGTGCCTGAGCAGCTGATTTGAAATTACTTTCTCAAAAACCTCGCTAAGAGTTGGCAAGATCGAGATGGGTCTGTAATTGTTAGGGTCGCTCTTATTACCGGATTTAAAGACTGGGATCAATTTACTATATTTCATTAAGTTTGGAAATATCCCTGTGTCTACGGACTTGTTAAAGATTTTGGCCATAATTGGGGCGATAATTTCAATAATATTATTAAATAATTTAACGGACATTCCCAGCAAAACTGAAGTTCTTTTAATGTTTAAAGTTTTAAAAGTTTTAATAATATCGTATGGGGTAATGTGTTTAAACTCAAAGTTAACACTGCACTCCATGACGCTGCCCTTTAATATATTGAAAGCTTCCATTGGGGATGAGTTTATTGAGCTAGTGGTAGAAATAGGTATATTTTGAAAGAAGTGCGCAATTGCACTTGCCACTGCTGAATCGGAATTAAAACGCTCATTCCCAATATTAAGCTCTATGGCAGCGTTATGAATTTTTGTCTGCATATTTTATCACCTATAACATCCCAAGTTGTTTTTATTTTATTTTCGGACTTTATTATTTTATTTTTAATTAGAAGTGATTTGGCCTGTGAACAGACATTGCGAAATATTTTAGAATATTTTTTTACGTATTCTAAAAAGTGGGGATATCCTCACACTAACTCAGTGTGAGTTAGTGTGAGGACACTTATGTGCAAAGAAACATTACACTGTCTCAAGCGCACTCACGTTTTAGTACACGAAAGCCCTTTGGTGAGAGTGGACGTGTAGTGACATGTTGTTACTTGTAGTGCGTGTTTGAGCCTGTGCTATATTCATACAATTTTAGTATATTAATACATCAAAGTGAACACTACAGTTGGGAATTGAATTCTTTGGCCTTTTATTATCCCTTTATTATTATTATACCTTTTCTGCAGCATTGTAGCTTACACTACAATAGATTAAGGTTACTTACTTATTCCAAATGCCCTCATTTCTTACCGAGATGTCGTTAAAGGAGACTAAGGTAAATTGATGCACCGTAGAGTAGCTACCGGATACCACACGGTGCATCAATTAAATATGAACGTGGATGTATAGATAATCTGAAAAAAAGATAGATGGAATTTATGAACTATGATATGTCTATATAAAGAGTATCGATAGAGTAGACGAATGACAGAAGAGAATGGAAGAAAAAAAGATATTGCCAAATAGACCACCCTCTTTCTTACCATTGTGTCGTAAGAGGCGACTAAGATAAGTCGACCCACCTTGTGGTATCCGGCTGAGTAGAATAGAGCACCCTCATTTCTTATCGAGATGTCGTAAAAGGCGACTAAGGTAAATTGACGCACCGTGTGGTATCCGGTAGAGTAGAATAGACCACCCTCTTTCTTACCATTGTGTCGTAAGAGGCGACTAAGATAAGTCGACCCGCGTTGTGGTAATCGGCTTTGTAGAGTAGACTACCCTCATTTCTTACCGAGGTGTCGTAAAATACGACTAAGGTAAGTTGACGTCGGGCTGGCGGCCGGTCGTAAACTACGTAGCCTAATCATGTGACAACATGTTTGCAACATGTTGTGCCTACCCCACTTAGAGTGGGAGAGGGGCAGGAGGATGATGATCTTTGAAATTATCCCGGCGAAGCGAGTTGGACATAAACAAAATTGTTTACATTTCAAATGCCCCTTCCATAAGTACTTACAAAATAACATCACTAAAGCTTAATATCTTTATTTTATTTACAGGTAACAGTTATTACTTCACATCTTTCGTCATATAAGGTAATTATGAAAATTGTTGTTAATTTTGATAACAAAAAAATCAAATAATATGATTTAATTTCGATTTTGATTTTAATATGATATAATTTTAATCTGTAATGCACAAATCGCTTAATATTAAAGCGACCTCATTCAAAAAAGTTGTTTTTCGCCAAATTGCAATAAAGTTTAGCGTATCACCTAAAAACTCGCGAATGTCAAAAAGACCTGATAACGTAGCACCCACAAAACTCTCGGTTGTTTAAGAGACCCGTAACTTGAAAGAACAAGAATACTATCTTATTTAATAGTTCGTAGACTGATGTCATGATGGCATTGACATAAGGATTACGATATATCTAACTCAAATAAAAATAATTTGATTTAGGTCACTGTAACACGCCTGTGATTTGTGCATTACAGATTAAAATCGCCGTGTGGTATCCGGCAGAATAGAATAGACCACCCTCATTTCTTACCGAGGTGTCGTAAGAGGCGACTAAGGTAAGTTGACGTCAGGCAGGCGGCCGGTCGTAAAATACGTAGCCAAATCATTTGACAACATGTTTGTAACATGTTTGCCGACCCCACTTAGAGTGGGATAAGGGCAGGAGAATGATGATGAGATTAAAATCGCCATAATACCAACTTACGAAAAATAAACGGTACTGTAATATAGATAGAAGTGTACAAAAATTCTTAGTCAAGAAGCGTGATGTAAAGGTAATATACGTTACATAAAATCGATTTCCAGAAAAACTGAACGGACAATCGTAAGTTCCCAAACTGTTCGTCGGGGTTGCTACTCTAATTTATGGTGAGCGATGCCTTAAGCTTAAAGTTAAAAGCGTTTTTTGCTTACCTTGATAATATGTATTTGATAATATTGATATACCTGCATAGTTCCTTTTTTTTTCTTTCTTCCTTTCTATATTACCTGTATTTCACTTTGTGTCCTTTTCTTTCTGTCACTCAAAGGTTGACTGAAAAAGATAACTTTTAGGGATAAGATAGAGTCCGCCTTTGTACATATGCTACTTTTTTCTTTCTCACTAATAACTATACGTATGTACGATAAATAAATAAATTAATGATATGTATAACGTAAAAATCCTATTGTTTATAACTGGTACTAAACATTAATTCATATTTTACTGTTTATAAGCTGTGATAGCCTAGCGGTGAGACCGTGCGACTCTCTAGAGACGACATAGGTTCAAACCCCGGGCAGGCACCAATGAGTTTTTCTATTAAAACTTATGTGTCTAATTGATAATTGCAATTTATCACACGCTTTTCGGTGAAGGAAAACATCGTGAGGAAACCTGCATATCTCTAGAGAATTCTCTAGGGGTATGTGTAACCTACCAATCCGCATTGGAGCAGCGTGGTAGGTCTTAGCTCCAATACTTCTCTCCAAGAACGGAGAGGGGAGGCCCTAGCCCAGCAGTGGGCATAATAACAGGCTGTTACTTTACTTTTTTTTTTAAGCACAAAGGTGATGAACAAACAAACAATTTATATTCGATTTATTTTATTAATTTTGTACCCAAAGATAATACTACAATAACTTTAATCTTCATCCTCCTGCCCTTATTCCACTGTTTGTGGGGTCAGTACAACATGTTATAAACATATTGTCACACGATTCGGCTATCTACGTATTTTACGACAGGCCTGCCTGACGTCAACTTACCTCAGGCGTATTTTACGACCCCTGTGTAAGAAAGAGGGTAGTCTATTCTACTCCGGATACCACACAGTGGGTCAACTTACCTTAGTCGCCTTTTACGGCACCTCGGTAAGAAATGAGGGTGGTCTATTCTACTCAGCCGGATACCACACAGCGGTACAAATAACTTTAATATTCGCGAAAAATTAGCCAACCATGATAATGTAAGCGGTAGCGGGTGGCGATACTCAAGCGGATTGATTCGCCACAGACTATTCCTATTACTTACACCATCCACCAACCCCACTCCAGCATCCTTAAGTGGGCTCCCGCATTATTGCCAATAAACTGACCAGTTACGAGACCACGTACATACAGCTTGGGTTATGTAAGGCATCCGTGGAATCCGTGTACCTAATACGCTTCTGTTACGTAATACGAGAAATATAGATCAGATATGTTCACTATAGTAAATAACAAATCGATTAGATAACGCACTCCTATTACAATAGCCGTCATTTTAGAACGATGTCAACTGCAAGCGCTTCCAATGTCAGCTTTTATTGGAATAATAATTCTGATTTTCATAACCAGTGCATAGCGAAATCACATTCAGTCTCCTGGATTGCGTAATGCAATCCTAATTAAAAAAACTGTATTAATTACTTGGAGTAAGTATAATTAGTATTTTAGAACGATGTCTACCAAAAGAAAACTCAAGGTTAAATGAAACCCCTTTTCTCGTTCAATGCATGGTTTGATCCATAATTATGATATCAAGTAAAATAATTCTTACTTAATTGCTTTTGTGCCGTAAATGTCGTATTAATATAACTTCTAATGTATAATTCAATATACTCGTAGTACAAATATAAATTATGTATCTTTTATTAGTATTCTTTTATCATTAAATAATTTATAGAATTAGGCGTTACTTTACGGAGATCCATAATACAAAAGTAATAATAAAATTATTTTGCTATAATCCGCGATACAGTAAATAGAAAATATAGTGTTAATGTATAGTGGACTATCCGTATTTTCATACCCGATACTGACTGATCATGACTGCTCGAAATTGCTGAAAAGCGGTCATGACCATTCATTTCATATTCTTCACACTTGTGATAAGGGACTCCGACTCAATACGTTAGAGCAACTTGAGATAATAAAAAATAACATTGGCCACTTAATTAACGAGCAAGTAAATGTATCTAATTCCGTTTTGCTACATGTGTCCGGAGGGGAGGGTAGTGGTGGGAGTTGAACTATTAAATACTGCTTGTATGGGTAGCGCGGCGCATTACGATTTTTGTCGTGGAGCCTATCCTCCTGATGATGCTTCGGTTTCGGGGCGAAACGATCGTCGAGATTGTGGTGGTGGGTGTGTGTGCTGCTTTTGTGTGCGTTGTTGCTGGTGGAGGCGCCTTGGGGTGCATGTGGTGGCTTGTCCTGCATGTATAAGGTGCGTAGATTTTGCCTGCTTCATACACATTAGCTTTGCATGCATTCGCTTAACCCGTGCGGATTATAGCAAAGTAGTTAGTTCTGTTATATTGCTTGTAATATGGAATTCCGCAAAGTAACGCTTGCTTCTATAAATCATTAAAAAATGTACAAGTTATGTCTATCTTAAATTACTTACACGATAGTACTATGCAAATCATACTCAAGTGGAATGGTCCCAAGAATGATAGCAGCGTTTCCGCGTTGAATCGCTAAGCTGATTAGTATATTCATTTCGATTCCATAAAAGAGATCTTATTGAAATGATCATATTAGAACTATGTCAATTAAAAACATTCTCGATAAGCAATAAAATGGTATTAATAGTATATGTATGTCTGTGTTAGTAAATGTATATATATAAAATAGAATTAATCTTCACTCCGCTACAGTCCGCTACCAATGCTTTAGGGAATCCTGAGTTGATCACCACGATACAGGTGTTTCTAGTGTGATGGCCGCTAGACAACACTTAATAAGTAAATAATATAATATGCTATTTAATGTAAACATCGTAATTAGTTAATATAAGGATTGTAAATGTTGCATTTTTTAAAATAAAACTTTTTTATTATTAATTATAAACGGCTCTTCTGACATTTAAAATTAATGCCGATTATATTGTATGAATGATCTCCGCAAAGTAACGCCTAATTCTGTAAATTATGTATTGTATGAGTTCAGCACAGGCTCAGGACATACAGTAACACTATATCACTACACGGCCACACACTTGATCAGGGCTCTCGTTTTACTGACGTGGTGCTCTTGAGACGGTGTATATTCATATATGTATGATATGTTTGTGCCTTTATATTCACACATCTCAACCCACATACACTACATCAATTACAAATGGTTTTTGTTACCTTTATTGTCATAGTCATTATGATTGCTATCACGAGTATGTAACGCAATCAGATCACTGTTTTTGATTGCGTACAAGACTCGTTTCCAAATTAGTATTCTAGTTTCAGTCGGATAACTGCGAGCGCTTTCAATGTAAGCAGTCAAATTCATTTTGCTTGTTACTACAAGTGCAAAATGCAATACTCTTGTAGCGATTGCGTAATGCACTCCTAATTAGAATAGCACTTCCATTTCCGTTTGTTTCGAACAACTCAGCCTGCTTCCGCTGAATATCCGGGCTATATACATTCCGAGTCGTATTATTTTAGTTTGTAACTAAAATTATTTTGATATAAACATAGTTATGTAGAAAATAGCATTATATTGTACGTTAAAAACGTATAGATTAATTATCATTCTCCTGCCCTTAAGCGCTAACTAAGGGGGGTAGACACAACATGTTTTAAACATGTTGTTAATTGATTTGGCTACTCATTTTACGACACCTCGGTAAAAAATGAGGATGGTCTACTCTACTCAGCCGGATACCACACGACGGGGCTTTAATTATAAGACTAAGTTATCACAATTCTTTGTGTTCATTAAAAATTAAACCCATACCAATATTATAAATGCGAAAGTCTGTCAGTCTTTCTGTAACGTTTTCACATCTGATCAAATAAAATTGATTAAATTTGGTTCTTTTTCGTATACATATACACCCCACGCTTTTTTTACATTAATAATACTATCTTTCAGTTTTTAAATTTATTTGTTTAAAGTGCTTTTAGTATATTTAATAAGTCATTAGACAGAACAAAAATTTAATTAAAAGTGGTAACTTTAAAACTGCAAATTAATTAATTACGAGATTCAATCGAAACGTAAGTCGGATATCAATTCAATCGAAAGTTCCGAACTTTTGGAATCGGAGTGAAATTTCCGTAATATCCCTATCCTTATATATCCTAATATCCTTGACATCATGAAATAACATTTCAAACATTCCGCTTTGTTGTTACTGTGTATCTATGATAATAATATAAAGAAATATTCAAACTAGGGATTTTAAATTATGCTTATCGAAATCAGAGATTATGTTAGATATAGAGATAATATTATGAGCAAACAAATGAAAGAGATGTATTTAACTAAGATATGTATTTAGTAAAGATAGATAAAAAATGTAAAGAATATTTGTTAAAATTGTAACTTACGAGTATTCAGTACAAGATTTAACGGTAACGGAAATTAAATATGAATTCAATCGGAAATTCCGACCTCACGGAATCGTTATCAAAAATCATAACATACTTAATCGACAATATTACATAATACTTACAGGCTTTCGCTTATTTGTTATATTGTCTTAGAAAATAACATATATAAAAACATAAACAAACATTTAAAACTAAAATCAATGTCCGACCACGCTGCAATCAACACAAATGTTAACTCCCAAACAATAAATTATTCTGTAGCGAGTCTCTTCCGCCATATTGTAATTAGCGGCCATTTTGTCGCCTCTGATTTTGGTACCAAATTAAAGCTTCCGGCTGTCAATTTTAATTTTTTAATCTTTTATAATAATTAATATATTCTAGATTAATCATTGACAAAAGTAATAATAAAAACTATTTTGCTATAATCCGCCATACAGTAAATAGAAATATATAGAAATATATATAGTGCTAAATGTAAAGTGGACTATCCGTTTTTTCATACCCGATACATGCAGGATTTTCAAAAAACACGTGCACAAACCTCCATCACTGCCACCACCTATACACAAGCACTACACACGTTCACTATCACAAAGTCAACAATCGTTTCATCCCGCAACCGAAACATCATCAGGAGATAGACTCCACGACAAAATCGCAAAGCGAAGCATTATCCGAACAAGCATGGTTATGTAGTAATCGGTTCAACCCCACCTTTTATTTTACCTCTGAACACGTGCAACAAGCTTGAACTTGAAACATTTATCTGATCGTTAACGAGGGTGCCATTGTTATGCTTAATGATTTCTTTCATTAATCATGGAGTTATTATAGTAGAGTGGGAAGGTGACAGTGTCGCAACAAATCATGAGAAGAACATGACCTTAGTTGCCTGTTACGATGCCTCGGTAAGAAATGAGAGTGGCCTATTCTTCTCAGCCGCATACTAAACGGCGACCATTTCTCTACGTTATAATGGTCTTTTAAAACATTCGCACACACACTATCAAACTCGCCTTTATAACATTAGTGGGATAAAAAATGGCGGCTTTATAATAAAGAAGAGTCTATATTTATATGTATACATTTTGTCTGTCGGGAAGTAAATAAAAGAGTGGTCCGTCTGCGGTCACCCCCGCGCGTCCTCTCTGTGACCGACCTAAGGCTTCGTGCTCAATAGATGTCCATTATTGAAATATTTCGCTTTATATAAAATATTAGCTTTAGCTTTCGACAGATCTTTCGTACGGGACAATATATAAATAACCAAGGTTTTATGGGACGATGACATACGTCGTCCGTCCCAAGAGTAAGTAACTTAATACTTACGTTATGGGTAACAGATAACCGGTAATATACATTTATTTTTTTTAAATAAATCCTTAAATGTATACAACTAGATCAATAAATTGTTTTAAATAATTATAGTGTTTTCTTTATCCGACTCGAAGGACCATGTAACACATCAAAAAAGAGAAAAATGAACACTCGGAGCAAAATGCAACTCCAGCGCTCGGTGCGTGACGCTATGTTTCCAATACATAACATTTCTTGATTGGTTTAGAAATATGTTATATGTGTATTTTACAATTGGATAACTATTTTTGAAAGCTCATAGATACCTGTTCTGGCTGGAACCTTTAATAACCTTTTCGCCTATTATAGTATAAAAACCTGAATTTTGCAACATAAAATTTATTTATAACTAAGTTTTAAAAACAGAAATTACTACACAATTAAAAAAGAAATAATTTATTTTTACCACCTGTGTACACTCCGCGTTGCCGGCTTTGTCGGTCAGCAGGGACCCTATGTTGGCCTTGACGGTAAGCTACTTAATTTTGAGTCCAAAATGTTACGTTGAACTCACCATGACTCATCTAGTATATTGTATAAACGCATTTAAAATAATCAAAACCATTTTTGTTGTCTCTCAAAAATGTTATTTTTATACAAAATCAAAATATTGTTTAATCATTTAATGGAAACAGTACTTTTGAACTGCCAAATGTTATGAAAGAAGTTGCCACTGATTTAGAAGCTCTTACCAAGAAGAACAAGGAAGGAACGCAGCAGATACACGTTTCATTTTTAAAATTTTTGCACAAATTAGTTTCGTACAAGAACTGTATGCCTAAATGATATTAAGCGTACAGTGTAGAAAAATATCGTGCAAACTTGCTTATTCTTAGAAACTATCTAGGATATGTGTAACCTGACAATCTTTGGATTAGCGAGGTGATCTTAAAACTCCCTCTCTTCTCATTATAGTACATGCTTCGTCTTCACACCAAGAATCATGATTCATTCGTGTAAAATAATTCATGTTACGCCGAAATGTCTTCGTTCTGACAGGAAGAGCCAATTAACCCGCGATAACCCATCATACTTATAATTTAACTGACAGCTGCTTGTTTTAGGGTTGCCATCCATAAGTATTATAGGAAGTTGCTTTTGTTATTTGGTAAAAATCAAAAAAATAATAAGGTTTATGCTACCACATATGGCATGCATATTTGTGATGGCAATTGTGATGATGTGAAATTGAAACAATGAGAGTACTTGGCATAAATCTGTTAATTAAGGTAGGTCATTCTTAGGAGTTAGAAAACGTACTGGAATCATTTATCCTGTATAGCATTGTATGAAAACAATAAAAAAAAACTGTTTTCACAGTGGCTCTCTCATTCGTTCTCTCTGATGAACAAATGATGTAGAGAGAGACGGTGCGAGAAGAAAGTGTAAAATGTAGTTAGTGAAATGCAGAATGATGTAGACAGTAATCCTGAAGATCTGTAGTAGAGATGGTGCGAGATGAAAGGGTTATATGCAGATAGTGAAGTGCAGAATGATGTAGAGAGAGAATTTGAAGATCTGCAGTAGAGACGGTGCGAAAAGAAAGGGTAAAATGCAGATAGTGAAGTGCAGAATTATGTAGAGAGAGAACTTGAAGATCTGTAGCAGAGACGGTGCGAGAAGAAAGAGTAAAATGTAGATAGTGAAGTGCAGAATGATGTAGAGAGAGAACTTGAAGATCTGTAGTAGAGACGGTGCGAGAAGAAAGGGTAAAATGCAGATAGTGAAGTGCAGAATGATGTAGAGAGGAAACTTGAAGATCTGTAGTAGAGACGGTGCGAGAAGAAAGGGTAAAATGCAGATAGTGAAGTGCAGAATGATGTAGAGAGAGAACTTGAAGATCTGTAGTAGAGACGGTGCGAGAAGAAAGGGTAAAATGCAGATAGTGAAGTGCAGAATGATGTAGAGAGAGAACTTGAAGATCTGTAGTAGAGACGGTGCGAGAAAAAAGGGTAAAATGCAGATAGTGAAGTGCAGAATGATGTAGAGAGAAAACTTGAAGATCTGTAGTAGAGACGGTGCGAGAAGAAAGGGTAAAATGCAGATAGTGAAGTGCAGAATGATGTAGAGAGAGAACTAGAAGATCTGTAGTAGAGAGAGAGACGGTGCGAGAAGAAAGGGTAAAATGCAGATAGTGAAATACAGAAGCTCTCTAACTAGCATCGAGATTACCGAGTTCTTAAGGTAGCGTCTGTCGCATGAAATGCTACACATTCCCTGGACAGGTTTCAGAACCAACACGAGCTACGAGTACATATAACCAAAAGCAATACGCCATGAAAAGAAAAAAAGAAAGGAGAACGAATCTCACTGACAACCTCGTAAAACTGGTGTTAGATGGAAAAGTAAAAGGCAAGAGGCTCACAGGGTGGAGGCCAAACAGTAGTAGTAGATCAGGTACTCAAACCAATCTCTAAGCTAATATTAAGTCATAAAGACATACACAGTGAAGTTATAAGCATAAATAAATCTAAATCTAATCTAAAACAAAAGACATTTGCGAAGTAGCCAAAGTCATATCCCTAGTTCGACGTGAGTGGAATTATTGGAAACAATGAGTAATGGTCGGCCATTTTATCATCAGTTATGATACAGACAAAGTTGTTTATTCAATGTCCATTTGATCCTTCACTTTAATTAAATAAATTTAATAGGAATAGTTTGATTCATACTATAATTGCTCATTATCTAAGTCTAAGTAATCAATGTGAATTTTGTATTGAGATAGCTGAAAGGTTATTTTTTTTTATTCAGAACACAAATCAAAGCATATAAATCCGTGGGCATAAGCTGATTGCTTAGGGCTTTCTTTCCATTAATCGTTTAAATTTACTTATTATAGAAAATTCTTTTAGCCTGTTGATGCTGATTCCACTGATCAATAAAATATCTATAGCATATCTTTAATTGAAGAAAAATATTCACACCAATTTGCGGGTTACCATAAATTCTTAAGATGTAGGTTATTCGTGACAAGATAGATTGGGCATTTTTGTAGATTTTCTTTTCGATAAAACATTTGGATTGATTTTTATAGAATTTCTTTACCCAATTCATGCCGCATCGTCATAATGTTAATCATCACGCTTGGCTGAGATGTTGTTCGCGATATTAACCTTATTGCACCGATATTTCCATCCATTATCGATCAGTAATTATATTTTTATAAATGCTCTACGCTTACTTAAGAGATGCTTGCGTCTATTGGATCGAATAGAATCTCAAGAAAACAAAGTCAAGATGAATTTGAGAGTATAAATTAAAATTTTCAAAAATGGAAATTATACAAACTCAAATATAAGGCCAAAGAAGAATTAAGTATATAGGCTATTAAAATTGTTCAGCTCTTTGTTTTTATGCGATGACACTATGACGCAAGCAGAAAACAAATTCGGTTGTAGATCAAATAAACAATTTTGCTAATACAATAGCTGTTAATGTTAGCAAACAATGCTATAAAACATGACACTATTAGAATGTAATAAATAACTGTTTAATTTTGGTTGTTGAACGTCACAGTTAGTCACCCAATTGATTCAATTACCGTATCGACCTTCCGAACGTTTTAACTGTAGCATTTATTTCAATCAATAAAAGTATTCATTTATACACATCCAACATATTAAGCACTTCGATATTTACCTTTTGGTATGCCTGCGTAAAAAAATAGATAAATGATAAACGTCAAAGCAACGAGATTCAATTAACAATATTGTTTTCGTGAATTTTTTTAATGATACTGAAGTCCAAAAAAGGACGTCTTTTTCAATAGACGAAAAACTAATATAAATAAACATTTGACTGCTTGAATGTGTGTGTTTCAACCGTAGCAAATGCGAGTCTATATAACTTTTTTTTTAATATTTTGTTTACTGAAACATCAAACGAAATTGTCGAGCTTCAGCTTGCAAAATTTTGTTTAGTTTTTATCAAAAACTGTTTTCATACGACTTCATATATGAACAACTTTTGCGTAAAGCGTCCGGGATATAAAATAAATAAATACTCACTGGGTATACAGTTGCATCCTCTTGCTTTGACCCGTTATGAGATTCGAAGTTCGTAAAGCTTATATTACTACATTTATTTTGTAAAGCAAATACTGAATTATTTCATCATCAATACTTATTATAAACAAAGTTCTAAAAATCGCTTTTCTCAAAATCTACTGAACTGATTTTTGTACGGTTTTCACAAAAAAGATAGTGCAATACTTCTGGATGTTTTAGGTAAATAGTACATCGGTATTATGTAAATTGTGTTGAAGAGATCGCGCAGTTGTTAAAAAACTTGCTTGCTGAGAGCATTAGTCGTGTGCGCGCAATGAGAGCCTAATCTACTCCGCAGGATACCGCGAGGTGGATCAACTGACCTTAGTAGTCTTTTACGACACCTCGGTATGAAATTAGAGTGGTCTATTCTACTTAACTGGATACCACACGACATAATGCTATAATTTTTAATTTATTAAAATTATTTTTTTTTCCAAAAACAATCTTTATGATATATAATAAATATATTAACACACCTTTTGAAAACCACGCAGGGTTTATATGAAGGCGTGGAATTCGCACTATTTTAATTAATAATAATCTTATAATAATGTAAAACATAAAAAGTTTAAGTTTCATTTTTTCAGTTGTTATGTATACCTATAAAGTTTACAAGAAGTCTGAATATAAATAGCAGTTAAATTTTTAAATGCTTTTTTATACCTAAAAAAAAATCTCTCAATTACGTTACGTTACGTTAATAAATATGTACAAGTTATATCTATCTTAAATTACTTACACGCTACTACTATACAAATCATGCCCACGTGGAATGGTCCCAAGAATGCTGGCAGCGTTTCCACGTTGAATCGCTAAGCTGATTCTTTGTGCGAAAAAGGAGCCAGCCCTCTTGTCACCGAAGAGGCGATCAACCGAGGTGTTGAAACGGATAAAAAATTAAATTAAATTAATCTCTCAATAAAGTTTACTCTCAATTAAGAATTATTAATATATACTAGCAAGATTCACATCAAACAGCAACTTTCGCAACTCTATCTAAAAGCGTCCGATTAAGAAAAGTAGAAAATTCAAAACAAACTGCGTAATAAAAAGAATTTGTTTACAGAGTTACGGAGTTGGCAAAACAATTATTGATAGGGTTCGTTCCGACGGCCCAATTGCCATGTTACAGATTCAAAGACTGTATCAAATCACTCCAGCAATCTTGTAAACATATTTCGCCTTGACTCCTTTTGGGCGGGTTACTAAATTTATTTTATTTATGCTCGCTAACAAGAAGTTACGACATTTATAAATTCGGGGTAAAGATATTCTTGAATGTTTTCAGAGCAAATGTTTCATTATGTGATTTCTTCCTATATACTGTCTATATGTGCCTACTGGTATTCGGCTGAGTAGAATCCTCATTTCTTACCAAGGTGTCGTAAAGGTGACTAAGGTAATTGACCCGCCGAGTGGTATCCGGTTGAGTAGAATAGATCACCCTCATTTCTTACGGAGGTTTCGTAAAAGGCGTATTAGGTAATTGACCCGTCGCATGGTATCCGGCTGAGTACAATAGACCATCCTCATTTTTTATCGAGGTGTCGTAAAAGGCGACTGAGGTAAGTTGAACCGCCGTGTGGTACCCTGCTAAGTAGAATAGACCACACTCTTTTCTTACCGAGGTGTCGTAAAAGGCGACTAAGGTAATTGACTCGCCGTGTGGTATGCGGCTGAGTAGAATAGGCCACCCTCATTTCTTGCCGAGGTGTCGTAAAAGGCGACTAGGCTAAGTGACGTCAGGAAGGCAATAAAAACTAAAACATCTATAAAAAATAGTACATAATTGGGGGTATTTAAATAATGAATTTGTCGCAAACAAAGTCACAGGCACAGACAGCTACGAGTAGTTATATATATTTTCTCAATATCAACCACTAATCATAACGAGATTAATGATATCATTATAGTAACAAGAATTTTCATCTAAAATCCAAATTTATACCATATTTATAGCTGTAAAAATAAACAAATTTCATTCATAAGATTAATTATGGCTAGCGAAAATAGCAGGGCCCTTAGTATCTTGTTTACGACATGGTAATTAATTAATCAACTTGTAGGATAGCGTTGATTTTATTTCCTTTGTATTACAGCAAATCAATAAATCCCATTACGGCTAAATCCGTCATAACTTTATACTAGCGATCGCAATTCGGTCAAAAATGCCGTGTGGTATCCGGCTGAGTAGAATAGACCACCCTCATTTCTTACGGAGGTGTCGTAAAAGGCGACTAAGGTAAGTTGACCCACCGTGTGATATCCAGTTGAGTAGAATAGACCGCCCTCATTTCATACGGAGGTGTCGTAAAAGGCGACTAAGGTAAGTTGATCCACCGTGTGGTATCCGGTTGAGTAGAATAGACAACCCTCTTTCTTACGAAAAGGTCCTAAATTACCGGGCCGATTGTAAAATAAGTAACCAAATCATGTGACAACACAATCATGTGATATGTTCTGGCGACCCCGTTTAGAGTGGGATAAGGGCAGGAGGAGGATGATGATGATCGCAATTCGGTCAAGAATATAATCAGTCAATACCGAATGGTGAGGACTAATTTTATTTATAAGATTTATATTTCGATTTTAAAATATAACTTTGGCATAATTCAAACTTCTTAAATATCACTAAAAAATATATGTAACATTTTCAAACAAAATAAATATAATTTAATTATGATCTGGCTTTGCTAGTAATGGTTCACTGAACTGGCGCGACGCACTTGTTCAAAGAACAGCAGGCCTACCATGAACTCTTATCGCGACTCAATTGAAGACGTAAACTAAATTGTTTTGTTTTTTCATACCATGACGTCTCAAAGACGCACACTATAAGTCGTTGCCGAATGATTGCTCGGAATGCGTTCTAAAAACATTTGAGTAAAAGAGACAGTTAATGTTTGCCTTTTCAAACATTTCAACCTCAATGCAATCCACACTTCATGGTACGAAAAGATAGCGGTTGAGTTAGGTACTGACTTTGAAATGAATCGTTTTCAAAAAGTCCATGGTAGGCCCTACAGGAGAAAACCATAACATTATAGCTTTGTCTCCTTCGCACTTTTTGGCACACACTTTTGTTACTCGGTCAAGGTTATGCATTACCTACGACACGGAATGGAATGGGTTACGGTCATTCACCCTTCTATATCATGTATCTTTTTTTATAATAAAATAAATCCTGTGGCTAAATATCTTCACTAAATCGATTGAAAATTTTTGT
This sequence comes from Morpho deidamia, assembly GCA_947086505.1. Lineage (NCBI taxonomy): Eukaryota > Metazoa > Arthropoda > Insecta > Lepidoptera > Nymphalidae > Morpho > Morpho deidamia. Next base: position 11,082,583 of record CAMTZC010000009.1, read on the forward strand.
GTAGACTCCTAAAATCATTTAGCTTTCAAGGTGTAAAGCTGTGGAATGATTTACCTGTATCAATCAAATCTCCTTCCCTATCAGCATTTAAGTCACAGACTAGAAAATATTTTTCTCAAGCAATTTAAATTCAATTTAGTAGCATCTACATCATCTACTCATTGTACCAAAAATTAATTTATAAATTAAAAAGTAAAATTTTAATAAATTCAAATATTCACTATTATTTATATTGCATAATTGTTCAACATTAATCTATGTATATAGTAGTTCGTTATTTTTCTTTTTCTTCCTTCCTTTTTTCTTTATCCATATTTCACTTCTTGGCTTTTTCTTTCTATTAACTGGAAGAGATCCCTTTTAGGGATAAATCCGCCTTTGTACATATTCTTTTTCTTTTCTTTCTTTTTTATATTATTCTGTATGTGCAATAAAGAAATAAATAAGATGTGTAGGTACCTGGACTTGAAATGAATGTCATTAGGTTTGTACCATTCTATATAACGTTTGTTGTAAATGTTACATACAATCTATCCAAAATAACATAAAATAATCATGGCTTAGGTTTGTTCGGTTAGATCTTAGAATTATATATAACCCAGGTATCTAGGTATACGCCAGTTTTCGTTCTGAAGCCGCTTGAATCATATCAAATTACGTCAAAATAATCTTTTTATTCAAGGAGGCCTCTTCACTTTTGAATAATCAACGATTAATTATATATATATAATAATAGATTTAATAAAGCGACCATTGGTTCGGAATGTCGCTCTTGCTCAGAAGAACTAGCAATAAACTCGGCGGTCAATCTTTCAAACATTTTCAATTTTTATAATAAAATGCAGTCTGCGACTGATACTCTATAGAGTTTCGAACTCCTGGAACGAGCAATGAGTCTTACTGTTATAAATTATGCGAGTAATTAATAATTGCAATTTATCACACGCTTTCCGGTGAAAGAAAACATCGTGCAACCTTCAATTTGTAGCAGCATGGTGGATTTAAGCTCCAACCCTTCTCTCCCAAAAAAGAAAAAGGCCTATGCCCAGCAATGGGATATTTATTAGTGAGCTGTTACATTTCTTTTTTTAAAAGACTAATTTAATAAAATTCGAATTGTGAATTGGAATATGGTCAATTCCAATTCATACATTACCCTTGTTAGTCGACGACCGCAGTTAGCGAAGGTTCATTGGCCCCTTAATGAAATTGTGCCACGGGTTCGAGTCTTATGAAGAGTGACGTTGATTTCATTGCCTCAATTGTTATGTACGATTTATTTCTGTACCTAATCTTTATTAATGTTATAAATAAAAGTCTATCTGTTACGCTTTCACATTTAAAAACTGGACTAATATTGATGAGATTTTCGATTTATTGATGCTGAAATCTGGTATATTTATTTCCGGCTATTTATTGTACGATATTAAATGTAGTGTCAAAAAAAACTAAAACAGAAGCTACGATAGATTTTGCTATAATCCGCGTTGGTAAGAAAATCTATGCAATGCGCAGTCTCAGAAGCAGGCTCCCGTTTTTCTTCAGTAAGAGGAATAAACAATTCGAATTAAAAAATATATACATGAGTAAACTCGAATAGCAAGTGCTTTTTCATTGAAATATTCACCGCAGTCCTAAAAACCTATTATGATATCAAATTCAAATTCAAAATATTCAGTATTCAAGTAAATTAGTTAACAAGTGCAACTCTACTGCTGGTTCGGAAAGTTCTTACTACCGAGAAGAGCCAGAAAGAAACTCGGCAGTTGCTCTTTTCAAAATAATATTTATGACTAGTAATTACATTTAGTCATTGCTGTCTTGTACAGGCTCGAAGATTAGCAATAACCACACATTCTTATCATCTAAGTAATCCTAAACAGTATACATTATACAGACAGACAGCTTATTTTATAATAAGTATAGATTGATATTAACTTAATAATAAAAAAACAGACACCGTTGATATATATTGTGCTATCACTAACCGTTAGATTAAATCACTTATATAACGAAATTTATATACAAGCAAATATACCGGGCAGGTACGCTGTTGTATTAGAGTAATTAAGGTAATGAACTAGTCACGACCACCCATTGACTGCCTGAATGATTTTAAGCTGCTTTTGTTAGTCGATTACCTAATATAGTTAGCGGTATGAAAAGAATTCAAATTCAAAATATTCTTTATTTAAGTAAACTTGTAAACAATTGCTTTTGAATCGTCAACTCTACTGTTTGTTCGGAAAGCTGTTCCTACCGAGAAGAGCCAGCAAGAAACTCAGCGGTTGCTCGTTTCAAAACATAATTCTAATTACTAGTTAGATTTACATTGCTGTCTTGTAAAGGGTCGAAGAGTAACTATAACCACGCATTTTTATCATCTAAGTAAACCTCAACAGTATAATAGGTTTTCTGCATCAGCCTCCCTTTAACAGTTTTTTTAAACAGCCGTAATGGCAAAGCTAAAATTGATTGTGTAATTTATATATAACATCATTTAAGGTATTTTAAATCCTATGTCAGCGTGAACGAAGTCGCTGGTAACACTAGTATATAAATAAGTTAATAAATATATTACTAGTCTAAAGATATCTAAAGTACTTAATAAAATCTAAAAGAATATCGATTATAAAGCAATTTAAAGTTTATTGGAAACATGGTTGGGCGTATAATTAAAGCACTTAGTAGAAAATCCCCGTTCTTGATGCATTCTTTTGTGAAATTTTCTCAAAAGAATTTTCAATTATTTATTCAATGGAGCCGGGAAATATTTTCGTGATATAACATTCGAGATTATTTTTAATCTTCTTTTTAATTTGCTTGATATTGCCTTGCTCTATTAAATAAACTTCAAACTTAGCACAATTTTGCTTTGATTTAATAAAAGTTTAAATATTTTTTTGATTAATAATACATAACATAAGAATACTTATATATAAAGCCACTCCAAGCATAGCTCGCTTCATCGCCCGCTGATTGGCTCTGAGTTTTCTTACAAGGCTCATGTGCAATTTTATAGTAAATTTTTAGTAATACGACGTAATAATGGCGTAGCTTGAAGGAATTGGTATAAGATTTACCCGTTAATACCACCACCACCACTTACCACTTTGTTTAAAGAAAGACATATTTTTTTACCGAGGTGTATAGTAAAGTAAGTAAAGTAAAGTAGAGGCCTGTTTCAATCCCACCGCTGGGAATAGGCCTCCCCTCTCCGTTTCTGGAAAGAAGGGTTGGAGCTAAGACCTACCACGCTGCTCCAATGCGGATTGGTAGGTTACACATATCTCCAGAATTCTCTAGAGATATGCAGGTTTCCTCACGATGTTTTCCTTCACTGAAAAGCGTGTGATTATCAATTATCAATTAGACACATGAGTTTTATTAGAAAAACTCATTGGTGCTTGCCCGGGTTTGAACTCGTGTTCCTCTCGAAAGAGTCGTACGGTCTCGCCGCTGGGCTATCACAGCTCTAAGGTGTATAGACGTTGTATCTATTAGCGTTTATCAAATTTGACGTGTACTATCATTGCTCCGCGCAAAGTGTTAAAAAGTTTTTATAATACAAATCAAGAATAAATACGTTTTATAGGTGGTCTGCGGTATTTGCGGCTCCCTGTAATTCATAATTAAAAGACTAGGGTTTCCGATGTATCGCTCAGTTATTCAGGCCACGTAGGAGGGGCCCGAGATATACTGACTCCGGTCGTGAATGTGGAATGAACAAAGATGCCATATTTTCGCTCCGCCGACGCATTCTTTTGGGAATTAAGTTTTAGTGTTATAAGAAGATTACAAGAGATGAGTTTTTCATTGCACACCTGCTGTAAGTGGTTAAGTATTTTACTGAGCATAGTTGGAAAAACTTGACACCTCACTACTTGTATTTAACGCATATTAAGGCCATATAATACGAAGAAAAGACCTCGAAAAGTTTATTATTGTTATATGTAACCTTAATAAAACTTTAAACCTGACAGACATCTAAATTAATCGATTAAACTACATACTGTAATTGACTGTTGATTTTCGATTTTATCGATCGTTAATTGGATTTTGGTTGGATTTTTGCTGCGCTGACTCTACTTAAGTGGGATAAGGGTGGAAGAAAATATTGTTGAGATAAAACGCATACACTGTGTCCACTTTAAAACCGAAATCAAAACAGCCCAATTGTCATTCTCCAAAGTTAAGCTACCGTGATACCAAAAATCATATCGATTTGTTTCTCAGTCCAGACATAAAATAAGAACAAAAAACACCGTTTTATTAATGTAACTAACTATTTTCCCGCCATATAACTAGTACGCAATAAAAGTAAAAGTGGCGCCAATACCCGGCCTATGTTGAAAAGGAAACCGCATCGCAGCAATACCTTTTCCTAACCTGAATACACAAATAATGATGTAACATTCATACCTTAGGTATCATTATTATACAACTTGATATTAAACAGTCTTTGGCGACATTTAATTGGCGCTATTCGTTAAATGTTTATAAAATGCCAAACACGATATAAGCTTCGTCTTATCGAATATAATTAATAATTCCTCATCAATTATTTTAATTATATATATTAATTTCATTTTAGACTACATTTTCATTTTAAAATTGAACATTTTTATTTTTGATTTATATTTATTTGCTAGAAAGCGGTCATAAATGCCTAATGACCATTCATTTCATATTCTCCACACTTGTGATAAGGGACTCCGACTCAATACGTTAGAGCAGCTTGAGATAATAAAAAATAACAATGGTCACTTAATTAACGAGCAAGTAAATGTATCTAATTCCGTTTTGCTACATGTGTTTGGAGGGGAGGGTATTGGTGGGAGTTGAACTATTTAAGATTGCTTGTATGGGTAGCGCGGCGCAGTACGATTTTTGTCGTGGAGCCTATCCTCCTGATGATGCTTCGGTTTCGGGGCGAAACGATCGTCGAGATTGTGGTGGTGGGTGTGTGTGCTGCTTTTGTGTGCGTTGTTGCTGGTGAATTGCGCTTTGGGGTGCATGTGGTGGCTGGTCCTGCATGTATAAGGTGCGTAGATTTTGCCTGCTTCATACACATTGGCTTTGCATGCATTCACTTAACCCGTGCGGATTATAGCAAAGTAGTTAGTTCTGTTATATTTTTATTTTTATTTTTATTTTTAATTTGAATTCTAATTTTAATTTTATGATTTTAATTTATTTTTCTAAATTTTTGTTCGGCCATATTTGCCTGTAATAAAGAATTATTATTATCAAATTGAATATAATAATTCGAATATGATGATGAATTGATTTCATTTCTGTATGATAATACAGAAATGAAATTAATTCATCATCTAAAACAAGTTAAGTTAAAACTGATTGTAAGGCAGTATAAGTGCTCTGCATGGGCTCAAAACTAGTAGGGCTGACCCGATAAAATAGCCGGTGTCTATACATTAACAAAAATTGGTTTTATTCTTCACTAAGCCACTGTTTGTTAGTATGTTTCATCTTTAGACATATATTGGATAGTGAAGAGGACAACCGCGCGTATCTGTTCAGAAATAACACTATCACATTGTTCCCTTTTCTTCAATTATGTCACCGTATTCACGCCACGTTGGCTTTGAAACAAAGAAAGTGAACTGCACGTCATACGCGTGTAACGCACAAAACAAACGTGACACACAGTTCTTTATTTTAACAAGCTTATTATTTTAGAAACATACGGCTCATATCGCGATAAAATCGAGTTACCTTTATATTTGGGATGTGACCCGTATGTTTATATGATAGTAAGTATATATCGCAATAGTTTATCACATATCCTAGGCGAATAATTACCGACTTTTATAAAAAGAATTATATTTTTTTAACTTCTATCTTGCAGTTAATTTCTGCTGCTACACAAATTTACGGAACTCTAAATTACATTTGTCTATTTGCAGTTCCGATATATTTTTCAGATATAATACAAATAGAAAAATAAACGGATTAAGTTCAATATTAAAAAATACAGGTAATACTGGAAAGATCAATCTTGAAATAATTGACATTTATATTTTTAGAATTACATATATATATTAGTACTGAAATTAAAAAAACAGTTTTTTTCCCATAAAATGAACGAATAATCTCTAAGAAACCTTTATTGTCCGCGAGAGTAAAAAGTAAATGAAATATATTGCAGACTAGTTTATTCTGACATCCAATCAGTACTACAAACTTACGCAAGCACATCGTTGACGCAAACACTACTATCGTAAATTAGAGAATTCCAGTTAACACACATCGTCTAGACATTGCGCTGTCATTTCCAATTAATTGTAGATTATAACAGACGTGAATACGATCGTTTATCAATCAAAATTTATATTTAGCCTGTGCATGCACATTTATCATCACACTGTAAATAGATGGACAGAGTTGAAATAGTAATAACATTCTGCTATTTATTGTTAAAGATACTAGGCTAGTGACTGTTAAATCTAACTGTATATTTAGATCTTTTTATTTGATACATTTTTATGTCTTATTTCTATATAGATCTTCATTGATACGTCTCGCGACCGCATTTGTTGTTACTTATTAAAAGGTCACGAGTTCAAGGGCAGATTTAAAATGCATGTCTTTATTTTTATATGAATTTTTCGGTTAAGATGAAGGTACCGTAAGAATCGTGTGTATTTTTGATGGAATTCTGGAATGTTTTATTTACCAAGCTAATTGACAAAAGCGTGTTGGATAATAACTCAAACTCTACTCTCCAAACGTAGAAAGTTAAAATTGCGCATGATGACCTGAAAAAGACACTATTAAAAATTAATTAAGATTTTTTGTAACTAAGATACCTAATCATGGAAATAAATGATAATTGATTTACGTATATGGTTTTTAGCGATCGTGGCCGTTCGAATAATATAAATCTCTAGCAATACTTGTATTGAGTCATAAATTCGTAGTTTCATTTTGTAATTATCATTTTTTATATTACCTTAGAGTGGGTATGGCCGTTATGCCCGCTATGCCCGTAATGTTCAAGCCGACTTAAGTTCATTTTAAATAAATAATTTTATATTAATTTATTCGTCACAATGTTGCGGCAACTGTAGTGTTAAAATATCCTCAATCGATTATATACATACTTAATAAACGATGGTATACAAACATCAATTGACCAAATTTTATTAAACAGGTTAGGCGTAAAACCATACTAGATACACACAAAAAGGCAGACAAGTACTTATTACAGTTTTTGAAGCAAGAATTTTTTATCCTTTATGTTAACTCTGCATATAAGCTTTATTTGTGTGTAAAAGAGGTATGCACAGAAACACGGACTTTCGTATTTATAATGTTAGTATGGATAAAGTAAAATTAAATGTTTTATATTTAATTAAGATTTGTAGTTGTCTTAACCAGACCGTGTGTCACAAACCTGTGCGACCGCCTCAAGCGGGCTGTTACGCAAACGACGCAAAATCGCAGACCGGTCGCGAAATAGAACGTGCTAGTCGGCATGTACGTGGAAATAAAATAGGAATGAGAAGGCAATGAAACAACCAGAGAAGGAACGTTTCTTGAGCCGCCTAAATAATTCCTTAGCAGTCTTTTGTCAAGTGGTAATAAGGTGCGAGCCTTCAATGGTTGGGTCAAGCCCTTGCTTATTTATACTTTTAGCATTCTAAGGTGGACTTAGGTTAAATTAGATACCTTTTTTTAGATTACCTAAATTAGATAAATTAGATCGTAAGGTCCAAAGCTGTTAACAGAATATCGTGTGCATCAAGCACGTAACATTATATACAGAAGTAATAATAAAATTATTTTGCTATAATCCGCGATACAGTAAATAGAAAATATATATAGTGCTAAATGTATAGTGGACTATCCGTTTATTCCATACCCGTTACATGCAGGATTCGTAAAAACACATGCACAAACCTCCACTACTGCCACCACAATACACAAGCTCTACACACATTCACTATCACAAACTCAACAGTCGTTTCGCCCCGTAACCGAAGCATCATGAGGAGATAGACTCCACGACAAAATCGCAAAGCGAAGCAATATCCAAACAAGCATTGTTATATAGTAATCTTTCTTAATTCTCGTTGCTCGTTTGTCTTCTGGATTATTCTACACACATATACAAATAATTTAAAAATATGTAGGTTATTCGCAGATCCGAAAAAAAAAACATCATCATCCTCCTGCCCTTATCGCACTCTTAAGTGTGGTCGGCACAACATGTTACAAACATGTTCTCACATGATTTGGCTACGTATTTTACGACCGGGCGCCTGCGTGACGTTAACTTACCATAGTCGCCTTTTACGACACCTCGGTTAGAAATGTGGGTGGTTTAATCTACGCAGCCGGATACCACACGGCACTTACCTTAGTCGCCTCACACGACACCTCGGTAAAAAGGAACCCTCCTTTTTACCGAGGTCTATTCTATTCTGCTGACTGAAAAAATTAAAAAAATAAATAAAAAATAAAAACATGTTGCGATAAGGCAAGAGAATGATAGAAACTATAACAGACTAACTAACTACTTTGCTATTCTCCTGATGATGTTTCGTCTTCGGGGCGAAACGATATTAGAGATTTTGGTGGTGATGTGTGTACTGCTTGTGTGCATTGTTGCTGGTGAAGGTGGGATGCATGTGGTGACTTGTCCTGCATGTGCAAGGTACGTGAATTTTGCATGCTTCATACACATTAGCGTTGCATGCATTCGCTTAACCCGCGTGCCGTGTGGTATCCGGCTGCATAGAATAGGCCACCCTCATTTCTTACCGAGGTGTCGTAAAAGGCGATTAAGGTAAGTTGACGTCAGGCAGGCGGCCGGTCGTAAAATACGTAGCCAAATCATGTGACAACATGTTTAAACATGTTGTGCCGACCCCACCTAGAGTGGGAAAAGGGCAGCATAAGCATTCGCTTAACCCGCGCATATATATAGCAAAGTAGTTCTGTTATAGTTTCTGTAATATGGAATGCCGCAAAATAACACCTGCTTTTATAAAGCAGGAGAATTATGTTCCCAACCACTATATAAGGTTAGACCCTCCTCTGTAGCGTGTAATATGGACAAAATAGCCAAAAATTCCTTAAAATGGAAACAGTAAATACAATTACCAGCAGGTTAAATCCAATGAACATTGTACAATGTTTCCTAAAGTGGGGCAGGGCGGTGATAAGTCCGAACGAGGCCACCACGCGGTTAATGCTCTTATCGGAGTTGTTCCTTTACCCTTGACGAGAGTTGGCTGATAGCTTTTATATAACTACTTGTTTGTTATATATAGTTACTAGCTGTGCCAGCAGCTTCACACGCGTGGAAATCAGCGTGTCACAATTTTTTTCTTTAATTCAAATTTTAAACATAAAAGTAGTTATTGTGAGTTAACCATAAGAGATAGAGACATTTTGTTGCAGACTTTTTTGTAGTAGTTTTATAGATCTACAATTTTCTAGTACATTACTTAAGCCTCTCTCTGCTGGTTTACGCAGCGCACGCGAGTAAAGCTCCCAGAAAGCAAGTTTTTTAACATTTACATAATACCGATATGTACTATTTACCTAAAACATCCAAAATCGTACAAAATCCGTTCATTAGATTTTGAGAAAATCGATTATTTACAGACAGACAGCTTTTTGGGACTTTGTTTTATAATAAGTATAGATAGATGTCCCTGGAGTCCGCCGTGTGGTATCCGGCTGAGTAGAATAGACCACCTTTATGTTTTATGGAGGAGTTGTAAAATGCGACTAAGATAAGTTGACGTCAGGCATACGGCCGGTCGTAAAATACTTAGCAAAATCATGTAACAACATGCTTAGAACATCTGCCGACCCTACTCAGAGTGGGATAACGATAGGAGAATGATGAATGTTAAACAGTGTTTTATTATTATAATCGATTCTTATAGTAGTTTATGATACTATTGCATAATAAGGGTTCTTATAAGACGAGTGTGGTTTAAAAAAACGAGCCGCAGGCGAGTTTTTTTATAGTATCACACGAGTGTTATAAGACCAAGTTATGTACAGTATCATATACTACTTTATCTACTCTCATACTATAATACGTAAAACGTACGTTTCCATTCCATGAACTCGTGGTAACATTTAATATAGTTGCTCCTAGATTTCGTCGGCAACAGGTTCACGGTCATGTTTGACGCAGCTTTCAGAATATCTGGTGGTGTACAATCACCACTATCCCCGCTCTCAGACATGTTTTTACACAAAAACTTATTTTTTTACAAACAAAACTAAACTTCGTTGAAATATTGAAAAGATTTTTTAAATGTCATATATTGGCGCCAAGGCGCAAACATCGATTGCGCATGCGTGTTGCGTGTTAATGTTTGTCATAAGAATTTTGTTTTCAGTTTTATAATCTTTGTATTATAGTATCAGATTATAGTATCAGAATAGATAAATAAATTATAAATCGATTTTTAACAAATAAATTATATTATATACCCTCTTTTTTGCTCTCTTTTTCTCTTGTTTGTTAGTTGGTTAATTAGTTGAGTATTTATTTATCGATTTCCACTCCAATAGGATGCATCCCACGGAACCGATGTTTTTTTAAATTAACTGCTTTAAAATCGATTTATTAAACACTCCTCCCGGAGATGAAATTTTATTAGGAGTGCTAGATTCTAAGTCGTTAACGGGTGGCGTTGTGTCTAACATATAAAGAAAAGAGAGTATAACATACGATAATTAAACTCTATATTATATACTTAACAACTAGAAGTAATTTTCAATTTTAAATTGAATTTTTTTTAATTAAATTCCATTAAATTATAATTTTTAATTTTTAAAAGGAAGCTGATAAGGAAAGCTCTTTATACTATTGAGGAATATAGATAATAAAAATGCTTGGATCTGTTATCCTCAATTCTTTACAAGATTCATTACTAAATGTAACTAGTTATAAAAATTATATTTTGAAGAGCAACCGCCTTGCTGGCTCTTCTCGGTAGGAACTGCTTTGCGAACCAGCAGTAGAGTTCGCGATTAAAAAGCAATTGTTTACAAGGTTATTTAAATAAAGAATAATTTTTCTTTCAGCTGATTAAAAAATGAAACAGAACTTGTACGTACTTAAAACATTTGCGATATTTCCTTTCCGGCTCTGGAAGTCTAAAAAATAATTGGTGATATCAAATGACGCTACGCCACATCTGTAGGGTCCTTTATTTTCATTGTACCAACGAAACAGGTTGTAAAAAATGTTTTATACTCAAAATCTCTAGCCAGCACTTCTTCTAATGTGCCGTCGAGGTAAGCAGGGACTTGTAGGGTCGTAAGTAATAGCCGAAAAACTCTCCAAAATGATACACCCGCCCCACAGAGGGCAATTTATTTTACTTAACTTTTCTAGACACTAACCCGACGTTATTAATGATAGGACTTCGTAGAAGCACGTATTCCTGTGCTTTATAGTTTTTTTTTTATATATAAATAATGTTATGAAGAATGATTTATCTTTTGGAGACCATTAATTCAGGAAATGGGAGAAATAAATGTCGGCCATTTGCCAGAAAAATGACAGGAGTCAGAAAGTAACTTATGCCAGTACATTTGTATTTTGTGTCGTTATGTGAACTCGGCTTTGCTTGATGTGATTGCGTCATTGATTTAGAACTCTGGGATTACTCTCGACCTATGTATGAGACAACGTGTCCCGAAAGTCTCAACTTCGATTCTAGAGATGAATCGGTGTTATAATATTCATAAATAAAAATTCAATGCTTTATTTTGTGATTGTTAACTATTTTTAAATTATTTATAGAATTAAGTAGGCGTTACTTTGAGAAGGTCCATACTGCAAAAAGTAATACAAATATTATTTTACGATTTTTGTTCGTGTATTTTGTTGGTGGAGTCTATCTCCTGGCGATGGTTACGGGGTGAAACGATTGTTAAGACTATGGTGGTGGATGTGTGCAGTGCTTGTGTATTGTTGTGCTATTGGTGGGGCATGAAGTTTTAACGAATTCTGCATGTACCAGGTATGAGAACGGATAGTACACTATAAATTTAGCATTAATTATATTTTCTTTCTCGCGGATAATAGCAAAATAATATTTTCATTACTATTTGTATTTTGAAAATCCTATGCTGAAGCTAGATTTTTCACATTTTCCGTCCTGGAAATTCCATCTGGAAAATGCGGATTGGTAGTTTGATTACACATATCCCCAGAATTCTCTAGAGATATGCAGGTTTCCTCAAGATGTTATCCTTCACCGAAATTCGTGTGATAAATTGCAATTGTCAATTAGAGACATAAGTTTTAAGATAACACCTCACTGGTAAGACTAAGGGTTTGAACCCGTGGCCCTCTCGTAAGAGTCGCACGGTTTATCACAGCACGTACTCGTATTATATGTCATCATTCATCTTTCTCCTGCCTTTATCCCACTCTAAGTGGGGTCGGCACAACATGTTAACATGTAAGATGATTTGGGTAAATGTATTATGACCGGTCGCCTACCTGGCGTCAACTTACCTTAGTCGCCTTTTACGACACCTCGGTAAGAAATCCCCATTTGTATTAATTGTGTTATACGCCTTAATTGTATAGTATAAAATATTTTCAGTTATATCCCACCTGGAGCAAAATCTATTAGACAGTGTTAATAAAGTCGCGTACGAGGTTCACAAGATAAATGATTGAGTGAAATTGAGTTCGCGTAACCGTTGGATTTTAATTTATATGTTAATATCTCTATTATTAGGCTTCAGCGCAATGATAAACCACGTACACCGTGTATAAAGAATATTATTTTAACACATACTATTAGTATCAACTGTTGTATGTTTTTTTGTATGTAACTGATTCCTTTGGACTCAACTTTGAAAACCGACGGAGATATTTTATTTAACTTATCATGAACTCGTAACTGTGCAATGCTTTGATTTTTTTAAATTAAATTTTTGAGGTTTTTACTGTGAAAGTGGGGGCAAGTCCAGTTTTAGTTATTTCGAGATATTTAAGATTTGCAGTTCAATAACTTCAAAAACATTGGTTGGTATTAATAGAATTTGTATTTGTTGTATTTTGTGGTGTTAGATAATATAAGTTTTTAATCCAATATTATTCAAAGTGCGGGCAAAAAAAAAAAATTTATGCGAGTTTATAATTTATTTATATTTTTTTACAGCGAGGACTTGCCTCGCTGTAAAAATTAACGAATTATGAAATCAAATGAAGACCAGGCTCTTCGAACAGTGCGTGTTGCCAGTGATGACCTAGGGATCCGAAAAGTGGTCGCTCACTATGGGCTTTATAAGAAATCTCAGAGTCGCTCAGCGGGCGATGGAGCGAGCTAGCTCGGAGTGTCTCTACGAGATCAAATCAGGAATGACGAGATCCGTAGAATGACTAGAGTCACCGACATAGCTCAGCTTGTGGCGAAGCTGAAGTGGCGATGGGTGGGGCACATAGTGCGGAGAACCGATAGGCGCTGGGGTCTTAAAATGCTCGAATGGCGACCCCGCACCGGAAAGCACAGCGTCGGTAGACCACCTACGAGGTGGACAGACGACTTCAAAAAGGTCGCAGGGAGCCACTGGATCCAGGCGGCGCAAGATCGTGTAATGTGGTGATCCCATGAAGAGGCCTATGTCCAGCAGTGGGCGTTCATCGGCTGACGACGTAATTAAATCGTTGATTTAAATGTATAATGTTTTATTCATACAACTCCGCCGTATGATATCAGAGTAATAATGATGTTTCATTCATACGACTAGACGACTAAACTAGACTAGACTTTTTAACAACAAAATACTGTTTAAATGAATATAAATATTTATTTCATTGATCAAATCTAAGAGAACAGCTTTTAAATATTACAGTATAAAATATAACATAACAAAAAACCGAAATACCTACCGAATACACTTTCAGATGCATGAGAGTTATAATAATATTTGACTGGCCCGTTGGCGCAATGGATAGTACCCTGTTTTCAGCTCCGCGGGTCTGGTTCGATTCCCGCCGAGATCCAACATTTTCTATAAACAAATTGTTGGTTCTTCGAGCCTGGGTGTAAATTTGTGTTTAAGTATGTATTTAAAATTATATATGTAGTATATTGTTGTCCGTCACCCATAGCACAAGCATTAAGTTACTTACTTTGAGGATTGACAACCGTGTGTGTAAGTGTCCCTTATATTTATCTATTTATTATAATAATTGTTATTGTTTTGTGAATAATATTAATAATTTTGTAAATGATTACTATAAATTAATTCATCATCCTCCAGCTCTTAACCCAATCTAGGTGGGTTCAGCACAACATGTCACATGTTGTCAAATGATTCGGCTACGTATTTTACGACCGGCCGTCTGCCTGGCGTCAACTTACCTTAGTCGTATTTTACGACCCGTCGGTAAGAAAGAGGGTGGTCAAATTAATAATCATTATAAATTAATAATACTATTGTAAATAATAACTGAATTCGGTTCCAGCAATTTTTTCTTTTTACAAAATATACCAAAATTAGTTATTAATTTTCAAATAAGAATGAACTTTTTTTGTACACTGAGCTTATAAACTATATTTATTAATATTGTTTTTTGTATTAAATTAGTTTATTACAAATATGTACAAGTTATATCTATCTTAAATTACTTACACTCTTCTACTGTACAAATCATGTCCACGTGGAATGGTCCCAAGAATGCTGGTAGCGTTTCCACGTTGAATCGCTAAGCTGATTCTTTGTTCGAAAAAAGAGAAATAGGTAATTTGTAGGTTAAATATTACAATTTATGCACGTTTTTTGGTGAAGGAAATCTACAAATTTCCAGGGAATGATAGGAATCTTTGCAAAATCCTAATTTGCAATCGCAATTTGTCCCGCATGGCCGGTGCAATTTGCCTTTAAGCCGACGATGCTCTAATGAACATTTCACTAATAGTTAATTATATGTGCTAGTTGACCCAAAAGATCACTGGACTTATCGGATTTAATGGTACGATAGAATCAAAACTGCGGTCAACAAGCCTGGCGATAATCATTTGTAATAATTTTTAGGCTTTGCAGTTTTGTCGTGAGGTTTAAACTCCTTATGATGCTTTGGTTACAGGATGAAACGATTGTTGAGATTGTGGTAGTGAATATGTGCTATTAGTGTAGTGCTGTGTTAGCGGTGCTGCTTTATAGTGTACTCAGTTAAATCCTGCATGCATAAATTATCCCAAATCGTGGATTATAACAAAGTATCACAACTTTAGTCTCACGATTGTTTTCACTTAGGTTTTTAGATCATGTATGTCTAATATTGAACATCAAACAAAAAATAACTTTTTACCAAAACTAATAGCTTAATTCAGACTATTATTCGTTATCTTGTTATCGTTGTTATTTAAAACAGCCAAAACGCAATACAAAATCATAATCCCCTCGTCTTTCTGGATTCTTTTGTAATCCCAGTTAGTCTACTTTTTGATAAATCTAATCCGGATCGATCCGGTCCGAGCCGGTTTAAGCCGGTACAATCTAGTTTCGTGGAGTGTCTCTTTGATATTGACTGCCTCGGATTGAATCCTGCATGTTGCATTGTGAACGCCGCTGTATTAACTAAGTGGATGACCCATTATAGGATACGATGATATTACGACACGGATTCAACATGTAATATCGATTGCGTCTCTTGTAATGAAAATTATATTTTTGCTTCTTCAATCTATGAACAACTTCTAGAAAATTCCACACCACAGTCTATTGCCACTTTGGATCCAGAGGCTTTTTCAGAAATTTCTTGTTCTATTATCATTCTTTCGTAAAAAGATGTTAAAATATTGTTCAGTGATAGACTACTTTTAACTTTATTACGTGAAATGCATGCATCGTCAGGTCCAGAAACAACTGATTCGATAAGTGAACATTTTATATTTTTTTGCATGTTTTAAATATAACTTTTAATATATCAATCAATAATATAAAAAAAAAACATTGTCGCTGTCAATATCTTATTGTGTTAGAAAATTGCTTCTTATTTATTGAATAAGTCTAAAGGAAAAGTATCATTGTTTTATTCAGAAGTGGGATGGAGGCCTTAACCCACACAAAAAATGAAAAAAGAAGTATCGTCGTTATAATATTTAACGTGATATCATATTTTCAACTTTTGAGTTCAAAATAGTCTTTATTCAAAGTAAACTTTTAAACAAGTGCTTTTGAATCGTCAACTCTACTGCTGGTTCGGAATATTGCTGCTACCGAGAAGAGCCAGTAAGGAAAACGGCGATTGCTGATTTCAAAATATAATTCTTATAACTAGTTGCATTTCAGCATTGATATCTGGTGCAAGGTCGAAAAGTAGCTGAATCATCGCATTCATGTGATCAATGTAATCCCCAATATTACAGAAGTTGTTTACATTCTAGTTGTAACCCCGACTAGATTTGTATCGACTTAAGTGTTAAAATACCCTCAGTTATGCAATTCTTAATCTCCAGTTGTTGGAGCCGTAGTTTTACATTTAGATTAAGTAGTTCGTTGTTGTCTTTATATAAAATGATGTGCATTCTGTGACACCTAAAGGCAGTGCATTTAATGCCTTTTGTTGTGAGTCTACTTTAATATAATGTTTGAATACTTTACTGGTTAAAACTGATACAAAAATGATGAACTGGTACAAAAACTGGTTGTTCCATAAAAAAAAAATATGTATTTGCTTTTTCCGAAAGAAAATCGTTTTCACTATATTTTAGCACGGTGTAAAAATTCAAATCGTGACAAATTTCATTCCAGTGGATTAGTCGCGAAAGCGTAATAAACAGACAGACTTTCGTATTTGTAATATTAGTAGGAATTTTAATAGTTATTGATTATATGTATATCATTAGACGCACATGAGAAATTTCTTTTCACGTGTATAACAGAATATACATTTGACGATTAGCTTAAATTACGAGACCCACTTGAGTGTCGAAGTGACTTGAATTTGGTGGTATTGTTGGGCGTTTGTATGCATCGATGAATACACTCAGTCACTGAGAGAAATGCTCGACAAATGCCTATGAGTTGCTCGGATTACGTAAACAAAGCAACTAAGTGACATTAATATCCAAAGAGGATAGATTACAATAGGTAGGAGTCGTAGACAGGCCAGTAAATGAGAGTGTCACAAAAAAAATGAGAGGAAAGATTTTCATCTTTAATCTCCGATCCTTATACAAAAGTCTTCTGCCCTTATCCCCTTCTAAGTGGGGTCGGCACAACATGTTACAAACATGTTGTTACATTATTAAGCTGCGTATTTTACGACCAACCGCCTGCCTGACGTCAACTTACCTTAGTTGTATTTTATGACACCTCGCTAAGAAATAAGGGTGGTCTATTCTACTCAGCTGGATACCGATCCTTATACATAAGTAATGAAAATATTATTTTGCTATAATCCGCGATAGCAGAAATTATATGTAATTATAAATTTAGATTGTACTATCCTTTCTCATATCTGATACATTCAGAATTCGTATAAACTCATGCACTTTCTGCCACTAATAACAAAACAATACACAAGTATTGCACACATTCATCATCAAAACCTCCCAACCAAACCCCGCAACCAAAGCATCATTAGAAAATAGACTCCACGACAAAATCTCAAAGCTCATCACCCAAGTAAGCATAATTATATAGTGATTGATTCAACCTCCACCAGTTATTTTGCCTCCGAACACGTGATACACTAGATACATATCAAATAACATTCAAACAGTCGGTATTAAATATTCATTTCAATTCGTAACTGTGCTTATATAAATAGAACTTCAATCAAAGATATACCCATCTAGCCTAGAATCTCTTAGAACGTAGTTAATTAAAGCACTTTGGAACTCGAATTTACTATCTACATAACGGGTATTGAATACTGAAGTTATTGAAGTAAACGCCGAAATCCATATTCCAACTGCACATATCAAAATATCTAAGCATTTCACAAATCGAGTATACCGTTTACATAGAATTCCAATCAAATGGTAAGCGTCCTCAACGATACGTAGACGAATTTCTGAGCTATACCGATTTGTGAGGCACTGCATCTAAGTGGGTTAACTATTCATTGCAGAATCCAGCATGTTCAGGTTTGACTTTAATTTAATATTGCTTTCTGTGCGAAGTGTTTAAAATAAAATATTGTTGAATAAATAAATGAAATGACAATTACCGCATCTCAGAGGAAACAAATGCAGTGTGGTATCTGGCTGAGTAGAATAGACCACCCTCATTTCTTACCGAGGTGTCGTAAAAGGCGACTAAGGTAATTTCAAGTCAGCCAGGCGGCCAGCCGTAAAATACGTAGCCAAATCATATGACAACATGTTTGTAACATGGGATAAGGGCAGAAGGATGATCATAACTCATATAAATTACTTAACTGTAATATAGTAATGTAACTGTAATATAATATATAATATTTAAAACGCAAATACGCGCCAAATAAGAAACTAGATTAATATTAATAGATGATACAAAACTTACAAGTAACTTGAAATGTCTGAAGCATTAGGTATTGAATTAAAAAAAAAATACTTTTGTATATTGGATCTCAGCAAAGTAACGCCTAATTCTTTAAATTATGTAACATTATATTTAATACATATTTGAAAGCTTCTGATAATACTTATCCAACATCAATATTTGGTACGCTTTAAAGTAGACGGTGTACACGGGAATCTAAGATGCTTCAGTAAACTAAATTTCTCCAAGAAATTCCTTAGTAGGTACCGTCTTTGATTGAAATTCTTGTAGGCTAGAATCGAGTTTTGCGTTACGCAAACAGCCTCATACATTTACGTGTAGGTATTTGATCTTTATCTAATTATATCCATGTCGTTAAGTTGATTTGAAATTAACTCAATTTCAAATCTTAGTTCAATTTAGTTTCTACAAATACTTTTGAATCGTCAAGAATCAATATGAATAATAAAGCTACCACTGTTGTTCTTACCGAGAAGAACTGTAAAGAAACTCGTCGGTCAATCTTTTAACCATTTATTTCCATTATTAAACTGCAGTATTTACGAAGCGGAAAAGATTTTCAAGTCCAGGGATTATATCATTGATATTCTCTTCAAATATATATACACGTTCCTTACACTTAATTTCAACCTCTATCAATGCTAATAAGCATTCCCGCACTTTGCATTTGAAGCATTTCGCGATTAGAAATTTAGGGATTATTTGAAGATTCATCAGCGTTCTAGATAGAAGTACATTTTGCATGTTTGCTTAACATTAATTGCACCGTGCTTGATTAACTAATTCAAGACCATTTGGTTTGTACCGTTGGTGCCATGTTCATTACAAAATGATAATTAGTATAATGATAACATATGTATGTATTATAATATAATAAGTATAATATAATTCTTATACATTATGCCGTGTGGTATCCGGCTGACTAGAATAGAACACCCTCTTTTCTTACCGAGGTGTCGTAAAAGGCGACTAAAGTAAGATACGTCAGGCTGGCGGCCGGTCGAAAAATACGTAGCCAAATTATGCGCCAACATGTTTATAACACATTGTGCCGACCAACTTACAGTGGGAAACGGGCAGGAGGATGATGATAATTCTTATACATTACTCAACTGTAATATAAATAATATTTAAAATCTAAATACGCGCGGACAAGTTACTTGAAATGTCTGAAGCATTAGGTATTGAATTAAAAAAAAATAAAAGAACGACTATCTTGTTGCTTTTTTCCTGTAACTTTCATTTTTTATTACTTTTATATTATGTTTCTTCGCTAAGTAACGCCTCATAACATAAATTATAAGTATTTCTTTTAATGACTTGTTAGTTTATTCCGACTACGCTTCATAGTGAGCTCTCCGCTTACTTAAGAGATCACCACAATTAGCAAGTTTTATCATCATAAATAAGAACAGTCTTATCCCACTCTAAATGAGGTTGGAACAATTTATTTTCATCTTCCATTCTCACCTATCATTCGTCAACTCTGGCGCTACTCGAAACAGTAAAAGAACGATTATCTTGTTACTTTTTTTCTATTAACTTTCTTTTTTTTATTACTTCTTTATTAAGTTTCTTCAAAAAGTAACGCCTCATTCCATAAGATAACAGTATTTCTTTTAATGGTAAGTCTATTCGGACTACGCTTTCTTGTAAGGTCTCCGCTTACTTAAAGAGTTGACCACATATAGCAAGTTTTATAATAATATAATAAATAAATAAATATAATATAATAATATAATGTATGTTTTCTTTAACTAAGAATGTGTAGAGTTGGATTTGGTATTGTAAAATTATGGGTTTTACCTAAATGAAAATTTACTATTATTATTTCACTCATTTATTTATATACAAATTGAATTACATTTTTAAATATTTTCGAAAACATTTAAAAATATAAAAAAAAATTGCCATCCCCGGAGAGCGGAGAGAGGACCCAAGCTCCCGGTGGCTAGGGTTTCAGAGTGATGAACCTCCTCACTATCCGTGCCGTCTCAAGCAACACTGCCTTCTGTATCCTGCGCTTGATCCAGCAACTAAGCGAGAGCCTCTTGAGATGTTGGTCGAGGCTCTTCGCGATAAGACCATTAACCGATACAACTATTATTATTATTATTATT
The DNA here is from genome assembly GCA_947086505.1 of Morpho deidamia. Taxonomy (NCBI): domain Eukaryota; kingdom Metazoa; phylum Arthropoda; class Insecta; order Lepidoptera; family Nymphalidae; genus Morpho; species Morpho deidamia. The sequence continues at coordinate 11,103,219 of CAMTZC010000009.1, forward strand.
ATTATATTATTGTAATCATTCTCCTTTCCTTATCCCACTCTAAATGGGGTCGGCACTACGGTATACTTTTCTTATATATAAAAATGAATGATTGTATGTCAGTCCTTTAAAGACTCTGAAACCGATTTTACTGAAATTTTCAGATAATCTATAGATTGACCTAACCGATGTTCCTTTACAGTTTGGCGATGATCGGAACAATTTTTTAAGTCATACTGAGCTGCAGAAACGCGTGTAGTACTTGTAGTCTATAAATATGTTTGTGCCTACTCATATAATAACCATTTGTACATCCTTTTTCCGTGGCACGTATTAGCCGTTTTAACAATTCGTCCGTATATATATTTTAAGCACGTCTATCGGGTCATCATACTCGATCACACTGTAATTTAGATTATTATCACAGACACTGTCTATGATGTAATTTCCTATTATAGATATTTTGTCAGTGACTGTTAGCATAACGAGAGGATGTTGTAGACAGACGCTATAAATAAACGATAGGCAAGGTAGTTTTAAGAATTTATAGAATTAGACGTTACTTGCTAAAATAATTAAAAATTAATGAATTATTTTGATTAACAATCATGAAAGATAGAAAATGCCGTGTGGTATTTGGCAGAGTATAAAGACCACCCTCATTTCTTACCGAGGTGTCAAAAAGCGACTAAGGTAAGTCGACCCGCCGTGTGGTATCCGGTTGAGTAGTGAACACCCTATTTTTACCGAGGGGTCGTAAAATACGACTAAAGTAAGTTGACGTCAGGTAGGCGGCTGGTCATAAAATGCGTAGGCAAATCATGTGACAACATGTTCGTAACACGTTGTGCCGAGCCCACTTACGGTGGGATAAGGGCAAGAGGATGATGAATCATGTAAGATAAAAAGAGATATTGTATCATAAAAAAGTTAACGATTTAGTTAGTGTAGGAGATATGGTATCATAAGATAGTTAATATTTGTGTTTGCGTGTACGAGTTATTGTATCATAAGAAGGCTGGCGATTTAGTTAGTGTATATGAAATATTTTTTTCATAAGACAGCCAACGATTTTGATAGCTTGTTTGATAGTTTATTGTCATGTATTGTTGAGAAGATTATACCGCCGTCTAACCTCCTAGGTTAGTGTGATCTATCATAGACTACATCAAACATCTATAAAAAGCCATAGCAAATAAAACAACAGGCTAAATACGGCGATGTTGTCAACAGGCTATAAATTGGAACATTTCGAATTTTGCGCCAAATTAACCGCCTCGGAATCCAATATCGCTCGAGATGCATAAAAGCAGTTTACGAGCGCATTAACGTTGCCTAGACCGGATACGGAAACGTAAACATTACGTACGTAAGTCAATAACGGTATGTGTTAAAATAAAATTTCACATTTTTAATGTTGGGTAAATACGTGTATTAAAATATGGTTAAATTGACAAGTAATATATTTATTTTGAAAAAATGCAGTCCTTAGTTGAAACACTTATGTTGGTAGACGCAGTCAAATCAAAATCAAAATAATTTATATCCAAATATTTTATAAAAGCTGGTGTTACTTTGCGGAATTCCATATTACAGAAACTATAACAGAACTTGAAGTGTTCTAGAGAATCCTGGGGATATGTGAAACCTATCAATACGCATTGGAACAGCGTGGTAGGTCTTAGATCCAACCCTTCTCTGTAGAAACGGAGGGAGGAGGTCTATGACTAGTAGTGAGATTGTAACAGGCTTTATACAAGCAGGCGCCACTTTGCGAAATTCCATATTACAGAAACTATAACAGAACTACTTTGCTATAATCCGCGCGGGGTAAGCGAATGCATGAAGAGCTAATGGGTACGAAAAAGGCAAAATTCACGTACCTCGCACATGCAGGACAAGTCACCACATGCATCCCATGACGCCTTTACCAGCAACAATGCCTACAAGCAATATGTATGCGAATTTTGCCTGCTTCATACACTATTGGTCCTGCGTGTAATGGGTAATAGACAGACACACAGACAGATAATCTGAATTGAAAAAAAAATGGGACACATACGGTCGTCAATCCCCAAAGTAATACTTAAAACTTATGTTACGAGTGACAACCAACTGTTAAATATAAACATATATAATTTTATAATAAATACTTAAATACGTCTGGATTCGAAGAAAATATAAATTAATTTATAAAATAAATTAGGCCTTCTGCGGGAATCGAACCACTGCCTTTAGCGTCAACCGGCCTGTCAGAAAGATCAACATACTTTTTATTTGTATTTATTTGCTCCAGGTCATAAATTATTTAGAAGCTTACGGAAAGTTTCATCGAAACAAAATTTTATTAAGAATTATATTTTATTGGCATTGAGAAAACAAAAACATTTAATAACAGCAATGGAAATTGAATAAGAAACAATTAATTTGATGGAGTTGAAATGATAATAATATTTTCAAAAGAGAACCTGAAATATCGGAAAACGGAGTCTTTATGAATGAAAAAACAAATTTTTATTTTAAAATATTAATTAATCACTTAATGGCTTTACATGTAATTTTTTTAATTTATAGGATTACTAGGTTTTGCCCGCGGCTACTCTCGCGTGGAATTTGGTATGTCACATTAAGTTTCGTGGCAGATCATCTTAAATTAAATATTTTTTTTGCTTAATATTAAAAAATATATATTTATTAAGTCACTCGTACATCCAAAATTTTAGATGTCTAACTTCGAAACAAAAGGATTGCATACAATTTTCAGCCAGTCAATTATGGGAATCTGTTTAACCTAGCAATCCACATTGGAGCAGCGAAATGAGTCTGAAACCAGTCCAACCCATCTCTCCAAAATATGGATAGAGGAGGCCTATGCCCAGTGGTAGAATACTAACAGACCATTACTTTTTATTCTTGTATATAGTAATATATATAAGATTTGCTCGTTTGAAGGTATAATAGATAAAATTTGTCGTATACAAAGTGACAAACCGATGTTACAAAACTGCTAGATCTTACAAAACATTACTTATCCAAACGTAAATCTATACCCACGTGTAAAATTCGCTTCCTGGACAAGCCTTTAAGAATGAGTGGTAACACAAATAGCGTGAATTTGTGTTCATAGTTGTTGGAATGAGCGATAGACTTTTACCCGCGAGAGGATTTTTATCGCGCGTAAAAATTACGTCGAATTAAAACAATTGGGTATCCAGGTATCTGTTCACACGACAGCGTATTTAAATCGCGATGTATTTTATAGTGCAGTGTTCCATTTTAGTTGTTAGGGCGAGGGCGTTAAGCAGAATATACCATACGAAACTTCTTATAACGCCTATTGTGAAATTTTAACGCGACGTAATTTTAACGTCCGTGCTAACGAGGGTTACTCCTAAATTATTGTAATCGCGACGTTTACTAAGTGTTACTAACGATTATTTCATTCAATTACCAGCACACTATTTAGCCGAGTGGTATCCGGCAGAACAGAATAGACCACCTTCCTTTCTTGCCGAAGTGTCGTAAGAGGCGACTAAGGTATATGCCGTATGGTATCCGGCTGCAGAGAATAGACCACCCTCATATCTTACCGAGGTGTCGTAAAAGGCGCCTAAGATAAGTTGCGACGTCAGGTAGGCGACCGATCATAAAATACGTAGTCAAATCATATGATAACATGTTTGTAGCATGTTGTCCCGACCCCACTTGGAGTGGGATAAGGGCAGGAGAATGATACCAGCACCCTATTGATTGACTTCGTTAGCTCATTGACAATATTCACTGAATTGAATGTACAATAATTATATAATAAAATATATCAATTTCGTATTTTAACAATTTACAAAATACTGATATAAAGCATCTTAATTGTGCGATTATATTTGAGTGTTGATTTGTCTTTTTCACATGATGTATTCATGTGACCTTAGGCCCGTTCAATTCTCAGATCAATATAAAGTCGTATGACAGATCATACCACCTTAACACTAATATAAAGTGGTATGACAGATCATATCACTTTATATTACTCGTTACATTTGGTGGTATCGTCTGAATTAATTTAAATTTAACTGAACTCATGGGACGCAGACACACACAGTTAGTTACTTTTAGGACAGACTTAATATTTGTGTTATGGGTAAATATATATAATTTGAAATACATATTTAAATAAATATATACACCCAGTCTCGAAGAACCAACAAATTGTTTATGGTAAATGTTAGACATCGGCGGCAATCGAACCCGCGATCCTGAAGGTGCTGAGCTGAAGGCAGCGTCACTTCAAACTGCGCCAACGGGCCATCGTCAACAAAGTTATCATTATGAATTGAAATACATTTATTTCAGGTTATTGAATTTCAATCTGTAACTTTGAAACGGAAATGAAATAAACATCAATCAGAGTTACGATCTATACACGTTTAGTGTATCAAAAGAGTCGAAGAAATCAATGGTTACGATTTATATTGCTTTTTTTTTCGAACTGACTGTATGCTGTTAGCCCTAATGGATTTTACAGCGTCACCGGGCGGGACGGGCGAGCGCAGAAGCATCGTCAAAGTTGCGAAATGCAGAGAGTGGAGCGCAGAAGCTCTACTAGCGTCGTCCTAAGGGTGCCTCCTGTGAGGCCGGAGATTTATATTGAAGTATACTCTCTCTTGGTAGATTACACGTAATCTCCAGAATTCTCTAGTGATATGCAGGTTTCCTCACGATGTTTTCCTTCACCGAAAAGTGTGTGAAAAACTCATTAGTGCCAGCCAGGGTTTAAGCTCCTGTTCCCCTCGAAAGAGTCGCATGATCCCGCCGCTGGGCTATCACAGCTGCAACCAAGCCGCAATGGATCGGCGTGGTAGATCATAGCTCCAACCCTTCTCTCCAGAAACCGAGAGAGGGGGCCTATTCCCAGCAGTGGGATTGTAACAGGCCGCTACCTTACCTTACCTTATACTCTCTCTCTTTGCGGTAGGAGCGAAAATATGGCGGTACGGCTCACGTCATATCTGTTTCATTTTAACGGTAGGTAAGCATCGCTTGGGCCGCGCGGTTGTTGCTGACAGTTATGACGTTCAAAAGTCGTAGCTCGCTTTAGCTTTAAGCTTGGCTAGCAGGGAATACGGCGACGTCTTACATATTAAAATAGACGTATTTTAGAAATGATTATCATCTACCGCCATCACTAAGGCCCTACCTTTACCGGAATATTGCACAACCGGTCCAGAACCAGTTCACAATTATTATCATGGTATCTAAGTAATTACGTAACTGGCGCAGAATAAATTGTGAGCTTTTCAGGTAAAGGGCTAATAAGGAATTATTTGATATATAATATATCAAATTATATAATTTATAGAATTAGTGTGTTAGTGTGTTTAGTGTTACTTTGAGGAAATCCATAAAGATATTATCATTACTTTTATGTTAAATTACATTAAAAACATACTTAGATCTGTCCGTTGCATACTTGGCGTTGCATAAGTACGCATTCATATTGGCGAACTGATGAGGCTTTGGCGACCGACTAATGGTTTTTATTTTCGTTTGTTATGTGCTGAAATTCATTTGTTAGTAGCATCACTTGCCAGTCAGAGAATACTTATTACACGATAGGCCTAAGCATTGTGATTTTTTCGTAGAGTCTATCTCCTGATGATGCTTCGGTTTCGGGCAAAACTATTGTTGACATTGTGGTGGTGAATGTTTGCAAAGCCAATAGTGTAGTGCGGTGTTGCCGATGCTGTTTTATTGTGGATGGATTATAACAAAATATAATCATAACTTTTGTAATATGGCGTTATTTCCCTCTTGCAACAATATCGTTGTTTTATTTTAATTATATTCATTATTCCGTCTCGTAGAATTACGTCAGAAGCATTATAATACTAGCACACTTTACAGTGAACTGTAATAGCTTTAATAGCAGAGCGGTAGTGTGTATGTGTGTACTGTGTAGTATGCAATTGAGCTCAGTGGCAATGATCGCGGACTGGCCACGCTGTGGGGTCAATAATCTTATAGAATATTATACCAGACGGCTCAACTCTTAACGAACATATTGCTGGATGAAATCGCTTATTAAACAGTCGTTTTTAAATGGGCGATCGGTTTAAACTTTGCTAAGACTAAGGAATTTGTGTATGTTTATATCAAACAATCCACACGCATCGAAACACACACACACACACTACTATATCAACATATTTTATATTATCTATAAAGTTTTTATTTTGCAATTGTTTTTGCATGCAGACCTATAAGTCTGAAATATCTTCGGACACTCTCAAATTGAAGCTCAATCAAAGTATCAAATCTTGTTTTTGTGATTTTTAAATGGATTTATCGTCCTCTGGTTATTTTAATAGAAGAATGAAAGTCAAATATATCAGACACTATAACAACTACCTTGCTGTTATCCGCACGGGTTAAGCGAACACATACAAAGCTAATGTGTATGAAGCAGGCAAAATCCACTTACCTTACACATGCAGGCTGTGTCACCACATGCATCCCAAGACGCCTCCACCAGCTACAATGCACACAAGCAGTACGCACAACTACCACCAAAATCGCGACGATCGTTCGACGATCAAATATATCTTAAGAACACTGGTTTTAGAGCAGTTTGCTGTCAAAGTACTCTATAGTCAGCCATATTAACTAAATTTTCATTGTGGAGAACAAAAAAATGAATATAAAATTGAGCTAAAAAACCATAAAAAGAGCTGAATGCAGAAGAAATCTGATTCAAACTCTATTTATGTCACATTACCAGTCAATTTTTTTTTTCATTTAACTTTTTATTTTTCTACTCCTAGAAATTTCAGATGTTTCTAAGCATCTAAATTGATTTAAATCACCTAATAATTAGTGTCCGGCAGATTTTAAATCGACCGATAATATTTAAAATAACTGATTGAATTGAGGTTCTGCTGGTACACGCGTTTAATATACATTGCGCTTGGTGTTAAATATGACCCCTCCCGGTGTGTAAGACCGGGCGATATCAATAATACCTGAATTACGGTGATATTTTTCGGTTATCTGCTATTTTTTTCGAATTGCTAATGCTGTTAGCCCTAATGGCTTTAACAGCATCACTACATTTTATTTTTCAAATTGTATAATGCATCACCGGCAGGACAGGCTAGCGCATAATCTTCGCCGGGTTGCTATTACATTTTTTTTTCGAATGTGTCTTGTGCTGTTAGCCCTACTGGCTTTTACAGCGTCACCGGTGGGATGGGCGAGCGCAGAAGTTTCGCCGGGTAAAATTGGTAAGTAATCGAGTGTTTTTAGGCCCTCGCAACTTACTGGGAGCGTCGCCTTAAGGGTGTCTCCTGGGAGACCGAACCTCGGCTTAAAAATGCTATTGCATATCTGTCCTCCTTACTTATACTATATAGAAAAGACACTCAATAGCGTGGGTTAATACCGTAAAGCGCTATCTATCGTAGCGTTTTGACGAATAAAACTTTTATTAATTATTAAATCTTTATTTTCATTTACCTTTATTTACAGTCCAGGCCCACAGGCCTGCGAGGACCAGCCCGGAGGTACGCCTCGAGGCCCGTACCCCGCCACCCCTCGGGGTTGCGAGATGACCCTGCTGATTCAACACTTTACTCATGAACACTTGATTCAATATTAAAATCAAAAAGATTGGTACAATATCGCGTAGTAAAGAACGATGGCTCTGTATGTTTTAACTATTATAATCTTTGAAGCCGCATTCACGCCTAGCGTCCGATGCCCTTGCCCTATCTGCGCCGCGTTGAGGCAGGCCACGTTCGGTTTTATGCATTTTAACAACGCACACTTCTGACATAACGCAAACTATATGAATATTATGCATTTTAGTTTTATTTTATTGTGTTAATCTTATCTGTGTGATGAATATTTGGAAGGGGCATCACAAGATGGTATGCTTATATTGGCTTCACGATATATTTTTAGCAATATAATTTTTTTACATAAAACCTACCTAGCCACATTGGAGCAGCATGGTAGGTCTTAGCTCCAACCCTTCTCTCCAGAAACGGAGAGAGGAGGCCTATTCCCAGCAGTAGCATTGTAACTGGCCGCTACTATTTTTTTACATAAAAAATATAAAGAGTTACGAAAAAATTGGTGATGTTTATAATAGACAAAGTAGGACCCGACATAAGCTTTCGGTTCCTGCTTTGCGCCTGGCAAAAGTACGTAAGTCGTTTGTGGGTTTGGGTATAAGATTGTATAATAAAATTCCGCAATCAATTTCATCTTTGCCATTATAGCAGTTTAAAAACACTGTAAAAAAGGGGCTAATACAGAAAGTCTACATTACTGTTGATGATTACTAAAATAATAATTCCGATATAGCTACTTTTCGATCCTGTACAAGATAGTAATGACTAAATGTAACTATTTATAAGAATTATAGTTTTAAAAGAGAAAATATTTTTTTTTCTTCTCTCAAATTTCTATGTAGGAACAGTTCTCCGAACCAGCAGTAGAGTTGACGATTAAAATGTACTTCTTTGCAAGTTTACTTGAAAAATGAAAAATTTCAATTTAATATGCACATCGAAAAGTAAGAGACACATATATATATATATAAAACACTAAATGTGCCTGCGGCTTCGCCCGCGTGGAATTTTAAATATAAAAATAGTTATTGTAAATTAACCGTGAGAGATAAAGACATACTGTCGCGGACCATTTTATAGTATTTTTATAGATCTTCAATTCTATACTACATTACTTTAGCGTATCTCTGCTGGTTTACGCAGCGCACGCGACTAAAGCTCCCAGCAAGCAAGTTTTTTAACAACTACGCGATTTCTTCAACAGAATTTACATAATACCGATGTGTACTATTTATTTATTAATTACTACCGAGAAAGAGTCAGCAAGAAACCCGGTGTTTGTTCTTTTCAAATATAATTCTTATAACTATTTACACTTGGTTATTACTATCTTGTACAGGCTAGAGGATCCTATGTCCACGCATTTTTATCATCTATATAATCCTCAATAGTATAGTAGGCTTTTTGTATCAGCCTCCCTTTAACAGTATTCCCTTTATCACCAATGTTGTCGCTAAAAAACCATAAAAGATTCATGGTGTCGAAAATACAGGTCAGTTATGTATATTTGAATTGTACAGTGCTCATTACGTAGGAACCCGAGCACTCTCGAGCGTTTTGCTAATAAACCGGCTAATTCTGGAACGCTTTCAGGAAACGGAATAGCTTGAGAGATTTTAAATATTAATTTTAGTGTTTTGTTACTTAAACGTATACAACGTAAATAGATTATAGAACCTTCTTTAAATTACAGATTTGATTGGACTTTGACACATTGTGTATAAAAAAAACTTCAGTTTCGTAGAGCGCTGCCTCTGTCACTTACTTAGTATGTGACGATTCACACGGGTTCGTCAGTCTGTGCGACAGAGACAATGCTCTATCAAGCAGAATCTAGCCGATTATCTCCCTCTAAGCCTCGATGTGCATTATTTATTGCCGGATACTATAAAACAGTGCGTTAAAAAACTTTTCTAAAATTGAATTTTTTAACATAAAAGGGGTTATTGTGAGTAAACCATAACAGATAGAGACATGCTGTCGCGGACTTTTTGTAGTATTTTTGTAGACTTTGTTCGCCTTAATTGAAGTGCTAAAATACCCGCAATTTTGTAAAGTAGCAGGTAAAAATACTCCCAATAATTATTTTTATTTTTTTATCAATTTTCTGCGGTTTACCGTTATCTGCAGATCTCATTTTTGTCATCACCAGAGTAAGACTGCGAGTGTTGACACTCGACTTTGCATATCATTACATCGCGATGTGAAGCTCTTTTGTAACGTTCTTATTTTGTGAAATTTGTAGCCATTTTAAAATACTCTTTATTTAAACCTATATAAACAAACGACGTTGGACTGACGTCAATTTACCTTAGTCACCTTTTATGACCAACTTTCTGACCAGAATTTAATATGTAAGATAATTCAAAATAATAAGCCTATACTTAGATAAGATACTTAAAGTAGTAGTAGTAGCGGCCTCTTACAATCCCACTGCTGGGAATAGGCCTCCTCTTTCCGTTTCTGGAGAGAAGGGTTGGAACTAATTCCTACCACGCTGCTCCAATGTGGATTGGTAGGTTACACATATCTCCAGAATTGTTGAGAGATATGCAGGTTTCCTCACGATGTTTTCCTTCACTGAAAAGCGTGTGATAAATTGCAATTATCAATTAGACACATGAGTTTTAATAGAAAAACTCATTGCTGCCTGCCCGGGTTCGAACTCGTGTTCCCCTCTAAAGAGGCGCACAGTCTCACCGTTGGACTATCACAGCTCGGCTGAGTAGAATAAATAAATAAATAAAGTTTATTTTCCAAAATGCAACATTTACAATCCTATACATAAAAAGTTATTACGATGCTTGCATTAAATTGCATATTGTATTAGTTACTTATTCTATATTGTCTCAGGATTCTCTATGGAGCATTAGTATGGACCACCCTCATTTCTTACCGTGGATTTAAATGCAATAATGCAAATAACCAAACATAAGTATAAGATAGTATAGTATAAGTTAAGGGCAACATTTAATGTTCTATAAAAAATATTCTATCATAGAAATTCTAAGAACGTTATCTTTATTTCCCTCTGGAACACAAATGTAAGCGAATCGCATTTCTGTCACACGGTTACTGGAAATTCGATACAGTGTCACCAGAATAAGTACGCCACTGGGGTAATACTCGACAGTTTGCATATCATTACATCGCGAGTCTCTTTGCAACATTATGACTCTCTCTTTGTATTTATAAAGACGTTTTGTTATAGGATTTTCTTTATCGTAACAAACACCGATTTGTTAGAATAATTAACAAATCCGGTAGAATATAATAGTGGTCTATTCTATAGACCACACTCCTTTCTTACCGAGGTGTCGTAAGAGGCGACTAAGGTAAATGACGTGTGGTATCCGGCTGCATAGAATAGACCATCCTCCTTTCTTACCAGGTGTCGTAAAAGGCGACTAAGGTAAATTCCGTGTGGTATCCGGCTGCATAGAATAGACCACCCACCTTTCTTACCGAGGTGTCGTAAGAGGCGACTAAGGTAAATGCCGTGTGGTATCCGGCTGCATAGAATAGACCACCCTCCTTTCTTACCGAGGTGTCGTAAGAGGCGACTAAGGTAAATGCCGTGTGGTATCCGGCTGCATAGAATAGACCACCCTCCTTTCTTACCGAGGTGTCGTAAGAGGCGACTAAGGTAAATGCCGTGTGGTATCCGGCTGCATAGAATAGACCACCCTCCTTTCTTACCGAGGTGTCGTAAGAGGCGGCTAAGGTAAGTTGACGTCAGGCAGGCGGCTGGTCGTAAAGAAATACGTAGCCAAATCATGTGACAACATGTGACCCCACTTAGAGTGGGATAAGGGCAGGAGAAAGAAGAAGAACGAGCCCAAGAGCTGTCTCTCTGTATGTGATTGATTTTCCACTGAACAGAGTTTTGTACTGTTTTCATTTGAAGTGTTCTAGAGAATTCTGGGGATATGTGTAACCTATCAATGTGCATTGGAACAGCGTGGTACGTCTTAGAACTAACCCTTCTCTCCAGAAACGGAGGGAGGAGTCCTATGACTAGCAGTGTCATTGTAACAGGCTTTATAGAAAGAAGCAGGCGCCACTTTGCGAAATTCCATATTACAGAAACTATAACAGAACTACTTTGCTATAATCGGCGCGGGTTAAACGAATGCATGCAAAGCTAATGTGTATGAAAGAGGCAAAATGCACGTACCTTACACATGCAAGACAAGTCACGCCATGCATCCTAAGACGTCTCCACCAGCAACAATGCAAATAAGCAATACACACAACCACCACCAAAATCTCTAAGATCGTTTCGCCCTGAAACCGAAGCATCATCATCATCAGCAGGAGCATAGGCTCCACGACAAAATCGTAATATCTTAATGCATTACGGTTATAACAGGCCTTATCTTACTTTACTTTTTTAAATATGTAAGATACGAATACGAATTCCACGTTTGTACATTTTAAATATTTCAGAATTTGACAAATATATGATAGAATATTTAAATTAAATATTTCAGAATTTGATAGAATATTTAAATGCAAAATATTCAAGATTCAAATATACTCCTGCAAAATCCATTCAATCGTGAAACGTCTAACAATTTGTATTGGAGCTACCGTTGATTTGAAACTCCACTTTTACTGGGAAAAGCGAACAATGAACTCGGGGGAGTAATGCTTTATAAAGTGATAGGTAAATGATAAAATACTTGGCTATTAGAATACTTATGTTGATCTTGATTTATTTTTATTCACTTAGAATAAAAATAAAACAAACACGTGACTGTCTGTACATATTGTAACAAAAATAAAAAATTGTAGAGAGGGAAATTTGTACGCCGTAATGAACCTCGCCAACGTTAGCCTAGTCTTTAAAAGGACCATGCCAGGTGTGAATATATTGATAAGTCGCCTTACGTCCTTTTATATATATTATCGTTTAAGATTTATTTAAGATTCCGCAATCGATTTTAGCTTTGCCATAACAGCAGTTTTAAAACACTATTAAAAAGGCTAATACAGAAAGTGTACTATACTATTACGGATTACTCAGGTGTTAAGAATGCGTGGACAGAGCTACTTTTCGACCCTGTACAAGAAAGTAATGACTTAATTTACCTACTAATAAGAATTATACTTTGAATAGAACAACCGCCGAATTTGCTAGCGCTTCTCGAAACAGCTTTCCGAACCAGCAATAGAGTTGACGATTCAAAACCATTTGTTTACAAGTTTACTTGAATAAAGAATATTCCGAATATGAATTTGAATATCATAATAGGTTTTAGTTCTGTAATAGGTTTTTAATATTTAAACAACTCTCTTAAACGTATACTAAACGTACACCTGTTTGTGGCTGTCTTGAAAAGTGTGCGTTTAGGACTTGTTAAGTTATTCACGCCTTCTCCTATTCAGTATTGTGGTTGGTATTCATTCCTAGTCATTACTATATTTTAGATACACGCCCATAAACTGTATTCATCTGTATTCATTGTATTCATGTATCTGTATTCATTAAAATGGAAATGAACAATAATTGAATTTATCATTATTTCTTTAAACCACTTCCGTATATTACGTATATTGTTAACGCTCTCTTGCACGATAACCACCTTTCTTTCGCGGAAGATTTCGTGTGCCAACACTTAACCTTTGACACATGATGTCTTGTAGTAATGTCAGCAAAGTAATTAATTCTTTTGTGGATTTGGGCATAAGATTCTATAATTAAATTCCGCAACGAATTTTAGCTTTGCCATTACTGCAGTTTAAAAACACTGTTCAAAGGAGGCTGATACAGAAAGCCTACTATACTGTTGAGGATTACTTAGATGATAAGAATGCGTGGTTTTAACTACTCTTCAACTGTACAAGACAGCAATGGCTAAACGTAACTAGTATTAAAAATTATGCTTTGGAAAGAGCGACCGCCGTGTTTCTCGCTATCTCTTCTCGGTAGGAACAGCTTTCGAACCTGCAGTAGAGTTGACGACGATTCAAAATCACTAGTTCACGAGTTTACTTGAATAAATAATATTTTGATTATTTATTTTGAATGATATAATTAATACGTTATTATACAGCCTGATACTATCCCACTGTTAGGCATCCTCCCCACCACGCTGTTCCAATGCGGATTAGTTGGTTACACATATACCTAGAATTCTCTAAAGATATGAAGGTTTCTTTACGATATTTGCCTTTGTGGTAACGGATGGAGACACGTGTCTTAGCTCCGGCCCTTCGCTCCAAAAACGGAGAGTAAAGGCCTATGCCCAGTGGAATAGTTATAGTACGCGGCAATAAATAATGCACATCGAGGCTCAGAGAGAGAAATCGGCTAGATTCTGCTTCATAGAGCATTGTCTCTGTCGCACAGACTAACGAACCCGTGTGTGACAGTGACAGCGCTCTACGAAACCGAATTGGCCGGCTGTTTCGTTCTAAGTTCTCGATGTGCATTATTCATTGCCGGGTACTATACATGCCTTTACTTTACACACAGAAGAAATCACTTGCAGAAGCTAGTTGTAATAATAAAAATTAAAATTTATATACTACATACACATGTTTTTGCCAACCGTACATAGATAACTTCCGTATTTCCATTAAATGTAAAGCGCCATATTTGCATTCGATTCAAATCCGCAACTATTGCGGGCCATTATAGTTGTTCATCTACGATAGCTTTTTATAATGGAAGTTGCTGGTATATCTTTAAATATACTAGGAAACCTTTGCTAATTATATGTAAATAGTCTTTGCAAGTCCGATTATTTTAACTGTTATTCGTTTATCACCACATATGTCAAATCAAACTTTGTTGGTGTGAAAAACATATTTTCAAAAAAGCATTGTTACATAAGTTATGTTTTATGTCAGGAAAACCCGTTATGGGTCATCACCGCCCGACGGGGACGAGCGGTGGGTATGTCGGATTCGCACCGACTAAAAACCTGACAGTGCTCCTCCACGCTGCTAGTGGTGGGGATAGGGTACCGTTGGACACATTACCCCCATCCCCGCCAGCAGCAGCTCTGTACCCCGGAGAGCGCCACCTCCGGTTCGGGGCCGCTCTAAGCAGTGGCCTCTCCCTCCGCTAATCGATGCATCGGGAGCACCAGATGTATCGACCGCATCGGGGACCTAACTCCAGCGAGCGTCCGATAAACCCCGTTCGGAACGCTTGGAGGTATCATTGTAATAGTTTAGGAAGCAGACAACGTTCACATACCTTAGTCATGCAGGAACTTTCACCACACGTATCATAAAAAGCCGCCGAAAAACAACACACCACACAAGCACTCCACACACTCACTACAACAATCTTTACGATCATATCGCCTCGTAACCGAATCGTCAAGATAGTCTCCTCGACAAAATCGTAACGATCGTAATATTAAGCATTGCTACTATCCCACTTCTGAGAATAGGCTTCCTCTCTTCTTACTTGGAGAGAAGAGTAAGAGCTTAGACCCACCACGCTGCTCCAATGCGGAAACCTTCACGATGTTTTCATTCACTGAAACGCGTATGATAAAATTAATATTTTCAATATGAATTAGGCACATACTTTTTATATAGAAAAACTTATGATGCTGGGATTTATTTATTTATTTATTAAGGAACAACAGGAAGGCAGTTACATTAAAACATTAAATGAAAGTAGCACACCACAAGAGGCATTAAATCCACTGCCTTTAGGTGTCGCAGCATGCACATCATTATATATGTATATGGACAACAATGAACTACTTAATCTAAATGTAAATCTACAGCTCCTAGAACTGGAGATTAGGATTTTTTTTTATGTAATAAATGTATCGCTGAACACATCTACATAATGGTAAATTGCATTATATTGTCCTTATAACCTACTAAGAGCAGAAAAATTCCTAAGATTAGTTCTGGAGCGCGGCGGGTACAACAAGCCAAGAGGTTTGCACTCATTTGAACTCATGACCTCGAAAAGCCACAAGGTTCACCATTCGCGGAGAATAGCAATGCTATTCTCCGTTTAAAGTTTGCCTTTACAGCAGTTTAAAATCACTGAGAGGCCGATGCAGAAAGCCTCCTATACTGTTGAGGATCACTTAGATGATAAGAAAGCGTGGTTATAGCTTCACTTCTAACCTGTACTTTTTCAAGTTTACTTACTCTACTTACTTACTCTGTTTACTTGAATAAAGAATATTTTGAATTTAAATATGAAATTCAATCTAAATGAATATGCCTGTCAGCGATATAGATCAGTTGCAGTAGGGTCAGACATAATATCGAACACAAACCTGAAAAGGTACCAAAGGCGGTCAATGCATATGTCCCAGATGCATCGGTTGGCGGAGGGAGGGGACATATTTTGAGAGACCCTGATCCAGAGGTGACGCACTATGGGGTTCAGAGTTGCTGCTAGCCGGGATGGAAGCAATGCGTCCAATGATACCATGTCCCCGTCACCAGCAGCGTGGAAGAGCACGGACGTTGTTTTAGTCTTTGCAAGTCCCGACATAAACGCCACACGTCCCTATAGGGGCTTTTTCCTGATTAAAACAAGGCCCTTTTTCAGAACTAATCCCGCAGAAAACTGGATTATATTTGTTATCAGGGAAATTGTATAACCTCGGGAGTACATATAAAATATAGATCCACCCACTTCATAACTAAGTTTGGTAAACAAAAAATCAATATTGAAGCCGTAAAGATAGAAAGATAGGTGTTATCAGTTATACTTATCTGGTGATAATGTTTTTTACATATTGCCTCAATGCAAGAACTCAATAATAGAACTAAAAAAAAATTGACAATTACTTTTATTGTTATTCTATTTCTTATCTTGAATCGTTTTTGTATACAATTTATTTTATTTATTCATCAAACTTCAACTTTACACTTAAAGTATAACCAGAACGCATACACGATATAATATATATTGAAAACATAAAAGATTTCAAATACAAATTAGTACACATTTCTTATTTTTAGTTAAGTTTATCATTATTAACTAAATAACACATTACAATTAAAATATGAGTGTGAGATCTTAATAAATACTGTTTGTTTTAAATAGGCCTTATATCAACTATAATATAATTCTCGCTTTTTCTTCAGAAATAGCAAACACCTCATACAAGGACTGCTATATTAGTTTCAAGACATTATGCACTCAATGCTTTACTCGGGTAATAGATATTATACTCATTAATATGCCATAATATTTATTAATTACCCGCAAATATTAACAAGACAAATGAAGGCTGCCTTTGATGGCTCTTTTCATAAATGGACTAGGAAGGCAGCCGTCCGGAAGGAATGGTATTGGATTGTTAAGCTTGCTACCAACCCTCAACTGACGACCACGACCGCTCTGCCAAGAGCGCAGCGACCAAGAAGAAATCAACAAGATAACACGCGCCAGAACATACTATTTATATATATATATATATATATATATATATATATATATATGCTGAATATAAATAGTATATATATATATATATATATATATATATATATATACTATTTATATTCAGCCTTCTTAAAATCGATTAACAGTTATCGATAAATGACGTCCCGCACGCGCACAAATATTTTATGACACTTCGGGCAACGAGTCTTTAATATCGCCATAATTTTAACATTTAAGCTTGCGAACGAAATATCGGCTTGTCGTTTATACAGAACTAACTTATATATTTGCAGATGCTCGCAAAATTCATTATTATTATCGCAATCTTGTTAAGTTTGGTTACGTTCCGAAGTTCTGAGAGTGAGTGATTTGATTAGCAATTTGGGTCAGTGGACGGCTTTGTTAGCTCGTATGTTTCGAGTTTCTGCGTCGGAACGTCGTACGCTCGAGTTCGCTTAAGACGCACATGCTTGTGTTTCGTAGGCAACTTTAGATTCTAGATACAAAAGGCAATGGGCCCTTGAGAATTAGGTTTTTATACTATTACGTAATGAAAAAGTTTGGGGCAAAAATAGGTTTATGGTACGTATGAAGTGTGATATGCATATTAAAACAGTATTGCCAAATTTGTCGAATGATAGAAGAGAATGGAAGATGAAAACATATTGTGGTGATCCCACTTACGAGGAGATAAAAGTGGGAGAATGATATATGATGGAAGTGAAAATAAAATTAGAATGTGTATAAAATTAGAAGGAATTTCAAATCCTGAAGGTACGAAGGTTTTTGGGTTTGTACAAAATTTGTTAAATTCAATTCTGATTATAAATCTCTATTGAACTAGTCATCAATTGACATTGATATTAATTAATTTATTATTTCATTGGCTATAAGATTCAGTAAAAAAATTCCGCAATAAATTTCAACTAGGACGTTACAGCAGTTTATAAACATTGTTAAAAAGAGGCTGATAGAGAAAGCCTACCGTACTGTTGAGGATTACTTAGATGATAAGAATACGTGGTTATAGCTACTCTCTGTACAATACAGCAATGACTTTAGGTAATTAGTAATGAGAATTATGTTTTGAAAAGAGCAACCGCCGAGGTTCTTGCCGTATCTTATCGGTAGGAACAGCTTTCCGAAACAGCTGTAAAGTTGACGATTCAAATGTACTTGTTTACTAGTTAACTCAAACAAAGAATATTTTGAATTTTAATATAAGATAATAGATATACACCGCTACGCCCCGTTTCCTTTTTACGATAATCACAGATTATAGCAAAAAATATTATCATTACTTTTGAAATTAATAGTTAATTTGCATATCAATTACGAAATTTGCCAACATAAATTACTTGGACGTTCATTACCATTATGGACATATCTGCCAATTATTTTATCAACGATTTCTGAAAATTCGTACATTATCCCGTTCGCAATGTAACATATTGTACTTTTTAATTAATTTGCCGTATTAAAACCGTTTTGTGGATAATAATACGTTTCCGAGATTTATCTTTACTCGTGAATAATTGTAATAAATGAATAATTATCTCGCTTTCGGTATGTTTTTAGGTGAATGTATGTTTTCATTTAATTGATACGGAGGCGGTTGGATGTGATTTGCGCTCGAACACCTCGTAAAGAGATTTACGATTCGTGAGTTCTTTTTACGTAATTCAAGCTGTATCAGCGACCTTGTGTGCGTATAATTAAATGTTGAAGTAATTATGCATAGTATTCTTATCCTGTTTCCGAATTAAAAATATTTATTTTTCCTAAATATTAGCAGGTTAGCTTTTATTGTAGTGTCATTAAAATTCAATTGGTACAGACAGACAGTCCTTTGCAATAATAATATTTGTATTGATAGGTGGTGAACTTTAGCGTTAATTGTCACTCTATAGTTATATTTATTTTGGAGAAAATGATAACTTCAAAGTTGGTATCGCGCTGAGTAGAATAGATGATCCTCATTTCTTACCGAGTCTCGTAAAAGGCGACTAAGGTAAGCTGACCCGCCGTGTGGTATCCGGCTGAGTAGAATATACCACCCTCTTCTTACCGAGGGGTCGTAAAATACGACTAAGGTAAGTTGACGTCAGGCAGGCGGCCGGTCGTATAATACGTTGCTAAATCATGTGACAACATGTTTGTAATATGTTGTGCCAGCCCCATTTAGAGTGGGATAAGGGCAGGAGGATGATGAATCTAAAGAGTGATTTGGTTGACATTTAGTGATTTTTGGTGTTTGTTTTTTGAGTACTTCACCCAGTAAGTATATTTTACTGCTTTTGTATTTATTTCGATGACTGATAATTATTCATTAGGCAGTTTTTATGTATATCCCAATTCTATCAGACCATTATATTTAATGAATTATCAAATGATATTGCATCCCAATTAATAATTAATGTATCTCATAATGAGACTCAAGCGAATTTTTTAACCACCCCCATAAACGATATATCTAAATTATTTCAAATTCATATTCCTCTCCTATTTGGAAAAATTTACGTAAACCTTCAGTACATATTATAGGCCTAATTATTTTTTACAAGAGCTATATAAAGATTAATAAAAATTCTAGCTAGATTTCGCAAGGCTTCCGAAAATCAAACTACTTGGTAACAAGGACGATATCTACAACAACAATCCAAATCGCTTATACCCGTAATGAGATGAAGCAGAAGATAAACGGATCTAAGCGAGATAAACCTAGAGATGGTAGCAACAATTGCTACCAAACAAATACATACAAAAACTACGTTTAGTTTTTGTATGTATTTGTTCATAACATGTCAATTTGAGCCCCTAAATATTTTATATGCGAACAATATGTTACAACATTTTTCAAATACATCCTCCTTCAAATAGTTAGGTCAATAATAAAAAAAACATTGTCGCCATTGAGCTGACTTGAGAAATATGCTTCTTATTTATTGAATAAGTGTGTATAAAATAATTTAATTTAAGAATTAGGCGTTACTTTGCGGAGATCCATAATGCAAAATTCTTTTTTTTTATTATGGATCGTAAAAATGTAATACAAACTGCATCCTGCATTTATCAGGTTATCAATTATATTCTTATAACTTTTATTCTATACAAGTTGCATATAACACGATTCCTTATATACTTGGAAGTAAAAAAATGTGTCTGTGTCGGACAAAAGCTTATAGTTAATTTTCACGTTTCATCATGACCACAGAAATGCTTCCCATTTGTTTATTTCTATAAAATCTTGAAGGATATTATAGTGGTTGATAAGCTCTAAAGCTTCTCTCCAAGAAAAAGGTCTTTTCCCAGCAGTGGAATAGTAACGCTATTTCAGATAATAGATTATGTATATTGTAGATTTACAAAGTAGTGTATAATACACGTAGCTAATAAAATTATTTAGCACGTTTTATCATAAATATTTTTCCGTGGGCTCTAAGACTATAAGACGAACATTAAATTTGGGAAAGCAATCTAATAAAAAAAAGTTGCACAAAGGCAAATTGTGTTTCCTCGGAATTGCCAACAAAAACGTTCTTCATAATAGGACGATGATGAAGCTGTGAAGGGAAATGAGATGGTAATTTCGTTTTGATAGCACTAGTTGCGAGCACCGGCATTGTCTGGGTAAACGTTTGACTATGGCTACAAATTCGCCAGACTTATGTAGTTTAGTGTTGCATATATTCACTTCAGAACTGAACTGTTCTAGGTTCGATGGTCTAACTAAATTAGCTTTTCGTATACAGTGCCCAAGGTCCATATAAAAATGATTTAAAGCAAAACTTAACAGATCTCTTACATAATTTACACTTAGGCCTGTTTAACGTTGAAAAGGGTGCGAACACATTAAGAATAATAAATAATGTAAAGTACTTGTCTTATGCGTGATGGAAAACTACATATATAATTTTAAATACATATTTACGCCCAGGCTCGACGAACCAACAATTTGTTATAGAAAGTGTTGGCCCTCCGCGGGAATCGAACCCTCGACCCGCGGAGCTGAAGGCAGGGTTAACTGTGCTAACGAGCCAGTCATATATAGTCGAGTATGAGGGGTGTAAAAGAATAACCGATATTTATATAAATCGATTATTTTATTTGTAAATCGATTTTCTAACATTATAAATGGGTTTTTTTTTAAATCGATTATATTATTTATTTTCTTGGTTTTTATATATATATATATATATATATATATATACGTTGTTGGCTCAAACCAATGTAGCCAAACTACATATTTTAACGCGTGATTATAGCTACTCTCCGATTCTGTACAAGACAGCAATGACTAAATGTGACTAGACTATAATTATAATTTGAAAAGAGCAACCGTCGAGTTTCTTGCTGGCTCTTCTCGGTAGGAACAGCTTGCCGAACTAGCAGTAGAGTTAACGATTCAAAAGCACTTGTTTACATGTTTACTTGAATAAAAAATATTTTGAATTTCAAAAAAAAAATTGCATCGAATTTTGCAAACGGCGCATATTTATTTTATTTTCTAATCGTACTTGTTGACTTTAATTAGTCTTTATTCTTATTAATTATTGAGATAAAATTTTTTGTTACGATAGGTATATCTGTCCGTGAGTTTTGGTGTCGTATTTTTTTAGTATATTAAATTTAAACACTGCAATCGATTATACAATAAAGAAATTAATATTTATAAACTTTTTGTTTAATGATTTTTAAGAACAAGGGTACTAAAATTTGTAGATTTTAAAAACCTTTGTCTTAAGTTTTCTGTACAATTATTGTCCTTTTTTTACACATAATTCTTTATTACGATGAAATTTATAATAATATCATAGTATAAATTATTTAGGAATAAACTAACAAAATAAACTTGAAATGTTGAAACAAAATTAATATATACTAGCAAAGCTCCGCGGTTTCACCCGCGTCCATACAGATCTCGTGGTAGTGGAAAGTCTACGAAGTCGGACTATAGATTTATTTTGTAGATTAATTTATTATAAAAAATGGGTATCATTAGTATTCTTGGAATAAGACTTAACTCACCAAGTGCAGGCCCTGCTATAACGGTAGGTTAGGTTTGTTATGGCATTATTTGATTTCGATTTACATTCTTATAACTATAATAGTTATAAGACTTTTTTGTGGATATTGATACGTTCTATAATACTGTAGAACATTTTTTTGTTCTATCATCAATAGTTTCCGCAACGCACGCGATGATAGATGTTTACGACTAAATTTTTACCAAGTTATTACAATTTTATTAGGGATCCCTATTTTTTTGTAAAATGATATATAGCCTATGTTGCTCAGTGAAAAAGCAGCTTTTCAGTGGTGAAAGAATTTTTGAAATCGGTCCAGTAGTTTTTGCGTGAAAACGTAACAAACATACATACATACAAACAAACATACAAATCTTTCCTCTTTATAATATTAGTATAGATTACAGAATTGCATCTATGACGTTCCACAGAGAAAATTTAATATCCTTAATATTATCGAACAAACATATTATATGTAGCATTTTGAGAATAGAAGCATAAAATTCGGACGTTCTATTGTATTCGGGAAGTCTAATTCAATTTTCGCTACAATATTACATGTTGGTTAAACCTTGTACAGACTGCATGTTTTACCATAGAGAAGAAATAACATGATGATATCCGAAGAATAAAGTTACATGTTCTATGTTTATACATATTTTATACACTTTATTGATTATTGGTGATGCTTTGGTTACCGAGCGGAACTATTGTGGAGATTGTGCAAGTGAATATGTGCAGTGGCATAGTGCATGCGTTTTACGAATCCTGCACGCATATCACGGCTACTTTTAGATAGATTTTGTCTAGTCGCGGAATATAGCAAAATATATATTTTTTTGTATTATGAAACTCCGTAAAATAAAGCCTTTTTTTATAAATAAAATTAAGATAACGTAACATTCAAATCCCTAGAAAAAAACCCATGTCCAACATCGGACATCTAGAGTCCAAAAAGAAAAAGAATTAGAACATACATTTTTCCTTAATAATTCTAAAAGTAAGGTCATTTGAACGAAGCTTTACACTCACACTTGCTTACGTCTCCAATATGAATTCAATAACAGATCATGTGTGGGTCAAGAATGCAGTCGCATAGAATGCGCGTCAGCTCAACGGACCAGAGACAATTTTGCCATCTCACAAAATAGTTTCTTCGCCTTTGTTATCAACCTTTTTCTTAGAAAGTCATAAAAGCTTTTGTTGGACGACATGTTTGTGAGACATTTAATAAAATAATAGCAGAAATACACGTCAAGATTCACAGCTTTAGAGATTTAGAGAGCCATTGTTGAGTTGCCTAAATTATTTTCGCAGAAGCGAAATTGGAGGGCCTTAACCATAAATTAATTCCATCCATCCATCCATTTTTATATATTAATATTATTAAAAATATACAATGATTTAGAAAAGTCGTTTGAAATAAACAGAAGGATGTGAAAGGGTTTGGACAGTGCAGCCAATTAATGTATATTAGTTTTAAAAGGCGTAGTCGTCAAAAGCGACTATGGTAAGTCGACCCGCCGTGTGGTATCCGGCAGGGTAGAAAAGACCACCCTCATTTTTTACCGAGGTGTCGTAAAAGGCGACTAAGGTAAGTTGGCCCACCGTGTGGTATCCGGTTGAGTAGAATAGACCACCCTCTTTCTTACCGAAGTGTCGTAAAATACGACTTAGGTAAATTGACGTCAGGCAGGCGGCCGGTCGTAAAATATGTAGCCAATTCATGTGACAACATGTTTATATAATGTTGTCCCCACTTAGAGTGGGTGGGATAAGGGCAGGAGCAGGATGATGCTGACATATAAATGTACAAGTTACATATTCATATATAGAACAAGTTATTTTCTAAAGGATTTCACTTGTTTGGGGATACCTTTTACTGACTACATTTATTAAGTTTACTTTTAAGTCTACCCTCATTTTTTTTTCTTAAGTTTTTTTTTTTTTTTTTAAGTTTCTCTTCTTATCTACCCTCATTTTATAATAAGTCGCAATAGTGAATCTTCTCGTATTGAACGCAACTAACGCCATTATACCATTTATATACTTGTTTTTCCCCACAATCTTTCATTGGGGATCAGGAAGCTCCCCAGCGGATGCATACTCAGTTATCCTTCCAACGCTAGTTCATACTTATAAGGTAATATCTAATAACATTACAAGTTGTTCTTATTGCGATATCCTTGGGCCGTTCACCGATAGTGTTGCCACATCTGGGCCAAGTACGCTTCCTTTCCTATTCTATTCACTCTCAAAATGTTATAATTTGCTGCTAGACTTTGTTAGATATAATGACATTAGAATTTGAAATTTATTTATTTAAGCACTTAATATGGTAACTATTAAGATATTAAAGGGATTAGAAAACATTAAAAATATAAATTAAATTTGTAATTACAAAGATATCTTTAACGCCACAAATATATTCGATAATGAAATTTCGAATGTATTAATTCCTTCCCAGGCACGACCATAACGTTTACGAGGGGTAAATGGTGTCATATTACAATAAAAAGAAAGCAAATGAGGGTGATCTATGTATCTGTTTCTCGTTTTTATTTGTGATTAGACAAAGATGAAGTGTGCGAGTTTCATCTTCCCTCTCTTTATGTATTGTGTCACTATCACTTACAGACCTGCCTATCTACTCTATCCCCTACTCTAGTATGTACTCTATGACGAATATAGACGATCTTCAAACTTAAAATTTGCTGAAAATGGGATTAACATTAACTAACACCACGCACGGGCGTAACAAATACGTCGTGTTGAAATTCCGCAATAGGCGTTATAAGCTGAACCTGGATACCCATTTGTTTCATTTTTAGGTTGGTTTAGGTTAGGTTAGGTTAGGTTTAGGTTATGGTTAGGAGTCCGAAGCACAAACTACGTAATAATACACATATCTACAACACAATAGAAATATGAATTTAAATTCAGATTTGGAATATGTTAGGTATTAATGGATTCTAAAGCACGCTACAAAAAATTGTGACATTTAAATTTCAAATTTGGATTAAATATGAGCTACCATGTTTAAAATACCGTCTCTGTTTTTATAGGATGTCTGGTATTTTAAACATGATACGATATTTATATGATGATATCCAAGTCTTGAATATGGGTCATTTAGTTTCGAATTTGTTGTCTTTTGATCAAAAGAATTTCTATTACTAGCTACGATTTAACAATAAAAAATCTCCTACGTTACTTCCTTTACTTTAATATACTCTTAAAATATCTCTTATTAATTATTTTTACTTTTGGATATACCTCTTCTTTCTCCTACCCTTATCCCACTCTAAGTGGGGTCGGTACAACATGTTTTCCTCTTCCATTCTCTTCTATCATTCGTCAACTCTGGCGCTACTCCTTTTATATGCATGTCATACTTCATACATTCCAACCATCTCTTTTTAGGCCTCCCTCTAGTCACATATCCATCCACATTCATATCCAACACTCGTTTAGTCACATGATTTTCATCCCTCCTCATTACATGTCCATACCATCCCAATCTTGCACCTCTCATCTTTTCTACAATGGGCGCAACTTTCATACTTCCCCTTATATACTCATTTCTTATTTTATCCAATCTTGTCACACCATAAAACCATAAAACATTCCAGTCTTATATACTATATTTTCTGTATTAAGAAGTAAGAATATATATACCTGATAAGGAATATTTCTCACGCTCAGTATTAAAGTGACCTGATTCAAAAAAGTTGTTTTATAGCAAATTGCAGTAAAGCGTAGGGTAGCGCCTTCAAAACCTGTGAGCGTTAAAAGGTTCATAACTTGGAAAAGCAAGAAAACATTTTTTTTAATAATTCTTAGTATTTTGTCATTTATCGCATTGAAATCAATATTACAATGCGTTTAACTCAGTTAAGCCTAATTTTGAATAAGGGCAGTTTAATACTAAGCGTGCGATACAATTTTATTATTAAATGGCATTCACTTATATGATTTGAATAGTTATATATATCGACAATGCTCCTACGCTCGCTTAATTCGCTGATTTTTATACTTAATAATTTTGAATTTGAATATTCATGACAATCGTGTTTTGATTAATATGAGATTACAATACTTTCAATTGATTGGCCCCTTGGCGCAGTTGGCAGTTACCCTGTCTTCAGCTACGCGGGTTGCGGGTTCGATTCCTACCGAGTGCCAGCATTTTCTATAAAAAAATTATTGGTTCTTCGAACCTGGTTGCATATTTGTATTAAAGTAGGTATTTAAAATTATATATGGTATATATTTACCAGTTGTATGTCACCCATAACAGAAATATAGAGTTACTTACTTACTTTGGTGATGGACGTCCGTGTGTGTGTCACATATATTTATTTCAATATTTTCTGATTCACTGGTTCTTCTTCTTTTCAACTGTTCTATTTCTTTAAAATAAATGTAATATAAAGATTTCAATTATAAATATGTATATCCTTAAAATATGAATTTATTCCCGACATCAAATCAGCCCTTGTACCAATATGTTACGCACGGATTTTTTGACTGACATTTTGGCGACGATAAAAAAGGGAGGGCTTCTACAACATATATGCCAACCGTACATTCATAAATCAGTGTCCCATCGAGATTTGCATGTCTCTCCAGTTATTTCAACGAATTCAAAATGCGGATGCTGAATTAGAATTTCAAAGGCGCAATCCCGTTTCCAAATACGATTCAGATTTAGAATTCAAGAACTTGAATTAATTATATCACTCGTCTATGTTACAATTCAAATTCTCGTTTATTTTTATTGTATGACTTTATTATATCCCGTAAATTTATACAAATTTCCAACTGTCTGAACGATTATTTTTTACAAAAATAATAATAAAACTATTTTGCTATAATCCGCGATACAGTAAATAGAAAAAATATATAGTGCTAAATGTATAGTGGACTATACGTTTTTTCATACCCGTTACATGCAGGATTCGTAAAAACATATGCACAAACCTCCACCACTTCCACCACAATACACAAGCACTACACACGTTCACTATCACAAACTCAACAATCGTTTCGCCCCGCAACCGAAGCATCATCAGGAGATAGATTCCACGACAAAATCGCAAAATCTCAAAATCGCAAAATCTTTGCGATTTTGTCGTGGAGTCTATCTCCTGATGATGCTTCGGTTGCGGGGCGAAACGATTGTTGAGTTTGTGATAGTGAACCTGTGTAGTGCTTGTGTATTGTGGTGGAAGTGGTGGAGGTTTGTGCATGTGTTTTTACGAACCCTGCACGTATCGGCAATGAAAATACTGATAGTACACTATACATTAAACACTATATATATTTTCTATTTACTGTATCGCGGATTATAGCAAAATAATTTTATTATTACTTTTGTATTATGGATCTCCGCAAAGTAACGCCTAATTCTATAAACGATTATTTTTTATTAAAGTATTATATTTTTATTTCTCAATAAAGAATTTACTTTTTAAATATATCAAAATTTTGTGGAGAATTATTTTTAGGATTTGTTCCCGAAAATTCTAATAAATTGAAGTCAATTATTTATATCAAGCTAAGCTAATGTTAACACTAATTATTTTATTTAGAAAAATATTAGAATCATTTTTTTTAAATACCCATATTATTGCGTTATGAAAATAATGTTTTACGCACGCAGATTTAGTATTAAAATGACCGAATTCAGAATTTGTCGTAATTGATGATAAGGTCTTAGATGATAAGGATGTGTGGATATAGGTGCACTTCTACCCTGTACAAGACAGTAATAAATAAATGTAACTAGTTCTAAGATTTATATTTTAAAAAAGAGCAACCGCCGAGTTTCTTGCTGGCTCTTCTCGGCAGGAACAGCTTTCCGAACCAGCAGTAAAGTTGACGATTCAAAAGCACTTGTTTACAAGTTTACTTGAATAAAGAATATTTTGATTTGATTTGATTTGATTTGACTTAGATTAGACTTAATTCAATGCCATCTATGACAACCAGCTACGATTTATTATAAAAAAGCTAGTGTTTTCTTGCTCTTCCAAGTTATGATTCTCTTGAACAGTCGCAAGTTTTGTAGGCGCTACGCTAAAAACAACTATAAATAAATTATGTCAAACAAACTATAATTTAAATTAGGTCACTACAATACTAAGCGTGCGATAATATCACAGAAAAACTATAATTAGGGAAGCCATATGCAGGCCTGTAAGTGAGAATGTCACAATAATGAGAGGAAGATGATTGATTACTTATCATTGTCTAATCACACATAAAAATGAGAGACAGATTGTACAATCTCATTTGCTTACTCTTCTACTCTACTCTGGTATAATAACTCTATGGTCTCAACTTATTTTATTTAAAAAAGATGCTGCCATTTGTAGTGTTCACTTTATTGTATTTAATATAGACTAATAATTCATGAATATAGCACAGGTTCAAATACGCTCTAACAGGTAACAACATGTAACTAACCGTGCTCTCTCACCAAAGGCTCTCGTGGTACTGACGTGTGTGCGTTTGAGACTGTAATGTGTTACTGTGAGTTAGTGCGAGTATATTCATTTATGTATTATATGTATCAGTCTTGTATATTACAAGGTAAGATACACATATCAACCCGCATACACTACAACATTGACAATTTTAGATCTGAAAAAATGTCGGGACTATGGAGTTCACAAAAAATAATTTTCTTTCAGTTTAGGATTTTTCTGTGAAATTTAAATAGTAATAGTTTCTTTGTTGATTACTTAAACGACGTTGCCACGAATTATTTATTTAGAAAAGTCAAAATATCCAGAATATTATGTGTTCATAATATAGATCATAATAAATTGAACTTAGTGTCAAACTTTAGAAATTCCTGACCAACTAGACAGTCTGACAGACAGTTTGTGTCAATTTGGTGACACTGCGGTTTTGTATGACCGCCAATATTTGTCATTGTTAGCGAGAATGATCTTGATAAATGGTGTTCTCCTAAATGGGGTTTTTATTTACTAATACTATTATATCAGTTTTGTTGATTCAAATTTATTTTTAAAAATATTCTGATTATTATCTGCATTTAGTATAAGGCAAAGTCCCCAAAGCTGTGTGATAAAATGTGATAGATTTTCTAAAATTCTACTAAACGGATTTTCGTACAATCTTTACTAAAAGGTTCTAGTTCATATATATTATAATAGTTGTATTACGGTATTCTGTAAATTGTGGTGAAGTTGTCGCGTTTGCCACGTAAACCAACAGAGATATACTAAATTAATGTACGAGAGAATTGTTAATCTAAAAAAAAACTGTAAAAAGTCCGGGACAACATTTGATTGATATTTATACATTTCTTATACATAAAAGCGGGAATTCTCTTATCGCATGTATATATCCCGTACATAAGCTAGAATTATATCAAATCTCATCAAAATTGATGTAGCGGATTCGCCACAAATAAACAATAAAGCTTGTATGATCAAAGAATGAAATACAAACATCATACAAACCTAATATTTCGAAAACAATTATCCCCAATATGCAATATGGATAATCAAATTCCGTTATTCATTTAAACTTAACAATTATTAATGTTCAATTATAATTTGATACGAGATTTCATAATTAAACTAGAGAGAAACTCAAAATAGATTTTTGCTCAAATTGAATACTCTATTAAATATAATAGAATCTGACGTAATGTTGCTGAAACGTAATTCATTTTAACAATTAAACTAATTAGTTCTTTGAATGAACTACAATAACTAAATTTATCATTGTTCTGAACACCCTTTGTAAGTGATTACCACAATTAATTTACAATTATTAAATTTTTATTACGTTCATTAATTAAGTTTTGTTAGGGAACTGGTGGACTAAATTAAAATGTTTTGTAGTTAGGTTTTTCGTAGTTGTAGAAGTAATAGTAATAGACTAAGAGTTAATAGAGTAGTAGTAGTAGGGAGCATAATGGGATGTATACTTCATTTTTATCCCAGCTGTGGGATAAACAAAGGCCACCAACAATGAGTATTGTAATATTTTTATTACGTAAATCTACATTTAAAATATATATATTAAATAATAGAAGAAGCACATGATAAATGTAATAATTAAATAATATTCATGGGATAATTATTTATTTATTGTAAATAAGGAGAGTCATTAAAATAAAAGAATTTCAGAGAAATTCAAAGAAATGCACACATAAAAAAAGATAAACTACGTTTGTATATTTCTTAAATAAATGATTTATAGAAGCAGGCGTTACTTTGCGGAATTCCATATTACAAGCAATATAACAGAACTAACTACTTTGCTATAATCCGCACTGTCGGCTTCACGACAAAAATCGTACTGCGTACAGTACGATTTTTGTCGTGAAGCCTATCCTCCTGATGATGCTTCGGTTTCGGGGCGAAACGATCGTCGAGATTGTGGTGGTGGGTGTGTGTGCTGCTTTTGTGTTCGTTGTTGCTGGTGAATTGCGCCTTGGGGTGCATGTGGTGGCTGGTCCTGCATGTATAAGGTGCGTAGATTTTGCCTGCTTCATACACATTGGCTTTGCATGCATTCACTTAACCCGTGCGGATTATAGCAAAGTAGTTAGTTCTCTTAAATAAATTTAAATAAAAACAGACCAAAAATAAATTAAAATTAATTCATTCATTTAAAAATAAAATTAATAAATTTAATCGACGATTATTAAAATTGTAATTATTCCTACAATAATTATTATTGATTATCCCTAATTTTATTGATAATTATTAATGTTGAGAGACCGGCTATACTCACGTCTTATTTTATCGGACGAGCCCGACTAGTAATTATTTATTAATAAAATCGAATTCGAAATTCAATTGTTCAAGTTATAAATATCGTTAGGATTCCATCAGGAACCGTTTATGTGGATTTAGGAACGCGCCACTTTTTACCTGACCGCAACATTTGTCATTGCAAAGAGCGCGGATGATCTGTCTTCCTGATAAATGGCCTTCTCTTATACGACCTCTTTCACTTCGCTCTTTCGTGATATAGTATTAAATGTCTTACGTTATTAACTTCGTTTTTTTATTTTTTATCGATTTGCGTTTAACTGTTATGGTTATTGAAAATAAGTCTAATATAGTACAAAAGTAAAAATAGAATTTTGCCGGCAAGTCTGATGCTTTTGCGGTTTATCATTACTTTTGCACTATGGAATACCCTGTACAGGCTACTGATGAAATAAATATCGTCGTTTTAAAAACTTCTACTATTTATCTATTTGTTAATATTAGTATGTATTATACTATAGGAATATGTATTAAAGTATGTATTTTATACAGTATATGTGTAGTATAAGTATTTAATTATGTATATAAATATATAAATTTATTAAATTTATATCGCGATGGCTGAAGGATTAGAATACATACATTCTTGGGATATCAGGAATGCTCCAGTATTCGCAAAGCATTTCTGGGATATATTTAACTAATCAGGATTATGATGCCGCTTAAGTTTCAATTCATGTCCCGAGAGAGCGGGCCTTAGTAAACTATTTACCTTCCTTTTTTCAAAAATGATAGATTATCACTTATTGGACAAAATAAAAATATCCAAATCAGTATCAGATAGGCTATATATACTATTAATATTTTAATTATAAATTCAAATAAACGATAGTTTTAATCTTGAAAAAAGTTTGCAATTTTGAAATTTGTAGACCTTTGAATTATTTGATTTTAGGTCAATATTATAGATTTCAGGATAAAAAATCTTGATGCTATCTCAGATATTAGAATTTTAAGATCATAATTTCGTTTTTCAGTCTTAACCTAAAGATGTGTGGCTTTGATTTATAATTTTGACGGTTAAAATTTCTGTTCCTTTCTATTCTAAGTTTATATTCTATATAAGATAGTTTTTAAGAAATAAGTCATTTTCTTATTATGTTATTCGTTAAAATTTAAATGTTACTAAAAATGTTAGGTTGTAAAAATAATATTGTATAAATAAAACATTCTGTGCAT
Organism: Morpho deidamia; assembly: GCA_947086505.1. NCBI lineage: Eukaryota > Metazoa > Arthropoda > Insecta > Lepidoptera > Nymphalidae > Morpho > Morpho deidamia. The sequence goes on from CAMTZC010000009.1 coordinate 11,135,236, forward strand.
TAAATATTAGTAATGTATCATTTAAATGTTTCAGTAGATAAATACTTAAAACTAAAATTGAAATAAAAATAACATGATTGCGAAATGTATGTTTCATATAAAGTAGATATTACATTAGAAAATGTTTAAATGAATTTAGTAAAGGTTAACTGAAATATGTCATCACAAAGCGAGGATAATTTTGTTTCTTTGATAAATGGGACCCTACCCTCAGAAACTCGTTTTTTTACGAAATAGTGTAAATACTTGGCGGTTATTTAGGCAGATATTTTATTTTACTTAGTTTCAACGTACTTTTTTGTTGCAGGATTTTCGAGACTACAAAAAATATAAAGGAGATCTGTTTAAGGTAAGTTTTAGAAGGAATTTTTCATTCGCAGACAAAGGAAGTTATTAAAATCAGACTTCTACATTTACTGAATATTGTAATATTGCCCTAATTCTTAACTGTGTAAAAAGTAGGCATCAAAATTGTAGGCAATTAATCAGCAATCTAATACCCGATATTGTCAATTAAAGAGATAGATTGAGATGTCTTTCCTCCTAACCGTACTCGTGCAAAAAGCAATAGCTACTTAAATATTCCAATATCAAACCTAACTTCAAACTAGGATAGATTTTATTTTGTTACTATAAAAAATGTCACCATAACTGTTTGTATGTGATGAAAATCGATTACATACAGACAGACAGCTTTTTGGGACTTTGTTTTATATTAAATATCGATATATATATACACACACATATACTATATATGAGCTTTTCATTTTCTTTTTTCATTTTAAGTTTTTGTGCTTCATTTTAACTTTTAATATTAAGTTTTTTGTATTTGTTTTTATTAATAGTACACAGTGAACCGTCGAAAAAATGCTGTGCACATCTATAATTGGTGCATGTATCAGATGTTTTCTTATTTCTGTATGTAGCCTAATCAATTTTTATTTACTATTATGTTCAAAACTTAAATTAAATACATTGATGTTCAAGCGGGCAAATCAGTAGGTCCAGGTAGTTAATAAATATTAAAAAGCAGTCAAAGTGTACTTCCAATCTTAATAATAATGATCTTAGAAAGGTATTCTGGCTTATAATAAATGATAGCAGACTTTAGAAGGTCAAGATGGCTTTATCATAAATCGTACTTTCGGATTAATTTGCATTTCAAATAACGACCGATAGTAAATTTATCTTGGAACTCTAATGGATCTAAAACATGCCAGGTTTTGTAAGGGTACATTAAGTTATGTACATTATCTATACTTATAATAAAACAAAGTTCCAAAAAGCTGTCTGTCTGTATGTAATCGATTTTCTCAAAATCTACTGAACGGATTTTTGTACGGTTTTCACCGAAAGATAGAGCAATACTTCCGGATGGTTTAGGTAAATAGTACATATCGGTATTATGTAAATTGTGTTGAAGAGATCGCGCAGTTGTTAAAAAACTTGTTTGCTGGAAGCTTTAGCCGCGTGCGCTGCGTAAACCAGCAGAGATACTCTAAAGTAATTTACTAGAGAATTGTAGATTTCTAAAAATACTCAAAAAAATTCGTGATAGCATGTCTTTATCTCATATGGTTAACTCGCAATAACTACTTTTATGTTTAAAATTTGAATTCTAGAAAAAAATTGTGGTACGCTCATTTCCACGCGGGCCAAAACCGCTGGCATTGCAAGTTCTATATAAATTGTACATAAATATATCGCGCGTTTAGTATTAAAGTGACCTAATTCAAAATTAGGCGTGATACATTTTAATCCTTATTTCAATCATATGTTATCAAGGTACGAATTATTCAAAAACTAATGTTTTCTTTCTTTTCAAAGCTATGGGCCTTTTTAACACTCGGGAGTTTTGTAGGCAAAACTCCTGAGTGTTAAAAAGGCCCATAACTTTGGTAACGCTATGGTACGCTTAATTGCAATTTGCAACATAATATCTTTTTTGAACCAGGTCACTCTAATACTATTGGTGCGATATATTAAATGATTAAATTATTCCTGAACTACAATTCAGAATTCGAATCGCAAATCTGAACCTTTACCGATTTCGTTCGCCTACGCTAAAGGTTATTGCAATTTGCTACAAAACAACATTTTGTAATTAGGTCACTTTAATTTGAGGAGATTTATCTATAAACATTATCGATACTTTTGTAATAATTAAAATTCTCTAATTATTATTTTCGTGTCAACGAATATGCACCTAGCTTAATAGTTCGGAAACTATTAATTCAATACAAAGATAGTGGAAACTACCATTAGTGCATGTTATGTGATGTTAAGCTAGGCTGGCGGGTAGACGTTAGTAATGCCTTCAAGAAACACGCGCTCTCGAACTTGCTTACTAAGAGCTATGTCCATTAGTGATGTTGCATAGATATATCGATAAATCAAAACTATTTAAATTGCAGTTTCTGTGAACATTTCATACTTAATTTAAACTGTGAACATTTTAAACAGCTCAGCCGTAATACCATGCGACTCTTTTGAGGGGGTGACGATTTTAAATTCCGTGCAGGCACCAATGAGTTTTTCTAAAACTTATGTGTCTAATTGATAATTGCAATTTAACACACGCTTTTCCATGAAGGAGAACATTTTGAGGAAACCTGCATATCTCTAGAGAATTCGGGGATATATGTAACCTACCAATCCGCAACGTGGTAGCTCCAACCCTTATATCCAGAAGGGAGAGAGGAGGCTGAGCATATGCCGCGCAATTCATTGGACTGATCGCATTACACGAAAGTATGCTGAATGTCGTTTTTAATAGATTGGATTAAATAACTAGAAGAAAAAATATTTCATAAGTATTTAATTTATTTATAAGCTGTGATAGCCCAGTGGTGAGACCGTGCGGCTCTCTAGAGACGAACATAGGTTCAAACCCGGGCAGGCACCAATGAGTTTTTCTATTAAAACTCATGTGTCTAATTCATAATTGCAATTTATCACACGCTTTTCGGTGAAGGAAAACATCGTGAGGAAACCTGCATATCACTAGAGAATTCTGGAGATATGTGTAACCTGCCAATCCGCATTGGAGCAGCGTGGTAGGTCTTAGCTCCAACCCTTCTCTCCAGAAACGGAGAGAGGAGGCCTATTCCCAGCAGTGGGATATTAACAGGCTGTTACTTTACTTTACTTTTTTTTAAATTTATTTAAAGTCGTTAAAGAGAATTAAAGAGAAAAGGCTTTCACGAAAACCCATTTATTACTTTATAAAGTCAATCTCCAATATTAACATTTTCAAAACAAATAAGTGAGCTTTTTATCCTTGTATAATTTATATAATCTTGATGTACACAGGTACGATAAAAACTTACGAAAATTACAAACAATTTTGACATCATGAACGTAGAGAGAGAAGTGTTAAAGAAAAATTATTGGAGAAACAACATTCTGGACATGCGAGTGGGAAGTAAAGAATCATTAATTACTGTCTTAGATTCTTCGAATGTGGGAAATTATACCATATTCTATCAAAGACACATTGGTAGATCTAGTTAATAATAATTATGTCATTAACCTTTCCCTAAATACGTCAGAGAATATATCATTACTGTATATAATATTGCATGCTAGATTATACCTACAACTTAGTCTAAATAAATTTCAGTAATATTATTAAGGATGTGATTTCCATATAATGATGATAAATGTTGGGATTAAAAGTTCGTATACAAAAGAATTGATTTTAAAACCGACATCACTAGAACGTGGTTTACTATTGCCCCTGGGATAGTTTCGATGCACGGTGCACTTCTCGGAGTCGATCTCAAATATAATGTTAGAAGCTGAGTAAGCTAAATAAATATGTATTTATTTATAGAATTTTTGAATTCTTTTTATCAGAAAAATATTGATTGATGATTATTTGTGCGACAAAATAAACTCTTGTCTCCTGAAGAGGCAATTAACTGACGTATTCAACTCTAAAACAATTCTAGATTCATATTAATATTATAAGTAAAGTCTATAGAAAAACGTAAATATTAATATAATAAAAATAATATGAATGAAAATAGAAAACGTAAATGATAAATTAACGTTTTCACGGCGAAACTGCTAGAGCAATAGCGACGAAATTTTGTACAATTGAAGCTTATATTCAAATATTCAAAAATGCAAAAAATTCCCCATTTTCTTTCGTTAGCGTGAAAAAACACATAGCACATAATTGAGGGTATTAAAACATGTTAGTTGAGGTGAACGTAGTCGCGGGTACTAATAATATGTCTCAAGGATGTTTGGTGAGACCATAAACTACGGTAAAACCAAAGAAAAATTCTATTAGCAATGAAATTTGGAATCATTTAGTAAGGAAAAAGTCGTTGAAGAAACCTATACCAATCATATTACAAGGATATCCCAAAATCTAACAAGGGAGATTGTTGCCAAGTAATATTTTATTGTCGGAATAGCGTCATCCAAAAATTTCCTAAAAGAGCGCAACAGGCTTAATACAAACGAGTCACCTGTAAATGCTTTAGATATTCCAAAATTTTCCACTGGAATGCCGCCAATATTCATGTAAACTGATCACACTCAAATATATTTGAAAACTTTCTCTTATTGTAACAAATATATATTTATAAAATATATTTGTTTATACAAACACTACTGTAATACAAAATAATACTTAATACTCAGCTAATATATTAATAATAAAATAACTATAACTATAAAAGACTATACTTAAACATAAAATAACTTATATTATTCTTCTACTATACACATTATATAATAATTACTACATTACGTACAAACTAACAGTTTACATTACATATTTTATACACAATAGCGAGCGCGTAAACAAACCAATAATCGCGAATGCAGGTAGACGGTGTGATACGTTAGCTAATGTTCCGCGAATAAAAATTGTGACAGTGTGAACGGTCGCGTCCAAATTGCTTCCTGTGAATTTTTAAAACAATCTAGATTCTAACAGCTACTTCTTACTTATTACTTTTTAAAAAATCTAATTTAACTTATTATATCTAGTGTTTTATCAAGAACTGTGTTGTGAATGAGTTCCCTTACTGGGAACTACCTTGGGATTTCCGAATACCGGGAATATCTTTATGAGAGGCCGGGTGATACCGTGGAAGTTTCTTTGGCGCTAAGCGGCCAATACTTATTCTGACAAGAACTTTTATGAGACGAACTAAAATCTTTGTTCCGGGCAAATTTAAGAACACTGCCTACATGTTCGACTTCCGGTTCCCTGATTCTGAGAACTTGAACACCCCTGCAGATAATTATATTTTTGTGCCTAGATTTAGTTGTAACTAACCCTTAGTTTTTAGATACTAACTAAGTAGAATATATAGGTATATAGTTTTATTATTTATTCAAATTAAAGTATTTTTTTATTCATTTTGTTGTAGTATTGTTTATATATTCGTTTATAAAACTTGTTTGTTCACGCTATAAGTTTTTAGCGTGACAATGGCGCCCATAACGTGGTCTCAGTAATCAGGGTTTACTTAGTAGAAATAAATTATTATCGATAAGTATATTATAGATGTAAAAAAAAAAAAAAAAATTTTTCCTGCTTTGATGTGTGTGTGTGTTATTTGTTGTATGTATTAATTATCATTTTTGTCATAAACACAGTGCAATGTCTTATCCAATAAAATTTTTACTTTTACAAAAACCAGAACTTATATACGAAGTGGCTATTAGAGGGGAAATTCCATTAGATAAAGTTATCGAATTACGCCGTCAAGTTACAAAACTTACTCAATTATATCCCTCGGAGGATATTTTAGATACCTGCTTTGATTTTGATGAAGATATTACTGGTATATCTGACTCCTTATTAAAATGTGTTCTTAATTTAGATTCATTAAAAAACAAATTTCAGTCGTCGTTATTAGAAAGAACGCGTTCACTATTGCATCATATACATTTCAGAATATCTAGAATCAATAAACCTACACTTCCGGAACATATTAATACATTTAAATCCGTATATGCTCAATATCAAACAGCTTATGCTCAATTTCTAGATCATTCAAAAAGACAAAACCCAGACGACCGTGAATCGACTACTGGCATACAAAACACTGACGCTGAAAATATATTGGAGAATATTTCAGTATCAGTGACCTGTGATCGCGGTATCTCATCTGACTTATCAAAATTAAAGTATGACGGCAAGTCTTGTGTCCGTTCTTTCATACAACTTGTCGAAGAGTTTCGTGTATCTAAAGGATTATTGGATAGCAAAATGTTGTCTTTGGCATTTGAGATTTTTACAGGGGATGCGTTACACTGGTTTCGCTGTATGAAAAGTAAATTTAATAATTGGAATGAATTGCTAAACGCTTTAAAAAGTGATTTCGATATACCAGATTACGACTATCGTATGCTCTCAGAGATAAGAAACAGAACCCAAGGGGTAAATGAAAGCATTACCGTGTATATATCGATAATGGAAGGAATGTTTTCCCGACTTAATACGGTACTGGGAGAAGAGCAAAAATTAGAAATTCTGTTACATAATATACGCCCTTGTTATTCTCATATACTAGCTACCTGTACCGAAATAAAAACCATCGTTGCTCTTAGAACACTCTGTCGTAATTTTGAACAAATAAAATCACGATCTGATGCTTTTCGTGAGCCTCCGATTGTTACTTCAAAAACCTTAGCACCAGAATTTGCATATGCGTGCTCTAAGGATTTTGATAAAATGTCCACAAATAACTCTAACTATGGCCCAAGAACTTATGATCCTGATAGGAATAAATTTACACCTCCTAGGAAATATTATTCTAATGAAAACAAAACTTTTACCCTAAGCGCTAATAAAAACTTTTGTTTTCGATGCAAGGTCGATACGCATTCTATGAAGGAGTGTACAGCCGAAAGAACAATTCAATGTTTTAAATGTGGTCTAAAAGATTTCCGGCTTCCTGATTGTCCTAAGTGTAATCCTAAACCTAATTCAAAAAACGAGTAAAGGAAAATTGTAGCAATCTAGCAAGTAATTCTTTTGATGACTCGGATTGGCAGAATTGGTTGCTTACAATACGTAATTTTTTTAAAACGTATAACCTTGCTTCAATTAGATTTTGCCTGCTTCATACACATTGGCTTTGCATGCATTCACTTAACCCGTGCGGATTATAGCAAAGTAGTTAGTTCTCTTAAATAAATTTAAATAAAAACAGACCAAAAATAAATTAAAATTAATTCATTCATTTAAAAATAAAATTAATAAATTTAATCGACGATTATTAAAATTGTAATTATTCCTACAATAATTATTATTGATTATCCCTAATTTTATTGATAATTATTAATGTTGAGAGACCGGCTATACTCACGTCTTATTTTATCGGACGAGCCCGACTAGTAATTATTTATTAATAAAATCGAATTCGAAATTCAATTGTTCAAGTTATAAATATCGTTAGGATTCCATCAGGAACCGTTTATGTGGATTTAGGAACGCGCCACTTTTTACCTGACCGCAACATTTGTCATTGCAAAGAGCGCGGATGATCTGTCTTCCTGATAAATGGCCTTCTCTTATACGACCTCTTTCACTTCGCTCTTTCGTGATATAGTATTAAATGTCTTACGTTATTAACTTCGTTTTTTTATTTTTTATCGATTTGCGTTTAACTGTTATGGTTATTGAAAATAAGTCTAATATAGTACAAAAGTAAAAATAGAATTTTGCCGGCAAGTCTGATGCTTTTGCGGTTTATCATTACTTTTGCACTATGGAATACCCTGTACAGGCTACTGATGAAATAAATATCGTCGTTTTAAAAACTTCTACTATTTATCTATTTGTTAATATTAGTATGTATTATACTATAGGAATATGTATTAAAGTATGTATTTTATACAGTATATGTGTAGTATAAGTATTTAATTATGTATATAAATATATAAATTTATTAAATTTATATCGCGATGGCTGAAGGATTAGAATACATACATTCTTGGGATATCAGGAATGCTCCAGTATTCGCAAAGCATTTCTGGGATATATTTAACTAATCAGGATTATGATGCCGCTTAAGTTTCAATTCATGTCCCGAGAGAGCGGGCCTTAGTAAACTATTTACCTTCCTTTTTTCAAAAATGATAGATTATCACTTATTGGACAAAATAAAAATATCCAAATCAGTATCAGATAGGCTATATATACTATTAATATTTTAATTATAAATTCAAATAAACGATAGTTTTAATCTTGAAAAAAGTTTGCAATTTTGAAATTTGTAGACCTTTGAATTATTTGATTTTAGGTCAATATTATAGATTTCAGGATAAAAAATCTTGATGCTATCTCAGATATTAGAATTTTAAGATCATAATTTCGTTTTTCAGTCTTAACCTAAAGATGTGTGGCTTTGATTTATAATTTTGACGGTTAAAATTTCTGTTCCTTTCTATTCTAAGTTTATATTCTATATAAGATAGTTTTTAAGAAATAAGTCATTTTCTTATTATGTTATTCGTTAAAATTTAAATGTTACTAAAAATGTTAGGTTGTAAAAATAATATTGTATAAATAAAACATTCTGTGCATTAAATATTAGTAATGTATCATTTAAATGTTTCAGTAGATAAATACTTAAAACTAAAATTGAAATAAAAATAACATGATTGCGAAATGTATGTTTCATATAAAGTAGATATTACATTAGAAAATGTTTAAATGAATTTAGTAAAGGTTAACTGAAATATGTCATCACAAAGCGAGGATAATTTTGTTTCTTTGATAAATGGGACCCTACCCTCAGAAACTCGTTTTTTTACGAAATAGTGTAAATACTTGGCGGTTATTTAGGCAGATATTTTATTTTACTTAGTTTCAACGTACTTTTTTGTTGCAGGATTTTCGAGACTACAAAAAATATAAAGGAGATCTGTTTAAGGTAAGTTTTAGAAGGAATTTTTCATTCGCAGACAAAGGAAGTTATTAAAATCAGACTTCTACATTTACTGAATATTGTAATATTGCCCTAATTCTTAACTGTGTAAAAAGTAGGCATCAAAATTGTAGGCAATTAATCAGCAATCTAATACCCGATATTGTCAATTAAAGAGATAGATTGAGATGTCTTTCCTCCTAACCGTACTCGTGCAAAAAGCAATAGCTACTTAAATATTCCAATATCAAACCTAACTTCAAACTAGGATAGATTTTATTTTGTTACTATAAAAAATGTCACCATAACTGTTTGTATGTGATGAAAATCGATTACATACAGACAGACAGCTTTTTGGGACTTTGTTTTATATTAAATATCGATATATATATACACACACATATACTATATATGAGCTTTTCATTTTCTTTTTTCATTTTAAGTTTTTGTGCTTCATTTTAACTTTTAATATTAAGTTTTTTGTATTTGTTTTTATTAATAGTACACAGTGAACCGTCGAAAAAATGCTGTGCACATCTATAATTGGTGCATGTATCAGATGTTTTCTTATTTCTGTATGTAGCCTAATCAATTTTTATTTACTATTATGTTCAAAACTTAAATTAAATACATTGATGTTCAAGCGGGCAAATCAGTAGGTCCAGGTAGTTAATAAATATTAAAAAGCAGTCAAAGTGTACTTCCAATCTTAATAATAATGATCTTAGAAAGGTATTCTGGCTTATAATAAATGATAGCAGACTTTAGAAGGTCAAGATGGCTTTATCATAAATCGTACTTTCGGATTAATTTGCATTTCAAATAACGACCGATAGTAAATTTATCTTGGAACTCTAATGGATCTAAAACATGCCAGGTTTTGTAAGGGTACATTAAGTTATGTACATTATCTATACTTATAATAAAACAAAGTTCCAAAAAGCTGTCTGTCTGTATGTAATCGATTTTCTCAAAATCTACTGAACGGATTTTTGTACGGTTTTCACCGAAAGATAGAGCAATACTTCCGGATGGTTTAGGTAAATAGTACATATCGGTATTATGTAAATTGTGTTGAAGAGATCGCGCAGTTGTTAAAAAACTTGTTTGCTGGAAGCTTTAGCCGCGTGCGCTGCGTAAACCAGCAGAGATACTCTAAAGTAATTTACTAGAGAATTGTAGATTTCTAAAAATACTCAAAAAAATTCGTGATAGCATGTCTTTATCTCATATGGTTAACTCGCAATAACTACTTTTATGTTTAAAATTTGAATTCTAGAAAAAAATTGTGGTACGCTCATTTCCACGCGGGCCAAAACCGCTGGCATTGCAAGTTCTATATAAATTGTACATAAATATATCGCGCGTTTAGTATTAAAGTGACCTAATTCAAAATTAGGCGTGATACATTTTAATCCTTATTTCAATCATATGTTATCAAGGTACGAATTATTCAAAAACTAATGTTTTCTTTCTTTTCAAAGCTATGGGCCTTTTTAACACTCGGGAGTTTTGTAGGCAAAACTCCTGAGTGTTAAAAAGGCCCATAACTTTGGTAACGCTATGGTACGCTTAATTGCAATTTGCAACATAATATCTTTTTTGAACCAGGTCACTCTAATACTATTGGTGCGATATATTAAATGATTAAATTATTCCTGAACTACAATTCAGAATTCGAATCGCAAATCTGAACCTTTACCGATTTCGTTCGCCTACGCTAAAGGTTATTGCAATTTGCTACAAAACAACATTTTGTAATTAGGTCACTTTAATTTGAGGAGATTTATCTATAAACATTATCGATACTTTTGTAATAATTAAAATTCTCTAATTATTATTTTCGTGTCAACGAATATGCACCTAGCTTAATAGTTCGGAAACTATTAATTCAATACAAAGATAGTGGAAACTACCATTAGTGCATGTTATGTGATGTTAAGCTAGGCTGGCGGGTAGACGTTAGTAATGCCTTCAAGAAACACGCGCTCTCGAACTTGCTTACTAAGAGCTATGTCCATTAGTGATGTTGCATAGATATATCGATAAATCAAAACTATTTAAATTGCAGTTTCTGTGAACATTTCATACTTAATTTAAACTGTGAACATTTTAAACAGCTCAGCCGTAATACCATGCGACTCTTTTGAGGGGGTGACGATTTTAAATTCCGTGCAGGCACCAATGAGTTTTTCTAAAACTTATGTGTCTAATTGATAATTGCAATTTAACACACGCTTTTCCATGAAGGAGAACATTTTGAGGAAACCTGCATATCTCTAGAGAATTCGGGGATATATGTAACCTACCAATCCGCAACGTGGTAGCTCCAACCCTTATATCCAGAAGGGAGAGAGGAGGCTGAGCATATGCCGCGCAATTCATTGGACTGATCGCATTACACGAAAGTATGCTGAATGTCGTTTTTAATAGATTGGATTAAATAACTAGAAGAAAAAATATTTCATAAGTATTTAATTTATTTATAAGCTGTGATAGCCCAGTGGTGAGACCGTGCGGCTCTCTAGAGACGAACATAGGTTCAAACCCGGGCAGGCACCAATGAGTTTTTCTATTAAAACTCATGTGTCTAATTCATAATTGCAATTTATCACACGCTTTTCGGTGAAGGAAAACATCGTGAGGAAACCTGCATATCACTAGAGAATTCTGGAGATATGTGTAACCTGCCAATCCGCATTGGAGCAGCGTGGTAGGTCTTAGCTCCAACCCTTCTCTCCAGAAACGGAGAGAGGAGGCCTATTCCCAGCAGTGGGATATTAACAGGCTGTTACTTTACTTTACTTTTTTTTAAATTTATTTAAAGTCGTTAAAGAGAATTAAAGAGAAAAGGCTTTCACGAAAACCCATTTATTACTTTATAAAGTCAATCTCCAATATTAACATTTTCAAAACAAATAAGTGAGCTTTTTATCCTTGTATAATTTATATAATCTTGATGTACACAGGTACGATAAAAACTTACGAAAATTACAAACAATTTTGACATCATGAACGTAGAGAGAGAAGTGTTAAAGAAAAATTATTGGAGAAACAACATTCTGGACATGCGAGTGGGAAGTAAAGAATCATTAATTACTGTCTTAGATTCTTCGAATGTGGGAAATTATACCATATTCTATCAAAGACACATTGGTAGATCTAGTTAATAATAATTATGTCATTAACCTTTCCCTAAATACGTCAGAGAATATATCATTACTGTATATAATATTGCATGCTAGATTATACCTACAACTTAGTCTAAATAAATTTCAGTAATATTATTAAGGATGTGATTTCCATATAATGATGATAAATGTTGGGATTAAAAGTTCGTATACAAAAGAATTGATTTTAAAACCGACATCACTAGAACGTGGTTTACTATTGCCCCTGGGATAGTTTCGATGCACGGTGCACTTCTCGGAGTCGATCTCAAATATAATGTTAGAAGCTGAGTAAGCTAAATAAATATGTATTTATTTATAGAATTTTTGAATTCTTTTTATCAGAAAAATATTGATTGATGATTATTTGTGCGACAAAATAAACTCTTGTCTCCTGAAGAGGCAATTAACTGACGTATTCAACTCTAAAACAATTCTAGATTCATATTAATATTATAAGTAAAGTCTATAGAAAAACGTAAATATTAATATAATAAAAATAATATGAATGAAAATAGAAAACGTAAATGATAAATTAACGTTTTCACGGCGAAACTGCTAGAGCAATAGCGACGAAATTTTGTACAATTGAAGCTTATATTCAAATATTCAAAAATGCAAAAAATTCCCCATTTTCTTTCGTTAGCGTGAAAAAACACATAGCACATAATTGAGGGTATTAAAACATGTTAGTTGAGGTGAACGTAGTCGCGGGTACTAATAATATGTCTCAAGGATGTTTGGTGAGACCATAAACTACGGTAAAACCAAAGAAAAATTCTATTAGCAATGAAATTTGGAATCATTTAGTAAGGAAAAAGTCGTTGAAGAAACCTATACCAATCATATTACAAGGATATCCCAAAATCTAACAAGGGAGATTGTTGCCAAGTAATATTTTATTGTCGGAATAGCGTCATCCAAAAATTTCCTAAAAGAGCGCAACAGGCTTAATACAAACGAGTCACCTGTAAATGCTTTAGATATTCCAAAATTTTCCACTGGAATGCCGCCAATATTCATGTAAACTGATCACACTCAAATATATTTGAAAACTTTCTCTTATTGTAACAAATATATATTTATAAAATATATTTGTTTATACAAACACTACTGTAATACAAAATAATACTTAATACTCAGCTAATATATTAATAATAAAATAACTATAACTATAAAAGACTATACTTAAACATAAAATAACTTATATTATTCTTCTACTATACACATTATATAATAATTACTACATTACGTACAAACTAACAGTTTACATTACATATTTTATACACAATAGCGAGCGCGTAAACAAACCAATAATCGCGAATGCAGGTAGACGGTGTGATACGTTAGCTAATGTTCCGCGAATAAAAATTGTGACAGTGTGAACGGTCGCGTCCAAATTGCTTCCTGTGAATTTTTAAAACAATCTAGATTCTAACAGCTACTTCTTACTTATTACTTTTTAAAAAATCTAATTTAACTTATTATATCTAGTGTTTTATCAAGAACTGTGTTGTGAATGAGTTCCCTTACTGGGAACTACCTTGGGATTTCCGAATACCGGGAATATCTTTATGAGAGGCCGGGTGATACCGTGGAAGTTTCTTTGGCGCTAAGCGGCCAATACTTATTCTGACAAGAACTTTTATGAGACGAACTAAAATCTTTGTTCCGGGCAAATTTAAGAACACTGCCTACATGTTCGACTTCCGGTTCCCTGATTCTGAGAACTTGAACACCCCTGCAGATAATTATATTTTTGTGCCTAGATTTAGTTGTAACTAACCCTTAGTTTTTAGATACTAACTAAGTAGAATATATAGGTATATAGTTTTATTATTTATTCAAATTAAAGTATTTTTTTATTCATTTTGTTGTAGTATTGTTTATATATTCGTTTATAAAACTTGTTTGTTCACGCTATAAGTTTTTAGCGTGACAATGGCGCCCATAACGTGGTCTCAGTAATCAGGGTTTACTTAGTAGAAATAAATTATTATCGATAAGTATATTATAGATGTAAAAAAAAAAAAAAAAATTTTTCCTGCTTTGATGTGTGTGTGTGTTATTTGTTGTATGTATTAATTATCATTTTTGTCATAAACACAGTGCAATGTCTTATCCAATAAAATTTTTACTTTTACAAAAACCAGAACTTATATACGAAGTGGCTATTAGAGGGGAAATTCCATTAGATAAAGTTATCGAATTACGCCGTCAAGTTACAAAACTTACTCAATTATATCCCTCGGAGGATATTTTAGATACCTGCTTTGATTTTGATGAAGATATTACTGGTATATCTGACTCCTTATTAAAATGTGTTCTTAATTTAGATTCATTAAAAAACAAATTTCAGTCGTCGTTATTAGAAAGAACGCGTTCACTATTGCATCATATACATTTCAGAATATCTAGAATCAATAAACCTACACTTCCGGAACATATTAATACATTTAAATCCGTATATGCTCAATATCAAACAGCTTATGCTCAATTTCTAGATCATTCAAAAAGACAAAACCCAGACGACCGTGAATCGACTACTGGCATACAAAACACTGACGCTGAAAATATATTGGAGAATATTTCAGTATCAGTGACCTGTGATCGCGGTATCTCATCTGACTTATCAAAATTAAAGTATGACGGCAAGTCTTGTGTCCGTTCTTTCATACAACTTGTCGAAGAGTTTCGTGTATCTAAAGGATTATTGGATAGCAAAATGTTGTCTTTGGCATTTGAGATTTTTACAGGGGATGCGTTACACTGGTTTCGCTGTATGAAAAGTAAATTTAATAATTGGAATGAATTGCTAAACGCTTTAAAAAGTGATTTCGATATACCAGATTACGACTATCGTATGCTCTCAGAGATAAGAAACAGAACCCAAGGGGTAAATGAAAGCATTACCGTGTATATATCGATAATGGAAGGAATGTTTTCCCGACTTAATACGGTACTGGGAGAAGAGCAAAAATTAGAAATTCTGTTACATAATATACGCCCTTGTTATTCTCATATACTAGCTACCTGTACCGAAATAAAAACCATCGTTGCTCTTAGAACACTCTGTCGTAATTTTGAACAAATAAAATCACGATCTGATGCTTTTCGTGAGCCTCCGATTGTTACTTCAAAAACCTTAGCACCAGAATTTGCATATGCGTGCTCTAAGGATTTTGATAAAATGTCCACAAATAACTCTAACTATGGCCCAAGAACTTATGATCCTGATAGGAATAAATTTACACCTCCTAGGAAATATTATTCTAATGAAAACAAAACTTTTACCCTAAGCGCTAATAAAAACTTTTGTTTTCGATGCAAGGTCGATACGCATTCTATGAAGGAGTGTACAGCCGAAAGAACAATTCAATGTTTTAAATGTGGTCTAAAAGATTTCCGGCTTCCTGATTGTCCTAAGTGTAATCCTAAACCTAATTCAAAAAACGAGTAAAGGAAAATTGTAGCAATCTAGCAAGTAATTCTTTTGATGACTCGGATTGGCAGAATTGGTTGCTTACAATACGTAATTTTTTTAAAACGTATAACCTTGCTTCAATTTTCGGAAATAAGCCGAGTAACGATCCTCGCCCTTTTGTTAACGTTAATGTTAATTATATAGAAAATTTAAATATCTACGGATTACTAGATTCTGGATCTGTGGCTACTATCCTTGGTAATCATTCTCATAAAGTATTATTAAACTACAATCTTACTATATCGACCGATGAAATAATATCGGTAACAGCCGCTGGTGGGCAGAAGCTGTATTCAATAGGTTATATGTTGCTTCCGCTAGTTTATGAAAAAAACTTTCATATTATAAAAGCTCATGTCATTCCAGATATTGAAACAAATTTAATTTTAGGTATTGATTTTTGGAAGGCATTTCATATTTGTCCAAAATTTCTTAATAATATTAATTATTTTACCCCAAGTGAGGTCGTTATAGACGACATTTCAAATAGTAATTGCACTAAATATTTAATATCGTATGAAACCTTAAATACCTCGCAAAAGATAATTGCAGATACTGTTGTTGGGGAGTTTGAGAAAATATCATTCCAACATAAAGGTCTAGGTAGAACGAATTTGATTCGTCATGGTATAGATACAGGCGACACTGAACCCATTAGGCAACGGTACTTCCGAATGTCTCCGGAAAAACGGCGAGTTCTTAACGAGCAGGTTGATGATATGCTATCGCTCGATGTAATAGAACCGTGCGAAAGCCCTTGGTCTTCTCCAGTTCTTTTAATAAATAAAAAGGATGGCAGCCCCCGATTTTGTCTCGATAGCAGAAAGTTAAATGCTGTGACAAAGAAGGATGCCTACAGTCTTCCGTATGTGTCAGAGATTTTGGATAATCTAAGAGATGCACGTTTCTTATCTAGTCTTGATTTATCGAAAGCATTTTGGCAAATTCCTATTCGCGATATTGATAGAGAGAAAACTGCTTTCTATATACCTAGCAGAGGAACTTTTCAATTTAAGGTCACAGCATTTGGCTTAACTAACGCACCTGCAACACAGCAGAGGCTGGTTGACCTTTTGTTCGGCCCTGAGTTTGAGCTTAAAGTATTTGCGTATTTAGATGATGTGATAGTAATTAGTAAGACGTTCGATGAACATGTACAGCTTTTACATCGCGTCCTTGGAAAACTGGAGAAAGCGAACTTAACAATTAATTTGGATAAGTGCCAATTTTTTAGATCTCAGTTACAATACTTGGGCTACATTGTAGATGCTCAAGGTTTACGCACTGATCCAAAGAAAGTGGACGCTATTATTAATTACCCACCACCAACAAATAAAAAAGAACTTAAACGTTTTCTTGGCACAGCATCTTGGTACAGGCGTTTTATACCTAATTTTAGTACTATTGCTGGACCCTTAAATAAAATGACATCTACACGGAAAAATGCTGCATCTTTTTGTTGGTCTCCAGAAGCCGATAAAGCTTTCATTAAATTAAAAACTTTATTAGTAAAAGCACCGATATTAGCTTGTCCTGATTTCAACTACCCCTTCGAGGTTCATACTGATGCTAGCAGTTATGGTATAGGAGCCATGTTGTCACAGACAATTGAAGGTAATGAACATCCTATTGCTTACATGAGTCGGTCCTTATGTGGAGCAGAGAAAAATTATAGTGTGACTGAAAGAGAGGCTTTAGCTGTTCTTATAGCGCTAGAACATTGGCGCTGTTATCTTGAAAATGGGCATACATGTACCGTTTATACGGACCATTCGGCGCTTAAATGGTTCATGTCACTAAACAATCCTACAGGGCGGCTTGCTAGATGGGGTATCCGCCTTTCTTCTTTTAACTTTACAATAAAACACAGGCGTGGCAAAGACAACATTATTCCTGATAGTCTTTCGCGATCTCTTCCATTACATTCCTTAAATGATTCTAAGATTATATCGTCGGATGATTGGTATCTCAACATATTTAACGGTTGCCGTAATACGCCCAATAAATTTCCTAGCTACAGGATTGAAAATGATATTTTGTATCGTTTTATGAAAAACAAATGTGCTCTTACTTCTGAGTTTGATTGGAAAGAAGTAGTTCCTAAAGAAAACCGGTTAAATGTGTTAAGAGAAAACCACGCTGAACCCATGTGTGCCCATTTCGGTGTTTTCAAAACTTACAAACGACTTGCTCTAAGATTTTATTGGCCAAATTTGTATTCTGATGTTGTTAATTTTGTTTCTAATTGTGACATTTGTCAAACATATAAGCTTCCTACTCATAATGTCTTAGGTAAGATGGGAAGGCCTAAAGAATGTGTTAGACCCTTTCAAGTACTATCTATAGATTTAGTTGGCCCCTTGCCTACTTCAAGAAAACAATACTCGTACATATTTGTAGTAACGTGTTGTTTTTCGAAATATTGTCTTTTGTTCCCTATTAGAAGAGCAACTGCAAGCTCAATAGCTAAACATTTGGAGGATGACGTCTTCCTTATTCATGGTGTTCCGCAGACCATTGTACTTGATAACGGCAGCCAGTTCATTAGCCGAGAGCTAGATACTTTATTTAAGAAATATAAAATTCCTAATATCAATTTTACGCCCAAGTATTCTCCTCAAATTAATACGGTTGAACGATATAATAAAACAATCATTACAGCTTTATCAATGTTTGTTAACGACGATCATAGGTCTTGGGATGTCAATATACCTAAAATCCAGTTTGCTATAAATAATTCGATCAACGAAACAACTGGATATACTCCAGCGTTTTTGGTTCATGGGAGAGAGTTGGTTTCCTGCGGTTCTCATTATATTGACAATGACAACCCAAACGAAATCATTTTTCTTCCTCGGGATATTTATGCTCAAAATTTGGGATATTTAAGTCCGATTTTCGACCAAGTACAAATGGAACTTTGGCACAGTCACGTCAAAAACTCAAAACGTTACAACCTTCGTAGAAAAGAAGTTGAATTTAAAGTCGGCGATATTGTATGGAAAAAGTGCTATTTACAAAGTGATAAAGATGCGCACTTCAGCAAAAAGTTGGGACCTCAGTACATGAAATGCCGCATTAAAGATAAACGATCGCCTTTAGTTTATATTTTAGAAGATACATCAGGTCGCGATTTAGGAGCTTGGCATGTTAAGGATTTCAAGTTATCCAAACGTTATGCTTAATTTACGAAGGTTATACTTACGTTTAATCGGATTTTCTTAAGCGACGAAAATCCTTTTATAGAGAGGGGGGTAATGTAACAAATATATATTTATAAAATATATTTGTTTATACAAACACTACTGTAATACAAAATAATACTTAATACTCAGCTAATATATTAATAATAAAATAACTATAACTATAAAAGACTATACTTAAACATAAAATAACTTATATTATTCTTCTACTATACACATTATATAATAATTACTACATTACGTACAAACTAACAGTTTACATTACATATTTTATACACAATAGCGAGCGCGTAAACAAACCAATAATCGCGAATGCAGGTAGACGGTGTGATACGTTAGCTAATGTTCCGCGAATAAAAATTGTGACAGTGTGAACGGTCGCGTCCAAATTGCTTCCTGTGAATTTTTAAAACAATCTAGATTCTAACAGCTACTTCTTACTTATTACTTTTTAAAAAATCTAATTTAACTTATTATATCTAGTGTTTTATCAAGAACTGTGTTGTGAATGAGTTCCCTTACTGGGAACTACCTTGGGATTTCCGAATACCGGGAATATCTTTATGAGAGGCCGGGTGATACCGTGGAAGTTTCTTTGGCGCTAAGCGGCCAATACTTATTCTGACAAGAACTTTTATGAGACGAACTAAAATCTTTGTTCCGGGCAAATTTAAGAACACTGCCTACATGTTCGACTTCCGGTTCCCTGATTCTGAGAACTTGAACACCCCTGCAGATAATTATATTTTTGTGCCTAGATTTAGTTGTAACTAACCCTTAGTTTTTAGATACTAACTAAGTAGAATATATAGGTATATAGTTTTATTATTTATTCAAATTAAAGTATTTTTTTATTCATTTTGTTGTAGTATTGTTTATATATTCGTTTATAAAACTTGTTTGTTCACGCTATAAGTTTTTAGCGTGACATAATAATTCCATAATATTAAATAATTTATAGAATTAGGCGTTACTTTGCTGAGATGCGTAATGCAAAAGTAATACTAAAATTATTTTGTTATAATCCGCTATAAAGTAAATAGAAAATATATATAATGCTAAATGTAGAGTCGACTATTCGCTTTCATATCTGATACATGCAGCATTCGTTAAAATACATGCACAAACCTCCACTACCGCCACCGCAATAAACAAGCACTACACACGTTCATTATCACAAACTCAACAATCGTTTCGCCCCGCAACCGCAAATAAATTGCAAAGCGACAATCTAATTTACAGGCTTGCCTCTGATTCCCTTAAGCTAGTATAACTCTACGGGTAAGCGCTACTGCTCGCTATATGTACAGGAGAATCGTTGAATTTATATTTGTAATCTAAATAAATCAATATCTTTGATCTCCATTACAAATCAAATTGTTACGTTAATATCTAGCCATTTTGATAGAGGCTTTAACTTTCAAAATTGCCGTGTTATCCTATTCCCGCCTTTACTAACGGCCGCCATTTAAGTAAAGGATCACTCAAAGTTAGTCCTTTGCTTTATCTACGACTACGACATGTCGCATACGCATGTCGATACGATATATCGTTTAAAAAATATATTTTATTTAAAGATATACCAAAAAATAAATATCTCAAACGCAGTTAAAACACAGAGATCAATAGAATTATTTTTAATATAATTAGACTATTTATGAAAATTTCATAGCAAATAGGGGAATTAAAATTATTTGCTGTAATTCTGGTTGAAATCTATCTATACTTATTATGAAACCAGGACCTCAAAACTTGCCTGTATGTGATCGATTTCCTCAAAATCTACTGAACGTATCTGTATAAGGTTTTTATTCCGAGACGAAAAACTCCGTGACAGAATGATCCCCACATGGGTGAAGTTAGTATGTTATAATTTTCATTTTCCGGCCTTAAGTTATGGTGAAAGTTGCTTAAAGATTACAGACTATATTTTCTACATTAGCATAATAAACATTTTTATTTTACAGTTTATCAAAAGCAAATATTTTATCTTTTGAACGCATCAAATGTTAGATAATAGAAAATTTAACATAAAGTTTTTAAAACGTTTAACGTAAGGTTTGTAAGATATTCACACGAGAATTTGTAAGTCTAAGTAACTGCAAAGTTGCTTACCAGAATAAACCTTGGCTAGATCGTTACTAAGAAAAATATAAAGCGCACTCGTAGTTTTGCATGAACACCTGAGCAGAACAGCCTGGATGTATTTAATATTTATCAGCTCCCCTCTTCATGCTTTTAAATTAATCATTTTTTTTAAAATGATATCGTATTTTGACTAAAGGTCATACGTAGGTCTCTCTTACGACTAACCTTCCTAACGATCTAATACTGTAATTGTTTAATTATTAAAAATACTTCGTAATAGGTCTTCAACCAACCAACACTGTCTTCCAGTTCGGGGCTTGCTATTGCATACAGACCTGAACAATCAGTTCTTTGAAGTATGTGGTCTATTTAATAAAATTACAAAAGTTTTGTTTTAAAGCGTTGTCACCCATAAGTAATAAAAGACAAATTAGGCGATGGATTGCCATGATCTCTCATTTTCATAAAGCCATATAAAAAAGGGGTATGAGCGTGTAACTCTCTTCAGGGAGTCACGGTTTCAAAGTCATGAGTTTTTCTGTGAGAACTTATATCCCTATTTGATATTTGAAATTTTGACACGCTTTCCGATGCAGGGAAACATATTTAGAAAAACCTGCATATCTCTAGAGAGGAGAGAGGAGGATTTTGCGCAACAGTGGGATATTAACAGGCCGTTACTAAACTACTAGTTGACATCTATAAAAAGGGATACGGCTTTAACAATAATAGCGATCGTATCGTTAAATGTAAAAGGGTCATTAGCGTTTATTTGGATTTCAAATTAAAAACACCTGTTGAACCCGGCCCTGAACGTTTTCGGGACGTCCCGATAATTTGTTTATTTAATGTAAATTGCATCGCGCGGGTCCTAACTGGTGTTCATTACAACCGTTGGGACCCGTGTTTCTGTATTTGAATTTGAAATCATTCCATTTTCTTTTCCTCGTTTGTTTTTTATTTTCCTTTTGGGCACATTATTTGCCATCTGCTGTAGGCTTTTGCAATTCACTTATTAGCTTTTGACCGCGCCTTCGTCCGTGTCGTCGTCAGCCGATGGACGTCCACTGCTGGACATAGGCCTCTTCATAGGATCACCACACCACACGATCTTGCGCCGCCTGGATCCAGTGGATCCCTGCGACCTTTTTGAGGTCTTCTATCCACCTCGTAGGGGGTCTACCGACGCTGCGCTTTCCGGTGCGGGGTCACCATTCCAGCACCTTAAGACCCCAGCACCCATCGGTTCTCCACACTATGTGCCCCGCCCATCGCCACTTCAGCTTCGTAACCCGGATTTTAACCGGACCGTAGTAATGGAATGATCAGTAGCTTGTGTCACTCTCCAACCATGCAAATATCTTTATCACAAAAATCAGATCGATCTGGAGATTTAATTGCAATTCCCATTGCAATAAATTCGCTACTCGAAACGTTAATATTAAATTTGGGTGTCTTTATAGCTAACTGCTTATTAGCAAAGATATATCATTTGCACTGCAAAAATTGTAATTAAACTATAAAAAAATTGTAAAACCCGGATTTCTATAGCCTTTTCTTTTTTTTTTCATGAGGAAACCCTTTTTGGGTACTGCAATCCGCGAGGGGGCGGTATTACAGTTATGCCGGACTCTTACCGGCTAAAACCGCCTCATGGTGTTCCACCTTACTGCCTGTAGACGAAGGCACAGGAATACTGGACGCATGACGTCTGCACCCTCGTCAGCAGTAGCCGCTCTGTGCAGCTTCACCATGTGGCGCCTCATTAGCCAAAACCTATAACTACCTCAACCGACGCATTAGGAACACTTAATGCATCGGCCGCCTCAAGGAGATTTCTATAGCCTACACTTCGGTGTATTAAAAAATCGGTGCCAAATTTCATCGACATTGGCTCAGTGACGTATCAATAATTTTTCTATAAGAACTCTTATCTCTTTTTAAGATTAACAATTCGCCGGCTGTTGTTTCATTATTATTTATCTGCCATTACAGAGAAATATCGAAACGAAACCTGCATGTTTCTAAAGAATTTATGGGATCTATGTTATTTACCAATTAACTTAAAGGCAGCGAGGTTGGTTCGACCGATGGCTCCAAAAGAAGAGGCGTATTATTAGAAGTGCGGAAAAAAATTAATGTGCCAATCCATTTTTAAGCGACTTTGTTCTAGGCTTGGATTTTGTCTTTAAACGGAGAGAGGACGCTTTCGGTTGTGAAAAATTTTTTTTTCTAAATGGATGAAAAGTTTCGTAAGCTCACGCTATCATAAATATAATCCATTTCAGTGTAAATGAGCCCTCTTCAAGGTAAAGAAAGGTCGAACGGTAAGAAGAATTAACGAAGTTTAATGAAAACATCGTCTTTCATTTTTGAACGAGGCGAAAGATAAATGAAATTTTTAGACAAAATATCGCTTAAGAGTTTCTTACGTTATTATCTCAAAGTCTTAAATATTATAAGCGATTATTATTTGAGTTGAAATGATACTATTTTTAGGTTCAAAAGTTTGTTTATTTTAAGATAAGAGGCGTAAGTGATGTAGAATATTGATAGTACTAGATTAGGAACTAGTCCAGTTTAGTTTGGGTAGATTTTAAAAATAAAAACAATAATCAATAAATAAATTTTACCTTTCTCCTCGCGTCGCGGTTCTCATTACTGAGGGTCGTGATCCCCACGATTTCAAAGCAGTCTTTCTAATAGAACTACCTTGCGTCTGCTCCTGTCTTCGACAATATGGAGTGGAGTTTACTTGAATAAAGATAATTTTTGATATGATTTCATGTGTCCAAAGAAATCCATAATTCTTCGCAAACGTATAGTGGAGATTTTATCCTAGATAATGAATAAAATGCTAACCCGCAATGAAGTGCATGGTGGGTCTAAGGTCCAATTCTGTCCAAAAAGGATGATACGGGATGCTAACAGGTTACTACTTTACTGCTTATACTTTGTATTGTTAATATAGTTCCATTTAACTGGAACTATATTTACTTCTACGACTGGCCCGTTGGCGCAGTGGGTAGTGACCCTACCTTCAGCTCCGTGGGTCGTGGGTTCGATTCCCGCCGAGGACCAACATTTTCTAAAAAAAAAAACAATTGGTTGGTTCTTCGAGTCTGAGTGTGTATTTGTATTTAACTATGTATTTAAATTTATATATGTAGTATATTTACCAGTTGTCCGCCACCCATCATAATACAAGTATTAAGTTACTTACTTTGGGGACGGACGACCGTGTGTCTAAGTGTCCCATATATATTTATTTATTTATTTAACTAAACGAAGTTTATCCCGTCCAAAAGAAAATCCTCAAACTTTGTAAACCATTAACGTTGTATATAATCCTTTTCATTCTAAAGGAGTTTAATGTTTAAAAAGATGAAAAAGGTCCAGCTAAAAGAGAAACGAGTCAATCTTAATGAAAACATCTTTTATCTTTAACGAGGTGATACATAAATTAAAAGTTTCATTTTCAATAGCTAGTATTAGGTGTACTAGAGTCATCATCCTCCTGCCCTTATCCAACTCTAAGTGGGGTCGGCGCACTGTGTTATAAACATGATTCGTATTTTACGACCGGTCGCCTGCCTGACATCAACTTAAATTAGTCGTATTTTAGAGACCTCGGTAAGAAATGAGGGTGGTCTATTATATTCAGCTGGATACAACGCGATGAGTCGACTTACCTTAGTCGCCTTTTACGATACCTCGGTAAGAAATGAGGGTGGTCTATTCTACTCAACCGGATACCACACGGTGGATCAACTTACCTTGGTCGCGTTTTACGACACCTCGATAAGAAATGAGGGTGGTCTATTCTACTCAGCCGGATACCACACGGCATTATTAGATATACTAGAGTAAGGGTGCAATATGCAGGCCTGTAAGTGAGTGTTATAATAAATAATGAGAATGAAGATGAAACTCGTATCCTTGTCTAATCACCCATAAAAAAAGAGACAGATAGATAGCAGTCTCATTAGCTTTCTTGTAATAGGTTACATTTTAGCCCGAATTACCTACTCTTGTATAATAAATAACTCATATTAAACTGCCAAAATTTAGAATCCTTTTTAATTGTCTTTTTTCACCTACTTCAGTTCCCGTTATTGTCAACCTCCGCGCCCTAGTACCCGGCACGCGAGGACTGAGTTAAACGATTGGCCTATAGATAGTTTTGATTTTTAAGAAAACGTCGTTGTATCCGTGTTTTGAGGCATTGAAAAATTTCTACACTATCATTAGAGTACGAAGGTTAATTTCGCCGCCATAAACAAGGTTGTTACAGCTCAGATGTGAAATCGGGCGGTCTTGAAACAAGAAAGCTCCATTCCATATGTCTTCTGTCTGATTATTTTTCCTTTCTTTTGATTAACCGTCTTTTGTCAGAAAAACTACCATTGGGAGTCCTTTATCAACGCATCTTCCATCTCCAGAATTCTCTAGAGATATGCAGGTTTCCTCACGATGTTTTTCTTCACCTAAAAGCGTGTGATAAATTGCAATTAACAATTAGACACATGAGTTTTAATAGAAAAACTCATTGGTGCCTGCCCGGATTTGAACTAGTGTTCCCCTCGAAAGAGTCGCACGGTCTCACCGCTCGGCTATCACAGCTCATCTTATGCGTATCTAAGTATATCCTACAAAAAATAACGATCAAAGCTTGCTTATCAAGGTAATTTGATCTTATGGGGACCACTATACATATAAGCGATATAAGTACATATAAAATATAATATTGAAACTATAAACGAATAACTAAGCCTAAGAACAAAGCCAATAATAGGGGATAGGAAGCAATGTCCATACGAATCGTGTTAAGCGCAGTTCAGTGAAATGAGATTTGTAATGCAGTTGCAGCAGGAAATTGTTTTCATGGAGGCATAATGCTCTTAAAAGTAACTTTTTTTATAAGAGCGTACTCATAATAATAATACCTGTGATAGCCCAGCGGTGAGACCGTGCGACTCTTTCGAGAGAACACTAGTTCAAACTCGGGCAGGCACCAATGAGTTTTTCTATTAAAACTCATGTGTCTAATTGATAATTGCAATTTATCATACGATTTTCGGTGAAGGAAACATCGTGAGGAAATCTGCATATCTCTACAGAATTCTGGAGATATGTGTAACCTACCAATCCGCATTGGAGCAGCGTGGTAGGTCTTAGCTCCGACCCTTCGCCCCAGAAACGGAGAGAGGAGGCCTATTCCCAGCAGTGGTTTTGTAACAGGCCGCTACTTTACTTACTTTTATTTTACTCATAATTCAGAGTTTTAGTGAATATTTCTTCAATAATACATAGGGCTATATTTATAGAATATATATTTTTAGAAGCAGGCGTCTTTTTGCGGTTTTCCATATTACAGAAACTATAACAACTACTTTGCTATAATCCGCGCGGGTTAAGCGAATACATGCAAAGCTAATGTGTATGAAGCAGGCCAAATTCGCGTACCTTACACATGCAGGACAAGTTACCACATGCATCCCAAGACGCCTCTTACCCGCCTATAATAAATAATAAATAAAAAGCCTTTTTATTTCTCACCAAAAAAATTTTTAAATAAAGAATTATTGTAAATTATGTCCAAAAAAATATTAAAATAAAAAGAAAGTCAACTGTTAAATAATTATAAGAAAAATGTAAATAATAAATTAGTCAAATTTCACTTTTCGATTTTTTTTTAGTTCGTAAGAACCCCTCTTAAGGTAAAGGCCTCCTCCAAACCCTCCAAGTAACCCGCCTATAACCCCTAGTTAATTTTAGTTTTAAAATGGCTTTTAGTCATTAGCTAGTATTTAGTGTCGAGTAACAAAGCCAATAATGATGCATGAGAAGCAATTCCCACACGAATTGTGTTATAGACAGTTCAGCGAAATGAGATTTGTATTGCAACAGTATCAGACAGCTTTGATGCGGGCAGTTAATATTGCGATCAAAATTAACAACCTGATATGACATGATGATGTCAGTTCTGGTTGTTTGTATTTGTTTGTAACATGTTTGTCCTTCAGAAAAATAATAAAAACACAGCACATAATTGAAATATATTTTAAAGTGTCAAATAGTTGCAAACTTAGTCGCAGTTATAATGTAGTATGCTATTCTTCTTGCATTTTTATACATGCTGTAATATATCTACTGTGCTAATCTAGTACGTCTGCCAGCATTGGAGAAGTTTCATTGGTGTAAACTCGGGGAGAAAAAGTTTATACCCAACAGTGGGATAATAACAGCAGGCCTACAATGAACTCTTATTGCGACTCAATTGAAGACGTAAACTAAATTGTTTTGCCTTTTCATACCATGACGTCTTAAAGACGCACACTTTAAGTCGTTGCCAAATGAGCGTTCGGAATGCGTCTAAAACATTTGAGTAAAAGAGACAGAGTTATCTATAGTTCATATAACGTTTTCCTTTTCAAACAATAGAATCCACACTTCATGGTACGAAAAGAGAGCGGTTTTGTTTAGGTGCTGACTTTGAATTGAATCGTTTTCTAAAAGTTCATGGTAGGCCTACAGGCCTTTACTTTACTTTTACTTTATCAAGAAATACAATGCATACTCAACATGATAAATTATATATCATACAATTATTTTATTTATCATATTTTAAAGAATCATTTAATAAATATGCTTAGTAAAAACACGATAGACTTATAGTTAATGGTATACCCTATTAAGTATGGAATACAATCGATCTTTTTATACGTGATGATTAATATTGCATAGATGCATTATATTCAAAGTAATCAATATTAAGCTTTAACGCTAACATCATATGGTAAAAAATAGTGTATTATTTAGTAAAATTGCAATACATTGTCGCGTTTACATTAGGGTTACCAAACGACACTATCCTTTTGAAATGAGTTCAAACTTGTGATCATAAATATATTAAGCAAAAATCATGTTTATAGTGTAATAAGTGCGAAGGTCCGTTTGTCTATTGCGCTGTAACGGCTGGTCCAATATTGATGATATTTGGCTTTATTAAAGCTTATATACGGGGTTGAAATAACTTAGAAAAAAAACGTGTCATTCCTTTTTCAAATTAAAAAAAAAACCTTTAATACTCTGTGGTATTGTGGTAAACTGTGACCAGCGGTGAGACCGAGTGACTCTCTAGAGATAATCATGGGTTAACAAAACCAATATAAAACTTATTAATAAATAATACTTATTAATGCCTGCCCGGGTTTAAGGCATTAATAAGTTTTACTGATAAAACTTATGTGTCTAATTGATAATTGCAATTTATCACACGTTTTTCGGCGAAGGAAAACATCGTGAGTAAACCTGTATATCCCTAGAAAATTCTAGAGAATTCAGTTGTCCTACCAGTTATTTC
Source organism: Morpho deidamia (assembly GCA_947086505.1). Taxonomy (NCBI): domain Eukaryota; kingdom Metazoa; phylum Arthropoda; class Insecta; order Lepidoptera; family Nymphalidae; genus Morpho; species Morpho deidamia. Next base: position 11,163,450 of record CAMTZC010000009.1, read on the forward strand.
AAGCCAAGGATGCGAGATAGAAATCGCTGGTCAGCGATCTACCAATGTTTGTTCAAGTTTATTGCCTGTTTTTTTTACAATAAAGAGTAATCTATCTATCTAAATTTAGTGTCTTGGTTTGACTCATCGCCATATGGTCACGCTAATCAGGGTGCAATGCGTGGGAAGTGACATGCTATGTTACTCAATTGTCACTATGTCATATTGCGATAAAGGAAATTGCATAATTTCAAATCATAGACGTTATATTACACAACACGTAAATGCACTGTAATTTATATAATAAGGCGTTAGTTTGTGGAGATTCATAATACAAAAGTACCTAATAATAAAATTATTTGCGATAATCGCGATGAAGTAAATAAAAAATATATATAATGGTAAATGTCGCGTGCACTATCCGTTTTCATACCTGATACATGCAGGATTCGTGAAAACACGTGTAAGTTCAATATCACAAATTCAACAATCGTTTTGAAATTTTTAACAGAGAAAATGTAGAATCAAGTAAAGCCGACGACGTGAATTCGGATTTAACTCGTATATTTCTTCAATAACACATCTCATTGATATATATTATCATTGAAAAGTCCAAAGGCAATACTCTCGAGAGGATTAAATCTACTATGCTGGAGCTGAGACTTTATCTATTGTTGACTTTAATACCTAGGTCTTTTGTGGCTGTTAGCTAGAATTTAATAAGAAAAAATAGCTAGAATGTTAGAACTTGTTTTCGTTTTATATCGAGAATTGCTTTTAGTCTTTGACAAGTATTTAATGTCGCGTAAGTACAAAGCCGATAATGGGGGATAGGGAGCAATTTCCATAAAAATTGTTTTAAGTAGTTAGTAGTAGTTGTGCAGTATAGCGAACTGAGATTTGCAATGCAATAGTATAAGGAAATCGCTTTAACGCGAGCAGTTACTAATGCGGTTTAAAGTAACGACCTGATATCGTACCACTTTTGAGTTTCTTCTACTAAGATTTAAGTTATATTTATTTATAAAAAAACTAGCTGTGTCAGCGGCTTCGTCCGCGTGGAAACCTGCGTGTCACAATTTTTTTCTAGGAATTCTTCAAATTTTATTCATAAAAGTAACTATTGTGAGTTAACCATAAAAGATAGAGACATGCTATCGCGTACTTTTTCGTAGTAGTTTTATAGATCTACAATTCTCTAGTACATTACTTTAGCGTATCTCTGTTGGTTTACGCAGCGCGCGCGACTAAATCTCGCAGCAAGCTAGTTTTTTAACAACTATGCGATCTCTTCAACACAATTTACATAATACCGATATGTACTATTTACGTAAACCATCCGGAAATATTGCACAATCTTTTGGTGAAAACCGTACAAAGATCCGTTCAGTAGATTTTGAGAAAATCGATTACATACAGACAGATTTTTGGGACTTTGTTTTATAATAAGTATAGATTTTGGCAGGTTCTCCCAATATTCATATAAGTATCTTACCCCTCCCCCATCACATCTCGTCACGCTCAGCAATTTATATGAATGGCCCCATATATTTATTTATTTCTTCTACTTTAAGTGCCTCTCCAATTAGTGAAGATTGGCAGTCAGAACTGCATATCCCTTTATATTCTTTGTTAGATGGAAGAGACAGCTTTACTTTCTATTACTCTCTACTTCAATCGATGAATGTCTACTGCTGGACGTAGTTCTCCCTCTCTCTCTAAACTTCTTAATTATTAAACAAAAACCTCTAAAAAGCTTCTTTAGTTTAGACGATATGAATTATGTCTCTCAGCTAAAATTGATTACCCATCGAAAACAATTTCGGAAGCATTTCGTTACAGTTATACACGTTAATTGGCTTAGCCGAGGCCTATTAACACTGTGGTTATCGACAAATGTTTGTTTATTGGTCGAAAACGGGGAGCACGAATACGTCATGCGAGCAGTTGAATTTTCGAAATTCTTCTCTCTAAAACGGCTCTTGCGATTGGGGTAATTGGCGTTTTGAGGTAAATAATTTGTCCTATCATAACTTGTGTTGCCTGAAATTAAATTATTTTCGAAAATATAATTTTTCTTAACTATATGAACAAGTTGCTTCCGTAATTTAGCATCACGATCATCATTCTCCTGCCCTTATCCCTAAGTGGGCACGGCATTTTTTACACATGCTGTTACACGTTTTGACTAGTTTTAACTCAGTCAAATTACCTTAGCCTTTTACGACACCTCTGTGAGAAATGAGGGTGGTCTGTTCTACTCAGCTAGATACCACTCGGCGGCGACAGCATCAATTTTATCTTTAAAATATCCTCAATGATGTACTGTTTTGTTTTAAATCATATACGTTAGTTTTGTATATAAGCTTCAATTGTACCAAATGTTATCAATATTTGTTCTGCGGGTTAGCTCTGATAGAGTAAGACCTTCGCATTTATAGTATCACTATGGATCCGAAGGAAAATGAAGTCTGATTTCCCTATTGCCGTCTTGCCTGCTCACTCCGCAGCAAAGGTCCTAGGAGGCTATAGTTTCTTACGGTTAGAGATTTTCGTAATGACTTTTTGTATTTTTGGTAATTTACAATTATAAAAGGATACTTTATCTATACTAGATCGCCGTGTGGTATCCGGCAGAATAGAATAGACCACCCTCCTTTCTTACCGAGGTGTCGTAAGAGGCGACTAAGGTATGTGCCGTGTGGTATCCGGCTGCATAGAATGGACCACCCTCATTTCTTACCGAGGTGTAAAAGACGACTAAGATAAATTGACGTCAGGCAGGCAGCCGGTCGTAAAATACGTAGCCAAATCATGTGACAACATGTTTGTAACATGTTTTTTCGAAGATTGTGTGGTACGCAGATCGCGATATCACACAATCTTGAACCAGATTGACTCCTCGCTACATTTTTGAGGTCGTCAGTTCACCTCATACTCCATACCGCTGTTCCCCAGCCTAGGCTCCACGACCTTAGGGAGGCAATTGGATTGTTGAAGCGGGCCAATTCGAAAATGGACTCGACACGAGTTTAACCTTCACGCTCCGGGGCATTTTAATGTCATAGTAGATTTTGGTGCCAAATTTAACGAAACAAGCAATAATTGTTATGTTAAATTTTAATTTACCCTATCCTTTAAGTTAAGTGAACAATAATTTTTTTTTATATTCAAAGTTATTTTACATAGGAGGACATAAGAATTTTCGATAGGCTAAGGTGGGGCGTGGCACAAAAAAGGTTGGCAAATACTGCTCTACACTGTTACAACTTTGTTTATAAAGCTTATACTGTTGAAGGCTATGTTGATGATAAGAAAACTTGGATTTAAATTGCGACACCTATGAACCAAGATTTTATTATAATTTTTGATTTGTGAACAATTACAAATTCAATATTTATTTTTGAAAAGAGTCGCTGCCGAGTTTCTTTCTGGTTCTTCTTGGTTAGAACACCTTTCCGAACCACTTGTAGCTTCATTGTAATTTGACGATTCAAAAGTGCTTTTAAATGTCAACTTGAATAAAGAATTATTTGAATTTGTATTTGTAACCAATTTTGCGATATACTGATGAGTCTCTCTGGAAACGTCGGTAACGTCGATAAGGACAAAGTAACACGAACGCAAGTGTAAACTTTAAAATAAGAGATAAAAGTAAGATTTATTACGTATTAAGAGACATTGCATTATCAGGCGTCGAATAAATTACGACCTGTCACTGATAGCGCTATCGTAGCATTCCGCTTTGTGATAGGTCAAGAATAAAATTGATGTGTAAACATGTGAGGTTTGCCCTTCATGACTAGATTAGTAATATAATTATAAACCTGTCCTGGTTCTGTCCTGTTGCTGGGTAAGGTTTTCTTGTAGAAAATAATTTGATAAAAAATCCCTCCTTCGGGGATAGGAAAAAACAAATAATACAAAATGTAAGGTAGTTTCAAATTAAAATTGACGCGGAAACTATATTGTAGAGGACTAGCTATGCTCGCGGCTTCATCCGCGAGGAAATCAGTGTGTCGCAAATAGGAATTAATTTATAATCGGTCCCTCATTACTAAGGATCGTGGTCACCTCAACACTTCTTTCGTATGACCGCCTCGATTTATTCCGACTTTAAGTATCCATCACTATCTGATATAATTTGAATGAGGAGGTGGCTTCTTTCACTTGGTCAGACCATCATGTTGGCGACCGGCCTCGTGGTCTCTTGCCTTCTTATAATATCAAAAATGACCAGCTTTTCAAGGTTGCCATCTCCTTGTAGAATTATATGGCCGAAATATTACAATTTGCGTTGGAGACAGGTGGTGGATAAACGGGTTGAGAGAGAATAGATACATTTGTGTGTTTGGCAGTCCAGGGTATTCGAAGCATTCGCCTCCAGCACCACATTTCGAATGTATCTTTTCTCTGTCTTTCCCTTGCTCGGATTGTCTAAGTCTCTACTCCATAGAGAAAGATCGGGAATATGATTATGACTAATTAAGCCTTGGTCTTATAACTTATACCTCAATTTTTCCAAATATTCTAAAGGCGTGACATCATTTAGCAATAGCTATCCTACGTTTTATCTCCGGGACACGCCTTCATTATTTATGTTTTATCCTAAATAAACAAATTACATAAAACCTTAATGTACTATTATGGCCTAACCCTTCCTGACAAATTAAACTATCTTTAAGCAAAAACCGTACAAAAAACCTTTTATCGCCTTTTAAGAAAATTAATCACATAGGCAGACAGTTTTCAGTGAGTTTGTTTTATATGTGTACAATTACCTAGTTCATGTTAAAGATAACGTGTAGGTTATTCACCTTTCCGTTATCACGAAACGTAAACATATGCAAAGTTGGAATGAATACATTTTATGTCATTGACATTATCAATACAAAGATTTTGTTTTTAACACAGCTGACCGGACGATTAGCGGAAATAGTGATGCTAATGGCCTGATTTACATAATGTATCGAATATTTATTAAAGGCTTACAAACATTTTGTACAACGTATTACAAAAATTATACTGCTACTGTGAGTGATACATGAATGATTCAATTTCCTTATCTTTTGTCATTATCAATTTTCTTATCTTATAATATTGAAAAAAAAAATTACCGACAGTCCCCTTTGTTTATATTTGGTGCGATTTCGTCTGTAACGATGTTAGGTTTTATTATTAGTCCTAACCTTTCAGAATCATAATTATGACAAATTAAAGCAGACATGAATTATCGAAAAAGTTTTGAGGCCAATAAATTACCAAAAATACAATTTTAAACATGTAAAATATAAAGGGATCTCTACAAAGGGTTTTCAGGTTGCAGGTTGGTAAGTACTGATGAAGATATCGCACAATACAGAACTTTCGCTGACGTATGTTAGAAAAATAACTTTCAAAAACGCTACAGTGATCAATAACTAACTGTTATTGGCATAGCATTTTTCGTCAGGATGCTTCCCTTTACCGCATAAGTTTTCTGTCAAATCAAATCAAATCAAATCAAAATATTCTTTATTCAAGTAAACTTGTAAACAAGTGCTTTTGAATCGTCAACTTTACTGCTGGTTCGGAAAGCTGTTCCTGCCGAGAAGAGCCAGCAAGAAACTCGGCGGTTGCTCTTTTTAAAATATAAATCTTAGAACTAGTTACATTTATTTATTACTGTCTTGTACAGGGTAGAAATGCACCTATATCCACACATCCTTATCATCTAAGTAATCTTCAACAGTATAGTAGGCTTTTTCTGTATCAGCCTCTTTTTAACAGTGTTTTTAAACTGCTGTAATGGCATGACCAAAATTGATTTCGGAATTTTATTATAGAATCTTATACCCAAACCCACAAACGATTTACGTACTTTTGCTAGGCGCAAAGCAGGAGTCGCAAGCTTATGTCGGTTCCTACTTTGTCTATTATATACATCACCTATCGTTTTATAATTCTTTATATTTTTATGTACAAAAATTACGTTATTTAAAATATACTGTGAAGCAAATGTTAGAATACCTGTTTCCTTAAACTTCTCTCGCAGGGAATCACGCGGACTTAAATTGTAGATGCCACGTATGGCTCTTTTTTGTAATACGAAAATTTTTTCACTATCCGCGCATTTACCCCACAGCAATATTCCATAAGACATAATGCTATGGAAGTAAGCAAAATAAACAAGTCTCGCTGTTTCGACATCTGTAAATTATCTTATCTTTCGAACAGCGTAGGCTGCTGAACTAAGTTTCCCTGCAAGAGTTTTTATGTGTGTGCTCCATTGGAGTTTTGAATCCAAGGTCACTCCCAAGAATACAGTTGTATTTTCTGTTTTCAGTGGTACATTATTTATGGAGAGCCTATTTGCTGTTTTTGCAGCATTAGGTAATGCAAATTCAATACAATTTGTTTTCTTTGAGTTTAGTACCAAATTATTTACCCTGAACCAATGGGCTACTTGCGATAAACCACTGTTTACTTCGTCAATATTATGGTCATTTCTATTTACTTTAAAAATTAAAGATGAATCATCCGCAAACAGTACAATATCGCAAATATTATGATTGAAATATGGTAAGTCATTTATATAAACTAAAAACAGAAAGGGACCAAGGATTGATCCTTGAGGCACACCCATAACTAAGGCCGTTCCGGATGACTGCACCTCATTAATGCACACTCTTTGAACCCGGCTGTGAAGATAAGACGCAACGAGACGAAGCGCATTGTCTTTAATACCATAATAGCCAAGCTTCAACAATAAAGTCTCGTGCTGAACGCAATCAAATGCTTTGGACAAGTCACAAAATACCCCTATGGCATTTTGTGAGTTCTCCCACGCATCGAAGATATGCTTCAACAACTTAACTCCCGCATCCGTTGTAGACCGACCCTTAGTAAACCCATACTGCTCAGGATGAAGTATGTTATTTGAATTAAAATGCTGGAGCAGTTGATTAATGATGATCTTTTCAAAAACCTTGCTTAGAGTTGGCAAGACTGAAATGGGTCTATAGTTGTTAGGGTCGCTCTTATTACCGGACTTAAGGCGCTGAACAGAGCTGACGTAAATTCAGATTTCGGCATATAAGCCACGCCCACAATGTCTGCGACGGCGTAGCGACACACTTAATTTTTAAACACCCATTCTAGGTGTACACTATTTTATCCAAACTTTTTTTGTACAATTTATTTAAAAAACTTATGTCTAATTAATCTTATAAAACTAAGTATGCTGAAACTATAACTAAACATCTAAAAAAAGACATATTATCAACAAGGAATAGTCACAAAAGGCGGCAGCTAGCGACACACGTCCGTGTAGCAGCGCGCCTCAGCGGTCACTGTCTATATTCGTAGATGTAAAAGAGAAGCGAGACGATGACTCGTTTCAGTTTTGCTATTTTCTAAAAAATATTTAATTTGAATAAAATATCTTAATTAATTCAAAATTAAAATCCTACATTCTCTTTATATTATAATGATTTATTAGTCTTATTAATTTTATCAATTTTTGTTGATAAATATTAGAGATATTTACGATGAAAGTAAAAATCAGAGGTCTATTTACCAATTTTTTTTATCGAAAAAAAGTATCGTAATCATGTTTTGAAATCTTACATTCTCTCTGAGATATGATATATATTAACATATATTTTTCTTTTGATCGTCATCCCTATAGCTTTTGTTAAAAACGTGTTTAAAGTCAGCCTATTTGGCTCTGTTCAGCGCCTTAAAAACAGGGATTAATTTACTATATTTCATTAAATTTGGAAATATCCCTGTGTCTACAGATTTGTTAAAGATCTTGGCCATAATTGGGGCGATAATTTCAATAATATTATTAATTAATTTTACTGACATTCCCCACAGATCAGTTGTTTTTTTAATATTTATTTATTATGTAAAAACAATATCATATAAAAGTTAAACTATGACGTTACATTACATATATGTAAAAAATTATAAAGTAGTACAGACATTTTCCACTGATATCATATTGATTTCATACACAACAGCTACCTCATGTAAGCCAAACTGCACGTGTCACATTACGAAAAACAGACGCATTAATTATCCAATATTTCACGGTAGCCTAATCGAATTACATAATGTTATCGACTTCGACAAACGTCACCCGCGCGTCACTAAACGTAATCGGCCGGTTATCGTTCGCCTCGATTCAGTGCAAGCGAGCGTTCGGGCCTTTTAACGCGCGCTCGAAGGGTTTCCTCGTCTGTGGTTTCAAATTCAAATCGGTTTTTTTAAATTTTCGCGGTGTGTGACCGTTATTTTTGTTAAATGAGGTTTTATGTCTGTGTTTAATTTTTTCAAAAGTGCTTATTGGATTTTGTTCTGCGAACGTCGTTTTTGCAGGTAAATAAATATACGTTCGATATTTAAATATGCGCAGTTTCTTTGTTTTGAATAACTATGGGTGCACTGAATGTGAACTGCAGACAGAACAAAGTCTGCAAATAATTGAGTACATATAAGTAATTTAACAAAATTAAATAAGAGGATATGGAATATTAATATTTTGATTTATAGAAGCAGGCGTTACTTTGCGGAATTCCATATTACAAGCAATACAACAGAACTAACTACTTTGCTATAATCCGCACGGGTTAAGTGAATGCATGCAAAGCCAATGTGTATGAAGCAGGCAAAATCTACGCACCTTATACATGCAGGACAAGCCACCACCTGCACCCACATGCTCCACGACAAAAATCGTACGATTTTTGTAAAGTTTGACAAAAATCGTACGATTTTTGTCGTGGAGCCTATTCTCCTGATGATGCTTCGGTTTCGGGGCGAAACGATCGTCGGGATTGTGGTGGTGGGTGTGTGTGCTGCTTTTGTGTGCGTTGTTGCTGGTGAATTGCGCCTTGGGGTGCATGTGGTGGCTGGTCCTGCATGTATAAGGTGCGTAGATTTTGCCTGCTTCATACACATTGGCTTTGCATGCATTCACTTAACCCGTGCGGATTATAGCAAAGTAGTTAGTTCTATTATATTGCTTGTATTAATATTTTGTCTATATATTGTAAACAAGAATAGTAGAGATTTCGAATTTCCCGAGATTCGAATGACCCGTAGGCGCAGTTGGTCGGAATTCGATTCCCAAGGGGATTCAGGAGAGTCTGGGTGCATTTAAATTAAATAAAAAATTAAATATGTAAATTTAACAGATAATTGTCAAGAGCATTAACTTACTTTCGTTGCGGGCGGAGGACGGTGTGTAATTGAAAAAAAATATAGAGAGTTTAACTTTGAATTTTTTTGCGAGATATATATCGTAATAAAAATTATATAGCAATTAAATATTTAAATGTTTAAACACGAAAGCATACAGCAAACTTGAAAAAAGTTTATACAAAAATATAAAATACTAGCAATGCCCTGCGGTTTCAACCGCGTACATATCGACCTCGTGGTAGTGGTGAGTCTACGAAATCGGACTACAAATTTACTATTGTTAACATAAAAAAATATTACAGTTTCATTCTTAGTTTTTAATCACACTTACATTTATAATCTAATCAATATACAAACTTTACTTTACAATGAATATATAATATCTAATGCATTTTTATATTTCTAACACCTATTAATATAAAATTTACCTAGAATATCCGACATTATTAATTTTAAAAATAATCTACAGGTATTTAAAAATTACTTGAAATATTAAGATATTGAAAGAATTTAAAAATCGGTCCAGCTATATTAAGCTTCTTTATAATAAACTAGCAATGAATGCTCCGCGGTTTCACTTGCAGACATACCGATCTCGTGGAAAGGCAACTAAGTCGGACTAAAGATTTATTTTTGTAAATTAAATTGTTTCGCCCTGGGACCTATTAATGGTTAAGGCAAAGCAACTATTAACTGAAAAATGAATTCTTTTAAAGGGTATAGCCTATATGTGTATATCATTGGTATCCTTGGAATAAGAGCTATGGTACGTGACAATAAATAATGCACATCGAGGCTCAGAGAGAGAAATCGGCTAGAGTCTGCTTCATAGAGCATTTTCTCTGTCGTACAGACTGACGAACCCATGTGTGACAGTGATAGCGCCCTACGAAATCGAATTAGCCGGCTGTTTCGTTCTAAGTTCTCGATGTGCATTATTTATTGCCGGGTACTATGACTAGTTATAATGGTCGCTACAAAGAATTTGTTATGGCATTATTTTCATCAGATTGATATTTTTAAATTCGTTGCATCTTTTGATTGGAATGTCCGATTTTAATAATTTCAAAAGTATTTTACAGGTATTGAAAGGTGTTTTAATACTATATCATTAATAATTAAAGAATTAATACAGATATATAAATAAAATGGTATGATTATTGCCGGCATTTCAACTTTTACAATGTACAAAAATAGTTATATTAACATAACTAAAGCAGTTGGACATATGATTTTTTTTTTGTTTTTGTTATGTTATATAACCTATGTTGCTCAGTAAAGATGCAGCTTTCCAATGGTGAAATAATTTTTGAAAACGAAAAGTTTTTTTTTCTGAAAACATTAAAAACATATATACATGCATACAAACATACATATCTTTCCTCTTTATAATATAGACGAATTATTAGCATCTATCGCTTTGATCACTTTACAGGCTAGACCTATGGAGACCTGTTGTTCAAATCACATATATAAAATTTAACCATGTTGTTATTTGATTCAAGAAAAAAAAATAGTTTTAGTAAACATACACTTATTCTAGTTTAAAAAAAAGAAGAAAACAAATTACCAAAATTGTAATTTCCGTTCCAGAGTGTTCGAAACGGGCCAATAATTGATGTCGATCACGGCATTCTGCAATTTTCTATATGCAATCTGCATAGGTGGCAATTCTGCATGCAAATCCACACGATATTGCGGTCATTGCGAATTTTTCTGCGGCATTGTAAGTGGTGAATAGAAATGGATGATTCGTAGATTGCCAAAGCTTTGGTCAAAAACATAATAGGTTAAGTCTAAGCATAAAACATACACTGGTTTAAAAAATAATTCACGCCTTAATTTGCAAATATTTATATTACACATATAATGATAACTTTATAATCTGCGATAAAAGGAAGTCTATTCAGTGCTAAATGTAAAGTTTACTATCCGTTTTAATACTAGCATATACATGCAAGATTCATACAACGCATGCATTACAAAACACCACCATACTACACAAGCATTGCATACATTCAATACCACAATTGCAACAATTGTTTCGCCCGTAATCGAAGCTTTATCAGAAAATTAACCTAAATATTGTTAAAACAGTAAGAAATTCTACAATATTTATTAAACGTGACTGTTGATTCCAACAATTTACATTTTTATATAAAAGAATCTATGACATAACAAAATATACTTTTTTTAAACTAAAAAAGTCTTATATTTATATTAATTAAAATTCAACATAAAATAGGTTTTAAAAAAATGTCACACTGATATTAAACTTTTGAATTATTCAGTTAAAAGTAAAAAGTAAAGTAGTGGTCTGTTACAATCCCACTGCTGGGAATAGGCCTCCTGTCACCGTTTCTGGAGAGAAGGGTTGGAGCTAAGACCTACCACGCTGCTCCAATGCGGATTGGTAGGTCACACATATCTCCAGAATTCTCTACAAATATGCAGGTTTCCTCACGATGTTTTCCTTCACCGAAAAGCGTGTGATAAAATGCAATTACAAATTAGACACATCAGTTTTAATAGAAAAACTCATTGGTGCCTGCCCGGGTTCGAACTCGTGTTCCCCTCGAAAGAGTCGCACGGTCTCACCGCTAGGCTATCACAGCTCAGTTCAGTTGCTTTTACTTTATTAATTCCAAATTCAAAAATCCAAAATCTGCATCATTTTCCCGAAATATATCCCGAATATATCTCAATATAATTGGAAAATGAAAACGCACCGTCGCTCGTGAATCAAGGGAAATAAATTAAAAGCCAACAAGCGTTCCCGGGTTTAATAGCTCATTCCATTACGAACTCTGCCCGGAGCCTGCCGTGAATTCATTATTATTACGATTTACACCCCCCCTGACCGATCGGCTTGCTCCCTGCATAATGGAATATCGCCAAACAACCATGTCTGCCTCTTTAAAACATCAAACGTTCGGGCTTTTAGGACGTTCTAGAGCTTGCAGTGAAATTGACAAACCAACAATCAGTAGTCAATGAAAATTTGTGGACTTGTTTACTGGAACTGGGATTTTCGTGTAAAATAGTTCCTTTAATTAGAACTTCACTATTAAAGTTGAGATTAAAATCAGTCTCCTTCTAAACATTGACTCATTATGACTATTAGATGATGTGGTGGCTATTTATGTTTTATTGTTTATTTGGTGGGTCTTGATATGATGATGTATTAGAGATCTATTTTGCTGGTAATATTTATGCTGACTCACATAAAATTTTCTATGCCGGATACCACACGGTAGGTCAACTTACCTTAGTCGTCTTTTACGACACCTCAGTGAGAAATGAGGGTGGTCTATTCTACTCTGCCGGATACCACACGCCATCGTCATAACGATTACATTTAGATTATAATTATTTATAATCTATATAAAAGTAAACCACAAAATTATGCAAGTAACGAAAAGTAATGAGATAAAAAATGGAGACCAAAATGGACAAATTTCAATACCTAATTCAATAGTGGTAAGACGTAAAGTTAAATATATTAAATTTGTTTTATAAATAAAAGCAAAGAGATGTTACTTTTCAATTTTGATTACTCAATCAGCGATCCATTGTACATTTTCTGACGGCATCTCAGATCCATCAATTTAATTTGATTTACATTCGTTCCTTAGAGTAATGACGTATTATTTTTAGATTCATGAATAATAAAAATGCTCAAAATAAAACGTTATAACTTAAGACAAATTATCCTACCTTGCGTAATCTATTCTTTTTTTTAATTCTATTTTTTTTAAGGAGTTTAGTCAATTTGACTATGTTCCCGTGTCATCATCAGATCACTTAAATGTTAAACGCTAGTATCCTAGCCTCCTTTGATAAAGGAGCGGCGAGTATACTATTACAAATACCCATGTTATTATAAAACAAAGTCCCAAAAAGCTGTCCGTCTGTATGTAATCGATTTTCTCAAAATGTACTGAACGGATTTATGTACGGTTTTCACCGAAAGATAGAGGAATACTTCCAGATGGTTTAGGTAAATATAACATATCGGTATTATGTAAATTGTGTTGAAGAGATCGCGCAGTTGTTAAAAAACTTGCTTGCTGGGAGCTTTAGTCGCGTGCGCTGTGCGTAAACCAGCAGAGATACGTTAAAGTAATATAGTAGAGAATTGTAGATTTATAAAAACACTACAAAAAAGTCCGTGATAGCCTGTCTCTATCTCTCACGGTTAGCTCACAATAACTAGGTACTTTTATGTTCAAAATTTCGTAAATCACTGAACCACGCGGGCGAAGCCGTTGTTGGCACAGCTAGTCGTAGTATATTTAAAAAAAAACAAATTATCACTCAACTTCAGTCATTTGAAACTAGCTTTTAAACGCAACTTCGTTCGTGGACTGCAGTCTTATTATTTGAGTAAACCGTAATACTTATATTAATTATGCTTAAAGTGAGTTAACCTTAAAAGACTAGATATATGCCGTCGCGGACTTTTATTTAGAACTTTTTTTAAGGGAACAATTTTGTAATATCATCATATTTGAATAACTTTCACCGTTTACTTAGCGCACGCAAAGAAATCTTTAAATTTTTTCCCTTTTTTGCTTTATTTTTTATTGCTGCTCCTCTCCTATTTATCGTAGCGTGATTGTATATAGTTTATAGAATTCCTCGATAAATGGACTATCTTACACTCAAGTAATTTTTCAATCAATTACTTCATGAAGATGTACCTATCAATAATGAAAATGTAGTGAGATAAATCTGTTGTAAATAGAAACATAAAAATATAAAAGATAAATTAAAAAAAAAAACATAAAAGCTATCTATATGTTCTTAATAGACTCCGAGACGGCTTGGCCGATTGTAATGAAATTTTCGGACAATCTTTAGAATTACCCATGATTCTGTAAAATTTGGCGGGGATCGGAGCATTTTTTTAAGCTGTCGAGTTCCGTTTCGAGGGGAAACCGAAACCAAACTGAGCCACAGCAACGCGTGACTGGCCAGCAAGTTAAATATAAATTTAATGTTTGTTTGTATGCCCTTTATAGACTCCGAAACGGCTTGACCGATTCTAATGAAATTGTCAGAACATCTTTAGAATTACCCAGCGGATGATCTTGTAAGTTTTGAGGCGATCGGAGTATTTTTATTAACTATTAATTTTTAAACGAGACTGTGCCACGGTAAGACGTGTGAGGACAGCTAGTTTCTAATTAAATTTGATTTGTTAGTTTTTTTTTTGCTATTTATAATTAATAAATATTTATATATTATTTATTATATAATTATTTCTCTGGTTTTCATTGCCGTTTTATCAATCTATTATATACAATAAGATATTAAATCATCTATCTGAATCTGTTATTATTTCAATACTTAATTGCTTTCAAGGTAAGAAGTTAAGATAAATGATAGGAAATTAAAACTATTCGTGATGGAATTTCAATAAGTCTTAACTGATATAGATTTTGATAAGTGATACTCCAAATTGAAATACAAGGTGAGTGGTTTGGATTAGGTTCAATTAATTAAAAGACAACATCCAATTTCGCATAGAATAATATTTCATTATTATAAAGGGGATATTATATGTAAATTTAAGGCAGGATGGCTAAAACAAATTTCCTACATTATCCAGAAAATCGTCATTACCACATTAATTTCGTAATATGAAAGTAATAAAGGGAAAGGATTCTTCTGATTATGGATTGTGAGGTTTATTAGACCACCCTTGTTTCTTGCAGAGCTTTCGTAAAAGGCGACCAAGGGAAGTTGAGCCGCCGTGCGGTATTCGGCTGAGTAGAATAGACCACTGTCATATCTTACCGAGGTTTCTTAAAAGGCGACCTACGTGAGTTGACCTGCCATGTGGTATCCGTCTGAGTAGAATAGATCACCCTTATTTTTTATCGAAGTGTTGTAAAAGGCGACTAAGCTAAGTTGACGTCAGGCAGGCGGCCTGTCATAAAGTACTTACCCTAATCATCTAACAACATGTTTAAAACATATCCCGCCTGGTGACGCTGTAAAAGTCATTAGGGCTAACAGCATACACTTAGTTCGAAAAAAAAATTAAAACATATTGTACCGACCTGACACAGGGAACTCCTCAACGGATAAAAGTAGGGACACGAAATTTTGTTAAAAGCCTTTAACTTGACTTAATATAGTCTGATTATGGAAGTTTTTTTATACAGGAAAACCTTACTGGTACCCATGTGTATAATCCATAACCGCCGCCCGGTGGGCACAGGCGGCGGTTATGTCGGACTCGCATCGACTAAAACGACCTGTGTGCTCCACCACGCTGCCGATGGCAAGAACAGGGTATCGTTATACACATTGCCCCCGTCCGACAGCAGCTCTGATCCCAGAGAACACCTCCTCTGGGTAGGGACCCCTCGAAAGAGAAATCCCCCTCCACTAACCGATGCATCGGGAGCACCAGATGCACCGACCGCCTCGGGGACCTGAATGCTAAGCGTCCGATAAACCCGGGAACACCCGAAGGTCCCCGTCAGGGTGGCAAACGATGGGCTTGGGCAAGTCACTACCAACTGAACTCGCCAGCAGTAGATTGGATCCAGAACAAAAGTTCCCGGAACCGCTCCGCCGCCTCCGTGCGCAGAGCAGAAGGAGGCCATCGCTGCCTGCGCTCGCTACCTGCCCACCGATGTTTATGGTAGCTTTATCTTAATTTTTCTATCTGAAGAACAGACACCGATGGCGCAACACTGTCCGTGACAAATTAATCCGTGGAGGGGGTCACGACCCTCTGCATTGAGGACACCGACGCAAGGATGATCTTAATCTTTACTACGGTTTCATTATTGATACATCTCGATGAAGTAATCGATTCTATCTCAACTATAAACAAACAAATAGTATTATCTTAATTAAATGGTTACAACAAGAAGTTTTGATTAAATACAAATTGTTCTATTAAGATTGACGTCACTGATAATAGATTTGAAGGTTTAGTTTTATGTTATAGAATTTATATATATTGTCTGCTTGCGTTATTTTATTATGCTATTGTAATTTGTTTATATTTTCCGATCTTAATGAGGTTATAATTATTTAGTTGTAACATTTAATTGCTTGAATAACGAAGGTTTGGAACTCAGTTTCTTTTTGAACGTGGACTTTAAATAAGTAGTTTCGATATGTGTAGTTTTATAATTGGGCTTAGGTGTAGTTTTTGATAACATATCGAGTCTCAAATTAAGCCGTGTGGTATCCGACAGAATATAATAAACCACCCTCCTTTTTTACCGAGTTGTCGTAAGAGGCGACTAAGGTAAATGCCGTGTGGTATCCGGCTGCATAGAATAGACGACCCTCATTTCTTCCGAGGTGTCGTAAACGGCGACTAAGGTAAGTTGACGTCAGGCAGGCGGCCGTTCGTAAAATATGTAGCCAAATTGGCTTATGATTTGGAACTTAGAGTGGGATATGGGCAGGAGAATGATGATGATCGAGTCTCTCAAATTAATATTATATCTGACAGAGAAGAGACAGAAAATAATTTTCTAAAAAATATTGATAGATGAATTTTAATTGCATAACCTAATTCAGTCTTAATCAAATCTCTCCCCTAAGACTTCATGTTTATTTCTTATTCTTCTAACCGTTGGGAAAATCTTTTAATTCATTAAATGAATCTTTAGAGAAATCTGGGAATTGGACAAATTATCGTTAGGGACAGTTTTACCCATGGGTTTGAATAGTACCCTTAAATTGTGAATAATGGTGCCACAAATTTAAAAAAAGGAACTTCGTTTCTAAAGATTACTTTTATATAATACTAGCTGATCTTACAGACTGTCCTATCTTAAATATCGAAGACTGTCGAGTTTTCTAAAATTTCTGTTAAACGTACAATGTTTTTTCCGTCATTAGAACCTTTTTAAATATACCGCGTATTACACTCGTCTGGAACTAAATGGTCTTTATATCACTATATAAGACCATTAAGATGCTTTGCGATTTTGTCGTGGAGTCTATCTCCTGATGATGCTTCGGTTGCGGGGCGAAACGATTCTTGAGTTTGTGATAGTGAAAGCGTGTAGTGCTTGTGTATTGTGGTAGAAGTGGTGGAGGTTTGTGCATGTGTTTTTACGAATTCTGCACGTATCGAATATGAAAATACGGATAGTCCACTATACATTTAAAACTATATATATTTTCTATTTACTGTATCGCGGATTATAGCAAAATAATTTTATTATTACTTTTGTATTATGGATCTCCGCAAAGTAACGCCTAATTCTATAAATATAGATAAGTCTGTAAACGAAAAAGTAGGTTCTATATCTCAATACAGAACTTACTTCCTTTTCTTTTAGTTATAGGCTTGACTTGACTTTGAAACTTTGTATGTACGTATGTATTTAAAATTATATATGTAGTTTATTTACCAGTTGTCCGTCACCCATAAGACAAGTATTAAGTGACTTTGAGGACGGACGACCGTGTTAGTGTTAGTGTCCCATATATATTTATTTATTAATTGATATAAAAACTTTTATATCGGGTACGAACAGTTTTACCGACGCTACTAAAGACTCATAAGTCATTGGAGGCACCCCTTGGACGACGTTCCCCGACGCTAGTAGAGCTTCTGCGCTCTACTCTCTGTATTCCGCGATTCCTCGGCGATGCGTCTGCGCTCGCCCGTCCCGCCCGGTGACGCTCTAAAATAAAAGGGTCGGTATAACATGCTACGTGCAAACATGTTGTCACACGATTTGGTTACGTATTTTACGACCGGCCGCCAGCCTAACGTCAACTTACTTTAGTAAGAAAAAGGATGGTCTATTCTAATCAACCCGATACCACACGGTGGCTCAACTTACCTTAGTCGCCTTTTACGATACCTCGGTAAGAAATGAGGGTGGTCTATTCTACTCAGCCGGATACCAAACGGCAATCTACTTTGTCTTTCATACGTAGGTCATTTTATACAACGAGTAATAAATCTTTAAATATATTGTTAAAGCATCTATTTATCTTAGTTTCGCCGGTATCATAAAGGTGGTGATATATAAAAACAATATTTTAACGAGCGAACTTCATGAACTTATAGTTAGGGAATCTACTGAAGTTTTTAATGATGTAATATTTAAATGAAAACGCCCTGAGGCTTCAAAGAGGTAACTTATTTGCAGCGTCGACCATCGGAACAGAACTTTGATTAGCACGTAACTTAACTCCGGTATAAATCCTAATGAAAAGAGAAGTTTTATAAAATAATCGTATCTAGGGAATACCTTTGCAGTTACGTTTTTAAGAACTTTATACTTTTCAGATTCTTAATTATTGATGGGAAAATAATAATAATAATGATAATGAGAAATGCAGGTTTTGTTAGGAAAGAAAAGTTTGAGACAATGGGGAATTTGAATTCGAAGATATTAATTCTCACCCATGTCTCAAATTTTGTAGCCAACGAACTGAGCGGCCTGGTACAATCCCACTACTGGGAATAGGCCTCCTCTCTCCGTTTCTGGAGAGAAGGGTTGGAGCTAAGACCTACCACGCTGCTCCAATGCGGATTGGTAGGTTACACAAATCCCCAGAATTCTCTAGAGATATGCAGGTTTCCTCGCGATGTTTTCCTTCAGCGAAAAGCGTGTGATAAATTGCAATTATCAATTAGACACATGAGTTTTAATAGAAGAACTCATTGGTGCCTGCCCGGGTTTGAACTCGTGTTCCCTTCGAAAGAGTCAAGACGGTCTCGCTGCTGGGTTATCACAGCTCTAAATCATCCATCCCTGAAAGGATGTAGTGAGGGTAGCTATTTTTTGTCTGTGAATACTTTAAAAGACAAGCGATGTCGTCTAGTTAAGTGATGTTGTTTGTTTTGTCTTGTGCGTAAAAACTATCTGTTGTTGACTATCTGGTTAATTGATGTCTGAAGAATAAATATAATTATCATCTTTAATTTGTATGAATTTTCCTACAAAACAACTCACTTTACTTATTTCAATAATAATAATAATTTCGGTTTCTTGTAATAAACTGATTTCAAATATTAAATAATAATTTTTTTTTTACTCATCAGGATTTAAATGAGTCATATCATTTTTCATAATTTGAAAAAATAAAGTCTATTAAAAGAGTTTTAAGTGTTTTTTATTTCATGATATAATGTAATTGTTGAATTAACAACTTTCTTTTTACTTTTTTATCTTGCCCCCGTGCCCCGAACAGCCGAATAAATGTTAATTTTTTTTTAATAATCGACTCTTAGGCGATATGAAGTTCGCTTGGTCAGCTAGTTAACGATAATATCTTATATTTATAACAGTATTAACATAACATTACCAAAAATATCTTTTAAAAAATCTGAATAAAACCAATAATATCTGAAAGTTGTGATAGTCCAGCGGTGAGACCGTGTGACTCTCTAGAGACGATCATGGGTTGAAACCCCGGGCAGGCAATGAGTTTTTCAATAAAAAAATTATGTGTCTAGTTGAAAATCGCAATTTATCACACGCTTTTTGGTGAAGGAAAACATCGTGAGGAAATCTCTAGAGAATTCTGGCGATATGTGTAACCTACCAATCAGCACTGGAGTAGCGTAGTAGGTCTTAGCTTCAATCCTTCTCTCCAAAAAACGGAAAGAGGAGGCCTATGCTAGTGGGATAGTATCAGGCCGTATAATATCTTACATGATTGTGAAATTTTGTTTCTATGCCAAAATATATTGAGGACCTGTATAAGAGGATTAATAAGAATATTTCGCTTTGAAGTACTTCCGTCATTTCCCAAATTTTCTATATAAGTCCAATTAAGTTAACGAACACAAAATTTCAATATAATAGACTAATTTGTAAACAAGCCTGAAGTATTAAAGCGAGCCCATTTCAATATTTCTAAATATAAACGCGCTACAGTTATTATTCCTTTGAAGATGTATTTAATTAAATAAACGGTAACAAAATGTGAGGTAAGTTAGCTTTATTAGAAGATCCGTCGCATTTAGATATCGCCTCAGTAGTCACTTTGAACTAAACAGGCTGAGATTTGAGAGTTCTAAGGAGATCGTTAGCGTAATTGGCTTTATTTGGATATTCCCAGTTGCTAACCCTTCTAAGAAACGTAAGAGGTATGTTGGTTCCAATTTCCATTTGCACCTGACTGACGAACTAACGAGGTTTAGACAATCGGTTAACAGCTGTGTATTGTATGAATGTTGACTTTTGTTGTATGATTACAGTAAAGGCTCAAACTCCCACTAACACGTCCGCTCTCGCTCGCGGCTCTGTTGTAAGTGACATAGTGCGCTTGAGAGAGTGTAAGGTTTCTTTTTACGCTAGTGTTAGTGTGTTTATGTATAAGTATATTCATTCATATACACACATATATGAATCACAAATCTCAACTCAATTAATTACACTACAAGCTGTAAAACCTGCACTACAAATCCAACCAAAATGTTACCAAAAAATGTATAGTATAATCAAATAACCATAGCGATCCGTTATTTAATTGCCAGTCGACACTGCCAAGCATAAGTTGAGATTTCATTCTAGTCAAGTTTTGCTTTTTCTATACCTGATAATATGATCCATCATCAAACTCGCACTTTGAGTGGGATCGACACAATATGCTTTCATCATCTATTTACTAAATGGCCCGTTGGCGCAGTGGGTAGTCACTCTGCCTTCAGCTCCGTGGGTCGTGGGTTCGATTCCCACCCAGGGCCAACATTTTCTATGAACAATTTGTTGGTTCGTCGAGCCTGGGTGAGTATTTGTATTTAAGTATGTATTTAATTATATATGTTGTAAATTTACCAGTTGTCCGTCACCCATAACACAAGTATTGTTACTTACTTTGGGGACGGACGACCGTGTGTGTAAGTGTCCCATATATTTATTTATTTTCCTCTATTATTTGTCAACTCTTTCATATGCATACTATACTTCACAAAATCCAGCCATCTTTTTCTCTCAAGCCTCAATCTAATCAAATAACTACCATATTCTCGGCCTGATTGATATTATTATCAGAAAAATTTTGCTAATCACCAAAAGTGTCTTGTTTTCAGGAAAAGTTAGATACAAAAAGATATATTATCTTTTTTCATTAAAATGCGTTGTTTAAAGATTCCAGATTAATTATTAAACTATTTCTTGAATGTTTTTGAGATTATTAAAGAAATTTAATTTTTGTATCTAAACATTAAGATCTTATGAATTACACTGAATCGTGAGCAGAAATTATGATAGTTGTATCCGGCTAAGTGGAATAAACCCTCATTTCTTACCGCGGTGTCGTAAAAGGCGACTAAGGTGGGTTGACGTCAGGCAGCCGGCCGGTCGTATAGTAACTAGCCAAATTATGTAACAGTATATTGTACCGACTCCATAAGGAATAAATTAGGATAAGGGCTGAAGAATCCATCATTCTCATGTACCGTAGCTCTTATGGCCTTCATAGTATTCTATGTATCTAATATCGGATTAAAATACAACAGAACTAACTACTTTGCTATAATCCGCACGGGTATTATATTGCATTGCTTGTAATATGGAATTCCGCAAAGTAACGCCTGCTTCTATAAATCATCGGATTAAAATATAAAATATAATAAAGCTGTGATAGCCTAGCGGTGAGACCGTGCGACTCTCTAGAGGCGACATAGGTTCAAACCCGGGCAGGCACCAATGAGTTTTTGTATTAAAAACTTATGTGTCTAATTGATAATTACAATTTATCACACGCTTTTCGGTGAAGGAAAACGTCGTGAGGAAACCTGCATATTTCTAGAGAATTCTAGGGATATGTGTAACCTACCAATCCGCATTGGAGCAGCGTGGTAGGTCTTAGCTCCAATCCTTCTCCCCAAAAACGGAGAGAGGAGGCCTTAGCCCAGCAGTGGGCATAGTAACAGTCTGTTATTTTTAATATCTGATTTGATCGCGTAAAGACACTTTGAGTTCTTTCATATATATTTCCCAAAGTGCCAAATCGCTGTGAATATAAAAAAAACAGTTAATAAAAGCCTTACATTTTGTGAACAGTGGGTAATGGCACTCGAAAAGCAATCTTGTAGGTCCAAGAGCACCACTTTTACCTATACCTGTGGTACAAAGTGTTAAGCGTTAGCGATATTTCCTTAAAAGTTTAGGCCGCAGTATGAATTATTTATTTATTTATTTATGTACCAAAATTAAAATATATAAGAAAATACAGGTAAAGATGTCTAAAGTAACAAATTTCTAAATAAAATTGTTTTCCCTTTACTAAACAACAGGATTAATAATGTATATAGATTAAGTGAGTGTTTTAATAAGAAAAGGAAGCTTTCTGGGGTGTTTTCAGAACCTTTGTTAATGTTCCTGTTGTCAAAATAACCCTTTTTTTTTAAATTAAACGTGCATAAACATTTTGAAGGCGTGCTTAAAAATGTCCATACTTAATTAAAAAATGCGCCATGTATATTTTGCGCATGTGTGATTAGACAAAGATGGGTATGGATCTGTCGCCTTCTTTCTCCTATTATTTGTTGGACACTCTGTCTCAAAGGCTCACCTTTAGATCTTCTATTCAATGTATAGTAACCCTTTGACATTTACTCGCTATCGTTTATAAATTGTGGCCTAAGTTTCCGGGACTGCGTACTCATTCCAATCGCTTTCTGGTTTCAAAGTGCGGATGTCATACATTACGAAGTTCGCCTTTATTCCTTTTTTCCTTTTATTCCAAATGAATGTTTGTTGTGCACTTGCCAATTCCACGCGAGCTGAATTTATAGTTTGACATTTGAAAATTCCTCTTTAATTTTACGTTCAGAGCAATCCTTTTTAAAGCTCAAATAAAAATGTATTTATTTTATTTGAAATTTATGTATAAGGTACGTGAGCGTTGCCTGCGACATACATCTTTAAAAAAACGCGGATTATAGCAAAATAGTTATATTATAAATACTATATTATATCCGCAAAGTAACACCTACTATATAATATATATAATACCTGAAATCAGAGCAGACTGCCAAAATTTTCCCATCTAAGCTAATCAGAGATATTGATGGTCCCAGTTAAATCGCAGTTTTAAAGCGGTTCTGAACAGTAAAAAAGAATTAAAAGTGAAGCACTGAAAATGGAAAAACGGATGCTGTGATTCACAAGTACCACTAACAGCTTAAACTCTCATGTGGGTGAGTCAATGACCCGTACGACCCATGATTAGCACTGTTCTGAGTATATAACAAAACATTTGCTCAATCAATTAGACCCTCGCACGCGGTATAATACTTCATTCATTCATACATCCACCATAATTTTTATAAAACGACAAAAAGACATGTCCAGATTTCTGTGTAAAGTTAACACAAAATTTTCTGGGTGGAGTTAAGGCCAAAGTATTTGCGTATTGTTTAACATTTTTTTATGTCAATTTCTAGATAAAGACTCGTTAAAAACATAACTAAGTAAAAATTCGCTTATACTGCTTGGCAAAGGCCTCCTCTCTCCGTTTCTGGAGAGAGGGATTGGAGCTAAGACCCACCACGCTACTCCAATGCGGATTGGTAGTTTACACATATCCGCAGAATATAGAGAGATAGGCAGGTTAACTCATGATGTTTCCATCACCGAATAATATGTGATAAATTTCTATTATCAATTAATTAGACATACAAGTTTCAATAGAAAAACTCATTGGTGCGTGCCCGAAGACTCGCACGGTCTCGCCGCTTGGCTACCACAGTTTGAATTAATTTTTAAGAACATTATTGAAATAGCCAATTTTTTTAACCGCAAATATGTTTATAATAAAAAGAATATCTAAGAATATCATTCTTAATCACGGACTGTTTATTTTTGATCGTAATTTAAGCCCTTGATACACTAATGTCAACATGGCCGATAGCCACACATTTACTATACATTTATTATGGAGATATAAATTTTGGCCAATAAAGCGAATAAAACTGGTAAATAATATTTGTTTACTATTTCTGTACTTTGAACTTCATTTGAGCTAATTTATGTGTACAAAGGTTAACTAATCCCTTTGACAGAGATCTCTACCAGCTAACCTACGAAGTGAGACAATTTATAGTAAAACAGTTTTGGTACGTAGTATCAAAATTGAAGAATGAATGAAGAAATGATGTCGTGTTTTAAGGTTAAATGGGTTTCTAAACATATTTTTTTAGTACGCTACCTTTGCGCTCAAATAAAATTATATTTTATATGTATTCATATAGTCATTGATGTACTCGTAAGTTCATCTAATATAATATTTTATATTATAGTCACCCTATACATGTGTGGGGTCTTTAAAGTTTTATGTTCAACAATGTAGAATAACATTATACATCTATAAAAAAAAGTTACAGTTCAATCATCATGAATAATGAAATAAATGTTAATTGATTTCCTTTTTAAAATCTATTCGTTTAAAATTATTCTTAAGTCGTGAAAACATATGTATAGCAAAAATATTATAGGAAAACCCCATTCCACAAATATGACATTCACGTTTGCCCGGAGAATAAATTGATTCTATGGATGTCCACTTCTCGACGACGGTCCAAGAAGAGGTTTCCATGATATTATGCTACTTTGAGCCAGCATTCTTCGACCGTTTTAAGCAACACAATTACCTATTTGACATTTTGCCATCTTTTCTCATATCAGCCAACCGTCTGTTCTGCTGGCCCACCATGAACTCTTATTGCGACTCAATTGAAGACGTAAACGAAATTGTTTTGCTTCTTCATTGCATGACGTTTTAAAAACGCACACTTTAAGTCGTTGCCGAATAAGCGTTCGGAATGCGTCCTTTAAACATGTGAGTAAAAGAGACAGAGTTATCTATATGTCATATAACGTTATCCTTTTCAAACATTACGACTCCAATGCAATCCACACTTCATGGTACGAAAAGAAAGCGGTTCGGTTTAGATACTAACTTTGAATTGAATCGTTATCTAAAAGTTCTTGGTAGGCCTACTGTTCATGATATATTCCTTGTTTGTCCCAGAAATGTGCTATGCAATAAGTTTTCCAAAAATGCGCACAAACCGGTTCGTTTCATCTTTCCTTATGCGTACTGCCATGGCCATTTCTGCGTCTATCTTCCCGGATGTCAACGATTTGGAACTTAAATGATTTATAGAAGCAGGCGTTACTTTGCGGAATTCCATATAACAAAACTACTTTGCTATAATCCGCGCGGATTAAGCGAATGCATGCAAAGCTAATGTGTATGAAGCAGGCAAAATTCACGTACCTTACACATGCTGGACAAGTCACCTCATGCATCCCAAGACGCCTCCACCAGCAACAATGCACACAAGCAATACACACAACCACTACCAAATCGACGATCGCTCCGCCCCGAAGCCGAAGCATCATCAGGAAGATAGACTCCACGACAAAATCGTAATGCGATATTGTCGCATTCGCAATCGCAATTTTGCATGCTTCATACTCATTAGCTTTGCATGCATTCGCTTAACTGGCGCGGATTATAGTAAAGTAGTTTTGTTATAGTTTATGTAATTTTGAACTTCAAAAAAGGATGAATAGGCACCTTAGGCTTTCACTTTTCATCAGTCGATATCGTAGCCAGGACAAAGCCTTATCGTATAAACAAAATATCACCATCTCAGATGAGCGCTCTTGTCACTCTAGTTATCCTACATATTTCCTCATTTGATCATAGACTCAAGTGTGGCTCGCTCAACGAGCCTCCTTATATAGTTCATAATCAGCGCTCGAACTTCGGATTGAACTTTATCGAAGTTCATCATAACCCATGCATACTATCGAAAGACTCAGGTCATCAAATACTGCGGGATTTTTAAAAAGATCGCACATAACTTTCCGAACACTATCTGGGTTGAACTCAGTGAATGACATTTATAATTTTTTCTTTCTGAATTGTTAAAATAACGATATAATATAATCCTTTTAAAAGTTTTCACCTTTTGTTATTTAGGCGCTAAACCTGGAATATGTAGATTCGTTAATGTTTCTGAACATGCAATTAGTAATAATATCAAACAAAGACTATTTAACAGCAGACTAAATGAAAGAAAATCTGAAGAGTAAACATTGGATCTCTTACCGGACATCGAACCCGCGACTTTTATAACCAGGGAAGGAGAAGAAATAAAATAAATGCTGCTGATTATCTCAACTAATCGGTATACATCCCTACCGCAAAGAGGAAATTTAATAAAGAAGAACCCTCTAAATTTTAGAACCCCTGCTCACTTCCCTTCGAAGGAAGCGGGCCAATATGGCGGACTAAGACGGCGTCCCGGTAACAGCTGAGCGAATTTAATTCTCTTGTATTTTAATAATGCTTATGATCTTCGCAAAAATGATAAAATTAATATTTAAAGTATATCTATACCAATATCATTTTTGAGATTTAAATTTTATTTTGACAGTTTTCTTTTGTTTTACTTTGCAGCGATCCTATAATGATCAAATTCTGGATGTTTTAAACATTTTTTTAGATGACTTGGCTATTAAAGTTACGAACGGCCGCCTGCCTGACAGTCAACTCACCTTAGCTGCCTTTTACGGAACATCTGTACGAAATGAGGGCTATTCTACTCACCCGGATACCATACGGCGGCCAATAATGATCAAATAATACTTTCGCAAAACAAACTTTTACACAAAAAACGATTTCGGTGAAGGTGAGGTTACCTGTTTCAAAAGAAGAAGACTTCCCAACACACTAAATCACTAAATGCTCTTTGCTTCTGCACTCGCCCTTATCTGTCCACTGATATAATACAAAACATGTTTTGTTCGCAGTCTGCATTATACGATAAAAGATGGCGGTAAAACTAATGTATTGCTCTTACATATTAATATGTTTTTCCGTCAACAACATCAATGCATTGGTGTATTTATATCGATTTATACCTATACTTATTATAAAACAAAGTCACCAAGAGCTGTCTATCTGTACATGATCGACTGTAGCCTATTGAACGAATTTTTGTACGGTTTTTATTAAAAGATGCAATCCTTCCGGAGGTTTAGGTAAATAGTTCATTAATGGTTTTATTTACATTGTGTTGAGAATGTAGCGCGGTTGTATAAAACTCGGGTGCGGGGTGTAAACCATCAGAGATACCCTTAAGTAATTTAGTAGAGAATTGAAGATCTACAAAAATACCACAGAAAAGTCCACGAAAGCATGTCTTTATCTCTTATCGTTAAGTCGCAACAACTACTTTTATGTTATCTTATTTCAAAGGAGAAACTAATAGTCTCCGGCAACACCGAAGGCAAAAGACCATGAGGCCGCTCACCAACTAGGTGGTCTGACCAATTGCGACAGTCCGGCACGACCAAACACTTTTATGAGGTAGCAATGGTGGCCACTAATAGAAGCCAATGGAAACAATGGATCAAGTCGAGAATAAAGTCTAGACAGGACCACGGTCTTCAGTCATGAAGAAACGACAGGAGAGAGAGAGAGATTTAAAAAGGATTTACATGTTTTGTAGCTCGCTGATTACCACACGGGCACAGTTAGTTTAAATATAACAGATAGTAGATATACGTATAATATTTTCCGGTTTTCATAAATAATTTTAGCGCTTTGTGAAAACTTGAACAGAATACTAAGTAGATATGTTCTTAAATGTTTTTGTATCAATATTACTATATTTTCCAGACGTATTTTTTAGCCGTGTGGTATCCGGCAGATTATAATAGACCACCCTCCTTTCTTACCTAGGTGTCGTAAAAGGCGACTATTAAGTTGACCCACCGTGTGGTATCCGGTTGAGTAGAATAGACCACCCTCTTTCTTACCGAGTGGTCGTAAAATAAGACTAAGGTAAGTTGACATCAGGCAGGCGGCCGGTCGTAAGATACGTAGCCAAATCATACGACAACATGTTTGTCACATGTTATGCCGACCCCACTTAGAGTGGGATAAGGGAAGGAGAATGATGATGATTACTATATTTTCCAGCTCATTAATAAAAGAACTGCAATTTCCTACTTGATATTACATTGGCTCGTCAACTCGAAGCCTGTCTTGGCGCCGCTCCATTCATAAGTGAATCCTCAACGAGCTATCAACGGAAACTGAACACTAGAATACTAATTAATTATTGAATAGAACATAACATCACTCCAACACAACAAACAATATGTTTTATAAATGTGCTGCAAAATACAACATTGAATTGTACTTAATAAAGTAAGGAAGGTGTTCCTATGACTATTTTGTTTTGTACTACTGAAGTCCTGATTTTACAAATGTTGAAAAGCCTTTATAACTCAGCGGTAAGACATCACCTGCAACACATCACACGCTTTTCGGTGAAGGAAAAGATTGTGAGGAAACCTGCATATCTCTAGAGAATTCTGGGATATCCGAAATGGAAAAAGAAGGCTAATGCTCAGCAGTGAAATAGTAACCGCTACTTTACTTCCAACGTCAGCACACTCTCTAATATTTCGGTGAGCATAGACTGTTTGAGAATAGGTACCTAGTGAGACATAATATTTGGCCAAGTTGATATCTTCGTATTGAGATGATACGAAGATATTGGCCAAACAACTTGGCCAAATATTATGTCTCACTAGGTACCTATTCCGTTTTGAGTTTATTCAGAGGGCTTTACGTAAATGCGTGCTATAACAATAAATGTCCGTATAACCTCATCCACCAGTCATTGAATAGAATAGCAGACAATCACGAGCGAGATCTCAGATTACGGGTATTAATATGCAAACTGCGTTCGCTATGCGGAGTCATTGGCAACAATATTGTAGGTTACGCGACTGTTTTTTAAGTTAACACTTGCACAGAGTTCTTAGTGAGTTTTTTTAACCTCGATCGTGTTAAAGTAACGGCCTGTTACATTCCCACTGCTGGGAATAGGCCTCCTCTCTCCGTTTCGAGAGAGAAGGATTGGAGCTAAGACCTACCACGCTGCTCCAATGCGGGTTGGTAGGTTACACATAATCTCCAGAACTCTCTAGAGATTGCAGGTTTTCTCACGATGTTTTCCTTCACCGAAAAGCGTGTGATAAATTGCAATTATCAATTAGACACATGAGTTTTAATAGAAAAACTCATTGGTGCCTGCCCGGGTTTGAACTCGTGTTCGACAGAGTCGCACGGTCTCACCGCTCTCAGGCTAACGATCGCGTTAGCGTAACGCCAATTCATTTGACGCCGGAACAGCGGTCACTAGATGTTAGGGCGTCATACAAACTGGCGTTTCGCTGCGATCGAGTAGGTTAGAAAAACTCGCACTAAGGCTGTCTTGGCTAAGTAAATTCAAATTAAAATTGAAAAATAATCATTATTCAAGTCTTGTAAACAAGTGCTTCTGAATCGTCAGCTCTACTCCTGGTTCAGAAAGCTGCTCCTACCGAGAAGACCCACCAAGAAAACTCGGCGTTTGCTCTTTTCAAAATAATACTTATAACTAGTTACATTTAGTCATTAGTATCTTGTACAAGGTCGAACAGTAGGTATATCCACGCATTCTTATCACTTAAGGAATCCTCAACAGTATAGTAAGTAGGCCTTCTGTATCTTTAACAGTTTTTTAAAACTTCTGTAATAGCAAAGGTAGAATTGATTGCGGAATTTTATTTTTTATTATTTAAATATATGTTCTTCTTCTGTCTCCTACCCTTGTCCCACTCTTAGTGGGGTCAGCACAACATGTTCTTTTCTCTGTCATTCTCTTCTATCATTCGTCTACTCTGGCGCTACTCCTTTTGTATACATATATGCTGTAATGGCGTGTATAACGTCGATGGGCGGGACGGGCGAGCGCAGAAGCTTCATTGAGGTTACAATAAGCTCAATACAAAAGTTTGAATTGTACCCAATTTCATCTTTATTGCTCCAACACAAAAGCCATGGAAACGTAGAAACAGACAGATATTCGCATTCATAATATTACAATGGATTATAATGATTGCATATAGAGAGAATAAACATCCTTGTTTCATCAAACTCACGATTAGGAAACTGAAATAATTTTATATAAGCTCGTGAACTATTACTATTCTAATTCAAGCTTCTAAATTCCAGTAATAAACACACACACCAATAAACGCATGTGAACTGCTACGCACACATACCCGAGCCATATAGACGATGCCTGCATGAGCAAGTGTTGCCCTTGTCTGGCCGTTGTCATCGAGGAGTCATTCGCATCGCCTGGAATGCAATGTCATGACACCAACATGACTTTTCCAGTAACTACCACAATCAATATTACACTCTACCACCATTATCTAAAGCCTATTTCAAGATTAACTCTTGTGTGTCGCTTAAGTTTTTTAGACATCAAGATAAAATTGAGATTTGAGCGAATATGGACGATATTCTAATGATCAATAGGTTGAAATTTGAAAAATTTCATCGAGTAACAAAAGGGCATTATCCAGGCTCCAGGGAATTGTACGCTTGCATTTATAAAACAACATTAAAACTTTAACCTTATTTTCACCGAAATAGGGTTTAAAATTACGTATTAAACCGCTTGATTTACGTCGTTTTACAGTTCCTGCATCACTGAATGGCGGAGCGGGTAAACTTTGGAAAGGATTTAAGATAGGTAATATTTTTATTAAAATATGTGTTTTAAGATCTATGAAACAGAGTTTGTTTTCGCTAGGTGTATTTTGGTCGTCGCGCCTCCAAGTGCGTCGACACTATAATTTTAGCCCGGATGGTTTCAAGCAGTTTTTATTGCGGTAGGGTCACGGCGCTCGCTTTCTTTTTATTTTACGGAGCACTTCTGAGTAGTGGTTAGATCTCAATCAAGTAGATTGGGCGTGACATCAGCGATGGATCTGTTTTGCTATTTGCAGAGTAGATCACAACCATGCATAGTATCTATCTTTGCAATTATTGCTTCGTAATAGCAAAAAAACCAGGTCTTAATAAAAAAATAAGGTAAAGTAATTAAAATTATAATTAGGAAATTTTTTTTTATTTATTTCTAATTTATTTTATATATCTTTCTTATATTTAAACATTTTTTACTTATATATATTGTCCTGCCATACTGCTGAGCAGTTTGTCGGCAGTATACTCCCATTCGGCAAACTATGTAAGCTCTAAATAAATAACTAGCACCCCTGGCACCCGCCCAGCCCTACGATACAATCTTGGTTCGGTCTATTGCTAGAATAAACCACTGGGCAGGTACAGATATGCTCGTATATATTTTCTTTTTACAGTAAAACTTAACGAATAATGTACAGCTTAAAGCATTTTATAACAAATAATAATAAAAGTCTTCGTGATCAATTAGTACTCTAGTTAGTATTCTTTTCAAGGAAATCTTACTACTGGCTTCGTTTATTTCCGATTAGAAAATCCATGTGAATTTTAGTGATCCTTAGGTTAGTTAAAGTTCACAAGTTATAAGTTATAATAAGTTCGCAAGTGTTTATAAATATTTTGCACCTACAAACCATGTGAACACCACGTGGATTATCTACAGTTACCCCACAATATTTAACGAAAATTGCAGAACTTTAATTGTGGAATTTTACCAAAACATTTATATATACAAACGTTAAATCAGCGAAGTATTTTAGCCATAGGAATTATTGTACGTTTTTTTAAAAATAAACACGATTTATAGATCTCAATGAACGTACCCTATTACACGAAACGAAAATACCTTAACCCAAATCTGAAGAGTACGAGTGCGAAGGAGAGAAAGCAGAGAGAGAGAGAGAGAAAACAATGTTATTGTTTGTTCCTGTTTTTTTGAAAATAATCAGTGGATTCATTCCGTACCATCCTGTATATTTACCAGTTGTCCGTCACCCATAAGACAAGTATTATAGTACCAGGCAATAAATAATCGAGGTTTAGAGAAAGAAATCGGCTAGATTCTGCTTCATAGAGCATTGTCTCTGTCGCACAGACTGACGAACCCGTGTGAAACGTCACATACTAACTGAGTGACAGTGACAGCGCTCTACGAAACCGAACTGGCAGCTGTTTCGTTCTAAACATCGATGTGCATTATTTAATGCTGGGTGCTATACTTACTTTGGGGACGGACGATCGTGTGTGTAATTGTCCCATATATTATTCTTATATTAACGCTACTTTAAATGTTTTTTGATTTATATTGTTATGCAAGTTCTGTTGTATCTAGTTTTATTTATATTATAAATATAAACTGGTTTCTCCTATTTTATTCGGACAGCAACTACGAAACTCCTAGCAGATGTTGACGATTCAAAAGCATAGCCTTGTTCACAAGTTTACTTGAATAAAGAATATTTTGAGTTGAGTTCAGTATACGCTTTGATCGCTGTCTATTAATTGCAGAATAAATGTTTTCATTTCATTAATGGCATTTTTAAAACAAGCACGTGACTCATTAACTTATCTCAAATTACCATTATACGGGCTTCCGGAGTGATCAGTGACATTCAGACAACATTGCAAGGTCGATTATTTTGTTATGTACATCTTATCAGTACGATTAGCATTTTTAGTGACTAAGGACAACGTATGCGAATTGTTTTTGTTCAAACATTACTGATATATCTATTTGACCGCCGTGTGGTATCCGCTTAGTAGAATAAACCACTCTCATTTTTTACCGAGGTGTCTTAAAAGGCGACTAAGGTGAGTTGACCCACCGTGTGATATCCGGTTGAGTAGAATAGACCACCCTCTTTCTTACCGACGGGTCGTAAAATACGACTAAGATAAGTTGATGTCAAGCAAGAGGGCCGGTCGTAAAATATGTAACCAAATCATGTGACAACATATTGTGCCGACCCCACTTAGACCACATAAGGGCAGGAGGATGTTGATGACTGATATATCGGCGATTTTGTTTGCGTCAAACACTATTTTATAATCGCTCATTTGCTGCAATTGTGGCGAAACTTTTAAAAATCATGTTTTGAGATAAATCAGGTCTCAGTTCCAACCCTTGTCTTCCAGAACGTAGAGAGGAGGCTTATGGCTGTCATGGGATAGTAACAGGTTAACTTACTTTTTTCATACTATCAGACGTAGGTATCAGCGGTTCCCTTTGAGGCGTATCCAAGGACTACAGTGTACATATTGAAAGTATTTAAATACTGACAACTCCGTGTCGTATTTATGATCCTAGGCGATGATTGGCGACTATAGCTGAGGACGTCCTCTACACGTTCGCGTTCGTGCTTAATCGTTTGTTATCGCCGTAATGCTTTTCCATCATATATTTTAGTTTGACAGCAAATGTGAAAATGAAATGTCCAAATATGTGTTTTCAAAATGCGTATGTCGTTTATCATCATCCTCCTGCCCTATTAGATGTGCATGGCCATACACCCAATGGCCTATTCATTTTTAAAAATCCCATCCTTAAAGATTCGTTTATGTTGGGAGGAGACATTGTGGAGCTCTTCTCCTTTTAAGTTTAAAATACATATGTATTAATATCATCATCATCTTCTTGTCCTTATCCCACTCTAAGTGGGGTCGGCACAACATGTTAAAAACATGTTGTCACATGATATGGCTACGTATTTTACGACCGGCCGCCTGCCTGATGTCAACTTACCTTAGTCGTATTTTACGACCCCTCGGTAAGAAAGAGGGTGGTTTATTCTACTCAACCGGATACTACACGGTGTGTCAACTTACTAGTCGCCTTTTACGACACCTCGGTAAGAAATGAAGGTGGTCTATCCTACTCAGCCGGATACCACACGGCGTAAATGCGCATGTCGTTGCCATCTATAATTAATATAGCACTCAGTCTAAAAATATTTTTATATTATGTATATGTGTATTTTTATATATTGTACACTTTAAGCATTATAAGTTTTTAAAATGCTTCGATGACGTTGCAAAACGTTTGTTGAGATTGTGGTTGTGAATGCATGCAGTGCCTGTGCTTTTTAAATCCTTTAAAGCGTCATATGTTTATCCAATAGTCACTGATCGGTCGAAGCGTGACCTCCCGACGAATAGACTTGGTTAGGGACCTAATGACGTCACATGTCACCTTGGGCGAAACAGGTAATAGAAGCTCTGTAAAAGTTATGACTACCGCAACTAATTACTTGTTCATAATTTACTGTAATTTAAACTCTATTACATTGTTCTAATGTTTATTTTTGTAATTGATATGATTTGATTTTTTTTCGCTCTCTGTATATATCGTTATTTGACATCGTTTTTTGCACTTGAAGGTCACCTTAGTTACTTGTTGACTTTAGCTTAGAGTACATCGGAAATGTCTGTCTGTGGAATTATTTGGGCACCGAATAATTGTCTAATTACTTTAACTGCTGTAAGCCGTACTAATACATTTTAATATTATAAACGCTGTCTGTCCGCTGCGTGTATGACTGTTTATTACGTTTACTTTACTTATCCAAGCGAGAAGTGAAGTCTGAAACAATAAGAGCTTATATATCGAAATCGATCAAGGAATTTTTTTTTCGAACACTAACTTACGCTGTTAGCCCTAATTTACAGCCTCACCGAGAGAGTGGACGACCGCAGAAGCATCGTTGGGGTAAAAGCTGGTAGAGTGAGTCTCGAGCGAGGCTCGCAGCATCATGGAGCGTCGCTTTAAGTCCGGTTAAGCCGGACTTCGGCTTAAAGCTACGCGCTGTGAAGGACTGTATCGGACTTGACAAAGAACGTTTTAATGGGGACTTCTTATATAACTACAAAATCAAAACCATAGCGCGGAATAAAATAGCCAGTCTGCTCCGACTTCCGGTACCTTGGTTCGCTTTTCCAAAAGAACGGTGAAATTGATCGCGATGTGAGGAATAGAATGAATGCAGGATGGATGAAGTGGCGACAGGTCTCAGGCACAATATGTGACCCCCGAATGCCCCTTAAACTAAAGGGAAAAATTTACACATCGGTCATAAGACCTGTCGTAATGTATGGATCAGAATGTTGGGCAATGAAAAAAAATAGATGAAAGAAGAGTGCATGCAAATGAGATGAGGATGTTAAGGTGGATGTGTGGTGTGACAAGACTTGATAAAATAAGAAATGAGTATATAAGGGGAAGTATGAAAGTTGCGCCCATTATAGAAAAGATGAGAGGTGCAAGATTGGGATGGTATGGACATGTAATGAGGAGGGATGAAAATCATGTGACTAAACGAGTGTTGAGTATGAATGTGGATGGATATGTGACTAGAGGAAGGCCAAAAAAGAGATGGTTGGACTGCGTGAAGTATGACATGCATATAAAAGGAGTAGCGCCAGAGTTGACGAATGATAGAAGAGAATGGAAGAGAAAAACATGTTGTACCGACCCCACTTAGAGTGGGATAAGGGTAGGAGAAAGAAAGAGTGCGGAATAAAATACTAGTCGCGCCATCTGTGAGGAAAATACAAGCAGTACGTTGTGTTACACTACTACACAGTAAAATCACGATTCCATATAATTTAATACGATTTAATGGGCCGTTCTTCATTTATACTCCACGCGAAGCAGAAAGCGTTGAGTCGAAAACCAAATGTGATAATGATAAATAATGTCTACATTATAAATAATCTCTTTTCCCGTCATCCCCACGTATCTCGACGTGGCACCCGGCTGCTTATCACGAAATTACAACAGATATTTACGTTCCTCGCATAAAGAAATAATTTACGTTGCGGATCCTGTGTGATGTCTAAGTCACAAGCGATAGCGGTCTTAAGTTGCCCTTGTAATAATAATATTAATAATCGCTTATAAGAGATCTTAATTTAGCAATTACAGATTAAAATTTACAAGCAATATAACAGAACTAACTACTTTGCTACAATCCGCACGGGTTAAGTAAATGCATGCAAAGCCAATGTGTATGAAGCAGGCAAAATCTACGCACCTTATATATGCAGGACCAGCCACCACATGCACCCCAAGGCGCAATTCACCAGCAACAACGCACACAAAAGCAGCACACACACCCACCACCACAATCTCGACGATCGTTTCGCCCCGAAACCGAAGCATCATCAGGAGGATAGGCTCCACGACAAAAATCGTACTGCCCCGCGCTACCCATACAATGCAATGCAATCTGCAGAACGATTCGGTTTCGGGGCGAAACGATCGTCGGGATTGTGGTGGTGGGTGTATGTGCTGCTTTTGTGTTCGTTGTTGCTGGTGAATTGCGCCTTGGGGTGCATGTGGTGGCTGGTCCTGCATATATAAGGTGCGTAGATTTTGCCTGCTTCATACACATTGGCTTTGCATGCATTCACTTAACCCGTGCGGATTGTAGCAAAGTAGTTAGTTCTGTTATATTGCTTGTAATATGGAATTCCGCAAAGTAACGCCTGCTTCTATACATCATCTATAAATCAGATTAAAATTTACCCACTGTACTGAGCAAACCCTGTTTTACAGAGGGCAGTTCCTTCACTTACAGTCAATTTGCATTAGTGTCTATTTGCATGCAAAGCAATGTGTAGTGAGTGAAGTTGTTTATTTGAGTAATTGCGTGGGTTAATGTTAGTGTGTGTTTAATGTGTGCGTGCTTTTGTTTTTCATCGTTTTATTGTACACAAAAAAAATTGACCAATACTATATACAAATATTGTATTGGTCAATTTTTAGTGTACAACAGGAAACAAAACATTACGATAAGTAATGTAAAATTAATTCATTAATTAAATGAAAAGCACAACGATGTATAATTATATCATATAATTAATTATTTATATTAATTAAGTGAAAAGCGCAATGATAAATTAGAATGTTATTATCTCTCGACAAAGTCATTTTTTTTGTGTTTCAAAAACAAGTATTTTTGAACAAATAAAATTAATTAAATAAAGAATTATTTTCTTCTTCTTTCTCCTACTCTTATCCCACTCTAAGTGGGGTCGGTACAACATGTTTTTCTCTTCCATTCTCTTCTATCATTCGTCAACTCTGGCGCTACTTCTTTTATATGCATGTCATACTTCACACAATCCAACCATCTCTTTTTAGGCCTTCCTCTAGTCACATATCCATAAATAAAGAAATATTTTATAACAACTTAATTGATTATATATTTCTAATTAGCTGTTGATAAATTATTTTATTATGATAAAAACTTTATGATACGACATACGCAGTTTCTTGGAAATTGCAGAAGTGAGAGAACACTATTAAAATTCTTACCATCGGCATTTATAAGCAGTAGAATAAATTGCTTTTAATATATAAAATTGTTAAAAGCTCTACAGTTGTATTTTTATTAGTTGTAGATAAAATATTTTGATATGCTCTATCTTCTGATTTAGAACATACATGAAAAGAAGCTTCAGAAAAAATTACGTAGTTAACGTAGACAGCCTGTTAGGTGAGATGTGATCGAGTGCCGTGACTAGCAACTTGCACTCCCTTACCCTGGGCGTGGTCGATTCCTAGCGGGGTTCATTTAGTAAAACAGTAGTGTCTTTTATTATGGTTCGATAAACTTGTTCTTGAACTCAACCAAAAACCTTTTTTTATAAAATAAAAAGGTCTATTAAATTAGGATGTATTAAATTTTTTGTAAGTAAAAATAGATTTAAAGGCTGTAAATGATATTTACAATCCACTTTCAAGCCTTACCGGGTTACCTTGTATTGTAATTTTGTACAAAACAAACAACACTACAAACTACCACAACACACATTCATGACCACATTCTCGATAATCGTTCCACTCCTTAACCGAAGCATCATCAGGAGATGCACTCTTAGAAAGATTTTCTCTTATCGCGGAACATAGGAAAGTAATTTATTACTCTTTTTATTATACTGAACTCCCCAAAGTCATGGCTAATTTTACTAAAAGATTCCCGATAATGATGATATGGGGATAGTTCGGATTAACAAATGATGACATAGATTTTAAATCTGGTCATTGAGTATAACTTTCATAAGATATAAAACGGTCTGGGAAGATGGCCTACGCTGCACTGATATTTATACTAACAACAAAAACAATATAAGGCGTTGGCGTGGTTGATATTAACCAAAAACGATATGTTAAAAAATTGTAGAATTAGGCGTTACGTTGCCGAGGTCCATAGTACAAAAAAATCCTAATATCGTTTTGCTATAATAATATTGCTAAAATATAGAAGCGGATTGTTGAAAAATAATACTATCATTATTAAAAAAGTAAAATAAGTCCATTACAGACTTTATTTCTGTAGTCCTTATGAGGAGAAAATAACTTTTATATATCTAATACAGCTATCAAAACTTTCTTTGAATTTACGTCATACAAAGATGACGTCTTTCGCTAACAGTTGTGCCTGACCTTTAGAACATAGGAGCGATCGTGTTTCAAAGTTGTTATTTCGTTGTATAGATAAAAAAGCGTTACCAAACATGTATTTTCATTTCTAGTTGCGACCCATAACTTTGTCTGCTTGTTAAGTTAAATTTTACCAGAAGATTAATCCAGATATTCCTATATTAACATATTAAGATTGTAATGTAATGTAATGTACCTTTTTTTATAAAAAAATATCGCTTGCAAATATTATTCTATAGTTTTAAATTACATTGCTTGGTTTTGCTATAATCCGCGATACGGTAAATAGAAAATATATATAGTGTTAAATGTATAGTGGATTATCCGTATTTTCATACCCGATACGTGCAGGATTCGTAAAAACACATGCACACACCTCCACCACTTCCACCACAATACACAAGCACTAC
Organism: Morpho deidamia; assembly: GCA_947086505.1. NCBI lineage: Eukaryota > Metazoa > Arthropoda > Insecta > Lepidoptera > Nymphalidae > Morpho > Morpho deidamia. The sequence goes on from CAMTZC010000009.1 coordinate 11,202,273, forward strand.
ACACGTTCACTGTCACAAACTCAACAATCGTTTCGCCCCGCAACCGAAGTATCATCAGGAGATTTTGTCGTGGAGTCTATCTCCTAATCGCAAAGCTTTGCGATTTTGTCGTGGAGTCTATCTCCTGATGATGCTTCGGTTGCGGGGCGAAACGATTGTTGAGTTTGTGATAGTGAACCTGTGTAGTGCTTGTGTATTGTGGTGGAAGTGGTGGAGGTTTGTGCATGTGTTTTTACGAATCCTGCACGTATCGGGTATGAAAATACGGATAATCCACTATACATTTAACACTATATATATTTTCTATTTACTGTATCGCGGATTATAGCAAAATAATTTTATTATTACTTTTGTATTATGGATTTCCGCAAAGTAACGCCTAATTCTATAAATTACATTGCTTGGGCCTCCTAACTATACTCTGCCATCTAGCTTTCTCTATCATTACTTTTGTAGTATAAAATTTTGCAAAGTAAAACCTACCTGTATTAATTACAGTTGCTTGACCGCCGAGTTTCTTGCTGGTTCTTCACGGTAAGAGCAACATTCCGAACCAGTTGTAGCTTCATTAATCATATTGATGCTTGACGATTCAAAAGTGACTGAAATGGTTTATTTGAATAAAGATTATTTTGATTTTAATTTGATTGTTTGACTAATTTTGGAAATTTTAGAGGTTTTCGTGTAAAATCATTGGAATGCCGAAGTAACGAAATAGAAGATACTTCTAATATTGTTTCGTAAATTAAGGTAGTGTGATTGAATTCAATTTGCTTATGATATATTTAAATTTAAGATTTGGGAAATCCAGAGTGTTTTTCCAGTTTACAGGGCACCCGTTATGTTTGAAAAATGTCAATTTTATGGTCTAGTGCATTGTCTCCCTCCCTTTTTCATGCCACACGTTAGCCTTACTAAAATTCTTCAAGAGGGATTTAAGATACATACATTTAAATATCAAATTTAATTAATATTAAATTTAATTTTATACACTTAAGAAACTTAAATTTGAAGAAGAATTTCCTTTTTTCTTTTAATTTGGCACCGAAATCAAGCATTGCATTTAAATGGCCCGGAGTGAAGGGGTTAACTAGCGTCGAGTCCATTTTCTAATTCCCCCCTCCCAAGGCTGATAATGATCAAAATGCTCTTCTGTAGGGCGTGGGCCCCACGATTGCAAACATTGATCTAGACTCCTTATTTCACAATACTAATAAGGATCTTTTGTGTTAACGTGGTAAACTGTCGCCATTAGCAAGATTTCATAGACTCGATTTCCATACAATCCAACCACTAGATTCTATATCTAAATCTAGTTATCTTAATTGACAGCCAAGCTCTGAACTTTGGCGAGACAACATTTCCCTTATGTTAACATAAGTGATATTTCTGATATATTAAGTTACGAAAGTTTTGAGTTAGGGTTTCCAAGGCGTCACGACATTATCGTAATTTAAATTAATGTATCAACCAGCTTAGTTTAAATCGATTTATATATATGTTCCTTAGAAAGCCTTCAATTTACCAAAATTGCTATAGAATTTTGGATATTTTAATTGGTCACAGTCTGGTACAGCTAACCACGCTAACCTATGAATTTGATGCTCGATTATTTCGATACTAAGAAATCTAATATCTTAAAGCTGGATTAACTAGCAAAAAATAGACTCCTGATATTAATGAGTGTAAAAGAAGATTTAACGTGTCTTGAATAAGGAGAGGGAGAAACATGTCTTCTCCTTATTGCTGAGTGCCCTGACTTTTATAAATAAATGGGTCAATTACATACATGGCTTTATGGATGACAGGTACAACTTAAATAGTTTTAAATACATATATATCCCTATACTCGAATACCAACAAATTGTTTATATAATGAATGCCCACGTCGGGAATCGAACCCGCGATCTATGGAGCTGAAGGCAGGATCACTGATCTATGATCCTGATTAGTATTCCTGATAACTGCGGTTCACACTCAGAACATCATTTATAATCATACAACACATCATCATTTATAATCATACAAGTTACTCAACCACTAACCAGCGTAAAAATAACGCGATGACGTCAACATCAAATCTCACTCAATAGGATTTTTAAAACGGGAAAGAGCTGACGTTTTTTCAAATATGTTTTTACAAAATTGTATTACACGAGGGTTACAAAGCCGTGACCCGTATATAGGCTTTGAAATTAAATATAATTCGTTTAAAACTCACGCCGCATAATTAAAATGCTTCATAGCAACATGCGGTGGGTAATTGTAAGTAATTAGGTCGCCTTATGACTCAAACCACTTGTGACTTAAGGCTGTTACATATTAGCCGGCGTTAACGCTGCGGTAGTGTTTACTGATACTCAACATAGACGTGCAATTTTTCCCGTATAATTAGGTGCACAATCATCATTATTCTCCTGCCCTTATTCTAATAAATGTGGTCGACATAACATGTCATACTTCACGCAATTCAAGCATCCTATATGTAATCATTCATCATTCTCCTGCCCTTATCCCACATAATTGAGATTGCTATAATATACAAATGCTATAAACATATTGTCACATGATTTTGATAGCTATTTTAGGAGCGGCCGCCTGCCTGACGTCAACTTAACTTAGTCCTCTTTTACAACACCACGGTGAGAAATAAGGGTTGTCTATTCTACTCAGGCGGATACCACATGGTACCCAAGCATCCTATATATGTTCAACATAAAAGTTAGCAACATTTGTTTTGTCACTAACTTAAAATATGTAAGTAAGAAAAAAAGCTATTTTGAATGTATTCTGATACTGAATACATTTTAAATTTTTGCACATTAAAAACATATTCAGTATAGCATTTGACACTAATATTGTAGGCGTAATGTTAGTTTTGAAAGTGGTCTTTCTGAAAGCCAGCCTTGAGACATTGCCTGATAAAGTGCTGAGTGGTGTTTTTTATCTGGTACGCTATTGTTATTCTTTTTTTGTCTGTAGTTCAGTGTGATAAATAAATAAAAGGATTTTGATGTGATTTGATTTGCATATATTCTTCGGCTTCCCTCTAGTGACATACTCGTATGCATCCGCATTCATATTTAGCTCTCGTTTGGTCTCATGATACATAATATATACATAGATAGATAGTTAATTATTGACATATATATTCTTCCTTCTATTTAGCAACGTTAGCTTTTGTACTAATCGTTAATATAATAAAAACAATAAAACTAATTCGGCGGCAGCTATAATCTTTGTTTTCCTTAATGTAGGATAAATGATGTAATATCGCTCTTCTACTTTTTTAAGTGAACAAAATTTGCAAATTAAGAAATTATACAACTTCCACCCAATATTACAACTGTAGTGTGGCACAACTCAAATATGTAATGTAATGTAATGTAATGTAATGTAATGTAATGTAGTGTAATGTAACAAAAATGTAATATGTTTTGAGATAAATGGGTTTAATGTTTTCATTGCTAAGAAAAATGCATAAAAAATGTTTTAATTAAACGAACGGCCTTATATTGAATTATGAGTTCTGACGTTGTTGCTGCTAAAAATGTGTATTTATAACATTTACAACTACTCATAGGTCAATTCAAGTGTTTTTTGAGTTGTGCCACTATTCACAAGAAATATGTCAATCGGAAACGGAAGCGTACGCAAAGATTACAACAATTTTGTCATTCAATATGTTCTTTTTTCAAATCCTAAATTTATAAAGTAGGAGAACGGGTAGTGTGTAACGTGCTTTACATTCAGCGCACTATAGCATTCCCTGAACATGGTTGGCAGTCTATTATTTTATTGTTCCTTTACACCTTGAATCCGTCATTCTACCATTTATTAACTACTAGCTGTAATAGCTGTAAGGCTTTGCACGGAATTCCCGATTCAGATATTTAGGAAATTTCGAAAATTGATTACATACAAACAGACAACTTTTGGGGACTTTGTTGAGCTGTGATACCAGCGGTGAAACCGAGCGACCCTCTAGAGATCATGGGTTCGAACCCGAGCAGGCCTTATTTTTTTTCTATTCAAATTTATGTGTCTAATTGATAATTGCAATTTATCACACGCTATTTTAATTTTTAGAATTAGGCATTACTTTGCGGAGATCCATAATACAAAAGTAATAATAAAATTATTTTGCTATTATCCGCGATACACGCTTTTTGGTGAAGGAAAACATTGTCAGGAAATCGGTATATCTCTCGAGAATCTAATTATAGAGATATGTATAACATAGCAATCCGCATTGGAGCAGTGTGGTAGGTCTTAGCTCCAATCTCTCCTAAAACGGAGAGAGGAGACCTATGCCCAGCTGTGGGACAGAAATAGGCTGTTACTTTACTTAAAAATAAATTACTTACTTTACTTTTATATTCATCTAATGAGGTGGCATGAAAATCATCTGACTAAGTAAAAACCACGACAAAAATCCATCGAGTAGATTTTTCGGTATATGTGCACATCTTTATCATTTATATTTATATGATTAGTTAGTTCTATATGGTAAAAATTAACTATTTTAGTTTTAGCCGTGACTACCTTCCCGTTAACTTTCAATTGCAAACAAGTCAAGTTAAAAAGCTTTTAAAAACGCTTTTACCAAAATTTTGTTTCTACTGTTGAGGAGTACCCTCTTCTGGAGCCAATCTTGGCAGTAGCATCAGGTCAGGCTTATCATGAACATGCATTGTCATCGAGACTGGACCAGCACGTAAAATTTCAGCTCAATCGGACCCCGAAAAGTGGGTTAAATTTAACTTGCAAGATTCCACCTTCAGTTCCATACACGGCAAGTAAAATAAAAGCTTTTTATATAAATATACATATACTCATATACATATATACTCGCGATAGTCAAGATTCAAGAACTTGTGTCAATGTAAAAGGGCTTTTACAGTGTTAAGAGGGCCTCGCAAACAGTGGAATAACAAACATTGTTGGCCTATATACGGGAGATGACATCTTTATGCGGAGTACATTCAAAGAATAAATTACGGTTAATCTTAAAATAGACATCACTTGACGTTTTTATTGTAAGGGTGAATGAGTTATTGAGTTAAGGATAAATATGTTACTGTACGAATTAATATATTTTTAATGAATACATTATAAATTTAACTGTCTATAAACTACTTGTGTGCAGTGCTGCCTGAAGTCAGTCGACTTAAATGACCCGTTGGCGCAGGTGTAGTGACCCTGCCTTCAGCTCCGGGAGTCGCGGGTTCGATTCCCATCGAGGGCCAACATTTTCTAAATAACAATTTATTGTTTCCTCAAGTCGCGATGTTTTTAAGTATTTATTTAAAATTATAGATGTACCTTAAAATTATGTAACAGTTGTCTGTAACACATATAAAAATATAAAGTAACTTACTTTTGTGTTGTCGACCATGTGTGTAATATATTTATTAACAGGGCGCGTTGCAATTGATGACTTTGTAATAGCATCACTATTAATATTACCGGCCTGTTTCTTAACAACTGCGGGGCATTGGTCTCCTTTTTTAGAAAAGGTTTTGCCTTAGACCACCTATACGGTTTTTGAATTTAAACTATCGTGAGTGGTATTCATTATTAATGTTGAGAGACCGGCTATACTCACATTTACACCGGCTATACTTACGGTGTTTGGTTCTAGGAGGCTTTCAGTAGTAACTAGTCGGGCTCATCCGATAGAATAAGACGTGAATATAGCCGGTCTCTCAACATTAATAACCTCTACGGTTCTCCAATTTGGATAAGTTAGGATAAGGGTACAAATATCCCTTATACCTTTCGTGGTGGAGCACTCAGGTTGTTGAATCGGTGCGAGTCCAATATACGGGGTTTTTCCATCAAAAATCCAATAATAATTGAGTACAATGATCCAACGAATGTTATTAGTATTTCTAATAAGTGAATATATTCCGGAACAAGGAGATCCATAGTATGACTGATCATAAAATAGGTGATTATTTTTTCGCAGACACGCAGACTAAGTTGCGGGCAGAAACTTGTACACAACTAAACTTTATATATCTAGAGTTTTCCTTACGCTTGCATTATAATTTTTCGGTTGGAATAACCTACCTCCCACACTAAACTCAATTAAAGGGTATACGGTTTATTTTTATTTCTTTCCATCCTAACCATATAGCACGATTGAAATCAACCGGGTTATAACACCCACATTGCCAAGTTAATTATTATTGGCCATTGTTCTTACAAATGTAAACAATTTATTGCTTTACGGCTGTTGCGGTACATGATTCTTTTATACATAACTAGCTGACCTGGCAAACGTTGTTTTGCCATATAAATTACTACACCATAGACGTGACTTTTGACATATCGTAGATATAAACACTTTGATAAGTTAATAATAGATGGCGCTTTTCAATGCCATCCTGTTCCTGTAGAATTAACGGGATTTCTTTAGCCGGGGTAACATATATATATAGAAATATGTATGTTACCCCGGTGTATAAGGAATAAGTGTACCAAATTTCATCGATATGGTTCATTCATTTCATGGTTCAGCGAATTCGCCGTGAAGGAGTATTAAACATACATCGATACTCACAAACTTTCATATCTATATTATATTAAACATATATATAATACATAATAATATTTGCCGCTCCACAAGAGGGGAGCTTTGTTACTCTTTACCAATAAGGTAGCGGGAAAGAGCGTGCCTTTTTTTTATATCACACTCCTGCAAAACATTTTCATATATCTGTTAGATTTTTCAATTTGTTTCTTTTTGCCTACCTCTTTTCTCCACAATCATACTTCCAACCTATTCAAGGTATAACAATAAAATTAGCAAATCACGTCGTTCCTGACAATTTTTGCGTTTAATACACTTATTAATGCAAAACTTTTACTTTTAAAATTTTTACCCTATATATTACCCTGGTGTATAAAGTTTTAAGAATGTTTAATTTTATCAATATTGGTCCAAAGGATTGGCCCACCCTCCGTTCTTACCGAGATGTCGTAAGAGGCGACTAAGGTATGTGCCGTGGTATCCAGCTGCAATGAATAGACGACCCTCATTTCTTACTGAGGTGTCGTAAAGGCGACTAAGGTAAGTTGACGTCAGGCAGGCGGCTAGTCGTTAAATACGTAGCCAAATCATGTGACAACATGTTTGTAACATGTTGTGCCGACGCCACTTAGAGTGGGATAAGGGCAGAAAAATGACGATTGGTTCAAAGGATTGGCGTTGCAGACAGACTTACTATTGCATTTATATCATTTGTTTAGATTGTACTATTTTAATCATTTAGAATAGTTATAACAGAAATCCATCATTAACAAGAGACACCACAAAATAATAGGTAAAGTACTAACAAATGGATGTATATTTGTCTCGAGCATCAATAAAAACCAAAATGGGTCGGAATTGTTGACTAACACCAGTTTGCACTACAAATAAACGAGAATAAATACCGCACTCATACACACTGCTTACTAAAATGTACAATTTAATTTTCCAAATAAGGTTTTGTTGATTAGACTGAACCGTTGACGTACTTGGCACAGACCCTCTCTTTAGCTCCACGGGTCGATTCCCGCCAAGAGCTAAAATTACTATTATAAGTATTTAAATATGCATTTAAAATTGTATATGTGTATATTTACCAGTTGTCAGTCACACATAACACAAGTATTAAATTACTTAGTTTGGGGACGGACGATCGTGTATGTAAGTGTCCCATATATTTATTTATTATTTAAGCAAAAAATTAAAAAAAAAAATCATAGAGTTCGTTTTATGAGAAATTTCTGTAATGTAAAATACTCTGTAAAGTAACGTATACGTTAAAATAAACTATTTTATCTAGGCATTCTCTTATAAAGTTTAATGTTTAGCATACGTAACTATCCACAAAAATCGTTCTGAAAAATGATCTTTAATATAAATATTTAATTATAATATTTGAAATTACATATTAAAGTTTAATGTACATTAGGGATTAAATTAGGCGTACATTATGGTAATGATATCTCATTGATGATGATGATTTCTACGATACTTGTAATAATTAGGACAGAGAAAATTGAAAGCACAAAAATAGCACAACAAGAAATGATAGACACTATATATATACGTACTCAGTACTCGTTCATTTTTGCAATATGGAATGGCAGGAATGGCAGAAGCATCTTTGTGACGCTTTATTTCGCTTTTCTTTAATAAAATTAAAAATAATTGGGATAGAAATCCTAACCAGTAATATATACGTATAATAAAACAAAGTATCTAAAAGCTTTCTTTCTGTATGTGATCGATTTACACAAAATCAATCAAGGGATTTTTATACGTTTTTTACTAAAAGATATTGTAACTTTTCAGAAAGGATAAGGTTATTAGTGTATTACGTTTTTATATTGTGCGAAGAGGTCGCACAGTTGTAAAAAAAAACTTGCCCGCTGCGAGCTTTAGTCCCGAGCGCCGCGTAAATCAACAAAAATACAATAAAGTAATGTACTAGAGAATTGTAGATCCTCAAAAATTATACGAATAAGTCTGCGACGGCATGTCTCTATCTCTTACGGTTAAGTCACACTAACTAATTTTGTTTTAATTACATTTATTTCAACGCATTATATTTAAAATTTTGCATCATATTTAATATACTAATCATAGCTGTGGGACACAGCTAGTTTATATAAACAATAGTAACAAAATGTATAGATATTTATATGTTCGAAATGACGTTGCACTATCGACACATCCGTGTGTATCACGTTATCCCGAGTAATATAAAATAAAGATCTATCTGCAGTTGACAATTCGTAGTAAGCGAATAGTTGGCACAGAATCAAACCCCATTCATTCAGAATCACATTCCGTGGACTAATTATAATTAATTAGTTAGAATGAACGTCTAAACTTTCGTTGTGAATTTTTTTTTTAATTGTGAAGTGACTATCAGAATACTTAAGTATCTATGATGTTGTACACAATGAAATATAATAAAAGTAACTTATAAGAGTAGGCGTTACTTTGTGGAATTCCATAGTACAGAAGCTACGATAGAATTATTTTGCTTTTATCCGCATGTGTTTGAGAAATCTATGTAAAGTTTTTTAGAGTAACTAGGCATAATAAAATATACAAATAAGCAGCTAAATAACTAACATGTAAATGGTTCCGACTCCAATTTGCTACACGAGGAAAAATCAATGGTGGGGATGAATTATTTGTTATTTGTATATATATAATACTGTTTATTTTGGGTGATGCGTCGCTTTGCGATTTTGTAGTGGAGCCTATCTCCTGATGATGGATACGAGGCGAAACGATCATTGTCATTGTCGTAATAAATGTGTGTAATGCTTGCGTAGTTGGTGGTGGGGTCTTGTGATACGTGCGGTAACTAATCCTGCATGTATAATGTATGAGAACGGTTTTGCTTCCAACACATAGCATTATACAGAATTTTTTAACAAATGCAGATTGTGCACAAAGTAATTCTATCATAACTTTTGTTTTATGTATAAAAGTTGTTTAGTTAAAAGAAAAATATATAAGAGTTAAATCTTAAAGGCCCCAATACCTTTCCCAAATTTACTTGACGCAACTTACAAATTTCTTTAAACGGCAAAAAGTAAGAGAAATGTAACAAAAAGTCTACAATCCACATCTCGCCGGGTACATTACTTTATCTCACCTTTGTCCGACCTTTTTTCTTGAACATCAAAGATTGAGGCCTTTATCGACGGTGACTATGTCGTTGCGAATAACGGGATAATCTTTTAACTTATCATGTATCCATATCGATACATACTAAAAGACAGTTTCTTTACTTAATCTATGACCTTCTTATCAGCACATGTTATTTTAAGAAAAATTGATATGACCTTCAATTGATATGTTTTTAATAAAGTTTTTTTTTTCTTTATTTATTTACTTACTAGTATTAAGGGGAAGTCTGAAAGTTGCGCCCATTATAGAAAAGATGAGAGGTGCAAGATTGGGATGGTATGGACATGTAATGAGGAGGGATGAAAGTCATGTGATCAAACGAGTGTTGAGTATGAATGTGGATGGATATGTGACTAGAGGAAGGCCTAAGAAGAGATGGTTGGACTGTGTGAAGTATGACATGCATATAAAAGGAGTAGCGCCAGAGTTGACGAATGATAGAAGAGAATGGAAGAGGAAAACATGTTGTACCGACCCCACTTAGAGTGGGATAAGGGTAGGAGAAAGAAGATTTACTTACTAGTATTATAAATGAAAAAGACCGTATCTTGTTCCGTGATGCTTCCACAAATAAACCGATTGATTAATATTGATAAAATTTAGAATAATTTAGTATTTCACACTGGACTAACATACAACCTAAATGTATAAAAAAGGGTTATTTTAAGGTATTGTGACAATGGCTATATTTTATTTATATAAAAAAAATCGCTCGTTTTTTTAAGAAATGAGAAACTAAGTTTTTTTTAGTTTATTAAAAAAATTCAACTTATAAAAATTTAACGTGTATCGAGAGTGAATATTATAGCAGCGTCAGTAGACCCCAACTAGGTGGAAATCAAAAAAATCGCGGGGAGCCGCTGGTCCAAGCGGTATAGAATCGTATGGTGTGGAGATCATGTGAAAAAACCTATGTCCAGCTGTGAAACATCGTTTGATAAAACGAAGAAGTGACAAACAGACAGACTTGTCCAAAAAATTTTCTTGCTAATGGGGACCCTAATCGCCCACCCCTGACAATAGAACATTTATATGAGAATGGAGGAACCTTTTTTGCTGCCTATCTGTAATATTTACTCGCTCTGTCTTGTCGAATTGCGATTGAATATATCAAAATATTAGGATATCGGGATTGCTAATATGATATATCAATACTTTAGGCTGACTTCAAGGGAATACGTTGGATTAAAATGATTTCCAAAGAGCTTTTTTACTAATCGATTTTTTAAGTTTTAGATAGTGTGTCTAGAGCTGTGATAGCCCAGCGGTGAGACCGTGCGACTCTTTCGAGTTCAAACCTGGGCAGGCACCAATAAGTTTTTCTATTAAAACTCATGTGTCTAATTGATAATTGCAATTTATCACATGCTTTTCGGTGAAGGAAAACATCGTGAGGAAACCTGCATATCTCTAGAGAATTCTGGAGATATGTGTAACCTACCAATCCGCATTGGAGCAGTGTGGTAGGTTAGCTCCAACCCTTCTCTCTAGAAACGAAGAGAGGAGGCCTATTCCCAGCAGTGGGATTGTAACAGGCCGCTACTTAACTTTAGATAGTGTGTCTAAAGCTTCCAAAAACTTATACAAAAATTATTAAGTTAAATCTCCGTATCGTCTTTTTAAGTCACAGACTAGAAAATATTTGTCTGAACTAATTATCACTTCGTAACATCTTCGTTCTTCTACTTATTTTACAAAAAATAATTTCCAAATTAAAGAGTTAAATTTAAATAAATTTTAAATTATATTATCTATATTGCATCTTTTTTATCGTTTGTGTAAAGTGTGCAAATAGTACTCTATGTATAAAGTTATTCGTTATTTTTCTGTTCCTTCTTTTCTATTTTCACTATCCGTATCACTTCCTGTCTTTTTCCTTCTGTCACTCAAAGATTGTCTGGAAGATTTTAGGGATAAGTCCGCCTTTGTACATGTGCTATGTTTTCTTCCTGTTTCTCTTTTTTAACAATATCTGAGTACAAAAAAGAAAGAAATAAATAAATCAATGTTATGTTTGCTATGACTTTTCATACAAGGTAAAATTTAAATTACGTTTGTATAGAGAATACTTTGTGGTATATTTACGCAATGCCGCGAGCTCAGCTAATATTCTTATAAATCCGAAAGTCTGTCTATCTGTTATACTATCTCGACTATTCTGCTGGGCTAGTATTGATCAAATTTAGTAAAATTAAATATCCTCTCTAGATCTAGATATTGTTAAGAACATGCGAAAAGGTTCGTAATGCGTATTTCATAGAGTTCAAAATCGCTTGACGCTAATTCTAGAATATTCACTTTGTTTACGAATCGTGTTCGGTATCCCCGCTAGGACTAACGAACTTTCGCGAACCTTGGTATCATCGGTTCGTTCAATATATAAGCGGACGTATCGTGCGCCTCGGCGTTCAGTTTGCGGATAGCGATCAAGAGAGAATAAACAAGCGAAAATAAAAGTGAAATAATTGTGACCTCGGCATTCTTATTGGATAACGGACTACATAGAGACTGTAAATATTTATTTTGTAGTGAAAAGCTGAATAAAGTGCTTTTAACGAGTCACCAGGTATTTTCTTTCAAATCCACGAACCCCTGTTCGTAACAATATATAGAATCGACCCTCTCTCAAGAACTCTAAGATACGTTATATCTAGATTTTCGTGTTATTTTATAGCATTGATTTATAATGACGTGAGAAAAGGTAGTATAAAACATTTTTCAACTCGATGCCGACATCTGCACAAGATGATTAATGTGTTGCAAAGTTTTGCTTTTTGCTCGCTTTAAGAGCTTCGAGCACATTGCGCCACGTGTGCAATAAGTGAAGGAATATTAGATACTACATTACTATGTACTTATGTTTTTATCTCTCTCAAGTTCATATGCTTGTATTTCAATTGTAAAGTAACGGCCGGTTAATATCCCACTGCTACGAATAAGCCACTTTTCTCCATTTTTGGAGAGGAGGGTTGAAGCTAAGAATCATCTTGGTAGGTTACACATATTCCCAGAATTCTCCAGAGATATACAGGTTTCCTCATGTTTTGATTCCCCAAAAATCGTGTGATAAATTGCATTGGTTTTTAATTGAAAAACTCGCTGGTGCCTGCTCGGGTTTTGTACCCATAATCTCTTCTACGCAGTCGCACGGTGTCACCGCTGAGCTATCACAGGTTGATATCAATATAATGAATTTCAATGTAATTCTAATTACAATATTTAACAATAGGAGTTGTCGCATGCATACAAATAGGGGTCGTGACGCACGCGTGTCGTTACCATGTAATCGTGCACTATTCATAAGAATATATCAACGATACTGGGAAAATCGAAAGCTAACCCGTAACGCGTTTCGGTGAAGGAAAACATCGTGAGGATACCTGCATATCTCTAGAGAATTTTGGAGATATGTGTAACCTACCAATCCATATTAGTAGCGTGGTAGCGCCAATCCTTACCCCAAAAAACTGAGAAAGGGGGTCTATAGCAAGCACATATTGATATCGGAAAATTTGTGTGAATAATTTAATTGTCGTTTAAGGTTATTTGATCCTCTGCAAGCGTCGATGCATCGCATGTTATTCTGATGTATAAACCTATATGACTGTAAAATTTCATCTAAATCCGTCCAATAGTTATTTCATGAAAACATATATCAATACTCACAAACGTTCGCATTTGTAATATGAAGAAGGATACGATAGGATTAATTAAGGTAAGGTAACTTAAGGCTTAAGTTGGTGCAAACGACGTTGCGGGAATCATTAGTATATTTGTATAAGTACTAGTTGTATCAGTGGCTTTACCTGCGTGGAAATCAGTGTTACAAATTTTTCCCCGAAATGAATTGAGAATAGCTTCATAGAATTGAAATTTTGACCATTAAAGTAGTTATTGTGAGTTAGCTGTAAAGGATAGAGACATGCTGTTGCGGACTTTATTTTAGTATTTTTTTTGGATCTTCAATTCTCTCCTAAATTTTTTAGTGTATCTCTGTTGGACTATGCGGTGCACAAGAGTAAAGCAGTTGAGTTTTTTCTTTAAAACTGCGCGACCTCTAACATATTTTAAATATATTAACTCCTCGTCGTATCCGACAACGGCGAGCCTAGTTATTTCTGACGTGAGCTCGGATGTGCGGTGATTTATTTTAAATACAACCGTAATGTATTATTAACCTAAGCCTTCGTTCTCCTACGCATCTCCTCATTTCTGATTTGTTCACGTAGAGACACTCCGAGCATAGCTCGCTTCATCGCCTGCTGCACTACCCTGAGCTTTCTTATGAGGCCCATAGTCAGAGACCACGTTTCGGATCCGTATGTCATCACTGGCAACACGCATTGTTCGATAAAAATGCTATGATTGGAAAATCCTTTCAGCTTCAAACAAGATCAATAATGTAAGGTTTCTAAATTTTAAAGATCGACCGCCGAGTTTCTTGGTGGTTCTTCTCGGTAAAAGTAACATTCCAAATCAGTTGTAGCTTCATTAATCATATTGATCCTTGACGATTCAAAAGTGCTTGTAAAAAGCTTACTTGGATAAAAATTATTTTAATTTGAAAATTTTGGTTTTAAGGCCTCGGACGAAAGATATCGCGTAGCTTCTCAAAGGCTGCCGATCCAAGTTGGACTCGGCGATTAACCTCTTTCTCAAAATAGGAAAGCATTATAACGTACAACGTTGCACAAACTTTCTAGTATTAATATTAGTACTTAAAAAGTAAAGTAAAGTAACAACCTGTTACTATGCCCACTGCTGGGCTAAGGCCTCTTCTCTCCGTTTTTGGAGAGAAGGATTGGAGCTAAGACCTACCACGCTGCTCCAATGCGGATTGGCAGGTTACACATATCCCTAGAATTCTCTAGAGATATGCAGGTTTCCTCACGATGTTTTCCTTCACCGAAAAGCGTGTGATTAATTGCAATTATCAATTAGACACATAAGTTTTAATAGAAAAACTCATTGGTGCCTGCCCGGGGTTTGAACCTATGTCGTCTCTAAAGAGTCGCACGATCTCACCGCTAGGCTATCACAGCTTAATAGTACTCAGTACTTAAAAGTATGTATGAATTATCTTCTTAACATAAATTCAAAGCAACATCATTCAATAAAGCATGTAACAAAATTGAATTTGCTCCTTCCATTATTATATGTAAAATTCTTTAACATTTCCCGGCCGGGTACAGGGGACGACGCACTTGTCTGTCTATCACGGAGTTCTGGAATTTACTACGAGTTACATAAGATTTATATCCGTCTGACATAATGCGTGGCCGTGTGTACAATATGCGCTAACGAAGTTTTCTCCTCGTCTTTGCCGCCCCATTCAATTTATTATCATATAATTGGATGTACAAGAAATTCTTAAAAATATAACGCTAAAAATGGCAAACGCACAACAAAATTAATTAAAAAAAGTTGATTATCATCATAGATCATCGTTCAATTGCAAACTGCATAATATAATGTAGGTGTGAAAGTAAGAAGGTTTAAAATCTTTTATTATAAAAGTAATAATAAAATTATTTTGCCTATAATCCGCGATACAGTAAATAGAAAATATGTATAGTGCTAAATGTATAGTGGACTATCCGTTTTTTTCATACCCGTTACATGCAGGATTCGTAAAAACACATGCACAAACCTCCACCACTGCCACCACAATACACAAGCACTACACACGTTCACTAACACAAACTCAACAATTGTTTCGCCCCGCAACCGAAGCATCATCAGGAGATAGACCCCACGACAAAATCGCAAAGCATTGCTTTGCGGTTTTTGTGGTGGCAGTGATGGAGGTTTGTACATGTGTTTTTACGAATCCTGCATGTAACGGGTATGAAAAAAACGGAACATTTAGCACTATACATATTTTCTATTTACTGTATCGCGGATTGTAGCAAAATAATTTTATTATTACTTTTGTATTATGGATCTCCGCAAAGTAACGGCTAATTCTATAAATCTTTTTTTATTTTTTTAATTTTTATACAACGAGCATTTGTATAAGATTCACAAAGCAAGCAAGTTTACGAATTTGTCTTTAGTCTATCTACTGATGACATTTCGGTTACGGAGCGAAACGATTGTTGAGATTGTGGTAGTGAAGTTGTGTAGACGATCACGACGGCGTGATGACAAATCGCAGTCATATTCAGTCAGTTTATTGGAGCCACTAGCCCTCCAATAAACGTCGCCCTAAGCCGTGGTTCGGCCTTACAGGAGGCCCTTAGAACGACTGCTCGCCGTTCACAAGGTTGAGGATGCTTCTGCGCTCGCCCGTCCCGTCCGGTTACGCTGGAAAATTGACTAGGACTAACAGAATATAGTCAGTAAGAAACTAAGTGTAATGTGGCGGTTAATAGTGCATACGTTTTCAATTCAATCCAATTTCGACATTTATAATTTAATCACATCTCTACGTTGTGAGCTGTGATAGCCCAGCGGTGAGACCGTGCGACTCTTTCGAAGGGAACACGAGTTCAAACCCGGGTAGGCACCAATGAGTTTTTCCATTAAAACTCATGTCTAATTGATAATTGCCATTAATCACACGCTTTTCGGTTAAGGAAAACATCGTGAGGAATAAACGTGCATATCTCTAGAGAATTCCGGAGATATGTTTAACTTACCAATCCGCATTGGAGCAGCTTGGTAGGTCTTAGCTCCAACCCTTCTCTCCAGAAACGGAGAGAGGAGGCCTATTCCCAGCAGTGGGATTGTAACAGGCCGCTACTTTACTTTACTCAACACTCTACATTTAGCATTACATTTTCTTTTATCGCGGATTAAAGGACCTCCCCAAAGTTTCATCCATTCCTTATTTATTAGGAATGGATGACATATTTATTACTTACACATTGGCTATTAGAATATTCACATATATGCAAAAATTCCCCTGCTAACTCCATTGTCATAAAATAGCGGTAACTTTTGGCAAACTAAACAACTTGTGTAACAAAGCATGCAGCGTAGTAACAAAGTAATGAATATTAACGAGTCATTTACTTGTTTTCAGGTAAATTGGTGTACGTGTTTGCGGGAGGTAATTTACGAAGGTTATTGGACTGGACAGTCAATGGACTTCTTTTATATTTTACATAAATTAATATATTTTGAAAGATCTAAATGTTTTCGTCACCAGCAATAAATAAGTTATTATTATCATCATCTTCCTGCGCTTATCCCACTCTAAACGGGGTCGGCACAACATGTTACAAACATGTTGTCAAATGATTTGGCTACGTATTCTACGGCCGCCTGCCTGACGTCAACTTACCTTAGTCGCCTTTTACGACATCTCGGTAAGAAATGACGGTGGTCTATTCTACTCAGCCAGATACCACACGGCGGGAATAAGTTATTATTATAAAATGATTTATTGTATTCGATGGGGAATTTTATAGCAAAGAAAATGGTGTACAAATCAAAGATATAATTATTATATAGTAAATAACATGATCTAAAAAATGAAGGTCTAAAATTTGTACACACCCCTCTGCTTGTTGACGGTCAAACAAGCTTTGCCTTTTTTAATGTTGTGCCGACCCCACTTAGAGTGGGATAAGATGGGGCAGGGAATGATGATTAAAGAAAAATTACCTCAAATTATTATATTTCCAAGCAATAACACTTTTAAATGTGCTCACAGGTGTCGGGGGTGCTAGTTTTTATCTAGTTTTATTTAGAGTTTACATAGTTTACTGAAAGAGAGTATACTACCGACAAACTGCTTAGCAGTTTGGCAGGATAAATATTTAAGAAAACTATGTTTAGTTATAAAGAAAGATATATAAATAAATAAATAAAAAAATAACTTTGAATTGACAACTGTTGGCGATTTCTGTGAACAGATGAGATGGCCAAGTATTAAACAATGTACAAAGCTAACGTTCTGCTTGGCCACGTGTTTACCCGAAAAAAGGCATTGACTTCCATATCTTTGATCATATCGGTTCAAGGATCGACTCTGTTTATTTCGCAAACTTAAATAACAAATTGCCGAGCTAATATAAGTTTTACGCGCACGCCGTTAAGCACTTTTATAGTTTCCCATAAACGCTAGTCGACTTCAACGAAAATGCTCTGAGATTTTCGCGTACAGTTCGTTGATCTCTTGTTGAACGGAATTTAATATTCCTTACTTACGTAAGTCAAATTTTTTTTGTTTTCAAACGTAAATATTTGCTCTTTTTGCGTTAATATTTAGTTCCGGTGTTCCATTGTTCTTATACATGATACAGAAAGGTTGTTTAACTCTACGCGATTCACTTAACTAAATTTTTCTTCTCTTTTGTTAATGTATAATAAATAAATATATGAGAACATTACACACACGGACGTCCATCTCTAAAGTAAGTAGCTTAATACTTGTGTTATGGGTGACGGACAACTGGTAGATATACTACTTATATATTTTAAATACGTACTTAAATACAAATATACACCCAGGCTCGAAGAACCAACAAATTGTTTATAGAAAATGGTGGCCCTCGGCGGTAATCGAATCTGCGACCCGCGGAGCTGAAGGCAGGGTCACTACCCACTGCGCAACCGGGCCAGTCCATAAGCATAGTAACAGGTCGTTAATTTCTTTTTAATTTTGTGTGTCTTTGACTTAATCTACTGAGTCGAGTCACATGTGAAATTAAATAAACCTTCTGATTCCACTACGAGGTTCTCCAAGTTCATTGTCCGTTACTCATACATAATTATTGGAGGTCAGGTCCCCGGACTCCCCACTTAATTGAGGGATGGCCTTTATTCACGCTTTTACATATGCAATTTGTCCCCAAGCTGCTAAAGTGCTTATTAATCCCCTCATAGCTTTTATTTTCGTGAATTAGATTGTTTTGTTTGTTTCATTTTATGACAGCTCACTACGTGCGTAGGAGGGGTAAAGGTTACATACCAAAAAGGTTATTAATGCCTTACTTTACCTGCTTTTTGGTTTTTTTAGGGAGCTTGGATTTTCCTGGACTAAAAAATTTATGGTCAAGACAAGCCCGTACGACACATCTATATATCTATACATATTATAAAACAAAGTCCCAAAAAGCTGTCTTGTCTGTGTGTAATCGATATTTTCAATATCTACTGAACCGGACTGAATTTTTGTACGGCATTTACTTAAATTATTCCTAAAAGCTTAGATTAATAGTGCATTACGGTTTTATGTAAATTTTGTCGAAGAGTCGCCTGCTGAGAACTTTAGTCGCGTGCGCCGCTTAAACCAACCGACATACATTACTATTAATGTACTAGATAATTGTAGATCTACAAAAATATTAAAAAATACTACAGAAAAGTCTGCGACAGCATGTCTCCATCTCTTAAGATTAACTCACAATAACTACTTTTATGTTTAAAAGACTAACTTCTACCCTGTACAAGACAGTAATAAATAAATGTAACTAGTTCTAAGATTTATATTTTAAAAAGAGCAACCGCCGAGTTTCTTGCTGGCTCTTCTCGGCAGGAACAGCTTTCCGAACCAGCAGTAAAGTTGACGATTCAAAAGCACTTGTTTACAAGTTTATTTGAATAAAGAATATTTTGATTTGATTTGATTTAATTTAATTTGACACACTGCCATAGCCGCATGCATAGCAAATTAATTATAAAATACTTGAATTTAGTAACTCA
The DNA here is from genome assembly GCA_947086505.1 of Morpho deidamia. NCBI lineage: Eukaryota > Metazoa > Arthropoda > Insecta > Lepidoptera > Nymphalidae > Morpho > Morpho deidamia. The sequence goes on from CAMTZC010000009.1 coordinate 11,221,633, forward strand.
AAAAACGTAGTATTTAGGAAATGTAACTAATTACAAGAATTATATGTTCGGAAATGCAACCACCGAATTACTCAATCAAGATTTTAATTAGATTGATAATATAATAACGTTTTACATAGATATGTGGAAGATTTCACAGTGATGTGTCCAAAAGTATTATAAAAAATTCCAGCTTTAAAATATAACAAAGACCAACAATATAGTTACGGACAAGGTCCCATTAGAGGACAATAGCACTCGCAAAAACTCATGTCATTAACATTTCGTATCGTTTTTGCTATTTTTTGACTTAGCAATTGTTTTTGCGATTCTGTACATGAGTTCTAATTGCCGAGTGCTTTATGACATTATGCTGAGTTCACATAAAGAGAATTCTAACGATCATTTTTAGTTAAAAATTGATAGCCGCGCATTCAGTTTAATGGCTACGTTTTGCTGGCAAAGTGCCATTTCAACTTTGCTACATATTTTATAGAAATAAATTTCGAAAATATTTATATGAATCATTTTAATATTTCTCATATTAACGACATCAATCGTAATTATAGTAGTAAATTCAAATTTGTTATATGATCATAAATCATCATGTACCGACTCCGGATTAACTAATTTTTAATTTCTGCTTAGTAAATAATTTATTGTGTACATTCACACACACGTTTATTCATTCCCTCAAGTAAATTAAGACTTGTGTTGGACAGACAACTGGTAAATATATACTTTTATAATTTAAATACATACTTAAATAAATATTCTTTAAAACTAAGTTTGCCAGAACGGAACTTAGACAAAATAAATAAATAAATATATGGGACATTTACACACACGGTCGTCCGTCCCCAAAGTAAGCAACTTAATACTTTTGTTGTGGGTGACGGACAACTGGTAGATATACTACATATATAAGTTTAAATACATACTTAAATACAAATATACACCCAGGCTCGAAGTACCAACAATTTGTTTATAGAAAATGTTGGCCCTCGGCGGGAATCGAACCCGCGACCCGCGGAGCTGAAGGCAGGGTCACTACCCACAGCGCCAACGGGCCAATACCCCAATATCAAGTATCTCGCGCTTATATAATAGCTGCACAACGGACACACTATTAACGGATATAAACTGCGATGGGCTTTCATCGTTTATGATAAAATGTGCTAAAATTTTAATTTCAGAGTTGAAATAGTTGAGCCTTAATGTTGTTTTTTTTATATTTCTCTAGTGTTTATTTTTAGGTTTAAAATAGTAACATTGTAACTAAGAATGATGTGATCTTCTAAATATATGTGATATTTGTTGAATGATTTATCTTGTCATTTTGTTAAAGATCCTAATAAATAAATAAAAAAATATATGTACACTCAGACTTCAAGAACCAACAAATTGTAATCTAAATCAAATTAAATTTAACTGATTCCAATCGGAATAGGCAATGTTACAAACATTATATGAGGTATAATTCCGAGTAAATTAAACGTCTAAACGCGTGTGATGCAATCATTACCATAACAAACTCCAAATGCTGATTGGCAGATGATTACGTTATCTTGATTTAAAATTGGAAGATAATTGAATTCGAATTTGAATTGAAGACTCGTCAGACGTAATTGCTCCCAAGAAATGAAGATTTATCTAACTGTAACGTATCTTTGATCAGAGGTCGTTCATTTGGTTCGTCGGAGTTAATATCATTGCCTGTAAACACGGGTTTCTACGTTAATGATTTTTCATCACGCTCAGGTAGTTTAGTGTATGGTTGGCAAAGAAATATGTACTGGTTTCAATATTTGCTTGATAAAATTCCGCAACACGTGAAGGTAAACATGGAAACCAGTAAGTGCTTTTGAATTTTAGACTTAACTACAGAAAAGTTCAAATTAAGTGTAACAAATTTGCTTATACGGGAATCATATTACACAATTGAAGATTATTTTACTCCGCGCTATAGAGGTGCTTTTGTAGTTATATAAGAAGTCCCGATACATATTTTTCATTGAATCGATTACACCATCAGTTTATATTGCTTAAGTATATCTTACTGGGACACTAAGCCTTTGCGAAACTGTAAACGTAGCATCCTCCGATTCTTGGAGTTCTGTGAAGGACCCGTTTGCTCTGCGATGATGGTAATTAAGTAATCGTCTCCGCTTCGACGCGTTACAGACTTCATTTAATCAAATATTTTGTAGTGTATTTTATAGTATTAATAATGTAAGTCTTGTTGGTAATCCTCAATAAATAATATAAAAATAAGGTTACCTTTCTTTAGATTCTAATTTAGTATTTGGCAAATTTTTGAATACAGATACAGATTTTCTTCATCTTAGTTTTTAGCGTAGATCACATTAACAACCCAAAAGTTTCAGTGCCAATTTTATATAAATCGCGTTGCAAAACTACTACTTGGCCTTTATTCTCTATGACTGTCCCAAAAACTATCTCACGCTGATAGTTTGGGAAAGTTGCCCTTTTGTAAGAAAATCACGTAAAAGGGAGAAATTCTCATACTTATTTATTTTAACTTTTTAAAGCAATAGAAAGTTCATAGTACATAAAATCTAATCTAATTGCCTATCCTCTAGGTTGGACAAAATAGAATTACCTAGAAAAATTTCATTAAAATCTGTTCAGTACCAGTTTTTAACATTGGCGTAGCGTAGGGAACTTTTGAACTGAATTTTTATGTATAAACATTGAGTTTAAGGGCTAAAATAAGCTTTTTAAACTAGGTAATAAATAGGTAGTGGGTATTAAGTAAGTTCATGAAGAAGAAGTTCCGGGCTTAACTTAGTTTTGTAAACAAAATTGTAGAAAAAAAAGGGTAAAATTTTAACTAACTTCACCTGCATTCTCTAGAGGCACAATTATGGTATAAAAACACCTAAATATATATAATGGAGATAAAATGTCACGCGACGCTGTGGTTAATGATGGAAGTTTCCACTTTCATGCTTTCAAATTATATATTCAGTATTGCAGGCGATAAGCTGTGATAGCCCAGCGGTGAGACCGTGCGACTCTTTCAAGGGGAACACGAGTTCAAACCCGGGCAGGCACCAATGAGTTTTTCTAATAAAACTCATGTGTCTAATTGATAATTGCAATTTATCACACGCTTTTCGATGAAGGAAAACATCGTGAGGAAACTGCATATCTCTAGAGAATTCTGGAGATATGTGTAACCTACCAACCGCATTGGAACAGCGTGGTAGGTCTTAGCTCCAACCCTTCTCTACCGAAACGGAGAGAAGAGGCCTATTCCCAGCAGTGGGATTGTAACAGGCCGCTACATTATATATTGCAGGCGTGACATAAAAAATAATTTGGGTTTTGTAATGCGAAATTTAAAAGTTCACAAAAAACCATCGACCAAAATTTTTAATTTTCCAAATTATTCCTTTCAAATGTTGACAGCGAAGCATAAGATACATGTAAAGTAATAAAGTTTCTGAAATGGGGTTCATAACTGAGTAAGATAGAAGCTATAAATCTGCATAAATAAGTTCAGAAAGGGATTGAATTAACTAACCGTTTGATAAATTTTCTAATTACAATTTATTTGTTCTTTGATTCTGGGTGTATTAATGTATTTACAAGTATATCCTTCATCCTACTATCCTACTAATCCTACTAATATTATAAATGCGAAGGTTTGTGAGTATGGATAGATGTTTGTTACTCTTTCACGAAAAAAGTATTGAACGGATTTGGATGAAACTTTACAATTATATAGGTTAAACATCGGAATAACATATAGGCTACAATTTGTAATGATTTTATATAATATAAAGATACATGTTAATAAAGTCGGAAAAAATCTGGCCTCTGAGAGCTATCTCGGCGTACGCTGCCTAAACCGTTAGAGTTACACAAAGATGATGTACCGTATTATTGTTTGCCTTTAATAGTTCTAAATAAAAGTTCCCGACAGCATATATCTATCTTTTATGTGGAAGCCACTACGACCAAAATTGTGAATCATAAATTTAAGTAAGTTAGATACTGTGGCAGACAAAATTCCTACCGAGCGAAGCCGTGGGCAAAAACTAGTCTGTATATATTTACCTTTTGTCTGTCACCTATATAACACAAGTATTAAGTTACTTACGGCACGGTCGACCGTGTGTGTAATTTTTTTAATAAATATATGTGAATATATATTTTTAAAAAAATATTTATTATTAAAACTCCATCTCACATTCTCATCATCATCACCCTCCTGCCCTTATCCCACTCTAAGTGAGGTTGGCACAACAAGTTACAAACAGTTTGTCACATTATTTGGCTACGAGAGATTACATCGATTACGATCGATACAAATTTTATTTCAGGGTAAAATTTTAATATTATGTTTTCTGAGACGTCTGAAGTCCCGGTAATGGCTTCCTGGTTAAACAATTACTTTTTCGAGAACAATAACAAAACTATGGCGGCTTGCTGTGGGCGGTATTTGAGTGTTGCAGATAGAGGGTGCTGTAGGTGCGGCGGAAGCACAAGAAAGTGGCAAAAGAATGACTTCCGGCGGAAGAAATCGATGTGCTCTGTGTACGACTGGCCGCCTGGCTGAAGCCTGGCCGACCCCTCTGTAAGAAAGAGGGTAGTCTATTCTACTCCGGATACCACACAGTGGGTCAACTTACCTTAGTCGCCTTTTACGACACCTCGGTAAGAAATGAGAGTAGTCTATTCTCGTCAGCTGGATACCCCACGGCGGATCTCACATTCTCTTTCAAAACTTTAATTTGATACCAGCGAAATAAAAGCCATACGCGATTCTTAGGTTGCTGAAATGGGGTTCATAACTAAGTAAGGTAAAAGCTATAAATCTATGTGAGCAAAAATTGTGCGTTCCGAAAAAGACCGATTGAAATATAATCGCATTCTGAACGTTGATATGATACGACGATAAGATGCTCTATCGTCTAAGTTGTAGTTAGCGATGGCGAGATATGTTTTATTTTACCAAGGTATACGTGGGTGCACGGATTAAACTATAGAATAGTTAAGATAAGACGGATAGATAATAAATTAACTGAAAATTTAACATTAATTTTTTAAGAACATGTCCGTTCTTCTTAAATTTTCAATTAATTTTCTTTGTTTTAGCTATAAAATTAAAACTATTACAATCGAAGCTACTTAATCATAGGTACATTTTATAAAGTGTTTACAATATCAAAAACTCATCGTCATTTTAATTATCACGGCAAACAGAACTCTATTTCAAAGTGCTTAACTCACTTTTTCAGTGCGCTACAATCTAGGCTACTTTCTCTTAAGTAAAGCCAATGTCAGTGTAATTTCTTCGACATTACACAATCTGTTACACGGGCGTTGCGCAATTGGCCGGCACGTGGAATCGATATGTGAATCGATTATTTTTTATTTGATTTTTATCGTCTTCGTTTACACGACGCGTGCGAAATCGATTTCGATTATAGCACTAACAAATATGTATGTAAATTCGCCTTTATTTTTAGAAATAAGAAATAAGGATAATCTTGACGATGTGAATAATGCTTTGTTTCAAATATCTCACTGGTTTACTACAAATAACCTACTTTTAAACGCAAAAAAGACTAAATACGTAGAGTTTTCACTACTTAATGAAACCAGAGAGGCAAAAAGTGTTGTATTAAATAACGAAACATTAAAGAAAGAGGATACAACTGTGTTTTTAGGAATGACCTTGGATACAAAGATCTAATGGGGCCCCCATATATCAAACCTTTGTGGAAAACTCAGTTCCGCTGCCTACGCTGTTAGGAAAATAAGACAATTAGCTGATGTTGAAACAGCAAAACTTGTTTACTTTTCCTATTTTCATAGCATTATGTCATATGGAATCATGCTATGGGGTACAGCGGCTGATATTCACAGGGTCTTCGTTTTACAAAAAAGAGCTATTCGTGGTATTTATAATATGAAACCTCGTGATTCTTTAAGGGAGAAATTCAAAGAAATAGGCGTCATGACTGTAGCTTCTCAATATATCTATAGTAATATACTATTTGTAAGAAAAAATATTCACCTTTATAGTCAGAATAGTGATAGATACGACAGACACACTAGAAACCGAAATAAACTAATGACGCCAAGGTTGCGCCTCCAAAAGGTGCGAAAATCATTTGTCGGTCTCGGTACACGTATTTATAATAAAATTCCTCAACATTATCTAGACTTGCCTTTACACAAGTTTAGAAATTATCTTAAAACGATGCTGCTACATAAAGCTTACTATACAATTGAAGATTATTTGAGTGATAGTAGCATATCTTAACTGCAGTCAGCTACGCACCAAGCTGCAACGATTAATTTGTAACCATCAATCAAATTGTAAAAAAAAATGTATATTTAAAAAAAAGAATGGCCGCCGAGTTTCTTGCTGGTTCTTCTCGGTAGGAGCAAACTTCCGAATCAGTGGTAACTTCTTGTAAACATTTGACGATTCAAAAATAACTGTAAACAGTCTACTTGAATAAAGAATATTTTGAGTTTGAGTTTGAGTTTATTAGGCTTGTTTGAATGAAATGAATATATTATAAAGGGCATGTGGTATTCTGTATTTTTTTTCTCCTTTTTTTCACCTATTGATGACAGTTGTTTGCTTAACATGTCGAGAGGTCACAAACAGCTTGTGATACCTGCGTCGCGACTCAGCAGAGTTAGCAACTCATTTGTTGGTCTCGCTATTCGCTTCTATAATAAAATTCCTCAATCTATTCTAGACCTGTGTACAGAAAGATTCCAATTAAGTGTAAAAAATATACAAAAGTAATAATAAAATTATTTTGCTATAATCTGCGCGATGTATCGCGGATTATAGCAAAATAATTTTATTATTACTTTTGTATTATGGATCTCCGCAAAGTAACTAACGCCTTATTCTATAAATTATATAAAAAATATGCTTATACATAAAGCATATTACAAAATCGAAGTTTATTTGGATGATAAGAAAGCCTGGATTTGAAAATCCTTTCAGCTTCATACAAGACAGCGGTTTAGTAATGTATAATTGAAAATATTTAAAAGATTGACCGCCGAGTTTCTTGCTGGTTCTTCTCGGTAAGAGCAACATTCCGAACCAGTTGTAGCTTCATTCGTCGACGATTCAAAAGTGCCTGAAATGGTTTATTTGAATAAAGATTATTTTGATTTTGATTTTGAACATGGAGTTCTTGAAATAGGTCAAAGTATTTTCCAATAACACCAGGGGCATAGATACGGGCAAGGGGTGGCAGCTGCCCCCCTTACACTGAAAACTGTAACATTCGAAAGGTGACAACTCGCAACATATTGACACTATAAAAGGAAATGCATTAGACCTATAATGTGCCTCGCCTTCATTATAAACGTGAGCTCCTCATATTTAAAATAATATAGTTACGAACAAAGATAGTCTAGATTTTCTGAGACCATTTTTCCCCCGTCCTGTATAGAATTCTGACTACGCCTTTGTATCACACGATTTACTTGTTGTGCCAATTGAAAAATAAATATCTGTCATCTTTGGGCTATCTTTTATCATAAATAATAGTACATAAGTTTCTCGTACGTCTAACGTCTATTTCGCTTTAACGTCTATTTCGACAATATTAACTGGCCCGTTGGTGCAGTGGGTAGTGACCCTGCCTTCAGCTCCACGGGTCGCGGGTTCGGTTCCCGCCGAAGGCCAACATTTTCTATAAACAATTTGTTGGTTCTTCGAGCCTGTGTGTATTTGTATTTAAGTATATATTTAAAATTATATATGTAGTATATCTACCAGTTGTCCGTCACCCATAACACAAGTATTAAGTTACTTACTTTGGGGACGGACGACCGTATGTGTAAGTGTCCCATATATTTATTTATTATTTATTTATTATCTCCTACCAATTTCCTCATTTTGATTTGATTTGAGACTTCCCAAGAGTTTACTTCAGCATTGCGTTTCTCTTTGTCAGTTGCGGATTCATAATTAAATTTGCGACTTTTTCAAAATTGATAATATGCTGTTAGCCGTAAAAAAATTAACAATGCAAAAGACGGAGGGCCGTCGAAGCACAGTTGAGGTCACGAAGTGCGTACAGCACACAATCTTTAGTAGCGTCAGGGATATTATTCCTAAGGGAAACATTCGAAAGTTTCTCTGTAAGGCCGCGCCTCGACTAAGATGAAGCAATCAGAAAAAAATACGTTTTACAAGAAAAAAACCATCGTTTTTAACATATACAATTGAAGGTAAATTAAAAAGTGCATTGAACTGTTAAATATGTGGTATAAATTTTATATCGAAGTTATATATATAAAAAAACTAAATTTGTGAGCACTTGTGTTTATGATTGTTTTTACTGCCTTAAAATACCAACAGTTCTTGTACAAAATTTTGCTTATATATGAATTATAGCTACAATGAAATTGTAATAACATATATGTATATATTATAAAAAAATCCTCAAGCAGTCATGTTTGTATGTCATCGATTTTCTCTAAATCTCCTGAATGGATTTTTTTTACGTTTTTTACTAAAAAATTTGTGATTTTCGAGGAAGGTTTTTGTAAATCTTATATTACGGTTTTATGTAAAAAAGGTAAAAAATTCAGTAAAAAAAATACTGATATCGATACAAGGAATCTGATGAAATACAAGACCTAGCCGTGTGGTATCCAGCTGAGTAGAATAGACCACCCTCTTTCTTACCGAGGGGTCGTAAAATACGACTAAGGTAAGTTGACGCCAGGCAGGCGGCCGGTCATAAAATACGAGCTAAATCATGTGACAACATGTGTTGTGCCGACACTTAGAGTGGGATAAGGTTAGGAGGATGATGATGATATCCACAAGGCCGAAGCTACTGGCACAGGTAGTAAGTAGGTTATACTTTATATCGAAAAATCTGTCGAACCAGAAAAAAAAGAGTAAGTAAAATCACAATCACCTTATATTCCACAATCAACAAACAAACGAGGAAATTATATCAACCTCGAAATATTTATTCTTTTCGCGAATTATCGTAATGTAGATAACTAAGTAAACTGAGCCGTGGAAACCGCTTTATCCGGAATAAGATGGCGGTAAATATTTATTTGCTACTCCAAGCATTATGTTCTAACATAAATTTGTAGATTCAATCTTTAGGTACTTTGTTTCAGCGGGCGTTTATGTTGGGGAAAGCGGAAATAAAGTCTTGTTTATTATTCGGAAACGGTAATTATTTATTTTACGATATTCACTATTTAGAAAGTTTAGATTTGGTTCGAGGCCTGTTTCGAGTGGGAGGCAACAGGTAACTGAACGCTCCCAAGGCAAAACATCAGCACAAGGCAACCATCAAACAACCTTATCGATGGAGTCGGAGTAATTTCTTTAAGTAATTGTTTAACAATTTACATGATACGAAGGAAGTGATATTTCATATTTCTATGACCACCCACAATCCCGCATGCCCAATCGTAAGCATGCAGAAACACTTTTCAGGTCCCCGCGATCGCCATCTCTAAACAAGCGAGAATAAAATAAATTTTATTTTATTCAAAACCTTAATAGATGCCACAATATATTTTATAAATATATATATTTTGGAAAAGAAAGGTTAATTACGCTGTCATATATAAAGTCGCTACAGCTCAGTTGGGAAAGAGTGGACACAAAAGATTTCCGGGATTGAATACATATATCATCATCCGTATTCGAATGACCCTTTTTGCTTTTTTTATAATTTCATCTTTTTTTATATTTTCTAAAAAAAACGAGCAAAACTCGGTTATCCAGGTAGTTTTTATTAATGGGTCATTATAAGAATGCAGTTCAGCGCCATCTAGTGGATTATTACTGTAGCGTTGCAGTGACACCTCTGAGACGGCAGGTAAAACTGGTGTATTATAGCGAAACTTGTGGTATAAACAACAATGTTTTTTAAGAGCTCCCTAGTATTTGTGAGTTTTCTTTAAAGAAACGCGCTTAATTGAAGCAACAAGATTTGGTGGTTTTAAACTTAGCAATTTTCAAGTTACTCTCATGCTGGTAAAAGCAATCATAAATTATTTAATTAGCACACGAACAACTGCTGAAAGCTACTACCACTACCCAATGGCCTATTTTATTAAAAGGCTTATTAAAGCAAGCATAACCATAAGTGATGTAGAAAACAAAAATATGAAACTAAAGTAGTTATGGATATCGATCCCGAGCCATGCATGGTGGTCTTTGCTCAATAATCACAATCGCGTACAATCATGGGAGTCTGATTGCTGATTAAGTTTTCGAGAAGTAATCCCCACCTGCAGAGCTCGTGCAATAGGCGCTTGAACCATAAGCACTCTGAAGCAATCCCTAACTCGACTTCGACTAGCTGAGACATTTTTAATTAGAGTAGCTCATTAGATGTAAGATGTAAAAGTTGCGTATGATAAATGATTTGAAAAGGAATAATTGTATTTCTCTAAAACAAACGGAATGTACCTTAAAATTCGACATGCATTCTTTTTAAATTTTTTATTGTTTTAGAAATTGGCTCACGTTATAATTTTAAGAAAACTTATAAAAACACTATTGTTTCTTATTCAACTAAATATAGACAACGTTGCTTGTTAACGTAACTTGTCAGAGTGTATTGTGACCTCGTAACTCTCAACGAAATTGTCTGACATGAGATAATAATCTCGTTTGTTACACCGAACATTATCCAAAGTTTTAATGTTCTCATAGAGGGCATAAACTTTTGCGAAACTGACGTGGTTGAGACGTACTAGTAAACAAGACATAATGTTATATGTTACGGTTCGAGTTTCCAAAGCCGTAGAACAAGAATTTATTATGCAAAATATTAGATTTAACTGTGACGTTAAATGTCGGTTAGATCATCTCCAAGAGATGTCGCTTCTTGCAATGCTAATAATCCTACAAATGATTCCATTTTTTGGAAAGGGTAAATTGACAGTTACTGCTAAAATCAACCGTGATAAAAGGGGTTGTTGTAATTTTGTAACGATTCATTTTCTTTACATCAAAATTTAGGTCAAATTTGAAATTGTGATAGTAAATTTGAAACTTTCGCGATTCATTGTTATTATTATAATATAAACGTATGGATCACATTGCCATGAAATCGGTTCGACATTTCGCGAGTTGACTGGAACGGCTCATCGTCTTTCGTGAATACTACAGTCATTATTTTCTTTTCTACACTCACTTGAACCGCACAATCCTCGTAATTGATAGCACCCTTGTATTAACATTTCTAAGTCTAGAAACTAAAACTAAATATTACCGACAGCCATCAAAATGTAATCAAAAATAAAATCTAGAATCTTGAATACCAAGATTGATCTTAGATACCGTTATTACAAGTAGAACAGTTTAAATGCAACTTGTTTTATCGTTAATTCCGCTTATATAGAAGTTTATACTTTCGCTTTACGGAATTAAGTATCATTAAGAGATTCGCTGTTAGTTACACATCAAAAGAAAGATATAAACCCTCACTATTTCACTTTGTTTCCACTGTTTCCTTTGCTCCTTAATTCTTTTAGTGCCAGTAGGCGATTTGCCCTTAGGGCGCGATTCTTTCTCACCCTTTTCAACTTTTTCTTGATTCAAATGCCTTTTCTCGAACTTGTTTGAACAGAATCATGTTTTTCTACCCTCTAGTGTCTACATGTTTCACATGGGCTCGCTTTTTAGTTTTTAACTATGAATAATTAATTATAAAATTTTCAATTAACGAATAACAGAAATATTTCATAAGTTAATGTATTAATGTTCGCCTAAAGTAGATTTAATCATCGAGTTCCAAAGTCAAATCAGCTATAGATTATTTTTATGATCTAGTAGTATGCTGCCAGGCGATTATTTAGATTTTTTTTCATTTATGGACGTATATTTTAACTAATTTACACAAGACGAAGATAAAACTTTCCTCGTTTATTGTTGAAAACATTTATCATGTACAGACAGCCAGAAACACTCGGCGGGGGACTTTGTTTTATAATAATTATTGATTCTCAGTTTTATATTACATTGATACGTAAAACACTTTCCTATAAATGTAAATGGGATCTCTGTAAACTCGATCAGTTATATAACCTGCCTTCAACTACACGTCGACATATTTTTATTTAACAAAGTTTCTGCCCTCGCCAGTCCCGCTCGGTGAGGATCTAAGAGCCATCAGGACCTAAAGTATATAGACAGTTCGAACAAGAGTTAGAGTAAATTAACATTAAAAAAACATAACTGTTATCTTCGGCTCATAATTGTAACGTTCTCTCATAAAAAATGTTACCAGATAATACGTCAACAAGAGATAACCGTACAACTATAACATATGGAACAAGCTAAACAAGTATTGACAGGTTAAGTTAATAATAATTTGGAATCATTAAGCCAGGACGATTCCACCATCAGTTCGGAACGCTGTCATCCACTGAGAAGAACTGGCAAGAAACTCAATGTTTGCTCTTATCACGAATATTAACTATCTGACGTTAGATTCTAACAACACGAAATAGTCAATATCGGTAACCAAATCAACATTAAGACGTCCCAGCAACGTCTACGTCTACGTCTACTACGTCTTTAAAACGTATGGACAGCTTGATAGGTGGTATTGGACTGACTAAACTGTTGAATGTCGCTCGTGAACAAGACTCGGGTCACAATCTTTTACCCTCATTCATTTGGTTTTATTCCTCTACCCACCAAATGACAGATAACATATTATTGCAGACAAAACACTTTCTCATTATCATTCCACTCATATCTGACAATATCTAACATAACTATCACAACATTACAATTCGACTATGGCTTAGATGTAAATATTATCTTGAACAAAATTAGTATCACGGAAGCTTAATAAAACTTCATAACTCGACATTATAACAGGTTAATGTTGGTAATTACCTCGTCTCAGATAATTCAGTTGTAAGATATTTTGATAGTCGCGTGCGATGACATGTTTCGTGAACTAGCGACATAACAAAGTGAGACAGTGACAGATAGTTTGCACATGTTCGCGATAATGATTATTGTTGTAATTTGTGGGCAATGTGAGGGTTTTATGGAGCCATTTATGTCCCAGTTTCGTACCGATTTATCCACTCATTGTCATCCGCGCATTCACTTTCTTTTGTACTTCGGAACGAATAAAAATCTGATCTATAGGTGTTTGAAAAATTAACGGCCTATTACAATCCTGGGCTGACTATAGGTCCATCTCTTTTTTTGGGCAGAGTTGTTTTTTCAAATGCAGTATACGTTGGCATTCGCTACCGTGGCATCATAGGCTTTTAGCTGAAAATCAGCGCTGCATTTGTGATGTTAATACAAATGCGCCATCATGCTGAGCTGAATGCCTTTCGTTGCTGTGCTATTTGCGGTGGCTTATTATGTTTTTCATAGTTTTATTTTATTATATTTGCAGTATATTTTTGTAATAATAGTTAAACATAATTTACATATTTATCTTTGTAAACTTTTATATTATTTTGTACCACCGTGTGTATGTAGCGCATGAATGAATAAATGTGTTTTCTTTCTTTCTTTTCTTTGTAGCTGAAACTCACCACGCTGCCCCAATGCGGATCCGTATGTTACACATATCCCCACAATTCTTAAGAGCTTCGCTCCGTTTCAACTCTGCGCTAGTTTCCCCGAACCCTTAGATGTAAAATGAAGGTTATATATTAAACGAATAATTACTGTTCACAAATGTTCTTATAGACGATCCATATGGAGTCGATTCATTCTCCTGCCCCTATCCCACTGTGTAAAACTGGACACGTAAATTGATTTTGTAATTTAAAATTTACATGTTTTAAAGATGTGCCCTCTTGAAACTAAATGACGCTTTATTGAATTTCGTGGCACTATCGAGTGTCGATAATACCATCGATTCAATAACATATAAGTCTGATACTTGTATCATTTTATTAGACTTTAAATTACAGTCTAAAATCGAGTGATAAATCGTGAATAGTATACGTGTATAATAAACAAATAGTTTCACTTCTATCACTTATCCTAAGTGGAGTCGGCACGACATGTTTATCGCTTTAATTCTTTTCTATTATCGTCAACTCTGGCACTACTTCTTTTACATGCATGTCTTCACACAATCCAACCATCTCTTATTCAGCCTCCCTCTAGTCAGATATCCGTCCACATTCATATTTAACTCTCGTTTGGTCACATGATTTATGTCCTAATGATATACATATATCATTATATATCTTAATATGATTCCTGAATAAATTGAATCCTAATGATAATATGACCATCTCAGTTAAATCAAATCAAAATAATCGTTATTCAAGTAATCGTCAAGGATCAATATGATTAATGAAGCTAAAACTGGTTCGGAATGATGCTCTTACCGAGAAGAACCAGCAAGAAACTCGGCGTTCAATCTTTTAAACATTTTCAATTTTACATAATTAAACCGTAGTCTGGTCTGAAGCTGAAAGGATTAATCTTGCACTTCTCGTCTTTTCTAAAATGAGCGCAACTTTCGGACATCCCCGGATATACTCATTTCATATTTCATCCAATCTTGTCACATCACACATCTTCCTTTACATTCTGATCTCAAAAGTAATAATAAAATTATTTTGCGATAATTCGGGATACAGTAAATAGAAAATATATTTAGTGTTAAATGTATTGTGGACTATCCGTTTTTTCATACCCGTTACATGCAGGATTCGTAAAAACATATGCACAAACCTACACCACTGCCACCACAATACACAAGCACTACACACGTTCACTATCACAAACTCAATCGTTTCGCGCCGCAACCGAAGCATCATCAGGAGATAGACTCCACGACAAAATCGCAATGTATAATTGTATTATTACTTTTGTGTTATGGATCTCCGCAAAGTATTTGCATGCATCTTTTCGTATTTTTCATACGAAACCGTTTTATTGACTGACATTGACCGTTTTATAAATAACCATATAGAGTCGAGTAATGTAATTAAAACTTATCACGTCATCAACTAAACTACTACACGTTCTAATCCTTAGGGACGCTCATTTATTAAAAATAAGGCCTCGGCTTCGTTTGCTGCTGAAATATTAATGAATTTGAGTTACTGGTTTTAGATGGTATATGGACACGACTAGGCGATCTAAAATACAATAAATTGAGGGTAGTCACGATGCAAGTTATTACACATACAAGATACACGATATAACATATACGATATTAAAAAAATACTCAACTAATAAGTGATATTTACATTTTATTATTAATCGTTTTTATTGTGTTTATTATATCTATTATATATTTAATCAATTATTCGCCAATTATATATTTAATAATATTAATTGTTTTTACTTCATATTTAATTTTTTTTAATGTAAGACTTTTTGGTTGGAAGAGATTCCGATTCCAAAATAAGTCCGCCAGCATAAAATATTTATAAATACTATAAATTGGCGGTAGTATTGTATCATTTGCAGTAATTCTGCTCACTGCGACGGTTACTAAATATAAAGAGGCCTGTTACTGCTGGGTGTAAGTTTCTTCGTTTTTTGAGAAAAGGGCTAGAATAAGGATTCAAATTCAAATTAAAAATATTCTTTGTTCAAGTAGACTATTTTAAATACTTTTGAATTCTCAATTAGATAGGTTACACATATCCTCGAAGATCTCTAGAGATATGCAAGTATCCTCACGATGTTTTCCTTCACCGAAAAGCGTGTGATAAATTGCAATTATCAATTAGACACAAGTTTTAACAGAAAAACTTATTGGTGTCTGCCTGGCGTTTGAACCTTACGATATAATAAATACTAATGAAATCAGAATATGTTTAGTATTAAAGCGACCTAATTCAAAATTAATCTAATTTGAATTAGATATATTGTAATCTTTATTTCAATGCCATCTATGACATCACGTTATGAACTATTGAAATGCTAGTGTTTTCTTGCTCTTCGAAGTTATTAGGTTCGCTGCTCCAATGCGGATTGGTAGGTTACACATATCTCCAGTATTCTCTAGAGATAATAATAATAATAATAAACTTTATTTTACCAAAAAACATTCGTACACAAATATAACTGAACACAAAAATATACAATTATGTTCTTAAGTATTTTTTAGACCTCTGTAACCGAACTAGGTTTACATGTATCTCGGTATACAGCGCCCTTCCAATAAATCAATAATTTTATATTATCGTAAAAATAAACTTTAATTTTGTTGATATAAACGACCCATATAAATTTACTTGAAACAAAGGTAAGAAGAAAAAAAGGGATAGTTAAATATGTTCCTCTCGGTGAGTAATATGTAAGTGCATGAGTGTGTGTGAGAGGTTGTGTAACAAGACCAAATGCAATGAATAAAAAAGATATGCAGGTTTCCTTACGATGTTTTCCTTCCTTCACCGAAAAGCGTGTGATTAATTGCAATTTTCAATTAGACACATGAGCTTTAATAAAAAAACTCATTGGTGCCTGCCCGGGTTTGAACTCGTGTTCCCTTCGTAAGAATCGCACGGTCTAACCGCTAGGCTATCACAGCTTATTAAGTGTTGTAGGTGCTTTTTGAATTAGGCCACTTTACTACTGTATGTATTGAGTGAAACTGTGTTTACCGAACAGTGAGATCGCGTTACTTGCCCCTGGTACCTTTGGTCTTGGTGACACCTGGCCAAAACCTTTTTTTTACGTTTTAATTGTTCCAACCAAATTATTCTGGGATCTCATTTGCTGTAATACTAAGGAGATTACGGTACAATTTAATTTCGTTTTAAATTCCCATGCGAGCTTGACTGCTGACAATCTAATTAAATACATATTACGTCATCGAATCAACTCCAGCCACTTCTACTCCTTAGGGACTTGCTTATTTACTTATATAAGCTTGGTTTTGCATCCTGGCCAAAAATTAATCATCTTTAGAATATACTAATATATACTGTATTATTAGAAATTCAAATTTCTATTCAAGAATTCTTTATTCAAGTAAACTTGTAAACAAGCGCTTTTGAATCGTCAAAATCTACTGCTGGTTCGGAAAGCAGTTTTTACCGAGAAGAACCAGCAAGAAACTTGGCGGTTGCTCTTTTCAAAGAATAATTCTTATCACTAGTTACATATAGTTATTGATGTCTTGTACAGGGTCGAAGAGTAGCTATATCCACGCGTTCTTATCGTCTAACTAATCTTCAATAGGCTTTCTGAATTAGCCTTTTTAGAGGAAAATTACACTTACGGTCTTATCATGAACAGTAAACATTTAAGGTTACATTCTAATAACACCTGGTTCATGGATACTTATATAGACGCGAACCTTCCATTCAACATTAAAACAACACAGTAACTTACGATACTGGTGGGATCATTACGATCCAAGAAGATCAAACCTGCTTGTCTAATGTCAGAGAAATTATAACACGATCTAAACACGTTGTGTTTAATAATCCTACAGTAAATTACAATAAACATGGTATGAAATGCAAAAAAAATAAGTTTACGTCTTCAATTGAGTCGCAATAAGAGTTCATGGTATGCCTGTTGATCGAAAATTCGTCAAACGGAGGAATAGTAGACCGACGGCGCGGCGTAGGAATTCTGAATTGCAAAATTTTTAAAACGATATAAATTGACATGTTACAGTTATCGTACAGACGATGGCGTAATTATTGAATATTATATTTTACCACATAAATGATAGTGCTTTTATACTGATAATAAAAAGCAATTCTTGCAAAATTATTCTCTAACCATTTCAAAATATCAAAAATACACAACATTAATATTCAAGTTTTCACTCCGGCCGGCACTCCTGCAACGGAACCCATTTATTTGCATTTGAAATTTAATTCTTCTGGATTAACAAGCGAATGAAATCGTCGAGGAATTATAAAGGAAGTCAAATCAACCGTAAGAGCGAACTTCGCTAACTCCGCAGCCCCGTAATCCTTACCCAAAGCAAATTAAATTCAACAGAGCACAAGTTTTGGAACTCTTTATCTGTCGAAACAAACACAACTTAAATTAACTGCCGTACACAAAGGCTGGCGCAATAAATTTAAAGTTGTCTTATAGATAAGACTCGATTCAAGTTAGCGCTCAAGTTGGCTTTAAGTACACTTCGGTACAGTTATAACTTTAAAATTTACTTATTAAACATTTTTTTCACGTACGTTATTACAAAAATCTCACTTGAGGTGAGATACAACAAATAAGAAAGAATAATACAATAATGGAGAAGCGAGTTTCAGATTATCAAAGATTTAGGATTTAGTGGTAAATAAATCGCCCATAGGCTCCAATAGTAGCAGAACTCAAAAGGTGTGTGTATTTTACACATCACATTTACACCTATTCCTAGTCCGAAACACATTTTTTAAGTTGAGCCACTATTGCAGCCCAGGAGCGAAATATGAATCGTAAAGGACGTCATTGCAAAGCAAATCGCAGACACAAAAGTAATAATAAAATTATTTTGCTATAATCCGCGATACATGCGTATAGCGAAATAATTTTATTATTACTTTTGTATTATGGATCTCCGCAAAGTAACGCCTAATTCTATAAATTATTTAAATCGCGGACAGATAATATCAGTGTTGTCAAATGAGGGTAGAAACGAAAACTGACAACAGTAATATTTGGTAATAAAGACGCTACAGTTAGTGGCCTATAGAACTCTGCCTAACCGTAGAACTTACTATGAAAGTAACTAGTCTATTTCACTATATGATCCTCACTAAACTAACTAAACTCATGACTAACTAAAACACTAATTCATATTTTTATAAATTTTACATCTACCTGCAAATTCCTTCGGTTCGGCTTTTGTGTTAAAATATCCTTTTATTTCTAAAAATTTATTTCCCATTCCCGAAGAAAAAACGAGAACTTTTCTATCCTTTATGTTAACTGAATATGTAAGCTTCAATCCGTTCAAATAATATAATTAATGCTTTAGCGAATTAGCAGTGAAAGTGTAAGAGTTGGCAAGACAGACTTTCGCATTTTTAAGCGATAATCAATTTAACCAATAATCATTTTTGACGGACTAACTTCTTAGATCAATAAGTACTATATTTTGAAATCCCTTAAATTGGTTATTCAGAGTTTTGCTCGAAAAAAGCAAGGTGCTGAGTCACAGTGGCACCGATCTGGTAAAAAACTATATTTAAAGAGACCAATACTCGGCAATTGAATTTAATTAAAAGAAAAAGTAGATCTTAAATTACCTAGGAAAAAGTGAAATCGATTCTTGTAATCCCAAAACAGGGCTTGGACAGACAGTTTAGAGACCACCACGCTACTCCAATGCGGATGTTAGGTTACACATTTCCCCAAAAATCTCTAGAGATATGCAGGTTTCCTCACGATGTTTTTCTTCACCGAAAAGCGTGTGATAAATTGCAATTATCAATTAGACACATGAGTTTAATAGAAAAACTAATTGGTGCCTGCCCGGGTTTGAAGTCATGTTCCCCTCAAAAGAGTCGTACAGCTGTCGTAATAAGTGGATCAAAATGTTGGGCAATAAAAGAAAAGGATGAAAGAAAGTTGCATGCAAATGAGATGAAAGTTAAGATGGATGTGTGGTCTGACAAAACCTGACAGAATTCTGATTCTGAAAGAATGTATCACACATTGCAAATATCAATATAAAATCAGACATAAGTTTTAACAGACAAACCGGGGCCTGCCCAAGGTTTGAACCCGTAACGCCCACAAAGAAGCAAGGCATCATCGCTGGGCTATCACAATTTCATCTCTAAATCTACCCTAAAATTGTAACTGGCATTCCTAACATGACGTAGACATTTGCCTCGCGGCATCAAGAGTCTGAATATTGCAATTTAAGATGACTTCAAACTTTTCAGTATCAAATTGTGGAACTCGTTTCTTGACAACAAGTTCCGAGTATGTGTTCTGCAGTTGTACAATTCCAAGTTTTGGCATATGACTAGCAAACAAGTAAGAAACGACGAACACTTCTGGAAGTTGTTTGAATTGTTTAAATATAAACAACGTAGAAAATTTGCTGTTAAACATTTCATAGAGTAAGAGAAACTTTTTTTTATTAATTTATAGAATTAGGTGTTACTTTTCGGAGATCCATAATACAAAAGTAATTATAAAAATCATTCTGCTAAAATCCGTGATACAGTAAAAAAAAAAGCTTTGCAATTTTGTCGTGGAGTCTATCTCCTGATGATTCGGTTGCGGGGCGAAACGATTGTTGAGTTTGTGATAGTGAACGTCTGTAGTACTTGTGTTTTTGTGGTGGCAGTGGTGGAGGTTTGTGCATTTTTACGAATCCTGCATGTATCGGGTATGAAAAAACGGATAGTCCACTATACATTTAGCACTATATATTTTTTCTATTTACTGTATCGCGGATTATAGCAAAATAATTTTGATTATTTTTTTTTTTAATATACAAGTTATGCCTATCTTAAATTTACTCCCATTGACAATTATACAAACGATGCCCACGTGGAATGATCCCAAGAATGCTGGCAGCGTTTCAGCGTAGCATAGCGTCTAATCGCTAAGCTGATTCTTTGTGCGAAAAAGGAGCCAACCCTTTTGTCACCCCAAGAGGCAATCAATGGAGGTATAAAAACGGATAAAAAAAATGTACTTTGACTCCATGACCCTAAGGTCTCAACTGCAAACGGCACTAATATATAACTTTGATAAGAGATGCATACTTTTGCCGCTTGCCGAATTTGGCTATTTCCGCCGCAGCTCCAAGTCTTGACGCCGCTTCCCTGATATGGGACAAGGAAACTAAAAAATGCTTTCAATGTTTTGAGTCAATTGGAGCTACATATTTCAAAAAACCTGCACAGAAACTCATAAAAATGTATACGAAATCTGTGATTGAATTCAAATAACACATTTACACCTTCTCACATAGTATCCATCTAGAAGTTATACGATAAAATATATTACTATTTTCTCGCATCAGTCAACGTCAGTAAAACGAAGATCGTCGCGGCTCATAAAGCGAACTGTCGTAAAACTGCACTTGAATTCTGGCAACATTGTGACGCTATATATTTTACTGAAATACTACTTGAGATGACATAGCTGATTGTATATAGTTATTGCTTATAGATGTAGTTTTTTACCTTCCTAGCCTATCTGCTAATATTGTCACTAAAACCATCGACGAATCTATCCGAAAATACCCTAAACATCAATGTTTAAAAACCAAGTAACAATTGTCGCAAACACGCTTATAATGCGCGTTATAGGAAAAAGAATAGAAAACGGAATCGAACAAAAGTTTGACGAATGCACCGTTTAGACAATCAAAGCTGTTCCTAAGTATATATTTGCTATATTCCTAAAAAAAAATTTTATTTACACAAAAATTTACAAGTTATGTCTATCTTAAATTACTTACACGCTAGTACTATACAAATCATGCCCACGTGGAATGGTCCCAAGAATGCTGCCAGCGTTTCCGCGTTGAGTCGCTAAGCTGATTCTTTGTTCCTAATATGTTTCGACATAACGAAAACTATACCAATATCTCACAGGACAGGAGAAAATAGGATCGAACCCTGGGCAGGCATCAATGAGTAAAGTAAAAGTAGCGGCCTGTTACAATCCCACTGCTGAGAATAGGCCTCTTCTCTCCGTTTCTGGAGAGAAGGGTTGAAGCTAATACCTACCACGCTGCTCCAATGCGGATTGGTAGGTTTACACATATCTCCAGAAGTCTCTAGAGATATGCAGGTTTCCTCACGATGTTTTCCTGTTACAATCCCAATGCTGGGAATAGGCCTCCTCTCTCCGTTTCTGGAGAAAAGGGTTGGAACTATATCAGTATCAATGTATAGTAAAAAATCCTCATCTCTCGGTTTCTGGACAGAAGGGTTGGAGCTTCCACGCTGCTCCAATGCGGATTGGTAGGTTTACACATATCTCCAGAAGTCTCTAGAGATATGCAGGTTTCCTCACGATGTTTCTCTTCACCGAAAAAAGTGTGATAAATTGCAATTATCAATGAGACACATGAGTTTTAATAGAAAAACTCCATCCATGAAATCAATGAGTATTTCTAATAAATTTTGTATGCCTCATATTACATATCGGACGCTTATCGATCAAGGAAAACATCGAACCGTATATATTTCTGGAGAATATAATCGGGCCTACTAGATCACATTGGAGCATCTTGGTGGGTCTAACATATAACCCTGTTTCCAAAAAAAGAGAAAAGCCTGATTTTTGGGATAGTGATACTCCTTTTAAACATAAATTAGTAGATCTACTAGAGTAATCTAGATGACTAGAATGTCCGTCGGGACGTAACTCGTCCTCGGCAAATGTCACAATCAATAAAACGAAGACTATCGCATCACATAAAGTGCAGTAGTAAAACTGCACTAGAATATATACCAATCTTTAGAGTACAAATTACCGCGATATTTTACATATTACTTTAGGAATTCCCAGTGAGATTACGCCTTTATATAAAAGACTAATAATTACCAAAATATTCTGGATTCATCCAATAAAGGTCAGTTTGGTTGAGTTTGCCTGGAGGCAACGGACAATAAACAGGAAACTAAACCAAGTTATTTAGGTTATCTGCTCTTCATATACAGATATTGTTATAAATGAACTCGTTTGTATCCTGATTTTACCATTCATGTTCTGAATCGTCCAATTTGGGAGCAACTGAATTCCCTATTGTGCACGGTTGCTTTATAAGGCCTCCTAAGAATCGTGCGTGTTTTCCTTTTGATGGTTCATAAATTTTTTAAACACCTTAAGTCAGATCAATTTTTTTATAGTGTTATAATTGGCTTTATTTTTATTAAAAATGTGCTGTTAGCTTGATAATTATTTTAACAAGACCGGACGAGATAAGCAAAAAGGAGAAGATAGACAATCGAAGTTTGGGGCGAGTACTGAAATGAGATTTTTGGGAATTTTATTATTTTTTTAACTGGTAGTTAAATAAATAATAAAAATCCCAAAAATCTCATTATAATTAAGAATTAATAGTATAGTATTAACACCTTAAATCTGATAAGTAGTAAAAAGTTGAAAAAATAAAAGTTAAATCAATGCAAATCAATATAGTGATTTATTTAATGTATATATTGTTGATGGCCTAAAAAAATAATAAAAAAGGTGATAGCTTTTGAAGAACTTTAGAGTGTCACTCCCCAACTACATTAATCCAACCGGACCCTAAAACATTGTACAATCAATGAACAGCCTAAAATACCATTTAGCAACTACCCTCAATTTTTGTTCCACCTCACATGGCGAGGGCGATAAAACTTTACGATAGTAATAAAAGTGGTACACACTTAGTTAAAGTGGCGTGCGTGATGGAATAAGAAGTTTCTGTCGCATTGTGTTTATCTAGGGACTTTAAGAAATCTGAAAGCTGTGATAGACCTGCGGTGTGACCGTGCGACTCTTACTAGGGAAACACGAGTTCAAACCCGGGCAGGCACCAATGAGTTTTTCTATAAAAATCGCTTTATAGAGATCAATGACCCCCACGCACACACCATTTCAACCTTACGATAATTACGGTACAACTAAACAGGTACGAGGCACATAAAACTATAATGCTATTGTTTTCTCCTGTTTTTTTAATGTGTCCGTCGTGCCTGGTCATTGAGCCATTACTAACAACGGCAGATCTTAATGAAATTATATTTACTTTGTTTTTTTTTTAAACTATATTTGAGACCGAATTATTCCAAAGTTATCTTATACGTTTAAGTGATCACTAGATTCATTTAGTGTCGTGTCATATAAATAATAAATAAATCATCATCCTCCTGCCCTTATCCCACTCAAGTGATCGGCACAACATGCTACAAACATGTTGTCACATGATTTGGCTATGTTTTATATGACCAGCCACTTGCCTGACGTCAACTTAACTTAGTCGTATAAAATAAAATACGGCCTCTCTTACGGTCTGTCTTAATAGAGGGTGATCTACTTTACTCAACCGGATACCACTAGGTGGGTCAACTTACCTTAGTCGCCTTTTACGACACCTCGGTAAGATAGAGGGTGGTCTATTCTACTCAACCGGATACCACACGTTGGGTCAACTTACCTTAGTCGCGTTGTACGACACCTCGGTAAGATAGAGGGTGGTCTATTCTACTCAACCGGATACCACACGGTGGGTCAACTTACCTTAGTCGCGTTGTACGACACCTCGGTAAGATAGAGGAGGGTGGTCTATTCTACTCAACCGGATACCACACGGTGGGTCAACTTACCTTAGTCGCCTTGTACGACACCTCGGTAAGATAGAGGGTGGTCTATTCTACTCAGCCGGTCAAATGTCTAACAACCTAAAAAAACAAATGTCGTGTAATAAAAAATTAAGTAATCTGTAGATTTATTTTTGAACTTCTATGAACCGAGCCCCGTTTTTACTCAACACATATCTTCTAATAAATATCACTCTTTTCTTTTTTAATTCAAATTTCACTTACATAGTTATCTGTGTAGTGTCACTATTAATGTTGAAATCCGCTTTGTTCTTGTCATACTGACATGTTCACTCTTTATAGTACATGCGTTTTAAAATTCTACGAGAGAATGCATACTAATTCGGTATCATGTAAGCCATTTCCAGCGCGCACGAAATTAAATTTTAGATAAGAGCAAAGTTACGATTTTTCTTATCTAACGAGTAATCTTAAATACATGAAACTATTTTTTTTGTCTGGATTATAATATTTCATCATTCTCCTGCCCTTATCCCCCTCTAAGTGGGGTCGGCCCAACATGTTGTCATATGATTTGGCTACGTATTTTACGACCGGCCGCCTGCCTGACGTCAACTTACCTTAGTCGCCTTTTACGACACCTTGGTAAGAAATGAGGGTGGTCTATTCTATGCAGCCGGATACCACACGGCACCTGGATTATACTATTTGTTTCATTTAATTAAAACCTTTACGGTGGAAAGTTTTGAAACTGTGAGTATTAAAAGTCGGTCGCGGGTTTAACCCTTGCAGTTAAATTATGACTCAACTATAAACATGTTACTTGCTTACGAGCACTTAATCCCATCTTAGTGCAAGTGCCAGCGGGTGGTTTGAACCCTGAAACTTGCTAAGAAGTATGCGCTCCAACCGTATGGCCATTTGTCATATGATGTCAACTAAATCTGCGATAGAAATTGTTGAATAATATTTTTGTATGTATAATATAAAAAGTAAAAAAAGTAAAGTTACGGCCTGTTACTATGCCCACTGCTGGGCTAAGGCCTCCTCTCTCCGTTTTTGGAGAGAAGGATTGGAGCTAAGACTACCACGCTGCTCCAATGCGGATTGGTAGGTTACACATATCCCTAGAATTCTCTAGAGATATGCAGGTTTCCTCACGATGTTTTCTTTCACCGAAAAGCGTGTGATAAATTGCAATTACCAATTAGACACATAAGTTTTAATAGAAAAACTCATTGGTGCCTGCCCGGGGTTTGAACCTATGTCGTCTCTAGAGTCGCTAGGCTATCACAGCTTATTGTACAATATACACATACATAAAATTAGGCGTTACTTTGCGGAGATAATATAAAAGTAATGAAAATATTATTTTGTTATAATCCGCGATAATTTGTTTTAGCACGTCATTACTTTTGTATGTAATATATATAAAAGGACAAGATATTTGCACAGGTCGTGTGTAAGCGCTCTATATTCAGTACAAACCACTCTAAATTATGGCATAATTTTATCATTCCTTTTATAACATAAAAAGATAAAGATAAAATTAACATAAATTCAATATCACCCATTCAACAATACATAGTAAATGTACCCTTTTAGGAAGGTAAGATCCTTTTAGAGATATCAAAAGGGATCTAGGATAAGGAATAGCAAAAATGTGTTTTTTTAGGCTACTATTCGTCCTTACACAGGCTAATCGTTCACTTGTAGCTAAGCGAAACTATAGCTAAGCGAGTTGCAGTTGGGCTATAAATTTTTAAATACCCACTTAGTAGCGGCCTGTTACAATCCCACTAATGGGAATAGGCCTCCTCTCTCCGTTTCTGGAAAGAAGGGTTGGAGCTAAGACCTACCACGCTGCTCCAATGCGGATTGGTGGGTTACACATATCTCCAGAATTCTCTAGAGATATGCAGGTTTCCTCACGATGTTTTCCTTCACCGAAAAGCGTGTGATAAATTGCAATTATCAATTAGACACATGAGTTTTATTAGAAAAACTCATTGGTGCCTGCCCGGGTTTGAACTCGTGTTCCCCTCGTAAGAGTCGCACGGTCTCACCGTTGGGCTATCACCAATACCCACTTAAATGTAAAATATTACGTTCTTGTAAAGTTATTATTTACAATGTGAATATACTTTTGTTACTAATTTTAGTAGGTTTATTTTTAAATAATGCAAATTATTTGCAAATGTAATAATGATATTATTTAAAATATCATTACAATTGATATCATTATTAGAATAAAAATATGCTCGCTCGCTTGTGCTTCAGGAGAAAGTGTCCATTAAGATCAATATATTTTTTGCGCACATTTCAACTTTATTTTGGCACAACTTAAATATGTACTTAATCCTTAGTAACAGAATTGTCTTTTTTCTTTCGTTGAAAAGAGATTTTTGTCATAATCTGCAATATTGCGTTAGTCTCTGAGGGACCATTGAATAAAATTGTTTCTAAGGGCGTTTACACACAAAGCGTTCAAAACAGTAAAAGTACTTAATCCTGCACATGTCAGGCATGAAAACGAATAGAATACACTACATGTAGCGTTACATATATTTTCCATTTCTTTTTCGCGGATCATAGCAAAATAATATCATTATAGCTTTTAACCTACCAATCCGCATTGGAGCAGCGTGGTAGGTCTTAGCTCCAATCCTTCTCTCCAAAAACGGAGAGAGGAGGCCTTAGCCCAGCAGTGGGCATAGTAACAGGCTGTTACTTTTTTATAGCTTTTAACAAAGTAACGGCTAATTCTTTTAATTATGAAAAAGTGTGTATATTTACTTACTTACTTCCGCTGTATGAGTAGAATACACCATTCTCGTTTCTTGCCGAGGTGTCGTAAAAGGCGACTAAGGTAAGTTGACCCGCCGTGTGTGTTCGACTGAGTATAATAGACCACCCTTATTTCTTATCGTGGTGTCGTAAAGGTCTCTAAGGTAAGTTGACCCGTCATATGTATCCGACTGTGTAAAATAGAACACCCTCATTTATTACTGAGGTGTCGTAAAAGGCGGCTAAGCTAGTACAAAAAAATCGAATATATATAATCGTACAAAAAAATCAAATTTGTAAAATGAAATCGAAGCTGTGATAGCCCAGCGACAAGACCGTATGACTCTTTCAAGAGGGTCACGAGTTCAAGCCCCGCGCAGACGCCGATGAGATCTGTTAAAACCTATGTGTCTTATTGATATCTGTTTATCGCACACTTTTCGGTTAAGGCAAACATCGTGAGGAAGCCTGCATAAGTCTAGGGAATTCTGGGAATATGTGTAACCTACCAAACCGCATTGGAGCAGCGTGGTAGGTCTTAGCTGCTTTTAGGCGTCCTCACTCCTAAAACGGAGAGAGGTGGCCTATGCCCAGCATAGACATAGTAACTGTACGTCACTTTGTAAAATCGTTCAGTGTGTGTTGACCCTAAAGTGAAGAAAATGATTAAAATATGCTGTGACCCGATTCGGACGTTTGAGTTTGTTTTCAAATTATATGAGGACAACTTGCTTATTGACTCTGCTTTAATGGATACGATTTGAATCGCAGAAACTTCGGGTTTATTTGCTGAGCCGAGAAATGGCACGATTTATTTGATGGCCCGTATTCGTTTGATGGCTCGTATTCGTTTTAATGAAAAAGACGAATACCTTTGAGTCGAGGCTTCGAGTGTTGAATCGCGCGTTGCAGTGTACTTAAATTTTGTACAAAGTTCACATACTGAAGTGCACTTCTTGAACGGAGTAATCGCTTTATAAGTGTGCGTTTTTAATTTGTTTCTTTTATTTATTTTTCGATAAATTTAGGCGAGATTATTGCCATTATAGTAGTTTAAACACTGTTTGAAAGGAGGCTGATACAAAAGGCCCACGATACTGTTGAGGATTACTTAGATGATAAGAATGCGTGGATACACTTCGACCCTATACATGACTGCAGTGACTAAATATTATAAAAATTATGATTTGAAAAGAGCAACCGCCGTGTTTCTTGCTGGCTCGTCTCGGTAGGAACAGCTTTCCAATCTAGCCGTAGAGTCGATGATGATGATGATTTTTTACAAGTTTACTTGATGAAAGACTATTTTGAATATGAATTTGAATTAGGTTAGTATGGACATGTTCTAAGGAGGAATGAAAATCAAGGGACCGAAAGAAAGACCGCCAAAAAGCGTGTGATAAATTGAAAATATCAATTAGATACAAGATTGAAAAAGTGAACCCGTAGCCCTGTCGTCAAAGTCGCACGGTGGGATCGTTGGGCTATCTCAGTATATGCATACGCTTTTGTTTGTATCTGCTAAGATATTATCAACATTCTCCTGCCCTTATCCCACTCTAAGTGGGGTCGGCACAACATGTTACAAACATGTTGTCATATGATTTGGCTACGTATTTTACGACCGGCCGTCCAACTTACCTTAGTCGCCTTTTACAACACCTCGGTAAGAATACATGGGACACACGGTAAGTCCCTAAGATAAGTAACTTAATACTTGTGTTGTGGGTGACGGACAACTGGTAAATATATACATATATAATTAAAAATACATACGTGAATACATATATACACCCAGACTTGAAGAAACAACAAATTGTTTGTACAAAATTTTGGGCACACACGCGATACACACACACATTGTGTTAGCAGACGCAATATACATATTTTACACATATCGTGTATTTGCATACCTATACAATTTAACATCCAATGCAATTACGATACATTGTATCTGTTAGGTTCGCTAAATGAGATATGTTCTACAGGGAGAAACCACAAATGTTCAGTTAAATGTTAATTTTATTAAAAGAATCCGTAAAAAAAAATATATTTTAGGAGAAGGTAAGAGGCTATTAGTATGACTATTTATTTATCTACAAGATATGTTTACCCAGCGGATCCTTACTAGTGTGTCGTGAGTTAGTATGCGCGGTAAGCAACAATTTTTTTTCTGATTTCTAAAATAAATCGTACGCTTCACTGTGATTAAAAACTGTATAACTCTAAATAATTACTAAGATATGTGTAATTTATTAATCCGTAGTGGGACGTGGGTCTTGCCCATCCGTGGGAAAATGACAATCCGCTACCTTCCATCTCATTTGCATCATAACCGTTACCGATCATTTTACTACAAGTTAAAAAGGACATTATTTTCCTAAAAGATCACTAATATTAAATCAGAATTGTCTACACAAATACTTTATATCTACATACAAAACATTGCCGGCGAAGGTAATAACTTAAATTTTTGATTTCCTTAACTAACATCTGGATGTTGCGTCATTGCGTTACGACTTAACACAGTGATACCATCCCCTTATCAGACATTGCCTTAAGGAATAGCTCTTCGTCATACAAGAAACATGTAATAAACGTACTATTAAAGCTTACGTATAGCTTTTCGCTATAATTGCCGCGTTTCGCACCCTCATTGGTGTTAACAAACTCGATAAAAAAATTGTCCTTAGAAGTTAGACTCTATTACAAATCGTCAAAGCGCAAAAGCAATACGTATATCTCATTTACTTCACCACTTCGTTAGTTTTCGCATAAATGCGTTCAAGTGTAGCACGTACCAACGAATATTTTACATAAACAGCTTGTTTAATATACCAGACATGACCTCCTCAATTCAAGAGGATTTGATGCGTCATTGACATTTACAAGGGATCTAGAGGTTCGGTCGGATATGTGTATCGATTGCTGACACACTAGAGTGTTTGGTGCCAATCAAAGTAATGAAATTTACATTTGGTCTAAGATTAGCTTAGTTTAAATGTTATAATTATTACTTATCGCAAGCTAAACTTGTCAATGTTCTTTAGATAAACTTCAAATTCAAATTCAAAATATTCTTTATTCAAGTAAACTTGTAAACAAGTGCTTTTGAATCGTATAAATCTTAAAACTAGTTACATTTATTTATTACTGTCTTGTACAGGGTAGAAGTGCACCTATATCCACACATCCTTATCATCTAAGTAATCTTCAACAGTATAGTAGGCTTTCTGTATCAGCCTCTTTTTAACAGTGTTTTTAAACTGCTGTAATGGCATGACCAAATAATATACTATATAAATGATAATATACACCTTTGAGCCGAAGGCAAGGTGTATATTATCATTTATCCAATTGCATCAACGGGCCAGTTTGTCTATTATTATTATACTTAACGTTCCATTTTCAATTGTATATTATGTTGGGGTTTTGAAAGGGGAAGAAAGTATGTTTTCAGGGTTGTCTACGAATCACAATTTTGTGTTGTTCAGATCCAAGCACTCTTTAACTTGCCAAGATCTAGGTAGTTTGGCGATCTTGGCCTTACTTAGCTGCGTTTTCATGGGCGGCGTCGCCTACATCTGAATATACTCTAATTTTGTTCGATTATTCGTAGAATTTCACTAGACAATGAACAGTCTCAACAATTTTAGTTCTTTTTCGAATTTAAACTATCGTGAGTGGTATTCATAATTAATGGTGAGAGACCAGCTATACTCACGTCTTATTTTATTGGATGAGACCGACTAGTTTCAAGCCCATACTGGGCTGTTATTTATGAGCTCTTTACGCGGCGTTATCGCGGTGAAAACTGCGTGTAGCAGCTCGCTGGGCGTGACTCGTTAGCGGTTAAGGCGGGAGGAGGAACAGTTGGGGCAATGGTCGCGCGCCTACTCTGGTCTTCGTCATCAGATGCACGGAAGAAATTTGTGCATGCGACGCTTACGGTGTCTGGTTCTAGCAGGCTTTCAGTAGAACTGGTATGGTGCCAAAAATAGGTTTCCGCGCTGGAGGCAGTGCTCATCCACAGTCCCTATTAAAATGCGGGTGACGGCTAATTTCATTCGCCTCACGTATTTTTCTAGGTACTAGGAATTTTTCCCTAGATAATACGGTAGCCTTGTCGAACCTGATGTAGTGGTTGGCACCCGAATCGTGACCATGTTCCGCTATGACCGACCTATTAGTGTCCATATTATTGACACTACGTATGTGTTCTGAAATTCTCGTCAAGACGTTGCGACGAGTTTCACCTATATAAAATAAAATAAATATTATTTTCCTAACCTCGTCATTTTCTTTCCCTCATCCCACTCTAAGTGGAGTCGCAATATATCTTCATCTCCCAATTTCTTCTATCATTTGTATGCACTGGCACTACTCCCTTTACAAGCATTTCATATCACACAATCTATCCAATTTTTTTTCGGTCCCCCTCTAGTCATATAATATACATACATCCCTTTACGAATCTCCAATAAATTTACAAAACTCTTAATATTAAATAACTCCAAAAGTAACTTTAATGGAATCACAATTTCGCCCTCTTCTCTCACCTATTTATAGCTACGAACAAAAAATATATTCCTACAAAAAACGACCCTCAAAATTCTTAATCTGATCTTCTTAATCTGAGACTTTGATTCAATTTTTCTTGTACTATTTTCAATCTCATTAATAAAATTCTGACACATAACTAAGGTAACCTTCATAATCTTTTATACGAATGGTTTATTGATTGATTTAGTGATGGTAACAGGCCAATACTTTACTTTATAGATGATACGCAAATCCCTTTAAATAAACCATAAAATTGAAGTCAAATAAAAGGTGGATAATCGGTTCTCAATTATACAAAATAGAATGTTAAAAGAAATTTTTCTCAAAGTCGTCTATAATAATCAGAAAGCCCGTTTCAAATAAATCATAATGTCTTCAATTTTCTGATTCCATTCTGTCATTTGAAGAGACAAGTATTTTGAGTTATATTTTTCTTTGTCTAAGCCTATATTGAAAGGTGATCAATATGTCTCGCGTCTGTAGATTTCTTCCAAAGTTCTTCATTGTTAATAGTTTTTTCCCATTTTATCCCATTAAAAGTTCAGACGATATTCGTTATTGAAAGATCGGATTTTTCCTTTTGTCCTCACTTCTTTGTCTTTGAGATTTATTATTTCTCTTTGAACGGTTGTCTCGATTTGTTTACAGATAAAATACACTTTCTCGGGAAATTAAATTACTTCTTACGTAATCGGTTTTATTCGAATTTTCTGATTCTATGCTGTAAATACAAAGGCGAAATTTACTAGTTTTAAATGTAAATTTGTTACGTTACGCACACCACATTATTAAGTATCTCTCTCTCTCTATATGTGTGTGTATCAAATAACAAGTAACAATTGCATGGGTTCCAGGAGACCATGGTTATGCAGGCTATGAAAAAGCTGACGAATAGGTAAGAAAAGATAAAGGTACCTATAACACGCTTTATTTGCATTTGTAATCGTATTTGCAAGTGGGAGATAGAGTTCTGGTACGAATGTTTGAATACGAAAATAGACTCGTACGAAAGATAGAGGAATGTGACACTGAGGCAATTAAAGCTGTTCCTCGAATCTTCCAACATAAGGAAAACAAAACGGCTACTGTAGAATGCACAGCGGAGAAAATGTGTCTATTATAACAGGTATTACTACTGGGCACTGTCTGTTGAACAGACGCAGTGATTGTTCTCATCAATAATGAGAATAAAAGATTCTGTATACCCAGAGTGTGGTGATAACTTTATATCTGAATCATCATCATCATCATCAACCTGTTATCGTCCACTGTTGGACATAGGTCTCTCCTATAGCACGCCACTGAGCTCGGTCTTCAGCTCTTCGCTTCCAACCAACGCCTGTCATACTGCGGATATCGTCACTCCACCTAGTGGGAGGGCGACCTACACTGCGTTTTCCAAGGCGCGGTCTCCACTCCAGAACACGTCTACCCCAGCGGCTGTCGGTTCTGCGACAGATGTGACCAGCCCACTGCCACTTCAGCTTGCTAATCCTTTGGGCTATGT
Organism: Morpho deidamia; assembly: GCA_947086505.1. Taxonomy (NCBI): domain Eukaryota; kingdom Metazoa; phylum Arthropoda; class Insecta; order Lepidoptera; family Nymphalidae; genus Morpho; species Morpho deidamia. Next base: position 11,254,694 of record CAMTZC010000009.1, read on the forward strand.
CGATTACTTTGGTTGTCTGTATCACTTCGTTGCGGATTCGATCCTTCAGAGAAACTCCGAGCATAGGCTGAATATGACATATGGCTGAGTACCCAGTGGTAAAATGGAAGACACTAGGTAAGGATCAAATTAAAATCGAGAACCAAGCAAATATCCCCTTTAGGGATATATATTTTAAGGTTTGTTAAGGCTACTGGTAGGATGAAGTAGGTGACACTATCGGGACAGCAGTGTAACCCATGTCCCCTAAATGGGGAAATGTAATGTAAATAAAGCATATTAAGAATTTTGGATATTAGTTAGGCACATAAACGTACCTACATATGTAAGTAAGGAATTTAGTAATGAGCACTAACTATTAGGGCCACAAAAGCTTAAATCTTTAAGATATTATATTATAAATTCAAATTATATTTTGTCATATTCCAGTTTCTAAGAACGGAATTATTCTCTGTATCAGTTTTATTTCTCGGTAGGTATATTAGCTTTAATTATATCAAATTTCATCAATATTGTTTCAGCGGATTGTGACCTGGAAGTGTATTTAAAGCAATGGTCTCCCGAAGTGAGTTTCGATTCCAAAATATATGTAAAAAAAATATTTGAAATTGAAATTTCCTTTTCCCTCAAAACAATGACATCTTGTACATAAAATTATCGTGTTATATTTGTATTAGTTACCACCGCCGTGTGTAAAAAAAGTAACAGCGGCCTGTTACAATCCCACTGCAGGGAATAGGCCTCCTCTCTCCGTTTCTGAAGAGAAGGGTTGGAGCTAACCTACCACACTGCTCCAATGCGGATTGGTAGGTTACACATATCTCCGGAATTCTCTAGAGATATGCAGGTTTCCTCACGATGCTTTCCTTCACCGAAAAGCGTGTGATAAATTGTAAGTATTAATTAGACACATGAGTTTTAATAGAAAAACTCATTGGTGCCTGCCCGGGTTTCAACTCGTGTTCCCCTCGAAAGAGTCGCACGGTCTCGCCTCTGGGCTATCACAGCTCTGAAACATCATGCGTTGATACAAGCAACTAAGGCCATAGCAGAAATGGTCGAAACTGGCAATCTCTCTTTAGGAGTAAGGAATTTATGCTGTTTGCAATTGAGACCCAGGCTTATGAAGTTAAGTTGCAAAATTCTAAGTCATAAATAAAAATAATAAAGAATTAGCGATTCAACGCGAAAACGCTGCCAGCATTCTTGGGACTATTCCACGTATTATTATATGAAAAGTCATTTGAACTACTATAGTACTAGCGTGTCTGTAATAATTCTATACTTATTATAAAACAAAGTCCCAAAAAGCTGTCTGTTTGTATGTAATCGATTTTCTAAAAATCTATGGAACGGATTTTTGTACGGTTTTCACCAGAATACAGTACAATACTTCCGGATGGTTTAAGTAAATAGAACATATCAGTATTATGTAAATTGTGTTGAAGAGATCGAACATTTGTAAAAAGAACTTGCTTGATAAGCTTTAGTCGCGCGCGCTGCGTAAACCAGCTGAGACTTGTAGTGTTCACTTTGATGTATTAATATACTAATGTTGTATGGATATATCACAGGCTCAAACACGCACTACAAGTAACAACATGTCACTACGCTAAAGTAATGTACTAGAGAAGTACTTTGTAAATATACAAAAATACTACAAAAAAGTCCGCATAGCATGTTTGTATCATTCACAGCTAACTCACAATAACTACTTTTATGTCCAAAATTTCGAAAATTCGTGAAAACTTTCGTAAATCTGTGAAGTCCATGCGGGCGAAGCCGTTGTTCGCACAGCTAGTGAGAATTAATTTCTACTTATCCATTTAATTCAAATTCAAATTCAAAATATTCTTTATTCAAGTAAACTTGTAAACAAGTGCTTTTGAATCGTCAACATCTACTTAATTCTTTCCATTTAATTCTTGTTTAGGCTTTATACTTGCGAACTAAAAAATATACCGTAATCACGTTCATAGTTGTAATAATTCAAATTGTTTTGAAACATTTGAAATTTACGGCTTGGCGTTTGCTGTAAAACAAATAACCGAACAACATAATTAACTGTTTAGAAATGAGGCTAATGTTTCAAGAAAATTTTGGATTCCCGCAAAGTACTTATTAATAACATGAATTATTAATAGGTTCCGTATTGCGGTTGTGGTGAATATTTAACCCGACGAAAGATCAGTATAAATTAAAAGTTAGATTAATGAAAGAACTTTTTCTTCTTTACATATTTTTATGACAAAATTTGTTAAAAGAAATTGTAACGGCCTGTTAATATCCCGATGCTGGATATAGGCCTCCTCTCTCCGTTTTTGGATATAAGGATTCGAACTTAGAACTAACCACGCTACCCCAATGCGGATTAGTAGGTAACACGTATAGTGGGATACGGGCAGGATAATGATGACTTATTAAGAAATAGTAGCATGTTGTCACATGATTTGGCTACGTATTTTACGACCGGGCGCCTGCCTGACGTCAACTTACCTTAGTCGCCTTTTACGACACCTCTGAAAGAAATGAGGGTAGTCTATTCTATGCAGCCGAATACCACACGGCAGATACCTTAGTCGCCTCTTACGAAACCTCGGTAAGAAATGAGGGTGGGTTTTCTATTCTGCCGGATACCACACGGCATCAAAAAAGAATAACATTCTTCCCACGACCTCACCAAAAAGAAACTGGATCCCGGTAGGACAAAATCATTGGTTGTGATTAAATAAATGAGTTGATTAAAAACTCTTATTTACGATTTGACATCACAACTAAGAAAAACGAAGACCAATCCGATTTTTTTTAACCCAGCATACTTTCAAATTAATATGTTAAGTTAAAGTTACGGCCTGTTTTATCCCATCACTGGGCATAGGCCACCTCTCTCCGTTTTTAAAAAGAAGGATTGGAACTAAGTCCTACCACGCTTCTCTAATGCAGGTTGGTAGGTTACACATATCCGTAGAGAAATCTCTAGAGATATGCAAGTATCTTCAAAATGTTTTCCATCACTGAAAAGCGTGTGATAAGTAACTATCGATTAGACATATAAATTGTAATAGAAAAATCATTCGTGCCTTCCCGAGGTTGGGTGATCCAATTAATGTACGTCAGCTATCGGAAGGTTGATCGAATCTCCCAGCATCTTGTATCTGCTAACATTCCTTCTTTCTATGCGTTCAGAGAATTGTTATGATAACAATAAATAACGCTTAAAACAAATAATTTGGCAATAGAGGGTAAAATGAATGCAGCACATAAATTTATTACCGGCATTATACCGTGCCATTATCTTATTAATACAAATTACATGTTCCAATAAAATGCAAATTGGTATTAGTTACCGCCATTATAATTGATAGTTTGGATAAACGCTGGAAATTTATAATCATAAGCGGATTAGCTTGGATTTTAGTGCAAATACATAATAATTTAAATACTCGTTGTGATAGCCCAGCGGTGAGACCGTGTGACTCTTTCCAGGGGACACGGCTTCAGACCCCGGGAACGCACCAATGAGTTTTTCAGGGGATATGTGTTACCTACCAATCTTATTAGAGCGGCGCGGTAGGTCTTAAACTACAACTTTTCTCTCCAAAAAGACGGAGACAAGTGGCCCATACCCAAAAATGTTTTAATAATAAGTCGTAACATAAACTTTACATAATTATTTGAAAAAGTATTTTGGTAAAAAATAAATACAAATCTAAGCTGTGACGTCGATTTAAAAATAAAAGTTTTTATCCAACTCATTTATTTAACCACATTCAACGATTTTATCCTAGCGGGATCCAGTATCTCCTTGGTGAGGTCATGGAACGTTTTTTTTTGTTAAAGTTATTTATTTATTTTATTGTATTGCTACCACTCTAAGTGGGGTCGGCAAAACATGTTATAAATATGCAGCTATTTGGCCAGTTATTTTACGATCGGCCGCCCGTCTGACATCAACTAACCTTAGTCACCATTTACGACACCTCGGTAAGATATGAGGGTGGTGTATTCTTCTCAGTCGGATACCACATGGTGGGTCAACTTGCCTTAGTCGCCTTTTACGCCACCTCGGTAAGATATGAGGGTGGTGAGTAGAATACTACTCAGTCGGATACCACACGGCGGGCCAACTTAACTTAGGCGCCCTTTACAATATCTCGGTAAGGAATGAGAGTGGTCTTTTCTACTCAGCCAGGCACCACACGGCGGGTCAACTTACTTTAGTAGTAGTATAGTTTAAATTAAATCTGTCTAATGAAACTAAGTAAAAAATGAAGTCAAAGTAATGTGTTATATACAGGTGAAACTAGTATAAAGCGCATAGAATGTTTTCAGATAATAGCTGTTCGTGTATTGCCATATATCCTAAGCCTCCGCAACACGTGGCTTATATGACGTTTAGCTGAAAACCGCACACTGTTCGATAGTTAGGGGATTACACGGAATTTCGCACAGAGCCCCGGCTAAATTAATATTGCACTTTATATAACGAGCTCGCTCACTGTTTGCGATCCAATTTAGATTTGATCCATGAGATTATTTCTATCCTTTATGTATTAACTGATACGGTATTTAATATTTATATGTAGTAGTGGACAGTGGCGTAGTTAGGTAATCAAAGGGAAAAAATAAACTAAGGCCCCCAATAAAACTATTTAAAAACGTTTGCTCCATTTAGTTAAATTAATAAACATTATATATTCTGACATTAAATATATTTTTACTTCAACAAGATCTTTTCAATCTCAGTTTTTAATGTATAGATTGTTAAGAACGCGCATAAAGCCCGGCTTCCAACAAATCGACCTAGATTTTATTATGTATCTGTAAATCGACAGGGAAACACACAACGTTAGGCAACAGGCTGTCTAGACTTACACAAGCGTTTATGTAACACTGGCAGACTACACACAGATGAAAAGGACAGAATATATAAGTAGTTTTCTTGAAGATTTCTCCCTTATTTCCTACATACTGTCATACCTTTCAACAACCTTTTTAAATCCGGCTGAGTAGAATAGACCACCCTCGTTTAATACCACGGTTTCGTAAAAGGTGACTAAAGTTGACGTCAGGCAGGCGGCCGGTCGTAAAATAGCTGACCAATAATAATTAACCAAAACATGTGACATATTTAAAACAGATGGTGCCGACCCCACTTAGAGTGGGATAAGGACAGGAGAATGATGATGATGACCTAAGAGTGTAAAATAACCTTTACATATTAGATACCTGAGTGTCAAAGTGATAATTTACAAAGTACCAAGTGTTTTAGGGGATCATGAGAAATGATTTAATTAGTGACTTTGACTTGACTTATAGAAGCACTTTCGAAAAGTCGAATTTCTATATAGCTACCGCTGTTTCGGTAAGGCTCTTTTTATTTGCTTACATCCCACATCGAATTAGTATTATTGTGAAAATGTCAAAATACCCGCTTCAGTACGTTTTGCAAATATGTCTGCAGCATAATGCTGAGACGTGGCCTCTATATTTATATATTTATGTTATAGGTGTACGTTTCCCTATAAATAAAGACTTTCTTGCTTACATGTATAAAGGAAAAAAATTACGTCAGACGCTTGTTTTACAGTAATACAAATATTTCTTCCATAATTTGTATTTAATCTAAATATAATAAGAATAATTACACATAAGTGTTAGTTTTTCAACTATATAATTTTTAAGTATATACTTTTTCTATGTACATAGAGTTTTTTTGCATATCAATATTTGATTCTTTTATATCTATATAGAAAAAAAAAGCTTAAATCTCACGATTTCGCATTATATAAGTCGGTTTGTCGTGGCCGTGTGTCGCATAAGATGAACTGCGTGCGCGACCTGAACGAGGTTACATAAAGTATGCTGATATCGCGATTGTTGGCATTTGTGCTGTCCGATATATCTCTATTACTTATCGAAGGTTACTGTCGAACAAGTTTATTCTTTTAGTGGTTTCTTTTTACTCGACTAGGCTAATACATACCTAGACCAATGTGGTGTATTTTGTCTTATTACTTATAATTCTATTTCTTTTTTTACTAGTCTATTTATTTATTTATTTATTTATTTAGGTTCATTTACAATTATTTACACTGATACATTTACAAAGTAACTTATATAACTATAATCTTAACTAAATGCAATAATTAATTAAAAATGAACACAACATGATTATTACAAAAAAGTTCAACATAATTTAATATTAAACTACAAACAATATATGAAAGAAAAGAAAAAAATGATAAAAAAAGAAAAATGTGAGTTTACATAATTTTTAAATATTTTATAACTTTAACTATAAAGACAATATAGTTCTACGAAACTTTCGGATCGAGTCTGCGTGTAAATCAGCGACGTCAATTATTTGATTTAAGGCCTTACACATTCTTGGGACAGGAGAGTTGGCTCCTAACACTGTTCTGCGTAGAGGAGGATAAAGTGGCGTAATTGGGTTACGTGGGCATTTTGCTGGAACTTTATATTTAAATAACCTTAATAGTTGGGGGCAATCGATCCGATTATTTAGGATTTTATAGAGGAACATTGTGTCAAGTAATTCCCTGCGTTTTTCCAACGTAGACATTTTGAAATATGACAACCTATTTTTGTAAGAGTGTATTCTTTTCGCCTTGCCTACGCTAAAAGCTAAATGCCAAAGAAACCTTTTCTGTATACGCTCTAGTCTAAGACTGTGAACTGCATAGTGAGGACGCCAGACCACTGAGCAGTATTCAAGAATGCTCCTAACTAGACTGTAATAAAGTACTTATTTTGTTGCCGGATTTTTAAAGATTTTAGCATTCCTAATAACAAATCCAAGCATTTTGGAGGCTCGTCTTGCAATATTCTCGATATGGGGAACAAATGTAAGTTTTTGGTCGAATAACACACCCAGGTCATTGATTGTTTCCAGTTCCTCTAGTGTGTGGTCTTTGATGTGATATGTAGAAGATATGACATGAATTTTTCTTGTAAATTTTACGAGACAACATTTTTTATTATTTAACTCCATATTATTAGCTTCACACCATAGTTCTAGTCTGTCCAAATCAGTCTGCAAAAGCTTACAGTCCTCATGTGACTCAACAACTCTTGCCAATTTTAAGTCATCTGCATACATAAAGAATGTCGAAAACTCAAAACAAGCGTAGATATCGTTAATAAAGATATTAAATAATATGGGACCAATATGTGAACCTTGTGGTACGCCAGAAGAAACTTTGAAAGTGCTGGAATTGAATCCATTAACTACGACATAGAAATTTCGCTCTGTGAGATAAGATTTCAACCAATTTAAAAGCGGTCCCACAAATCCATATGCTTCCAATTTAGAAACAAGAATATCATGCGGTACCCTATCAAACGCTTTTCTAAAATCAGTATATATGACGTCTATTTGTTTATTTTTGTCAATTGCATTTATCAAAAATTCTGTAAAAGTTACTAGGTTTGTTCGTGTGGACCTAGAACCTATAAAACCATGTTGTTCATTGATGAGATATGGTTTCATGTGATTTTGGACCAGAGGACAAACAGTGCTTTCAAATATTTTAGCAAAAGTCGATAAAATAGAGATGGGCCTGTAGTTTTGAACTAAACAAGCATCTTCTGATTTATGTACCGGAACTACTTTAGCTGACTTCCATAGGCTAGGAAAAATGCCAGAAGTTAGGGACTTATTAAAAATAGCACATAACGGCGTGACTAGAGAAGAAGCACAAGCCTCGATAAAATAGGGAGGAATTCCATCCGGACCAGCGCCCTTGTCTCTATCTAATTTTTTTAAGTTATTTACCAAAGTATTCTCATTTATTTTTGGTGACGTGACCGATAGACCATAAGTACGGAGATGTTCTAAATGATGATTGGATGTATTATTAACTGAAGTATTGCAAGTATGATCTCTAAAAGCTCGTGAGAATTCCGTGCCGAACAGGTTACAAATTGCTATACCATCCTGTGCGTCCAACCTTCCGTCTGTCATCCTAACTGGATATACTCCGGTTCCGCCTCGTTTGTGCTTTAAGAAATTCCAAAACAATTTAGAGTTACCCGTTATGTTCTGTTCGATATTGTTTATATAGCAATTATAATTAGCAGTTGCGAGACGGCTAGCACGCTTGCTAACTATACTCAGAGAAATACCATCCATGGGGTTATCATATAACTTGAACCGTCGTCTTATTTTATTTTTTTCTTTCAGTATTCTTTTAAGTTTGCTATCAACCCAAGGTGGAAATTTATGTTTTCTGTGTTGCACAGTAAGTGGAACAAACTTTGTAACTGCTTTATGTATTATATCATAAAAAACTTCCAACATAATATTCACGTTTGAGATTCCTTTAAATATGTCTTCCCAATTCTGGTCCTCTAAATAAGAGTTAATTGCTGTATAGTCTAGACCTGGGATTGGCAACTTACGACTCGCGAGTCGCACGTTATTCTTTCTGTGTAAATTTGCGTCTCTCCGTTTCCGTAACCAAATTAAAAATGATCCCATTAATGTAATAATGCTAGAATAAAATTTGTGATGAAAATATATTCATATTTTCATAGGAAAATCTAAATTAAATTTTTTATTGATTGTTTTTTATCTATATTAATTCTTAATTTTTTATCTAGATTGTTTTGCTGACAACATCGTCGTTTTCCTATCCATATCCCAGTCTAAGTGGTTACAGCATAATATGTCTACATCTTCCATTTATTACATCCTCTTCTATCATTCGTCAACTCTGTTATTACTCCTTTTATATGCATATCATTTTTTCGGCCTCCAATCATATATCCATCCACATTCATATGTGAAACTCTTCGCTCACATGATTATAATTCCAGTCTATTACATGACCATACCAACTTAACCTTTGCCAACTACAATTAAGAGCAAAAGCTATAACTAACGAAACCAATTTCAAAATACTTAGCTTCTGCCTACATATTCGTTTTTTAGATTTCAATAAGCATATGTCGCTCCTCAGTTCTTCAACTATGATCATATCACCAATGCGTGGCTTGGTTTGAACGTCAAAAGACACGATCTACGGACTGAAAAATAGTGGCCGTGTTTCTAATTGGTTCTTCTCAATAAGAGCAATATTCCCAATTTTATTCAATCCTTGACTTGTGCTTGAAAAAGCATATTTAAATAAAGATTATTTAAATTATCCTCATTCTCCTATATGTTTTTAACACACTACAAAGCTTGAGCTTAAATCAGAGTTCCCCAAAATTTTTTGTGTCGTAGACCCCTTGCCATGTTTTTCCGTGTTGGGTCCCTTACTTACCTGATATTGATTTCCTGTAAATTTCTAACTGTAGTGAAGTTTAGTGTTCAAAACTTAAAGTAAAAACACGTGTTAATTTATACATTTATTAATTGAATTTAAATTAAAACTACTCAATAAAATTTTATGCAAGGTAGCGAAGCTCTGAGACTGCGACTCTCAGGTTTTTACAAGTTCAAAATGTATTGCGACCACAAAGCGAATACCAACATCCTACAACTTACACAATTTTGTAAACATATATAATAATTTGTTTACTTCATAGGTACTTTTATAAATAATGTATATGTTTTCATATTATAAGATAGTATGATGTAAGTAAATAGGTACTATCAGTGCATGTGTTGAGATCCACTATCGTGGACCCCCGTTTTCATTTCATGGACGCCCAAATTTTTTTTCGCTGACGTAGACCCATCGCAGGTTGTCATAGACCCTAGGGGTCGATATAGACCACTTTGGGAATCACTGGCTTAAATGAACGTTGTTTTTCGCACATTTAACTTTTTGAAAGCTTTCATTTAACTCTGCGTGGATGTATGTGAAGATGGAATCTTGCAAGTTAAATTTGACCCACTTCCCGTTGTCCGATTGCGCTGAAATTTAACATACTGGTCCTATCCTAAAGACAATGCGTGTTTATGTTAAGCATGGAATGATGCTGCTGCCAGGATTTGGTCCAGACGAGGGAACGCCTCAACGGTTAACAGTAGTGCAAGTATAACGAACAAGTTAATTTATAAAAAATTGTTAAAACCTTTTATAAATTAACTTGTTCGTTATATAAGTGAACATACCATTTCTGTTTGTTGGCGTGAAAGAAAGAAGTATCAGCAGGCCTACCATAAACTCTTATTGCGACTCAACTGAAGACGTAAACAAAATTGTTTTAGGTTTTCTTACCATGATGTCTTAAAGACGCACACTTTAAGTCGTCGCCGAATGAGCGTTCGGAATTCGTGCTAAGAACATCTGAGTAAAAGAGATTCACACTTCATGGTACGAAAAGAAAGCGGTTCGCGATCGTCTTTTACGTCTTCAATTGAGTCGCAATAAGAGTTCATGGTAGGCCTGCAGGTGCAGCATAAATGATACGGACTATAATCTGTTGGAAAGATTCCAAGGTTCGCAGCCTTGTTGAATGCCAAATGAGGCAAGTGCTCGGTTGTGGAGGTACGGACGGAGGTCAGATGTGGTAAGGAGTTTTCATTTAGACGACTCCTACTGCGTAGTGCAATTATAAATATATAAGCTAAGCTATAATGAGCTGAAGATTTTGGACTCTTTTTTTGGATTCGAATTTGCGGATTGGTAGTTTATGCATATCCACAGAATTCCCTACAGACATATAGGTTTCCTCACGATGTTTTCCTTCACTGAAAAGCGAGTGACAAATTGCAATTATCAATTAGACACATAAGTTTTTGATAGAAAAACTCATTGGCCTGCCCGGGGTTTGAACTTGTGACCGCCTTGAAAGAGTCGCATAGTCTCACTGCTGGGCTATCACAGCTTTTTCACCCAGGTACCATATACCCAGGTACATAGATAAAATAAAAGTTACTTATCATATTTTTAACAAATATATCCATAAAATAGTTTCCAGCATTAAATCTTGAAAGATCAAACTGTTAGTTTTTTCTAACAGTTGTTTCTGTTTGAAACTCGTATTAACAATTCCATGATCTATATCCAGCTAACCTGTAGACCGTGGCGTTGTGCCAAGAAATGTTATTCCCTATCGCTTTGCAGCACACCTGATACAGTATCCACTTTTCGACTGTAGTGTAAGGCCAATAAACCACTAAAATGAGCTTGTTTGCCAGAAAATTCTTTAGTAGGTCAGTGAAACACTAATGCGCCAAAAGTGAAAATATTTTCATAACTTTTTAGAGTTTAAAGTAGCGGCCTGTTACAATCCCGTTTCTGGAGAGAAGGGTTGAAGCTAAGACCTATCACGCTGCTCCAATGCGGATTGGTAGGTTACACATATCAACAAATCAAATCAAATCTCTAGAGATATCCAGGTTTTCTCACGATGTTTTCCTTCACCGAAAAGCGTGTCATAAATTGTAATTATGAATTAGACACATGAGTTTTAATAGAAAAACTCATTGGTACCTGCCCGGGTTTGAACTCGTGTTCCCCTCGAAAGAGTCGCACGGTCTCACCGCTGGGCTATCACAGCTCGCCGTTTAGTCAAGTCAAAATCTGGAGGAAAAAAGTATAACTAACAAATTTAAAAATATATATATCTTTATTGAATCTTAAATTTTCGTGCATTACATAAATGAAGCAACCCTATTAAGTTAAAAGGATACTTCTGGTAGGAAACTAGTAAGGAGAATGATAGATAATCTAAGTCGATCGTCATCGATGTATTCTAGCGACAGATTCATGATGGTAGAATGATTATTCAGTCATTATTCAATATTTAAAAGGGGTTAATTTTATACTCTACGAATATACTTATATATTTCTTTAGAAAAATTACTAAAGTGTCACATTTATTTAAAAATAAAGCCAATTAAAAATAACCAATCCAAGCGTAAAAACCAAATTTAATTAGAAGTTTCGGATCACAAAATCCATCTAAAAATAAAAATCATACGTCTTATTTATATTGTTATTTTTGCTTTCTATTTGCATAAAAAATAAATCAGTTGTATACTAAATTACTTACACGCTAGTACTATACAGATCGTACCCACGTGGAATGAATGGTCTTAATACTGCGGGCAGCGGAAGATGATTCTTAGTGCGCGGCCTCTAGGAGGCACCCTTAAGACTACGTTCCTCGACGCTAGTAGAGCTTCTGCGCTGTACTCTCTGCATTTCGCAACCTCGATGATGCTTCTGCGCTCACCCGTTCCGCCCGGTGACGCTGTAAAAAACGTTAGGGCAAACAGCATACAGTCAGTTCGAGAAAAAAAATAACTTTGTGCCAGCCCACTTGACACCTTAAGCAATTAACTGAGGTGTTAGATTTGAATATTGTAGTTGAAATAGTCTTTGAAATATTACGTCACTCACTTCAATATAATATTGCAACTAATAATTAATTGATTATCAATTGTCCGCCGAGTAACTGCAAATCCCAAATCCGCATTAGGATAACCATTGTTCATTAGTAATTTTATCACAGGGCTGCCACTCGGCCTTTATCTGTTATTGAATGCGGTCATCCATTTTCAAAGTAAGTAACTTAAAACTTGTGTTATGTGTGACGGATAACTGTTAAATATACCACTAATATAGTTTATAAAAGCAGGCGTTGCTATGCGGAATTCCATATTACAGAAACTATAACAGAACTATTTTGCTATTATCCGTGCGAGTTAAGTGAATGCATGCAAAGCTAATGTGTATGAAGCAGGCAAAACTCACAAACCTTACACATACAGGACAAGTCACCACATGCATCCCAAGACGCCTCCACCAGCAACAATGCACACAAGCAATAAATTGTATAATATTGCTTGTGTGCATTGTTGCTGGTGGAGGCAAGCAATAAATTGTATAATATTATAACTAGCAGCAGTGTAACCTAAATAGATTTATCTGATAATGAAAACCTCTATCGTATAGCCTAGCAGAAATCTGAAGCAGATCCTTTATAGGGCTAAGGTGCTTCTAATCTTTAGACCACTCCTGTCATCACGTCCCGAATTCACAGACCAAAGCAATATAATATCTTTTTATATCATTTGTCCATGTCTGAAACATAAGGTGCAAGAAATATATGAAGGCTAACAGATGACAAATGAAAATGAAATGGTGGGGTGGAACCGATTACTATATAACAATGCTTGTATGGATAATGCTTCGCTTTGCGATTTTGTAGTGGAGTCTATCTCCTGATGATGCTTCGGTTGCGGGACGAAACGATTGTTGAATTTGTGATAGTGAACGTGTGTAGTGCTTGTGTATTGTGGTGGCAGTGGTTAGGGTTTGTGCATGTGTTTCAACGAATCCTGCGTGTAACGAGTATGAAAAAACGGATAGTCCACTATACATTTAGCACTATATATATTTTCTATTTACTGTATAGCGGATTATAGAAAAATAATTTTATTATTACTTTTCTAACAAATGACGTTGAAAACGGCCCGGGTGATATCCGTGTTACAAGGTTATCCGGATTAGTCCGTATCACGGATTATGTTTACTACAAATAGATGCAATACCATCACAAAATCAATTTAGATAACACCTCGCGGATCGCAAAACACGCCATCCGAATAATCCAACCTCGTAAAGTAATTTTACAATTGTAATGTGATTTCAATTTATTATTAATTACTTTATCAGTTAAGCTTAATTGATGCGAATACCAGAACCGCATCGGGTTGACCGCGGTTTAATAATTTTTGCGTGTTAGTACTGGAATGTAAAGGGGCTGATACATAAAAAAAGGTTTATTCCTGTACTTCTTTTTTAACCATAGCATACCGTCTATAAGTCAGTTTTGTGGGATTTCCATATCATTTTCCGCCCCTTGGATCAAGTGCCTCCGTTAAACCCTTATAAGGTCATGTCCATGTGAATAAGAGTCTAAAATCACTTAAAGGCCCAACTCGGTTTCCTACCAACGCCCTGCTATTGTTTGCAATTTTGATTGGTTGGTAGATTTAGATCTACCAACCAATCAAAATAATCTTTATTCAAATAAACCATTTCAGGCACTTTTGAATCGTCAAGTATCAATATGATGAAGCTAAAACTGGTTCGGAATGTTGCTCTTACCGAGAAGAACCAGCAAGAAACTCGGCGGTCAATCTTTTAAATATTTTCAATTATACATTATTAAACCGCTGTCTTGTATGAACCTTAAAGGATTTTCAAATCCAGGCTTTCTTATCATCCAAATAATCTTCAATTTTGTAATATGCTTTACGTATAAGCACGACGTTTTTTTGAGAGAAGGGTTGGAGCTGAGACCGATCCAATACCGATTGTTAGGTTACGCCAAGAATTTTCATAAGATATATAGTTTCTTCGCAATTTTTCATGATTGTCTAAATCAATAAAGCAAAGTAAAAAGAAAAAGTTGAGAGAGTGGTAATGAATGTGTGTATTGTTGTGTTAATGGTGATGGGTAGTGTATGAGTTTTGTACGAGTTCTGTATGTATCAGGTATGAGAATGGATAGTACACTCTATATTTAACATAACATATTTTTTTTTATCACGGATTATAGCAAAATAATATTTTCATTACTTTTGTATCAATGAACACGTAAGTTTTAATAGAATAACTCATTTTTGCCAGCCCAGGATTTAAACCCGTTACCCCGTAAGGCGAGAGGCTCAAATCAATCAATAATAAACAAAAGTCAAATATCAGGCAACCCTAAATAGGATTATCTAAATCACAGTTCTGTCTATAGCATTGAACCATTAGCGGTAACAAACCGACAAACATATATATTATGTATGACGGTACTGTCAACAGTGCACGTTAATTAATTACCATTAATGGACAGACAACAGTCTAATTGAGGAAACTTGTATTATAACTCAAGTAAGGCTTTGACAGTAGAATGGTAAATATGAACGGGCGAGGCGTCTCCCAGTAGCCGAAATACCAGTCTAACAGAACACCCTAACCAATCTATACTAGTCTATACTAATATTATAAAGAGGAAAGATTTTTATGCTTGTTTGTTTGTTTGTTTGTTTGTTTGTTTGTTTGTTTGTATGTATGTATGTTTGTAACGTTTTCACGCACAAACTACTGCACTGATTTAAAAAATATTTTACCACTGGAAAGCTGCTTCTTCACAGAGCAACATAGGCTGTATTACATTTTCAAAAAAAATAGGGATCCGTAAGTAAATTGTATTAAGGTGTGAAAAATTAAGACGTAAAAATCTTTCATCGCGTGCTCTGTGGAAACTATTGATAATAGAACAAAGAATGTTCTACAATATTATAGAACGTATCAATATCCACAAAAAAGTCCGCGATACCGTAAGTCTAACTATTATAGTTATGCCAATATAACTACTTTTTTACATTGTAAACGTTGCTAAAAGTGCTGACAATAATCAAAACATTTTATTCAAATCTCTGTATTAATCCTTATCCCATTAAATGATATTTTATTGAAATCTGCTTCAATACCTGTAAAATACTTTTCAAATTTATTAAAATCCGACATCCCGATCAAAAGATATTACGAATTAAAGACGTTATAGCAGGGCCTGCATTTGGTGAGTTAGCTCTTATTCCAAGAATACTAATGATACCCATTTTTTATAATGAAATAATCTATAAAATAAATCTATAGTCCGACTTCATAGACTTTCCACTACCACGAGATCGGTATGGACGCGGGTGAAACCGCGGGGCACTGCTAGTACTAATATAAAGTAGGCATAACTAATATAAAAGAAAGTCAGAAAGTTTGTTTATCTGTTCAGCTTTCATACTTAATCCACTGAATTAAATATGACATATTTAAAGCAATACAAATATAATAAAAGCTGTGGTAGCCCAGCGGTAAGACCGTGCGACTCTCAAGAGATGATCATGGGTTCAAACCCCGGGCAGGCACCAATGAGTTTGTCTATTGAAACTTATGTGTCTAATTGATAATTGCAATTTATCACACGCTTTTCGGTGAAGGAAGACATCGTGAGGAAACCTGCATATCTCTAGAGAATTCTAGCGATATGTGTAACCTACCAATCTGCTTTGGAGCAGCGTGGTAGTTCTTAGGCCCAATCCTTCTCTCCAAAAAGGGAGAGAGGAGGCCTATTCCCAGCAGTGGGATTGTAACAGGCCGCTACGTTACTTTTTTTTATCACTTCCGCTATTTAACAACTGCAAATTAACAACAAATTTGATGCTATATGATGAGTGAATCATATCATGATCACTAAGTGATTGGTGATTCTGTCCATCCCCAGTAAGAAATACTTGTGTTTATATGTGTTAAATGCATGATAGTGGGTGTAATGTTTTAGTTATTGATTAAAAGTACTTTATAAGCATTATTATTGAAAATTATTAGCGTTCTGCACTTCTCCTACACCTAAACTATAAGTGTGTCAAATTTCATACTCTTCCGTTCGCGCAATTTTCGTAAATATGGGTCCGAAGTATTGCTTCACTTATTAATATAAAGATAAGTAAAACATCACACACTTTTCTTATCTTAATTAAATTCTCTTTTGCCGCTTAGATTTATCACCCTACTATTACCAGCTCCTCATTTTTCATTTTCCTCTCCCCTAGGGGACCCGGCGTCGAAATTACTCCGGAAACAATATTCCTTAATTCGATAAGTTCAAAAGGCGCCAACGCCTGCAATAAGCTGCATCTCACGATGCTCGAGACGGTTTTCAGCATTAACGATCAGAAAAATTAGGTCGCCATTGTTGGCTGGAAGGCCAATAAAGTAGATTGATAATTTGGACGTTAGCGGGGATTTGTTGGATTTATTTGATGGCCGTTTTAGTGGAGGATAAGATTGCAATTTGAGAGCGGTAAGTATGATATAAAGAATTCCTCATTTCTTTTGTTGTACTATACGTTTCCATTAGTTCTGATCATCAATTGAGACAGACATAGAAGAGTATGTTTTCTATAACTAAACGACCTTTTCTAAACGACCGCCTTTTACGACACCTAGGTGTCGTAAAAGGCGATAAGGTAAGTTGACATCTGACAGGTGGCAGGTCGTGAAATACATAGCCAAATCATGTGATAACATGTTTGTAACATGTTGTGCCGACCCCACTTAGAGTGGGATAAGGGATAAGGATAATAATTCGTGAATGTTTGATGTGATGAAGTACATGATAATTGGAAAAATTCTGTATTTTTCACGTTAAAAAATGTTATCAAGATTGATGCTTGACTGTGCCACTGTACTGAGCCAACATTAAACCAAAATAGATCTTTTATTCGTTAATGATTTAGACGACGGAATGTCTAATAGACGTATTGTGGCAACATTTAGAATGAGACTTGATTTCAATACGCATGACCTGTTATTTAAAGAGAAATATATTTACTCACACACACCACTTCTGCTAGCTGTGATAGCCCAGCAGCGAGACCGTGCGGCTCTTTCGAGGGGAACAAGAGTTCAAATCCCGGCAGGCATCAATGGGTTTTTCTATTAAAACTCATGTGTCTAATTGATAATTGCAATTTATGACACGCTTTACGGTGAAGGAAACCTGCATATCTCTAGAGAATTCTGGAGATATTTGTAACCTACCAATCCGCATTGGAGCAGCGTGGTAGGTCTTAGCTCCAACCCTTCTCTCCTGAAACGGAGACAGGAGACCTATTCCCAGCAGTGGGATTGTAACAGGCCCCTACTTTACTTTTTTTTACCACTTCCGCTATTTAACAACTGCAAAAATTTCATTTGACTATCCAACAAGAATCTGTAGCGAATAAGCGTTCAGCGTTAAATTTTTATTGTTTAATTTAAATTCTTCGCCACCCATAATTAAATACAAAAATTTATATCACAAGACGTCGTTGGTATTATAAGATTTTTTTTAATGAACTGCATATAAAAGATTTCTTCTTCTTTTGGAGATTAAAGTGACGGATCCGTTATTAATTTTGCAAGCTCGAATATTTCAAGCGAGCGAGGAAAGTTATCATTTTATTTTCTTACCCTCATTAACTAGCGAACCTCTTAATATTATGATCTCTAAGTCTTGACCTTCTATATATTTAGACAAGCGACACAAGTTTGTTTCTACCCACACAAAAAATTGTTATGACTCGTATTCACAATTAATCTAAACTTCCCCGAATAATTTCACTATCTTTTAGTAAAATCCCTACAAAAATCAGTACAGTACTTTTTGAGAAAATCGATTACATACAGACAGACAGCTTTGTTTTATAATATTACTAGCAGTACGTGCAGCTTCGTCCGCGTGTAATAGTCGCTCGAGTCGCCGCAGGAGACTGGCTCTCTGATACCCTACACAGCTTTTTATACCTATTCCCCCCATTAAACTACAATAGAAACCGGTTTGTTACTACCCCCACTAAAAATTGTTGAAAAACGACTTCTTCAACAGAAAATACAACTGTATTCTTGGGAGTGACCGTGCATTCAAAACTCCAATGGAGCACACACATAGAAACTCTTGCAGGGAAACTTAGTTCAGCAGCCTACGCTGTTCGAAAGATTATTTTTATTAGATATTAGAGGCTATTACTTTACTTTTTTTTTTACTAGGTGATGTATATAATAGACAAAGTAACGGATATATGTATATAGTAGACAAAGTAAAGGAACCGACATAAGCTTGCGACTCCTGCTTTACGCCTAGCAAAAGTACGTAGATCGTTTGTGGGTATGGGTATAAGATTCTATAATAAAATTCCGAAATCAATTTTGGTCATGCCATTACAGCAGTTTAAAACCACTGTTAAAAAGAGGCTGATACAGAAAGCCTACTATACTGTTGAAGATTACTTGGATGATAAGGATGTGTGGATATAGGTGCACTTCTACCCTGTACAAGACAGTAATAAATAAATGTAACTAGTTTTAAGATTTATATTTTAAAAAGAGCAACCGCCGAGTTTCTTGCTAGCTTTTCTCGGTAGGAACAGCTTTCCGAACCAGCAGTAAAGTTGACGATTCAAAAGCACTTGTTTACAAGTTTACTTGAATAAAGAATTATTATTATTAAAAGAATAAATATTTTGAATTTTGAAAAAAAAAGAATATTTTGAATTTGAATTTTGAATTTCAACTCAATTTACATAAAACCGTTATGTACCATTAACCTAAATCTTTTGGAGGAATTGCATTACCTTTTTCTAAAAACCGTACAAAAATCCGTTCAGTAGATTTTGAGAAAATCGATTACATACAGACAGACAGCTTTTGGGACTTTATCTTATAATAAGTATAGAAGTATAGATATAGGTCTAGACTTCTTACCAGCGAGTCCGAATAATGTAACCTAAATTTGACAGGATGAATTATAAGTGTTTAAATTGCAGCTAAATATTAAGTTAAGTGAAATATAGGTTCATTATTTGTTGGTCCTTCGAGTCTGGGTGTATTTAAGTATCTATTTATTATATTTATCTGTTGTCTGTCACCCATTACACAAATGTTACTTACTTGTGTTATACTATATATGTATTGCTTGTCCCATCTAGATAAATATATTATCTACGTTTTCCTACGAAATAAAGTTTTATTATTAAGTTTCATCGTGAAAATTAATCAAATATTATGTTAAAGCTTCTTTAATTAAGTGTTTTCTTTTGTTTTTCCTTCAACTGATAGATACTCTGCACGTAATAAATATATAAAGGGGTTTTCAAGTTCTCACGTTTTATACCATTTCATCAATATTTCCTGCGATTGCGTAACAGACACACTGACTTTCAGCATTCATTCGTTGGTCTCGGTATTCGCTTTTACAATAAAATACGCAATCCATTTTAGACTTGTCTACAGAAATGTTTAAATTATATAATTGTAATTATAATTGTATTTAATATTCTTACACGTAAAGCATATTACACATTGAAGATTATTTAGATAATAAAAGTGTTTGAATTTGAAAATCTTTTCATCTTTACAAGACTGGGGCTTACTGATGTAAATTTAAAATGCTTAAAAGATTGGCCGCCGAGTGTCTTACTGGTTTCTTCTCTGTAAGAGCAACATTCCGGACCAATTGTTATCATTAATCATATCTATTCTTAACGATTCAAAAGTGCTTGAAAAGCTTATTTGAATATTTTTTTTATTTACAAAATAAATGTACAAGTTATGTCTACCTTAAATTACTTACACGCTAGTACTATACAAATCATGCCCACGTGGAATGGTCCCAAGAATGCTGGCAGCATTTCCGCGTTGAATCGCTAAGCTGATTCGTCTTACGAAAAAAAAGCCAGCCCTCTTGCTTATTTGAATGAAGATTATTTTTATTCAATTTAAATATTGCTATCGATTGTGTATAGAATTGTGTAGTACATAAGTATATAAATTAAAAGAAGGAACTAAAAAAGAAAAACAGCATCATGTCGTGTATCTATGAAATTTCGTTAAGTAACGCCTATTTCTATTATCAGGTAGTTAATTCCTAACGGTCAAGAATAGTTAGTCCGGGTGTAACAAATGGCCGGTAATATAAAGCGAAATTGCACTGAGTCGCACTCCGGAACTGAACTCATTGCCCTTTAATAATGAAACCTCCATTTCCAACTTCAAGTTTCGCTTCTCGTTTGCTCGTAATTACCGTGCATTTGTTTCATAGACGTAACATAACTAGAAAAAGTTGATCCCTGCTTTATCAGCATATATTTGGATATTATTTTATTATTTGGGAAAAAAGATAATCTTTTTGTTAATTTTATCAGGTGAGCCTGTCTAGTTACAAGGCTATACGGGGTCCTTATTCATGAGGCCCTTTCTTTATATGTCATTATTGCAGCTACAGTAAAGTAGCGGCCTACTACAATCCCACTGCTGGAAATAGGCCTCCTCTCTCCGTTTCTGGAGAGAAGGGTTGGAGCTAAGACCAACCACGCTGCTCCAATGCGGATTGGTAGGTTACACATATCTCCAGAATACTGTAGAGATATGCAAATTTCCTCACGATGTTTTCCTTCACCGAAAAGCGTGTGATAAATTGCAATTACCAATTAGACACATGAGTTTTAATAGAAAAACCCATTGGTGCCTGCCCGGGTTTGAACTCGTGTTCCCCTCGAAAGAATTGCACGGTCTCACCGCTAGGCTATCGCAGCTATACTCTCGTCTTATTCTATCGGGTTAGCCCGACCAGTTTCAAGCTGATACGAGGCCCATACGAGCTCTTTATACGGTGTTATCGCGGTGGGAACTTAACTGAATTGTTATAAACTGATTGCCGTATGAAGAACTCACGAATGCTATAAAGAAATCACCCAAGAGGGGCTTGAATCTAGTCGGGCTATCACAATAGAATAAGACGTCAGTATAGCCGGCTTCTACACAGTAATTATGAGAACCACTTACGATATTCTAAGTAATTTAATATTTTCAACAAATAATTTTTTTGTGAATAAACATAATCGTAAAAAGATTGGAATCTTTTTTGCGCCTTGCTTAAGGTATAAGATTCTATAATAAAATTCCACAATCAATTTTAGCTTTGCCATTACAGTTTAAAAATATTGTTAAAAAAAGGCTAATACAGAATGCCAATTATGATATTGAGGATTACTTAGATGATAAGAATGTGTAGGCATAGCTACTCTTCGACCCTGTACAAGACAGTAATGACTACATGTAACTAGTAATAAGGATTATATTTTGAAAAGAGCAACCGCTCTTCTCAATAGGAACAGCTTTCCGAACCAGCAGTAGAGTTGACGATTCAAAAGCACTTGTTTTTTGTTGTTGTTGTTTCAAGTTTACTTGAATATATTGAATTTGAATAATAATATATAGCTGCTCATATTTTATTAGAATTCAAAAATATCTTGGTATCGTTCAAACTTGACGTACGTTACAAAACGCACTCAAAGCAATCTGTAACTTACTTAATTCAAGTAGCCGAAGTGCATTTAAGTTCAGATTGCCACTTAATTAGTTCCCAAGTTTTCCAGTTACCAGAGAACTGATAGGCTGAAGGTGACAAACTTAGTTTGAGGTCAGCCGTTAACAAACTTTTATTAACTATTATTTCTATCGGTCAAAATCTAAGTGAAGAAACTTAAGTCATCATCCTCCTGCTCTTATCCCAGTCTAAGCGGGTTCGGCACAACATGTTAACATGTTTTATAGAAGCAGGCGTTACTTTGCGGAATTCCATATTACAGGCACTATAACAGAAGTACCTCGCTATAATCCGCACGGGTTAAGCGAATGCATGCAAAGCTAATGTGTATGAAGAAGGCGAAATCTACGAACCTTATACATGCAGGACAAGCCACCACACGCAACCCAAGGCTCCTCCACCAGCAATAGGCTCCACGACAAAAGCCACTAAAAGCCTATCCTCCTGAAGATGCTTCGGTTTCGGAGCGAAACGATCGTCGAGATTGTTATGGTGGTGGGTGTGTGTGCTGGTTGTGTGCTTTGTTGCTGGTGGAGGAGCCTTGCGGTGCGTGTGGTGGCTTGTCCTGCATGTGTAAGGTTCGTAAGTTGTGCTTCATACTATATACTTATAGCTTTGCATGCATTCGCTTAACCCGAGCGGATTATAGCGAGGTAGTTTTGTTATAGTGCATGTTATAACATGTTGTCTCATGCTTCGGCTACGTATTTTACGACCGTCCGCCTGCCTGACATGTAAAATGATTCAGCTAGCTAGGTACTTTGATCGGTCGTCTGCCTGACGTCAACTTACGTTATTGGCCTATTAAGGCACCTCGGGCATTTAGTAAAAAAAAAAATTCGCTTTATTGCTAATTGATATGCTATGCTTAAATTGATAGCGCCAACAATATTACAAAAGCGTAATATCGAATTTACTAAGTTCAAAGTCAAAGTTACCAGAAACAATTGTGAATTGCATAAACGTACACCAAATAAACGAGCTGTGATAGCCCAGCGGTGAAACAGTGCGACTCTTTCGAGGTGGTCACGGGTTTTACCCCGGGCAGGCACCAATGAGTTTTTCTATTAAAACTTATGTGTCTAATTGATAATTGCAGTTTATCACACGCTCTTCGGTAAAGGAAAACATCTTGAGGAAACCTGTATATCTCTAGAGAATTCTGGAGATATATGTAACCTACCAATCCGCATTGGAGCAGCGTGGCAGGTCTTAGGTCTCCAACCCTTCTCTTCAGAAATGGAGAGAGGGGGCCCTATGCCTAGCAGTGGGATTGTAACGGGCCTTTGTTACTTTTTTTTATACCAAATAAAATTAAATAACGTAAGTTAGTTAAACCACTTTGTGTGTAATTAAACACACATGTAAATTCATGCACTCGGTGCGAATTTCCAGCTCTATTGAGGAGGCCAGTGAACACTAACTACTTGGTACCTCTTAATTAGTTACTAAGTTCTCTTGTTACGTGGAAATTGGCAAGCCGAAGACGATTACTCAAGAACGCGGTCAGTTTCCAAACTTTATAGTTGCAATATTGGTCGCAAATTATCTAGAAGTTGGATGGAAACTACATATCTATTTATTATAGCGATCGAACAAGGGTCATAAAATCACCAAGTATAAAGTGAATACTTTGTTGAGATGATGAATTATTACATTTTAATATTAGATCAAAATATAAAGGTTAAGTTATTCTAAAATAAAAATGTAACTGAATTTAATTACTGTTATTCTTGTAGGCACTATAACAAAACTACTTCGCTATAATCCGTAATGCAATTATGATTTTGTCGTGGAGCCTATCCTCCTGATAATGCTTCGGTTTCGGAGCAAAACGATCGTCAAGATTGTCGTGGTGGTGGGTGTGTGTGCTGCTTGTGTGCTTTCTTGCTGGTGGAGGAGCCTTGGGGTGCGTGTGGTAGCTTGTCCTGCATGTATAAGGTTCGTAGATTTTGCCTGCTTCATACACATTAGCTTTGCATGCATTCGCTTAACCCGTGCGGATTATAGCGAAGTAGTTTTGTTTTGTGCCAGATTAGAACCCGCGCGTCTTGTCATAACAACCCACGTTGCCATGCCAACGTCGAACTACTCTATTCGGGGTTACCGCTCTTAATGTTAATTTCTCCTTAGCACATTCGTTTAGTCATAACTATTTATAATAATTAATTATTTAAATCAAATAACTCTGTGCACAACTTAAAATGACTCCACGCGCCGTCATATATATTTTTTACTGTTCCCGAAAGGAAAAAGGGATATAAATATCCTATATGATATCCCAACGTATAAGTGTTAATTGCGTAAAATTTCATCATTATTGGGTCAGCGGATTAACTTTGAATGCGTAACAGAAAAACAGACAGACTGTCACTTTTATAATATTAGAATTAATTTAATTTGGCTTTTTCGAACATTCTTGAATCGTTAAATTTTAACAAAGCCACCAGTGGTTAAGAAAGGTGGTCTAGTTATGTCAAATATCATCATCTTAATAACAATGAATGTCTCTATGTCCTTAATAGACTTCGTAAGGCTGGACCGATTTTAATGGAACTTTCAGTGAATGGTCCTGCAAAGTTTGGTGGAGAACGGATCATTTTTTAAACTGATGAGTTCCTTTTCGAGGGGAATTCGGAATCAGACTGAGCCATAGCAACGCATGACCGGACAGCTAGTTAACAATAAAAAATGACATTGCAATCCTATTAAGATTTTAATAAGGTTCATGCGTGCTACGTCCACTCAGCGGTTACCGCTTTCCAAGGCTCCATACGACACCTGAGGTGTAGTGTTCTACGCCTGGGAAAGACACTTCACGCCACTACGCCTTTGTCCTACCTAAAATCGGTGGGACCGGACGCTTTAGTTATTTTACATATAGAACATAGTATAAGAGAAATTTTAATTATACTTAACTGTAAATAAATAGATTTATTTGGATACTGAGTTTGTGTACCCAACAGTCGCCACTTATAATATAATTTACGCCTTAACGTTCTCCTATTACTGTTGTACTACGTTGTGATAATAATATATTGTTTTTTTACATAATATATGAAACAATGTTCAAATATAGTATAACCTCCATTAACGCAGTCCCTCATATGCTCGTAATCGAAATCGCGACTCGCGCCCGCCTCTCGCCCTCGAAGAGCGTGGTAAATAAACATATTAGCCATAAGTGGCAGTGCGCCTGTTGGATTTGCTTGAACTGTGGTACAAGTTACAGAAAATGAGCGGTTTAAAAGACAAGTGTTTCATTAAAATTAAAAGGAAATCAGCACATTAAAATCTGATACGCAAATGAAACTAACACAAAAATAGTAATTAAAGTTGCTTTATGTATTTAACCAATCCAGGTAATCCGTCAGAGCGTCAAAACGCTACTTACACACACAAGGATACGGCTTTATATTCCAATTCAAATTCAAAATATTATTTATTCAACCTAACTTGTAAATAAGTGCTTTTGAATCGTTAACTCTACTGCTGGTTCCGAAAGATGTTCCTACCGAGAAGAGCCAACAAGAAACTCGGCCTTTGCTCTTTTCAAATATAATTCTTATAACTAGTCATTATTATCTTGTACATGGTTGAGGAGTAGCTACATCCACGCATTCATATCATCTATTTGATCCTTAATGGTGTAGTAAGTAGGCTTTCTGTATCAGCCTCCCTTTAACAGTGTTTTTAAACTGCTGTAGCTTTCAAATTTAAAATATTATTTATTTAACTTGTAAACGAGCGCTTTAATATTTTAAAAGCCAACTCAATTAGTAGCATTAAAGCTATAAGAAGAAAAAATTAGACATTGCAGACGTTAATTGATTAAAAATCGCTAAATACTTTTAATTGTGCCATACCCACTTCCCAAGCTTCTCCCTGCACGCTTCCTGAATCTTTAATTTTATAGAATTCCGATCGATTCCACTTGTATAGAGCATTCGCTTGTACCAGATGTTTGGGAACGGCTTCGGGAACTTTATCCCTTCTTTTCGCTATTTTGCTGATTCAATGTTTTGTAACGACCTTTGACTGATATTTATAGGCTGTGAAACATGTTTCTACATGTTGATATAATCCACGCACTTATACCGTTTTAAGGACAATTTTTTTATTGAACTTTCGGGTTTTAATCGCAATGTAATAGCTCACTTAACATTACTAATTTAAAATGCGAGATCCTTATCAAGGCTTTACGAGTTAAACTCTATCTCGGATAGGTGCCTATGTACGTACGTATAAGTTCTCTTCAAATCTTCTCTCTTTCTTTCTCCTACCCTTATCCCACTCTAAGTGGGGTCGGTACAACATGTTTTTCTCTTCCATTCTCTTCTATCATTCGTCAACTCTGGCGCTACTCCTTTTATATGCATGTCATACTTCACACAGTCCAACCATCTCTTTTTAGGCCTTCCTCTAGTCACATATCCATCCACATTCATACTCAACACTCGTTTGATCACATGATTTTCATCCCTCCTCATTACATGTCCATAGTTTATCGTTACAAGTTCTCATTACAAGTTCTCTTCAAATCTTATGATAGAAAATATATAATAAATATTGGTCTTCGTCTATCGTTCGTGCCGTTTATGAAACTTACGTCTATGATTGTACGTTTCCATAACCTCCACGTTCGGAAGTGGGTTTATTACAAGTCTATCGCCTTTGTACGACTGATCTATAAAGTATTTGTCCATTATGAACGACTTATATTTGCTTGGAAAACTTGAAAAGCTCGTCCTTATTGACAATAGAGAAGACAAGACATCACGATGCCGTTCGCCATTCCTTGCGAGAGAAATTTAAGGAAATAGGTATTCTTACATTTGCTTCACAGTATTTTAAGTAATTTAATTTTTGGTACATAAAAAATATAAAGAATTATAAAACGATAGGTGATGTATATAATAGGCACAGTAGGAACCGACATAAGCTTGCGGCTCCTGCTTTGCGCCTAGCAAAAGTACGTAAATAAAAGTAGGTTTGGGTATATGGTTCTATAGTAAAATTCCGCAATCAATTTTTGCCATTACAGCAGTTTAAAAACACTATTAAAAAGAGGCTGATACAAAAAGCCTACTTTACTATTGAGGATTACTTAGATTATAAGAATACGTCGTTATAGCTACTCTAAATTAAACTAGTAATGAGAATTATGTTTTGATAAGAGCAACCGCCGAGTTTCTTGCTGGCTCTTCTCGGTAGGAACAGCTTTTCAAATTAGCAGTAGAGTGGACGATTCAATAGCACTTGTTTACAAGTTTCCTTGAATAAAGAATATTTTGAATTTGGATAGATAATGCTGCTCAAATTTTAATGAAACTACATAATCGTTTAAATTACATTAGACTAAATTACGTTACATCAACAATAGGCCGTTTAAATCCGCTCACACAGACCGAAGTCGCATTAAATTAATTTATTATCACATCATCGTCTCGTTACCTCCGAGTTTCATGCGAGAATTCATTTCCGTTCAGAAATAGCTTGCTGATTGCGCTTGCTATTTTGTCATTTTCAGAGGAAGCGCAGACTATAGACACATAGTAAAAATCTGCTGTTGACGAAGTACTGAGGGGAACGTTTAATGAAATTGTATTTTGTTTCGAGGGGAAACTCCTGAGGATTTCGCACGCCACACAGTGTGAACTTGGCACCAACGTAGTTATGTGCCATTCGTGCCCACTAGATTTTAGTGTCCAATTACGTGCTTTATGCGGGTGTTACGGTATCATTGTGCATATTATCCGCAATCCCGCAGCGCTACCACCCTAGAGGTCCTCCTACGATCAGAGAAACCTACATGTCTCCCACTCTGGAATACACCCAGGGCACTAGATTCATCTAAGTCTTAATCCTTAGTTGGGCACCGGATCTCCCATGACCTGATGTCGTCCATCTCATTCTACGAGGTTATATGCTTCGACTAACTTTAACTTCTTAGCTGTTTTCTACCCAGTCAAATACTTGTACCTAATTCTATATTGACTGGCGCAGTGGCGGGTTCGATTCCCGCCGAGGGCCCACATTTTATACAAAATTATTTATAGAAAATGTTGGCCCTTCGAGCCTGGGTGTGTATTTGTATTTAAGTATGTATTTAAAATTATATATGTAATATATCGACCAGTTGTCCGCCACCCCCGTGATTGGACACAAGTATTTAATTACTTACTTTGGGGGCCGGATGTCCCATATATTTATTTTTATTTATTTATACGATCCTGTTAGTAATTGTGGGCAAAACAAAATACAAGTGATACTCAGTCGTACTTTTTTTTACATTATCGTGCTACATGTCGTCAATGGACCGTTTATCTTTAAGCTTCAGAATCATTACTGTCAAGATCACAGCAGATCATATACTACTCGTACGCAGCGTTGCTCATAATTTACTAAGCGCTGTTGCTAATTTGTTTTTTTTTGCTTTAAATATATTTGAAATCATTCGATGCCTACCACTTTTGTAAGTTTTATTAACTATCTAGTTACTTATCTCGCTTTGTCACAATAAACACCAATTTTTTAAGGACTTGTCTATATTTGCAATGACAGTCTCTTTCCTAAAATATTCGCCAAGTTTCATATGAAACTGAAATAAAAGAGCAATAATATCTGTAGCTAAATATCTTCATATTAGCTTTCTTTTATATAATAGATTTCTATATGAGAATTTATTTAACACATTACACATTAAAACATAGAATTTTAATAATTTTTGATTATTAGAAAATAGATCAGAAAGATTTTTACTTTTTCAAATTCTAAAAGATCAACAATTAAAGTAAACTTCGTCCCATACTAATTTATAGTGATAACATGTCAGATTAGTTTTTTATTAGATTTATGTAAAGTTCTCAAAGTATTTTATTTATTACTTAACATGGCATTGTAAAGACAAAAAATCAATCTTTCAACATTAATTATTTATATATAGTTAATATTGTGTGTTAAAACAAATTAACTGGCAATAAAAAATAAAAATAATTAAATACTCATTTTTGTCCTGTCTAATGTCTACAAGCAGAAATGCCGTTAATCTCACACATTTTCCGGGTCAGCGTTCCGCTTATCGTTTTGGTTTACGTTAAATTTTTCATTTACAGCACACTTGTTTTAATGTTTATCAACGAAACTATTTTAAGCATTAATAATTTCTTACCTTATATTGTTCCAGGTAATTTTCAACACGATATAATATACCGACCTCTGCGAATTATTTCCTGTAAGTAATTTTGTATTTCATAAATCAAATAAAAATACTAATAAGATCAACTGACGGGGCAATTATTCTTGATATCACTGTCCCGTACTGCTATAATCTCATAAAAACTAAAATCGGAGCATATAAAATTGACAAAAGATGCTGTGTGGTATCGGGCTGAGTAAAATAGACCACCCTCTTTCTTTACGAAGTTTTGTAAAAGGCGACTAAGGTAAGGTGACGTCAGGCAGGCGGGCGATCGTAAAATACGTAGCCGAATCATGTGACACATGTTTGTAACATGTCGTGCCGACCCCACTCAGAGTGGGATAAGGGCAGGAGGATGTTGATGATGATAACATTGACGAAAGATAAGAGAGAATGAAAGATGAAAAGATATTTCGCCGGCCTTACTTGGGTTGGGTTGATTGTTTCTATATTTTTAAGACCTTTCTTACCTATACATTCCAATTTCCTAAATTCCTTTAATATTTATTGTAATTCACGAATATCTATCGAATTGTAAGTTACAATTGGCATAGTTAGATTTTATCATAGATTTAATGTTCGTAAAACAAACTCAAATTGAACTATAGATATCACGTTAACTTTTTCATCACACAAAACGGGTTACCTACAACGATATAACTTTAAACTAGTTGTAAACCGCTTTAAAGAGTCCACTATTCGATTACACAACCTTTCACTTTTCATAACCTACTTAACGCTTTAGCCATATGCCTATCCTCTAAACCACTTGACAGATGTTTTTACCACCTACCATCTGCAATCGATTAACCACAATATCAGAAACAACAACCGTAAGTTTAATGTAATAAGATTGAATATTAACATGCTCCAGATTTTCGATCGCAAAATTGTGTTGTTATTAACGTCAACGTCAAAAGGTGTCGCCCTAATAATATAGGAAGAAGGTTCATTTTAGTCGCAATAGGAATAAATTATAAGGATACAAAGAAATTTTAACTTTAATATAATAAAGATAGAGCCAGTTTTACGTTGACACACGATATTGCACCTCTGCACTGCTTCGTAGGACGTTGACTTTCGCTTTATTAGTATTAAAGGTGAACCTATCTGGTACGGTAAACCACAAAATGGTGTTTAATTTAAGCACCCAAAACTGAATTGAAAACAACAAGCATCCGGTGGAAGATGTTTTGAATTATATCGCCTATTTATTATTCAATATTTTAGCCTTACTATTAAAGCAGTTTAAATATTTTGTTATTAGGAGGCTGATACAGAAACCTAATGACTAAAAGTAACTAGTTATAAGAATTATACTTTAAAAAGAACAACCACTGAGTTGCTTGCTGGCTTTTCTCGATAGGAACAGCTTTTCTAACCAGCAGTAGAGTTGTCGATTAAAAAGCACTTTTTAACAAGTTTACTTAAAATAAGCTGTGATAGCCCAGCGGTGACAAAGTGCGACTCTTAGTCTTAGCTTCAACCCTTCTCTCCAGAAACGGAGAGAGGAGGCCTATTCCCAGCTGTGGGATTGTAACAGGCCGCTACTTTACTTTTTACTTTTAAGCTAAAACTTGGCGATTTGTTTAGGAATATACAATTTTTATTTAAAAGCGTATATTTTTAATGGGTTTACAACATGTCTAGACTAACGGAGCGTGACAAGTAGATTTAAAAGCGGCGAGTGCTCGAGTGGAGGACTCGCGCACTAAGCTGGCTTTTAACATTTTATCTTAGCGGATTACCGCCGGACAGGAATCATCTCGTGACATATTAAAGGGTTGCATTTTGTCTTTTAAGATAACTTATTTTATTTACGTAGAAAGTAGGTTGAAGAATTCAGAACGTTTGTCTAAATAATACATTGAATAATTTATAGAATTAGGCGTTACTTTGCAGAGATCCATAATACAAAAGTAATAATAAGTAATAATAATTATAAGTAATAATATACAATATCTATAATATACAGTAGATAGAAAATACATATAGTGCTAAATGTATAGTGGACTATCCGTTTTTTCATATCCGTTACATGCAGGATTCGTAAAAACACATGCCCAAACCTCCACTACTGCCACCACAATACACAAGCACTACACAGGTTCACTATCACAAACTCAACAATCGTTTCGCCCCGCAACCGAAGCATCATCAGGAGATATCGCGGGGCGATTTTAGTATTACTTTTGTAATACATTGAATATCAATAGATATTGTAAAAACAAAGTCCCCAAAAGCTGTCTGTCTGAATATTATCGATTTTATCAAGATTTACTGAACGGATTTTTGTACGGTTTTTACTAAAAGAAAGTGCAATTGTTGTGGAAGGTTTAGATTTATAGTACATTACGGTTTTATGTAATTTTAAATAGGAAAAAGCTTGGTGACACGCTGATGCCAAAGCAGCCGAAGCGAAGATTTTTGGTTCGCAAGAATTGTGCCTATTGGTATATTTTTATCTCGTCACTGTTTCAACAGGCAGGCACCAATGACTTTTTATAATAAAACTTACGTGTCTAATTGATATTTGCAATTTATCACACGCGTTTCGGTGTAGGAAAACATCGTGCGAAAACCTGCATATCTCTGGAGGATTCTGGGGATATGTGTAACGTACCAATCCGAATTGGAACAGTGTGGTGTATCTTAGCTCCTACCCAAATAAATGAGAGAGTAGACCTATGCCCAGCAGTTACTTTTCGTTTTCGGATTCCATACCCATAGATACATATATCCACCTTCATAAGCCCACGTAATTTCTAAAGCCGGTTTAATGATGTACGAGCTTCGATGCACTTACATGAGGTCATTGAGCAACAAAAGACAAATTCAACCTTATTAAAGTTTTGCAAAGCGAAATAGGTAGTAATCGGTGGGCGTCTGACGCAACACGCCATATGCTTTGTTGGTTGCGCAATCGTTCCTGAGAAACCGGCTTAGGTGAACAGTGGACATACAAATTAATCTATACATATTATGAAACAAAGTCCAAAGCTGTCTGTATGTGATCGATTTTCTCAAAATCTACTGAACGGATTTTTGTACGGTTTTCATTCAAAGATAGTGCCATACTTGAGGAAGGTTTAAGTAAATAAAAAATGTATAATACCAGAACGGCTAAGCCGATTATGATGATATTTTCACTGAACGATAAAGGCAATAGTTAAGGATAGTTTTATCCTAGAATTCCTCAGAGTTCTGATTTATATCTGAAAAATTTTATGACACAATAATTTCCACGCGGGCTAAGCCGTGGCTCAGCTCTTGCCTGCCTGGCCACGCGTGACTGTGGCTCAGTCTATTTTCGAATTCCCCTTCCAAAGTATTTTTGCGCACGTTAATTTAAACTACCACCCCAAAATATTAGGTGACGTATTACAATCTTCAATTGTTTTCTTCACCAAAAATTCTTGGAAGACACTCTTTAGCTTACTTTTTCAAATTATTAATCCTTTTAACACGATCTAAGATACAATCGTGTGATATAACTAGTAAAGTAGTTTTTGACAGCAATCAAAGATTGGTTAAAAAATAAGCTCCAAATACAAAATCTTAAATAGACTTCGTATACACAGAAAAGTCAGCTAATATAAAAACAGATATTATAAATAACCGTCAAATTAAAGGTTAACAAACGTATAAAGACTTCTACCAGCCATAAATGGTAATCAACGCAAATGTTTGAACAAATGCGCAATAAAGAGACCATCAAAACGATTATCGGTATTCTGTACCTAATAACAGTTGTAAATAACTCAGAGTCATGACTTTGGGCCGGCAAAAACTTCTAATTGAAAATCGTCCAGCAAAACAATCGATTCCAAACTAAAGCAAAGCACCGCCTTTGAAGACTACCCTTCTTTAAAGAACAAGTAAAGAAAAATTGATTCCAGAAACAATTCAATCGATTTTTTGTCATAAATGATACCGCTTCTTTGAAATCGATTTAGCCCGTCTAAGGAAACTCTTATAATTCTGATGAAACTCGTTGAAACAAATATTTGACGTTAAAAATATTCGTTTAAACAGTTTAGATGCGTTTAAACAAATATTTAATGGTTCAAATACGCGAACAATTTACGTACCAGGAATCGCAAGCTTAATTTGGAATTGTATGAGGGTACCATTTTGGAATGGTAGCACTAAGAAATAAATTCTTTTTGTCTCAAATAAAGAAGGACATCGCTAATCGCTTTCGTCAATCAACTTCCGGTTTTTGTAGTGCAAATAATGATTTGCAGAACGATGAAAAAAAAATGATCCGCTGCAGAACATTGTTCTGCAGCGGATTTGAGTATTTGCCACGTCAATTATAAGTAGGCCTCCTCTCTCTGTTTTTTGGAGAGAAGGTTTGGAGCTAAGACCTACCACGCTGCTCCAATGCGGATTGGTAGGTTACAAATATACCTAGAATTCTCTAAAGATATACAGGTTTCCTCACGATGTTTTCTTTCACCGAAAACATGTGATAAGTTGCAAATATCGATTAGACACAAGTTTTATGAGAAAAACTCATTGATGCCTGCCCGGGTTTGATCCCATGTTCGTCTCTCGCGCGGTCTCACCACTGGGCTATTACAGCTTAGTCTCGCCATAACGCCCATGTGTCCATATATTACACCTTCACGGCTAGCCGAAACTTTAAAATCAATTTTGGTACAACTGAGGCCAGGATTAGGATAAATTAACATATCCTATTTCTAAGGGTCGCGAATCCTTTTTGGACAGTTGCCATTTGCTCCTCGCCTTAGCTGAATGAAGAGCAAGGTGCAGATTTGTGGCCAAGGCAGTTCGGATCTAGTAAATCCATAGAATTAGGCTACGTGCTCGAAGTCTTTAGTCAACCTTAACGGAGTTTGTTGCCTTCTTTCTGGGCGATGTGGCCAAAGAACTCTTGAGTGATAGGTTACACATATCCCCAGAATGCTCTGGAGATTTGCAGGTTTCCTCATGATGTTTTCCTTCATCGAAAAGCGTGAGATGAATCTATACTTATTATAAAACAAAGTCCCAAAAAGCTTTCTATCTGTATTTAATCGATTTTCTCAAAATCTACTTAACAGATTTTAGTACAGTTTTCACCAATAGATAGTGTTACATTTCCGGATGGTACATAAACCGGATTTACCGGATTTATTTACCGGATGGTAAATAGTACTGTTTGGTATTATGTAAATTGTGTTTAAGACATCGAGCAGTTGTTGAAAAACTTGCTTGCTGGGAGCTTTAGTCGCATGCGCTGCGTAAACCAGCAGAGATACGCTAAAGTAATGTACTACAGAATCGTAGATCTATAAAAATGTAAAAAAAGTCCGGGACAGCATGTCTGTATCTCTAATGGTTAACTCACGATAACTACTTTTATGTTCACAATACACTGATTTAAGCGCGGGCGAAGCCGCATGCACAGCTAGTTATCAATAAAACACATCAATTTCAAAATAAAAATTCATTGGTGCCTTCCCTGGGTTTGAACCCGTGACCCCTCGAAAGAGTTGCACTGTCGCACCGGCTATCGCAGCTCTTAGGTAAATTAATTACTATATTTTTAGAACCGGTAAAGTAAAGTTCCGCTTTTATTTTGAGAGCCAGGTATCATTTCTTACCGAGGTGTCGTAAAAGGCGACTAAGGTAAGTCAACCCGCCGAGTGGTATCCGGTTAAGTAAAATAGACCACCCTCTTTCTTACCGAGGGGTCGTAAAAACGACTAAGGTAAGTTGAGGTCAGGCAGGCGGCCGGTCGTTAAATACGTAGCCAAATCACGTGACAACATGTTTGTAACATGTTGTACCGATCCCACTTAGAGTGGGACAAGGGCAGGAGGATGATGATCCTTATATATGCAGGTTTCCTTACCACATATTTTCGTCGCAATAAATTATGAATACCAATTTAGAAAAACTCTCTAGTGTCTGCCCGTGAAGTGAACCTGTGACCCCTAAAGTCTGAACCGATTTTGACGTCTGCTTTTTTAAGCGGCATTGTTGTTATTTAATTCTTAATAGTGAACGTCCGGCCTCATATAGTGTCAATGCACGTTGTATCGCACATTGGCGAATTCGGCTGTTGACCCCGTCTGTATCACGCTAATTGCCCCATAATTTCCCCAAGGTCAATACACGTACACTGATTGGTGTCCGACCTTGGTCGGGTCGTCACACCGCAAGGCGTTTCTTTCCACGTAAAAATACGTCATGCTTGAAATAATTTGTCTTAGAGTTTAGAAAAGTAAAATTTTTATCATTTAAAAGTTGTACTAGCGACTAAGGTAAGTGCCGTGTGGTGTCCGGCTGCGTAGAATAGACCACCCTAATTTCTTACCGAGGTATCGTAAAAGGCGGCTAAGGTAAGTTGACGTCAGGCAGGCGGCCGGTCATAAAATGCGTAGCCAAATCATGAGACAATATGTTTGTAACGACCTGTTGCGCCGACCCCACTTAGAGTGGGATAAGGGCAGGAGAAAGATGAATTGAATAGGATAAAGGGTAGATGATTAGAAGATACTACACGAAATTAAGATAATATTATACTTTCTCTTATATATCTGTAAATAATATTACACAATGTACATATAATATTTGTTCGTAATACAATTTATATCACTGTGCAGCCACCTAAATATTTCTTATTTATTTCACTAGTCGTCGCCTTTTTCCAACAACGGAGATAGTAAAAACTATTATAAGCTAGGGACACCCAGTGGTGCCGGTTAAGTAACAAGCGGGACGCGTTTTAACAATATGAGAAAAATTATGTAATACTAAAATTAGTGTACCATCTTTTTTTTCATACTTACTGCATACAGCATTTATTTAGGAGACACATTTTAAAAAGAATAATACACTCACACTTTTATCATTACCGTGTCGAATTGCCTTTATTGTCACCTTTAGGTTTGACGTTTTAGCAGAAAACGTTGGCCTAAAATAAGAGTAACATAAAAGTAAGTAAGTTATTATTTATTATTTATTTATTATTTATTGCGATGTGATCCGTATGTTTATATAACAATAGACTAAAATTCAGTAACTTTTCAATATATTATTTTTTTAACTTCCATAAACCTTGCAATCTGCCCCTTCTAGGTATTAAGCTGGTGGTCAAGTAGTTTGATATTGGATGTGCATGGCCATACACCCAGTGGCCTATCCATTTTTAAAAATCCCATTAAAGATTCGTTTATGTTGGGAGGAGACCTTGTGGAGCTCTCCTTATAAGTTTAAAATATTTATGTATTAATATCATCATCATCTTCCTGTCCTTATTCCACTCTAAGTGGAGTCGGCACAATATGTTACAAACATGTTGTCACATGATTTGGCTACGTATTTTACGACCGGCCGCCTGCCTGACGTCAACTTACCGCTCGTAATAGTCGCCTTTCTCGCCGGTAAGAAATTAAGGTAATCTATTCTACTCAGCCGGGTACCAAATGGCGGGTTAACTTACCTTAGTCGCCTTTTACGACGCCTCGGTAAGCAATGAAGGTGGTATATTCTACTCAGCCGGATTCCACGTGGCATTAAAATACTTATGTATTATATAATAAATAATGATATAAAACGACTCATTTTATTTAATTAAAAATGGCGCTAAGCGCTTATAGCTCGCGTAAAGGGCGCAAGAAAAATAAGTCCCCGGATATAGCTCGGGGGCGTTATCTCTTACAGGGTTGTCGCCCATCGTTTTTAGCTTTTTTGATTTGTAGCGTTACGGGACCAACTTGCCATGGGGAAGATGATTAATACGCAAAAGTTTGGGCCATCAAGGGGAACTTTTTACAGTTAAGGAAAATCATTTTTATGTGGCGTGAAATTAACCGACGTCAATTTACTTTAATTGATTCTTTCATTATTTAAAAACGATAATTTATAAAATTAGACTTTACTTTGTGGAGATCCATATTATAAAAGTAATTAAGTATTATTTTGCTATAATCCGCGATATGTAATAATAAAATTATTACTTTTTTCTATTACGTATTATGTCTTATTGTTTTATACTTTTTAGTTAGTAATAGCTTTTAGAATTTATACATTCTATAACTGCAATACAAAAAATTGCTTAGTATATAGTAATAAATGTAATATGTATAATTTATAGAATTAGACGTCACTTTGATCCATAATACAAAAGTAATAATAGAATATTATCCGCGATAAATTAAATACAAAATATATAGAATGCTAATTGTATAGTAGACTATCCGTTTTTTATACCCGATACATGCAGGATTATTAAAAACACGTACACAAACCTTCACCACCGCCACCACAATACACAAACACTACACACGTTCACTATCTCAAACGCAACGATCGTTTCTCCCCGCAACCGATGCATCATCAGGAGATAGAAATCGCAAGGTGGCATTGCGATTTTGTCGTGGAGTCGTGTGAAAAACTGTCTATACATTTATCATTATGCACATATATTTTCTTTTTACATTATCGCGGATTATAACAAAATAATTTGATTATTACTTTTGCCTTTTAAATAATAAATGCTGTAAGTTTTTTTCAAAGAAATTTTCAATAAGTAATTTTATTAGCAGTGTTTTCTTATTAAGAACCTCGTTCCCTTGAAACGCAAAGTATATCTTTACTTTATAGGTTAGGTTGGTGTTGATACGGAGAGACATGAATTAAGTAATTAGGTATTTTTGTGTTGTCTGCGTCCATATCTCACCGACGTGACCGCTCCGCCCCCAAACGACTGGAACGACCACGTCCTTAATTAACAGTCCGATTTCATTTTAGCAAGGAGCCAGAAATTGTTTTAATTTGAGGGTAGGTGGTAGGTACATAGTCACACATAAAGAGACCGTAAGAGCGAACAGAATAACTATTATACTGAACTAGTTGTGCTTGCGGCTTCAACCGCGTAGAAACCAAAGTATATAATTGAAATTATGAACATAAAAGTAGTTATAATGATTTAAGAGATAACCATAAGAGATAGAGACATTCTGTCCCGGACTTTTTTGTAGAATTCATGGAGATCTACAATTCTCTTCTACATTACATTAGTGTATCTCTATTGGTTTACACGGCGCACGCCACTAAAGCTCCCAAGGCGAGTTTTTTTCGGCTTTTTTTCGCACGGCGTTTTTTTAGAAGATGCAATATGAAAAAAAAGGCTGGTGATAACCGGATCAGGTATTTTCACTTGTTTAGTCCGCCCGACACCAACTGCGCTATTATAACTTTGCAAATGACGGCGTAATTAACCTTTTGTTTTCTATTATACCACTACACGTTCCATTCCCACATTTAATAATAGATTTTAACGATTTTCATATGTTAAAAAAGATTATTAATCTATTAATTATTATAAAATAAACAGAAAAATAACTATAGAATGATTTAGACAGAAAATGTGTTTCTTATTTTAAACAATATTTCCTTCATTTTTCATTGTGGTATCCGGCAGAATAGAATAGACCACCCTCCTTTTTTACCGAGGTGTCGTAAGAGGCGACTAAGGTAAGTTGACGTCAGGCAGGCGGCCAGTCGTAAAATACGTAGCCAAATCATGTGACAACATGTTTGTAACATGTTGTGCCGACCCCTCTTAGAGTGGGATAAGGGCAGGAGAATGATGATGATTTCAAATGATTTATAGAAGCAGGCGTTACTTTGCGGAATTCCATATTACAAGCAATATAACAGAACTAACTACTTTGCTATAATCCGCACGGGTTAAGCGAATGCATGCAAAGCCAATGTGTATGAAGCAGGCAAAATCTACGCACCTTATACATGCAGGACAAGCCAACACATGCACCCCAAGGCGCAATTCACCAGCAACAACGCACACAAAAGCAGCACACACACCCACCACTACAATCTCGACGATCGTTTCGCCCCGAAACCGAAGCATCATCAGGAGGATAGGCTCTACGACAAAAATCGTAATGCGCTGCGCTACCCATACAAGCAGTCTTAAATAGTTCAACTCCCACCAATACCCTCCCCTCCTAACACATGTAGCAAAGCGGAATTAGATACATTTACTTGCTCGTTAATTATGTGACCATTGTTATTTTATATTATCCTCCTGATTGCAACTGAATTTCCTTTTATTCTCCTGATTGCAACGGTACATATGTAGGTCAGACTGGCCGAAGTTTTGTGGTTCGATTCCGGGAACATATGGCTGCGTTTAGGAATAATAAACCACAAAATTCTAATTTTGCAAAACATTTGCTTGAAAGCGGTCATAAAGTGCCTAATGACCATTCATATCATATTCTCCACACTTGTGATAAGGGACTCCGACTTAATACGTTAGAGCAACTTGAGATAATAAAAAATAACAATGGTCAAATAATTAACGAGCAAGTAAATGTATCTAATTCCGTTTTGCTACATGTGTTCGGAGGGGAGGGTATTGGTGGGAGTTGAACTATTTAAGACTGCTTGTATGGGTAGCGCGGCGCATTACGATTTTTGTCGTGGAGCCTATCCTCCTGATGATGCTTCGGTTTCGGGGCGAAACGATCGTCGAGATTGTGGTGATGGGTGTGTGTGCTGCTTTTGTGTGCGTTGTTGCTGGTGAATTGCGCCTTGGGGTGCATGTGGTGGCTTGTCCTTATGTATAAGGTGCGTAGATTTTGCCTGCTTCATACACATTGGCTTTGCATGCATTCGCTTAACCCGTGCGGATTATAGCAAAGTAGTTAGTTCTGTTATATTGCTTGATGATGATTTCCTTCATTTTTTAAAACATCATGAACAGTTACGTCAAAATGACTATTATGTTTAATAATGTTACTACAAAAATCGAAACCATTGAATTTTTCTCTCCGTTAATTTATTCATTAAAACAGTTATTTGGGTTCCGCAGCGTTTTGTAATTAAAGCTACCTCATTTCCGAGTTCCAAATAACACGTCCAGGCGGTTAGTTCATTTCAACTATCCCACCGGAGTCACGTCGCGAACTAATGGCACTAACTAGTCAATTCCTGAATACTTAAATACTTTGTACAAAGATATGGCTAAAAAATCTAAGACAAGTTTTTTCCTTTTCAACCGCATTCCTGGTTAATTCCATTTCTTTCTTTCCATTCTATTCCATTCCTGACTAGGATCTGTTCATCGTTCTAATACGTACATTATCATCTTGTCTTTTTCTTCAAGTTGGTACGAGTGGTAATCGATAGCCCAGAGTTACTTTTAAAAATCTATGTAGCTGTGGTAGCCTAGCGGTGAGAGACGACATAGGTTCAAACCCTGGGCAGGCACCAATGAGGTTTTCTATTAAAACTTATGTGTCTAGTTGAAAATCTCAATTTATCACACGCTTTTCGGTGAAGGAAAACATCGTGAGGAAACCTGCATATCTCTAGAGAATTAAAAAAAATAAATAAATATATATGGGATATTTACACACACGGTCGTCCGTCCCCAAAGTAAGTAACTTAATACTTGTTTTATGGGTGACGGACAACTGATAGATATACTACATATATAAGTTTAAATACATACTTAAATACAAATACACACCCAGGCTCGAAGAACCAACAATTTTTTTATTGAAAATGTTGGCCCTCGGCGGGCATCGAACCCGCGACCCGTGGAGCTGAAGGCAGGGTCACTACCCACAGCGCCAACGGGCTAGTCAAACATTCCTGGTCAGTTCCATTTCTTTCTTTCCATTACATTCCATTTCTGACTGTTCATTCCATTCCTGATCTGTTCATCGTTCTAATACGTACATCATCATCATTTTGCCTTTCTATTCAAGTTGGTAAGAGGGGTAATCGATTGCCCAGAGTTACTACAAAAAATTAATTTAAAATCATCATCTAAACTACCAAGGTAATCAAAATATTCACCATTTACTACAAGCTCGGCAAAAAGTAACTTGGGCCACCACGCTACCTTGAACAGAATACAACGTCGCTATAACTATTTACCAAAAGAATTAGATGTACACATATTCAGCGATAGCATACATACTTTTAAACATAATATAATTAAATTTAAAATAATTAATTAAGTAGACAATATTTTTATATTTAATTAATTAATTTTATTAAAAAATGTACGCGTCCCTTTTACATGCCGTGGTAACCTATAATTAAGACTTCATTTAATTAAGTAGCTTGTGGGTATTTTATAGTATGACTAATGTAAGTCTTGTTGGTTATCCTAATAAATAAAATCATCATTCTCCTGCCCTCATCCCACTCTAAATGGGGTCGGCACAACATGTTACAAACATATTGCCACATGCTTTGGCTACGTAATTACGACCGGTCGCCTGCCTGACGTCAATTTACCTTAGTCGCCTTTTACGACACCTCGGTGAGAAAGGAGGGTGGTCTATTCTATACAGCCGGATCCACTCGACACATACCTTAGTCGCTACTTACGACACCTCGGTAAGAAAGGAGGATGGTCTATTCCGTTCTGCCGGATACCACATGGCGTAACAAAATTTTAACATCAATGAGCGGTAAAACGTTACATTATTACAAATGCAAATTGTTGTCATCTATTTAAGAGATAACAACCAAAAAGAAAAAACAATACTTGAATTAAAAAATATATATATATGAATAAAATTAGGAGTCCATCTTAAGAATCTAACAAAAAACTAAAAATAACTAACTAAAAATAATAACGTTACCAAAAGTATTTTATGAGTGTTATAAATTTAAGATAAGAAAAAGAAGAAGAAATAGGTTGAACACTGATTTTCAGTAACCTTGATAAAAAAACAAGTGAGTTCTTTTGGAC
Source organism: Morpho deidamia (assembly GCA_947086505.1). NCBI lineage: Eukaryota > Metazoa > Arthropoda > Insecta > Lepidoptera > Nymphalidae > Morpho > Morpho deidamia. The sequence goes on from CAMTZC010000009.1 coordinate 11,296,495, forward strand.
TGATAATATACCATGTCTGGCAAAAGCTTGCCTTATTCGGAGCGAAGACTAAGAGGTTATATCCATCACGCTGCTATAATGTTAATTGCTAGGCAATAAATATGCCAGAAAGTTTCAGAGATATAGTGACTTCCTCCAAAGGTTTTCCTTCATAAATTGTAAATATCAGTTAGGTACAAGTTAACGTTTGAGTCACAGCTTTGTCAAAAGCTTTAACTTCAGATCTCTTCTACCCTTCATATCTTCCCAAATGGAACTCCAGACCATTCCAGTCCTATGCTTGCTAAAATCTTCAAACCTTGAACTCCAGATCGTTCCAATCCTGTACCCTCTATAATCTTCAAACCTTGAACTCGCCATCCGCGTAGACACTGACCGTTGAAGTGCACTGACCCCGGATGTAGTCATGCCCATTTGGTGGCTTGATATTTCGTAATTATTCAAATAAATTACTCTATGCGATGCCGTTTGTTATCTACGCTTTTTGTAACAAATCGTAAATGATTTATTTTATTTTATTTTGTATGCATCTATCGTCTATTAATATCAAAACTGAAATGGAACCTACTCAACAATCGTTTCGCCCCGCAACCGAAGCATCATCAGGAGATAGACTCCACGACAAAGTCGCAAAGCTTTGCGATTTTGTTTGTGATAGTGAACGTGTATAGTGCTTGTGTGCTGTAGTGGCGGTAGTGGTTTCAGCGTGTGTTTTTGTGAATCCTGCATGTATCGGGTATGAAAAAAACGGATAATCCACTATACATTTAGCATTATATATTTTCTATTTACTTTATCGCGTATTAAAGCAAAATAATGTTATTATTACTTTTGTATTATGGATTTCCACAATGTAACGCATAATTCTATAAATTACTTGATAGTGGATTACATCGGAATTCGCGCGGGGTCGAGATTTTGACAGGAAAACCTTTGTAACACACTATTTCCACGCAGATAGAGCTAGTATATCTATATATACTTAAATTGAAAACCATAGTATGGTAAGCTGAAATGTCCCAATAGAGGAAACTATGAGACATATAAATGGATCACGATTTAAAAAATCAATCAGGTATATATGATTTTTATTAATAAAATTATCATGAGCTTTTTAATAGAATCAACGCCAATTGTATATTTGAATCGGAGCATTGTGGAGCGAACTAACTTTACATAATTATAGACTAGTATTAGACTATTACTTAGTAGATAGTTCAGAACCTTCGTTACATTACCAACTGAGTAAGCTTCCTTTTCGAGCGATAGTTTACGAGCAACTTTTGTAATTGCGTTCTTTTTAGGCTAGAAATATGCTTGTGGTCTTACATAAGGCCTTAGGACGCCTAGTGAAATTTCTGCGCTATACTCTTGATTTTTGCTATCTCAACAAAGCTTCTACGCTCGTCCATCCCGTCCGAGAATACAGTAAAAGATATTAGACCCAACAGTATATTGTCAATTCGAACACAAAAGCAAAAGAAATAAAGGGATAGATTTTCAGATACTGAGCGATTCTCCACGAAGAGCGCACAAATTGTCACCATTCTTAAGATCCAACTCAACTAAACAGGTGGTCGCAATAAAAAAAAGCTCACCCGCCCCCTATTACCGTTTACAGTGCCCGAAACTTCATAATTAGGTGGGTGGATACTAACAGTAAAAACTAATGAAGTAAGCCCTAGCACCAATAAAAGACATCCGTACCATTTCGTGCAAACCCCTTTTGTATCCTCTTCTTCAGGTCGATCTGTTTTATTTTTGTATCTCCAACCTTAGAAATCTCACGGTGAAGACGAAAGTGGGGACTTTTTAGGGACCTTCTGTTTTCACTGTTTTTTCGATAAACGTGAAATCTTGGAGCTATAGCTATATTGGTATACCATTAGTCCGAAAAATTCGTACTAGAACAGGTCGTATAAGGTTTAATTTAAACCTTACACGTATCAAATTGGGATTTCCTTATCTCCAATTGATAAGAGCACCTTATTAGTTCGTTAATAGGTTTCTTAGGCATATAAATTTGATTATTAAAAGTGTAAATTGATACATGAATACAATACAATATAAAATTCGTATGGTTCCTTGTCTTGGTGGCTGAGAGTATACATAAGATCCCAAATGGTGAAAAAACATATCAAGCATTAACATGAGATTTTGAACAATCAGCAAGAAATATAGAAAAAACATCAGACAACATCGCAAAAAGGAAATAATTGGAATATGGGACGACAAAGAGAATGAGACATTTAAAAGAGATTTTTGTCACTGAATAGAGTAGGAGCAGCATCTAATTTGGACAGATTTCAAATAAGGATTTGAAGTGAAAGAGAATATTAAAATCAACGGAGAGTATTTAATAATGTAAAATATGAGTTTCATTTTGCTATAGGATCCGAATGCTCCTTGAAATATTTATCATACGGTTGGTCAGTAAATTCTTTTTGGGCTTTAAAATTATTTGTTATAAATAACAAGAATTCTATGTATTTTATATGAAACGATAGACTATGAAATGAGCGATCATTTATGTCTTAACATCTGAAAAATATATTCCATGTTTATTAAAGGAACCAACTAAAAGCATTATTCTGCTTATAGCCAATAACCAAGCTCGCCACGTAACTAATAAGTACAGTGGAATAGCATATTTCGGATTCATTACAGAACTAATCCACGACTGTCGTATCACAGCGAAACGTGAGCTGAGAACAAAGGGTTTGATGAGAAATATATACCAGTGTTCAGATTATTTGAAACTTTCTATATCCTGAAAGATGCTTGCTCGACAAGTTTATAGTTTCCTTGTCTGGTATATGACTGTTAAACTGTGGGCCTCATAAAAAACTCAGATTCGCTCAGCGGGCGATAGAGTGAGCAATGCTCGGAGTATCCGTAGAAGAACCAAAGCCGACATAGCTCAGTATGTCGCAAAGCTGAATGATGGGTGGGGCACATAGTGAGGAGAACCGATGGGTGTTGGAGTCTCAAGGTATTGGAATGGCGACCCAGCACCGATAAATCCAGTGTCAGTAGAACCCCTACGAGGTGGACTAACGACCTCAAAAAGATCGCGGAGAATCGCTGAAACTAAGTGGCTAAAGATCGTGTGATGTGGAGATCCCGTGAAGAGTCCTATGTCCAGCAGTGGACTTCCAAGGATTGATGAAGAAGAAGAATGTTAAACTGATACGTAAATAAAAAAATGACCTCAATAAATGTAATGCGTTGTCTTGCAAAGCTGAAGTGGCATTTTATTCCTTTATACGGAACAGGCACTATAACAGAACTACCTTGCTATGATCCGCACGGGTTAAGTCAATGCATGTAAAGCTAATGTTTACGAAACAGGCAAAACTTACACACCCTACACATGCAGAACAAGCCATTACACTCATCCCAAGGCGCCTCCACCAGCATCAATGCACACTAGCAGCACACACAACCACCCCCAAAATTTCGACTATTGCTTGTGTGCATTGCTGCTGATGGACACGACTTGGGATGCATTTGGTGACTTGTCCTGCATGGTGCGTAAGTTTTGCCTGTTTCATACACATTAGCTTTGCATGCATTGACTTAACCCGTGCGGATTATAGCAAGGTAGTTCTGTTATAGTGCCTGTAATATGGAATTCCGCAAAGTAACGTCTGCTTCAATAAATCATATAAATCCTTTATACAAAAGTTCCACGCCTTAGGGTCCAGGATGTTTGATTATATTTATCAAAGCCACAAGTCCATCTGTAATGTCGGCAGTATAGAGTCACTTAATTAAGTCCATCTGCATCATTCGTTCGTCTGCCCTTATCCCACTCTGAGTGGGATGGGCAGAATATGCTTAAAAATGTGTTTACATGTTTTGGCTAGTTATTTTACCACTGGCCGCCTGCCTGACGTTAACTTACCTTAATCGCCTTTTACAGCACCTCGTTAAGAAATGAGGGTAGTCTATTCTACTCAGCTGGATACCATACGGCGGTTCAGCTTACCTTAGTCGCCTTTTACGACATCTTGGTAAGAAATGAAAGTGATCTATTTCACTCAGCTGGACACTACATTAAGTCCGTTAAATATTCTGAATATATTTGAACAAGCTTTTGCCTGCGACTTTGTCTATAAAAAAGTCTGTGGTTCAACTTTTTTTTATCTCCACACATGACATTAACTCATTGATTTCTTCGGATATGGCAGAACAACAAAGAAACCTTGGCATCCACAATTTATCAATGATATAAGTATGATTACCGAATACGTTTTTGCTAATGTTGACCGATAAATTATACGTTATTGCTTAGTGCTGATTAATCTGTTATTTATTATCTTGGGAAATATTAGGCATTTTTTGTCTCGTCTTAATTATCATTGAATCAATCTGATAAATTATATATTAAAACCAATTAAAATGGAATTGCTTTATAACATGCTATATCCGCTGAACTATAACAAACATTTTTAAAATAACTTAAATTATTTACTACTAGTGATACCTGCAATTTCGTTTACGCTCTACTCAACTAACTCATTTATTTCTTTATTGATCAACCCCCTGCCCTTTTCCCATTTTAAGTGGTGTCGGCACTACGTGTTAAAAACGTGTCACATGATTTGGCTACGTATTTTAGGACCGGCTACCTGCCTGACTTCAACTTACCTTAGTCGTATTTTACAACCCCTCGGTAAGAAACGGGGTGGTCTATTCTACTCAACCGAATACCACACGCTGGGTCAGCTTTCCTTAGTCGCCTTTTACGACATCTCGGTAAGAAATGAGGGTGGTCTATTCTACTCAGCCGGATACCATATGGCATTCATTTATTTCTTTATTGTATATACATAATGTTAGGAAAGAGAAAGAAAAAAATAGCGATACTCATTTAGATACCCTCAAAAGTTTGTTTCTTTATACAGTAATCTTACAGTTCATCAATCCTCATTGAAGCGGGAATTGGAGAGTACGCTCCAACCCTACTCTCCAAACCGGAGAGTGGAGGTCTATATCTAACTGTTGGTTAGTTCGAGGCCGTTACTTTCCTCTTTTTTACTTTACATACACCACACCAGAAAAATGTTACAAACAGAATTATGTATTCATAATATGATATGAAGCTGGTGCGACTCTTTCGAGAGGATCACGAGTTAAAACGGGCGGGCACCAATTTTTCTATTAATTACATTTTCTATTAAATTATAATAGTTTATCTATTAAAACTTGCGTGTCTAATTGATAATTGCAATTTATTATACGCTTTTCGGTGAACGAAAAAATTGAGGAAACCTGCATCTTAGAGAAATCTTGGGATATGTGATACCTATCAATCCGCATTGGAGCAGAGTACTAGTTCCAATTCTTCTCTCCGCAAAATTGAGAGAGCAGGCCTTTTACGAGCAGTGGGATAGTAACAGGCCGTTAGTTAAATATGATTATGGTTAATCATTATGGTTGATCGATGTCAAATATTGCGATGGCATCACTTCGCTTTCGAGCGACGGACTTAAAAGCATTATGTTTAGGCACGTTATTGAAATCGTAAAAAAAATCCCTCCACTTACCTCTCAGTAATCGATTTCCGACATTTCGTCGCCCAGCACGTGCTCGTAAATTTTAATCGTCGAACCCTATCTTAATCGATTCAGTGCCCGATTTAATATCTAAAAACGCTCCACGATCCATTACCTAAACGATTATGTGAATTCTTTGGGTAGTTAGCGATCAAACGACGTATTAAAGGGATGTACTTTGTAGGAAAGATTTGGTACTTTTCAAAGGTTATCTATGTACAATAATTTAAACTAGTTAACGCCCAAACCCTATATTAAGTAAATGCAGTTTATTGTGGGAATTTCATTTATGTTTTCCGACCTATTCATATTTTATGTCAAGGGATACATTAATAAATCATCAAATCAAAACAAAATAATCCATCTATTTTCCAAATCTAGTCATTTTTATCATCAAAATAATCTTAAATTTTGTAATATGCTTTACGTATAAGTACTATGTATATATATATATATATATATATATATATATATATATATCTTAAACTTAATGTAAACCATTCTGTAGACTGATATATTGTGGATTTCAGAATTTTATTATAGAAACGAATAGTAAGACCAGCGAATGAGTTGCTAACTATACTGAGTCGCGACTCATGTATCGCAGGCTAGTGACCTCTCGTATGTCTTTGATATACATCAAATTTCATCTTATACATATAGATGGCTTTACCGATTTTTATGGAATTTTATTCAGTATTCAGTAGCTCTGAGAATCGGCTATTATCCATTTTTCATAGCCCTGAGCGATAACTGTTGTAACTTTTTTGGTCAATTTTTTTTAATCATGTAGACTAGAATTTCCTTAAAAATATTATATGTAACAACAACCTTTGCCCGATTAACTAATATAACATAAAATAGGAATATAAGTATTGCCGTGTGGTATCCGGCTGCATTGAATAGACCACCCTCATTTCTTACCGATGTGTCGTAGAAGGCGACTAAGGTAAGTTGACGTCAGGTCGTAAAATACGTAGCCAAATCATATGACAACATGTTTGTAACATGTTGTGCTGACCCCACTTAGAGTGGGATAAGGGCAGGAAAATGATGATAAGTATAGCCAAGCAAAAAATATGTCGTTAGATTAAATGTTATTTATCATTTGATAATTTAGAAGATATACTCGTATTTTAATAATGTAGAAGAAACATTAATTTGAATAACGATGCAAAAAATTGGCTGCAACTTATATAGCAGGAGTTTTGTTATAAAGACGTAACTATAGAGCAATTGAGGTTAATTTTTTGAGAAGTAGACAAAATCAGGGATGCATTTTACAACGCAGTCCAGCATCAAACTGGATTCAGAGTTAAAGATATGCGCTTTTTGTGCTGGTGAAGGTCCCCAAGTAACAGTGCCATCGTCATTCCCACTAATCGTTTAATTCTTTTAGGTCAGTATGAAATGGTGGTTGGTATAACTGCTGTAAGAACTGTCCGCTTACCTCGGGGTAAACAATACTGTTCTTATTAGTAAACACACGTTTTCAATTCCAACTGAACACTGCAGCTCTGTCTGCAAGGTCGAGAAAAGTTCAATGTAGGTGATCCATAACTTTGTTCTCTCCCGTTGCGTCGTAACAAAAATGTTTTGAATAAGAATTTATTTATATTTAATTGCACTGATATTTCAGGCGTCAATGTAAGAGTGTATACATATCATTGTGCCTTGTGAGCACATGTGGTGTGTGGTGCGGTGGTGAATTGTAAAATATTAATATTTTAGTCCTTTACTCTTAACGAGGTGTTATAAATGGTAATTACTAAGGTAAGTTACTACGACCTGGCTTGATGTCAGGCAGGCCGCCTGTCGTAAAATACTTAGCCAAAACATGTGATATGTTTAAAACTTGATTTGTTGACCCCAGTTAGAGCAGGGCAGGAAAATGAATGCTCCAAAAGCACATATATAATCAATAAAGTGTAATCTTTATTCAAATAAATATTTTATAGCAATGGTAATGAAAAATAAAAAATTTTTCTTGTCCAAAACAACCTATATAAATAATAAGTCGGTAGCTATTTTTTTAAGGCTTAATTTATGTATTAAAAATCGCCATCTTGTACTAAGTCGGTAGGGATTTTATAATTTAGACACGAATTATTTTCATTTATATATCAGCTAAGACTGTGTTATAATTTTAAGAATCAGCAGTGATATACTGAAATTTTATAATAATAGCAAACATTTAAACATTAAAATTAAAATTAATAGCATATTCGTCCATTGTAACACTGATGTTTCATAGTGGCTTCAAATTTTAAAAAAAGTTGCAACTTAACTGTCAAGTTGCTATACAAAAAAAAAAAAAAAAACTTATTCATTACATTTTTTATTAAAAAAATAATTATCTAAAATCTAAACAAAAACTAAAAAAAACATATTTAAAAAAACTAATTACAAAATAAAAACTACATACCTAACGTTGATTACCTACTTACATTATATTATTTTTACATTAAACAAATTTATCCTAATACTACACTAAACTATTATAATTAAATATAAAACTCATAAAAATCATAAATATAAAATTAAAGTAATTATCTAAATTCAAATCATAAAATATTTTTAATAACTTCGTTGAACGGAATACATTCGCGAGCCACCTAACGTTCGGTAGAATCATCGGCACTCTGACTAACTACCTACTTTCAAAAACGTACAGTTTTAATCCTGTTAAAAATTTATTCAAATTGCTTTTTCAAGGGTTTAATAGTAAAATAAATCATCAGATCTGCTTATCTAGATCTAATCACCTATCTTAGTCATATTATATAATTAAAACTGTGTGTGCAAAAAAAGTGCAACGAATTTACCCCGACTTTGGGGTTCTTTCCTTCCCTCCTTCGTTCGTGCGTTCGATCTGTCCTTCGCACCACTGTCTGCAGTACTTGCTACCTGTACCGGCTACCGGCAACGATCCCGAGCGTCACTACGGAAGGCGTCACGGCAGCACACAAAACAGGGCAGTGGGACTAACGAACTTTTCGGAATTCTTTTCGGATACTGTGTAGTATATAAACCTTACGACCCTGCTCTCCGCGGTTTTTATTCTAATGCCTAATTGTTAATTAAATTATCTAAAATTAAAATTTAATACTGTCTTTTCGTAAATAAAAGTTTTCCTCACACTTCTTCTTTCTCTTTCTTCTTCTTTCTTTTTTTGTCGACGCGTATTTTCTCTAATTAAAAACGCGAGCGCGACAATGGCGCCCACCTTCATATATACTGCACAGTTCTGAGTAGGTTTTGACTAGATTCTGAGTATTTTGTAGTAATCATTGGTGACGGTTAATTTTAAATTTAACATTTAGTTATTTACTAACAATTACACCGTGTATGTTGATTTTTTTGTTTTTCTATTGTTTAAATTAATCTACTAATAAAAATAAATTTTCATATTTCTATTACAGAAAACCTAAATATTTTTTCTATAAAATTTTGATTAACATACACGCTGGAATTAGTATTTATTAATTTTAAGCTGATTATTGTATAACTTTAATCTAGTATTTTAGTTCTTTTGTTCTAATTATTTTATTTTTGTTTTAAAAACACTCACCTAATTAATTCTATTAATTTTTTTTATAAAATGGCATACCGTATAAAATATCTTTCGCTACAAAAAGCTGAGCTCGAGTACGAAGTAGCTGTTCGCGGTAGTACACCTGCTGACTCAGTTGCAGAACTTCGTAAACAAATTATTAAAATTGCTTCAACTTTACCTCCCGAGGATATATTAGAGTCACATTTAGAACCGGATGTAGATTTAAAAGCAGTAAAGGATACCTTAATTAAAACTCAAAACAATATTGCAAATCTTAAACACAAATTTGATAAAAATTTATTTACTAGATCTGAAACGGTATTACATCACATTCATCATAGACTTAACAGAATAACACCTTCCGATGACTGTAAAGAACTTTATAAAATATGTCGCACTAACTACAAATCTCAATATAACGATATTTTAAATTTAAAATCCACAAGTTGTCCTCAACAACCTGATGCTCCTTCAGAAGCAACAGAGACACTACCTCCCAATAATTCGGAACCTGAACGTGTCCTGATCTGTGATCGGAACCTAACTTCTGATCTAAATAAAATAAAGTTTTCTGGTAAGACTTGTGTCCGATCATTTATTCAGCAGATGGATGAGTTCATGCTATCACGAAACATCTCACCTACGAAAATAATGTCATATGCTTTTGAATTTTTTACTGAAGATGCGCTACACTGGTATCGTTACACTAAATGTAAGGTTAACGATTGGAATGACCTAGTTGTTTTATTGAAACAAGACTTTAGCCATAGCGACTACGACTATAGACTGATGTCTGAAATTCGCACTCGTACTCAGGGTGAGGATGAAAATATAACTATTTATTTATCAATTATGCATGGTATGTTTTCTCGCTTGAATAATCCTCTATCTGAGAGTGAACAACTAGAAATCATTCTACACAACATCCGTCCTTGTTATGCAAGTACACTAGCAGCATCTTTAGAATTAAAAGATCTAGATACACTTAAAAATGTCTGCCGAAATTATGAAATTATACAGTCACGACTAATGCAATTTCATGAGCCTCCTAAAGTTAACTCAGATACACTCGCACCTGAATTTGCCTACAAACATAGCACTCCTCACAGTAGCTATTCTAATAGTACCTACAATAAAAAACAACATTATAATTTTAACCCCAATAGATACAATAAATATAATAATCACAATATAAACAATTATAAATACAACGTTAATCCTACAAATAAAACGGAACTATCTAACCAAAATAGGAACTTACCGGTTTCTGCTGTCACTTCTGCACCTGTGAAATTATATTGCCCTAGATGTAGAAACAATACACATTCTCTAAAAGAGTGTAAGTTACCTCACTTTCCTATTTGTTTTAAATGTGGAAAGAAGGAAGTTCGCTATCCGGACTGCCCTAATTGTCAATCTCTGGGAACTGTTCCAAAAAACTAGAGAGTTTGGATTGTGGAGAGAGAAATACATTAAATAGGAATAAGAACTTTAATAAGTCTGAATGGGAAGAATGGTTACAAACTATTTCTAAATATTTTTCTTGCTACTCTGTCTCTTCAATCCAAAACTTTAATAATACTACACGTCCTTATGCTGTGATTGGAATCAACGGTTTGCTAAAATCGGGTTTATTAGATTCTGGTTCATCCGCTACAATACTAGGGAATAATTCTCATAAATGCCTAACTAACGCTGGATTTGAACTGAATAGCATCGAAAATCTACAGTTCGTTGCTGCAAACGGACAAAAACTAAAATCTATCGGTTATATCTACTTACCCGTTTCCTTTGCAAACCAGCTACATATAATTAAAGCTCATGTTGTTCCTGAAATTTTAAACGACTTAATTCTAGGAATGGATTTCTGGAATACTTTTGGCCTATTTCCTAAAAATTTAAACTCTATTGTGTTTAAAAAGCACGAAACTTCGTTAGCTGAACTGTCTAGCGCTGAGTCTGAACATCTTTGCTCGTATGATCACATTAGTCCAGTACAAAAAGTAACAGCTGATAACATTATTTCTCAATTTTTTGAAAATTCATACGAAAAGAGAGGTTTAGGTCGTACATCTATGATCACTCATACTATTGACACTGGTGATGCTGCCCCGGTTCGTCAGAGATATTATAGAATGTCTCCTGAAAAACAACGACTTTTAGTTGAACAACTCGACGAAATGGTGAAGGAAGACATTGTTGAACCTTGTGATAGTCCATGGTCCTCACCCGTGCTCCTAACTCCTAAAAAGAATGGTGAACTTCGATTCTGCCTAGACAGTCGTAAGTTGAACGCGCTTACTAAAAAGGATGCGTACAGTTTGCCTTACATCTCTGAAATCCTGGATAACTTACGCGACGCTAAATATCTAACTAGTATAGATTTATCTAAGAGTTTTTGGCAGATCTTAATTAAAGAAGAAGATAGATGCAAAACTAGCTTCTATATTCCATCTCGCGGATCCTATCAATTTAAATGCATGCCTTTTGGGCTAACCAATGCACCTGCTACGCAGCAGAGGTTAGTAGACACCTTATTTTATGGTCCAGAATTTGAACATATGGTATTTGCGTTTGTCGACGATATTATAATAGTATCACCAACATTTGAAAAGCATATATCACTTTTACTAAGAGTTCTAGATAAACTAAAAACTGCAAACTTAACTATAAACTTCACTAAAAGTCAATTTTTCAGACAACAACTGAAGTATCTTGGTTATGTAGTTGATGCTAACGGTCTACACGCAGATCCTGAAAAGGTGCAAGCTATCTTAAATTATCCAACTCCGACTAACCGGAAGGAACTCCGACGATTCTTAGGTACGGCTTCATGGTACCGAAGGTTCATACCTAATTTTAGTTCTTTGGCTTCTCCCCTAAACAAACTTACTTCCCAAGCAAAAAAAGCTCCTCCATTTTCTTGGTGTAGTAAAGCTGATCAAGCCTTCAAGAAGCTAAAAGAATGCCTGATCTCCGCACCTGTTCTAGCTTGTCCTGACTATTCAGAACCTTTTGATGTTCACACTGATGCAAGTGATTATGGCATTGGTGCTGTTCTAACTCAGACACTAAATGGCGAAGAAAAAGTTATAGCCTATATGAGCAAATCACTTTCTGATCGTGAACGCAACTTTAGTGCTACTGAGCGTGAAGCGCTAGCAGTTCTGACCGCTATAGAACATTGGCGATGTTATTTAGAAAACGGTCGCAGATTTACCGTATACACCGACCATTCTGCTCTAAAGTGGTTTTTAAATCTCAACAACCCTACCGGTCGATTAGCGCGCTGGGGTGTTAGACTTTCTGCTTACAACTTTGAGATTAAACACCGCAAAGGTTCTGAAAACGTTGTACCTGACAGTCTTTCACGTTCTGTACCTATTGCTGCTATACATGATGCTAATATTTCTAATTCTGAAAATTTTTCAGTACCCAAAACATCAGACTCTTGGTACCTAAACATCTACAATGGTTCTAAAAATTCCCCAACTTCATTTTTAAATTACCGAGTATCTGATAATAAGCTGTATCGCTTCGTAAAAAGCTTAAATCCTCTCACTAGAGAATTTGAGTGGAAGGAAGTTATACCTTCAGAGTTCAGAAACGATATTATCTCTAAAAACCATTCTGAACCTACTTCTGGTCACTTTGGAGTCTTCAAAACATTTAAACGTCTTAGTTTAAAATACTTCTGGCCTGGTATGCATCGAGATGTTACTAATTTTGTCTCGAGTTGTGATACTTGCAACGCCCACAAACATCCTAATCATACAACACTTGGAGTAATGGGTCGTCCTAAAGACTGCTCAAGACCTTTCCAAATGATTAGCATGGATCTTGTAGGACCTTTACCAACTACTAGAAACCAGAATACATTTTTATTTGTTGTAGTCTGTTGTTTCACTAAATATTGTTTATTATTTCCCATACGACGTGCTACATCTAATATAATTGCACGTATTCTAGAAGAACGTGTTTTTCTTGTGCACGGTATACCTAGCACAGTTCTTATGGATAATGGTAAACAATTTACCAGCAACATCTTACAACAGCTATATACTACATACAAAATACCTAATGTTTTGTACACACCTAAATACACTCCTCAAGTTAACTCTGTTGAACGCTACAACAAAACTATAATGACTGCAGTTTCAACCTTCATTGAAGGCGATCACAGATCGTGGGATACTAACATACCCAAAATTCAATTCGCACTTAACAGTTCTGTTAACGTTGTTACTAGCTTCACTCCCTCATTTCTAGTATTTGGTCGAGAACTAGTAAGCTGCGGTTCTCACTACGTTGAATCTGATAAAGCTACTGCTGAAGATTTAATATTTACTCCCCGCGATGAGTATGCTGAAAATTTAGGATCATTACGTAAAATATTTGATAAAGTTCAATCATCACTTATACAAGCTCATTCGCGGAACAGTACTTATTACAACTTGCGACGTAGGCACGCAGAGTTAAATCTCGGAGACATAGTCTGGAAACGCACTTACTACCAAAGTGATAAAGATAATAAATTTGCGAAAAAATTAGCACCTAAGTTCATAAAATGTCGAATTATTAATAAAAAATCACCACTAGTTTATGATCTTGAGGATTTTAACGGAAACAATTTAGGTTCTTGGCACATTAAAGACTTGAAGCTCACAAATTATCAAATATAATTAGCGTTATACCTATGTTACACAGCCCTAAAAATTTATTTATCTGCATTAAATACTAAATTAATCTAAATTTATGTACTTGAAATTAAATATGAATTTATGATACCTCTAAATTAACTAAAGATTTGCATCAATTCTACGACTATAAACTACAAAGCTACTTACTAACTAAAAACTAGTATCTTAATGACCTAAAAGTTAAGATACATTTTATCTACCAGATAGTTGGTTACTACTAAACTAACCAAATATCACAGTTAGCCAATTTTATGATGCAAATAATTATTTAACATCAAATATTCACAAATTCATTAATTTCATACTTAAATTTTTATAAAAAAATTTAACAACTACTATGTGATATGTGAGAGTATTTAAAACTATAATCTTTGAATACTCAGTATGCTAGGATGCAGCGACTTTTCTAAAAATTGCCGTTGCTATATTCTAAATGTGTGAGGAATAAGAGTAAAGTGTGAAAGTTTAATATGAGAGGAAGTATGAGAGGTATAGCATATAACTTATAGTGAAAATTGCAGATATTGAGAACGGATTTTACCTAGATAAAATCCTAATCTAAAAAAGGGGATATGTAACACTGATGTTTCATAGTGGCTTCAAATTTTAAAAAAAGTTGCAACTTAACTGTCAAGTTGCTATACAAAAAAAAAAAAAAAAACTTATTCATTACATTTTTTATTAAAAAAATAATTATCTAAAATCTAAACAAAAACTAAAAAAAACATATTTAAAAAAACTAATTACAAAATAAAAACTACATACCTAACGTTGATTACCTACTTACATTATATTATTTTTACATTAAACAAATTTATCCTAATACTACACTAAACTATTATAATTAAATATAAAACTCATAAAAATCATAAATATAAAATTAAAGTAATTATCTAAATTCAAATCATAAAATATTTTTAATAACTTCGTTGAACGGAATACATTCGCGAGCCACCTAACGTTCGGTAGAATCATCGGCACTCTGACTAACTACCTACTTTCAAAAACGTACAGTTTTAATCCTGTTAAAAATTTATTCAAATTGCTTTTTCAAGGGTTTAATAGTAAAATAAATCATCAGATCTGCTTATCTAGATCTAATCACCTATCTTAGTCATATTATATAATTAAAACTGTGTGTGCAAAAAAAGTGCAACGAATTTACCCCGACTTTGGGGTTCTTTCCTTCCCTCCTTCGTTCGTGCGTTCGATCTGTCCTTCGCACCACTGTCTGCAGTACTTGCTACCTGTACCGGCTACCGGCAACGATCCCGAGCGTCACTACGGAAGGCGTCACGGCAGCACACAAAACAGGGCAGTGGGACTAACGAACTTTTCGGAATTCTTTTCGGATACTGTGTAGTATATAAACCTTACGACCCTGCTCTCCGCGGTTTTTATTCTAATGCCTAATTGTTAATTAAATTATCTAAAATTAAAATTTAATACTGTCTTTTCGTAAATAAAAGTTTTCCTCACACTTCTTCTTTCTCTTTCTTCTTCTTTCTTTTTTTGTCGACGCGTATTTTTTCTAATTTAAAACGCGACTGCGACACCATCTACTTATTTTACCGAAAATAAATAAATGAATAAACATTCCTACTTAATTGTAACCTGTCTAGACACGATTAATTTTTAAGATTCATTATATTATCAAATACTCATAATAAGTTTATTCCGCTAAAAAAGTCTAGGTAGTAAGATACATTAATGAGTAATGTTAGTTAGGAGAGAAACAATTTGTAAATTTCATCAAGTTTGTCGAGTTCTGTATTTCTTTCTGTAACACGTGAGCTTTCATGATTTTCATTTAGGATTGTCCTAACAAATTCAATGATCGTGGTGTCACTGACGTGATGCCCTAGAGGGTGGTACTTGTGCCGCATAACGCTAAACTTTTCATTGTACTTTCTGTGTCACCAGGTATTTTTCTTTGCCTCGCTTTCAGATGCACAATTTGTTTATACAAAGCATTCTATCAAAATTAATGAAAATATTATTTTGCTATAACTCAATGCCGTGTGGTATCCGGCTGAGTAGAATAAACCACCCTCTTTCTTACAGAGAGGTCGTTAAATACGACTTATGGAAGTTGGCGTCAGGCAGGCGGCCGGTCATAAAATACGTAGCATGTAATAAATAAATATAAATGAATCATGTAATAACATGCTTATAGCATGTTGTGCCGACCCCATTTAGAATGGGATAAGGGCAGGAGGATGATGAAATCCTCAGCAGAACACACCTTATATAATTACTAACTTTTAAGATAAATGTATCAAGTAACAGCGTGTGCCGCACTTGAGAATTTATATCAGAGGGTAATAACTCCCGCTTGATATATGAACTAAATCAAATTAATAGCGGTACTTACATGGTAATTACTAAAATGGCGGGCTTTACTGAAACGTTCAGTGTTACGGTGTGCTTCAATTTAACAGAGATTATATTAGAAAGATACCTGTGCCGTAGGGAAATAGCTTGTACATATGAGAGAAAAGAAAAACTGATACCATATTTCACCAGGTCGTAAGATTCGTGAATAAAAAGCAATTTTTAATATCAAATAAAATATTCTAAGGCAACCTGCAGATATATTTATTGGTATGTTTAAGCTCAAAGTTCTTCCATGCAGTACAGGATACAGCAGCAACACTATCCAGTTTTAGCCTTCTACTGCAATTCCGTACCGCGAACCATTCGATTCAATACCGACTGGCTTCCGATCAGAATGTTGGACAATGAAACAGACGATTCAGAAGCACTTGTTTTGAAGTTTACTTGAATAAACAATAATTTGCAAAAGTAATAATAAAATTATTTTGCTGTAATCCGCGATACAGTAAATAGAAAATATATATAGTGTTAAATGTATAGTGGACTATCCGTATTTTCATAACCGAGACGTGCAGGATTCGTAAAAATACATGCACAAACCTCCACCACTTCCACCACAATACACAAGCACTACACACGTTCACTATCACAAACTCAACAATCGTTTCGCCCCGCAACCGAAGCATCATCAGGAGATAGACTCCACGACAAAATCGCTTTGTCGTGGAATGTATTATGGATCTCCGCAAAGTAAAGCCTAATTCTATAAATTTACAATAATTTGATTTAATTTCCGCAATACACCATTCGATTCAATACCAACGATTCAATATTTATTCAATACTGACTTGTTTCCGATCAGAATGTTGGACAATGAAAAAGACGATTCAGAAGGACTTGTTTTCAAGTTTAATTGAATAAACAATAATTTGATTTAATTTCCGCATTACAACATTCGATTCAATACCGACGATTCAATATTCATTCAATACCAACTGGCTTCCGATCAGAATGTTAGACAATAAAAAAGACGATTCAGAAGCACTTGTTTTTAAGTTTACTTGAATAAACAATAATTTGATTTAATTTCTGCATTACACCATTCGATTCAATATCGACGATTCAATATTTACTCAATACTGATTGGGTTCCGATCAGAATGTTGGATAATGAAAAAGACGGTTGAAAACAGGAGACGAGTATATAAGGGGAAGGTTTGAAAGTTGCGTCCATAGTAGAAAAAAAGAGAAATGGTAAATTAAGATGTTCTGGACACATAATGAGGAGGACGACAATCATGTGACCAAAGGATTGGTAAATATAAATGCTGATGGATATGAGTCTAGGGGTGTTTTTTTTATGGAATAGAAAGCAAACAAGCATGCGGTTCACCACAAGGAATCACCGCCGCCCACGACCTCGATGAGGTTGTGTGAAGTATGGCATCCATATAAAAAATAAATAAATAAAAATAACTTTATCAACAGCAACATACATTCTTCAGGAACACACATTTCTAGAAAAATAACAAAGATTATTTTAACATTTTATACACAATATAAACGTATGTTGAGAAAAAGGTCTTGGACTCAGCTATGAAGCTGTTTTTCAGTCCACGCTTTATGACTAAGACTGCTGCCAACACAAATTTTCTATTTTTCTAGCATATGTCTATAATTGTTTAATCTAAATTTATATAATAAAAATGCTATATAGCATTTTTATTATATAAATTTAGAAGTGGTGAGTAGGAGTAAATTAGTAGAAGGAGTAGTAGTTGAAGAATCATAGGAGAGAGTGAAAGAAAAAAACATGTTGTGCCGATCACACGGGATAAGGGCAGGAGAATTAATGAAATCAGTTAAGAAAAGCAAAAAACCTCACGTCTGCAAAATGTACCCTAAAATCTCCTTACCACCATAATTTACGACCTTTCACGCATTATGCCGTAACTTTAAATATTATTCCGCTATAAACCGCACAAGTTATGCCAATATCACGACAATAGTCTACAGGGGTTCCAAACCTGCGACCTTTGGCGTGATAATCCGCTCTTTAAGTCCGTATATCAGAGTTTACAAGCGTAAGGCTCAGTTATTCATAGTTGAAGTTTTGGTGATTATGTTTACGAGTTTATATTCAATATTAAATAGGATTGGGTTGATAAATTCAACTCTAGCTCTCTAGGGTTGTGTATCCTTCCGATTTTAAAATGTCCCGATTTAAAAACTAGTAAATAAATAACAATTCACCTATTGATGAATAAAGTTAAATATGCATAATATTTACATAACCTTACCATCCCCAGCCATAAAACTGTCTAGATTTCACAATACTTGTAGTATATCTAACAAGTTAGAAAATAATATCAGTAAAATAGTCATCAAGTATAATCTTTTCATTAAGATGAAAAATTAAATAAAATTTAAGTCATTAGTGTAAAAAACTATTATATTATTTTTTAATTTATTTAACAATCTTACAATTTAAAAAGTAACGTTAATTATATACCTTTGTCCTTAGTGGTATGTCGTCAATAATACAGCATAATATATACTGCAATTAAACGGTTATACGTATTTTTGTTTTTTAAATTTCTGTGCAAGTTAACACAACATTATGATTTCCCTCACAAACTAGAGGTTTCCAGTTCAGTTAAATAAATTTGTTCCTTATACTCTCAGAATCGCATTGTACAAATTTATAAGCTAACCCGAATTAAACTAATTTTAAATGGCGTACATATTTCCATTTTCAGCCTATATTTATGTTGATTTAAAATTGTGTCAAGACTTTTGGTCGCTTCAGTCTTTTGATAAATTTAAATGTGATATAAATATAATCAGGTCAAAGATGTTTACGCTCTAATTTATAACAAGTTGAATTGAAACATCAGTCGCAAAAAATATATACAGGATATCGGGGCGATATAACTCTTATTTGGTCGTTTTAAAGATCGTTGAAGCTGTCAGACTCCGAGATTAATCATGATTCAATTAACATAGGAATTATTCAAAATATTCTTTATTTAATAAAATTTGTAAATAAGAGCAAGAAACTTGGCAGAGCATTTTTTTTAATGATTGTTATAAATATTTACATTTCATTGCTATCGCATAAGGTCGAAGATAAACTATATCCACGCATTCTCTTCATCTTTGCAATCTTCAAGAGTATTCAGCTTTCTGTAATAGCCTCTTTTTTATAGTTTTTAAACTGCTGTAATGGCAAAGCTAAAATTCATAGTAGAATTTTATTATGGAATCTTATACCTAGTCCAACAATCGACTCACGTACTTCTGTAAAGAGCATACAGGAGCCGCAAGCTTACGAGTATGTCGCTTCCTACTAAGATTTAATTTAGCTAATTAATGGGCATGTTCCGAATCTAGCTCATTGCCAGGGATCTACCTGAAACGAAGCCATGTATATTGTTGTATGCAATTCAGCATTTTTTTATTGTATATGATTAAAAAAAATACTAGCATACGTAGCATCCTACGATTGCATAGCGAGAGATAGAATTTAGAGTTAATTTATTTCTTCTTAGTTTCTTATATGCGTAGGTTTGAAATATTCTTTTCCACCTGTAGTATTTGTATTGTGTATAGTTATAGTTGTACTATACACTGTCTCGAGCTCACGGTGTGGGGGAGCACGTGGGGGGATTACCGCGCGATCCAGGGGCGAGAGCGGATGCGCCGCCTGCTTACATCGTAAGTTACCGAGCCAGTGCATCGTGGGTATAGAAACACCACACCACCATATTGTTTTTAAGTAAAAAAAACCATGGCTAAATAGCTAAGGCTTAATTTTTTAATTGAATTAATTAAAAATTACACTATGTATATAAGTATATACATAGTATAATAATAATATGTATGTATATAATTTTTTCGTTTAAAGGGGTTGTCTGGAAAAATCACTGATCAGTGATGACACCGTCCTTTACACGCTTTCTTTACCTTATTATTAATTATATTTTCTGTTAATTGTTTATTATTATTATTTTTAGTATTATATCTAATAAAGATATGTCTGTTTATCTAAAAATGTAGTAAACACATAATTCCTTTGTTTAATACATATACGGATTCTAAAATCGGGACGTCGTATCGTAGACTTTTTGCCAGCCCTAGTATTGTAATAGGGATCGCGAAATATTAATATATAATAACTTCTAACTTCAAGGGATTCAGTTGGTTAGACCGTCTTTATAGTTGGGTCTGGTTGACTTTGTACCACTGTTTATAGTTTCGACTTGGATTTAAATGTCAGTACCTTAGTAACGTTATTAAACAATTAACGTTAAATATATATTGCAATGTTAAATACTCATCTTTCTTATATATATTTAACTGGCCCGTTGGCGCTGTGGGTACTGACCCTGCCTTCAGCTCCGCGGGTCGCGGGTTCGGTTCCCGCCGAGGGCCAACAAATTGTTGGTTCTTCGAGCCTGGGTGTGTATTTGTATTTAGTATGTATTTAAACTTATATATGTATTATAACTACCAGTTTTCCGTCACCCGTAACACAAGCATTTAGTTACGAATAATTTATGCATTATTTTTTAATTTTATAAAAATAAATAAATAATGTTATAATTTCCTATGACCCTATTTCAGCTTGAAGCTCTCACATTTCGGAACATATCATCACATCTTGAATTCGAATATCGCAGTCGCTAAACGACAATTTGACTCTCTGAGCACCGCATATGATCTCGTAAAAGCAAATGTTCCTCTTAACAACGCTTGATACGTGAATGAAGCATCTTAATAACTATATTTTGTACAAACCGTACATAACTTTGTATTGCCTCAACCTAAACGTTGAAATATCTTCATCATCATTCTCCTGCCCTTATCTCTAAGTGGGATCGGCAGAACATATTACAAAGATGTTGTCACATGATTTGGCTACGTATTTTACGATCGGCCGCCTGCCTGACGTCAACTTACCTTAGCCGCCCTTTACGACACCTTGGTAGGAAATGAGGGTGGTCTTTTCTATGCAGCCGGATACCACACTGCACATATCTTAGTCGCCTTTTAGGACACCTTGGTAAGAAATGAGGTTGGTCTATTCTACTCAGCTGGATATTACACGGCGGTGGTTAGTATA
Source organism: Morpho deidamia (assembly GCA_947086505.1). Lineage (NCBI taxonomy): Eukaryota > Metazoa > Arthropoda > Insecta > Lepidoptera > Nymphalidae > Morpho > Morpho deidamia. Next base: position 11,317,773 of record CAMTZC010000009.1, read on the forward strand.
TACATATACAATTTTAAATACATTCTCAAATAGATATACATACCCAGACTAAGACCAAAACAATTGTGTTTAGATAATGTTGGTTCCCGGAGGAAATCGAACCCGCGACCAGCGCCAGGCCAGTCAAAAGATTTTGAATCTTTGTTGTTACTTTGCGATAATCCCAAGTTTTGAGAGAGATTATTTGAAAATGTGTTTATAGCGAAACTTCTGACTCCGCGAGCGCATAACGACTCCTGAACTCTCTAAATACTGCATATTATGACCACTTATAAGCAGATGGTTCAGAAGCGATAACACATTACTAGCAGACGTTCACGGCTTCGCCTGAATATAAGCCAAAGTAAAATATTCAGCTTTTTTGTAGCAGATCCAGTTGATAGTATTTATTTCACTAATAAATAATAAATAAATATATAACACTTACACACAAGGTCGTCCGACCCTAAAGTAAGTAACTTAATACTTGTGTTATAGGTGACGGACAACTGGTAGATATACTACATATATAGTTTGAAATACATACTTAAATACAAATATACACCCAGGCTCGAAGGTTAAATTGAAATTAAACCTCCCGGATCGATCTGATTTTTGTGACAGAGGTATTTGCAGGGTTTGTGAGTGATCGAAGGTACTGTTTATTCCAGGTATATAATCCATAATATACTCCAGAAGTCCCGAGTAAAAGCTAATTAATAATATTTGTGTCGGTGGTGAAAAAATCAATCTTCATCAAAACAAACAAAACAAATCAACTTAAACAAAATAAAAACATTTAGAATTGACTGGTTGGTTAATATAGAAGCATCCTCTCTTCTAGCTGTAGGAAAGCGACAATATAACGGCCAACGTCACATTCGTTTCATTTCGGCTGTACGGAAGCATCAACGCATGGCTTTGGCTGATAGTTGTGGCCCTCAACTGTCTGATTACTCAACTTGGCGGGCACAACAAGTGTGGTCATCATCTTCCTGCCCTTATCCCACTCTAAGTGGGGTCGGCACAACATGTTACGAACACATTGACGCATGATTTGGCTAGGTATTTTACGACCGGCCGCCTGCCTGACGTCAACTTATCTTAGTCGCCTCTTACGACACCTCGGTAAGTAATGAGGGTGGTCTATTCTACTCAGCCGGATAGCACACGGCAGAACCTTATCAAGTGTGGTGACGTCCTGCATGTGTAAGGTATGTGAATGTTGCCTACTTCATACACTTTGCACTACATAGATTGTCTTAAGAAACGCGGATTATAGCAAAATAATTCTATTATAGCTTTTGTACTATGGAATCCCGCAAAGTATCGCCTGCTTATATAAATCACATAAATTTAGATGTGAACATCTCTTTTTTTCTCATAAGTGTGGGAACGCGTCTATCAAACGAGATGGTCCAAAGAGCCTCTCGTCATCTTGGACTCTCTAACTTATTTGTTACGTTAATTTAAGATACCTATAGAATTCCAGCGACCAGTTCCCAAACTCTTTATTTAATTGCCGTTCTTTAGTACATTTTTTTTCGAACTGACTGTATGCCTTTAGCCCTAACCCGTAGTTCGCAAGGGAGGATTTTTATCGTGCGTTAAAATTACGGCGATTTGAATCAAATGGGTATTCAGGTATCTGTTCAGACGACAGCGTATTTTAATCGCGACGTATTTTATCGTGCAGTTATGTACATATATAAGCTGAATATACCATACGAAACTTCTTATAAAGCGTATTCCGGAATTTTAACGCGACGTATTTCTTACGCTCGTCCCTACGAGGCGTAACGGTTTTTACAGGCTCACCGGGCGGGAAGGGCGAGCGCAGAGCATCGTCGAGATTGCGAAATGCAGAGAGTAGAGAATAGAGCGCAGAAGCTTTAATAATTACTAGTTAACTTTTTATTGCAGATAAAATGCTAATAGACATTTATCAAAATCCAAACCGTCACATACATTGAATCAATACGAAATTGGTTAGAAACTTCGGAAACTTAAGACTAGGGTGTCAATACCATACGGTTTAGAAGTTTGGTGAGTGGCGAAATCAAATATGGAATCTGAGTTGTCGAACTAAACAATAAGAGATAGGAGTTTGTAGTTCTCAAGTTATTTTAATGGCACAAACACTTGTCAAAGACACCGAAGTTGAAGTATGTTAAACAATAATACTTATTTAATTTTAACATTCAAACTATAAATCAAATCATGTTTATTTCCAAAAAGGAATAAGGCCTTTCCCCAGCATTGAAATACTAAGAGGCCTATAAAATCAATAGGTTGCTTTCATTATCAGTATAAAAGTACTATCATTTATATGTTAAAATACAATATTCATTTATTGCGTTCATCATCATTCTACTGCCCTTATCCCACTTGAGAGTGGGGTCGGCACAACACGTTACAAAGATGTTGTCACATGATTTGACTGCGTTTATTACGACCGGCCGCCTGTCTGACGTCAACTTACCTTGGTCGCTTTTTACGACCCCTCGGTAAGAAATGAGGGTGGTCTATTATACTCAGCCGGATACCACACGGCGGAATATTCATTTATTGCGCTATTTTCCATAAAATATGTAAGACTCTCGCCGAGCGATAGAAAGAGAGATGAATCCCTCCCTCCCTCCGCCTTATGAATTTTCGATCAGGGCACTCGTGTTTAACATTTTTTTACCCATCACAAAAAGTGCACAACACTTCTAATTGAAGTGAAATTAAATAAAAATAATGTAATTACCCTCCTAATTTTTTTAAACTTAAAGCATCGATGGTTTAACAACAAACCCGCCGTGTGGTATCCGGCTGAGTAGAATAGACCACCCTCATGTCTTACCGAGGGGTCGTAAAATACGACTAAGGTAAATTGACGCCAGGCAGGCGGCCGGACGTTAAATACGTATCTCAATCATATGGCATGTTTGTAACATGTTGCGCCGACCCCACTTAGAGTGCGATAAGGGCAGGATGATGTGATCTTTTAACAACAAACCTTAGACGCCAAGACTCTCCAAACTCAAAATACACTACAATTTTTCTGTCGATTTACAAAATAGAGCCTTACGCCGGGTAATTTAAATAAAATGACTTACTTAAAAAAATATATTGATAAAACTTTTTCCTAAACTTAAAGTATCAATTTAATAATAACAATAAACCACTCACGGAAGAGGTATCCGGTTCGATTCTCACTGGCAGTTGACGCTGACCTTGTAACCGTTTTCGCTTTCTTGCGACCTCGATCTTACACTTTCGCTCTTTTGACCTTATTAATGGACCTTGGCGATTGGTATTTATACCGCACGCACAACATCACAAATCTTATTACATGCAAAAGTAATGAAAATATTATTTTGCTATAATCTGCGATAAAAGGAAACATATATGATTGAATGTATATTGCCCGTTTTCATACCTTATACATGCAGATTTGTAAAAACAAAATTACGCTTTCCATTTAGCAATATTCGCCGTGTGCTATCCCGCAGAATAGAATAGACCATTCTCCTTTTTTACCGAGGTGTCATAAGAGACGACTAAGGTATGTGCCGTGTGGTATCCGGCTGCATGGAATATACCACCCTCCTTTCTTACCGAGGTGTCGTAATTTTTAATGGTTTTGATAAATATCATTGAGATATATGAAAAAAAAATTTATATTCTTTACATATATTTATTTATTCCAATCATAATATTTTTATACTATTTTTTATAATATTTTATATACTTATAAATGTCCACGGCACAGGTTTTACCTTAGTGTGGATTAATAATAATTAAATCATTTTTTTCTCTATTATGTATTTAGTATAGTCTTGTTTGTTAAAATTTTGTATTTCTCATCATCATCATTCTCCTGCCCTTATCCCACTCTAAGTGAGGTCGGCACAACATGTTAAAAACATGTTGTCGCATGATTTGGCTACGTATTTTACGACCGGCCGCCTGCCTGACGTCAACTTACCTGACGTCGTATTTTAAGACCCCTCGGTAAGATAGAGAGTGGTCTATTCTACTCAGCCGGATACCACACGGTATAAAATTTCGTATTTCTATGTATAAATAAATAAATTAATAAACAAATATGTGGTGTTACCCGTGCTAAGGCAGGTAAGGTCGGTTAGTATGTAGTAAATTCGACCATGTTGTCGTATCGACCTTAAATCTGATGCCTTTAAATCGTCGGTTTTGTAACTTGATTGTGTATTGTAAAGTAATGGTAGCGGGTCAAGATCACTGTATTCGTTTTGCAATGACCAAAATATTATCTTTGCTTTGTAAAAATGTAAATTGAATACCGAATATTTATCGAATATCAGTCTTATCAGTACTTCTTTCTTTCTTTACTTATTATAAACTAGCTGTGCCAACAACGGCTTCGCCCGCGTGGAATTCGGTGATTTAAGAAACTTCTCCCGAAGTTTGGAATTTTGAACATAAAAGTAGTTATTGTAAGTTAACCGTGAGAGATAGAGAGATGCTATTGTGGACTTTTTTATAGTATTTTTATATACTTACAATTCTCTAGTACATTACTTTAACGTATCTCTGCTGGTTTACGCAGCGCACGCGATTAAAGCTCCCAGCAAGCAAGTTTGTTAACAACTGCGCGATCTCTTCAACATGATACCGATATGTACTATTTACCTAAACCATCCGGAAGTATTGGACTATCTTTTGGTGAAAACCGTACAAAAACCCGTTCAGTAGATTTTGAGAAAATCGATTACATACAGATAGATAGCTTTTTGTGACGTTGTTTTATAATTAGTATAGATATAAAACAACGTCGCTAAAAGCCATCTCAGGAAAAATTTTGTAACACACTGATATGCCCGTGTGAGTGAGCACAGTCAGTCAGGGCAGTCTTTAACTAAAATAATGCTATCGTAATGCTTTTTTATTCTAATACTAGAATAACGTGCGGCTTCGCCCGCGTGAAATTCACTGTTAACCATGTTATAGTCGCTCGAGTCTCGGCATGAGACTGGCTCCCTGATCCCGACACCGCTTTTTATTTCCCTCTCTAAACTATAACGACACCGGTTTGTTACTACCACCACTAAAAATTGTTATAAAACGACCTCTTCAACTCAATTTTCACGAAACGGTTATTTGCTATTAACCTAAACCTATCGGAGGAATTGCACTACCTTTTAGTAAAAACCGTACCAAAATCCGTTCAATAGATTTTAAGAAAATCGATTACATACAGACAGACAGCTTTGAAGACTTTATTTTATAATAAGTAAAGATATCATATAGATTATCTTACAGCATAACAGTTCGTTTGCTGAAGACAATCAAAAGTAGCTGGAGTTAAAAGCAAACATCAAACGAAACGGGCTCTTTTTCAGTTTTTTTTGTTTTAATTACAATACAACAATTGTCCCAAAAACTTGGCCATCATTCACTGGAACTATCTCGTTGAAACTCACAGAGAGATGAAACAAAAACAATGGGACAGAAACAATCGGCTTGATTGATTATGACGGAACGACGAAGCGCTGACTTTGTTTTTGGGATTGTTTACTTTGTTAAATACATTTGGAGACGAATATTTTTAATGGCGATCATTAAAACAGAGTTAACATAATCCATACTGATATAAATTTATACGAGCACGCCGTGTGGTATCCGGCAGAATAGAATAGACCACCCTCCTTTCTTATCGAGGTGTCGTAAGAGACGACTAAGGTAAGTGCCGTGTGGTACCCGGCTGCATTGAATAGACCACCCTCATTTCTTACCGAGGAGTCTTAAGAGGCGACTAAGGTAAGTAGACGTCAGGCAGGCGGCCGGTCGTAAAATAGGTAGCCAAATCATTTGACAACATGTTTGTAACATGTTGTGCCGATCCCACTTAGAGTGGGATAAGGGCAGGAGAATGATGAATATTAATTTATATAAGCAGGCGTTACTTTGCGGAATTCCATAGTACAGAAGTTGTGATAGAACTATTTTCCTATAATCCGCGTTGTTTACCGCCGTGTTGTATCCGGCTGGGTAGAATAGACCACCCTCATTTCTTACCGAGGTGTCGTAAAAGGCACCTAAGGTAAGTTTACCCCACCGTGTGATATCCGGTTGAGTAGAATAGACCACCCTCTTTCTTACCGAGGAGGCCTAAAATACGACTAAGGTAAGTTGACGTTAGACAGGCGGCCGGTTGTAAAATATGTAGCCAAATCATGTATGAACAGGTTTATAACATGTTGTGCCGACTCCACTTAAAGTGGGATAAGGACAGGAAGATGATGATAGGCGTTTCTTTGTGGAATTCCATAGTACAGAATTTATGATAGAATTATTGTCCTATAATCCGCGTTGTTTAACCGGGCTATCATATAGGTTCTAAATTCCCATTTTTCCTTTGGGAAAAGGTAGAAACTTTCTTCTTTACATTTACACAATCAAATGTATTTTAACTGTTAACTCTAAGCGAATGGAATAGCAGATACAAACAATATATATAAAATATTTTTTGTAAAGATAAGCCGTGTGGTATCCGGCAGAATAGAATAGACCACCCTCTTTTTTTACCGAGGTGTCGTAAGAGGCGACTAAGGTAAACGCCGTGTGGTATCCGGCTGCATAGAATAGACCACCCTCATTTCTTACCGAGGTGTCGTAAAAGGCAACTAAGGTAAGTTGACGTCAGGCAGGCGGCCGGTCGTAAAATACGTAGCCAAATCATATGACAGCATGTTTGCAACATGTTGTGCCGACCCCACTTAGAGTGGGATAAGGGTAGGTGAATGAAGATTTTTGTAAAGATATTTACAATACATAAAAAATATTTTATTCAAGTATAAAATTATCCTATACGACGTTTATTGAACATATACTACATAATTGAGGGTATTTTGCCATTTAAATTATTAACATATTATCTATTTCACTTCTTATCATCTTCCTTCTGTTACTCAATGGTTGACTGGAAGTAGAGTTATCTAAAAGGGATCTTCCTTTTAGATAACTCTACTTTTGTACATGTGCTACTAAAATCTTAAAATTTATTTTTAAAACGCACCTTTGCTTTTAGTGACGAATGCAAATTCAAAATACCTTATACCAAGTATGTTAATAATATACGTAAACTAGATATCAAAATCACGCTGAAATGTATAAATAAAATCCAACAAAACATTCAATGAAATATATCTTTTACACACAAACAAATCATGCAAAATAAATAGTAACTAGTAATAGTATTGAAAAAGTTGAGCGCTTCGAATGCTTATGAAGTAGCCAAGCAATTGCTTTGTTTTGGAGATTTTACAGTTTGTTAAACAAATTCCGAATAAAAACCCCTTGAGTTTAAAGTGTTGATTGAAAATAAAAATAGAAATAGTGCGCGATTTCTGAAATAAAAAGCGAATATTGTATACAATACCTACTATGGTAATCTATATTGCCTTTGGGGTTTGATTTTTCAGAATATTTTTTATCTATGCCGTGTGGTATCCGGCGTAGATGAAAAATATTCTGATAAATCAGACCGTAGAAAAGACTACCCACATTTCTTACCGAGGTGTCGTAAAAGGCGACTAAGGTAAGTTGATCCATGTGGTATCCGGTTGAGTAGAATAGGACCACCCTCTTTCTTACCGAGGGGTCGTAAAATACGACTAAGGTAAGTTTACATCAAACATTGACAACATGTTTGAACATGTGCCGACCCCACTTAGAGTGGGATAAGGGCAGGAGGACGATGAGAATATTTTTCATCTATGTATGTATTTTTGTTTTGCGCTCATTTTTGTGTCAATAGGCTTTATTAAAAGTTGTTATTTAACTTGTCTTGTATGTATAAGGTGGATTCTGGTGGAGTAACTTAATAAGCTAAACACGAAAGACAATAATTTTTACACACGCGTTGGCACACACACACAGTTTATGATAAGCCAGATGAAGGAAGTCCTCAACGGTTAACAATTTTTTTAAAGTTAAAAGCTTTTTTAACTTACTTGTCAAACGGTAAGTTTCTAAACGTGAATTAATTCACTATAAAAGCATTTTATTCATTAAGAAATGTAGTATTTTTTTCAGGAGCAGTAACTTATTTTAATCTTTAATATTTTTATCATATCTAATATTTTCTTCCACTTTTATTGGTTGTTTGCTGCAACATTATTGATGATAGTTCATTAGAATTGAAGCTTATTTATCGGACTAACATATAAGATAAAAAATGCCCTTTTTGACCCATTTTTTGCCATTTTTCGGGAATAGGGGAAAAGAAAATCTCGTCGGCTTTACGTTTTAACGTTTTAATTTATTGCAACTAGTATTAAATAAATAAATGTTTCTTAAAAAACATTTTTTCGAAACCAAAAATCTCATGTATCTACACATTTATTAAGATTCTTTACTTAAATCTATATTTTTTTTCGGAACTTGAACAATGGCGCCAATGTTTGCGGAGTGAATTATTTGTTCACAGACGAATTGCCAGCTAGGGTCCTTCAATGATTCCCGAGGACCTTTCATTTAATTGAATCCTGAGCTCTAAATCTATAGAAATTATTAGGAAAAAGCCTGGATTTGCAGAGATTTCTTATTCCTTAGTAACATTATATATTCTTAAGACAATTTCGAACATATGGAAATAAATTTGCTGAAGTTAATCTTACGTCCAGAATATCCTTGTCAAAATACTTATTATATACTTTGAGTGTGCTGTTTTTGGTCTTCTTTTAAGTTCAAAAGACCATAAATTGCCTTTCACATACAAATAAAATCTACATACCATTTTATTGCTGGGTACAGAACCTCATATAGAAAGAAAGGATAATATAGGAGATGTACTGTGAAATGAAGAAAACAAATAAATATTATTAAAAATAAAAATATTACTTATAAGTACTATATTGTTAGGTACAGGAGTTCGTGGATTTGGATGAAAATACCTGGTGACTCGTTAAAACACTTTTTTCAGCTTTTCACTACAAAATAAACACTTACACTACTATGCAGTCCGCTGCCCAATAAGAAAGCCGAGATCACTATTATTTAACTTTTATTTTCGCTTGTTTATTCGCTCTTGATCGCTATTCGCAAACTGAACATCGAACCGCACGATACGTCCGCTTATACATCTAACGAATCGATGACGATAATGTTCGCGAACGTTCGCAAGTCCTAGTGGAGATAACGGACACGATTCGTAAACAAAGTGAATGTTCAGAGAATTAGCATCAAGCTTATTTGGACTCTATGAAATATGAATTATAAACTCTTTTCGTATGTTCGTAACAATATTTAAAAAATTATAATAATAATCACTTAATCCACTTTATTGAACCCATAAATCTCTGGTAACAGCTCGCACATTCTCACCGTTCAGCTATCACGATTCTCGTACGGCATAATATTCCAGGTGGCAATGGCCTTGCCATCAGCTTTGCGGGTCGGGGGTTTGATTCCACCGAGACCCTAATTGTCTAAAAATAATTTGTTTGTTCCTCGAGTCTGGGTATATTTATGTATTAAAGTATTTGTTTCAAATTATATGTATATATCTACCAGTTGTCTGTCAGCTATGACGTTATTATTAAGTTGCTTTGGGGACGGACGACCGTGTGTGTAATCGTTCCATATTTATTTGATTAAAGAAAGAATCTTTATTTAACCATAGCAATAAATATTTTTCTCCATTAAATACCCATTACTCAGACACCGTTAACATCGCACCCCAAGTGCCAGATCCGATAATATTTTTGCTTAGTCTTTTACACCCTCCATTTGAGGGCCCTCTAGAGAGTTTTCATTTGAAACCTTTGTTTACAATTGAATTTCGGTGTACGCAGATTTATTATGCTGATTAACTTTTTGCTTTACGAAACGAATTAAATATTTCTCTGTAATTCAATTTAAATATAAATAATATAGATTTAAATCCATATATAAAATTGCTAGTGATTTCGTCCATGAGTTTACGAGACATTACTGAGATGAAGAAAACTTTTGACATAAAAAGTAATGCAAGCACTATAACAGAACTACCTTGCTATAATCCGCACGGGTTAAGCGAATGCATGCAAAGCTAATGTGCATGAAGCAGGGAAAATTTACGCACCTTACACATGCCGGACAAGGCACCACACGCACCCCAAGGCGCCTCCACCAGCAACGATGCACACAAGCAGCACACAGAACCACCACCACAATCTCGACGATCGTTTCGCTCCGAAGCCGAAGCAAGGTAGTTCTGTTATAATGCTTGTAATATGGAATTCCGCAAAGTAACGCCTGCTTCTATAAATCATATAAAAAGTAATGATAGAATTATTTTGATACTATCCGCAAATATAGAAAAATAATTCTACCATTAATTAAAGTAACCTTTCCGGAGAGAAGAGTTGGATTTCCACACCACGCTGTTCTAATGCAGATTGGTAGATTACACATATCCCCAGAATTTTGCAGAGCTATGCTTGTTTCCTTACGATATTTTCCTTCATTGAAAAGCGTTTGATAAATTGCAAATATCAATAAGACACATAAGTTATTCTCTTGACCTCGCACGGTATCACAGCTTAATAACTTATTTACGTGTTATTTCTTTAATTGCTTATATAATTTTAAGTTAAAATACTCGACTATTCACTATTCAAACAGCGTCTGATACTTTAAATGTTTTGCAGAGAAAACTGAAGCTAAAGAAATAAGCGTATTTCTTTTCATTAGCGTTTCCTGCTGAATGTAGCTTCGGTGACAGATCTTTCAGTTGAAGGGTGGGTGCCCACGAGCGCGAATAATCAGGGACTTTTTACAAGTTCTCTGAGACGTACTATACGTCTAAAAGAACTTGAAAAAAAATATATTTACTATTATCTGTTTATTATTCCAGCCATTTTTTATCCCGTTCGAAAGGACCCACGGAATAAATTTTACTTTACAGTCGTATTAGAGTCATAATCGAGAATCTTCGGCTTAAATATTTTGTAGCAACTCATGTAAAAGAAAAATTCCAAATAAATGTCACACCATTCAGTGACTTGTTGCAACGACGAAAATTTTGACTCGCTATAGTAATTGGGCAAACTGTCCATGAAAAATTAATCGGGCTAAAAATCATAAAATTATCAAATGAACTCGTCTACTTCACTTTACACTCTACATGATAGCCCGTATTTCCAGCAATTTACAGTAGAATATTTTGTCAAGGTTTATCGGTTCTTGACAAAAATGTATCCTTTTTCTGTTACTTTTATCTTAAAGTTATTAAGATTTAGGTTATTAAAGAGTTTATGCAATTGCATGTACAAATACTGAATTAAAATTTGCAGATAATAGCAACATAAATATTACTTTAGATTACATTACATTTTGATATTACATGACATTTATTCACCTTTAAGTTGAACATCTGCTTACTAAAAATAAGAAAAGAAATTAAAATTAGAAATAACATAAAATAAATTTTGGGTAAAATTAAATTAAACTCAGCAAAAATATAAAAATATTAAAAATATTTTATTATTAATTACATTTATTTCAAATCAAACTTATAATGAACATCTTATTTGACAATGTCCTCGGAAATACTTATTGCATGGTGTCACGTTAGCCTTATATATATTTTCTTCTATTTTTTGCTCATTTGCGAATAACTTTACTTATGTTTTTTGCTTAACCATGTTTGTGTTTCGATTATATTTATTCAGATTCATTATGGAATCGGAAAATTGTAACTATCTATACTAATATTATAAAGAGGAAAGATTTGTATGTTTGTTTGTTTGTATGTATGTATGTTTGTTACGTTTTCACGCAAAAACTACTGGACCGATTTCAAAAATTCTTTCACCATTGGAAAACTGCTTCTTCACTGAGCAACATAGGCTATATGTCATTTACCAACTAAAATTGTAATAAGGTGTGAATATTTGGTCGTAAAAATGTATCATCGAGTGCGCTGCGGAAACTATTGATAATAGAACAAAAAAATGTTCTGCAGTATTATAGAACGCATTAATATCCACAAAAAAGTCCGCGATACCATATGTCTATTATAGTTATGCCAATATAACTACTTTTTATGTTGTAAAAGTTGATAAAATTGCCGACAATAATCAAACCATTTTATTCATATGTCTGTATTAATCCTTATCCCATTAAATGATATTTTATTAACAACTGTTTCAATACCAGTAAAATACTATTTAAATTATTAAAATCCGACATCCCAATCAAAAGATATTACGAATTTAAGATGTAAATCGAAAGCAAATAATGCCATAACAAATTCATTGTAGCGACCGTTATAGCAGGGCCTGCATTTGGTGAGTTAGCTCTTATTCCAAGAATACTAATGATACCCATTTTTTATAATAAATTAATCTACATAATAAATCTATAGTCCGACTTCGTAGACTTTCCACTACCACGAGATTTGTATGGACGCGGGTGAAACCGCGGGGCTTTGCTAGTTATATTATATTTACAGTTACAATTATTACAGTTAAAACTATATTAAAACGGAAAAAAATTGTTATGTTGTTCACTTTCCAATGCCTAGATTTATTATTTTACCATTTATATTCATTTATTAATGAATCAAATATGTAGTTAGATTTAGCAGACTATAAAACTTCGGTGGGTAAAATTCGATAATTTCTGTAAATTCGAGGTTCGACCTCACCCGAATTTCTATAAGAAAGTTTTAACTATCACTTGCCGCTTTTTTCCACCTCAAAATCCTTTTTGAAGTTGTAATATGGAAAAGAAAATTCTTATATTTCGGAAAAAGTTCAATAAATCTCTCAAAGTGCTTTGGAAACACGGAGTCGAAAAAAGCGGCCATGTTTTCGCGCTTGCACCTGGAAAAATCCGGCTCGAACCGGTTGGAAATAGTTGCTAACACCGGATTATTGACTCAAGCGAGGATTTTCTACCACACTTTTTTGATTCACGTAAGCACTTATTATTTAAGAGTCGTTTGCAAAAAAGAACATTTACGACACTTAGTTATTTAATTCTGCTTTTACGTACTACCTCGTGACTCTACGGATACGGTAAAAACCCTAAAGGCAGAAACAGGTACTCTAGCGGCTAGGTCAGATTGAACAACAGAATTCGTTTTATATTATATATGTTTTTATATATGCAGAATCTACAAATACATATCTCAGTGTACCCTTTGATCACACTTTTTATGTCGAAGAGATCACTGTGTCTAGTAGGTTGTATTGTCGTACGATCTTAATGTCGTTTACAAAAGTTTTTTAATCATACATGTAACATAGTTAATGTGTAAACACCGGCTATACTCACGTCTAATTTTATCGGGTTAACTGACTCAGTTCCCGGAATGACGTCGTGTTCAAAAAACTTAAGATTAAGTGCCCCGGATGGGCTCGAAACTGGTCGGGCTAACCCGATAAAATTTGACGTGCGTATAGACGGTGTCTACACATTAACTATCAATATTTCTCACGATAGTTTAAATCATACATGTAACATTTTGAATACGAATTTTTGAATTTTGAATTAATCTAGTTTCATTTATATTTTACATAATTATAATAAATGTATTTCTGCATAATAGTTATTTGTTTAAGACACTGATATACGTAGATTTAGATATATTTTAAAAACTTTAAAAACAATTATATCTTCCTGCCATATATCCATTAGACAAGCAATCGGACTTAAACGAGAACCAACTTAAATCAACAAATGGAACCAGTTTTTATTTTCGTTCGTATTTACGCGAATCAAGAATAAATATAAAGAATAAAACTCCCCGATTTTAGCAGAATGATTAAAAAGGCCAAACAAAATCCTCTGAATCTATTCCGAGGTTTTGGATTGGAAACAATAAACAATTTATGTTCTTTACACAAAGCCTTTGTTGAAACGTGAAAATCTTTTCGACATATTGAGTGTTCGAAACGAATGCTTTGAGTTTTTAAATTAGATTTGTAGTTCATTTATGTACAGTTAATCTCATATATTTTTAGAGGAAATCTTTGGGTGAGTTTGTACGCAAAGAATTCGTTCATCATCATCATTTTTCCTACCCTTTTCTCACTCTGCGTGGTCGGCACAATATGTTTTTATCTTCCGTTTTCTTCTATCGCTTGTTAGATGTTAACAGATTTAATTGATTATAATAGATTTATAATTAAATATAATAAAATAAACCTACCTATATTATATGTTTATTAATCTATAAACAAGTACGATTTTAAAATGTATTTAAACGTTATGATTTGAACAAATGGGCTGATTCGTACAAACAGGTGGTTTGTACGTCACAGCTGTTTAGAACGTGAATCATACTTGTTTGTCGTCGCCTATAAAAACGGGTGTTCCAACTTAATCGGGTTGATTTTGGCTCGGGACGTTGACTGGTGCGGAGCTCTCGGCGACATATTAAGATAAGTACTTTTGTATGTTACTTTACTGAAAATGTACATAATTATATATCTGTTGTATATATACAACAACAATATTATAATATTGTGGTATTGTATATCAATGCTTACAGTAACATATTTATATTGCGTTATGTAATCCTTTAAAACGATTATTTATTTTTTATTTATTTATCTTTATTGTATAAACAAAAGGCGGACTTATCCCTAAAAGGGATCTCTACCAGCCAACCTATGAGTAACAGAAAGAAAATGAAAAGAAAAAAAAAAATTGATGATGGAAAAAAAGGAAGGAAGAAAAATAAAAATAACGAAACACTATACATAGATTAAAGTTGAAAAATAAATGAATAAAATAATAGATAATAGTGATTATTTGAATTCATTAAAATGTAATTTAATATTGATAATAAGCTAAATTTAATTTAACTGACTTGAGACAAATATTTTTTAGTCTGTGACTTAAATGCTGATAGGGAAGGAGATTTGCGGATTGATACAGGTAAATCATTTCACAGCTTTACACCTTGAAAGCTAAATGATCTCGAGTAAGTCAGTGAGGAGCATTTAGGGAAGGCAAGATCTAATGTATTTAAAGATCTTAGCCGGCCACATACAACATCCGACAAGAAGTTGAAACGTTCTTTAAGATATATTGGAATTAAAGGATTAAAGAGTACTTTATAAAGAAGTGATAGAAAAACGATAAAAGAGTAACCCTGGAGTTTCTTGCCCTTCTTCTCCATGCGAGGCTACACATTTGGAACGGGCATTAGCTTTATGAAATAATATGAAATAAATCATGATTCCTAAACAAAAGTATTTTCATTTCACTATTATGAGGAGTTTAATAATACACTAGAATCACAGAGCTATACATTGATATTGATGTTGCAATTATAATCCATGTCAATTTTAACACACATCAACTCTAGCGCTACTCCTTTTATATGCATATTATTCTTCATACCACCCCCGTCCATCTTTTTTTCACCCTTCCTCAAGCCATATGTTCATCCATATTAATTTTTCATACTCTTAGCCATATGATTTTTGACTCTCGTCATTTTACATTACATGTCTTTACCATCCCAATCTTGCACCTCTCATCTTTTCTATATAATGGGCATAACTTTCATACTTCCATTTATATACTTATTTCATATTTTATCAAATCTTGTCACACCACACATGTGCCTTAACATTTTTATCTCTAGTCATAATCTCTTTCCATTCTTTCTCCAATGGACGCAACATTCAGACTTCCTAATTTCTACAACATATCTGTTTAAAATAAAATTCCAATATGCCTAGATAATAAGACATTTGACTGTTTACAGTCAAAAGAAAATGTTGAATCGTATTTACTAGATTTTTTTTACCAAAGACACAATTTCTTTAAAGGTCCTATTTCCTCAGTGACAATCGACAAAAGGAGTTAAGCTTAATTCCTTTGTGCAACTTGCAAAGGAAAAAACATCGCGACCATTTGACAACAGCGAAGCGACTTCCAGTATGGTAAGAAGAAACGCTTTGACAATTTCATATTGTAGGTGCAATTCTGAGATTTTTCATTGTGAACCAGTATCGTATACCAGATCAAAGGGCACTATACCATGTTGGTATGCAACTTTTCCTGAACTGAAAACATATTCTACATCTTTCAATAGCGACTTTACTGACATTTCTAGCGAAATGTGCTCAGTTCTGCATTTTATGAATATATATTTTGTACGTTAAAATCAAAATCAAAAGCTTTTTAGTTACATCGTGAATTTAAAATACAGTTTTTAGTTAAACGATTGATGAATAACTTTCTGTATTTAAAACTGAAATGTGAATGTAAACTGGATTGTTTATATAGTTTATTTATTTGTTTTTGTAAGACCATCAACGACAAATACATCATTTACATTATATAAAACATAGTTACAATTAATCGTTTTTTAACTAAATTACGATGAAATTGACGAAATTACATATGATGACGACGTGAGAATTATAGTTGACAAGCATAAAAGCAAAATGGTATTATTTGATTTTATTTTCGTTTTTTCGCATAGCGAATCAGTTTAGCGGTTCTAAGCGGATTTGAAATGTAATATTTTTTACTTTTCTTGTAAAACTTTATAACGTAACTTAGTAGATATAAGTAGATAAAGTAGTTGATTTTTGGGGTTCCTCAATTATTTGGTAGTAGAAATGTATATTTGATAACGTGGTGTGGAGGTGTTCGAATGGAACTCTTCTTCTGATAGTGGATGCAATACGACTGTAAGGTGCACTATCGCCAAGATCGCGAGTGGTTCTAGGTCGATATATGTAATATTTAGCCAAATAGTCAAATAAAAAAAGCAAATAATGATTGGAAGATGACGCGGCGTTCCATTCAGTTCATGACCACGGTTGATGCAACTCTGCTCAGACACTTTGGATAAGACAAATGCATTCACTTGATACTTGGTGATTTTATGACCCTCGTTCGATCGCTATAATAAATAGATACGTAGTTGCCGTTCAACTTGTAGATAATTTGCGACCAATATTGCAATTATAAAGTTTGGAAACTGACCGCGATCTTGAGTAGTCATCTTCGGCGTACCAATTTCCACGTAACAAGAGAACTTAGTAACTAATTAAGAGGTACTGAGTAGTTAGTGTTCACTGGCCTCCTCGACAGAGCTGGAAATTCGCACCGAATGCATGAAGTTACATGTGTGTTTAATTACACCCAAAGTTGTTCAACTAACTTACGTTGTTTAATTGGATTTGGTTGAAGTTAATGCAATTTGCAATTGTTTTCGGTGGCTTTGACTTTGACTTTTGTTAATTATTTGTCATAATTAACATGCTTTTGTTAAAATATTGATAGTTCGAAAGCGAAATTTTTTTTAATATGACTGGGGAAGGTGTTGCGTATGTATCCCCGGCTCAGTGAACTGAGAAGTCAGTTCGTAAACATAGTGGATGCAAGTCTGCCGAAACGTCGAACCTTATCCAAAGGTAACTCGATTTTAACACGATGTGACCTGTATGTAATATACGTAGTATAAATTGCAAAAAATCTACTATATTTAGCCATATCGATAAATGTACCACATAAATTCTGTTTTTTTTTTTCATTTTAACAAGTCGTTAAAATTCCTCTTAAATGATTTATAGAAGCAGGCGTTACTTTGCGGAATTCCATATTACAAGCAATATAACAGAACTAACTACTTTGCTATAATCCGCACGGGTTAAGTGAATGCATGCAAAGCCAATGTGTATGAAGCAGGCAAAATCTACGCACCTTATACAAGCAGTACGATTTTTGTCGTGAAGCCTATCCTCCTGATGATGCTTCGGTTTCGGGGCGAAGCGATCGTCGAGATTGTGGTGGTGGGTGTGTGTGCTGCTTTTGTGTTCGTTGTTGCTGGTGAATTGCGCCTTGGGGTGCATGTGGTGGCTGGTCCTGCATGTATAAGGTGCGTAGATTTTGCCTGCTTCATACACATTGGCTTTGCATGCATTCACTTAACCCGTGCGGATTATAGCAAAGTAGTTAGTTCTGTTATATTGTTATATTGATTCCTCTTAAAAGTAGAATATTATGTTCGTATATAAGTTAACATTCGTTTTGTAAATATAATAAAATTATCTTAACGATATTTATTAGCAGGCCAGATGTTTGTACATTTCGTTAAAAAGGTTCGACAAAAGAGGTTCGACTAAATACTTTTGTGCGGTTCCCCAAAGGAGAAAAACATCCGATACAATCGTTTGCGAACAGTAAACAAGCGGATACAGATAGAATAAAAAGTTTTATCGAAAATAAAATGTGATGATATTAAGGTGTAGAATCGTAACTATTGGTCATTTTAAAATGATTATTAATTATTAATAATTGATATCCAGTGAAGGAAAACATCGTGAGGAAACCTGCATATCTCTAGAAAATTCTAGGGATATGTGTAACCTACCAATCCGCATTGGAGCAGCGTGGTAGGTCTTAGCTCCAATCCTTCTCTCCATAAACGGAGAGAGGAGGCCTTAGCCCAGCAGTGGGCATAGTAACAGGCTGTTACTTAACTTTACTTTTTTTATCCGTCTTGCTCAATTTTATTTCGTAATTTAATTTACCATAATCATGGAAAATTATTATCATTGTTATATTTATAAATTAAAAAATTATTTTATTATTAATATACATAATTTTGATTATTATCATAATTAATTAAGTCAAATTCAATATGTCCAAAATTACGTTACGTTATACTTTTTATCACTTTTGAATTGTAAATTTTTTTTCTGATTCTGAATGATGCTTTTGCGTTATTGCCTTTAAAATATTAGTCGGTGGAATTATTTTATTCCACTTATTATTGGTAGGTTACACATATTCTTAGAATTCTCTAGAGATACTTTCCACACGATGTTTTCTTTCACCGAAAAGCGTGTGATAAATTGCAATTATCAATAAGTCACATAAATTTTTACAGAAAAACTAATTGGTGCCTACCCAGGGTTTGAACCCGTAATCCCTCGAAAGAGTCGCACGGCCTTACCGCTGGGCTATCACTGTTATTTATGTATTGTAGATCTCCGCTAAACAAGAGATAGTTTATTTAATTATTTTTGAGTGGGCTACATAATAAAATCCGTGTTCTATTTTTCCAAAAAACAATTGATGTCTTAAGTTAAAAAAGAGCATCAAGAACAGAGTCGATAGAAAAAGGAAGTTAGCTGTTCAACTTAATTTCTTTTGTTCACTTCCCTTAAGGAAAAAAAACATTCGACGTAAGCTTCTGTACGGTTAGCAAAGAAAGTTTTTATGTATCTGAAAGATATTGTAGTTTCTTTCAATTTGATCGAAAGATATATGTAACATTGAAGTATAGCTAATATAATATAAGCTTTCTAACCATAAAATTTTTCAGTTTTATGATTTATAAGAACTACATATAAAAAACAGAAAGAAACAGACAAGAAGTCAAATACGGGTAATAAAGAAATAACTACGTACCCAGGTGTATATTTTTTCTCGAGATAACACAAAAGATAAAGAAATAAAAAATGATGCAATAGTATAAATAATATAAAAAAAGATAATGGTAAATTTAACTATTTTGTTTATAAACTATTTTTTAATCAGGAAATAGATGAATTAATCAAGACATCAATCCATAAATCTACAATACATAAATAACTGTGATAGCCCAGCGGTGAGAACGTGCGACTCTTTCGAGGGAATACGCCTTCAAACCCCAGGCAGGCACCAATTAGTTTTTCTGTTAATATTTATGTGTCTATTTGATAATTGCAATTTATCACACGCTTTTCGGTGAAAGAAAACATCGTGAGGAAAGTATCTCTAGAGAATTCTAAGGATATGTGTAACCTACCAATAATAAGAAAAATAATAAATAATTCCACTGACTTATATTATAAAGGCAATAACGCAAAAGCATCATTCAGAACTAGAAAAAAAAATTGTCACTTCGAAAGTGCTAAAAAGTATAACGGAACGTAATTTTGGACATATTGAATTTGACTTAATTCATTACAATAATAATCAAAATTATGTATATTGATAATATAATAATTTTTTAATTTATAAATATTACAATGATACGCAGAGCTGTGATAGCCCAGCGGTGAGACCGTGTGACTCTTTCGAGGGGAATACGAGTTCGAACCCGGGCAGGCACCAATGAGTTTTTCTATTAAAACTCATGTGTCTAATTGATAATTGCAATTTATCACACGCTTTTCGGTGAAGGAAAACATCGTGAGGAAACCTGCATATCTCTAGAGAATTCTCGAGATATGTGTAACCTACTAATCCGCATTGGAGCAGCGTGGTAGGTCTTAGCTCCAACCCTTCTCTCCAGGAACGGAGAGAGGAGGCCTATTTCCAGCAATGGGATTGTAACAGGCTGCTACTTACAATGATAATAATTTTGCATGATTATGGTAAATTAAATTACGAAATAAAATTAAGCAAGACATCTTGATGGTAATATTAATTTTATTTAATTTTTGTGCCTAAGAATATACATAATTATAAAAAGATCGGCAATGTATATAAAACAGGAAACGACATAAGCTTGCGGTTCCTGCTTTGCGACGAACAAAAGTACGTAAGTTGTTCGTGGGTTTGGGGTATAAGATTATATAATAAAATTCCGTAATCGATTTGCCATTACGGCAGTTTAAATACACTATAAAAAAGGGTAATACAGAAAGCCTGCCATACAGTTGAGGATTACTTAGACGATAAAAGTAACAGCCTGGTAATATCCCACTGCTGGGAATAGGCCTCCTCTCTCCGTTTCTGGAGAGAAGGGTTGGAGCTAAGACCTACCACGCTGCTCCAATGCGGATTGGTAGGTTACACATATCTCCAGAATTCTCTAGTGGTATGCAGGTTTCCTAACGATGTTTTCCTTCACCGAAAAGCGTGTGATAAATTGCAATTATGAATTAGACACATGAGTTTTAATAGAAAAACTCATTGGTGCCTGCCCGGGTTTGAACCTATGTTCGTCTCTAGAGAGTCGCACAGTCTCACCACTGGGCTATCACAGCTTAGACGATAAGAACGCGTGAATATAGCTACTCTTGGACCCTTACAAGACAGTAAGTACAAAATGTAACTAGTGATAAGAATTTATACTCTGAAAAGAGCCTCCGCCGAGTTGCTTGCTGGCTCTTCACGGAACAGCTTTCCGAACCAGCGGCAGAGTTGACGATTCAAAAGCATTTGTTTACAAGTTTACTTGAATAAAGAATATTTTGAATTTGAAATTAATGAAAATCTTTTCACAGTTCAACGTGACATATTTACGTTTCACTAAAACATTTCCAGTCAACAAAATAACATAATAAAGTATGCAAAACTAATTTAATTTTGAGTCTCATTTTGAATTTTGTGTAGAACGTACTATATGGAACATGCATGAATTAAGTAAGAGCATGAAAAGCGAACGATTTAACTCAACGAGTGTACAAAGTTTTCAAAAGCATTTCAGCTATCCAGGAAACTATCCCGCTTTTAGTGTCATTCATTTGCTTTTCATTTTTGGTTTCGTAGCTACAAAGTTATTTAAACAGTTTATTAATAAATTTTCAGTTAATAGGAGTTAAAAAAATTACCAATTTTATTTTTATCATCCGCTCGATTAATTATCTATGCTTCTATACTAATATTATAAAGAGGAAAGATTTGTATGTTTATATATATGTGTATGTTTGTAATGTTTTCACGCAAAAACTATTGGACTGATTTCAAAAATTCTTTCACCATAGGAAAGCAGCTTCTTTACTGAGCAACATAGATTATGTAACATTTTCATAAAAATAGGGATCCCTAATAAAATTGTAATAAGGTGTGAAAAATTTAGTCATAAAAATCTTAAATCGCGGGCGTTGCGTAAACTATTGATGGTAGAACAAAAAAATGTTCGACAGTATTATAGAACGTATCAATATCTACAAAAAAGTCCGTGATACCATACGTCTAACTATTATAGTTTTGCCAATATAACTACTTTTCTTCATTGTAAAAGTTGATAAAAGTGGCGAAAAATTATCAAACCATAATATTTACATTTCCATAGTAATAAGCCATATATATCCCACTAAATGATATTTTACTAAAAACTGTTTCAAAACCTGTAAAATACTTTTGAAAATCCGAGATTCTAATCAAAAGATATAACGAATTTAAAAATGACAGTATAAAGAAAATAATGCCATAACAATTGGTAGCGTATTGTATTTGTGTACCTATGAATTTTAACCTTCTGTTAAAAATTTCCTTCGCCTTAACTATTAATTCCCAGGACTTTCAATTTACGAAAATAATTCTATAGTCTCACTTAGTAGACTTTCCTTTTTCGACACCTCGGTAAGAAATGAGAGTGGTTTATTCTACTCAGCCGGATATCACACGGTATAAAAGTTCAAGGAACAAGTAATCATTCTCCTGCCCTTATCCCACTCTAAGTGGGGCACAACATGTTACAAATATGTTGTCACATGATTTGGCTACTGGCGTATTTTACGACCGGGTGCCTGCCTGACGTTAACTTACCTTAGTCGCCTTTTACGACACCTCGGTAAGAAATGAGGGTGGTCTATTCTATGCAACCGGATACCACACGGCACATACCTTAGTCGCCTCTTACGACGCCTTGGTAAGAAAGGAGGGTGGTCTATTCTACACAGCCGGATACCACACGGCGGGTCAACTTATCTTAGTCGCCGTTTACAAAACCTCGGTAAAAATGAGGATGGTCTATTCTATTTAGCCGGATACCACACGGCGATTGATATAACAAATGACTAAGTCAGGATAATAAAAGGCAAACTATTTTACGTTTACCCTCACTGATTAAAATTTCGACAATGCAGCAATAAAGTTTCGGCCGTTGGAACTGATGAGCCGAACCAGTTCTGTCTCTCGACAAAGTTGGATCAGCTCACAGCCAATCTCTCGAGACGACATTTTTATGTATTTTCGTTCATTCCAGTTAGTTTACTTTATTATTTAGTTGGTCAGTTATACAGAATTTTTAGTGCGAACTTCAATATGCTCATAACATTATATGATAAAGCAATTTAAACTAGTCAATTCTGATACGTGATTGAGAATAAGTAAACCTTTACACTGGCGTACTTGCTTAAAATATTACGCGACTACTCAAGCTCTATCTGTATGTATTTTTGTATAGATATATACAACTCCATTCAAGTCAATTTTGATCCACTTTGTCAAGAAAAGGTGAAAAAAAAATTGATAAATTGGTCGCTTTTTAAAAATATGTATATATACAAAAAATACACGCCACGTTCACATAAACTTAAATAAATAATTAATTAATTAATACTATGGGACACTTACACACACACGGTCGTCCGTCCCCTAAAGTAAGTAACTTAATACTTGTGTTATGGGTGACGGACAACTGGTAGATATACTACATATATAATTTTAAATTAATACTTAAATACGGGAATCGAACCCGCGACCCGCGCACCTGAATACAGGGTCACTACCCACTACGCCAGCGGGGCAGTCGAAACCTGAAAACAATTTTTTAACAATCAATCACACTAAAAAGTGGAAAGTAAAGTAAAAAAAAATACAATAGTAATAATAAAATTATTTTGTTATAATCCGCGGTACCGTAAATAGAAAATATATATAGTGCTAAATGTATAGTGGACTATCCGTTATTCTATAAATTATTTTTAAAAATATATGTGTTCGGTATTCCAAAAAAAATGGCACAAAGCCCGCTTATTTTTCGTTTATAATTTTTATTTTATATAAGAATGATTGTTCATTTAAAGATGTTCTTTATTAACTACGTATATTTGTCACAAAGTTTTTTTTGACAATGGACATTAAACAACAATAACAAACCGGAAGTGACATAAGAGTTACAGAATAATCCCGTTGTCGGAGCATCGCTAAAATGGGGGTAACTTTATACAAAGCTGACGGACGTTGTTTTAGTGGTCCATTATAAATTACGATGCTCCATTTTAAGTTTTATTAAGTAAACTAGTTCAAAGTTTAAAAGGTTAATTAGCGAACTCGTTTGTATAGTTATAATGAAGGATTTTTATACTTCGTCCATTCTATTCTTTATTCATAATGTTTGCGAACTAAAAATACCCGTTTAGCTTTTATAATGTTATTTTGTCTGCAGACAAGCCTTTCCTCGCGACTGTATCTGCGTTATTTAACTTCATTTAAAATGGTGAAAACGGACAAATTCTTTCTTTCGCCCCGTAAACGAAGCACCGACGACAAAATTGTGGTCGCAATAACAATTGTCCACAAATTTTTTGGTGGTAGGTAGTGCATGCGTTTTTACAAATCCTGCATGTATAAGGTATGAAAACGGATAGAACACTCTTCATTTACCATTACGTATATTTTCTTTTATCGATCATAGCAAAATAATATTTTTATTACGTTTTTAAGAGACCATTACGTTTTTATTTCGGTTCGCTTAGTAATAGTGAAATATTTTGTACAAATGATTAACTTTTTTACGTGATACGTTAATAGATCTTACATTTTCTATGATCAAAGTATAAATAATTTATAGAATTAGGCGTTACTTTGCGGAGATCCATAATACAAAAGTAATAATAAAATTATTTTGCTATAATCCGCGATACAGTAAATAGAAAATATATTTAGTGCTAAATATATAGTGCACTATCCGTTTTTTAATACCCGATACATGCAGGATTCGTAAAAACACATGCACAAACCATGCAGGTGATAAATTTGCGATTTTGTCGTGGAGTCTATCTTCTGATGATGCTTCGGTTTTGTGGCGAAACGATTGTTGAGTTTGTGATAGTGAACGTGTGTAGTGCTTGTGTATTGTGGTGGCGGTGGTGGAGGTTTGAGCGTGTGTTTTTACAAATCCTGTATGTAACGGGTATGAAAAAACGGATAGTCCACTATACATTTAGCACTATATATATTTTCTATTTACTGTATCGCGGACTATAGCAAAATAATTTTATTGTTACTTTTGTATCAAAGTATAAAGCAAAAGAGATTGTAAAAACTGAAACCGTGTAGTGAATGTCGCAGTATTAAAGTTAGCGAATGAATGATGATGGAAGTACATCGTTGAGATCCGAAATAACTGATTTCAACTTTGTATTTTAAGAGCTCTAGTTTTCTCGTCAGCGTTTAATGCATTTTAACTTTACATCCACGGTGAGTTTTACTAAGCTTTCATTGTTGCCGTATTTTTACTACTTTTTAACTAAATTTTTGACTAACATTTCCTGCTGATATCGGAGTTTAGGCAAGTTTATTTAATTTTTTGGAAATGGAATTTTATCATTAATATTATGTTAAAATTTTATATCGCATTCCCACTCACTCACTCTTTTACTAGTTCACTATTCACTTACTTAAAAGTAATAAAAAGTAAGTAACGGCCTGTTAATATCTCACTGCTTGGCATAGACCTCGTCACTCCGTATTTGGAGAGAAGGATTGAAGCTAAGACCTACCACGCTGCTCCAAAGCGGATTGGTAGGTTACACATATCCCTAGAATTCTCTAGTGATATGCAGGTTATCTCACGATGTTATACTAAAAGGTAGTGCAATGCTTCCGGAAGGTTTATGTTAATAATTCGGTTTTATATAAATTATGTTGAAGAGGTCCCGCGGTTGAACACAATTTCACCTGCTGGAAGATTTACTCGCGTGCGCCGTGTAAACCAGCAGAGATACACTAAAACAGTGTTCTACAAAATTGTAGATCTACAAAAGTACTATAAAAAAGTCCGCGACAGTATGTCTCCGTCTCTTAAGGTTAACTCATGATAACTACTTTTATGTTCTAAATTTCGATTCGGGAATAAATTTGTGACAGTGATTTACACGCGGGCTAAAACACAGGTAATCAATAATAAGAAAGCAACATTGAAAATACTAATAACATTTTCATCATGATCATCATCATCATCATCATCATCGTTATCAGCAGCATCAGCAACCTGTTTCTGTCTACGGTTATACATGTCTTTTGAAAAAAAATGCCTCCAACAGCATACAACATTTTATTGGGTTAATATTTGAATTATTTGAGCATTATTGAAAAGACACAAATACAACTTTCACATCTGTAATACTAGTAAGATCACTAATAAAGGTTAAAACGAGTCTAAACCTGATTAATGTCGGAAGTGAATTTGGAGGTTTTAAATTTTATCAATCTTTTCGCTTCAGTGGGTGAAGAGGTCACCCACCTTTATTATAAGAATTCTAGCCTTGACTGGGAGCGACTAAATTCATCAACTATAATTTATGGAATTATGGCGTTATTTTGCGAAGGTCCATAATACAAAAGCAATGAATATATTATTATGCTATAAACCGCGATAAAAGAAAATATATGTAATTCTTATATGTAAATCTTATACATGCGGGATTTGTAAACACTCATACACTACTGACCACCAATAGAATAGACGTAAGTAAAGTTTTATACAAGATGTTGGATGGGTACTTCTAAGACGGGGGTCTTCATGACAAAGTGCTAAGCAAAATTACGACATGAGATATGAGGAATAAATCTATTATCAATATATAAGCAACAGAAAAGGTGCAGTGTTCCACTAAGATAATGAGAGATCTCATACAAGTTTGGTCCCTCACCGAATGCTTTTACGGCTTGTCCTGCATGTATAAGGTACGTAGATTTTGCCTGCTTCATACACATTGGCTTTGCATGCATTCACTTAACCCGTGCGGATTATAGCAAAGTAGTTAGTTCTGTTATATTGCTTATACTGCCACACTCACCATATTCCCCAGATCTGGCACCTTCCAATTATTTATTATTCGTACAGGTTACGGTAAAATTTTTTGGACGGTAAAACCTTTACTTCAAATGATGAGCTCAAAAATCACCTCGATCAGTTTTTTGACAGCAAGGACCAAAAAAATTACGATCTTGAAATCATGATACTAACAAAAAAATGGCCAAAGGTGTCAGGCCAGAATGGCCAATATAAAATTTAATAAAGCAATTATTCAGTATACGAAAATTGTCTTCCATTTTCACACAATAAAACGAAAGCATTTTCCGAACAACCCAATAATAGTATAAGATGGGTTTTACAATTTTTTTGTTTTTGTTTCAGTTTTATTGCAGAGAAAATGATATGTATCTAATTAGATGTTAGTAAATTGTGAATAAATTTAATAGTAATTGCAATTTTAACCCCCCAGATCGATCTGATTTTTGTGATGGAGATATTTGCAGGGTTGGCGAGTGACAGAAGCAATTGTTTATTTCAAGACTCAACGTTCTACGTGAACGAAGTCGCGAGTAAAAGCTATAATTACAAAAATAATTACGAAATAAGAATTTAAGGGGAAGTCTGAACGTGGCGCCCATTATAGAAAAGACGAGAATTGCAACATTAAGTTGGTATACACACATAATTAGGGGGGAGGAAAATTATGTCACCAAACGAGTATTGAATATGAGTCTGGATGGATATGTGAAAAGGGGCATAAAAAGAGAATGTTGTATTGTGTGAAATATGACATGCATATAAAAGGAGTAGCCCCAGAGTTGACTTATGATAGGAGAGAATGGAATGGAAGAGAAAAACATTTTGTGCCGTCCCTACTTAGAATGCAATGAGTGCAGAAGAATGATAAAAGTGCTTACCAAAATTGACAATGGAAAAGTAGGCAATGTATACTGCTAAAATACAAGTACGCAATGTATACTGCTAAAATACAAGTACCCAAGTTATCTTACCATTTAATCAAAGTTAAACTGTGGCAGCACAATTTAGTATGAAACACTACAATGTAACACGTCCGACAGTTTCATATAAAGTTAGGTAACATTTCAGCAAATCCCTGAGTCCGGGAATACTATGTTACTCTCGCATCACTACTGTGGTTCATAACTGTACTTATTTCATTTGAAACTTTTAATTAATTGATATTTAATGATTACATTAAGCATATAATTAATTCATTTACTAAATGTCTCATAAACCATCGTCAACAATAGATAAATTTTCCGTAAATGAATATGTGAAGAATATTGAATGACATCGGCTTAACTCGTTCAAATTCAAAATATTTTTTATTCATGTAAACTTGTGAACAAGTGGTTTTGAAACGTCAACTCTACTGCTGGTTCGGAAAGCTGCTCCTACCCAGAAGAGCCAGCAAGAAACTCGGCGGTTGCTTGATACGGTGTAAAAGTTAGGTACAAAGTGAAATAATTCACGAAATAAAAATCAGATAAAATTATGGTTACCTATGCAAAACTAAAAAGAAGGATTATAAAAAATAAAGAAATAAACCAAAGGATAAATCAAATCAGTTTTTGCTGGGATCATATAAATTTAAATTACTGGCCTGATAGGCCTTCTATCTCTTGCTGGCAAGAAGGGTTGGAGCTAAGACTTATCACGCTTCTCCAATACTAGATGGGTTACAATAGCTCTAGAAATTCTCTTAAGATATGCCGTTTTATACGATATTCCGGTATACATCCTTAAGAGCCTTAATAGAACTAACCAATGTGTCACCGCGTTTAGTTCTGTATTTAGGAAAAATTTCCTACAACTGTGAGAAGGCATTGTACAATTATGTGTGGGATAAGTGCCACGATAGGTAACATTCCGACTATATCACTACTCTAAAATGTCTGACATATGCTCTGATGCAAGTGCAACGCTTCTAGTGATAACCTATATATGATATTGCACTACCTAATATACTAGCACCCGCGCAACTAATTACACAAGACCGATATATGGCTTCTGGATGTGGCAGTGTTTTGTGTGAAAACTTGATTCTATTCTCAGCAGGAAAAGCAAAGTAGCGGACTCTTTGTATTCCACTGCTGGGTAGGCCGTCTATCTCTTAAAGAAAGGAAGGTTAAAAGATTAGATCCACAACATTGCTGTAATGTGGATGTGAGCTCTTACACATACCTCAGTCATTTAGTCATATTTTTCTTTACTACGAATAGCATAATTTTTCATTTATTTATTTAGGTTTACTAACAAATTGCTTACACTAATAATATAAATTGAATATAATGTCGAGGCCAAAACGGAACGCCAGCTGACAGTGATTGTGATTGGCCATCCAGAGTAGGCTGATTGACAATCAGCTGTCAAACGTCAGACGCTACAAATTCAAACCTATGAACGGCAACTCTAATATCTTATCTTGTAACCTTTTCATACCTCGTAAGCCGCCAAATTAAACACATTATCCTAATTTCCGTCGTTTTCATCGCTGCGCTAAACCCAAAGAGAAGAAAGAACACGCATGCACTCGTGTCGGCTTCGACAATAATGATATTAGTATTTGTAGATTGCTACCTGGTGTATTTTTATATATTATCCTTTTTATCCTGCTGCTAGTAATTATGCAGCAACCTTAAGACTAAGAATCAATTCTTCATTTATTTTAGTCTGGTATTGTGCTTACTTTCAAGCCGTTTTCTTAACCGACTATTTTCAATGTTGAATGCGCATTTCAGAAAAGTTTTTCGCGCGTCTTCATAATTTATAATTTCATTGAGATTTTCTAATCTACCTGGTGTTAAGTATTCGAACTAAATATAATGCTCTAAGACTATTTAGGTATCACCGCTTTTATATATATATATATAATCTACACTACTGAATAAAGAAAAGGATTTTTATGTACACTTACGTGTTGAAAAAATAACAGTCCTCAATAAAATCACTTCAGCTTTTAGTTATAGTCTTTACTCTAATGACTCCTATGAGATATTTCTACATGCATAAAAAAGAAAAGTTAGTTAAAGTAGCGGCCTGTAACAGTCCCACTGCTGGGAATAGGCCTCCTCTCTCCGTTTCTGGAGAGAAGGGTTGGAGCTAAGACCTACCACGCTGCTCCAATGCGGATTGGTAGGTTACAAATATGTCCAGAATTCTCTAGAGATACGCAGGTTTCCTCACGATGTTTTCCTTCACCGAAAAGCGTGTGATAAATTGCAATTATCAATTAGACACATAAGTGTAAATAGAAAAACTCATTGGTGCCTGCCCGGGTTTGAACTCGTGTTCGCCTCGAAACAGTCGCACGGTCTCACCGCTGGGCTATCACAGCTCAAAAGTTAGTTAGTTAAGATAAATTATTTACCACAACTATTTAAAGGACAACTGATAGGCGTATGCCTTTTTTTCAAAACCGGAGAGAGGAGCAACAGCTAGTATTAGCTGTTGCTCCTCTCTCCGGTTTTGAAAAAAAGGGTTGAAGCTAGTTGGGCTTGTTGTTGGGCTAAGACCTACGTTGCTCCAATGCGGATTGATAGCTTACACATATCCCCAGAATTCTCTAGAGATATGCAGGTTTCCTTACAATGTTTTCCTTCACCGAAAAGCGTGTGATAAATTGCCATTATCAAATAGACACATAGACACTGGGTAGGCACCAATGAGTTTTTACCAAACTCATTGGTGCCTACCCGATGTCTGAACCCGTGCCCCCTATAAAGAGCTGCACGGTCCCACCACTGGGCTATCACAACTTAAAAGGACTCTAGTCCAATAAGCGTCTTTTTTATTAATAAAATAAAAATAATAGTCAAGTGGTTTGTTTATTCAAGAAATATAATAGTTGTGATTAAAAATTTTCTTACATAAATATTTAACGTAACGGAAATATTTTAATTATCACATCCAGTCAGCGTGCATCAGATTTATAGCGGTGTAATTAGTATGCAGCATCAAATATAGGGTGCCCCTCGGGCCGTACAGCAGTAATTGATTTTGTGATAGTTCCTTGTACTACGGTAGGTTCAGTGAAGTTTCCGTCAGTCTGTACGTATAAATTATTCGTAGAGTATTAATTAATTTAGATAAGCTGTGATAACCCAGCGGCGAAACCGTGTGACTTAATAATAATAATAGTATAATAAAGGTAATAGTAAAATTATTTTGCTATAATCCGCGATAAAGTAAATAGATAATATATATAATGCTAAATGTATAGTGGACTGTCCGTTTTTCCATACTCGATACATGCAGGATTCTTAAAAACACATGCACAAACTTCCACCACCTCCACCACAATACAGAAGCATCACACACGTTCACTATCACAAACTCAACTATGGTTTCGCCCCGTAACCGAAGCATCATCTGATGATAGACTACACGACAAAATCACAAAATCGCAATTCGTGTGACTCTTTAGAGACGATCATGGGTTCAATCTCCGGGCAGGCACCAATGAGTCATTCTATTAAAACTTTGTGTCTATGCGGATTGGTAGGTTACACATATCCCCAGAATTCTCTAGAGATATGCAGGTTTTCTCACGATGTTTCCCTTAACCGAAAAACGTGTTAAGTATTGCAATTCGAACTGACTGTATGCTGTTAGCCCTAACGGCTTTTACAGTGTCACCGGGCGGGACGGGCGAGCGCAGAAGCATCGTCGAGGTTGCGAAATGCAGAGAGTAAAGCGCAGAAGCTCTACTAGCGTCGGGGAACGTCGTCCTGAGGGTGCCTCCTGTGAGGGCGGACCACGGCTTAGGGCGACGCGTAGTGGAAAATACTCATTAGTGCTTGCCCAGGATATGAACTCGTGACCTCCTCGAAAGAGTCACATAGTTTTACCGCTTGGCTAACTTTGGCTTGTTATGTAGCGAACAAGTTAATAGATAAAAACATTTTTGTCTGTATATAAAATTTCTCTCGACTTAAAAGATTTGATGAACACGAAAATTTAACTACACATATTCAACAGTTCAGAATTTATCACCGTCCAATATCCATATTTTAACTGGAATAACAAAATAATCGTGAAAATTCAATGAAACGTGTTCGCAGTTAATTAGTTTTGCAGGTGTTCAGAATACTCCGATCTGTTGCATTATATTCCCTTGAGCGTTTAAATTGAATAAACGATGATAAAATAATTAAATTACCACTCTTCGAGTATTAGTTAAACGTATTAATTTTTATATTTAGTTGGAACACTTAGGAAAAGTCTGTCACCGTAATTTGCAAATTCCCAAAGAAGGTTTAGTGATAATATCACACTATTATACTCTATATATAACGGTTGATCTATATTTTTTTAAAATCTATATTTTGAAGATTTACCGATAACTAAACAGTACAAACATCTTAGTGGCTTCACTTGAATGATCAAGAGAAATAAGATTTGAAGATATACACAGATGACGAATTAGTTAATATGCGGAGGACCATAATACCATTTTGCTAATATTATTCTGCTATAATCTGTGATAGTTTTATCACGTGGATAGCGAAATAATATTTTCATTATTTGAAGTCTTTTTTTTAATTTATTATTATGAATGTAGCATGCAAAAATGTAAAAAATGGGGTCATCATTTTTACTAGGTAAAGCGGAATGATGAGACAATCGACAATCTAGAGATTACACAAGAAATCTGTTGATTGTCGATATTGTTCTTGTTACGCGGATCGGAAATCGATCCATAGAATGACATATATCAAAGATCGAAATATATATTTTATTGCGGATATATTATATATAGCTACTCTTCGATACTGTACAAGACATGAATAACTATATGTATATATAACTAGTAATAAGAATTATTATTTGAAAAGCGCAACTGTCGAGTTTCTTGCTGGCTTCTCGGTAGAAACAGCTTTCCGAACCAGCAGTAAATGTTGATGATTCAAAACGACTTGTTTACAAGTTTACTTGAATAAACAATATTTTGAATTTGAATTATCATAAGTGTAGCAGTATAGTAAAAAATATATTCAAGGAAATCTATTCTAACGTAGACGTAACAAAAGAAGTGGTAAAAGAACGTTCGTTCTCCTCATATGGGAAAAATAGTAAGAGTTTTTTTGAGATACAATAAATAGAACAAAGGAGCCACGGTTTCTCATCAATAAGAAAAGAAAACAAGAAGAAGAGAAGACTCGATTATATACTAAATACTAGGCCAACATATTTCTTCTTTTCTTGATCTAAGGTACAGTCCTCAAAATAATAAATCATTTTGATTTAGTGAATATCAAATACATTTGAGAAAACAATTCAGCGTTACGCTATCGCCCGTTTCCGAACCGTTTCCTCGCACCATATATCATGTATATTATTTTCCCCTCGCCTCTACTCACCTGCTAATGTTATTCTCGCCTCAACTGTACCATAGTATTATTTCTTTGTTAGCTACATGAATATTAATTCCGCAAATTATACTAGACACTAACTAGACTACTAAGATATACTTATAAGTAACGCATATTACAAAATTGAAGAGTAATAATAAAATTATTTTGCTATAATACGCTATGCAGTAAATAGAAGATATATATAGTGCTAAATGTATAGTGGACTATCCGTTTTTTCATACCCGATACATGCAAGATTCATAAACACATGGACAAACCTCCACCACTGCCACCACAACATACACAAGCACTTCACGCGTTCACTATCACAAACTCAACAATCGTTTCGCCCCGCAACCGAAGCATCATCAGGAAAAGACTCCACGACAAAATCGCAAAGCTTTACGAATTCTGCATGTAACGGGTATGAAAAAACGGATAGTACACTACTTAATTTGCGGAGTCTAATATCTGAATAAGGATCGGGCTGTCTCAAAATAGAAATACCCTAGACTGAGATCCACCCGGCAGCTTGATGATCTTTTTCTTTTTTTTAATTGCATCTTTGTTTTATCTTCAAAAAAATTTGGAGCAAAGCCCGCTCACCCCGGTAAAAGTAGTAAAAAGTAAAGTAACAGCCTGTTACTATGCCCACTGCTGGGCTAAGGCCTCCTCTCTCCATTTTTGGAGAGAAGGATTGGAGCTAAGACCTACCACGCTGCTCCAATGCGGATTGGTAGGTTACACATATCCCTAGATTCTCTAGAGATATGCAGGTTTCCTCACGATGTTTTCCTTCACCGAAAAGCGTGTGATAAATTGCAATTATCAATTAGACACATAAGTTTTAATAGAAAAACTCATTGGTGCCTGCCCGGGGTTTGAACCTATGTCGTCTCTAGAGAGTCGCACGGTCTCACCGCTAGGCTATCACAGCTCACCCCGGTACTCTTCATAATATATGTTATGGATTTTGCGAACGTCCTATTCTATAATTCACAAAACTGTAGCAGTATTGCTACAATACGCCTACGGTTAAAGCTACGGATATCTTTTAGACAAATGAACTCTTGATAATTGCTCTGGAAGAAATAAGTAGATTATGCATTCAAATAAAAGAAAAACTGGTCATCATCATTGTCCTGCCCTTATCCCACTCTAAGTGGGGTCGGCACAACATGTTTTAAGCATGTTGTAAGACGATTTGGCTAGATATTTTACGACCGGCCGCCTGCCTGACGTCAACTTACCTTTGTCGCCTTTTACGACACCTCGGTAAGAAATGAGGGTGGTCTATTCTACCCGGATACCACAAAAAGAAAAAGTGGTATCATACGCAATATTTGAGCATCTTCATATTAATCTTATAAATACTTAAAACTAATCTAAAATTTTAAATTTTGCAAGTTTAATATTGTTAAACCGTAATCTTCCATATTCCACACAAATAAATAATGTGATATGGATTGAGCATCTTAAAGAACTTGCTTTTGAGTGTGTCAAAAAGATTTTTTTTATCAGAAAAAGAATCATGTTATTGGCTTCATGTTCTCCCCTCTAAAAATCTTGGCACATTGTTAGATAACGAAAGTTTTAGAGTAGCTTTGGGCCTCAGATTGGGAACCTTATTGTGCCTGAAGCACAGATGTCCATGTGGAAAAGAGGTGGACAGTTTTGGTATACACGGGCTTTCATGCCATAGGAGCTCTGGTAGGCTTTTCCGCCATGGTTTCCCCTAATGACACCCTCAAAAGAGCTCTTGCCACCATCGACATTCCTGCCCTTCTCGAGCCTTCCGGGATATGTCGGGATGATGGCAAGAGACCAGACGGTCTTACGCTGGTTCCTTGGGAACGGGGAAGGGCCCTGATGTGGGACGCAACATGCGTTGATACGTTAGCCTCGTACCATATCAGGGAAACGGTGTCAAGACCTGGAGCTGCGGCGGAAATGGTCGAATCCAGCAAACGGCGAAAGTATGCATCTCTCGTTGAAAGTTATATATTTGTGCCGTTTGCAGTAGAGAACCTAGGGCCATGAAGCCAAAGTGCAAACAATTTTTTATCTGTTTTAACGCCTCGGTTGATCGCCTCTTCGCGTGACAAGAGGGCTGGCTCCTTTTTCGCACAAAGAATCAGCTTAGCGATTCAACGCGGAAACGCTGCCAGCATTCTTGGGACCATTCGACGTGGGCATGATTTGTATAGTACTAGCGTGTAAGTAATTTAAGATAGAAATAACTTGTACATTTTTGTTATAAATATATATTTTTTAAAAGTGTGTAAATATTTATTATATTTTTATTAAGACAATCGTTTGAGAGCATTATTATAGCTGCTTATTATTAGCTGACATAATTAATTAATTATATTTACTAGGGTTTTGATAGCCTAGTGGTGAGACAGTGTGACTCTTTCGAGGGGGTCCCAATTTTAAACTCTGGGCCAACAGGAACCAAATGAGTTTTTCTAATATAACTTGTCTAATTCATAATTTAAATTTATCAAGGAAAATATCGCGAGGAAACTTGCATATTTCCCGAGAATTCTCAGGATATGTGTAAAATACCAATCCGCATTGGAGCAGCGTGGTAGGTCTCAACTCCAACCCTTCTCTTCGAAAACGGAGAGAGGTGGTCTATGCCCAACAGTTGAATAGTAACGAGCCGTTAAAATTAACAAGTAAATAATGAAAGTAATTTCATTATTTACTTGTTAATTTAAAAACATTTTACTTGTAACACTTTGTAAATAACTCAATATAGGTGACAAATACTTTACTGCAAAAGTTTCAAAAGTATTCCAATTAATATCAACATGGAGGGAACGAGACGCAAACGCTAGTAAAGGTGTTTAAGTTGGCAAATACTTTGCATTCCCAATTAATATATATATACAAGCTCCAACATGGGACTTTGTTCACAAACATACACCAACATCATCATCCTCCTGCCCTTATCCCACTCTAAGTAGGGTCGGCACGACGATTTGGCTACGTATTTTATGACCGGGCGCCTGCCTGACGTCATCTTACAATAGTCGTATTTTTCAACCCCTCGGTAAGAAAGGTGGTCTTTTCTACTCAACCGCATACCACACGGCGGGTCAACTTACCTTAGTCGCCTTTTACGACACCTCGGTGACAAATAGGGATCGTCTATTCTACTCAGCCGGATACCACACGGCGAGTCGACTTACCTTAGTCGTCTTTTACGACACCTCAGTAAGAAATGAGGGTAGTCTATTTTATTCAGCCAGATACAACACGGCGGGTCGACTTACCTTAGTCGCCTTTCACGACACCTCGTTAAGAAATGAGGGTGGTCTATTCTACTCAGTCGGATACCACACGGCGCGTCGACTTACCTTAGTCGCCTTTTACGACATCTCGGTAAGAAATGAGGGTGGTTTATTTTATTCAGCCGGCAGCCACACGTTTGTTCACGAACATACAAAGGCGAATATTGTAAAAAAAAATTAAAAAAATGGACGAAGCATATGAAAAGTACGTTCTAAAAACAGTTGTTCATAAAACTGCTTCAAAGGTTTGAATAAATTCGTTTGAAACGTCATACTGTATATTTAGAAGACCGATGCGTGAAACCTTTGACACAATAAAATGGTATATATACTACATAAAATATACATATCTATCGTTTGATTAACGATGCATTGTATTTTTAACAGACAACTCGGCCATTCTATGCCTGTATGTTTCGTTATATAACATAAGACTAAAGTTTTCCGAAAGCAATAGAACTATTTTTTTTTTGTTTTACATCTTATGATATTCCTATTGATAGTTGTTGTTATTTGTCTATGCATATGAGTACATCAAATCAGAATGATTATTGTCTCTGAATAAAAACTACTAGTTGTGGGCCGACTTCCTCAAGTCAACGTGTTTTATTTTAACAATAGGTTATGGGCCCAGGCGCCCTGGCTCTCAGGGATCCAGATATCGTTTTATTTTGCCGATTAATAAATTAATTGCATTGTATCTAATAGTGACTCGCGAAAATATCAAACGTGTGTTTCAAGTGATATTAATCACATCGGTCATCAAAATGGCGTCTAATTTTATAGTCAACGTGCCTAAGTTACGCGGGCGTGAGAACTATGATGATTGGGCTTTTGCTGCAGAGAATTTACTGGTTCTCGAAGGGATGGCAGATTGCATCAAGCGCGAGAGCGTTACAGTAGCTGCAGAAGACGCCAAGGCGAAGGCTAAACTTATATTAACAATCGACCCGTCATTGTACGTGCACATCAAACAAGCTACAACAACTAAGGAATTATGGATAAAGCTTAAACAATTATTTGATGATTCAGGATTTACGCGAAGAATAGCATTATTACGTCATTTAATATCGATTCGCCTAGAAAAGTGTGATTCTATGACAAGCTATGTAAGTCAAGTAATAGAAACCGGACAGAAATTACGTGGCACTGGTTTTAATGTAAATGACGAGTGGATTGGTTGTTTGTTATTGGCAGGATTACCGGAAAAATATTCGCCAATGATTATGGCAATTGAACATTCTGGAATATGTATTACAGCTGATATCATTAAAACAAAATTAATAGATATGGAGTCCGACATTAGTACAGATACAGGAAATGCATTTATCGGTAGAGGTTGGCAACAGCGGCATAGTCATAATTCTAAGGTTGGCAATTTGCATTACAAGTCTAATGTCAAAGACAATAGTACCAAATATGGCGGTTCAAGTGCGTATTCATCCAATATGACAACAAAGAAAGATGGCGTGAAATGTTATAGATGCAAGCAACTAGGACATTACAGAAATCAATGCCCGAATGTTAATATGAATAATGATAAAGAAAAAATAAAAAAATCAAACGCGTTTAGTGCCGTTTTTCTTAATGGGTGTTATAATCAATTTGATTGGTACCTGGATTCAGGGGCTAGCTTTCACATGACCGCTAATGAAAAATGGATAAGAAATCGGACTGAGCCGATAGTAAAGGAAATTATGGCGGCCAACAAGGAATGTATGCCGGTTTCGTGCACAGGTCATGTTGATATAATAACAGTTACATCTGATTGTAGCTATGAAGTTGAAATCAAAGATGTGTTATGTGTGCCAAGCTTGAGTACAAATTTACTTTCTATAAGCAAGTTGGTTAAGAATGGAAATAAGGTGGATTTTCAAGAAGATTGCTGCCTTATCTATAATAAACAGAATGAACTTGTTGCTGTCGCAGATTTAGTGGATGGTGTATATAAATTGATCACTAAACATAGTCAGTGTTTATTAACGTCCTCAATTGTCAACAGTGAAGTATGGCATAGAAGATTGGGACATTTAAACAGTACTGATATGCACAAGATGAAAAATGGTGCAGTGATAGGTGTATCCTATACAGATAATGCACATATAGATAAATCGAGTTGTACAGTTTGTTGTGAGGGTAAACAGTCCAGATTACCTTTCTCTCACAGGGGCACTAGAAGTACTACTATACTTGAAATTGTTCATGCTGATGTATGTGGCCCGATGGAAAAAATATCAATTGGTGGATCCCGATATTTTTTGATTTTGGTGGATGACTTTAGTCGTATGGCTTTTGTTTACTTTCTTAAAGCTAAAAGTGAAGTATTTCAGATATTTAAAGAATTTAAAGCCATGGTTGAAAATCAACAAAATAAAACAATTAAAACGTTTCGAACAGATAATGGTTTGGAATTTTGTAGTAATGAATTTGAAGATTACTTGAAAAATGCTGGCATTGTTCACCAGAAAACCAATGTTTACACTCCTGAACAAAATGGTATGAGTGAAAGAATTAATCGCACAGTTGTTGAAAGGGCAAGATGCCTGTTATTTGATGCTGGATTGGACAAAAAGTTCTGGGCTGAGGCAACTAATACTGCAGTCTACTTACGGAACAGGTCTGTTGCATCTGGTTTAAATAATAAAACACCATTTGAATTGTGGTCAAAAAGGAAACCTAACCTAAGCCATCTGAGAATATTTGGCAGTCAGGTTATGGCTCATATACCAAAGGAGAAAAGGTTAAAATGGGATATGAAGTCTAGTAAGCATATTCTTGTAGGATATGCTGAAAATATTAAAGGTTACAGAATATATGATCCAATAAAAAGAAACATAAGTACAAGTCGGGATGTAATAATTTTTGAAGATATTGAAGGGAAAAATGTACAAAAATGGAGTACAGTTTCAGTGGGGGATGCCATTCTTACGTCAGAAGTACCCCAGTTAAAAGAGGAAGAAAGTCAAGAATATGATAATTATGCAAGCGACTCATCACCTTCAATGTCTGTGGAAAAGCAAGATGACACCGAGCAAAATTTGGAACAGAATTTAAATAATGATAATAAACCTAGACAAAGATCTAAAAGAATAAGAATTTTACCAAAGAGATATGGATTGTCAAACATTTGTACTGTACAGAATAGTTTACCAAATAACAGTGAAATAAACTTGGAGGAAGTTTTACATGGACCAGAAAGAGAAAACTGGAGTGAAGCCATTCAAGAAGAACTTCAGGCTTTTAATGATAACTGTGCTTGGGAAGAGGTGGATGTAGTACCACCAAATAAAACTATAGTGCAGTGTAAGTGGGTATTCAAAAAGAAAGTTGATAGTGATCAAAATGTCAGGTTCCGTGCGCGTTTAGTGGCAAAGGGTTACACGCAAAAACCCATGATTGATTATGATGAAACATTTTCACCAGTAGTGAGACACTCTACTCTCAGAATGTTATTTGCTCTGTCGGTGCAATTGGGGTTAAATGTTACTCACTTAGATGTGAAGACAGCCTTTTTAAATGGTTATCTTAAAGAAGAAATTTATATGACAGAACCAAATATATTAAAACATTCTATTTCTCATGATAAAATTGTAAAATTAAATAAAGCTATTTATGGTTTAAAGCAGTCTTCACGATCTTGGTATGAGAGGGTGGAAAAATGTTTATGTGAAATAGGATTTAAGAAAAGTTATTTAGAGCCATGTGTGTTTACTAAACTGAATGAAAACTTTAAAATAATCATAGCGTTGTATGTTGATGATTTCTTTGTGTATTCTAATAATGTAAAAGAGACTGAACAGATAATTACAGTACTGAATTCCAAGTTTAATATTAAAAATTTGGGGCAAGTTCAGCAGTGTGTAGGTATGAGAGTAAGAATTAATGAAAACTTTACTGTTATAACATTAGATCAAAAACAATATATTGAGCAGCTTTTGGAAAAATTTAATATGTCTCTATGTAAGTCTGTTAGTACTCCAATGGATTGTAAGTTAAATCTTGAAACTAGTAATTTATGTGAAACACAATTTCCATACCAACAGTTAATAGGTAGTCTTATGTATTTGTCTGTGCTAACCAGACCTGATATTTCTTTTGCAGTTAGCTATTTGAGCCAATTTAATAATTGTCATACTAGTATGCATTGGTCTTATGCTAAACGTGTATTAAGATATCTAAAAGGTACTATTAATTATAAAATTAAATATGAAAAGAAGGAAAATGAGATAGTGGGTTATGCTGATGCTGACTGGGCATGTAATTTATTTGATAGAAAATCTTATACAGGGTTTTGTTTCTTAATGTCAGGTTCAGTAATATCTTGGGAAAGTAGAAAGCAGAGGACTGTTGCTCTTTCTACGATGGAAGCTGAGTATATGTCTATAACGGAGGCTTGTAAAGAAGCCATGTATTTAAAAACTTTATTGTGTGAACTTACAGGATATTTAAATACTGTTACAATATTTAATGATAATCAAAGTGCACAAAAATTTACTGAAAATTGTATGTTACATAGAAAAAGTAAACACATAGATATTAAGTATCATTTTGTTAAAGATGCTATAAAGAATAAGATTATAAAAATTGTATACTTGCAAACTTCAGAAATGGTAGCAGACATTTTAACTAAAAGTTTAGGATTAATAAAGCATAAATATTGTATTGATGGATTAGGCATTGTTTAAATATAAGGTCATGTTTGTATGTATTATTCATATTTTGATTTGATGTAGTGGGGGTGTTGTTATTTGTCTATGCATATGAGTACATCAAATCAGAATGATTATTGTCTCTGAATAAAAACTACTAGTTGTGGGCCGACTTCCTCAAGTCAACGTGTTTTATTTTAACAATAATAGTGAATAGTTGACGACTATTTGGTACAAAATTTTTGAAAGTAAAATCAATGGTGGGGGTTTAACTATTTGTATATAATACTGTTAGTTTGGGTGATGCGTTGCTTTGTGATTTTGTCGTGGGGCCTATCTCCGGATGATGCTTCGGTTACGGGGCAAAACGATCGTTGAAATTTTCGTAGTGAATGTGTGTAGTGTGTTGTTAGTGGCGGTGTTTTGATACGTGCGTTAACTTATCCTGCATGTACAATGTATGCAAACAGGTTTTGCTTCCTGCACTTAGTGTCTGTGTGATTGCAAGAAAATCTATTTGATTTTCTTAACAAACGCGGATTATAACAAAATAATTCTATCATGACATTTGAAATATTATAAATGTGTTGGTTTTAATTCGTTATGCAACATCATGCCAAATTCTTCGGTGGAGCGCTTACATCTAGAAGAAGTCGATTCACTTATGCTTGTTTCGACTTGTTTTTACGTTTCTAAATACATTTTTCAGAACATAACAGACAAACATCTAGAACAACATCTTCATCCTCCTGCCCTTATCCCACTCTAATTGAAATCGGCAAAACATGTTTTAAACATGTCGTTGATTGGCTAGTTATAAGTATTTTACGACCGGCCTTCTGCCTGACTTCAACTTACTTTAGTCGCCTTTACGACACCTCGATTAGAAATGAGGGTGGTCTATTCTACTCAGCTGGATACCACACCATGGGTCAACTTATCTTTGTAGCCTTTTATAGCAATTCGGTAAGAAATGAGGGTGGTCTATTCTACTCAGCCGGATACCACACGGCGCGTCGACTTACGTTAGTAGCCTTTTACGACACCTCTGTAAGAAATGAAGGTGGTCTATTCTACTCAGCCGTATACCACACGGCGCGTCGACTTACGTTAGTAACCTTTTACGACACCTCTGTAAGAAATGAAGGTGGTCTATTCTACTCAGCTGGATACAACAAAGTGGTTCAACTTACCTTAGTCGCCTTTTACGACATCTCGGTTTTGAAATGAGGGTGGTCTATTCCACTCAGCCGGATACCACAAGGCGGTATATATCAGATGTAATTTTATAAGGCCATTTACGTATGTAATTAAAAAGCGAAACATTGGTACTGTGTCCTTGATGCTTCAACAATTTGATCCAACTCACTCTCCCGTTACGAGATAAACAGGAATGCGTACAATCACAACCTCATTACGCGCCCCGTTAGATGCTAATTGCAGAGTGTTAACGTAATTATACTGTGTAACACGATATTAGGGTATGAGGAATAAGGATTCCGCATTTCGTAGTGCCGGTATTTACACAAAGTCTGCTTAATTTTCGTGCCTTACATATTGGGTTTGAGAAATCACCATACAGTTAAAGTTAGGTCCTTATTTATGACGACTTACCATAACTGCAAAAATACGTTTTCTGATTGGACAAAAACATTAAATTATGAAGATACGGAAGTTTTATTTCGATATATATATCTTAAAGATATAAATCTACATCCACTCACACACGCACGTAAACACACACGCACACACACAAATACACTGTAATTTGAAAGAATATTGTTTATGTTACTTTACGCTATAAATCTACTTACCTTTGTTATGTAAGAGCGAGACCTTCTGACGCAAGTATTTATAATGCGTACTAGAAGGTCTTTATTTATATTTATGGTTTATCAACCTTTTCTTTTCTTTCATTTCGCGATGAGGAGAAATCCTTTATGGACTTCCTGCATAAACTTCCGATGAAATTTAAACGAGCGATGAAAGAAGTACGATAAATCAGAGATTTACAATTCAAGACTGCTTTTTAAATCCTACTATCCTACTAATATTATAAATGCGAAAGTTTGTGAGTATGGATGGATGTTTGTTACTCTTTCACAAAAACTATTAGACGGAATTGGATGAAACTTTACAGTTATATAGGTAATACATCGGAATAACAAATAGGCTACAATTTGTAATGATTTTATGTAATATAACGATACATGTCAATAGAGTCGGAAAAAATCTTGCCTCTGAGAGCTATCTCGCTGCCTAAACCATTAGAGTTACACAAAGATGATGTACCGTAGTATTGTTTGTCTTTGAAAGTTCTAAATAAAAGTCCGCCACAGCATATATCTATCTTTTATATG
This sequence comes from Morpho deidamia, assembly GCA_947086505.1. Taxonomy (NCBI): domain Eukaryota; kingdom Metazoa; phylum Arthropoda; class Insecta; order Lepidoptera; family Nymphalidae; genus Morpho; species Morpho deidamia. The sequence continues at coordinate 11,361,132 of CAMTZC010000009.1, forward strand.
GAAGCCACTATGACCAAAACTGTGAATCATATTTTTAAAATTAGATACTGTGCCAGAGCAAATTCCTCGCGAGCGAAGCCGCGGGCAAAAACTAGTATATTATAAATATTCACAACATTTTCAATACAGCGTGATCTAATCATTTACACTTAAAAGTGTAGACGTATATTTAAGTTTAAGTAAAGTTTCAAAACGCAATTAGCACTAAACAACGTAAAATAATCTTTGCTAAACAATCACAGACTAAGAATTTGTCTTTAGCTTAACGATACATTCTAAAACCAGAGTTTTAATACTAAATGAATAAGTATATATGGAACAATTGCACACACGGCTGTCCATCTCCGAAATAAGTAACTTAAGACTTGTGTTATGAGGTGATAGAGAACTGGTAAATATATACATACAGGACATACTTATATATAAAATTCTCATGTTATATTGTTAAGTACCATACTGCTGCGGAAAGGCTTGACCGATTTTTATGAAATTTTATATGCATATTCAGTAGGTCTAAGAATCTGCTACTATCTATTTTTCATACCCCTAAATGATAAGGGTTGGCCACTCGTATTTTTTTTTTGTGGTCAAAAATTTTTATAATGTCTGTTATGCCGGGTCATCTGGTACTTATATATAAAAATACACCCAGACTAGAAGAAACAAATTGTTTATAGAAAATGTTGATCCTCGGTGAGAATTAAAACCGCGACCCGTAGAGCGGTATGCCAACGGTCATTGCCAACTGCGACAACGCCCCAGTCATTTTTATAATTAAAGAGTTCAATCGAAATATAGAGCTGTGATAGCCCAGCGGTGAGACCGAGACTTGTGTTCCCCTCGAAAGAGGGGAACACGAGTTCAAACCCGGGCAGGCACCAATGAGTTTTTCTATTAAAACTCATGTGTCTAATTGATATTTGCAATTTATCACACGCTTTTCGGTGAAGGAAAAACATCGTGAGGAAACCTGCATATATCTAGAGAATTCTGAAGATATGTGTAACCTACCAATCCGTATTGGAGCAGCGTGGTAGGTCTTAGCTCCAACCCTTCTCTCCAGAAACGGACGGCCTATTCCCAGCGGTGGGATTGTAATGCTGCTACTTTTTTTTATTCGAAATATAAAATTGCTTTTTAATTTTATAAATGTTCTAGACAATTTTCAGTACAGCCAGACACGATTATTTACATTTAAAAAGTTTACGCGTACATAAATTTAAAACGGCACAGATTTCGCATCAGATAATCCGATTCAATATGACGCAGCGGAAATAGTGTTTCGAGTGTCCCTGAATGTATGATGTTACATCCGTCATCATTATTGTATATGAATAAATAAAATACAGAATCATAAAAGTGCTGGGAAATAAAATTTTAAAAGACACTTGTATTTATAGAATTTCATTTACTGAAAAAGTTTTATGCAGAGCAACGTTTATGTGTAACTAAAAAAATGCTGAAATCATTATTAATTAAATAGGAGAAGTAGATTATCCTTATATAATTTTATATGAGAACCACCCTCATTTATTACCGAGGTCTCGTAAAAGGTGAATAAGGTAAGTTGACGTCAGGCAGGCCGGTCGTATAATAAATAGCTAAATCATCTAACAACGTGTTCAAAACATGTTCTGCCGATTCTACTTAGAGTGCGATATGGGAAGGAGAATGATGATAAAAATTAGAAGATCATATGTATGAAGGGTTTGCCAATAATCAGCACGCGTGGCATGCGGTATTGGTGGTCGATGGATTCGAAACGTGATCGCTGACTCTGGGCCTCATAAGAAGAAGGAGCAAGAAAAGTGTTTAGAGAAAGACTTTGGAAAGTCTTTTTAATATTTCTTAGCGCGATGTCAAAGATGGCATTAAATTAGGATTACATAAGCAAACAAACACTGAAAGAAATGAACGAAGAATAGTAAAAATTAATCTAAAAACACAGTCTAGCACACACACACACACACACACACACACTCAAACGCACACATTCGCACACACAATTTCTGTTAATATTGTGTACTTAACGAACAATTATTTGTAAAAAAAATACTAATCGTGTAATCCTCATATGGCCTTAGTTTAAGTTATTATTTTAAAATGTATTGAATAAGAACTTTGATTACTAAACTAGTGGTAGCGGTTTCGCCATTGAGGAAATCAATTTGTCACAAAAAATTCGAATTTAAATTTTGAACGTAAAAGTAGTTATACTAAGTTCACCATAAGAGAAAGAGATGTGCTGTTGCGAACTTTTTTGTAGTATTTTTGTAGATCTATAATAAAATACATAGTGATGTAATTATACATCTATAAAAATAGTGATCCGCCGTGTGATATCCGGCTGAGTAGAATAGACCACCCTCTTTCTTACCGAGATCTCGTAAAGGCGCCTAAGGTAAGTTGACGTCAGGCAGGCGGCCGGTCGTAAAACACGTAGCCAAATCATGTGACAACATGTTTGTAAAATTTTGTGCCGACCCCACTTAGAGTGGGATAAGGGCAGGAGGATGTTTTTAAGACATGTTGTGCAGACCCCACTTGGAGTGTATAAGGGCAGGAGGATGATGATGATGAATAAGAACTTTGTCACCCTGTATGATTACCCAATACACTAATAAATAAATAAATAAATATATAATAATTTTGAATTCGGTCACCTTAATACTAAGCGTGCGATATGTGTTTAAACGTTCTCCCCCACTGAAAAAATGATTTTTTGTTTCCTTATAAATAGCTTCATACAACTCTTATAAAAGTCCACTACGTAATTACGTTTCCTATTTATTTCACACCAAGCGAGGGTAACTGAAATATATTAAAAATGTAGGAAACACGAAAAGGAATGCCATTCGTTAGTAGCAATTTGTGTCTAAAATTGCTTTTCATTTACCTAGTTTTATTCGGTAGCGACTCCGTTCCTGAACTCATTAAGTTGGCCTGACGCTTTATTTGAAAGCAAAAAAGTATAGGTATATCTTATATCTCTCAGTCTGTATGCTCTTTCATAGCTGTGATATTCGAACGCTAAGTTTTTTGTGACAGTGTTTAGGGCGTTCAAATCCCGGGCAGACACTTATGATTAAAGTAGCGGCCTGTTACAATCCCACTGCTGGGAATAGGCCTCCTCTCTCCGTTTCTGGAAAGAAGGGTTGGAGCTAAGATCTACCACGCTGCTCCGATGCGAATTGGTAGGTTACACATATCTACAGAATTATCTAGAGATATGCAGGTTTTCTTCACCGAACAGCGTGTGATAAATTGCATTTACCAATTAGATTAAATGTACTACACGCTTTTCGGTGAAAAAAAAAATTTCTGAGATTTCTTGGGATATGTTGTACCTACCAATCCATTTGCAATAGCATGGCTCTTAGCTCCAATCCTTGTCATCAAAAACCAAGAAAGAAACCCTGTATCCAACAGTTGGATACTAACAGGCCGTTACTGACACACGTTTAATTAAACTACACCACAGAAACGAGACTATAAAAAATCATTTGGATTTCTTGCAGTCAATTTTTCTGTGTCACAGAACATCAAATATCAAAATGACGTAGAATCATTTTCTATCGTTCACTTTAACTTGTGAAACGAGCCCAGAACGTCTTGGATCGTAACATCTTCACTTTCTCACTATTAAACTTGTTTTAATTCACTATTCGCTTTCAGCTTGACTAATCACTAATCGACTCAAAATACACTTTAACTAGAAATCACGTTAATGACGACAATCGACAGACTCTCGACAGAATCCCGACGGAATCCCAACAGAATCTCTCTAACTACGTCAAGTTTCACTATTCAAGGCAATCCCCACTTACATGAAAAGTCCCTACTCACGCTATCACTCAAGAACCCCGCATCCGGTATTAACAACAACACAGACTGTCATTTGACTATTTCCTATTCCAACATTTTTAGTGTCTGTTACACTTGAAAGTTATTTATTAGTGACCTCATTTCAAAACTCATTTAGACAGTTCCTCGCTTCCTTTTCGAATAAGTATTTTCTCACTTTCAGTATTCCTCAACTAGTTCTCTTTCAGTTTGTAACTCGAAAGCAAGTTCACTGTTTGTAAACAAATGTCCGTGGCACTCTTAACGAGTAAAGTTGGAAGACATTTGCTTACCTTTGACAATGGAAGAAATTTAAAGTATTTCCTACAATCTAACTAACGCTTGGTCCTAGAGTCTTGCCAGTCTTGCCATAACAATATTTGTGACGTAGTACTTTTCGCAGATGACACATCATTATTATTTAAGATTGACAAAACAAAAACGAAAGTTGACGATATGAACAGGGCTTTGTCACAGGTATCGCATTGGTTTGCAATAAATAATTTGATATTAAATACAAATAAGACTAAGTGTTGAGAATTCGCATTGCCTAATGCTGAAAAAGTAGTACATACAGTAAAAATTAATAATGAAATAGTAAAAACAGAAGAATTAGCTGTCTTTCTGGGAGTTACCTTGGATGTAAAGCTGCAATGGGGACCCCATATAACGAATCTTTGTGGTAAACTTAGCTCCGCTGCTTATGCCATTAGGAAGATTAGGCAATTAGCTGATATTGAAACAGCAAGACTTGTCTATTTTTCTTATTTTCATAGCATCATGGCATACGGTATCTTGCTATGGGGTAAAGCAGCTGATATCCAAAAAATATTTGTTTTACAAAAGCGAGCTGTTCGTGCGATTTATAATATGAAACCACGTGACTCGCTTCGTGATAAATTTAAAGAAATAGGTATTCTTACTGTAGCTTCACAATACATTTATTATAATATAGTGTTTGAAAAACAAAATATACATCTTTTTAATAAAAAAAAGCGATATTAGTAATAGGCAAACTAGGAACCGAAATAAATTAATAATACCAAGGCTAAGGCTTCAGAAAGTACGTAGATCGTTTGTGGGCTTCGGTATACTTTTTTATAATAAAATTCCTCAATCAATTTTGGACTTGCCTTTACACAAGTTCAATAAAGCAATTAAAGAGACTCTCATTAATAAAGCTTACTATAATGTTGAAGACTATGTCAATGATAAGAAAGCTTGGAACTAAATTGCGACCAGCTATGTACTAGACGATATTATAATCTAAGTTTGTTAACAATAGTTAATACAAAACTGTAATATTTATTTTTTTAAAAGAGTGACCGCCGAGTTTCTTGCTGGTTCTTCTCGGTTAGAGCACCTTTCCGAACCAGTTGTAGCTTCAATTTAATTTTAATTTGACGATTCAAAAGTGCTTGTAATAGGCCAATTTGAATAAAGACTTATTTGAATTTGAATTTGAATTTGAATTCAAGATTTTATACCAATGTGAGAACAAATGGAAATGCCTTGTCGTATCCGGCTGAGTAGTATAGCCCAGGTCTATTGAGACCACCCTTATTTCTTACCTATGTGTCACTCCAATCCTTCTCTCCAAAAAAAACGGAGAGAGGAGGCCTTAGCCCAGCAGTGGGCATAGTAACAGGCCGTTACTTTTGTCCGCAATGAAAAAGGATTAAAAATTCTTATCTAAGTGACGCCGTTATTCGCGATAAATTCGAGTAGCCGAAACCCTTATTTAGTCTAAAGGTATACTCGCCGAAGGAAATATAAAAACAATGAAATCGCAAACTTGGGCAGTTGGTCGGTGAATCGAGCAAGCGATTTTAAAACTTGGCCCATGAATTAATTAATCCCTCTGCAGGTGCAGGTGGTAGCGTTCCGGAGTTTGCCGTTTTCATCGTGGTTTTATAGGTTTATGGTGCTATTCCTTTGAATAGCAGCTTTTATGCATCGATTTTTAATAGGTTATTGGTAGGATTTGATAGATTTATGCACAGTTCTTCAGAACGTATCCACATTAATCCGCACCATTAATATCCCACGGTTAAACATAAAAAACAAATTAAATCTGTTTGAAAATTATTCTTATTAAAATTTACGACGAAAAAATTAAATAAATGTAATAAAAAAAACAAATCATAACTTTTGAACGGGCAGGCTTTTCGGTGACCATATAAGTTACATTATAGATTATCTCCCCATTTAAACATTTTTTTTTGAGTAGGAATTGCTTATAACTAAACCTTACCAAAAATCTCGGCTGAATTTGTAACCTTTTGCATATATCCTATAATTTGATAATATCGGGGTATGATTTATCTAAATAAAGGTATTTTAATGGCGAGATCACACCGAAAAACACAACAAGCTTTGGTAGCAATTTTATTTCAATAAAGTCGGAAAAAGCTGCGGGTCGTGGAGCTTTTTTTAAGAAAGTTTAGCGTCTCACAGTGTCACGACGCGAGCTTTGCTTGGATTATTTTTTGCATGATTAAATCAGACACACGGAGCGAAATCTATAGAAGAACCAAATAAACCGAAATCATCGACCGCAAGGTCTTAGCATGACGGATTCAAATAGCCCGAGCAGTTTGAATTCAGCTTCATGCTATAATAGTCCATTAAAATCTATAGGTCTCTTTTCAAGACGTCGCTCGTTCGGTCGGACAATAAAAATAATAATATAGCTGGATATATTTTCAAATTTATTTGATTCCAATATAATATTGGAAAATTGTTTAGGAGTATATTAAAAAACACTTAGCGAGAACCACGATTAATATCGGCCGTTAAATCTCGATCAGAACTGCTGTGAAACTTAAGGCGGGTGGAAACGGCGATAACCCATAAAACGACGATAAAACTGTGATATTCAGAACTTTACCTGCAGTTGAAATATTGAAGGAATGAATTTATTATCGTGAAGTTTAAACAACTTTTGGGATATGGTTCCAACCAGACTGCGTAGATAAAAAACCCACTCGAAATTAAAATCAATTTATACGAATGAGTTGTGATGGCTTAGCTAGCTTAGTGAGACTTCGAGGGTTCTAATCATGGGTTCACACCCCGGACAGTCACTGATGTGTTTTTGTATTAAAACTTATGTCTAATTGATATTTGCAATTTTTCATACGCTTTCCGATTAAGAAATATGTCGTAAGGAAACCTGCATACCTCTAAAGAATTCCATGGCTATTCAAATTCAAATTCAAAATATTCTTTATTCAAGTAAACTTGTAAACAAGTGGTTTTGAATCGTCAACTTTACTGCTGGTTCGGAAAGCTGTACCTTGATATGTGTAACCTACCGATTCGAATTTGCGTGGTAAGTCTTAGCTGCAACACCTCTCTCCAAGAATGAAGAGAGAGGGCTTATGCCCATATAGGTTTTAATAAGTAATTTTTAAAATTAATAAAATAATAGGGCAAATTATTACGATGCCATAAATAACCATGTATAGACTAGAAGTCTATATACGGTTATTTAGTTAGTTAGGTTAGTCCATATAAGTGATTATCACGGTCAAGTCAACAGCGGAAATACAATATTTAATTTCAAAATCATATTATTTACAATAGTTTCCTCAAAGTATTCATACTTCAATTTCACCAGTTTTGCACTGCACTGTAGACATCACATACTCACAGATATATAAAGGAAAGGGCTCCTTTGAAAGCGCCTTGGTAAATTGGTTTAAGTTATAAACGTGCGGGAATTCATTCAACTAATGGTATCTGCTATAAGGAGATGAGATTCAAGGATGCTGAAAGCCTTGTTTAGGAAACTAATAGACGTAGTGGTTACGTCAAAGCATTAAGAGATGACTTGAGTCTGATTGAACAAATTTTAATGATAAGGGGTAACGAGAGACCGCAGCGCGGTATCTGGCTGAGTAGAATATACCACCCTCATTACTTACCGAGGTGTTGTATAAGGCAACTTAGGAAAGTTGACCCGCCGTGTGGTATCCGGCTGGGTAGAATAGACCGACCTCATATAGAATAGATAGGTTAATAGAGAATAAATCACCCTTATTTAGACTTGCCTTCACACACTTTTAGAAATTATCTTAGAATGATGATGTTATATAAAGTCTATACTATTGTTGATTATTTGAGTGAAAGTAGCATATCTTAACTGTAGCCAGAGATGCTCCAAGCTGCAACGATTAAGTTGTAGTCAATCAAACTGTCGAACTTCTCGGTAGGAGCAAACTTCCGAATTAATGGTAGCTCTTTAAAAATATTTTACGATTTAAAAGTATTGATAACAGTCTTAATTGAATAAAGAATAATTTGAATTTAATATGTAATCTTTTAGAATTTCGAGTACTGCGCGATCGACAATCGTTTCTTCATCGACATGATCCTGTTGATAACTGGTCATGTAATCGAATTAAAGCCATCCAGAGTATAACTTTTGTATAGTTTTCATCAAATACTAGCAGTTGTGAGTTGCAATTCATTTTTGACCTTAAAGCCTTTCGCTTATTAACTAAACCATATCCTCAAGTTTGCAATCTATTCGGTTGGTTAGGTTTGAACGCTGCGGGTAGAATTTGCTTTTCATAATAACGTCATGTGTTTTCATCGAAATTTCTTTAACTTATATAATAAGATGACGGTAGTAATAAAAAGAAGGCATATTTGAAAATATTACTACGAATTCAATATGAAAAGTAAAGTAACGGCCTGTTACTATCCCACTGCTGGGAATAGGCCTCCTCTCTCCATATTTGGAGAGAAGGGTTGGAGCTAAGACCTACCACGCTGCTCCAATGCGGATTAGTAGGTTACACATATCCCCAGAATTCTCTAGAGATATGCAGGTTTCCTCACGATGTTTTCCTTCACCGAAAAGCGTGTGATAAATTGCAATTATCATTTAGACACATCATTTTTTTTATAGAAAAACTCATTGGTGCCTGCCCGGGGTTTGAACCCATGATCGTCACTAGAGAGTCACACGGTCTCACCGCTGGGCTATCACAGCTTCAATATATCATGTCCCAAATATTAAGGTGTCCAAAGATTATCCATACCAGTAAACGTAGTATTGCTAGATTTCCTATGAGGTTGACTGATGGATCCAAGTGGTAGATGATGGCGTAATGTGGAGATCCCTTAAAGAAACTTATGACCAGCAGGCCTACCATGAACTCTTATTGCGACTTAATTGAAGACGTAAACGAAATTAGTTTAAGATGAGGTATAGAAGGAAACTTCATCTTGCCAGTCTCGTATTTGGAGTTGTCAAGACCGGTGAGCCGTCATACCTATTTGATAAATTGAACTGGACCCATGATATACAGTTGCAAAGAGGTTCACGAAGTATTCTTAGAACGCCACGTCACTCCACTTCCGCCTTCAGGGGAAGTTTTAAATATGCCGCCACACGATGTTGGAATAACATTCCTCCGTCCATTCGAGATTCACGTTCCAAAATCGCATTTAAGAATAAAATAAAAACATTTATGATTAATAAACAAATTGAATGTCAAAACTTTTCGGTGGAGACATCAATTCTATAAAGCGGTATATTATTACATTCTTTATTCATAATTATTATTATTATTCACGTATTATTTTATATATATTACATCTTCGTAAAGCCTTTATATCATATAAATTGTACACTGTTATTTATTTAATATTTTATATAATATACATATATATATATATATATATATATATATATATATATATATACCGTTACACTGATGCCATACATTGCTATTTCGGGTTACTGCTGAAAATCAGCGCCTAGGCAGGACATACGCTGAGCTGTGACCTATTATTAGGTATGGTGTTACTGACAGGTATGTCATTAGTTTAAGTATCTGTTTGTAACACCATATCCGAATAAGTGATGATTATTATTATTATTATTATTATTATTATTATAAATTGTTTTGCTTTTTCATACCATGACGTCTTAAAGACGCACACTTTAAATCGTTGCCGAATGAGCGTTCGGAATTCTACCTAAGAACATGTGAGTAAAAGACACAGATTTATCTATAGTTCATATAACGTTATCAAACATTATGACGCCAATGCAATTCACACTTCATGGTACGAAAAAAAAGTGGTTCGCGGTTGTCGTTTCCGTCTACAATTGAGTCGCAATAAGAGTTTATGGTAGGCCTGCAGCAGTAGTCGTTTATCGCTAGAAGAAGAAACTCTGATTTGGTAGACCACGTACGGGGTGGTCTAACGAACTCAAAAGGTCGCGGGGAGCCACTAAGTCCATTCGGTAATAGATCTTGCGGTGCTGAGATCACTTTAAGATACCTATGTCCAGCAGTGGTTCGTTTTACCTCACTATATAGAAATGAAATGATACCGATAGCTTTCAGTTGCTATATACATGTTCACACCTAATAACCAAAATTTAACTCTTCTTTTTATTTCTTGTTTCAGGTACGTGAAGTATTCTCCCTTGTTCCGGTAAGCCTTATATTTTAATAGGTCTGCCTGAGTATTTACAAATTCATGCTGAAATTATGATTCAAAATTATCCTAGTTTCTTATTTTACAAAAAATGCATTGTGAAAAATTCCCAGCGCCTCGCCGCAAAGCAAGATCAGCAGGCCTACTATGAACTCTTATTGCGACTCAGTTGAAGACGTAAACGACGACCGCGAACCGCTTTCTTTTCGTACCATGAAGTGTGAATTGCATTGAGGTCGTAATGTTTGAAAAGGATAACGTTATATGAACTATAGATAACTCTGTCTCTTTTACTTACACGTTCTTAGGACAAATTCCGAACGCTCATTCGGCAACGACTTAAAGTGTGCGTCTTTAAGACGTCATGGTATGAAAAAGCAAAACAATTTCGTTTACGTCTTCAATTGAGTCGCAATAAGAGTTCATGGTAGGCCCATTATCGCGCTTAATCATTTCTATTAATTTTAATCATTTCAGCGCCGATTATAAAGAAGAATCATAACAAACACGTTTTATAATACAAAAATATAGATTTTACGTTACGCAATCGACTTACTGAGCCGTAGCAGGATTAATGCGCAATACCCTTTCAAACAATAGCAAAATATTTTCCCCTTATAGCAGGATTTCGAAATTCATAAATTGCTTCTCATTATTTCTTTTAACCATTTCTTTCCGCTAGCTATTTCCGTGTTCTTTATTCTTAAACGTCACAATATCTTTCGGGGGCTTTTACGGTTTTGAAAACCGTTTTCCGATTAAGCAAAAAATATAAAAACGAGAACCAGGACCTACTAATAGGCAATATATAAAGGGAACTTAACTTTTGAGGTATCATTATTTACACTTAATTAAACTGTCACGGGACCAAATTAAAATTAATTTGAAATAAAAGATTATATATCGTAGTATCTCTTAGTAATTTTAGACTAGCCCGTTGAAGCAGTGGGTAGTGACCCTGCCTTAAACTCCGCGGGTCGCGGGGGCGATTCCCGCCGAGGGCCAACATTTTCTATAAACAATTTGTTGGTTCTTCGAGCCTGGGTGTATATTTGTACTTAAGTATGTATTTAAAATTATATATGTAGTATATTTAGCAGTTGTCCGTCACCCATAACACAAGTATTAAGTTACTTACTTTGGGGTTGGACCGTGTGTGTAAGTGTACCCATACATTTATTATTTATTATAGTATTAAAGTGACCGAATTTTAAAACATTTTTTGTGTCAAATCGTAGTAAAGCGTAGAGTAGCGCCTACGAAACTCGTAAGTACGAGTATTAAAAGAGATGCATAAATTGGAAGAGCAAGAAAACACTAGTTTTTTTTATAGTTTGTAACGTTATGGCATTGAAATGAGTAAGTATTACTATGTATCTAACTCAATTAATCCTACAGAAACTTTAACATAACTACTTTGCTATAATCCGCGTGTGTAATGCTAACTGTATGAAGCAGGCAAAATTCGCGCACCCTACAACACACAACACGTATCCCAAGACGCCTCCATCAGCAACAATGCACACAAGTAATACACACAACCACCACCATTTTTTTTCGATCTGACTGTATGCTGTAAGTCCTAACGGCTTTTACAGCGTCACCGGGCGGGACGGGCGAGCGCAGAAGCATCGTCAAGGTTGCGAAATGCAGAGAGTAGAGCGCAGAAGCTCTACTGGCGTCGGGGAACGTCGTCCTGGGGAACGGGTGCCTCCTGTGAGACCGGACCACGGCTTAGGGCGACGCGTAGTGGAGGGCTTTTATCACTACGTGCTGAGCTGTAGATAACAAAGGCGCCCTGACGTTCTGACCGCTTGCTTCACTCAAGCGTCCTCCTACCCGCTACAAAAAAAATATTACGCACAGCATTCAATAAATGTTTTAATTATATTTTTTACTACTATGAGTGTATTGTTCTGTGACTTCAGGTTCGGATACTTATTATGTATCATTAATTGATTAATGTGACTTGTACCTTGTACAAAACTTTATGTGAATGTAGGGTAATTAATTTTTATAACCTACTTTATACTATTGTGGTTCCTATTTGTTATTATTTCTATAAAAGTAATTGTTTTTTACTAACTTATATGTTCTGTATAAGGTGTTATTAGCCTTTAAGAACGTAGTTTTTATTGACTGGTGTATTCTTATATATAAGTAATGCATATATGTATGTTTATGTTGTTATAAATAAATGAAAAAAAAAAAAAAAAAAAAAAGTGGAGGGCTGATGTATGATTTTGATTAATCAAGTCATAAGGGTGGCGAGAAGCCACGACCGACTGACATCAGAAAACTGGGATCTCGTCTTCGCCGGCGAAGACGCTGTGCGTGTGTATTACGTGTTTCTGTGTTGGCGATCGTTATTTGATCGTCAGAACCACCACCAAAATCTCTACGATCATTTCTCTCCGAAACCGAAGAATTTTCATTAGGATCTCTTCTATAAATCATTCAATTAAGCTTAATTTTGTATTTGGTCGCTTTAATACTCATCGTGCTTAATACTCGTAAAATCTATTCCATATTAGTTATCCATGCAACTTTGTTGTCACGTGTTTTTGACTAATTTCAAGGGAAAAGCGAGAATTTTTGTTACCCTCTATGCTCGACCAATTTCATAGATATATGTGTAGCGGATTAGCGTTAGAAGCGTTACAGACAGACAACAAGATTTATAATATTAATATGTAAGAATGATTAGTTAATATTTTAAGTCGTTAAGCTGACAAAGTTGGGCACATTGTCTAGCTCATAGCAATACAATACAAACTTAATTGTGAAGTGGATAAGATTCAATATGCATTACAATACTTTAATAATACTGTTAACTTTGAACTTGAACCGTGCATCCTCTTGCGTAAGACGTAAGCTTATGTGGACATACTTATTTGAAACACTATATTATTTTATTTTTCTCGGTGATGACTGATGGACGTAATAAGTGACTTCTATAATAAAATTCTGGAATCAATTTTAGCTTTACCATTACAAGAATTTAAAAACACTATTTAAAAACAAGGCTAATACAGAAAGCCTACATACTATATATATACATACTATTTAGGTTTACCTGGACGATAAGAATGCGTGAACTCTGCGACTCTGTACAAGAAAGTAATAACTAAATGTAACTAGTTATAAGGATTATATTTTCAAAAAAGAAACCACCGTGTTTCTTGCAGGCTCCTCTCGGCAGGAACAACTTTCCGAAACAGCACTAGAGTTGACGATTCAGAATCACTTGTTTTCAAGTTTAATAAAGAATATTTTGAAATTGAATTAAATTACCGATACAGCTAAACGCGTCGCAAAGCTGATGTGGCAATTGGCGGGGCACGTATTACTTAGAACCTATGAGCGTTAAGGTCCTGAAGTGCTGGATTGACAAGCCAACATCGGAAAACGTAGCGTTAGACCTCCTACGAGTTGTGACTTGCGGCCTTAACGTCGTAAGTCGCGGAGATCTTTTAAAGAAACGTGTGTCCAGTAGTAGACGTCCATCGGTTGAATAAAGGAACGTAGTACAAATAACACTGTCTTGAGATCCTAAAGTTTTTTAAAAGACCACATTATTTCATTTTTACACGTATTTCCACATGATAAAATTATACGTGATGTCTTTCTTTCATATGACGTAAACGTTACAGTAAACTGTCACCCAACTAAGAACTACTTGAAACATAACGGCTTTAACATTCGTTGGTAATAATATTTGAGACGGACATGTTATATCAAGTAGAGAAAATATCGTAAAATAATATAGTACATCGTAAAGATCTCGATATGGCAAAAATAAATTTATACGAAAAATATTTCTGTTAGAGTATTATATCTGGACAAAGAGTTCTTTAATAATTGACATTTTAAGATACGTTGAAGCTTAGCAGTTAGAAGCTTTTAGTATATTCGTGGAATTATAAAAGCATCTTTTTGAACTTATTATTTAAACTGACTTATTTTTTAAAGATCATTAATAATATTTAAAAGTATTGATAGTATTCAATAACTGTCTAGATACGTTTTTTGTATAACAGATGTTTTTGCAAGGTTAGTCTCATTTTGAAACTAATATGGCTATTAGATTTTCTGCGGTCTAGGTCGGAATTAGGGTGTCCAGTATTTTCTTGAGATCGCCGTGTGGTATCCGGCAGAATAGAATAGACCACCCTCTCTTCTTACCGAGGTGTCGTAAGAGGCGACCAAGTAAGTTGACGTCAGGCAGGTGGCCGGTCGTAAAATACGTAGCAAAATAATATGACAACATGTTCGTAACATGTTGCGCCGACCCCACTTAGACTTCTTCACATTTATACGTGAGGATATCCTGATTACTACTTTATGCCAAAACTGCAGGTAGCCTTGTAGTCTCTAGTTATTGTTTTTAAAGAATATTTTTTTCCCTGATCTATATTTAGTGGTTCTGGCTTCTTAAGCGACATTTATCATATAGTAATGTCAACAGAATTGTACAATGAAACATGTATTATTTTACAAATATATATTAATTATTCTTATTATACATACTCCTCGATTTGATCTACTTTAATATACTTTGAGTAGCTCCTCGTAAGGATTAATGAACTACAAAAGTAATAATAAAATTATTTTGCTATTATTATATTTAGCAAAATAATTTTATTATTACTTTTGTATTATGGATCTCCGCAAAGTAACGCCTAATTCTATAAATTAATTAATGAACTACTTTATTTGCACTAATTGTTACAAAAAATAGTTTCTAAGCTAATTTATAAAATGCCAGTTTGCTTTTTCAATAAAAAATGTGTATGAATCAACTGTGTGTGATACACGAATGATGTTCACTCTTTAATTAAGCAACAATCAGGGTAAACAAATTTACTTTGATGCATATATGAAGCTGAAGAGTGTGTTTGATTTGAACGCGCTAATCTCAGGAACTACTGGACCGATTTGGAAAATTCTTTAAGTTTAAGATAGTCCATTTATCGAAGAAAGCTATAGACTATATAACATCACGCTAAGATGAATAGGAGAAGAGCAGCAATAAAAAATATTGAGAAAACAGTACATAACTAACGGTAAACTTTCCTTGCATGCGCCCATTTTTTTTTTCGAACTGACTGTATGCTGTTAGCCTTAATGGCTTTTACAACGTCACCGGGCGGGACGGGCGAGCGCAGAAGCATCGTCGAGGTTGTGAAATGCAGAGAGTAGAGCGCTAGACTCTTAAAACGTTTAAAAAAGGGAATATCTTCTCTATTCCCAACGTGACCAACGTCGTGCGTGAACCGAACCGCATCGCCCCAAACGTGCGCGCCCGAACGGAACACCGTTCCCGTAATTTTGTCATTCCGTACATACTACGGAGCCCCACATTTATGACTCCTCGTATTAATAATTCAGCGGGCTTAGTGTTTTCAGTTCCTTTAGGCGATTTCGCTTTCCTTTATAGTGGGGTAGTGTGGATTTTTTGGGGTTAGTTTGAAATCTCTTTTATGACGGACTTGAAGATATCTAAAGCTTGTTCAGGGTATAGGTTTAACTTGTCAAAGTAAAAAATCTAATAAACTCTTTCAACATAAGTGAGTTCGGCGTGTGGAAATCAGTATTACATGCAATGTACGACTTAATAAAAGAACACCATTGACCGACCTGTTGACGCAGTGGATAGTAACCCTGCCTTCAGCTCCGCGGGTCGTGGGTTCGATTCCCGCCTAGGGCCAACATTTTTTATAAAATTATTTATAGAAAATGTTGGCCCTTCGAGCCTGGGTGTGTATTTGTATATAAGTATGTATTTAAAATTATATATGTAGTATATCTACCAGTTGTCCGTCACCCATAACACAAGTATTAAGTTACTTACTTTTGGGACGGAAGTAGTGTGTGTGTTTCATTAATAAGTAATTTATATACTAAAAAGTGTTTTTCTACTGAATTGCTGTAGAAACTGAGACCGTGCAACACTTTCGAGGGAACCATCCATGGGTTCAAAGCTGTTGTCAAATGGAAGTTTTTTTGATAAATTGTGTCTAATTGACCATTACAATTTATAACACGTTTTTGCGGTCAAAGAAAACATCGTGAGGAAACCTGCATATATCTAGAGAATTCTGAGGATATGTGTATACCAACCAAACCTCATTGGAGCAGCGTGGTGGATTTCAGCTGCAAACGTTCACTCCAAATATAGAAAAATTAACGGCTGTGCCCAGCAATGGGACAGCAAGCCGTTACTTTTTTTTAACTTTACTTCTCTATTAAGTTGTTCATTGAATAATGTTCTTGTATAAAAAAATTAATTATTTTTAAGATAAGATAAAATCTATGTAATGCTTAAATTTGAGTGTTCTTTCCGTCATCTTTCCTTTTGAATGTAGGATTCTTAAAATGCATGCACTGCAAACTATCACCAAAGACAAAAATACTTTGCGATTTGTCGTGGAATCTATCTCCTGATGGTCGGTCACATGTCCACTCTCAAATCAAGTCAAATCAAATCAAAATAATCTTTATTCAAGTAAGTTCTTTTGAGCACTTTTAAATGGTCGAGAATTAATATCATTAATGAAGCTACAACTGGTTCGGAATGTTGCTCTTACCGAGAAGAACCAGCAAGAAACTCGGCGGCCAATCTTTTAAACATTATCAATTGTACATAATTAAACCGCAGTAATAATAAAATTATTTTGCTATAATCCGCGATACAGTTAACAGAAAATATATCCTATAGTGTTAAATGTATAGTGGCCTATCCGTATTTTCATACCTGATACGTGCAGGATTCGTAAAAACACATGCACAAACCTCCACCACTTCCACCACAACACACAAGCACTACACACGGTCACTATCACAAACTCAACAATCGTTTCGCCCCGCAACCGAAGCATCATCAGGAAATAGACTCCACGACAAAATCGCAAAGATTTACGAATTCTGCATGTATGGGGTATGAAAATACGGATATATATTTAACACTATATTTTCTATTTACTGTATCGCGGATTATAGCAAAATAATTTTATTATTACTTTTGTATTATGGATCTCCGCAAATTATTTAAACCGCAGTCTTGTTCATACAAGACTGCGGTTTAATAATGTATTCAGCTTCATAGCTGAAAAGGTTTTCAGGTCCAGGCATCTTCAATTCAATCAATCTTCAATTTTGTAATATGCTTTACGTATAAGCATATCTCTTACACTTAATTTAAACCTTTGTGTAGACTGGTCTACATTTAGAATTACAAATATAACTTCCTTGTTCGCGGATGATAGCAAAATAATATTACCATAACTTTTGTATTATTCATCCCCAAGAACTAGCGCCTAGTTCTATAAAATTTATTAATTTCAACTATTGCCATCCTAACGGATATATCTGTTCTGTTATATTTGAAACCTGAGGTGACATAAAACTTCTCTTAAAAAAAAATTGAACAATATTTGAAAACGGAAGCCATGAGGTCAATAGCCCAGTTTAAATTTACAATTAGTAATTAGACGAAATATTAACCGCGTCATTTCCTGAAGATATCCCAGGTCATTTCCTGTACTGTCTACCGAAATATCGTCTATTTCGTTGACGATAAGGAGCCAAAATGATTAATAAATAGACTCGAAACTAGTACTGCAATAATGGAGGCATTCAACGACCGTCGTGGTACACTCTTCAAACACCAAAACGCTAGCTGATTAAAGTGGCACTTATTTATTGAACGTTAAAGGTTAATTTAGCGTTCACAGTTTTCCATGTGGACGGTTGTAAATGTGTTCGTATTATACCTCGATGCACTTGCTCCGACATTCGGTCCGGAGCGCGGGCCAGCTGTTACTTTTGTTTTTGAATTTCGAACATTCCATATTTGAAGTTTTATTTTTTGGAACCAAAACGTTTAAAATTGGTCTGACATTCGTAGTATCCCCAATCTATGCATGTTAGCTTTTTTAGAACGCTCTTTCGTTCGGAAATTTTTGAAAGATTTTGAAAAATTTTTTACGCATAAATTTTTACAAGCAATATAACAGAACTAACTACTTTGCTATAATCCGCACGGGTTAAGTGAATGCATGCAAAGCCAATGTGTATGAAGCAGGCAAAATCTACACACCTTATACATGCAGGACCAGCCACCACATGCACCCCAAGGCGCAATTCACCAGCAACAACGAACACAAAAGCAGCACACACACCCACCACCACAATCTCGACGATCGTTTCGCCCCGAAACCGAAGCATCATCAGGAGGATAGGCTTCACGACAAAAATCGTACTGCAATCGTACTGCAATCGTATTGGCAGTACGATTTTTGTCGTGAAGCCTATCCTCCTGATGATGCTTCGGTTTCGGGGCGAAACGATCGTCGAGATTGTGGTGGTGGGTGTGTGTGCTGCTTTTGTGTTCGTTGTTGCTGGTGAATTGCGCCTTGGGGTGCATGTGGTGGCTGGTCCTGCATGTATGAGGTGCGTAGATTTTGCCTGCTTCATACACATTGGCTTTGCATGCATTCAATTAACCCGTGCGGATTATAGCAAAGTAGTTAGTTCTGTTATATTGCTTGTAATATGGAATTCCGCAAAGTAACGCCTGCTTCTATAAATCGCATAAATTTTTGAAAGTGCTTAATTAATTTTAATTAAGCACAGCTTATCAATTTACGGAAGAAAAAAATATATACAAAAATTATCAAAACTGTGTAAGCGTTGTTCTAAAACTGGAATAATATATAAGCGTGTTCTTGAAAAACTAAAGGTCTCACTGAACCAGTTTTAACCATTTTGTATTAGTAACCTTCGCACAATGGTCACAAATGGGTCATAACCATGCAGTTATTATACTAGAATAGGGAAGCCTAAAATATGCCATACTAGTTGACCCGGCAAACGTTGTTTTGCCATGTTAAACTTTGATAGAAAAGTAATAATAAAATTATTTTGCTATAATCCGCGATACAGTAAATAGAAAATACATATAGTGTTTAATGTATAGTGGACTATCAGTATTTTCATACCCGATACGTGCAGGATTCGTAAAAACACATGCACAAACCTCCACCACTTCCACCACAATACACAAGCACTACACAGGTTCACTATCACAAACTCAAAATCGCAAAATCACTTTGCGATTTTGTCGTGGAGTCTATCTCCTGATGATGCTTCGGTTGCGGGGCGAAACGATTGTTGAGTTTATGATAGTGAACGTGTGTAGTGGTTGTGTTTTGTGGTGGAAGTGGTGGAGGTTTGTGCATGTGTTTTTACGAATCCTGCACGTATCGGGTATGAAAATACTGATAGTCCACTATACATTAAACACTATATATATTTTCTATTTACTGTATCGCGGATTATAGCAAAATAATTTTATTATTACTTTTGTATTATGGATCTCCGCAAAGTAACGCCTAATTCTATAAACTTTGATAGGTTAATAATAGATGGCGCTTTTGAATGCCATCCTATTCCTGTAGAATCAACAGGATTTTTATAGCCTATATGTTACCCCGGTTTATAAGGAGTTATTGTGCCAAATTTCGTCGATATTGGTTTAGCGGATTCGTCGTGAAAGCGTAACAAACATCCATCCATACTCACAAACTTTCGCATTTATAATATTAGTAAGATAAGATTACAATAAAGTGAGCTATCTGTCTCTCTTTTTTGTGTGTGATCAGACAAAGATGAAGTATGCGATCTTCATTTATTTATTGTGCCACTATCATTTACAGGCCTGCTACTGGCTTTCCTACTTTAATATAAATATTACTATGGTAATAACTAGAAACTATGTATACATTAATGTCACTTATATAAACGTCACTCTGTTCAAAGATGGCGGTAAATACTTATATTTTTATGCGGGTAAGATAATAGCCGCTTTGTTTAGTTGCGGACGTTGAATGGGGCGGTAATGGCTCCCTTATAAACGGATCTGGCTAGTGCTGGGGTGTTATCGACAATCGATTATCGGTTTTACGTCGCCTCAAAATTGTGTACGCCGATTTAATTAAAATGAGGAGAGTTATCTTGGATTATATGGAGCTTTAGCTGGTTTAATAAATTGTTAATCAGTAAATTGGTTTGGACGTTATCTAATTTTGCTTTGAAATTCTCGGATTTATTTGAGTAACCATTTAGTTTTAAGGCATATAACAGAAAATTCGTTCTCATAACCTTTAACGAAGTAAAAAGGTTCACGAAGCCGGTTTACTACATTTTTATGTAATACTTATAAGATAAAGTAAGCTGGCATTTTTTCTAGTCCATAGTTTTTCATATATTTTCATAAGACAGAATTTTTCGTTTTTTTACATAGTTACAATATTTCTAAATATACTAATAACTGTATATCGATTATGTAAATTGTTTGTTAAAATGAAATTAACTGGTTAATTGAAACCTTAAAAAGGTAAGTAAATAACTATAGTTAACGAATTATATGATGATAGTAACAAAGCTGTCAAATCATTTTTTCATTTATAATTTTCATTCTTTAATTTAAAATAACTTTATGATCTCAGTCTAGATTAATTTGCGATCAACTTTCTACTTACGAGTTATTATTACTTGCGAGTTTATCTGCTATATTATCATTAGTACTTCTTTTGCTAGATTTTGTTACAATATTAATATATATTCAGCAAAGAATTAGTTAAACAAAACTATTCGATTGGTAACATTGAATTGGTACCATTTGATTATTATTACTTAATGAACTAAATAAAGAAAATTAGAATAGCTTGATAGTGTACGTAATCCGAAAATATTAAAAAACCAAACTTGTAAATTAACTTAAGCACATATACGTCATATTACACTTATTACCTAACCTTACCGCACATACCTACCGCACAAACCTTTAGTAAACTACTAGTAATACATACAAATTGCAGTATAGATAAATTACATCCTTTCTATATGTGTCTATAGCCACAAGAGCGCAAAATAATATTTTTTATTTACCATACATTTCTATTGCGTTTAAGTGACCGTAAAAATATCGATAAAATGGTCTTGTTTGCTTGGAGTAACTTTTTATCGATAAACAAAAATGTACGTCACTAAACGTAACTACTTAACGGCGAAGTAAACAAAGTAAGATCGACAGATGTTACATGTGCATAAACACACCCGATATAGACGTTAATATTGTAAAAAAAACTTGCTTCATCAAAAAATTTCAATTAAAGTCAGGTCATCTATCAACGTTAACTTAAAATGTAAGAAATAATGTTAAAAATCTATTTTTACAAAATAGCAAGCAATTAATTCCAACCTCATTTCTTACCGATGTGTCGTTAAATACGACTAAGGAAAGTTGACCTCAGGCAGGCGGCCGATCGTAAAATACGTGGCCGAATCATGAGAAAACATGTTTATAACATGTTGTGCCGACCCCTTAGAGTGGGATAAGGGCAAGAGGATAATGATGATGTAGTAATGTAGTGTCCCATTTTAATGTACATTTATTTTTTATATATTTAAAACTTTCTTTGAATGTTTTTTTAAACAAGATTATGTGTTTTTCTCTGTTTCCGAAGAAAAAATGCTGTATATCAATGTTGTTCCAGCAAATTAACTATGAAAGCGTTATACAAACGGGCAGACAGATTTTTTTTATAATAAAAGTATGGTTAAAGATACTTAGTGCATGACATTATTTGAGATACTGAATTTTTCGTACGTTCCAAAAAAATACAGTTTTGCACAATTCTTCACACATTACATGTTTTATTTTTGTCCGGGTCGTAGAAGAGAGAGAGAGCGAGAGGCGAATTGATTATATACACTTTTTTTGTATTTATTTTTTCTTTATTGTACATACATCTTGTTAGAAAAGAAATAGAAACACATCTACAAAGGTGGACTTTTCCCTCAAAGGGAGATATATCATTTTCCAATCAAACAACAAGAAGTGGAATACGGGTAATGTAGAAAGTAATAATAAGAAAAATAACGAAAAAATATGTTTCTAGATGAAAATTTTCACAAAAATAAATAATAATTATATTAAAAATAATTCTGCGCAGTATATAATATACAAGAAGACTTTACTAATTTAGTACCTATCAAATTATATAATGCAACTCAAGTTCACATTGTTAAAAACTCCCTGAACCTTGAGCCAAAAAACTCTCTGAATATCGCTATTCGCATACATGTAAACATTTTCAGAATTAAATGCTATAATTATAAATACTAAACACGTATTCACAGACCAATATAGTCCCATTCCTGATCGAATGAAAATAATTTAGGTGTGTGGGTTGTACGATAGTGATGAATTTTAATTTTAATGAACCATTGCAAAGTAAAAAAAAACGTGAGATTTTTTTAATTAATATCGTGGATTTACATCGATATAAGCGCCTACTCGTACAGCACTACATTGTATGTGTAAATTTAAATTTAGATTACATTAAAAGTTGTCAGTACTTTCTGTTTATATTTTACTGAACATCATCCTCCTAACCTTCCATCCACCCACTCTAAGTGGGGTCTGCACACCATGTTAAAACATGATGTCACATGATTTGGCTCCAAATTTTACGACCGGCCGCCTGCCTGACATCAACTTACCTTAGTCGCCTTTTACGACACCTCGGTAAGAAATAAGGGTGGTCTATTCTACTCAACCGGATACCACACGGCGATTATATTTTACTATAAATAATTTTGTTATTAATTCTATTATCTATACTTTTTTATTAAACAATTTATACAATTATAAAACACATTCCCCAAAAGCTGTCTCTCCGTATGTAATCGATTTTCTCAAAATCTACTTAGCGGATTTTTGTATGGTTTTTACTAAACTGTAGTAAAATCCTTCCGGAAGTTTTAGATTAGTAGTATATTATGATTTTATATAAATTGTATTAAAGAGCTCGCGCGGTCGCAAAAAAAACTCGCCTGCTGGGAGTTTTAGTCGCATGAGCCGCATAAACCAACAGAGATGAACTAAAATAATGTACTAGAGAATTGTAGGTCTACAAAAATACTACAAAAAAGTCACTCAATTTCTTATGGTTAACTTTCAGTTTCCCAGTGTACTTTTGCGAGCTATCAAAGACGCTTGCGATGATAAATGTCATCATCAACATTCTCCTGCCCTTAGCCCACTCTAAGTGAGGTCGGCCGAACATATTACAAACATGTTGTCACATGATTTGGCTGCGTATTTTACGACCGGCCGCCTGTCTGACGTCAAATTACCTTAGTCGCCTTTTACGACACCTCGGTAAGAAAGGAGGGTGGTCTATTATATTCTACCGGATACCACACGGCTAGGATAAATTGATAATTATTGTTCAAAAATTTTTATACAATATCGAAACAAAATAAATAATAATAGAAAGCGCTTAAAGAAATTGTGCATGAAAACAACATAATGAATTTGAGGTTTTTTGTATTAATGTAAACATTATTCTAGGTATGTTAATAAGGCTTTTAGTATTCAATTATAAATTCGCAGTTCAGTTTAAACGTTAATAGTGATGTGACATAAATAAAGAACTTTTCTATGGGTATATATTCTAGTTTCATTCACGTTAATTCTTCTAATTTACATGTTAGCTTATATACATATATATTAAGTGTGCCAAATCATCGTTATTTTCTAGTCCTTATATCACTCTCAATGGGGTTTGCAAAACAGTGTTTTAAACATGTTGTGTATGTAAACAATGTGGAAGATGAGAGTGATCTATTCTACTTAGCCGGATACCACTCGGCGGTTCAACTTACTTAGTCGCCTTTTACGACACCTCGGTAAGAAATGAGGGTGGTCTATTCTACTTAGCCGGATCACTGAAGAATATAGAATAGTAAAGTAGTAAAGTAACGGCCCATTACAATCCCACTGCTGGGCAATAGGGCCTCCGCACTCCGTTTCTGGAAAGAAGGGTTGAAGCTAAGACCTACCATGCTGCTCCATTGCGGATTGGTAGGTTACACATATGTATCTGCAGAATTCTCTATGGAAATATGCAGGTTCCCTCACGATGTTTTCCTTCACAGAAAGGCGTGTGATAAATTGCAATTATCAATTAGATACACAAGTTTTATAAGAAAAACTCATTGTTGCCTGCCCGCGAACCCGTAACCACCTCGAAAGAGTCGAATATAGAACAGAAAAGATTTATGTATAAATTTTATCTAAATAGTTTCTTATTCATTAAGACAGCTAAAGAGAGATATAACCGTAAAGAAGCTATTGGTTTCCGCACCCAATCCATGACAGCTGTCTGTTTTAAATTGCCCCTTCTCGTAACAGGGGGGCGTTCCTCTTTATATATACCGAAACGAGGTTCCTATGCCATTCAAGGATTTTCTGGGTTCAGCTACCAAAAACTTTACTCATGATATTAACCTCGAACTATATTAAGTCGTTGCAACTAAAAATCAATATTGCATACTTCTATGCGAAAGCTGAGTGGTATTTTTTATGAAAATTCACTGTTGAATGTAGCGTGTGTTTAAAAATAAGAAAGGGCAACTCTCTTTTCTTAATAAATATCTAATTCTAACCTTCATCATCATCATCGTCGTCCTTCCCTTATCCCACTCTAAGTGGGGTCAGGCGGATACCACACGGCATTCATATGTAATTCTAACCGTGCTTATATTATTAGCTTTTATAAACTTGCGGCTCAAAATTTATTGTAAAAAAACATGTGCATAAAACTTGACATTTAATGCTCCAAATAGGTCCTTTACAGTTTCTAATAATTTATAGAATTAGGCGTTACTTTGCGGAGATCCTTAATACAAAAGTAATAATAAAATAGTTTTACTATAATCCGCGATGAAGAACGATGGATGATACGACAAAATCGCAAAGCGTCGTCGTGGAGTCTATCTCCTGATTGTTGAGTTTGTGAAAATGAACGTGTGTAGTGCTTGTGTATTGTGGTGGCGGTGGTTGAGGTTTGTTTATGTTTTTACGAATCCTGACTTTAGCGCGGATTGCAGCAAAATAATTTTATTATTACTTTTTTTTAGTTAATAAAATAGGAGTAAAATAAAAAACACTGCAATTGTTGCTATTAAATCAATTAATTTGTTTATTCAATTGTGTGACCTTTTACATTATTTTATTCTCAGCAAGAAATCATTTATTATTTCGAACCAGAAACTGTTTATACTTAAACCATGTACCTACCTACATATTTTACTTATTTTTTAAACTTGACTACAAGTATGGAGATCGCGAGCAAATACTAGTATATATATATAATCAGGTTTTATGTTTTTAAGTATAAATGTTTCTCATAATATTTATAACTTTAATAAAATTTGTGTAACATCACTAAATTTTCTATGAGTTGTAGATAGTTTCGTTGAAACGGCGTGTTACCACGTTTTTAGGGACGCTTTAATATTAATTATTTGCTTTGAAGACGGTTTTTGTTACTATTTCATTAGACTTAAGCTGGGTTAATGTTCCAAATTATATTATGTTTCTACGTTTAATTTTGAAGGTGTTAAGGGAAATTCGTGCTACTTTGTTAATTTTTGTTTTTATAAAACGCTCGTATTATATCATGTTTACATTCGTTTCTATGTACCTCGAAATTTTACAGCATAATGTACAATACATCTTAGATACATAACCACCCTTATAAGATAAATGTTATGGCAAAATACAAATCTGCTTGGCTAAAATTGATAAAATTTGGTACAATTGTAGCTTTAAATATACGAGGCTAACTTATAGATTTTTTTTCTGAGAGTACAGAATAAATGTTGTTGAGTTACAGTAAGTAATCTTTAAATGTGTTAAGGCTCCGACGATTTTCATGGGACTTAGTATGTAGGCGGTTTCTGGGGTGATAAATCGATCTAGTTATATAAACGGTGTTGAATACTCTGTGGTAATTTTTGTCACGAAATCCGGCTCGAAAGACCAATATGTTAGTAAGAAGATAGAAAGGCGCTGGTATTTTTAGTAATTTATATATTTCCTTTGAGAGCTCAATAGTACAACTTTTCATGACAGGACGCACGGAGAGAAAGGAAGTCACAGACAATTAATTTACTTAGACAAAATTACCACAGAGTATTCAACAAACGGTAATGTACTATTACCCTGAACCTTTCGAAAGAATTGAACTATCTTTTGGTAAATTCGTACAAAAATCTGCTCAGTAGATTTTGAAAAAATTGATTACATACAGACTAACAGCCTTTGGGACATTGTGTTATAATAATTATGGATAGATGGCATATTTTTCTTATTTAAAATAAACTACGCAACCACTTGACCAACTGACGTCAAATCTTCGCAAACTTTCAATCCTGGAGCAACAAGGGATTAAGAAACAGAAACAAATTGAAATTATTTCCAAATGTACATAAAACTTTCGGAAACCCTCAAAAAATAAACTTCAGCTATTGCGATACAGTCACGTTGCTAAAATAACGCAATCACCCGAAAACAAGTTGTCGTAACTAGGCCGTGCCACCCCTCTGGATTGCAACACTGTCTTGACCCATTTGTGTTATCTGAAACAAATTTTTGGCATTTATATAACAAATTGACGTTTAAGAGAACGATTTATACGTCTGCATATCTTTTACAATTTCATCAAAGTAAAATAAAGATACGGTCTGTCCCAAATGACATAACACTAGTAGAAGTACTAGACATAGGCTTCCTCTCTACTTTTGGATATTAGGATCCGAACTAAGACCCACCATGCGGCTCTAATGCGAAATGGTAGGTGGGACATATCTCTACGGAGATATGTCCGGACATAATTCTACGGAGACACAACTTTCCTCACGATATTATTCTCCGCCGTAAACGTGTGAGAAATTATAAATATCAATCAGGTCCATCAACTTCAAATATAGAAACCCCTTGGTGCTTGCCTGTGATTTGAACCTGTGACCACTTGAGTAAGAGACATGGTCTCACCATTTGGCTATAACAAATCAGTCGTAGTACAATTTTATGTACCATGTTAAAAATATTAGATAAATGAAATTTTCCAATCTAATGCCTGCGTAGATGGCAAATTTTTTGGCGGCAAATATTGGATTGCATCAATTTGATTTCATCGTCGTTCGATTAATTAACTTTAGTTTAGAATTTTAAACCGTGAAATTTTTATTTTCACTGAAAACCATTAACGATAACTATCTAAAACCATAAACAATTTCTCGAACAATTTCATTGATTTTGTTGAATTGTATTTTTAAAACTATCTAGGAACTTCCAATTGTATAGGGTAATTAGTCAAAAACTGAATATACCTTGGAAATCTGCAAATCTACCACTTCCGGAACCTACAAGTTTGAACCTTATTTACTTAACCCTCCTCTGAGTAACAACCCCTTAAACCACTAAGAGATGGTAACTATAAATAAGGTGTGTGTCCTGGGACCGACGAGATTTACAGCCGACCTTTCTATATTATTACATCTATATTCACAGCTCCATTCCCGGATATACTTTCCGATGGCTGAGTTTAGTATTTGCCGTACCCGTAGGAACTTTGGCATTCAAAATTAAGCGTGCTTTTAAAATCTCCCTTTAGTCATCTTTTTTTAAGTGCAGCCACTTACTTACTGGAGGGTCAACCAATGCTGCGTTTTCTAGTGCAGAGCTATCAATCCAATATCTTAAAATACTAACCAACCAAATAAATAAATATATATATGGGACACTTACACAGACGGTCGTCCGTCCCCAAAGTACAATACATATATAATTTTAAATACATACTTAAATACAAATATACACCCAGGCTCGAAGAACCAACAAATTGTTAAAAGAAAATGTTGGTCCTCGGCGGGAGTCGAGCCTCTGACCCGCGGAGCTGAAGGCTAGTGACCCTGTCACTACCGACAGCGCCAACAGGCCAAGGACAAAAGATTTTAAAAATATTTTTTCAAACTGCTATAACTATATGATAATATGCTATTACTTTAGCAACAGCTTTTGCAGCGTTGACTTACCGTCTATGAGTCCTTTGTATATATAATTCTTAATTAGAGTTCTTACTATTCTTAATTCTCAGTCAATAGTTGAAGTACCAATAAGTCCATTGCTACTTCAACTACGCGGAAATATCAAGTAGTCTGATTTCATTATCATCCTCCTTCTGCCCTTATCCCACTCTAAGAGGGGTCGGCACTGATGACGATTTGGCTACGTATTTTACGACCGGCCGCCTGCCTGACGTCAACTTAACTTAGTCGCCTTTAACGACACCTCGGTAAGAAATGAGGGTGGTATATTCTACTCAGCCGGATACCACACGGTGGATCAAGTAGTCTGAATTATCAAATAGATATAATGGAAGATTGAACTGAGCTCTTATGAAGCTAATAGTCAGCGACCAAGTTTCCAAGATCAAGATGGATCTTGGGGTCCTAAAGTACTTCAGTTGGGACCCATGTTCTGGAAAACCATGTAAATCATTTAAATGATTTATAGAAGCAGGCGTTACTTTGCAGAATTCCATATTACAAGCAATATAACAGAACTAACTACTTTGCTATAATCCGCACGGGTTAAGTGAATGCATGCAAAGCTAATGTGTATGAAGCAGGGAAATCAACGCACCTTATACATGCAGGACAAGCCACCACATGCACCCCAACGCGCCTCCACCAGCAACAACGCACAGAAGCAGCACACACACCCACCACCACAATCTAATACTAATAATAATAATAATAGCATTACGATTTTTGTCGTGGAGCCTGTCCTCCTGATGGTGCTTCGGTTTCGGGGCGAAACGATCGACGAGATTGAAAAATGGATGATTTACCATGGTAAATCATCCATTTTGTGGACGCTTAACAATGGGAAGAAAGACCATTCTCTGTAACCTCAAGGTGCCCGTCAGTGACCTGGACAATGACAGACGTGTAGCTATTTAAAAGTCAAAGTAAACTAATTCAGTACCAGGAGTCGTTTTCCTTTGACCTTGCCCACTACTACCAAATTGTCAAGGTTATCTGGTTGACGGCGAGCAATGTGATTAAGAATCCTAGGATAGTTTATCCTAGGATTCTTTGGTAACAATACATTTCATTATTAAACATAATCTTGTTTTGCTCGGTTATCAAATGCTTCTTTAAAAAATGTTTCATGTTTTAATGGTTAAAAACCTCAACATTTCAAATTCAAATTCAAATTATTATTTATTCAAGGAAACTTGTAAACAAGTGCTTTTGAATCGTCAACTTTACTGCTGGTTCGGAAAGCTGTTCCTACCGAAAAGAACCAGCAAGAAACTCGGCAGTTGCTCTTTTTAAAACATAAATCTTGAAACTAGTTGCATTTAGTTATTACTGTCTTGCACAGGGAAGAAGTGCACCTATATCCACACATCCTTACCATCGAGGTAATCTTCAATAGTATTGTAGGCTTTCTCTATCAGGCTCTTTTTAACAGTGTTTTTAAACTGCTGTAACGGCATGGCTAAAATTGATTTCGGAATTTTATTACAGAATCTTATACCCAAACCCATAAACTACTTACGTACTTTTGCTAGGGGCAAAGCAGAAGTCACAAGCTTATGTCGGTTCCTACTTTATCTATTATATACATCACCTATCGTTTCATAATTTTTTATATTTTTATGCACAAAAATTACATTGCAAATGTAAGAATACCTATTTCCTTAAACTTCTCTTTGAATTTGAAACTGCTTTCAAAAATCGATTACATAATACACTCCTTTAGTGACCAACACATCAATCCACGCTGTCCAACACATCAATGCTCACGGATAACTGTCCCGCCGAATCGATTTCCTCTGTCAAGGCTTCAATTTCACCGTCCAAAGGGGAATAATTATCCTGCGTACAACGCTCCTGTATGGCAATATAGGCTTTGTCTTCAAAAGAATAAAGGCCAATCTTGGCTACAGATTCCGCGATACCTAAATATCTATACCTAAATTTAATGCATTGTGAGTGCATGAGTCATAACAGCTTATAGATGCTATGATATAATCTGTGTGAAATGTTGTAGAAGAAATCGCCCGAATAACAAATAAAGTTACATGCTTTATGTATATAATATACAACATGTAACTTTATTCTTCGGATGGAGCGAATATATGTATATATTAAAAGAAATAAGAAGATATTTAGTGCAGCTAACAAATGTGTTAGTGCCGCATATAGTGCTTTTAAATTGGCTTTGAGTAAAAATTATAATCAATAATTATAATATTCGACGATTGTATGTATATTTTATATAATTTCTAGCTGTGCCAACAACAGCTTCGCCCGCGTGGAAATAGGTGATTTACGAAATTTTTGACATTTCGAACAAAAAAGTAGTTATTGTGAGTCAACCGTGATAGATAGAGACATGCTATCGCGAACTTTTTTATAGTATTTTTATAGATCTACAATTCTCTACTACATTACTTCAGCGCATCTCTACTGGTTTACGCAGCGCAATCGACTAAAGCTCCCAGCAAGCAATTTTTTTAAGAACTGCGCGATCTCTTCAACACAATTTAAACAATACCGATATGTACTATTTACCTAAACCATCCGGAAGTATTGCACTATCTTATGGTGAAAACTGTATAGAAATCCGTTCAGAAGATTTTGAAAAAATCGATTACATACAGACAGACAGCTTTTTGGTACTTTATTTTATATTAAGTATAGATTTATGTATGAATATGTTATATTTTATATGCGTATGTAAGTATTATATTGTTCATTCGTTGAATATACTACACTTACATCGTATTCATAGGTATGTACTTTTACTGAGCTAGTTGTCTGGAAGAGATCGCTATGCGTCGATTGTACAACCTTATGATATGTGCAATATATTGTTTTTATGGTGTGCAATAAAAGAACTATCATTCAGTCATTTATTCGTTCGTTTATTCATTCATTCATTCGACTGACCCGTTAGTAGTGACCCGTATGTCATCATCAGGAAAACTCAACGACATAATCGCAACGCATGCGTTTTTATGAATTTTGCACGTATCATGTATGAAGACACTTCACATTCAGCATTACCTATATTTTCTATTTCCTTTTATCGTGGTTTATAGAAAAGTATTCTTATTGTTACTTTCAATTATGGTTTTCGTATGGTATCTGGCTGAGTAGAATAGACCACCCTCATTTCATACCGAGGTGTCGTTAAAGGCGACTAATTTAAGTTGACCCGCCTTGTGGTATCCGGCTGAGTAGAATAGACCACCCTCATTTCTTACCGAGGTGTCGTTAAAGGCGACTAATTTAAGTTGACCCGCCGTGTGGAATCCGGCTGAGTAGAATAGACCACCCTCATTTCTTACTGAGGTGTCATAAAAGGCGACTGAGATAAGTTGACCCGCCTTGTGGTATCTGATTGAGTAGAATAGACCGCCCTCTTTAAAATAATGTGACAAAATGTTTGCAACATGTTGTGCCGGCCTCACTCAGAGTGGGATAAGGGCAGGAAGACGATGATTTCTATTATGGTTTTTCTCAAATTACCGTCGAATTTTGTCTATGTTAAATTATCGTGAAAGATTTATACCATATACTCATCTAAAGTCATTTATTAACAAATGTATGCACACGAAGTCACGAGTAACATCTAGTTATTAGTAAAACAAAATACCCTGTATCACAAAGGTTCAGAGTTCAAAATTGGGGTGATTAATCTGCACACAGCATCAGACTTTATACAGAGGCGACGGAGCTCGAATATTGCAAATCCTCCCAAAAACTATTGTTGATTGTATGCCTTAAGATGATAGTGATAAGGCTCAATTTGCGCAATGCATTTAGGTATATGGGGTTATGCCAGACGGCTAGACGTCCAGACTAGGGGGCGCTGTGGCCGTTAGCTATAACAGAGGTGTACCTATAGGGTATGGAGTCGAATAGCTTTATGTTTCGATGCACTTTGACGAACAGTCTGACGTGGAAGCAGGACAAAAGATCTCAAATAAAACAATTTTAAACGTAAATACTTCGTTGAGAGTTTTTACTAAACAGTGGCAGTCCGGCTACGGGTTGCTGTGGCTTTGTCTGGTTTCGGTCTACCCTCGTAACAAATAATTATGGGACAATTACACACGCGACTGTCCGTCCCCGATAGTTGTAGTATCCGGTAGTAGAATAAACCAACCTCATTTTTTACTGAGGTGTCGTAAAAGGCGACTAAGGTAAGCCGACCCGCCGTGTGGTATCCGGCTGAGTAGAATAGACCACCCTCATTTCTTACCGAAGTGTCGTAAAATATGATTAAGGCAAGCTGACATCAGGCAGGCGGCCGGTCTTAAAATACGTAGCCAAATCATTTGACAACATGTTTATAACATGTTGTACGAACCCCACTTAGAGTAGGATAGGTGCAGGAGAATGATGATGACTTTAATACACCCAGAATTGAATAACCGACACAATGTCTTGGAGGAAGTCGAACCCGCGACTCACGGAGCTGAAATGACCCTGTCACTGCAAACTGCGCCAACGGGCCATTAATAGACAATGATTTTTTTTAATGCTCCGATCGCCATCACACTGCGCAGGATCATCCGCTAGTTCAATTAATGATTAACGCTAAAAATTTCATTTAAATCGGTCCAGCCGTTTCGGAGTCCGTAAGGAACATACATACATAATTTCTCTTTTATGTATAAAGACTAGTATAGTAGTACCTGCGACTTCCTTCGCGCCAACGTAAGTATTAATTACGTACCCTCAATAATGCAATGATTTCTTTCCCTGTTCGTAATAAATATATTAATATTATAAATGCGACAGTGTCTGTTACTCTTTCACAGCTAAACCACTAGACCGATAGTTAATAAAGCTTATATACCGGATACTGAAGCATCATCAGGAGGATAGGCTCCACGACAAAAACGCAATGTGTCTGTACTATGGTATTCCGCGAGGTAACGCCCGCTTCTATAAATCAACGAATTGGTAGGTTACATATATCCCCAGAATTCTCTAGAGATAGGCCGGTTTCCTCACGATGTTTTCTCTAATCGAAAATTGTGTGATAAATTGCAATTATCAATTAAACATTTTAACGGAATAACTCATTGAATAGTCTCACCGCTGGTTTTAGTTTTTTTTTAAAGGGACCGGAAAGTATAAAAATAAAACAGTATAGAAAAAATTCCCATTCTTGGAGTAAGAAATAAATTAAGTATGTAAGTGAGGGTATTTTAAAAATTAAGTAAATATCGAATGTAGTCGCGTGTAGAGCATGGACAAAAATATAATCGGAATTCCGTAAACCAACAGTTTCTAGAAAGTTAAATGAAAAGCTTTAGTTTGAGGGGTGGGATCCTTAGATTTATTTTTAATTTCAAAGGACCGAAGTTACTAAAGTTGCTTCCGTAGC
The DNA here is from genome assembly GCA_947086505.1 of Morpho deidamia. Taxonomy (NCBI): domain Eukaryota; kingdom Metazoa; phylum Arthropoda; class Insecta; order Lepidoptera; family Nymphalidae; genus Morpho; species Morpho deidamia. The sequence continues at coordinate 11,394,775 of CAMTZC010000009.1, forward strand.
GAGTTTAAGCAAAAAATTGTTCTGACTTCTTGAGGTGATTAAGGAAGATCTCTTGACTTGTGTAAAACTGATTTACGTTACAATACACTATCTGTGTTTATCTTTAGGTACCTATGACATACATTTTTAAATAAAAATCGGCTGGAATATTACTACTTATATTTAATAGTAGCAAAATCGATAGCCCGTCATATTTAGGACGCCATTTTATTTTCTCTTAATAATCCCATTGTTTCTTGATTATCAATATATTTATAAAGTAACACGTTTGGCACACAACATACTTTAAACCTAAATTAAATAAATCGTTTCGGTTACGTGTTAACATCTAAATTTTAAATCAATACATCAATGTTCATTTAAATACGTTATAATGTGATTAACATATTCATAACAAGTGTATTTTTAATCAAACATAATAAATATTAGTAGGTAGGTACGCATAATCGTTTCAGATGATGTGACGTATTTTTATACCCGTCCATGGCAATGACCGGCTGACTTGCTGGTTCACGGCCGTTTACGAGAAACGGAGCGCAAACGTCCATGTTTGAATTGTCTTTAGCAGTTTTCCACAGATAATATTCAATTTTTCTTTCGGCGAGTGCACAGACTATTCATTTTTTTTTTCTTTCGGTAAGTGACAATATGCTGTTAGCCAAAGCGGCTTTTGCAGCGACACCGGGAGAATGGGGCGAGCGCGGAAGCATCGCCGGAGTGGGTGGTGGGGCGAACCTCAGGAGAGACTCGTGATATCAATGGGAACGTCGCCTTAAGGGTGCCTCCTGTGAGGCCGAACCTCGGCTTAAAACGACGTGTCGTGGGGGGGTCAAATCGGACTGGTGGAAAGTCCTAATGTCATAATGGGCGGGGTTGTGCGCCCCGGCCACTAGACGTAAGAAAACGGGGACCTCGCCTTCGCCGGCGAAGACGCTGTGTGTGTGTTAGATTGTTGAGTGTGCTGGCGTTGGCGATCGTAATGATCGTCAGGATCAGTAAGAACGCTCTTTGGGCGTCTATAATTTTTCTTGTTACTGACTTTGTCGTAACAAGAGTACTCGGTCGAAGACCGGATCAGAGGGTTGGGATGTGACTGCGCTTTCTCGAAGTAATCGGAATAGCGCTTGAATAAACTGTTTATGGATGGAAGACCTAGGTCTCTGTGTAGGTCAACGTTCCGAACAAACCATGGAGAGCCAGTTGCCTGTCTCATGGATTTGTTCTGGATACGTTGTAACGGGTATAACCTAACTTTAGGGACATGTGCAAAAGTTGATTGGCCTTATGCAGGTTTTGTAAATTGTCACTTTGTTACTAAGTGACAACTTACTGTTATTCGATAACAGGGGATGAAGTCTTCCTAGAGCATACGCCGCCCTGTTACGGACTGTGCGACTCTATTCACCCCGTGTTCGAAAATAAATAAACCATCGTCGGGGCGCAGGGTGCACCCTCACAAAGACAATTACGCTCACACGAGCAACACGGGGCGCAGAAGAGAGGGCGCTATACTCGCCAGTCTCGCGCCGACCGTCACCGGGGACGGACGACTATCGTTTTAATAATGCGATCGGAAAAATAAACTAGTTTTGCTGCGGAACGGCCGGTTATTCTGTGCGTCGTAACGTTTGTGGACAAAAAAAAACTATTGTTAACGTGTTCTTTATATCGGTGCGTATACAAAACGGCTGAATACATTGTGTTTACATTCATGGATTACTCCTTACGTTCCTCAGAAGCCGGTTAGTTAGTGTTAAAGGCGGCACAATAATAAAATTCGTTTCTATTTTCAGATAAACTGTTCTGTATGATCAGGAGCCGTTGACTTTTGTGGAAACAAAGGCTTAGTTTTAAGGTGAACGTACGTTGGAACTTGGATACAAATACAAGGTATGTTTGAACAGTATTTTGTAATACGTTTAAAACGCTCCGGTATCTTTATTTGTGTGCGTACGTGTGACTAATCGTGATTTTGTACAGATTTGGGTTTCCGCGATGTGAATAAATGGCGGTTTTTTCCTATTATAGGTCAGCGACCTTGTTTATTCGGTAGGTTACGATTCTTTTCTTGCACATTTTACTTATGAATAACGTAACGTCATTCGTAATTAACATTGAAGCTTAAGCAATAATGAGAGACGTTAATACAGTTTCGTAATTATACGGCTCATATTTGTTAGGCTTCTATAGGGAAACGAAGCGTTCACATACCTGTTGCGTCGGCAACGTGCAGTTCGGTATTTCTTATCTGTTTTTTGTTCTACAACCTTCGATAAGACGCGTTGTTGTTTCTGGAATGCTCTGGAACTTTGTGCCTGATCCAATACAAAACAATTCTCATTATTTCACGACCTTAATTAGCAGTTTATTTCTAATCTAGATACATAAAACTAGTTACACGGACGTGTTACGAAATACAGCATGCAATGATGTCAAAAGACAAAAGCCTCCTAAATTGTGTAACACTAGATAATTTACTTTCAAAGTGCATTTACCACCGCCCGCGGTGTACCTATGTTGAAACGTGTTGAGGTTATTCTAAATATCAAATTTTTGAATTCTTTCAATGTATTATTTTATTTTATATTCTTCTATAGCCTCTGAAACTGCTCGACCGTTTTTCATTAAATTTTCAGACGATCTTTAGAATGACCTAGTAGATGATCCTGTAAGGTTTGGTTTGTTTCGGATCATTTTTTACTATTTTTGTTTCGAGGGGAATTCGAAACCAAACCGAGCCACTGCAACGCGTGGCCGGACATCTAGTTATATGTTCCATATATTTGTTTATTTACTTATTCCTATTTAAAATTGTAATATAAATTAAAAATAGTTGTTTATAAACCCTTATTTTTGAGTTTTCTACATAAACTTGAACGTAATTGTTATTTATAATCTATCATGCACTTTTTGCTTAACGAAAACATCGTAAACAGTACCTCAAATATTTGACCCTACGAATTCACACTGGAGCAACATATTTAATGTACTAGAGGAGGAAAAATGGAATAAAGAGAAAGCAAATGGGGGGTGAAATATGTCCCTCTTTTTTATGACAAAGATGAAGCATATTTGTTTCATCTTCTCACTCATTATTTATTGTTACTATCACTGACGGGCGTGCTAATGGCTACATACTCTAAACTATGGAATAGATTTTATTTTATATACTCAAAAGATTTTGTTCATGATATAGTAAATAATTTTATTACAATTTAATCACAAAAACAATAAGGTCAAAATATGTACCATAGAGTAAAGTCATCAGGGTTGCCATTTGTAATTTCGAGTGGACGAATGATTGGAGCGAATGGAAGCGTAAAACATGTATCGACCCCATTAAAGTGGGTTTTTAAGTACTTAATTTAAAAAGTTTTTTCCAATTTTAGCAATTTATTTAATAATTATAAATATACATGGGACACTTACCCACACGGTCGTCCGTCCCCAAAGTAACTTGTGTTATGGGTGACGGACAACTGGTAAATATATATAATAATTTTAAATACATACTTAAATACAAATACACACACAGGCTCGCAAAACCAACAAATTGTTTATAGAAAATGTTGGCCCTCGACGGGATCCGAATCCGCGACCCGCGGAGCTGAAGGCAGGGTCACTACCCACTGCGCCAACGCGCCAGTAAAAGAGTGCGATAAGGGTAGGAAAATGATGACTAAGAGGATAAGAATGTCTCTTAGACAAACCAGTCCTTTCATGTTCCTGATGATTGAAACGGGCAAGTGTATATAGACAAATACACTTTCACATTAGTATATTTAGATACATATTTATTAGCATATATATATTAGCATACGCAAATTTAAATCAATACACTCAGATCGCGTTGCGGTAGAAATGTTACATAATGGCTAAGATTATCCGAAGTAACATTCACGCTCACGCAATTGTCTTGATTATAAACAGACAGGCTGACATACACTTGCGATTATATCATTACTAGCTCAGCAGGCCTACTATGAACTCTTATTGCGACTCAATTGAAGACGTAAGCGACGACCGCGAACCGCTTTCTTTTCGTACCATGAAGTGTGATTTGCGTTGGGGTCGTAATGTTTGAAAAGGATAACTATAAATTATAATAAGCTATATGAAGTATAGATAACTCTGTCTCTTTAACTCACATGTTCTTAGGACGAATTCCGGACGCTCATTCGGCAAAGACCTAAAGTGTGCGTCTTTAAGACGTCACTGTATGAAAAAGCAAAACAATTTAGTTTACGTCTTCAATTGAGTCGCAATAAGAGTTCATGGTAGGCCTGCTGGTCATAAGTTTCTTTAAGAGATCTCCACACTACGCCATTATCTGACTGGCCCGTTGGCACTGTGGGTAGTGACCCTGCCTTCAGCTCCGCAGGTCGCGGGTTCGATTCCCGCCGAGGGCCAACATTTTCTATAAACAATTTGTTGGTTCTTCGAGCCTGGGTGTGTATTTGTATTTAAGTATGTATTTAAACTTATATATGTAGTATATCTACCAGTTGTCCGTCACCCATAACACAAGTATTAAGTTACTTACTTTGGGGACGGACGGCCGTGTGTGTAAATGTCCCATATATTTATTTATTATTTATTTATCTGCTACTCGGCGATTTCAACCGCAGTTCAAAGTTAAATGCCTTTACACCGTCACGATACCGCTCGACCAAAGTTACCTTGGTCGGAAGCGCATCCCTCCTGACCAAAGTCGTAGGCATCAACCAAATATCGGTCGGGTCGACCGATTTCTACACCGTAGAGATGTGACAACAAAATCGATTAATAAATAATCGATTTTGTTGTTCCTTAAAAATAATTAAATGAAGTCGAAACGAAAAAATCGATTATATAATATATTTTTTTCTGACTATATAAAAATTTGCTCTTTTATTTTTATAATTAATCAGAATAAAAACTAATTAAATTGGACATTTGCTGTTTGGCTATATTGGTTAAATCCAACAACGAAAGAAAAATAAGAAAAGAGGGTGAAATAAAAAGGAAAAAAGAGTATAATTAATATTATCGATTTAATATAATAAAATAATCGATTGTTTTTAAATTGTGGGAATTTATTAACAATAAAATTAAATTCCTACTACACTGTCCATTTTTACACCAAACCGAACAAGGTCAACTTGGTCACGCAGTTAATCCTTACTACGTGATATTTTAAATTGTTTTTATGTAGCCAAGTAGCCAATGTGTGATGCTAAGACGGTTGAAAGGTGTTAATAGGGCTGCCAACTATACTGTTTTTATTAAACCATACTTTTTACTAATTTATAAAAAGTAGACGTTACTGTACAGAATTCCAAAGTACAAAAGTAATGGTGGAGTTATTTTTCTATAATCCGTGTTTATTAAGATAGTCTATGTAATGCTGAGTGTAGGAAACGAAAGTCGTTCTCATATCTTAATACATGTAGAATTACTATCATGGATCATTTTAGCGGGGTTTTCGTTGACATACTTGTTGGTGGTGTTTTGTGATACATGCGGTTACTAATTCTACTGCTACTAAAAATAGATTATTTCTTGAAAAAAAATTGACAACCCTAGCTCTCGATGTGATGAAGCGTTACGAAAACATACACATAAACTTTCGTCAAAATATTGGTATTACAAATACCTACATATTAGTAAAAGTTATTTGAACTAGCTATCATACTAAATATCGATATGAACCGATATTGCGTTTCACTATAGTTACAGAAAGACATAATTATTTTTAAATCACGTACGTTTATTGCGTGATTACCAATACATCCATAAATCATATTAATATTATGCAAAAGTCTGTTTGTCTTTTACGAATAATTGGATAGAATAATATTGATGAAACTTGGTACAATTGAGGCTTACATATCCGACTAATATAAAGGATAAACATTCTAACAATAACTAAAGGTATTTTAACACTTTAACTGTCGCGAACTTAGTCGCCGTTTTTCTTTGTATGCAATATAAAAAACTCATTTTTAATAAATTAAATAGATATTCATCTGTGATAGCCCAAAGGTGAGACCGTGCGACTCTCTAGAGACACTTATGCGACTTATATGTATAATTGATAATTGCAATTTATCACACGCTTTTCGGTGAAGGAAAACATCGTGAGGAAACCTGCATATCTCTAGAGACTTCTGGGGATATGTGTAACCTACCAATCCGCATTGGAGCAGCGTGGTAGGTCTTAGCTCCAACCCTTCTCTCTAAAAACGGAGAAAAAAGGCCTTTGCCCAACAGTGGTATAGAAACAGGTCGTCAATTTTTTTTTAAATAGATATTTCGTGACAATGTTGCAGGCAATTTTTTTGAATTACTTTATTCACCCTCTATACTGACACGATATAAGCCTTGGACGTTTTAAATGCAGACCGACAGACGCGAGCTTTTGCATTAATAATACCACTACGGATTCTTAGTTAATGTATGCTGTATGCAAATTTATATCAACACAGGCGTGTAACGCGTCACAGTAGAACTGTAGCGTAACAGATAAAATGTTATGTTAATATTCTTATTTTGTTTTATTTTATTTGACAAGCCAACAACATTGGAACACACTTCCCCTAGATATAAGAAAATCTCTTACTCTTTCTATTTTACTGGCCCGTTGGCGCAGTGGGTAGTGACCCTGCCTTCAGCTCCGCGGGTCGTGGGTTCGATTCCCGCCGAGGGCTAACATTTTCTTTAAACAAATTGTTGGTTCTTCGAGCCTGAGTGTGTATTTGTATTTAAGTATGTATTTAAACTTATATATGTAGTATATCTACCAGTTGTCCGTCAACCATAACACAAGTTTTAAGTTACTTACTTTGGGGACGGATGAACGTGTGTGTATGTCCCATATATTTATTTATTTTCAAAATTAAGATCAAGCAACACTACTTATCTGCACAACATAATTCATTCTTATTCCTTTATTTCTCCTCCCTTTTTTTCCTAACCGTGTCATTTTATCTACTCATAACCTTTTTCTTTTAGTTTGTGCACCCCTGCCGTTAATATAATATTAAGTTATCTGCCCTAAGGTTGCCTGGAAGAGATCGCTCTTTAACGATAAGGCCGCCTATTGTACCAAACTTCTTTGTATATTTTTGTGTATTATTTTTGGTGTACAATAAAGAATATATATAATAATATTATTATTATTATTTATGTATAAATGTAAAACACAAATAAAAGAAACATACAATAAGGCACATTGCATATACATTGTTTTATATTATAGGTTATAGCAAAATAATATTTTCAGTACTCTTTTATTATGGACCTCCGCAAAGTAACGCCGAATCGTATGAATTAAAGAAAAGAAGTTATAATTATTATCTCGAACCTATACAACATACCTTATCTATATACCTATTACCTTATCCACGTACATAAGTCCACAAAAGCTGTCGTCTGCATGTGATCGATTTACTCAAAATCTATTTAACATATTTTTGTACGGTTTTCACCAAAAGATAGTGCAATTCTTCCGGATGGTTTGATAGTACATAACCGTTTTATGTAAATTTTGGGATAGGTCGCGCGGTTTTAAAAGAAACTAGTCAGCTGGAAGCTTTACTCGCGTGCGCCACGTATGCCAGCAGAGATACACTAAAGTAATGTACTAGAGAAATGTAGATCTACAAAAATTCTACAAAAAAGTCCCTGATAGCATGTCGCTATCTCTTATGGTTAAGTCACAAAAACTACTTTTATTTTAAATGATTTATAGAAGCAGGCGTTACTTTGCGGAATTCCATATTACAGGCACTATAACAAAACTACTTCGCTATAATCCGCACGTGTCAAGCGAATGCATGCAAAGCTAATGTGTATGAAGCAGGCAAAATCTACGAACCTTATACATGCAGGACAAGCCACCACATGCACCCCAAGGCCCCTCCACCAGCAACAAAGCACACAAGCAGCACACACACCCACCACCACAACAATCTCGACGATCGTTTCGCTCCGAAACCGAAGCATTATCAGGAGGAAAGGCTCCACGACAAAATCGTAATGCACATACACATTAGCTTTGCATGCATTCGCTTGACCCGTGCGAATTATAGCGAAGTAGTTTTGTTATAGTGCCTGTAACTACTTTTATGTTCTTATTTCAAATTCGAAAATTTTATGACACTGATTTCCACGCAACCGAAGCCGCTGTCGTAGCTAGCGAGTACATATTTTGAAAATTTGACATTGATATAAATTAAAGAAATAAACTAAGTTGATCCGTCTCCATATCCGGTACGTTATAATTAATGCATTTCATTATATTGCATAATATAATCTATTACAAACTTGTAATCGTGATAGTACAAGATTGTGAAAGCTCTGCACATGGGTAACGAAATTGATTAGTAATGTTGAACTGTAACATAATGTAATCATCGCCATTGTTTCAGTAAATTATTGCACACCTCTCCGTCCGTGTGATAACTTGAACCTCATATTAAAGAAAGATTGATTAGGCGTACGTAACTCAAAAATGAAACACTCATCATGTATAGTAATATTCTATTTGTACGGAAAAATATAAGTACATATAAAACAAAATTTGATTATATCATAGACATACGAGAGGTCACAAACAGCTTGTGATACCTGCGTCGCGACTCAGCAGAGTTAGCAACTCATTTGTTGGTCCAGCTATTCGCTTCTATAATAAAATTCCTTAATCCATTCTAGACCAGTGTACAGAAAGATTCCAATTAAGTGTAAAAAATATGCTTATACGTAAAGCATATTACAAAATTGAAGATTATTTGGATGATAAAAAATCCTGGATTTGAAAATCCTTTCAGCTTCATACAAGACAGCGGTTTAATAATGTATAATTGAAAATATTTAAAAGATTGACCGCCGAGTTCCTTGCTGGTTCTTCTCGGTAAGAGCAACATTCCGAACCAGTTGTAGCTTCATTAATCATATTGATGCTTGACGATTCAAAAGTGCCTGAAATGGTTTATTTGAATAAAGATCATTTTGATTTGATTTGATTTGATCCTCCTTCCCTTATCCCACTTTTAGTAGGGTCGGCTAAACATGTTACAAACATGTTGTCACGTGATTTGGCTACGTATTTTACGACAGGCGGCCTGCCTGACATCAACTTACCTTAGTCGTATTTTATGACCCCTCAGTAAGAAATGAGGGTGGTCTATTCTACTCTGCCGGATACCACACGGCGGGTCGACTTACCTTAGTCGCCCTTTACAACACCTCGGTAAGAAATGAGGGTGGTTTATTCTACAAATTCACGTAACATGCATTCGCATAACCCGCGCGGATAACAGCAAAGTAGATCTGTTATAGTTTATGTAATATGGAATTCCGCAAAGTAACGCCCGCTTCTAAAAATCATAATACATTAAATTTTATTCAAGCTTTTCTTTTAATTATCCTATCTTCTTACAAGTTTTAAACAGACAATATTTTTAGAGTCGTCCTTTTTATAACACCTTTAAATTTAAACAATTTAATCAATCCGTCCATTCGTCTAATTAAAACGCGTTATTTCCTTATCTTTAATCATTTATTTCTTGCTCTAGTTTTTATTGTGCTGGTTGGTGAAAATGGTAACAAAAACATAATGAATTATTGGAATAATAAGGCTGAGTGATGCCAAGCCTGACATTGACCTTCTCGGTTAGTAACAAGAGCTAAAATAGCATTAGCGAATTATGTAACTAAAGGTTTTATTAACGTAGGTAAATTCACCAATTGTAGTGTATGTGTTCACTTGTATTGTTTGAGTAAAGATTGATCTTGTGTGAATATGGCACAAGTTCAAACACGCAATAAGAGTATGTCAAAACGTGAGACGTGGTGCGCTTTGAGATAGTGCGAGGTTTCATTTGTACACTAGTATTAATATATAAAGTGTGTATATATATTGTTATATTCATGTATGTATTATATGTTTGTCCTTTATATTATTATACAAGGTACATTAAAATTTGAAAATATTATTTATTCAAGTAAACTTGTAAACAAGTGCTTTTGAATCGTCAACTTTACTGCTGGTTCGGAAAGCTGTTCCTACCGAGAAGAACCAGCAAGAAACTCGGCGGTTGCTCTTTTTAAAATATAAATCTTAAACCTACGCTTAGTTACACTTAGTTATTGCTGTCTTGCACAAGGTAAAAGTGCAGCTATGTATATCCACACATCCTTATCATCGAAGTAATCTTCAACAGTATAGTAGGCTTTCTGTACCAGCCTCTTTTTTGGCAGTGTTTTTAAACTGCTGTAATGGCATGGCCGAAAATGATTTCGGAATTTTATTATAGAATCTTATACCCAAACCCACAAACGATTTACGTACTTTTGCTAGGCGCAAAGCAGGAGTCGCAAGCTTATGCCGGTTCCTACTTTGTCTATTATATACATCAAAAGTAATAATAAAATTATTTTGCTATAATCCGCGATACAGTAAATAGAAAATATATATAGTGTTTAATGTATAGTGGACTAATTTATAGAATTAGGCGTTACTTTGCGGAGATCCATAATACAAAAGTAATAATAAAATTATTTTGCTATAATCCGCGATACAGTAAATAGAAAATATATATAGTGCTAAATGTATAGTGGACTATACGTTTTTTCATACCCGTTACATGCAGGATTCGTAAAAAACATATGCACAAACCTCCACCACTTCCACCACAATACATTTGCGATTTTGTCGTGGAGTCTATCTCCTGATGATGCTTCGGTTGCGGGGCGAAACGATTGTTGAGTTTGTGATAGTGAACCTGTGTAGTGCTTGTGTATTGTGGTGGAAGTGGTGGAGGTTTGTGCATATGTTTTTACGAATCCTGCATGTAACGGGTATGAAAAAACGTATAGTCCACTATACATTTAGCACTATATATTTTTTCTATTTACTATATCGCGGATTATAGCAAAATAATTTTATTATTACTTTTGTATAGTGGACTATCAGTATTTTCATACCCGATACGTGCAGGATTCGTAAAAACACATGCACAAACCTCCACCACTTCCCCCACAATACACAAGCACTACACAGGTTCAGCACTATCACAAACTCAACAATCGTTTCGCCCCGCAACCGAAGCATCATCAGGAGATAGACTCCACGACAAAATCGCAAAGCCAAAAGTAATAATAAAATTATTTTGCTATAATCCGCGATACAGTAAGTAGAAAATATATATAGTGTTTAATGTATAGTGGACTATCAGTATTTTCATACGTGCAGGATACAGGTACATCACCTATCGTTTATAATTTTTTATATTTTTATATACAAAAACTATATCGCTTAAAATATACTGTGAAGCTGTAAGAATACCCATTTCCCTCAACTTCTCTCGTAAGAAGCACACATCTCGACCTTTATACACTAAACCATTATGTGTTTAACATTTGTGAATAAACATTAAATTAAAAATGTACTTGAGATATAACAGGCTGTGTTAGCCCAACGGTGAAACCACGCGACTCTTTCGAGAGGGCCATGGTTCAACCCGCTAGCATATATGGCATTAATGAGTTTTTCTATTAAAGTTATGTGGCTTATAAATAATTGTGATTTACACATGCTTTTCGGAAACGGAAACTATCGTGAGAAATTCTGGGGGTGTATCGAACCTACCAATCCGAATTGGAGCAGCGTGGTGGGTATTAGCTCCACCCTGTCTCTTAAAGAAAGTAAGAGGTATTCATCAAAAAGAGCGGGTGTCAGTTAAGGCATACTAATATTATAAATGTGAAAGTTTGTCGGTCTGTTATGCATTCACTGCTAACTCACTAGACAAAATTTTATGAGGATTACGTAAAGGATTAAAGAAATCCCGTTTTTCTTTCGGAAACAGGAGAAAAAAAAAGATAATGCAGTATAGAGAGTACTTAAACGGAGCCGTGTGGTATCCGGCAGAATAGAGTAGACCACCCTCATTTCTTACCGAGGTGTTGTAAGAGGCGACTAAAGTAAGTTGACGTCAGGCAGGCGGCTGGTCGTAAAATACGTAGCCAAATCATGTGACAACATGTTTGTAACATGTTGTGCCGACCCCACTTAGAGTAGGATAAGGGCAGGAGAATGATGATGATGAGAGGGTTCTTAAACGCTGAGATAAATAACTAAATATATATAACAAATACACACACGGTCGTCCGACCCCAAAGTAAGTAACTTAATACTTGTGTTATGGGTGACGGACAACTGATAGATATACTACATATATTTTAAATACATACTTAAATACAAATTACACCTAGGCTCAAGAATCAACAAATTGTTTATATAAAATATTGGTTCTCGGCGGGAATCGAACCCGCGACCCACGGAGCTGATGGCAGGGTCACTACCAACGGGGCCGTCAAGATGTATTTGTACTAGACACCCGTGAAAAGACGGTTTGAGTCGCTAGTTGACGAATAAGCTTGTTTCATATGACAATTTAGGCCTTTTAAAACATGTCGACGTAATCCGGGCTCCCGTTCCAAAGTCACGTTTGTACGGGCCGAAAAAAATCTATCTGCACCGAATCTGATAGAATTTACAGTGATCAAAGCGAGCCGTGACAGTGAATGAACGGGCTGGTAACGAACGGAATTCCATGTATCAATGCTGAGAGCCTTTATTACAATATCCGTACCTGAATGTACTTCTGTTCACGCGGTTAGGGTTGACAATCGCATCTTATTTAAAAAGTAAAAGTAAAGTAACAGCCTGTTACTATGCCCACTGCTGGGCTAAGGCCTCTTCTCTCCGTTTTTGGAGAGAAGGATTGGAGCTAAGACCTACCACGCTGCTCCAATGCGGATTGGTAGGTTACACATATCCCTAGACAATTCTCTAGAGATATGCAGGTTTCCTCACGATGTTTTCCTTCACCGAAAAGCGTGTGATAAATTGCAATTATCAAATAGACACATAAGTTTTAATAGAAAAACTCATTTAAAAACGCGCTGATGTGTCTAAATGGTTTTTTCTTTATTATTATTTTTATAAGTAATATTCATGTCTCATAATTTTATAGCTTACTTTTTATTTATATACAATTAGGTAATAGGCAACGTACTAACGTTGCCTTTTACTATTAATTACCACTAGGTAATTGTATCATTCATATAATTTTCTACTAACTTTTAAAGGATTTTTTACACAGATTTAGCTTATATGATATATTAATTAAGTGATTAGAAATTGTGTATTGTAAAATACTATTACTTGGTCTAATAAATAAATAAATAAATAAATACAAATATACGTATAATAAGTTAAACATTATTATTCTAAAAGTTATAAGTTTAAGTTAATCAGATTTTAAACTTTAAAAAAAAGTACGAAATTACGCTGAGATGAGAATTTTAGTACTATTCTATACGAACCGCACATATCACAAATAACACTATTGATAGATAGTTATTCAATTTAAACGTTAAAATACCACAGTGGTAATAAAATATAAGAATGGCCACCTAATTTGCTACACGTATTCGGACTCAAAATTCAGCGTTGGAAATTGTACTATTTGTATATATGATTGATTGCATGGGCGATGCGGTGCCTTATGTTTCGTCTTGGAGCCTATTTTTCTGATGATGCTTCGCTTAATGGGTAAAACGATCGTAGAGAATATCGTATTTAATGTGTGTAGTGGTTTTATCTTGTTGTATCCTGCATTTATAAGGTATGTGAACGTGTTCTACTTACTCTCAGCATTACATAAATTTTCTTAACAAATGCGGATTATAAAAAAACAAAAGTTACTAAAAATATTTTTTCGGAATTTATTTGTCATTACTATCTTGTACAGGGTCGCACGGTAGCTATATATACGAATTCGTATTATCTATGTAATACTCAATAGTGTACACAGGCTTTCTGTATTAGCTTCCTTTTAACATAAGCGTATTTTTAACTGTATAAAATCTTAAAAGTTCAAAGATTTATATTAAAGTTACGCATGAATAAACTTTCTTTACTTCATTTAAAAAAAAATTGGCAATTTATCAAATGAATCTTGTTTCTAAAAATATATGTGACAGCCCTAGGTGCTTGGCCTTTTTTATTTTCATTTTTGAAATGTAAATCTTAGAATTGCAAATATACGAGTCGACTCGAATATCGTCTTTCTCAAAAGTCGTATATGCTTTCAGAAAATTGGTCTTAAATTTTTCGTTCGCTGCAAAAAACACATTTTCGAAACTAATACGTTATAAGATAAGATTGTACAAAGTATTTTAGAAGATCAGTCTCTAATGGAGACGTAGAAAAATTATTTTTCGTCATCATCCTTGTGCCCTTATCCCACTCTAAGCGGGGTCGGCACAACATGTTAGAAACATGTTATCAAATGATTTGGCTACGCATTTTACGACCGGCTGCCTGACGTCATCTTACCTTAGTCGCCTTTTACGAAAATTACACGTAGGAAAATTATTTTTATTATAATAAATTATTGATTTTTCGAATTCAAATTCAAAATATTATTTATTCAAGTGGACTGTTATCAATACTTTGAATCGTAAAATGTTTTTAAAGACTGATTCAGAAGTTTGCTCCTACCGAGAAGAACAAGCAAGAAACTCGGTGGATAATCTTTTTAAATACATATTTTTTTTTACAATTTGATTGATCGCTACAAGTTAATTCTTGCAGCTTGGCGCGTAGCTGACTGCAGTTAAGATATGCTACTATCACTCAAACAATCTTCAATTTATAGTAAGCTTTATGTAGAATTGTCTTTAATGTAGATGTACATTAAAAGTATAATTAATTAATTCATTCATTCAAATTAACTCTCAAAGCTCATTTATCGATATAACGAGCGAGATTACAGAGTCGACGTATAAATAAAATATAAAATCCAACATCTTTGTATTTCCGATCCCTAAACAAATCTTTACACAGTCCAACCACAACTCCAACAAGGCTCGTTTCAAAAGAAAATCATAAAATTAACATTATCTATTTAACTCAGCCTTTTACGAGCGAGGCGGAAACGGAAACCGCGTTATCTATGTAGACCTCCAAGCCACTATAAAATCGAGGCAATGCACTACACGAGAATGCTTGGTAGGTACTAATTGATGCATAAATTTATAGTAATAATAATAGTAGAATATTATCTATATTTTCAATATTATTATTGCTTAGTTTTTGGATCAAGCGTCGGATACAAAAGGCAGTACCTATTGCTCGAAACGGAACGGATTGTGAGGAGATTCCTCAGTCTGGAGCCCAAACCGCTCTTTCTCCGCTCCTTGCGGTGAATTTTTATTTATAAGTATTTTTTATTTTTACCGCCGTGTGGCATCCGGCTGAGTAGAATAGACCACACTCATTTCTTACCGAGGTGTCGTAAAAGGCGACTAAGGTAAGTCGACCCGCCGTGTGGTATCCGGCTGATTAGAATAGACCACCCTTATTTCTTACCGAAGTGTCGTAAAAGGCGACTAAGGTAAGTCGACCCGCCGTTTGGTATCCGGCCGAGTAGAATAGATCACCCTCATTTCTTACCGAGGTGTCGTAAAAGGCGACTAAGGTAAGTAGACCCGTCATGTGGTATCCAGCCGAGTAGAATAGACCACACTCAGTTCTTATCGAGATGTCGTAAAAGGTGACTAAGGTAAGTTGACGTCAGGCAGTAAAATACATAGCCAAATCATATGACAACATGTTTAAGACATGTTGTGCCGACATTCAATATTAAAAGTCTATTTTATTATTAAAACCCACCTCAAACCCACTGGCCCAGGTATTAACATATTGGGCAAGGTCAGTCACATCGGACAGCTGGCAACACGCCCGGACTTGAATTCACGTCCTCTACCCACGTTTTATCTGAAATGACACCTTAGTTATTGTGTTAGAGTTGACTTTGCAATGACTGATCATTATACTCCTATATGTTAATACTGAGTGCCGATTGTGATTCGACGATCGGAATGGGCGGGTGTCGGAATATGTGATTAATTGTAAAACCATACCACATAATTTGTCAGGAAGAAAAGTCTGTCGCCAACGTGGAAGCATGAAGAAGTGTGTAATCACAACATGTTGTCACACGTATTTTACGACCGGCCGCCTGCCTGACGTCAACTGACCCTAGTCGTATTTCCCCTCGGTAAGAAATGAGGGTTGTCTATCCTACTCACCCGGTTACCACACGGCATTTTTCTTCGTCAATTTTCTTACCAACAGGCCATCGCGACCTGCAGTACGGCTAAAGTAAAACTTTATTTAGCGGAATGTATAGCTTTAAACTCCTTATATCTATTCCTTTTATTGTCTCATAAAAAACAACAATGTAAACTTAAACCAACAGACGTCTCGACTTTCAGGCGCCATATTTTTTAATGATACAATTTAATATCGAACGACATTCGGCAACCTTTACGTAAACCGATGCCACTACTACTGTTAGAAGCTTTTGGTCGCTATTTCTTCTGCGTGACGTCAGATGGGTCGGTTACAATCCCACTACTGGGCAATGGCCTCTGCTCAAATGTGTATCGGAAGGTTACACGTAACTGCAGGATACATTTATTTATTTATTTAATTTTATATAATCTACAGCTATTTATATATATTTAACAAAAAAAAACTTAGTGTATTAATAAAGCCAAACTGATTATATAATTTTACATATTTAATCTAGATTTTGCTTAACAGAATTAATAAAAAATGTAGGAAAGATGCAACAACGACGTGAGCGCGCGTGTTTTTGCATGATAGTTGTGAATGGGAATACGTTTAATTTTATTAATTATTCATTTGCGATTGTGTTTAATTAATTGCCTTTTAAATTGTGTCTTGAATAAATGAAATATATCAACATGAGAGTATTGTTTGTTATATGATCGTGCCAGCCGAGATACTATGGAATTTTGACCATAATTCGTATGGGACCTGGGAACGTTACGTCTTTACCAACATATCGTTACATACATTTTATATCTTCCCACTCCATACGAATTCTCTTTAGGTATGCCAACTCAACTCTTTTGAGGGTTCAAACCTCGGGCAGGCACCAATGAGTTATTTTCTTAAAACTTATGTGTCTAATTGATAATTGCAATTTTTCACACGCTTTTCAGTAAAGGTAACATCGTTAGGAAACCTGCCTATTTCTAGAGAATTATGCGGATTGCGAACCCTACCAATCTGCATTGGAGCAGCGTGGTAGGTCTTAGCTCTAACCCTTTACTTAAAAAAAACGTAGAGAAGACGCCTACGCCCAGCTGTGATAGTAGGTAACATGCCGTTTCTCTACTTTTTACTCTTATGCCAATTCGGACACTTCCCCCGTATGTTTTAAATTACAATTTGTTTTAAAAGTAAGTACTACAGTTTTCTTTTCTATGATTAATGTATACTTAAATGAATGGCAAGAACTAAAATGAGCAATGAGTTGAGATCACCCTCTAACGTGGTTAATTCCGGTTTGGTTTCGTCATCTAATGCACAGATTCGATTAGCGGAATTCGTTGGAAATTTTTGCATTTATGACGTAAATATAACTGGCACTACTTTGTCGTACATAGTATTTTGCTATAATGGAAATGAAAAGTATTAATAAAATTATTTTATAGTAGTCTGCGATAAACAGAAAATATATAAATACTAAATGTAGAGTGAACGATCCATTCTCATACCTGATATATACTATTCGCAAAAAGACATGCACAACAAACCTCTACCACCGCCACCACATTACACAAGCACTACACACGTTCACTGTCACAAACTCAACAATAGTTTCACCCCACAACAGAAAAATCAGTAAAATATAATTCTATAAAATGATTATCGACATATTTTAACCCGTTTACATATCATTAGTTAACATAGCATTGAAGTAATACGAGTACGTTGACAAAATTTTGTAACTAAGTAAGTTTCTGCTAGGAAATATGACGTGCAAAAAGGAATTCTACTTCACCTTTCGCCAAGGGCAGGCCTTAACACTAAATTTCGGGCGTAACCTCGTTCAGTATTATTTTCGTCATATTATACGAAAATGCATCTCGAGTTCTGCAATACGTGTCAACTGCCACAATATATCTTCTATATTATAAATTCGAGAAAGAAATACTTTGTACTCCTTTTTTAGTACATTGCACGCCATAAATGTAGCCACCTCTTAGCCAGCCACTGCTAAGCATAGGTCGCCTCTCTTCATTTTTGGGGAGAAGGATTGGAGCTAATACCTAACACGCTACTCCAATGCGGTTTGGTAGGATACACATATCACGAGAAATGTCTAAAGATATGCAAGTTTCCTCACTAGGTTTGCAAATTTTTAAAAAATTGCAAATTTTAGCGAGAAACGCATTTTAACAGTAAATCTCATTGGGGCTTTGAAATCGAGAGAGTTGCACCATTGGGCTAATACAAGCTATGATATAGCTTGAGAGCCATATAATAATTTAACAGAAAGACATATATCAAGAATAGTAAATAACACAATTTATTCGTTGCTAGAAATTTTACATGTTTTGCTTAGCAATATAAAAATCATCGCCACTCCTCTTCATATTCAATGTATTATTTGCTATATAATCATCATCATCCTCCTGCCCCCACTCTAAGTGGGGTCGGCACAACATGTTGTCACATGATTCGGCTACGTATGTTACGACCGGCCGCCTGCCTAACGTCAACTTAACTTAGTCGCCTTTTATGACCCCTCGGTAAGAAAGAGTGTGGTCTATTCTACTGAGCAGGATACCACACGGTGGATTCTTTGTTATGTAATGTACTATTTAAAATTAATTCCTGCAAAGTAATGTCTATAAATAGAAATAATTGATACCACTCTTTTTTTGTCAAGTATCACAGCCGATCGTCACGCTTCCAGACGACAAAATAATTGTCGAAATCAGCCACACCTTTAGCGGTGTCGTTACCGTGGCCTATAATTTGAGGCAACTTCCGCCCCGTCTATTCTCGCATGACCGTTAAACCACATCCCGGCCTTTTTACGAATGGCCAGTACTTTAATTACCGGCAATTATTTCATTACTGTCGACCAAGTTTTGAGTAATAATGGTGAGGAGAAGGTCATTATTATCTCAACTCCATTATTTTACAAATTTAAAGAGACCTATAAAATAATGTATAGTACCCGGCATATAATGCACATCGATGTTTAGAACGTTTAGTCACTGTCACTCAATTAGTATGTGATGTTTCACACGGGTTCGTCGGTCTGTGCGACAGAGACAATGCTCTATTAAGCAGAACTAGCTGATTTTCTCTCTCTAAGCGATGTGCATTATTTATTGCCGGGTACTATACTCCCTGTATACAGGGTCATCTGCGACCTTTCTTAAGTCACATTGATGATCCTCACGAGAAGGCATGTCTTTTATTAAGCACAATATAAATTTGAGTTTAGATAACTCACGCTAATTCATACGGGCAGTTTGTATACATACCACTTGATTAATTCGTGACCGTGGTGGATGCAATTCTGCCGAAACGTCGAGCCTTATGCAACTCAAAATTATTGCGATGCGACCCTTATGTTTACATGACCCTTCGTTCGCACGAGAGGATTTTTATCGTGCGTTAAAATTACGTCGAATTGAAACAAATGGGTATCCAGGTATCTGTTCACACGTGTATTTAAATCGCGACGTATTTTATCGTGCAGTGTTCCATTTTAGTCGTTAGGGCGAGGGCGTTTCAAAATCAAAAAATCAAAATATTCTTTATTCAAGTAAACTTGTAAACAAGTGCTTTTGAATCGTCAACTTTACTGCTGGTTCGGAAAGCTGTTCCTGCCGAGAAGAGCCAGCAAGAAACTCGGCGGTTGCTCTTTTTAAAATATAAATCTTAGAACTAGTTACATTTATTTATTACTGTCTTGTACAGGGTAGAAGTGCACCTATATCCACACATCCTTATCATCTAAGTAATCTTCAACAGTATAGTAGGCTTTCTGTATCAGCCTCTTTTTAACAGTGTTTTTAAACTGCTGTAATGGCATGACATGGTTAAGCTGAATATACCATACGAAACTTTTTATAATATAACGCCTATTGTGGAATTTTAACGCGACGTATTTTTACGCTCGTCCGAACAAGTCGTAAGGTTGCCTGGAAGAGATCGCTTTTAGCGATAAGACCGCCTATTGTACCGATACTTCTTTTAACTATTTACATGTATTATTTTGGTGAGCTATAAAGTGTTTTATCTATCTATCTATAAGTTAACTAGTATGCCAGTAGAGCATAAATACCCACACGATACTTAAGCAAATAACTACTGTGCGAATTGTAAAGGTATATAATTGTGTCATTTAAAAAACGCAATGTGTGAGTAACCGTAACGCCTTTAATATGATGCACCATTATCAGTTATTACTAACCGACATGGGAAACGACGCTATTATGCGTTTCCCTTAACCCTTCTTCTATATCATAACCAGCCATCTTACTCTGACCTCACCGCGTTAGAAAAGAAAGAACAATAGATAGATAAGATGGTCAAATATCTTTAGTTTTTAACGAAGTTTTGTCTTTTACCAACTTCTGTCCGCGATTTTGTATGCTTTAATTTCAGTATTACAACATAACATCGGTAAGTTAAAATACAAAGGAAACAAAGTAAGTTTAAGTTATAGAGTTTTTAAGTTTTATAGGGTTATAATAAAAATTATTTTGCTATAATCAGATACAGTAAATAGGAAATATATATAGTGCTAAATTATGCACTATAACAGAACTACCTTGCTATAATCCGCACGGGTTAAGCGATTGCATGCAAAGCCAATGTGTATGAAGCAGGCAAAAATTTACGCACCTTACACATGCAGGACAAGTCACCACATGCACCCCAAGGCGCCTCCACCAGCAGCAACGCACACAAGCAGAACATACAACCACCACACAAAATCCCATCGCAACGCATTGCGATTTTTGTCGTGGAGCCTATCCTCCTGATGATGCTTCGGTTTCGGAGCGAAACGATCGTCGAGATTGTGGTGGTGGTTGTGTGTTCTGCTTGTGTGCGTTGCTGCTGGTGGAGGCGCCTTGGGGTGCATGTGGTGACTTGTCCTGCATGTGTAAGGTGCGTAAATTTTTGCCTGCTTCATACACATTGGCTTTGCATGCAATCGCTTAACCCGTGCGGATTATAGCAAGGTAGTTATGTTATAGTGCATGTAATATGTTCTGCAAAGTAACGCCTACTTCTATAAATCAGTGCTAAATTAATTTATGCTAATAATGCTAATTTATTTAATAATAATTTATGTTAAATATGCTAATAATTTATACTAAAATAATTTAATAAATTAATTAAATATATATTTTCTATTTACTGTACCGCGGATTATAGCAAAATAATTTATTATTATTACTTTTCTATTGTGGATCTCCACAAAGTAACGCCTAATTCTATTAATTATTTTTTATAGGGTTTATATAAGAGAGGTTTTTGGTGGGATGGTTAATATAACCGCTCCCGCAAGAATTATTCTGAGGGATTCCAAAAACATTTGACAAATACTTGCAAGCAATAAATTCTGTAAAAAAAATATTTTACACATTTCATTTGAAGTTACTGGAATTGGTTGATAATTTATGTTAAAGAGCACATCAAAAAATTTCTTTAAATTATTGAGGGTCAACATCAAAATATTAATTCAAGTAGTAGAGGTTTTTGGGATCTGAGGAGAAGGGAGCAGGTGATTTTATAAATTTCATAGAATTTTTACGTTTTCGAGGTCTTACTGTCAAAATAGAAAGTGGCCTATATGATTTTCTGGTCCTTATACTATCTGCAAATCACATTTATTTTTCTATTCGAACTAGAAATAAGGAGAAACACACAGATTTTTAACGTAAGTATGAATTAATTAATAGTAATTTTAAATAAATTATTATATAATGTATTTATATGTAGAATAAGAAATATATTCTAATAATTCTTTATTAATTGTATATTGTGAAAATTTCTGTTAAATATAATTTGTTTTAATAATAATAACTATTTCTTGGTCCAAAAAGAAATTAATTGACATGTTAAATGTTACATGCACCTTCAATCCTCTAAGAGAACCGGTAGCTAATGCACAGAATCTCACGATTCTAGTTTAGCTATTGGTGAAACGATTATTTATGTAGCCCTAAAATCTGTAAATTATTTCGTTTATGTATAGCTTTTGTGAAAAAAATTATAACAGTAATAAAGAATTTATTTGATTTATAGAAGCAGGCGTTACTTTGCGGAATTCCATATTACAAGCACTATAATAGAACTAACTACCTCGCTATAATCCGCACGGGTAAAGCGAATGCATGCAAAGCTAATGTGTATGAAGCAGGCAAAAGAGAGATTGTGTTGGTGGTTGTGTGTGCTGCTTGTGTGCATTGTTGCTGGTGGAGGCGCCTTGGGTTGCATGTGGTGGCTTGTCCTGCATGTATAAAGTGCGTAAATTTTGCTTGTTAGTTAGTTCTGTTATAGTGCTTGGCAAAGAATTTAATTATTTAAAAAAAAAGAATTACTATTGAATTAGATGCTTGCCATCGATGGCATTGAAATAAGGGTTATGAAATATCGAACACCATAAAGCCTAATATATGTTTTTCTGCAAATAAATAATTAAAACGGTTTTCGCTTATAACTTTAAAATATTATGGCTTCTTAAAGTATGTGAAGATATCTTTTACCTTATAACTCCACTCGAGCAACTTCAAGCAAAACCCTTCGTAATCATCCAGAGTCCTTAGTGGCTGCAGTAAATTGACCATGAAACAGATGGAATAACGAAGTGGGCACTCCAATCTTTTTTGAACCTCCTTTGATTAAAATATTTTGATGTAATCTCTGCAAGGAGTTCTATTTGACCGTCGAGAGCTTTCGCTTTGTGTTCAAACTAGCGTAAGGAATGCCTTAAAGAATATAGTAGATCAAAATATAGAGAGATTTTCCACATTTTCATTAATTCGAGAATTGATATTTGAATTGAAGCTGAACTAATTTGCTGAATTAGTTTAGACTTGGATTTTATACTTCCATAATTTTTAATTATCATGTAACTTTCAAGTAATGCTGATACGAAACCAAAAGACTTTTCAAAATTAAAAAGGATTTTAATAAAAAGTTTTTGTGTAAAGGCAAGTCTAAATGAAACTGTGAAATTTTATTTATTTTATTACTGTTTTAAATAAGTAAATAACAATATTCATAGATAAACGATTGCAAGGGAGGAGAATGGAGAACGCTTGGAATTCCATGAATGAGCAAACGTCACTGTTAAGGCTTATACGGTTGTTATTCAGCTCAATTTATAATGGTCTGTATGTTTCTCAAGCTATATAATTATTGACTGTACCTTTTTCTTTGTTTAGAACTCAAAAGAGCGTGACGTCACGCAATAATACACATCATTCATGTTGCGTCTGTTGTTACATTTTTTTTTAAATTGATAGTTTAGTCCTTGCCTACTCTCGAATCGCAAAAAGTTGTATGTTGTAAAATATCATAGTTACACGGGCGACATTATTTCGCATTACCTTAATTGTCAAAATACCCTCATTTATGTATTAGGTATATACTTTCTTCTGTTCCCGCAGGGGCATTGTGACGTCGATCGATAAGACTAACCAACAATAATAAGGCATCAGAACATAAAAGTATTAAATAGTTTATAAGTAGGTGTTACTTTCATTTATGGATATTGACTATACTTTTGTAAAAGTAACAAATAGTAACAAGTAATGTTAATATAATTTACTAGAGAACCGCGCTGGCTTCGCCCGCATGTAAATCAATGTGTCCCATATTTTTACCCGCATAAATTCTGACCTCACGGGAATTTAACCATAATCTTTTCTTCTCAACCTTCCATCACACTATCTTTTAGTAAAAACCGTACAAAAATCCGTTTAGTACTTTGTTTTATAATATGTATAGTCGCCAATGATGCCACGAAACAGAGATGGTAAATTAAACAGCACCATTCATTATGTATCCAGCACGATCCATTTAAAACTGAAAACAATTTCAACATCGCCTCTTAAAAGGCATCCAGGGTAAATATTAGCGTTGTGACGAATCGGCGATGTTGAACAAAGAGCTTGAGATATGACTAATTCCACTCGCCTTGTGACTCAGGCGAGTACTAAACGAGTTCAAACGGGCCATAAGCTGAGAATGCGTTAAACGGCGCATTCATATTGGGACTCTTGTAAACTCGCTTTATGTGTAAATTACGCTCATTCGTTTCAAATATCCATACTAATATTATAAATACGACTCTTATGAGTCTGTCTATCTGTTACGCTTTCATGCTAAATCCTATAGAGAAATATCGATAAAAATTTATACATAATTATAGCTTATACATCGAACCAACATAAGATAAAAATTACTGTTTTTCTGTAACAGAAGGATTTAACACATGTTGAATAATTGAGGGTACTTTAAATCTATAGCTGTGATAGCTCAGCGGTGAGAGCGTGCGACTCTTTCGAGGGGAACACAAGTTCAAACCCGGGCAGGCACAAATGAGTTTTTCTATTAAAACTCATGTGTCTAATTGATAATTGCAATTTATCACACGCTTTACTACTTTAAGGAAAACATCGTGAGAAAACCTGCATATCTCTAGAGAATTCTGGAGATATGTGTAACCTACCAATCCGCATTGGAGCAGCGTGATAGGTCCTTTCTCTCTAGAAACGGAGAGAGGAGGCCTATTCCCAGCAGTGGGATTGTAACAGGCCGCTACTTTTCTTACTTTTACTCTAACTCTTATGTTGATGTGAACTAAGTCGCGGATAACAAGTAGATATAAATACTCCTAGTTTTCTGAATGCCCGCTGTTATATATGTTTGTAAGAGGGAGATTTTTTTTTAGGCCACAGTCTTGTGTTGCTTCGTTTGGAAGGTTTTTGAGGTTGTCTGTACCATTTTAAGGGCGTGAGATGCTATCAAACTTTGAACCCCAAAGCCCTGTTGTTAGTCTTGTTTATCTCGATTCTTGTAAATATTTTTTAAACATAATAACTCAATCTTTAATGATAAATTAATTGTATATCATAATTAATGTTGAGAGACCGGCTATACTCACGTCTTATTTTATCGGATGATGGGGGGAGGGACAGTTGCGGCGGTGGTCGCGCGTCTTCTATAACGTCCTGGTCGCTCTGGTCTTCGTCTTCGGATGCACGGAAGAAATTTGTGCATGCGACGCTTACGGTGTCTGTTTCTAGCAGGCTTTCAGTAAAACTGGTTTGGTGCCAAAAATAAGTTTCCACGCTGGGGGCAGTGCCCATCCACAGTCCCTATTAAAATTCGAGTGACAGCTAATTTCAATCGCCTCACGTAATTGTATATCCACTTACGGTCATCTTTTGGTGTATAGATGTTTACAAGAGACTCATGTATGTATAAAATATACGTATTCTTCCGATTTGTCTAATAAAATTAGCGCAATTAAGATACTACAAATACAAAATCATAATTTTGCCAATGATCCAATATCAATGATTGACATATAATTTTATCTTTTTACTTCAAACCTTACACTAAAGTCTATTGCTAGTAGACGTAGATCTATCTAATTTTCTGGGACGCCTGTCGGTACAGGACGGGTGGTCAGCTCCAATACTGGACTATTCCACCCATTTCCCCTTGATGGGACAAGGGTTTCACTGTTGTCCCGACAGTGTCACCTGCTCTAGCCTACCTGTTGCTTTCACAAACCTTATAATATCCCTGAAGGAGATATTTGTTAGGTCATCAGCTTCAATTTCGTCCTTTCATAATATCTCCCATCTTACCAGCGAGTACATGGGGCACTCAGCCATAAGGTGGAGACTCGTTTCTCCACACTCAGGACACGTTGAATTTTATTCTCATTATTGACAAGTGTCTGTTTAACAGGCAGTGCCCAGTAGACGTAGATAGACGTAGGTCGTTTTAGGGAACTTCTATATTACATTATCGTCTGCTCCTTGAATTCAGCGGTTTCCTACAACCATTCTGGGGTCATCTGTCCACATAGTTGGCGGTCTGTTGATGCCGCATTTTCTGTTACAAGTCAGCAATTCAACGCCTTAGCATGACAATATCTATCGCCCTGAAGTCGCTAAGTATAATTATGTACGAGTTGTCATAAATCGCGTGACAACAATTAATATGTATCGAGTTACGACAACATTTATGCAACTTTATATTCCCACTTCCTAGTACTTTATATTGCAACTTAGGTTAATATAAACAATAATATTAAAATATGAATAAAACCTAAGATCAAATATCATACATAATACACATTCTCCAATGCTATTTGGTAGTTAATGCAGTAATATACTTTAATAAGGTTTTTGACGTTAGACCGATCTCTTACTATCCCATTGCTGGGCATAGGCCAATTGGAATAAAGGACGGGACATTAGACCCGCAACGCTGTTTCCATATGAATTAAAAGGTGTACCTTATCCTAAGAATTCTTTAGTTACCGACCCAGTTATAACTGCGAATTCCTCCTTCACCCTAGTTAGGTCGAAGTACTGAGAATATAGGCTACCAAAAAGCATCGGGAATGAACCTGATGATGCTTCGGTTACGGGGCGAAACGATCGTAGAGATTGTCGTAGTGAGTATGTGTAGTATTTGTGTGTTGTGTTGTTAGTGGTGGCGTTTTGTGATACGTGTGGTGACTGGTTCTGCATGTATAATGTATGTGAACGTTATCGGCTTCCTTCACTTAGCAATACTTTCAATTTAATTAGCAATAATTCTTTTAACAAACGCGGATTCATCATCATCCTCGTGCCTTATCCCACGTAGCATTTATAAACATGTTGTCACATGATTGATGATGATGCCTGACGTTAACTTACCTTAGTCGTATTTTACGACAAGAAGGAGGATGGTCTATTCTACTCAACCTGATAGCACACGACGGTTTCAATACGCGGATTATATAATTATCTCTGTAGTATTTGTATTGTATATAGTTATAGTTGTACTATACACTGTCTCGTGCTCATGGTGTGGGGGGTGCGCGTGGGGGTATTACCGCGCGAGCCACGGGCGAGAGCGGACGCGTCACCTGCGCACATCGTGAGTTACCGAGCCAGTGCATCGTGTGTATAGAAACACCACAAGTGGCGACGAGGACAAAAGGTCAGTCTGATTTTACAAAAAAAAAAAAAAAAGAGAAAATAAATATAATACTTGTGTTAGTAAAGGGCTTATTGCTGTCTATCGGCAAGCAATGCGATCCATTACTATTAGATATTATTTATAGTTCGGAAACTGTAAAATTAAAGCAAATTTTTGCGATGCATGTTAATTTACAATATGCATGGTATTACGTGCTTGTGATGACTATATCGTTACGATCAGAGGTTTACGTGTTCCTTACCGCTACCATCTCGACGTAAAGTGATGTACCATAAATTATTGAATGTGGTTGAGTACCTATTACCTATGTTATATGTACATTAATCTCTGTGTAATAATTAAGCAAACATTTATTAAGTGATTATAGGTGTGTGGGTACCTGGATATCTGGATAAGGACTGAAGCTACTTTGATCGGTCCTAATTCATTTGTTAGTGGTATAAAATGCCTCCATTAAATTGGAAAATTAGTACAAATGTACCCCCATTAAATTGGAAATGTTTGGTACAAATGTACCCCCATTAAATTGGAAATGTTTGGTACAAATGTACCCCCATTAAATTGGAAATGTTTGGTACAAATGTACCCCCATTCAATTGGAAACGTTTGATACAAATGTATCCCCATTAAATTGGGAATAAATTGTACAAATGTACTTACGAAACCTTTGGTACAAAGGTGCCCCTCTTCACTAATTGGGGAAACGTACTTTTATTTTCAGGTCGTCCCAAATACTCACCACAATGTCAAGCAACTTACCACCATTAGAAAAACTCGATTTAGAAGGCGACAACGCATCGTTAGGGCAGCGATGGGAAAAGTGGAAACGTTCACTAAATATTTATTTGGAAGCAACGGATATTACGACACCAGTAAAGAAAAGGGCGACACTATTATTGCTTGGCGGATCAAACCTGCAAGAAATATTTTATAACTTACCAGGGGCAAATGTAGGACCGACAGATGATAACAACGTTTTTGAAATAGCGTTACAGAAACTTAATGATTATTTCACACCTAAACAGAGTAAAGTTTACGAAAGGCATGTCTTCCGCCTAATTAGACAAGAGGAGGGGGAAAAATTTGAAAAATTCGTGGTCAGGTTGAGAAAGCAAGCGGAAAAATGTCAATTTGAAAAGCCCGAAGAGCACTTGATAGACCAGGTTACAGAGAAATGTTTATCGACAGATTTAAGGAAGAAAATTTTGACAATAGGGGACAGTATAACATTAGACAAGATAATTATGGAGGCTAACACGTTAGAAGTCGTTAGTAGACAATTGGAAGAATATGGACAACAAAATAAGAACCATGACGTAAACGCTGTTATCCCTAACAAAGGGAATAGAAATACTTCTAGATATAATACTAAAAAATACAAGTTTATTTTGGATAAAGGGTGCGGTAGGTGTGGTAATTCTAAGCATGCTTCAAATGGGGAAAATTGTCCAGCAATAGGAAAAATATGTCATTTTTGTGGAAAGTTAGGTCATTTTCGACAATATTGCAAGTCACAGTTACAAAGAAAGAGGAAAATAGAAGAAAGTGAAATACAAAAAGAAGGAAATCCATCGAAACAAAGGAAGAAACTGAGAGAAATAGATAATGTTACAGAGGAAGAAGTAGATTACGTTTTTAATATTAACAAGGATGCGAATATAGAATGTAACGTCGGAGGTATAAACACAAAGATGTTGATCGATTCTGGATCAAAGTATAATTTAATTACAGATCATACATGGACAATGTTACGAGAGAAAGGAGTGACATTTTCAAGCTTAAATAAAAAACCTGAAAAAACGCTTTTGGCGTATGGCAGTAACACTCCATTAAACATTTTAGGATCAGTTAAGACAACGATCAAGGTTAATAACCGGGAAGAGCGCGCACAACTATACGTTATCGCAAATGGATCCAGGAACTTATTAGGGAAAGATAGCGCCATAAAGCTCGGTGTCCTGAAACTTGGTGTTGACGTCAATCAGATCGGAAATGAGCCTTTTCCGAAATTCAAAAATGTTTTGGTTCAAATCCCTATTGATGACTCGGTAAAACCCGTATCTCAGCCGTATAGGCGTATACCTATACCAATTGAAGGAAAGATCGAAATGAAAATCAAGGAATTGTTACAGTGTGACATAATAGAAGAAGTTCATGAACCTTCAAAATGGATATCTCCTATAGTACCAATATTAAAGGATAATGGAGAATTACGTCTCTGTGTAGATATGAGGCGGGCCAATATGGCCATTATGCGTGAGAACCATCCTTTACCTTCGATGGAACACCTTTTGCCAAAGATTAGAAAAGCCAAGTACTTTTCTAAATTGGATATTAAAAACGCGTTCCATCAAGTCGAATTGCATCCGGACTCAAGACTCATAACAACCTTCATTAGCTCAAAAGGTCTTTACCGATATAAACGCCTCATGTTCGGTATTACCTGTGCACCGGAGCTATTCCAAAAAATACTGGAAAAAATACTTCTGAAATGCGATGGCGCGATAAATTTTATCGACGATATCCTGATTTATGGGCAAACAGAGCAAGAGCATGATTCGCGTCTTCAAAAACTAATGCAAATATTAAAAGAGAATAATGTTCTACTTAATAACGAAAAATGTTTATATAAAGTAAAAGAAGTAAACTTTTTGGGACATGAGCTGACATCGGAAGGCGTCAGGCCATTGAAGAAATATATGGAGAGTGTAGCTCAATTTAGGATTCCAGAAACTATAGAGGAGTTGCAAAGCTTCCTAGGCCTTGTAAATTATATAAATAAGTGGGTACCCAATATGGCTACGATAACAGAGCCATTAAAGAAGATATTGAGACAAAAATTTGGCAAAAACGCAAACATAAAAGAGTTTTGGACTGCTGAACAAGATCATGCTTTCACTTCATTAAAAGATACCTTAACAAAAATTCATACACTGGGCTATTACGATGTCAATGATAAAACCCAAGTCATAACCGATGCTAGCCCGGTCGGGTTAGGTGCGGTGTTGGTACAAATTGATGCTAAAGGTCCTAGGATTATTGCATACGGGAATCGTACGTTGACAGACTGTGAACGAAGATATAGCCAAACGGAGAAAGAAGCTCTTGCTTTGGTTTGGGCCATAGAACATTTTAATGTGTTTCTGTTTGGCAAAGAGTTCGACCTTATCACGGACCATAAGTCGTTGGAGGTTTTGTTTGGACCGAAATCAAAACCATGTGCAAGAATTGAGCGATGGGTGTTGAGACTTCAGGCTTACCGGTACAATATTAAATATAAGCCTGGTAAGTCTAATATAGCGGATCCGTTGTCACGTTTGTGTAAATATGCAAACCATTCCAAGGCCAAAGGTGACGAACATGTCCATCAAATCTTAGAGAACGCTAGACCTCGAGCAGTTTCTATGGCGGAAATCATAAAACATTCAGAAAATGACGCAGAAATACTTAAAGTAAAAAAGGGCATTTACAGTAATGACTGGGACGATAGTATAAAAGGATATAAAATATTTGGGAATGAATTGTGCTTCTTTGATAACGTCTTATTAAGGAGTAACAGGCTGGTCATACCCTCCAAGCTTCGGAAGGATGTTTTAGATGCAGCACATGAAGGGCATCCAGGAATCGTGGCGATGAAGGGACGCTTGAGATGCAAAGTATGGTGGCCACGAATAGATAAGGATGCCGAGACCTTAGTGAAGAGTTGTAAGGGTTGTACATTAGTTGGATTGCCAAATCCTCCTACGCCCATGAAGCGTCGCGAGCTGCCAGAAGCACCCTGGGTGGATATTGCTATGGACTTGCTTGGTCCATTGCCGAGTGCTGATTATCTTCTAGTGGTGGTGGACTATTACAGCCGCTATAAAGAAGTAAAAATTACAAAAATGATTACCAGCGCGGCTATAATCAGATTGTTAAAAGAAGTATTTGGCCGATTGGGCTATCCCTCATCAATCACAGCTGACAACGGACGACAGTTCGTTAGCGAAGAGTTTAAGACATTTTGCAAGGATTGTAACATAATCTTATTTAATACTATTCCCTATTGGCCTCAACAAAATGGCGAGGTAGAAAGGCAAAACCGCGATATATTGAAACGTCTAAAAATTGGAAATCTCGAAAAAAAAGACTTACAGGAATGTTTAAATGAGTACCTTATGATGTATAACTCGACACCCCATACTGTGACGGGAAAAACGCCAACCGAATTATTCTTCAGAAGACTTAATAGAGATAAAATTCCAATATTTCAAGATATAACTTATAAAGTGGATGACACAGAGATAAGGGATAAGGACAGAGAACAAAAGGAAAAAGGAAAGGATTATGGAGATAAGAGGAGGAGCGCACGAAATTCAGACTTAAATGAAGGAGATAAGGTGTACGTAAAAGAAATGAACAAGACAAATAAGCTCAGTTTAAATTATAATCCAACACCACACGTGGTGGAAACGACAAACAATGGAGATGTAACAGTCAGGAACGAAGAAACTGGACAAACACTGAGAAGGAACATATTACATTTAAAAAGAATAGAAGGACAATGGAAAGCTGTAGGGGAAAATCAGGAAGATGAAACTGTATACCCTGAAGACGGAGAAGAAAACAATATAATGATTTAATTCCTTAAGTTTGCTAAATATAAATACTTAAATTAGAATGTGATTCAAATTGCTACTGGTAAATTCATATTAAAGTTTTGATAAGAAAGGGATGTAGTATTTGTATTGTATATAGTTATAGTTGTACTATACACTGTCTCGTGCTCATGGTGTGGGGGGTGCGCGTGGGGGTATTACCGCGCGAGCCACGGGCGAGAGCGGACGCGTCACCTGCGCACATCGTGAGTTACCGAGCCAGTGCATCGTGTGTATAGAAACACCACAATCTCATAACTTTGTTAAATTTTTTACCTTATATTTATTAAATTATTGACTGGCCCGTTGGCGCTGTGGGTAGTGACCGTGCCATCAGCTCCGCGGGTCGCGGGTTCGATTCCCGCCGAGGGCCAACATTTTCTATAAACAAATTGTTGGTTCTTTGAGCCTGGGTGTGTATTTGTATTTAAGTACGTGTTTAAAGTTATATATGTAGTATATCTACCAGTTGCCGTCACCCATAACACAAGTATTAAGTTACTTACTTTGCGGACTGACGACCGTGTGTGTAAATGTCCCATATATTTATTATTATTTATTTATTATTTTTAGGCATAGTATTAATGCCCGTGCAAAGTCGAAGTGGGTAGGTAGTGAAATATAAGGACAATGAAATTGAAAAGTTGTAATTTGAGCGCCCGTATATTAAACCAGTGGCTGTTGAATTGCAGCTGCGGCATATGGTTTTATCTTTCGTCACTGTTCTGGTTACTCATTACGCTGGCATTTGTTAAATGAATCGAAATTGAACAGTCCTTCTGTGTTAGTAACTAGATTTACTTGCAGCTTCGCCCGAATTATATTATGGGGAGCGACTGTTGGGTACACAAAACTCACTATCCAAATAAATCTATTTATTTAAAATTAATTATAATTATTCTTATACTATGTACTACGCTAAAATCTTAAATACAAATGGCGTCCGATCCCACCGAAGTTAGGTAGGGAAAGGCGAGGTGGCGCGAAGTGTCTTTCCCAGGCGTGGAACACTACACCTCAGGTGTCCTATGGAGTCTGGGAAAGCGGCAGACGCTGAGTGGACGAACACCCGCGTGAAAATCAGTGTGTCACAAAGCTAACGAGCGCATTTTTTTTATTATTTAATAATCTAGCTTTTACCCGCGACTTCAGTTTTGGAATAAACAGCAGCTTCTGTCACTCACCAACCCTGCAAATTTCTCCGCGACGCACGTGTCTACAACTCCCAGTAGGCGAGTTTTTTTTAAACTGCTCGACTTCTTCAACACAATTTACATAAAACCGTGAACTACACATCACCTATCGCAAAGTGTGATGCCATTCACGTATTTTGCATGCCCACCGGACCGTGTGACCCCTAACTAATATCCATTGCAGTAATAAAATTAACTCAGCAAACAAACACACCGAGCAAATTCTAATGGAATAGTCACATTAAAATAAAATTTATAATGCAAACATTTGTCTGAATTCGACCAAATCTTAGTCCAAGATCAGCAAGGTTGAAGGTTGACAACCTACTCGCAGAGGCGACCTCTAAACTAGACATCAAAATTTCTTTATCTAAATAATGAGACATTTGTGTCGTACTGTTTTTATTCCCAATAGGGATGTCTATTATTTGAAATGTCAAGAGGAGTCGTAACCACGAACGTAAAGCGGGGCGCAACATCGGCACATAAAACAAATTTGTGGCGACTAAATTATCTGTACTAAAGCGTTGTTGTGTAATTGTTATTAGAGTTTTACAACTTTAGAGGGTACTGTATTCAATCATCCTAGGCACAACATCCTAGGCATAGGTAGGCACAACATGTTACAAACATATTGTCACATGATTTGTATTTTATGACCGACCGCATACTAGACGTCTATTTACCTTAGTCGTATTTTACGGATGGTCTATTCTACTCAACCTAATACCAGACGGTGGGACAACTTACCTTATTCACCTTTTACGACACCCCGGTAAGAAATGAGGGTGGTCTATTCTACACAGCCGGATACCACACGGTGAGAGAATTATTGTTTAAAAATTCTGCTTTCGTACCTTCAACCGCTTCAATAGCTGTGATAGCCTAGTGGTGAGACCGTGCGACTCTCTAGAGACGACATAGGTTCAAACCCGGGCAGGCACCAATGAGTTTTTCTATTAAAAACTTATGTGTCTAATTGATAATTGCTATTTATCACACGCTTTTCGGTGAAGGAAAACATCGTGAGGAAACCTGCATATCTCTAGAGAATTCTAGGGATATGTGTAACCTACCAATCCGCATTGGAGCAGCGTGGTAGGTCTTAGCTCCAATCCTTCTCTCTAAAAACGGAGAGAGGAGGCCTTAGCCCAGCAGTGGGCATAGTAACAGGATGTTACTTTTTTTTTTACTTTACCATCAACCGACGGCTTGAAAGCAGGCACACGTGCGCGCGCGTACTTGCGCGCGCACACACACACATATTCCAGCTACATTTATGTATGTAATGTAATGTATGTGCAAGTATTTAAAAAAGGTCACTATTTGAAATGTATAACGTAGTCAATTAGTTCATCATTGGATCAAATAACTAGAAATTACAGTAATAAGTATGTGGTGAAACTCATTTTAAGTGTAATAACGTTCGTTATCTTTGGCCATACATTCCCACAAAGTCAAAGGTTGGCACTCCTGCGAGCAAACGACCTCGAATTTTATAATATAAATTCTAATTTAAAGAGAATAATTATTTTTTCAGATTCCATTTACAAAAAGAGTCAATATTTAAATATTCGAAGAACAATTTTAAAGTAGTTGACAGATCTTTGCAACGGTGTTTTTAACGGTCTTACTATCCCACTTCTGGGAAAAGATCTTCTATATTTTTGGAGATAAAAGTTGAAGCTTAGAACTAATACGCTGCGAAATAGTATCTATTAGGTAGCGTGTTGGTAAGTTAGACATATGCAACGTATTCTCTTAAGATATGCAGGTTGATATATGTACCTTTCCTATCCCTTTATAAACTTGTGTTAATTCTAAATTTAAATATTATATTAGTTTTAATACAAAAACTCATAGGTAACACGGTATGGGCCCGTGATCCCAGGTCAGGGTCACAGGTCTCTCCCCAATAGACTATCATGGCTCAAGGGAGTAATCCCAAAGACTACAGAACCGATTTATGCGGACAGCCACTGGTTGTCCGTGGTTCATGCGGAACGTTGACCTCCATAGAGACCTCGATCTCCCTACCATTACTCACCTCTTTAAACGTTTTTCGAAATCTTACTTCGAGAAATCTGAGGTACACCCGAACCCCCTGATTTCAGTTGCTTCTACCTACATCCCAGTTAGGTCCGACCATCGAAAATACAGGCGTCCAAAAAGCGTCCTGTATGACCCCGACGATCAAATAACGATCGCCAACACAGAAACACGTAATACACTCACACAGCGTCTTCGCCGGCGAAGACGAGGTCCCAGTTTTCTGACGTCGGTCGGTCGTGGCTTCTCGCCACACTTCCGACGCCGCAATTACTAATCTAAGTCATACCATGAACCCTCCACTACACGTCGCCCTAAGCCGTGGTCCGGCCTCACAGGAGGCACCCTTAGGACGACGTTCCCCGACTTAAGTAGGGCTTCTGCGCTCTACTTCCTGCATTTCGCAACTTCGGCGATGCTTCTGCGCTCGCCCGTCCCGCCCGGTGACGCTGTAAAAGCCATTAGGGCTAACAGCATACAGTCAGTTCGAAAAAAAAAAAAAAAAAGGGAGTAATTAAGCCCCATTGTAATTATGAATATCTCATTACAGAGTGTATGAAAACGTTTATATTACATACATCACATGAAGTATATTAAATGGTATTAAGTTGTGAAACAATTTTGTTTTTATTTTTCATTTGTTAATAAATTAATACTCGAATTAACTAAGAAAAGTAACTTTGAGATTAAATTTGCTGATTCTTCTCGGTAAGAGCACCTTTCAGAACCAGTGGCAGCTTCATTACAATTTGACTATCGATAGTTCTTGTAAAAGCCAAATTGAATGAAACATATTTTGGAAATTTAATTTGTCTGCTTCACCTTAGTACTGCAAGTAGCCTATGACTCTCGAATTAATGAACTATCACAAACCAAAAATATGATTCTAAATTGCTCCGTTCGTGGTTGAAAAAACAAGAAAACAAACACATTATGCACTGAAAAAAAATTCGATATAACACCAGGGCTATTCATAGAACTGAACCAGAATCAGAAAACACGCTATTCACAAAAGCAGCCAGTATAATCGGATCCTATTGAAGTTATTTGTATAGTCAATAACTTCAACCTCATTTAGAATAGATGTAACTTGCATATTTTTATATATATTTCCATATTTATTATGACATTTCATTGTAGTGGAAATCTAAGAAAATACTAAGATTATATTGTCGTAAGAATCACAGAGTGTGAAAACCCTACACGCCAGACACTTTGTTCTAGAGGTCATGAATAAATAAATTGCAATAACGCATGTACTAATGTACTTCGTATCGGGAGTGAAACAAGATGGCTTGTTCGTTTCGCTTTTATTTCCCGCCAATGTAAGTGATCGGGAAGATGCCAAAACGTTTTTTTTCTCTTGGCTTGGATATTAAATGGAAACATTTCTAAGATAAACACATTATTTATGGACAGCGTTCTTTATACAAACTGCGTATAATTTTCTATCTATAAATATTACCGCTTTACTGTTTTAGCGATTGCCATCATGTATTTTTATGCCAGATATAAATAAAAGATATACCGTAAAATTGCAAATTTTTAGAGCAATGTGGCGGCCTGTTTTCTATTCCACTTCTGGAATAAAGGGCTGAAACTTGAAAGGGCTGAATTGAACTTTAAAAACAATTTAAGAATTTTCGAGAGAAACGTATTCTTCATAATGGTACATTGTTAAATATCAATTAAGTGCGTGTTTTTCATTATAGACCCCTAGTGGAGCTAAAAAATCTCATCGTACTTAGGTTTTTTGTAGTGCAGGCTTTTTGCAAATCTTATTTATTTCTTTATTACACATACAGAATAATATTTAAAAAAAAAATAGCATATGTACAAAGGCGGACTTATCCCTAAAAGGGATCTCTTCCAGTCAATATTTGAATGACACAAAGAAAAGGGCAAGAAGTGAAATATGGATAATGAAAAAAGGAAGGAGGAAAAAGAAAAATAACGAAACACTATATATACATAGATTAACGTTGAAAATGATGCAATATAAATAATAGTGAATATTTGAAATTATTAAAATTTTACTATTTAATTTATAAATTATTTTTTGGTAAAATGAGTAGATGATGAAGATGCTACTAAATTTAATTTAAATGACTTGAGAGAAATATTTTCTAGTCTGTGACTTAAATGCTGATAAGGAAGGAGATTTGGGGATCGATACAGGTAAATCATTCCATAGCTTTACACCTTGAAAGCTAAATGATATCGAGTAAATCAGTGAGGAGCATTTAGGGAAGGCAAGATCTAACGTATTTATTGATCTTAGCCGGCCACATCCAACATCCGACAAGAAGTTGAATCCGAAATCTTTATCAGAAATGAAGACCATCCATTTACGCCTCATAATGCAGGTATGTGGAAACAAATAGTGCACTATACATTTGGAATTACATAGAGCACTCTTTTCAAAACACTCTTTATTGCACACCACAGAATTTACAATAAAACTAAAATACAAAAATCACAATATAAACTGTGTGATACAGTGAGGCGGTCTAATCGCTAAATAAATAGGTTGTCTTCAATGTGTAATATTATCAATAAGCCTATTGTACTATTGAGGATTACATAAAGGATAAGAATGCGTGGATATAGCCACTCTGAACAAGATAACAAGGGCAAAGTGCAACTGAGAATTATATTTAGAAAAGAGCAATCGTCGAGTCGTCTGCTAGGTTATCTCGGCAGGAGCAGCTTTTCGAACTAGCAGTTGAGTTCACGATTCAAAAGCACTTTTAACAAGTATACTTTAATATAGAATGATCTGGTTTGCTGATTCTAGAGGTCTACAGTAAAAACTTCGTCTATAAATTAAATGAAACGGAGACCTCTCGCGGCGAGTAATGTGTCGAAGATAGTAAGAGGTCGTCTAAAGGTTAAGACAGACAAAGGTTAAGTAACAAGTAGTCTTTCAAGTAATAAAGTCGTATATTAGTGCGTTCAAACAGAGCAATGAGAAACATTTCACAACTATGCGAACCACCTTCACCAACGACCTTGATGATACGAAACTTCCTCGTTAACAGTACTTTAATAGTTTTATTTATCTACTATGTTGTTATGGCGACTAGTATAATAATCTATACATATATTAATATATAATATTAATATAAGGACAGACTCGAACGGATTAGGAGATTATATTATTTAATAAACAGAAACTATAACAGAACTACTTTGGTATAATCCACACGGGTTAAACGAATGCATGCAATGCTAATGTGTATGAAGCAGGCAAAATTCACGTACTTTAC
Source organism: Morpho deidamia (assembly GCA_947086505.1). Lineage (NCBI taxonomy): Eukaryota > Metazoa > Arthropoda > Insecta > Lepidoptera > Nymphalidae > Morpho > Morpho deidamia. The sequence continues at coordinate 11,433,062 of CAMTZC010000009.1, forward strand.
ACATGCATGACAAGTCACCACATGCATCCCAAGACGCTTCCAGCAGCAACAATGCACACAAGAAATACGCACAACCACCACCAAAATCTCTAAGATCCGCAACGATATCGAAATATCATAAGGAGGATAGGCTCCATAACAAAATCGTATTGTCGTGTAATAAAGTTAATTCAAAATATAAAAAATCCTATCTTCTATTTCTTCCTAAAAACGGACAGAACTTTCCGGTAGATATAATTCCAAAGAGCCGTCTGATTTCACGATTAATCCACTGGACTAATAGTGTTGAAATTTTGTGCAGTTAAACTGGCCTATATACGAGTAGGATACAAGAAATCGGAATTTTCCTTCGGGAGGGAAGAAAACAACTTTGTTGAAGAATAATCGAGGCTATTTGAACATCAAAGTTAACGTAAACGATTTCGCGGGTACTACTAGACTCGTATATATAGAAAATAATATAGAAGATGAAGATGTGCCTCATAGGACGACTCGGAGTTGATAAGCACGCGATAGATCGGGCTGAGAGTGTCTCCAAAAACGCAGTGTTGGTAGACCCCCTACAAGGTGGACGGACGACCTCAAAAAGGTCGCAGCGAATCGTTGGTTTCAAGCGGCACAATCGTGTGTTGTAGAGATCCCATGAAGAGACTGATGTCCAACAGTGAACGTCCATCAGTTTATAAAAAAGAACAAGAATATATAGTTGAACAAATCACAATGACCAAACGAATGTTCAATATGAATGTGGATGGATATGTAAATAGAGGGAGGTCTGAAAAAAGACGATTGGATTGTCTGAAGTATAACTTTCATGTAAAAGGAGTAGCGCCGGAGTTGACGAATGATAGGAGAGAATGGAAGAGTAAAACATGGATAAGGGCAGGAGAATGATGCTTATGTCGGTGGGCTCTGAACTACCTAGGCAATAGTAAAATGATCACAAACATCTAAAATGTTCCAAGATATTTACAATGTGTAAGGAAAACTGTGTAAGCTGTGGTAGCCCAGCGGTGAGACCGTGCGACTCTTAGGGGGGGAACACGAGTTCAAACCCGGGCAGGCACCAATAAGTTTTAATATTAAAACTCATGTGTCTAATTGATAATTGCAATTTATCACACGCTTTTCGGTGAGGGAAAACATCGTGAGGAAACCTGCATATCTCTAGAGAATTCTGGATATATGTGGAACCTACCAATCCGCACTGGAGCAGCGTGGTAGGTCTTAGCTCCAACACTTCTCTCCAGAAACGGAGAGAGAAGGCCTACGCTCAGGGATTGTAACAGGCCGCTACTTTAAGGAAAATTGCCTATCTTAAACGTTGTACCGATCACACTTGACTGGAATAAGGGCTAGAGAGAATGATGGTGATGTAGGAGGGCATGAACTACCTAGGCAATATTAAATTGATCACAAACATCTAATAAGTTACAAGATATTTACAATGTGTAAATATTTTGTAATTTAATGTAATTCTTGGGATTAGGTTGGAGTAATATTAGCGAGGTGGGTGTAAACTACAATCTATTACTGGTTGGATAGATTATTTTGCTTTATTACTTTATGTTTCTATGTTTTAAACCTAGCAAAATAAAAAAACAAAAGTTTCTTGGTATTTCCCTGTTGTATTGGAATTAAATTGCCATTGTTATAACATTAGTTCCACCCAAATGTTCTTACGTGTCTAGAATGTTCGATATGTCTCGTAACAACGTATAACCTTTATTCCACATCTAAATCACATCACTCAATACATCCGTGGCCTTAAATGTCGTTACAGAGAACTCGTCTGTTAAGATGTTAGAGGAAGCTGCTATTAATCTGTCTTGATTCAATATGTTTGGTCATAAACAGGATGCTAGTGTATAGTAATTGTTATTTTTAGTTTTCCTTCCATTATTTATATCACAGTAGTTCATTATTTATATCACGCCGTGTGGTGGCAAAATAGAATAGACCACCCTCTCCTATCTTACCGAGGTGTGGTAAGAGGCGACTAAGGTAAGTGCCGTGTGGTATTCGGCTGCATAGAATAGACCACCCTCATTTCTTACCGAGGAGTCGTAAGAGGCGACTAAGGTAAGTTGACGTCAGGCAGGCGGCCGGTCGTAAAATACGTAGCCAAATCATGTGACAACATGTTTGTAACATGTTGTACCGACTCTACTTAGAGTGTGATAAGGGCAGGAGAATGTTGATGATGATGATGGTATTTATATCAGTCTAGCGATCCAGCCATGAGTTACTGTTGAAATTTCAAATACCCTTCGGTAATAAAGAGGGTGGTCTATTCTACTCAAACGTATACCAAACGGTGGGTCAATTAACCTTATTCGTTCGTCTCTTACGACACTACGTTAAGAAATCAGGGTGGTCTATTCTACTCAGGCGGATGGTCGACTTACCTTAGTCGCCTCTTACGACGACTTGGTAAGAAATGAGGGTGGTCTATTCCACTCAGTCGGATACCACACGGCGGATCGACATACCTTAGCCACCTCTTACAACACCTCCATAAGAAATGAGGGTGGTCTATTCTACTGAGCCGGATACCACATGTAATTGATAAGTACATTGAAACATAAAGTTTTATTGTACAATGGATATGTTACATTATAAAATCGTAGTTTCACGCCAGTCGGATGTTAGTCTGGTTAGCAACTTCGGACAATAGGTAAACCGAATGATGTATTTGAGACAGGATGTGGCCAAGATCTCTGATAACATTAAAAACTAGTACGTAACGAATGACTAGTGTTTAAAAAAGGTTTTATAACAAAAAAGATGTTCCTTCACATGTAATATTTAATTCATACGTCAATGACGAAAGGGCAAAAACTATGGAGTTATTAATACTAGAGCAGGGCAGCCATATACTTGTAAATGATAGTGACACAATAAATAATGAGATTGACGAAGCAACTGTTGATCCTGTAAAGTGGCGATCAGAGCATTTTTTAAACTGTTCAGTTCTTTAAATAATTAAGTTCAGTTCTTTAACTTTGAGGAGATCCATAATACAAAAGTAAATATAAAATTATTTTAATACTAGCTGTGCCAGCGACTTCGCCCGCGTGGTTATCAGCGTGTCACAATTTTTTTCTATAATTCAAGTTTTAAACGTAAAAGTAGTTAATGTGAGACTTTTTTGTATTATTTTTATAGATCTACATTACTTTAGCGTATCTCTGCTAGTTTACGCAGTGCACGCGACTAAAGCTCCCAGCAATCAAGTTTTTTACCAACTGCTCGATCTTTTTTACACAATTTACATAATATCGATATGTACTAAATACCTAAACCATCCGGAGGTATTTCACTATCTTTTGGTGAAAACCGTACAAAAATCCGTTCAGTAGACTTTGAGAAAATCGATTTCATACAGACAGGCAGCTTTTTGGGACTTTGTTTAATAATAAGTATAGATAATTCGCGATAAAGTAAATAGAAAATATATAATAGGGTGTACTATCCGTTCATGCAGGATTCGTTTAAACAAATTCACTAACCTCCACCACTGCCACAATACACAAGCACTACACACGTTCACTATCACAAACAAAATCCCAAAGAAAAAAAAACACTTTGTGATTTTGTCGTGGAGTGTATCTCCTGATGATGCTTCGGTTGCGGGGCGAAACGATTTATTTGTAGTTTTTAGGGTAAAGGCCTCCTCTAAATCCTTTCAATTGTCCCTATCCATTGCTGTTCTCACACATTGTGACACAGTGGCCACCAGCCACTTTTTTGATGTCATCTGCGATTCTGATGATCTGTCAAACGCGGATTATAGCAAATTAAATCTGTTGCAACTTTTGCATCACTTACTTATATCTTTGAAAAATACTCTGAAGAACTTAATCATTACTTTTATATTATGGATATGTATATAATATATGTATAAGTAACGTCTTATTCTATACATTAAGTATTGAAAGAATCAAAGACAAATAAGTAATTATAATAATCATTACCGATTACAGAACGTGTCCCAAAGTTAAAATAATTATCACCCTCCATTGATATATTATTCGAAATCCTCTACACGTCACCAACGCGATAATTACGCCATTAGTTTGTCGTTTGAGATAACTAAGATATAACTATTGTGTTTGGGGAAGCAATTTGTGTTCGTATAAGTAGTTTTTAAAGTTATGTGAGAATGTTGTAGATAACCCCCCTTGACAATTCTATTACGCTTTGCTACTCATCAATCTAAGCTAATCAAATTAGATAATTAAGATATTGTACTATTACTTGACAACACTACGAAGCACGAATAACTCTTACGTAAATCGAGTAATAGCTTATGTCTTATGGAATATTGTTATGAGGTAAATGCGCGGAAATCGTTTTTTTTTTGGATTATAAAAAAGAACCATACGCAGCATTTACAATTTAAGTTGGTGTAATTCCCTGCGATAGAACTTTAAGGAAATAGGTATTGTTATATTGACCTCGCAGTATATTTTTAGCAATTTAAGTTTTGTACATAAGTGTATGAATTTTACAAACGCATATGTATTCACTTAAACCTATGGGAAAAGCGTTCTTCATCATCCTCCTGTCCTTATCCCACTCCAAGTGGTGTCGGCGCAACATGTTAAAAGCATGTCGTCACATCATTCAGCTACGTATTTTACGACCAGCCGCCCGCCTGACGTCAACTTACCTTAGTCGCCTTTTACGACACCTCGGTAAGAAATGAGGGTGGTCTATTCTACTCAGCCGGATACCACACGGCGGGTCAACTTACCATAGTCGCCTTTTGCGTCACCTCGATAAGAAATGAGGGTGGTCTATTTACTCAGCCGGATACCACACGGCGGGTCGACTTACCTTAGTCGCCTTTTACGACACCTCGGTAAGAAATGAGGGTGGTCAATTCTACTCAGCCGGATACCACACGGGATGCATGGCATGGGAAAAGCATTGTAAGTGTTAATTCACCTTCATTCAATACTTCAAAGGGAGGAAGGTTGATAGCAAAGGTAAGGATGAAGATAGCAAAGGGTATTTTCAGGTGTTATATTTCTGTTTTAACTATTATAATCAAAATGAATAAATAATTTAACGTAATAAAGGCATATTCATTTCTCGACGCACGTTATCATCTTAGTAATTGATAATTTCAAAAGTAGTTTAAATAAATTAATAAAATTTATATGATAACAAATTTATTACTTCTTTGCAGGTAAGATCGCGTAATGGCAAGAAACGGCTTCTTGATATAAATTCGCAATATGGGTAAATTATAATTAAATCTCTAATTAGTAAAATAAGAGGACAGACTATCCAATAGTATTTGGCTGGCCCGTTGTGGTGGCAATGACCCTGTCTTCAACTCCGCGGCTCGCGGGTTTGATTCCGGTCAGGGCTAAGGGGAGTTCATCAAGTCCATTTATATATGCATAGCTTGATTCAAAGATATATGAATTACAGTTATAAAAATATGCTCCGAACGCCACCAAAATTTACAGGATTATAGGTTAATTGAAATATTCTCTGAAAATTAAAATCGGTCCAGCCGTTTTGAAATCTATAGACAAACATTCATTTTTATTAATATAGATTGAATATGTGTATTTACCAGTTAAAACTGTAGAACTGTAGAAAAACAGTTAAAACAGTAGAAGCTGTGATAGCCTAGCGGTGAGACCGTGCGACTCTTTAGAGATGACATAGGTTCAAACCGGGGCAGGCACCAATGGGTTTTTCTATTAAAACTTATGTGTCTAATTGATAATTGCAATTTATCACACGCTTTTCGGTGAAGGAAAACATCGTGAGGAAACCTGCATATCTCTAGAGAATTCTAGGGATATATGTAACCTACCAATCCGCATTGGAGCAGCGTGGTAGGTCTTAGCTCCAATCCTTCTCTCCAAAAACGGAGAGAGGAGGCCTTAGCCCAGCAGTGGGCATAGTAACAGGCTGTTACTTTACTTTTTTTTTATTTACCAGTTGTCTGTCACCCATAACACACATACTATGGGGACGGACGACCGCGTCTATAATTGTCCCATATATTAATTATCAAATGAAATCAAATCAAATCTTTATTGCATATAATCCGTACAGGATGTTACAATCACAAATTATATTTACTACAATACAGTTTTTTTTATAGAATTAGGCGTTACTTTGCGGAGATCCATAATACAAAAGTAATAATAAAATTATTTTGCTATAATCCGCGATACAGTAAATAGAAAATATATATAGTGCTAAATGTATAGTGGACTATACGTTTTTTCATACCCGTTACATGCAGGATTCGTAAAAAACATATGCACAAGCCTCCACCACTTCCACCACAATACACAAGCACTACACAAGTTCACTATCACAAACTCAACAATCGTTTCGCCCCGCAACCGAGGCATCATCAGGAGATAGACTCCACGACAAAATCGCAAAGCCAATTTGCGATTTTTTGCGATTTTGTCGTGGAGTCTATCTCCTGATGATGCCTCGGTTGCGGGGCGAAACGATTGTTGAGTTTGTGATAGTGAACTTGTGTAGTGCTTGTGTATTGTGGTGGAAGTGGTGGAGGCTTGTGCATATGTTTTTTACGAATCCTGCATGTAACGGGTATGAAAAAACGTATAGTCCACTATACATTTAGCACTATATATATTTTCTATTTACTGTATCGCGGATTATAGCAAAATAATTTTATTATTACTTTTGTACAATACAGTTTTCAATTTTACAAATTACCTAAAAGCGTCCATCCAAGGTACTAGGTAACCTATTAAACATTTTTATAGCCATTGCGTAACAATTTTTGTTGAATAGTGTCGTTAGTGATATTTTTTTAAGGATATGTTTATTTGGACGTATAGACCGTTTTTGATTGAAAACTGACCTTATTATAAAAGTATGCATATTGTTTTTTACAAACTTTGAAATTTCTAAAATGTACATGGAAGGAAGTGGTTAGATTTTAAGTTTTTTAAAAACTTGCTTACAAGATTCGTACGGTGGAATATTTAATATAGCTCTAAGGCATTTTTTTAAACTAAGAAAGCCCTATTTACATGTCTTGAATTTCCCTAAATAACAAGTCCATAACATTATATTTATATATATCATAAATAATGGAATGTTTACGCTTATTAGGTATGTATCTGCCCATTTATAGAACATTGAATATTATAATTTTGATTCGAAGATCAACGGTCGGTATTAACCAAATATACGCATGATTGAACGAAAATGTGCTTCGGGATTTCGGTGTCTCGCTCATCAGCGTAGGTAGGAGGGAGACAGGCGATATTCCGTCTGTCCAGTGAAAACTACGTCAGGTAATGTACCAACTCACGCGCGGAGTTGATGACCGAAGGCGAAGGCCGCACAATCGGTCAGACAAGAAATGTCAGGGTTATACGCAGCGGGCGACAGGAACAACTGCGTCACAGATGAAAAAAACATGACTCAGACGCGTCGCTGCGACCAATTTAACATGAGCTGCCATCTTCTGACCGCGCCTTGAATGCAGATAGGGTTGACCGAAAAGTATTACGCCTTAAATATAATCAAAATTATTTAACAATATTACAATTACCAAAATAAGATTGGCACATAGGTCAATAAGTTGGCACATATAATAGGGTTTTCAATAAATATTTTACATAGTTCTTTATCAAACAGTACAATGCCCTGCGTGTTCAATATAATTCATTCAGGATGCTATATATAGAATAGTACTACTTCGATATTAAGATGCACATCCCTGTACGCAGGGTGCATAGTGATAATAGCACCCTGAAGATATTTGCCGGTAGGTTTGATTGTCAGTACCTGAACAATTCTCACATGATTGACGTGCTGACAAATCAGGCCTATCCCTAGATAAGTTTAGAATAAAGTTAGGTTTAGATTATTAACATTAGATTAAGTTTGTGTGCCGGGAAATTTTTTTATTTCTCTTCAGTTTTCTTCCTCACAACCCGAAGAATTCTGGGCTTCCGGGCTATGCCGACGGTGGCCGAAAACCATGTCCAGGCATAAAGCAAGCCTAACTGAACCCGCCGTCCATTAGAGACTCCACCCACATCCCTCGGAGTCCCAGGCCACTTCAGATTGCCCTCTGCTCATCAGAGGTTCAACTGGATTGGCCACCCCACAGTGGTCCGTTCGCCAAGCCTAAGGAATACTCAAATACGTATTATATTTGAGTATTCCAAAAGCCTGCCTAGGATGCGCCACGAGGATGCCAATCGACTTTGGCACCCCAATATTATCTACACTTGCAAAAGCAATAATAAAATTATTTCGCTATAATCCGCGATACTTAAGGCAATCTTATCTATATTAAGGCATTTTTAATACACTTAATTAAATAAATTGGTTGAACAATGTTCAAATGTTAACAAAACGCACTAAAGACGTTGATTTTTATAGTCTCCGCTAGATTTGACTACATTGAAAAATCGCAACAAGTTCCTGGATTCAAACCCAAGTCCATATAGTTTAGAAATTACTTAACCTCTTTCATAAACCCTATGTCCAACAATAGCGATTTTCAGAACAAGAGAGATTATCTTCATAAATTACACTAGACAATAATACCAAATAGATTAGAGATTTAGGATTTAAAGTGATATAACTAAATTGTGTACAAAAACTAGTTAAGTAACAATTTTTATTAATTGCTTAAAAAAAATTATACGCAATGCTATTAAAATTAGATACTTTAAATAACTTGACTGCTTCTTGTCCAATATGCTAGATAAGAAACGGCGCTTTTTAGCTTTAAATTATTTTAGTAGTCCTGAATTAGGAAACATAAATTTTAGACATTAAATACCTTTTAAAATATAATTATTATGAATGATATAATATGTTTAAAATAAAATCTAGAATGCGAATAGGGTCGTCCAAAATTTTTATTACGTAATCATTTTTATTGCGTAATTGCGTATTGCGTAATACATAGTACCTGGCTGAGCCTTGCTCGGTATTTTTTTTTTAGACAAAAAACAAAAAAGAAAGGGCAGGTGATAACTGGGAATTGACTTCGGGTAATTTTACTTATTTAGTCCACTCTTTCCCCACCGAGCTATTACAACTTTATAAATGACAGCAAAATTAACCTTTGAATTCAATTTATATTTTAGCAGTTTTTAAATGCCATAAAACAGGGATAAAATAACATTTTTTCAAATAGAACCTAGCTAGATCGACTTATCACTCCCGAAACCCGTTACATACTATAATAGTTTCATGAAAATCGTCGGAGCTATTACCGAGATTGACTCGTTTGAAGATTAAAAATTATGAAAAAACAAATAATTAATAGAACAGAAATTTCATATACTTTCTTTATGGATTTTTTCAAAGATATTTTAAATTTGAATTAAACAATTATAGATATTGCAATTAAACTATTTACATACTTAATTTATTCGTGTCCAAATGTGATATATATAACGGGTTTTTAACACTAAATAAACATTTCTTGTAGTGTTTTCATTTAAAATTTTATATAATTAAATTTTTGCTTTCTGTAACGCCGTGTGGTATCCGGCAGAATAGAATAGACCACCCTCCTTTCTTACCGAGGTGTCGTAAGAGGCGACTAAGGTATGTGCCATGTGGTATCCGGCTGCATAGGTTGCTAAGGCTGCTAAGGTAAGTTGACGTCAGGCCGGTCGTAAAATACGTAGCCAAATCATGTGACAGCATGTTGTCACATGTTGTGCCGACATGTAGAGTGGTATAAGGGCAGGAGAATGTGTAAATTTTTGCTTCCTACAATCTGGTTTTGAAATAATAAAGTTTTTCTGCATCGTAACTAAGATTAATTAATCATGAGCTCCATTGGATATGGTTAAATTACAATAATTGTAATGGTAAATAACACGCAAATTAATTAAAACTCATGTGGTATTTCATAGTAAATATTTATATGATGTAATCTAGTAAAGGTCATATAGTAATAATAAAAATTGCAGTAATTGTATAAAGTTCGCTTCTTACTTTGAGGTTTCCTACTGAAGAGAAATTAATTGTATAACGATGTATCCCACATGACAGACGTTATTCTATATATACTTTCTACACATAGCAATATTGTGATATCTTATTATTTTAGTGTATTCACTATTTTTGAAAAAAATTTAGTCATATTTGGAGTGGATATAAAATGTATTATTTCATTCTTTTTGTTATATTTTTCGTTTAACTATTTTTTAAGGGCATATTGTCATACATTTTCTTGTAAAATCACATCCGATATCAACTTTTATACCTATGTATAGTACATCTGAGAATACAGATAAGTTTTAAATTTGACTTTTGCATTTGCAATTAATTTAATTTTATTTGCATTAAAATATAAAATTAATTACGTAAGCCCACCTTTTCTTGGGCTACCCAATTATTAAACTTCATTTTAATTTAATTTAATAAATAACGATAATACACTTCAATTTCTTTTGCAAATCATTGGAAATTGCTTTCTTTGCTTGGCTTTTCGTATTCAATTGACAGATGGTATAATTTTAAATTAATTTATGGCTACCAGGATATTTTTTCACTTTAAAAAATGCAGTTGAAAAAAAATTGTTTCAACCCGGAACGATCACGCATTACAGAACCATTCCTAAACCAGTGTTAATAATAAGCAAAGAATGCTCTTCGCTTGATTTTTAAGTGCTTCGCATATGTCACATGAGTTTGCTTTAAAGTGTTATTCATATTATATTTTAAACATTAAATTAAATATTTGTGACAAGCCTGTCATCAATTAGACAGCAGGCAACAAAATGAATGGCTGCTTTTTAAAATTGACGACTAGTGTACGCCCGGCGACAACCTTGCGAAAGAGAATGGCAATGACATTGGCTTCGATTAAACGCGGAAAACGGAAGGCAGCCGCACTCTGCTATAGTTTACTTAATCTATGGACAAAAAATAGAATATTCTATAATCTTTGGTTGAAGATCGCGGTCGGTTTATACTAATTTCAAGTAGATTCCGGTCAGCTTACTCAATGTTTCTTGTAACAATGATTTTTCCAAACTTGACCCTTCGTTAACAAATAGAGGTTTTTCTAAGCAATATAACAGAACTAACTACTTTGCTATAATCCGCACGGGTTAGGTGAATGCATGCAAAGCCAATGTGTATGAAGCAGGCAAAATCTACGTACCTTATACATGCAGGACAAGCCACCACATGCACCCCAAGGCGCAATTCACCAGCAACAACGCACACAAAAGCAGCACACACACCCACCACCACAATCTCGACGATCGTTTCGCCCCGAAACCGAAGCATCATCAGGAGGATAGGCTCCACGACAAAAATCGTACTGCATCGTACTGCAATCGTACTGCTTCGGTTTCGGGGCGAAACGATCGTCGAGATTGTGGTGGTGGGTGTGTGTGCTGCTTTTGTGTACGTTGTTGCTGGTGAATTGCGCCTTGGGGTGCATGTGGTGGCTTGTCCTGCATGTATAAGGTACGTAGATTTTGCCTGCTTCATACACATTGGCTTTGCATGCATTCACCTAACCCGTGCGGATTATAGCAAAGTAGTTAGTTCTGTTATATTGCTTGTAATATGGAATTCCGCAAAGTAACGCCTGCTTCTATAAATCAGAGGTTTTTCTTTTTAGCATATATAGTTAAGCATCGCGCGTAGTGATTTCGAGCTGCGGAGAAATAGACGCATTATTGCGTATTTCGTCTCTGAGCATTCCGTAATATCTTAAAATATAGTGTTGAAAACGATCCAACACTATTTTAAGGCGGTTTGATTGAATTGTTTTCCTTAAAAACTTATAACTCTCACTGATTTTTAAAGTACATTGCGCCCTTTGCGGTAATACATCATGAGGACATATACATTTAATTTGCACAATTCAAAGGATATATGTGAATGAATGAATGAATAAATCTTTATTCTTCAACACACCTCAGTACAACAACAGTATAAATAAAATAAAAAAATAGAAAATAAAATAAAATAACGTCTTATACGACTATAGCAAATAAAAAGGGAAGAAAGGGATAGCCAATCAGACTAACAGGGTTGGCAACGCAAACCCATTGCTGATTTTCAGTGGCCTCCGTTTGCTAAATGACGGGTAAATGATGTTCCATACCGATCCGCATTGATTCAAGTCGGTGGATCTTAACATCAATTCTCTGTAGCGAAGACTCCTTTGCCTAACAATGGGATAATAACAGACTACTCTTTTTAAAGTTAAAAGAACTAGTCCTAACGGTATTTATCATGTACAATTTAAAACCGATGTTTTATCACTGGGACTCTTTCAAAAAAATTACTTGTTTCCATTTTGACTCGGGTGCTATTATAAGAATTTTTCGTTTATCCACCTAGTACTTACCGATATAATAACTACATCAGGGCCTGTTTTCGTTGCAATATTAATCTTAATTAAATAGAATGATGTGGTGCGAGTATATAAGTTATTTAATTAAGAGTTGAATGTATTTGAGTGCAACAGTATTCTGGTATGTGTATGGCAGAAGCATAGATTACATAAAGAATGTTATGAATGCAGAAATAATGTACTAAAAAAGTTTAAAGAACTGTAGAATATTGGAAATAACCTTTAGGATTTAAAATATAAATTGGAGGTCATTCAAACAATTACTTATTTCCAAATTAACGCGGACGCTATTACGTTATTACAATTTTTCATTTATCCACCCGGTATTGTGATATTCCAACTCGTAAACCCGATATAATAACTCTAGATCGAGGCCCGTTTACGACTGTCAAAATCGTATTTCTAATAATAAAATGTCTCAATTTAGGAGGCCAATGTTTTATCACGGTTGTAAAGACGCGATATTAAACATTTTTATTTGTTGTTCGTGTATCATTCTGTGAGATGGGGTTGGGTGATTGTCAGTCGTTAGCTTTAATTCTTTTTTTTGTACAATTTTATAAAGTCGCCATAGCCTAGTGGTAACATTCATCTTTACCTCGTAGAGAACAAAGAATAGAGAAGTTTCTATTTTAAAATGTAAATAATACATAGTACTAATATTAGTGCTAGTGTCTGTTGGTCTGTCTGGCGGTTGATGAAGCTGTATTGATCAAAATTTGGTAGGATTGAATCTTATACGCCGGGCTAAAATAAAGTTTTAAATAACCCCGCTTTTGTCATTGAACATGTGCTGTTAATGCTAACGACTGTCACAGTGCCACCGGGCAAAACAGGCGACCGCTAAAGCATCATTGATATAGAACTGCTTAATCAACCGGATGGATAAGAAAAATGCTAAATTTTATATTCCTATCAGTGTTAACAAACAGCCTTCTAGGTGGCGGAATAATTTTAAGATATCAAAAATGCTTTATTTGATTTTACCCTTTTACTTTTCTTAATAGGTTATTGATTCCACTTTCATTCTCAACGCCCACTTATATTAGCCACCACCCTTGTCAATGCAATTTATGCCCACATTTCAAAGCCATTACGATAAAAATGCTTTATTCGATTGTTCATACTCCATCTTAATTTTTTTTATCGTAGGCCTGCCTTATTAATTTCTATAAAAGTCGTAGGTTTCACTTACATTCTCAACCCTCACTTATCGCACTAGGTACTGTCCCTAAAAATGCGTCGAACGCGCACCTAAAAGTGATTTAAAAACATCTTGTTTTATTATTCTTCTGCATTGTTTTTTTATCGGCAACTAGCCAAATTTGAATCTATATGATTTATAGAATTTTCCGCCGTCTGGTATCCCGCCTGAGTAGAATAGACCACCCTCTTTCTTGCCGAGGGGTCGTAAAATACGGCTAAGGTAAGTTGACGTCTGGCAGGCGGTCGGTCGTAAAATACGTAGTCAAATCATGTGACAGCATGTTTGTAACATGTTGTGCTGACCTCACTTACGAGTGGGATAAGGGCAGGAGGCTGATGGTGATTTGTAGATTTTTTTTGCCAATTTTTCTTATCACCAAAGCATACCCTTGAAAATCGCATACGCCCTCGCCAATCGTCCGCGACGCGACGTAAAAAAGGCCACGTGAATTTTAAGTGCCTTACGTGGTTTGTGTTCGTAGAAACGTGAGCGTATAATAATAATTCATGTTATCTGACCGGGACGCACGGACGTGCCGGTCGTGTCATTTGAATGTGTTTTTTATACCCATTATAATTCAGTTTTTTTGTCCATCACTCATCTACGTACCCCATTGTGTGGAGGCATATATTGTTAGGGTATAATAGTCTTTTTTTATGTTAATGAAATTGAATTGGTCTCTAATATTAAATGGGTGTATAACGTGTTCGGGGCACGTAATGTGAAAAAAAATATCCACACAAACGTAAATGCGAAAGTTTGTGTGTTTGTATTTTATTTAGTCTTAACACATATAAAAACAATAATTGATATTGAAGCAGCAAAACTTGTTTATTTTGCTTACTTCCATAGCATTATGTCTTATGGAATATTGTTATGGGCCAAATGCGCGGAAATTGATAACAAATTTTTTTATAACAAAAAAGGAGCCATTCAGGATACAAGAGGCATTTACAATTTAAGTCCGCGTGATTCTCTGCGAGAGAAGTTTAAGGAAATAAGCATTCTTACTTTGGCTTCACAGTTCATAGCAATCTAATGTTTGTACATAAGAATATACATAATTGTAAAAAGATTGGCGATATGTATAATAGACAAAGTAGGAACCGACATAAGCATGCGGTTCCTGCTTTGCGTCTTGCAAAATTGAACATGTCATTTGTGGGTTTGGTTGTGATTTTATCTTTGCCACTACAGCAGTTTAAAAATGCTGTTAAAGGGAGACTGATACAAAAAGGCTACTATACTATTGAGGATTATATAGATGATAAAAATGCGTGGGTTTAGCTACTCCTTTACCATGTACAAGATAGTAATAATCAAATGTAACTAGTTATAAGAATTTTATTTGAAAACAGCAAGCACCGAGTTTCTTGCTGGCTCTTCTCGGTACGAACAGCTTTCTGAACCAGCATAAGATTATGACGATTCAAAAGCACTAGTTTACAAGTTTACTTCAATAAAGAATAATTCTCGCTATTCGCTTCTATAATAAAATTCCTCAATCCATTCTAGACCAGTGTACAGAAAGATTCCAATTAAGTGTAAAAAATATGCTTATACGTAAAGCATAAGAAAGCCTGGATTTGAAAATCCTTTCAGATTCTTACAAGACAGCGGTTTAATAATGTATAATTGAAAATATTTAAAAGATTGACCGCCGAGTTTCTTGCTGGTTCTTCTCGGTAAGAGCAACATTCCGAACCAGTTTTAGCTTCATTAATCATATTGATGCTTGACGATTCAAAAGTGCCTGAAATAGTTTATTTGAATAAAGATTATTTTGATTTGATTTGATAGTTTTAATAATTATTTTTAAAAGTATTTTATATAATACTGACTCTTTGTCAATACGTTCATTTTTGATAGTATGGTAAAATTGGTAATAGAAGATAATAAAGAAAACAGAAGGTATTTTGGTAGTACTCTACGTTTACCCAAATATAGCAGTCGTTGTTTATTTTACTAGTTGCGTTCATTTTTATATTATAAAATTACCTGCTATTTTCTATTAATATTTTTTTGTACTTTTGATATTGAATGAAATGTCATTAGATTTTATGATTTATTCTTATTCCTTCAGATATACTGTCTAATCTTATTCATAACTAGTCAACACGTCAAAACCTATTCACAAGCACAAGTCGTATGAATTTGTAAGTTAATATCGAGTCCCGAACGAGACAAATCTCGTTCGTACGCCAGCAGGTGAGTCAATGACCTCCGTCCGTGAGGAAACAAAGTGATGTTTATGAAAAGTCGGAGCCATGTTTGTTTCCAGAGTGTGAATTATATGACGCTGGTGTTACTATTTTAATACACCCCACACCGCATAATAATATTCGACCTTATTGATTTATCTATAAAGATCAAAATTGATTGGTGTTGTGGTATAAAGTTTTGTAAGAATTTCATAGATCGCTCTGGATAATTCGAGAGAGGGGAAGAGATGGTTGTCGGACCTCTCTCTCGCACATTACCTGCGGTTTTTGTGTTGGTTACCTGTGCATCGGATGTCGGTTTAAGAATGATGGAAGACTGTGGCTATCAACTTTTAGAGATCAAATTTTTATAGATAAATCAAAGATCCATTTATTTTATTATTTATTTATTTAATGTACACAATCCATCGTAATATCATGCTAATATTAAAGTTTTACTGTCTGTGACTCTAGCGGCTAATTCGACTCCTTCGCAACACTAATTAAAACTTGGTATGATTGAAGCTTATATTATATCGGGCTATAATTTCTTATGATATGTAAGGTTTTTAATTAGAAAATTTAAAAAAACTCCCATTTACAAGTAAACTTGTAAACAAGTGCTTTTGAATCGCCTAAACTACTGCTGGGTCGGAAAATTGTTCCTACCGAGAACAGCCCGCAAGAAACTCAGGGGTTGATCTTTTCATAATATATTCGTTTAGTACGTTACATTTAGTCTTACTATCTTGTGCAAGGTCGAAGAATGGCTATATCCACGCATTCTTATCATCCATGTATCAACAGTGTAGTATTTCTGTATCAGTATAAGTGTTTTTAAACTCCTGTAATGGCAAAACTAAAATTGATTGCGGAATTTTATTATAGAATCTTACACCAAAAACCCACAAACGATTTACGTACTTTTGTTACTCTTACATCTTAATCTTTTAGTTGTCTTAATATTTTACTATCGTATTAATTAATTACTTTCGCGGACTGCAGCAATATTCCAATCATCATTCTCCTACCCTTATCCCATTCAAAGTGGGGTCGGTACAACATGTTACAAACATCTTGTAATATGACTTAGCTAGGTATTTTACGACCGCCCGCCTGCCTGACGTCAACTTAAGGAAATGAGGGTAGTCTAGTAAACTTAATAACTAAATAAATACATATATGTGACTTAATACTTGTGTTATGAGTGATAGTCAATAAAAGTCTTACAAAAATAACGCAAATATAGCCGCGGTTATACTCTAGTTAATGTATGAACGTAAAGGTTTTTTTACTTCATTTTAAGTCGGTAAAGTGTACTCTAAACCGAATATTTGGCACAATCTATATTCGACGCACACCTATTTCAAACAATTTTATTAGTATTGAAAGCACATAACTTTAAGCGTAAGAATATCAAAGTATTTTGACCTCGCGATGTACCGATAAATTATGAGATCAATATTCGTCTTTGAATAAAATATTTCGCGAACATTCTATAGGTATTACACGTGAAGTCACTGACCCGGAAAACACAAACGTACGTCGTCATTAATTGTCTTATGGCGCGTACATTAATGATACCCATATTAAATAAAACAATATTTTATCTGCGACCTCTTCAGTATTGCGTGCACACACACACACACACACACTTTATGTAGATAATCACTTACCCATACATATAT
This sequence comes from Morpho deidamia, assembly GCA_947086505.1. NCBI lineage: Eukaryota > Metazoa > Arthropoda > Insecta > Lepidoptera > Nymphalidae > Morpho > Morpho deidamia. The sequence continues at coordinate 11,450,531 of CAMTZC010000009.1, forward strand.
CGCACGCTTAGTATTAAAGTGCATTTCGCAACCTCGGCGATGCTTCTGCGCTCGCCCGTCCCGCCCGGTGACGCTGTAAAAGCCATTAGGGCTAACAGCATACTGTCAGTTCGAAAAAAAAATAGTATTAAAGTGAACGAATTCAGAATTAGGCTTAATTAACAATAATAAATATAATAAATAAATATATGGGACATTTACACACACGGTCGTCCTTCCCAGAAGTAAGTAACTTAATACTTGTGTTACGGGTGACGGACAACTGGTAGATATACTACATATGTATCTAAGTTTAAATACATACTTAAATACAAATACACACCCAGGCTCGAAAAACCAACAAATTGTTTATAGAAAATGTTGACCCTCGGCGGGAATCGAACCAGCGAACCGCGGAGCTAAAGGCAGGGTCACTACCCACAGCGCCAACGGGCCAGTCAATTAATTGAGTTAGATATATATTGTAATCTACTCAATTACTCAATTGTATTGTGAGTTGTAATAGTTGTGCCTTAATTTTGTTTTTTTTATTCTCTAGTGTTTATTTTTAGGTTTATAACTGTAACATTGTTAAGAATGATGTGTTCTGTAATCGTACTACATATTTAATTTAAACCTATGTGGGCTATACAACATTTTGGATGATTTATCTGTAATGCTGTTCAAGATCCGAATAAATAAATAAATAATCCAATATTATTTGTAGCAATTGTCCAATAATATTAGCGATGTATATAATAGACAAAGTAGGAACCGACATAAGCTTGCGGCTCCTGCTTTGCGCCTAGCAAAAGTACATGAGTCGTTTGTGGGCTTGAGTATGAAATTCCAAAATAAAATTCCACAATCAATTTTAACTTTGCCATTACAGCAATTTAAAAATACTGTTAAAAAGAGGCTGATACAGAAAGCCTATTATACCGTGGAGGCTTACATTGAAGATAAGAATGCGTGGATATAGCTGCTCTTTGACCTTGTGCAGGATAGCTATGACAAAATGTAATTAGTATTAAGAATCTTCTTTTTTAAAAGAGCTCCACCGAGTTTCTTGCTGGCTCTTCTCGGTAGGACGGCTTTCCGAACCAGCAATAGAGTTGACGATTCAAAAGCACTTGTTTACAAGTTTATTTGAATAAAGAATATTTTGAATTTGAATTTGAATTTGAATGCCATCTATGAAATCATATACCGGCATCAATCCGCAAATCTCCTTCCGTATCGGAATTTAAGTCACAGACTAGAAAGTATTTCTCTCAAGTAATTTAAATTAAATTTAGTAGCATCTACATCATCTACTTATTTTACCAAAAATAATTTATAAATCAAATAGTAAAATTATAATAAATTCAAATAATCACTATTACGTATATTGCATCAGTTTATAACATTAATTTATGTATATAGTGTTTCCTTATTTTTCTTTTTCTTCCTTCCATTTTACATTATCCATTTTTCACTTCTTGGCCTTTGCTTTCTTTCTTTTAAGCATACGCTATTTTTTGTTCTTTATTTTTTATATTATTATGTATTTGCAATAAAGAAATAAATTAATAAATCATGCTACAAACTATTACAAAATTTAGTGTTTTCTTGCTCTTCCAAGTTATGTGAGTCTTTGACATTCACAAGTTTGTAGGCGTTACGCTACGCCTTATTGCAATTTGCCACAAATTAACTGTTTTGAATTCGGTCTCTTCAATACTAAGAATGCAAAATGTGTGATAAACGCAATCCCTGACTTTATTAATTTAAATGTTTAATATTATTTCATATAGCCACCCTTCAACCTTGTACAAGATGTTTATATTTAAAAGGTTTCAGATTTCCGGCTATCGGTCTCAAGTCACCATGGGACGGTACATCCGGTACATTCGGTACATCCGGAATCCGGGTAACTGTTATACGGTACCGGGAAAATATGGCGTAATTTTATTTTATTTTATATTTTAAATCCTCTGTTCCGTATTCGTTGTGTTCTGAAGTCGACATACCCCCGATTTGTCGTGACCCAGAGATTTGTGAGTCCTTAGTATAGTCCTTATTATAGTCGCGTTCCTGGAATCTCGTTAATTTATGTTCCTAATGTGCGACATACTTTCACGAGTGGGCCTGTTACTATGGCATTGTTGATCATAGGCCTCCTCTCACCGTTTTGGAGAGAAGGGTTGGAGCTAAGACCTACCACGCTGCTCCAATGCGGATTGGTAGGTTATACATTCCCAGAATTCTCTAGAGATATGAAGGTTTCCTCATGATGTTTTCCTTCGCCGTGTGAAATATTGAAATTAGCAATTTGGCACGTATGTTTATATAGAAAAACTCATTTGTGCTTGCCCAGCATTTGTTCCCGGGGCCTCCTCGAAAGACTTGAACGGTCTCATCGCTGGGCTATCACTATTATCATCATATTTACAACAAATTTACAAAAACCCTTAAATTAAACGATGAAATGCCCAAACCTTCCTCATGGATCAATGCGTCTGTCTATTGACGAAAGCCACATTAAAATCCAGAAATTGTAAATTAAGACGCGTGTACGACGAGGGTTAAATATAAAACAAAGGTAATCATCATCCTCCTGCCCTTATCCTACTCTAAATGGAGTCGGCACAACATGTTACAAACGTGTTGTCACATGATTTGGCTACGTATTTTACGTAAACTTCTTACCTTAGTCGTATTTTACTACCCCTCGGTAAGAAAGAGGGTGGTCTATTCTACTCAAATGGATACCACATCGTGGATCAATTTACCTTAGTCGCCTTTTACGACACCTCGGTAAGAAATGAGGGTGGTCTATTCTACTCAGCAGGATACCACACGACAAAAAAAAGGTAATGTCCAATATAAGAATGTCCATAAGAATAATTGTAGAAATCCAAGATCGTGATCTACACATAGAAATCTATTTGAGCGAACGGCCCTTCCCGAGGAATCCGAGAGCTATCAAAAATTATTTTTCTCATTTTCCCCGTTCAATGCGCGATAATGTCTCACATTATCACCTCTCTACCGAGAGATTTTTCGATTATGTTCGCAAGACGAATACCTATCTTTCAGTAGGATGTCTAATGTTGGAATTCTAGGAACAATTCTACTAGAATGTTTATTGTTATTGTTTCTATAGCATTAATGATGATACTGACTTATCTGAAGCTTTTTTTTTTAATCTATATCTATTTATAATTACTATTTTTAAATCTAGAGTCGTGCATTTCTATTCATCCTTTTTAATCCACCGGATTTCGTAATTCTACATTTTTAATATAAAAATTCGAAAGTATGTTTACACTTTCGATTTTTAATCAGCTTAAAAAAGATATTGATGAAATTTCGTTAAATGAAACTCAAATACCGTGGTACCATAAAAGATAAGAAGCAACTCTTTTTAGAATGAGGAAAAAATAGAATAGTTCTTAGTTGAGGGTAGCAAAACACTAAAGTTGTCAAGGGTCCAAATACTACTGAATGCAGAATGAAGCTGTCTAATAAAAAACGATAAATGCTATTGTCCTAAGTAAAATTTGCCATATATTTCTCACTAAACTTATCCCTTAAAATATTTTTAAAAAGTTTGTTAATATGTAGTTAATATATAGAAACCGGATATACTTAGTCTTATTATATTAGGTGAGCCCGACTACTTTCAAACCCATACGGGGGTCCCTTATTCATGAGCTGTACTGCGGCGTCATCGGGCCCACTCGATAGAATAAGACGTTAGTACCTATAGCCGGTTTCTATGCATAAATTATGAATGATTTTGTTCCCGGGTCTCTTCAAAGCAAAAGTGAATAGGCATAATCGCGCTCCGTCTTGGACGGTATCGTTGCTTACCATCAGGCATGATTCCAGTCAAGCGCTCGCCTATTATGAAATAAAAAAAATACCACTCCCGAGTCAAAATTCAAAAATTCTATTAATCTCTAGCCCTGATAAACTTAAAGCCTAACCCGCATACTGTCTCCAAAGTAAATTAAGTCCCCTGTATGTATTTTCCCGCATCAATTTTTTTCATTCCCTCGTTACGAGGGAACTACAGTAGATCGCTAATAGGCCATTGTTCTTATATTGTTCGTCGCTTTTTTGTTCATACTCTGTGACAAAACGTACTTAAATCAAAGTTTATGAAAGGATTTAAGAACAGTCTACTATTACCTTAGCTCTAATCCTTCTCTCCAAAAACGGAGAGAAGAGGCCTTAGCCCAGCAGTGGGCATAGTAACAGGCTGTTACTTTACTTTTTTTTTTACTATTACCATCTCACTGATGGGTAAAGACCTAATTATCTAAATACAATTTGTTTGATCTTCGAGTTAGGGTGTATTTATATATTTAATATGAATTAGTTTATAAGAATAGTTATTTATTAGTGAAGCCATGTTTAGTATAGTTTATGAGTTAGTTAGCCTGTATTAAGTATGTATTTAAAATTATCATCATCATTCTCCTGCCCTTATCCCGCTCTAAGTGGGGTCGGCACAACATGTTGTTACTTGAATCGGCTAGTTATTTTACGACCAGCCGCCTGCCTGACGTCAACTTACCTTAGTCGCCGTTTCCGATACCTCAGTAAGGAATGAGGGTCTATTCTACTCAGCTGGATATCACGCGGCGGCTAAAAATATATATGTATATATTTAGTTGTCAATCATCCCTAACACATGAATTTGGGGTCGGATAAACGTGTGTGTAATTGTCCCATATATTTATTGGAATTTAAAAAAAGGAGAACTAGACTCCACAGTAATCGCATTGTCGATTGAAAATCGATTTTGACGTGCCTTTCCATAGAAAGCGAAGAAATAACCGAAGCATCATAATGCTTCGGCTACAGGGTGAATAGATCGTGGAGATTATTGTAGTACTATTGTAGTGTGTTGTTGGTGATGGTGTTTTGTGATACGTGCGATAACTAATCCTGCAAGTATAAGGTATGAGAACGGTTTTTGCTTCCTACACTTAGCATAACATTGATTTTCTTAACAAACACATATATAGCAAAATAATTTAATAACTTTTGCAATAAAATATCATTAAAATGATTTTAACATAACTAAAGTTGTTGCTGTGCTATAATGGTCACACCACTGGGCTATAGTGGTGAGACCGTCTGACTCTCTAGAGACAATAATCGGTTAAAAACCCCTGGCAGACAATAATGAATTTTTCTATTGAAACTTATGTGTCTAATTGGTTATTGCATTTTGTCACACGGTTTTCGGTGAAGGCAAACATCGTGACGATACCTGCATATATATCTCTGGAGAATTCTAGGGATATGTATACCAATCCATATCGGAGCAGCGTGTTGGAGTTTCAACCTTTCTGTCCAAAAAACTGAGAGGGGAGGCCTATACCAATCAGTGGAATAGTAACAGGCCGTTACTTTACTAAGTAAACTTGCGATATTTTTAAGTTAATATTTCGTTGTTGATTTAAAAATGCATTCCCATCAGTTTATCTCGCAAGCGTCAAAAAAAAACTTAAATAAATTGTGGCCAAAGAGCCATAACGAAATATTACGGTGTCATCAAATTTATGCAGACGCTTAAAATGGAAACAATTCCTTAAAACCCCTCCACCTTGACATTTATGTCTTACTTAACTTAAATTATCTTAGCTTTGTGTATTTTTATCTAACGTCTGTCAGTTTAATGGTGGTTTTTATTGACTCTGGATTCCATAGTAATATATTTTTCAAGTGCCTCAGCGCCACATTATTGGTGTTTTATTACTACATCTCTGTTTTAAGGGGGGCCGGTTTAGCTTGAGGTCAATAAGTTGTATGGTTTAAATAAAAACATTTTATATAAAGATTAATGTTTGTCTGTATGTCCTTTACAGAGTCCGAAACGGCTGGACATATTTTGATGAAATTTTCAGAAAATATTTAGAATGACCCATCGTATTATCCTGTTAAGTTTGGAGCGATAGAAGTGTTGATTTTAACTGTTAAGTACTGTTTGAGGGGAATTCGAAAACATTCGAAGGAGGACCTGTTCTTGGTTTAAAAGTGGCGACTTGCTAAAGACCGAGGTTGCTCCCACTTCTGGGTAATGGCCTCGAAAGTGAAGTCTCTCTCTACAGGCCAACCCATTAACTCAGTCCTCGCCTGCGGAATACAAGGGCACGGAGGTAGGACGAGAACAGAGACTGAGGTATGAGCGGGCAGCGAGCGCCCGAAGTGTGATACGCAAGTGGTGACCGCCGCACCTACCTCAGTCCCCGTTCTCGCCTTGCTTTCGCGTAGTTATATCCCGCACGCGAGGACTGAGTTAAACCGTTGGCCTTTAGTACGTTAAAATTCTAAACTTTCTGGGATCTAAAATCTACCACGCTGCTGCAATCCGGATTACTTGTTTATATATCAAAGGTATATCCTTTGAATATCTGCAAGATATCATGAATTGTATATATACAGCGTGATACCTACGATAAGAGATTAATTTTAATTTTAAATAAGTACACACCTCAGCGCCCTATATAAGAAATATCAGTTAATTCAGTGAAGTATTTTACCCATTTTATTTTTACCCACAGTAATTATCTAAGATTTAAAAAAAAAATAAACACTATTTACAGAGATTAATGACCGTACTAAATGGCTACGTACTATGGCTTGGCCTAAATACGATACAACTAAACAGATACGAGGGAGACAAATCTATAACGTTATTGTTTACTCCTGTTTTTCGAATAAACGCGCCGCGCCAGGTCAGTGAACCATTACTAACACGACGAAGTTAACAGTGGTTTATCGCAAGTAGCCCATTGGTTCAGGCTAAATAATTTGGTACTGAACTGAACAGCAAATAGACTCTCCATAAATAATGTACCACTAAAAACAGAAAATACAACTGTATTTTTGGGAGTGACCTTGGATTCAAAACTCCAATGGAGCACACATAAAAACTTGCAGGGAAACTTAGTTCAGCAGCCTACGCTGTTCGAAAACTTGTTTTTTTTGCTTACTTCCATAGCATTATGTCTTATGGAATATTGCTGTGGGGTAAATGCGCGGATAGTGAAAAAATTTTCGTTCAAGTTTACTTGAATAAAGAATATTTTGAATTTTGAATTTGAATTTAACAAAGCGAGATCTCAATTAAACTATATTTATTTTCTTCGAAAATACAATTTTTTGAATACGATATTTAATAACATTGAATTGTTGAAAGATATCTTATACGTTATAACCCTCCTGTATATTAGGCACATAAGTTTTAATAGAAAAAGTATACACCTTATGTACATAGGTTTCATTAAATTGTTTGTGTACGCTTTCAAAAAGTGTTTACTAAACACAGGTACTTAGCCAATGGCATTAAAGGTGATCGTCCAGTGAAAGTAGAGATTTAAACAATATAATAAATAGGTAATAATCAGATAAGATGTTTCCAGATATGTAAAACTGCATCATCTTGATAGAGAGTGAAAATTGCAGGGTAGTATCGATGTTCGTGAATCTATGCCGCTTTGTGTTGTCTGAGATGCGCCTGCAGTTAAATGGCGGCTATTATTTTGAACCTCAGTCTATCTTAACTTTCGTACCAGAAATACTATTCACTAAAAATTATAAAGAAACAATATCGATCACTTTCACTCATTGCAGGGAAAATCAACAGAAATTTTTTGTTATTTATAAATATTATGAAACAAAGTTCCCAAAAGACGTCTGTCTGTATGCCATTTTTTTTCTCAACATCTACTGAACGAATTTTTGTACGGTTTTCACCAAAAGATAGTGCAATACTTCCGGATGGTTTACGTAAATAGCATGTATATAAAGTAGCGGCCTGTTACAATCCCACTGCTGGGTATAGGCTCTTCTCTCCGTTTCTGGAGAGAAGGGTTGGAGCTAAGACCTACCACGCTGCTCCAATGCGGATTGGTAGGTTACACATATCTCCAGAATTCTCTAGAGATATGCAGGTTTCCTCACGATGTTTTCCTTCACCGAAAAGCGTGTGATAAATTGCAATTATCAATTAGACACATGAGTTTTAATAGAAAAACTTATTGGTGTCTGCCCGGGTTTGAACTCGTGTTCCCCTCGAAAGAGTCGCACGGTCACACCGCTGGGCTATCACAGCATGTATATGTGTTATGTAAAATGTGTTGAAGATATCGCGCAGGTGTTAAAAAACTTGCTTGCTGCCAGCTTTAGTAGCGTGCACTGCGTAAACCAGCAAACATACGCTAAAATAATGTACTAGAGAATTGTAGATATATAAAAAGTCCGCGATAGCATGTCTCTATCCGTCACGGTTAACTCACAAAAACTACTTTTATGTTCAAAATTTCGAAAATTACGGAACAGTTTCGGAAATCACTGAATTCCGCGCGGGCGAAGCCGTCGTAGGCGCAACTAGTAATACTTGGCAACAGTAATACCAACGCTGCAAATATCTCCATAAAAAAAATGAGATTGATCTGGGGGATTAAATTGCAACTCCTATTGCAATGACTCTGCTGCTCGCTGCTTGATATATTGATAATAGATGTGGTTTCTCAATCATCTGATTTTCCTCTTGAAAAGACAGGTTTTTAAAGCCTATATGTTACCGATCGAGAGATAGCTTTTTGGGACTTTGTTTTATAATAAGTATAGATGTAACTCAATTAGATACTACACTTTGATCTTAGCCAAAAGGCCGAGAAGCGATCATGTGTGTGGTATCCGGCTGCATAGAATAGACCACCCTCATTTCTTACCGAGGTGTCGTAAAAGCCGACTAAGGTAAGTTGACGTCAGGCAGGCGGCCGGTCGTAAAATACGTAGCCAAATCATATGACAACATGTTTCTAACATGTTGTGCTGATCCACTTAGAGTGGGATAAGGGCAGGGGAATGATGATAATGAAGTAACTCAATTAACTTATTAAAAGAATTAAAAGAATATTTTAAACTACAAAGCAGTTTACCGTGGTTAACCCACAATAGCGGACCTTTATCATTTCAGTTTCCAGAATACTGAACTAGTACAAAGACATTTAAAATCTAAACAGTCCCTCAGCACCGGAAAGGAAACACCCGCGCTATTTTAGTTGTTTAAACAAATTGAACGGGACTCACAGCGAAGTTTGCTTGCCCACATTTTATGAGGGCTTCCGCCGCGTGACTTGTAATACGTTTCTTACATCGCTCTCAGTTGCGTTATGTATTTATATTGACGTAAATTTAATAATAGAAATGAATAAATGAGTCGCTTGCAACGCTTTCTGTTTTTTACATGATATAATACGGGCACACTCTCCGAAATATATCAATTTGACAGATCTATTTGATCTCATCCATTCCTCACCATTCTACAACCTGAGAACTTCGCTATAATTTAATGATGATGACGGTAAAATTAATTTTTTTTAGTAATTTATTTTTGTTCATAAGAATATACATAATTATAAAAAGATTGCTGATGTATATAATAGACAAAGTAAGAACCGACATAAGCTTGCGGTTCCTGCTTGCAAAAGTACGTAAGTCGTTTGTGGGTTTGGGTATAAGATTCTATAATAAAATTCCACAATCTACTTTAACTTTACCATTACAGCAGTTTAATACTATTAAAAAAAGGCTAATTCAGAAAGCCTACTATACTATTGAGGATTACTTAGACGATAAGAATGCGTGGAAATAACTACTCTACGACCCTGTACAAGACATTAATAACTATATGTAACTAGTAATAATAATTATTCTTTGAAAAATGCAACCGCCGAGTTTCTTGCTGGTTCTTCTCGGTAGGAACAGCTTTCCGAACCAGCAGTAGATGTTGACGATTCAAAAGCACTTTACAAGTTTACAAGTTTACTTGCATAAAGAATATTTTGAATTTGAACTTGAATATCCGATTAATATACCAAAAATGCGTAGAAAGCGCTTCAGCTCATATTTTCTGATGCGTACAGCTGAAGTTTTGAATTCCTTTCTTGCATCTATCTTCCAAGATTCCTACGATTTGCATAACTTCAAAAAAGATTGAATGGGCACTTCATTGACAAGCGCGGTCGATCTTAGGCTGCATCTTTCGCTTTCCATCAGATGAAAAAGCAGCCAGGCGCTATCCTTATAAGAAAACTAAACATTTATATTCCAACCAATACATTTTCAACAAAATCCCATTAACCCAGCAGGATTTCAATACATCACTTAATTCAAATCTTAAACACCGATTTAAATTCAAGGGTTGATTTAAATCATAATACTAAGGCTTTGATGTGCAGGGTTGACAACTTTTTTAGGTTGTCCTGTATATTTATTTATTTTATATTTTGAACGTATTGTTTATTTTATATCATTGTTAAGATAAGATTATTAATAATAATAATCTTAAATGGTACTTAAAGTACAATGCTGGGGTGACATACTGAAAACGTGGCCCAATTTAACTATTTATAGTTCAATCTAGTTTAAGGGCCAAGTATATTTATACTATCTATTACTCGATAACCCCAGTGGCTCAGTTTTTTTGTCACGAAGTTTTTTTTGACGCTCGGCGTTCATTTCCCCGTACGATAGTAGGCCGCTTAGATTGACGCGTGCTAACATCCAACCGGAAAAGCAATATTGCCAAACGTTGAACATTTCCGGTACGATATTCTATGCCACAAAGGGATCTTACACGTGTTTGCATGTTTCTGAGACTATATCTTCACTTCTATTACCTATTAAAAATCACATTATCTATGGTCGCGGTGACATTGACATAGATAAGGTTAATCATTTAGTATGTTTTCTTGAGTCAAAATATCCTCCTCCTCCTTGAGTCGTGTGCTCACTACTGAGCATCGTGATGGTCTGGATCCCTTCTGCTGTGGATTAAGTGCCGCCAATTTTCCCGGTCGGCAATGCTATGGCCTCGCTCAGTCCGATGTCCAGATGTTCAGACACCTGATCCGTCCATCTTTTCGGGCTCCGACCCCTGGATCTCTTCCCGTCTAGCTTCCCAGTGACCATGAGTTTCTCGAGGTTATTGCCAGGCTATCTAGCTATATGTCCAAAATACTGAAGTATTCTCTGGAGACAATTGCTTGAGTCAAAATAAAGGTATTCATTTTACTTTTTTTAACATCGACATCCCTGTACCGACTAACACGTACGTATGCAACATCGGCATTTACGCCATATTTTTATTATTGCATAAATTTGAAATCAGTACGATATTAGCGGCGCGTGCTCAACCTATCAAATCTTTATCAAATTACTATCAAATCAATATAATTACTATCTATACTTATTATAAAACAACGTCCCAAAAAGCTGTCTGTCTGTATGTAATCGTATTTTTAAAATTTACTGAACGGATTATTGTACGGTTTTCACCGCAAGATAGTGCAATACTTCCGGATGGTTTAGGTAAATAGCACATTTCGGTATTATGTAAATTGTATTAAAGAGATCGTGCAGTTGTTAAAAAATTTGCTTCCTGGGAGTTTTAGTCACGTGCGCTGCGTAAACTAGAAGAGATACGCTAAATTAATGTAGGAGAGAATTGTAGACCCATAAAATACTATAAAAAAGGACGCAATAGCATGTCTCCATCTCTCACGGTTAACTCACAATAACTACTTTTATGATCAATATTTCGAAAATTCGGGAAAAGTTTCGTAAATCACTGAATTCGACGCGGGCGCAGCCATTTGGCACAGCTAGTTAATTTAATAAAAATATCAATTAAGCGTCGCAGTTATCAATCTATCGACCAAAAATTTGTCCGTTAACTTTAACTAAATGAACCTAGTGAAATATAATTGCAGTTATATAACCGTGACCAAACGTATTACATCAAAATAAAAAAAGTGCTAGTAACTTAGTAACAAAAACGTGGCTTATTAAAAAAATATGTCATTTACATAAGGCTTATACAAACTTACGTAACAGAATTAAAATTCAGTCTTTTAAACTAGTTAAAAGAGCATATTATATTGTGAAAATAAAGTAGCCTTTTTACATCATACTGACAAGGTCTATTAACAACAAAGCCAGTTATTTTAAGTATTTGGAACTTGTATTTATTATTCCGAGATTATTTTTAGATAATTTTTATCTGACATTACCATCGCCGCGAAGCAAATTATATTTTTAACCACTTAATTAGATCTTTTCCTAAATAAAAATATCTAGAGGTCGTTACCTCCAAATATGGAATGTAGCTTAATGAGTCATTATTCTTGTTATTTGAGTTAGATCTGTTAGTCCATTTATTTAGTTGGCCTCATAAAAAATTCTAAATATTATTTGTTCAAGTAAACTTGTAAACAAGTTCTTTTGTATCGTCAACAGCTGGTTCGGAAAGCTGTTCCTACCAACAAGCGCCTACCAACGACGTAACAAGCACGAGGATATAGTTTGTCGCCTCAGTTACGTAATTTAAATATGATCCTCATTCTCCTGCCCTTATCCCACCCTTAAACGGACTAGGCACAACATGGTTTTTCGCTTCCATTCTCAGCTATTCCTTTCATATGGATGTCATATTTTACACAATCATCTCTTTTTCGGTCTCCCTATAGTCGCGTATCCATACATTCATATTTAATTATATACATAATTACATAATTTTCATCCCTCATATGTCCATCTTAATTTAAATACGGTGTTATGCAAAAAAACTTCAATATCCAGAGTGAATGTGAGCTTTTTGGTGTGTGGAAATCAGTTTTGTTCGCTAATGCTAAATGCTCTTGTAATCAGATAATATGATGTAAGCGGAACTCGCTTGCGACCAATTGATGTCAAGGTCAAATATTAGAAATTTGGTAGAATCTTTTGCTATTCTGCAAAGGAGTGCATCGAAACTGCGTTGAAGTGTGTGCTAACATTGCGTTCAGCTTAAATTAAACTTGAATGAAACTAATCCGGCTCGACCGACGAACTTACGTTGAATGTTAGCTGGTTACATCTAATTTGATTATCTATGAACACAAAAGAAGCCTTAAATTTATGATATTTTATGATAACTTTAGCTTTGATTGTTTCGATCTCTTTTAGATTTTTCAAATTAAAATATATTAGTTTAATAATAAAACATTTCTTAAATGATATTGAAATTACTGTTATTATTTAAAAACTATAAGGAAATTAAATAATGATTAACTTACCCTAAACAGAAATACAAAAATATAAATCAAATATATAGCTATATAACAGAACCAACTACTTTGCTATAATCCGCACGGGTTAAGTGAATGCATGCAGAGCCAATGTGTATGAAGCAGGCAAAATCTACCCATCTACTGATTTTGTCAGTACGATTTTTGTCGTGAAGCCTATCCTCCTGATGATGCTTCGGTTTCGGGGCGAAACGATCATCGAGATTGTGGTGGTGGGTGTGTGTGCTGCTTTTGTGTTCGTTGTTGCTGGTGAATTGCGCCTTGGGCTGCATGTGGTGGCTGGTCCTGCATGTATAAAGTGCGTAGATTTTGCCTGCTTCATACACATTGGCTTTGCATGCATTCTCTTAACCCGTGCGGATTATAGCAAAGTAGTTAGTTCTGTTATATTGCTTGTAATATGGAATTCCGCAAAGTAACGCCTGCTTCTATAAATCATTTAATTAAAGTTTTTATTGTCTATAGTTTGCAGAGTTAAGATTATAGCGCCCCGATAATATGACGTTTGAAATATTACCTAAGCATGGATTTATATGGAGCCGCGACTATTTTTATTCGCATTCGTTAAGGATTTTTGTTGTCTATGAATGTTTTTGCCAATATTTATTACCATTCTTGAAGGAGGCACAGGATCGCAATACTCAACTTTCTTCATTATATTAGACTTTATTAGAGGTGTTCATGATTTTAAGTTTGATAATGGTTATGAACTCACGACGATATACTCGTCTGTTACTTTGTACGTGTATCACATAGGTGATACTTTATCCAAGATTTTCAAAGCATCTTTCTTTCATCATATCTACAGAGTATAATCGAGTTTGTCGTGTATCACAGCGAGCGCACGGCAAGTCTATCACGTGTCGCAGTAAACACACGGCAAGTTGTGTATCATAACAGGTGGGCGGCGAGTCCGTCGCGTGTCATAGCAAGGGCTCGTTAAGTTCATCGTGTATCACAGCGGGCACGGCGAGATCATCGTGTGTGGGAGCGAAAATAGCGGTGATTTTCTTGTGTATCACAGCGTTCGCTCGTTTAGTTTATCGTGTATCACAGCGCGCACGACGAAACCATCGTGTGTAGGAGCGAAAATAGCGGTGTTTTTGTCGTGTATTACAGAGGGTGCGCGGAGGGTCCGTCACGTCACGTCCGTCGAACTGGACGAACATACTCTACTCGTATTTGGCAATGATACTGTCAACTCGCGGACCTTACTATCGTCATGTGGATACACGTTCTTAGTAAATGCGGCATAACATATCACGATACACTCACATATGGAGCTAATACCGCGCGTTACATCAGCGATATGTTCAGTAACAAAATACCCGCAATAATTTAAACAATAAGGTGTACCGACGTCAACGCCACCTGCGTTACGCGTAACCAGCCACTCGCTCCATTGTTCTCAGGTCGATGTTTTGACAAACTTGTCAAGTTATCACATTAATCATATTGTATAGGTAAAACAGGTAAAGTCCAACATTCCAACTCAAACCTTAGCATTATGTTGCACTTATTTATTTCTTTACTAGCTGTGCCAGCCCCTTCGCCGGCGTGGAAATCAGCGTGTCACATTTTTTTCTTGAATTCAAATTTTAAACATAAAAGTAGTTATTGTAAGTTAACCATAACAGGTAGAGACATGCTATTGCGGACTTTTCTGTAGTATTTTTAAAGATCTACAATTCTCTAGTACATTACTTTAGCGTATCTCTGCTGGTTTACGCAGCGCACGCGACTAAAGCTCCCAGCAAGCAAGTTTTTTAAGAGCTGCGCGATCTCTTCAACACAATTTACATAATACAGCTATGTACTATTTACCTAAACCATCCGGAAGTATTGCAATATCTTTTGGTAAAAACCGTACGTAATATTCGTTCAGTAGATTTTGAGAAAATCGATTACATACAGACAGACAGCTTTTTGGGACTTTGTTTTATAATAAGTATAGATTTATTCATACATAAGACACCGCTGTGTGGTATCCGGCTGAGTAAAATAGACCACCTTCTTTCTTAACCGAGGGTTCATGTTCTCTTCTCCTTTCTTATGTATAACCTGACGTTTTTCCAAGTCACACGTTCCTGTACCACCGAGATTAAAGGTCATCCATGACCTTTTTGACCTCTTAGGGTCTACAAACGCCGCGTTTTCCTGCGCTCAGTTGCCATTACTTAAGTGCTATGGTATTCCACAAAGTAACGGCTACTTTCGTATGCTTTATAAAAATTGCAAAATATGCAAATATGCTTTTTCAAGCAATTTTGATTCGTCAAGGATCAATATGATTAATGAAGCTAGGTTCGGGGAGTCTTACCGAGAAAAACCAGCAAGAAACTCGGCGGTCAATCTTTCAAACATTTTGAATTTTACATTATTAAACCGCAGTCTTGTATGAAGCTGAAAGGATTTTCAAATGCAGGCATTTCAATGTTACTACAATGATGTAATGTAATCAATATACAACCATTTTTAAGGAGCTGCTCGACCTATGTAGTACAAGATCGTCAGTCGTGGATAATACAAAAATAATTTTATCATCACTTTTATTATATAATATATTATATAAAATAAGTAGACGATTTAATCGTCCCATTATAGTTTCAACGCACGTAACCGCCGCCTAAATTTAGTACAAAACAAGGAAAAAATAACACGACCAACCCGACCGCGGGCCCGGTGGAATATTTAAATAACGTCTGGCCCGAACAATAGTTGGGGGCCGCTTTGTTATGCTAAAATTAAGGCCCGATCCGTCAAACGTATCGATAAGTGTCGTGGCCCATTGTTTTCCCATCCCTATTATTTAAGCTTCAGTATTTTGTGAGTAAATTATTCTGTTGTTCGAAACAAAAAGGCGCCGCGTTTGAAAATGAAACGTCACATATGCGACCATAGAGAAAGGATCCGGCTAAATGTGGAAATACCCTTAAGATAACAAGCAATACAACAGAACTAACTACTTTGCTATAATCCGCACGGGTTAAGTGAATGCACGGCTCCACGACAAAAATCGTACTGCAAATCGTGATTTTTGTCGTGGAGCCTATCCTCCTGATGATGCTTCGGTTTCGGGGCGAAACGATCGTCGAGATTGTGGTGGTGGGTGTGTGTGCTGCTTTTGTGTGCGTTGTTGCTGGTGAATTGCGCCTTGGGGTGCATGTGGTGACTGGTCCTGCATGTATAAGGTGCGTAGATTTTGCCTGCTTCATACACATTGGCTTTGCATGCATTCACTTAACCCGTGCGGATTATAGCAAAGTAGTTAGTTCTGTTGTATTGCTTGTAATATGGAATTCCGCAAAGTAACGCCTGCTTCTATAAACCCTTAAGATAAATTTACAAGATTCCATTTCACGTAATTAATTCTCGCTAGTTAAATCGAAAAAAAAATCCGTCTTGCATCTCAAAATATAAGTGATATCAAATCATTTCTGTAACTAATATATTTTAGTTTTTTTTAATCTATTTCGAAATACTCTGGAGCGAATCTCTTGCGGCGGAACATGATTAGAAGATTTTTTTAATACATATTTTAATATTAGGCAACCCTCTAATAAGTATTGTTCAAGGTCCTAGAAAAGAATGACAATATTGTTGAACTTGATTCATTTTTAAATTTAAACTATCGTGAGTGGTATTCATTATTAATGTTGAGAGACCGGCTATACTCACGTCTTATTTTATCGGATGAGCCCGACTAGTTTCAAGCCCATACGGGGCTCTTATTCATGAGCTCTTTACGCGGTGTTATGGGCTTGAAACTAGTCGGGCTCATCCGATAAAATAAGACGTGAGTATAGCCGGTCTCTCAACATTAATAATTGATTCATTTTACAATAATAATTGAACTCAATATAATAAAGTTAGTATTTAACACAATTATAATGAATTAAAATTATTAGAAGAAATCATGACAGAAACTTTGTTTGCTTAACACCATTTGCACCGAAAAATATTAAAGAAAAATAAATCTAGACATGAAAATGGAAGGTGCAAATATAAATACTCTGAATCTCTAAACTTTGTTACAAGAGACACTGTTTACGCTGTTTTGTATTTTTAATTATTGTAAATTGATTAAAAATAATCTCTAATAAAAAATTGTATGTAGATATCGACTTTGATGGAATGGAATTTAAAAAATCGATTTTATACCGTTTAATTAATTACATATAGCGCAACCCTGTTTTAGCTATTACGTCTGAAACCATTCGGAAAATTATACGTACGAACGAACATCCCAACATAATTAATTAATGCTAAAAGCTTTAAGAGGTATGGTAATTGAGGAATACCTACTCCATCTACTTTTCTAAAAGGCTTGGTTAGTAGGTATCTCGGAATGTGTTTCAAATATATTTTTACTAGTGCTACCTTGTGATTTTGTTCGCCTCAACTTAGACGTTTAAGTATATCATATGCCTTAAATGATTTATAGAAGCAGGCGTTACTTTGCGGAATTCCATATTACAAGCAATATAACAGAACTAACTACTTTGCTATAATCCGCACGGGTTAAGTGAACAAACACCACGACAAAAATCGCAGTGGAGCCTATCCTCCTGATGATGCTTCGGTTTCGGGGCGAAACGATCGTCGAGATTGTGGTGATGGGTGTGTGTGCTGCTTTTGTGTGCGTTGTTACTGGTGAATTGCGCCTTGGGGTGCATGTGGTGGCTGGTCCTGCATGTATAAGGTGCGTAGATTTTGCCTGCTTCATACACATTGGCTTTGCATGCATTCACTTAACCCGTGCGGATTATAGCAAAGTAGTTAGTTCTGTTATATTGCTTGTATATCATATGCATTATTTAATGCCGGGTATGATACGTTTCTTAAGTATATCTCTGTTAGTTTACGCAGCCCACGCGATCAAAGCTCCCAGAAGACAACACTACATTTGGTATTATATATATTTTCTATTAATTTTATCGCGGATTATAGCAGCATAATATTATTATTCCATTTGTATTACGGATCTCCTCAAAGTAACGCCTAATTCTAAAAATTGTTTAGAGACAGAATTTAAATCTTACTGAAATCTAAGCATAAATTTACGAACGGAAACGATTCAATATAATACAAAATCGGCGATTACGTTGTAAATGATAAGATATCCGATAAAAATATCGGAAACATATTTTGTAATGCGGTAAAATTTCCAAGAAACAACGCTTCCCTAATACACCCTTTCACCCTAATATCCCAAGGAAGCCATATAAGTCATTAATCATAAGTTAATAATAATTAATGACGATTTTAATGGTAAGACGCCTGACGCCAAATTTCGTTAGCTAACACGTAACAATTTATTAAAAATTTGGTTTTATCGTGAAACACGCCAATTTACAAGGAATTTCTGACAACTTCGCGTGATTTACTCCATACATAATTAAAATAAACCCATACCTTATAATTATATGCCTATATGTATATGTATATGTATAGAATAGACCACCCTCCTTTCTTACCGAGGTGTCGTAAGAGGCGACTAAGGTATGTGCCGTGTGGTATCCGGCTGCATAGAATAGACCATCCTCATTTCTTACCGAGGTGTCGTAAAAGGCGACTAAGGTAAGTTCACGTGAGGCAGGCGGCCGGTCGTAAAATACGTAGCCAAATCATGTGACAACATGTTGTAACATGTTGTTCCGACCTCACTTAGTGTGGGATAAGGGCAGGAGACTGATGATGATGTATATGTATATGTCTACTAAACCGTGAGATTTATCCTGACGTGCAAAGATTACGTAAATATTAAGATATAATATTTATCTAGTACAAATCCGTTAAGTTCTTGTGACCTCGAAGCTGTTAAATAAAAAAAAATCGCCTTTACTATATTAGCAGGATAATTCAGTCATCATTATCCAGGGGATAACCCCTAACGTGTTTCAAACATGATTTCGCTAATCATTTTGCTTTAATTTTGCCGGTATGGACTGCATCAATGCCGCTGGACAGATTTGACTGTCAGTTATAGCGCTGCTGCAGGCGTTACGGTAGGGAAACTAATTAAATTCCGGCAATAAAACTTAATTCTTCATAATATATTGCCCATGTTACTCAATGAACGTATCGCAACGTATAACCAACATAAACCTTTATCTATCTGATAAGGTGATATAATGCGGCCATTTATCTGTAAATCTAAAAGGTAATACTTGTAAACCTAAATATTAAACGAGAGATAAGATAAAAAAGTACTTTGTACAAGATAATCCACTTCCTAAGCCGGCTTACATTGACCTTAAAAATAAAGAAAAAATCATTAATCATCTAATATTTAGTACAAGTTTATATCGCACGATGTCGTGTACAAAATGAACAGTATGATGTATAAAAATTACTAAACAGAATACAGTATATAGTATAAAAATTACTGTATACAGTAATATTTAATTGAAATTCACTTTTATGCACTTCATGAAATAACAACAAACTATCGCTTATCTGTCTTTTACACAGATTAGAAAAACACAGAATAATATCATGCTATAACACTATCCTGTGTAAAAAGCATAGAGTTATTATAGTTGTAGTGGGGACGACGGCCTAAAATATGCCGTATTACACTAAAGAGAAACAAATGATGGTGAATTTATCTGTTTCTCTTTTTTTATGAGTAGTTAGATAAACATGATGTATACGAGCTTCATATTGATATTGATTTTAACACAGTCACTTACAGACCTACCTATGGCTCCCTATTCTAGTATTGATAAGTCTATGTTACAAAGTTACCTTTAGCCGACATTTTCAAACGTATAGACAATATAATCTAAAGTGTGATAGCACAGCGGAGAGACCGTGAGACTCTATAGAGACCATCATAGGTTCAAACCCCAGGCAGGCACCAATGAGTTTTTCTATTAAAATGTATGTGTCTATTTGATAATTGCAATTTATCACACGCTTTTCGGTGAAGGAAAACACCGTGAGGAAACCTGCATATCTTTAGAGAATTCCAGGGATATGTGCAACCTACCAATCCGCATTGGGGCAGCGTGGTAGGTCTTAGCTCCAAGCCTTCTCTCCACAAAATGGAGAGAGGAGGCCAATGCCCAACAGTTACTTTACTAGACAATCTAAACAATAGATAAACAAATCACGTACGTGTTACCAAATTGTTTTTTACAACAGCAGCGATATACCAAATAAACAGAGACCCATCTCTAGAGTTATCCCTAGCCCACAATTTTTATGTCCGGGGTATAAACAAGATTTTCCTCAAACAAAGACTATGAAATTCTGTATCCATAATCGAAACAAATATTTACGTGTACAGGACCTAAGATCGGAATCATACTGTATTGTTATACTAGCTGTGCCAACAGCGGATCCGCCCGCGTGGAATTCAGTGATTTATGAAACCTTTCCCGAATATCCGAAATTTTGAACATAAAAATAGTTTTTGTGGGTGACAGTGAGAGATAGAGACATGCTATCGCGAACTTTTTTGTAGTATTTTTATAGATCTACACTTCTCTACTACATTACTTTAGCGTATCTCTTCTAGTTAACGCAGCGCACGCGACTAAAGCTCCCGGCAAGCAAGTTTTTTAACAACTGCTCGATCTCTTAAACACAATTTACATAATACCGATATATACTATTTACTTAAACCATCCGGAAGTATTGCACTATCTTTTGGTAAAAACACTACAAAAATCCGTGTAAAGACAGACAGCTTTTTGGGACTTTGTTTTATAATAATAATAATAATAAATGCTTACAGCTTCGAATTTTGAAGATCGTTACGAGCATAAACGAAGAGATATTCGATGCTGGGGAATTCCCATGCTGACAGTGTTATCAGTTTTGCAAATAATTCATTAAACTTAAATGATTTATAGAAGCAGACGTTACTTTGCGAAATTCCCATATAACAGAAACTATAACAGAACTATTTTGCTATTATCCGCACGGGTTAAGCGAATGCATGCAATGCTAATGTACATGAAGCAGGCAAAATTCACGTACCTTACACATGCATCCCAAGCCGTGTCCACCAGCAGCAATGCACGCACACAAGCAATACACACACCACCGCCAAAATCTCTACGTTCGTTTCGCCACGAAACCGAAGCATCATCAGGAGGATGGGCTCCTATATTAACTATTATTGCAGGCGAATTTTTTTTTTTCATTAAACTTACACTAGCTTTAGTAGTTATAATATATAAATAGCTTTCAAGATGTACAATAGAGAAAATATTTCCGTTTTTAATACCATTTTGCTTATGATATGTGCACTGTAATGCTCATGTCATCACCATCTGTAACCGACGATACATTAAGCTGAAAACCTATAAGTAATTATATTTTATATAAAGTGAATAATGTATTTGTCGTTGGTCTTGCAAAAATAAATAAATAAATACTACTGCAATAGATTAGTCGTGGCAGACTGACAGAATTTTACTTTTATAACATTAATATGGATTCTACATCTCAGTGAAGAGAACCTCAAATACTATTCTAAAAAAACGAATTGTTTACATTTAATTGTAACAAAAGATTTTCTCCAAGAATTCCCTTCGCGCTAGAGTAAATTTACCGAGAAACGCGATAAATCTAAATAAATATGCTCGAAAAAATTCCCACCGCGATAATTTCATGATACTTTACTTCTTTTGGTTAAGTCCTGAGTGTTTATTCGTATTTCGTATTGCTATTGTGGCTATAATAAATTTTCATTGTTTTTCTTAATATGACGGCAAACGTCTACATATATTTTAATATATTAGGCACTTCTTATTAGAAAAGGATTAGTGCAAAAGCTAAATATTAAAGAGGGCAATATACTTTGTGGAAAAGAATCTGTCATTCTAACATGAAATGTTTTACATTTAATTATGTCTGACGTTCTCTTGCAGGAAATGTTTCGTGGTGATTTCCGATTATTTTTATTAATAGTTGGAATAATCTCCCACCGCCAATACGCGCCTTAAAAAGTGTAAACTGCATTTATTAACACATCAAATGTATATATGTTATTAAAGTAAACTTTAAAGTTAAAGTAAACTTTAAAGAATATATATTTATGTGTTGAGAACATTAAATTAATTGCTCAATTGTCTCAATAGGCATATTGCATTTATTTTTGTGTCGGCTCTTTTTACCACAATTTACCCTCCTGTATTATAGTTTTGGTTACTTTTTAATGTTTTAATATTTATGTTATTCTAAGTTTTTAAGTGCGGTTGAATATGGAATTCATTTGTTCCAGAATTTATCTCCATTAATTTATATACGGTAGTGCTATAAATCTGAATCAATATGTCCGAAAAATTTCCACCTAAATAATTAAGTTACGCTTTACAAAGCGCATTTCATGCAATTAAAAAAAAAGTCGTTTACTTAAGCCACTTTAATTACAGCTGAAGTTTTCTTGCGGGAATTTCCATTGCGCTAAAATAAATGCCGCAAACAATGCCATAAATCTAAATAAATATGCCCGAAAAAATTCCCACTTCGATAATCCCGCTACGCCTTACGTCTCTCGGCTAAGCCCCGACTGTTTTACTGGAATTTCTTTCTATTTCAGCTATAATAAGTTGTTTTATTTTTTGTAAGTTGTAAGCCTTCGTTCTAGAAGAAAAGTATCGAGTTTATATCTCATTCAGCACAGTCTAAAGTGTTTCACAGTTTTTTTGCCAATATCTAAATCCATGCCAATATCTAAAGTATGATCAAAACCTCTACTCGATATCTGCAGTATTAAACACAATTTACGACGGCAATTTAAACTTCTATGGGATATTCAAGGCAAATTTCTTCTTCTTCAATCGGTCCCTCATTACTGAGTATCGTGGTCACTAGCAGGCCTACCATAAACTCTTATTACGACTCAATTGAAGACGTAAACTAAATTGTTTTGCTCTTTCATACGTCTTAAAGACGCACACTTTAAGCCGTTGCCGAATGTGCGTTCGAAATTCGTCCTAAGAACATGTGAGTAAAAGAGACAGAGTTATCTATAGTTCATATAACATTATCCTTTTCAAACATTACGACCCCAATGCAATTCACACTTCATGATAGAAAAAGATAGCGGTTCGGTTTAGGTACTGACTTTGATTGAATCGTTATCTAAAAGTTCATGGTAAGTCTTAAGTTCTACGTACTACTGCTTCCATCTATTGCAGTTTAAACTAGCCCTCACCGTCTGATAGAATTTGGATGAGGAGCTGGCTTCTTTCACTTAGTCAGAACATCATGTTGGCGACCGGACTCGTGGTCTCTTACCTTCAATGACCAGCTTGGCAAAAGGCAAATTTACATTTGCTGTAGTGTCCGTTGGAAATAGTCTACAGTTATAAAATGAAATTACCAATAACAAAGTCTTTTGGTAGAAAAGAAAGAAAGAACTATACATTTTTTAATAATAATAATAAATATATGTGACACACACACGATCGTCCCCAAAGTAAAAATACTTGTGTTATAGGCGACAGACAACGTAAATATATACGTATACAATTTTAAATACATACTTAAATAATATTATACCCAGGCTCGAAGAACCAACAAATCATTTATAGAAAATGTTGGCCCTCGGAGGGATTCGAACCCGCGACCCTCGGAGCTTAAGACAGGGTCACTGCCAACAGCGTTAACCGGCCAGTCAATTTTTTATTATTTTTTTACTTCTTGTACATCGTAACGTCACGGTGCAAAAGTTTTGTAAAACATACGATGTCATATAAATAGCTAGTTCTAGATGTTTCATCCTTTGTCCTGTCTGGACATCTGGACTATCTGGATCACTTAAAAAACATCACAGAACGCTTTAAAATCGTTGTCTCTTTAAACTATAATAACTTCACTTTTCAGCACAATTAGTATAATATTAAATTCTTCGTTTTCCATTATACAATTAATGTTCCTGGAATAAAAGATAGCTTTAGTTTTAATCTAATTCCAAATACAAAATGGCATACAACCTTTTTCGGCCGTTTGAGCGTTCTAACAAACTTTCGCGTCTATAATATTTGAGTGTTTATATAAAGTCATTGAAATGATATTAACAGACATGTATACGATACCTTATATAGTTATACTGAAGATGATAGACGTAGCTTGGAATACTGATTAGGTATTTCTCAATAGAGACACGTTGCTTGGCGGAAATCACATGCGACGAATCTAATTACTTTTGCAATGATTCAAAAGACAACTGAAAACTTACATATACAACCGGCATTATGTCTATGCAGTAAAGTAAAGTAACGGCCTGCAGGCCTACCATGAACTCTTATTGCGACTCAATTGAAGACTAAACTATATTACCTGGCAATAAATAATGCACATCGATGTTTAGAACGAAACAGCTGGCCAGTTCGGTTTCGTAGAGCGCTGTCACTGTCACTCAGTCAGTATATCAGGGTCGTCAGGGTTCGTCAGTCTGTGCGACAGAGACAATGATCTATGACGGTGAATCTAGCCTATTTTCTCCCTCTAAGCCTCGATGTGCATTATTTATTGCCGGGTAATATAGTTTAGTCTTCAATTAAGTCGCCATTAGAGTTTATGGTAGGCCTAAAAAAAGTAAAGTAGCGGCCTGTTACAATCCCACTGCTAAGAATAAGCCTCCTCTCTCCGTTTCTGGAGAGAAGGGTTGGAGCTAAGACCTACCACGCTGCTCCAATGCGAATTGGTAGGTTACACATATCCCTAGAATTCTCTAGAGATATGCAGGTTTCCTCACGATGTTTTCCTTCACCGAAAAGCGTGTGATAAATTGCAATTATCAATTAGACACATTTTAATAGAAAATCTCATTGGTGCCTACCCGGGTTTGAACTCGTATTCCCCTCGAAAGAATCGCACGGTCTCACCGCTGAGCTATCACAGCTCTGGTACTTCCTCTGCTGGGCATAGGCCTCCTCTCTCCGTTTCTGGAGAGCAGGGTTGGAGTTAAGACCTACCACGCTACTCTAATGCGGATTGGTATGTTGAATATATACATAGTATTTTTTTAGAGTTTAGGTTTCCATGCAATGTTTTAAAATTTAGATACAACCTTTATAAATAAAATACAATGATATTTTACAGAAATCTAAAACCGCTCTTCCCTTTATAAATTTAGTATGAACAATAATTTCAGAATTTATTCTAACAACAACCCGTCTACGCCCTTAGTTCAATATTTTAGAATAAAATTTGAAATTTTGATTAATAAATTAGTAAGTCTAGACTAAGAATTTCAATTAATTTTTAATGTCAAGTAATGAAATGTCGAGTAAAGGACAAAGGGAATAGAATCTTGTAAAATTAATCACCCTTATGACTATGGGTTATAATCAAGAAATCTCAGCACCCTCCTGCCCTTATTCCACTCTAAGTGGGGTCGGCATAAAATTTAAAAACATGTTGTCACATGGTGTGCATTGTTACTGGTGGAGGCGCCTTTGGATGCATGTTGTGACTTGCCCCGCATATGTTTTAGGTACGTGAATTTTGCCTGCTTCATACACATTAGCTCTGCATGCATTCGCTCATTCGGATTATAGCAAGATAGTTCTGTTATAGTGCCTGTAATATGGAATCCCGCAAAGTAACGCCTGATTCTATAAATCGTTTATGATTCTCTAGTGCAAGTTATCATAACAAAGTCCTGACTTTCATTTGTCACAATAAATAAATATATGGGATAATACTTACACACGGTCGTCCGTCCCCAAAGTAACCGTACACCCAGGCTCGGAGAACCAACAAATTGTTTATAGAAAATGTTCGCCCTCGGCAGGAATCGAACCCGCGACCCGCGGAGCTGAAGGCAGGGTCACAACCCACTGCGCCAACGGGTCATTCGAAAACAATGAACTTATCCTGTGTGGTCGGGGATCTGCGAATACAAGCCGTATGTTCTCAGCGGAAACAGGGTATTTAACGTCACTTCGTTCAGAGCTGTGTGTTTAGGCCCTTACTGTTACGCCGTGTTAATCCCACCTACGAGGTTTAGTGAGGGGCGACATGATAAATTGACTTTTTAGTAAATTATGTTGTGGTACAAGCAATATAACAGAACTAACTACTTTGCTATAATCCGCACGGGTTAAGTGAATGCATGCAAAGCCAATGTGTATGAAGTAGGCAAAATCTACGCACCTTATATATGCAGGACCAGCCACCACATGCACCCCAAGGCGCAATTCACCAGCAACAACGAACACAAAAGCAGCACACACACCCACCACCACAATCTCGACGATCGTTTCGCCCCGAAACCGAAGCATCACCAGGAGGATAGGCTTCACGACAAAAATCGTACTGCCAAATCGTTGTCGTGAAGCCTATCCTCCTGATGATGCTTCGGTTTCGGGGCGAAACGATCGTCGAGATTGTGGTGGTGGGTGTGTGTGCTGCTTTTGTGTTCGTTGTTGCTGGTGAATTGCGCCTTGGGGTGCATGTGGTGGCTGGTCCTGCATATATAAGGTGCGTAGATTTTGCCTACTTCATACACATTGGCTTTGCATGCATTCACTTAACCCGTGCGGATTATAGCAAAGTAGTTAGTTCTGTTATATTGCTTGTAATATGGAATTCCGCAAAGTAACGCCTGCTTCTATAAATCATTTATGTTGTGGTTATAACGAGGTCACTATATAATGAGCATAGTATTCAATAATTTATATAGAAGTAGGCGCTAATTTGCAGAACTCCAAAGTACAAAATTATGATAGAAATATTTTGCTATAATCCGCGTTTATTTAAGACAATC
This sequence comes from Morpho deidamia, assembly GCA_947086505.1. Taxonomy (NCBI): domain Eukaryota; kingdom Metazoa; phylum Arthropoda; class Insecta; order Lepidoptera; family Nymphalidae; genus Morpho; species Morpho deidamia. Next base: position 11,477,384 of record CAMTZC010000009.1, read on the forward strand.
CATGTATTGCTAAGTGTATTCAAATTCAAAATATCCTTTATTCAAGTAAACTTGTAAACAAGTGCTTTCGAATCGTCAAAATCTGCTGGTATGGAAAGCTGTTCCTACCGAGCAGAACAAGCAAGAAATTATCTCTTTTCAAAGAATAATTCTTATTTCTAGTTACATATAGCTATTAATGTCTTATACAGGGTCGAAGAGTAGCTATATCCACGCGTTCTTATCGTCTAAGTAATCCTCATTAGTATATTAGGCTTTCTGAATTAGCCTTTCTTTAATAGTGTTTTTAACGTGCTGTGATAGTAAAGTTAAAGTAGATTGCGGAATTTTATTATAGAATCTTATACCCAAACCCACAAACGACTTATATACTTTTGCAACACGCAAAGAAGGAACCGCAAGCTTATGTCGGTTCCTACTTTGTCTATTATATACATCGCCAATCTTTTCAAAATAATTATGTATATTCTATATAAAATATTCAGGCAGGCAACGTTCACATACCTTATACATGAAATAGCAATGAACACAAAACGCTGCCACCAGCAACACACCACACAAGCACACTCCTGATGATGCTTCGGTTTTGGGCGAAACAATCGTAGAGAATGTAGTAGTAGTGTGTGTTTGTAGTGTTTGTGTAAAGTGTTCCTGATGACGGTAAATTTCATCGTTATTAGTTTAGCGGATTAGCCGTGAAACACAGACTTTCGTATTAATAATATGAGTATGGTAGTTTTCATGTAAAGTGGTTTTTATGACCTACGAGTTTCATTTGTCCCGTAACCTTGCTCGTATGTCAAAGCAACCACACGGCGCGTCAACTTAACCTAGTCGCCTTTTACGACACCCCGGTAAGTAATGAGGTAGAGACGCCTCATTCTACTCAGCTGGCTACCACACGCCGGGTCAACTTATCCTAGTCGCCTTTTACGACATCTCTGTATGAAATTAGGGTGGTTTATTCTACTCAGCCGGATACCACGCAGCGGTTATATCTTGCTCTAATCTCAAAGCACTTGTATATTGAAGAACCACTGTATAGGTAGTCTTAGTATACAGCTTCCTTAGCTAACGATCTTCTATAACTGAAGTGAATGTTTCAATACTAATGAGGCACTTTATAAAATAAAAAATTATGTAAACGAATATTTTGAGACGCCTCGTTAAAATAACGAGGTCGGTTTGTAACAAAAACTATTCTACCTTCTTCATACTAATTAATTCTTTGTTTTATAAAAAAATTTCTTTAACGAGATAAAAGAAATAAAATGAAAAAAAAAATTTCTTTAACGATTAAATGTAAATGTAATAATTAGTTTTAGTGTCAATAAAGGATTCTATTCAATGACGAACCCGTTGGCGCTTGTAGCAGATTTTAGCTCCGCGGATCGCGGGTTTAATTCCCAGAACAAACATTTACCAGAAACAATTTATTGTTTCTTCGTAATTGGTTGTATGTATTTATTTAAATTTAATTGAAAACTTATTTTTTTTTGTAAAAACAAGTGCGGTAAGTTGACGTCAGGCAGGCGACCGGTCGTAAAATACGCAACTAAATCATGTGACAACATGTTTATAACATGTGCCGACACCACTTGGAGTGGGATAAAGGCAGGAGGATGATGATGAAACAACCTCAGAAAGGTCGCGTGTAATTCAAAATCGTATTCTTCGATTTCGAATTGAATTGTAAGAAAACAATCAAAAATAAAAGTAGGGCACTGCTCGAATCGCTTTGCATTCGCAACTGTATAACAAATAAACGTAAGATGTTATTGTTGTATAAATAATAATAATTGCAGAAGGAGGAATACCGTTGATTAGTTCCTTTATAAGACCGTACCTTATTCTCATTGTTTGCTCTTTGTTTTCAGGTAAACTTCTTAAGAACGCTAATTGCAGCTAGTAACAATTGGAGGTAAATATTGACGAAATAAGCTGTGATAACTCAGAGACTAGACCGTGCGACTTTTGCGAGAGGGTGGCGTGTTCAAATCAAATCAAAATATTCTTTATTCAAATAAGCTCGTTCAAAGACTGTTTGTTAAATCGTAAAGGATCAATATTGTTCATTATATTGAATGTTGGTATGACTGGTTCGGAATGTTGCTCATATCGAGAAGAACCAGCAAGAAACTCGGCGGTCAATCTTTTAAACATTTTCAATTATACATTATTAAACCGCAGTCATGAATGAAGTTGAATGGATTTTCAAATTAATTATTTTTTTCATCCAATAAAATCTTCAATTTTGTAATATGCCTTACTTATAAGCACATTTTTTTTACACTCAACTTAAACCTTTCTAAGGACGAGTCCTAGTATGGACTGCGGAACTTAATTGTAGAAGCGAATACTGAGACCAACGGATGAGTTGCTTACTCTGTTGAGTCGCGACGCAGGTATCACAAGCTTTTTGTGAACTTTCGTTTGTCTATAATATTCATCAAATCTTGTTTCATACACATGTATATTTTTCCGTACAAATAGAACATTACTATATATATTGTGATGGTACAGTGAGTATGCCTATTTCGTTTTATGGACCTCCGAAAAGTAATTTCTATTTTGCATAAAGTAACCTTCTATCGCGGATTCTAGCAAAATAATATTATTATTGATTTCGGATCACCAACCAAAATTTACTTTAGCTAAAGACGCTTAAACATTATTATATTTCTAAGATGTTACGATGGGAAGTAACAAATAATATTTACGTTGATAGTTAACAGATGGTACTGGATCAGTCATAGACTGACACAGTCTCTTAGGAATTCGAAGCTTCCAGAACGTCTATTAAAACTCGTCACGGTCCAGTTTCCTACAAAACTTCGTCTGACTCTTATGCCTTTTTAAAACTGGAATATAGTAAAGTAAAATAAAAAAAATCTTTGCCGCAAAATTTTTCTGTCAAACTCTGCTTAGGTAGCGAGTCTTTTTCACAGCTGTTTATATATAGTAGCTGCTAGCTGCACCAGACGAGTACAAAAGCATCGTTGAGATTGCAAAATATGGAAAGTATCAGAACTAGCGTTGGGCAACATAGTCTTAAGGTTGCCTCCAATGAGTCCGGACCATGACTTAGGGCGTTGCTCTGGAGGGCCTGTAGTTGACTGATTGGTCGGGATTGTTGCATAAGTGCAGGGCTTGCACTATGAAAAGTACACGATTACACGTATGACTAATTGTTTCTGATGAGGATATAATACGGTAGAATTTGCTGCTTTTAGCTTTAGAGGTTACGTAATGCTAAATGTATAGTGCACGAACCGTTTTTATTTAGTAGTTTTGATTGTTACTTTACATGAAAATCGCTGTGTCGTAACATAAAGTAATATTTTTAATCGAAATTTTGAAATGTTATTATTGTGACTCAATCATAAGAGATAGAGGCATGCTGTCGCGGACTTTTTTGAAGTATTACTCTAGATCTACACTTCTCTAGTACATTACTTTAGCGCATCTCTGCTGGTTAACGCAGCGCACGCGGGTATAACTGCCAGCAAGCAAGTTTTTTAACATCTGCGCGATCTCTTCAGCGCAATTTACATATTACCATTATGTACTATTTACCTAAACCATCTGGAAGTATTGCACTATCTTTTGGTGTCTCTATCTCTTACAATTAACTCACAATAAATACTTTTACGTTCAAAATTCCGCAAATTCGGGACAAGTTTCGTAAATCACTGAATTCCACGCGGGCGAAGCCGTTGTTGGCACAGCTAGTTATAGATAAATGCAAGAGAACTAAATCACATTATTTTATTATTCGGCAATATCAAATATTGATATTTTTTGTTTGTTGATTTATTTATTTCATGTTATTTATAACTAAACAAATCTGTTGCTTACAGATTTTTCTCTATCAAACTGCTTCGCCGTCATAATTAGTAACTATCATCACACAGTATGAATCAGTAGCGATTCTCTCTTTAGATAGATTTGTGTGGTTCCGCGTCCATCAATGCGTTCGTGCTATGGAGCAAGTAAACACGCTCGTTTCTGATTATCTCATTAATCATATCACATATTCAGAGAAACGTACGCGGAAGCGAACCTTGGCTCCGTATGTGACTAAGAGTTGTGTGATTGAATGCTGTAATAGGATGTTGAATAGGTTTAACAGGCGTGTCCTGATTGAGCGGGCAATTACGAGCATTATTTATTACAATTACAATTAAAAGCAAAAGAGAAGGCAGATACGAGGTTGAGACATAGTGAAGACAGTTTACGAAGCTGCTAATAAAAATCAATAGAAATTTGGAAATGATATCGATTTTTTTACTTCGAACAATTTCCTACATATGTAATGTTTGTTGTAAAAAGAAGATTAAATATAGTTTAAAAACTTAACCACACGTTTTTATTTAAAACTTGAAATGAAAAGTGAAAAATAGATCTTAATATAGGTAAAATAAATATATTACTAATGTTATGAAAAATGCGTTGTTATTTATATTCGAAAAAAATATGACACATGCTCTTTTTAACAATAATTCTAATCATCATCTTCCTGCCCTTATTTCACTCTAAGTGGGGTCGGCAAAACATGTTTTTACATGATTTGGCTACGTATTTTACGATCGGCCGCCTGCCTAACGTCAACTTATTTAGTCGCCTTTTACGACACCTCCGTAAGAAATGAGGGTGTCTATTCTACTCAAGCAGATATCATACGGTGGGTCAACTTACCTTAGTCGCCTTTTACGACATCTCCGTAAGAATGAGGGTGGTCTATTCTACTCAACCGGATACCACACGGTAGGTGAACTTACCTTAGTCGCCTTTTACGACACCTCTGTAAGAAATGAGGGTGGTCTATTCTACTCAGCCTACACGGCATTTTAACAATAATTCATATATTTTTCGTAATTTAGCAATTTTTAGTTCGAAAGCGTGTTGTTTAGTTTATTTTATTTATTTTTTCATCTAGTTCAACTCTAGTTATTTTATTATATTTTCATCAGCGGCTAACTTAAAATATTTATCTGTACATGTTATATAAAAACTTTGAGTTTGATTCAATTGAGCACTTTCATGTAAAGGGAAACATCGTTATAATACCTTTACTTATCTTCACAGACTTCTTTTATATCTTCTAATTTACATTGTAGCAGAGTGGTGACAGAGTTTTTTCCCCAGCTGTGGGAATGGCCTTTAGGATTTATTGATTTTATTGCAATGATTAATTTGTGCTATAAATTAATGAAAAAATTAGTTTGCTGTGCGATAATCTGCGATAGAATTTTAATGAACCTTTATATCGGATTATGTACAAAAAAGCCTGATTATATAAATTTATTTATGGTAGGTGTAGTGTTCACTTTATTGCATTAATATAGACTAATGTTGTATGAATATAACACAGGCTCAAACACGCGCTAAAAAGTAAAAACATGTACACGTCATCTCTCACCAACGGTTCTCGTGTTACCGACGTGTGTGCGTTTGAGACAGTGTAATGTTTCCTTTGTATATTAGTGTTAGTGTGAGTATATATGCTTTACATGTATGTGTCTTGTATATAATACAAGGTGCGAACGCATCTCAACCCGCAAAAAGTTATAAAGGAATACCTACTGTAGTGTACTACAGTAGGTATTCCTTTATAACTTTTTAACCAAGGGATCTTAAAGGAATACCTGAACGCAAGATCAGGTCTTTAACCCAAGGTTATAAACATTTCACACGTGCCACCTCGTTTCTTGGTAATACGACACAGATAATACAAGATCATCACGACAGACGATATGATTATATTATTACGCATACATTCTCGTAAATCGCATGACGACAATATATCGAGTTACAATAACATATCTTCGATGTTATATTTCTATTTCCTAGTATTTCGTTTGTTGTTTATTGTTACACACCTACAAAAGTGAAACTAAAAGACTCGATGTATATCTGTAATCATTATTAAACAAGGTAACAAAAAGCTGTCTGTCTGTATGTAATCGATTTTCTCTAAATATACTGAAGGGATTTTTGTATGGTTTTCACCAAAAAACAGAACGATACCTCCGGATGGTTTAGGTAAATAGCACATATCGGTATTATGTAAATTATGTTGAAGAGATCGAGCGGTTGTTAAAAAACTTGTTTGCTGGGAGTCGCGTGCGCTGCGTAAACCAGTAGAGATACGCTAAAGTAATGTACTAGAGAATTGTACATCTATAAAAACACTACAAAAAAGTCTGCGATAGCATGTCTCTATCTCTTATGGTTAACTCACAATAACTACTTTTATGTTTCAAATTTTTAATTATAGAAAATAATTGTGACACACCGATTACCACGCGGGTGAAACCGCTAGTCATGGGTATAACAGAAGTCACAAAAAGCTTGTGATTCCTTAGGACCCCATCGCCCATCGGTTCTCCGCACTACATGCCCCGCCCATTACCGCTTTAGCTTTACGATGCGATGAGCTATGACGGTTCTTTTAGGGATCTCCTCAATTCTGATTTGATCACATAGAGACACTCAGAGCATAGCTAGCTCCATCGCCCGCTAAGTGATTCTTAGCTTTCTTATGAGGCCCATAGTCAGCGACCACATTTCGTAAGTTATGACTGGCAACGCGCACTGTTTGAAGACCTTGTCTTCACCTTGTCGTCTTCAGGCACTGAGGTATTTTGGACGAAAAGATCTCGCTTAACTTCCCTAAAAAAAAATTTTTTTTAACGCACCAAAAATCCATTATCACAGAGCGACTTTAGAAAAGATTGATATTGTGTTACATCAGATAATCTGACATAATTACTATTGCCAGGATTGCATATTAAATTTGTGTAAGTGGTTTTAATCGACCGCTGATGAATATATTTTATAAAATTAAATGATTGTGCTTTTGATACTAAAAGCATAAATATTAAATCCCATGAAAGAAATATTTCATTATAGAAATATTTTTAAATGTGAAGTTTTATTTAAATTTCTTTATTTGTTGATTATATTAATGCAAATTTTCACGCCTGAGTCATATGGTTTTGTTTGTTTACATTTAAGTAACTAACTCTATAGAGTACAGGACCTTGGATGATTATACGGAGTGACATAGTAAAATTGAAAAAAACCTTTAAAAAAGAATAGAATAAGTATTTTACAAATTCACTTAAGCAAATGTTACGCCTAATAAATTCCACATATACAATTTTTCCATTACAAATATGAGTGTTAGAGAGGCTTTCGGGGCGAACCGCGGCCTCCCACACAGATACGACCATGATTTTTTTCATGCCACCGTCCTTTCTTTGACGCCATCTTGAATTCCTATGCCCCACAATCGAATACACACTTTGACCCTATTGAATAAAGTCGAAAGTCAAATGGGGGTAGATAAAAATGGTGCGTTAGGATCGACCGTAATGCCTTGTAATAAAGCCCGTAGGACATCCCTTTATGGGCATTACAGGATGAATAGCGCTTGATTCGGGCCTGGGATGATGCTGTATGCGTTTTTTTTTAATTTTTTAACCTGTCACAAGTACAAACCTTTCGGGTTATTAATCAAGTCGGTTCTTTGTTTCTGTTTTTGTTTTAGAACGGGCCCTGTCATTGGGTGTGTAAGGTTAATTTTTGTTGAATTTCTGTCGTCCCTACCCTCCCCTGCGCTTACAAATGGTCTCGTGATGACTAAACACGCAGTTAACGTTCGCGATAAGGATTTTAACAAATAGACACTAATGCGGTTGTACAATTTGTCGTATTAACGCGTTCTACTGTTTTAATAGACCATTAAACCATATACTTTATTAGTATACCGTATATAATAAGAAGAATTGGTGATATTATTTCACTATACATATGTATAAAAAAGTAAAGTAGCGGCCTGTTATAATCCCACTGCTGGGAATTGGCCTCCTCTCTCAGTTTATGGAGAGAAGGGTTGGAGCTAAGACCTACCACGCTGCTCCAATGCGGATTGGTAGGTTACACATATATCCAGAATTCTCTTGGGATATGCAGGTTTCCTCACGATATTTTCCTTCACCGAAAATCGTGTTATTAATTGCAATTATCAATTAGACACAGAAGTATTATTAGAAAAACTCATTGATGCCTGCCTGGGTTTGATCTCGTGTTCCTCTCGAAAGAGTCGCCCGGTCTCACCGCTGGGCTATCACAGCTCGTACTGAAATTGCAAACTATTTTTATACAATATACATATGTATGTGTCATTCCTAGCGAGAAAAGTTTAAGGAAATAGATATACTTATATTTCGTTCACAGTATATTTTAGCAATTTAATTTTGGTATAAAAAAAAACAATAGGTGACGTTTAACAAAGTAATAATAGTAATAATAGACAAAGTAGGAACCGACATAAGCTTGCGGCTCCTGCTTTGCGCCTCTCAAAAGTACGTATGTCATTTGTGGGTTTAGGTATAAGATTCTATAATAAAATTCCGCAATCAATTTTAGATTTACCATTATAGCAGTTTCACTGTTAAAAATAGGATGATACAAAAAGTCTGCTATACTATTGAGGATTCCTTAGATAATAAGTGCGTGCTTATAGCTACTCTTCGACTCTGTACAAGACAGCAATGACTAAATGTATCTGTATATATTTTTTAATTCATTCTATGCAATGAAAAATCTTTTGTCTCGTTCAATCCATAATAATATCATAAACGAAAAAGTTTGTCCGTCTGTCTTTCTCTTACACTTTTTACTTTTATATATCACGTTAACACACCGGTGAAAATATCCCGTTTTTACTCTGGAATAATACAAAAATATAGTACATATATATTCGCGGGTATTTTAACGTTTAAGATGAAACACATGAAGCAGCGAGTGCGACTTGTGTATGTATCAAAATATTATGTGGTGAGTTAGACATCTTTCACTCAATGTACAAATTAGCCCATTTAATTGGAGTATTTGAAAATAATCCTTTGAACGTTACAAAAGCCTTCGAACAAAGCAACGAAAGGGCAACGCTCGTAACCGCTAAATTTTCGTGGAATTCATTATACCAAATAACCATATCCGTCCATTTATTCATCCGGTCTTCATGCAAATATACGTTTTTGGGCCGATTTTTTACGTTCATAATATGTATAAGCAAATTTATATCTTGGTTAAGTTATTCGCTTGTTTTGCATAAGGACAATCCATAATATAATTAAAATAAATGGGATATAACAGAACTAACTACTTTCCTATAATCCGCACGGGTTAAGCGAATGCATGCAAAGCTAATGTGTATGAAGCAGGCAAAATCTACGAACCTTATACATGCAGGACAAGCCACCACATGCACCCCAAGGCGTCTCCACCAGCAACAACGCACACAAGCAGCACACACACCCACCACCACAATCTCGACGATCGATTCGCCCCGAAACCGAAGCATCATCAGGAGGATAGGCTCCACGACAAAAATCGTAATGTAATAAATAAATAAATGGGACACTTACACACACGGTCGTCCGTCTCCAAAGTAAGTAACTTAATACTTGTGTTATGGGTGACAGACAACTGGTAGATATACTACATATATATAATTCTAAATATACATACTTAAATACAAATAAACACCCAGGTTCGAAGAACCGACAATTTTTTTAATAGAAAATGTTGGCCCGTGGCTGGAATCGAACCCGCGACCTGCAGAGCTGAAGGCAGGCACTACCCGCCTTCATCACTACGCCAACGGGCCAGTCAGTGTTACTTTAAATTTACAAAACATAGATTCCTGCAAAGGCGAACGCTCCAATTTCCTTTATCCGATAAAAATTCTTTGATCACTCGTTACTACGAGCCAAAATTAAAAGGGGGGTTTAAAAATATCCCTTATTTCCTCAGTATAAATCTCTCAGTGACGCCTTTAGGTTAATTTCGTTCGCACATAAATCGAAGGAGGTGTCAGCCAACTTACGTGCTTGTATTTTATAAAGAACCCTTTAAGATATCTTCTCAAGTATTAAGTAAAAAAAGACAATACCTTTAATGCCAATTTTGATAAACGCAAAAACAATGGAACGTTTATAACCTTAAAGATCGCTTCTTCTCTATCTTCTCTTGTCTTCTCTAGCACAAGAGGACGAAGAAGGTCTCCCACACGTTGGACCGACCAAATTAAAGCTGCAGGAGGGGGATTCCCGTACACGAGGGTACCAGACTATCAGCTAGTAAAAATAGATGGCGAATTCTTGTGAGGCGTATAACATCTGGTTTTTCTTCGTTACAGAAGAATCTTAAAGATGAATCGATTTTTTTTATGTGTTTCGATAGATCTCCTACCCTTATCCCACTCTAAGTGGGGTCAACACAATATGTTTCCATGTTCTATCGTTCGTCAAATCTGGCGATACTCCTTTTATATGCATATCATAGAAAATTCACACAAAATCCAAAAACCTTCACAAAATCCATTTTTTTTTTTCTAGTCAAAATTCCGTTCCATACATTAAGACAGATGTAATGACTGTTTTATATATTTATAATATCAAAATTTTTAATCTGTTTCTAATGTAATCTATTATAATTTATGACATTTGTGGGGTCGACAATGTGTTTTAAACATGTTGTAACATGATTTGGCTAGTTGTTTTACGACCGGCCGCCTACCTGACGTCAACTTACCTTAGTCGCCTTTTACGACACCTGGGTAAGAAGTGAGGGTGTTCTATTCACTCAGCCGGATACCACACGGCGGTCGTTTTTTAATATCAATTTATTTAAAAATATTTTTTTACGCTTTTTGTTATATCAATTTATTCAAAAATTATTATTCACACTATTTTTTTAATTTTTATTTATATGTGTATAATTTAGGATAAACTTTGCATTGCAAAAAAATGTATATCTCATGATGATGCTTCAATTGCAGGGCGAATCGATTGTTAAGTTTTTGTGATAGTGAATGCGTGTAGTGCTTGTGTATTGCAGTGGTGGTGGAGGTTATTTGTATCCTGCATGTATCAGCTTTTAAAACGGATAGTCAACTCAACATTTAAAGTAGCGGCTTGTTACAATCCCACTGCTGGGAATAAGCCTCCTCTTTCCGTTTCTGGAGAGAAGAGTTGGAGTTAAGGCCTACAACGCTGCTCCAATGCGGATTGGTAGGTTACACATATCAACATAATTCTCTAGAGATATGCAGGTTTCCTCACGATGTTTTCCTTCACCGAAAAGCGTGTGATAAATTGCGATTATCAATTAGACACATGAGTTTAATAGAAAAACTCATTGGTGCCTGCCCCGGTTTGAACTCGTGTTTCCCTCGAAAGAGTCGCACGGTCTCACCGCTAGGCTATCACAGCTCACACTCAACATTTAGCACTTTATGTATTTTCTATTTACTTTATCGCGAATTACGTATGCAAATTACTTCTGTACAACAAAAGTCTCGATCGAAAATTCATATTTACGAAGCTATTCGCTAATATAACTGAGTACATCGCTCTAGATTCAATTGATACAAACCAATACAGAAACTCAAGACGCATGTTTAGACATCGAATATGACTTACTGACATATTTGACCCATTTCGCATCCTTCCGTTTACATAATTGATTTGATACAGAGGCGTGTGTTGCATCCTTAACTGCTTGCTTAATATCCAAACCAGTGTAATAATGTGTTTATTTAGTTTATTAAAACCTCATTGTGTGAATAGAGAATGTACACGCTGCAAGAAGTTATGATAGAATTATTATCCGCGTTTCTTAACAACTTTGTAACGCTAAGTTTAACTGTTAACGTTCACATACCCTATACATGCAGGATCAGTCGCCACACGTATCACAAAACGCCACCAACAACACACCACATAGGCACTACAACCATCTCTAACAGATATCTTATGTCCCGAACTAACATATAGGATAGAAAATCTCGAGAACAGTAAAAGACATAATTGAGGGTATATCAACAGAAGTTTTGATAGAATCATTGTGCTATAATCCGCGTTAAAAAAAACCTATGTACTGCTAAGTAGCGGACAAAGTTCACATACCTGATACATGCAGGATTAGTTACCACATGTATCACAAAACACCGTTACCAACAACACACCAGTCTAGCACTGCACACACACACTAGGACAATATATATGGTCGTTTCACCCCGTAATCGAAGCATCATCAGAAGAATAGGCCTCACAACAAAATCGCAATACGAGTATCATCACGATGTTTAAAAACACGGATTATAGTAAAATAATTCTATCACAATTTCTGTTCTATGGAATACCGCAAATTAACGTTTGCTTCTATAAATTAATGTTCGCGGAATTGTGTGACTTATTTTGAAGGGTAGTATTTTAAATGTATTGATATATACAATTTATCACACGTATTTCGGTGACGATTCCAGTTGATCAAGATTGTCCAAGTGTGGTGGGGGTCAGAGAATTTTTTAAAATAACTTGTGGACGAAGTTGTTTTTTGTTAATTAAAAAAGATAAAATAATAAAATAAAGATATTACAAATTTTCGTGGTTTTTTTTAGTGTAACGATTGGTACATTTTCGTCGCACCACGAATATAAACGAAATCAAAAAGGATCAGCCTGTTTAATTTAATTTATAGAATTAGGCGTTACTTTGCGGAGATCCATAATACAAAAGTAATAATAAAATTATTTTGCTATAATCCGCGATACAGTAAATAGAAAATATATATAGTGTTTAATGTATAGTGGACTATCAGTATTTTCATACCCGATACGTGCAGGATTCGTAAAAGCACATGCACAAACCTCCACCACTTCCACCACAATACACAAGCACTACACAGTTTCACTATCACAAACTCAACAATCGTTTCGCCCCGCAACCGAAGCATCATCAGGAGATAGACTCCACGACAAAATCGCAAAGTGAAGCGTTATCCAAACAAGCGTTGTTAAATAGTACTTGGTTCATCCCCACCCTTTATTTACCTCGGAACACGTCTCCTAGTTCAAGCTTGTTGCACGTGTTCCGAGGTAAATAAAGGGTGGGGATGAACCAAGTACTATTTAACAACGCTTGTTTGGATAACGCTTCACTTTGCGATTTTGTCGTGGAGTCTATCTCCTGATGATGCTTCGGTTGCGGGGCGAAACGATTGTTGAGTTTGTGATAGTGAAACTGTGTAGTGCTTGTGTATTGTGGTGGAAGTGGTGGAGGTTTGTGCATGTGCTTTTACGAATCCTGCACGTATCGGGTATGAAAATACTGATAGTCCACTATACATTAAACACTATATATATTTTCTATTTACTGTATCGTGGATTATAGCAAAATAATTTTATTATAACTTTTGGATCAGCCTGTTGTTAATAAAAAAAACCCATTTCTATTTTGAAAATATTTTAATAGATAACGTATTAACGTAATAGTTAGCACTCTGTATTCAAATGATGGAACGTGGCATCCTCTGTGACGTCATCGCAGCCAGCGCCCGCGCAGGTACCTACAAGCTATTCTCGTTCATGGTCAGTGACCACGAGACCTTTTCTTGGGGTGACTGTACCACCAGCGCACAAAGGCCCGTGAAAATAAAGCAACAAGTATAACCGGCGGCTCGTCTTGAACTGGTCCGGCTACCGGTCCAACGTGAACCGGCAAAGTTTCTTGTATACGAAGAGAGGATAAAGGATCGTCTCGCAGCGAGAGGTCGTTTTATTTTGGTCGTGTCTGTCGCATTTCTTTTTCTTGCCATATGTTTTCCGATTACTTTTCTGTCCTTGAACGGTTGGTCGTGTTATTTATATTTTTAGGCCTGATTCAAAATGGATGGTTTTATGGTGATATAATATGGTGAATGATGGTTTTAACTACGGTTAAAGAGCTTTGATTTTGGTTAAGTACTCCGTCTTGCAGTCATCTATGGAACGCAATTAATATTGCACGCTCAGTATTAAAGTGACTTAATTCAAAATTAGGCGTAGTTGAGTTATATACATTGTAATCCTTTATTCAATGCTATTTATGATGTTTTTTTTGTTTTAATCTTTATTTAGGAGCTTAATCTTTATAGATTATGCCACTCCATACGACGACTACAGAATTTTACTATATCTAATTATTTTAGTTAATTTTATTAATATAATTTTACTAGATATTAATTATTCTGGCTAACTGTAACAGAGCCTTGGTCTCGTCCGACAAAGGCACGGCCAATGCGGCACAGCCACCAGTCTCCCTCAGCAATGAGAATTTCTCAAAGAGTTTGCGTCTCAAGGATTCGTTCCGAACACATTCCAGTAAAATATGGTACACGTCCTCTACCTTATTACACACTGAACAGTTGGAAGAAGAGACTATCCCTATCATGTGTCTGAATTTATTTAATGGAATGTGTCCGGATCGTAGTCTCATTAAAAAGACAGTATCTGTTCTATTTAGGGCGCAGTTGCTTACCCATGAACTTATTGGTTCAGACTGAATGGTACGATACCAAATACCTTTTTGTTTTGACCTCTCGTCAAAATACTCTTTCCAGTTATCTAAACACTTAGACTTTAAAACGCTGAAATATTCGGTATAAGAGGGGTTTACTGCAACTAGAATACATCCTCAGTAGCCTGGTTCGCTAGCTTATCTGCTATCTCATTACCCCATAACCCTATATGGGACGGGATCCATTGAATTTGGACAGTTTTTTTGCAGGATATGAGTTTAAGTATCAATTTAATAATTTCGTAAGCTATAGATAGTCCTCGAAAAGTCGAGTTACATCTAGCTAAGTGTTGAAGCGCACTTTTAGAATCTGTCAGAATTACAAATTTGTTAAAATCAAGCGAATCAATGTAGGATAGTGTTTCAACAATAGCTAATAGCTCCACATGCATGACGGAAACTTGAGCTTTAATTTTGAATTTAGCTTGCACACCCTTTTGTGAATCAAAAAAACTAGCGCCAGAACCTACATTATTCTTGGAACCGTCTGTATAAATTTCATAAAAGTCAAGAAACTTATCGTTTAAGTAATTTACGCATATATTATGCAATGTTGTGGTGTTAAATTTAGTTTTACTTTGACACATTCCTTCTATATCTAAGCTATCCACCCATTAATGACCCACAAATCTAAGCTATACATTTCTAACTTAACACTGGAATAAATCATTAAGTCTTTCCACTGACTGTGAACTATTGTAAGTAAGGGTTTAGTTTTTCTGTTCCATCGATTAGCCTTACATTGGGATGATAATGACTCTAAGCAGTCTATTATATTTGCTTTACAAGCTAATGATTTGGTTTTAAGCCAAAATTTACCTGCTATAAATTGTCTCCTAATACTTAATGGTGGCAAATTTAATTCAGTTTCCATAATATAGATAGGAGTACTTATTTATGATGTTATACTACGAACTATTAAAAAAAACCTAGTATTATCTTGTAATTTCAAGTAAAGTGCGTGTAAGTGAACTACACGCACTTGTACACGGGTTGGAATAAAGAGCCACCATGCTGCTCCGATACGGATTGGGAGGTTCCACATATCCCCAAGACTCCTCTAGAGAAATGCAGTGAAAAGCGTGTGATAAATTGCAATTATAGATAGATATAGGCACAAGTTTTAACATAGTCATTGATGCCAGCCCGGGGTCAGAACTCTTGACCCCCTCGAAACAGTCACGGTCTCACCGATGGGCTATCACTTAAATGAATATCTTAGAAGTTATAGCATGATTAAAACTATCAATCACGCTTATAAATAATAGGAGAGGGGATAGCGATAACAGAATGAGCCACAGCAACGCGTGGCCAGTTCTGCTAGTGTATTAAAAAGTAAGCAAATATTAATTTAATTTTTTTTTATAAAATATTTTTTATATCACAAGCAATATAACAGAACCGCTTTCTAGCAAATGTTTTGCAAAATTAGAATTTTGTATAGAATTTGCTAGAAAGCGGTCATAAAGTGCCTAATGACCATACATTTCATATTCTCCACACTTGTGATAAGGGACTCCGATTCAATACGTTAGAGCAACTTGAGATAATAAAAAATAACAATGGTCACTTAATTAACGAGCAAGTAAATGTATCTAATTCCATTTTGCTATATGTGTTCGGAGGGGAGGGTATTGGTGGGAGTTGAACTATTTAAGACTGCTTGTATGGGTAGCGCGGCGCAGTACGTTTTTTGTCGTGAAGCCTATCCTCCTGATGATGCTTTGGTTTCGGAGCGAAACGATCGTCGAGATTGTGGTGGTGGGTGTGTGTGCTGCTTTTGTGTGCGTTGTTGCTGGTGAATTGCGCCTTGGGGTGCATGTGGTGGCTGGTCCTGCATGTATAAGGTGCGTAGATTTTGCCTGCTTCATACACATTGGCTTTGCATGCATTCACTTAACCCGTGCGGATTATAGCAAAGTAGTTAGTTCTGTTATATTGCTTGTAATATGGAATTCCGCAAAGTAACGCCTGCTTCTATAAATCATTTTTTATATCATAAATATTTTTTTTATAAGATATTTTTTAATTAAAACTTAATTTAAGTTAATCTAAGATATCATTACATACATACTTTAAAAACTATTGTATAATTTACAATTTGGCGTAACTTTGCGGGGGTCCGTATAAAAAAATAATTATATAGATAATATAAATAAAGCTTAAAAAATATCGCGTATTATAACAAAATAATATTTTCATTACTTTTGTATTATTCTATATATCGACTGTGAACCGGCAATATGTTCTAACTCTTATTTTACGCCAAAACACTTTTTTTTACTAATTTATATCTCAATGATCACCTACGCAGCCGTGTGGTATCCGGCTGCGTAGAATAGACCACTCTCATTTCTTACCAAAATGTCGTAAAAGGCGACTAAGGTAAGTTGACGTCAGGTCAGTCGCAAAATATATAAAAGTAATAATAAAATTATTTTTCTATAATCCGCGATACAGTAAATAGAAAATATATATAGTGTTTAATGTACAGTGGACCATCCGTATTTTCATACCCGATACGTGCAGGATTCGTAAAAACTCTTGTACAAACCTCCACCACTACACCACAATACACAAGCACTACACACGTTCACTATCACAAACTCAACAATCGTTTCGCCCCCCAACCGAAGCATCATCAGGAGATAGACTCCACGACAAAATCGCAAAGCGAAGCATTATCCAAACAAGCATTGTTATATAGTACTTGTTCATCCCCACCCTTTATTTTAACTCTGAACACGTGCAACAAGCTTGAACTAGAAACATTTATCTGCTCCTTAATGAGGGTGCCAATGTTATGCTTAATGATTTCTAATTGTTCAAAAATATTTAATTTCAAGCTTTTTTCACAGGTGTGCACGATTTCAAAACAATGATCATTAGGAACTTTATGACCGGTTTCTAACAAATGTTTAGCGAAATGTGAATTTTGTGGCTTAGTATTCCTGAATCAACATGCTATGCTGATTTCACTGAGAGTGGGAGAACGACAAGAAAATGATGATGATATCACCTAAGATAGATAAGAAATGTGGACCTTATATTAAACATTACAAGCAATACAACAGAACTAACTACTTTGCTATAATCCGCACGGGTTAAGTGAATGCATGCAAAGCCAATGTGTATGAAGCAGGCAAAATCTACACACCTTATACATGCAGGACCAGTCACCACATGCACCCCAAGGCGCAATTCACCAGCAACAACGCACACAAAAGCAGCACACACACCCACCACCACAATCTCGACGATCGTTTCGCCCCGAAACCGAAGCATCATCAGGAGGATAGGCTCCACGACAAAAATCGTACTGCGTAATCGTGAGCAGGTTTCGGGGCGAAACGATCGTCGAGATTGTGGTGGTGGGTGTGTGTGTGGTGCTTTTGTGTTCGTTGTTGCTGGAATTGCGCCTTGGGGTGCATGTGGTGACTGGTCCTGCATGTATAAGGTGCGTAGATTTTGCCTGCTTCATACACATTGGCTTTGCATGCATTCACTTAACCCGTGCGGATTATAGCAAAGTAGTTAGTTCTGTTGTATTGCTTGTAATATGGAATTCCGCAAAGTAACGCCTGCTTCTATAAATCATATTAAACATTACTAAATCGGTTCAAAACTAATGATGAAATAAATTCGTTCCATTACACACGAAATACCTATTAGCCGACAATAAAGCAGGTAGCCTTGATACAATGACCTCTCTGCCTCAGGACGCAGACGTACAAAAAATCACCTACAGAAAATACCAAGAAAACAGTCTCAAAAATTGTCAATCCACATGTGATCCAAAATTCCTAAGGAAATCGAAATGCTTTTAAATCATAGCTGCATCGTTATCCAACCATAAAAAGGTCAACAACTGATTTTAAACTATACTTACATAATAATAGAATTCAGTTTCTTTTAATTCGCCTCACAAGACAGCCTGGAAGTAGTAGAACTGGTTCGAACGAGCGAGACCTGTTTTCGTTTTGCTTTTGTCTTATTTTGTTTCGCAGAGGCACTGACCACCACAACAAAGGTTCTATGGACTTGTTTGTTCTTTCTTTTTACGGAGCAATGGCTTCGAGGCGTTCTGGCTTAAACTTATATGGTGTTCTTGTTACACGCGTGAATAGCGCTAGAAGAATAAAGGGATAGGAATATTTAGTGTAGACTTAAATAGGCCATTAGGCTTTTTCTTTACCAATATTTCTATTAGAGCATAGTTTGTAATAACTATGCTCTAATCATATACCTTCACCAATACATGTAGACTTGGCTCTACACAAGTTTAGAAATTATCTTAAAACGATGCTGCTACATAAAGCTTACTATACAACTGAAGATTATTTGAGTGATAGTAGCATATCTTAACTGCAGTCAGCTACGCACCATGCTGCAATCAATAATATGTAAACATCAATCAAATTATTAAAAAAATATATTAAAAAAATATATTCGCCAAGTTTCTTGGAATTTAGAACCAGCATTCTTCGCAAAGAAAAAAAAGCTTTGCGATTATGTCGTGGAGTCTATCTCCTGATGATGCTTCGGTTGCGGGGCGAAACGATTGTTGAGTTTGTGATAGTGAACGTGTGTAGTGCTTGTGTATCGTGGTGGCAGTGGTGGAGGTTTGTGCACGTGTTTTTACGAATCCTGCACGTATCGGGTATGAAAATACGGATAGTCCACTATACATTTAACACTATATATATTTTCTATTTACCGATCGCAGATTATAGTAAAGTAATTTTATTATTACTTTTGTATTATGGGTCTCCGCAAAGTAACGTCTCATTCTATAAATTATATAAAGTACATTAGTTTATAAGGGAATAAATTAAGACAAGCGAGCAAAGGGGGTCTTATCGCTAAAGCGATCTCTCACAGGCAACCTTTGAGGATAATACTTTTCTTTGTTTATAATTTAAAAAATCGTGAAGTGTGAAGGACACGATATAATTTATGAAATATATGTCATTACATAATCTGAATTAACTGGGATGTGGTAATTAATTACATTGGAATTTCAAAATATATTTTAATGCAGTTCCCGGAAATTCAATTATGATTATGGAACTTTTTAATTATTGCGTGGTCTGGCCACAGAGTGTTAATATTTCGAAAGTTTTTTAAAAGCTTTTATTTAACGTGACTTGTATGTACTGTTAAAGAATGTTCAGAAGTGAGTATTAATGAATCCTCAATCTATAATTCAACTTGTCCTTTCTTATTCGCAATTAATACAATAATACAAAACACGCGTCATATCATACAAGATGGCTCCTTGTTATTCTGTATCCATCGGCTGCACTCGTAATGCGCGCGGAAGTAGCTATCTCTTGTTATTACCCCTTACAGTACATATGTTTGTGTGTAAAGGTGGAATCTTGCAAGTTTAATTTGACCTACATGGTGTCCGATTGAGCTGAAATTTGAAATACTGTTTCAGTCCCGATAACGATGCATTTTTATAATGAGCATGACCTGATGATGGCAGGATTGGCTCCAGACGAGCTAACTCGTCAACAGTGGGGACATCAAATTTTGTTAATACTTTTTCAACTTGACTTGTTTGTTGGTAGCATTGTAATGCATTTCTCTGAAATTTAATTAAAACAGTACGAAATTAATAATAATAAGCTGTGATAGCCCAGCGACTGTGCGACTCTTTCTAGGGGAACACGAGTTCAAACCCGGGCAGGCACCAATGAGTTTTCTATCAAAACTCATGTGTCTAATTGGTAATTGCAATTTATCACACGCCTTTCGGTGAAGGAAACATCGTGAGGAAACCTGCATATCTCCAGAGAATTCTGGAGATATGTGTAACCTACCAATCCGCGTTGGTGCAGCGTGGTAGGTCTTAGCTCCCCCACCCTTCTCTCCAGAAACGGAGAGAGGAGGCCTATTCCCAGCACTGGGATTGTAACAGGCTGCTCCTTTTCTACTTTACAGTACGAAAATTTAATAATTGTGTTATTGATATATTATATTGTGCTATTGATATTTAATATAATTCATCATCCTCCTGCCCTTATCCCACTCTAATTGGGGTTGGCAGAAACATGGTACAAACATGTTGTCACATGTTGGTGGGTCAATTACCTTAGTCACCTTTTACGTCACCTCGTTAAGAAATGAGGGTCTATTCTACTCAGCCGGATACCACACGGCATAATATTTTAACATAATTATTGTGTAAATTACACTATTAATATATTCATTTCAATTTTGTGTAGATATAGCATTCATATGAAAAAAAAACATTAATGTAAAATAATTAACAAGTAATTGGATCTAGAATGAATGAAACCATTAGTTTTTACGTCGCAACGTACAGACAAAACGTGTTCTTTTTATTATACATTCAGAATTCAACCCGCCTTCTACAAAGGGAGCACGCGGACGCAAGTTCAAGATTATCCATGTAAGGGCTTGCGTACACTGTGCGTTTCGGTTTTTATATTTTATTTTTCCTATTTTACATTTTATATAGGTACGTAAATTAACGTAAATTACGTACATCTCACCTTAATACTTAAAGCATTATTGTTAAAAAGACTCCTTATTTCACATACAGGACTGGGATTCAAACCATATTTATCATATCTTAAGTTTATCCTATATAAAACTTCAATACAGTACGAAAGATATAATAAACGAGTATATGACATTCAAAATATTCTTTATTCAAGTAAACTTGTAAACAAGTGCTTTTGAATCGTCAACAGCTACTGCTGGTTCGGAAATCTGTTCCTGCCGAGAAGAACCAGCAAGAAACTCGGCGGTTGCTCTTTTCAAACAATAATTCTTATCACCAGTTACATATAGTTATTAATGTCTTGTACAGGGTTGAAGAGAAGCTATATCCACGCATTCTTATCGTCCAAGTAATCTTCAATAGTATAAGAGACTTTCTGAATTAACCTTTTTTTAATAGTAATTTTAAACTGCTGTAATGGCATAGTTAAAGTAGATTGTAGAATTTTGTTATGGAATCTTATACCCAAACCCACAAACGAATTACAAATTTTTGCAGGTCATAAAGCAGGGACCGCAAGCTTATGTCGGTTCCTAGTTTGTCTATTATATACATCGCCAATCCTTTTATAATTATTTATATTCATATGTACAAAAATTAAATTACTAAAAATATACTGTGAAGCCAATGTAAGAATACCGGTTTCCTTGAACTTCTCTCGCAGGGAATCACGCGAATTTAAATTGTAAATGCCACGTATGGCATTTACAATTTACTCTTTCTTGTAATAATAAGTGAAGTATGCGTTGATAGCTGAACGGGAACACCGCAAGACTGACAAGGGGGTACCTGAGTTAGAACGTCGGTTAGGCATGATTGAGTATACTAATAAATGTATGTATGTGTCCACTTTTCGATCTTCAGGAGGTCTGAATATCTCTCTGGATTTCACGAATATATGTAACTTACCGATTCGCACTGATCGGTTTATATGATTGTTGACAATAAAGCAATTTCAATTACAAGCCTTTTCGTTTGCGTAAAATTACCTATCGGAATTCCCTCATTTATGTAGTGATATTACCGATTTATCATAAAAAGTGAATTTACTTATTCATTATTTATGCTATATGAATTTATTTATTAACTGTATAGCCAATTATATAAGCTTAAATTATGCCAAATTTCATCAATATTTTCCAGATAATTTCCCGTAAAAGCGTAACAAACAGAAAGACAGACAAGACGCACTTTCGCGTTTACAATATTAGTATAGATTAATAGTATTATTAGTTATGATAAATGCATCACATTTGATTTTTCCTTATAAACGACACGTACGTAAGATGCCTAAAATCAAAATGGTGTTCGAAAACATCCCGAAGCTCGTTTATTTATCTATTAATGGAACGAACCGAGTGTTCGGAGCAACATGTTGTGTTTATATCGACTATTTCTGTACCAGACCGTGTGTCCAACCACGTGGGGTTTAAATACAACCCAACCAAGACATCGCACAGTATAAACACCTTTATGATCACATCCGGTAGTACGATATTCCTGTAAACATCGCGTTTTTTTTTTGGAGACGTGGGATGCTGTAGGAGTAATATGGCTTTGATTTTTTGCGTCGCAAGTTCACCTTTTTTTATCGCTGTTTACTCCCGTATTTTTGGACGGGTACCGTATGCGACAGACGTACTTTTGTTTTCCTATGTTTTATTTGTTATTTTGCATATGCTCACTGACTATGTGCCCCATTGGCAGGTTATACACGATGTTTTTAATATTTATTTATTTTATTCATTCCATAGGTCCGCCGAATATACAGTGATTGACAAATTATTTATAAATACACATTTTAACAGTCTATTGCTAACATAGGTGGACACAACATGCTTAAAAAAATACAGTGCATTTTGATTATTAAAATAATGTCAACGTATTAAAACATCAAAATGTCAAAGTAGCAAATAATAATAGCAAATAACAATAATAATTAGACTAATAATAATGGCAACCGTCAAACAACATGACACGTCAATTTTAAATTTTACCAAATATTTTTTGATTTTATTTAATTATGGGACGTTTAAAACAATGTTTTACCCAAATAAACCTATTAAAAGGATATGGTAATGATATGACGCTGATGGAATGAGGAATTTACGAGATGCCAGAGCACAAACAGCACGCTTTCCAACTGGTAACAATTCGTCTGACTCTGTGTCGCAGCCGTCGGGTGACGAGTACAAGACCGCACCGTCGACTACGGAATCGGAGTCCAGCGAGCCAACTCGCCGGCCAGACGATCTAAACGCCGGCGAGCTGTACACCCGCCACAGGAGGGCTTGGGGCCGAAGAAACTTCATGCTTCTGCAGAGGCTCCCGCTACCGGTGGTGCAGTGCGTCGCATGAGATGGTCTCAAAAAATGAATGAGAGTGTCATGCGAGCGTACTATGGGGCAACAGATGGAGGAATTAACCTCACTGCGTATCGTTCAACCATGCTGTCTTTGTTTCAGGCGCTTGAACCAACTGTGACTGTGACCGCGCAACGATTATCGGATCAAGTTCGGGCAATTCAGCGACGTCATCTGCTGGATGAATCCGTGCTTGAGCGACTGCGCTTAGATTTACGACAAGTTGACGCTGTTAGTAGTTCACGTAATGTCCCCCAACCATGTGTGAATGCAACCGCTTGGACTGTCAACGATGAGCTGTCTGATGGTTTCGATTTGTCTGTAAGTAACCAGAATAATGAGCAAATGAGGAGAACTTTGGAGGATACGATTCGGGAATTTAGATCAATGTCGTTTAATTTGAGACCAAAATTACCTCGTTTGCCCATGCATAGACGTAATATAGCGCTAGTAATGACTCTAGATCAATTGTTAAAAACATATTTAAATAGTTCAGAAGATCTTTGTGACACACATTCAATTCTATACTGTGGAGCCGTGGCGGTGTGTCGACTAGCACATTTAAAATTTCGAAACGCGACTATAATAACAAAAAATGTTGTCCCGGTTTGGCAGTCTAGAATTGAGAAACGTATTGCATTGATTAGAGTCCTTATTGGCAAGCTTATCTGCTTTAAGGAGGGCAATAATCGCCCAAGAGTAATGCGATTTGTTCACCAGGCATTCGCTGGAACAAATATTAGAACGAGTGAATATTTAGCCTCGGTTACAGAACGTATTGACTTCTTAAAGCAGAAAGTCTATGCATTGGCAAAGCGTATTAGGCGTTATAAACAACGAATGGATCGATTTCACCAGAATCGTATTTTTCAAAGTGACCAACGGATGGTGTACAGAAACTGGGAAAAATCCGGGACGTGTATGGAAAATGTTAATCTGGCTGAGCCAACAAATATTCGTAACTTTTGGCATAGCATATGGTCAGATACCATTATTCATACCGAGGGTGATTGGATGAGTATTGTTAAAATGAAATGTAGCTCTATTGAGCCGATGGAGCCAGTGGTCATCAGTCCGAATGACATTAGTTCTGCAATTCGTTCAGCGGCTAACTGGAAATGCCCTGGGCCGGACGGATTGCATAACTTCTGGCTAAAATGGTTCCGTAGTTCACATTCCATTTTAGCAGTACAATTTCAAAATGCCCTCGAGACCGGATTGTTGCCGACATTTTTAACAACTGGCGTTACGTTTCTGTTACATAAGTCCGGATGCACTACGGACCCGAAAAATTTTCGCCCCATAACTTGCTTACCCACCATCTATAAGCTACTTACATCTATTCTAGCTTCAAAAATTACACAGCATATTAATGCTAATGATATTTTGGACCCAGCTCAGAATGGATGTAAGGCAGGTGCCCGTGGTGCAAAGGAACTTCTCCTCATTGACACGACCATTTGCCAACAGGCACGGCGAAATAAGAAAAATCTAGCAGCCGCTTGGATTGATTATAAGAAAGCCTATGACTCGGTACCACATACATGGCTTATGAAGGTCATGGAGTTGTATAAAATAAATACAATTCTTTGTAATTTTCTGTACTCATGTATGTCGCAGTGGGTCACAGTCTTGCATCAACCAGGGTTGTTGGATTTTTCTGGTTTATCCGAGCCGATAAGGATAAAGCGTGGAATTTTTCAGGGTGACAGTTTGAGTCCCTTATGGTTCTGCCTAGCCATGAATCCCCTCAGTTCTTTATTGAGGGATTCAGGGGTAGGTTTTCGACTTCATAGAGGGGGTAAGCCCATATCTCACTTGTTTTATATGGATGACTTAAAATTATATGCACCAAACCGTCCAGATCTTGTGAAGTTACTGAAAGTGACCCAGACTTTCAGTAATGACATTAAGATGGAGTTTGGTGTAGACAAATGCGCTGTTGTCCATATAGAACGAGGTCTAGTGGTGAGTTCTGAGCACCTT
The DNA here is from genome assembly GCA_947086505.1 of Morpho deidamia. NCBI lineage: Eukaryota > Metazoa > Arthropoda > Insecta > Lepidoptera > Nymphalidae > Morpho > Morpho deidamia. The sequence goes on from CAMTZC010000009.1 coordinate 11,502,682, forward strand.
CAAGTGTCAGATACTCTATTTCTTAGATCTCTCTGTGAAGGTGAAACCTATAAATACCTTGGTATGTTAGAAGCGTTAAATTTGGATGAAAAGGCAATGAAACAATCAGTGAAGGAACGTTTCTTTGGCCGCCTAAAAAAAGTCCTCAGCAGTCTTTTATCAGGTGGCAATAAGGTGCGAGCCTTCAATGGTTGGGTCATGCCTTTGCTTATTTACACTTTTGGAATACTAAGATGGACTCAGACTGAATTAGATACCCTGGATCGAAAGGTCCGAAAACTGTTGACAGAATATCGCATGCATCATCCACGTTCGTCTGTAATGAGATTATACATTCCACGCAAGTGTGGTGGTCGTGGGTTTTTAAATGCCAAAGACCTCCACAACCGTGAAGTGTGCAATCTCAGAGAGTATTTTCTCAAGGCAAACGGTGAAATGCATAGGGATATTGTGGCAGCAGACAAGGGTCTGACGCCTCTTTCCTTAGGCAAAAAGAACTGGCGAAGGCCTGTATTATGTTCTGCTTCGGATCGAATGGCTATATGGAATAGTAAGGAGTTGCATGGCAGATTCTACAAGGCCCTAACAGGTCCAGATGTAGATTCAATATCCTCAACATCCTGGCTGCAATTCGGTGATCTTTTCGGGGAAACTGAAGGTTTTGTCTGTGCAATTATGGACGAAGTTATCAAGACGAATAACTATCGGAAGCATATTATGAGAGATGGCACGCTTGATATTTGTAGAGCGTGCCACCGCCCTGGTGAGTCCCTCAGACATATTGTTTCCGGTTGTTCTTCTCTTGCTAATGGTGAGTATTTGCACAGACACAATCAAGTAGCCAGAATTGTGCATCAGCAACTTGCTCTTCAATATAGCTTAGTAAATTCGGAAGTACCTTATTACAAATACAGTCCAGCGCCAGTTCTTGAAAATGATCGTGCTTTGCTCTACTGGGACCGATCTATCATAACTGACAGGTATATTGCCGCCAATAAACCTGATATAGTTTTGGTAGAGCGGTCAGCGCGTCGGGCAATTATTGTTGATATCACTGTTCCACATGACGATAATCTCATAAAGGCTGAAAAAGAAAAATTAACCAAATACCTGGATCTAGCTCATGAGATTACCGCAATGTGGAATATTGACTCAACAATAATTGTTCCTATTGTTGTATCGGTCAACGGTTTACTAGCGAAGAGTCTCGACCAACACCTCAAGAGGCTCTCGCTTAGTTGTTGGATTAAGGGCAAGATACAAAAGGCAGTGTTGCTTGAGACGGCACGCATTGTGAGGAGGTTCCTCACTCTGTAGCCCTAACCACCGGGAGCTTGGGTCCTATCTCCGCTCTCCGTGGACGGCAATTTTTTTATATTTTTAAATGTTTTTTTTTTTTTTTTCTGTGTGTTTTAGAAAATATTTAAAAATGTAATTTAATTTGTAAATAAATAAATGAATGTATAATAATAATAATAGACCAGACATTACTCTACATGACAAATATAATAAATTAATTTACCTCATAGACATTGCAATTCCTAACACACACAATCTTATCACTACATACACTGATAAAATCACCAAATACACCGATCTAGCAATAGAGCTTAAAACTCAATGGAAGGTAGAAGCAGTTCGGATTATCCCAATAACACTATCCACCACAGGCGTCATACCTCATACTCTCTTCACTAGTCTTGAAACACTTAACATACCTAGGAACACTTACATAAAACTACAAAAAGCAGTCATTTTAAACACCTGCCGTATTGTTCGGAAATTTCTTTCATTAAATTAGAAAAAAAAAACCTAGATTTTTGCTTGGCCAAAAGCCCGTAAAAATTCTTAAAACCACCCTCGTTCAACGAGAGAATAAAAAGACATGAATGAATAATAATAATATTGACTCAACAATAATTGTTCCGATTGTTGTGTCGGTTAATGGTCTTATCGCGAAGAGCCTCGACCAACATCTCAAGAGGCTCTCGCTTCATTGCTAGATCAAGCGCAGGATACAGAAGGCAGTGTTGCTCGAGACGGCTCGGATAGTGAGGAGGTTCCTCACTGTGGAACCCTAACCACCGAAAGCTTTGGGTCCTCTCTCCGCTCTCCGTGGATGGAACTTTTTTATATTTTTAAATGTTTTTTTTTTTTAGAAAATATTTAAAAATGTAATTCAATTTGTATATAAATAAATGAGTGATATAATGATAAAAATAATAATAATAAGTTTTTTAAAATTTTACTTGAAAGGTAGGTCTGGTCCAAAACAACTATATCTACTAATAGCCACTTAGAGAGTGTTTGGGTTTATATTTATCAGTAAGCTATGATAGCCTAGCGTCGAGACCGTGTGACTCTCTTGAGACAACATAGGTTCAAACCCCACCAGGCACCAATGAGTTTTTCTATTAAAACTTATGTGTCTAATTGATAATTGAAATTTATCACACGCTTTTCGGTGAAGGAAAACATCGTGAGGAAACCTGCATATCTCCAGAGAATTATCTAGGGATACGTGTAACCTATCAATCCGCATTGGAGCAGCGTGGTAGGTCTTAGCTCCAATCCTTCTTAGAGTATTTAAAGCGACCTATTGAGTCATGTGGAATATCTATTACACCAGACATCTTTGTAAGATTATAGTTTTGTGGTAAAAGTTGCAATATGTTAATTATACTTTTTTTTATTTCAGGTAAGATTCGTATAGACATGCCTGATGACTGACCTCAGAGTTCACGAGGTAAGTATTTTAATGCAAAGCGATTGGGATTGTGTATCCAATTTTTAAGTTGATGAAAATTGTTAATAAATTAGCATTTCGAAATTAGATACAAATATTCGTTTCGATTTAGATAAATAACCCCAGTTAAAATATATCATATTTTGTTTCGACGATAGAGGTATGAACATGTGTTTGAATACATAGAAGGCAATTCTAAAGCCTAGGTTTAGTTTTCAAGATGGCCGAATGGCCTTTTGTGGCTTGTCCTAACACGTTTCATACAAATACACATTTGAAAGAAAGAAATAGTTTTGATTTGACAAACATACTAATAAAAAGAAATACAAAGAAAAAGATAACAAATAACACGATGGTCAAATAAATACAGGTCCGCCCAAAGCACATATGAATTCGTGATTTGAATTCATAAAAACGAATGAATAATTCTAGATGTTCGATTATCTAGACCCGGAAGGAGTGCTGCTTTTTTTAAAGCCTATTTCAAATTTTAGATTGCAACACCAGTTTTATTATCTACGATAGACATCGTAGTATGTTTCGTTCTCACTTTCCTAAAGTTGTCTATTAAACTGAATTAGTATAATCGGGGGCAAGATGCTGAAAGTTTGCTGTTTCGGCAGTGCGCCAACTTCCAAAGAATCCCTCCCATACAGACAACATTTTATACAATATACAACAGGATTTTATCCAATTATACTAGTAAGAAGTTTTTTGGGTTCATCTTGAAAGCTATGCCATTGTTGGCATTGGATTACGGAAGGTCAAACTAACTTAACTGGTAGACTTTTCATATTTCACGTGCAGCTATAAATAAATATATAACAATTTATAGAATTAGGCGTTACTTTGCGGAGATCCATAATACAAAAGTAATAATAAAATTATTTTGCTATAATCCGCGATAAAGTAAATAGAAAATATATATGCTAAATGTACAATGGACTATACGTTTCAATACCTGATACACGCAGGGTTCTCAAAAACATATGCACTACAAACCTCTACCACTGCAACCACTATAAACAAGCACTACACACATTCACTATCACAAACTTAACAATCGTTTCGCCCCGCAATCGAAGCATTATCAGGAGATAGACCCCATAACAAAATCGCAAAACGACGCTTCACTTAAGTAAAAAATACTTATATACTATTTGGTTCAACCCCCACCATTTATTTTCCTCCGAACATGGGTAATAAGCTTGAACGAGAGACATTTATCTGATCGTTAATGTGGATGCCATTGTTATGTTTAATGATCTCAAGTTGCTCTGAAATTTTAGTAAGATTTATAATTAAAATTTAGCACTTAAAAATAAGTTATATGCAAACAATTTAATTTATACGATCGCAATTACTCCGGCGTCGCGACGCTTAAAAGTAAAAAAAATGTCATCCAAGAGCCTCGGCGTTAGTTCGTTATAAATTAACTGTAAAGCGGGACAGCTCAAATATTTACCCAATCCGGGGGAACAGATGGTGTAAGTCAAATTTTGATGAAAAAATTCCAACTTTCGCTGTTTATTTTAGTCCCTAGTTGGATAATGAACGCTCTTATTCTCGTCTTGCAGATGGAGACTTTATCTTAAAAAATTGGACGTAAAGCAGTAAAGCGATACTAAATTTATTATCCACTATCTTATACTTATATAGTCTCAGTTAAAGAAACACGAGACCTGAATAATCGAGTATTTATGAGAACTTATAGTAGCACTGTTACGTGTAACTACTAATATTATTATTACGAACATACGAAAAGAGAACGTAATGCATATATTATAGAATTCAAATTGGACGGCGGCAGTTTACGTTTAGGGTGTCAAATTTGCTAATTCTCTGGACCATTCAGGTGTTTACGAAAGGTTGTTTACGACCAAAGTATTCTTTATTCAAGTAAAGAATCTTTTCGTCAACATCTACTGCTGGTTCGGAAAGCTGTTGCTACCGAGAAGAACCAGCAAGAAACTCGGCGGTTGCTCTTTACATTGAATAATCCTTATTACTAGTTACATATAGTTATTAATGTCTTGTACGGGGTTGAAGAGTAGTTATATCCACGAATTCTTATCGTGTAAGTAATCGTCAATAGTATAGTAGGCTTTCTATATTTTCCTTTTTTTAATAGTGTTTTTCTATAAACAATTTATCGGTTTTTGAGCCTGAGCGTTTATTTGTATTTAAGTATATATTTAAAATTAAATATGTATATATTTACCAGTTGTCTGTCACCCATAACACAAGTATTAAGTTACTTACTTTGGGGACGACCGTGTGTGTAAGTGTCCCATTTATTTATTTATATATGCAAGCATTCCCTTTAATATTTAGACACTTTTTTTCCGTTTTGCACTGCGGTTGATAAGAAACACTATTTATGACTGAGGTTCCGTAATTCCGTGAGAAGCTTTTTCAGGTATATTGATTTTCACTTACCCGAAACTACTTGTGTCAATCAACTTCCGCTTTTGGAAGCGTCCTCTACCTTGATAAGTGTAGGTAGGTTAGATTAATAAGAAACATTGTCAACAAATGTCTGACGAACGGTGAATTCTTTGCCTGCAAGATTAATGCAAACTTGTCTTAATATTTGTTCTGCCGGGATAAATTTACAAGTTCTGATGGTGCAAAAACAGTATTTCCCTCACCAATCTTTCGATGTTTCTGATCTATTGTATCTATGAGTTTCGTATAAATACCTTACATAATGGATGTGAACTATTCATCATACGCTTTCGTCAAAGAAAACGAGGAAACTAGAATTTTCTGGTATATTCCTTGTTACGTAACAAGAGAAATTCTGGTTTCCTCACTTAGTCACCCGTAGCACAAGTAATAAGTTGCTTGCCTTGGGGACGGACTAACGCGTGTGTAATTGTTATATATATTGTTACGTACAGGGTTATTTGGATAATACCTAGTGACTCGTTAAAAACACTTTATTAAACTTTTCACTACAAACGTAATACTTACAGTCTCTATGCAGTTCGTTGTCCAATAAGAAAGCTGAGATCACTATTATCTTAGTTTTATTTTCGTAATTCGCTCTCGATCGCTATTCGCAAACTGAACGTCGAGACGCACGACACCTTCGCTTATATATCAAACGAACCGATGACGACAATATTCGCGAACGTTCGCAAGTCCTAGGGGGGATAGCGAACACGATTCGTAAACAACATGAATTTTTCAGAGAATCAGAACAACCTGAATTTTCGCATGTTCGTCACAAAATTTATTAAGTTTAAATGATTTATAGTAGCAGGCGTTCCCTTGCGGAACTCCATAGTACAAAAGTTACAATAGAATTATTTTGACTGTAATCCGCGCGCCTTAATAGAATGTATGTTGTAATAAAACGACGCTTGTTTGTTTGTGACTGACTTTATTATTTGCTTACCTACATACTAACAACAAAATACAATACATCTTTCCCCTCACAAAAAGAAATAAAAGTAAACATAAAGAATTGGTCAATCTATGTCTGCTAAGTGTACATTGGTGGTGGCATTTTGGGATAAGTGTGGTGACTTGTCCTACATGAATGAGGTATGTGAATATTGCCTGCTTCATACAATTAGCATTAGATAGATTCTCTTACCGGGTGCCGATAATAATTCTATTGTCACTTCTGTTTATTAATTTTATTAATAATAATGCTATTTTAGCGACGCTAATATTATTGACTTATTCAGTCAAAACAACGCAAACATCTCATATTACCTAGCTACCATTATTCCAGTCTCTATTCTTTATACATACTATCAATCAGAAGAAATAATAGAAAACCATCAGGAAACATCGTAACTTGACCCCATTCCATTCATATAAGGAAACACAAACAATAGGTAGGTTATCTTGTCTGCAATACGTTTCGTGTGACCTTAAATAGTGATAAGGTGAAATAATACGAACTTTCGTCGGTTTATGGCTAGTCCCGAGTATATGCGGACAGATAAACCCGTATCGCTTCCGAGGGTCGGCAATTCAACGCGACGCGTGCCTGAAATATTGCGTATTGCATACTATTGACCCTCGAAACGACTCCGTTTTTTCTTACGGCACTAGAAATACTATGTTAGTAACCGAGCGGAGTTTATTATCGTAAGGGTTCCTGCAAAAGTACATTTATCGTTTAGTTATTAACTTTAATATCTTAATATCTTAACTATCCTATAGTTAAGATATTAAGGAGGATTTATCACATATTTACATTCCAAATAGTGTTGTATAATGTGATCTAAATAAAACATTTACGTCAAACGAATAAAATTTTCCTACTAAACTTTTTGCGCGCATCGACAACCTTAATCGTAGAATTTGTTATTTTTAAACTTAAACTATCGTGAGTGGTATTCATGATTTATGTTTAGAGACCGGCTATACTCACGCCTTATCGGATGACTAGTGTCAAGGCTATACGGGGCTCTTGTTCACGCGCTCTTTATGCGACGTTATCGCGGCGGGAACTCCGTGTAGCAGCCCGCTAAGACGTGAGTATACCCATTCTCTAAACATTAAGTATAAATAAGTCAAGTTCAAATTTAAATAAGTCGTTGTGATTTATAATTATTATTGTGTTATTTATTCAAATAACTAATGGACTTTGTGGCCACAAGGTGTTTTAATGGCCTCGCACTAAGAAACTCGGAACTAATCGCAGAAATAAGATCGTAGAAAACCGCTGAAGACATTAGAAGTTCATTGCTAAAATACATTATGAAATATTATTATTCTTTACCACAACTTAACGCTTTGTAAAATATTAATAAATTTACATATACTTAAAATAACTAAAAAAAAAATTTTTTACTAATGTCGTCTGACCTGGAAAAGTCTAAAGTGTGTACCGGGCCTTATGCAGCAACAGTGTTATACAGCGTATCCACCTCATAAGAGGTCACTCCGAAGTGTGAAGTGTCATTGAACCCCGGAACTTGAAAATTGGCCGCCGTCCGCCTTTGAAGATATTATCACAGTTATCATAAATTTGAAGTGATAAGGAACTACTTTGTGCAGTTTTATCGATTGATTAGCATACATTAACAGCGCATGTGTGAAACGTAATAAGTTTAATAATTGCACAAGAGAATGCCCGTCATTCAATTAACATGATACTTTTTGGTTATTTGAAATGGTGATCCGATCAAGATACATTTGATCCGGTAGTCTGTAGTAGATCAGAATTTTCAGTATATAAAAGTATACAAAAAAAAGGTTAATATTAAAAAACAACGTGTGAATATTTTTAATAATCTGTGATACATTTTTTGGAATTTATCCCATATGGTATCCGGCGGAGTATTTTCTTACCGAGGTGTCGTAAAAGGCGACTAAGGTAAGCTGACCCGCCTTTTGGTATCCGGCTGAGTAGAATAGACCACCCTCATTTCTGCCCGAGATTTCGTAAAAGTCGATTAAGGTAAGTAGACCCACCGGGTGGTATCCGGTTGAATAAATAGACCACCCTTTTTCTTACCAAGGCAGGCGGCGGCGGTTAATTGACGACCGGTCGCCTGCCTGACGTCAATTTACCTTAATTGCCGTTTAACAAGACCTCAGTAAGAAATGAGGGTGATCTATTCTACTCAGTCGGATACCACACTGGGGGTCAACTTACCTAAGTCGCCTTATACGACACTTCTGTAAGAAACAAGGGTGAACTATTCTACTCAGCCGGATATTTAGATCTAAAATAAACGCACTTGTATTGGACATGATGCTATGATTTCTGTTCAAAGACGAACAAATTGAATTATAAACAAGTGTTTATATAAAGAAATTATCTCTCAGTTGGTGTATGTTTAAATATTTGATATCGGACGTTGTGAGTCGTAGCATTGCGACCTAAAGCCGCAAAGCAGTAAGCTCAAGGAAACATGATAAAAAGACCAGGTTTATGTGAATGGCCTCATTAATAATTCATCCGTGATCCCTCAAGTCGGACCAGAGGTGTATTTTACGTCTGTGTTTTGTACGTGTCGCAGACAATTTGAATGAAGTTTTTATGCTACTGTTAAAGTTCAAATCCCATTCAGTTCTATATCCATACTAGTTTATCCTTAATAAAAAAACTAGCTTTTACCCGCGACTTCGTTCGCGTGAACTGTATACCTGGAATAAACAGTAGCTTCTGTCCGGCCCTTCTAATATCTCCGTCACAAAAATCTGATCGATCCGGGGTATATATATTTTAGTAAATAGCGCGTATTTCTTACATTTATTATACATTGTAATAGCTAAGTCAGCTGAAATGAAACCTCTTTTAAATTACAGATTTGACTTCGCCTTAAAGCACTCGATTCCAGGATGTTGCTATGTTAATAAACTTTGACACTATGTTAAAAATAGCTTATTGTGTTTATTATAGGTGGCGTTTCTTAATGTCATCCTATTCCTGTTGAATTAACAGGATATCTATAATCTATGTGTTACCCCGGTGTATAAGGAATAATAAGTTACCATCGGATATTGCACGTGTAAGCTCGTTCAACAGTTTTAAAAAACTTCTCGCAAAACACATTTTAGAAAATTGCGCTAAATAAAGTCAATTGAGTGGCCCGTTGGCGCTGTGGGTAGTGACCCTGCCTTCAGCTCCGCGGGTCGCGGGTTCGATTCCCGCCGGGGGCCAACATTTTTTCTATAAACAAACGTCCTCAATTTAGTCGCAATAAGAGTTCATGGTAGGCCGGCAGGTCTGGAAAAAGCAGTAAGAGCATTTTTCGAGGTTAGTCCTGACTCATTCTAACTGTACTTCTCTTCTTCTTCTTCTTCTTTGTCAACTGATGGTCATTCACTGCTGGACATAAGTCTCTTCATGGGATCTGAACAAGAAAGGATCTTGTGCAGCTTGAAACCAGCGGCTCCCCGCGACCTTTTTTTTTACACCTTCATGGTTTAACTATACAGACATCACGAATTGTTAAATAGTTAGAAATACTATTTAAACTAACGCTTGCCGTAACTTAAACGCCGTGTGGTATCCGGCAGAATAGAATAGACCACCCTCATTTCTTACCGAAGTGTCGTAAAAGGCGACTAAGGTAGTTGACGTCAGGCAAGCGGCCGGTCGTAAAATACGTAGCCAAATCATGTATGTGACAAAATGTTTGTAACATGTTGTGCCGACCCCACTTAGAGAGGGATAAGGGCAGGAGAATGCTTGCCGTAACATACATACCTAATTACCCACACCACTTGTCAAAGAAATTTACCACATCAAGTGTACTTGACCCTTTATTCTAATACCTTTAATCTCGGGCCTACTCTATCGCAGAGCCATCTGTTGAATTCTTTGTTCAAACCTTTGAATTCATATATTGTAATAACAACCTTATGCTTATGACTTAGGGTTGGATTTAGAATGACATGGGTCTAATGAATGAATTGTCTCGTGGAGGGTGCCCGTATCGTCATGTCTTCACAGGCACTCGCCCGTATGAGTGGCATATTTAGGTAGATGACGTGCGATTTTAAGCTTTGTCCCTCGCGTGAGTGTTCATTGTATAAGAAATACACGTACCTTATCTGTAAAAGTTGTTTCTCTAATATCTAATACCTTTAAATGGCCAATTCTTGTATGAATTTCGAAAACGCATCGAAAGATTTTCATTAAATTTACTATGACTAGAATTTTGGGGGTGATAAATCGATAGGTTTCATTTTTAGAATACGTCGTTTTATCTCTTGTTTTCAGGCAATAGAAAACCGCTACAATATCATTAGAATATAAAGCTAAATTTCGCTACCTACAAGATTATATTAGGTCAGTTGAGAAATCGGGCGGCCCCGGAAACAAGTCTACCTCAGTTCCCCAGAACCCAGCCCTAACGGCTTTTATAACGTCACCACGTGGGACAGGCATGTGTAGAAGAATCGCCGACGTTCAGTGGATTCAGCGCGAAAGCGTTAAATCAAATCAAATTAATCTTTATTCAAGTTAGCTTCTTAGAAGCACTTTTGAATCGTCAAGGATCAATTAAGTTTAATGAAGCTACAACTGGTTCGGAATGTTGCCCTTACCGAAAAAAAACCAGCAAGAAACTCGGCGGTCAATCTTTTAAACGATTTTAAATTTACGTTATTTAAAGGCAGCCTTGTTGAAGCTGAAACGATTTTTGAATCCAGGCATTTTTATCATTCAAATAATCTTCAATCGTGTAATATGCTTTACGTACAAGCATATTCCTTACTCTTAATTTAAACGTTTCCTACTAAACCTAATTCAAAAAAGGCTTACTTCAGTTAGATACAGTGCAATCCTTTTTTCAATGCCATCACGTTATAAACGATTAAAACAACTGGTGTTTTTTTGTTTTTCAAAGTTATAGGCCTCATCGCGAGTTTTGTAGGCCTTTCGCTACGCTTTATTGTCTCAAAACAACTTTTTTGAATTAGGTCACTTCAATACTATTCGTGTGACACACGTACAGAGTTTCGCATTTATAGTATTAGTATGGATGTACGGTTAAAGTATATTTGAGCAATGTTCAGTACTATTAAATTATTTAACTTTATCTAAGCTTTACCCTGTGCCCGAAGATATAACTTTACTGAAACTATCAGGGCATTTTCAACTTTATTAGCTTTGTATAAAGCTCAAAGTTGGAGATAATTGTCGGTATCAAAGCTTAACTTTCGCTTAAACTAACGAGACATCTTTGTTCCGTTGATATTCATAGATGGATGATCACGGTAGCCAATTTGGGGGAGTCGACTGTGCGCTTTGGGCTGTAGCGGGTATCGAGAATTACAAAGATTTGGTAGAAGGGCGCGCTCGCACAGTGTAATATAATGGTAGAGGTTGTCCTCTATATATTGATAGATAGATAGGTATTCTTACATTAGCTTCACAGTATATTTTTAGTAATTTAATTTTTGTACATAAGAATATACATAATTATAAAATGATTGGCGATGTATATAATAATAGACAAAGTAAGAACCGATATAAGCTTGCGGTTCCTGCTTTGCGCCTTGCAAAAAGTACGGAAGTCGTTTGTGGGTTTGGGTATAAGATTCCGTAATAAAATTCCACCATCTACTTTAACTTTACCATTACAGCAGTTTAAAAATCCTATTAAAAAAGGGTTACTTAGACGATAAGAATGCTTGAATATAGCTACTCTTCTACCCTGTACAAGACCTTAATAACTATATGTAACTAGTAATAAGAATTATTCTTTCAATAGAGCGACCGCTGAGTTTCTTGCTGGTTCTTCTCAGTAGGAACAGCTTTCCGAACCAGCAATAGATGTTGATGATTCAAAAGCACTTGTTTCCAAGTTTACTCGAATAAATAATATTTTGAATATAGGTGCGGCTTCGCCCGCGTAAAAATCATATTTTTGGCTTGTAATAGTCGCTCGAGTCACGGCAGAGGCATATACCTATTTTTCCCTGTACACTACAATAGATACCGATTTGTTTCTACCCCCAATTCTAAAAAAAAAGTTCGCACGAGTAAATAATTTGTGGGTTTTGATACACACTTAGTATAACTTTTATTTGAACCTTTAGTGCTCATATTTTTCTTTAACTCTCGTAACTATGACCGATTTGGCTTAATAGTAATTTCCTGATAGTCCTTTTTTTCAAAAGAACAGAAAATAATTTATATCAAAAAATAATAACCGCAACTTACTAAGACCTTATTAATGAAAAAATATTTAGCTATAATTCGCGATAAATGAAAATATGTGTAATGCTAAATTTCAAGTACACTATCCATCCTTATACCTGGTACATGTGGAATTCGTAAAACTTATTCACTACCCACCACCACAATACAAAAATACACAAGCACTGCACACATTTACTACCACAACCTGAACAGTCGACTGGTCCTGCATGTCTAAGGTATGTGAACGTAGTCCGCATCCTACACTTAGCATTACATAGATTCTCTTAACAAACGCGGGTTATAGCAAAATAATTCTATCGTAACTTCTATACTATGGAATTCCGCAAAGTAACGTCTGCTTCTATTAATTATTCTTTGTTACGTATTAAATAATATAATAATAATTAAATAATTAATTGACTGGCCGGTTGGCGCAGTGGGTAGTAACCCTACCTTTAGCTCCGCGGGTCGTGGGTTCGATTCCCACCGAGGGCCAACATTTTCTATCAACAATTTGTTGGTTCTTCGAGCCTGGGTGTGTATTTGTATTTAAGTATGTATTTAAAATTCTATATGTTGTATATTTACCAGTTGTCCGTCACCCATAACACAAGTAATAAGTTACTTACTTTGGGGATGGAAGACCGTGTGTGTAAGTGTCCCATATATTTATTTATTTATTTATTTATTTATTTATTAAATAAAGTTATTATTTATTAAATGCGGTCTCTGTACCTTTACTTATTCTGTGTTACTATACAACTTTTAAGGGGCTCGAAATAAGGGAGAAAGGAAATTGGAAATGTACTATACAAGGGGAATGTATGATAAGAATTGAATATTTAATGTTGGGAAATAAGTCCTGATAGATAACTTGATTCGGGCGTAAAGGAAGCACCGACGTATATTGTCTCGAGAACATTATTATGAGCGAGTAAGTTATCGTTTTAATCTTGCACTAGGTATTTCCTCTTTTTTTAAAGATTTGATGATCTAAGTTATATGAAGCACGATATAAGGTAGTCCAGAAACGCTTGTAACTTATTCGTAATATATTGTTAATGAAGGCTATTGTGTGGTATCTGATTGACTAAATAGACCAACCTCATTTCTTACCGAGGGGTCGTTAAATACGACCAAGGTAAGTTAACGTCAGGCAGGCGGCCGGTCGTGAATTATGAAGTCAAATCATGTGACATCATGTTGTGCCGACCCCACTTAGAGTGGGATAAGGGCAGGAGGATGATGATGAAGGCTACTTTATTTTAAAATAATCTTGCCGCCCTCACTTAGAGTTAGTGAGATAAGGGCAGGAGGATGATGAACAACATGTTCAAACATGTTGTTACATGATTTGGCTACGTATTTTACGGTTGGTCGCCTCCCTGACATCAACTTACCTTGGTCGTATTTTACGACACCTCGGTAAGAAAGAGGGTAGTCTATTCTACTCAGCCGGATACCACACGGCGGATCGACTTACCTTAGACGCCTTTTACGACACCTCGGTAAGATATGTGGGTGGTCTATTCTACTCAGCCGGATACCATACGGTGGGTCAACTTACCTTAGTCGCCTTTTACAACACCTCGATAAGATATGAGGGTGGTCTATTCTACTCAGCCGGATACCACACGGCATGAAACTAACGAAAACTGAAATTCTAAATAAAAAAATAATTCGCGTTACGATTTCAGACACCCCGAAATATTAATTAATCCCCTACCAGTTCATTATTGCCTCTCTATTTGACGATTTACAAATTTGTCGTGTACCAATTAAAATTAATGAGAATATGGGAACGGAGACCCGTATCCAATTAACATTACATCCTAGAGGAATATCGGGTATCAATGGAAAAGGTATAAGGACTTACCTTAATTATTTACGTAAATATTTACGTAAGAATATACATAATTATAAAACGATTGGCGATGTATATAATAGACAAAGTAGGAACCGACATAAGCTTGCGGTTCCTGCTTTGTGCCTTGCAAAAGTACATGAGTCGTTTGTGGGCTTGGGTATAAAATTCTAAAATAACATTCCGCAATCTACTGTAACTTTACCATCACAGCAGTTTAAAAACACTGTGATAAAAAGGCTAATACAGAAAGCCTACTATACTATTGAGGATTACTTAGACGATAAGAATGTGTGGATATAGCTAATCTTCCATCCCCTACAAGAGATTAATAACTATATGTAACTAGTAATAAGAATTATTCTTTGAAAGGAGAATTCGGCGACTTTCTTGCTGTTTTTCCTTGGTAGGTGATGACGATTCAAAATCATTTGCTTACAAGTTTACTTGAATAAAGAATATTTTGAATTTGAATATGGTGGCGTCATTGTGTTGTCGCACATTTATGCGTTTATAGAACGAAATAAAAACGGGATTTTTTATTTTATGTGTTACTCCGATGTACGAGCTTCAATTGTACTAAAATTCACCAGTATTGGTCGAACAGTTTAGCCGCAAAAGCGTAACAGGAGGACAGACTTTAACATTTATAATAAAGTAAAGATATCAACAACCAGCGTTGATTGACCAGACCCCACCAGGTAAAAAGGACGACCGAGAAATCGTCCCAAAGTACCGCTAGGTTCAAGCGGCACAGGGTTTTGTGAAGTCGAAATCCTTTTAAAACCCATACCATGCAGTGAACGTCCATCCTTTGAAAAGGAAAAAGAAGATACAAAATTTAAAACCTGGTAAAACGTTCGGGGAGCTAGCTAGTATTTATTATAAAGGAAAGAGAATATGCTTGGGTGGTTATATCAGGCGTATAGAAACAAAGATGGTTAAGTCAATTTTTTGATGTTGATTTTAAATAGGAATACAAATTATTATTAACTGACTTTTATTACCTACACTACAAGTTGATTACTACCTTTTGTTTTCTAACAGGTAAATTCCTAAATGAGAGTTGGAAACAAAAATAGGAAAGTCCTAAACATTTGGTTACAAACATAGTTAAGTCCAAGACTTAGAAACAAAACTGGGAAAGTCCATCTTAAATTTAAGTTTTTACTAAAAAGTATTGAATTAGCAGTGACAAAAAGCATATAATTCCTTAATATATTATATTCTGCATACATAAAATAATACTTTACATTAGAATAGTTGCTAATAATTGAAAAAAACGTTTTTATCTTTTTCTGAAAAAATTTGCGTTGTGGACGTAACCATCTTTGATTGTATACGCCTGATATGTTATCGAAATTAACAGGCTCATCTTACTTACCATAATGATAAAAAGAAATAAAGAATTTTGTAGACTAACATATATTATACAACAATGTTGCAAATGTATATGAATGGCTTAAACATTGTTTGCCTCCATTATTACTAGCGACGTAATACAAAATGCCACATCCGATAAAACACGCTACAAAATAAACGTGTGTGCGTTAACATAAATACGTCTTTACGTCTATACGTGTGTTCTTTACTATCATTGTGTGCGTGATAACCCCAACTCCCCGCACCTCAGTCTCGTTTGAGCGTTCGGTCGAGTAACATCTGTATAAAGTGTTAATTATGGAGATGCCAAAGCCAGATAAACACAGAAGGCTTTACAAAGAGGTAATTAATATAATAGTTATATCTAATTTATATTAATGACCTAACTTGTTAACGATCTCATGTATTTATCACCATTATAACGTAATGTCTAATCCATGATATATTTGTATGTGTGAATGATTCTGTTTGTGTTATTCAGTTGGTAACGGTGATTAATAGATAGATTTATCATTATGCTTATACGCTAAAGAACATCAATATGTAATTATAAATAAAAAATTGACGTATTTACTAAATCTCGGATTTTATAAAAGAAATATGACATCTTCCTGAACAATCGAGTGACTCATATTTGATTATTTATTTTTAATGTGTGCGTGCGTCTAGTCTTTTTAGTAAGGGGATCAATGAACTACCTATGAGATGGCAAAAGTGCATACATAGCAATGGTACATACTTTGATTAATTAAATATATTTCGTTAAAAAAAACGACTTTATGTTCCTCCCATAGAAAACGCCAATTTCATATGTAAGGACCTAATATTATCATTACTACAATCGAATCAGTTATAAAAATGGCTGCATATTTTAGTTAGTCCTTTTTTTAACTACATATTGGTATAATATTTCGTTCAAAATTTACTCTTACCTACATTATTTCGTTATATTTTGAGTGAAACTGAACGCGCATTATTCCTTTTTGATTGCGCATCGTTTTGATTTGTATTTTAATTTAATGTTTATTATTAGTTTTCAATGTAAGTTAATAGTTTTAAGGTTATGATTTATTGATGAAGACCTTTCTCCCTCTAATTGTTTCTTAATACTTTGGGATTAAATGTATGAAAACTGAAAATACTCTCGGTCGGTTTGAGGTAGTGAATTTTATTTTTCATTGTAAAGGAAAATTGATTCCGTACTAACTGACCTAAATATAGGGTCAGCAATCACCAATATAGCCAAAAGCATTATCAATGCGCATTATGATTCCTGGAGTACGACTATAAAAATGAATACTAACATGTATTTGGAGAAATGGAACGTAGACATGATAGATAGAGATAGATGTGAGAGAGCGAGATGAACGATAGTCTATGATTGAAATGGTGCATAGTAACGAGTAGGGAGACAAGGATTTAAGTAAACATGTGAATTAGTCGAAAAATTTTATACCATTTACTTCCACATTTCCATAGTATATTTGGTTTTTTTAAATCTTTCGTAGGAGCGAGTGATCGTCGCGCGGGTGTATTTCTTCCTAGAAAAGGAGTATGATTTTCTGAAAGCCTTGAACCCTGATGGTGATTTGAGTCCATTGTCGAACGTACAAAATCGTACCGCGGAAGCGACCGGCGTCACTGAAGAAAGGGTAATGGAATGCGTCGAAGAATTCCGTCATGAATTTGAGAACATTGTCGTTTACACTCCGCCTAAGAGGTTAAACAGGGTCAAAACGGAAGAGGAGGACGCCGATCTCATTGTCATGATTTAAAATTTAGTTCGAATCTTAGTGTGTCAAAGACAGCCGTTAAAGTAGAACTAATCTAATTAAGTTCAATAGAAATACTTTTGCTGAAACTATTGTTGTAGTATAAATATGTGTTGCGAATGCATGAAACAATTATATATCTGTGAATATAATAAAATTGACTTCATGTTAAACAAGCTCTACCCTCATCTTTTGATATCAAGTTTAGTTTTCGAATACCCTCAAATATGAACTATTTTGATGAATTTAGATTATCGTGAGTGGTATTAATAGCTAATGTATAGAAACCAGCTACACACACGTCTTATTATATCGGATGAGCTCATCCAAGGCCCTTATTCATAAGCTCTTTACTCGGCGTTATCGTGGTGGGAACTACGTGTAGCGCCATTAGTCGGGCTCACCCGATAGAATAAGATGTGAGTATAACCGATTTCTATGCATGTTTCTGATGCTTGTGCGCTCGCCCGTCCCGTACAGTGATGCTGTAAAAGCATTTGGGACTAACAGCATATACATAGTTCCAAACAAAAACTTTTTTCTCAATTGTGAATTTTTCCCTGTTTCTGAACGAAAATCGAGTTTTTTTTTACCCAAAATGTTAGCCCGGTACATAGGCTTCAATTGTATCAAATTTTATCAACATTACTCTGATGGATTAGCCCTAAATGCGTTACAGACAGACAGACTTTTGCATTTATAATATTAGCAAGTATGGTATATCACATGTTTAAGTTAAAACATAAATCTCACCTTAGCTTTTATGATTTAAAAAATTTCAACGGCTGTTAAATCGGCTTGATGTTATTCGACATTTTAAACAATTACCGTCATACTTCTACGAATGTACACAAAAGTTCAATAAATTATATCCCTAAACCTTCCTCATGAATCACTTTGACTATTGAAGAAAACTGCATTAAAATCCATACAGTACTTTTTAAGTTTATCGCAAACATTCAGACGCGATAGAGAACTTTTTTTTCTAATGTATATTGTTTTTTAATATATAACCTTTTGCTATCGTGTGGTTATATCCAGACACGATTTTATACATTCTGAAATATGTCACTTTATCGGTTGAATAATTCATTTTCTAGACCAGACTGTCAACAAGGTTAGAGACTACGCTGATATCATTGATATTTACTGATAAGACATTAATATTTATTAAAATCATGTCTCTCGGTCTATCGATCTAATATATTAAGCAACAAATTCTCAATTCAAATTCTGACTGGCCCGTTGGCTGTGGGTAGTGACCCAGCCTTCAGCTTCGCGGGTCGCGGGTTCGATTCGAGGTATGTATTTAAACTTATTACGTAGTATATCTACTAGTTGTCCGTCACCCATAACACAAGTATTAAGGTACTTTGGGGACGGACGACCGTGTGTGTAAATGTCCCATATATTTATTTTATTTAAATGTTAGTCAAAATGTGTTTTTAAAACGCGCTTGTGTCTAACCTTCTTAATGATTGCGATGAGCATTGTAAGCTTTAAAAATAATCTTCTGACTAGTACTTTCTCAAATTAATTTGTATTAAATTAAGTAACTGCCTAAAACAACTAAATTATACTAAGACAAGTTTTATAATTTGTCTACACTTGTTTAAAATAATTTCTGATACGCACTTGTTTATACCCTCCTTAACTGATTGTAACTAAAAAATAACTATGAGCAAAGGTAACTATACCTTACCAACCAACCAGCGATTTCGTTATCATCAGCGTTAATAAAGTCACTTTAATTGTGTAATGTGTTTTTTTTTCTTTTCCCTAAGTGCACTTCGAACACTTTTTAACAACGTTTAAGCAACTATGGGACAAAAGTAGTAATAAAATTATTTTGCTATAATCCGCGATACAGTAAATAGAAAATATATATAGTGTTAAATGTATAGTGGACTATACTATCAAAGCTTTGCGATTTTGTCGTGGAGTCTATCTCCTGATGATGCTTCGGTTGCGGGGCGAAACGATTGATGAGTTTGTGATAGTGAACGTGTGTAGTGCTTGTGTATTTCGGTGGAAGTGGTGGAGGTTTGTGCATGTGTTTTTACGAATGCTGCACGTATCGGGTATGAAAATACGGATAGTCCACTGTACATTTTACACTATATATATTTTCTATTTACTGTATCGCGGGTTATAGCAAAATAATTTTATTATTACTTTTGTATTATGGATCTCCGCAAAGTAACGCCTAATTCTATAAATTAACTATGGGACATTTTGACTATTGCATCAAACTGCTCCTGATTACAATGTTGTTGTTTTGAATCGTCAAAGATCAATTAGATTTAATGAAGCTACAACTGGTTCGGAATGTTGCTCTTACCAAGAAGAACCAGCAAGAAACTCGGCGGTCAATCATTTCAACATTTAAATTTACATTATTCAACTACGTCTTGTTTGAAGCTGAAAGGATTTTTAAATCCAACCATTTTTATCATTCACGTAATCTTCAATTGTGTAATATGCCTTACGTATAAGCATAGTTCGTACACTTAATTTAAAGTACTTTCTGTAGATAAGTCTGCTGCTGACTTATTGATAATTGCATATTATCACACGCTTTTCGGTAAAGGAAAACATCGTGAGGAAACCTGCATATCTCTAGATAATTCTAGGGATATGTGTAACCTACCAATCCGCATTGGAGCAGCGTGGTAGGTCTTAGCTCAAATCCTTCTCTCCAATAACGGAGAGAGGAGGCCTTAGCCCAGCAGTGGGCATAGTAACAGGCTGTTACGTTACGTAGATAAGTCTCAGTGATTTTAACTATAACTAGCAGCTACCGGAAAATGTTTACCATGTCACCACCCCTGTAGAGACTATCATGCCATGCTGTAGCAGCGACAACAGAGTGGAAAAAAGTTCTTCCGAATCTGCTGTATCCACACGCGTAATGTGCTTAAGAAGGGTTATAGAGATTCTTCCTACCCCCATCAATAAAAACCGAGTAATAAACAAAAAGCTGTTATATATTTTTTTCTAAATAACAAAATTGCTTATTCGTTCATCCTCAAATCCCTGGTAATTAACCGGGTTACATGTTTCGCTTATCTCCGCGATTTAAGCGTTATGATTTTATTTGGGCCGAATTTATCTTCACGGTGTGCGAATACATTTTTGATTGGTCAGATAATCGTTTTATTGTTCCTAATGAACAGGTTATAAAATGGCTAGGTGTGCTCCGAAATTATACCCGCGTTTCAAACGATTTTTTTTTATTTCTCTAGGAAACAGATTCCGTGAAGGTTGTGCAAAGTGGAACGTAGAGCCCAGAAGCTCTACTTACGTCTGGGAACGTCGTCCTATGATTGCCTACTGTGAGGCCTGACGACTTATGGCGACGTGTAGTGTAGGATGGTATGACTGTGTTTAGTAGGAACGCCGTCGGAAGAAGGCCTAGCGCCCATAAAAGTTTTCACTCCAATAATTTCAATCGTTGGAACTTTAAGGAATTAGAAACAGCAGGCTACCATGAACTCTTATTGCGACTCAATTGAAGACGTGAACGACGACCGCGAACCGCTTTCTTTTCGTACCATGAAGTGTGAATTGCATTGGGGTCGTAATGTTTTAAAAGGATAACGTTATATAAACTATAGATAGCTCTGTCTCTTTTACTTACATGTTCTAAGGACGAATTCCGAACGCTCATTCGGAGACTTAAAAGTGTGCGTCTTTAAGACGTCATGCTATGAAAAACTGAAACAATTTCGTTTACGTCTTCAATTGAGTCGCAATAAGAGTTCATGGTAGGCCTGCAAATTGAACAGATGAAAATCAAAATTAAAATTTATTGATTTAAAAATATTTTAATTTTAATTTTTTTTCATGAAAAAATGTTCTAAAATTTTCATTTCATAGTTATAATAGTTGAGCCTTTATGTTGTTGTTTTCTCCTTTTTTTCTATGTTCATTATTCTCTTGTGTTTATTTTTAGGTTTCTAATTTGTGACTTTGTAACTAAGAATGATGTGTTCTTCTATAATTGGTAATACATACTTAATTTAAAACTATATGGGATATATGTTGGATGATTTATCGTGTAATGCTGTCAATAAAAAGATCCAAATAAATTAAATAAATAAAAATGTCGCACTATACGCTAGTAGTAAGGGCCCCTGCACTGCACTAGGTGTGAACCTGTATTACTGGGTGCCTTGCTCATCCACCAAGACAAGTAAATTATAAATATATATAAGATTTATAGAAATGTTCGTACGTATGCCTGCGTGGGTGTGTGAGTGTGTGTGCGCGTGTGTTAATATTTATGTATGTGTATATATGAGTGAATGTAACTATTTATATGCGTCTAATAGATCATCTAATAGATTAAAGTTTTCGTATTGTCATAGTTGTAATAAAAAACTTTAGCCTTTATATTTTAAATACGCCTTATGGTGATAGAGAACATAAAGAGGAAACCTGCATATATATCTGAAGTATTGCTTGGGATATTTTAAAGATGCCAATTCCCATATAAGTATGATAGATCTGAACTTACTTTTTTCAAGGCGTTAGGACAGTAGAAGTTCTATGCTTTACTTTAACGAGTTTTAATAGGTTTGCTAATGTTAGATAGCAATCGTTGCGCACAAAAACGCCTGTTCAAATTTGGACTAGATAATAATTTAATTAATAATCCCTTCGTGCTCGCCCTTCGGGGCCGACCATGGTAATTAACCCGATCCCATTTGTCCGCTTACCTCGGCGATTTTACAGCTATGGCATAATTTGGATTTTACATCCGTTTGTTTGTTGGTTATTAACATATTAGATTTAATATTGGTATATTAGTACCAGAGGTATTCGCAACTTTGAGCATCTTATCCAACTCTAAGTGAGGTCGGCACAACATGTTTTCCCTTCCATTCTTTTCTACCTTGTGTCAACTCTGGCGATACTCCTTTTATAGTAATGTCATACTTCACACAATCCAACCATCTCTTTTCAGCATCCCTCTAGTCACGTATCCATCTACATTAATATTTAACACTCGTTTTAATGAATTTCATCCTTCATCATTCTATGTCCATAATATCCTAATCTTGCTCTTGTCGACTTTTCTATAATGGGTGAAACTTGCAGACTTCCCCTTATATACTTCTAACGTATTTTATCGTGTCCTGTCACACACTTAGCGTTTAGTTACCCTCAATAATGCAATGTCCTTTCCCTGTTGTTAGAAAAACGGGATTCTTTATTGTATATTTCACTGCGGTATATAAGATTTAATTGTCCCAAATTTCATCACTATAGGTCCGGCGAATTAGCCGTGAAAAGGTAACAGAGAAACCGATTTCGCATTTATAATATTATGGATTTCCTTTATCATTTTCTAACGATTGTAGTCCATGGGATGAAAGTCTCTGCTAGAAATTCCCACATCATACCTGATTCTAGTGACCTTTTTGGAGCCTTCTGTCTACCTACTTGTCGATCGTTGTGATTTTTTGCTATAGGCAATATGCAAAGAGAAAACTCTTTCTAGTAAATTCGAATACACCATACAGTCTAATGCCAATTTCAGCTATTCTGATTACTTGAGGTCAGTCGACAGAGTCGATCTTTTTGCCTATCATCTCAGTAAGTCTCCTTGAGCTAGGGAAACTAACATCGTCTGAGCATGCTGTATCATCTTCCCTTTTTTTTGAGTGTCTCTCCGATAAGGGAGCCAGTCATATGCGTAAAGTTACCGCTATACTCTGCTAGCCGAAAAAATTTAGTCCATTCTCTCGCATTGCAAAGCCAGGATTTCTTCTTTCTGCGCCTTTACAGACCTCTTTTTCCTGTATGCATAAAATTGAAATTTCAACTCGGAGAATCCTATCTATTATCGAACACTTCTATTTTCTTATGAATTATCTCTATATTTTTCGAAAGCTTTTTTTTTGGATTCTATTTACCGTTATAAACAGTCACGATTGCCTTGATAAATGAACTTTCTTTGCAACTCGTGACAGTTTAAAAGATATCTTTTTAAGCTTGGACAGACATTGTATTTAACTGTTATATCTAAAGTAATATTAAGGCGAAAGTAAAATTGTCTTTATAAATATTTGGTTCGCTTTCTTAGCTGTCTCAAATTTGTAGTTGCATTTTCGGTTTGGTAGCGGCCTTTGCTTTTAGAGAATAGCAGATATTCACAAGAATGGAATGAATGGAAAGGAAGCACATATCAACACGCACACACATCAAATTAATAAGTTTCTGGTGATTTCAATGAGAACACACTATAATATAATCAAAATCCGTTGTTAGCTGTACTAATTAATCTATTTTTTGCTCGTTAGAGGTTAAAGAGTTGTGTGACTTTGTAAAAATAAATGAATAAATGCGGTAGTGTAACAACATAATTATTAATTAATGTCGGATACACGTGTTTTATTTGAAGGCGTTTCAACCCAATTACACGGATCGTAGACACGACGAGAGTGCGGTCAAGCTGACTGGGTGCGGGTAAAATCTGTCTACCCTCCGCGCTGTCCTTTCTGCCTGTACATAATGGCTTGTTCTACACGTCATTGAAGATTTACTCCGGTTGCCTGATTAACATACCAATACTGAATCCCTTGCTTGCCGGTTTAAAAGTGATCCCCTACACTTTGTACGGTGTCAGACTTTAAATGGTTCTAACTACTGACACAGAGAAACATGAGCTATCATGATTACAAGTAATCGGCCTCCTGCTCTTAACCCACTCTTAGTGGAGTCGGCACAACATGTTATAAACATGTTGGTACATGATTCGGCTACGTATTTTACGACAGGCCTGTGTTGTCAACTTACCGTAGTCGTATTTTACGACACCTAGGTAAGAAAGGTGGTCTATTCTACTCAAACGGATACCATACGGTGGGTCAACTTACCTTAGTCGCCTTTTACGACACCTCGGTAAGAAATTAGGGTGGTCTATTATACTCAGTCGGATACCACACGGTGGGTCAACTTACCTTAGTCGTCTTTTACGATACCTCGGTAAAAAATTAGGGTGGTCCATTCTACTCAGCCGGATACCACACGGTGGGTCAACTTACCTTAGTCGTCTTTTATGACACCTCGGTAAGAAATTAGAGTGGTCTACTCAGCCGGATCCAAACTTACTAATCCAAACTTACTAACTCAATTAAAGCCTCATTTTGAATTCGGTCTCTTTAATACTAAGAGTACGATTTTTAGTTCTAACTACAAATAAATGCAAACAAGTAAATAAAATAAGAAGAATACGGACTCTTAACACAATTCGTTCGAGAAAAGTACCAGGATAGCATAATAGAAGAGCAGTAACAATTTCCCGAGCCGTCTCAATTCATTAGCTCTTGAAAGTCCGTTTCAGTTTACGCTTTTGAAGCAATATAGCTCTTATGTCGTATGTAATAAGGTTGAAAAACACTAAGTAGTGCTAACAAGAATAAAATAAGTTGCATTTTATGTTGTAATACGTGTTTATCTGTCAAAAACTTTGGGTTCTATTCTATTTTTGATTTAAATTTTCTTTTATGCTTTTGTACGTTAATGGTAAGTTTTATATCCGTAATTAAAAAAGTTTTTCTCTTTTTATATCATGAATTTTATTATATTATATATACCATATAAATCTATACTTATTATAAAACAAAGTTTCAAAAAGCTGGCTGTCTGTATGTGACCAATTTTCTCAAAATTACTGAATCGATTTCTGTACAGTTTTCACTAAAAGTTAGTGCAATTCTTCTGGAAAGTTTAGATTACTTGTACATATTACGTTTTCATGTAAATTGTGTTAAAGAGGTCGCGAAGTTGTTGAAAAACTCTCGCCTGTTGGTAGCTTTAGGTGTGCGCTGTGTAAACCACCAGAGATACACTAAAGTAATGTACCAGAGAATTGTAGATGTATAAAAATACTACAAAAACTCCACGACGATATGTCTCTATCTCTTATGGTAAACTCACAATAACTACTTTTATGTTAAAAATTTTAATAATTTATAGAATCAGGCGTTATTTTGCGGAGATCCATAATACATAAAGTAATAATGAAATAATTTTGCTATAATCCGCGATAAAGTAAATAGGAAATATGTATATATAATGCTAAATGTAGAGTGCACTGTCCGTTTTTTTATACCTAATACGTGCAGGATTTGTAAAAACACATGCACAAATCTCGACCACCGTCACCACAATATACATTTTTAAATAATTTATAGAATTAGGCGTTACTTTGCGGAGATCCATAATACAAAAGTAATAATAAAATTATTTTGCTATAATCCGCGATACAGTAAATAGAAAATATATATAGTGTTTAATGTATAGTGGACTATCAGTCTATGGAATCGCAAAGCTTTGCGATTTTGTCGTGGAGTCTATCTCCTGATGATGCTTCGGTTGCGGGGCGAAACGATTGTTGAGTTTGTGATAGTGAACCTGTGTAGTGCTTGTGTATTGTGGTGGAAGTGGTGGAGGTTTGTGCATGTGTTTCCGAATCCTGCACGTATCGGGTATGAAAATACTGATAGTCCACTATACATTAAACACTACATATATTTTCTATTTACTGTATCGCGGATTATAGCAGAATAATTTTATTATTACTTTTATATACATTTTTATTTCCGTGCTATCTTCATAGGGTCGAGCTGGGAATCTAGTCTAAAATGTGCCATATTACAATAAAGAGAAAGCAATTTAGCGTGATCTGTCTGTGTTTCCTTTTTATGTGTGATCAGACAAAGTTGAAGTTATTAATGTTTAGAGATCGGCTATACTCATGTCTTATTTTATCGGATGAGCACGACTAGTTTCAAGAGCTCTTTGTGCGGTGAAATTTGTCGGGCTCATCTCATTCTGATCAGGAGATAGACCCTGAGTATCCCCGATATCCTTGAGTAATGGGTATGAAAAAACGGATAGTCCACTATACAAGTAGCACTATATATATTTTCTATTTACTGTATAGCGGATTATAGCAAAATAATTTTATTATTACTTTTGTATTATGGCTCTCCGCAAAGTAACGGCTAATTCTATGAATTAAACCAACAAATTGTTTATAGAAAATGTTGGCCCTCGGCGGGAATCGAACCCATGACCCGCGGAGCTGAAGGCAGGGTCCCTACCCACTGCGCCAACGGGCCAGTCTATACTTTAACTTTATCTTCCCCGTTTTATTTTAATAGTATATGCTAAAACAACAGATGCAAATAAGACGTAACCGTCCATCCATATTACAATTCCTTAATTAAGTCGCAAATGTTTAAAGGTACTTGGCGTCAGGTGTTTGCAAATTGAGTCGCACCCTCGTCAACGGTTTGTGTGGGTGGTTTTGCATATACTATATGATAATATTTGTGTTGCGGTATCCAATAGGGTTAGGTTTGGGCTTGTTTGATAGATTTCTAGAGAAATGTTTGCGGCGCGAAGTTTACCTTAGGAAGTATTATTTAATTCATTAGAGATTTACAATGGAGGCTGTAAATGAGATATTAATTTTTTTCAAAAGCTTTACCCGCGAGTTTACGTCAACTACATGTGAAATACCTTCAATTATGTACCTTATTTTTTCCTATTTCCAAGAAACAACATATTTTTTCCTATATGCTACCACAGTGTATAATTGTACTATATTTTAACAATATTTCTCGAGTTAATTAGCCTTAATAGTGTAACAGACTGACACAGACTTTCGCATTTATAATATCACCTTCACCATTTACCACGTTTTTATTTTATTTAGGTATAGTCAGTTTTTTTTATAGGATAAATAGCACTTCAACACCATCGCGGACTTTTCTAGACCCATAAAAGTGGAGTTATGCCACCATACCTTTACAGGGCGTTACTTTTTCAGACATTTTCAGAATTTATCGAGGTGTCGTAAAATTCGGCCAAGGTAAGTTGACGTCAGGCAGGTTGTCGGTCGTAATATAACTAGCCAAAACATTTAACAACATGTTTAAAACTGGACATGCGGGCGTGTGGCCCAGGGTAAAGTATTATTCCTGAGCCTTACTGCCTTACTTTTATATTTTAATCTACATATTTGAGATCGAACAAAAACGTTATAATTATTATAATTATTGTGTTGTTATTTCATAATAATTATTATGTTTTAAAAACATGTTTAAAATATAATAATAGTATTGATTCTTTTTGCGAGGACAAAATTTTCTGTACGAACAACACACAATAGGCTAGTTTTAGGTATAATCTTGTAATGACCTCAACACTGACGCCTCCGCAACGAAATATCTTTTGTTTGATTTGACAGAAGCTAACTTTTACATTAACTATATTAACTTCTACTTGCGTTAAAATAAATGTTTCAGTTTTTATAATGGGTAAAAATACTTTTGGTGATATGGTAACACTAGAAATGTGGCACCGATTGTCTAAGGATATAGTTTTCTTCTTAAGGAGTAGACAAGTCATTTATATGACTTACTTATAAGCTTTCTCTATGACTGAAATTTAAGATCGCAAACTCAAACGCACAATAAAAACATACATAAGCCCCTATTTAACGTCAGCCGTTTTGGTTTATCACTGGTTTATCAATCCCGAAAGCGTGTTGAATAGACTCAGTTATACAACCAGCCCTTAACTGTAGTAGGCCAGACCACGGCTTAAGGTAACTTGTAAGTTACCTTAAGCCGTGGTCTGGCTTCAACGAAGGCACGCTTTGAGTCGCTACTGCAGTTTCTGCGCTCAGCTCTCCTGATTCCACTACCCCAATGAAGCTTTCGCGATTGCCCTTACCATCTGGTGAAGCTTTTAAAGCCAATTAGAGCTAACAGCATACTGTCATCCTACTTGCGTCGTTATTCTCATTACTGGGGGGCTGTGATTCCCTAGTTTTGACAGGACCTTCCGGACAGTTGCTCGCTTTGCTCCTCACCATGTATGAAACGCAACTTGTAGATTAGAGTCCGAGGTTTGGATCTGGTCAATCCACACAATTGTGCTACGTCATCTCGGTCTTCAGCCTTCTACGTTTTCATTCACCATGAATTGCTTGGGATTTTTTAAAATAAATATATGGGACACTTACACACACGGTCGTTTATCCCCAAAGTATGTTAACTTAATACTTGTGTTATGGGTGACAGACAACTGGTAAATATTACTACATATACATATATAATTTTAAATACATACTTAAATACAAATATACGCCCAGACTCGAAAAACCAACAAATTGTTTATAAAAAAAATGTTGGCCCTTGGCGGGAATCGAACCCGCGATCCGCGGAGCTGAAGGCAGGGTCACTACCCACTGCGCCAACAGGCCAGCTAAATAAAGATTTGTTTTATTCTCTTCTAAACATTTAAAGGATTAGGCGTTGCTTTGCGAAGATCTATAATACAATAGTAATATTTTGCTTTATCGCGGATTATAGCACAATAATTTCATTATTACTTCTGCATTATTCCCTTCATTTCAGGCGATGACATTTTGTCAATTGTAAAAAAACAGATATTTAACGCTTACTGTATTCAACCGACTTTCTTCATGGTTCTCGAAGCTTCTTTAACAATGATATGTGTACCAGCTTACTTCAACTTCTGGAAATGTATGGCTACAGTGGCTACATGTTTACTGATATTAATGTATCCCAGTCCCACAGTGCAGCATAATGTTGGGTCGCCCTAACACATGCCGCTTGGGAGTCTGTCAGAGTGTAATAGATAGCCCTTACGAACGGGTCGGTAGGGCGTTGATGTACGAGAGGCACGCACTCGTAAGTTATTACCTACCCTCTGGTATTAACAATTCGACGAAAGAAAAAAGACTATCTTACATTTATCAAAAACTAGTTTCCGTCGGGACTTCATCTATAGAAGTATACTAATATTATAAAAAGAAAAGATTTAAATAAAATAAATATATATGGGACATTTACACACACGGTCGTCCGTCCCCAAAGTAAGTAACTTAATATTTGTGTTATGACTGACGGACAACTGGTAGATATACTACATCGAAGAACCAACAAATTGAACCCGCGACCCATTGCGCTAACGGGCCAGTCAAATACTATATCGCAGTAATAGCTGCGATGATCGTGTGTTAAATCTTGTTCTCTCCTCTATAGGCCTACTATGAACTCTTATTGCGACTCAATTGAAGACGTAAACGAAATTGTTTTGCTTTTTCATACAGTGACGTCTTAAAGACGCACACTTTAAGTCGTTGCCGAATGAGTGTTCGGGATTCGTCCTAAGAACATGTGAGTAAAAGAGACAGAGTTATCTATAGTTCATATAACGTTATCCTTTTCAAACATTACGACCTCAATACAATTCACACTTGATGGTACGAAAGAAAGCGGTTTGCGGTCGTCGTTTACGTCTTCAATTGAGTCGCAATAAGAGTTCATGGTAGGCCTGCAGGTCTTCACAAGTTCGTATAAAGCACTACCGGTTCATATAAAGAAACCTATTTAGAACCAGACACCGTTACCGTCGCATGCACGAATTTTTTCCCTGCGTCCGAGGATGAATACCAGAGAAGCCAGAAAACAACTTTTTTGAGTCAGTCCGCTTTATTTCTAAGCGTGCAACTTCTGCTGGTATTCAAATTTTTCAAATTCAAAATATTCTTTATTCAAGTAAACTTATAAACAAGTGCTTTTGAATCGTCGACTTTACTGCTGGTTCGGAAAGCTGTTCCTACCGAGAAGAACCAAAAAGAAACTCGGCGGTTGCTCTTTTTAAAATATAAATCTTAAATCTAGTTACATTTAGTTATAGTTATAGTTATAGTTAGCTATATCCACACATCCTTATCATGTAAGCAATCTTCAACAGTATAGTAGGCTTTCTGTATCAGCCTCTTTTTAACAGCGTTTTTAAACTGCTGTAATGGCATGGCCAAACTTGAATTGGAATTTTATCATAGAATCTTATACCCAATAACGTATTTACGTACTTTTGCTAGGCTCAAAGCAGGAGTCGCAAGCTTATGTCGGTTCCTACTTTGTCTGTTGTATACATCACCCACGTTTTATAATTCTTTATATTTTTATGTACAAAAATTACATTGCTTAAAATATACTGTGAAGCAAATGTAAGAATACCTATTTCCGTATATCCGTATAGGTATATTGTTTGCCCTGTCTGCGGTCCTACAGCGGGTCAGGTTTATTGAATGTTGCTGAATTTAATGACTTTGCTCTAACAATAGATATCTACATAATGGAACGTTCTCGACCCGACCCATTGTCTAGATTAAGCGTGTATTATTCTATACAGTAGAATTATACAATTGGTTATATTGATTTTTTGGAAATGTTTTGAATATTTGACTGTCTCCAGCTTCACAGGTCGCGGGTTCAATTCCGCTGATGGTCAAAATTTTCTAAAAACAATTTGTTAGTTATTCGAGTCAGGGTATATATTTGTATACCCTGTATATATATGTATTTAAGTATGTATTTAAGAAAATAAAAAAGGATATATTTATATATTCTAAAAGCTGATATAGCCCAGCGGTGAGACCGCGGTTTCAAACCGTGGTGCGTCTTAGCTCAAATTCTTCTCTTCAAAAACGGAGGGATGAGGCCTTTTTGCCCAGCCATGGGATAGTAACAGATCGTTACTTTATTTTTTACTTTGTACAGGCATATGTAAGTTCCATTACATTTTCCTTGAGTGTTCTTCTTCTCCTCCTGCCCTTATCCCACTCTAAGTAGGGTCGGCACAACATGTTACAAACATGTTGTCACATGATTCGGCTACGTATTTCACGACCGGCCGCCTGCTTGACTTCAACTTACCTTAGTCATCTCTTACGACACCTCGGTAAGAAATGAGAGTGGTCTATTCTACGCAGCCGGATACTACACGGCACTTACCGTAGTCGTCTCTTACGACATCTCGGTAAGAAAGGAGGGCGGTCTTATTCTATTCTGCCGGATACCACACGGCTATACATTTTCCTTGAGTGTAAAAAAAATAATAAATTGTTAATATTGATTAAGTACATATCTATTGAAAAAAATAAATACGTCTGTCCTAGATGTAAAACAGCGAAACCTTTACGTGTTCTAACCAATCAGTCATCACGGTTAGTTTGAAGCTAGAATTAAATTTTCAGTTTGTTTAGAGTAAAACCAACTCAATGATCGCTTCATAATATAAATTATTTCAAAATTGTATAAAAACACGATTCTCATAAAGAAATTTCCCAATGACATTTTGAAAACAATGTCGTTATTGTCAATATCTCTTAAAAAGTAACGAATATATTAAAAGTAAACAAATAACGAGACCTCCCCGTCCAGTTTTTCATCGTGTTTCGTTAATTTGCTTGACTCTTCTCGTTGCCAATAATAAAATTACACATTTCCTTTTTATCATGACGCAAACCGAAATATTAAATGAAAACTTGATATTGTTGACAACGAAATGTTTTTATTTGATAAAATAAGTTTTCAGTAACAGCTATGAATGTCAAAAATGATTATGTTTATTTTTAGTAACGAATATTTACAAAAATATATATAAGTTACTCCTATTAGAGTATTCTACAAATGGCTCATGCTATAACCGCCCTAATTGGATACTAATTTTACGATCGGTTACAAATCACCGCTGGGCAAGGACCTCCTTTCTCCTCAGAAGATAAGATTCGTAGCCAAGACCCACCACACTGCTCGAATGATATCAGGTTACTCATATCCAAGGTGTACTACAAAAATATGCAAGATTTTATATGTATACTAGCAAAGCCCCGCGGTTTCACCCGCGTCCATACAGATCTCGTGGTAGTGGAAAGTCTACGAAATCGGACTATAGATTTATTTTAGATTATTTTATTATAAAAAATGGGTATCATTAGTATTCTTGGAATAAGACTTAACTCACCAAGTGCAGGCCCTGCTATAACGGTAGGTTAGGTTTGTGATGGCATTATTTGATTTCGATTTACATTCTTAAATTCGTAAAATCTTTTGATTGGGATGTCGGATTTTAATAATTTAAAAAGTATTTTACAGGTATTGAAACAGTTATTCATAAAATATCATTTAATGGGATAAGGATTAATACAGAGATATGAATAAAATGGTTTGATTATTGTCGGCACTTTTACCAACTTTTACAATGTAAATAAGTAGTTATATTGGCATAACTATAATAGTTAGACATGTAATAGGTATCGCGGACTTTTTTGTGGATATTGATACGTTCTATAATATTGTAGAACATTTTTTTGTTCCGCAATATACCACAATAGGTTCCGCAGCGCACGCGATGATAGATGTTTACGACTAAATTTTTACCAAGTTATTACAATTTTATTAGGAATCCCTATTTTTTTTTTAAAATGACATATAGCCTATTTGCTCAGTGAAAAAGCAGCTTTCCATTGGTGAAAGAATTTTTGAAATCGGTCCAGTAGTTTTTGCGTGAAAACGTAACAAACATACATACAAACAAACATACAAATCTTTCCTCTTTATAATATTAGTATAGATATGCAAAAATTTGTACGTCAAATTAGGTACCCGGCAAGTTTGTATATTTTTTAGTCGAACAGTGAGAAATACGATGGGACTCTTACCACGTCATAGGTTCCAACCCCATGTGGTAACAGGTTCGAAGCTACAGCAAGCAATGACTTTTATATAAAAACGTATGTATAGTACCCGGCAATAAATAATGAACATCGAGGCTTAGAGAGAGAAATCGGCTAGATTCTGCTTCATCT
Source organism: Morpho deidamia (assembly GCA_947086505.1). Lineage (NCBI taxonomy): Eukaryota > Metazoa > Arthropoda > Insecta > Lepidoptera > Nymphalidae > Morpho > Morpho deidamia. Next base: position 11,535,781 of record CAMTZC010000009.1, read on the forward strand.
GCTGCATTGTCTCTGTCGCACAGACTGACGAACCCGTGTGTGACAGCGATAGCGCTCTACGAAACCGAACTGGCCGGCTGTTTCGTTGTAAACATCGATGTGCATTATTTAATGCCGGGTACTACACATATGTTTCTATATAAAAGTCTCTGCTTGCTGCGGCTTCGAACCTGTTACCACCTGGGGTTGGAGCTTATAACGTGGTAAGAGTCCCATTGTATTTCTCACTGTTCGACTAAAAAATATGTAAAATTAATAATGCGCTACAGAATGTGCTTATTAAGATAAAAAAATATTTACCAATGAGTTTTATTTACTAAGCTATGCTTTAACGTCTTATTCTAATTTTCATACTATCATTTTGCTATTATTGACGATGTTTTACGTCACAGAATATCATTTATGCCTTCTTAGCCTTGATATCATCATTCATCATTCTCCTGCCCTTATCCCACTCTAAGTGGGGTCGGCACGACATGTTATACATGTTGTCATATGATTTGGCTACTTACGACCGGCCGCCTGCCTGACGTCAACTTAGCTTAGTCGCCTTTTAAAACACCTTGGTAAGAAATGAGGGTGGTCTATACCAGATACCACACGGCATTTACCTTAGTCGCCTCTTACGACACCTCGGTTAGAAAGGAGGGTGGTCTATTCTATTCTGCCGGATACCACACGGCTATTCTTAGCCTTAATATAAAGTTGTATAAAAGTATTTAAATACATTCATTTTTTTAAATATTTGTTGACAGCTCTTTATTAGTTTCATTGAGTCCACAGTCCCTTCTAAACCAGGTCATTAACTAGTCGTTAAGTACTTAATGACCTAGTTGGGTCCTTTATTAAACGTAGTTGAAAGTGAACACAAACCACAGGTAACTAAAATCGTTAACGAAAATAGTTCCGTGTAACGTGTTCTTCCAATGCCGTGTGTTTGTAACATGTTGTGCCGACCCCGCTATGAGTGGAATATGTGGGAAGGAGGATGATGTAACGTGTTCTTCCGAGATACAAATTCAACTCCTACCCTTATCCCAGCCTAGATGGGTCTGCATAATATATTTTCATCTTCCATCTTCTTCTATCATTCGTAATCTTTGGGGGTTACTTTTTTTCTATCGATCATACTTCACGCTATACTTCTATCTTTATCGGCCTCCCTCTAATCATTTAAACACCCACATTCTTATTTAAAACTCTACTCACAACAAAATTTTTGAAAGTAAAGTTGAAGCCGCCATACCTTTACGATAAAATTAATTGGCCACACAGCCGTATGATACGAGAGCTTCTGCTACTAAACTATATATGTCACGCCATAAAACTGCTGATTTCGAAGGAAGTTTTAAATTTGCGGCGACCAAATGTTGGAACAGTATTCCTCCGCCATACTGGGACTTAAAATCTGTAGCAACTTTTAAAGAAAAATGTCTTTGCTCATGGATTTGCAGAAAGAAAAATCGTATTGTCGCTCTGTGTTCATTTGGTCGTCACCAACTAAATATAAAACCATTGTACATGGTTAGTGTAATATTTCAACTTCCTCGACTGCCTTTTCCATTTTTATTCTATTATATTCTATTATTTTATTATTATATTATTTTTTTATTATTATATTTATTTTATATTTTATATTATTATATAAATTTCTAAGTAATACAAACATTTCTACATCTAACTGTCAGTCACTGTCGTTTTTTACTGTCTTTAGCCTAAGATTTAGATTTAAGGAACAATGGTCGCCAAATTCGTAACGTCACATTTCTGTATACTTTTTTAAATTATTATCTTTACTGTTTTCAACTTTACTGTGACGTTATCAATAAAAGGTTCTGATTTGATTTGATTTGAAAGTCAGAATGTTGCGCCCATTATATGAAAGACGAAAGTTTTCACTAAGGCTTTGCGATTTTGTCGTGGAGTCTATCTCCTGATGATGCTTCGGTTGCGGCGCGAAACGATTGTTGAGTTTGTGATAGTGCATGTGTGCAGTGCTTGTGTATTGTGCTGGCGGTGGTGGAGGTTTGTGCATGTGTTTTCAGGAATCCTGCGTGTATAGGGTATGAAAAAACGGATAGTCCACTATACATTTAGCATTATATATTTTTTCTATTTACTTTATCGCGTAGTAAAGCAAAAAAGAAAGACGAAAGTAGTTAGATTGTTTTAGTATGACTTATAAAAGGAGTAACGCCAAAGTTGACAAATGAAAGGAGACAATGGAAGAGAGAAACATATTATGCAGATCCCACCTTGAGTAGGATAGGGACAGTAGAATTGTGAGTCGCTAAGTCATTTTAACTGGGGTCATTGCAACGACGCGAAATCAAGGTACAAAGAGAAATAACCAAATTGTGTTAATTACCACGAAAACGTATATCAATCACATAAAAACGGTAATTAGTAACGTATAACAATTCATATATAACGAATAATTAAATTCTGTCCGTTTGCGTAATATAATTGTAATGGCTCGCCGAATTAGAACCTTCGATCTTTCAATTTTAACAGACCTTGTGGGTGGTAATGAACTATTAGAACGCGATCGTATAACCTTCCTTTCGCCTAACGGTTAGATGTCTTGAGAAACATCACGACTGTTCGCCACTAGTAATTGCCGCTGTGCTGTAATTGCAGGTAAAGTAACAAGTCAGTTCAAATCCTGATTGAATCCGCTTAATACGCAGTTTACTTATAATTCTCCTAAACTAATACTATTACTCGTTTATTGTTGCATTAAACGTGTATATTACAATGAAAATGAGTTTGCATCACAATATTTTTTTCTGGAATATACATACATATATTCACTTCACTCTACTGTATTAATGTTGTATAAATATAGCAGGTTCAAACACGCACTAACAAGTAAAAACACGTCCACTCTCACTAAAGACTCTCGTGTACTGACTTGTGTGCGTTTGATACAGTGTAATGTTTCCTTTGTACATTAGTGTTAGTGATAGTTATAGTGGAGTATATGTAGCTAAATCAATATACAAAGTAAGATATACACATCACAACCTGCATACACAACAATATGAATATATCAGGAAAATTTGTTTCTGGAACTCAAAAATATTTTAACAAGTTATATTTTTAATTTTATTTATAGTCTCATAAGATGTCATGAGAACCTTTGTAAGAAGTGCAATGTATGGTTTTATTTATAGATAGATAGATAGATAAAACACTTTATTGCACACCAAAATAATACATATAAATAGTTAAAAGAAGTATCAGTACAACAGGCGGCCTTATCGCTAAAAGCGATCTCTTCCAGGCAACCTTAGGGTAGAGGACTTTCTAAAAAATCAGCGGTGGGGGTGTACAAAATAATTAAGTACCAAATATATAAATAATATGCTATAAAACAATAAATAATAAAATAAATAAAAAAGTATAATATAAATGACGAAAAAGATAAAAATTAGAAGTTATATATACTACGAAGTTAGAAGGAATGTCAATCAGGAAGAATTTAAATAGAATTGTTTAACTTTTTCTTTGAACACAGAAAGATTAGAGGATTTTCTTATATCTACAGGAAGTGAATTCCATAAAAGGATAGCCTTCACTGTGAAAGAATTTGCATAGAAGGAAGTGGAGTGAGAAGGAATTTTTAGTTTTAAATTGTGTTCAGAACGAAGAGAAAGAGAATGTGTTTCCTTTAGAAATATAAATTGTTCCTTTAAGTAAGGAGGGGTAGATGGATTAAACAGAATACCATACAGAAGATGAAGAATATGAGTATTCCTGCGAAGGCGGATAGGGAGCCACTTGAGATTCGATCGAAACTGAGAGACATGGTCATATTTCCGTAAACCAAATATAAACCGAATACATAAATTTTGGAGGCGCTCAAGTTTTAGAAGTTGTTCATCCGTTAAATTAACATAACAGGTATCAGCGTAATCAAAAATCGGTAATAGGAGAGATTGAGCCAGCATAACTTTGGTAGCAGTGGGTAGGAAGTTGCGTAATCTACGTAAAGAACCAACTGCACAATGTATCATCCTGCTCACTTCGTTAAGTTGAGGAGCCCACGACAGACACTCATCGAAAGTGATACCTAGGTTTTTCACTTTATTACTATAGGGCAAATGTTTACCGTCTAGTAATAGAGGAGGCAGACTTGACAATGTGATCCGTGGTATTAACTTAGGGCTTCCAATGATGATAACTTGGGTCTTTTCCGGATTAATTTTGAGTCCAAAAGAATAAGTCCACGCTGATATACGAGAGAGATCATCATTCACTTTCCCAATGGTTACAGGAAGATCAGGTATATTGCAATGAGTATATATTTGTAGATCATCTGCATACAGGTGGTAGGAAGAAGTAATACGTGAACAGATACTATTGATAAAGATAGAAAATAAAAGAGGAGACAACACGCCACCTTGCGGCACACCGGCAACGACAGAGCACCAATCTGAGTTCAAATGTTGATACCGCACACTTTGCCGGCGTCCATGCAAGTAACTATGAAACCAGCCAATGACCTTAGGAGATATGTTAAGAGTATTTAAAACGGCAAGGAGAAGATCAAAGTCCACAGCATTGAAGGCATTACTGAAGTCAAGCAGTGTTAAAACAGTGATCTTTTTATTATCCATTGCTGACCGAATGTCATCAGTTATTCTAACCAAAGCAGTAGCCGTACTATGACCGGAACGGAATCCAGATTGAAAAGTGTTTAATATGTTATATTTGGAGAGAAAATCATTAAGTTGACGATGTACAAGACGCTCGAGTACTTTAGAAAGAAAAGGTAAGATCGAAATGGGACGGTAGTCAGAAGGAACCAAAGGAGTAGATTTCTTAGGAAGTGGAATAATTTGAGCGTCTTTCCAAGACAAAGGAAATTTATTACAAATAATGGAACAGTTGAAAATGTGTGTAATTACGGGAGCTAAGAGGTCTAATATAGGAATAATCATCTTACGGCTAATGTTGTCAGAACCAACTGCGTCAGATTTAACGGATAAAATATACTTCTTAACATCACATTCGGTAAATTGGCTAAAGAAAAGACATGGAAAATCAGGAGTAGAGGCATTTGAAAGTTGACTTAAAGTATTTAACTTTGTTGAACTATTTAAAGTAGCGGAAGAAGAAAAGTGCTGATTAAGCTGATTTAAATCAAAATTAAGAATGTCGTTTTTTTGCAATTTACCAACTCCAAGTGATTTTAGAAAATTCCAAACCTTTGATGAGTCATGTTCCTCAACAATGGTTTTGTAGATATGGCGTCGTTGACTATCCCTACACAGCCTGTTGCAGCGATTTCTTGCATTCTGATATTTTTCACGATTAATATCATTAGGATTTAACCGAAACTTACATTTAGCAATGTTCTTTTTGTTCTGAAGAATTTTAATTTCTGCAGTGAGCCAAGGAGCAGGAAGATGTTTCATACGAACAGGTCGTACAGGAGCATGCAAATCGTACAACTGTGTTAGGAAAGACGTAAATACAGAAACTTGCTCATCAATATTGCTGGTATTATAAACACCAGACCAGTCAATATTGGAGGCATCCTCTCGCAATCTTTCCAGATCCATACCTCCAAAGTTACGCTGGAGAAAGATTTTTGATTTCGCTTTAGGTGGTTTTAATTTGTAAGATATATAAAGAAGGTCATGATAGGAAAATGCATTTGCAGCACATTGACCATGTTTTTCAACATGGTCAATAGAGGAAACTATAATTAAGTCTAGAAGAGAAGGTATGCAGTTCGGGAAAGCGTGTGTAACTGATAGAGGAAGTAAATGTAAGTTTGCACCTTGAACAAGGGATTGAAGACGAGAAGAGCGATTATCATTTTTAAGAAGACATGTATTGAAATCCCCCATAATAATGGTATGACTATATAAAGGTAAGAATTGGTCAATCAGGATTTCAAATGAGGGGAAGTAATCGACTGTAAGGTTAGGGCTGTAATAAACACCTAAAAGAAGCTTAGTGTGGCCAAATATCACCTCAACAAATAAATGTTCTGGGCCAGTATTATTATGCGATGGTGATAAACTTAAAATAGTATAAGGAATATGACAACGTAAATAAATGGCTACACCTCCCCCAGCCCTACCTACACGGTCACTACGAATCAGATGGAACCCTGGAAGTGAATACGAAGTCGAGGGTAGGTATGGTTTTAACCATGACTCTGAAACCAGAATTGCGTGAATATTATTAGTATTGAAAGAGGACAACATATCAGGATAATGTGCAGGAATACTCTGTGCATTAATATGAATAATATTGAAGTTTTTCGAGACCCCTGAAAAATGCGAATCGAGGGTATCATTAAGAGAAGGAAAGCTGAGAAAACTATCATTACTGTTTAATCCATCTGAAGAGGAAGTAAAGGAATAAAAAGTGTCATCTTGATCGTCAATATCAAAAAACATATTTTAAAATATAATAGTATAAAATAAAATAATAAAATTCAAATTCTTATACAAAAAATAAAATGACAAAATAAATATAATTGACTAATTCATGAATTGACCCACCCGTCAGTTGCAAGGAAAAATATCACTTCACAAGAATGCAATATTAAATGACAAAAAAATTATTAATAAGAAACTATTTAAAACAACAAAACTACAGAGGAAAAAAAAAATATAAACAATATAGTACAAATTAGTATTAATACTTATAAAGCATTACATCAAAAATAAAAAGTAAATAGGTAAAGTAATTTGCTTCGATCATAAAACTAAAAAGCCTCGTATCCAGCATAATAATTTTAGTGACACAAGTCATCTCTTTGTCAGATAAGTGAAATGTCGATCTTGACAAGTATGTTTACGAATAACAACAAAGATAAAACAATTAAATTTTGTGGGTATACAGTTTAACCATAAAGTAAACAGCGAGCAAAATTATTGTAAATAGAGGCGGCAAAGAGAAATAAAATAAAACGGAACAATTACTTCCTATTTCTTTTTGGGCGCAATGGAGCGACTTTTTCAGACGCATTTGTTGGAAGTACAGAGCTTGAAGCTTGAGGTTTATGTGTGGGAATACTTTCGAGATCTGACCTGCACTCGACCCGATGTCGCGTACCATCGGGGGCGATGATGTGAATAGAACCATCTCTAGTCCAGCATTTGCCAATACCGAACCGCTGCCTCGCCTCTAGGAACACATCATGCCGACTTTTCGTCAGGAATTCAGAGGCAGTTACCCCAGTTCCTTTGAACCCAGTCTTCGCGAACCATACCTTATTCCTGACGGCTGTATCAACAAATTTGACAACGATTGGCCTGGTCTTGTTGTCAGAACGTTTTCCCAAGCGATAACATGATCTAATAGAGGCCGCAGAACAGGAAATATCTTCAAGGTGTTCAGATACAACACTGATTACATTTGCAGTAACATCCTCTGACTTTTCCTCCTTAATGCCGTGAACAAGAAGCATTTTCCGTCTTCTGCACATTTCTAAGCGGTCTACCTCTTTGCCAAGAAATTCTACCTGCCTCTGTATTGTGTTCAACGCAGAGAGGATGAAAGCACGAAAGTTGTTAAAATCAGTAGCTACAGAGTTAGGCTGCGTTGATGACTTGTCCAGATTTTGCTGAAACTCACTCATCTTAGTGTGGAATAAATCTGCCATGGCATTAAGTGACTCTTGAATAGACTCCATTGTGCTTTCTTGAATGTAGTAATATGTAAAAGTTTTGGGGTTATGTGAAGTTAGTGTTGAGTGAATATTTTAAAGGAATAATAAGGTGGGTACAGTAGGTCACACACACATTAATAAATGAAATAACTATTGCTTAAAAATTATGTAACACTTATTTTTAAAATGCAAAAATATGAAGAGATGTAAAAAATGATGTTTACTTTTGTAGCACCTACCCACGAAAAAAAAAGTTATAATAGTATTATTAGATTTTAAAAGTGGATTTGCCTTTAAAATTTTTCTTTATAATTATTTTTTAACCAATGGCGGTTTATTGCTGGGCGTAACGATGCATGTTCTCTACGAAGACAAATACTGATAATAACATACTTGGGAAAGAGACTAGAGTTTACCATCAAGATTATTTTGTCTGCGAATAATTTATATAAGTAGGGGTTAATATATATAAGTACTTTGCGGAATTTCATAATACAAAAAAATAATGGTAATATTTTATTACGTGATAATTTTTCATAATAGTATTATTTTTCCAAACGTAAATTATAGCGAAATTATTTTTTTATGGGAACAAAAAGGGTTGTCACAATTAATAACCGTACTTAACCCAATCGAAAAAAAAGATCACCTACCGATCACTCCCTCAAAATATCGAAATACCCCCGCGATGACTAATGGAATATTTGCTTATACCATGAGTCATTGCTTTACTTCGTAAACCATTTGGTCGTTTGGCGGTTCGGGCCGTTGCTACCTGGGTGTTTTTTAATCAAGGTCAAAATTTCTCATAATGCCAACCGTTTCAAAACCCCGCTGCGACATGAACGTATTATAAAGATTATAATAATGTTACCGTTGATTTGTATACGATTGTGTACGCGATAAAGAATGCGATACCATTGTTGGTTCGTCTAAAGTTCTGGTTAAAAATGAAACTTTTTATCAAGTACTCAACTAAACCCGGATAATAATCATTAAGGTTGTGAATGGCTTAGAATATCTTGTTTCCATGGGAATTGAAAACAGAAACATTCCTATATAATTATGCGTTAATGTGAAAAAAAATTGAGTCAATCCGAAGGCTATTTTTTGAGTTTTGTACATACAAACATATGAAAGTCGTATTATTGTTGATAAATTTTAAGTAACGTTAAATTTACTTAGGGTGTAACAGTGGCCTTTTTTTATATTCGAAGTATTTATATCCGAACTAAGATTATGCGAAAGTTTTCTCTGTCCGTTTGTTACGATTTTATAGCTTATCCGCTAAGCAGTATAGGTAATAATTTGGTACAACTGAATACAACGTTGACGAAAATTTAATATGTCATGTAATATGTTATTTATTGGTTAACACATATGATTCCTGTTTCCACAGGGAAATATTAATTGATGGTACTTTATAATTTAAGTTTACTTACACGAATTCACGGTTATAGCTTGAAAATCACTCCTGGTTGTGCGCTAAAATTTGAACCGCAATCGAAAAAGGAATGCCAAAAGTTTTTCTTCAGATATCAAATAGATTCATGACATAAAAAACTTTAATAGATAATTTTATTAATATAAATTTTATGTTTCACTGACTGACCTGATGGCGCAGCTGGGGCATAGACCCTGCCATCGGGTCTACCGATCTTGGTGGCAACTCCTGCCGAGGGTCAATATTTTCTAAAAGCAATTTGTTAGTTCTTTGACTCTGGGAGTATACCTATGTATTTAAGTATTTATTTGTAACTTATCAAGTTTTATTTATAAGTATCGTTACTAACTTACGTTGGGGGCGACTGTGTGTGTAATTGTCCCATATATGTATTTCAAGTTCTCCGCCGTGTGGTATCCGGCTGAGTAGAATATACCACCCTCATTTCCTACCGAGGTGTCGTAAGAGACGACTAAGGTAAGTTGACGTCAGGCAGGTGGCCGGTCGTAAAATACGTAGCCAAATCATGTGACAATGTGTTTGTAACATGTTCAGCCGACCTCACTTAGAGTGGGATAAAGGCAGGAGGATGATGATATTATGTATTTATTTCAGTTTCTAAAAATCGGTGCTGAATGTCTTAATTTTGATATTCCGCTAATACTGAGGTGAATCCCTTTCAGAACTGAATATATTTAGATTATAAGTTATACTATATTATATAAATAAATAAGATTTAGTTTTATTCTATATTTTATTGTACACTAAGTTGATTAATCAATTTTGATTTTTTATTTCCTTTTCATTTTTCATTTCACTTACAGTGCCCACTTAACCGGCTTTTCAGCCGCATAAGCCATTCCGCAGTTAAAAAAAATCAATCAAATATATATACTACAGGTAAATAAATATTCCAGTTAAAAGTGGCTTATGGAATTGATGAATGGATGTTGAGTGCGGGATTTCAGCCATTTTAACTTTGAAAGGAAAAAAAATAGTTTTACTTCATACTTGAGTATTTTAGATAGGAAAAAATTATAAACTAATAATTATTCGTTGCTAGTATTATCGTCGTGAAAGTAACTTAGCTTGACTAACCTAAATTAGCTGAACCAAACCTATGTATATACTTATATGTATATACTTGCATGTTGTGGTAATTTCTAGGTATTGTAGGTTATAAATCTTGTGTATTTCTAGATATTTTATAATTTTTATGTCGGAATTGATTATAGCCAGTTAAAGAACCAAATAAAAAAAATATTAACAAATTTTTTATAACAATTTATGGGCTTAATTATTATGTAGTACGCCAATCATTTGAGCTGCATGGCGCGTCTTTACATTAGTTTTCTTTTAGCAGAGTTGATGATTCCTAGGGACTTGTATATAAGTTTACTTGTTTGTAGAATATTTTGAATTTCAATATGAACTCGTATTCTTTTTTGTTACAGATTGCGAAGCCATTTGAGCGGACGAGGCGCTCTGGCTGCCGATCATGAATTAGATATCGGTCACAACGATATCAAACGTAAGTAATATTTGAAATTCTTTTATTTATTTCTATCTTCATCATACTAGTTCTAAAATTTGAACTTCTTGCTTAATAGTTTCTGCCTAGCGAATAGGAAGATACTAATCGCTGATATCAAAATAAAGAATTATTATACTACTATTATATCTATTACTATATAGTAAAGTAAAAAGTGCCTACTACTAAATAATAGTAAATAAATATTATATGTTACTACTAGCTGTTCCAGCGGCTTCGCCCGCGTGGAAATCAGCGTGTCACAATTTTTTTCTCGAATTAAAATATCAAACATAAAGCTAGTTATTGTGAGTTAACTATAAGAGATAGAGACATGCTATCGTGGATTTTTTTGTCTACCACTATTATAGATCTACAATTCTCTAGTATATAACTTTAGCGTATCTCAGCTGGTTTTCCCAATGCGCGCGACTAAAGCTCCCAGCAACCTAGTTTTTTAACCTGTGCGCGATCTCTTCAACACAATTAATATATTACCGATATGTTCTATTTACCTAAACCATCCGGAAGTATTGCACTATATTGAAAACCGTACTAAAATCCGTTCGGTAGATTATGAGAAAATCGATTACATACAGACAGACAGCTTTTTGGGACTATGTTTTATAATAAGTATAGATTAGTGCATAATGACGCCCCACTGACGCGTCGATGTTTTCTGGATCTTGTTTAACTTCCGTTATAAATGTTAGCACATTGTTAATAACAATACGCGCTTGCGATGAGTATGAGTATTATTGCCATCACGTTTATTATTGCATTCCAAAAAGCTTTAATTTTAACTAATGTGAAATAATAAATCAGCATCATCCAAATGTTAATATAGCAAAACTAGCGAGGGCGCTTACAGGGTACTGTGGACTAAATAGACACATTTTAAACCTAAAGCTGTCAGACATTGGATCGTGCAGATTCTGCCTAGAGGCGGAGTAAACACTCATACACATCCTATGTGAATGATCTACGCTGATTCACATTCTACACTCCATAACTGGTGTCGCACATTTCACGCTCAAAGGACGTGATAGACCTCGTTGCGATGAAGAAGATCGTGGAATTATTGAAGGATATTTGCATTTGTAGCGAACTATAAGCAGTGGCGATCCAATATATCAGCAATGGTCTAAGAAGAACCTTTGCAAACTATTTGTTAATTACTTATTACATTAATCGATAATAATGAATGATTAAATGAACACTTTTATTGTCTTCTTCAATCGATCCCTCATTACTGAGGATCGTGGTCACCTGAGCCCTTCTTGCGTACGATCTGCCTCCATTTATTCCGGTTTAAACTAGCCCTCCGCCGCCTGATAGAATATAGATGAGAGCTTCTTCCACTTGGTCAGACCATCGTGTTGGTGACCGGCCTCTTGGTCTCTTGCCTTTCGTGTTGCAAACAATGACCAGCTTTTCAAGATTGCCATCTCCTGTTCGCATTATGTGACCGAAATATGAGAGTATGCGTTGAAGACAAGTGCTGGACAATCGGGTTTTTATGCCAAGTTGAGACAGACACATTTGTGCGTTTAGCTGTCCAGGGTATACGGAGCATTCGCCTCCAGCACCACATTTCGAATGCTGCTATTCTCTGTCTTTCCCTTGCGCGGATTGTCCATGTCTCTACTCCAAGATCGGGAATATTAGGGCTCTGACTAAACGAGCTTTGCTCTTATAGCTTATACCCCGATATTTCCAAAGATTCTGGAGGCATGTCATCTGGTCTTTCGCAATAGCTATCCTACGTTTGATCTCTGGGACACAGCTGCTTTGTTACTTTATATATATATTTTTTATTGTACATAACATTAATAACAATAAAACTAAAAGTAACAGTAATAAATATGATAAAAGTAATGAAACAATCTTGCGGAATTATTGCTAAATAGCGATCCCTTCCAGCCAATAGATGAAAGGACAGAGTTACAGAAATTTAGTAGGTGGTGTATATATATATAGCAAAAAAATATTAACTAAGATATACATACGAAAAACATACATACATATGCATAAATATATAAATAGATACATACAATATACAAATACATATATAAATATATTTCAATTAAAGTACATCATCATTCTCCTGCCCTTATCCCACTCTAAGTGGGGTCAGCACAACATGCTGTCATATGATTTGGATACGTATTTTACGACAGGCCGCCTGCCTGACGTCAACTTACCTTAGTCGCCTTTAACGACACCTCGGTAAGAAATGAGGGTGGTCTATTCTATGCAGCCGGATACCACACGGCATTTACCTTAGTCGCCTCTTATGACACCTCGGTAAGAAAGGAGGGTGGTCTATTCTATTCTGCCGGATATCTCACGGCTAATTTAAATTAAAGTATATAATATATGAAAATCGACACACTTCAAATGTCACTGTAAAACAGCAAGAGATAAAGAATGCTGTTTAACACGCTTTTTAAAAAGAAATAATGTTTTGAAATTACAAGTAATATAACAGACGATCAGGCTTCACGACAAAAATCGTACTGCAGTACGATTTTTGTCGTGAAGCCTATCCTCCTGATGATGCTTCGGTTTCGGGGCGAAACGATCGTCGAGATTGTGGTGGTGGGTGTGTGTGCTGCTTTTGTGTTCGTTGTTGCTGGTGAATTGCGCCTTGGGGTGCATGTGGTGGCTGGTCCTGCATGTATAAGGTGCGTAGATTTTGCCTGCTTCATACACATTGGCTTTGCATGCATTCGCTTAACCCGTGCGGATTGTAGCAAAGTAGTTAGTTCTGTTATATTGCTTGTAATATGGAATTCCGCAAAGTAACGCCTGCTTCTATAAATCGTTTTGAAATTACTTACACTTATCAAAAAGCTACCTCGCGCCAGCATCCAGCAGTCATCCATCTAAGAATCGATAAGTGACGCACCGCACGCGTCTATCCCTAGCGCACAGATGCGAGTAGCGAGTCTTTGATACTACCCTAAACGAGATTATGGTCAAGCGTGAATTTGTTATCGTGTCAGAAAATAACGCCTTTGTTTATAACTATATACTATACTATATACTTTGTTTATATATATGTACGCGCACTCAAACCCTGTTGGCCTTGTTACTATGATATGAATGACTTCCGGGTAATTTTCCTAGCTCGCGTCGCCGATGTAACTTGTTATCAATGTAACAAAGAGAAAAACATATATACAGTAATAATTGTTTACGTAATTTGATTACAGTTTACTGTTTGACCATTCATGAACTACGGGAATAGAATGAATATAACACAACATTAACTTTAAAAAAATAATTGAATTTAAGCTAAATAAAGTTCAATCTAGGAAAATTTCTTTTACTGAGAAGAGATTCAGCGTTTTTTTTTGAGAAATCAAAACCTATCCTGTTAAAATGCATATATCTCCAGTTCGATTATTTGTTTCTGTTTTTTTTACGAATTTCGTAAGAAACTTGTCCGTCATTTTGTAAGGCAAATTATAAACATCTAAGTATTAAACAATTTATAGAATAAGACATTTTGCGGAGATCCATAATACAAAAGTAATAATAAAATTATTTTGCTACAATCCGCGATAAATTCAATAGGAAATATATATAATGTCAAATGAAGAGTGGACTATTCGCTCGCATACCTGGGACATGCAGCATTCGTTAAAACACATGCACCAACCTCCACCACTGCCACCACAATACACAAGCACTGCACACGTTCACTATCACAAACTCAACAATCGTTTCGCCCCGAAACCGAAGCATCATCAGGAGATAGATTAAACGACAAAATCGCAAAACCTAAAAAAAATCGGTCATCCAGATACCTTAACAATATTGGTCCAACGGTTCAGTCGTGAAAGTGTAACATACAGACAGTTACACTTTTATTATATTACATACATCCCCCTGCCCTTATCCTACTATAAGTGGAGTAGGCACATCATGTTATAAGCATGTCGTCACATGATTCAGCTACGTATTTTACGACCGCCCACCTGCCTGATGTCAACTTACCTTAGTCGTATTTTACGACCCCTCGGTAATAATAATAATAATAATAACAATAATATAAGCAATAATAAAAAATATTTTACTATAATCCGCCATACAGTAAAACACATGCACAAACTTCCACCACTACCACCACAATACACAAGCATTACACACGTTCACTATCACAAACTCAACAGCCGTTTCGCCCCGCAACCGAAGCATCATCAGGAGATAGACTCTACGACAAAATCGCAAAGCTTTGCGATTGTATCGGGTATGAAAAAACGGATTTTCCACTATACATTTAGCACTATATATATTTTCTATTTACTGTATCGCGGATTATAGCAAAATATTTTTTGTTATTACTTTTGTATTATGGATCTCGGCAAAGTAACGCCTAATTCTATAAAATATGGATATAATTACAACGAATATGTAACTTCCATTTACAAAACCGTATACAATACACCAATAATATATGAATACTATATTACTCGTACAAAACGTTACGGGCTCAATATTTGTTTAGGTCTTAATTGTGCGGCGCGGCTGTTGAGCGAGTTTAGACTTTAATCTGATTATTATAATGTTCTAATTTGCATTTCGTTATAAGATTATCCTAAGCGACTCCACACTGAATTTGATTGTGTTCAGATGAAAATATAAATGACGTAATTATGTCTGTGTATTATGAATTTGTATCCACATTTATTATTTATATAGTAAGTTATAAAAACTGTAATTGCTGAACTTTGCAACTGTGTGACCTCTTATCTACCTATCCCCGGGCACCAATTCAATTCAAAATATTCTTTATTCAAGTAAACTTGTAAACAAGTGCTTTGAAATCGTCTACATCTACTGCTGGTTCGGAAAGCTGTTGCTACCGAGAAGAACCAGCAAGAAACTCGGCGGTTGCTCTTTTCAAACAATAATTCTTATCACTAGTTACATATAGTTATTAATATCTTATACAGGATCGAAGAGTAGCTATATCCACGCATTTTTATCCTCGAAGTAATCCTCAATAGTATAGTAGGCTTTCTGTATTAGCCTTTTTTAAACAGTGTTTTTAAACTGCTGTAATGGTAAAGTTAAAGGTTTGCCATGCCCTCTATTCACATATTCATCCACATCTCTTTTGATTGTGTGATTGACATCTCTCCTCGTTACATGTCCATCCCACCATAATCTTGCTCTTCTCATCTTTTCTAGATTAGGCGCAATCCATCGATGCATGGTTCAGCTGTAGGTTACAACATAAGTTTTAAAATGTTATAATTTTTTTATTTATTTGTATGTACAACAAACAGGACCGGTTTAATATTTGTTTAGGTCTTGATTGTACACAGCGACTAAACGAATTTAAGCTTTAATTTCATTACATTAATGCTCGAATATGCATTTCGCAATTAGATTATACGAGCTGAAGCGAATATCTAATTTAGTTATAAAGGCATATATATTTTTGTCGCTATAGCTAGGCTAGCGGCTATTGCTTTGCACCTTGCAAAAGTACATAAATTTTTAATGGGTTTTCGTATGGGATTCTATGGTTAAATTCCATAAACAATTTCAGGTTTGCTATTAAAGTAGTTTAAAATAACTATCAATAATATCTGTAGTTTTCCCTCAAAAAAGTTTTTAACTAAATTTCATGTCCCTATTGTTAACCGTTGAGGAGTTCCCTCATCTGGAGCCAATCTAGGCAATAGTATCAATCTGACACCGCAAAGTGGTTCAAATTTAACTTGCGAGATTCCGCCTTAAATACAATTATACAAGGAAAATTAAATAATAAAAGCTTTAAAAAAAGTTGCTACAGAAAGCTGAGGATTACATAAATGACAGGAATGCGCTGATGTAGCTACTTTTCTAAAACTAAATTAGTTGTAAGAATTAAATTTTGAAAAGAGCAACCGCCGAGTTTCTTGCTAGCTGTTCTCGGTAGGAACGATATTCCGAACCAGTAGATCTGACGATCCAAAAGCATTAGTTACCAAGTTTATTTGAATAAGGAATGTTATGAGTTTGAGATTGAGTTCCTTATTATCATAAATTCACTCAAACCACAATAGTCAAGTGGCTCAAGTTCGTTAAAGGTCGATTAAATTCGATAATTGTCGATGCGGAAATTCGAAAGAACCGTTGAAAAGTGTACAAGGTCGCTCAACAAGCGATGGTATCATAAGTTTTATTGTTATGGTCTTTCGTAACGCGTTGCGTTTCACATAGCCAGTTCAAAGCCTCGGATTGCATCGAAATACCAATAATCTTTTACGGCTTTAGCAAATTATGTATTATGTGCAAATAGTCTTATTCTAATCCCATCGACACTCTTGTAGTCTTAACGATGTATTCTCTTAATGGCCTTTAAGTTTTTAATCGTGGATATATCCTATACATCATCCTTGAGATATTTGGCGTCTTAAATATGTTTCCCTAAATCGCCTTGAGATATTTGTTGTCTTAAATATGTTTGCCCTAAATCGCCTTTTGATTATTTGTTTAAAGGTGTAAATGTATTCCTGAAATTACCTTAACAGTCTAGTCTACAGGATATATGCCCTAGAGCACTTGCTGCTTTAGATTTTTGGTGTCTTAGGTAGTTCCCTAAAACGTTAAGATATGCTACAAAGCACTTTTTTTTTTGCGAATTTGTCATGCAGCAACTATCTCCCGATGTTACTTCCGGGGTGACGCGATTGTTGAGAATGTGGTCGTGAATATGTACGTAGTGCTAGTGTAGAAGTTATTGTGTAATGGTTTGTTGTGTATGCGTTTTATTTAAGGATAACATCGATTTTATCTCATCACGGATTGTAGTATAGTTCATTATTTTATTTAATTAATTAAGGTGATATATACATAAATTAGCACAGAGGATTTTTTTACATATTTAACGTTAACCGCGCATTTATTAAAAACGTATCGCCGGGAGTTGTAAACTATACGCGTTAAACTCGCTAACTGGAGAACTTGGGATTTATAATAAATTCATCCCGCGCGGCTTGAATATTTGATGGGTTACACACAATAATTAAATGATAAATGGGCTCGTTTCGAAGCCAGATTGCGTTATACTTTGAAGATTGTGTTTTAGTTAACTTTAACGCTTTAATAAAGTTTCTGAATCGTAAGTACAAAATAAGCATCTTAACGGACTTTGGCGCAAGTGAGTGACCCTGCTCCGAGCGTCGCGGGTTCGACTCCCTAAAGGGCCAGCATTTTCTTAATACATTTAGTTGGTTCTTCGTGTCTGGGTGTATATAAATAAATAAATATATACAAACACTGTCGTTTATCCCCAAAGTAAATATCTGGTGAATATACTACATATATAATTTTAAATAGATACTTAAATACTAATACACACCCAGCCTCGAAGAACCAAGAAATTGTTTATAGAAAATGTTGGGCTTCGGCGGG
Source organism: Morpho deidamia (assembly GCA_947086505.1). Taxonomy (NCBI): domain Eukaryota; kingdom Metazoa; phylum Arthropoda; class Insecta; order Lepidoptera; family Nymphalidae; genus Morpho; species Morpho deidamia. Next base: position 11,553,808 of record CAMTZC010000009.1, read on the forward strand.
AGACGAACCTGCGACCCGCGGAGCTGAAGGCAGGGTCCTTACCCAGTGCAAACGGGCCAGTCAATCAATGTATTTAAAGTTTCAAAAATCAAAAATCAATGTTTTTGAACGTTAAGTACAAAATAAGCGTTTTTTCATTATACGTTGAAACTTGTGTCTGATTGATATCTGCAATTTATCTCACGATGTTTCCTGCACCTTTTTTGTGAAGGAAAATATCGTGAGGAAACCTGCATATCTTAGAGAATTCTGGGGATATGTCTAACCTACCAATCCGGATAGGAGCAGTGGGGTAGGTTTTAGATCCAACCCTTCTCTCCTAAAACGGAGAGAGGAGGCCTGCGCATCCCAGCAACGGGATATCAGGCCGTTATTTTACTTATTTACTATTATTATTATTATTCTTTACTATTATTATTACTATTACTATTATTATTTTTATTTATTTAAGTTAAAAAAATTTAAAAAGTTTACGAGTTTACTTTTTATAATATTAATGTTTTGTAATATAATACTTATATATTTATAATATGTATGGTACCCTGTAAGCATGCTAGGTTCACATCAAGAAGTCATCAATTATTGTAAGCGAAAAATTATGTTGACTATTTGAGCCCAGCCATGGCCGTTTCGCCACTATTTTTCGTATTTTATTGTTAGAATAATTACATACTACGTTGGTACATGAGTCTGAAATAATATGTTTGGGCCGACAACGGTTGTAAACCCCTCAGAGTACCCCTTGTGTAATTAAAACAAAGTTACCATGACCTTGGCCTCTTTAGTAAATATTGTAGGGACATGACGCGTTGACACGTATGGCGTCAATAGAGACACCATATTCAGTTAATATATGGGATAAGTTAAATTAAACTATTTCTAAGTGCAGTGAGAGTATCTCAAGTTATAAATATTACTTAAGATAAATTTTAGATCTGTATATATAAAAAAGTATGTATGTTCCTTATTGTCTCCGAAACTGCCAGACCGATTTTAATTAAATTTTCAGAGAATCTTGATATTGATCCAGTGGATAATCATGTAAGGTTTGTTGGCGATCGGAGCATTTTTTCTAAACTCTCAATGACAGTTTCAAAAAATACTCCGATGTTTTAATGTTTTGAGAGAAGTCGAAACCAGACTGTGCCGCAGCATCGTTTGGATGGATGGCTAGTAATGAATAAAAGTAGGTGTCATCATCATCGTTCATCATTTTGCTGTAATCCGAAAAAACATCACTTTGTTCATTACTCTTGTAATATTAAATCAAATCAAATCGAAATAATCCTTATTTAAATAAGTACTTTTTCAAGCACTTTCAAATCTTCAAGGATCAATATCATTAACGAAGCTACAATTGCTACGGAAAGTTGGTCTTACTGAGAAGAACCAGCAAGAAATTCAGCGGTCAATCGTTTAAACATTTTCAATTTACATTATTCAACCGCAGTCTTGTTTGAAGCCGAAATGATTTTCAAATCCAAACATTTTTATTATTCAAATAATCTTCTATTATATAATATGCATACTTCTTACATTTATTTGCGGAATTCCATAACAAAAATGTTTTAATACAGTTATTTTGCTATAATCCGCGCTTGTTAAGAAAAATCTGCTATACTAGTGCATTAGTGAATGTGTGTAGTGCTTGTGTTTTGTGTAGGTGGCGGCGTTTGTAATACGCGTGATAACTAATCCATGTATAAGGTATACAAGCAATTTCTGCTTCCTGCGTATAGCATTATATATATTAACAAACGTTCATTGTAGCAAAATAATTTTATTTTAACTTTGGTACTTCATTTAAACCTTTCTGTAGACATGGCTTGTATCGTTCGCGGAATATTAACATAGAAGCGAATATTGATATTGCTTCGGGTCAACGTATGAACAAGTACTTTTGAATAACAAGGATTTTCCATAACTAATTAATAATTTGGTAACCATTTAGTTCAGTTGTAAATTTTGACGATATAAACAAAACACTTGGTAACCCATGTAACGTTCTGCGAAGATACAACTCGGGACTAACCAGTACTAAAATTAATATTAAAATTTCTATTTACATACCCGCGTTAAGTTGGAACGTTTAAATCTGAGCACACTTCAAAGGTTTTCATTTTGAAAGCTCGTTTCATATAATAACCTATTTAACGTGTGTGCGCAGTTTTATAGAGTTCATTAATGTATATATCTGAGAGTTAAAACAAGCTAAATATGTTACATAAATAAATAAATATAAATATATAGGACACTTACACACACGGTTGTTCCGTCCCCAAAGTAAGTAACTTAATACTTGTGTTACGGGTGACGGACAACTGGTAGATATACTACATATTATAATTTTAAATACATACTTAAATACAAATATACACCCAGGCTCGAAGAACCAACAAATTTTATATAGAAAATGTTGGCCGTCGGGGGGATTGGAACCCGCGACCCGCGTGGCTGAAGGCATGATCACTACCCAAACGTATAAACTAGATACATACGGGACATTAAAACTTAATAAGGGAGATTATTTAGAACATCATTCTTAATTTTATTTATTTATTTATTTTATTCATTTGTTTATGTACCATAAAAAAAACGTAAGAAAAATATTATCAGTAAAAAAACAGAGTACAACGGTCAACTTATCCCTTTGAACTCTACTAGCGAACCTGCGAAGTGAGACAATTTTAGTTAAACAGTTATGGTACTAATATCCTAACTTACACACTAATAAATATATATATTTATATAAATAATATATTGTAAATATAAACCATAAATATAATATACAGTGATAAATAAAATAACAATAATATATACATAAATGTCAACAAAACAAATCTTATTCACAACATAAAAAAATTGCAATTTATATCTATTATTTACATAAACGACATATAACATCGCGACAAAATCGAGTTAACTTTATATCTATAACCACACTTATTATAAAACAAAGTAGGTACCCAAAACCTGACTATCTGTATATGATGGATTTTCTAAAAATCTTATAATCTTTTTATTTTGTGGTTTTTACTAAAAAGTAGCGAAATTCTTCCGAAAGGTTTTGGTTAATAGTAATGTCCTTTTATGTAAATTGTGTAAATGTCCCGCGGTTCTAAAAAAAACTCGCATGCTGGGAGCTTAAGTCGCGCACGCCGCGAAAACAACAGAGATTCACTAGAGAAATGTAAAATAAGTACCAAAATACTACAAAAAAGTCCGCGACAGCATTTCTCTATTTCTTATGGTTAGCTCACAATAACTACTTTTATTTTTAAATTTAAACTAACATCAGTATTCATAGTTAATATATAGAAGGCTATACTCACGTCTAATTTATAACGTCGTATAAAGAGCTCTTGAATAAGTGCCCCGGATGAGCTCGAAACTAGTCGGGCTAGCCCGGTAAAATTTGACGTGAGTATAGCCAGTGTCTATATATTAACTACTTTAATGTTCAAAATTTGAGACTGTTATAGAAAATTATATACTAAGTAAAGTAACGGCCTGTTACTGTCCCACTGCTGGGCTTAGGCCTGTCCCCGTTTTTGGAGCTAAGACCTACCACGCTGCTCCAATTCGGATTGCTAGGTTACACATATCAGTAGAATTCTCTTGAGATATGCAAATTTCCTCACGATGTTTTCCTTCACCGAAAAGCGTGCAATAAATTGCAATTATCAATTAGACACATAAGTTTCAATAAAAACCTCACGGGTGCCTGCCCAGGTTTTGAACCACCGTGCTATCACAACTTTTTTGGAAACAGAAAATTATGTATATAAGAATACAAATTAACACTAATTTCCACGCGGGCGAAGCCGTGAACAAAGCTGTTTGAAATATAAGTGTGGTATAGACGAGACCTTACGTGAAGCTTTAAGCATTTCTATATTTATAGTTTTAAGTATGGCTATATGTGGACGTAAGCTTTTGTTAAATAGTAACAAAAGTTCAAACCCACCACGCTGCTCGAATGTGGTTTCGTAGTAGGCATAAAGCGCTTTATTGATACTATTAATATTAGGTCCTTACATATGAAGTTGGCGTTTTCTATGGGAGGAACATAAAGTCGTTTTTTTTTAATGAAATATATTTAATTAATCAAAGTATATACCATTGCTATTTATGCACTTTTGCCATCTCATAGGTAGTTCATTGATCCCCTTACTAAAAAAACCATTCGGGCGGGAATCAATAAAATCTTTGAAGGCGGTTTGGACTGCCCCATCGGAGTTGAATTTTTTTCCTTGCAAGTAGTTATCCAAATTGCGAAAAAAATGGTAATCTGTTGGAGCAAGGTCCGGAGAGTACGGTGGATGTCTAAGACATTCTAATTAAAGCTCCTCTGATTTGGTAGCCGTCTGTTGTGCAGTGTGTGGTCTAGCGTTGTCCTGAAGCAGCAGTGGCCTAGAGCGATTGACCAGCCTCGGTTGTTTAGCAGCTAGCTTTTCCATCATGGTTTGCAGTTGCTGACAATAGATATCTGCTGTAATCGTCTGGCCAGATTTAAGAAAGCTGTAGTGAACGACACCGGCACTAGTCCACCAAACACTTACAAGCAACTTTTTTTAGTCAATATTCGCTTAGGGCAGGATTTGGCTGGTTCGCCAGGGTTCAGCCATTGCGATGAGCGCTTCCGATTATCGTAGAGGATCCACTTTTCATCACAGGTAATGATTCGATTTAAAATTCCTTCATTATTGTGCCGGTTGAGTAACGTAACGCAGCAGTCGACGCGCGTTTGTCGATTTGCTTCACTCAATTCATGAGGTACCCACCTTTCAAGCTTTTTCACCTTCCCAACTTGCTTCAAGTGGATTAGAATAGTTTTATCACTAACACCGGAGCCTGCAGCTAACTCGGACGTGATTTGCGATGGATCCGCTTCCACAATAGCCTTCAATTCTTCATTATCAACTTTGGTCTCCGGCCGTCCACGAGGCTCGTTCTGCAGGTCGAAATTTCGAAAACGAAAACGTTGGAACCAAAAACGCACTGTGTTTTCTTTTGCGACACCGTCACCATACACATCATTAATCCTTCGAGCCGTTTCTGCAGCACTGGTGCCACGGTGGAACTCATACTCGTAAATAACGCGATATTTCATGTTTTCCATTTTGTAAACAGAGTGACACAAAGAAAAAAACAAAAGAAGAAAAAACAAATGAATTAGGGGGTTTGAAACACAAATACATGAGTAAATAGCTGTATGAATTTGAATTTGGAATTCCTAACCATAAAGGTAATATTTGAGATCAAAGTGGCCAGTACGACAAAACGCCAATTTCATATGTAAGGACCTAATATAATATGTTGACTTACTACGTTTTTCACGGTAAGTAAAAAATATCAACTTTAAATGAAACAAACAAGGAGATAGCTAAGTAATTTAAATAGCTTACGAAAGACCGTCCTCGGGGAATCCATTATACAATACTTCAAGTTTCGAATGACATGTTCCATTTTCGAAGCACTTAACGCTTCGCGATAAGCCTATTGTCTATGGTAATACGAGCCGCGTTTGAAATTCAATTCGACTAATTTTCATAAACAATTAAAAACATTTATTGTCACATTTTTATTCTTGATTGTTAGAAGTATACAGGTAATATAACAGAACTAACTACTTTGCTATAATCCGCACGGGTTAAGTGAATGCATGCAAAGCCAATGTGTATGAAGCAGGCAAAACCTACGCACCTTACACATGCAGGACCAGCTACCACATGCACCCCAAGGCGCAATTCACCAGCAACAACGCACACAAAAGCAGCACATACACCCACCACCACAATCCCGACGATCGCCTCGCCCCGAAACCGAAGCATCATCAGGAGGACAGGCTCCACGACAAAAATCGTACTGCAGTACGATTTTTGTCGTGGAGCCTGTAATGGTGAATTGCGCCTTGGGGTGCATGTGGTGGCTGGTCCTGCATGTATAAGGTGCGTAGGTTTTGCCTGCTTCATACACATTGGCTTTGCATGCATTCACTTAACCCGTGCGGATTATAGCAAAGTAGTTAGTTCTGTTATATTGCTTGTAATATGGAATTCCGCAAAGTAACGCCTGCTTCTATAAATCAAGTATACAGGTTATTTGATTTAGACTGATATAGTGTAAATCCTTATCGACTAAGTACGTAAGTGGCCTAAGCCATTCATGTTTAAAAATATGATTATTATATCTAATAGGATACATCATTTACTTTAAATAAATATCTCATAAATTATCGTGTATTTAAAACTTGCATGAAAATTAGTCACCCATGAGATGCCACGGCGGATCAAATAGTATTTTATTTAAAAAAAAAGTATTAAATAATAAACTATTTATAATATATTAATATTATATTAATAACCTGTAATAATGGTCACCGATAAGCATTATAGATGATAAAATGTATTCGAATAATTAAAGAATATTATGAATTTGTTGCCATGTTATGTAACAAATTTTGGCGGCAATTCCAAATGTCAAGTACAAGGCCACAGCGATCATCGTTCGGAAACAGCCAATGGCATGCCGGTTTCCGAATTAATTTCCGTTTCGTAACTTTCAAACAAATTTATAACAGTCATTTATTTAATCTAAATTCCAATGGAAATAAATCACAATATTGATTCAATTAAGTCGTTAAAATATATGGCTGCCTTCGTAACAGGGTATGTTAAATTATCTATAGGCTGTGCCGTTATTTATTTATGCGTAGTGATGCAACTTTATTTACAGCCTGAAGGTCGTGGGTTGTTACCATTTGGATCGGTCAAAATTTTCAAAAAAATTGGATGATATTAAAAAATACAATGGATAGCTAAATTAAAAAAATATATATACTTCTATCATCATCAGGTCGTCATTTTCTCATACTATGTGCCCGGTTAATTACAAATTCAAATTCAAAATATTCATTATTCAAGCGAACTTGTAAACAAGTGCTTTTGAATCGTCAACTCTGCTGCTAGTTCTAAAAGCCATCCTTACCGAGAAGATTCCGCAAGAAACTCCGTTGCTCTATTCAAAACATAATTCTTATTACTCGTTACATTTAGTCATTGCTGTCTTGTACAGGGTCGGCTGGCCGGCAGGTCGGCAGTGTAGCTATAACCACGCATTCTTATCATCGAAGTAATCCTCAACAGTATAGTACACACACGGTCGCCCGACCCCAAAGTATGTATACTACCCGGCAATAAATGATGCACATCGAGAGAGAAAATCGGCTAGATTCTGCTTCATAGAGCATTGTCTCTGTCGCACAGACTGACGAACCAGTGAGTGACAGTGACAGCGCTCTACGAAACCGAACTGGCCGGCTGTTTCGCTCTAAGCCTCGACGTGCATTATTTATTGCCGGGTACTATAACTTAATACTTGTGTTATGGGTGACGAATAACTGGTAGATATACTACATATATAATTTTAAATACATAATTAAATACAAATATACGCCCAGGCTCGAAGAACCAACAAATTGTTTATAGAAGATATTTGCCCTCGGCGAAAATCGAACCCGTTACCCTTGGAGGTGAAGGTAGGGTCTATATCCACTGCCAACGAGCGAGTCAATAAAATATGTATTTGATGTTTGTTGATAATGGATTCCAACCGTGTGGTAAGATTCCCATAGTCGCATCATTCGGCTATTAAAAAAGAAAAACACTAAAGTAAATATAAAACTAGTTAAAAAGAGCAGCAAACGTCGTCCACTTAAAACTTAGTCCATCACATCTGCTTATTTTCAAAGTGAACTAAAAAATGAACTTACTCAAGAATTTTGTATCACATGCACTTGAACCGCTTCAAGTTTGCCGACTGCCAGTAGCGTATCTCGGCAAGTTCTTGTATAGTTTTTTAACTTCAATATTAATAAGAGTCAAGTGAGCGGCAAACGTTGGAGTTTAGAAGTTAGTGGACATTTTTCTCTCCATATTTGTGACGTGTACTTGATATAAGTTTTAATTTTATTATTGAACTAAATGTGCCTTAGGTTTCGTCAGTTTAGAAATCATTATTTATTATTTGCTGTGCAGACATCACCCGGCTAAGTAGAATAGACCACCCTCACTTCTTACCGAGGTGTGGTAAAAGGCGGCCAAGGTAAGTTGACCCGCCGTGTGGTATGCGGCTGAGTAGAATAGAGCACCCTATTTCTTACCGAGGGGTCGTAAGATACGACTTATGTAAGTTGACGTCAGGCAGGCGGCCGGTCGTAAAATACGTAGCCAAATCATGTGACACCTTGTTTGTAACATGTTGTGCCGACCCCACTTAGAGTGGGATAAGGGCAGGAGAATGATGTATAATAATCTAGTACATTACTTTAGTGTATCTCTGTTGGTTTACGCGACGTACGCGACTAAAGCTCTCACCAGGTGAGATTTTTTACCATTGCGCGACCTCTTTAACATAATTTGCAAAATTTTCAGCAGATTTTGAGAAAATCGATCACTTACAGACAGACAGCTTTTTTGGCACTTTGTTTTATAATAAGTATAGAATACTGAGTTTCAATTATTTCAAAAGTAATAATAAAATTATTTTGCTATAATCCGCGATACAGTAGATAGAAAATATATATAGTGGACTATCCGTATTTTCATACCCGATACGTGCAGGATTCGTAAAAACACATGCACAACTTCCATTCCTTCTTCTTCCAACTCCACCACTTCCACCACAATACACAAGCACTACACACGTTCACTATCACAAACTCAACAATCGTTTCGCCCCGCAACCGAAGCATCATCAGGAGATAGACTCCACGACAAAATCGCAAAGCACTACTTACTTTTGTATTATGGATCTCCGTAAAGTAACGCCTAATTATATAAATTATTTCAATTATTTATTATTCCAAAAGGGATATCTAGTTTACAAGTAGGGGGTTATAAGTAAAGTCAATCAAAGTCAATAATCGTCGTCAAATCCATTCGAAAACGACGCACTGCTGATGGACAAATTATAAATCCAAATTCTTAACGTCTCAAAGGTTCCAGTTCTTAATCATCTGTTAATCACTAGTGTTCTGGTTTAATAAGTAACGCTAATGACATTATTAGCTCATTCTATTATAACTGTCCCAGTTTTATGACGTCGTTTAGTCGTGGCTTCTCGCCAACCTTCCGACGTCGTAATGACTAATCAAAGTTATATACCATTAGCCCTCCAGTACGCGTCGCTCTAAGCCATGATCCGGCCTCACAGGATGCACCCTTAGGACGACGTTCCCCGACGATAGTAGAGCTTCTGCGCTCTACTCTCTGCAATTTGCAACCTCGACGATGCTTCTGCGCTCGGCCGTCCGCTGTAAAAGCCGTTAGGGCCAACAGCATACAGTCAGTTCGAAAAAACCATTAGAAATATAGCGTCTATCACAAATATCTATTAAAAGCTAGAAAGCTTAGGTTAGGTGTGACTGACGTCTGTGGTATGTATAAAATTGCAAATCCGCACGACACAACATTCCTATGTACGTGAATCCGTGAAAATTGCTGGTCAAACGGTTCACTCTTTGTGCAAATAGTAAGCTGAGCTGCGGACAAAGATTTAAAGTTTGAATGCCGTGGATTTCGTAAGCTATATATTGTAGACAGCCATGGGCGTAGCGAGGGGACTGACGACCTCAAAAATACCGCAATCTTTGATCCGCGAGCCGCTGTTTTGGAGATCCCTTGTCTTAAGAGACTTATGTGCAGGAGGGGACGTCCTACGCTTGAGAAAGAAGAAGAAGAAGTTCCGTTAATTTAATGTTTAAATATAATTTTCACCATTTCTTCTGCACCAGTTAAGGTTATATAAGGAACGGTACAAAGTTGAGCCAGGAAATTCGGCAGTATGTGAAAGTCCCCGCGCGTGAAATTCAAATGAATTCGCAGCGAATTTCGGCGCAAACATGTCTTAATTATTATACATATTTAAAGCGTAAATTAGCATAACATACAGCGACGAAGTTCGTATGAAGGTTTATATACTTAAATCACGGTATTGAGTGACTTAGTAATTTTAGCAGGATTTAATTAAGTCTGACAAAAGAATTTGAATAATCTTTAAGCTTGTTTCTTTGTTTACGGTGCTTTGTTTGTTATTATAGTAGTCTATATTAATATTACAAATGCGAAAGTCCATCTGTTTGTTACACAGCTAATTCGATCATGCAATGTAGACGAAATTTTATACAATTGAACCGTCGTATGATATCAGGCTGAGTAAAATAGACCACCCTCCCTCATTTATTACTGAGATGTCTTAATAGGTGGCTTAGTTAAGTTGACCCGCCGTGTGGTATCCGGCTGAGTAGAATAGACCATCCTCATTTATTACTGAGGTGTCGTACAAGGCGACTAAGGTAAGTTGACCCGTCGTATAGTATCCGGCTGAGTAAAATAGACCACTCTCATTTATTACTGACATGTCTTGATAGGTGGCTTAGGAAAGTTGACCCGCCGTGTGGTATCCGGCTGAGTAAAAAAGACCACCCTCATTTCTTACCGAGGTGTCGAAAAAGGCGACTAAGGTAAGTTAGCCCGCCGTGGGGTATTCGGCTGAGTGGAATAGACCACCCCCATTTCTTACCGAGGTGTCGAAAAAAGCGACTAAGTTAAGTTGACCCGCCGTGTGGTATCCAGCTGAGTAGAATAGAACAGCCTCATTTCTTACCGAGGTGTCGTAAAAGGCGACTAAGGTAAATTGACCCGTCGTATGGTATCCGGCTGAGTAAAATAGACCACCCTCATTTATTACTGAGATGTCTTAATAGGTGGCTTAGGTAAGTTGACCCGCCGTCTGGTATCCGGCTGAGTAGAATAGACCATCCTCATTTCTTACTGAGAGGGTATGTTGACAAGTCGTAAAATAAATATGTTATAAAACGTTGTGCCGACCACACTTAGAATCGGATAAGCGCAGGAGAATGATGATGAAGCTTACATAACATGTGGAATATAGAATAAAAAACTTAAATATTTCCTTCGGGAATAGGAAAAGAACAATAGGCTCAGTTTGCAGTAAGATCCGTCAAGATTAACAGCATATTTTCAATAAATTTGATGGATAATTAGCAATTAATAAAGGCCCTACTAACTAAATAACAAGCCCAGCTGTATAACAACATCGAATAAAAATAATTCAGTTTAACAAAGAACCCATAATAATAACCGTGTTTCATAGAAATGCTTATTTACTTGGTTTCTGGATCACGTCTTGTGTAAAGGACCCATAAAGTTCTGTATTAAGTTCACCCTTAGGTCACATTTTAGGGCAAAAACCGTGGAAGCCTCCGAAGGAGCTACAGGTGCCTTATATTACCAACTCCACGACAATTTGCATTCGCCATCAGAAAATATATTTGTATATTAAATACAACCTTAATATTAAAGTAGTTAGGTTGATATTAAATTAAAAGATCACTTTTACAAGCAAATGTAAAGTGGTTTTACGTGCAACATAAATGGTTCCAACGGCGACATATATAGGGCTGTCAATTCTTCAATTGTTAACGCATGCAAGTTTTAGTTTAAACTAGATGGCGCTGATTTAAGCGTTTTAACGTCACATTAATTACATACCTTAATATGAAACTTTTTTGATACATGTGACTTAGAATACATAAATTCGACCTTTTGAAACATGTGCGGTCTAGTTGGACAAACGAAAATCATATTTAAAGTAAGGATAATTGGGTTTATGATTGTATGAAATAAAATAGGAGACAAGTCTAAATAAAATACTTCTTCTTATAACTTTACCTAGCATTGGGATGGTAAAATACCGCTATTTTATTTTAAAATCCGTTTTTTATTATATTTAGGAACCTTTAATGTAGCATTATTAACATGTGACAATTGTCAAGGCATTTGTATCGTATGATTTTAACTAAGAATTTTTTGAGGTAAGTAAGGATACAGCCAGAAGGGATTCCAATAGTTTTCTTTAATTACGATAGCAGTTTATATAATCTACCCGGTATATTAGATGTATTGATAAATAATATTTCTTTTTAAATTGTGGTTTTGCCGTTTAGTTATTACCTGTGTGTCCGGGCTACGGTTTTGGATGACTTGTCTTAAAAGCCTTGTAGTTACAGTTACTGACGTTCTTTGTAGTAGGTAGATGACTGCGTACGTGACGCATGAGATCAAAATACCGTTTTGGGGGCATTATTTGTGTTAATTTGTTTCGTACACTTGTTTCTCGAAAACTCATTTCTTTATATACGGCATTTACTCGTAAAACACGGTCATCTAAATAAGTAAGTAGGTACAGTCACCAATATCTTAAGAAGCCTTGATGTCGCATTGGAGAATCTTCATGCTCTGGAAAACGGCATAAAACTGAGGCTTTGTCAGCATTGCAAGATCCTTTCCATGACATATTTGACGGTAAGGGTCAAGCATCGTAATCCTTAATAAAAGTTTCGGAATCCGATTTCCTGGCAAGTCACCTGTGAGATCGAAATAAATGCTCACATTCTTAATTAATATTTGTCATTAACCAGAATTTTGCCAGTTAAATTTCACCCACTTCCCGGTGTCCGCTTGAGCTGAAATTTTACATACTACTCCAGATTGGCTCCAGACGAGGGAACTGCTCAAGGGTGCGTTATATTTCCTTCCTTTAATAGAGTTTTGACGAAAGCAATTATAAAATTATTTTCCTATAATCCGCGATACTATCGTATATACTAACTAGTATACTAGCATCGCGGATTATAGCAAAATAATTATATTATTGCTTTTGTATTATGGATCTCCGCAAAGTAACGCCTAATTCTATCAATTATTTAAAGAGTTTTGACGATTTCAAGTCATAAAAGGACCAATAAAATTATTGTCTTTCTTTGTTAACCAAGTTGAAGCAGTTAGTCGAAATCGTATTATATATAAAAAAAAGTTGCCAACCCTACATTTATTGTGTATTGTACTCCAAATATTTGCCGTTGAGATCTTGATAAGTGAATGTTTTTTACACCAAGGCCGACAAAATTATACAAACAAAAAAAAATTATAAGTAGGTTTTGCAGACATTTTATAAAATGACCTATTTTTTAAATGAGATTGACTTGCTTTAAATATTTTTTAGTGACCCTATTTACATATACTTTCAAATTTATTTATTTCTTTCTTTCTTTACGTACCATAAAAAAACATTATCAATAAAAAAACAGAGTACAACGGTCAACTTATCCATTTGACAGAGATCTCTACCAGCTAACCTACAAAGTGAGACAATTTATAGTTAAACAGTTATGGTACTAATATCCTAACTTATACACTAATAAATATATATATTTATATAAATAATATATCGTAAATATAAACCATAAATATGTTATATACATGATAAATAAAATAACAATAATATATACATAAATGTGAACAAATACATTATGGGAGTAAAGAAATATTGGCAAACTAAAGTTTAATATTAACTGAATAGAAACACCACTCAAATGACTACTAACGCAACCTAGGACCATTTTTAAAGAAATACGCAAATGTACGCTCTTTTCTATACTCAGTTCAATATATTCTGACTGCCCAGGCGCAGTTTGTAGTTACCGTGCCTTCAGCTACGCGGGTCGCGGGTTCGATTCCCGTCAAGGGCCAACTTTAAAACTTGTATTATAACAACTGGTAAATATAATCATTTCTAATTTTAAGTACGTACTTAAATACATGATACCGGTGCAGAATGCGGCTCAGACCACAATCTCCTCCTTTCTAACTTCAGCATCAAGCTGAAAGCGCCAAAAAAGTCTAACTTGCAAAAACCACGAAACTTGGAACCCCGGGAAAAAAGGGGTTTTCAAGAGCCTCCTAGAAAATAAGCTGAGTACCACACCGTTCCCTGATAATATAAACCCAAACGCCCAGTGGGAATATCTTAAGAGCAACATAAATCGACCGAAAGAAAAGCATGTGGATCTCTGAAGAAACCTGGAAACTGTTAGAGTACAGTAAAATAGTCAAAGCGCAGGGCAAAAAGGATCCGCAAAGACATTCAGAAAAAATGCCGCCAGGACAAGAACAGCTTTATAAGGTCCATATGCGTTGACATCGAAAAACACGCCTTAAAGCTACAGACATCAGATCTTTTTAAAAAGGTTAATCTGCTATCTAGGAAGTTCAAACCTAAGACCTGGGTGATAGACGACGCTGACGGACAATCTCTAAACAACCTGATCGAGATCGCGGAAAGGTGGCGCAAATACTGCGAACAATTGTTCGCGAACACGAACAGTTCAACGCAACCCAATTGGAACCCCATACACCCAGAGAACGTAATACGCGAGCCATCAATATTAAGATCTGAAGTCGAAGCAGCTCTGAACAGTCTTAAAACTAGGAAAGCTCCAGGTTCTGATCAAATAACAGCGGAAATATTAAAAACAATGGACGATCGTGAAGTCAATGTGCTACACAAGATTGTCGACAATATTTGGCAAACTGGGGTGTGGCCCAAAGACTGGTCTGCGTCGGTGATACTTCCACTTCACAAAAATGGATCAACGAGGAGGTGCCAAAACTACAAAACCCTTGCCTTAATATCCCACGCCAGCAAAATATTGCTCTACATTTTAAATCACCGCACCCGCTACTAACTGGACTGGCAGATACCGCAAGAGCAAGCGGGTTTTGTAAAGGGTAGGGGAACCCGAGAGCAAATACTCAACGTTAGACAAATCACCGAGAAGGCCTATGAACATAACGTACCTGTCATCATGTGTTTTGTGGACTACTCTAAGGCATTTGACTGTGTCAACTGGAACTGGCTTTGGAAGGTCCTTACGGAATTAGGGGTACCTGAACACCTGGTTGGCCTAATACAAAGCCTATACTAAAATAACCAAGGCATAGTTAGAATAGATAACATAAGTTCAGAACCTTTCCACTTCAGACAGGGAGTACGTCGAGTTCAATATATATGGAGAATACATCATGCGACGCACCTTAGAAGGCTGGACAGGTGGCATAAACATTGGTGGGGTGAAACTCACCAATTAACGATACGCAGATGACACCACACTGTTTGCTACGAGTGAAACTGAGATGTCCGCTCTATTGAACAAGATGGAGGCCATCAGCAAGGAGATGGGCTTATGTATGAACAGGTCGAAAACTAAGATCATAGTGGTGGACAGAGCTCACAAATTGCATCTAACTGGCGTGCTTAAACTCGAACAGGTCGACAATTTCATTTATCTGGGCTCCAGCATCACGAACAATGGCTCTTCTGAGTTAGAAATCCGAAGACGCATTGGCATGGCGCAGTCGGCAATGTCTCAGCTGCAGAAAATATGGCGAGACCGCAACATCTCGCGTAAAACCAAAATCCTCCTGGTTTTCTCCATTTTTCTGTATGCTTCTGAGACATGGACTATAAAATCTGCCGACAAAAAGCGCATTGATGCCTTCGAGATGTGGTGCTGGCGTAAAATGCTGAGCGTAACTTGGACTGAACACCGGACCAATGCATCAATACTAAAAGAATTAGGAGTGACCACCAGGCTCTCAACTACATGTCTCCGTAGAGTCTTGGAGTTCTTCGGACATATCGCCAGGAAGACTGGAGACAACTTTGAGAAGCTTATGATCACTGGTTCGGTGGATGGAAAAAGAGGAAGAGGCCGCAGTCCAACGCGATGGTCCGACCAAATAACGAAGTTGCTTTCCTTCCCGGTCCACGAAGCCTTACAAGTCGCAGGAGATGGCAAAACCTGGAAATCGGTTATCCACGACAAAGTGATCCGTGGAAAAGGTCACGACCCTCAGCACTGAGGAAACGACGCGAGGAGGAGGACTTAAATACATAAACACACCCAGATTCGAAGAACCAACAAATATTATTTTACAAAATTTGACCTCGGTGGTTATGAAGCCGCGACCTGCGGAGCTATAGGTAAAATACATACGTACTCGAAAAGTGTTATTACCTTGCCGTTAATTCAGTCGGCGACAAAAAATTACGGACTTTCTCTCTGAACAGGTGGCTACAATTGCACTTCTTTTGACCATGCTGGCATAACTTCCACACCCCTCTTTTGTTAATTTGAGACCTATGTCTCGATTCGTTTCAAAGAGCGAGCATAAGGAACTCTTCATAGGGAAGAGATTTCAATCACCGAGCCAATTGATATAACCATATCACACTTAAACCGACATCATAGTATCGTGGATCCCCTATAAATATTAGCTCAGCAGTAGCGTAGTCAACAGCTTGATAAACCGCTCTCACCTTAATGTATGCTTATGTTAGTGTACATGATTAAATGTTAGCATGCTAATACCCCATAGACTACCAAACTACCAGCATTAGTCACGATAGCTTCCCTCGGGACGTGTAGTGCAGACGGTTTAACGTTATTTCGGGATAAGGCCGTTCACAAACATAGCGATGCTGTAAACGCCACAAAATAAGTTACTTATATATTCTTCAAAATTAATAATAAAATTATTTTTCTATAATCCGCGATAAAGTAAATAGAAAATATATATAGTGCTAAATGTATAGTGGACTATCCGTTTTTCCATACCCGATACATGCAGGATTCGTAAAAACACATGCACAAACCTCCCACCACTGCCACCACGACATCTATCTCCTGTTGATGCTTCGGTTGCGGGGCGAAACGATTGTTGAGTTTGTGATAGTGAACGTGTGTAGTGCTTGTGTATTGTGGTGGCAGTGGTGGAGGTTTGTGCATGTGTTTTTACGAATCCTGCACGTAACGGGTATGAAAAGTCCACTATACATTTAGCACTATATATATTTTCTATTTACTGTATCGCGGATTAGTGCAAAATAATTTTCGCAAAGTAACGCCTAATTCTATATTTTATATATATATGATTATTAAATACTATGTTACGATCTCCGTTGTGTAGGTATTAGTAAACGTTCCCTGGTTCAATTCGCGGTGTAAGATAACATCTCCAATTTGGTCTATAGCCTGCTTCTTAAGTCGTATCAACGAAATGATCTGCTTGATTTGTCCCTAATTTTCACATTAAATGCATGAAAATCTTTTCTATCCATTCATCTTGTACATGACCTCAAGCGTGAAGATAAATTACTCTCGGGGAAAACCGTGATATGTAAAACCCGTTTCTTAATAGAAAACCCTAAGCATGGGATTCTTTTCCCTGATCATTATAATTTCGATCCGTTTACAAGATAACCAACGATAAATTAATAATATCTTTAAATAAACGAAAAATAGTAACACTTTAGCTATAATTGATATAATATTTCTATGATCATCATCATTCTCCTGCCCTTATCCCACTCTAAGTGGGGTCGGCACAACATGTTACAAACATGTCACATGATTTGGCTACGTATTTTACGACTGGCCGCCTGCCTGACGTCAACTTACCTTAGCCGCTTTTTACGACACCTCGGTAAGAAATGAAGGTGGTCTATTCTATGCAGCCGGATACCACACGGCACTTACCTTAGTCGCCTCTTACGACACCTCGGTAAGAAAGGAGGGTGGTCTATTCTATTCTGCCGGATACCACACAGCTTAAATATTTCTATAATAATATAAATATTATATCAAATAATTATTACTTAATCAAGTTTATAATATAATACAAGGCTTAATACGACTATATAATGGTAAATACGGTGTCGGCTTACGATGTTATTAGGTGACAGGATTACGTAATAATCACTTCAGCGAAATCTTGAATGTATTGTGTACAGTATTAGGGCATGAAATGAGATACATATAAAAATATCGTTAGATTAATGAAAGATTATATCTTTAATTATTAAGATTATAATATAACAATATCATTTATCAGATTGTCGGTTCATTTAAGTAAGTTTGATCATGTTTTGCAGTCTTACGCTGGAAAGCTTCCATCTGATATTTATATATCATCATTCTCCTGCCCTTATCCCACTCTAAGGCCGGCACAACATGTTACAAACATGTTGTCACATGATTTGGCTACGTATTTTATGACCGGCCGCCTGCCTGACGTCAACTTACCTTAGTCGCCTTTTATTTATTTATTCATTACATGTAAACTTACAGCTAAAACCAAAACGCATACATGATATATAGAAAACATTAAAATAGGAAAAAAACCATTTACAATACATTTTTTATACGACACCTCGGTAAGAACTGAGGGTGGTCTATTCTATGCAGCCGGATACCACACGGTACCGACGTTGATATTCATATATTAACTATAATTCATTCTAGTACACTAAACACTAGTCAACTTGTAAACGGAGCATCTTCCACTAACTACCTTATAAAGAATGCCGTGAAGGACCCGTCAGCGATGCTATCTGTATAAGGGATACTAAAAGTAATGCATTTTATTTTACGTATTCTGCCCTCCTTGTCCGTTTAGCTCAGAGTTCCCCAAACTTTTTTGTGTCGTAGACCCCTTGCTATGTTTTTCCGTGTTGGGTAGACCCCCTACTTACCTGACATTGATTTCCTGTAAATTTCTAACTGTAGTGAAGTTAAGTGTTAAAAAGTTAAAGTAAAAACACGTGTTAACTTACATTTATTAATAGAATTTAAATTAAAACTACTCAAATTAAAATTTTGTGCAAGGTAGCGAAGCTTTGAGACTGCGACTCTCAGGTTTTACAAGTTCAAAATGTATTGCGACCACACAGCGAATACCAACATCCTACAACTTACACAATTTTATAAACATATATAATTTTTTTACTTCATAGGTACTTTTATAAATAATGTATATGTTTTGATATTATAAGATAGTATGATGTAAGTAAATAGGTACTAGCAGTGTTTGTGTGGAGATCCACAATCGTGGACCCCCATTTTCATTTCATAGACCCCCAAATTTTTTTTCGCTGACGTAGACCCTTTGCAGGTTGTCATAGACCCCAAGGGGTCGATATAGACCACTTTGGGAATCACTGGTTTAGCTTATTAATTTGCATATTTAATCTTGGTCACTGTGTGTGCAGGCGACCTTAACATTTTATACCTAGTCTATTGCTAATGACGTTTTGGAGTCTCAATCAAATTAAACCTATGTCAAGTATGTTATGTCAAGCCGCTTAAGTTCAACGTAAATGACATCATTGGGTAACGTGCGTGTAAAAAAAAGTAAAGTAACAGCCTGTTACTATGCCCACTGCTGGGCTAATACCTCCTCTTTCCGTTATTGGAGAGAAGGATTGGAGCTAAGATCTACCACGCTGCTCCAATGCGGAGTGGTAGGTTACGCATATCCCTGGAATTCTTTAGAGATATGCAGATTTCCTCACGATGTTTTCCTTCACCGAAAAGCGTGTGATAAATTACAATTATCAACTAGACACAAGTCTCATTGGTGCCGGCCCGGGGTTTGAACCTATGTCGTCTCTAGAGAGTCGCACGGTCTCACCGCTAGGCTATCGCAGCTTCGTGCGTGTAATTGTCTCATATATTTATATTTATGTTTATTTCTGTTTCAGGTAAGTTTTGACCGATGCCTGTAAGAAATGTAACGAGTAAGTCCGCGGATTAGATTCACCGTACCTTCACCGAAGTTTTTTATAAAACTTCTTTGACTGTGCCTTTTGTTATATATTATGTTAAATATGCTTACAAATACTTTTATAGTAGTTTATGATACTGTTACATAATAAGGGTTCTTATAACACGAGTGTGGTTTAAAAAAACGAGCCGCAGGCGAGTTTTTTTATAGTGTCACACGAGTGATATAAGATCAAGTTATGTACAGTATCATACACTACTTTATCTACTCTCATACTATAATACGTAAAACGTACGTTTCCATTCCATGAACTCGTGGTAACATTTAATATAGTCGCTCCTAGATTTCGTCGGCAACAGGTTCACGGTCATGTTTGACGCAGCTTTCAGAATATCTGGTGGTGTACAATCACCACTATGCCCGCTCTCAGACATGTTTTTACACAAAAACTTATTTTTTTACAAACAAAACTAAACTTCGTTTAAATATTGAAAAGATTTTTTAAATGTCATATATTGGCGCCAAGGCGCAAACATCGATTGCGCATGCGTGTTGCGTCGCCGCGGACCCATTCATTGAAAACTTTTTTTTAAGATAGAGGTTCAACCTCCTTGGTCCAGCTGGAAGTTGTATAGGTGTATCGTTATGATTAATAAGTTACATTATGATACGGGTGTCCATACAAGACCTGTATCGTAATGAAACTTTTTAATTTTTTATTTTTGTTCTGTACGTAATGTTTGTCATACGTTTGTTTTCAGTTTTATAATCTTTGTATTATAGTATCAGAGTGGATAAAATACATTTACCATTATGTGATTATGTAATAAAAAAACATAATTAATAGGAACAATTTAATAATTTGTGGGAGACGGAAGTAGTCAAATATCATTTGTTTCATAAAACGTAAACGGGAATGCAAACAACAAAGGTTATAAATAAGCCAATTGGACCTATTCCAGTCAGTCTAGTGTCAGCGTTCAATGTGTATACAATAGTGAAGTGTAACACTTTCTTATATGATAACTAGAAATACGTGCGGCTTCGCCCGCGTTAAATTCAGTGTTTAGCATCTTATAGTCGCTCGAGTCTCGGCAGGAGACTGGCTCTCTAACACCCTACACCGCTTTTTATACCTATCCCCCCCCCACTAAATTACAATCGACGCTGGTTTTTTACTACCCACACTTAAAATTGTTGTAAAACGACCTTTTTAACTCAAAATACATGAAATCGTCATGTGCTATTAACCTAAACCTTTCGGAGGAATTGCACTACCTTTTAGTAAAAACCGTATTAAAATCTGTTCAGTAGATTTTGAGAAAATCAATTACATACAGACAGACAGCTTTGGGGACTTTATTTTATAATAAGTATATGTATATAGATAACAAAGTTATCACAATTTTAATCTCGACTGCAGGATTGCATGCCTAAAAAAGGTTAAACTAAATGGAAGTAAAGAGGAAACATCTTAACCTAAATTTACATTTGCTAAACTCATCTTCTATGCCAAACCCTACTTCTACCCTTCTAATGTCTAGCGAAATAAATCGCAATACAGTGTTTCTTACCATCTATATCCATTCTAATAATATTAATGCCAAAATTTGTCTTACTGTGACGCCCGGCTAAGCTTTTGGACTAATATTGATGAATTTGGGTATAATTAAAGCTTATTATTGGGTTAACATCTTCTTCCTCCTACACTTATCCCACTCTAAGTGGGGTCGGTACATGTTTTCCACTGCCATTCTCTTCTATCATTAGTCAACTCTGGCGCTACTCCTTTTATATGCATGTCATACTTCACATATTCCAACCATCTCTTCTTAGGCCTCCCTCTAGTCACATAACCATCCACATTCAGATTCAACACTCGCTTAGTCACATGATCTTCATCCCTCCTCATTACATGTCCGTACCATTCCAATCTTGAACCTCTCATCTTTTCTATAATGGGCGCAACTTTCATACTTCCCCTAATATACTCATTTCTTATTTTCACTTGTCTTGTCACACCACACATCCACCTTAACATCCTCATCTCATTTGCATGTACTCTTCTTTCATCCATCTTTTTCATTGCCCAACATTCTGATCCATACATTACGACAGGTCTTATGACCGATTTATAAATTTTTCCTTTAAGTTTAAGGGGCATGCGGGGGTCACATACTGTTCCTGAGAACTGTCGCCCCTTTATCCATCCTGCATCCATTCTATTCTATTCTATTATTGGGTTAACATATAGTACACAAATATCCTGTTTGCTTTTCGGAACAGCGAAAAACACATATTGCATTATTGAATGTATATAAACGCTTAAGTTGACGTAAATGAAGTAAAAGGTTCCATTAATATATGTACTATAATTATTATTTTTCATTTATATAAAGACAATCGTAGTGAGAATATCTGTTTCTAGCACTAAAACGACAACATTTTGATTTTACGTACAATTTATATAAGATTTAACCGTGGACACATTCGAAATTAATAATTAAGGAAACTGACTAAGACTATTTCAACCTTACACCCATTATAAATGGTAAACAAGTATAATATAACTATGTGATTAAACAATAAAACGACGGATCTGTAGTATAATAGTTATATAGTTGAATAGCGCGTCATAACAGGGGCAGCGCCCTGCGAGTGGGTTCCGCAAGACTCCAGTTTAATATGGACAGTCCTGAACTATTTTGATTGTGTAATACAGTCAAGACGTCAACTAGATGACGCGTCAAATTACAAAATACTAAAGGCACCGGAAGTTGTTTTGTTAAAAACGTGTCTCATAGATAATTACAACTTATTACACATTTTTCGGTGAAGAAAATCTTGAGGTAACCCTTATATCTATCGAATTCTATCGATATGTGTAACAATCCATTAAAACAGCGTGATAGATGAGGCCTATACTCAGAAGTGGGATAGCAAGAAGTCCTTAGTTTTTACATATTTATTACTTTACAGACAAGTAATTTTAGGTTCGTATCCTCCCTCTCCTTTAAATTAATATTATAAATTTTTTCTTTTGTTTCAAATTGGTAAAAATCTTGTTTAGTAAAAACTTTCCGTATTTTATATTTAGTTAACGCCGCTTAAAGTTTTTAATTATAAACAAAAATGTTAAATAGCAAGCCTTGATCTCATTCAACAATAAATTAATGAAAGTATTGTAAATACTGTAATAATAATTACTTGTAAGTACGAGCTATATTAAATAGTTAATTATATTCTCTTATTAGGTCATTATTAAATATAGTAATAAAAAATTTATTTAAGAACAATTTATTCAAGTCTCCAATCTCGAGTTTATATTAGTATGTTGTTTAAAAGTGAACATATCTTTATGTAAAAATATTAGTTTGTCATTTTGTACGATTAAAATGTTTGTGATATTCTATATCCCTTTAAATTAGAAGACCTTAATAGGAAATATATATCAGCTCCTCAAATATGCTATTGCATATTGTTCAAACGTGTCACCCCAAAGAATTGTGTATTTTCAATCGTCAATTTACACAAATTATTGCAATGTTAGTTTAACTAATTAAAAACAATCAGTTTCCCGGGTCGCGGGTTCGTTTCTGTCGAGGGCAAACGTTTTTACATCGATTCGTTGTCTTCGAGTCTGGATAGATTAAAGTATTTAGGTATTTATTTTAAATTATATATATCTATCTTACTAATCTTATCTTATCTTACTAATATTATTAATAAATAAATAAATAAATAATTTATTAATAAATAAATAAATAAATAAATAAATAAATAAATAAATGCGAAAGTTTGTGAGTATGGATGGATGTTTGTTACTCTTTCGTGAAAAAAGCATTGGACGGATTTTGATAAAACTTTACTGTTATATAAGTTATACATAGAACTAAAATATAGGTTAAAATTTGTAATGATTTTATGTAATATAACGATACATGTCAATGAAGTCGCAAAAAATCTGGCCTCTGAGAGCTATCTTGGCGTGCGGTGCCTAAGCCATTGGAGTTACATAAAGACGATGTAATATAGGATGGTTTCTCTTGTATTTACTAATTGTATGTCACTCATAACACAACGCACGCTTAGTATTAAACTGACCGAATCCAAAATTAGTCTTAATGAAGTTATACATTGTAATTCTTAGGTCAATGCCATCAATGAAATGACAATAAAGTTTTCTTGCTCTTTCTAGTCATATGTCTCTTTAACGCTCACGAGTATTAAAGACGCTACGGTAGGTGTTATTGCGATCGTGTGTGAAATTGAACCATTTGTAAAAAAATGGGATTAATATTAATTAACAATATCCTCGGTCTTCTTAAAGTAATAATAAAATTTTGCTATAATCGGCGACCATGATTCTTCTGCCCTTATCTCACTCTACGTGCGGTCGGCACAACATGTTACAAACATGCTGTCACATGATTTGTTACGTATTTTACGACCGGCCGCCTACGTGACGTCAACATACCTTAGTCGCCTTTTACTACACCTCGGCAAGGAGGGTGCTCTATTCTACTCAGCCGGATACCACACGGTATTTGCTATAAACAGCGATAAAAAAAACGTATATGTTATGCCAAATGTACAGAGAACTGTTTTCATTGATTGAAAAAATTTGAAACATGAAGGTTTCGCAAAACTCTGAACAATCGTTTTGCATAACCAACCAAAGCATTTGTTAAAAAAATGAGATTAATATTAATTAACAATATCCTTGGTTGTTTTATGGTGTCTGTAGGCGGGTGATTCGTCGCCATGGCGACCGCCGTGTTTGCCGCCGTATCGATCGCCGCTTCCCTGTTTACGTTACGTGCAGGGGCGATACGGAACTCGTGGTGCAGCGGTGTTACTAACAATCGTCGGATCAAATATTGTTCTCGACTAAATATACGAAAAACAACAACCACCAAACTTTTTTTTTCCTGTCTACGGTTCTAATGATAAAATTATTTTGCTATAATCCATGATAAAGTATTAGCGTCGATCGCTAAACTAAGATCGTGAGATTCTGTGCTTTAGCTACCGTTTCTCTTACAGGATTGAAGGTTCATTAAGTATAGTAAGTATCATTTAACATGTCAATTTTATTCATTCTGAAGCAAAAATAGTTATTAGTATTATTGTTATTAATAATAATTTTAATTTCACAGGTAAAACAAATTATATTTAACAGAAATTTTCACAACATTTGACATTATACAATAATTATATAATAATAAAGAAAATATATATACCACAATACACAAGTACTGAACACATTCATTCATATTTTAAACCCAGCAATCGTTTCACCCCGTAACCAAAGCATTATCAGGAGATAGACTTCACGTCAAAATTTGAAAACGTTTTATTATTTTGTATTATGGATCTCCGCAAAGTGACGACTAATTCTATAAATTATCTAAGTATAGAAATTTGCGTTGTGGCTGAGTTATAATCACCAATTAATAATTTTAGAAAAAAAAGTAAGAATATCGATCCGGGAATTTTCGTGGAACCCCGCTTACGAATTGTGAACCCAAACACAGACCTCCCTCGAGTCTCTCATGTACTCCTGGGGCTCAATGTCGACCATATTGGGAATTAGGGATCTACCCGTTTGGATTGTTATCTTGCGAGAAAAATAAACAGTAATTTTCGTTGATAATTAAAATTAATTAAACGCTTTTCAGTGGCTAGTCTAGCGTAAAGTAAGTTCTACAACCCCAGGAACGTAACCTGTCATAAAAGTAAAGTAATTTACGCTTTTTTAGTATTGCCTACACCCTAAAATCGTACCTACCTGTCAGTAAGTAAAATATTTAAATTCCGATTTCTTTAAATAAACACAGAATATTGGAATTTTATCAAAAGCAATCCGTCATTTCGTAAGCAAACATATCCGGAATTGAAAACGAAGTATTTGAAGACTCTCCCGTAGAAAACCGATTCTATGCAAACGAATACAAATAATGAACGTTGAAGCTAAGTCACTTTTGAAACTTTAATTACGTATAAAAATAATATATTACGCATTATTTGTAAATTAATTCCATGAGATCAAAAGTAATAATAAAATTATTTTGCTATAATCCGCGATACAGTAAATGGAAAATATATATAGCGATAAATGTATTTCGTTATTCGTTAATGTAATCCGTTTTTTCATATCCATTACATGCAGGATTAGTAAAAACACATGCACAAACCTTCACCACTGCCACCACAATACTATACTACACTACACACGTTCACTACACACGTTCACTATCACAAACTCAACAATCGTTTCGCCCCGCAACCGAAGCTTCATCAGGAGATAGAATCCACGACAAAATCGCAAAGCTTTGCGATGTTGTCTTATGGATCTCCGCAAAGTAACGCCTAATTCTATAAATGATTCCATGAGATCAGTTTTAGCGTATTAACGTAGGTAGTTAATATGCTATAACTTACATGTATCTATTAGATTGGTTTGCAATAACTCATATTTTCCCACTCAACTTCTTTATCGCTTATCGTAAAATTCAGGACCCATAAAAGCTTTCAGTGTATACAGTTCACTAATACATATATTTGAAGATGTTTAAATAAATATGAAACGTGTGAATTACATCAAAGTGTTCCGATATATCCTATTTTCATATTCCCGTCCCAAATGTATAAGAATTTTCCTTATTTAACGTTATCTAAGGGCTGTCAAACGTCCCGATACATCCCGATTATGTCCCGTATTATTTGTTATTCCCTAAATCATAGAAAGCACAATAATCCCGGAACCATGATCATCGTTTTATTTAAACTACATTTGATACAGTGCTGGCTGAAAGATCAAAACACATGAAGTTTGCAATTGGCCCGGGGACTCATACCCCAGACAGGAATCTATTTGTCCTCTAAGGCACCTGTGTGGTACAAGAGAAAGGTAAATTTAGGAAAAGGTAATAAGATCTTTAAAGTTATTGAATTGGTAATACGTCTTAATTGCCAATCAAAGTAATTTAAATAATTTATGGTATTAGATCTATAATACATCTTGATAACGATTGAATTACTTTAAATTATTTATAGAATTAGGCGTTTCTTTTCTTTACTAGATCACCGTTTAAAAAACGTATTAATAAACTAATTACCATCCAACCAGGCGTTACCACAGTATTAATTTTGCCGACTTCTTAATATTTTTAAGTCTGAGAAAACCCTAAGATTTTAGCATTTATATAAAAAAAATAACAATCAAGTGCTGCTGATCTTTATAAGGAGTTTCATAGCTTAGACTTGCATCTGATACTAACTTATTGTTAATCGGTATTTTACATTTATAACACGCTTGAAATAAAGAAAAACAGCAATAAATAATTCCGAGAACAGGTTAACTTGAAAATCAGAAACAACTAAACTCCAACTTCTATACAAAATTGTTTCTATACAAAATATTTGAATTTCCATTCGAACTGAAATGTTTCGGGACATTTGCTAATTGAAGAATGTATATGGCAGCCCTAACGAACGTTTATTTATTTTCGTTCGACATGTATGGGTAATTTTACTCCTGTACTTACGCTTTTGATATCAGGTTGATCAAAAATGTATTTCAATCTTAATATTAAGGACTTAACATTTTTCTTTTTTGTATACTTCTTTATTATACTTTTCTTAAAGGAGCTAACATTTTGTGGACTTATTTATAATTACTAAATAGCATATTGAGTCATCAAAGCTGTGATAGCCTAGCGGTGAGACCGTGCGACTCTCTAGAGACGACATAGGTTCAAACCCGGGCAGGCACCAATGGGTTTTTCTATTAAAACTCATGTGTCTAATTGATAATTGCAATTTATCACACGCTTTTCGGTGAAGGAAAACATCGTGAGGAAACCTGCATATCTCTAGAGAATTCTGGAGATATGTGTAACCTACCAACCCGCATTGGAGCAGCGTGGTAGGTCTTAGCTCCAATCCTTCTCTCCAAAAACGGAGAGAGGAGGCCTTAGCCCAGCTGTGGGCATAGTAACAGGCTGTTACTTTACTTTTTTTTTACTTTATTGAGTCATGACAAGATTATGATGGTCAATTAGGCCTTCCTGGACCTAGTGGCTCGCCTCGACATCCTCCGGAATCGATATCTGTGACGCAAGTGTATCAAGTTTCGAACATCGATATTGATGTGGTGTAATACAACCCTAAACGGAAGGCCTGTCTGTCGCAACTGTTTATGTATCTCATATAACTAAAGTTTTATATTTTTTATGACGTATATTCAATTGACCTTATATACTTATATTATAATTGAGAAAGTCTGTTTGTTTATCATCTTTCACGGCGAATACGGTGTACCAATATTGATGAAATTTAGCCCAATTAGAACTTAGTTATCTGGGTAAACGAGCCTTGCTTGGTAATTTTATTAAAAGATTAAAAAATGCAATTAAAAGAAGAAAGAAAGGGCTTGTGATATCTGGGACTTGGTCCCGGGTATTTTCATTTGTCTACTCCGTCCGTTCCCAAATGAGCTACTACAACTTACCAAATGACAGTGAAATTAACCTTAGCATTATTTTTACATTTTAGCAGTTATTTAATGCCTGTAAACAGGGATAAAATAACAGGGAAAAATATATTGCAGTATTCAGGGTACTTTAAGGGTTTAATTTTGGAGCAAACAAAGTCACAGATACCACAATTTAATAAATAGCTTGTAAACAAAACCCCCTCTCATTTCTTCGTACACACCTCCCTTACGCCTAAATGTCTAATTCTATAAATTATTTGACATGAATAAATGAATAAATGAATGAAATATCCGATACATGCAGGATTCGTAAAAACACATCCACAAACCTCCACCAGCGCCACCACAATACACAAGCACTACACACGTTCACTATCACAAAATCAACAATCCCCATCAGGAGATAGACTCCATGACAAAATCGCATAGCATTTTGCGATTATAGCAAAATAATTTTATACTTTTGTATTTTGTATATTGGACCGCAAAGTTACGAGCTGTGATAGCCCAGCGGTGAGACCGTGCGACTCTTTCTAGGGGAACACGAGTTCAAACCCGGGCAGGCACCAATGAGTTTTTCTATTAAAACTCACGTGTCTAATTGATAATTGCAATTTATCACACGCTTTTCGGTGAAGGAAAACATCGTGAGGAAACCTGCATATTTCTAGAGAATTCTGGAGATATGTGAAACCTACCAATCCGCATTGGAGCAGCGTGGTAGGTCTTAGCTCCAACCCTTCTCTCCAGAAACGGAAAGAGGAGGCCTATGCCCAGCAGTGGGATTGTAACAGACTGCTACTTTACTTTTACTTTTACCGCAAAGTAACGCCTAATTCTATAAGGTATATTTCAATTAAACGGCAAATTTATCACATGACCATTTATATTAAAGTGCATTACGAATTCGAATTTAAAATCCACGATAACGTAAGAGAGTCTCGTCACTGAGAAATAGTTCCATTTACCAGAGTAAAATACAACAATCATTTATCTCCCTCCAACTCCTGTCCGGGCATCCGGCGAGGCAAAGACAGATGTATGGCTAATCCGAAATACATTTCATCCCGACATTCGATCTAGAACGTTATTTCCTCCAAATATCGAAAACTCGAGTTCTGGTAAATCCAATATTTTAAATCAACTTGACCAATGAAACAGTCTTTATAAATGTTCCGACCAACTTTCCGGGCAAGGAACTTGCTTGTTACGTACTCGGCGAGTACGGCGGCTCAATCTAAGTTAGTTCAACTAGATTTTTCTTAAGTTAATTCAATTAATTCTATACGGGTCGCTCATAAGGCCTAATAACAATGTTATTGTTAGTTTTTAGTTAACTGTGATCTAATTATTACTGTAAGTCGGCATTTATTATATAACTCATACCGCGACTTTAGCACAGGTATCTATATCTATACTTATTATAAAACAAAGTCCCAAAAAGCTGTCTGTCTGTATGTAATCGATTTTCTCAAAATCTTCTGAACGTATTTTTGTACGATTTTCACCAAAAGATAGTGCAATACTTCCGGATGGTATAGGTAAATAGAACACATCGCTATTATGTAAATTGTGATGAAGAGATCGCGCAGTTGTTAAAAAACTTGCTGGCTGGAAGCTTTAGTCGCGTGCGCTGCGTAAACCTGCAGAGATACGCTAAAGTAATGTACTAGAGAATTGTAGATCTATAAAAATAATACAAAAAAGTTCGCGCTAGCATCTATCTATCTCTTATGGTTAACTCACAATAACTACTTATATATTTAAAATTTGAATTCAAGAAAAAAATTGTAACACGCTGATTTCCATGCGGGCGAAGCCGCTGGCACAGCTAGTATATTATAAAAGAAAGTCCCCAAAAACTGTCTGTATGTGATCGATTTTCCGAAAATCTACTGAACGGATTTTAATAGGGTTTGTACTAAAAGGTAGTAAAATTCTTGAGAAAGGTTTAGGTTAATAGAAAATTCTTCGGAATGGCTAAAACGATTTTGATGGGACTGGAAAGAGGTTATGTAGGCTTTTTTATCAAAGAATTCCTGCGGGGTCAGAAATACGCGGGAAAACTTTGAGAGACTAATTTCCACTATTCCAGCTAGTTTTAGAATGAAGTTACAACTAATCTAATAATATAAAAAGTCAATAAGGAAAATTGTAGTTAACAATAACATTTATTTGAGTTGACAACTAACAAATACACGAATTCTTAACAACATCCAACTAAAACCGCATCATATTATTCTGGTCGCTGGAATCATGTTTTCTGGGAAATACTTTGAGGAAACAATTCAGGTGCTCTTTTTATGGAAAAGTTAAATTAATATATGAAAGTTAATTAAATATATGATAGTTAAGTTAAGTGTGACAGTTTAGTCCTAGAGCTGTGATGATAGCCCAGCGGCGAGACCGTGCGACTTTTTCGAGGGGAACACGAGTTAAAACCCGGGCAGGTACCCGAGTTTTTGAGTTTTTCTTTTAAAGCTCATGTGTCTAATTGATAATTGCAATTTATCACACGCTTTTCGGTAAAGGAAAACATGAGGAAACCTGCATATCTCTAGAGAATTCTGGAGATATGTGTAATTGGAGCAGCGTGGTAGGTCTTAGCTCCAACCCTTCTCTCCAGAAACGGAGAGAGGAGGCCTATTCCCAGCAGCAGTTAAGTCCATACTTAACTATCATATATTAAATTAACTTTATTTTAAATTTATTAATTTATACATAATTAAATAGATCGATATCTAGATAATAGGATGAATGCATGTTGGATGAAGTGCCGACTGGTCTCAGGTACTATATGTTACCCCCAAATGTCTCTTACAAGTTAAGGGGAAAATTTATAAAACTGTCATAACCTGTCGTATTGTATGGTTTAGAATGTAGGCCAATGAAAAATGGTGGTGGTTGTTGTTTTTAGTTTAGTGTTTTAGCTGTATTGCTTATGTGCATTGTTGCTGGTGGACGCATTATGGGATACGTATGGTGACGTGTTCTGCATGTGTAAAGTATGTGAATTTTGCCTGCTTCATACACTTAGCATTACATACATTCTCTTAAGAATAGCGGATTATAGCTAATTAGTTCTGTTATAGCTTCTGTACTATGGAATTGCGCAAAGTAACGCCTGCAGGCCTACCATGAACTCTTATTGCGACTCAATTGAAGACGTAAACGACGACCGCGAACCGCTTTCTTTTCGTACCATGAAGTGTGAATTGCACTGAGGTCTTAATGTTTGAAAGGGACGTTATATGAACTATAGATAGCTCTGTCTCTTTTACCCACATGTTCTTAGTACCAATTCACAACACTCATTCGGCACCAACTTAAAGTGTGGGTCTTTAAGACGTCATAGTCTGAAAAAGCATAACAATTTCGTTTACGTCTTCAATTGAGTCGCAATAAGAGAACATGGTATGCCTACTGCTTCTATAAGTTATAAAAGACAGCAACACACGCGCTCCGCAAGAGGTCATGGGTTGCGGTGATTACTTGAGTTGAACGACACGTTTGCCATCCTATGTCTTTAAAAAAAAAGAAGGTTTCACGGTTTAATGATTGGCAAAAAACGTCACAGATCACCAGCATGGTACGCAACAATAGCAGCTTGCTATGTACAATTGACCACGTTCGCATCCCCTGAGTTCCGCCCGACCAACCCTACCCCTATCAAGATACTATTATCAATATAACCCCTATGTGGAGATAATAAGAGCGTGCCAAAGTTATGTGGCTAATACACCATAACGCACGAAGTTCATTAACCCGTGTCAACGACCTACGGCGGCCATATGACGTGCTCTGTGTACGTTGAATCATCTTACAGTAATAAGTGATCGGCTGTGACAGAAACAAAGGAGTTTTTTATTCCTCCAACAGGCCACCTGACTGGTATACGGGTAGTGTACAGTATTGTGCTTACCCATCTATCTACTTAATAGTTCTCATAAATTAAATTTTTATTGTTTATATGAAAAATTGTTTCCGTATGTTTGTCTCCGCAAAACTCGAAAACTATTTGATGGATTATCTCAATATTTCTAAATAATGTTTGTATTTTTATATAAGAATGTTTTTAAATGCTTTTGTTATAAAAGTTCTCATCTGAACTATTTATATCGTTTGTGACTAATACTAGACTGAGATAGTAGCTCATGTCTCTTGAAGGGATTCAAAGGCTCCATTCCTTTAATGCCGAGTTGTGAGTTACTACACATATACCCAGACTTCTCTAGAGATATGCAGGTATCCTCACCATGAAAAGTATGTGATGAATTCCAATATCAATTAGATATGTAAGTTCTTACAGAAAAACTCATTGGTGCCTGCCCGTAAGTTGAACCCGTGACAAGTCTCGGAAGAGTCTCACGGTCTCACCACTCGGCTATCATAGCTTAAATATACATTACTAGCTTTTAAACGCAACTTCGTTCGCGTGGACCACAGTCTTATTATTTCAGTAAACCGCAATACATTAATTATGGTTAAAGTGGGTTAATCTTAAAAGACTAGATATATG
The DNA here is from genome assembly GCA_947086505.1 of Morpho deidamia. Classification (NCBI taxonomy): domain Eukaryota; kingdom Metazoa; phylum Arthropoda; class Insecta; order Lepidoptera; family Nymphalidae; genus Morpho; species Morpho deidamia. The sequence goes on from CAMTZC010000009.1 coordinate 11,586,317, forward strand.
CCGTCGCGAACTTTAATTTAGAACTTTTTGAGGGAAAAAAATTTGTAATAGATAATTTTTGAATAACTTTCACCATGACTGGCCCGTTGGCGCTGTGGGTAGTGACCCTGCCTTCAGCTCCGCGGGTCGCGGGTTCGATTCCCGCCAAGGGCCCACATTTTCTATAAACAAATTGTTGGTTCTTCGAGCCTGGGTGTGTATTTGTATTTAAGTATGTATTTAAACTTATATATGTAGTATATCTACCAGTTGTCACCCATAACACAAGTATCAAGTTACTTACTTTGGGGACGGACGATCGTGTGTGTAAATGTTCCATATGTATATATATTTTTTATTATTATTTATTCAGCGCACGCAAGGAAAGCTTTAAATTTTGCCGTTTTCGTAATGTTTTTATTACTGCTCCTCTCCTATTTATCATAGCGTCATAGTATATAGCCTATAGCCTTCTTCGATAAATGGACTATCTTACATTCAAAGAATTTTTCAAATCCATTCCATCAGTTCCTGAGATTAATGCGTTCAAACAATAAATCTCTTCAGCTTTATATATTAGTATATAGATGCTATTATCGAAGGGCTCGCCTAACTAATGAGAAAAAAATCTGATAATTATGCCTACATCTGTCGTTTCCAATAGAGGGATTAATTACGATCCTCTATTCATTCGAATACATAGACGACTAATTGGGTTAGCCGATAGACCAGCAATAATCAAAATGTGCTTCGTTATAGCAATTAGAGGTCATTTTACGTTAGGCTTATGTCTGTCACTATATATACATCACGCTGTATATTATTTATATACTGTTAGCTTTGTTATATGAATTTTGTTTACCGAAATTTCAATATTTTTATTTCATAATCCCTAAAGATTTTTCTATATTTATGGGACAATTACACACTATGGGCCTTATAAGAAAGCTCAGAGTCGCTCAGCGGGCGATGGAGCGAGCTATGCTTGTAGTGTCTACGAGATCAAATCGGGAATGAGGAGATCCGTAGAAGAACTAGAGTCACCGACATAGCTCAGCGTTTCGCGAAGCTGAAGTGGCGCTGGGGTCTTAAGCAAAAAGCGGAAAGCGCAGCGTAGGTAGACCCCGTGGATGTCCATCGACAGACGAAGAAGAAGAAGAAGAATTACACACACGTTCGTCCGTCCCCGAAATAATTTAATACTTGCGTTGTGGGTGACAGAAAACTGGTAAATAAAAATATATTCAAATTCAAAATATTCTTTATTCAAGAAAACTTATAAACAAGTGCTTTTGAATCGTCAACTTTACTGCTGGTTCGGAAAGCTGTTCCTACTGAAAAGAACTAGCAAGAAACTCGGCAAACTATATTATTTTAAATAAATACTTAAATACACCTAGACTCTATGAAATAATATATTGTTTATAGAAAATTTTGGCTCTCAACGGGATCCGAACCCACGGCGACCCACGTAACTAAAGGCAGGGTCAATCGAATATACATATCTTTTACACGCAGGATTCGTAAATGCACTACAAATAACCACCATCACAATTCAGTACTGCACATTTCACTACAACAAACTCAAATATCGGAAATGGCAGCACCATTAGATAGACTTTACGACAAAATTGCAAAGCAGAATCTTCTTTCTTCTTCAATCTATGGCTGGAAATAGGTGTCTTCTCTATTTGAGCTAGTAAGTAATTCCATATAGCCGACAATGTATAACTTTTTAAATTTAAACTATCGTGAGTAGTATTCATAGTTAATAATAGATACCTGCTATACTCACGTCTTTTTTTTATCGGGTTAGCCCGACTAGTTTCGAGCCCATCCGGGGCACTTATTCATGAGCTCTTTACACGACGTTATCGCGCCGTCAACTCTTCCACGCGGCGATAACGTCGTGTAAAGAATCCGAAACTAGTCGGGCTAACCCGATAAAATTAAACGTGAGTATAGCCGGTAGCAATATATTAATAATGTATAACTTTAACAAAGTTCTATTCTAGCGTTCATACAGTCAGATTGATTAAACATATTACGCACTTTGTTGCTTTCGAAAGGAAATTTAAATATCCGCAAGTTTATCATATGTAGGTTATTAAGTAATTAATTGTATTATGTTTTCTTTGCTGATAAGTAAATATGTTGGCACAGTAACACACTTCGCAACACGCTCTTGTGACATTGGCTTTCTGTTAATATGGATGTAATGCAATATATGAAATATAATGATGAAAGGGCATTATTGTTATGCTTGCAACTTATTTGACACACACGTACGTTTTTTGTGTCTCGATTTCAATTAAATAATGTTGTTTAAAGAATCATTTCGTGATTATTTTATATATGGGACAACTACACATAAAGTCTTCCGTCCCCACAGTGAGTATCTTAATACATTTTCTATAATAAAATTCGGAAATCAATTTTGGCCATGCCATTACAGCAGTGTAAAAACACTGTTAAAAAGAAGCTGATACAGAAAGCCTTCTATGCTGTTGAAGATTACTCAGATGATAAGGATGTGTGGATAAAGGCGCACTTCTACCCTGTACAAGACAGTCATAACTAAATGTAACTAGTTTTAAGATTTATATTTTAAATAGAGCAACCGCCGAGTTTCTTGCTGGTTCTTCTCGGTAGAAACAGCTTTCCGAACCAGCAGTAAAGTTGACGATTCAAAAGCACTTGTTCACAAGTTTACTTGAATAAAGAATATTTTGAATTACATGAGTTATGGATGATATACAACTAGGAAATATTTACATAAACAGTCACGTAGCGGCCTTTGCCGTGTGGTATCCGGATAAATAGAATAGACCACCCTCATTTCTTACCGAGGTGTCGTAAAAGGCGACTAAGGTAAGTTGACGTCAGGGAGGCGGCTGGTCGTTAAAAATTTGCCAAATCATGTTGCAACATATTTAAAACATGTTGTGCCGATCCAACTTAGAGTAGGCTAAAGGCAGGAGAACGATGAGTAAGGTAACGACCTGTTACCATCCCACTGCTGGGCATTGGTCACCTCCGTTTTTAGAGAGAAGGGTTGGAACTAAGATCGTTTGATAATTTGCAAGACGAAGTCGCCTGCAGCGTTTCGGAATGGAGTTCTCATTGGGCATCTATCTTTCCCAATACTTATGATAGGTGTACTTTCAAAGCAAGAGAAAATAGTCACTTCTAGGCAGGCCGCTCCATCTTAGACTGTATCATCGCTTACCATCAGGCATGATTGCAGTCAAGTTTTCGCCTATTAAAAAATATAAAAAAAACAATTAGCCACGTAGTTTTACCAGACAAACTATTGGTGGCTGACTTGGGTTTATACCCTCGGAAGAGTCGCACGGTCTCACCGCTGGGCTATCTTACAGCTTATTCCGTTGACATACCGATAATTGCAACGGAGGTTTATCGTTTTCCAAACCGTGCCAGAAGCCACCTGCCACACACTTTCACTATATTTGTAAGTATAATAACTTCATGGTTATTGCGAATTTTTATTATCTTGCCGATCGTTAAAGTATAATGTTCATGTTTTTCCATAAAGTTACCAATTAATGATATACAGGCTTGCGACAAAGCAATCTTTCGGATGGCTCATTGGCGCAGGTACCCTTGCTTTAGCTCCGCAATTCGCTAGTTCGATTCCCGCCAAGTGCTAACATTTTCATCATTCATCATTCTCCTGCCCTTATCCCACTCTAAGTGCGGTCGGCACAACATGTTACAAACATGTTGTCACATGATTTGGCTACGTATTTTACGACCGCCTGCCTGACGTCAACTTACCTTAGTCGCCTTTTACGACACCTCGGTAAGAAATGAGGGTGGTCTATTCTATGCAGCCGGATACCACACGGCACATACCTTAGTCGCCTCTTACGACACCTCGGTAAGAACGGAGGGTGGTCTATTCTGCCGGATACCACACGGCGATCTATAAACAATTTGTTGGTTTTTCGAGACTTTGTGCAACTGAGCTTCCTCCAACGAACTCAAGCATATAATATCGCAATACTTGTCAAAAGAAAAGACATTGGCGTATATTTTTCTGGGGCGATGTGGGGTAAATATAACGTATATGGATATTGCTCAGCTGCTCGTCGTCTCGACAACCGATGATACTTCGGGTGCTCGTAGTGGCGGTATAACCATTCGTCACTAGATGTCAACCAAGTTTTTTTTAACAAAGAAAAGCATTATCGGTGCGAATAGCGAAATGATTACGAGATAAACCGAGATACAAGCCTAAAAATGATTGTGGAATATTATTATAGATAAATTAATATATAAGTGTAATATGTAGTTTATTATATTTATTATATTTAGTATTATTAATCACACACACGTTCGTCCATCGCCAAAGTATCTTAACACTTGTGTTGCGTGTGTGTCAAACAACTGGTAAATATAGTATATGGTAATAAATGTATAGATTTTTACATAAAAACTTAAATGCATATGAATATACGCATCTGTCAGTCTGAATAGACTTGAAGAATCAACAATTGGTTAATAGAAAATGTTGGCCCGAATCGAACTCGCGATACGCGGAGCCGAAGGTCACTGCCAACTGCCCCATTGGACCAGTCATTATACAATCATATACCGAACGCCACAAATTATTTTCGTTTTTATTATTTAAATTGATTACGAAGAGCTAAAAAAATACTTAGTCCACTTATAGCATCAAGCGCAGTATCAAAGCCAAACAAGAGCAGCACAAAAAGAGACTTCAAAAGCCCGACAGCACTTGATAATAATACCAATAAACCAATCTATCTCGGAACAAAGAAAGAACAATAATCATTACCCCCCTACGCTAAGCACCCTGTATGTACTAGGGTAGTACATCGATATCGATATATCAGCATTACTTTGACATTCTTGATATATTTGTAGTTACTTACAAACATACAAACATCAATAAAATTTGATGTATATCATAGACATACGAGAGGTCACAAACAGCTTGCGATACCTGCGTCGCGACTCAGCACAGTTAGCAACTCATTTGTTGGTCTCGCTATTCGCTTCTATAATAAAATTCAGCAATCCATTCTAGACCAGTGTACAGAAAGATTCCAATCAAGTGTAAAAGATATACTTATACGTAAAGCATATTACAAAATTGAAGATTATTTGGTTGATAAGAAAGCCTGGATTTGAAAATCCGTTCAGCTTCATAAAAGACAGCGGTTTAATAATGTATAATTGAAAATATTTAAAAGATTGACCGCCGAGTTTCTTGCTGGTTCTTCTCGGTTAGAACAACATTCCGAACCAGTTGTAGCTTCATTAATCATATTGATGCTTGACGATTCAAAAGTGCCTGAAATGGTTTATTTGAATAAAGATTATTTTGATTTGATTTGATTTGATTTGACATATCAAGAATGTCAAAGTAAAGTGTTACTTAATTTTAACGCCTGCTCTTCACTACCGGCGATGATCGTTCTATCGCGTGATCGTCTATATCGGCACGATCATAGTGAAAATGTCCACACGATTGTGTTTATTATTACGATCATACGATCATAAGTATCACACAGCGATTCCATTTGATGCGTGTCCGGAAAACCTACAATCCTCGGGTCCTAGGCGATCATACACGATGATTATGCCCTCGACATGATCCTGCTCGCGCTTGAACGTTTGTAATCGCCGATTATGATGAGGAGCCATAACATTGTTTAAAAATTTATAAGTAGTAGAATGGAGTGGTAATCTTAACGCGTATTGTCCATTTCGAAAAACTGAGATGAAGAAATTTATAAAAAAAATTAGATGAACATAATAAATAAAAGTCTTGACTATCGATCAATTTTTAATTGTGTGTGCGTGCGTCGCAGTGTTAAGGATAATAAGGTCAAACAACACGCCCGAATGCCCTATTCACTTGTGAAGGTGATCGGCTTATTATTTTTATCCGTATTAAGAGAAGCGGATTAGTATTTGTCAAACACTAATTTAAGAAAAGGATAATAATACAAACAATAATAATTAAGTACTATTAATCAATAACTGTAACACTGTAACTAAGAATGATGTGATATCCTATAGTTGGTAATACATAATTAATTTAACAATATATAGGATATTTGTTGGATTATTTAATATGTTGAAGATCCAAAATAACTAAATAACTTATAGAAGCAGGCGTTACTTTGCGGAATTCCATATTACAAGCAATATAACAGAACTAACTACTTTGCTATAATCCGCACGGGTTAAGTGAATGCATGCAAAGCCAATGTGTATGAAGCAGGCAAAATCTACGCACCTTATACATGCAGGACCAGCCACCACATGCACCCCAAGGCGCAATTCACCAGCAACAACGAACACAAAAGCAGCACACACACCCACCACCACAATCTCGACGATCGTTTCGCCCCGAAACCGAAGCATCATCAGGAGGATAGGCTTCACGACAAAAATCGTACTGCAGTACGATTTTTGTCAACGAGATTGTGGTGGTGGGTGTGTGTGCTGCTTTTGTGTTCGTTGTTGCTGGTGAATTGCGCCTTGGGGTGCATGTGGTGGCTGGTCCTGCATGTATAAGGTACGTAGATTTTGCCTGCTTCATACACATTGGCTTTGCATGCATTCACTTAACCCGTGCGGATTATAGCAAAGTAGTTAGTTCTGTTATATTGCTTGTAATAACTAAATAAATAAATTAGTTAAACTAAGGCTTTATTTATTTTTATATTAGGTTAATCATATTAATGTGATATTGTTCCATAATAATCGATATTTTTATCGTATCGTTACATGTATCCAGCCCTAGTATCAACGCACACATGTAAACAAAGCCCCATTGTATGTGGGTTACACATGTGTGCAACAGAAGGGAACGGCAGCTGCGAAACTTGAACTCTCCCCGTGGTTCCCAAACTTTTATTATTAACTAGAGAGACGTTGTGACGTCGACGAATTAACTTTATACTTGAAGTTAAAACACTACATACGTTTTAATTTATAGAATTAGGCGTTACTTTGCGGAGATCCATAATACAAAAGTAATAATAAAATTATTTTGCTATAATCCGCGATACAGTAAATAGAAAATATATATAGTGTTTAATGTATAGTGGACTATCAGTATTTTCATACCCGATACGTGCAGGATTCGTAAAAACACATGCACAAACCTCCACCACTTCCTCCACAATACACAAGCACTACACAGGTTCACTATCACAAACTCAACAATCGTTTCGCCCCGCAACCGAAGCATCATCAGGAGATAGACTCCATGTTTGTGCATGTGTTTTTACGAATCCTGCACGTATCGGGTATGAAAATACTGATAGTCCTCTATACATTAAACACTATATATATTTTCTATTTACTGTATCGCGGATTATAGCAAAATAATTTTATTATTACTTTTGTACTACATACGTTTGTTAAAATACGGTTTGGTTATATTATTTAAAAATGAATGATAACTCAGAAAACTACTTCTTTTTATAATCTAATATTTTTTCACTTTATTTAATACTAGCTTATCCATCAGTCTTCGTCGGACATAATTGAAAATAATAATAATTACAGTTTTACAGTGCTCCGATCACCGCGAAACTTTACAGGATTATCAGCTGGGTTAATCTAAAGAATGTCTCAATGTCAACATTTCATTACAATCGGCCCTGCGGTTTCGGAGTTTTAAGGGACATACATACTTTCTCTTTTATATATATATATTTATTTTATTTCATCACAACGTTCTGTTGTTGTTATCGTTTTAGTATAAGCAATATAACAGAACTAACTACTTTGCTATAATCCGCACGGGTTAAGTGAATGCATGCAAAGCCAATGTGTATGAAGCAGGCAAAATCTACGTACCTTATACATGCAGGACAAGCCACCACGTCGTGGAGCCTATCCTCCTGATGATGCTTCGGTTTCGGGGCGAAACGATCGTCGAGATTGTGGTGGTGGGTGTGTGTGCTGCTTTTGTGTGCGTTGTTGCTGGTGAATTGCGCCTTGGGGTGCATTTGGTGGCTTGTCCTGCATGTATAAGGTACGTAGATTTTGCCTGCTTCATACACATTGGCTTTGCATGCATTCACCTAACTAACCCGTGCGGATTATAGCAAAGTAGTTAATTCAACAGAATTAACATATAACAGAACAGAATTAACAGAATTAAAATATAACAATATTGCTTATAATATGGAATTCCGCAAAGTAACGCCTGCTTCTATAAATCGTTTTAGTATACTTATAAATTTATAAATAGTAATAAAAATACACCTATGTTACTGTCCATCCCTTAAACTATCTGCAAACAAATAATCATTACAAACCTTTGCTCGTATATGATACTATTATGTTGAAATACCATTTTATTTAATGAATAAAATGCTATTAACAAAATTACAAAAATAAGCAGGTTATTCAATGTTATTTCAGAATTTAAAAATATGTATCTTAATTTTATTTAATTATTACTTACAATTAGTTAATAAATATATATGTTTATATTCACGTGATGTCCAGCGACTGAGGTACGTCTGTCAGGTAGCTGGTATTATCTTGTTAATTATAGATAATTCCTGATTTGTCTTCCGTTATAGATTTTGTCGCACTTTGACCTTAATAAACGCAATTAGAAACAATTTTATACGGACTGTAAGACCCCTGGACTCAAAGTATAATCATAATCTGTAGCTCCAAGAAACGATTTCATATTTGCCTATATAATTGTCAAATTTACTTAAATATTATATTTAAAAAAGAATCATTTACGCAAGTACGCGTTATTTTGCGAAATTACATAATACCAATACTGCAATAGTAGTAGTAATATTATGAACTAAATAATTCTGTATTTCATTTTGGACACTAAATAATAAGGAACTATGCTATTCTTAAAGAATCATTAATATATATGATAGAATTCAATGTTGCATGCATCAATGCAAATTATATACAATTTATCTATAGTAATACTTTAATAGATGGTAGGGAATTAGGTATTACGATTTCTGAATCATGTACATCAATATACATCAATGTACATCATCATACAAAAATCATAGAAAAATGACGGTATTTAATAATTTACTTAAATTGTGGATTATAGCAAAAAAATATCCTCAATATTTTTGTAAAGTAAATAGCATTATTCAATTCTTTATTATCTTTATTCAAAACCTTATTCAATAAAATACCCACAATCGTTTGTGGGTATTTTTGGTAATGTGTTTAATTAAGGCATAACAGCAGTTTAAAAACACTCTTGAAGGGAGACTGATACAGAAATCCTTCTATACTATTGAGGATTATATAGATGATAAGAATGCGTAAATATAGCTACTCCTCTACCTTGTACAAGATAGTAATGATTAAGTGTAAGTATCTCTAAGAATTATATTTGAAAAGAGCAACCGCCGTGTTTCTTGCTGGCTCTTTTTGGTAGGGACAGCTTCACGAACGAGCAGTAGAGTTGTCGATTCAAAAGCACTTGTTTACAAGTTTACTTGACTAAAGGATATTTTGATTTTGAATTTGAATAATACAATCGCTTTGATATTATCGTCATCAAAAAATAACCGTATAATTTATAAAGTTCAATACACTTTCTGATTTGTGAATTCTTCTTTGCATTCTTACAGAATAATAACACAAAGTCTGAAATGTCACAAAACCGTAATCTCGAATTTTCAAAAACTTTTGTCATACATTAAATGAAGTGCAGTCTTCTTTATTTTATTAAAGATTTTACACATCTTTAAAGAAGGCTTTATTTCTGTATCGTTTAAGTAAACGATTAATAATTTTAAAATATCACCTTTTTTCGTATATATAAATCGATTTAGTTGAGGTTGTTACTAGATCGCAAATCTTGAGCATTCGATACAGATACGATTTAAATAATCGTGATAATTGATGTAAAAAATAACCGGTAAACATAATGTCGATATAAATATAAATTTGTTGGCGATTTGAATTAACAGCGTTATAAAATTTTGGGTACAATGAACGGAGGCGGATCGCCTTGAAAACTTGAATGTGAAAATCATTACAAAAACGAAAAAAAAAAAACAAATTGTAACCGACGCTTTTATTTTATAAGACGATGACATCACCGCTCCATAAGACACGTGATTTTGATAGACAATTGATTTTAAATAAACTAAAATATAAATAAATCTAAACAGGCACGAAATTTTGAGAAGCACGCGTTTTCGCTCGATAATATTTAGGGTTCTTTTTTTTTGTAGTCATCTCAGCCGTAACGTATGGGTGCCTTTGCCTGCAGTTGAGTTTTTTTTTTCGAAAACTTGACAAGTTGACCCCCTCAGTCAGTTATGATTCGACCGTTGACGCGGACGGTTGTGCTCGCGTGCTCTTTTTGATCTAGTCATTGTGTCCAAAATTTTATACTGTAGCGTTAGTATTGTTCGGTAGTGGTTTTATAAAGTAGTTTAAGAACTTAGTTTTTGTAGTGTTTGAAAATTTTTAGGTAATCCGTGGACTGATTTTTAATGCACGGATTTAGTCTATTTTGGTAAGTCGTGTTATTTTTCTGTAAAGAATTTACGGTGATCGTTAAATAAAAATTTAGATGTTTCAAATAATATTATTTGTTTTGGCGCAATTAACGCTCTTTGTTGTTTTTTTTTAAACATCAAAATTAGTGGTGTATTCTTGTTCTGAAAAGTAAGCTTGTACGTATACAAATAATAGGAATATAGTCAGTAATTAATATTTTAGTTATTTTTAGTTATCTCAAAGAGATATTTTAAAGAATAATGAAACGAAATTTAGTTGGCGAGTTTTAGTCAATACAAGGTAGTTAATTCTTCTGAAATAGCTTACAAGTTATAATAAAAATATGCTGCAATCGTAATGTAACATAAAAAAATATACACGTTATAACTATGAAAAATACAATAAGAGAATTATTTTTATCATTTAATATCATTTAATTTGAAATTAAAGGAAGCTATTTCTAAAAATATATTATAGAATATAAAACAGTTTGGGTAACAAAGCAATTCCTGCCATATAATTCGTTATTTTTAAATGCAGGTAGATACCTTTTTGGTACTGAATGTGGAAAGTAAGTAAACATACTTAGTCATATTTAAGTGCAGGTAGATTTATTAAAAATTATTGTAAATTTATGTGAGTTAATGATGAAGTACGATTTATATCGAAGTTTATTGTGTTTATATGTTCATTTTTGATAAAGAAATATCTTATATGTATATCCTAAGAGAGAGAGTTTTGTAAACAATTGTTTAAATCTTTTGATATCTCAATGATTAACTATTTTTTTTATTAATTTCTAGAAGTAGATATTACTTTGCGGAAATCCATTGTAAAAAAGTTATCATCCAATTATTTTGCTATTATTCGCATTTGTTAACCTATGTAATTCTTAGTGTAAGAAGCTAAAACCGTTTTCGTTATATTTCTTATTATTCCTATACATGCAGCATTCGTTACACCATCATTACACCAACAATAAACTACACAAGCACTACACACATTCACTACCACAGTCTCAACGATAATTTCGTAACCGTATCTCTAACCGGAAGCAATATCAGGAGATAGGCTTTGCTACAAAATTCCAAAGCAAATTTTCGCTTGCACTTAGCATTGCATAACAAACTCGGCATAATGAAATAATTCTATTATAACTATGATTATCCTATACCTTTATATTTTTACCGAGATTTTTAAATTCCTCTTAAAAGTGTGAAAAATCAGAGTAACATCTTTTTCAATTTAGCATATTCCCGATATTTATTCAAGGTCTGCTTATTATTCCGTTTTCCCATAACTGACACGCTACCAGCTTACACAATCAGGGTTACCATATTTATTTAGGGTTTTGTCACACTAAGATGGGTTGAGTAGAAAAACGGAATTGTGTTTTTTTTGTCTTAGATGTAGGGAGTACCCTGTACTTCGATCGCGTCAACTTCAAAGCTACCCCCATTTATTTATTTACTATATTTTCCTATTCTCAAAGGTAAACGATAACAAATTGGGCTATTTGCTATCGCTAAGTTAGGATATTTTTAAATATGATTTATATAATAAATAATAAATAAATAAATATATGGGACATTTACACACACGGTCGTCCGTCCCCAAAGTAAATAACTTAATACTTGTGTTATGGGTGACAGACAACTGGTAGATATACTACATACATAAGTTTAAATACATACTTAAATACAAATACACACCCAGGCTCGAAGAACCAACAATTTGTTTATAGAAAATGTTTGCCCTCGGCGGGAATCGAACCGGCAACCCGCGGCGCTGAAGGCAGGGTCACTACCCACAGGGCCAACGGGCCAGTCAAATAGTATTGTTCTTTTATGCCGTGTGGTATCCGGCTGAGTAGAATAGACCAACCTGATTTCTTACCGTGGTGTCGTAAAAGGCAACTAAGGTAAGTTGACGTCAGGCAGGCGGCCGGTCTAAAAACACGTAGCCAAATCACGTGTTGTGCCGACCCCACTTAGAGTGGGATAAAGGCAGGAGGATGATGATTATATATTATTGTTCTTTTATTATGCTTTTTGAAACATCATTACCGAATACCTGATAAAATAATTTATGTGTGGTAATAAACGAATAAATAAATAAATCTTAAATGCTGGCTCGGTATATAGAATACTTAATAGTAATAATAATAATTGTAATAAATTTTTATTGACTCAAAAATGTAACATTCAGACACCAAAGTATACAATTTAAATCAAGCTTCATCATCATCATTCTCCTTCCCTTATCCCACTCTAAGTGGGGTCGGCGAAACATGTTGCAAACATGCTGTCATATGATTTGGCTACAATTTAAATCAAGCTTATGACAATCTAATACTAATAACTTATCCTCATTCATTTATATATTTTCTATGTTTTTCTGTTCTCAAACGAAATCAATAATATTTTACACTATATGGTGGCTTGGTATATAAATAAATAATAAAAATATTTCCTTACATACATCCTCACAAACATCTGTCGGTCCCGTAAGTTATTTACTAACTTAATAATTGTATTATGTAATTTATAGATTGAGATTGTATCGCGAATTATAGCAAAATATTTTTTTTATTACTTTTGAATTGTATTATGGGTAACAGACAACTGGTAAATATATACATATATATACTATAATTTTAAATTCATACTTAAATACAATTATATGTGCCGTGTGGTATCCAGCTGCATAGAATAGACCACTCTCATTTCTTACCGAGGTGTCGTAAAAGGCGACTAAGGTAAGTTGACGTCAGGCAGGCGGCCGGTCGTAAAATACGTAGCCAAAACATGTTACAACATGTTTTTAACATGTTTTGCCAACCCCACTTAGAATGGGATAAGGGTAGGAGAATGATGATGACTTAAATACAATTATATAAGATATTATTTTGCTATAATCCAATATTATTTGCCCATAATCACGGATTGTAGCAAAATAATCAGTAGCTTTGTTTTAGTTTACGAATGTAAATCGCATGTCAGTACAGATTTACCATAGCTTTTTTGCAGTAACATTTCGAGTCAATTCATAGTTCGAGTTATGTGTTAACTCGAATACTTAAGATACGATCTCAGCGTCAAAATATTTCCTAAGCAGGTAGATAAATGCTCTCGAAACTCGGACTGGTTTCTTTGACAACTAAATATAGATCAAGTTTATCGGACAACCTCAAGTTGATTGACCTTCGACGGCTGCCCTTGGCAATAATAAGTTTTTGTTGAAATTATTTATGTGTATATTTGCAAAACTGTTTGCTTGTAAAAAGTTGAATTTTATTAAGTCTATCTGTACTAATTTGTATGTTTAAAAAAATTTGTAGAAGCAGGCGACTTTACGAAAGACTGCGAAATTCCATAATACAGAAGTTATGATTGAATTATTTTGTTATAATCCAATATGACTGGCACGTTGGCGCAGTGGGTAGTAACCCTACCTTCAGCTCCGCGGGTTCGATTCCCACCGAGGGCCAACATTTTCTATCAAAAATTTGTTGGTTCTTCGAGCCTGAGTGTGTATTTGTGTTTAAGTATGTATTTAAAATTGTATATGTAGTATATTTTCCTGTTGTCCGTGACACATAACAAAAGTAATAAGTTACTTACTTTGGGGATGGACGACCGTGTGTGTAAGTGTCCCATATATTTATTTATAATATAGCAAAATAATTTAGAAACATAAAAAAGTATTTCTGTTGTCTTTTTGCCGATCCGTCTGTTAAGTTTTCACAGTTAGATTGCTGCAGTAATATTGATGAAATATGGTACAATTAAAACTTATATAACATATGCATAACTTTGCTTTGTTTTGCTATTACAGCAGTTTAAAAAATCTATAAAAATGGGTCTTTTACAGAATGCCCACTATACTGTTGAAGATTACATAAAATTAAGAATAGAAAGAAAGAAACTTTATTTACAACACACTATCAACAAATAAGGAATATGTATATAAAACAAAAAATTATGAAAAAAAAAGAATACGAGAACATATTAACTAAATATAATATCATCAACTATATGACATCATTATTTGCCAATAGTGTACAGTGAATGGACAACTGCTCAGCTGTCAGCTAAGACGATTTTCTCAGCGCTGATTTTCAGCAGTCACCAGATGGTTGCCAACGCATCGACAGCGACGACTTAGGCAAATTTTATAGATATATATAATTGTGTGTATAATAAAAAAGTGTATGTAATATATAAATAATAATCAACATTTCTAGTAATAGAAATAGTCAAGTGTCCAATCTCTGGTTTTCGTGTATCGGCAACGCTGTAATCACGTGACCGGTATCAGTCTTGTTATAAAACTCGACGGGTATTAGACGCTTATACGGCTAGACCGTTTTATCACTTGGAGTTTTGCTGTAAGCTTGACTTGTACGTTTATTAAACACCCACCATGTTTAGATCGTGTTACAACCTACGTGGGTATATTTTTCAACCTCATTGGATTGGAGGATTGGTAGGTCACATATCCTCAGAATTCTCTAGAGATATGCAGGTTTCCTCACGATGTTTTCCTTCACCGAAAAGCGTGTGATAAATTGCAATTATCAATTAGACACGTAACTTTTGTTTAAAAAAATCTTGTCTCCCTAGAAAGACTGGCGCGCTGTCATTGCTGGGCTATCACAGTTTGTTTCGAAAAAGTATTTAAAAGTAAAAGTAACAGCCTGTTACTATGCCCACTGCTGGGCTAAGGCCTCCTCTCTCCGTTTTTGGAGAGAAGGATTGGAGCTAAGACCTACCACGCTGCTCCAATGCGGATTGGTAGGTTACACATATCCCTAGAATTCTCTAGAGATATGCAGGTTTCCTCACGATGTTTTCCTTCACCGAAAAGCGTGTGATAAATTGCAATTATCAATTAGACACATAAGTTTTAATAGAAAAACTCATTGGTGCCTGCCCGGGTTTGAACCTATGTCGTCTCTAGAGAGTCGCACGGTCTCACCACTAGGCTATCACAGCTTACTTTACTAAAAAGTATTTAATAATAATTAAAATATCAGTCTGGATTTTATTAGCGTGTGGTATCCGGCTAAGTAGAATAGACCACCCTCATTTCTTACCGAGGTGTCGTAAAAGGCGACTAAGGTAAGTCGACCCGCCGTGTGGTATCCGGCTGAGTAGAATAGACCACCCACCCGCATTTCTTACCGAGGTGTCGTAAAAGGCAACTAAGGTAAGTCGACCCGCCGTGTGGTATCCGGCTGAGTAGAATCGACCACCCTCATTTCTTACCGAGGTGTCTTAAAAGGCGACTAAGGTAAGTTGACCCACCGCGCGGTATCCGGTTCAGTAGAATAGACCACCCTCTTTCTTACCGAGGGGTCGTAAAATATGACTAAGGTAAGTTGACGACAGACAGGCGGCCGGTCGTAAAATACGTAGCCAAATCATGTGAAAACATGTTTGTAATATGTTGTGCCGACCCCACTTAGAGTGGGATAAGGGCAGGAAGATACATCAGTCTGGATTTTAAAAAAAAATAGCTTCCCCAGTCTCTTGGTTCCCCGTAACAATGAGACTCGATATATTAGGTTGCTTCCCGGAACAAACTGATTGTTTTGAGTTTGATACTCGTTAACGGATGAATTCTCGGAAAACTATTTGCAACCGTCGTTAGTCATGAACTAACGGCGCAGATCTCCTTTTTTACCTCTGACTATGACCTTTAGTGTCCTTTAGTTAACCTTTACGGTTCATGGATCAAACGCGAGTTATGTGTTGATTCCTCGATTCACCAAAGCGATTCAGTAAGGGTCCAATAACCGTGGGTGCAATGGGTGGGTCCAATAACCCTGCCTTCAACTCTGCGGGTCGCGGGTTTGATTCCCGCTGAAGGCCAACATTTTCTATAAATAGTTTGTTGCTTCTTCGAGCCTGAGTATATATGTATCTAAAAGTATATATGTATTTAAAATTATATATGTAGGTGTATATTTACCAGTTGTCCGTCACCCATAACATGAGTATTAAGTTACTTACTTTGGGGACGGACGTCCGTGTATGTAAGTGTCCAATATATTCATTTATATTTATTTATAGTTAATAGTTAATATAGATACCGGCTTTACTCACTTTTAATTTTATCGGATTAACCCGACTAGTTTCGAACCCGTCTGGGGCACTTTTTCTTGAGCTCTTTACACGACGATTTATTTATACTAAATGTATAAAGGTAGTCGATAACCAGACACTTTCGAAACATTCCTCTAGAAAATAAACGTAAGCGAATATTTTGAACGTAAAAATTGATTCGATTTGACCAAGAATCAAATCCAGAGCTTCTTTCTTATAAACCACTACGCTATAGATCGTAATCTTGTATCAAAGTCACAAGTAAACCTTAATCATATTTACCTAAGAACTTTACCGTAGGTGAAATGAAGCAATGATTTCAAGTCTTCTATCTTGATTGTTCTTATAGAGCAACCGTCGACTTCATTTCATAAGCGAAGCGTTTAATGAAATTGCGGAATTGGCATGGATTAGCGTGCAATGATTAATTTATATTTGCAAATCTTTGTGTTTGTCGTTTTATATTAGTGTATCGATATTCCAAATCATTATGCGTTTTCTCATAAATAAAACATTATTAAAACGTGCTTGACGCGAGAGTTCTTGAAAATTCATTTGTGTTCCCTCAATCAAGGAGTTTTTCTCAAAAATGTAATTTCAATAGGATTTCTTATTACTGTTAATAAATGTAGTAACGTAGTAAACTTCATTTTATTTAGAATTGGCGACTTCGACGCGACCCGACGAATAAAGACGTTCTATTTTTTGTCTCTTTTAGGTTAGGTTAGGTTAGTGCCTGTGTTATAATCGGATTTTGATCAATTGAGATTCCCCGTTAGATTGACATAGATGAACAAAAAATCCCCTGGGGGAGCTACTGGATCCACAGAGCACAATATAGTCCGCCCGAAAAAATCCCACGATATCCTTGTCTATCAGTATGCCGTGTGGTATCCGGTTGAGTAGAATAGACCACCTTCATTTCTTACCGAGATGTCTTAAAAGGCGACTAAGGTAAGTTGACCCACCGTGTGGTATCCGGTTGAGTAGAATAAACCACCCTCATTTCTTACCGACGTGTTGTAAAATACGACTAAGGTAAGTTGATGTCAGGCAGGCGGCCGGTCGTAAAATACGTAGCCAAATCATGTGACAACATGGCTTACAACATGTCCTGATCCCACTTAGAGTGGGATAAGGGCAGCAAGATGTCGACGATCTTTATGTCTGTCTATCAATGGACGTCCTCCCTTTGAAAAATAATAAGGTTAGACCGTCTGCCTCTTATTGATAATAATATGTATGCTACACTTAAATTTTTTGTGAAATCGCTTCCCGCTCAGCTCTGGCTGTCGTCACACCCTTATCACAGAGACATTTGAGATTTCGTATTCAGATTTTAGTTAGTCGCTAGGTTCAATTTGATTAATGGCTGTGAATATCGCCCCTCTTCCTCTACGTGCTAAGCACCATGCCCATTGTGCGGCGGACCTCCGTGCACGTAATGGCACGAATGACAAATGGTAGCACTGATGTGATGTTGCCTTTAACGTAACACTTTCATGTATTTAAAGACTAGCTGAGCCCGACGCTTCGCCCGCGTGAAAAATCAGTGTGTCACGAATATAATGCACCCTCAGTATTAAACTGACTTAATTAAAAAAAAAATGTTTATGGCAAATTGAAATAGCGTAGCGCTTAGAAAATTCGTATATGTTAAACTTCCATAACTTGGAAGAGTAGTAGATAAATAGATAAATGATTTATAGAAGCAGGCGTTACTTTGCGGAATTCCATATTACACAAACTTTAACAGAACTACTTTGCTATAATCCGCGTGCTTTAAGCGAATGTATGTAATGCTAAGTGTATGAAGCAGACAAAATTCACGTACCTTACACATGCAGGACAAGGCATCGCACGATTTAGTCGTGGAGCCTATCCTCCTGATGATGCTTCGGTTTCGGGGCGAAACGAACGTCGAGATTTTGGTGGTGGTTGTGTGTATTGCTTGTGTGCATTGTTGCTGGTGGTTGTTGTTTCATACACTTAGCACTGCATTCGCTTAACACAAGCGGATTAAAGCAAGTTCTGTTATAGTTTCAGTAGTAAAAAACTAAAGTATCGTATAGACTATTTAACAAGTTAAAGCGTTCGTAGTGTCGTTTTCTCGTTCATTTGGTCGTCACCAACTAGAAAAGTACATGGTTAGTGTAATATTTCAACTTCCTCGATTGCCTTTTCCATTATTATTCTATTATATTCTATTATTTTATTATTCTTCTTATATTATTTTTTTATTATTATATTAATTTTTTATTTTTTATTATTATATAAATTTCTAAGTAATACAAACATTTCTACATCTGTCTGTCACTGTCGTTTTTTTACTGTCTCTAGGCTAAGATTTAGATTTAAGAAAAAATGGTCGCAATAGAAAACCAGCGTTGAGGTACACCATTCGGCTTAAATTGAGGAGTACCTCAACTTAAGCCGAATGGTGTTCCAATTTGTAAAGCCATGTTTCTGTATATATTTTTTTATTATTATCTTTACTGTGACGATATCAATAAAAAGTTTTGATTTGATTTGATTTGATTCAAGTCATAAAAAAAGTCCCAATATTAACGCCAGTGGCAAAACAATTCTAATTCACGACAAAAGTAATTTTTCTCTACATCATTTCCATTTAATCATAAAACAATAACCGCGGAATGTTTGCACCGCTGATGTACAAAAATTCCCACACCCCGGACCTGAAAACCGTAAATTTTATTCATTATTTTCTTTGTTCCAAAGGCGCCAAAGTTGTTAATGCGGCCCAAACGTAGCCGTATCCTTTGTTTCGAAATCAATAAATATACTGTTGGCCGCAAAAACAGCTTTGTTTCCTTCGCAGAAGGCTATACCTGTCGTGTTAGGGTTAAGTCAACACGGGGGTAGTGGGGGTCCATTCGTATTTTTGTAACAATCCATCAGGTAAAAGGCGCCTGAGAATGTTTTGGCACTCTACTAGAAAATATTTAAATGTTTTCCTAACGATATACATATTTGATACGGAAGGTATTTTATTAATATTTTTCAGACTAACCTTAACTTAAGTTTTGATTGGCTCATTGGCGCATGTGGCGAACCTATTTTTAGATCAGGTCGTGGATTCGATTCTGCTGAGGGAACATTTTTTTGAGAAAAAAATTGTTGGTCCTTCGAGTCTTAAGTGTATTTATTTAACTATTAATTATCTAACTATTTATTTAAAATTATATATGCCAGTTATCTGACATCCATCACATAATTATTACTTATTTTAGGGACCGACGACCGTGTAATTGTCCCATATATTTATATATGTTTGAGCTATAAAATTGATTATTTCATTCATAATAAGACATTTGGACTTGTCTTAAATCTTTAACTGTCACACACCAGACTGTTAATGGTTGAAATGTAGTCATATGAAATTAATATTTTTTTGAAAATTTTATCCACCCAATTCTTGCTAGTTATCTCCCTGATGTTTCCACAGTTTGCTTAATGGTAGCTTATTCAATTTAATTTAATTTGAACTATGTACAATAAAAACTTTAGATTTCCTTGCACATTTGGTGGAGTAGAGAGTCACTCTTAGAATCGATGGTCATAAAAGGTACGGAAATATGGTCTATAAATGCTATTTCGGTATGAAAATTTTAATAATGAGTGAAGTTGTCACAATTAATGAAAAAGATTCCGATATTAAGATTGGAAGTGTTTTCCGAAGTTATCTAACAAAGGTATAATTAGTT
Organism: Morpho deidamia; assembly: GCA_947086505.1. Classification (NCBI taxonomy): domain Eukaryota; kingdom Metazoa; phylum Arthropoda; class Insecta; order Lepidoptera; family Nymphalidae; genus Morpho; species Morpho deidamia. The sequence goes on from CAMTZC010000009.1 coordinate 11,606,652, forward strand.
TCTTCTAATCTTTTTCTTAGAGGATTTATAAGTGAAATAAAATCTGTACGATAATCCCAAGTCCCACCAGGGATTGGAATGTCAATACCAGGCCGGGGACGAGCCGAGGTCTATATCTCATACTCTGAATTCCTCAAAGAGCTGTCACTCCCGATAAATCGAATTAATTACTTTCATTTCTCCGCGTAAAGAGGCTGTTAGTTGTTAGGTCATAAGCGGTTAGCGGGTATTTACGGAATGCCAAATTGTTAAACATAAAATGTGCAACAAAAATTGTGAAATATAAAAATGTAAATTATATTGTAATATCATGCATAGTAAAATAAAATTGTAATACCTATTTAGGGTAAAACCTAAAATTCTTACGCAATATAAATACCGTCGACTCCTAAAGTCTCTGATAATGTTAGAGGAAGTTGGAAAAAAAGCGGCTGGCGGGCTTCATATGACGTAAAGGTGACTTAAAAAAGCCAAATGGTTTATTCATAGAGCTTAATATAGACAAATTCCTTTTTCTTATTGTAGTGTATGTGTAAAGATGTATGATTCTTAGCTTGTATATTTATATACATCAAACATATGTCGCTAATGCACTGCAATAGTGGTACAACTCAATAAACCCGCGTTTAGGTGTAAATGTTAAAAAAACACTTTCTTCTCAGTAGCAGTAACTGCAGATTATTATTCACTATTTAATTATTATTCAATATAAGGCCGTTTGTTTAAAACTTAAGCATTATTTATACATTTTCTTAAGCAATGTAAACTTTAAACCCATTTATCTGAAAAACTATGTGCCACTATGAGTGATAGAATACATCCTTGAATATACTAATTTATAAACATTTACCATTATAATGCTAGTGTACAAAGGAAAGCTTACACTACCTCAAGCGCACCACGTCAGTAACAACAGAGTACGTGTTTGAGCCTATGCTAAACTTATACAATAAAACTCAAAGAACCACACTAACGAAATATTTTCTTATTTTACAGGTAAGTAGCTGTATAGAGAATTGCTGAGTCGTTAATGGTAACAGTATTTATAATGTACGGCATACTACGCGCTTCTCATTCAAATATTTTATATTAAAGATTAAAATGCATTTTGATCTTCATAATCAAAAAAATCATTTTGAGTTAAGCTAGCGTATAGTACCCGCCAATAAATAATGCACATCGAGGCTTAGAGAGAGACATCGGCTAGATTCTGCTACATAGAGCATTGTCTCTGTCTCACAGACTGACGAACCCGTACGAAACGTAACATACTGAGTGACAGTGACTGCGCTCTACTAAACCAAACTAGCCGGCTGTTTCGGTCTAAACATCGATGTGCATTATTTAATGCCGGGTACTAAACTAACAGCAAGTCTCTCGAATACACTGAAACACGCTCGGACACGTTAGAACTTGTGCGTGCGTTTATGACAATTCGCCGCCGCTGCATTTGCCGACGCCGTTGACGAGGCGAAATTTTATCCTTTGTTTGCTGTATTGCAAAAAACATTGTTGAACGCACTTGAATCTTTTTTCCGTTGTGTAGGCTGATTCTTAGAACTGCATTGTTTATCTTTTGATAAGTTAAATTATGCGAAAAAAGAAAACAATATTTGATATTAAAATCTTCTTACATTCGATATAAGTAGAAATGTGTTTCCTTAAAGCATTTTTTATTTAATTTTTTTATGTTAGGAAATGTCATTATGTGTCGTCACCACCCGACGGGGACGAGCGGCTGGTATGTCGGACTTTAGAATTAAACATCATTCTCCTGCCCTTATCCCACTCTAAGTGGGGTCGGCACAACATGTTATAAACATGTTGTCACATGACTTGGCTACGTATTTTACGACCGGCCGCCTGCCTGACGTCAACTTACCTTAGTCGCCTTTTACGACACGTCGGTAAGAAAGGAGAGTGGTCTATTCTATCCCTGCCGGATACCACACGGCGTGAACTCTAGTATTACATTCTCTGGAGATATGCATATTTCTTCATAGTGTTTTCCCTCTACAAAAAGCGATAAATTGCAAATATCATTTAAATTCAAATTCAAAATATTTATTTGCATGATTGTAGGTGTAAAAGATATTAAATTACATATTTTCCTTACTACAGTCTGCCATAAAATGGCGTGCAAATTTACAATTACATTGAATGTTATGTATTAAACTAGGGAACATGTATGTCAATATAGTAAAATTTATTTTCATTTTAATTTAATGTCATGTCAATCAATAAATTCGCTTACAGTATAAAAAGTTGCATCAATTAACCACCTTTTAAGTTTAATTTTGAATTTTCTGTTTTTTTAATGTTTTTTATTTCATTTGGCAATTTATTATACATTCGTACAGCCATTGCATATATATTTTTACTAAATAAAGTTGTTTTCATTCTTGGAAATACCAATTTATTTGCATAACGAGAATGGAAATTATATTTATCCTTCACAGTTGCAAAATCTCCTAATTGAGTTTTAACATAAACGCATGTTTCATATATGTATAAGCATGGGACAGTCAAAATTTTGAGTTTTTTAAATAATGGTCTACACCATGTTAGCAATAGTTAGACACATTAACAACTGTCCCAAACACACCACGTCAGTAATACGAGAGCCCCCTCTGAGAGTGGCCGTATAATTACATATTCTAACTTCCTAGTGCATATTTGTTTGATCCTGTGCTATATTCATACAACACAAATCTGTATTGATACAATACGAGTGAACACATACACCACATATCTGTTACTTCATAAAACGCCGTAAATCGTTTCTCTCATCACTTGCACACTCAGCCACAAATGGCTACTCGTGGCTCTTACGGAAATGTCTTCTTGACACGTATCGATTTTTGATGCGGCTGTAGCGACGACACGCCTTATCGCCATTGCAGTGGAATAATGCAATTATGTCTAACCTCCACGTAATCGGGTTACGGGTTGAGCCATTTGATTTATTTCTACATTACTTTGGGTAACTATTACAGATCGATTAACTAATCTTCAATTTCATATTACTTCAGTGGTTCCCTCTGGCAACGTTTTATGTTAAACTAGCTTTTAAACGCAACTTCGTTAGCGCAATATTTTGTTTTACTGCTCCTCTCATATTTAGCTTAGCGTGATGTTATATAGCCTATAGCCTTCCTCGATAAATGGACTATCTTACACTCAATTTCACACTTTCACACTTTTGGGGTTCTATTCAGGTGGCTCCCGATACGGCGGCGGCGTGACCTATACATGCTTTCCCTACTATATACTACTCTTTTTTTCTCTTTCACCACTTTACTTGAAGGAACGATTCTCCTTCTTTACTAACCCCTCTCTTCATAATTTATAGAATTAGGCGTTACTTTGCGGAGATCCATAATACAAAAGTAATGATAAAATTATTTTGCTATAATCCGCGATACAGTAAATAGAAAATATATTATATAGTGCTAAATGTATAGTGTACTATCCGTAATAGTCTACTATATGTACTATCCGTTTTTTCATGCATGTATCGGGTATGAAAAGGATTCGTAAAAACACATGCACAAACCTCTACCACTGCCACCACAATACACAAGCACCGTACACATTCACCATCACAAACTCAACAATCGTTTCGCCCCGCAACCGAAGCAGCATCAGATGGGTCATTTTATAACACAGATTTTTAAACTCTAAGAGTCGTAAGTTAGTGGCTTGTCAGATAGTTATTTATTACTAATAATTTTATGTATTTATTTATTTAATCTACAGCTCTACATAAAATATATATTTTAAAAAAAACAGCCTATTAATAAGGCCAAACTGATTATATAATTACCATATAACGGATACCACACGGCATATACGAGTAGAATAAAGATTATATAGAAACATAAATATAGATATCAGATATTGTATCATTGTAATCATATTAATGAGTGTAACAATACAATATCTAACACGTAGCCCGACTAAGCTAATTTCCCATTTAATCTATCCCATAATCCGTTTATTCCACGCGAGCTTCAAATGTGGGTTAATCTATCAAAGTTCACACTAGCTGAAGTTCCCAGACTATGTTTATATAAATTGACAATGGTGTTATGTTAAATAATGATTATAGTTTAAAGTGATAATAAATATTAATTTTGTCCCATTTTTATTTTTTATACAGGAACCGGAACTAATAATTAATGCGTTTAAGCAGCGATCAAAACGCGGCATTTTACGTGACCATTTTGAACGGCTTGATTTTTTCGATATCTTGAATTATCGTCATATATCAACTTATTTACATCTTCTTTAACTAGGCACTATAACAGAACTACCTCGCTATAATCCGCACGGGCTAAGCGGATGCATGCAAAGCTAATGTGTATGAAGCAGGCAAAATTTACGAACCTTGCACATGCAGGACAAGCCACCACACGCACCCCAAGGCTCCTCTACCAGCAACAATCAGGCAAAGACCGAAGCATCATCAGGAGCATAGGCTCCAATGTGCCTATCCATCGCTTAGCCCGTGCGGATTATAGCGTGGTAGTTCCGTTATAGTGCCTGTAATATGGAATTCCGCAAAGTAACGCCTGCTTCTATAAATCATCTTCTTTAACTAATTATACAAGAACACCTTCAATGGCAACAATTATATATTGTGGAAAAATCGCATAAAAATCCCTTCAGTTTTTGGGCTTACCGCGAATAGACAGGCTGACGCGGCGAGGGATTTATCAGAAAAGCGTTACAGAGTACAGATAAAAGACTCAAGCGTTTGTGTTATTGGTATAAATTATAAGTAATAAGTAAAACTACAAAAGGTTTTATCACTCTTCACCCTTTCAACTAGCTCCCTACAAAAAATCAAATTGATCGTTTACGCAATTCGGACGTGAAGAAAGGACAAATAAACACACACTGAAATTTATATTTCTACGGGACGGTGATAAAATTTAATTACATATTCATCATTTCATCATTCTCCTGCCCTTATCTAACTCTTAAGTGGGGTCGGCATAATATGTTTTAAATATGTTGTTAGATGATTTGGCTAGTTATTTTATGACAGGCCCTCTGCCTGACCTGACCTGGTCTTACTTTAGTCGCCTTTTACTAGATCTTGGTAAGAAATGAGGGTGGTCTATTTTATTCAGCCAGATACCACACGGCGGCTTTTTAATTAAAATGTAATTAAATATTAATGGTGAGAAATAAGCCAGTAACCAATATTGACACGAAGTTATTTCGCCTAATTTTGGGGTATATTAAATAGTTAATATTTAATTTACTCCGAAATTTCTTTCATCAAAGCAAATTCGAAACACGTGTAAATGAAATTTAATAAGTATAAGGGCGCTGACAGACTAGACATTGGTTGCTCGACTTTATATTTTTTTCGCGCGTTTTATCGTTACATGCCGTGTGGCATCCGGCTGAGTAGAATAGACTGCCCTCATTTCTTACCGAGGTGTCGTAAAAGGCGAAACAGGTAAGTTGACCCACCGTGTGGTATCCGGTTGAGTAGAACAGACCACCCTCTTTCTTACCCAGGGGTCGTAAAATACGATTAAGATAAGTTGATGTCAGGCAGGCGGCCGGTCGTAAAACACGTAGCCAAATCATGTAACAACATGTTGTGCCGACCCCACTTAGAGTGAGAAAAAGGCAGGAGGATAATGTACGATTTATCGTTATAAACTTGAACTTTAGCAAGGTATGTAATTTAAATCTCTTACCCCATATCTATTGTGTACCATTTTTCAATTCCATGCTATACGATATATATTCTATACTATGCTATACGATAATGCTATGCAATGCAATCTTTATAAGGTCGTGTGTCTTATCGGTTTAACTAAAGATTATAGAACATTGTTTCTATTAGACTATTTAGGCATCGTGTCAAACTAAAATTTACTTTATGAAATAGTAAAGTATCGTGTTACTTTCCCACTGTTGGGTAAAGTCCACTCTGTAGCTATGAAGATTAGCTGACAATGTTTACGTTGCCGAAATAATGTATAGTAAACTTTAAAAAAAAATTCTTAGAGACCTCTTAGATACCGGTCTGAACTTATAACTCCCATAGTAATGCTATCGCGGTCTTATCAATTATTTTCATATTCGTCTTTCCGTTGAAAGCAAGTTGAATTTGACATAAGCAAGAAAAGCGTTTAACGCCATTTGCCTTGAAAAAAATCATTATTAAATAGGTAAATTATTTGCATCAAACTTATTCGAAACAAAAATGTATATAGGCAATCTAAATTTAGTTTAAGAAGTTGAACTCACATTATTACAATAAAGTTATTAAGTTCATTTCATGTCAACCTGTATCCGTCCACTGCTGGACATAGGTCTCTCCTATTGCACGCCACTGAGCTCGGTCTTCAGCTCGTCGTTCCCAACCGATGCCAGCCACTTTGCGGATGTCGTCACTCCACCTAGCTGGAGGGCGTCCTACACTGCGTTTGCCAAGGCGCGGTCTCCACTCCAGAACACGTCTACCCCAGCGGTTGTCGGTTCAGCGACAGATGTGACCAGCCCACTGCCAATTAAGCTTGCTAAGCCTTTGGGCTATGTCGATTACTTTAGTTCTCTGTCGGATCACTTCGTTTCGAATACGATCCTTCAGAGAAACTCCGAGCATAGCCCTCTCTATAGCTCGCTGAGCGACTTTAAATTGGTGGACCAGTCGCATTGTCAGTGTCCATGTCTCAGCCCCGTATGTCAACACAGGTAGTACACACTCGTTAAATACCTTTGTTTTCAGGCTTTGTGATATTGACGACGAAAAGACTCGGTGTAACTTCCTATATGCAGACCAGCCAAGCTGTATTCTTCTACGAGCCTCTTTCTCGAAGTTGTTTCTACCGAGCTGCAACACTTGTCCCAGGTAGACATACTCTTGAACAACTTCGAGAGAAACTCCATGGAGGGTGATCGGTTCCGGAATGACATGCTCATTGAACATTACTTTAGTTTTATCCAAGTTCATCCGGAGACCGATGCGAGAAGAAGACTCAGCCAGGTTGGTCAGCATATATTGTAAGTCCTGCACGGTCTCAGCCATGACGACGATGCCATCTGCAAATCTCAAGTGTGAGAGGTACTCGCCATTTATGTTTATACCTCGACCTTTCCAGTGCAGCGTTTAGAACGCATCCTCCAAAGCATTAGTGAACAATTTGGGGGAAATAACGTCCCCTTGTCTCACTCCTCAATGCAGGTGGATAGGTCCAGACTGCTGATTCTGTACTTGGACCGACATAATTGCAGCATCATACAACCCCCTCAACATTAAGTAACCTGTATTAATTAATCTAAAGGCTTAAAAATACGCATGGTAGTGATGATGGCATTCCTTTTTAAAGTTAACCATTTTCCATTTCTTGCTATACGCTCTGACGCCGCTTTGCAATCTTTATAAGATCACCTGTGCACCAAAAACGTGCGTTTAGTGGTACATAAATGTAATGGTGAGGGACAAACTTAAACTTGAAGTATCGGTACAGAGATTAAGTGACTGAAAGTCTCTAAACCGTTAAACGATAAAAGAATATCATTTACATATTAGTTGGCACTATTGTTGTTTGTACTCGTATATTCTACCCCATATCGCAATCTTAGCCGTTAAGACTATTAAACTATCACCCATGCTACCCCAAGACGTGAGAAAAGTGCCCCCCCTACCGTCATTCACACGGTCAGGTGACTTTTTCTATTCCCAAACAAAAGATTTCTAGTTTCAAGTCCCCGCGTTTACGTTCATAACGGCTTCTGTATAATAAGACCTTTGTCAACGACGTCATCACTCTTCATTACAATGGTTTTTATTCAACGAAATCAGAATGGATCCTAAGATGTTTATGTGAGTATAAAATTCCTAAGTAAAAAGTACCATTAACAAGTTTCGCCCATTACCAGAAGTTTGTGCGAGAAAAAGAAATAATGGGAATTTTCTTTAACATTATATTGAAGTCATTATTTTAAATATTTTTACGGGTGTAGGAGGCCTAAGTTAAATTGTATTCGGGTAAACCTCCGCACCCGTGCGGATTATAGCGAAGTAGTTTTTGTTATAGTGCCTGTAATATGGAATTCCGCAAAGTAACGCCTGCTTCTATAAATCATTTAAGTTGTATGTATTATTTAGCGAAGTTAAAATTCGCTTTAAATTATTCGCTTTATAATTTTACTAATTAATGACAATTTATCTTGGAATATTCGGTAAAGTAAGGAAATTGAGGGAACGTACATATGTATGTCTAAAGAAAAATCCTAAGATATTAGTAAACTATTGATAAGAGCAGTGTCATTTCTAAAACATTAACGCTTCTTTCCAATACGAGAGAGGAGAGCTTTGCCCACTACGTAACAGTGATAATGATAGTAATAGACAACTTCTGACTCATCAGACCGCGTAATAAACAGTTTTAAAAAATTACTTATTTCACTTGCAATGTTACATACATTGTGAAGTTAAATTGTTGCCAGTTATATTTGACCGATTTCCAGGGGTTCGATAGTGCTGTAGTTCATACTGGTCCAATTCCGATGAGGATCTTTTGTTAAAAGCTTTTTTTATATTAAGTTTTTTATTACATAGTTACATAGTTTATTATTACATCAAATCGTATTACCTTTATACTTCGACGTTCGAAGTTCCGGCAGAGTTACATCCGCCATAGTCACGAATTGACTGAAAAGCTGCGTCGTCTTCGTTCTTGAGTACTACAATAATTATTTTGTTTTCTACCCTCACTGGAACTGCACAATCCACGTTAGGTTTGTTGCACACCACATTGACATTATCTTCAAACGATATAATCGTCTTAAGTCGAAAAAAGGTAACTCGTTTGTATCGCAATGTCGACCATACGTTTATACAGTGTGGCTCGTCGGCATGTGACCGCCCGAAATATTCTGATTATTTATGAAAAATTATCGAAAAAAAACCTTAAAAGGGGGGGCCTAACTTTAATACTTTTTTTTTATTTAACTTTAAATTTTTTTAATACCGTCGGTGACCCTGATGCACATTTTTCGCCATATCTTTGATGTTATTGGCTCGATTTAGATTCTGTTCGATTTTTCTAAAAGCTAATTAACTAAGCTAACGATTTAAATAAAATTTTCAAATAAAAAGTTCAAATTTATTGAGAATTTTTTTTTTTTACAAAAAAAAGTAATTTTCTAAAAAAAGTTATATAAGTCCTCAAAATGTCCAACTATTGTAGTAAATATGAATCGTCAAAGTTTAAAATGCTTTAACTAAATACTGCATTATTTCTCCTTATACAGATTGAGAAAACATTTCCTTATATCTCCTACACAGTTATGAACATTATAGTTATCTAAACTCATCTTAATGAGCGTAATTCCGCCAAGGCACGACCGATTGTCGTTGTTTAGATTTTAATTGAGGCCCCTATCTTACCCCGAAACTTGGTTTTGGTATTATGAAACGAAACTTACTTGGTCCTTTGAGCCGGATAAAACAGTTGTTCAGCGGGTTTTCTTTGATTTCGAACGCAGTAATTAAGGGATTGGTTAGGGAATTGTGTACTTAATAAATTTATACAGATTGTAATAGAATTAGTTTTGTCAATAGATGGCGGTAATTTTAAGACGACGTCCCTTGTCGCTAGTCTTGTACTGCATTTGGCACTGTGTTTCTGCGCTCTCCCATTCTTCCCTTTAAGAGTCATACATTGTTACCTAATACATGTAATATTCGTTAACCGCTTGCGCTACGAACTAGCAACACAACACCGCACCACACTACTAATACTGCACACATTCAATACCACAATCTCAACAATGGTTTCGCCCCGTAACCGAAGCATCAAGAGATACATGCCACGACAAAGTCGCAAATTAGCTTAGCGTTTCGTATAACCACGCATATTATAAATTTTATTCGCTATGATCGCGGATTGTAATAAAATAATACAATCATAAGTTTTATTAAAATACCACCCTCTTACCAAGGGGTCGTAAAATACAACTAAGGTAAGTTGACGTCAGTCAGGCGGCCGGTCGTAAAACAACTAGCTAAATCATGTGACAACATGTTTGTAGCATGTTGTGCCGACCCCACTTAGAGTGGGATAAGGGCAGGACGATGATGATGCACTCTAAAAAATCTTATTTCCATCGCAATATGACCCGAATGAATAATAATTCACTTTTGTTATCCCGACGCGATATCAGTCTCGTAACAAAATCGTTAGCTTCCATTGTTGGAGATAACTGATTGCTTAATTCAAGAAAACGTTGAAGTGCCAAGATAAATTGACACTTACGTAACGTCTCTCACTGCCTTCGCCTTCCAACTTATTAAGGCTTAAACGGGCCCAAATTTAGATAGTCGATGTAATCAGCGCGACAAAGTCGCAAATGAGCCTGTCGACTCGAGATTAGCCACTTTATTCAGGGCTGGCGGTAGGTTTTTTAAAAACTTTTATTCTACTTGACTTAATATATGTGAAGATCCGCCGTGTGCTATCTGGCTTCGTAGAATAGACCACCCTCATTTCTTACCGAGGTGTCGTAAAAGGCGACTAAGGTGAGTTGACCCACCATGTAGTATCCGGTTGAGTAGAATAGACCACCCTCTTTCTTACCGAGGAGTCGTAAAATACGACTAAGTTAAGTTGACATCAGGCAGGCGGCCGGTCTTAAAATACGTAGCCAAATCATTTGACAACATGTTTGTAACATGTCGTGCCGATCCCACTTAGAGTGAGATAAGGGCAGGAGGATGATGATGACTTAATTTATGTGAAGGTGGAATTTTGCAAGTTAAATTTGACCCACTTCCCGGTGCCCGATTGAGATGAAATTTTACATACTGCTCCAATCCCAATGACAATGCATGTTTATGGTAAGATTGATCTGGATTGGCTCCAGACGAGAGAACTCCTCAACGTTTAACAGTAGAGACTTTTTAATTTAGTAGAGTTTTCTTTAAACCTTTTTAAACTTTACTTGTTTTAACATAAAACATATGTCCCAAAAAGAAAAGTTAATGTGTATTTCATTTCTAATAAATACTCACTTCTGTAAAGACTAGAGTAGTGTTATATTCACCAGGCAGCTGAGCGGAAGGTTTGGAAGCAGCTGGTAGCCGAGGTGAACTGGAGTCACGATCCTCAGCAGTGAGGGAACGATGAAGAAGAAGAAGAAGAAGTGTTATATTATTACTTTGTTTTATAATAAGTATAGATGACATTCATTCTTTTTAAAGTCGTTATGTGGTACGTGTAGTAGTGGTGCTAAAATTCTTATATTTAAATATTCTGTAGTAATCTTATGCGAATAATATCTAAAGTTATCTATATGCTGAAATAATCATTATCTTATCTTATAGATAATCATATACAATAAATAATAGATGATAAAACAATTTTCGCGAATTATATATTTGAAACGTGGGTGTTGATTGCATCAACGACGCGTCGTCCTAACACTACGCGTCGACCTAATCACTACGCGTCGTCTAAAGTCGTCGGCAATGCTTCTGCGATCGCCCGTCCCGCCCGGTGACGCTGTAAAAGCCATTAGGGCTAACAGCATACAATCATATCGAAAAAAAAATTGCATCAACGAAATGTAGTAATGGCCAAATCGATAGGGAGCGTGATTTTAACGGTTGCGGGTAAAAACCACTACCAAGGCACGTAAACTTTTAACGTTAACGTTAACTTTTACCGTTTTAACGTATATAATAGACATAGTAGGAACCGACATAAGCTTGTGGCTCCTGTTTTGCGCCTTGCAAAAGTCGTTTGTGGGTTGGGGCTTAAGATTATATAATAAAATTCCGTAATAAATTTTAGCTTTGCTATGTAACAGACACTAAATTGTTGGAATAGGAAATAGTCAAATTTAGGTCTCTGTTGTTGTTAATATAGGAAGCGAGGTTCTTGATTGATCAATAGCGAGGGTAGGGACTTTTTATGAGAGCGGGGATTGCCTTAAATAGTGAAACTTGACGTAATAAGAGATCTGTTTGGATTCTGTCGAGAGTCTGTCGATTGTCGTCGTTAACGTGATTTTTAGTTAAAGTGTATTTTTGAGTCGTTTAGGGAAGTCAAGCTGAAAGCGAATAGTAAATCAATACTAGTTAAATAGTGAGAAAGTGAAGATGTTACGATCCAATACCTTCTGGGGTCGTTTTAGCTATTACAGCAGTTATAAATAAAATATTGGCCTAAATAATATAAATGACTGGCCCGTTGGCGCTGTGGGTAGTGACCCTGCCTTCAGCTCCGCGGGTCGCGGGTTCGTTTCCCGCCGAGGGCCAACATTTTCTATAAACAAATTGTTGGTTCTTCGAGCCTGTGTGTGTATTTGTATTTAAGTATGTATTTAAACTTATATATGTAGTATATCTACCAGTTGTCCGTCACCCATAACACAAGTATTGAGTTACTTACTTTGGGGAAGGACGACCGTGTGTGTAAATGTCCCATATACTTATTATTATTATTAAATAAAATAAGGACGCTGATACAGAAAGCCTATTATACTGTTGAGGATTAAATACATGATAAGAATGCGTAGACATAGCTACTATTCGAACCTGTAAGACATAATAATGACTAAACGTAATCAGTTATAAGAATTATATTTTGAAAACAGTGACCGCCGAGTTTCTTATACTTCTTACCTTTCCGAACCAGTGGTAGTTCTAATTATAATTTGACGATTCGAAAGTGCTTGTCAAAGCCAACTAGAATAAAGAATAATTGAAATTTGAAATCGCATATATATAATAGTCTCTTAAAATATTTAGTTACTTAGTTTACTTATATATTTGCTCGTACTGTTTCCTCAAACCTGTTATTCGATATTCTATGTGTATTTGTAACACGAATATGCTCTTTGTCGACAAGTAAAAACGGAATGTCGAACATTATGTTTACGTTGACATTCTCGGGTAAATAATCGTATATCAAATAATACGTTCTTCGTATATTGTAATTCGAGCCACATTTAGATCTTATTATATACTATCTGCTGAGACAGATAGCTGTAATAGCCCAGCGGCGAGATCGTGCGACTCTTTCGAGGGGAGCTCTAGTTCAAACCCAGGCACCAATGAATTATTCTATTAAAACTCATGTGTCTAATTGATAATTGCAATTTATCACACGCTTTACGGTGAAGGAAAACATCGTGATGAAACCTGCATATCTCTAGAGAATTCTGGGGAATATGTGTAACCTACCAATCCGCATTGGAGCAGCGTGGTAGGTCTTAGCTCCAACCCTTCTCTACAGAAATGGGGAGAGGAGGCCTATTCTCAGCAGTGGGATTGTAACAGGCCGCTACTTTACTTTTTTATATACTATCTGTGCCAGCGGCTTTGGCCACGTGGAAATCAGCATGTCCAAAGTTTTTTCGTAAATCCCGAACGTGCGGAAACTTGAACGTTATTTACTATTAATTTAAACCTTCCTCAAACATCGCACTATCTTATAGTAAGAGCAGTACAAGAATCCGTTTAGTAGATTTTGAGAAAATCGATCACCTACAGACAGCCTTTGCGGCTTTTGTCTTATAATATGTACATATTATATCACTTTTTATTCGACTGGCCCGTTGACGTAGTGGGTAGTGATCCTACCTTCAGCTCCGCAGATCGTGGGTTCAATTCCCGCCGAGGGCCAACATTTTTTATAAACAATTTGTTGGTTCTTCGAGCTCGAGAGTGTATTCGTATTTAAGTATGTATTTAAAATAATAATTGTATATATTTACCAGTTGTCTGTCACCCATAACACAAGTATTAAGTTTTTTTTGGGATGAACGACCGTGTGTGTAAGTGTCCCATGTATATTTTATTTGCCTACGCTAGCTTAAACTTCAGTCACGCTATAACAAGTGGTATCATTCTTCTGCCCATATCCCACTCTTACGTGGGATCCGTACAACATGTTTTTCTCTTCCATTCTCTCCTATCATTCGTCAACTCTGGCGGTATTCCTCTTATATGCATGTCATACTTCACTTATAACATTGTGTCTTATGGAATACTGTTATGGGGTAAATGGCACATAAATGTTATTTTTGCAAAATTGCACAAATTTTTCTTTGCACTTAGTCCGTTTAGATTTACAATTCCTTAATTGCGATTCTCATTGTTCCATTGATTGAAACAAACAAACAGAGATTTTTGCAATTATAATATTACTGGACATAGATTCTTGTTTCAATTACTAGTTTGAGTCATTTCATTTCCTTTTCTTTTTATGACAAGTAAGCCTTTCATTGCCTTATTTAACGGTAAGTGGTAATATATGCACTGTTTTGGACACTTTCATATTATATAAAAGAATAATTACTTTTACCGAATAATTAATAGCTTATCTCGAATATTAATTCTCTAGGAAATTGTGATTCCGGCTAACCAAGTATTTATCAGGGCTGCCAACGATAACTTAATTATTATTATTTTTACTGTATAATAATAATTGATTATATTGTCCGACTGCAGTACAACTTGGTTCAGATTGCCCCGCTCTTACAAGGGAGGGGCGAATTAAGGTTCTAAGGCTCTCGATTTTCCAGTAAAAAATTCTTAATTCATCATTCTCCTGCCCTTATCCCACTCTAAGTAGGGTTGGTACAACAATTTTAAAACATGTTGTCATATGATTTGGCTACGTATTTTACAACGGGCCGCCTGCCTGATGTCAACTTACCTTAGTCGCCTTTTACGACACCTCGGTAAGAAATGAGGGTGGTCTATTCTATGCAGCCGGATACCACACGACATATACCTTAGTCGCCTTTTACGACACCTCGGTAAGAAAGGAGGGTGGTCTATTCTATTCTGCCGGATACCACACGGCTAAGTAAAAAAAATTCTTAATTGGTGTTTACAATACTTAAAGGACAGGGAGAGAGCATTTGATTCAGTTGTGATTTTTCTTGCATAAACACTGATGTTATAAGTTTACTTTTTGTGCCTATTGAAGTTTATTTATTTATACAATCTACAGCTATACAATATATATTTAACAAAAGAACTTAGTCTATTAATAAAGACAAACTGATTATATAATTTTACATATTAAATCTAGATTTTGCTTAACAGAATTAATAAAAAATGTAGGACAGATGCAACAACGAAGTGACTTGAGCGCGAGCGCGCGTGTTTGTGCGTGCGTGTTTGTGCGTGCGTGTTTGTGCGTGCGTGTTTGTGCGTGCGTGTTTGTGCGTACGTGTGTATGTGTGTGTGTGCGTATGTATGTGAGTATGTGAGTGTGTGTATGTGGAAGTGTTGCGTGTGTGGCAGAAGTGCATGATATTGTGAATAGGAATACGTTTAATTTTATTATTTATTCATTTCCGATTGTGTTTAATTCCTTTTTAAATTGTGCCTTAAAGTTTGCTTATTTAGTCGGAAATCGATAAACTCTGACAATGAAATACTTTTCGGAATGGTACAGTTCACAATATCTATAATTTTTTACCTGAAAAACTTTTTTTTTTAAATAAAAAGAGTAAGAATCTATTACTACTCTTTTTCTAATACCAATAAACGAAATAATTCTGATAAGAACAGAACAGACATTGTTGTTAATTTTCATTCATGTTAATATAATAAAATAAATGTTTGGCTGTATGTACTTTATTGACTCTGAAATGGCTGGAACGATTTTAATGGAAGTTTCAGACAATCTTAAGAATGACCCAGCGTATGATCGTGTAAAGTTTGGTGATGGCAATTTTTTAACCGTCAAATCAAACCAAATCAAATCAAAATATTCTTTATTCAAGTAAACTTGTAAACAAGTGCTTTTGAATCGTCAACTTTACTGCTGGTTCGGAAAGCTGTTCCTGCCGAGAAGAGCCAGCAAGAAACTCGGAAGTTGCTCTTTTTAAAATATAAATCTTAGAACTAGTTACATTTATTTATTACTGTCTTGTACAGGGTAGAAGTGCACCTATATCCACACATCCTTATCATCTAAGTAATCTTCAACAGTATAGTAGGCATTTTGTATCAGCCTCTTTTTAACAGTGTTTTTAAACTGCTGTAATGGCATGACCAAAATTGATTTCGGAATTTTATTATAGAATCTTATACCCAAACCCACAAACGATTTACGTACTTTTGCTAGGCGCAAAGCAGGAGTCGCAAGCTTATGTCGGTTCCTACTTTGTCTATTATATACATCACCTATCGTTTTATAATTCTTTATATTTTTATATACAAAAATTACGTTATTTAAAATATACTGTAAAGCAAATGTTAGAATACCTGTTTCCTTAAACTTCTCTCGCAGGGAATCACGCGGACTTAAATTGTAGATGCCACGTATGGCTCTTTTTTGTAATACGAAAATTTTTCACTATCCGCGCATTTACCCCACAGCAATATTCCATAAGACATAATGCTATGGAAGTAAGCAAAATAAACAAGTTTCGCTGTTTCGACATCTGTAAATTGTCTTATCTTTCGAACTGAAGCGTAGACTGCTGAACTAAGTTTCCCTGCAAGAGTTTTTATGTGTGTGCTCCATTGGAGTTTTGAATCCAAGGTCACTCCCAAGAATACAGTTGTATTTTCTGTTTTCAGTGGTACATTATTTATGGAGAGCCTATTTGCTGTTTTTGCAGCATTAGGTAATGCAAATTCAATACAATTTGTTTTCTTTGAGTTTAGTACCAAATTATTTACCCTGAACCAATGGGCTACTTGCGATAAACCACTGTTTACTTCGTCAATATTATGGTCATTTCTATTTACTTTAAAAATTAAAGATGTATCATCCGCAAACAGTACAATATCGCAAATATTATGAATGAAATATGGTAAGTCATTTATATAAACTAAAAACAGAAAGGGACCAAGGATTGATCCTTGAGGCACACCCATAACTAAGGCCGTTCCGGATGACTGCACCTCATTAATGCACACTCTTTGAACGTCAATACCAGTTTTGTTTCGAGGGAACGTCGAAACCATACTTAGCTACAGCAACGCGCGCGTAGCACTGCTAGTTAGATATAAATATCAATTCAATGATATTCAATCAAGAAAAAAATTGAGCTTTTTTATTTTTAATATCAACAAATATAATCCAAGAAATCTTACATCATATTACTTCATACAAAACCCGAAATAAATTTTCTACAGTTTGATTGCTTTTGTTGTGCCTTAGAACTAAATTGGCAAAGTTAGTAACTGTATTACAACTTTGTTTGTCGAAAATGTATGATAAAAGAAGTGTATACATAAAACATGAGACTCCTGAGATTTAACTTTATCGTTTAACGGATTACATTCGGACTGCGTCATTTCATATTATTTCATTGAAATATGTTTGAGCAAAAAATATCTACTAAAAGTTTACTCGAAACATAATCTTATATATGAAATTTACGTGTCACAATGTTGGTTACCATACTCCTCCGAAACGGCTTGGCCGATTTTCGTGAAAGTTTCATATTCAGTAGGTCTGAGGTCTATTTTTCATACCTCTAAGTGAAGTGGAGGCAACCCCTGACTTTTTTCTTGATAACTTTTTAAAATTTTTGATTATGTAAATAAAAAACATAGTAGAAATATTTATTGATATAAAATTCCATTGCAGTGGACCATTTTTCTAACTGTCAATAACAATTTTTTACTACTGAATATATTTAAATTAAGCCCGGCGAAGCGTCTGGTATTCTATTATAGTAACTTATATTACGCAATCAGTGCGCAAGTAATTATAAACTTTTCAAATATCAACGTTTATAAAGTTCGGAATGCTGGACTGCAACTCAGATACACGAGCAAATCCTTCATGTCAACGAGATGAAGATGCTGAGATGGTCAGGTGGTGTCACCAGAATGGATAGAATACGGAACGAGTATATCCGAGGTTCATTTAAGGTAGCTCCGATCTCCAGTAAATTGCAAGAAAATAGGTTGCGATGGTATGGCCATATCCAAAGACGATCGGATGGCCATGTGGTAAAAACTGCCTTAAACCTCCCCGAACGCCCAAGAGGGAGAGGACGTCCAAAAGCTACGTGGTGGTCCAATATCAGGAAGGAACTGGAAGCCCTTTGCTTAGATATACATACAACCCAGGATAGAGCGACTTGGAGCAGGTTGATAAGGAGACCCGACCCCAAATAAAGGGAAAAGGGATGGAAGAAGAAGAAGAAGAACGTTTATAAAGTGACAAATTAACAAGACATGTAAAAAATATATAATTTTGTCAAACCTGACTCGCGCGTTGGTCACGTCACAGATGAAAGATAAAACATGGCGGCCAATATTTAAATCGTGCTTCGTAAACCGTCGCCGACTTCCCGCCACCGTCCAATTACTCTTGAGCTCCGCGACAGCGCCACTGTCCATGAAACGTGTCCCTGTTATTTAGTTACACGTGATCTCGGAGCTCTTTTCAATTTGGTCAAGGATGTCGGAGCGTTTGTGAAGTTCATTAATTTCTTTTTTCGGAAACGTGGAGGGTCGGTGTAATGTAGCTGACTTGGATCTATACTTTGTTAATGAAAGATCTGTTATTACTGAGATGAGTAAATATAAATGAAGTATATAAATAGAAATTATTTTTTCTTTGTATCTTTGTCTTTTATATTAAACTAGCTGTGCCAGCGGCTACGCCCGCGCGGAATTCAGCGTGTCACAATCTTTTTCTATAATTCAAATTTTGTTGTGAGTTAAAAATAAGAAATAGAGACATGCTATCGCGGACTTTTTTATTGTATTTTTATAGATCTACAATTCTCTAGTACTTTACTTTATCGTGTCTCTGCTGGTTTACGCAGCGCACGCGACTAAAGCCCCCAGCAAGCAAGTTTTTTAACAACTGCTCGATCTCTTCGACACAATTTACAGAATTCCGATATGTACTATTTACTTAAACCATCCGGAAGTATTGCAGTATCTTTTAGTGAAAACACTAAAAAAATCCGTGTAGTAGATTTTGAGAAAATCGATTACATACAGACAGACAGCTGTTTGGGACTTTGTTTTATAATAAGTATAGATTGCACATAATTCTGTTGGCGGACCTAATTAAATTAATAAATAACTATAATGAGTTAAATTAATGACACGAATTTGAATTTCGGTATGCCTATTTGTGTTTTAAAACTTTATTATAAATGGAATCGCAATTAGTAAGACCAATCCCCTTTGGGATTGAATCACCTATGTTTAAATTTCAGTCAATATATACGTATAACTATCCGGAGGTGTTGCTCTAGCTTTTGGTGAAAACCGTACAAAAATCCGTTCAGTAGATTTTGAGAAAATCGATTGCATACAGACAGACAGCTTTTTTGGGACTTTGTTTTATAATAAGTATAGATGATTTTTAGTATAGAAATAGAAGATATTCGCGATTGTTTCATAGGCTTGTATCTAAAAATTAATTTTTTAAAATTAAATTAAGTAATGACATATGTAACTAGTTAGGGGTCGTTCATAAAGTACGTTAGCATACAGGAGGGGATACAGGTCCCCCCCCCTGTATGTCTTGTTGAGCGTGATGTGATGTGTCTTAGAAAGACGAGGGTCTGCTGCCAGGATTGGCTCGAGGAGATGAGGGAACTTCTCACCGGTCAACAGTAGGGTTTTTTTAAGGATTTTAACTTTACTTGTTTAAAATAACATTAATATCATTTTGTAAAATGAACAATGGTCTCTTGTATTGATTAAATTTAAAATAACTTCCGTTTGGCCAAAACGGTTAATATACGTCCAATATTGGTACCAACGTGTGTAAAGGTTTTCAGCGCCATTTACTTCTACCGCAAGCTTCATCGGGCATTCGGTTTAATTTGTTGGATCCGTTTCCGGTCCGTATTGAAAACCCAGTTTACGCTCAGATAGATTTTATTCCGCAGCTAAACATTTGATTTTCAATTTAAAATGTAAGGAATTTATATACTTCTATACGAGGGATGTAAGGAGTTTTGATTCCGATTCCGAAAAGATCTTGAAAACTTCCGATTGAATTTATACTTAAACATTAGACTTCAAAAATTTGTAAAAAAATTAAATAATAAAGGGCAGGCGTCACCGGGCAGGACGGGCGAGCGCAGAAGCATCGTCAAGGTTGCGAAATGCAGAGAGTAGAAGTAGAAGAGCGGAGAAACTCTAATAAAGTCTGGGATCGTCGTCCTAAGGGTGCCTCCTGTGAAGCCGGACCACGGCTTAGGGCGATGCGTATTGGAGGGCTGAAGGTATCATTTTGATTAGTCCGACCGACCGACATCCGAAAACTGTGACCTTGTCTTCGCCGAAGACGCTGTGTGTGTGTATTACGTGTTTCTGTGTTTGCGATCGTTATTTGATCGTCGGGGTCATACAGGACGCTTTTTGGACGTCTATATTTTCGGTTATCGGACCTAACTGGGATGTAGCGGGTTCGGGCGTACCTCAGATTTCTCGAAGTAAGATTTCGAAAAACGTTTAAAGAGGAGAGTAATGGTAGGGAGGTCGAGGTCTTTATGGAGGGAGGTAAACGTTCGGCATGAACCACGGACAACCAGTGGGTGTCCGCATAAATCGGTTCTGTAGTCTTTGGAGCCTGAGCACGTTTCAAAGGTCGCTCGAGTTGGACATTATTAGTCTTATGCAAGTTTTGTAGTGTCACTTTGTTGCGGAGCGACATCTTACTTTTCTTGCATAACATTGGAAATTGACGTATTGTATGGATCAAAATGTTGGGCAATGAAAAAGAATAGTGCATGCAAATGAGATGAGAATGTAAATATGGTTGTGTGGTGTGATAAAATACGTAACAAGTATATAAGGGGCAGTTTGAAAGTTACGCCCATTATAGAAAAGAGAAATGCAAGATTACGATGATATGATATGCAATGAGGAGGGATGAAAATCATGCGACCAAACGAGGTTTAAATATGAGTATGGATGGATATGTGAATAGAGGGAGGCCTAAGAAGAGATGGTTGGATTGTTTGAAGTATGACATGCATATAAAAGGAGTGGCCTCAGAATTCACAAATGACAGGAAAGAATTTAAGAGAAAAATATGTTGCGCTGACCCCGTTTAGAGTGGATAATGGCAGTAGATTGATTTGCCGTGTCGTATCAGCCAAAATAGAATAGACTACCCTTATTTCTTAAAGAGGTGTTGTAAGAGGCGACTAGGGTAAGTGCCGTGTGGAATAGACCGCCCTCATTTCTTACTGAGGTGTGTAAGTGCCGTGTGATATATATTTATTTAATGTTTTTATTTATATATAAACATAGGAAATGTAAATTTGTTCTTCGGATGGGGGGCGATATGTTGATTTATAAATTACTAGTTATAAGGTAAGATGTGCAAACGCGGTCCATTTTAGGCTGCAATCAATTTCCATCAAATTAAATCGTATTACGCTTTTTTTAACACAAAAATATATAGGTATTTTCATAATCAGTACATATCATGTTCGTCCTAAAATATTAATTCGGGAATTTCCTACACCATTTTATATATTAGATCCGCGAATATTTCTTGTATATCTATTAGAAATTCGTCATACCCACAATTCCATTGCGGTTGGTAATATAAAGCTTGATCTGTGACAAATTGGTTTGTCCGCAGATCAGTGGTTTTTGCTATCGGATACAATCACTAAGATAACATAACCTGGGGGCGCAAGAGGACAACATGTTACGGTTTGTTTCCTCAATAATCCAACCAATCCAACAAAAAATCCACCTTAAATGTATGAGGAGTTTTTTCAAGTATTGGTCACAAGAGCATTTTATTTTCTAATTAACTTAGTTGTATCCGAAAGAAAACAGTTAATAGTTTAACTAAATAGGTATTTTTACATTTCCTTCACAGTATATTTTTAGGAAATTTATTTTTGTGTATAAAAATATACATAATCATTAAAGAATTTGCAATGTATATAATAGACAAAGTAGCAACCGACATTAGCTTGCCTAAATGACGTAAGACGATTGTGGGTTTAGGTATCAGATTCTGTATTAAAATTCTATTTTAACTATACCGTTGAGGATTATATAGTTGATAAAAATGTGTGCTACTCTACGACCCTGTACCTCTGACAATACTATATTAGTAATGACTTAAATGTAATAAATAACTAGTTAGTTTTAAGAATTATATTTTGAAAAGATTAACCGCCGAGTTGCTGAATCTTAGGAAGAGCTTTCGGAACCACAAGAAGAGTTGGCGATTCAAAAGCACTTGTTTATAAGTTTAATTTTCGCTAATTTAAAATACACTAAACTTTATATATAAAACAAAAGTAATAATAAAATTATTTTGCTATAATACGCGATACAGTAAATAGAAAATATATACAGTGTTAAATGTATAGTGGACTATCCGTATTTTTATACCCGATTCGTGCAGGATTCGTAAAAACACATGCACAAACCTCCACCACATCCACCACAATACACAAGCACTACACACTATCACAAACTCAACAATCGTTTCGCCCCGCAACCGAAGCATTATCAGGAGATAGACGTGGAGTGCTTGTGTATTGTGGTGGAAGTGGTGGAGGTTTGTGCATGTGTTTTCATGAATCCTGCGCGTATCGGGTACGAAAATACGGATAGTCCACTATACATTCAACACTATATATATTTTCAATTTACTGTATCGCGGATTATAGCACAATAATTTTATTATTACTTTTGTATTATGGATCTCCGCAAAGTAACGCCTAATTCTATAAATTACTTATATATATATATATCTACTATCAAATATCGTCTACGTATCCGTTTCGTACAGATCAAATCGTGTACTATAATTTGACCTAAAAACATGTAACACATTGTGGCATCACAGGGCGATAGTATAAATAGCTGTTGGTCTAACAAGTGCGTACTCGCCACCCGCGGCGCCGCGCCTTATTTGCCCGACAATCTGCTGAAAAAAATACACGAAGGTCGTAAGCTAAGTGCTTTGAACTCCAGAACCGGTAACATCTGTGAACTATTGACAAACTGTGACAGTATTTATATATTAAAATGAAGAATAAACTGTCTTAACGAAAAATACACGAACGGAGCATAAAATTTGACACGTCTATCTATATTCGTACATATTATTAAACAAGTTCTCGAAAAGCGGTCTGTCTTGATGTAATCGATTTTTCTCAAAATCTACTGAAAAGATTTTTTAACGTTCTTTACTTTTGGGCGTAGGCCTTCTCTCTACGTTTTTCGAGAGAAGGATCGGAGCTAAGACCTACCACGCCGCTCCAATGCGGATTGGTACGTTACACATATCCCCAGGAATAACCTTAAAATTGAGGTATTTTAACGATTAACTTTGTAAGAAGTCAGTTAGTATTAGTATTCAAGTACTACAATATTACAGTTCTCAAAACACCAATTCTTTTAAAAACTATGCAATCAAAACTTACTGAGAGTACTGTCGAATATTGAGATTTGACCAAAAATCTATCGTGTAGTGAAGAATAAGAAGGTCCGAGCTGTTGGAGTAATACCACGGCTATTCAAATGTAGTATTGACGATAAATGTTAAAGATACCTCAATTAAGCACTACGCATTATATCAAATCCCAAAATAAAAACGGGAATATTCTTATCCTATATGTCAAGCCAGCATATATGCCTTAATTGCCAAATTTCATTAACAATTAACTTCATTAAATTGATTACATTCAGTTCCGTGAAAGCATAAGGGTACGATTTCACCAAAATAGAGTGCAGCACATTTGTTTACAAAGATTGTGTACAAAGTTCTCGCACTATTAACTACTCAACGATCCGTGGTCCAATGTGCTAGAGACACGGAAGATCGCGGATGATGGAGACGCATTGCAAAGGCTGTGAAAACGGACGCAAAACGTCATCAACCACGCCCACTGTCAAGAGTGAACGTATGAGAAAGGAAAAGACCAAGCAACTTTTTACGTCTTTTCACTTGATCTACGAAGATACATTACGCAACAGATATCTTTGAAACGTTATAAAAACTCAACTTTATATTCGACCTTGTATACAGGAAACAAAAAACTAAATATACTATTTGAATACAATCCTCGCTAAGGATTTTATTAGATTTCGCCTCGGCACCTGTGCCATGGGACTCAATTGAAAGAAACAATATAGTTTCGTCTGTAACACTCAATTTGCGACGAGTTCCTTGTTTTATCATAAAGTAAATTATTCAGATGTCGTATTATATTTGATAAAAATCATCTTGTGAAAATATACAATGCTGTTTAGCAGTTCACATCTTACTCTCAGCGGGTTGTAGTTTTCACAGAGAATGTTACTTTTTAGTGATGGAGAGAGTTGTAAATAAATGTTTCTCTTTCTTGTGGGTGGATGGTTGGGCATAGGGTCTCTTCCAGGGATTCCCACGCAACACGATGTTGTGTCTTAAATTCAGAGGCTTCTGGTAACGTTTTTGGACTTAGTAGGCTTATCGTAACGTTTATCGCCTTTTACGACACTTGGGGAAGATATGAGGGTGGTCTATTCCACTTAACCAGATGATACCACACGGCGGGTCAACTTACCTTAGTCGCCTTTTACGAAACCTCGGTAAGTAATGAGGGTGGTCCATTCTACAGCCGGATACCACACGGCGGGTCGACTTACCTTAGTAGCCTTTTAAGACACCTCGGTAAGTAATGAAGGTGGTCTATTCTACTCAACCAGATACCAAACGGCGGACCAATTTACCTTAGTCGCCTTTTACGACACCTTGGTATGAAATGAGGGTGATCTATTCTACTGAGCCGGATAGCACACGGCGGGTTCAAATTATCTTAGTCGCCTTTTACGACACTTCGGTACGAAATGAGGGTGGTCTATTCTACTCAGCCGGATACCACACGGCGGGTCAATTTACCTTAGTCGCTTTTTACGACACCTCGGTACGAAATGAGGATGGTCTATTCTACTCAGCCGGATACCACACGCCGGATCAATTTACCTTAGTCGCCTTTTACGACACCTCGGTAAGAAATGAGGGTGGTCTATTGTAGAATAGAGTAGAAATTGTAGAAACAGATTAGTCAGTCGGATACCGCGCGGTGGTCTTTCTTGCTTAATATTCGATGGTAATATTAAGCCTAAAATGCTGCATTTTTTATTCCGTGCGCTTTATCTTTCTTTTATTTCTTTATCGAAGGTTAGTACTAATAAAGTACCTATATGTCACATATATAGACTTTCTGTCTGTCCTATCCTATATTTTTCCAATGGTTCATGCCGCAGGTGCGGTGATTCAACCGTAATTTAATAAAAACCCGTTCTGGTATAACTCAATCGAGATTTGTTAGGTTTCATCTCTTTTTACTGCGTCAATTCAATATTATATCTGACCATGTAGGTTAATATTTTAACTGAAATAAATCCATACTGCGAAAGTCTATCTTTCACTTACCAACGTACAAAATCGGAATGCGTTACGATTTTATCGCGGAGCCTATCCTCCTGATGACGCTTCGGGTGCGAAACGATCGTAGAGATTGTCGTAGTGAGTGTGTGTAGTACTTGTGTGGTGTGTTGTTAGTGGCGGCGTTTTGTGATAAGTTTGGTCACTGGTCCTGTACGTATAAGGTACGTGAACGTTGTCTGCTTCTTACACAGCATTACATAGATCCTCTTAACGCGGATTATAGCAAAATAATTCTAATTTTGAATTAGGTCACTTTAATACTAAGCGTGGGGTATGTTGAAACTAGCAACAGGTTGAAGATAGCGAGCGTGTTCCTCCAGCTATGCTATTTTAGCTCCCAACCACTTCCCGTTTTCCTTTTTACTCCCGCTTGTCTAAACGGCACAAAGTGCTCAGGAATTGCACTTTAAAAACATTGAACACGCCGCTTTAACTTTGCCCGGTGAATCGTTTTCCTTTTTAGATGGTCTCCTTTTATCTTATGTTTTAGTTTCACATGGTAAGAGACTGTAAAGTGAATGGAATTGAAATATTTTTAACGCTTTCCAAGATTACTATTTAATCCATACATTTTAGCGGCATACAAGAAAAAGTGGATAGTGAATTGATCGGACCCACCTACGGGTAAAAAAAAAAGTAAAGTAGCGGCCTGTTACAATCCCACCGCTGGGCATAGGCCTCCTCTCTCCGTTTCTGAAGAGAAGGGTTGGAGCTAAGACCTACCTACCACGCTGCTCCAATTGGTAGGTTACACATATCTCCAGAATTCTCAAGAGATATGCAGGTTTCCTCACGATGTTTTCCTTCGCCGAAAAGCGTGTGATAAATTGCAATTATCAATTAGACACATGAGTTTTAATAGAAAGACTCATTGGGTGCCTGTCCGGGTTTGAACTCGTGTTCCCCTTGAAAGAGTCGCACGGTCTCACCGCTGGGATATCACAGCTCAGTACCTACGGGTACGTATTGCGAAATCGAAATGCGAACCGAATTCGTACTCAATTCCATTTGATTCTCAAAATTTCGAAAACACTTGAAATCTCGGATATACCCATACTTCTTCTTAGGTCTTCTCAGTACCCTGTGAGGGTGCCGGGGTACGGGCCTCGAGGCGAACCTCTTTGCCCGGGCTGATCCTCGCAGGCCTGTGGGCCTGGTCAATGTTCGGGCCAGTTGACCCAGGTCACCCAGGTGATCTGAAGGATGTCGTGTTCGGTGGAGCGGTCTGGGAATAATAACTCCCAGACCGCTGCGTCAATTCCGGGTGGTGTCAAGTCCGGTTGGTTTGTCATATCAGGTGGATTCGTCATATCGGGTGTTGCCCTCTTGCCAGTTGCGTCGTCCTCGTCCTCGCCGTCGTCTTCCGCGTCATACCCATACTTCCTAGGCTTGAATATTTTATAAATTTGGCGTTACCTTGCGGAGATCCATAATACACGACAAAATCGTAGTTTTGCGATTTTTTCGTGGGATACCATATGACATAATCATATAGTTTTCTTTGTTTACATTTAGTTAACTAAATCTATGGAGTAAAGATACGAAATTAGCTTTAATGATACGTTATGGATTAAGTATTCCTATGTAGGGGACATAGGACAACAGTGGCGTGCGTTACATAAAGACACAGACATTGTCTACCCTACCTAAACTACTAAACTATCACTACTATTAATAATTACATAGTTAATTCATCATTCTCCTGGCCTTATCCCACTCTAAGTGGGGTCGGCACAACATGTTACAAACATGTTGTCAAAACTTACCGGAATTGTAGCATAGAATTTTCAATTTTAGACATAGTATTACCGTTTCATATCGATTCTAATTTTAGAATAAATCATCATCATTCTCCTGCCCTTATCCCACTCTAGTGAGGTCGGCACAACATGTTACAAACATGTTGTCACATCATTTGGCTACGTATTTTACGACCGGCCGCCTGCCTGGCGTCAACTTACCTTAGTTGCCTTTTACGACACCTCGGTAAGAAATGAGGGTGGTCTATTCTATGCAGCCGGATACCACACGGCATATAAAATATTAATAATAATATATTATAAATTAAATTACAAATTATTAAATAAGTTTACATCAGCTCCACCTGTCGAACGCCTGTGATATTATTTATTCAAATTGTATATATATAAGTTGTCTGTCTGTATCAATTTACTTCCATTGGTTACGGACGACCGTGTTTGTAATCGTCCCATATATATATTTCATTTTTAAGCATATCTATAGATAGTTGGAAACAGCTTTTATGTAATTTATCGAATTAGGCGTTAATTTGCAGAGATTCATAGTACAAAAGTAATAATAAAAATATTTTGCTATAATTCGCGATAAATAAATATATTATATCCTTCTCCTGCCCTTATCCCACTCTAGTGAGGTCGGCACAACATGTTACAAACATGTTGTTACATGATTTGGCTACGTATTTTACGACCGGCCGCCTGCCTGACGTCAACTTACCTTAGTCGCCTTTTACGACACCTCGTTAAGGAAATGAGGGTGGTCTATTCTATGCAGCCGGATACCACGCGGCACATACCTTAGTCGCCTCTTACGACATCTCGGTAAGAACAGAGGGTGGTCTATTCTATTCTGCCGGATACCATTTAACCAATTAATATATTATAATAGCTAAATATATTTTTTAATTTTTTTAGGTTTTGAAGTAAAAAGTATAAGTGCTATCTGATTCCTTTAAATTCATTGTTATTTTCATAAACAACGTTTTATTACAAATTGAAAAATATTACTTGAATTTACGTTCCTACGATAGATAATAATAAACCTTTTGATAGCAAAATATTTAAAAGGTGTTGCCAATGTTTTATGAACATCTTTTAAATATTTTGCTATTGCAAAAGTTCCTTTCAATTTCCCCTTTTATCAGGTATCTTATTGTGACGAGCAATACCCTGGAGGAGACAAATTGTGTTTTCCGCGTACCTCCGTTAATGCAGGTTGAATTTATATCGATCTGTCGACGACAGGCTGCCAGCTCTGGTAAGCCCAGTTCACTGTATTTCTTGTTGTTTTACTGTTTTGCCGTAGAATATATTCTATTATTTTTCACTTATAAATAAATAAATAAATAAATAAATAAATAAATAAATAAATATATAGGACACTTACACATACGGTCGTTCGTCCCCAAAGTAAGTAACTTAATACTTGTGTTATGGGTGACGGACAACTGGTAGATATACTACATATATAATTTGAAACACTAAGATAAATGCCGTGTGGTATCCGGCTGCATAGAATAGACCACCCTCATTTCTTAGCGAGGTGTCGTAAAGACGACTAATGTAAGTTGATGTCAGGCAGGCGGCCGGTCGCAAAATACGTAGCTAAATCATATGACAACATGTTTGAAACATGTTGTGCCGACCCCACTTAGAGTGGGATAAGGGCAGGAGAATCATGATCATTTGAAACACATACTTAAATACAAATATACACCCAGGCTCGAAGAACCAACAAATTGTTTATAGAAAATGTTGGCCCTTGGCGGGAATCCACTGCGCCAACGGGCAACTCATTTACATTTACTATCAGATTTTCAATTTAAACTATGAGTAAGTGGTATACATAATTAATAAAGAGACCGGCTATACTCACGTCTTATTTTATCGCATGACCTGACTATCAAGTCCATATGGGGCTCTTATTCATTTACGCGGCGTTATCGCGGCGGGAACTAAACAGACTTAGTACATGTTTTAATATTTTCAAACAAAAAAGTATTAAAAAATCGGGATCCAGGGGAAGCTGAGAAAGGACCTAAGCACTCTTGGTAGTTGGGAAAACAGAGTGAGATACCTCCTCACAATACGTGCCGTCTGAAGCAATACTGCCTCCTATATCCTACGCTTAATGTAGCAACTAAGCGAGAGCCTCTTGAGATGTTGGTCGAGGCGCTTCGCAATACTATTAACCGATACGACAATAAGGAACAATTATTGTTGAGTCAATATTCCATTGCGGTTATATTTCTATTATTATTAGTATGATTGAGCTTATTCGAAAAATAATGTTTTAAATCAGTCTATCTGTTACACTTTCATTCAATCAACTAAATACCGATTTTCCTTTGGGAAATACGTAGAGTTGACGATTCAAAAGAAATTGTACACAAGTTTACTTGAGTAAAGAATATTGAAGAAAGAACTTGAATTAGAAATTGATATATTATTAGCAACCATTGCATTTTTATTCCGTTAATTGACTAAATGCTTGCTAAGTTAATGGTTATTCATCGGTTCACAATTGTAAATAAGGACTTCCTTGGTTGTTACTTAAATTCGATTCTTTATATTTTCCCTTTGGCGAATATTGGATACATTCTCCCAATTCCGGCTGTTTGTCGACGGTAACAAAGCGTCGACATTCCCAATAGAGCTTATACGCTCGCAATTTGACACTGACATTTTATTTACTCGACACAACGTACAATCTATGTTGCGCTTTAAAATTACAAATATGTAACCATATTCAACTATTAATGCGAAAACCTATCTGAATGTCACTTGAAAAGTCAATCTTGTCGCGTTTACAATAAAAGTAGTGAAGTAGCGGCCTGTTACAATCCCACTGCTGGGAATAGGCCTCCTCTCTCCGTTTCTGGAGAGAAGGATTGCAGCTAAGACCTACCACGCTGCTCCAATGCGGATTGGTAGGTTACACATATCTCTAGAGATATGCAGGTTTCCTCAAGATGTTTTCCTTCACCGAAAAGCGTGTGATAAATTGCAATTATCAACTAGACACATGAGTTTTAATAGAAAAACTCATTGGTGCCTGCCCGGGTTTGAACTCGTGTTCCTCTCGAAAGAGTCGCACGGTCTCACCGCTGGGCTATCACAGCTCTTAGCGTTTACAATATTTATTATTTATTAGAATGGCTCGTTGGCCCAATGGGCACAGTGACCCTGCCTGCAGCTCGGCGGGTCGCGGGTTCTATTCCCACTGATGGCCAACATTTTCTATAAACAATTTGTTGGTTTTCGAGCCTGGGTGCGTATTTGTATTTAAGTATGTATTTAAAATTATACATGTAGTGGTATATTACCAGTTGTCCGTCACCCATAACACAAGTATTAAGTTAGTTACTTTGGGTATGGACGACCGTGTGTGTAAGTGTCCTATATAAATTTATATGTATATATTTATTCTAAAATTAGAATCGATATGAAACGGTAATACTATATCGAAAATTTAAAATTCTATGCTACATTTCCAGTAAGTTTTCACATTTCCGATACGAATTTTTCCGCCTATTGCAATTTCTTTTTACGTTTTCTTCTTAGTGTAAATATATAGATAGATGCTGTTGGCCGTTTGCCAGAGGTATGCAATACGCCTCACCATTTAGTGCCAATTCTCAAGAAGCCCGGACTCAGGGGGAAGTTTTTACTACTAATAAAGCCAGAGTGCTCAATAACACCTTTTCATACCAACATAGATATAACTTGCATAAGGATGTATACAAATGTAAAGAAATTAAAGGTCCTTTTTTGTTTTATTGTGGCTATAATCCGCGATACAGTAAATAGAACATATAGTGCTAAATGTAACGATTGTCCGATTTTTTTTACCAGATACATGCAGGATTCGTAAAAACACATGCACAAACCTCCACCACTGCCACCACAATACACAAACACTACACACGTTCACTATCACAAACTCAACAATCGTTTCGCCCCGCAACCAAAGGATCATCAGGAGATCGACTCCACGACAAACGCAAATTTTTTGGGGTTTTTAAACGATGCTTGATCAAGAAAGTGTTATCTAATACAGAAGTAATTATTAAGTTTATTATTCTCCTGCCCCATATCCCACTCTAAGTGGGGTCGGTACAACGTGTTTTAAACATGTTGTTACATAATTGGGCTAGATTTCACGACCGGCCGCCAGATACCACACATCAGGTCAACTTAACGTTGTTGCCTCTTACAAAAGCTCGGTGAGAAATGAGGGTGAGGTTATATATGACTGGCCCGTTGGCGCTGTGTGTAGTGACACTGCCTTCAGCTCCGCGGGTTGCGGGTTCGATTCCCGCCGAGGGCCAACATTTTCTATAAACAAATTGTTGGTTCTTCGAGCCTGGGTATGTATTTGTATTTAAGTATGTATTTAAACTTATATATGTAGTATATATATATATATAAGCTGATAGCCCAGCGGTGAGACCGTGCGACTCTTTCGAGGGGAATACAAGTTCAAACCCGGGCAGGCACCAATGAGTTTTTCTATTAAAACTCATTTTAATTGATAATTGCAATTTATCACTCGCTTTTCGGTGAAGGAAAACATCGTGAGGAAACCTGCATATCTCTAGACAATTCTGGAGATATGTGTAACCTACCAATCCGCATTGGAGCAGCGTGGTAAGTCTTAGCTTCAACCCTTCTGTCCAGAAACGGAGAGAGGAGGCCTATTCCTAGCAGTGGGATTGTAACAGGCCGCTACTTCTTATGTAGTATATCTACCAGTTGTCCGTCACCCATAACACAAATATTAAGTTACTTACTTTGGGGACGGACGACCATGTGTGTAAGTGTCCCATATATTTATTTATTTATTATCATTATTTATACTGTTAAATAGTTTATTGCTTTTTTTAATGAAATGTTCTCTATTTTTACAGGTAAGTAGCTGAACCAAGAAAGATGTGATAAAATCGGTAACAATATAAAAGCTTCAATACGTATGTTCGTAAATATATCGCTTTATTGAAACAAGTTTATTCGTCGCGCAATCATCACAGAAAGAATCTATGTGTAACGCAAAAGTAACAAAAAAAACGGTTAACGAAAAATACTTTTCATTGAGTCTACAGGGAAACATATTTTAGATGGAATTACGAGGCGTTTTTCGTAAAAGTCCCCAATATTCAATATGTTAAAGACAGGTTAAGCAGAAAGGCTTAGAGAGGCCCTGTCGCAGACGTGGCGGAGCAAAAGAAATATTTTAATGGTACAAATGATTGACTTACGCGGACGCTTATTATTCCCCTATTACCTGATTTATAGAATTATGCGTTACTTTGCGGAGATCCATAATACATAAATAATAATAAAATTATTATGCTATAATCAGCTATACAATAAATAGGAAATATATATAGTGCCAAATGTATAGTCGACTATCCGTTTTTTCATACCCGTTACATGCAGGATTTGTTAAAACACATGCACAAACCTCCACCACTGCCACCACAATACACAAGCACTACACACGTTCTCTATCACAAACTCAACAATAGTTTCGCCCCGCAACCGAAGCATCATAAGGAGATAGACTCTATTTACTGTATAGCGGATTATATCAAAATAATTTTATTACCCCTATTACCTATTGTTTGCATTTAGTATTGCTTAAATAGTAATATAAATTTATAATTACCTAAAACAGAAGTTATGATAGAATTATTTTGCTATCATCTTGGTAACTCAGTCCTCTCCTAATCCTACGAAAGTTGTATAAGTTTTCTATTTTAGTTTAAATACTTGGCTATATATAAAACTAACTAACTAGGAATAAATTATCGAAGATACTGTAATTATGATATTTGTATTCTCCTTTTCTTTTTAAGATCCATTTATCAGATAGTTTTTAATTAGTTTTTACTCATATATTCGTATTTAGCTTTAATTTTTAAAAATATATTTTCATCGTACATGTCTAAGTTGCATACTGTGTCTGCCTATAAATGGCATAAGTTGTAAATTTATAAACCTTCAGTTTTTTCTTCTTTATATTTAAACTAGCTGTGCCAACAACGGCTTCGCCCGCGTGGAATTGAGTGATTTATGTGTGGAATTGAAACTTTTCCCGAATTTCCGAAATTTTGAACATAAAAGAAGTTTTTGTGGGTTAACCGTGAGAGATAGAGACATGCTATCGCGGAATTTTTTGTAGTATTTTTATAGATCTACACTTCTCTGCTACATTACTTTGGGGTATCTCTGCTGGTTTACGCAGCGCACGCGACAAAAGCTCCCAGCAAGCAAGTTTTTTAACAACTGCTCGATATCTTAAACACAATTTACATAATACCGATATGTACTATTTACTTAAACCATCCGGAAGTATTGCACTATCTTTCAGTGAAAACACTAAAAAAATCCGTGTAGTAGATTTTGAGAAAATCGATTACATACGGACAGACAGCTGTTTGGGACTTTGTTTTATAATAATTATAGATTGCACATAATTCTGTTGGTGGACCTAATTAAATTAATAAATAACTATAATGAGTTAAATTAATGACACGAATTTGAATTTCGGTATGCCTATTTGTGTTTTAAAACTTTATTATAAATGGAATCGTAATTAGTAAGACCAATCCCCTTTGGGATTGAATCACCTATGTTTAAATTTCAGTCAATATTAACCCTCCCACGCTCGTGTTTTGCACTGAACCCCACAATTTGAGTAGGCACAAAATTAATGTCCTCGCCGATAATACGACGCCGAATCTTTTTATCCTTTCTATTCACGGACTGGAGGTAGTTTATTTACGGGGTTAGCTTATTCAATCGCTATATCTTATAGTAGATACGAGGAACGCTCTCAGTGATTTAGTAGATAAGGGTACTGACAGAGTTGAGATAAATGTAGCGCTTGAAAGAGACGTATTTTTAGTGTCTATATTTAGTCACATTAGATAGTTTATATCTACAGATGTACATAAACTATTAACACCAATATTATATCACACTATATCAATAATTTTGGTTCTTGTTTCTGATTAAATTACTTCGATATTTACAAGAATTTAGAGGGTGTTGGATGTCCCTTATATATTCCAATATCGAAAAAGCAGTTAATTTGAACGTAACTAAAATTGGCCAGTCATAAATAAAAGATAAGCAGTAGCTTTCAAAATGTTCAAGGTCCTATAGGTATATTAGGCCAAACAATATCACGAAGCTAACTAGTTTGAACATTCTATGCCTAGAGTGGCCTAGGAGGAGTTGGTTCTATTGGCTGAAAGGAAACAATGCACCTAACAATGTCAAGGCTATATTGATGAACCCTTTATATGTTGTGATCGTACTCATTTCGTTAATTTGATAATAACTTCAATTTGATAGTAATAACGAAATGGCCCTGAGAATGCTGGCAACGTTTCCGCGTTGATTCTTGCGAAAAATGAGCCAGCCCCAGTGAGACCTTAAGAGGCAAATAATTTAACATTTATTTTATGAACAATATGTAATCACATTTCCAATATAAAAATGATCATATAATAATCTTAAAATTTAATAAAATAACTTTAGGACATCTTAAATACACATATACATTATTTTAGTCTTAAACATTATAAGTTATCTGATGTCGTTTAAGAGAAATAATTGAAAACAATACAATGCGAAGATTTATATAGTAAATATTAAATTTTAAAAACTTGTTTATATTGTCTCAAAGCTATTAAAACTTTCGGTTGTATCTGGCCATGTCCAAATGGTAGACGATTGTCATTAAGTAGGTATTATTTTGTCAGTTACTAAGTTGTCTTGCTCTAGAGTGCTGAGCTGACAGTTTCTTCCAATTTACAGTAGATAATTTCTATTGTATTATTGTATACATATACTTACTCTAGTATATCTTTATAGTTTTTGAGATAGACTATATGAGATAGACCCGCCGAGAACCATTTTCTATTTAGAATTTGTTGGTTCTTCGAGTCTGGATTCGAGTTCCATTTACATGTCCCATATATTAGGTCCTTACATATGAAATTGGCGTTTTCTATGGGAGGAACATAAAGTCGTTTTTTTTTAATGAAATATATTTAATTAATCAAAGTATGTACCATTGCTATGTATGCACTTTTGCCATCTCATAGGTAGTTCATTGATCCCCTTACTAAAAAAACCATTCGGGCGGGAATCAATAAAATCTTTGAAGGCGGTTTGGACTGCCCCATCGGAGTTTAATTTTTTTCCTTGCAAGTAGTTATCCAAATTGCGAAAAAAATGGTAATCTGTTGTAGCAAGGTCCGGAGAGTACGGTGGATGTCTAAGACATTCTAATTGAAGCTCCTCTGATTTGGTAGCCGTCTGTTGTGCAGTGTTTGGTCTAGCGTCGTCCTTAAGCAGCAGTGGCCTAGAGCGATTGACCAGCCTCGGTTGTTTAGCAGCTAGCTTTTCCATCATGGAATCATCAGCAGTTGCTGACAATAGATATCTGCCGTAATCGTCTGGCCAGATTTAAGAAAGCTGTAGTGAACGACACCGGCGCTAGGGCACCAAACACTTACAAGCAACTTTTTTTTAGTCAATTTTCGCTTTGGGCAGGATTTGGCTGGTTCGCCAGGGTTCAGCCATTGCGATGAGCGCTTCCGATTATCGTAGAGGATCCACTTTTCATCACAGGTAATGATTCGATTTAAAATTCCTTCATTATTGTGCCGGTTGAGTAACGTAACGCAGCAGTCGACGCGCGTTTGTCGGTTTGCTTCACTCAATTCATGAGGTACCCACCTTTCAAGCTTTTTCACCTTCCCAATTTGCTTCAAGTGGATTAGAATAGTTTTATCACTAACACCGGAGCCTGCAGCTAACTCGGACGTGGTTTGCGATGGATCCGCTTCCACAATAGCCTTCAATTCTTCATTATCAACTTTGGTCTCCGGCTGTCCACGAGGCTTGTTCTGCAGGTCGAAATTTCCAGAACGAAAACGTTGGAACCAAAAACGCACTGTGTTTTCTTTTGCGACACCGTCACCATACACATCATTAATCCTTCGAGCCGTTTCTGCAGCATTGGTGCCACGGTGGAACTCATACACGTAAATAACGCGATATTTCATGTTTTCCATTTTGTAAACAGAGTGACACAAAGAAAAAAACAAAAAAAGAAAAAACAAATGAATTAGGGGGTTTGAAACACAAATGCATGAGTTTGCATTTGTGTTTCAAACCCAATTCATTTGTTATAGTGCATAGTGAGCTGTATGAATTTGAATTTGGAATTCCTAACCATAAAGGTAATATTTGAGATCAAAGTGGCCAGTACGACAAAACGCCAATTTCATATGTAAGGACCTAATATTTATTTTTAAAAAAACTTTATTTGTACCCCAAACATAAAGATACAAAAATCTATAATTACGGTCCTTTGAAAAGAGTACATGCAAATAAGATGTTAAGTTGGACGTGCGGTGTTTGTCACACACTGGGTAAAATACGAAATGAGTATATAAGAGGAGCATATTGCGCCCATTACCGAAAAAGAAGTACCAGGTTAAGATGATATGCACGTATAATGAGGAGAGATGAAACTTATGTGACCAAAATTCAATTCAATTTAAATTCAATTCAAAATATTCTTTATTCAAGTAAACTTGTGAATAAGGGCTTCTGAATCGTCAACTCTACTGCTGGTTCGGAAAGCTGTTCCTATTGAGAAGAACCAGCAAGAAACTTGGCGGTTGCTCTTTTAAAATACAAATCTTATAACTACATTTAGTCTTGTACAGGGTAGAAGCGCAGCTATATCCACACATTCTTATTATCTAGGTAATCTTCAACAGTATAGTAGGCTTTCTGCATCAGCGTCTTTTTAACAGTGTTTTTAAACTGTAATGGTAATGGCCAAAATTTATTGCGCAATTTTATTATACGCACCTTATTTACGCACCTTTGTTAGGCGCAAAGCAAGGGCCGCAAGCTTATGTCGGTTCCTACTTCGTCTATTATATATACATCACCTATCGTTTTATAATTCTTTATATTTTTATGTACATACATTAATTTTCTTAAAATATACTGTGAAGCAAATGTAAGAATACCTATTTCCTTAAATTTCTCTCGCAGGGAAACACGCGGATTTAAATTGTAAATGCCACAAGGAGGATCACAGGAATGTTAAATATGAATTTTAATGGATATGTGACTAGAGAGAGACCTAAAGAGAGATGGTTGGTTTGTGTAGAGTATGACATGTAGATAAAAGGACTAGCGTTAGAGATGACGAATAATAAGAGAGAATGAAAGAGCAAAACATGTGCCGACTAAACCTAGAATGAAAAAAGGGTAGGAAATGCGATCCTTTTGTGACAAATTTTAAACTGAATCAAAAGGACAAGAAACGGAAATAAATAAAATAAAAGCTAGTGAAAAAAAGTAACAAGAACATAAGTATTAGTGTTTTGACAAATGGCAACCCTGTCACGGGAAATACACAAATGTTACATAACAAAAGATTTCATTACATTTACATGTACGTAATCGTAAACATCTTGCCCCGCCTCCGTCAGGACTCGGTACAATCTCATCTTAAATCAAATCAGTCGAGAATAGCGCCTATTACAACGTAACAAAGTTTCACGTTTAGGGGGTGGCTTTTGTAGACGTGATTTGTTTACGCAATTCCTTCTTGAATATGGATTTGGCGGTAGTAAGGCTTTTGCGAGGGGAATTCGTTTTAATGGAGGAAATGCACCGTAAGAAATTATTTAGGGTGGCGTGGCATCAGGTGTGATAAAATTTATTAAATACTTGCTGATCCGGTAAACGTTGTTTTTCCATGTACATAAATTATTTCTTCTGAATTAATAGTGTACATTATACAAAAATTCAAAATGTTGTCTATTAAAATATTAAGGGGCATTTAGGGATATGAAAAATAGATAGTAGCTTATCCTCAGGGCTACTGAATATCCATAAAGAATTTCATGGGAATCGATCAAGCCGTTTCGGAGGAGTATGGTAACTAACATTGTGACGAGAATCCTACTTCCTACTTCCTACTAATATTATAAATGCGAAATTTTGTGAGTATGGATGGATGTTTGTTACTCTTTCACGAAAAATCTATTGGGTGGATTTGGATGAAACTTTCCAGTTATATAGGTTATACATCGGAATATCATATAGGCTACAATTTGTAATGATTTTATGTAATAATATAACGATACATGTCAATAAAGTCGCGCCATAGACCGCCTAATATGCGCGGCGCTCGAAAATTGTATGGGATCCGTCAGTTTTGAAGTTAGAGATTTGAAACTTTGGATGTACGAGTAACTAAATAAATACATACTTTTTAATATTAAGTAAAAAAAAAATCTTAAATTATCTGTCACGATACTTAATGTGGCAGACCAAATTCCATGCGAGCGAAACCGCAAGCAAAAGCTCGTATTATATATAAGACTAG
Organism: Morpho deidamia; assembly: GCA_947086505.1. Taxonomy (NCBI): domain Eukaryota; kingdom Metazoa; phylum Arthropoda; class Insecta; order Lepidoptera; family Nymphalidae; genus Morpho; species Morpho deidamia. Next base: position 11,645,252 of record CAMTZC010000009.1, read on the forward strand.
TGAACCAGCGACCTCTTTCACTAACTTAAGCGTTTAAGTAATAATGCAACTTTTTTCTCTGTTCTCAAAAAAATACTTTTTTTTTTCAACAAATTAAATAATAAGACAATAATAAAATTTCATCAATATTGGTCCAAGGAATTACACTCATGTAACAGCACTTTCGCATTTTATAATATCGCTAAATATATCTGCCGTTTTGTCTGTTTACATTTTACATCAACGGCCAGAGAGATTCAAGAGTTTTACTATAGATTTTGGTAAACAAGAGAATACCTAGTATTCATAACTCCATTTGGATATTATATTTGGTTTGGCTAACTTAAAGAGTTGTATTTTTGACAGTCAGACACTAAAAAAAACACAAACACACACTGGTTAGACACTCCAACAGTAGTAAAATCTAGGCCAATATCATTTGATCAGGCCAAAGTAGGATTGGACAGGGTGAGATCTTGGGCAACGACGGCCTTGTCGAGGATGTTATGTCGCGGAAGGAGGCTGCGGAGCGGATTCGGGAAGTCGAGTCCTTGGATCCGATTACAGGGTGCAACTCGCCGAAGTCCCTAAGGCGGTCGATGCATCTGGTGCTCCGATTAGCGGAAGAAGGGGCCACTGTTTAGAGCGCCCCCACCCAGGGTTTGCGCTCTCCTGAGTACAGAACCGCTGCTGGCGGGGATAGGGGTAATGTGTACAACAGTACCCTATCCCCACCACCATCAGCGTGGTGGAGATCTATCAGGTTTTTAGTCGGTGCAATACCGACATACCCGCCGCTCCGTTGGGCGGTAACGACCCATACTGATACCCATAGTTTTCCTGACATAAAAAATGCCGAAGTAGGATTCAAACCTATACTGTATTCTTTGAAACTCGTGACCATTTACTGCGCGATCCAGAGCAATCTGTTCTACATCTCGAAATGCCATACGCGATTAATATACAAGCTTTAAATACAAATTAATCTAATAAATTTGTATTCGCAATGTCGCAATTGATTTATCATTCCAGTCTAGAATTATGTTTTGTATGAAACAAGTCTGATACATTACCGCAATACGAATTTCGTATCAAAATTTTAACGTATGATTTATACAACAGTATTTGTGATGTAATTAACGAATCTATTAGTATGTTATTAATTAAAATACACAGAATATGATAAGACCAGATACCGCGATCTGGTAGAACATTTAAACATAAATATTCTTCGATAATTAATACACATAAATATTATTACTCAATGAATACTGATCCAAAATGTAAGATTCCAGTCAATGTTAACTTTGCTATTATAGCAGTTTTAAATAACTGTTAAATTATATGCGGGATGCGTCGCTATTATACCCTCAGCCTTACTGTAGCTGTTGATAATAATTTAAAAAATTCGTTTTGAATATAAAATACGTCAACCGTAAACATCAATTTATAGCAGATGGAAATAGTGCTTTCACTGGTTTAACAGTTTGATGGAACTATTTTATACCGAGGTGTAAATTCGGTCGGGCCTTTTAAGAGAACAGTGTTTTAGCTGATCGTAAACCAAAAGTACATTAACTGATTAAATTGAACGCGAGGTTGGTGCGGCTCAAGCGAGAATGGACGGGCGACTGATACTATTGATAATAATCCGCACGCTTAGTATAAAAGTGGCCTAAGTCAAAAAAGTTGTTTTGTGACAAATTGTAACAAAGCGTGGTGTAGCGACTACAACACTCGTGAGCGTTAAAGAGATTCATAACTTGGAAAAGCAAGAAAATATATAATTCGAATAAAAAGGAATACATAATAGGGAAAGATTTAATATTAATAACCAGGATTACAATGTATCCAAATTCAAATCCAAAATATTATTTATTCAAGTAAACTTGTAAACAAGGGCTTTTGAATCGTCAACTTTGCCGCTGGTTCGGTTCACACCGAGAAGAGCCAGCAAGAAACTCGACGGCTCTGTTCAAATTATAATTCCTACTAATAGTTTACATTTAGTCATTGCTGTCTTGTGCAGGGTCGAATATTAACCATAACGCACGCATTCTTATCATCTAAGAAATCCTCGTATTATGTATAATATAATATAATATTGATTGGTCTGTGTCTTGTTTTTTCTATATTCCGTGTTAAAATGTACATTAACGGTTTGTTATCATTAAATCATGAATACATAAATAAATGAATGATATCAACGGACTGCAGAGCGTTTGTACGACCGCGACATTGAAAATAACTCGATAACATTATGGTATTTGTTATTTGATAATAACAACATTAAATGGATGAAATGATTATAGTTAAAAGCGGATTTCAATTTATCAATATTAAACTCGACAGTAGAGTCTATATTATATGTTTCAGGATGATCATTTTTCGCCCTTGTCCCGCTCTAAATAGGGTCGGCAACTCGATATCGATACATAATTTGGGTAGTTATTTTACGACCGGCCACCTGCCTGACGTCAATTTACCTAAGTCGCCTTTTACGACACCTCGGTAAGAAATGAGGGTTGTCTACTCTACTTAGCCGGATATCGCGCAGCGTATCTTGTCATCATTCTCCTGCCCTTATTCCACTCTAAATGGGGTTGGCACAACATGTATTAACCATGTTGTTACATGGTTTGGCTAGGTATTTTACGATCGGCCGCCTGCCTGACGTTAACTTACCATAGTCGCCTATTACGATGCCTCGATAAGAAATGAAAGTGGTCTATTCTACTCAGCCAGATACCACATGGCGGATGTCTCGTGTTTTACGCAAAATGTTTTCAAATATACCACTAATAGAATACTCATTAAGTTTAGAAGAAAATAAAGGTCTTTGCTCCTCTTAGATTAAGAATAAGCCCTGAAGTGTAGAGATCTGTTTACTTCTAGTATTATCTGATTATTTGTTTTGAGGCCTAGAAACTTTCACAGCTGATAGAACAAACGAGAGCAGAAGCATTGTCGATGTAACGTGTGCTGTGTTATGCCGATGTGTGCTTTAGCGATGTCGTGCATCTTGCTGTGTTGGATATAGCCCTTGACCACTAAATATTTCCCGTGTGTTGTATTTGTTTTTAATTTAAAACTAAAGTATGTTAGAGAATATAGGATTCGAAATGTAAAAATCTGTGAGATAACGGAATTTGTTTATGTAACAAAGTTTCAAGCCAATTTAGGTAGCTCTCCTAGATTTCCACCGGGAATTGAACACGTTTACTTTTATGCATATAAACACCATTGCGCCAGAAGAATAGCAAATATAACAAGCTATTCCAGCGGTCTGGTTCACGTGAACAAAAGTTTTTATTGTTTTTTCTTGTTGCTGAAGGAAAATCTTAAAATTGTATATCCCTTAAATTGTATGTATGTAAGCTGTGATAGCCTAGCGGTGAGACCGTGCGGCTCTTTCGAGTGAAACACGAGTTCAAACCCGGAGAGGCACCAATGAGTTTTTCTATTAAAAAAAAAACTTATGTGTCTAATTGATAATTGCAATTTTTCACAAGCTTTTCGGTGAAAACATCGTAAGGAAACCTACATATCTCTAGAGAATTCTAGGCATATGTGTAACCTACCAATCCGCATTGGAGCAGCGTGGTACGTCTTAGCTCCAATCCTTCTCTCCAAAAACGGAGAGAGGAGGCCTTAGCCCAGCAGTGGGCAGAGTACCAGGCCGTTACTTTACTTTTTTTTACTTTTAAATTGTATCTTAGCCCTTTATGCAAGCATTATATGTGCGTAATTTCAGTTATATTGGTATAGCAGTTTAGCCTTAAAAGCGTAACCGACGAACAGACTTTTCCATTGATATTAGTATGTTTATCCTTTTATTTAGTCGTGTGGTATCCGGCAGAATAGAATAGACCACCCTTCTTTCTTACCGAGGTGTCGTGAGAGTCGACTAAGGTAAGTTGACACACCGTGTGGTATCCGGTTGAGTAGAATAGACCACCCTCATTTCTTACCGAGGTGTCGTAAAAGGCGATTGAGGTAAGTTGTCGTCAGGCAGGCGGCTGGTCGTAAAATACGTAGCCAAATCATATGACAACATGTTTGTAACATGTTGTGCCGACCCCCACTTAGAGTGGGATAAGGGCTGGAAAATGATGATGTTTATCCTTTTATTACTAATATTATAAATGCAAAAGTATGTCCATCTATCAGGCTAATCAGCTGGAGCAATGTAGATAAATTTGGTACAAAAGTAATGAAAATATTATTTGCTATAATAATCCTATATAAAAGAAAATATATGTAATGCTGAATGTAGAGTATACTACTCGTTCTTATACCTGTTATATACAAAAAAAAAATACTGATGCACTACCTATCACCAATATCAAAACAGTACACAAGCATTGCTCACATTTTTTTCGGGAATACCTACCTACTTCTTTAGTTCCTAACTGAGAGTATTGTCATTTTATTTTATTTGTTATTTACGTACCACAAAAGTTGAGGAAAACAAAAATGAAAAAAAGGGTTCCTCCCTCAGACTCTGAAAGTTTTTAAACGTTTAGATGTTTTGAATTTAGATGAAATTTGGAATACATATTATATTTATTTACCAAACTGTAATTCTAATTGTTCTTGCTATTACTTAAGGTATATTGACGTTAGGAGGCCTACCATGAACACTTATTGCGACTTAATTGAAGACGTTAACTAAATTGTTTTGCTTTTTCATACAATGACGCTTAAAGACGCACACTTTAAGTCGTTGCCGAATGACCGTTCGGAATGCGTCTTAAAACATTTGAGTAAAAGAGACAGAGTTATCTATAGTTCATATAACGTTTTCCTTTCAAACATTACGACCCCAATGCTATCCACACTTCATGGTACGAAAAGAAATATACGGTTGAATAATTTATAGAATTAGGCGTTACTTTGCGGAGATCCATAATACAAAAGTAATTATAAAATTATTTTGCTATAATCCGCGATACAGTAAATACAAAATATATATAGTGCTAAATGTATAGTGGACTATCCGTTTTCTTCATACCCGTTACATGCAGGATTCGTAAAAACACATGCACAAACCTCCACCACTGCCACCACAATACACAAGCACTACACACGTTCACTATCACAAACTCAACAATCGTTTCTCGCCGCAACTGAAGCATCATCAGGAGATAGACTCCACGACAAAATCGCAAAGCATTTGCTACTTTGCGATTTTGTCGTGGATTATAGAAAAATAATTTTATTATCACTTTTGAAAGCGGTTGAGTTTAGGTACTTTAGATAAGGTTTAGTATGTACGTTTAGGCTTACGACTTTGAATTGAATCGTTTTCTAAAAGTTCATGGTAGGCCTACAGATTTACACTTGCTGGGTTCTTTATTCACCCTGCTCTATGTGCTCGCAGAAGTCCGTTACAAAAACCCCTTTATCAAAACGCTATAATCCTTTATTTACCTACAACTCGATGCACCTAACGGCCCCCATAGTAATTCCCATTTAGTCGAAACCTTTGTCCGTTTGTCTGGCACGTGACAGGGTCCTGTATTGTAGGGGAACTCACCCTATACATATAAATGGCATGCTCTTTATCGCTCACTAACCAATACCCGAGGGAGTGAAAGAGATGTATATAGAGTCGGATTAAAAGGGTATGAGTTATACTATAACAATGGTAAACTTTTGTTAGCTACTTAATTTTGGAGGCCATTGTCATTTAGATGAGGTACAATTTGCTATTATGATTTTCAAAATTTAAACGTCAAACTCTGTCCTTTGTTACTACCGAAAGAAGCAACAAAATCGATGTAATTTTCGTTACGTAGGTAACATAAACTCCGAAAAATGATGTTTTCTGTATTTTCTATTAAGATACTTCATTCAGTACATGACTCCTAATGCACGGCTTGTTATATACTCGTACGAGTAAATAAATAAATTCAAATTATTAAAATAAGAATTTGAAATATACACTGCTGCTGACACTGCTGAATAGAGTGTACTTAAAATATAAGACCAATTTTCGTTTTCGAAAAAACAATCATCAATATTCGATGGAGCTTTTATTGCAATGAAGCTTTCGGCTCGATTGGCACAATCGATACAAGAAATTGAAATCTATGGACTTTTACAACACTTGCATTATAACAAATCTCATTATAGTAGAATGTGAGAGTTTTTTTTTTTTAGTAATCCAAAAGCGTTTTAACAATTTAATACAAACTATAACTATACATGATAAAATAAGCCAATTTAGGATTACACTGTTAATAGTATTAAGCTAATCTTATCACTAATGATTCATTATGGAACTTATAAACTTACAGATTATCAAATAAAAACCAAGCAAAAAAAAACAACATGGAATGTGAGGATGTATGAGGGTGTGTGTGTGTGTGTGTGTGTGTGTGTGTGTGTGTGCGCGTGTGCGTGTGTGTGTGCGCGCGCGCGCGCGCGCGTGTGTGTGTGTGTGTGAACGTGCGTGTGAAACATGACGTGTTATAAATGTAGTTTTATTATAATTTTATAATAAATTATATATAATATAAATTATAGTTTTATTATAAATTAAAAACACTCAAACCATTTACCTAAAGAAACTTCGCTCAATAAACTAAGTGAGTCATTACGTAACAACTTCGCCTCCTTTCGTGACAGCCCGCGTTTTTCTTGTAGACTGACGAAGCAAAAATGTATTTTGAAGCGTAAAACGGAACAATTGATAACAAAGACCCGAGTTATCAGACAAATCGCGCATTACGCGCAACGGAACGTACAATAAAACGTCAAAAACGCCGCCCGAAATGACAGTGCTGGTTTCAAAATGGCGTCGCGCGGGAAGTAAACGATTTGTATCGTGCCATTTAACTTGCGTTCATAAATTAAGACGACGTTAATTAATAGAAGGAAAATTGTTATTTGTTGCGACTCGTAATCCAATATACAAGGAGTCGTGGGTTTGAAATCCTAAAAAAAATCATCATATTCAAAATTCAGTACGATGGAACGAATCGCGCACTTAATTAAATTTCAGCTCGGATTTCAACAGGCAACCTGTTAATTGAAGCTATAATTAAGCTTTATGGAATAATCAGAAGATATTCAGCTGTTCTAATATCACATGTTCTATGTACTCACCTCTATGGGATTCCTTTAAAAATCTTTTCTCTATTTCCTCAAGTTTACTGTTGGTTTTGTTATCTACTCCGTGACAGATTGATATAATATCGATGGCAGCAAAGTAGATACGGACATCTGCATTTTTGTGAAAATGCTTTTTTTACAAAAAAGTACATTATAATCAACCCTCTATAGATCTGTATTAAAATTATTTCAATTTTCGAAATAATAAAGAAAATTTGGCACGTCAATAAAGACATCTACAACGGAATAAAAAAAAACTTCGTAGTAGAAACGGACATTTAAATTTGCCCGTCTTTACTTCGGAGCTGCGACAGATTATTGAAACGTAAACAAAGCTATCAGTCACTTGTCACATTCTTGTGTGTAACGGTTTGATTTTCGTGCCTCTTAATTAAATTTATATTGTAATATGCATTATACCTTAATAAATCCTTAAAATATCAGTTTTTTTTAACAATGAGTGTCTCTAGGAATAAATTACTATTAAATATGGCCCTAAAAGGTGAACAAAAGGAAATAAATGAGATTTCGGATTTGGTAAACTATAAAAATACCATGCGAAATCCCTGTGAAGGTAAGTGCCTTAGACAGTTATGTTATTATTATAATGTTGAAATATGTAATAGTTGAAATATTATTGTTAATAATTAAATTTTAGCGTAAGTAATAACATTTATTTTGAGGTAACATTCCAACGTAAACACGGACATCTGCCACTTGTCTGTTTATACGTCGTACTTTTTGTACATGTCCTGATCTATGAATGTATTATTTCGCTTTTTTATGTGGAAATTCATTGATTTATCTTTAGATATACTATTTTTTCACATTATTTCACATTATTTTCAAAATCTTCTTCGTTTTTTTCAGGTTCAGATACAGAAAATGAGTTAATTCAGCTAAGTGATCTGCAAGCAGTGACTGAGGGCAATTTAGATATAGGGTCTTTTGATAAAAGCAGGTTAGTGACATTTAGTAAAACTGCTTGAGATTATGTATAGTACGTTTTTAAACTATATAATTGGTTATTATTTACAGCTTACCGATCTTAGGAAATGACACGCTTGAACAGATTTTGCGTGATGAAAGTGAGCAGCGCAGTGCGTTATCTATTACGAATTCTGCTGAAATACATTGTAATCCAAATGCTCTTCCAGAAAATTTTACTGTTTATCCTCAATCACGCTCTGTTACACCTATGCCTCCTCAATGTATTTCGTTTGAAGCTGAAACACATTTGCCGGAACTTATTGCTGAGGATGATGTTTTACGCCCTTTCAATCCACAAATTTCTTCACCGTCCATTTTAACCACTGATTCTAGTGCATCATCAGCAAGTGGTGCTTCCAGTGAATGCTCTTCACCTTCGTCAACAGTTATATCTGGGAGAAAACGTCGTAAATTTACAGTTGACTTTACAAAGATATTTGTATAAGTGTTCGCTTTGTATAAGTAATCAGTTTATTCAAAGCGCAATGGATAAGTATGATAAAACAACCGGTTTTTGTGAAGAAGATCGCCGTGGTGCTCATGGTAAACATACAAAATTGCTGACTGAAACAGTCATCCAAAGCGTATGCGATCACGTCAACAATTATCAACCAGTAGAATCTCATTACACCCGCAAAGATACAAATAAACGCTATTTAGACAATTCATTGAACTTCAATATAATGTTCAAAATGTACAAAACATGGGCCCACGAAAATGACCTGACTGAAACTGTCAAGACATTGAGACAGTACAGGGATGTTGTTAATTCCCACATGAATGTGGGCTTCTTCGTACCAAAAAAAGATCAGTGTGATCAGTGCACGGCTAATAAAAATAATCCACCAAATGATTCTCAAGATCAAACGTACGCAAAACATATTCAAAATAAAAATTTGGCTAGATCGTTGAAATTTGAAGATAAGCAACTATCTCAGAACAGTCCCTCGGTTTTTGCAGCTGCAACCTTTGATTTTCAAAAAATTCTTAATTGTCCTCATGGTGAAGTAAATTCGTTTTATTACAAAAGAAAATTATCTATTTACAATTTTACTGTTTTTGATTTAGGTCTAAAAAAGGCTACTTGCTACATGTGGGACGAGACAACAGCCAGAAGGGGGTCAAATGAGGTTGCTAGTTGTCTGTACAACTATATAAAAAGAAAAAGCCAAGATGGCATAAAGGATATACGCTTATGGTCTGATAACTGCGGAGGGCAAAACCGCAATCGTATAGTTTTTGCCTTATATTTGCACGTGGCCAAAAAGTTTAATGTTCGCATATGCCATAGATTTTTAGAAAAGGGCCATACCCAGCAAGAGGGTGATAGCGTACATGCTTTAATCGAACGGTCATCAAAAAATAAATTGATTTTTTCGCCGCAAGAGTGGTATACTTGTGTACGCTGGAGTAAAACAAACGACAGCCCATATGAAGTTGTAGAGATAAACCAAAATGATATCTTGGACTTTAAGTCTACTCTGCAACAGCACAAATGGGTGAAAAACGAAGATGGTCAAAAGGTAAAATGGAATCAAGTGCGTGAAATAGTAGTGGAATATAGACAACCCGATAAAATATTTTATAAGTACGATTTGAATGAGCAATCAACCATGTGTATCGACCTTTCTAAGAGGACAAGCAGAAGAGTTTTCCAAATCATTAATAATACACAGGAACTGGGTAAAGTTTATGGAGGAACTCTACCCATAACTATCGCTAAATACCAGGATTTTTGTGTCAACAAAATTTAATCCCACGAAGATACCACGATTTTTATAAAAATATTAAACACACCTACGCCACGGAAGAATCGACAGCTGCTGATGATGCTGAATTCGAAGAATAATTTAGTTTATTAGTAATTTTATTTTTATTTTTATCGTACCTAATCGTAACATATTGATCTCTATTTTTCCTAAGAAGTAACATAATTGTTTTTAAGAATTCCTTTGTTTTTGTTATTTTTTAATTGTATACCTGATGTTATTGCTTTATTGAAGACTTTATGAGACAAATATAGTTTTATCACGAAATATTTTCAAAGACTGAATTATATTTTTAATAGAGAAACATTAGAATTTAAGAAAATTTATTTTGATGTTTAAGTTTTCTTTGATAATTAACTGTTACCTAATATAATAATAATACCATTTAGTAGTTTTCAGAAGGCATGATGAAAGAATAATTGTTTTTCGCTTTATTTCTCCCGTATTTCACTTCTTGTGTTTTACTTCTGTTATTCAAAGGTTGAGTAGAAGAGATCCGTTTCAGGAATAAGTCGGCCTTTTTACATGTCCTAATCTTTTTTTCCTTTCTTTTGAAATATTTTCGTGTATATAAAATAAAGAAAATTAATAAATAAATGAAACATAACTCCTAATTTAATGCATTTTTATTAAAATATTATTCCAATATCGTTAATATTTGGGCAATTTGGGAAAGAAACAAATTTTAGAGATAGACGTAGATGAAGTTAAGTGAAATCTTGAATGCAAAGTATATGAAGACATCTACATAATTGGGTTAAAAAAAGGATAACTGTTTTAACACGTTGCTCAAATTTCATTTAAATATCTGTAGAAATATTACTGGAGTTTTATTATCTCAATTTTTTTAGATATTTGAGGTTGAATTGATGGCTTTTGAATCACCACGTATAAACGGATATCGGGCAGATATCTTCTTCTACGTCAAAGTTTTTTCGGAGTAAAAAAATACAACTGCATTATTTCAGCAAAACAACGATATAGCAATAAAATCTGTTATGCAATCAATAAAGAAGGTTATTTCAATGTATTACGGAAAATTTCATGTTTATTGGTGCATAACTCTCAAAATGGTCGCAATTTTTTATTAAATGTGCTCTCCTGTAAAATGACGATTTTGCAGATGTCCGTATCTACTTTGCTGCCATCGATATATATTCTTTGTTCAATTGGACTGTTTTCAATACTTTTGAATCGTCAAATGTTTTTAAAGAAGCTACCATTGATTCGGAAGTTTTGCTCCTACCGAGAAGAACCAGCAAGAAACTCGACGGAATATATTTTCAAATATATTTTTTTACAATTTCATAAATTGTTACAACTTAATCGTTGCAGCTTGGTGTGTAGCTGATTGCAGTCAGTAATGCTATCAATCAAATAATCCTCAATTGTATAGTAAGCTTTATAAATAGTTACTAACGATAATTTCCCAAGTAACTGAACGATAAGTAATAATTAATATTTAACGACACGCCTTTATACACGAAAACGTTCCGATTCCAAACATTGATTTGACGGAATCAATTTGTCAAATTGCCGGCCGGTACGGCTCTATATGTGAATGTTGACACGGGCGTCCATTTGGCGATATCGATTGTAACTCGATAGTTAGGGTGTGACGATGTAACCGCCCACCCCACACAATATTTGAGTATATAAGGCGCTTTCTGTTGCGTGAATCGAGGGTTAAATTCGTACATTGGTGGTGTCTGCGTATTTATTTTTTCTTTTATCAAAATCCATACAATTATTGTCCATGCGAAAGTCTATCTGTCTGTTACTCTTTCACTACCAAGTCGCTAGAGCAGTTTTGATAAAATTTTGCATAAATTAAGCTGTTGTTGGCGAGCTGTGATAGCCTATCGATGAGACCGTGCGACTCTTTCGAGGGGAACACGACTTCAAACCCGGGCAGGCACCAATGAGTGTTTCTATTAAAAAATCATTCTCTTATTGGTAATTACAATTTATCACACGCTTTTCGGTGAAGGAAAACATCGTGAGGAAACCTGCATATCTCTAGAGAATTCTAGAGATATGTGTAACCTACCAATCCGCATTGGAGCAGCGTGGTAGGTCTTAGCTCCAACCCTTCTCTCCAGAAACGGAGAGAGGAGGCCTATTCCCAGCAGTGGGTAACAGGCCGCTACTTTAAGCTGTTGTTACCTCGATATATAGGCTTCCATTGTGTCGAATTTCACCAAAATTGTTTCAGCGGTTTAGTGGTGATAACGTAGCAGACAGACAGTCAGACAAACTTTCACATTAATAATATTAGCATGGACTCTCGAGAGAGGGTCACGCTTTCAAACCCCGGGCAGGTGAGTTTGACCAATGAGTTTTCCTGTTAACACTTCTGTCAAGAAAACGTTGAATAAGATACGTAAATTTTGCCTGCTTCATACACATTAGCATTGCATGCTTAACCTGCGCGGATTATAGCAAAGTAGTTTTTTTATAGTTTCTGTATTATGGAATTCCGCAAAGTAACGCCTTCTATAAATCTTTTAACTATACTATGTCTTAACTAACCTGCTATATAAATTATCAATCGCCTATCAATTTCCCTAACATCGTAAAATTTTAACATGCAATTTAATATTTAAATGTTTCTATATTTAATAGCTATGGCACGCGAACGCGACACCATATTGATCGGCATGGCAACTGCATGGGATACTAAAAAGCGTAATAATACTGCATAATTTAGAGAAAGCAAGGCGCGTGCCGTATTATATAAAATTAAATACAATATATCGCTTGGGGGACTGACAGCTGCGAGCTTGCTACATCTGCCAGGCCGGCGCGCACACAGGCGTGTTAAACCGGCTACATACTGGGAGGGCATTCCGCACGCGTACCACTGATATATTTTAAATTTGTGGAGATTTCGTAATTCGTTCATCATTCTCCTGCCCTTATCCCACTCCAGGTGGGGCACAACATGTTAAAAACATGCTGTCACACGATTTGGCTACGTATTTTACGACCGGCCGCCTGCCTGACGTCAACTTACCTTAGTCGCCTTTTACGACACCTCGGTAAGAAATGAGGGTTGTCCATTCTATGCAGCCGGATACCACACGGCACATACCTTAGTCGCCTCTTACGACACCTCGGTAAGAAAGGAGGTCTATTCTATTCTACCGGATACTACACGGCGTGAGATTTCGTAATTCGTTACAGATAAGAATTAGATCTTAGAACCAACGCCTTGCTAGAATGAGATATGGTGCATATCCCAGGTTTCTACGGGACATGTTACATTGCGTATTCAAATCAAATCAAAATACGTGTTGTCACAGTATATTTTTAGCAATCTAATGTTAGTGTATAAGAATATATTATAAAAGTATTGACGATGTATATAATAGACAAATTAGGAACCGACATAAACTTGCGGTTCCTGTTTTGCGCCTTGCAAAAGTAAATAAGTCATTTGTGGGTTTCGGTATAAGATTCTATAATAAAATCCCGCAATCGATTTTACCTTTACCACTACAGCAGTTTAAAAGCGCTGTTAAAGGGAGGCTGATACAGAAAGCCTATTATACTATTGAGGATTATATAGATGATAAAAATGCGTGGATATAGCTACTCCTCTACCCTGTACAAGATAGTAATAACCAAATGTAACTAGTTATAAGAACTTTATTTGAAAAGAGCAACCACCGAGTTTCTTGCTGGCTCTTCTCGATAGGAACAGCTTTCCGAACCAGCGGTAGATTTTGACGATTCAAAAGTACTTGTTTACAAGTTTACTTGTATAAAGAATATTTTGAATTTGAATTTGATATGCAAGTCTACTAGAAAGCGTCTGAGATATAGTAAATTTAAATAACAATAGTAAGTTTTTATATAAATCTTATTTCCTGGCCCGAGTTTGAACCCGTGAACTTCCGTTTATCGTTCGTACCCAATCTAAGAAAATCTTTTTAATGATAAATACTACTATCCGTTTTGATTCGACAAATAAAAAGCACTCCAAATAACCCGTAAAAACATATTCGTAATGCATTACGATTTAGTCGAAGAGCCTATCCTCCTGATGATGCTTCGGTTTCGGGGCGAAACGATCGTCGAGATTTTCGTGGTGGTTGTGTGTGTTGCTTGTGTGCATTGTTGCTAGTGGAGGCGTCTTGGGATGCGTGTGGTGACTTTCCTGCATGTGTGAAGTACGTGAATTTTATCTGCTTCATAGACTTAGCATTACATACAATATTCTGTAATATGAAATTCCGCAAAGTAACGCCTGCTTCTATAAAACATATTCGGAAACTTAAACGTAAGAATAAAATTTGTCTTTCAGATTCAAAGTTAAAACAACTTTGTGTCTAATTAAAACTGCATTTTGGTATAAATTAATGATTGTTAGTAAAATATATAATTTCTATGACATACATTTAAAATTGTTTTGTAAAAATTAAATATAAAAACTTTTTAAAGTGTAGAAACATGTAAATTTAACAACTATGAATAATATGTGGGACAAATTCCAACTTTTGTATACAAATACGCACAAATTTAATAAAATATGCTAACATATGGCTATGTAATATCATAAAATGTTCAACAAAAAACTTTTTATATTCAAATATACCCGTAAATTTTATGTAGGGGAATATATGAAGCGTGTAAAATGTTATTTCAGCACCGTATGTAGACGACTTTACGTCATGTAAACAATTAGGCACACTATCAAAGAGCGCACACACACAATCAGTAAAGGGTGTTGCTACCTAATCAGGGTTGCGATAAAACTTTTGTTTCTACTTGTTGAACGTGTTGATTGATGATCTAAAATGATTAATTGGACACCGAGTTTCTTGTATTGGAAATGAATAAAAAAACAAGTTAAAATTAGTATATTTCAAATACTTTTATTTACATTAGATTTTTTGAAACTCATGAAACCTGTAATATTAATAGTTATATACTAAAAAGGTAAGAAACAAGAAATTATATCGTTACATCAGAGATATTGCCGAAGTTTTTGCATACTTTTATATTGTAAATGTTATCATTTAGGAAAATGGATAAAAATAATAGTATATATTATAATCTTTGTTCTGACACAACAGAAAACTGTCTAAATAATGAAAACATTATCAAATTTGATTATCATCTATTAGATCTATCATTTTGTTTATAGTCTATAATTAGAATTAAATTCATGTTACTTTGTCTTGATTTATTAACTAAATTAACTAAACAAAATAAATGTGTTAATTGTATGAGAATATTGTTTTAATTGATGAGTAAAACTTATTGTATAATAATTATATAACAAAACAGTGGAAAAGTATATCTTTGTTCTTGAATTTGCAATTTTATATATATATATATATATATATATATATATATATATATATTATATAATAAAGTCCCCAGAAGCAGTCTGTCTCTATGTGATCGATAGATAGATTAAAACGTTATTGTACACAAAATGAAAAATTCATTATAAATTTTCTCAAAATCTACTGAAGGGAATTTTGTACGGTTGTTACTAAAAGATAGTACACTTCTTTACGAAGGTTAATAGTAAATTATTTACTAAACGGCTAATCCGATATTGAGGTGCCTTTTATTGGATAGAGGAGGTGGTGGAGAAACATATAGGTATTTTTATCGTAGAATTACCGCGGGGGAGGAGTTATTAGTTTAGGGTTAGAAGTGATTACATTAAATTCCCGCTGGGGTCAGGATTTACGAAAAACAAGTATTTGTGACACAATGATTTAAACGCAGACAAATTCGCAGGCATGTGCTATGTGCAGATTTAATACATTTCTGCGTAATATACGCGCGTTCGCACCGCACTGTATGCAGGAAGCCTTACGTCGTTGGGGTTACTCACACCGACAAGGTGGGCACACAGTCGCAGTAGGTAGGGTGCTGCCAACGAGTCGGGGCTGCGATAACAGTTTTGTTTTTACTTGTTGAACGTGTTGATGGATGATATAAAATGATTGATTGAGCACGAATTTTCGAGTATTGCCAATTGATTTTCTGTAAGGCGAAATTCTGTGAGCTCTCCCCCTTTGTACTTGGATTGCTTTGAAATTGTCCGCTTATCTTAAAGAGCTACGTTGGTCTTTTCATAACAAACGCCAAGCACGTTTGCGGTAAATATACTGCAGGTAGATAATGATCTACAAGGATACTTTTTTTAAATAAGATAAATCTTCCTTTCCTTGAAACGTATATTTATTGAAATATGCTTATACGTAAAGAATATTACACAATTGATTATGTAAGTGATACAAATACTTGGATTTGAAAATCCTTTCAGCTTCACAAATGACTGTGGTAAAATAATATAAGATTTGCAGCCGAGTTTCTTGCTGGTTCTTCTCGGTAGGAGCAACATTCCGAACCAGTTGCAGCTTCATTAAATCTAATTGATCTTTGATGATTCAAAAGTGCTTTTACAATATTACTTGGTAGCTGATCCCTTTTTGAGATTTCCGAAACCTTTTTATTTGAGTACATTAAATGTTTTCGAAATTAGATTTTCGTCTGTAACTGTAGGTCCATTTTAAGATATCGTTGTGCCGTGTTTACATACATAAACTATAAAGGTGTCTACACTGTGTTTTCACTGTAATTACAGTTTACGGAAGTCCGTCACGACTCGCAACGATTCGCAGTACTGCGGCAACGGTTACTGTAAGTTATGCGATCACGACTACACTATATTATCGGCGAGTCGTTGAGATTACACGATGCCATTACAACATTATCGTTGAATAATTTATAGAATTAGGCGTTACTTTACGGAGATCCATAATACAAAAGTAATAATAAAATTATTTTTTAATAATAAAATAATTTTGTTATTACTTTTATATTATCGTTGCGTTATCGTCTATAATATCTATAATTATATTGGTAAAACAAAGTTTTAAAATAATTTATAGAATTAGGCCTTACTTGGTGGATATCCAGTATAAAAGTAACGGCCAGTTACAATCCCACTGCCGGGCATAGGGCCTCCTCTCTCCGTTTCTAGAGATAAGGGTTGGAGCTAAGACTTACTACGCTGCTCCAATGCGGATTGCTAGGTTACACATGTTCCTAGAGTTCTCTAGGGTTATGCAGGTTTCTTCACAATGTTTTCCTTATTATTATATAAATAAACGGGTCATATCGCGGCAAAATCGAGTTACCTGCAGCAGAGTTGCATCCACCATGGTCACGAAATGCTGTCAGTTCGTGACCATGGCGGATGCAACTCTGCTGCAGGTAACTCGATTTTGCCGCGATATGACCCGTTTATTTATATAATAATAAGTATGAATCGCGAAAGTTTAAAATTTACCAATGTTTTCCTTCACCGAAAAGCATGTGATAAACTGCAATTATCAATTAGACACATAAGTGCTAATAGAAAAACTCATTGGTTTTTCTATTAGCCCTGCCCGGGGTTCGAACCCGTGACTATCTCGAAACAGTCACACAGTCTCACCGCTGCGCTATCACAGCTCCAGTATACAAAAGTAATAATAAATTCAAAATTATTATCCCCGATTAAGTAAATAGAAAATATTTATAATGCTAAATGTATACCATCCGCTATCATACCCGATACATACAGAATCGTAAATACACATGCACCACAAACCTGCACCACCGCTACCACACCACACAAGCACTGCACACGTTCACTATTACAAACTCAACAACCGTCTCGCTCCGCAACCGAAGTTTCATCGCGAGATAGACAAAATTTCAAAGGTGAAACGATTGTTGTCTTGTGTGTTGTGGTGGCGGTGGTGGATAGCATTATATTTTACTTTACTACCCTCATTGAATATTCTCGTAATAATGTATTTTACGTTTAGATATGGCGGGGTACGTCGCCAATATACCCTCAGCCTTACTGTAGCTGTTGATAATAATTCAAAAAATTCATTTTGAATATAAAATACGTCAACCGTAAACATCAATTTATAGCAGATGGAAATAGTGCTTTCACCGGTTTAACAGTTTGATGGAACTATTTTATACCGAGGCGTAAATTCGGTCGGGCTTTTTAAGAGAACAGTGGTAAAGCTGATCGTAAACCAAAATTACATTAACTGATTAAATTGAACGCGAGGTTGGTGCGGCTCAAGCGAGAATGGACGGGAGACTGATACTATTGATGATAATTCGCAGGCTTAGTATAAAAGTGACCTAAGTCAAAAAAGTTGTATCGTGACAAATTGCAACAAAACGTAGTGTAGCGTCTACAACACTCGTGTGCGTTAAAGAGATCCATAACTTGGAAAAGCAATAAAATACGTTTTTTCTAACAATTCCAATAATAAGGATTTCATGATAGGCAAAGATTTAATATTAATAATAAGTGTTACAATGTATTCAAATTCAAATTCAAAACATTCTTTATTCAAGTAAACTTGTAAACGAGTGCTTTTGAATCGTTAACTCTACTGCTGGTTCGGAAAGCTGTTCCTACCGAGAAGATTCAACAAGAAACTCGGCGGTTGATCTATTTAAAATATAATTCTTATTACAAGTTACATTTAGTCATTGCTGTCTTGTACAGGGTCACACAGTAGCTATAAACAAACATTCTTATCATCTAAGTACTTCTCAAGAATATAGGCTTTCTGTATCAGCCTCTTTTTGATATTGTTTTCAAACTGCTGTAATAACAAAGCTAAAATTGTTTTATTGATAACTCAAGGCTAATTTTGAGTTAGGTCACTTTATTATTAATACTATACGTGCGATATATACACCTTAACTCGAAGAACTAACAAATTTTTGCATAGTAAATGCAAACAGTTATCGCAGTTCTCTCTCTAATCAAATCATTCCCGCCATATTTTTAAGGCCATGTGATATAGCGTGTTAATGGCTGTTGGAAACAATGCTTTTACCATTTTTATTGTACCAGAACATTTTACAAGGGGATCATAAATTCCCTTCAGCCTTTTTTAAGGGCGTTTGCTTTGGTTCCGAAAACATTAACTGATTAAAAGTAGTGGGTGGAAAGTGGCTTTGCGATTTTGTCGTGATGATGCTTCGGTTGCAGGGCGAAACAATTGTTGAGTTTGTGATAGTAAACGTGTGTAGTGCTTGTGTATTGTGGTGGCAGTGGTGAAGGTTTGTGCATGTGTTTTTACGAATCTTGCATGTAACGGGTGTGGAAAAAACGGATAGTCCACTATACGTTTAGCACTATATATATTTTCTATTTACTGTATCGCGGCTCATAGTAAAATCAAGGTGTTAGAATGGCGACCCCACACCGGAAAGCGCAGCGTCGGCAGACCCCCAACAAGGTGGACAGACGACCTCAAAAAGGTCGCGGGGAGCCGCTGGATCCAAGCGGCGCAAGATCGTATGGTGTGGAGATCCCGTGAAGAGACCTATGTCCAGCAGTGGACGTCCATCGGTTGACGAAGAAGAAGAAGAAGAAGAACTATTCCGTTGGCGCAGGCAGTAACACTGGGGCCGCAAGCTTATGTCGGTTCCTACTTTGTCTATTATATACATCGAATATATATATGTATATAATAAGCATAAATTGTAAAAATAATTAGGATAAGTGCAACAATACGTTTCAAAAGTAAATCCGCACGGAAAACAATTCCGTTATATTTAGTTATTGAGCAAAAAAGACGACAAATTAGAACAAAAGCTCGTTGGAGGACCAATAAAAGACAATAGAGGTTTTAGCAATCAGGGCTAACCCAAATCGGATTGTCTCAAGGAATTCAGAAGTTTCAGGACCGAAAGCCAATATAACGTTAAGGGATTACGAACGGACGCCGGCATCTCTGGATTGGGATTTAGCGACAATATCTGTTACAGATTCCGTGCATCACTTACTGTTATATCCGGTTTCGGTCGCGTACACATAACCTCCATTGTAATTCAAATTCAAAATATTCTTTATTCAAGTATACCTGTAAACAAGCGCTTTTGAATCGTCAACATCTACTGCTGGTTCGGAAAGCTGTTCCTACCGAGAAGAAACAGCAAGAAACTCGACGGTTGCTCTTTTTAAAGAATAATTCTTATTAATGTTAACAACTTTACTTGTTGCGCTTTTGAAAGAATAATTCTTATTACTAATTATATTTGTAATTAACTAGCTTAGCGTGTGGCTTGGCCCGCGGGAAAGTTAGTGTTTAGAATGTAGTATTCCCTCAAGTTGCGGCAGGAGACAGGCTCTCCGATACCCTACACCGTTTTGAATACCTATTTCCCCCTCTAAGCTACTATCGACACCGGTTTGTTACTTCACCCCACTAAAAATTGTTGTAAAACGACCTCTTTATCTCAATTTACATAAAACCGTAATGTATTAATAACGTAAATCTTTCGGAGGAATTGAACTACCTTTTAGTAAAAACCGTACAATAACTCGTTCAGTAGATTTATAGAAAGATAGATAGATTTAAAGATTTAGAGAAAATCAATTACATACAGAGGACAGCTTTGGGGACTTTGTTTTATTATAAGTATATTGATAGAAAAGAAGAAGATGTATAGAAAGCAGTTATACTCACTTATTCTTTCTACTTCTTACTCTTATTTTACCGCAATCACCCGACTAGTTTCGAGCCCATTATTTCAATACCAATATTATTATTATTATTTTTTTTAATAAATAAAGTTTTTATTTTCCAAAATGCAACATTCACAATCTTTATATTAATACGACGCTTACATCAAATTGCATATTGTATTGCTTACTTATTCTATGTTGTCTAGCGGCCGCCACACTAGGAACACCTGTATCGTGGTGGCCATTTAGCATGAACCAAAGAGTTATTTGCGACAAACTACTTTTTAGCATCGATTATTGATTTTGTCGAAATGACTAATCATCGATAGAACGCTATCAATGTAGGTCTAGTGGATATTGATATCGCGGAACAATGTGGCCGATTTTTCACGATAATCAGTATGTAAATATGTTTATCGATAAATGGATGATGCGACACTTACAACGTTGGTGTAATAGTTACTATCCCCGACGAAAATGAATGGGTTGATGAAAATTATAATTGACTGTATGTTTCCTCTAACTCCTAAACGAACAGAATATTTTAATGAAGTGATGGTAAGCAAGATAGCTTGAATAGAAACTTGAATGAACGGTTTTGCTCCGAAAGCAAATTTAAAAAAAAAGTAGCAACCTGTTACAATCCCACTGCTGGGAATAGGCCTCCTCTCTCCGTTTCTGGAGAGAAGGTTTGGAGCTAAGACCTACCACGCTGCTCCAATGCGGATTGGTGGGTTACACATATCTCCAGAATTCTCTAGAGATATGCAGGTCAAGCGTGCGATAAATTGCAATTATCAATAAGACACATGAGTTTTAATAGAAAAACTCATTGGTGCCTGCCCGGATTTGAACTCGTGTTCCCCTCGTAAGAGTCGCACGGTCTGTATAGAACGTATAAAGCAGGCTGTTACTATGCCCACTGCTGAGCTAAGGCCTCCTCTCTCCGTTTTTGGAGAGAAGGTTTGCGGATTGGTGGGTTACACATATCTCCAGAATTCTCTAGAGATATGCAGGTCAAGCGTGCGATAAATTGCAATTATCAATTAGACACATAAGTTTTAATAGAAAAACACATTGGTGCCTCCCGGGGTTTGAACTCATGATCGTCTCTAGAGAGTCGCACGGTCTCACCGCTAGGCTATCACATCTGAGTGTATATTTGTATTTAAAATTATATGTCTGGTATATTTACCAGTTGTCCGTCACCCATAACACAAGTATGAAGTTACTTACTTTGGGGACGGACGACCGTGTGTGTAAGTGCCCCTTATATATTTTAAAATTTATTTAATGTAACATTCTATCCGCCGTGTGGTATCCGGCTGAGTAGAATAGACCAACCTCATTTCTTACCGAGGTGTCGTAAAAGGCGACTAAGGTAAGTTGACCCACCGTGTGGTATCCGGTTGAGTAGAATAGACCACCCTCTTTCTTACCGAGGGGTTGTAAAATATGACTAGGGTAAGTTGACGTCAGGGGTCAATACGTAGCTTAATCATGTGACAACTTGTTTTTAACATGTTGTGCTGACCTGACTTAGAGTGGGATAAGGGCAGGAGAATGACGATGATAAATGATGATTCTATTTTGTTAAATCTATATAAGTGTAATTCCTATTTTTCCATCTACCTCTAATGTACCTTATGCAGGGAATGTGACCACATTCTTTCTCAGTCGGCGCAGCCGAGGTCGCGTTCAAGAGCGAATGTCTTCTTAAAGGACTAAAATATGTAAACAGAATAGCTTTACCATCGTAATTTATAATATATTTATGGGATATTCGCTCGTGTCCCGTAGTTATTAAAGGCTATATTTCTTTGTTAGCTGCCCTTATTTATCCCGGAAAACATCTTGTGATATTGAAGTGATGCCACGTTAGCGTAACTTAAAACTTATTGCTCAAATTAAAGCATAATATTATAGGTAAAACAGTTTACCCTTAATTACGTTACTTAATAACACGGCTTATTACAGGATACTCGCCCGTAAATAATAGTTATTAAGGTATGTATTCCCGTAAATTATGCCGTGGTTTGGTGCAAAATAATTTGCCCCAGGAGCAATATTCAGGCCCGGGTTAAACGCATCTGCTAGTGATTGCTTGAAGTGGAGTTATAACGCCTTGGGTAACTTAAGGTATGATATTAGTGAATTTGTAGGGGAAAAGTTTAAATATGTTTGACATGAGTTCAAAGTAGGGTTTAAATACAGAGATCATTAATGAAGTAGACTATGACGACTGTTACACTTTGTAAGTTATAATTAATAATCATTATTAAGTATTATAATAAAAAGTCTATATATATTATTATTTTGCTATAATCCGCGACAAAATAAAAAAAAATGTAATGTTATGCATACATAACATTATTTATATTTTTTATTTTGTCTATATCTATGATGTATGAGCGTATTCACCACCACCACCATCCACCATCACAAACCACCACCAACAAACCCGATACTACCTACACAAGCACCGCATATAATTCATCCCTACAAACTAGCGTCTAGTTGTATAAGTTATTTTATAAATAAGTTCATGTAAACTATACCAAATATCTTTAAATCAGCTAATCTTATATATATATATATATATGGGTATAAGATTCTATAATAAAATTCCGAAATCAATTTTGGCCATGCCATTACAGCAGTTTAAAACCACTGTTAAAAAGAGGCTGATACAGAAAGCCTACTATACTGTTGAAGATTACTTAGATGATAAGGATGTGTGGATATAGGTGCACCTCTACCCTGTACAAGACAGTAATAAATAAATGTAATTAGTTCTAAGATTTATATTTTAAAAAGAGCAACCGCCGAGTTTCTTGCTGGCTCTTCTCGGTAGGAACAGCTTTCCGAACCAGCAGTAAAGTTGACGATTCAAAAGCACTTGTTTACAAGTTTACTTGAATAAAGAATATTTTGAATTTGAATTTGAATTTTGAATATATATATATATATAATCTGAATTTCGGAAAATGTGGTTTTGGTGTGGTGGTGGTGTGGTCTTTGGATACAAAGGTTATTTTTGCTGCTAACGAACGGACTAAAAAAGTGATGAACTACCCTAGATCTAGTCTCAGATATCACCTCCTTTTCTTTTTTTTTCTTATTGCTTTCTTATGGCCCGTTGGCGCTGTGGGTAGTGACCCTGCTTTTAGCTCTGCGGGTCGCGGGTTCGATTCCCGCCGAGGGCCAACATATATTCTATAAACAAATTGTTGGTTCTTCGAGCCTGCGTGTGTATTTGTATTTAAGTATGTATTTAAACATTATATATGTAGTATATCTACCAGTTGTCCGTCACCCACAACACAAGTATTAAGTTACTTACTTTGGGGACGGACGACCGTGTGTGTAAATCTCCCATGTGTTTATTTATTTATTTATTTTTATACTAATAAATAGCACATAACCTCGGACATTATTTTTTACGTTTTGGAGATTCTGACTCTTTTACTCTATAATCGCGCTATACCAATAATAGTATATACTGAAAAAGCTTCGATAGCCCAGCGTTGAGACCGTGTGACGCTTTCAAGGGGGTCACGAGTTCAACCCCCGTGCAGACACGAATTACTTTTTCTATTAAAACCTCTAGTTCCTATTGATAATTGCAATGTATTACACGCCTTTCGGTAAAGGAAAGCGTCGCGACGAAACCTGACCTGACGAATATCTCTAGAGAATTCTAAAGGTGGGGAAACATATCCCATGTTTCCCCACCTTTCCGACGTCGCAATGACTAATCAAAGTCATCAGCCCTCCACTATAAGTCGCCCTAAGCCTTGGTCTTGCCTCACAGGAGGCACCCTTAAGACGACGTTCTCCGACGCTAGTAGAGCTTCTGCGCTCTACTGTCTGCATTTCGCAACCTCAACGATGCTTCTGCGCTAGCCCGTCCCGCCCGGTGACGCTGAAAAAAAAGGGATATGCGTAACCCACATCCCGCATTGGAGCAGCGTAGGTATTACGGCGTAGGTAGGTCTTAACTCCAATTCTTCTCTCCAAAAAGGAAAAGAGGAGAAGCCTAGCTGCAAGATAGTGACAAGCTCTAAATTTAATTATTTTTTGACACTAAAGTTAAAGCAAGAAGTCACGGGCACAACTCATTAGTTCTCAAATGTAATTGCATGTAAAAGTTAGCAATTTATGCATTACGTCACGACTATTCACATAAAGGTACGTGTGAAACGTTAAGGCGTTTTGACATCGATTTCTCAAGAATCGAGCACAACGTCGAGTTCTATTTGCCGAACAAACGATTTGATTTGATCGATTCTGAGATCATGACTCGTTTGATCGTATTGCAGAATCGATTAACTTAACACACCACGTTGTTCATCTGTCGACATGTTAAATGATGTGTTTACGAAACGTATGACTTATGCCCTTTAGACGTGACTCGTAGAATGATTTGACTCTCGCATAGGAAAGCTCGAAACCATGTGGTGTGTGTCTCTTACCTGGTATATTTATATACAAGACACATATGTAATACATACAATTGACGGCCCGGTGGCGCAGTGGGTAGTGACCCTGCCTTCAGCTCCTTTCTAATAATTTCTCTATAGTACCCCGCAACAAATAATGCACGAGAATTAGAGAGAGAAAATCGGCCAGATTCTACTTCATAGAGCAGGGCTTCTTAAACTTTTGTCATTCACGACCCCCTTTATGATTGCGAGTTTCTTGACGACCCCATACAAATATATAAGAAAAATAAATTAATATTTTTTGATGATTTATGTATTACGTAACAATATACATTTACATATACATATGACAATATATAGTTTTAGAATTCGTTTTGAAACATACAAAAATCTATCTGTCGGTGGAGATAGCTCAAAACCTTCAACAAATGCGCGTGTCTAGACGCTTTAGTCCACGGTATTCCGCCAACTCTAGTGATGTTATAGAATGGTATATATAAATATTTGACATTGAAATCTCTCGACCCCAAAACTTTGCTACGCGACCCCAAATGGGGTCGCGACCCATAGTTTAAGAAGCCCTGTCTCTGTCGCACAGACTGACGAACCCGTGTGAAACGTCACATACTAACTGAGTCACATTGACAGCGCTCTACGAAACCGAACTGGCCGGCTGTTTCGTTTCAAAAATCGATGTGCATTTTTTAATGCCGGGTACTATACCTATTGTTTTTTGGTCACTCGGACTCACTGGCCTGCGCCTGTCAGTGTAAGGGACCAACAGATAATAAACAAGAGCAAATGAGAGACCTATACTTACTTGTCTAATCACTCATAAACAAGTCAAGAGGAGTACTCTCGTCTGGAACCAATTCTGGCAGCAGCATTAAGTAATGCTTATCATAAACATGCATTGGCATCGGAACTAAAAAAGTGTTTTGACTATGACGCGTAATCAATTAAGACAAAATTATTATTAAAACAGGTTGTATGCCCACCGCGCTACGGACTGCAATGCGGGCGGGCAGACACGCTAGCAAATCGTTACTTTCCGCTAATCACCGGGTGCTATGCAAAATGTATGTCATAGTTTACACCCCTTTTGACCTTAGTTAGTATGAAAAGAAAAATTCACTTTTATTTTTACTATAACTAACTGCGCCCCGCGGTATTACCCGCAGTGAATTGATAGTTCATCATCATTCTCATGCCCTTATCCCACTTTAAGATGGTCGGCACAGCATGCTTTAAACATATTGTTATTGATTCGGCTAGTTATTTTGCGATCGGCCGCCTGCCTGACGTGAACTTACCTCAGTTGCCTTTTACGACACCTCGGTAAGGAATGAGGGTGGTCTATTCTACTCAGTCGGATACTACATCGCGGGTAAACTTACCTTAGACACCTTTTTTCGACACTTCAGTAAGAAATAAGGGTGGTCTATTCTACTCAGCCGGATACCACACGGCGGATCAACTTACCTTAGTCGCCTTTTATGACACCTTGGTAAGGAATGATGGTCGTTTATTCTACTCAGCCGGATACCATACGGTGGGTCAACTTACCTTAATAACCTTTTACGACACCTCGGTAAGAAATGATAGTGCTCTGTTCTACTCAGCCGGATATCACACGGTGGATAAACTTACCTTCGTCTTCTTTACGAAACCTCGGTACGAAATGGTCTGGTACTATAACAGAACTACCTTGCTATAATCCGCACGGGTGAAGTGAATGCAGGCAAAGCTTAATGTGTATGAAACAGGCAAAATTTACGCACCCTACACATGCAGGACAAGCTACTACACTCACCCCCAAGGTGCCTCCACCAGCAACAATGCACACAAGCAGCACACACAACCACCACCAAAATCTCGACGATTGTTTCGCTCCGAAACCGAAACATCATCAGGAGGATAGGCTCCATGACAAAATCGCAATGATATGATAAATATAAACAGATAGTGGTCTGTCCTACTCAGCCGGATACCACACCGTGGGTCAACTTACCTTAGTCACCTTTTTCTACATCTCAGTAAGAAATGAGGGGGGTCTATTCATATTTCCGTTTTATAAAATCGTGTTCCAACTAAAGCAATATAATGAACTTTCCACCGGCATTTGTATAAGCGACACAGTGTCGCCTGTGTTTAGAATCATAGTACAATATAATTTAGTAATGTACACGATATTATGCAATTAGAGTGCAGTCCGGGTGGTATTTACGACGTAGGCAATAAAGTTTATTTTACGGTGAACGAGGTGTGAAAATTCATTGGCGTAACGTTTTCATGCCGGTGAACCATCAGGGTAATTTTACAAGTAAATTATCTGTAGGTTGGCAACATTGTGCATGCGAATTTTAAAATTGGATTAGTTGAGTTTTCAAATAATATTAGGTTTTGAGCGGTGATAGCCCAGCGGTGAGACCGTGCGACTCTTTCGAAGAGAACACGAGTTCATACCCGGGCAGGCACCAATGAGTTTTTCTATTAAATCATGTGTCTAATTGATAATTGCAATTTATCACACGCTTTTCGGTGAAGGAAAACATCGTGAGGAAACCTGCATATCTCTAGAGAATTCTGTTGATATGTGTAATCTACCAATCCGCATTGGAGAAGCGTGGTAGGTCTTAGCTCCAACCCTTAAACGGAGAGAGGAGGCCTTATCCCAGCAGTGGGATTGTAACAGGCCGCTATTTTACTTTTTTTTACTAGCTTTTGCGATGAGCTTCGTCTGCGCAAAAATAAATAAATAGCGAAATACAGCGATTATAATCCGCCGGCGTACCACTGCGTTAAGGAATACATCAATTAGTGATATCTTTGTAAGGCGCTTGAATGTATGTGGAACAGTTACTCACATAATTCATCCAAGCGGTCAATACATTGTAGCATTGTGTATTGTTGAATAATTATAAATTGAAAGTAATTTTAACAATTATTTGACATTAAAATAAAGAAAATGACATTAAATTATGTTGCAAAATTCGTATCATTAAAAACGATATCATCATTGCCAAATGTATATGTCTTCATTGCTAATTCTAAATCATTCTCTCTTTTATATGATTCCGCCATGTGGTATCCGGTTCCGCTATCCAGCTGAGTTGAATAGACCACCCTCATTTCTTACCTAGGTGCTGTAAAAGGCGACTAAGGTAAGTTGACCCACCGTGTGGTATCCGGTTAACTAGAATAGACCACCCTTTTTCTTACCGAGAAGTCGTAAAATATGACTAAGGTAAGTTGACGTCAGGCAGGCGGCCGATCGTAAAATACGCTGCCAAATCATGTGACAACATGTTACAAACATGTTGTGCCGACCCAACTTAGGGTTGGATAAGGGCAAGAGGATGATCTCTCTTTTATATGATCGACAGATACTTATCATAACGTTTTATAAAATCATATAAAATTTCCCTTCAGGGGGCCTTACATGTAAATTGATTTTTATGTTAATCCACAAAGTTTTTAACCTTTACAAGTATGAAACCAAATCGGCCAAATCCGCACCTAAACTAACTCCGATCAAATAGAATTAAGCGAACAAAAGTTTCCTCAACAAACATAAAGCCATCCAGTCATTAATATGTTTTCCGAAATAATATTGTTTTAGGATGGGTAACGAGAGAAATCCGATCGGGAATAAATGGATTTTCTTAGAATAGGTAATTAAAGAATGTTATATGTAATTTATAGAATTAGGCGTTACTTTGCGAAGATCCATAATATAAAAGTAACAATGAATTATTTTTATAATCCGCGATTAAGTATATAGAAAATATACATTATGCTGAATTTAGTGTGTACTACACGTTCTCATACCTGATACATGCAAGATTCGTTAAAACATGCACAAACCTCCACACTATACTATATACGTTCACTTTCACAAACTCAATCGTTTCGCCCCACTACCGAAGCATCATCAGGAGATCAAGACAGAAGAATTGAAAGAATCGTGTAAAAGATTATATATATATTATTATTATTTTTGGCGATCGAATTTATAATTACAGTATTAAAAATATTCATATTGTGGAAAGTATAATAGTCCTTAAAATAACCTAAATATACAATTAAATAAACCCAAATTATAATTTTACACCAATCACATGACAGAGAAATAAAAATAATGTGTAATGTATAAGGTCAAAGATAGTTATATAATTTCAAATATTTCAGATAAAATTTTTATGTCAGCAAATAATGAATTTTGTTTTTAAAAGTGGCAAAGGATTCAACGTCAGATGTCCAGTAAATTATAACAATCAAATAGAACAGCGCACATCTTGCCCTTTTCGCGGATGACACCGCTGTATTTACCACATCCCGCCGACCTCAAGTAATAACTAGACGTCTCCAGAAAGCGGTAGACAGCCTCGGACGCTGGTTCCGCCAATGGAGAATCGAAATAAACCCGGATAAAAGTGCAGCCATGCACTTTATCGGTAATCGCTTTCGATCTCACATAGACACACCTACGGAAATATCCCTTTACAATACACCGATTCACTGGCAACAGAAAGTCAAGTACCTAGGTGTCACCTTTCAACCTTCCATGACCTTCCACGAGCACATACACATAGTCTGCAATAAGGCTGCGTATGTCATGGGACGACTTTATCCGATGTTATGCAAGAAAAGTAAGATGTCGCTCCGCAACAAAGTGACACTCTACAAAACTTGCATAAGACCAATAATGTCCTATGCGAGCGTTGCGTTCGCGCACGTTTCAAAGGTCAGATTGCTAAGGCTCCAGAGACTTCAGAACCGATTTATGCGGACAGCCACAGGGTGTCCGTGGTTCATGCGGAACGTTGACCTCCATAGAGACCTCGATATCCCTACCATTACTCACCTCTTTAAACGCTTTTCGAAATCTTACTTCGAGAAATCTGAGGTACACTCGAACCCCCTTATTTCAGTTGCTTCTACCTACATCCCAGTTAGGTCCGACCATCGAAAATATAGGCGTCCAAAAAGCGTCTTGTATGACCCCGACGATCAAATAACGATCGCCAACACAGATACACGTAATACACACACACAGCGTCTTCGCCGGCGAAGACGAGGTCCCAGTTTTCTGACGTCGGTCGGTCGTGGCTTCTCGCCACCCTTCCGACGCCGCAATGACTAATCTAAGTCATACCATGAACCCTCCACTACGCGTCGCCCTAAGCCGTGGTCCGGCCTCACAGGAGGCACCCTTAGGACGACGTTCCCCGACGCTAGAGCTTCTGCGCTCTACTCTCTTCATTTCGCAACCTCGACGATGCTTCTGCGCTCGCCCTTCCCGCCCGGTGACGCTGTAAAAGCCATTAGGGCTAACAGCATACAGTCAGTTCGAAAAAAAAATAGAACAGTAGATTATTATCTAATATAATATATATTAAATAACACATAAAAGACTAATAAAAATATTTCTCAATTACATCATGAGTACACAAAATTACACTTAATATTTTATATTCAAGTTAATCACAGCTTTGTAAACAATGTCTGACAAAAGTTTGATGCAAACAAAACGTTAATTCCATTGTCTCGGCTTGAATTTGAATAGAAATCAATTCATTAACTGTACTCCGTTGTACATTTAATATTGAAACTTCTTAACAACCGACTGCTGCCGGATGGAATTGTACGTAAATTCAGTACATGCCATTATATTCACAGTTGTGATAAACATAATGGTGAAATTCCTATGAATAACAAATAACTAGACCCAATAGAAACGGCCTAATGAACTCTGATATCAAATAGAACGAATTTGTATTCTGTTTTTTAACGTAACGATTTAATAAGTCAACATAATAAAATATATTTGAATTAAAATGTTTGTATAATTAATAATTCTGGTATAATTCTATATGATTTTAGATAGTGAGAGACCGGCTATACTCAGTGAGTATAGCCGGTCTCTCAACATTAATAGTGAATACCACTCCGATAGTTTAAATTCCAAAAAAATACCTAAGTAATTCTGTCTTAGAATAAAATGTATTCGTACCTGAAGATCACGTAAAATAAAATATAAAAGTAGAAAATAAAAACTCGAGCGCAAGTTAACACAGTTTAAAATTATCATAAATTATCAGCATTTATATGAGGAAATTGAGGCTAAATTATTATTATTTATTTCATATTTGGTATGTTAAAACTTACTTGATATTTTTAATTTGATAATTAAACTAATTCCGGCGTTATTTAAAAGTTTCGACGTTTTTTAAATGTTTAATAGCAATTAGAATGTTTGCGTGTTAAAGTTCGCGTGTTAGTAATAATCTAAAACTTAAATTACAGCAGTTAAAATATTGGAAAAGTTTTTCAAAATATGTCGCCAAGTTCCATTTGCCTGCGTCATTTTATGTTTCCAATGTTTTTTTTATTCTACAACTATTTGCTAAATTAATATTTCTTTATAATTTTATGTCGAAGTCACGTCATGGTCAAATGTTACATGATCCTCATTTTTACTATGTATTCAAGGGTTTGAAGTCAGAACAGGTCTTTAAGTCTTTAAAAGAAAACTCAGAGGAAATTATGATTATTTTAAATAGTTTTTGTGAGTTTGTAATTGGTTAATTTGGGCATGTCAATGATAACGAAATTCATAATGTACTGAGAGAAAAAAAATGAAGTAGGTATTTTTTCAAGAACTAACGCAGGTTACGTTTCCCCATGATCTCAAAGTCAAGATTTTTTATGGTGCGCCTATGGCATGAATGTTACAAGAATAACATTTGTTCACGCATAAACTTTTGCCTACCCTAGTCTATAGTCTATGGCAGGGGTCGAAAACCTCCTAAGACTAAATCTAAAAAAGTGAAAATTACAAAAATCTTGATTTTAAAGAGGCTGATTTCCGATTTTGAACAAATGAATTCAAAAAATTTATATTCATTCCTTTGAAAATATAAACATATTTTTTTTACAAAATTCATTGCATTGCATTCAAAGGTCTCTGATCTATGAAAACGAAACTTTATGGTAAGATAAAATTTATCGCACAATTATCGATGTCAACCATGGAGTTATTATACTAGAGTAGCGAAGGCAGCTTAAAATATACTACAAAAAAAGAGAAACCAAATCTCTCTCTCTCTTTATTTTATGTGTCATTAGACAACGTAAAGATGAAATATACGATTTGCATATTCGACTCATTATTTATTGTGTCACTCTCATTTACAGGCCTGCATATGCCCCCCCCCCCACTCTAGTATCAATAAGTATATACTATCATGTTGATACGACCCCAATATTATCTATATCGATTGTCTCTACATGCATCGAAGTGTAACAAACCCACAGATGCAAAAGCCATTAAAGCTAACGGCTAGACCCATAACGGCCGCACATTGCCGTCCAAAACAAATTGCCGCTCGTATAGGAAAAAATCATTCAAGACCGTGTCGAAAAAATCGTTAGTCACTCGATTAAATAAAAAAAAAGAAATATAGCTGCCGCTGTTGCCAGCTGTTTCCGAACAGCTGATCGAACGGATATTGGCTTTAATGACGATTACGCACTTAACGCTTTTATCAAATGTATGGATGTTTGGATTTAAAGTAGCGGCCTCTTACAATCCCACTGCTGGGAATAGGCCTCCTCTCTCCGTTTCTGAAGAGAAGGGTTGGAGCTAATACCACGCTGCTCCAATGCGGATTGGTAGGTTACACATATCTCCAGAATTCTCTAGAGATATGCAGGTTTCCTCACGATGTTTTCCTTCACCGAAAAGCGTGTGATTAATTGCAATTATCAATTAGACACATGAGTTTTAATAGAAAAACTCATTGGTGCCTGCCCGGGTTTGAACTCGTATTCCACTCGTAAGAGTCGCACGGTCTCACCGCTGGGCTATCACAGCTTATTGTTTAGATTTGGATTTGGATTTGTTTGGATTTAACCTACCAAAATACATTATTTATTTATTAAGATACAATACATACAACATCAACTATTTTATGCTATTACATGAGTATAAAACAATTTTCAAAAGAAGGCTGATACAGGAAGCCTACTGGAGTATTACATAAATGTTTTTTTTTCCAAGTCAATGGTCACTCATATGGAAATATCTTAACTAATCTTAAACTGAACTAACTAGACTGTTTATTATATAATTATAAATTATTATATAATTATAAAGTATTATAATTTAAAAATTCTTATTACATAATTATAAATGAAATTTACTCGTAACCCCCATACAGATATCCCTGCATGTATCTTGGGAGGCTAGAGTTTGTCTTAACATTAAGTAAAGCAAATTAAAAAGCAAATTATAGCAAAATAATTTTATTATTACTTTTGTATTATGGATCTCCGCAAAGTAACGCCTAATTCTATAAATGAATTAAGTAAAGCATTGCTTATTGTCTATTCTCAACATTGGAACAAGTGAAATTCAATTTCAGTCTGAATTAAATAAGAATGCTTGCGTATAGCTACTTTCGACCCGGTTAGTAATGGTAAAATGTAACTACTTTCGAAGTTCCTTGCTGGCTCTTCTCGGCAGGAACAGCTTTCCGAACAAGCAGTAGGCACTCAAAAGCACTTGTTTACAAGTTTAATTGACAATAATTTCAAAATACATATTATATCGTTTTTTAAAAGTGAACCTTTTTTGACAAGCTTATTTTTCTACTTTAAAATTTCTCCCTACTTCCGTAATGCGTTCTTTCTATCGTATTTTTTGTTCACTAATCATTTTCACAACTAATTAAGCTGTCGGGAAAGAAGGCCGATGTTAAATTTATGGTCCATTATCAATTTACACACATTTACACCTTGTAAGTTTCTTGTTTAGTAAATTTGATACGTTCTACGGTTGATTTAAAAAGCGACGTAATGCTTGTTTTTTTTTTTGTGTTAGTTTCACCTGTATGTATGCGTTAGGTACAGGGGTTCGTGGATTGGGATGAAAATACCTGGTGATTCGTTAAAAACACTCTATTCCACTTTTCACTTCAAACTGAGTACTTACAGTCTCTATACAGTCCGTTGTTCAATAAGAAAGCCGAGGTCACGTGGTTTTTATTTTCACTTCGCAATTCGCTCTTGATCGCTATTCTCAAACTGAACGTCAAGTCGCACGATACCTCCGCTTATATATCGAACGAACCGATGACGAGAATGTTCGCGATTATTTTGCTTTAAGATAAGAGCAAGATTTGGAATACGAGGAATTGCATACGTCATCGGGATCGTGTGCATTCTCTAACAGTTTCTCCCACATCAGAATAGACCTCATTCTGTGTGCTTATTTCCCTAGTTTTGAAAGAATTTTTTAAAATCTTTTTTCACAAACTCAACAATCGTCTCGCGCCGCAACCGAAGCAGTTGAGTTTGTGATAGTGAACGTGTGTATTGTGGTGTCGGTGGTGGAGCTTTGTGCATGTGCTTTTACGAATGCTGCATGTATCGGGTATGAAAACGGATAGTCCACTCTAGATTCAGTATTATATATATTTTCTATTTACTTTATTATTTATTATAGTATTATAGCAAAATAATTTTATTATAATCTTTGTATTATGGATCTCTGCAAATTAATAAATGTCTATTGTGAATTAAAGCGTGCAATCATAGAAAATGGTTTTCGAATAAGTTTTGCACATTCTCTCAGCAATGCCAGGATTGTGGTAAAAAAAAATTACAAAATTATTATATTATTATAATTGAATTCATCTAAGGATTTTTGAAGGATCTGCTAATTTCGTATAGAAAATCTCGGCAGTTTCTTAAAAGTCACCTTAATTAGTCGTTTGGATTAATTAGGCCGAAGTTTTGGACGAGCTCCGAATGAGAATTAAATATAGACGAGGGGAAACTTTTGAGAAAAATCACTTATAGGAGAATATATTTGGTAGAATATCCAAAAATAAACGCGGCAGTTTAGAGAAAATGCTGTGATAGACAATCGGTGAGACCGTGCGACTTTCCAGAGACGATCATGGGTTCAAACCCCGGGCAGGCAACAATGAGTTTATCTATTAAAATTATGTGTCTAATTGATAGTAATTGCAATTTATAAATAAATAAGTATATGGGACATTTACTTACACGGTCGTCCATCCCCAAAATAAGTAATTTTATACTTGTGTTATGGGTGACGGACAACTGGTGAATGTACATATATAATTATAAATACATACTTAAATACAAATACACACCCAGGCTGGAAGAACCAACACATTGTTAAAAGAAAATTTTGGCCTTCGGTGGGAATCGGACCCGCGACCCACTTAGCTGAAGGCAGGGTCACTACCCACTGCGCCAATGGGCTAGTCGATTTATCACATCCTTTTCCGTGAAGGAAAACATTGTGAAACTTGCGTATCTCTATAGAATTAAAGGGAAATGTATGACCAATTCACAATGCAGTTACGTGGTAGGTCTTAGCTCCAATCCTTCTATCCTAAAACGGAGACAGGAGGCCTATGCCCAGCAGTGGGATAGTAAGAGGCTGCTACTTTACTCTTTTCAATTATCCCAATAACTTGGCCAACCAGCTCCTGGAAGAGAAATTTCCCAGGAGGCTTAAAAAATTATCTATACTCGATCTAGACAAACCTGTCTAGGCGGCAACTGATAGTGTCGAGTCCTAATGAGGATCGTCCGATACATAAAAAATACATGCAACAAATTTGCTTATAGTCCTACGACTGATCGCAGATGACCTTAGAAAAAAACTTTACTCTTTACTTTTATTTCAAAGAAAGAAATAAAAAAGACTCGACTTAATACCACATGACATAAGTAAAATTTCTTGTTCTCCATCTATATGTATGTATATACCGCACGCTTAATATTAAAGTGGCCTAATCCAAAAAAGTTTTTCAGTGGCAAATTGCAAAAAAGCGTTGCGTAGTGCCCACAGAACTTGTTAGTATTAAACAGACCCATAACTTAGAAGAGCAAAAAAACACTATTTTTTTTAATAGTTCATAGCGTGATGTCACAGATGGCATTGAAATATGGATTACAATGTATCTAACTAAATTTATCCTAATTTTGAATTAGGTAACTCTAATACTAAGCTAGCGATATGTTTATATACGTTTTATTCAAATTCAAATTCAAAATATTCTCTATTCAAGTAAACTTGTAAACAAGTGCTTTTGAATCGTCACCATCTACTGCTGGTTCGGAAAGCTGTTCCTAGAAGAACCAGCAAGAAACTCGGCGGTTGCTCTTTTCAAAGAATAATTCTTAATACTAGTTGCATATAGTTATTAATGTCTTGTACAGGGTCGAATAGTAGTTATATCCACGCATTCTTATCGTCTCAGTAATCGTCAATAGTATAGTAGGCTTTCTGTATTAGCATTTTGTTTATAGTTTTTTTTAACTGCTGAAATGTTAAAGTTAAAGTAGATTGTGGAATTTTATTATCTTCTATATTTAATTTATTTTATTTTACTATCTTCAAATCTTATACCCAAACCCACAAACGACTTACGTACTTTTGCAAGCAGCAACCGCAAGCTTATGTCGGTTCCTACTTTGTCTATTATATACATCGCCAATCTTTTATAATTATTTATATTCATACGTACAAAAATTACTTTATATACTCATATGCGCGCTCTCCACTCTCTAACTTCTACAGGATGTGCAGAAAATAGGTCTGCACTGTGTCTTAAATAAACGACACGTTGGCTATGAGAGAAAGCGAGAAAGACTACTTGCATCTCTTTCTTACAGTACTTTTACAATCACTTCCCTCCAGTAATATACGAAACGAAATTCTCATTCTATCTTCACTAACTTGTATCTCCTTCCCAACTTCCGTCCGTCTCGCCCGATCACATTTCCTAAAACTCTCGTCACGCATTCACCAGCTCACTTCCCAAATCATGCCTGCGTGAAGAAATTTTACTTCTAAAAACAAGCAGAACGCCAAAATGACTGAAATGAATTAGATATAAAAATTTTATTCCCCTTGCCTTTTAATAACTTCCAAGTCTTTCAACGGGAGGCAATTTGAAAAGGCTGTAAAATGGAAAGCCTTTTTTATGGTAAAAACGGCGCCTTTGTGGACGGCCGTGGTGTACGTATGTTGCTTTTTGTAATGGATTTTAATTTTCCTGTTTTCTCTTTGCAGGTAAGTTGCGGCGTATTCATTAGCGGATATTCTCTCGAGGGTCGAGGTAATTAATAAAATTAGTTATTACTAAAAATAATATAACATTTATAAGAAAGCGTGGAGTCTCAACCAGTTATGAAACTCATCATCCTCCTGCCCTTATCTCACTCTAAGTGGAGTCGGCACGACGTGTCATAAACATGTTGTCACATGATTTGGCTACGTATTTTACGACCTGTCGCCTGCTTGACGTCAACTTACCGTAGTCGTATTTTACGACCCCTCGGTAAGAAAGAGGGGTGGTCTAATCTACTCAACCGGATACCACACGGTGTGTCTACTTACCTTAGTCGCCTTTAACGACACCTCGGTAAGAAATGAGCGTGGTCTATTGTGCCACACAGCGGGTCAACTTACCTTAGTCAAATGATTTATAGAAGTGATTTATAGAAGCAGGCGTTACTTTGCGGAATTCCATATTACAAGCAATATAACAGAACTAACTACTTTGCTATAATCCGCACGGGTTAAGTGAACGCATGCAAAGCCAATGTGTATGAAGCAGGCAAAATCTACGCACCTTATACATGCAGGTCCAGCCACCACATGCACCCCAAGGCGCAATTCACCAGCAACAACGAACACAAAAGCAGCACACACACCCACCACCACAATCTCGACGATCGTTTCGCCCCGAAACCGAAGCATCATCAGGAGGATAGGCTTCACGACAAAAATCGTACTGCGTCACCTTTTACGATACCTCGGTAAAAAATGATGGTGGTCTATTCTGGTGGAAATCCTATATTTATTTATTAATGTTCAATACTAAGGCTGTACGTCCCAAGGAGATCGGACAGAAGTATACAAGCAATGTATTACGTAATATCGAAATAAACTTGGAAATTAACTTCTGAGAATCCTATTTTAGCTCCAACTTCGAAAATAGCATCTTCAAAACTTTCCCCGTACCAAATTGAAACTCGGAATTCATATCAATATTCACCGTATCGCGATCGGAGTAGAAAACTTTTACCATAATAAACAAAATAGTTGTTTAAATTTTGCAAAAGTAATAGTGAAATTATTTTGCTATAATCCTCGATAAAGTAAATATCAAAAATCGTTTCGCCCCGCGACCGAGGCACCATCAGAAGATAGACTCCAAGCCAAAATCGCTCTGCAAACATATTTCAAACATTCAAACAAAAAGTCACTTCAAATATATTCGATATGTTTTTTAAAACAAATAAAAGTAATAATAAAATTATGTGGTGGAGGTTTGTGCATGTGTTTTAACGAATGCCGCATGCTTCCGGTATAAAAACGAATATTTCACTTTACATTTAGCATTATATGTATATATTTCCTATTTACTTTATCGCAGATTATAGTAAAATGATTTAAATGATACTATTACTTTTGTATTATTTATGTACGCAAAACAACGTCTAATTCTAATTAAATAATATTATTTAAAAACCAACAAAGTTGTTATATTATTTAATTGCTACTTACAGTACGCGGCAATAAATAATGCACATCGACGCTTAGAGGGAGAAAACCGGCTAGATTCTGCTTCATAGAGCATTGTCTCTGTCGCACAGACTGACGAACCCGTGCGAACGTCACATACTAACTGAGTGACAGTGACAGCGCTCTACGAAACCGAACTGGCCGGCTGTTTCGTTCTAAACATCGATGTGCATTATTTAATGCCGGGTACTATACAAGACATTGGCGTAGCATTCGTAGCATTAACTATATAAAAGTGTAGCAGATCTACGAGGGCTACGACCTAACAACCATCCAGTCCAAATACTTGCTGTTCTCTAACTTATTTTCTTATAGAAAAGTTAATTTCATTTTATATTTCAGCATCTCTATTAATTCATAGAGTTATTCGTACTGGTGACTTCGATCGCGCCTACTTAAGCGTTTAAGTACCCTCAATAATGTAAAATGTTTTTCATGTTCCCGAGAGCAAAACGAGAGGAAACTGTTCAACGGTTAAGAGTAGGGAGATGAAATTTTACATACTTAGCCAGTCCCGATGACATTGCATGTTTATGATAAGCATGATCAAAGGGACTGCTCAAAGGTTACATGCAGAGACATGAAATCTTGTTAAAAAGCAATATAACAGAACTAACTACTTTGCTATAATCCGCACGGGTTAAGTGAAGGCATGCAAAGCCAATGTGTATGAAGCAGGCAAAATCTACGCACCTTATACATGCAGGACCAGCCACCACATGCACCCCAAGGCGCAATTCACCAGCAACAACGAACACAAAAGCAGCACACACACCCACCACCACAATCTCGACGATCGTTTCGCCCCGAAACCGAAGCATCATCAGGAGGATAGGCTTCACGACAAAAATCGTACTGCAGTACGATTTTTGTCGTGATTGTAACTGATTGAAACGATCGTCGAGATTGTGGTGGTGGGTGTGTGTGCTGCTTTTGTGTTCGTTGTTGCTGGTGAATTGCGCCTTTGGGTGCATGTGGTGGCTGGTCCTGCATGTATAAGGTGCGTAGATTTTGCCTGCTTCATACACATTGGCTTTGCATGCATTCACTTAACCCGTGCGGATTATAGCAAAGTAATTAGTTCTGTTATATTGCTTGTAATATGGAATTCCGCAAAGTAACGCCTGCTTCTATAAATCACTTGTTAAAAAGCTTTTCTAAAGCATTTTCAACTTGACTTGTTTATATAACCGTTAGTAAAACAGATGCAAAATAAAAGCAACATCTCCAAATGTACGCACACCGATGACTAAAGTAGGTACGGCAAAGTTGATGTTTTAGGATCACTCAGTAATTCCTAAAGTTGGTCCCATCTTCATACATTATTTATGCCGACGGGGGACACGATTTGCATCTCTGTTATTGAACAACTTTCATATTTTGTCATTCAATATTGAAGACTAATATTTCTGTCGCGCGGCAAGCATAAAGTGGCGCGCCTTTTTTGTCACTTTTGTTTTTTAATTTTTTATGTTAATCTGGATGGAAGGTTTCAGAATTTTACAAAAGTAATAATATTTTTTTTTGCTATTAACCTCGATAAAGTAAATAGTAAATATATCATCATCATCATCATCATCATCCTGACCTTATCCCACTTTAAGTGGGGGTCGGCATGACATGTTATAAACATGTTGTCACATGATTTAGCTACGTATTTTACGACCGGCCGCCTGCCTGACGTCAACTTACCTTAGTCGCCTTTTACGACCCCTCGGTAAGAAACGAGGGTGGTCTATTCTACTCAGCCGGATACCACACGGCGGTAAATAGGAAATATATATATAATGCTAAATGTAGAGTAGACTATCCGCTTTCACAACTGATTTATGTACGATTCGTAAAAACGCCACTAGTCGCTTTGCGATTTTGTCATGGAGTCTATCTCCTGATGATGGTTCGATTGCGGAACGAAATGATTGTAGAGTTTGTGTTAGTGAACGTGTGTAGTGCTTGTATATTTTGGTGGCAGTGCAGTGCTTACTTAATTGCGTTATGATTTTCGATTGGGTACTGAAATAATACCAAATCGCGATAACTAAAGTAAAGATGAAAGATGAACGGTACACACAAACACACACAACCACATACACAGATTCTCTTACTACTCTTTACTAATTACCGGTTTTCTAAGACTGTTCAGATTCCTGTCATTCGTCAGAATACTCAAAATCAGAATTTATACAAATAAATATGTTTTGTATAAATTCACGAGCGCGACCGGCCGGATCAACGACCTTCATGCATTCTATTGCAGCAAGTCACGTCCGCTAGTTAGTAACGTTTCGGATTACGATAAGACAGGACGCGCACCTGTATACGACCTTATTGTAGAACGCACACGCGTAATTATGCGCTTTGGGTGTGGTTTATTGTTTATTGACTTTTGATATTGATATAAGTATTTAGTGACGCGTTTTAACCAGTGAAACGTGTGAGAAGACGCAACCGTCTGCGGTTTTAGTACGCGTTGGGATTACTGTTTACCGATATGGGACGATTCAATAACGTGTGACCTTACGAAGGTTGTGTGCACACCGCGTGTTATTTGTGTTAATTAACCGCGTTGGTGAAGTGTATACTCCGGGAGAAATAGACAGTACGTGTCCGTGGAAGACTGCTGAGGCGAGCCAACGGGTTCGGGAATCAGCCAAGTACATACAAGCGCACACACACACGTACACATATACACGCAGTTATTCATGAGGCCGGACCGCATACAGCTGACGGCCGCATAAGGTAGGTTGAGACGCCGAGACGGCGGGCCCAGGTCTCGGAGGTTGTTTCATCCGCCCGCACGTTTGTGCGGAACAAAATACTTTCACAGTAAACTGAATGACAGTAATATTTATTTATTTACATATTTGCATGTCACAAGACATTACATATTGATAAATCCAAGAAAAGTTCCATATATTTTTAAATTAATTATGTCGTACCAATTATAGGAGATCACATAATTCTTAGTTACAATGTTACAAACAATTACAATTTTAAAAGTATTAATAAACACAGTAGATATAAAAATGACGACTTTATACGACGATTGAATATTACGACTCTTAAATAAGAAATTTACATATTTTTCATAAATGATTAAAGCCCATCGGAACCAATATCCGGTGATAAGCGCGAGATACGTGATATTGGAGTATTCTACCGTATTTTATGACTAGCTTTATATGTGTGGACTTAAGTATCTAGATACAAGTAACCAATGTCACTCGACTTGAACATGAAAAAATGACATCGACCTTTTGCTTGGTGAAAGAAACACACTTTCGCATTAAAAGTATAGATAATTAATACAAACACTCCGTATCCCCAAAGATTTAACATACAAAAACATTCTCGACGTTGAAAACATAATCCCGATTACATATTCATACAGTGTCGTACACGGAAGGGACAAAAAAGCCGCCAAAAACTGCTACATGCGTGTGCCTAAACGTGACGTCATAAACGCGGTGCTGCCAGTGAAATATACCGTAACTGCCCACGACGTATCATAAATTTGAACTTGGGATTTTAAATTTTTAATAAACGGCCGATTTCGTTTCATTTAATAGATAAAAATTATTAAATATTTCCCTTTTTATTTAAGTATTAATATAATTTAATTGTTGTAGTAGTAGGAGCTGTGATACCCTAGCGGTGAGACCGTGCGAGTCTTTCGAGGAAGTCATGAGTTAAAACCCTGAATAGGTATCAATGAGTTTTTCTATTAAAACTTATGTGACTCATTGATAATTTATCAAACGCTTTTCGGTGAGGGAAAACATCGTGAGGAAACCTGCATATCTCTAGAGAATTCTAGGGATATGTGTAACCTACAAATCTGCATTGGAGTAAAAAAAAAAAAAGTAACAGCCTGTTACTATGCCCACTGCTGGGCTAAGGCCTCCTCTCTCCGTTATTGGAGAGAAGGATTGGAGCTAAGACCTACCACGCTGCTCCAATGCGGATTGGTAGGTTACACATATCCCTAGAATTTTCTAGAGATATGCAGGTTTCCTCACGATGTTTTCCTTCACCGAAAAGCGTGTGATAAATTGCAATTATCAATTAGACACATAAGTTTTAATAGAAAACTCATTGGTGCCTGCCCGGGGTTTGAACCTATGTCGTCTGTAGAGAGTCGCACGGTCTCACCGCTAGGCTTTCACAGCATTGGAGTAGATTTTAAGAATTTTCGGTAATTCTAATAAGTTTAATAATAATCTACTGGATCAATTTCTATTTTAAGATATTTCAAATAATAAGACATATATTAGTAAATCCATAATAATTTGTAGAATTAGGCGTTACTTTGTTAGAAACTTAACATTTGTTAGAAAGCGGTCATAAAGTTCCTAATGACCATTGTTTCGAAATACTGCACAGCTGCGAAAAAAGCTTAAAATTAAATATTTTGGAACAATTAGAAATCATTAAGCATAACAATGGCACCCTTATTAACGAGCAGATAAATGTCTCTAGTTCAAGCTTGTTGCACGTGTTCCGTGGTAAATAAAGGGTGGGGATGAACCAAGTACTATTTAACAACGCTTGTTTGGATAACGCTTCACTTTGCGATTTTGTCGTGGAGTCTATCTCCTGATGACGCTTCGGTTGCGGGGCGTCACGATTGTTGAGTTTGTGATAGTGAAACTGTGTAGTGCTTGTGTATTGTGGTGGAAGTGGTGGAGGTTTGTGCATGTGTTTTTACGAATCCTGCACGTATCGGGTATGAAAATACTGATAGTCCACTATACATTAAACACTATATATATTTTCTATTTACTGTATCGCGGATTATAGCAAAATAATTTTATTATTACTTTTGTTTTAAATCCATAATACATTTGTGTTCACTAAATATCAACTTTATACCTATTTATAACGAAAGTCCTTTTCAAATATTGTTTTGTAATTTGAAAATCAACTCACCAGAATTTCCTTCGTTCTGTAATACAATAATGAGTCTCGAAATAAACGTTTTCCGAGAAAATTTACTACCGATACAATTTGCACGTGTTGCGAATGTGTCAAACACTTCTGGGTATAATTTTAAGACTTCAACGATATCACTTCCGGCGTTTTTGTCAGACAAATGGAAAACTTTCCAGTATTTGGTTTAACATATAAATATTAAACTTATATAGAATTTTGTAAAACAAATTGATTGCTAATTTATATAATTAGGCGTTACTTCGCAGGTCCATAAAACAAATGTAATGAAAATATTATTTCGATATAATCCGCGATAAAAGAAAATGCTAAGAGTGTACTATCCGTTCTCATACTTCATACATTCAATTCCTAAAAAGTCATGCACTATCCGTCACCAATAACAGACCAATAGCACTGCACACATTCACTACAACAATCTCAATTATCGTTTCGCCCCGTAACCGAAGCATTATTAGGAGATAGAATCCACTTCAAAATCGTATTGCGATTGTCTGTTGTCATTACTTTAGTTTTTTTTTAATATATAGCTATCCATAAATATAACT
This sequence comes from Morpho deidamia, assembly GCA_947086505.1. NCBI lineage: Eukaryota > Metazoa > Arthropoda > Insecta > Lepidoptera > Nymphalidae > Morpho > Morpho deidamia. The sequence goes on from CAMTZC010000009.1 coordinate 11,689,216, forward strand.
TTTGACATATCAAAACACCCAGATAGTACGATGATGCACCTAGGTGGGGTTTACCTTCGTCGGGTTGTATTTTTCTAATTTTCATCAATTCTTTCTTCTATGTGTCCTAGTCATTGCCACAAATTGGGCTATGTTTAGTCTCTTTGGCTCTTTACATCTGCTTATTTCTGATTTGGTCATGTATAAATCACAGGTAATGAGGTATTTTAGAAGAAAAGACCTCGCATAATTTCCTAAATGGTGGATGTATCAGTTTAGGTCGACAATAGACCTCTTTATTGAAATTGGACTTGCCTAGTCGGATTTTATTGCCACATTATATAAGAAAGAAAGAAAGAAAGAAATGTTTATTTACTAAAATCATTTTCATCTTAATTAAGTTGCAATGCTTAAATATACCATATGTAATAAGAAAACAGTAATTGTGGTCTCCACACTAGGTCTAGCCTGTATCGTGGAGGCCAGTTAAAAGATATATTATATTTATTTTTATATGTTTTTATTATCCCAAATTATAACTCTCTAATATAATTCTATGAATATATTCTAATATAATCCTGTTTAATCATTAAAATTAATAATTAAATGATCTCATAAACATAAAAATATCTTTAAAAAATTTTACTTATAAAGTTCTTTCTAAGTTTTTAATGAGTATCGGATTTAACATTGGAAAATTCCCCATAATCGAGTTTCACGCCATTAACCATTGTTACCATTTTCACTATAAATTGGACGCTGAAATGAAGAGAAAAGATACTAGAAAATTATTTATTATACCCGAAAATTCTTTAAGTGTGAAAAGGCCGAGAATACATAACGTATTACTCTGAGTAAAGATATAATTAAAATTTATTTTTGAATATATTATGTTGATAAAATTATGTTAAAATCCGTCCTGCGAGTTCAAATCTGGAGAAAGTTATTATTCTGAGAATGATAACTTTCAGCTACAAAATGTATAAGTATACAAGTAACAATTTTCGATAACTTGGCGAAAATATCTGCGTACGACAAGATTATATCGCTTGAGGGTCAACGAAGCGGTGCATAATTCATGTTAATAATTCGGTAACATGTGTTGTTTATTCTAAAATTCAGTTTAGGCTACATAATACACCATCAAACCAACAGCAAGCGATTGGACACGTAGAAATGAGTAGAATCTCCCTTTCAGTCTCCCATTCAAAAGTAAAGCGAAAGCCTTTTTAAATGTTAATCGAAACTATTCACTATAAGCTTTACGACACAAAGAACTGAAAGTCCCACAACGTTTAATTTAACACCCTACGTAACTTTAATCGCATGACCTAGTATTAAGTATTGTGCTAATTTTCTCTTTTCGGATCTATATTATTTTATTCCATTAATACAATGGCCTCTACTTTATTAATGTAACCCATCTCATCAATAAGATCCCCGAAAGCACATCGAGTTAACTAAGAAAATCCATTTGCGTCTCCCCAAAATACGCACGAAAACCATTTTATTTTGAAATAAGTAATGGAAGGTAATTAGTATATGTTGCCTAGAAATAACGCTACTTGCTCTGTAACATGCCTGTCTGATGACCACAATTCGTTGCCAGCTCTTGAATTTTGCCGTTCTTTCAATTATCGAATTTTGCACGAAAGCGATTTTACGCCGTAAGCCTACGCTATGAAGACCATTTTCCCATATAGTTCATGATTTACAACTGTTCAGGAGACCTTTCGGGGTCTCCGTAATCTGCTTTCGGCCCGATAGCAATTAATGCGGTCCCAAAAGTACAACTATCGTACAAATATATAATTCTACTAGAAGCGGTAACGATGAAATAATTTTACGTCTTCAGAAATATATTCTCTTCGGTTTATTTTTCTAATTTCACACATTCATTCATGATAAATTTATTAAAGATGTTTGATTGAATATTTTTCGCTTCAGGTACTCTGTTGGCAAATTATTTTTCTACTTTAAAACATGGACATACATACATATTACATGACAAAAATTGCAAAGCGTAGCACCGTGTTATTTTTGTCGCAAATTTAAAATGGATGTGCTTTGTTACTAAATATTTAACTATGTTAAAGATCATATATCATTACTTATTTTTAGCGCTCCATTTGGAAAATATATTTATTACTTAATAATCGACACCATTTGTCAATTTTTATAATCCATTTTATTTATAACTATCAATGTAAATCCCATATTTCTGTATTCGATTAAGTTTCTTGAATGTAGTTTACCAAATTTCGAACTAACTCTCATGGGAGCTTGTTGAACGTGGAAATCCGACAAGTTTGCAATGTTGACACGGGTCGTCCGGTCGGTTTTTGCTAGCACTCCCGCGGGACACAGCTAGAGAAGTTTTGCAAATAAACTTGCAAGGTTTTCTTTAGATATTACGTTTGTGAAAAGGTCAGTTGTCCGCACATTTAGTATACACCTATTGGTTGAAGCTATTTCTGGTTACATTTAAAATAAATATACAATGTTTCGAATCAAGCATTACTCTTAGGCGAAAGTCTGTCTATGTATCTGTTACGTTTTCATGGCGAATCCGCTGAACCAATACCGATGGAATTCGACAAAATTGATACATGTACACACCGAGTTATAATATATAGGCTACAGAAATTATGTTAATTTACCTAAAATAGTATGACATTGAGAAACACCATCAAATATCAATATATCAAGGTTTTTTTACCACGATGTCTCAAAGACAAATCTGTAATTTAAAAAAGATATCACGCTGTTTGGCTTACGTCGACGTTATTTTAAGAAAGTTTTTATATATTTTGGTTTCTGTTTACTTCATAATTTTAACTGTTTTATAACAATTATATAATTAATGAAAGTAATACGGGTTGTGATGAAGATACTCGCAGGGCTGGGAGTGACAAAAACTACTGTTATTCCAGGATAAAATACATTGTATTATTTACTATATTGTTTTTTCGCTACATAATGTATGGTATTGTATCAAATTTATCAATATAGTGTCCGCGGATTAAGCGTGAACAGATAGACTGAATTTACTAAGATTAATGCCAATACGTGATTATTGGTATTTGGCACGCACATTAGTGGCATGGCACGGGTTTGTATGGATGTACAGCATACTGAAATCATAAAACCGACGTAGCTTTACTTCCAGATTTAAGCGTTATCTAGGCCAGTCGGTTTAAAAGTGATCACACCAGTCAATCGTCAAAGCCTCAACAGTTTATCGGTATGCACCGCGAGCATATTAAGTTGTTACAAAAAGAGAAACCGCCAAGTTTCTTGCTTGCTACTCTTGGTTGGAACAGCTTTCCGAACCATCAGTAGAGTTGACATTTCAAAAGCACTAGTTTACAAGTTTACTTGAATAAAGAATATTCTGATTTTTAATTTAAGTAAGTACATTTGACGAGCTTTACGACTTTTACCGATATAGTTCTTGAACGATTCTATTGCCCTCGCTTTTTTTCGTTAGCGTTTCCACTCTCTTTATGGCCGCGTCAACAAAGCACCTTCGCAGATTTGTCGACAACAATGGCGTACAATTGTCGCAATTGTCGTAGCCTGGGGTACGAGCCGATACAAACGGCCGACTTCAATTGGATTTTCCCTCTCGTTCATTACTTAGCTCTGTTACGGTGTCGAACGGATGCTGGATTCCTATTTTTAGCTGAAAGCTGAAAGACCCAACAATATTATTACTGCGTATCAGTCTCTTAAAAAAATATTTATTTATTTATTTATTTTATTTGGGAAACATATAGCATTTGTACTAATTTAATAGTACAAAAGAAATACCGGCGTCGGCGTCGTATGTGACGTGACGCAATCGACAAGATTGACGTGTTTTAATATAATTTAATATCGAATCAAACCAAAATATTCTTTATTCAAGTAAGCTCTTTCGAGCAAATAATTTATAGAATTAGCCGTTACTTTGCGGAGATCCATAATACAAAAGTAATAATAAAATTATTTTGCTATAATCCGCGATACAGTATGTATCGCCGATTATTACTTTTGTTTCTCTTTCGAGCACTTTTGAATCGTCGAGGATGAATATGATTAATGAAGCTACAACTGGTTCGGAATGTTGCTCTTACACAGAAGAACCAGCACGAAACTCGGCGGTCAATCTTTTAAACATTTTAAATTTTACGTTATTAAACCCTGCGGTTTAATAACGTATGAACGTGTATGAAGCTGAAAGGATTTTCAAATCCAGACATTTTTATCATCCAAATAATCTTCAAATTTGTTGTATGCTTTACGTATAAGCATTTGATTTTAACCTTCTAGTATGGGCAACAATAGTATTCTTAACTATATTAACTATTCACTGTAGTATATAAAGCCTTTATTTTCCACAAGGGAAATATACGGAAATATATTCTATCATGACGCGCACGTCTCCGGTGTCGTATGCGTCATGACGCGATTGACTTGTATGTGTCTGGTTTATCACCATCCTCCTGCCCTTATCCCACCCTAAGTGGGGTCGGCACAACGTGTTACAAACATGTTGTCACATGATCTGCCTACATATTTTACGACTGGCCGCCTGGTTGACGTCAACTTACCTGAGTCGTATTTTACGACTCCTCGGTAAGAAATGAGGGAAGTCTATTCTACTCAGCCGGATACCACAGAGATTAGGGATACGTCCGCTTTTGTACATGTGCTATTTTATTTCTTTTCTATATTAGTATGTATGTACATGTAAAGAAAGAAAGAAATAAATAAATACCACACGGCGGGTCGAGTTGCCTTAGTCACGTCTTACGACACCTCGGTATATAAAAAAAATACTCATTTCCATCACAATTTGTTTTTAGGTTTTGAAACAGGTGATCAAGAACTTCTGGTAAGTATATAAATACTTGTGTTAGAAGATCTCGCTCTTCTACAGCATATATAAGTATTGATAAATAAATATATATAGGATAAATATATTATATATTATAATATATATTATTAATATATTATATATATATAAAATTGGTATAAAGTGAAGGTGGTATATTCTACTCAGCCGGATTCCACATAGCTATTTTATTGTTATTGTTATGTTTTATTGCATACTTTAGTAAGTATTATAGTATGTAAAGCTGTTCATTTTTCTATACAAAAATATCCGGTAATTTTATTATTACTTTTGTATTATGGATCTCCGCAAAGTAACGCCTAACTCTATAAAGTCCGGTAATTTATTGCGTCCAAGACGCGCACAGCGTTAACGTCGTATGCGTCATGACGCTATTGACGATTGACTTCTTTGTCGATTTGATCTATGACTACGCTCGGTGAACCAACTATATTTTTTGGCGACGGAAAGTTATATGTGAAGAAGAGGTTAAAAGGAATATATTTGCTCTACACATCTTCACAGTGTGTGAAATCTTAAGACGAATATCGCTCAAAAGATATCGTATCACGTGACATGTTGGTAGAATCATATTTTTCTCTAAAAGGAAAGTTAGCGGTATATCAGAACGATAATATATCAAAGAGGCGAGATTATACTTGCACATTAGGAATGCTTCTGGTTTTATTTCGCGATTTTGTTACATATAAATTTCTTGAGGGTACAACATCTCGTAAAATATCTTAGAAGTCAAACCGCCCGAAAGCTTTCATAGAAAATCTTTTTACTGCTTGTAATGCTTTATGCTATATACATGTAACTAAATACACATTTTAGACGTTGTGGGAAAATAAAAACTGACATATGCTAAATTCTGGTGTCATTCATAGTATAATATCCTATACTACGCGTGCGAAAACGGGACAAATTCTTACTTAATGTACGCAATACATTGCTATTTATTTATTTATACATCACCAAATAAATATACTAATATCATACATAGAACAACTAAAAATATGTTGTTAGAAGAGAAGACATGTCTCATTTTTGTATAGAATTTTGTACCCCAAGTAAGCAAGGCGCGGCAGAACGGAGATTTGTATAGTTAGGCGATAGGCGGCGTTGTTCATTCAAATTTAAATATAACTTTTATAACTTGTGTAAATATTGTCTTCCTTTCGTAAACACTAAAAGCACTAGATATATTGAGAGTTCTCACAGCTCACATCTCTATTCTCTCTGCTTTGGTGGATACTAGGCCTTAGGCTACTAAAACTGAGAGATATTGTATTATAAAGATATATGTATCATCTTTATTTAATAGGTAAATTGGACATGAGGCCTCCTAATTAAATTTGAGCGCCATGTGAAAATGATTTTAGTTTGCCCCCGTTAAGTGGTACATCGACCGCCGTAAATGGATTTCTAACTAACTTTGATTTATTATAAACTAATATATGGCCGCAACTACGTCGTGATTAGAAACCTTTGATACCAAAGCCAAGAACAATATATATTGTTAACTAACTATGCCCTAATTTTAATCACGGTGCTAAATTTTTTGAATTTTATTCATTTATTCTCTTCTTTTGCTTACTTATCTACGTCCAAAATTCTAACCCGTGGATAAAAAACCTCGAACAATAGTCTCTCCTTCTCTCTTTCAAAGGGTTGTCTGGAAGGGATCACTACTTTTCAAATTCAAATTCAAATAAGTCTTTATTCAAATAAGCACTTTTGAATCGTTAAAATAAAATTAAAATGAAGCTACGACTGGTTAGGAAAGGTGCTATAAGAGAAGAACCAGCAAGAAACTCCGCGGTCACTCATTTCAAATATAAATAATTAAAATATTTTATTTGTAATTGTTAACAAACATAGATTACAATATAATCTAGTGCGTATCTGGTCGCAATTTAATTCCAAGCTTTCTTATCATTAACATAGTCTTCAGCATTATAATAAGCTTTATTAATGAGAGTCTCTTTAATAGCTTTTTTTTGAACTTGTGTAAAGGCAAGTCCAAAATAGATTGAGGAATTTCATTATAAAAAAGTATACCGAAGCCCACAAACTACGTATTTTCTGAAGCCTAGCTTTGGTATTATAATTTATTTACTTTGTTCTTTCTTCTTAATATTCTTTTCTCTTTTGTATTTTTACAAGAAAGTTATTCTTCTTGCCTTTTCAATCTCTTACTCAATTATTAATTTATTTACTTTGTTCTTTTGTTCCTAATATTCTTTTCTCTTTTGTATTTTTACAAGAAAGTTATTCTTCTTGCCTTTTCAATCTCTTACTCAATTATTAATTTATTTACTTTGTTCTTTTGTTCCTAATATTCTTTTCTCTTTTGTATTTTTACAAGAAAGTTATTCTTCTTGCCTTTTCAATCTCTTACTCAATGCCGCGGATCTTAAATTTGATTTGCCGTGAGAAATTTCTGCTTTCAACGATTTCGCTTGATGAAGTCTAGTCACCGGACTATGGTATTTTCAGTTAATCAGACATTTGGTCCGACTATAGCAGGTATACAGCTAAAAAAATCTTTCTACTTTTTCTTAGACCATAAATTGTAATGGAACAAAAGAAATGTTATTTTAGATTTAAGTGTACATACATAAACGCTTAATTTCGAAATTTAATCTCTTTATGACTCTGATCATTTTGACTGGGTGGAAATAAAGCCTTCTTCACATACACATTGTCTTCTTCAATTTCTTCTTCAGTTATATCGGTTATACGAGTTATATCAGTAATTTGAGTGGCCCTTTGGCGCAGTGGCTAGTGACCCTGCCTTCAGTTCCGCGGGTCGCGGGTTCGATTCCCGCCGAGTGCCAACATTTTCTCTAAACAATTTGTTGGTTATTCGAGCTCGGCTGTGTATTTGTATTTAAGGATGATTTAAAATTATATATGTATCTACCAGTCGTCCGTCACCCATAATACAAGTATTAAGTTACTTACTTTTGGGACGGCCGTTCGTGTGTTTAAACACACGGACGGCCGTGTGTTTAAACACACGAACGGCCGTGTGTGGAAGTGTCCCATATTTATTTATTTTATTATTTTGATATAATAAGGATCTTCTCTAGATAATTAAAACATAGTTTACTCCATCGCCCACAGAGCGACTCTGGTCTTTCTTATGACGCCTATAGTGAACTACCAACTTTCGGATACATATATCACTGGGTTCATTGTTTGTGCAAAAACTTTAGTCGTCAGGTACTGAGGTATTTAGGGCGACAAAATCTAGTGAACTTTTGCATGACAGGTCATTCTTCTTCTTTCTCCTGCCCTTATCCCACTCTAAATGGGGTCGGCACAACATGTTATAAACATGTTGTCACATGATTTGGCTACGTATTTTACGACCGGCCGCCTGCCTGACGTCAACTTACCTTAGTCGCCTTATACGACACCTCGGTAAGAAATGAGGGTGGTCTATTCTATGCAGCCGGATACCACACGGCACATTCTTTAGTCGCCTCTTACGACACCTCGGTAAGAAAGGTCTATTCTATTCTGCCGGATACCACACGGCGGTTTTGCTTGACAGGTCATTATTTTAACTATTTGGATTACTTGTTTATCCGTACTTGTTCTGGCAATTCATATAATTCGCAGTAACCCTCTTCGCAAGGTAAGGAATCGATATTTCTGTTGAGATGGGTGTGACCCTTAATACCTTATTTTATGGGGTCCGTACGAGGGAGAACAAAATACATTAATAACAGTCTTGGAGAGTTTAACCGAACAAAGGTACGACTTGAGATAAATTTAGATATATTTAAAGGTATCTAGTTATTTGCAGAATTGTAATGTACCTTTAGATAAGTTTGAGATACCTCTTACAAACAGATCCACTTTACTCAAACTTTACTTAGAGTTTAATTATTTAATATTTATTTTGTTCAGATTACTGCCTCAGCTGAAAATATCCAATAAGAATCTCCAATGGTTGTTTTTATAAAACATAGTCTCACCTTTCTAATGAATCTGTACTATACAATCAACAATTAAAAAAAAAACAGATACATACATCATACATAATATATACATATATAATATTATACTATCTAAGTAGATAGGATAATAATAAATATAATAAATAATAAATATATGGGACACTTACACGCACGGTCGTCCGACCCCAAAGTATCTTAATACTTGTGTTATGGGTGACGGACAACTGGTAGATATACTACATAGATAGGTAGATATACTATATATACTATATAGATATACATATATAATTTTAAATACATACTTAAATTCAAAAAATATACACCCAGGCTCGAAGGACTAACAATTGGTTTTAAATAAATGTTGGCCCTCGAGGAGAATCGAACCCGTGACCCGCGGAGCTGAAGGCAGGGTCACTGCCCACTGCGCCAAAGGGCCAGTCAATTATTGAACTATATAATTATTTTCTATTATGATATGGAACCTATCAACGTACTTTATACTTTAAAACAAACAACATCCGTCATTACTATTAAAACAATTTAGTAGACAAAATATTGATGACAAAAAAATCCTTGTTAAAAAATACAATAGCATGTTTGGCACATGTCATCTACTAAAAATATGGCCGGGCATCCAAAAATATAAAACTTCATTGATTATTAATTATAGATGCTTTTCAATATCCTTCTATGAGAGCTTCCCGTAAATTAGCTAGAACTCCCCGTGATCACCGGCCATTCACCTCAGCAATATCTCCCCTAGACGGCACCAAATATATACACCCTCTCCCTAATTCGAGTATCCCCTCACTAGACGCCCTGTTGCCTAGCAACTGTACCCTAAAGTGCACCGACTGTATGATATATTGAATTTTGTTTAGATAACTGCTTTTTTCCCTGTCCATATCTACGTATTAGTTTTATACCAAGTTATTGCTATACAAATGTTCAATACTGTAATGCGACTGCTGCGCTCCTAGGTGATTTTCGTCTATGGCTCGGAATCCTGGACAATCGGAGTAAGAGAAAGAGAATCGATGCTTTTGAAATATTGTGCTGGAGGCGCATGATACGTATTCCGTGGACAGCTCGGAGAACAAATGCGTCGATTCTCAGTAAACTCGGTATAAGATCTAAACTCGCTAATATCTGCTTTCAACGGATTTTTTATTATTATTTGGGATCATCAACAGGTTTTACATATTCATCTTACATGTTACAAAAAGTATGCCAAGTGGTATCCGGCTGAGTAGAATAACCCATCCTCATTTCTCACCGAGGTCGTAAGATGCGACTAAGGTGAGTAGAACCACCGTGTGGTATCCGGTTGAGTAGAATAGACCGCCTTCATTTCTTGCCGAGGTGTCGTAAAAGGCGACTAAGGTGAGTTGACCCACCGTGTGGTATCCGGTTGAGTAGAATAGACCATCCTCTTTCTTACCGAGATGTCGTCAGACAAGAAGCTGGTCGTAAAATACGTAGTCAAATCATGTCACATTGTATTTATTTTACTTATTTTATATTTTTAATATTTAATCTTTCTGTATTGTCCCTTCTTTTGTCTTCTGTATTCTACTCAACCGGGAAACTACACGATGGGTCAACTTACCTTAGTCGCCTTTTACGACACATCAGTAAGAAATTAGGGTGGTCTATTCTACTCAGCCGGATACCACAGGGCGGAGTTTATAATATGACAATAGTAAACTTAAACATTTTTTTAGTAAATGTTTAAACAACATATTTGTTTTTTCAGAATCCATCCTGAAATCATTTTTGATATTAGCAAAAAATGGTGCTTCGACTACCTTACACCGCCATATAAATATAATTATTAGTCATCTTTAGGTCTCAAATCCTTGGTAAATCTAACCACAAGGACATCACGGCCTTTGTGTTCTAGCATCAGAATATAATTCCCTAGTGCCTCTTTATTTAGGTAGACGCATGACCCGAAACACCTAACAATATATCACCGAGGCCTATCCGTCTAACTCCGGACGGGTTGCAAGTCTGCCAGGAAGGCAACAGATTAGGGTTGGCATCCACTGAAATTTATTATATAACCATTTTACAGTATTATATAGTTGTATTTACCAAGCTTGAAGCCTGAATACTATTAAACATTTTTGGCGCATCAAAGCATGAAATCAGTATCAGTATACTGATTTCAGTATCAACATTCTAAGAAATAAGTAAAGTTATCTTTTTTTGAAAATATAATGAAACCATTTTTCAAAAGAAATGATTTATAGAAGCCTGCTTCTATAAATCATTTCTTTTGTTACTTCGCGGAATTCCATATTACAGAAACTATAAAAAAAAGAGCCAACGTGGCATCTACAATTTACGTCCGCGTGATTCCTTGTGAGAGAACTTTAAGGAAATAGGTATTCTTACATTTGCTTCACAGTATATTTTAAACAATGTAATTTTTATACATAAAAATATAAAGAATTATAAAACGATAGGTGATGTATATAATAGACAAAGTAGGAACCGACATAAACTTGCGACTCCTGCTTTGCGCCTAGCGAAAGTACGTAAATCGTTTGTGTATTTGGGTATAAGATTCTATAATAAAACTCCGAAATCAATTTTGACCATGCCATTACAGCAGTTTAAAAACACTATTAAAAAGAGGCTGATACAGAAAGCCTACTTATTATACTGTTGAAGATTACTTAGATGATAAGGATGTGTGGATATAGGTGCACTTCTACCCTGTACAAGACATTAATAAATAAATGTAACTACTTTTAAGATATATGTTTTAAAAAGAGCAACCGCCGAGTTTTTTGCTGGTTCTTCTCGGTAGAAACAGCTTTCCGAACCAGCAGTAAAGTTGACGATTCAAAAGCACTTGTTTACGAGTTTACTTGAATAAAGAATATATTGAATTTGAATTTGAATATAACAGAACTACTTAATATCATAAACTTATGTGAACACACGCGGATTATATATATGCATTATGCGTTATGCATACTCTTTTTTCTCAATTCCGCGCAATTTTCTTAAAAAGGGGTTATCTTTGCGTATTAATATATAGATAGTATAGTGCCAACCCTGATTGGAATACGAATGTACGTGATAGATGCAAACCCCGCAATACATTACACTGGGTAGTGAAGGCTCGATTGAGCCTTGCGTTAATGCATACGGAATGACCGGACTGCGACTAGTTTTGCCTACGACTCCGTTCGCTTTTCAAACTCCTTTCAAAATCTCACTTGCCAATAACTTATACATTTAGGTGTTACTTTGCGTAGATCCATAATACAAAAGTTTTTTGCACAAGGAATCAACTTAACGAATTAATGCGAAAACGCTTTTTTGGTATTATTTTACGTGGGCATGATTTGTATAGTGCTAGCGTGTTATTTAATATAGATACGCATCGCCCTAAGCCGTCCGGCCTCACAGGAGGCACCCTTAGGACGACGTTAACCGACTTAAGCTTCTGCGCTCTACTCTCTGCATTTCGCAACCTAGGCGATGCTTCTGCGCTCGCCCGTCCCGCCCGGTGATTAGGGCTAACAGCATACAGTCAGATCGAAAAAAAATATAGATATAACTTGTGTTATAGTTGTAAATACTATACTTATGATAAAACAAATACAAAATCTACTGAGCGAATTTTTATACGGGTTTTACTAAAATATGGTGCAATTCTTCCGAAAGGTTTAGATTAATTGTACATTATGGTTTTATGTAAATTGTGTTGAAAAGGTAGCGCAGTTGTAAAAAAAATTGCTTTGAAGATTGCGTTAATTTATAGAATTAGGCGTTACATTATGGATTATCCATAATACAAAAGCAATAATAAAATTCTTTTTCATAATCTCCGATAAATAAAAATAAAACAATTATCGCGAATTATATCAAAATAATTTTATTATTACTTTTGTGTTGAAGAGGTTGCGTATTTATCAAAAAAACTCTCCTGCTGGGAACTTTAATCGCGTGCGACGCATAAACCAGTAGAGATATACTAATGTTATGTACTAGGGAATTGTAGATCTATAAAAATACTAGAAAAAAGTCCGCGACAGCATGTCTTTATCTCTTATGGGTAACTCATAATAACTCCTTTAAGTGCACTATAACAAAACTACTTCGCTATAATCCGCACGGGTTAAGCGAATGCATGCAAAGCTAATGTGTATGAAGCAGGCAAAATCTACGAACCTTATACATGCAGGACAAGCCAATGCATTACCATTACGATTTTGTCGTGGAGCCTATCCTCCTGATGATGGGTCGGTTTCGAAGCGAAACGATCGTCGAGATTGTTGTGGTGGTGGGTGTGTGTGCTGCTTGTGTGCTTTGTTGCTGGTGGAGGAGCCTTGGGGTGCATGTGGTCGCTTGTCCTGCATGTATAAGGTTCGTAGATTTTGCCTGCTTCATACACATTAGCTTTGCATGCATTCGCTTAACCCGTGCGGATTATAACGAAGTAGTTTTGTCATAGTGCATGTAATATGGAATTCCGCAAAGTAACGCCTGCTTCTATAAATCAACTCCTTTAAGTATTATTAGACGTTCCAAATCTTTTTGTTAATGCGGTAAGCACCGGAAAGATGAATGTAGGATATGAATGGAGAAACGTAGCCTATCTGCAATATTTTATGAGGTTCAACTGGACAGATTTATTGAGAGAGATATGGCACACGGCCAACCAGTAATCGGCAAACGACAAAAATATATTGGCAAAGATTGGACGCATGATCAAATATTACTTGAAGACATTTCAATATTCTTCTATAGATGATTTATGATTTGACGATCACTGAGGCGTATTGCCGTGATGTCTGACCGGTGAAATCTTCTGATCCTTACCAGAGGGTTGCAGGTTTAAATCGAGGCACGCATTTCTATGTTGCATATCTACCTGTAATAGCTTGAAACGTTAGCTAATTTTAGGCAGTTTCTTCCTTTGCAACAGTAACAGGCGCATTGGAAACTTAAATCATCATCCTCCTGCCCTTATCCTACTCTAAGTGGGGTCGGCACAACATGTCACAAACATGTTGTCACATGATTTGGCTACGTCTTTTACGACCGGCTGCCTGTCTGACGTCAATTTGCTTAGGCGTATTTTACAACCCCTCGGTAAGAAAGAGGGTGGTCTATTCTACTCGACCACGACACACGGTGGGCATTGGAAACTAAAATGAATATTTTAAATGATTTGTCGCACCAAGCGTTAATTTATTTATTTCATTTATCATTTTTTTTTAAAATTATTATTAAAGTTATGATAAGATATCCGGCTTAAAAGAATAGACTAACCTCATTTCTTACCGAGGTGTCGTAAAAGGAAACTAAGGTAAGTAATCCGCCGTATGGTATCCGCGTAAGTAAGATAGACCAACCTCATTTCTTACCAAGGTGTCATAGAAAAAAGTTAACGTTAGGCAGGAGAATAATTTATAGAATTAGGCGTTACTTTGCGGAGATCCATAATACAAAAGTAATAATAAAATTATTTTGCTATAATCCGCGATACAGTAAATAGGAAATATATATAGTGTTTAATGTATAGTGGACTATCAGTATTTTCATACCCGATACGTGCAGGATTCGTAAAAACACATGCACAAACCTCCACCACCACCATCGCAAAGTACTTTGCGATTTTGTCGTGGAGTCTATCTCCTGATAATGCTTCGGTTGCGGGGCGAAACGATTGTTGAGTTTGTGATAGTGAACCTGTGTAGTGCTTGTGTATTGTGGTGGAAGTGGTGGAGGTTTGTGCATGTGTTTTTACGAATCCTGCACGTATCGGGTATGAAAATACTGATAGTCCACTATACATTAAACACTATATATATTTCCTATTTACTGTATCGCGGATTATAGCAAAATAATTTTATTATTACTTTTGTTAGGCAGGAGGCTGGTCGAGAAATACCTAGCCAACAATTTCACAACATCTTCAGAATATGTAGTGTAGCCTGCGCTTAGAACGTGATAAGGGCAGAAGAATGATTAATATAAAATTAATCATAATATTATTTTGCTATTATATAATCCGTATTAAAAGAAAATATATGTTTTGACAAATATAGAGTATACTGTCCGTTTTTACATGTGGGATTTTTAAAAATCTACCCCGGTTTTGAACCTGTCTCTAGTCATCTAAGTAATTCTGAACAGTAACTTTTTGTATCAGCCCTTTTTACAATGTTTTTAAACAGCTGTAATGGGAATACTAAAATTGATTGCGGAATTTTATTATACAATCTTATGCCTATATTTGACTTATGGGTGACAAAAATTGTAATTATGAACATATAAAATTGTAAATAAATACTTAAATATACGTAAATTCGAAGAAAAAACAAGTAATTTTTAGAAAATGTTGCTCCTCGACTCGAATCAAACTCGCGATCCCCGACGCTGAAGGCAGGCTCAGTCATCTATGCCAACGGGTCAGTCACTGTTAATAATCATCATCATTCTCCTGCCCTTATCCCACTCTAAGTGGGGTCGGAACAACATGTTGCTAACATGTTGTCATACGATATGGCTACGTATTTTACGACCGGCCGCCTGCCTGACGTCAACTCACCATAGTCGGCTTTTACGACACCTCGATAATAAATGAGGGTGGTCTATTCTATGCAGCCGGATACCACACGGCGAAGTCATTGTTAATAATATATAATCGAATTAACTAAAATGTAACATATTAAATATCGCTTGACTAGTATTTATCGCAGCAATCAATACAGTGATGCCGTAATAATACAAACGTAATGATGTCACGCAAACATAATCTATAGTGCTAATAACTATAATGCTCATAATGGCTTGCTCTATCCCTAATGGCCATTAGCTATGTCGGGGTACCGAGCTTTGTCTACGGCGCAATTTATTATGCGGTCTCTCAGTATGTGTGCGATGCATGGTCGGACTACTTACGAGCGTAACGGATGTATAACAAAATTTTATATATAAAAAAAGATCACAAGTAAGCATGTTAAAGGGGACGTAAAATACGACTAAGGTAAGTTGACGTCAGGCAGGCGGTCGGTCGCAAAATACGCAGCCAAATCGTGTGACAAAATGTTTGTAACATGTCGTGCCGACCCCAGTTAGGGTGAGATATGGACAGGAGGATGATGCTTTGGTGGATACCCGGCTTTAAGGCTTTAACCTTCAAGACTAAAAGGGTTTGAGTTTCACTTATTAATAATTAGATTTATACATGCTTACCGCCGTGTGGTATCCGGCTGAGTAGAATATACCACCCTCATTTCTTACCGAGGTGTCGAAAAAGGCGACTGAGGTAAGATGACATCAGGCTGGCGGCCGGTTGTAAAATACCTAGCCAATTCAAATAACATGTTTAAAACATCACTGAAGGAAAACTTCGTGAGGAAACCTGCATATATCTAGAAAATTCTGGGGATGCGTATAACGTATCAATCCGCATTGGAGCAGCGTGGTAGGTCCTAGCTCCACCCTCCTCTACTGAAACGGAGAGAGGAGGCTAATGCCCAGCTGTGGGATTGTAACAGGCCGTTACTTTACATTAATTTGAAAACATGTGTCAAACCCACTTAGAGTGGGATAAGAACAGGAGAATGATGATGATGTATCGTTCTAGATAATATTTATGAGACATAATTGCATGAAGCAATAAATAAAATTTGAATTTCAATGACCAAATAAATCGTTAAGCCAACTTAAGTAATGCATTATAAAAATTTACATTACATTACTTCGATACAGTTGGTCCTTTAGAAGTTTTACATGAAAATAGGTTATGCTGTCCGTCCGCAGCGGCCGAATATCAGCGCGCAGACTCCGCAGTGATACAGTATTGGTGTGCCACTAATTACGGCTGATGCATCTCGGGTGATATTATGAACCCGCGGTGTTCATTTTGCACTAAACACACTGGTTCCTATTACACTAGACTAAGAAGCTTTTTGAAATAGTAGTTGTATAGGAACAGGTTGTAATAACCATTTAAAGTATCGCGTATCGTGGGTTCGATTTCCGCCGTCCAATATTTTATATAAGCAATTTGTTGGTTCTCGAGCCTGGATGTATATTTGTATTTAAGTATGTATTTTAAATTATATATGTATATATTTACACAAGTATTAAGTTACTTTGGGGTTGGATGACCGTGTGTGTGACCGTATATTTATTTATTTATAGTCACGAACTAGTTTCCGGCCGATCAGAATAGACCATCCCCATTTCTTACCGAGGTGTCGTAAAAGGCGAGTAAGGTAAGCTGACCCGCCGTGTTGTATTCGTCTGAGTAGAATAGACCACTCTCATTTCTTACCGAAATGTCGTAAAAAGCGACTAAGGTAACTTGACCTGCCGTGTAGTATCCGGTTGAGTAACACTACCGTCTTTCTTACCGAGGGGTCCTAAATACGACTTAATACTCATAACTAATAAAAGTTGACGTCAGGCAGGGAGCCGGCCGTAAAATACGTAGTCGAATCATCCGACAGCATGTTTGTAACATGTTATGCCAACCCCACTTAGAGTGGGATATTATTATAATTTAAATGATTATGGTGAAATAGTGTTAAATACCCTAAATAACGTACTATATTATTTTATTGTACAAAAAATGTAGTCCAAAAGTAATAATAAAATTATTTTGCTATAATCCGCTATACAGTAAATATAAAATATATATATATAGTGCTAAATGTGTAGTGGACTATCCGTTTTTTCATACCCGTTACATGCAGGATTCAGGAAAAACACATCCACAAACCTCCACCACTGCCACCACAATACACAAGCACTACACACGTTCACTATTACAAACTCAACAATCGTTTCGCCCCGCAACCGAAGCATCATCAGGAGATAAACTCCACGACAAAATCGCAAAGCTTTGCGATGCGAATCCTGCACGTATCGGGTATGGGATATTATTATTACTATTGTTTAAATAATGATGGTTGACTAGTGTTAATAGCCGTGTGGTATCTGGCAGAATAGAATAGACCACCATCCTATCTTACTGAGGTGTCGTAAGAGGCGACTAAGGTAAATGCCGTGTGGTATCCGGCAGAATAGAATAGACGACCCTCCTATCTTACTGAGGTGTCGTAAGAGGCGACTAAGGTAAATGCCGTGTGGTATCTGGCAGAATAGAATAGACCACCCTCATATCTTACTGAGGTGTCGTAAGAGGCGACTAAGGTAAATGCCGTGTGGTATCCGGCAGAATAGAATAGACCACCCTCCTATCTTACCGAGGTGTCGTAAAGGGCGACTAAGGTAATTTGACGTCAAGCAGGCGGCCGGTCGTAAAATACGTAGCCTAATCATATGACAACATGTTTGTAACATGTTGTGCCGCGACGCCACTTAGAGTGAGGTAACGGCAGGAGAATGATGATGGTGAATTAGTGTTAAAATACCCTAATAACGTACAATATTGTTTTTGTTGTACAAAAAATATAGCCTAGTTTGTAAAGTTCAAATGTTCTATCGGATAAGCCGTGGATAGCCTGAATACGGTCATAACTGTATAAGATATGTCCGTATATTTCCCGCCTTCGCCTCCACTATACTGACAGCAATTTTTCCTTAACGCAAGGAACACCAAAATATTACTTATTTCCTCTCTGTATATATAGAGTAGTTATAACTCGAGCATGTTACGAAATAGTATCATTTCCTTTTGATTCACACGAGCGCCATTTTTCTTGGATGTGAAAAATGTTGATATATTATAAAACGTGATGATCTTTATAACGTCTGAGTGTTTCTGCGATTAAAAGATCCCGATTACCAATAGATGAGACCACGTAAACTTTACTGGTGGTCTCGGGTTTAACCCTCGTACTGACGCCAATGAGTCTCTTCTAAAGGAGGTTGATACAGAAACCATACTATGCAATTAAGGATTACAAAAAAAAAATAAAATATACGTTGATTCTAATTCGATTCTAAAACTAATAAATTTACTATATACATGTTCTAGTTTTTTTATAAATACAAATATATAATATACATAAAATAAGCCGAAATATATATCACATTTAGATAATATACACATAAAAAAGATACAAAAGTAATAATAAAATTATTTTGCTATAATCCGCGATACAGTAAATAGAAAATATATATATATAAATAAATAATAGTGTTAAATGTATAGTGGACTATCCGTATTTTCATACCCGAAACGTGCAGGATTCGTAAAAACACATGCACAAACCTCCACCACTTCCATCACAATACACAAGCACTACACACGTTCACTATCACAAACTCAACAATCGTTTCGCCCCACAACAGAATCACCATCAGTAGGCTATTCTCGGTAGGAGCAATTTTCCGAACCATCAGTAGATTTGACAATTAAAAGCAATTGTGTACAAGTTAATTAAAGAAAGAATGATTTGAATTTAAATTACGTCACACATCGGTTATTTGGTTGCGTTAACGTAAAATACTTGTTGAAATTAATAATAATAGTTTCTAGCCCGTGCAATATAAACTCGACCAATGCTTATATTTATAGGAACTTAAAATTTTAGTTCAGATGTCTTTTTATTTTAAAGTAACCATACCTTTATATAGATGTATGTAACCATGCCATATATGTAACGTTTCGTTTCGTTTTTTCCAGGGATGCCGGTTTCCTGAAGATGGCCTCACGCACCCCGTCCCTTGAGTCGCTACCCGGTGCCAACTCTATAGGTTCGCTGGAGCGTGGCTCCTTATCGCCTTTGACTTTGAGCGGATCCTCGCCACCTGCGAGTGACTCCGCTGTATGTGACCTTCGTGAATTCGACGGCCTCGACACGACCTGCGCTATCTGCCGAGAAACATTCGTCGATCCCAAAGTACTCAATTGTTTCCATACATTTTGCCGAGGGTGCTTAGAAAGAGAGCAAACTCACCCCGAAAAAGTTACTTGCGTCACTTGTCGTGTTGACAGTCAGTTGCCGCCTGCTGGTGTCCCCGGATTACTGACAAACCTGGTTATTGCTGCTGCTGTAGAGCAGGACGCTGACCTCCTTCCAACAGCTCGTCAGACAAGCTCACCTTCAGCTCGCTGCACCGGCTGCAAATCTAAGGAATCAGACGCTGTTGCGCGGTGTGTTGATTGCGCGAACTTTCTCTGCCCAAATTGCGTCATGGCACACCAATTCATGCACTGTTTTGAAGGGCACCGCGTGCTTGCCTTTACAGACTTAAAAGACGACAAGGGTCTACTCGCATCAACGCTCACTACGAGTGGTGATAAGACTGCGTTTTGCCCGAGACACAAAAATGACATCCTTAAATACTTCTGTCGCACTTGCTCCGTACCAGTGTGCAAAGAGTGTACAATTATTGAGCATCCTGCAGCTTTGCACGATTGTGAACATCTTTCAGACGCTGGACCTAAGCAGCTAGAACTAATGCAACAGGCAGTTAATGAAGCGAAAACTCGTGCGACAGAAATAAGGCATGTTGTCAAAACAGTCGAACATGCAGCGGGTAAATTACAAGTACAGTATCATAAAGCTCAAAATGAAATAAATGATACGTTTCAATTCTACCGCTCTATGCTAGAAGAGCGCAAACAAGAGTTACTAAAAGAACTCGAAAGCGTGTTTTCGACGAAACAAATTGCCTTGACTGTGGTGGGGCAAAAGGCCCAAGAAACGGTTGACAAAATTTACCAAACATGCGACTTCGTCGAGCGATTGACTAAATGTGCAAACATAGCTGAGATCTTGATGTTCAGAAAATTACTGGATACTAAGCTACAATCTTTGATGAGCACAAATCCTGAACAGAGCGTTCAAACTGCTTGTGAACTTGAATTCGTATCTAATTATCAAGCTATACAGGTGGGTGTAAGAAATACGTTTGGATATGTGCGTTCAAGTTCTGAGGCTAACGTTGGCCCTACTAAACAACCTCCGATTGCGCGTCCAACCAACGGTTCTCTTTTAAACGGCGGTTCGTCTTCAAGCAGTAGCAGCGTAAATGGAAGTTCTGGCAGTTTGAACGGAGGGATTCATCTTCCCACAGGATTAAATGGAGTATTGGATCGCCCATATACAAATGGATTACTTGGACCAGCTAGCCAATCGACATCTCCATTCGATTCGAACATCATTTCTAAGAGATTCAATAATCCCAGTACTCTCGGTCCATTCTCAACTGCTATTGGAGACATTAATTTAAATGGTATAAACCCGTATGAGAAATGGTCCAATGGAGGCTGTGACTCGCTATTTCCACCAGCAACGACTGACCCTTACTCACTTTCTAGTGCCGCACATACAGACCCCATTCTTGATTTGACCAGCAAGTTGATTTCCACTGCCATTTTCCCTCCGAAATCACAAATAAAACGACAAAAAATGATTTACCACTGCAAATTTGGTGAATTTGGTGTAATGGAGGGCCAGTTTACTGAGCCCAGTGGCGTTGCTGTTAATGCTCAAAACGATATTATCGTGGCGGACACGAACAATCACAGAATACAGATATTTGACAAGGAAGGGCGCTTTAAATTTCAATTTGGCGAATGTGGCAAACGTGATGGTCAACTCTTATATCCGAACAGAGTTGCTGTAGTACGTACTTCAGGTGACATCATTGTAACAGAAAGATCACCAACGCACCAGATACAAATTTACAATCAGTACGGCCAATTCGTAAGGAAATTTGGTGCTAACATACTACAACATCCGCGTGGTGTAACAGTTGATAACAAAGGGAGAATTGTTGTTGTAGAGTGTAAAGTAATGCGCGTTATAATTTTCGATCAAGTTGGCAACGTTCTACAGAAATTTGGTTGTTCAAAGCACCTTGAGTTCCCTAATGGAGTGGTCGTCAATGATAAACAAGAAATATTCATTAGTGACAACCGTGCACATTGTGTAAAGGTTTTCAATTACGAAGGCATATATTTACGCCAGATTGGCGGTGAAGGTGTCACTAACTATCCAATTGGCGTGGGAATAAACGCTGCCGGAGATATTCTAATTGCTGATAATCATAACAACTTTAACTTGACTATTTTCACGCAAGACGGCCAACTTGTATCAGCGCTAGAGAGTAAGGTTAAACACGCGCAATGCTTTGACGTGGCGTTGATGGACGACGGCTCGGTCGTACTTGCTAGCAAAGACTACAGGCTCTACATCTATCGCTACGTGCAAGTTCCACCTATAGGTATGTGAACCTCTCGACCAGATCACAGAAAATCGGAATGACCGACGAAATCAAAGCCAAAAAATCGAAAACGTTAAACTCACTAATGATAACACGATTCTAAGCTTTTAAGCGTCAATCTGTAAGTAGCTGAAGTGACAACTCGATGATAAATGGAACCAAAAGATTTTGTAAGTGTGAGTGTTAAATTGATTGCGGCTGTCTCGATGTGATCAACTTGACTATCTACGGGAATCATCTAAGATTTTAGCGTGAAAAATTCTGATACAAAATATCTTAACGAAACTGTAATGAGATTAGATGTAATATTGACATTGTTAAATGAGTACCTACTTGAAGAAGAGATTATTCCGTTGGCTCGATCCAGAAAAGCGAAAGGTTCTCGACCCTTATCATTTTTTGATCTATTGAATAATATTTTTTCATATCCCACATCGTTAAATTAGGGATGAATATTAAGGGCGTTTGTATTATTTAGCCCATTTGTTGGACCAATATTTTAACTATTATTACTTAAAAATTGTTAGGCGTTAAGCGTGTGATTTTATTGTAATAAGAGAGCATCGAGCGGTATTGTTGTTAGTTTTAAGTATATTCTTCGGCACAATGGCACTTCCTGTTTTTAATTAGCACTTATTCTGTGTCGATGGAAACATGATTATGAAACTAAGTAAGAAGTTGTTACATTATTATTAGGTAAGTGTTAAATTGATTGAGCTAATATGGACAATCTTTAGTTACTACCCCTCTCGATGTAGTTACAAAATTTTAGGGATATGTGATGTTAGGGGTTTTATCAATGACAAAGTTGACTGCGGCGTTCCTTAGGCATGCACAACTATAGGTACTTTAGGAGACAATACTAAAGACTTATTGTTGATCTCTTAAACCGAATTACATTCAGCATCACAACGTGGCAAGTGATCAGAAATGTTTTATAAACCTCAAACAGTTTCGAAGCATTTTAGTTATCCCGGTCTTTTGACTAATGGTAAACTTGAGTATTATAACGCATTTTAGACCAACTAAAAGCGATGATTGTAGTTTTATTCCTGTATTATTGAATAATTGTTATGTGACAATGTTCTCTAACTCGACCGTTGACGTCATTACCGCCTAGTCACTGAGAGCCCACGGATCCATAAATTCCTCAATTTAGTTGTTTTTTTTTCTTTACCAATTAGTATCTTTTGGTTGATAATAATATTGTTCGTTTTTATACAAATCTAAGTAGGTATTTCAATGTTTTCTAATAGTAATTGGACACGGTAGTAACTAGTAGGACACTTTAGCAAATGGTCGTCTCGCTAGACTTTTTATTACTGATATTTTTTTCTGAGATTTTAATATGTTAGAGCACCATGCGATTGCGCTGTTTGCGTTTTGCTACTTATTAGAGTATTATAGCTTGCTCGGTATACAAAATAATTATACAATTTGTTATTCTGGTAAGATATTTTTATATGGAAACAACTTTATTTTTGTAGCAGTAGTATTATACGGTGCATGTGTAACGTTTACTTTCTTTGTATTTTATGAATATTATGCTATTATTATTTTTTTAATACATTACCGTGTGTTTGAGTGTGTTAGCAGAATTATTTTAGTTTGATTCCATTAGTTTTGATTTTTCTTAGTTAATAATGGTTTAGTATTTTTTTTTGCTGAATCTATGACAATGAAAAGATCTGATGCGATCCATCTCTGAGGATCGGAGATCCTTTCTTAATTATTGATCTGCATATGTTATAATTTAGTTTATGGTTAAAATTTGGTGATATTCCTATGTTCTTATATAAATTATCTCAATTTTTATATATTTGTATTGATATCTATTGAAGTCACGTCGACAACGAGCCTTGCATCTGTGTCGCACCATTTGTTCGTTTGCAATACCTGCGTAACATGTGCCATAAAACCATGTTGTGATTTAATAAGTGATATTTAGTGTTGTTTGTAAATATATTATAAATATACCATAATCTGCTGATTTATTAAATTTAATCATAAGTTAACCCAACCGATATTCTTCGATCATCTCACCGTTTCTATTTGTTAGTGCAAGATATATCTATAAAGATAAATGAATTTCATCAATCAATAACACCAATGAAGTTTTTTGTTACTGTTATATTTCATTTGTATGAATTACATGAATGCATTATTATATTAAGTTTATTATTACTTGCGCTAACCATAGAACGTGGTCAACTTTCGTGATGAGTTTGTATTTATTTTGCATTTTGCAACCCACGGTGCAACAGACTGCACTTCGTATTGACGTGCCTTCGATTACATATATTTCATCAGAGTAATCATTAGATTAGGTGAAGTAGAATTTATTGTCCAGTTCTTAGTATCAAAATTTCAGTGATGAGTCGCCAATGATTTTATGTATAGACTGCCCTGTTCCTAGTAAATTATTGTCTTTCGTAAGTACGGATAAAACGTTGTATTTCACTTAATCTACTGTGATAATAAAATATAGTATTTGTAAGCTGATTGAATTTTTGCCATCGCAATGTATGCTTTACTATAGATTGTTTGGGCGAATGTATTCATTATGTTTCTTCATTGTGGTGTCTAAATGATTTGCTACTTATTTAATGGTAATGTCTACATCGGCCATACAATCTGATGTTGCGCTATCAACGTCGGGGCTAATTACTTAGAATTTACAACCCAAAATGTCATTATTTCGATATTGCAGTAATGTGATTCGATGAATGATTTCATTTTGGTCAAAACATACGCTTCTACTTAACTGAAAACTTTCAACGTATTATATTTATATTAAGTACCTATAGATTAGTGTATCGAAATTTTGTGTAAGGATGTGCAAATTATGACAACTGCTCCGTTCACTCAGTAGGTATCTAGAAACCATTTTATTTTGTTTACGTCAATTACAATAATTAGTTACTTAACCTGTAATGATTTAGGTTTTTGTTTTGGAAATTTTTATTTGATTTGTCACGATTACCTTTTCGCATAATATAAGTAACATGTTTTTTTTTATATGAAAAACAATTCATTCTTAAAATTGCATTTCTAAAGCTTGAGGACTGATTAAATTTGAAACATGTTTTGTCTTTAAATATATTTTGTCGATGTTTGTTGTTATAATTATTATATTTTTTTAATTATTTGTATAAACAATTGTTCTTTAAATTAATGTACGTCGTTTTGTTTTGAATTATTTTTGTTGTATACTTGCTTTTTTATATAATAATACCAGTTCATTGCAGTTATATTGTGTGTTTTATTTTATTTATTTTTTATTTGCCCGAGTAGCGTTTTGAATCGGTTGCAACTATTTTAGTTTCACTAAATTAGTTTTAACTGATTCGTAACAAAAGTTTGTGCTAATGAATCTTTTCATCCTTAACACAGTCTGTGCCTTAATATTGAAATTTTGTAACAATTTCTATTTAATTTTTGATCCTTCGCTTTCTGCACCAATATAGCTTCTGCTGTACTGATACTTTAGAAGTACTTAAACTCAACTGTAAATAGTTTCTTTAGCACAAACATGCGAGTGTGGTGATAGGTCCAAAGTACGTGTGTGTGCTGTGTACATTTTTGAATTCATGTGTGTGTGCATTTTTATAAGACTTCATTTAAAACAGTTGGTGTTGGGGAACAAATGTTGGCATGAGATTTGTAAGTATTGCTTTAGATTTAATCAATCTTAGACCTTAGCACCCCTTTTGAATTATCTCCTATCGTATTTTTTATTGCACAGTACAGTAGAACTGCTTCACAAATTAAATTTTGAATAAAAAAACAGCCAAATTAATGGAATTTGATGGCTTTAGCCGTAGCGTCTCAGTGGATCGGCCTCACATATTATTTAATTTGTTTTGACATCACTATCTTTGAACTACATATTCTTATGAGTGTAGGCTATAATTCTACGAGTTTAAGATCTATTTGTACTAAACTAAGTAACTTTAATATCCCGACTAAGCTTTACTTTTCTACGAATAGCTATCGAAACCAATCTTAGTCTTAATGAATCCAGATTCCCTTTTCCCTTCGGCAGCACTGCTTTGAGGTTACAACACAAATTGCTAACCAAAAAAAAAACACTACTTCCAAGTCAATTAATCTAGGGAACATTTTACTACTTACTTAGCACCTATTAGTGTAACGTAAGCACGAATTAGGCTTACAGAGATCGTTTATAATTTTATACTCAGCAATTTTCTTAAGATTAAAATTAAGACCTAACACAAGATAAAATTTCTTAATTTATTTTATTAATATCATCAATTGATTTCTAATAGTCTTATGAATATTGGCATCTGAGATATTTTCATCCTTAAATCTGACTATATAATCAATATTAACAGTTATTGCTGCTGATCTATCTTCTAACTTCTGTACGTAGTCTTCATCCTTATGCCTTGCCTATGGTGTGACATCGCTTATAAGTAATATACAGAGGCCTAATTGTGAATTTATGAGCCATTGAATTTAAACATCACACTTTCATTTAATTTCATTGACGAATAAAGAGATCACAGCTTATAAAGTTCAGGCCTAGAGGTCCGCAATGATCATTGATGAAATTTCGAGCTTTTACTTAGCCCCATCATGACAGTCTTATTTTATTATTTGGCGATTTTATCAACACGTACCTAATTCCTCAGGAAGTGTGTAAAAAATGTAAATATATTTAGATGTACTACGTTGGTATTTATACTTTCTAGGTGTAGGGAATGCCGGGATGTGTACAAGATGGAAATAATTGAATACTTGATTCGCAAATTGGGTAAGAATGAAAAAGTGTGTATTTTTATAACGAAAATTATGATTCGGTAATAGGTAATAGGTAAGACGTTATTTAGAATCGGAAGATATATTATTAAAACGAGCGTTGCGTGCGGTTGGAAAAGGCTTGATTTGTTGAAACATAAACGGTATGAAATCCGAATTCGAAGGGATTAGTATTGTCGTATTAGTGTAAACTGTAACCATATCGATATATTCTTAAAGCATTGTTTGGAAATGATAATTTCATACCAGTTAATAAATACACCTGTTAATGTATTCATCATGGTAGAGTAATGTATCGATGTTAGCTTGTCAGATTGTATGTGGTTGATGACTCGGTCCCTTATAATTACTTAGTAGAGCATCGTTGAATTTTATAGTACTTAACGATACGTTGATATGTATTATACGGATTTGTAAATAACATTGTCGCTTCTATGTTAGTTTACAAACTTACAGGTTTGTGTGCATCCAGTGATTTGGCCATTCTTACCAAATGACGTGCAATTGTAGAATTGTTAAGATCGCTTTCAGGAGGCCAAGTTACCATTGTACTTATAAAATTTGCATTTGCATTAATGGTAATTTCACTGAATGTACAATAATTGCCGCGAACGCGTTTAATTGCTCAGGAATTGCATTAGGTTTTTGTCATGGTATTTTGATAATTTACGATATTTTTTATCATCGCTTCTAAGAAATTATATTAAGCGGCGATGTTGTATCATTGTTGAATTTTCATTAATTCGCTAATCGATATATAATTTTAGTGAATTGTGCACAGAACGTTGGGGTTTCACTTGATTTTTGAGATATTTTCTTAAATGTAATGCATGCAATGATTTTACTGCATTTAATGACTGAAGTTGAGTTTTAAAGTGAAAAATGAATTTTTAGACAAAGCGTAAGGCGGAACAAAAATGCCGGTTGCTAGATATGTGTCGACACGACGTCGGCTAGCTGTCACCAAGGGCGATATTGCTTCCGTCTGTACGCAGCTTGTCAAAATTGTGATTGTTGTAAGTTAAGATGAAAATAACAAAGCGCATATGAGCACAAACCATCCATCCTCGAAGATAACTACGCTGAATGTTTTGATTAACTCACGTTTGAATTTATGATACATTTTATTGTAAAAAATAATAAAAATATTTTACTATCGCTTATGTTAGTTGAGACGTTTGCAAATAATAGTATTTATTTTCCCAGTGACTTTTAAAAGCAAAGATTTTGGAGTTCTTAAGGTGTTTTGTATAATATGGATTCTACTAAATTATTGACTTTAGATTTAACATTAGATACATATAAGCCTGCGTTTCTTTCCTCCTTCTCGTTTTTATGGCGGTTTGTAGTGCGTGATACATTTATGTAGGTTTGTTCGTTGATTATTCATTCCAAACTCACAGGTTTTGCGTATTCTGGAGAAGGAGATTTTATGGAATATAAAACGATCTGTTTCGGGTTTAATTTGTCAAGTGTGTTAGGTACTAGTACATATAATTGTAAGATGTGTGATTTTAATTTAACGATAAAGTTTTATACGTGGAAAGATTCCAAACGCTGGTGTAGGTAGATAGATGATGGTGTAGCAAATTACATATCAAAGTAATGTTTCTTATTATTAAAGTGCTATATGGATGTGAATGTGTGGGAATGGTTAGTGAAATGTAAAGATATTGCAATGTATTACGTTTGACCTACTGACAATATGGAAGCACTTTTCACATGTTAAAAAATTAAAGGTTTAATAGAGAATTGTTTCAGATATGAAACGTGACATATCATCCACATAGTGGTGTCATTGCTGATAGACTAAATTAATAGTCCAAATTGGGAGTTGTTTGTGTGGAGAGTATATTATTCTAACGGAAAGGTGTATAGGACGATTTGGAATCTTTCTCATTGAAGCTAGTCGCCAAAGGAGGTCGCTTTTAGATAATTAAATGTTGTCATAATATGTGTATGCACGTAATTTTAAACTTAGTTATACGATGCTTAAATTGTCCACACACAAATCGATTTTACACACATAATTAATGCCATCCTGCCAGAATATAATACACAATGCTTATGATGAAATTTATATTATATCCTACTTAGTGTACGGTGTAGTGTGTATTTTTAGATATTGCATTGTCTATGTTAGATTAGTGGTTAAGACACCTTGAGCTTTGAACAGTCTAACACGATATTTTTTACGAATGTATCGTAGAAGAATATCATCCCATGCTCTCGATTAATGTTGCGTTAGGATAAGATCGATCACTGTTGACACTTCTCGGTACGTTCTGCACAGCGTCTCTCATTTCAATCAGTACATTGATATCTGCAATATGCGATCTATGCGTACGCAAGCACTGAGCTTCAACACTATACATAAGGCCCGTCATTAGAATAATGGCATCTATAAAGGATAAATGTAATTCAGTAATTTTTACTATATGTACTACTGAAACACCATTATACGCCGTGGCCTTATATTTGAGGGGATGTTTTATTCCTTTTATAATAAAACAATAATGGAAAAACTCATTTGAATTTTGTACAGACTTGTATTTCTGTGTTTCACACGTTCCATTATTATCCATTTATGATGTAAGTGCTAATTATATCGTAACTCGTAGTGCCCGTGTATAGGTTAGATGTTACCGTAGCGTTCTGTAGGTATCGCTTTAATTACATCTTAATATAATGTTAGTCGTTGATTTCAATATTTCGATTCGTGCATATCCCCAACACTTTTGATAATTGTTACATTAGTTACTTCGAGACTGTTCAAAATGTCTATCGAGTTTTCTCTAAGGGAAAGGGCTGTTTTAGCAGATATTTTTGATACATTGAGGATAATCGAAGGGAAACGATCTTGTATTGTAGATAAACGATTAACTTCGGCAACGGGTCCTTCAGGAGATGCTCCGTGAAGTACTTCCTATCTGAAGTCCGCTCGAGAGTCTTAGTGGACATGTTATGAATCTTCGACTAGATGATATGTTCTCTCATCTCTACTTAATAAGTGTGGATACATTTAATGTTACTGTAACGAAAAAAAACAATGTTGTTCTTATAAGAGATGCGATGGTAGTCGCTGATAACTTGTTGTTTTCATATATTCGTAATATTTCCTTTATTTTTTGTACTCTTTAGTGTTAAGATAATTATAAAAGAACTATTCAATGTTGATAACTCTAAAACCAATAATGTATGTGTTAAGGTTGGTATAATTAGTTTCCCCGAGAGCCTTACTAGTGAAGAAGCCTTTTCCTTAGACAGTTTATGTATCCTATTTCCAATTGAATTGTATAAAATGTATGGACATCGTTGACACAGAAAGAAAATGAATGAGTACGACATGGTTCCGACTGAAATGTAAAGATAAGAAACAGTTCAAAAAAATATGAGAACATCTATTTAAGTCGTCGACTACACTAACGTACTCTATACTTGTTTATATTCTTGAAATAATTCTTTATTCTTCATCTTCAACTACAGTTCACCATTGCGAAATATCACACATAATCCGTGTTAGTTCTGGCCTAGCGAAGATTTAAGGTAAATTTAAGAGTTCATCATTTCTTACTAGATCGTATGACTCAATTTTAAGACTGATCACAGAAAAAAAGGAAAAATACCAAAAAAAAGAGACAACCTGAATTCTGTATGATTGTTTTTATTGGTTACTTAAGTACATTTGTAGCAACAGTTGACAAAATATTGAACGGTTTGAATAAAATTTGGAACGGTTTAAGTAAATCGATAGTTAAATTCAGAGAATGGAAATTTAGTTTGTCAACTGATGTTATTGACGTATGTGCGTCTGCTGTCAATACCTTTCTGTCTTCTACTTCAAAGGACGATTGTAAAAGTAATTGGTTGGTGAAAATTGATTAACCCAAAGTAATGTTAACACCAAATATGTTGACGTTACTGTTGAAATTGATGGGAAATAAAAGAAAAATACTATTTGTTGCCAAAGTGTTGTTAGGGATAAACGTGTAGTTATAAAAATCGGTTGTCACATGCATAATTAAATGTTCTTGAGTGGTTTGAGATTAAGAGAAGTTGAAAAATATTTCCAATGATATATTTTTTCATAATGAACTTGAATGCTAATCGATACTTAAGGTTTATATCTGTGTAGGAACTTAAATTTAACGTGTGGTATAATATATCATGGCCACGATTCAGTCTTGTCTAGACGCGGTGATTTTCAACGTTTCTATTAACTAGAAACTGGAATAATCAACATTGGCAAATTAAAAGATTATAGAATGAATTTAGGTGGACGTGCAGACAAATCGTGGCAAATGATTTAGTTGTTTAGTGTTCATGTTACGTTAGATTGTATTTGAAAGTTCTGCCAATCTTTGAACCAAATTCACCTGTTTCCGCCTTTAATGCACATTTCATCACGTCAAACCCACTTTTATACTTGTCTTCTTATGTTACTTCATTAACGATTAAAATTTAAACAATTGTGTGTTTTTAATTGTTAAATTCTAATTTATTATTATTTTTTTAATCGTAACTTATTATTAAAAAGCTAGTCAGTGACGTTTGAGTTAGTTTATCTTGTAGCGGCTAAGGATGGAAATGTTTATTTCATTTAAGTTCCAACATTTATCAAAATTGTAAGAGTGAATAAGATTAATTTTAGAATTTTCTCACTGCCTATATTTTCTAAACAAAGGATAGTATTGCCAAGTTTTGTGCTATTTTTAGGTTACTATCTAATAAATCTTGTCGCTACAAGTTTTTAAAATGTAGTAGTTTCATTATAATTTAGTGTGTGTGTCTTTAACGATTTATTATAATTTAGGATTATATAATAATTTTGTTTTCTTGAAGTTTTTGTGCTTCTGTCTCTAGTCATAAACTTCAAAACTTTCAGTTGTTTCATCGTCCTCTCCCTAAGTGTATTTATTTTCAAATTCGACGGTTTTTGTTTTCCTTTTTTGTAATTGGACCACCAAGTAAATTATTTACGATTGTAGAAATAAAAGGATCAATGAAGTTAAGTGGACTACGAAATAATATCTCAGAGAAGAAGTAATGCATAGTAATGTAAAGTTGGATTTATTTCTCCACGTCGACGAAACTGATAAATAACCTGATTATTATTCTATAGTATCACATTCGTCGTGGTATAAAATTAATTGCGAAAAGATTTCAAAGAATCGCCCCTTGTACTTACGGATAGATATGCCTACTTCTTTTTTCTGCAGAAATTTTTAACTATAAAGTTGAAAGCATAAACTTCCTTAATCGATGTATAAATCACATATTATTTGCTACTATTTAAAACATATCATTTATATTGTCACCAAATCTAAAGTAATTTTGCAGGTATTTACTGTCTATGATCAAGAGATGAACGTAAAAAATAGCTCATTTATCTATATAATATTATAGTTATACGACTCTTTTTCACTTATATTATATCTATTATGGTTTAATTTTAACTTTAATAAGTATCACAAAACTCTAAACTAGAAAAATAAAAATGTTAATCAACTTATATCCACAGACTGTAATTTTGTTCCGCAAATGTAAAATTTGCGACAAAAAAGAGACGAACCGTGAAAATTATTGAAAATTGCATTTGGATGGAAATTAGCATTTTCCAATTCATTCGTACATGAAATAAAAACGATTTTCGTATAATTATTCCGTAATTCATTGTTTTTAAACGATTTACTTTATGGTCCAATTATATAATACTACCCGCAATTTATTGGTTATCTAACTACTGACGACAAGACATATTAATGAGCAAACTTTATGATTAGGTTAGTGAAAATTGATCACGATTAGTACCTTCTTTACTCTCTTTAAATATCTTTATATATATACTGTTAGGGCATTTACGATAACTGACTATGCAGACTAAGGGCGTCAAAATTAGAAAGTACATACATACATTCTCCTGCCCTTATCCCACTCTAAGTGGGGTCGGCACAACATTTTACATGTTGTCACATGATTTGGCTACGTATTTTACGACCGGCCGCCTGCCTTACGTCCACTTACCTGAGTCGCCTTTTACGACACCTCGGTAAGAAATGAGGGTGATCTATTCTATGCAGCCGGATACAACACGGCACATACCTTAGTCGCCTCTTACGACACCTCGGTAAGCAAGGAGGGTGGTCTATTCTATTCTGCCGGATACCACACGGCGCCTCAAAATTAGAAAGTAATATATCAAAAACTCTGCTCAGGTATCTATGTTCTGCATATCTGTTTCAAAGATTTGAGAAGTATTAGTTTTATACTAAAAATTAATTCGACTCACGCGTCACCTTTAATCGATTTTGAACATACCATTATAAAGTTTTCATCAACGCTTTTTAAACGTATATAATGTTGTTACATTTGGGAAAAGAAAAACAGAAAATATGATTTACGTTTGAGAAATAGCGTCGATAGGATCACTTACAGATATTTACGATTCCATTATTGGAAATATACGATCACTTATGATACTAAATTTTTGAAGAAAATTTATGACAATCCAATTTACTGCTCGTTTTTCTAATCGGAATTACAGAAGTTGATGATGTTTTGTTATTTACGTGCGCGATTTGGATATTTTTTTAGAGAAAACTGGCATTACCATAGCTAGGTAACCAAAGACGGAAATACAAGGCAATAAATGAACTACTATACTAAACTCTTCGGAAAGTAAACTTATTTTTAATTTAACGTACTCCAGGGAGGCTCCCAAGCTCAGGGTCCCTGAAGAGCCTGTCGCCCTTCGGTAGCTACATCATTGAAATTAGGTCACATTGAAACACCAGTTTCACTTACATATCTGTTAATTGTAGAGATTCACCGCGTTTCAAATGTATTTTCCAAAATAAACTTACCGTATTTGTCACGAGATCAGTTAATATATTTCATTCTTCGTTATAAACCTGCCTAAACAGTAAAATGTAAATTTGATTTAGCGTTTCTAGAAAATTTCGAGATACTATTTAAGACGCGTAATAGATTGCCTGGCCATATTTTACGAGCAAAACGAATTTTATAGTAAATTGCTAAACTAAAAGTAAGCGTCTACATTTAATAATACAAAATTGTTTAAAGCATTTTTAGAAAGAAACTCCGTTAGAAGGATATTCTGAATAGGTTTTTACTTCTCTCTTTTATAAGAAAATTTCTACAAAATATAGGTTAGATATGAATTAGATTCGCCCGTCCCAATGTTTCGACCTGCCACGCTTCTGTAACGCGGATTGGCAGGCTACATACATATATCACAGGAATATTCTTGGGATACACTGGTCTTCAAAATGTTTCCTACATCAGTTAGCGCATACAGTACAGTACAGTAACGGCCTGTTACTATGCCCACTGCTGGGATAAGGCCTCCTCTCTCCGTTTTTGGTGAGAAGGATTGGAGCTAAGACCTACCACGCTGCTCCAATGCGGATTGGTAGGTTACACATATCTCCAGAATTCTCTAGAGATATGCAGGTTTCCTCACGATGTTTTCCTTCACCGAAAAGCGTATGATAAATTGCAATTATCTATTAGACACAAGAGATTTAATAGAAAAACCCATTGGTGCCTGCCCGGGGTTTGAACCCATGTCGTCTCTACAGAGTCGCACGGTCTCACCGCTAGATTATCACAGCCAGCGCATAACTACATTGCAAATTCAAAGTGAGGGCATAGGTTTTTCATAGAAACACAGTCACGTACTCAGGCTTTGTGTAGACCTCTTGGTAATAACCACGGATTCTCTGCATCCAGCCATTCAGCTGTAATAGAAGACGCACAAAAACAAAAGCAAATTACTCGTCTTCTTCATCAACACGACGTTACCTGCTGGACATAAGTCTTTTAAGGGATCTCCACACCATGCGAATTTGTACCGCTTTAATCCAACGACCCCGACCTTTTCGAGGTCGACAGTCCGTCTCGTAGGGGTTTTTCCAACGCTGAGTTTCCGGTCCCAATTCTAACCTAACATCTTAAGTCCCCAACGCCCATATCACATGTTTAGAATTAAAATGATGAAAATAAAAATTGTTTGATGGCAAATTGCAATTAACGTTTTGTAACTACATTTTCGAATGTTTTACTTATAATGAATAGTTAGAAGCTAGTTTTTTAAAAGCATACGAACCACAGATTTTAGTAAGTATTAATTTTAAATAGATTACTCTTTATTTTGCACGTAATAAATCTTCACTCGTCGAAAATTTATTGAGCCACATATGACTTTGAAGAGCAACTAAACACTAATTTAATTGTACGTAATTTGATGTCAAAGATGACATTAAAATAAGGATTACAATTTATTCAACTAATTTAGGACTTATTTACTTTGGTCACTTTAATTCTAAGCGTGCGATGTATTCTACATACTACTACTACGAGGTAAGTAGAGAAATATTGAATTTTACCATTACTACATTAATCTGAGCTGTGATAGCCCAGCGGTGAGAGCGTGCTACTCTTTCGAGGGGAACACGAGTACAACCCCGGGCAGGCACCAATGAATTTTTCTATTAAAACTCATGTTTCTAATTGATAATTGCAATTTTATCACACGCTTTTCGGTGAAGGAAAACATCGTGAGGAAACCTGCATATCTCTAAAGAATTCTGGAGATATGTGTAACCTACCAATCCGCATTGGAGCAGCGTGGTAGGTCTTAGCTCCAACCCTTCTCTCCAGAAACGGAGAGAAGAGTCCTATTCCCAGCAGTGGGTTTGTAACAAGCCGCTACTTTTACATTAATCTGACATCCATACTAATTTTAAAAAAGCCTAAGTATATTTGTGCTTCTTTCACCGCCGAAAGGCGCAA
Organism: Morpho deidamia; assembly: GCA_947086505.1. NCBI lineage: Eukaryota > Metazoa > Arthropoda > Insecta > Lepidoptera > Nymphalidae > Morpho > Morpho deidamia. The sequence goes on from CAMTZC010000009.1 coordinate 11,724,823, forward strand.
CTGAGCGATGATTCATAGTAGTGATATGATGGATATACTTTTTTATAACAGCACTAAGGTCAACGCAGACAAAGTCGACCGCATGAGCCAGTTTTAAAATACTTGTTCGTAAATCGTAAATGCCCTTAAAACATGCAATATGATTGATGTTTAGGTAATTATCGTGATCGACTGTACTGTATTTTGTCCTTATATTTTGTCTTCGAACGAATCGAATCCACCATTTTTGTTTCGTTTTGTATTAACGTTTTATCAAGTTTTGTTTTTTTAATTACTTTTAGTTAATTACTCGGATCGAAGAAAAGAGAGATGGGGTAAACGAAATCGAAAAATGAAGCATTTTTCGGCTCAGTATTGGACACGTACCAAAACTAGCCATCTGTATGCTAATACAATTATAATTATAAATTAACACCTTGGGCGGGGCAATGTGATTACACGTCCCATTTGATGAACGCTAATGTTCATACACATAAACGGTTGAAGCTTGAACGGTTATTTTATTGCGTCGCATTACTTTAAATTTTTGGACCGATAGCGCCGCTCCACGTTAGTTTTTTAGTTATTTCGTATGAGAAAATGTAATGCCGTACAACAAAGATTTGAAAAGCCATATGCGCCGCTCAAAGTGTCAACTAACCAAATTAAATCAATTGCAATTTTCAGCGAAAGAGCAGTCGGGTGTATTATTATGTCTTATTTTAAAAAATGTATAGTTTATTTTACCTACCCCATTATAAAACGACCCTGCGGCCGATCACCTAGCCGCTGGTGTGACCATTTGGCTGCACTTATTGGTCTCTCGATAACATCAGCCCTCAGTAAGGCCGAAAACCGGGAGAAATGGAGTAAAATTGTACGAACTGTGAAGAACTTTCATTTAGGACACGACCTTCACTAATGAATCCGACAGAAGAGATTTTCCTTACCACTGTATTAAACGCTACACGTATTTAAACTTAAGTACTTAAAAATGCTTCACGCGCTCTTCCGTCAAGACTCCCATCTTTTTCTTTTCTTGGCCTTGGTCTGAAGTTATTTATAAATTTCTTCCCATTTTAGTTGATTTTACCGTTCCCCGTGTGTCTGTGAGTTTCGTGTATTATTTATCGTGTTCCAAATTAAATGACGCAGCTAATCGTCAATAATAATAACTGACGAAAATCTTTGCATGTCAAAACCGTTTTAAAATCCCACCCGCTGTCGTGGAAAGTGGTACTAAAACAACATTTTATGAGTTCTTGCGTTATATTTATCCCTAAAAGCTTTCTCTAAGCCAATTTCATCCCTTCAACAAAGAAATAAGTCTGGTGTTAATAGTTTTCCGTACAGCTAGACAAAATAAACGCGATGCACTGATCAATTTTCCAAGTCATATTACGAAGGTCATTAAATTTTTAAAAGCTTTTATTTATGAAGGTGGAATCTTGCACGTTAAATTTGACCCACTTCCCAATGTCCGATATAACTGAAATTTTACATACACTTTCAGTCCCTATTTTTTTTCCCCAGTTTTAAGTCGTGTGTGATGTTTTCTGTACCACTGCCGAGAAACGTCCAACTTGTGGCCAAACTCGTTATAGGGCAGGGGTGACAGCTTCTGCTATTGGATACGTCTACCTAGAGGTGGACGGATGGAGGGGTAGACCCCTATTCCAGTCCCTATGACAATGCATATTTATGATAAGCTTGATACTGCCAGGATTGACTCTAGACGAGGCAACTCCTCAACGATTAACAGTAGAGACATAAAATTTTATTTTAAGTTTCTTTTAACTTGATTTGTTATATATTAGTTTTTTAATTTTTCAATACAGAGTTGGATATTTGTAAAGGACAAATAAGCATTATTTTTGAGCATGCTGCCAGCATTTGATTACCGGCATACAAACATACGGTTAGAAATTTAGACTTAAGGATCTAAAACTCATGTCAGAGCTCTACATAGTTAAAATATGGGTTTTTAAAAGACGTTTCCGTAATGTATTTACTGTTGATAACAACTCTATTATACTGGTAAGTCTTTTTGGTTATTGGTAGATGGACCTAATCCATCAAACTGAAGTAGAATTTATATTTGATTCTTTATACGTAATTTAGATTTTTATTACTTCATAAACTGACATATCAAAATTCATTTCTGCAAATGTCTATTATAATATTTTTTTAGAAATTGGCTTTCTGTTACAAACGAAATTTTATTGTTATTTGAGTTTTGTTTGCTAAAGTGGCAGAGTTTTTATTTTTTTGAATATCTGATTTATCAAAAAGGATCTTATTATGTATCAATTGCATCACCATTATTCACCATACCGCGATGGTCATAACACGAAAGTTATCAAATATTAATTCAATACATAGAGAGTAGAAATTCCACAGTGCAATAGTTTTCATAAAATTATTTTGCTATAATCCACGTTCGCCATTATGAAATTGTCCCTAACTTAATATATTATTTAAAACGGGTTTGTCAAACAAAGATTTTCGTCATAATTTAATAAATTTTTATATGAAAAAAAAAGTTATGATTATTTACAGAATTTTACCATGTTTATGATTATTTTCCATTACCATAAATCGTCTGGAAAGAATTGACATTCCATTTTGTGGTATTTGTTATATCATTTATATTATTAACTAAACGTGGGTTGGACAGTACATGTATTTAAGTCCCATTTCCTTGTCCCATGGCATATAGGAAATGACGACGTAAAGAATACTCTTACATATTTGTTATTCTGGTATATATAAGATAGAAATTAAGAATTGATAAATAATATCTGATGATATACTTGTATGTTGTATTAAAATGATGAACACGAAATAAAGACAGTGGTTTGAAAAACGTGAGTTTTATTTTGAATTCCTTTTTATCGAGATTAATAAATAATAATAAATAAAAATATTAGGTGCATTACGCAAACGGCCGTCCGTCCGCAAATTCGAGTTCAAAATATTATTTATTCAAGTAAACTTGTAAACAATTGCTTTTGCCGTCAACTCTACTGCTGGGTCGGAAAGCTGTTCCTACCGAGAAGAGCCAGCAAGAAACTCGGCGGTTGCTCTTTTCAAAATCTAATTCCTTTAATAGTTACAAAGTAACTTAACGCTTGCGTTATTGGTACCTGACAGACAATTGGTAAATATATCATCATCATCCTCCTGATCTTATCCCACTCCAAGTGGAGTCGGCAAAACATGCCTGACGTCAACTTACCTTAATTGTATTTTACGACCCCTCGGTAAGAAAGAGGGTGGTCTATTCTACTCAGCCGGATATCACACGGCGGGTCGACTTACCTTAGTCGCCTTTTACGACACCTCGGTAAGAAATGAGGGTGCTCTATTCTGCTCAGCCGGATACACACGGCATACAACAATTGGTAAATATATATGTAATTAAATAAATATTGAAATACATATGTACACCCAGACTCGAAGAACCGACATTTTGTTAGTAGATGTTGGCCTTCAGCAGAAATCGAACCCGCGACACGTGAAACTTAAGGCAAGCACACTGCGTCAACCAGTCAATGAGCAACGTGAAATTGATATTAGTCAAAATAAATTCACAGAGCGATAATAATTTAACGTCGAAGTAATAATAAATTATATAAAAATAAACAAAAAAGTACTAAAAAATAAGAGAAGTTGTACGGAATTATATTACACAAATCTGAAATTACTTTCACAATTACACAATTCTCTCCCTAAGCCTCTTCGATGTGCATTATTAATATTGCCGGGTACGAAAAAGGGTGGTCTATTCTACTCCGCCGGATATCACACGGCGGGTCGACTTACCTTAGTCGCCTTTACGACACCTCGGTAAGAAATGAGGGTGATCTATTCTAGCCGATGTTCTCTCTCTAAGCCTCGTCGATGTGCATTATTAATATTGCCGGGTACTATAAGTCGTTTGAGGGTTTAGGTACAAGATTCTATAATAAAATTCCGCAATCAATTTTAACTTTGCCATTACAGCAGTTTAAAATAACTGTTAAAAAGGCTAATACAGAAAGCCTAATATTGAGGATTACTTGGATTATAAGAATGCGTGGTTATAGCTACTCGTCGACCCTGTACAAGACAGCAATCACTAAATGTAACTAGTAGTAAGAATTACAATTTGAAAAGAGCAACCGCCGAGTTACTGGCTCTTCTCAGTAGCAACAGCTTTCCGAACCAGCAGTAGAGTTGACGATTCAAAAGCAATTGTTTACAAGTTTACTTGAATAAATAATATTTGAATTTGAATTTAATAAATAAAATATAAATATGTATATATATGGGACACTTATACACACGATCGCCTGTACCCAAAGTAAAGAACTTAATAGTTAATACTTGTATTATAGGTGACAGACAACTGGTAAATATATACATATATAATTTTTAAATACATACTTTAAATACATCAATTGATGACTTCATTGATCTAATAAGTATTATGAACTATGAAATGAAATTATAAACAAGCCTAAAAAGTTTTTATAGAAACCTCATCGTGATTCATGGCTAAAAACCTATATCTCTATCCACTTCGGGACGAGCGTCGACTATAGTCGACGGCCACAAGTGAATGCGTAGAGCCGGCACTTACCGACCCACACGTGCGGACGGTAACTGCCCTTAACCAGTCTTGCACTTTGACACAGCTGTGTTGAATAAAACTTGAATCTTGTTGTTCGGATATTACTTGTAATGTAATCAAGAGCGAATGTTTTGTTTCAGTATTTGTTGACATTTTTTTTTAGATAAATGAAAAATTAGCCGTGTGGTATCCGGCTGCATAGAATAGACCACCCTCATTTCTTACCGAAGTGTCGTAAAAGGCGACTAAGGTATTTTGACGTCAGGCAGGCGGCCGGTCGTAAAATACGCAGTCAAATAATGTTGTATGTTATAACATTTTGTACCCACTTAGAGTGGGATAAGGGCTGGAGAATGATGATGATGATGAAATGAAATTTTTATTTTATTTATATTGCAAAGTTTAGAGTATTGCAAGAATATTAGTCTTTGGTGTGATACCTTTCAAAACAGGGTTCCACACACATACCAACATTGCATTGCTTACAATAGTATCTGGTACTACGCCTTTTCTTATCCTTCGCACACACAACACATCGTCTATCGACTGAAGTCGACGGTCGGCCGTGCGCATTCATATCACGGCCGTCGACTAAAGACGACGCTCGGCTATGGGCAAGGTTTCGTGGACGACGAGCGCCGTACAGAAGTGGTTAATATCACATAAAGAAATTTTTAATCGGGTACTGCAATCCTCAAGGGGCCGTATTGCAGTTAATGCCGGACTCATATCGGTTAGAACATTATACTGTTCAACGTTAACGGTGTCCAGGGAGTGATACAGAACGCATCACGTAACCGGTCTCTTAGAAAGAATCTTACGGTATAACTAATTAGATATCATAACATGAAGGCATCATATCTCTGGAAAGTACCTTAACAGACTCAAAAAGCTTCCTGTAAATAATCGATTGACTATGAAGCTGTGATAGCTTAGCGGTGAGACCGTGTGACTTTCGAGTTCAAACCCGGGCACTAAAGTTAAAACTTATGTGTCTAATTGATAACTCCAATTTATCGGTGAAGGAAAACATCGTGAGGAAACCTGCATACTTCTAGAGAATTCTGGGGATATGTGTAGCCTACAGATCCGCATTGTAGCAGCGTGGTAGGTCTTAGCGCCAATCCTTCTCTCCAAAAACGGAGCAGGTAGCCTATACCCAGCAGTGATTAACAGTAACAGTAAGTAAAGTAACAGGCCGTTACTTTACTTACTTTTATCTTTTACTTAATTTTACATTGGTGAGGATTTCGACTTGTCATGAATCTTCGAGCGCTGCGGTACGCCAAGCCTTCGATTAGTATCTAAACATGATCAAACCCTTCTAATATAAAAGGTGGAACATGAAATATCAAATTGTGTTGCAAATCATTTTTTCCTTTTTTTTTGTTTCTAGCTGACCGGCTATCCCGAATAGCAGAATAAGTATTGAAAAATCTACTGTTAGGCGGCACGAGGTTCGCCGAGTCAGTTAGTTAATAAGGCGTTACGCATGCGTTAGAAACCCAACAAAGCTTTGCGATTTTTTTGTGAAGTCTACCTTCTGAAGATGCTACGGTAAAACTATTTCTTAGCTCCAACCCTTCTCTACAATAACGGAGAGAGAAAGACTTATGTCCAGTAGTGGGATAGTAAAAGGCCTATACTTTGCCTTTATTTTTTTACTTTTTATACTAAATACATAAATACACAAAAACGATAGACACCAACGTGTTTACAAAACATCTCGGACTGAATCGAACCAACGACCCGTGGCGCTGAAGGCTGGATCACTGCCATCGGACAAGTCAAGATTAGTATTTCAAAGTTAATATAACATAAGGTAAAACTCTAAAATTTCAATAGTAAATTGTGAGCAGCACAAAATATTCCCATAAAATTGAATAACCCAATACTTTACTTCACAATTTAGAACCTATTACACTTTGGCACAGTCAATGGACGCAGAAATATGGATCATGAAATATTTTATAACATTTTAAATTTAAAGGCTAAAGTATCGAAGCTAACATAAATGCTTGTACAACACTGCATGCGATGCGATTAAATGTATCGAGTTAATTTAAAGAATTAGACTTTGCGGAGATCCAAAATATAAAAGTAATAATAAAATTATTTTGCTATAATCCTAATTTATCGAGGATAACAACAAAATAATTTTGTTATTACTTTTGTATCGAGTTACAAAATTTATCGTTAAAAAAGAGATATTTAATCAATAAACTGGTGGATAAAGGTAAACGAGTAAATTTTATTTATAACTTAGTGTCTAAGCAATTAAGTTTCAGATTATTTAAGATATTGAAGTGTACCTCTATAAAAACCATCAAGGTTTTTTGAAAAATAAAAACGATGAATTTTTAATTGAAAAAAATATATATTCAAGTGACTTCTATACTATATTGTTCAATCAAACAATGAAAACTACATTTAAAACAAAATAATGGCTGATACAGAAAGCCTACTTACTATACTATTATGGATTATATAGATGATAAAATTGCGTGGATAGCTATTCCTCTGCCCTGTATTGTACAGTAACTACCAAATGTTATTAGTTATAAGAATTATATTTTAAAAGAGAAACCAGCGAGTTTCTTGCTGGCTCTTCTCGGTAGGAGCAGCTTTCCAAACCAGTAAAAGACACAAAGAAAAAGATATGAAAGAGTAAAAGACAGAATTGTCTTGAATTCATAGTATAGAAAAATCAAGTCTCTATATTAGATAGAGAATAAATTAGCCTTTTAAACTTAATAGTAAGGTGGGAGTTACTAGATAAATATTGAATTAAACCTGAAGTCCTAACATTACCAGGTTCGTATTAATAAATAGATATAAATATAAATAAACATATAGGATAGGACAATCATCTGTCCCCAAAGTAAGTAAATTAATAATTGTGTTATGGATGACAGATGACTGGTAATGGAGACATAAAAAAAGTAATCGAAAGAGCTCTTTTGAATCGTCAAGGATCTATATAATTAATGAAGCTACAACTGGTACGGAATGTTGCTCTTACAGAGAATAGTAATTCTCTGTAAGAGCAACAGTAACTTAACGAGTAAGAGTAACAGTAACGAGTTTCTTACTAGTAAGTAAGAAACTCGGCTGTCAATCTTTTAAAAAATTTTCAATTTTACATAATTATACCGCAGTACTGAAAGGATTTTCAAATCCGGGCATTTTTATTATCCAAATGATCTTCAATTTTGTAATATGCTTGACATAGAAGCATATCTCTTACACTTAATTTAAACCTTTCTGTAGACTGGTCTAGCATATATTGCGGAATTTTATTGTAAAAGCAAATACCGAGGCCAACGAATGAGTTGCTAACTCTGCTGAGTCGCGACACAGGAATCACAAGCTTATTGTCTCTTGTATGTGTAAATTTATCTGTAAAAAATTCTCATTTGTAAATTTTGCATTTGAAATCGCGTAGCTGCCATGATCGCTGCCACCTGCACCAACGGGCCAGTCGTAATATTGCAACTCAGTGGATAGCAGTCCTTAGCAAGGTAAGTATGGAATAAGGCGCGGCCTCTAAAATTCATGACCCACGTTTGAAGTGTAAACTTTTGCAGCCTTAAAGGGAATATGTCGGAGTTTGAAATGTTTCCGAACGAAATATTTACGTTTAAAATTGTTTGCGCCTCCGTCTTGCCGAAATAAAGGCTCGCGCGCTTCGTATTTTTGTTTAATTTAGAACCTATATGAGTTTATTTGTTTGAACTCGGGGAGTGTTTCAACTTCAATCGTAATTCAGACTGGAATGTACATATCAACTTTTCAGGGTAAATACACTTGTCATCCGTAATTCATTGTTAAGTAAAGAAGCAGCCTAATTTTAATCCCACAGCTGGATCATTAAAAGTAACGGCCTGTTAATATCCCACTGGGAATAGGCCTCCTCTCTCCGTTTTTTGGAGATAAGGATTGGAGCTAAGACCTACCACGCTGCTGCATTGCGGGTTGGTACGTTACACATATCCATATAGAATTCTCTAGAGATATGCAGGTTCCCTCACGATGTTTTCCTTCACCGAAAAGCGTGTGATAAATTTCAATTATGAATTAGACACATGAATTTTAATACAAAAACTCATTGGTGCCTGCCCGGACTCATTGGTGCCTGCCCGGCCTTGCTGGATCATTACCCCTAATTTATTCGAAATCAAATCTTAGACTTTCTATGCTGCTTTAATGTGAAATCGGCAAGATATACAGATCCCTGGAATTCTCTCGTGATTTGAAGGTACCCTAGCGATTTTTACTTCTACGTTATGATGTTATTTCATGATGTGATATCAATTTTTAGATAAAAGCGAATTATTAGTGATCTCGGCATTCTTATTGGACAACGGACTGTGTAGAGACTGTAAGTAGTAAGTTTGTAATAAAAAGTGTTTTAACGAGTCACCAAGTATGTTCATCCAAATCCAAGAACCCCTGTACGTAATATAAAAGGGGAACATCACAACTGTCATTCAAGTTGCATATATGACAGAATGACATGATTATAAAAATAAAAATGGATTCGTATGTAACAAATAAACACACATTGACCGACGGTGGGGCGACTATCGATTCACCCGGCATTCCCCGAGGGAAAACTATCGATCCCACAACCCCTCCTATATTTATGTTACAGGCACTTTGCTAAAGAGACAATCCGTTAAAACGTCTTAAAATTTTAAAAAATCTTCTACCATGGTAGTAGCATCAGCAGACCATGAACTCTTTTGAAACTTCGACTTCAAACTACAAACTTCTCGACTCAATTGAAGACGTAAACGAAATTGTTCTGCTTTTTCATACCATGAGGTCTTAAAGACGCACACTTTAAGTCGTTTACGAATGAGCGTTCGGAATTCGTCCTAAGAACATGTGAGTAAAAGGGACAGAGTTATCTATAGTTCATATAACGTTATCCTTTACAAACATTACGACCCCAATGCAATTTACACTTCATGGTACGAAAAGAAAGCGGTCGTAGTTTACGTCTTCAATTGAGTCGCAATAAGAGTTCATGGTAGGCCTGCAAGTCCTACTCATCATAAACATGTATTATCATCAGGAGCGGATCATTATGTACAATTTAGCTCAATCTAACACCGGAAAGGGGGTTCAAATTTAACATGAAACACATTCACATACACATATACAGGCTAATTAATAATAAACAATAATAATTATATGGGACACTTACACACACGGTTGTCCATCCCCAAAGTAACTTAATACTTGTTGTATAGGTGACTGACAGCTGGTAGATATACTACATATATAATTTTAAATACATAGTTAAATACAAATATACCACCAATCACCCAGGCTCGTAGAAGCAACAAATTGTTTATTGTTGGCCCTCGGCGGGAATCGAACTCGCGACCCGCGGAGCTGAGAGCAGGGTCACTACCCACTGCGCCAACGGGCGAGTCAAAAAGCAGTTTCATTAAATTAAAGATTTTGATTCAATCACACAAGTGGTTTACAGGTTTCCTTACGATGTTTTCTTTTAACGTAGAGAGCATGAAGATTGTAAATGTCATTTAGAAAAATCCCCTTCCGACGCTCTGCGCTTCTGCGCTCTACTCTCTGCATTTCGTAACATCGACGATGCTTCTGTAACGACGCTGTAAAAGCCGTTAGGGCTAACAGCATACAGTCAGTTCGAAGAAAAAAAATTAGAAAAGTAAGTCTTTATAAAAACTTAAATGTGTCAGAGCGTAGTAAGTAGTAAACTTTTTCACGTAACATATTACGTCTAGACATTTTCTAAAAATCCATATCACATTAACTGCAACGTAGTCGTAAAATGACACATCCTTTCGTATACGTCTGCTAATAGGTTCTCTGATGTGGGGGATTTAATTGAGTCAGTACGGACAGACGAGATAAAAAACAATGAACTAAATTCTTATATGTGTGCGTTATTGTAGGCGAGGGTGATGGATGTAATAATAAAAATTGGGGTGCTGCAGAAATATCCTAATTTTTGTCCTAATTTCTGCATATATATTTTGTTTATCGCCTGTGACTGTAAAAACATTACATATATTACAATATTTATTATTTCAATCACCTCTACTTGCTTTTTGGATGAGTTTTTTATATTCAATTCAAAAATTTAAAATTCAAAATATTCTTTATTCAAGTAAACAAATGCTTTTGAATCGTCAACATCTACTGCTGGTTCGGAAAGCTGTTCCTACCGAGAAGAACCAGCAAGAAACTCGGCGGTTGCTCTTTTCAAACAATAATTCTTATCACTAGTTACATATTAGTAGTTTATGATACTGTTGCATAATAAGGGTTCTTATTACACGAGTGTGGTTTAAAAAAACGAGCCGCAGGCGAGTTTTTTTATAGTGTCACACGAGTGTTATAAGACCAAGTTATGTACAGTATCATACACTACTTTATCTACTCTCATACTATAATACGTAAAACAAAATTGCAAATATAAAAATAAAAAACGCTGAACATAACAACAAATTTATTTATACTTGTAATAATTATTGATGTTCTGAATATTCATTTTCCATTCCATGAACTCGTGGTAACATTTAATATAGTTGCTCCTAGATTTCGTCGGCAACAGGTTCACGGTCATTTTTGACGCAGCTTTCAGGATATCTGGTGGTGTACAATCACCACTATCCCCGCTCTCAGACATGTTTTTACATAAAAACTTATTTTTTTACAAACAAAACTAAACTTCGTTTAAATACTGAAAAGATTTCTTAAATGTCATATATTGGCGCCAAGGCGCAAACATGATTGCGCATGCGTGTTGCGTCGCCGCGGACCCATTCATTGAAACCTTTTTTTTTAAGGTAGAGGTTCAACCTCCTTGGTCCAGCTGGAAGTTGTATAGGTGTATCGTTATGATTAAAAAGTTACATTATGATACAGGTGTCCATACAAGACCTGTATCGTAATGAAACTTTTTAATTTTTTATTTTTGTTCTGTACGTAATGTTTGTCATAACAATTTTGTTTTGAGTTTTATAATCTTTGTATTATAGTATCAGAGTAGATAAAGTTATTAATGTCTTGTACAGGGTTGAAGAGAAGCTATAGGCTTTCTGAATTAGCCTTTTTTAAATAGTATTATTAAAAATAATTCATTACTAAACTCAAGAATTTGAGCTAGATGCAATAAATTCGTTGATTAATAGCAATAAATTTTATTATTAACATATCTCTATCTTTGAAATTCGGAAACGTGCCTTTATAACCGATACACTAATCAAAAGTTCGCATTTCCAGCGGATAAAAGTTACGTGAGCGGCGAGAAATTCGAAAAATGGACAATCCAAAAATCAACAAAACGTGACGGGAACGTGCATCGGTAAATTTCGGTGGCTCAATGGCGTATCGATTAGTATTGCGCTCATACCTATATGACGGTCTGCAGGCCTACCATGAACTCTTATTGGGACTTAATTGAAGACGTTAACGATGCGACTCAATTGAAGACGAAATTGCTTTGCTTTTTCATACCATGACGTCTTAAAGACGCACACTTCAAGTCGTTGCCGAATGAGCGTTCGGAATTCGTCCTAAGAATATGTGAGTAAAAGAGACAGAGTTATCTATAGTGTTAGGAATTATAGTTGGCAACACTACAATCACGTGGCCGATAGCAAGGAAGGGACTTGCTTTTGGAGCGAAAATTAGTTATAAAAGATGGAGTCCGCCATATTGAATTCAGGCTTGTAGTAATACTCGACTCTTAAGGTTATTACCTTACGCTTACGCGGCTAGACCGTTCTCTTGGAGTTTCGTTGTAAACGAGACTTGTACGATTATTAAACGCTCCCGCGTTTAGATCGTGTTGAAACCTGTCTTGGTTAAACGAACGGGTGTAATTAGTGTTACAGTGCCGTTCTAATATTGTTACGGTAGACCCGCGTCTACCTACCTACCTACATTGAGTGTTATTTGTTATTAGAAACTAGCCTCAAATAGTTAGTATTCGTGATAAGAGCAACCGCTGAGTTTCTTGCCAGTTCTTCTCAGTGGATGACAGCGTTCCGAACTGGTGGTAGAATCGTCCTGGCATAATAATTCCAAATTATATGAAACTGAACCTATCAAATGTTGTAGCTGTACGTTAGTCTTTGTTGACTATGTGAGAAAGCTAACTATTTAAGTGAAAGTCCTGCCATTTCTAAAAATAGTTTATATAACGTCCTTTTCAAACATTACGACCCCAATGCAATTCATACTTCATGGTACGAAGAGAAAGCGGTTCGCGGTCGTCGTTTACGTCTTCAATTGAGCCGCAATAAGAGTTCATGGTAGGCCTGCAGGGATGTGGGTTGACAGGCTGCATATTTGCGATCTGTCTTTATTATATTTGTTCAATTTAAATAGATTGTTATTATGGGTAATGTAATTGGGATTACCATTAGGTAATGTAATAATGGGTGATGACCTTTGGTCATTCCTCGCATGATCAACAGTCTTCTTCATATAATTATAGTTACAATTAAACTATTACACTAAAGGTACAAATACAATAAATAAATATATGGGACATTTACACACACGGTCGTCCGTCCCCAAAGTAAGTAACTTAATACTTGTGTTATGGGTAACGGACAACTGGTAGATATACTACATATATAAGTTTAAATATATACTTAAATACAAATACACACCTAGGCTCGAAGAACCAACAATTTGTTTATTAGAAAATGTTGGCCCTCGGCGGGAATCGAACCCGCGACCCGCGGAGATGAAGGCAGGATCACTACCCACAGCGCCAAAGGGCAGTAACATATTTGATGGATTTGATAAGAATAACAATAAACTAATGACTAATCTCAATAATTTATAGAATTAGGCGTTACTTTGCGGAGATCCATAACACAAAAGTAGTAATAAAATTCATCATCCTGCCCTTATCCCACTCTAAGTGGAATCGGCACAACATGTTACAAACATGTTGTCACACGATTTGGCTTCGCATATTACAAACGGCCGCATGCCCGACGTCAACTTACCTTAGTCGTATTTTACGACCCATCGGTAAGAAAAGAGGGTGGTCTATTCTACTCAACCGGATACCACTTGGTGGGTCAACTTACCTTAGTCGTATTTTACGACACCTCGGTAAGAAATGAGCCTCAGCTAGCATCTGCTCAAACTCTGCATCAGAATCTGTATTTGCTCCCCCGCTGCCCTCTTGTTCTTCTTCCTGCAATGAATATTCTGTATTGTTAAGATTTACGCACAGTTTGTTAGGGAGTGATATGTTATGGTTCGGAAACTTGGTTAAATAATGGCCTAATAATAAGTCTAGTATGAAAAAATTGTTATGGAACTCAACCAAACCATTTTTAAGTATATAAATAAAGGTTTTTTGCAAAGATGATTTTGCAATAATCCGCGATACAGTAAAATATATATAGTGCTAAATGTGCATGCAGGATTCGTAAAAACACATGCACAAACCTCCACCACCGCCACCACCATAAACAAGCACCACTCACGTTCACTATCACAAACCCAACAATCGTTTCGCCCCGCAACCGAAGCATAATCAATTCAATTTAATTCAAAATATTCTTTATTCAAGTAAACTTGCAAACAAGTGCTTTTGAATCAGGAGATAGACTCAACGACTCCACTTTGCGATTTTGTTGTGCAAAATAATTTTATTAATACTTTTGTACTAATCAGAATATAAAGATAGAAGAAATAACATAAAATAAAAGAATGAGGAATGCAAAATAACATTATCAGTACTTAATTAATTATTAGGTTGCAGAGTCGCTGTTCATCTGAAGAGCCTAAATGAAATTGTCTAACGTAACTATCATTAGAATTTCGTACACCAATGTTTAAATTTAAAGCATATAACACAGTTGAACTTTTTGCTTTGTTTTTTTGTTTATAGGGATAACTTTTTAGAGATCATATGAGACCCATCGCAGCCTAATTATACCTACTTTTACACATGTATTTTATTCAGACTTCTATGTAAAAAGTTTTGCTTGCTCAGAAGTCGTTACCGCTAGAATAATTTTGTATATTAACACACTAATTTATAGAATTAGGCGTTGCTTTGCGGAGATAGACTCTACGACAAAATCGCAAAGCTTTACGATTTTGTCGTGGAGTCTATCTCCTGATGATGCTTCGGTTGCGGCGCGAAACGACTGTTGAGTTTGTGATAGTGAACGTTTTACGAATCCTGCATGTATCGGGTATGAAAAAACGGATAGTCCACTATACATTTAACACTATTTTTTTCTATTTACTGTATCGCGGATTATAGTAAAACAATCTTATTATTACTTTTGTATTAACACACTTATTTAATTACACTAATTGTGTAATTCTCTTATAATCTTAGTTTAAGTTGTTATTTTAATTAATATGTATGAAATGAGAACTCTGTCACGTTGTGGGATTACCTAATAAACCAATAAATAAATAAATATTGTAATTTTTAATGAATTTTAAAAGTAGGAAATCATTTTATTAAAGGTCCTCTCGTCTTTATCGAAACAGTACACTAACTTTTGTTTATGTCAAACGCCATCCGGTTCCGTTTCTATATACTAAAAGTAACCAGATAACAAAATGTGCTCTTTGTACGTTCCAATAAAAAATAAATTAATTAAACATGAAATAAAAATATGAATTAAAATAAAATATTAAATAAACACTACAATTAATGTTTGTGTAAAAAATTTAAGAAATTTTAACTTGTAAAGTAAAAGTAAAGTAACAGCCCGTTGTTATGCCCACTGCTGGGCTAAGGCCTCCTCTCTCCGTTTTTGGAGAGAAGGATTGGAGCTAAGACCTACCACGCTGCTCCAATGCGGATTGGTAGGTTACACATATCCCTAGAATTCTCTAGAGATATGCAGGTTTCCTCACGATGTTTTCCTTCACAATTTTAACTTATTAAATTAAATTTAAGGACATTTTTGCTTCGACATATATTAGAAAAATAAAATAAAAAAAGATTGGTTTTTGCAGTGCTTTGTATAATACTGCATCTTAATTATGTAAATTTAAATCATTTAAAAGATTGGGATTTGTGTTTCTTGCTGGATAAAAGCAACATTCCGAACTGGTGGTATTTCATTAATGTAATTGATTTGACATTTGAAAGTTACTTGTAAAAGCTTATTTGAATTATGATTATTTAGATTTGATTTGTGACTTTTGTAAATGAGAAATCGATTGACAAGAATAGCGTTGTTATTAAGACGATAAAAACCATTGAATTCTGTGGCAGTAGGCAATTTTAACTCATAAAAATTAAAAGGTATTTTACACCAGCGATTCTGGAACGTTATCGAAATGAAATATTAATTTTATATCGTACAAATGATCTGAAACAACTCGCCGAGCGGAGATATTACGTTGGAACGGCAATTAGCTGTGAAATACTGGGCAGCTTCATTTTAGATGTAATTAACGTTCTCGCTTAACGCTACAATATATATAAATTAGAACATAAATAATATAAGGGGATTATATAGAATTGTTCTTAATCATTGACAGGTTTAAAAAAAAACTGTTTTAGTGCGTTCGAAATGAGGTGCTGGAGAAGGATGTTTAGTATTCCTTGGACGGAACATCGGACCAACGCATCAATTATCAAAGAACTCCAAATCAAGACCAGACTTTCCACCATATGCCTCCGCAGGATTTTAGAGTTCTTTGGGCACGTTGCGAGAAAGAGTGGCGACAACCTTGAAAAGTTGCTCGTCACGGGCAAGGTAAAAGGTAAGAGGCCCAGGGGACGGAGCCCTATGCGTTGGACAGACCAAATTCGCTCAACACTCGACTCCAGTATCAGTGACGCCATCCACGCCGCAGAGCACAGAGCCAGGTGGCGCAAAATGTTCATCAATAAGGTGCTACATAAAGGTCACGACCCTCAGCATTGAGGATTACGACGCCAGGAGGAGTGCGTTTAAAAGTAACGGCCTGTTACTATCCTATTGCATAGGCCTCCTCTCTTTTGTTGGAGAGAAGGATTGGAGCTAAGACCTACTACGCTGCTCCAACGCGGATTGGTAGGGCACACATTTTCAATGTTATCCCCAGAGATATGCAGGTTTCACAACACATAAAACGTAATTGAGGATGAATTTTAACCTAGCCGTTACAGCAATATAAAATAACTATAAAAAAATCTGATAAGAAACACTTCTATGATTAGAAAGCCTTGATATAGCTAATTTTCGACCTTGCACAGATGACTATGACGAAATGTAACTAATTCTAATAATTATATTTAGAAAAGAGCAACCGCCGAGTTTCTTAGGTTTCCTCTCGTTAGGCACAATTTTCAGACCAGCAGTAGACTTAACGATTCAAAAGCACTTGTTTACAAGTTTACTTGAATAAGGATACTTTGAATTATTTGAGGATATTTTAACTTTATTATCTCACTGTTGGATATATACCTCCTCTCTAAGTTTTTGGAGAGAGGGATTGGAGTTAGGACTCACCACGCTGATCTAATGCGGATTGGTAGATTACACATATCCCCAGAATTCTCTAGATATGTAGATTTCCTTACGATTTTTTCCTTCACCAAGAAACGTGTGATTAATTGTAATTATCAATTAGACACATCATCCTCCTTATCTCACTCTAAATGGGGTCGGCACAACACGTTACAAAGATATTGTAACATGATGTGGCTACGAATTTTACGACTGGCCGCCTGCCTGACGTCAACTTACCTTAGTCGTATTTTACGTCCCATCGGTAAGAAAGAAAGGTGTATGCAATTCCTCCGCAAGGTTTAATGGCAATTGAGTTGAAGAGGTCGTTTTATATCAATTTATAGTGGGGGGTAAAAACAATTCGGTATCGATTAGAGGCTGACGAGAGTATAAAAGGGGGGGAATGTAGAGTATCAAAGGCCCAGCCTCCTGACGAGATTCGAGCGAGTACATGCTAAACATTGATTTGATTGAAAACTTAATAAATTTCAGATATTATAGTACGGGGTGCTTACGGCTAACGCATGGGGGCTTGAATCTACTACCTCTACATTTCGCGATTGAAGTAAAAAATCAACAATCGATAGTGCTTTAATAGCTATCATTACTATCGATAGTCCATTGCTATCGATACTATCGATAATCTATCGATGTTTAACGTACACTTATGATATGACATACCTACATCATGTTTATATCGTGTAAAATTGTTTTATAATCGATTTTGTATTCACGATCGGTTGAATATTCATCCATTCCACGTCGTAATTGGATTGAAGAGTGGACTTCGGTAATGCTATTCCACGCATAATATATAGTGAACGCAAACTTAACATTTGCTACCCAAAAAACTATATTACACCCTTATTACAAATGCATAAACATTAAAATTGAGTATCAAATCACTGAATGCACTGCAATACTAACATGGTAGTACGATCTGATGCATCTGTAAACGTCCTTACAAAGTTTATATATTCGGTTGCATAGACGTATTGCTTTTAAAACTGTTTCTTATTGTTAAAGAAATAAGGATGCATTTCGTTTGATTTCGTTTTTATTTGATTGTTATAACATTTGGTAAACATAGTCGATTTATATTCGATTAATAAATATCGATTATTTAATAAGTTTAAGGACATGTTTTTGTTATGATTAACAATCAGTCCCGGTTTCGCTCGAGTATAGAGTATATGCCTTGGTGAGACCCTCTCTCAATTTAACTTACGTTTTATTTTGCGAACTCCTTAAATTCAAATTTAAATTCAAAATATTCTTTATTCAAGTAAACTTGTAAACAAGTGCTTTTGAATCGTCAACTTTACTGCTGGTTCGGAAAGCCGTCCTACCGAGAAGAGCCAGCAAGAAACTCGGTGGAGCTCTTTTAAAAAAGAAGATTCTTAATACTAATTACATTTTGTCATAGCTATCCTGCACAAGGTCAAAGAGCAGCTATATCCACGCATTCCTATCATCAATGTAAGCCTCCACGGTATAATAGGCTTTCTGTATCAGCCTCTTTTTAACAGTATTTTTAAATTGCTGTAATGGCAAAGTTAAAATTGATTGTGGAATTTTGTTATAGAATCTTATACCCAAACCCACAAACGACTTACGTACTCTTACAAGGCGCAAAGCAGGAGCCGCAAGCTTATGTCGGTTCCTACTTTGTCTATTATATACATCGCCAATCTTTTTATAATTATGTATATTTTTATGCACAAAAATCAAATTGCTAAAAATATACTGTGAAGCTAACGTAAGAATACCTGTTTCCTTAAACTTCTCTCGCAGGGACTCACGCGGACTCAAATTATAAATGCCACGTATGGCTCTTTTTTGCAATACAAAAATTTTCTCAATATCAGCGCATTTACCCCATAACATTATTCCATAAGACATAAGACATGAATTAGATTCATGTAATATCTCCTATATTTTTCTAATATGTAATAATGAATGTTTATGAATTTTCAATGATTTTTTTAAATAAAAATAATAGCAAATATTTAAAATCATTTAATATACAAAGCAAAGAAGTTATGCCGGAAGTATGACGGTAAGAAGTTTGCCGTGTTACCAAGTATGTTATGAAGGAAATCATGAATTTATTGCCATAAGGAGTATATGTATAAGGAGTATAAGCTGTGATAGCCCAGCGGTGAGACCGTGCGACTCTTACGAGTGGAATACGAGTTCAAACCCGGGCAGGCACCAATGAGTTTTTCTATTAAAACTCATGTGTCTAATTGATAATTGCAATTTATCACACGCTTTTCGGTGAAGGAAAACATCGTGAGGAAACCTGCATATCTCTAGAGAATTCTGGAGATATGTGTAACCTACCAATCCGCATTGGAGCAGCGTGGTGGGTACTAGCTCCAACCCTTCTCTTCAGAAACGAAGAGAGGAGGCCTATTCCCAGCAGTGGGATTGTAAGAGGCCGCTACTTTAAGGAGTTCGAAAAATCGACCATTTGCTATACGATTAAATTTATGCAAATCAACAACAACAACAACAAGACATTTATTCATTTCTGCAGGCAATATACAAAATAAATCTTACAGGTAAAAACACTTAAATTTAGCTTATATAAATTTATATACAAATAATAAAAATAACAAATTCGCAGAAATGAAATGGCGTTCGACTCAGCATAAAAGCAACGTGATGCAGCATTTGGCCAACATCACGCGGCGCTGGTTTTCAGTCGAAACCTAGTAACGCTCCGAATAAAAAAAAACATCTAATTATAAAAACAACAATGCATGCAAAATAAAAAATAAAAATAATAATAAAAATCCTAGTAGATTTTAAACTTTCGCGATTCATACTTATTAATATACGAAGATACGGGTCACATCGCGACAAAATCGAGTTACCTTTTTATAAGGTTCGACGTTTCGGCAGAGTTGCATCCGCCATGGTCACGAACTGACTGGAGGGCCGCGGCGTCTTCGTTCCCGAGTACTACAGTCATTATTTTCACCAACTACCCTCGCTTGAACTTGAAATAAATACAATTCGCGGAAGAAGTCGTTGCAAGCTATATCGCGTGCGGATAATATCAGTGTGGTGTGTAAGAGACCTTATGTGGATTGTGCGGTTCAAGCGAGGGTAGTTGGTGAAAATAATGACTGTAGTACTCGGGAACGAAGACGCCGCGGCCCTCCAGTCAGTTCGTGACCATGGCGGATGCAACTCTGCCGAAACGTCGAACCTTATAAAAAGGTAACTCGATTTTGTCGCGATGTGACCCGTATCTTCGTATATTAATAAATAAAAATCCTGCTATAAACAAGGTTACAGTTTATTATAGATACAAAATATCTATAAAAAGACTTATTTTCAAACAATAAAGAAATTATAGAGCAGATTTCACTCAAAATTTCCACTAAAAATGAAATAGACGTCATAAAAGTTAAAAAGGATATTAAAATATTTTATTATTTGAAAGACCGTTGCGAGTCTGAATATATTAAATGTCACTTACTCTTCAACTATTGCTATATCAAAAATCATATCGCTCCTTGCCATAACAAAAAAATATTTCACAGTTATAATTTATTATTTTTAATTTATTTACAACAAAAATAAACAAGTCATCTCTCCGAATTACTTACACGTTAATACTATACAAATCATGCCCACGTGGAATGGTCCCAAGAATATTGGCAACTTTTACGCGTTAAATAGCTAAACTAATCCTTTGTGCGCCAAAAAAAGGACCCAGCTCTTTTTTCACCTGAAGAAGCATTTAACTCCGGCGAATGTTGATGTATATAACAATTTTCTAAAAATGGTTTTAAGTTCTATTCTCACATTTCTGTTTTAAAAATAAATATACCTTTTATATTACTATAGTAGTATAAAATATATCATAAAATATATATATAAAGAATTGGAGAGGTTTGGTTTAATGATCAACCTGACCAAAACTGAACACATGCAGTGTAATTTCAGTGGTACCTCCAATTTTTCTCCAATAACCTTAAATGGTGTTGTTTTGCCAGTCTGCTCCGACTTCCGGTACCTTGGCTCGCTTCTACAGGAAAACGGTGAAATTGATCGCGATGTGAGGAATAGAATGAATGCAGGATGGATGAAGTGGCGCCAGGTCTCAGGGACAGTATGTGACCCCCGAATGCCCCTTAAACTTAAAGGGAAAATTTACACATCGGTCATAAGACCTGTCGTAATGTATGGATCAGAATGTTGGGCAATGAAAAAGATGGATGAAAGAAGAGTGCATGCAAATGAGATGAGGATGTTAAGGTGGATGTGTGGTGTGACAAGACTAGATAAAATAAGAAATGAGTATATAAGGGGAAGTATGAAAGTTGCGCCCATTGTAGAAAAGATGAGAGGTGCAAGATTGGGATGGTATGGACATGTAATGAGGAGGGACGAAGATCATGTGACTAAGCGAGTGTTGAATATGAATGTGGATGGATATGTGACTAGAGGGAGGCCTAAAAAGAGATGGTTGGAATGTGTGAAGTATGACATGCGTATAAAAGGAGTAGCGCCAGAGTTGACGAATGATAGAAGAGAATGGAAGAGGAAAACATGTTGTACCGACCCCACTTAGAGTGGGATAAGGGTAGGAGAAAGAAGAAGAAGTAGTATAAAATATACCCATGGTCAAAAAGTAATATTTTTGTACCAATATTAAAATTCTCTTAGAATATGCATGGTTATCATGAACCAGAAACCATATATAAGTAACAATATTCCAATTAAAAATGTTTAGATGTAGGTATGGTGTAAAAATACACATAAATTTTTATTAAAATATCCGAATTATTATACCCATAAATATAATTATCTCTGGCAAGAGACAAGCAGTAATTTTCCCACCTCAAATGAAAAACATTCGCGACATTTCGCCGCCATTTATATTTAATAACAACAACCCCACTGAGGGTGAAACAAAAATCAATACCTCTGTCTGGGAGGGACGGGACCCTCTTGCATCCCGTCAAAATATCTGCATTTCAATGGGGATTGCACCCATGGCGACGAGTGGGCATGTGCCGTTGCTAGCCGGTGGGAATTAAATACGTGTTTTAGTGGTTACAATATTTGCAGCAAACATTTCGAATCCAATTCTATTATGATTAAATTAAAGACTAGATTCCAGGCCAATTCATATTTTAAAAAATAATTTAAAAAAGTTAAATCCAACTGTTAGTATTTTATAGTTGAATATTATAAGTATTCAACTAGATTTTTTAAATTATTCTAAATTTAATAATACTAATGGATTGTTCAATTACTTTATTTAATAATTGTTTTTATTTATTTAAGACTGTCTTGAAATGGCTTATTTTAATTGTAATTAATATCTGATTAATTTACTGCGACATTTTACTATATGACATTTAAATGTAAATCCAAAATGAACGCC
The DNA here is from genome assembly GCA_947086505.1 of Morpho deidamia. NCBI lineage: Eukaryota > Metazoa > Arthropoda > Insecta > Lepidoptera > Nymphalidae > Morpho > Morpho deidamia. Next base: position 11,747,321 of record CAMTZC010000009.1, read on the forward strand.
AATACAAAATTGTTGTAAATCATAAAAATATAATTTTGGTATTCTTGTAAATCTATATCTATATCTATACTTATTTTAAAACAAAGTCCCAAAAAGCTGTCTCTCTGTATGTAATCTCTCTGTATGATTGTCTCAAAATCTACTGTACGGATGTTTGTAAGGTTTTAAACAAAAGATACTTCCAGATGGTTTAGGTAAATAGTACATATCGGTATTATGTAAATTGTGTTGAAGAGATCGAGCAGTTGTTAAAAAACTTGCTTGCTGGGGGCTTTAGTCGCGTGCGCTGCGTAAACCAGCAGAGATACGTTAAAGTATTGTACTAGAGAATTGTAGATCTATAAAAATACTACAAAAAAGTCCGCAATAGTATGTCTCTATCTCTTATGGCTAACTCACAATAACTACGTTTATGTTTAAAATTTGAATTCTAGAAAAAAGTTGTGACACGCAGATTTCCACGCGGGCGAAGCCGCTGCCACAGCTAGTGTCTTATAAATCATAATTTACTTAATCCCAACGAGAAAACCAGGCAATGAAGCACACTTAATTACATCGACGCAATATGTTTTCGTTTTGCGAACGCAATTTGTGTTAAGTGCAAATACTGATTTGCACTTATGTGGTACTTTGGCGTTGAAGTAGCGAGCGATTTCCAGCGAATTAAACGATCGCTTCTACCAATGCTTGATCTATACAAAACTATGTATGTTAAACTATGTAGGTTGGGAATGTTGCTCTTACCGAGAAGAACCAGCAAAAAACTCGGCGGTCTTTTAAACATTTTCAACTTACAATATTAAACCGCAGTCTTGTATGAAACTGAAAGGATTTTGAAATCCAGGCATTTTTATCATCCGAATAAACTTCAAATTCGAAATATATGTGACATATAAGCATATTTCTTACACTGATGCAGGCCTACTATGAACTCTGATTGCGACTCAATTGAAGACGTAAACGATATTATTTTGCTTTTTTATGTCTAAAAATTTAGTTATGTATTATTAGTATTATAATTATTACACTTTTTGCTCTATATTATTCATTTTATTATATTTTTATTTTGTTCAATCACTTTTTTCCCTCTCTTTCGTGGCTACTTTACCGTCGTTCACAATTTATACAGCACTTTTTAAAATATAAATATGTTTTCTTTTGTATTTACTTTATACCCCAAACCAGCTGCACCTGAGACTTTGTCTGCGTCAGCTTGAACTCCTAAAATTGCCTGTGATAAATTATGCGTTTTTTTTTAAATTATTATTATGTTCCAGCTGATTCTGCCGTTATTAATTAATTTAAGTCAAGTTATCTGGAGACCTCTGAAAATCAGCAGTGAAGCTTAGGCTTTCAGTCTGAGTGGCCATCCATTTCGTCCTTTCATACATGTTCCATTTCGTACATGGTGTTTTTCATTTTAACTATTTTGTTTTATAGTATAAAGTATTTTAAGTATACTTAATAATTTGTTGGATTGTGAAAGGGGAATAAAGATCCTCTTCCTGTTCTTCTTTTCATACCATGACGTCTTAAAGACGCATACTTTAAGTCGTTGCCGAATGAGCGTTCGGAATTCGTCCTAAGAACATGTGAGTAAAAGAGACCGAGTTATCTTTAGTTCATATAACGTTATCCTTTTTAAACATTACGACCCTAATGCAATTCACACTTCATGGTACGAAAAGAAAGCGGTTCTTCGCGGTGTCGTTTACGTCTTCAATGGAGTCGCAGTAAGAGTTCATGATAGGCCTGCTGGTGTAGTATGGATTGCGGAATTTTATTGTAGAAGCGAATACCGAGACCAACTGGCCTTCAGCGCTAAAGCGGTTCCATGTTGGCCTAGGCGAGAAAAGGGGAGGTTGTTTAGTCCGTGCAAGTCGGACACTCCTCACGAGTACGGGCTGGTGAGCGTCCGCAAGGGATTTTTCCTACCCAACGAAAAAAAAAAACGAATGACGTTGCTAGCTCTGATAGATTGACACAAGAATTACCAGATTATTTCAATATTATTTGTAGGTATGTGCAAGAATACTAGTTAATTTAAATTTGTTTGCTTCAATACGATTCCATGAAAATCACTCAACACTTCAACTCGATCCACTAATTTGCACTTAACGCAAATTGCTGCCACGTCGAGGTTAAAACGTTTCGTGTTGACGTTCGATTACGATTACGATGATCATATATACATTCAAATTCAAATTCGAAATATTTTTATACAAATATACTTTTAAACAAGTGCTTTTGAATCGTCAACTCAGAATGTTCGGAAAGATGTTCCTACTGAGAAGAGCCAGTCTCGGTAGGAACATCTTTCCGAACATTCTTTTCAAAATAATACCTATAACTAGTTACATTTACAATGATTAAACATTAATGATTTTATATTATTATTTAATAATTAATTTTATTGATATATTTACGTGACATAACCAACGCCATCTTTGTTACAATTTTGAATATTCGTTTACTTTAATTGATTATTTAATCGTTAACTTATTTTATTTGTGTCAAACACATTTTTAAAGAATATATCATTAAATTGAATACGATTTTGTCTTGGACCCTCCTGATGATGCTTCGGTTTCGGGGCAAAACTATCGTAGAGATTGTAATAATGAGTGTGTGTCTCAAATCAATCAATCAAAGTAATCTTTATTCAAATAAACCATTTCAGGCACTTTTGAATCGTCAAGCATCAATATGATTAATTAAGCTAAAAAATGCTTATATGGAGTGTTGCTGGTTGCAGCGTTTTGTGATGCGCGTGGTGAATTATCCGGCATGTATAAGATATGTGACCGTTTCCTACTTCATACACTTAGGATTGCATATATTCTCTTAACAAACGCTATTCTATTTGCAGAATTCCTCATAGAAGTTTCTATGAGGAATTCTGCAAAGTAACACTTGGTATAAAACATTCATCGTGCATGTAAGGCTAGTATATAATTTTTTAATTGTACTAAATTTAATCTGCCCTGTGGTATCTGGCTGAGTAGAATAGACAACCCTCATTTCATACCGAGGTGTCGTGAAAGGGGACTAAGGTAAGTAAGGTAAAGTAACAGCCTGTTACTATGCCCACTGCTGGGCTAAGGCCTCCTCTCTCCGTTTTTGGAGAGAAGGATTGGAGCTAAGACCTACCACGCTGCTCCAATGCGGATTGGTAGTTTATACATATCCCTAGATTCTCTAGAGATATGCAGGTTTCCTCACGATGTTTTCCTTCACCGAAAAGCGTGCGATAAATTGCAATTATCAATTAGACACATAAGTTTTTTAATAGAAAAACTCATTGGTGCCTGCCCGGGGTTTGAACCTATGTCGTCTCTAGAGAGTCGCACGGTCTCACCGCTAGGCTATCACAGCTTATATTAGGTAAGTAAGGTAAGACTAAGTAATATTACGCAGGCAGCCGGTCGTAAAATACCTAGCCAAATCTTGTAACATCATGCTCATAACATGTTGCGCCGACCTCACTTAGAATTGGATGATGTACTAAATTTAATCAACATTGGTCTAGCGGAAAATGAGAGCTTTACATAAAAACAGATTTACACAATGATGCAATCGCTATCGAACGTTAACATTTTAATTTTGCAAACGTGACAGCAATCTACGTTGAGTGCAAATCAGTACATCGCACTCAAGTGGCAAACGATTTTCATTGAAACCGATGAGCGTGTGGCTATATTTTGTAACCTGATAGAAATTTTATCACACAAGTCAATCATCATTCTCCGGCCCATATCACACTAAGTATGGTCGGCACAATATGCTCTCTTCCATTCTCTTCTATCAATCGTCAACTCTGCCACTACTCCTTTTATATGAGTAGTGTATGTGGGTTAACATGTGTGTATGTGTGTTTACAAGACACATACACCAGTAAGCTTGGGTATGATTGCGATTTGAGAATCATATTAGCACCATGATATGATCAAAGGTGACCACGGTGATCGTGCTGCTATTGCGATTGCTATTGTGTACATAAACAAATGTAGGTCTTATATGCGTATGCAATGTATAGGATATAAGGACTACATTTGTTTGTATAAGCAATCATTTAGTCCAGTAATCGAATAAAAGCGTAAATAGCATATACCAAAAAATGCTATCGGCTATTATATTATTCAGCTATCACTGGACAAAGTTATTGTTATTACAAAGAAACGTAATTCTTAAATCATATTCAATACGGTCTTTGTTTCTAGGTTATACTTTCAGTTAGAATATCGTAAAAGTGCCACATAACCGCGATACATATGATATAATGATAACATTTCTTTGTTATATTATTTTACTTTTTTATGGAATATCCGTAATGTTGTATAGCAATAGCAGTTATCTTAAATTCAATAGCAGATGATGCTATATGATGAGTGAATCACTGTCCATCCCTAGTACAAAGGAAACATTACACTGTCTCAAGCGCACACACGTTAGTACACGAGAGCCTTTGGTGAGAGTGGACGCGTAGTGACATGTTGTTACTTGTAGTGCGTATTCGAGCCTGTGCTATGGTCATACAACATTAGTTTATATCAATACAACAAAATGAACACTACAATATCCATGTCATACTTCACACAATCCAACCATCTCTTTTTAGGTTTCCATTCACTTATAAATCCTCCTTTTTGAGGAGTATAACTATTACCTGTATCTTAAGTAGAATGTGTTACTCTTGTGACCTTTTTGTCACACAACATCAGTTTATCCTTCAGGAACAGGAAAGAATGCCATAATTGAGGGTAGTTTAAACCGAAGGTAAAAAAGTAGTGACTACAGCTTGTATAATTATAAATCTAATCAATTAAACTTATAGACTATTTGGAAGTTAAAAAGTACTTGCTACGTTATAAAATGTTTTTTTAGTCCCACGTCATCTCTTTTATTCAAGACCGATATTTTTGCGTACGATTTAAAAAATAGCACCCCGATTAAATTCAACATGTTGTAAATAAGTCGCAAATTATCGGTATCCATTAATGGCGCAATTGCTCTGACTACCCGCAAAAATATTCTGAATTTTTATATAAATTTTATTAAATTTTACTTGGTTTACCATGAGTTTTGCTTGTGTGTGTGTTAATGTAATCTAAAAAAGTACCAGCCTTCGCACATTAGGGCGGCCTCTTATCTCCTTTGGATAGTCCTAGCGCCTGATAAATTGTGATATAAAAAAAAGTGAAAATCAATGATTTGTATCCCCTTTCTGTTTTCATGTCATATAATTAAAACTAGTTAACTTTTTGTTTAAAGTTGATATTTATTTTCTAAGGTATCAGCCACAAAAAGATCAAAAGATGATGAAAATATTTAAGCTATGTACAAAACGTGGTTATAGCTGGGTAGCTATAGCATAATGCAATGACTAAATGTAACTAGTAATAAGAATTATCATTTGAAAAGAGCAACCGCCGAGATTCTTACTGGCTCCTCTCGGTAGAAACAGCTTTCCGAATCAGGAGTAGTGTTGACCATTCTAAGGCACTTGTTTACAAGTTTACTTGAATAAAGAATATTTTGAATTTGAATTGAATTTGAATTTGATGAAATGCATTTCTATTTCTATTTGTGTAGACTACATTTAAGATCTAAGTTTTATGTAGTAAAGTACTTGGGTGACTGACTCTTGGTCGGTAATTTTTTAGGATATAAAAAATAAAAAAATAAATGAAAAGGAAAGGAAGTGAAGGTGATATCTGGGTCTCCATCCCGGGTAATATAACTCCTTTGATCTGTTCGTCTCCTACTGAGTTATTACATCTATACAAATGACAGCAAAATTAACCTTTGGATTCAATTTATATTTAAACAGTTAATGCCTGAAGACAGGGAAAAAACGACATTTTTCAAAATAAAACCTAGCTAGATCGATTTATCAGCCCCGAAACCCCCTACATACTAAGATTCATGAAAATGGTTGGAGCCGTTTCCGAATAAGCTAATTTATTTTATCTTGAAAATAAACAGTTTAATGCGTAGATAAATTGGACCATGTTAGCTGTATATATTAAGCTTAAGATACTGCACCGGAGACCATTATTAGGGGAGACCTTTACACACGGCCGTTATTACATTGTCTTAAGGGTTTATCCACAATTCTACAGGAATATTCGTATTACAATATCAACGCATCTTATACTTATAAATAAATAAAATAGATAAAAATGTTGTTTATTTCCATGACATTTTTTTCAGGTTTTGATACAGGAGGTCGAGGTCTTCTGGTAAGTATATAAATACTTGTATTATAATGTCTCGCTAGTCTATAACATAAAATAAAATAAAAATAATCTTTATTCAAGTAAGTTTCTTACAAGCACTTTTGAATCCTCAAGGATCAATTAGACTTAATAAGCTACACTGGTTCGGAATGTTGGTCTTACCGAGAAGAACCAGTAAGAAACTCGACGGTCAATCTTGTAAACATTCAAATTTACCTTATTTAATTGCAGTCTTGTTTGGAGCTGAAAGGATTATCAAATCCAAGCAATTTTATCATTCAAATAATGCTCAATTGTGCCTTACGTATAAGCATAGTTCGAACACTTAATTTAAACTTTTCAGTAGAAAAGTCTAATATAGATTGCGGATATTTATTGGAAAAGCGAATACCGAGACCAACGAATGAGGTGTTAACTCTGCTGAGTCGCGACGCTACACGCTTTGTGACCTCTGGTATATCTATGATACACATCGAATTTGGTTTGATACATATGAATATTTTTTCGTACGAAAATAATATTACTATTTATATATTGTGACGCTACTGTAAGTATGCCTCTTTCCTTGTACTTTTCGTGAAGGGATTTGCAATACCTCATATTATAGATAGCACGTATGACTTTCTTTTGAAAGAATTGGTATTATACGTTTTAAAGATTTTACACAAGCAATCATAACAAAAGAACAAAATAAAAAAGAAATAAAGGAAAATAGAAAATGTTTAAAGTTGTTTTTGTTATATGTGTTGTTGCGTCCGTGTGAGTGTGAGTGTTTTTTGCGTATATATGTACTTATGTTAGTAAAGTGAAAGTGACAACTTAATATTTATCGCTTATTAATGGAATATACTGATGAAGTTGTCCTACTTCAACACGCCAGTAATAACGAGGACTTCCTTCTATCCTAGATTCTCCTCATCAGTCTCATATTTTTATTGTATACCCAAGGATACTTCTGTAATCGCGTAAGGTACCTCCCTAACCACGGCTTTACGGGCGACCCCCTTAAAGCTCTCTATAGTGTTATTCATTCATCCCCACGATTTTCAAGGTTTCCCGGTGACTTTGTACAAGGTCGCTGAGAAGCGTATTTCCAACAAAATTTTCTCAAAACATTTACCGAAGCCAGCTGATGTATCATGTCCTTAAACTCTTCTTAGCGGGTCACATGAGTAAAGCTTCAGAGCACACAATATATTTTAGCCTGTTTGACTCCATTCCTACTCGGTAGTTCGGACATAAATAATGCGCGCTTAACACTGTTCTACGGTGTTGCCAAGGGTGAAATTTGGACATATTTACGACGTATTTTAAACTGGCAACACGTATTTTGCATATGCGGTTTATTCCTTGATAAACGAGTACAAAGGATAAAAATATTATATAAATATGTGATATATATATTTCTTGTGATACTTAAATATAAATCAGTCATCTTTTCTATCAAATTAGTTATCTATATTTTTATGACTTTTCTTTTATGAGTTTTTTTTTAATGCGATAAGGCAAGCGCCTGGCTATGGTCTCGTCTGATGGAGAGAGCGAAAGATGCAGCCTAAGGAAAACCGCGCTAGCCAATTCCCTTTTTTTTTAATTTAGCTAAATCGTATATAATAAAGAAGAAGATAACAAAAAGAGAAATAAAGAGCAAGCAAATGAGAATGTTTCTATAACTCTCCTTTATTTGTGAGTAGACAAAGAGGAAATATACGAGCTTCAAATATACCCGTATTGCAACAAAAGATTATATCTCGCAACAACAGCTCATCATCATCTGGTGCCATCTTCAAAATGAAGTGCGGAGGTCAGTTGGAAAAAACATTTCCGGTTGTGTGCCATCTTTTTTAATTCCCAGTAACCAAGTCCAGTCCACTCTCTTATATTATCGAACCATTTAAGACGTTGCCTTCCAGGTGCTCTTTTACCGTACATCTTTCCTTCTAGGATCAACCTAGGAAATTTATACTTAGCATTTTGCGAAAGCCCCACATCTCAAATGCATGCAAACGTCGACAACCATCTTTAGTTATGGTCCATGAATCACATCCGTATAAGAGAGTGGACCAGACGTAGCACTTTAAAACGCGATACCTGACAACAACAGCTGGTGGTGAAAAACTACTTTATATCTCGTTACTGAATTCCATGTAGATGAAACCGCGGGCAACTAATATGATAAAATAATAACGTTTAGAAACTCCTATTTTAAATTTCCACAAAGCACTAGCACGGAAGAGTTTCAGTAATTAGCAGAGATCTTAAATGTAACGCGAAGATAACTATTTAAAAAAACTAGTTAAAACTAATTAACTCCGAGTCTAGAACATTTATTATTCAGAGAATGGTAAAAGTGGCTGTAATTTATGTGTCTGAGAAATTTCCCACTGAAACGTTTGGTTCAGAGGATCGGTAATGCAATAAAATGCAGACTGGCTAACGTAGAACGTAAATGATTGCGTTAAAACAGAGTAACAAAAAAATTGCGAAAGTCGATGTGGATTTTTTTGTCACAGTAGAACAAAGGATTAATGATTAATTTTATTTTATTTATTTATTTATATATCTTTCTTTATAATTAAACATATTTTAGATAAATATTTATCCTGGCAAACTGCTAAGCAGTATAGCTCTTTCGGTAAACTATGTAAACTCTAAATAAAAAACTAGAATTAGGCGTTACTTTGCGGAGATCCATAATACAAAAGTAACAATAAAAATTATCTTGCTATAATCCGCGATGCAGTAAATAGAAAATACATATAGTGCTAAATGTATAGTGGACGATCTGTTTTTTCATACCCGATACATGCTCACACACGCACGTTCACTATCACAAACTCAAAATAATATCTTAAAAATAATCGATTGTTGAGTGCTTGTGTATGTGGTGGCGGTGGTGGAGGTTTGTGCATGTGCTTTTACGAATCCTGCGTGTATCGGGTATGTATTTTTGTAGTAGTTTTATAGATCTACAATTGTCTAGTATTAACATTACTTTAGCGTATCTCTGCTGGTTTACGCAACGCACGTGAGTAAAGCTCCCAGCAAGCAAGTTTTTTTTACAAGTGCGCGATCGCCTCAACATAATTTACATAATACCGATATGTACTATGTACCTAAACCATCTGGAAGAATTGAACTATCTTTTGGTGAAAACCGTACAAAAATCCGTATCCGATTTTGAGAAAATCGATCACATACAGACAGACAGCTTCTTGGGATTCTATTTTATAATAAGTATAGATTACCAAATTTGAAATTCAATATAATAACGAAGAGCGACATGTAGAAATCAGTCTCGATCCGAATGGATTCTCGTATGAATATTAAATATCCCTCATTAGCTTTTTTTTTGGTACAAAACTCTCTTGGATCGTGAGTGCCCCGATGAGATGTCAGTCATCTATGATGCTGTAATAATAATAGGTAGGTCCGTTCTTACCCACATTGTTTCATATCCTTTCCTACATTTAGTTAATTTTTTAACAAAATCAATTACGAATCCGTGCGTGGACAAAGGAATAAGAATAAAGGTAAGTTATAATCACACATTGTTTGTATATGATTATTTAAGCTTTCGTATGTTTCCTTATGGAGTAATTAAGTTAACCTACATAAGCTTTCATATTAACTTTGGTAAAGCTTTGAGATCAAAGGTGATCAAAGCAAATCACGTAATATACATTCAAAGGACATTCCCATTATTTGATATACCATTCTAAGCCCTATGCTTTTGAACATATTATATTGTGAAATTCAATACTTAATATGCGTTCAACGTGTAATGACCTCGACGATGAAGTGGTTGATATTACACAAAAATACAATTAAAAATTGCGTTAAGATTATATATTCTACGATATTAGCTATGGAAGACGCGATTAGTAAAAGTAAGTTTTTATTATTATTGATTATCCTTTTTTTATGTCAGGAAAACCCATTATGGGTCGTCACCGCCCGATTGGGATTAGCGGCGGGTATGTGGGACTTGCACCGACTTAAAACCTGACACTGCTCCACGCTGCTGGTGGCAAGGACAGGGTAACATTGTACATATTGTCCCCATCCCCATGTTGCCCAAGCAGCTCTGTACTCTGGAGAGCGTCGCCTTGGGGTGGGGATTCTCTAAACAGTGGCCCCCTTCTCTCGCTAGACGATGCTTCGGGGGCATCAAATGCATCATCCACCTTGGAAAATTATTGTTTCAATTATCTTCCTTCTTCAAGAAGAGAAACCTTGAAACTTAGGCTAACCATGCTAATCCAATATGGAGGCTCAAGTTATATGAGACGCTCTTAAGGCGCTTATATTTTGATTCTATATTTGATAGATTTATCATGTATGTATGTAGCCATCATGAGGTACATTTACGTGTAGGGAAAGAACACAGAAGACCTATTGTGTTATTGGGAATATCACAATAAAAGGTAGCCTCGTGAATGTTAAAGAGACCTATACATTGGGAGAGAAACAAAAACCATTGCTTTTTTAATTTTTAGAATTAGGCGTTACTTTGCGGAGATCCACAATACAAAAGTAATGAAATAAAATTTGCATTGAATTAAATCAATCGCACATTATAATAAAATAATTTCATTATTACTTTTGTACTAGCTTTTTTAATAGTTCGTAGCGTGATGTCGTAGATAGCATGGAAGCCCAATTTTGAATTAGGTCACTTTAATATTAAACGTGAGATATTTACAAACATTTCATTCGAAATTTACAAACAACATGTCAAGTTTCGTTCTACAACAGGGAAGTCTGCAGAAAAGCCCACAGGTGTGGATCGATGCGTCGCGACGCCCGAAACGCCGCCACGCCGTGGCTTTCCTGTACCGAGTGGAAAAGTGACTCTAATAAGTAATATCTTCCTTTGACAACTTGTATGGCAGAGCTCGGGGAGACATAAAGGCTTCAATGAAGGCATATGTTACGTTTAAACACACTTAATGTTGTGTATTTATGACGATTTTGTGGGAGCTTTCAGTTTTAGTTTAGTTTTAGGATAGTGAAAAAAATTTCGTATTACAAAAAAGAGCCATACGTGGCATCTACAATTTAAGTCCGCGTGATTCCCTGCGAGAGAAGTTTAAGGAAACAGGTATTCTAACATTTCCTTCACAGTATATTTTAAATAACGTAATTTTTGTACATAAAAATATAAAGAATTATAAAACGATAGGTGATGTATATAATAGACAACGTAGGAACCGACATAAGCTTGCGACTCCTGGTTTGCGCCTAGCAAAAGTACGTAAATCGTTTGTGGGTTTGGGTATAAGATTCTATAATAAAATTCCGAAATCAATTTTGGTCATGCCATTACAGCAGTTTAAAAACACTGTTAAAAAGAGGCTGATACAGATACAGATAGCCTACTATACTGTTGAAGATTACTTAGATGATAAGGATGTGTGGATATAGGTGCGCTTCTACCCTGTACAAGACAGTAATAAATAAATGTAACTAGTTCTAAGATTTATATTTTAAAAAGAGCAACCGCCGAGTTTCTTGCTGGCTCTTCTCGGCAGGAACAGCTTTCCGAACCAGCAGTAAAGTTGACGATTCAAAAGCACTTGTTTACAAGTTTACTTGAATAAAGATTATTTTGATTTTGATTTTGATTTTGATAACTTATGATATTTTGCAATTGTTTTATGATGCTTTTTACATTAAAAAGTAAAGTAAAAAATTGCTTTTGAATAGTACTACAATAGCAATAAACTTTACTGCTGGTTTGCAAAGCAGTTCCTACCGAGAAGAGCCAGCAAGAAACTCGGCAGTTGCTCTTTTCAAAATATAATTACATTTAGTTATTCATAAAGGATACTAAGCGAAGCAGAGGAGAGGAGTAGCCTATTTATCATGATATCCTTAACAGTATAGGCTTTCTTAATCAGCCTCCATTTAACAGTATTTTTAAACTGCTCTAATGGCAAAGCTAAAATTGATTGATTAATTTTACTATAGAATCTTATACCCAAACTAACCATTATGTGTCTTACCTAAAATCCATAATTAAATGATTACAGACGACAGATATCGTAAAATTAATTGCAATTGATGTGTCGCTATATCCAATAATTACTGCTGTAGACAGACTCGTCAATTACCACTGTTTGTAGCAAACAAAATTACTCGGTACTTTTGAAGTAAAGCTAGGATGTCTTTTTAGTTACCTAGTAAATTATATAGAATAGAATATAATAGCTTTATTCATTTTGATACAACACAAAATAAACACAGAGAAGCAATAACTACAAAATTTATATAAAAAGTAAATTATTGTTCAATGTTTTGTGCCCATAAAAATGTTTTCGTTCAGATTTGTGTTAGAGGTTAAAAATTTGATATTTTTAACCTCTAACACAAATCTGAACTTTGATATTCTGCCGGATCACTGTCGAGGGAAGATTATACACAATAATGAAATCAAATTAAATCAACAAATTTTATTTTAGTCAGATAAACAAAGATGGCAATAAGCATATAGAATAAGGATTAACATTTTATTAACAAACATTATCAGAACAAATAACTGCAGGCCTACCATGAACTCTTATTACGACCTAATTGAAAACGTAAACGACGATCGCGAACCGCTTTCTTTTCGTACCATGAAATGCGAATTGCATTGGGGTTGTAATTTTTGAAAAGGATAACGTTATATGAACTATAGATAACTCTGTCTCTTTTACTCACATGTTCTTAGGACGAATTCCGAACGCTCATTCGGCAACGACTTAAAGTGTGCGTCTTTAAGACGTCATGTTATAAAAAAGCAAAACAATTTCGTTTACGTCGTCAATTGAGTCGCAATAAGAGTTCATGGTAAGCCTGCTGGTTCCATTCGTAGATTTTTTACAATCTGTGTGAAGGAGAGCCAGCCATAATTTCATGGATATGTTCTGAATTATATTTGTTATAGGAATATATATTGTACGCATTTATTCAGCCAAGCTTAGTAGCAAAATTCTCCTTAGAACTACGATAGACGGTAACAGTACAGGGCGCATTCAAAGGTTTATTCGTCCTTTTGTAATTGAAGTATATGTCAACGATCATCATCCACATCATCCTCCTTCCCTTATCCCACTCTAAGTGGGGTCGGCACAATATGTTAAAAATATGTTGTCACATGATTCGGCTACGTATTCTACGACCGGGTGTCTGCCTGACGTCAACTTACCCTAGTCGTATTTTACGACCGCTCGGTAAGAAAGAAGTGGTCTATTTTCCTCAACCGGATACCAAACCGTGGGTCAACTTACCTTAATCGCCTTTCACGACACCTCGGTAAGAAATGAGGGTGGTCTATTCTTCTCAGCCGGATACCACACGGCAGGATATATGTCATGGAAGTATAATGTCAACGATATAAATTTTTTAAATGTATTTGTCGAAAAGGTGGAGGACTATTATTCCAGTGTCTCATGACTAGATTTTTAAAGCTACCACGAAATACTGCAGTTCTATGACGTGGTGTAAAAAGCGGTGGGACGAGTAAGGCGAGGCGACGGCGCGTTTTAAGTGATTCAAACACACTTACACAGTTTGGACTTTAAAAAAAAAGGATTTGTAGTATATGGTCAAGTTAATGGCGACTTCGGTTAGCCGGGTCAGCTAGTTTCTATTTTAGCAACTATAGTCCACGGCAGCATCCCTACCGTGAAATCGGTAAACGCAATTAAACCTAACCTTTGCTTAACACATCGTTTCCTGGACAAAACAATTAATCATTTGCATACAACACAACCCCTAAATATTTATAAACAGGGACCGTTTTCCCACGTTTTGGTGGAAGGACAACTTTGCCCGCCCACCCTTTGTTGTCTAGCGACTAGACTCCAGGGTGCATTTTGTTTTATTTGTGCGGCTCGCGTCTGCAGGCGATCGATGGGATGCATTTATGAATTTGTCGGTTCCAGAATTGTTTCCTGGTCGTCCTTTGTTCCTAACGAAATTGGCGTCCTCAATATGATACTGACGATGTATTAACAATGGTAAAAACCACACTTAATATACGCACTTATTATAGCGTCTTCGCCGGCAATGACGAGTTGCCAGATTTCTGTGTCTGAGCGCCTTTATGTTTGCGTGTATGTGCGTGCATGCGTTAGAGCGTACGTGCGTGCGCGTATGTGTATGTGTGTACGTGTGTGTATCTTTGGCTTAACGAATTTGTATAGTACGCAACAATAAATGATGCACATCGAGGCTTAGAGAGAGAAATCGGCTAGATTCTGCTTTATAGAGGATTGTCTCTGTCGCACAGACTGACGAAACCGTGTGAAACGTCACATACTAACTGAGTGACAGTGACAGCGCTCTACGAAACCGAACTGGCCGGCTGTTTCGTTCTAAACATCGATGTGCATTATTTAATGCCGGGTACTATACAAAATTTTAATATTGTTAGATCAAATTTATACTTATTATAAAAACAAAGTCCCAAAAAGCTGTCTGTCAGTATGTAATCGATTTTCTCAGAATCTATTGGACGGATTTTTGTACGGTTTTCACCAAAAGATAGTGAAATACTTCCGGATGGTTTAGATAAATAGTACATATCGGTATTATGTAAATTGTGTTGATGAGATAGCGCGCTTGTTAAAAACTTGCTTGCTGGGATCTTTAGTCGCGTGCGCTGCGTAAACCAGCATAGATACGCTAAAGTAATGTACTAGAGAATTGTAGACCTGTAAAATACTATAAAAAGTCCGGGATAGCGTGTCTCTATCTCTTATGGTTAATTCACAATAACTACTTTTATATTCAAAATTTGAACTTTAGAAAAAAGTTGTGACACGCTGATTTCCACGCGGGTGAAGCCGCTGGCACAGCTAGTATTAGATAGATCTAAATATAACATATTGGCTACTTTGTAATGTTATTCTATTTTGGCATTGCAAATGCTCAAGGAATTTGTACAAAATTTTACGTAATGTGATATCAAATATTAGATAGATTTAAATATAACATATACTTTGTAATGTTACAAATAACGGGTACATAAGGTTAAATACTCCATTATCGTCAAATATTGGCTATAGGTAATTTTTCTTTTTGCATCAACTTTGCGCTCTCTTTGAAACCGCGGAACACAATTAGCATAATTCCGAAAAATATCCAAACTAAGGACTGAGGCCATAACGAATAGACCGCGAGGTCTCTACCGAGAATTCCACGCTCTCGTGGATTTCAAGCCTAAAAGTATGTGCTACATTGATTTATAATTTTTCATTTGATTTACGGTCAAAGAATGCCTTCTTCTAATATATAGAAATGAAAATTATAGACTCCAAAACGCCTGGACCGATTTTTAATGACATTTTCAGTTAATTTTTAGTGATACAACGGATGATCCTATAAGATTTGGTGGCGATCGGATATTGTTTTTTTCTATTTCGAAGGGAATTCGAAAGCAGACTGAGCCGCAGCAACGCGTGGCCGGACGGCTAGTTATTATATACTGTTTATTACGTACATGCCTTAAAAATCTGTAGGCTATTTGTTTCCTACTCATCTGCATTTGGATAGAGTGGCGTATGTAAGCATAGATTTTTCTTATCATCATTTTCCTGCCCTTATCCCACTCTAAGTGGGGTCAGCATAACATGTCACATGATTCGACTACGAATTTCACGACCGGCCGCCTGCCTGATGTCAACTTACCTTAGTCGTATTTTACGACACCTCGGTAAGAAAGAGGGTGGTCTATTCTACTCATCCGAATACCACACGGCAGGTCGACTTACCTTAGTCGCCTTTTATGACCCCTCGGTTAGAAATAAGGGTGGTCTATTCCTACTCAGCCGGATACCAATTATCATGCCTTACGCATAAGCATATCTCTTACAATGTTTTCTATGTTTCGGATACCACACGGCATGTAAGCATAAATTTTTCTCAAAATAAATAAAGGGTAAGGGCTCCCTGTAATATTACAATATCTTTAAGGTTCATATTCCTCTATCGACTATCCATCGATTAGTCTTTCCTCTATATAATAATATGGTAACTAATTTAAATTTTCCTACATTCCGTTCAAAAAGATAAAAATAGCTTTCTTAAAACGAAATTGTAAGCAGCTCAATATTGACCCATTGCTGTAGAAAAATTAAATATACAGACAGAAGACAAACAGAAGGAAAACTTTGTTAAAACTGGTCGCGTCGCGATAGAATATCAACTTTTTAACTTTACACCCTTTTAGTCCGAACGATATGTCGTACGATTAAAAAAATACGGAGTATAAGAAATGAAATACTTTATCGAACAAATTTTTTGATTAAGAACATCGATAGTAGTATGATAAGAACAATGCGTTCGTTCGAACGTTTAAATTTCCAACCGATGTAATTTAAGTATGATGTCAAATAGTTTAATATTGTAGTGTGTGTATCTTACCATGTATATTTATTATTTATATACAAGACACATTCATAAAAAATGAAAATACTCACACTAACTCACACTAACACTAATGTACAAAGGAAACATTACACTGTCTCAAACGCACGTCGCACACACGTTAGTGACGCGAGAGCCTTTGGTGAGAGTTGACGTGTAGTGACATGTTGTTACTTGTTAGTGCGTGTTTGAGCCTATGCTATATTCATAGAACATTAGTCAATAAAGTGAACACTATAATTATTATTATGACATATCATATAATCACAAGTATGACTATATAATATTAAAGAAAGTCCACCGTCGCTTTTGTAACTACCACTGATTTAGTTCAATCGCTATTCAGCCTCCACACTCGCAGCGTATTTCCTACCGAAACAAAAATGGGAATTGCTTCTATTAAGAAGCTTTGAATTAATTTTTGTTCTTCTAATATTTAAGTTTAAAATGTTTAATAAATTGCATATTATTATTTGCAGTGGTTGCATCAATAATAGTTGCTGTAATTTTACCCATTCCTTCCGTTTAATTATTGTTTAATGGTGACTTAGCAATAATCTTTGCTGACAACTAAAGCGATTATTCAGCTGATCTGATAGAATATAGAGGCTTGCTAAAAATGCGATCACCCTCTGCTAGCGAAGGCACGACTTTACGATTCTACTTTGAGCGAATCAGAAAACGAATCGGTTCGACCAAACGATTGTGTTTCGTATTGCTTTTATACACAATCTTTTAATGAATTTTAATTCACATAGAACATAAGACCGTGAGACCTTACATCACACACAAATAACGTAAATTTATCGCACACAATAAACCGGATGCTCGAATTGTAATATCATTCCAAGCCCCGTCTTGCGTTCGTTCGGTGTATCTTTTATTAACTTTCTAATTAAAAATCTTGGAAGTCAATTAAACTTTAGTGGGCCCCTTCGGCTTTCCTATTCAAACCTGAGTTAACGTTAATGGATAATAAAACACTGAGTTACGATTGATATTAAAAAACAATTTCTTAAATCAAAGTTACATCGTTGACTTTTACTTTGTTTCATTTAACTTGAGTAACATAAAATATATTATGCTGTTTTATGTGATATTTTACATATACTATGAATATAGGTGCTGGTTAGAAAAATAAACGTTAGCGAGATATTTCATTACTTTCGTTACTTAATGCAGTTAATGTTTTGTTATGAAAATTGTTTCAAAAATAAGGGTATAGTCCCCAACATTAAATAATGCACGTCGATGTTTAGAACGAAACAGCCGTCCAGTTTGGTTTCGTAAAGCGCTCGTCAGTGACAATGCTCTATGAAGCAGAATCTAGCCGATTTCTTTCTCTAAGCTTCGATGTGCATTATTTATTGCCGCGTACTATATATAACATCATATATATTACTTTATACAAGCGGCGTTATTTGGTGTGACGTGAAAAACCTTTAAGAGACCTTTAATTGAGAGGGAGAGGTCATTGATTGAGCAAGAAGAAGAATATAAAAATAGCCTGAGTCGCTTATAGCGTTTTTCCTATTTTCATACATAAATCATATTGGTAGGATACCCGTTCTGACAAATAAAAAACAAACATTTCAGAGAAATTACACTGGTGCTGTTATATCAAATCGAGAACCAGATAAATATGTTTTTATCATAACCTCTACAACAAATTACTAAAATTATTACTATTTTACACTAGGCATAAAAAATTTTGTCATTTGCTGGCGTTTGTATTACAAAAATGCGTATGACGATGAGAAATAAGAAAAAAAACGCTATTTAGAATAAAAATATTTGAATTTTATCAATACAATAGAATATAATCTATTACTATAAAATAACAATACATTTACACAACTCCAAATTTATAATCATTTCACAGGACCAGTTATCTAAGATACAATGAGGATACAATAACAAATTTAAATATATTTATTTATTTTATTCATACAGGAATTGAATGAGGAAATTTTGGTGCTTTAATTGCAAACTGTTGAGTAGTCTCATAATACTGATTGTAATATTTTTGCTGGTTCAGAATATCCGCTTGTGATTCGAACATTACCAGTGATCAAATTTTTATATTTCTCTTCCGCGATTCCACTTTGATAATAAAAACCCTTTGGTAATGGTTCAGGATAAAGTCTTAGTTCACTACAAATATTTGTAGCAAGAGGTGTTGTCTTAAATATAATTTGACACGATTTAATAAGACTTCCACCGTTTGCCAAGTAATTCATTTTGCTTGAGATTTATATGCGATGAGATACTAATAAAATTGAAATACAAACAGCTTTCTATACACAGACTATTGAATCTACAATAATGATTATTCATGGTCTGTGAAATTTATTATCTATTTGTCTATGGTTTTATGCCCTTTTAAATTCACCAACTGAATCTTAATGCTAAATTCTTCAAATTTTGTATTTGATCTCTAATAAAACAAATAAAAGTCGTAAGTGAAGTTTCACACATGATTCTACTAAGACAATATTAGATTTTGAGTGATGTCTTTTTCGTTTGGAACACCGTCTAGTGCTCCGGCAACAACTGGTCTCACGGGCTTCAGTTTTGGCGCTAACAAGTAAGTTTTAACAATAGTTTTTATATTTTTTATTTAATCTTGTAATATATATTGTTACATATTCGACCTATTTATAAAATAACAACATTGAAATAAAAGTATAACCTCAAATAATATAACCTTTTTTTGTAAGTATTTTTTTCGTTTAAGTTATATTCGATTCCTTGATAATTTGTCAAATAAATAATCAAAACATATTTTTCATGTATTTTATGTGAAAAACTGAAAATTATCGTGGAGGTGAATTGACTTTTTGTCACTTACAAAGATTAAATTTTAAACGTAAGTTAGCCACTTATTTATTCAGTAAAACTATGTAGTATAAGTTTATAAAATTAGAATATATATGTAACTAAAAGAATTACCACCCAAAAATTCCCTTAATGCACTTGAGATGTTAACTAAATCACTGAAGTCATCAATTACTTCAAAAAGTGAGGCTGCCAAGAAATACTCATAGGTAAGACAGTCTGCATTGGGAAATGTTATGGATGATATTGCAAACTATTTTCCTTAATATCAAGTGAGCATCTATTTGATTTTAAGGCGTGGCTTAGGATAGGTTTTTCTGATAGACTTAAAAAATGATAAAAGGTTCCAAAGAGCTACACAAAGTCAAGGTCAAAGTTCCTGAGGAAAAACAGGGACTGCAGCACACTGTGCCATTTATGTTGAGTAGGAGATCTTATTTAGTCACAAAAACATTCTTTGAATATGTAAAAAAGTAAGTAACAACCTGTTACTCTCCCAATGCTGGGCAGAGGCCTCTTCTCTCTGTTTTTGGAGAGGAGATTGGAGCTAAGATTTACCAATCTACTTCAATGCGGATTGGTAGGGTACACAGATTCCTAGAATTCTCTAAAGATTTGCAGGTTTCCTCACAAGTGTGATACATCATAATTAGACACATAAGTTGGAATAGAAAAACTCATTGGTGCCTGCCTGGGGTTTGAATCCATATTATGTAACATAATAAATTTTTTTTTTAAATTGTTCCTATTATATTACAGACCAGCTACACCAGGATTTGGCCTTACAGCCACGTCTCAGCCCTCTACTGGTCTTTTTGGTACTCCAGCTACATCAACTCCTGCATTTGGTGCTGGTACACCTGCATTTGGGGCAACATCGACTGCACCAGCATTTGGTACTACTCCACTGGCTTTTGGAGCAACATCAGCGCCAGCATTTGGTGCAACTACTTCCTTAACATTTGGCACAAGTTCAGCCGCACCTGCCTTTGGTACAACTACACCAGCATTTGGTATGTAATTTTTTTAAATTAAAATACAACTACAAAAATACTTAA
Organism: Morpho deidamia; assembly: GCA_947086505.1. Lineage (NCBI taxonomy): Eukaryota > Metazoa > Arthropoda > Insecta > Lepidoptera > Nymphalidae > Morpho > Morpho deidamia. Next base: position 11,767,872 of record CAMTZC010000009.1, read on the forward strand.
AAATAATGTCTTGCCTACTTTTTTACTTGATTTTTTTTATATAATTATATAATCAGGTCTTCATTGTAAGTTTTTTTATGTTATGAGACTCCATTGAATGTGTCCACTTCTCACTCTGTATGTGTGCATATTTTTAGTTTCCACATTTATATTAACCAGTTGTTAGTAAGTTATTATATTGCTCATTGTTTTAGTGCTTTTGAGTACTAGGATAAAAAGTTTATGTTCAGGAAATTGATTCCTGCCTTTATCCCACTCATATTGGGGTTGGCACAACATGTTTTAAACATTCAATTACATGGTTTAGATGATTTATAGAAGCAGGCGTTACTTTGCGGAATTCCATATTACAAGTAATATAACAGAAACAACTACTTTGCTACAATCCGCACGGGTTAAGTGAATGCATGCAAAGCCAATGTGTATGAAGCAGGCAAAATCTACGCACCTTATACATGTAGGACCAGCCACCACATGCACCCCAAGGCGCAATTCACCAGCAACAACGATGTGTTCGTTGTTGCTGGTGTAGTTGTAGTTGTTTCTGTTATATTACTTGTACATGGTTTAGCTAGGTATTTTACAATCAGCTGCTTGCCTGATGTCAACTTACCTTAGTCGCCTTTTTAGACACCTAGGTAAGAACTAAGGGTGGTCTATTCTACTCAGCTGCATACTATACGGTGGGTCAAACTTACCTTAATCGCCTTTTAAGTCACATCGGCAAGAAATGGGGGTGGTCTATTTGACTGGGCTGCAAACCACATGGCAGTTCGACCGACCTTAGTTGCCCTTTACGACACATCGATAGAAAATGAGGGTGGTCTATTCTACTCAACCAGATACCACACCGCAACAGGATAAAAAGTTTACGTATTGATCAAAATATTTATGTGACAAATTTATCATTTCAGTAATTAAATATCAAATACAACATTAAAACTATAATAAACTTTACTAAGAAGGAATTTGTTAAAAAATTGCTTCATTTTCAGGTACTGGTACCTCAGCATTTGGTGCCACAAATACATCTTTTGGTGGTCTGGGCACAGGTGGGCTAAGCTTTGGAACTACCACAACTGCTTCTACAGGTAATTCTCGGGTTTGTTATGTCAATTATTGAACGTTCACTGCTCTTGGCATAATTTTTTTTCATAACACCATAATCAGTCTGTGTCAGTAAATTATTTAAAAAAGACTGGCTTAGGTCTAATTTAATTTTTATAATCATTAGCTTTTTACAATTTATTCAATTAGAAAGTGTATTATTAACCCAATCTGTTAAAAATTAATTAAAATTAAGAATATATCGCCTCAGAGGTTGCTCTTTTACCAAAATATTACTTTTATAATAAGTTACTCTTTCTCATTGCTGTCTTGTACAACTTCAGAGTGGTATAGTTAAAATTATGTATTAATTATGCATTTTATCAAAATGTAATGTAGGATGTCAGTGCTAGTTATTAAACAGTTAAACTGCTGTAAGCCTACCTACAGCTAAACTTGAGACGATGTGGACTAACAGCATAGATAAAATATAATTGAGTAAAAAAATGTATTTTTATAAAGCAATCAAATAAATAAAAATAATTTATTAACTTATGGTTATGGGTATATTTGAATGGGTCAGACTGGCCCGTTGGCGCAGTGGGTAGCGATCCTGCCTTCAGCTTCGCGGGTCGCGGGTTTGATTCCTGCTGAGGGCCAACATTTTCTATAAACAATTTGTTGGTTCTTCGAGCCTGGGCGTATATTTGTATTTAAGTATGTATTTAAATTTATATATGTAGTATATCTACCGGTTCCGGTTCCGGTTGTCAAACTGTAAACATGTAACGAAAAGTGCTCCATACAAAATAATGTAAAAATATTGGAAAAACGAGTGTTATTTCCCGAAAAGTGTTAAAAAGTGATATATTAGTGCTTAATATCTTCCTAGAACTATTTGCAAAGTTCATAATATTAGAAATACTATCAAAATTAGTGATCAAAAAAGTAATTTACGTTTACAAAGATCAGTCAAATGTCAATATAGATTATAGCGATAACGTCATAATAGCTGTCAATACTGCCAACATATTTTCTAGACAACTATAGACAACGCGTTTTGTTATTGCATCATGAATGAAATATTGACAGATCAAATGAATATCTTCTTCAATAAAATGAAAGAAGAATTGAGTAAACAAACGAAAGCAATAACTGAAGCTATCAAACAAGATCTGACGGAAAAATTTGAAGAAAAATTGCAACCGTTATTTGAGGAAAATAAAATACTCAAGAGAGAAATGGAAATCCTTAGAAATAAAGTAAAAAACTTGGAAATACACACGAAAAGAAACAACCTAATAATATATGGATTAGAAGAAAAAGAAGACAGCGCTGAAGAACTCCTGATTAATCTATTAGATAAATTGAACACTACAGATAAAAAATTACAAAAAACGAAATCCTCAATCATTACCGTATAGGTCGTAAACAAGAGGGAACAAGAATTCGACCAATCTTAATAACACTAACTAACTATCATAAGAAAATGGATTTACTAAAGAACAAAAGAAAGCTTCCATCAAATATATATATCATGGAAGACCTTCCAAAAGATATTTTAGAAAAACGTAAGGCGCTTCAAATGGAAATGCAAAACGAAAGAAAAAAAGGGAATTTTGCGTATATTAAACATGACAAAATAATTATCAGAGAGAACAAAGAAAATGATAAACGTAAAAGATCTCCTACAAAATCACCAGTGTCGATTGAACTACATACGGAAAATGAAAGTGAAACAAAAGCGCCAAATAAACTACAAAGAGCTGACGCTTTCGCTTACATGAGAGCGCGGGCATACTCAATGTCAGAGAAAAATACATATTTAAACTAGCAATTAAAGGACATCGGAAAACCAACAAAACCAAAAAAAAATAGCCAAAAAACTAAAAATTAAAAAAATATTTCCCAATTCGGCTGGTCACCGCGGGGAATTAGACCACAACCCTCCAGAGACATATAAAGGGACTCTCAGAGTAAAGCCATGTAATATATTCATCGCAACATATTAGGTCCTTACATATGAAATTGGCGTTTTGTCGTACTGGCCACTTTGATCTCAAATATTACCTTTATGGTTAGGAATTCCAAATTCAAATTCATACAGCTATTTACTCATGCATTTGTGTTTCAAACCCCCTAATTCATTTGTTTTTTCTTCTTTTGTTTTTTTCTTTGTGTCACTCTGTTTACAAAATGGAAAACATGAAATATCGCGTTATTTACGAGTATGAGTTCCACCGTGGCACCAGTGCTGCAGAAACGGCTCGAAGCATTAATGATGTGTATGGTGACGGTGTCGCAAAAGAAAACACAGTGTGTTTTTGGTTCCAACGTTTTCGTTCTGGAAATTTCGACCTGCAGAACAAGCCTCGTGGACGGCCGGAGACCAAAGTTGATAATGAAGAATTGAAGGCTATTGTGGAAACGGATCCATCGCAAACCACGTCCGAGTTAGCTGCAGGCTCCGGTGTTAGTGATAAAACTATTCTAATCCACTTGAAGCAAATCGGGAAGGTGAAAAAGCTTGAAAGGTGGGTACTTCATGAATTGAGTGAAGCAAACCGACAAACGCGCGTCGACTGCTGCGTTAAGTTACTCAACCGGCACAATAATGAAGGAATTTTAAATCGAATCATTACTTGTGATGAAAAGTGGATCCTCTACGATAATCGGAAGCGCTCATCGCAATGGCTGAACCCTGGCGAACCAGCCAAATCCTGCCCTAAGCGAAAATTGACTAAAAAAATGTTGCTTGTAAGTATTTGGTGGACTAGTGCCGGTGTCGTTCACTACAGCTTTCTTAAATCTGGCCAGACGATTACGGCAGATATCTATTGTCAGCAACTGCAAACTATGATGGAAAAGCTAGCTGCTAAACAACCGAGGCTGGTCAATCGCTCTAGGCCACTGCTGCTTCAGGACAACGCTAGACCACACACTGCACAACAGACGGCTACCAAATCAGAGGAGCTTCAATTACAATGTCTTAGACATCCACCGTACTCTCCGGACCTTGCTCCAACAGATTACCATTTTTTTCGCAATTTGGATAACTACTTGCAAGGAAAAAAATTCAACTCCGATGGGGCAGTCCAAACCGCCTTCAAAGATTTTATTGATTCCCGCCCGAATGGTTTTTTTAGTAAGGGGATCAATGAACTACCTATGAGATGGCAAAAGTGCATACATAGCAATGGTACATACTTTGATTAATTAGATATATTTCATTAAAAAAAAACGACTTTATCTTCCTCCCATAGAAAAACGCCAATTTCATATGTAAGGACCTAATATAATGTCAGAACGTTAAGAACAGAAGAATCCTTGATAGAACTTGAACATGCACTAGAGAAAATAAAGTGGGATATTTTGGGTTTAAGTGAAGTACGAAGATTGGGTGATCAGATAGAGGAACACAAAAATTTTATTTTATATTATAAAGGAGAGATACAGGGACTATATGGGGTTGGATTTATGGTCAGAAAGTATCTTAAAAGGATGATCGAAGATTTCATTGGATTATCTGACAGAGTAGCAATGTTAAACATAAAATTAGACAATTGCAAAGATAAGTGGACAATAATACAAGCTTATGCCCCTACTGAGGTTGCTTCAGAAGCTGAGAAAGACATGTTCTATCAAAGCCTAAAGGAAGCAATGGATAAGTCACACAAAAATATAATCATGATGGGAGACTTTAATAGCATTTTAGGACCTCAAACAAACACTGGGGAAAAAGTATATGGGAAATACACTACTGGATTAAAGCGGAATAATAATGCAGAAAGGTTGATAGAGTTTGCAATTGAACACCAACTATATTTTGTTAATACATTCTATAAAAAGAAATTCAACAAAAAATGGACATACATCTCACCCCTAGGAATAAAAGATGAAAGAGATTTCATAATTACAAATAAACCACAACAATTTCAAGATATAAATGTAATAAGCAACATGAACTTTAACTCAGATCATAGATTGGTTCGTGGTGAAATTTTAAGTCATCAACTAAAGAAGTCAAGAAAAAACTTTGTTAATTATGTGAATCAAGTAAAACTACCAATTCCAGAATCATTATTGAATAATTTAAATGTATCTCTGCAACATATGAAAGATATACAAGGTATTCAATTAAAATATGATTGCCTTGAAAAAGAACTACAAAGCTTGGCATTTAAATTGGCTGGTAACTCAAAAGCCAAAGATAAACTAGGTCAAGAAGCCAGAGATCTCTTAAAGCAACGTGAAATACTTATACAAAAGAAAGAACACAAATCAAAGATAAAAGAAATAAGCAAGAAAATTAACATAAGTATCAGAAAATATAAACATACAAGAAGATTAGAAAATATTAAATACTATCTAGAAAAGACGGGTGGCATAAAAAAGGTACTCAAGAAAATAATAGCTAAACCATGGATTCCGCAAATAAAGGATAAGAAGAATAATATCATGACAAAAAGGAAAAAGATAATGGATGTAGCCACAGATTTTTATCGAGAACTATATAACGATGTAGACAGGGATGAAAATGTTGAAGAACACCAACAGGAATATACTGAAAATATACCTAAATTCTTAAAGTGTGAAGTGGAAAATGCAATAAAAGTGCTTAAAAATAATAAAACCCCAGGTGAAGACAAAATTACAAATGAATTGTTGAAAGGAACACTAGAGGTGATACTGGATCCCATAACAAATTTGTACAACGATATTTTGGAAGAAGAAATAATTCCAATGCAATGGACTAAAACAACTGTTTCTCTACTGCATAAAAAAGGAGATAAGAGCCAGATTAATAACTACAGACCAATTAGCTTGGTGTCTAACTTATATAAAATATTTTCAAAAGTAGTACTGGGGCGTCTAGTAAATATATTGGATGAAAACCAACCAAGAGAACAGGCTGGGTTTCGTAAAAATTTCTCAACCACAGATCACATATTTGTGTTAAAACAAATACTGGAAAAGCATAGGGAATATGGGCTAAAGTATTACATAGCCTTTGTCGATTATAACAAGGCATTCGATTCATTAAAACATAGAGAGATATGGAAAGCTTTGAGAGCACACGGTATACCCCAAAAATATATTAACCTCATAAGAAATATATATCTAAACGCTACTGCAAAGATAAAGTTAGAAAGGACAGGAGAAGAATTTAGTGTGAAAAAAGGAGTACGTCAAGGAGATCCATTATCACCAAGGATATTTACAGCAACCTTGGAATACATGTTTAGAAAAATTAACTGGGAAAATTATGGTTTAAGTATCAATGGTACAAATTTAAATCATTTAAGGTTTGCAGATGACCTCACCCTACTTGCTGCGGATTCTCGAACAATGCAAATAATGCTGAAAGAATTAGCTGATAAAAGTTCTGTACTTGGATTAAACATGAATATCTCTAAAACAAAAATAATGACAAATGGGAAAAAAGATAAAATAGAAATTAACAATAATATAATTGAATATGTTGAGGAATATGAATATTTAGGCCAAACACTATCAAATAATGAACAAACAGAGAAAGAAATTAAAAAAGGGATAAATAAATCATGGCAAAGATATTGGTCACTTAAGTCTATAATGAAAGAAAGAGAAATAGGCTTACAAGATAAAGCAAAATTAATGAATACCTGCATCATCCCCATCTTAACTTATGGCTGTCAAACTTGGCCCATATCCAAAAACAAACTTAAGAAATTAGAGACATGTCAAAATAACATGAAGAGAAATATCCTGAAAATTAAACTAAGTGATAAAGTTAGCGTAACTAATATTAAAAAGAAAATAAACACCCCAAATGTAATAAGTGTGATAATGCAACAGAAATGGAGATGGGTTGGCCACATGATGAGAGAAACATTGTCAAAATGGAATAGAGATATAGTAGAGTGGTACCCACGGGGAATTACGAGAAAAAGGGGAAGGCCTTACCTAAGATGGGAGGATGATCTAAGAGTGATTGCAGGTCATATGTGGAAACAGAAGGCTTGTGACAGAAGAATTTGGAAGTTTCTGGAGGAGGCCTATGTCAAAGGGCAAACTGAAGCAAAATGTTAAAAAAGAAAAAATAAAAAAATATTGTAAATAAAACAAAAAACACTTCAGATAATAAAGGCTAATATAAATAAATAAATATCTACCAATTGTCCGTCACCCATAACACAAGTATTAAGTTACCTACTTTGGGGTTGGAACAACTGTGTGTGTAAATGTCCCATATATGTATAATATCCCGTCATTTAGCGAACCGAGGCCACTGAAAATCAGCAATGGGTTTGCATTGCCAACCCTGTTAGTCTGAGTGGCTATCCCTTTCTTTGTCACACCGCTGCATATTTTTTATTTGCTATAGTCGTATAAGACGTTATTTTATTTTATTTTCTATTTTTTTTTTATTTATACTGTTGGTGTACTGAGGTGTGTTGAAGAATATTTATTTATTTATTTATATATTTATTTATTTTTAACCATTCTGTCATTGCTAATTTCAGGTTTGTCATTTGGTACCACAACAACAGCTAGTACAGGACTCGGTGGTCTAGGTGGTTTTGGTTTCGGTACCACATCAACCACAACTCAGTCTGGATTTGGGTTATTCGGTTCAACTAGTACTACCACAACTGGTAAGTTTATTTTAAGGTAAATAAATAAAATATGGTTATGGGTCTCTTTGAATGGGTCAGACTTGCCCGTAGGCGCAGTGGGTAGTGATCCTGCCTTCAGCTTCGCGCGTCGTGGGTTCGATTCCCGCCGAGGGCCAACATTTTCTATGAACAATTTGTTGGTTCTTCGAGCCTGGGTGTGTATTTGTATTTAAGTATGTATTTAAAATTATATATGTAGTATATCTGTGTGAATAAATGTCCCATATATTTATTATTAAACCATGTCCTTGGTCTTTTGCCGTCAAATTTTCCTGTAAACTTGAGTTGTTGTTGCCTTATTTATCCCCTCCATACTGTTTTATAAGTGAAATCTCGGATTTTCATGAGTTTAGTTATACAGAACAGTTTTATATAAAGGATGGTAGTGATGAGATGAATCCGCTAATCATTTATTTCTAGAAGAAAACTTTGGCCTAATTCAATTAGTTAGTAATGGTTTACAGACCTGGCGCGGCACGTTTTTTTAAAAAAAGGAGAAACAATACCATTGTTGTTTTGTCTCCCTCTCACCAGTACTATTTAGTTTTTGGATCAAGGTTATTTTTCGTTTCATATGTCGTAATAAGGTATGGTCGTTGATCTCTATAAATCGTGTTTATATGTATATTAAAAAACGTAAAATAATTGCTGTGGCTTTAAATACTGCGTTGAATTGACTGAGTTTTATATTCATGTAGTATGATCGATCCCACCCTGTATCAATATAAAGAAAAGAGTGACGTGGTGAAATCGGACTGCATTTTTACTAATTTTATTAACATTACCTCATCTTTCATTAGCTGTCATAGCTCAGCGGAGAGTCCATGTGACTCGACTAGAGACGAACATAGGTTCATACCCCGCGCCGGCACCAATGAGTTTTTCTATCAAAACTTATGTATCTAATGGATAATTGCAATTTGTCACATACTCTTCGGTGAAGGAAAACGTCGTGAGGAATCCTGTATATCTTCAGAGAGTTCTAGGAATATGTGTAACCCACCAATCTGCATTGGAGCAGCGTGGTAGGTTTCACTCCAACCGTTCTCCAAAAATACGGATAGAAGAGGCCTATGCCCAGCAGTGAAATAGTAACAGGCCGTTACTTTACCTCATTTTTCATCACCCTGGGTTGCACCCATTGAGATAAATAGGATAAATAGGATATTATAGAATCATACCACGAGTCCTTTTTTCCAGTGCAATGCATCCTTACCGTAGTTATCCTCAGTCCCCATTCATCCCATTGACCCAAACCTTCCAAATGATACCAACTTCTAATGTAGAAGCCAACCCATGTCCCAAAGAGCGAGAAGAGAAGTATACTATAAAAAGTGCTAGAAGAGATTGCTATGTTACTATAACGCCTACACGTAAGTCTGGTTCTATTGTTGAGTTAAATACTTGCAAATAAAAATCATCTCTCGTTATCAATTAATCATACTTTGTTTTGCAATTAAAGTGTTATGTTATAACACTTGATTGCAAAACCGAAGAGCTTTAAACATGGTTTAGCTTACTTCACCCTTAAGGCAATAAAAGCACCATCTACAGAGATAAGGGACCAAAACATCAAAATGGCAATAAAAGACAAAAATATGGAGGTGGCCGAAAAACTATTGAAAATATTAAAATAATATAAAAAAAATAAAAAAAATAAAATAAAAAAAATAAATAAATAAATAAAAAAAAAAAAAAAATAAAAAAAATAAATAAAAATGATGCATTAGAGTAAGTTCGTTTTAAGTACAATAACATAAAAAAGAACACAAATGAACTAACTAAAAAAGGGCACGGACATAAAATCTGTGGTAAGTAATGTCACTATTAAAAAAAAAAAAAACATGGTTTCACCAATAAAACACTATTTTAACTATATATTTTTGTATTATCCTTAGCCTATCTAAAATAATAACTAGATTAACCTAAATTATGTGGTAGCTTAATATATAAGCTGTGATAGCCCAGCGGTGAGACCGTGCGACTCTCTAGAGGCGACATAGGTTCGAACCCCGGGCAGGCACCAATGAGTTTTTCTATTAAAAACTTATGTGTCTAATTGATAATTGGAATTTATCACACGCTTTTCGGTGAAGGAAAACATCGTGAGGAAACCTGCATATCTCTAGAGAATTCTAGGTATATGTGTAACTACTACTACCAATCCGCATTGGAGCAGCGTGGTAGGTCTTAGATCCAATCCTTCTCTCCAAAAACGGAGAGAGGAGGCCTTAGCCCAGCAGTGGGCATAGTAACAGGCTGTTACTTTAAGAAGTTAGGATAGATTTTTTTCTTGAGAATTTATTTAAAACTAGCAAAGCCCCGCGGTTTCACCCGCGTCCATACAGATCTCGTGGTAGTGGAAAGTCCATGAAGTCGGACTATAGATTTATTTTAGATTATTTTATTACAAAAATGGGTATCATTAGTATTCTTAGAATAAGAGCTAACTCACCAAGTGCAGGCTCTACTATAAGGGTCGCTACAATGAATTTGTTATGGCATTATTTTCTTTCGATTTACATTCTTAAATTCGTAATATCTTTTGATTGGGATGTCGGATTTCAATAATTTAAAAAGTATTTTACATGTATTGAAACAGTTAATGGGATAAGGATTAATACAGAGATATGAATAAAATGGTTTGATTATTTTCGGCAATTTTATCAACTTTTACAATATAAAAAAGTAGTTATATTGGCATAACTATAATAGTTAGAAAAATATGGTATTCCGGACTTTTTTGTAGATATTGATGCGTTCTATAATACTGTAGAACATTGTTTTGTTCTATCATCAATAGTTTCCGCAGCGCACGCGATGATAGATTTTTACGACCAAATTTTCACACCTTATGACAATTTTATTAGGGATCCCTATTTTTTGAAAATGTAATATAGCCTATGTTGCTCAGTGAAGAAGCAACTTTTCAATGGTGAAAGAATTTTTGAAATCATCCAGTAGTTGTTGCGTGAAGACATTACAAACATACAATATAGAAGTATAAATATAGATTAGTATAGATTATATATTCTATATTATTATTTATTGTATTAGTATAGAAGTATAGATATAGACTATGACAAATTGTAAATAAAAATAACTTATTATGTTTATTATAGATTGCGTTTTTGAAAGTCATCCCATTCCTGTTGAATTACCCCGGTGCATTAAGGAATAATTGTGCCAAATTTCATCGATATTGGTTGAGCGTATTGGTCGTTAAAACGACACAGACAGACAGACAGTTTCGCATTTATAATATTATAGTAAGGATTGTAAAAAATTCAAAAAGCAAAACTTCAGAACTTCCCTATACACAGCATTGAACGTACTATTCTTTTGTGGCAGCAAAGTAATTTGATGTCCTGGACTTCTGATTCAGGATAAGCCAACATTCAATTGCCCATGGGTAAAACATTCTTTACGCAGATCAACCCCTACTAAATTGAAAGTTTGGCCCTGGGATTTATTAATAGTTAAGGCAAAGGAAGTTCTTACCGGAAACTAAATTCTTTTAAAAGGTATAGGTATATCCGTAGTTATCATTGGTATCCTTGGAATATGAGCTAACTCACCAGTTGCTGGCCCAGTTATAATGGTCGCTACAATTAAGTTGTCTTTCAGTTCTTTTATGAGTAGTCAAATTCAAATTAAAATTTTTTTATTTGCTTAATGTGGTACAAAAAATTATGTTATATAAATATAATCTAGAACGACACTTTCTGCCTATTATAAGCATGCAAATATTAGTCTCGTCCCGTTACATATATTTGGAGGGCTTAAATTTCTCAAAAGCATGATTGTCCCGATTTTTAATAATAAATTGTGGGGTGGTCGTACTGCAGGGTTAAATAAATTAAAAAATCATGTGGGTAATGAACTGATTCGTCTACCTGTTGAGCTGTTCCTGGTGTAAAATAGGCCCTCTGACCATTTTCTACATAGACGACTAAATGCACTACAGTAGGATACCGGTCGTGGATTGGAAATTCTAATATTCTCCATACAGCTTCAGATGTACTAATATATCGGCCATTTAAGTAGTTTTCCACCTCATTGTTTGGATTTTTAACGCTGAATGTAGCTTGGTCTGATCCCTTATTCCTTCTCCTCGAGTCGTTCTCCTCAATGCTGAGGGTCGTGACCCCCACCTCGGATCACTTTGGTGCGAACTATGTTGCGCCAACGGGGTCTGTTGTTCGCAGCGTGAATAGCATCATATATGCTACTATCGAGAGTGGTGCGGATTTGATCTGACCAGCGCATTAAACTTTGCCCTCGTGGTCTCTTTCCCTGGATTTTGCCGGTGACCACAATTTTTTCAAGGTTTTCACCATTTTTTCGCGCAATATGTCCAAAATACTCAAGGACTCGTTGCAGGCAGATGGTTAAAAGCCTAGTTGAAACGTTTAGTTCCTTGAGTATCGATACATTTGTTCGCTTGGCAGTCCAGGGGATGTGCAACATTCTCCTCCAACACCACATCTCGAAGGCATCTACGCGTCTACGGTCACTTGCTCGTATCGTCCACGTTTCAACTCCGTAGAGGAATATGGAAAATACCAATGTCCGCACGAGTTTTTGTTTTGTGGCATTCCTGATATTTCTATCCTTCCATATTCCCTTCAGCTGGCTCATGGCTCGCTTGGCCATACCAATTCTTCTCCGGATTTCCGCTTCACATGAGCCGGTGTTAGAGATACTGGAGCCCAGATAAATAAAACTATCTACTTTATCAAGGTTTAATATTCCTATTATATTTTATATTTGCAAATATATTTTATAGTTTGGACCGAGTGGCAATATTTAACATTAATATGAGCTTTGAATTTTTTGCTTAACAGTGGGGAATCCATCAATCAAGGGACAATCCATCTATTATCTATGGTGACCCTACTTCGCCTAATATTCAATGCAGCGTTCCGACCTCCATTTTCTGTGTCACTGCGACGATATACTGGATAACCATCCTCTCCGGTCTGTGTATCGTTAACGAAACGTCGTGGGTATTTTTTAGTGCAGATACCAATCCTCATACACGGAGCTGTTAAGTTGTGCTCTCCGCACGGCCCATGCACCATATTTTTTGTTATGATATCGAATAATCCTGGATCAATTTGTGGGTCAGGTAGCTCAGCAACTATAATACTATCTATTTCGTCTGGCTGGATTTTTATTTCTAGCCAGAACAACAAATGACAGTGAGGTAAGCCTCGCTTTTGCCACTCTGCACTTGCCATGTGACATTTTTCGATCGAAGGACCGTTGACCTGGTAACAGTAATGCTTTAATTTCATCCCATTCTGGGTTGCAAGTAAATGTGACAAATAAGTCAGGTCCCGTAATTTCTGACGTAAGTCATTGCATCTTGTATTTTTTCATGCAAATACCGCGGAGAACCTGTAAAAGATGACGGTAATATTATATGTTGACCAATATTTGATGGGTCAACATTTGCGTCTTGGTTTAAGGCATCCCTGAGATAGATGTAATCGTCAGCCCTTATTTGTTGTTGATTTCCGGAAATATAATTTATCATTTAGAAATCGTTTTTGCCATCACGTCAAAACAATATTGGCTAAATAAGTCTCTATTATGATGTAGAGTATTAAAAGAATTTGCTCTGGCTATTGTTATAAGGCTTATAAGGCTATTGTATCTAAGTTCGTTATTCGAAATGCCTCGATGATAATTTGTTAAAAGGCTTTTTCAATTTCTGGTGGTTCTTCAATATCAGGATTCAACTTTTCCAGACGCGCAGCACATACCATTCGGTTCATCAATCCATTTTTTTTGCGAAACATTTAGGACAGTTATTATTCATTGCTCCTATTTGAATGCAGTTTTGGTGAGCATAATCAATTTGAGGGTCGTAACTAAATGCCGATCTGTCCTTGTTGATAGTGACTGTTGCCTATGTCCCTGTTCCATAAGTCGTTGTAAGCGTTCAGCGCTAGATTCCCGTGCACGCACTTGTGATATTCTAACTCTATTGTCAGCAAGACGCTGCGAGCGTTCCGCACTACACTCGCGAGCCCGTGTTTGTGACATCCAAGCTCTACTGTCAGCAAGACGAAGCGAACGTTCGGCGCTACATTCGCGAGCCCGTGTCTGTAACATCCTAGCTCTACTGTCAGCAAGACGAAGCGAACGTTCGGCGGTACATTCGCGAGCCCGTGTCCGTGAAATCCTACCTCTATTGTCAGCAAGACAAAGCGAACGTTCGGCGCTACATTCGCGAGCCCGTGTCCGTGAAAACTTAGCTCTATTGTCAGCAAGACATAGCGAACGTTCGGAGCTATACTCGCGAGCCCGCGATTGCGACGCATACTCTCTCTGACTCGCAAGGCGAGTCGAATTTCCAAAAGAAGATTCGCCAATACGACGTATTTTTGTTAATCTCGCTCGGTAACTACGTGCAGATAGTTGCGATTGTTTTTTTCGCGGCATAATTATTTCGTTAAAGTTTTATTTAGTCACGAAAAATAATAAGGAATAGTTCAGAAAAATTAGCTCTAAATAGATTGTTCGATATATACCTACTTCCTACAGAAATGTGTAAGAATGCCATGAAAATAAGTATAGTATATAAATATAAATAAAAAAATAATTATAAAGTATATATAATAATGTATAAATAGTTCTGAAAAGAACTTTTTTAACTGGAACAAAAATGCGCTTTTTGCAAAACTCATAACATTCAATTTCGATTGTGTCTACTCTGTAAGGAGCCGACTGCGCGAGTGAGCCGTGCGGCTTCCTATATCCCTATATCGATGCCACTTTCCCTTCCACCCCCGCAGCGTCACCACATGTGAAAAATTTTGCTTTATTTATTTATATTGGCATAACTATAGTAGTTATACATATGGTATCGCGGAATTTTTTGTGGATATTGATACGTTCTATAATACTGTAGAACATTTCTTTGATCTATCATCAATAGTTTCCGCAGCGTACGCGATGAATTTTTAAGACTTAATTTTTCACACCTTATTACAATTTTGTTAGGGATCCCTATTTGTTTTGAAAATCCAATATAGCCTTTGTTGCTCAGTGAAAAAGCAGCTTTCGAATGGTGAAAGAATTTTTGAAATCGGTTTAGTAGTTTTGCGTGAAATATACACACATACACGCAAACATACAAACCTTTCCTCTTCATAATATTAGTATAGATAATAAAATATAACAATGGCCACCCAATTAACGTGCAAGTTAGTGTCTACAACTTCGGTTTGTTATACGTGTTTGGAGGAAAAATCAATGTTGGGGGTTGAACTATTTGTATATAACACTGCTTGTTTGGGCATATCGATTTTATTGTGGAGCCTATTCTGCTGCTGATGCTTCGGTTACGGGTCAAAATGATCGTAGAGATTGTCGTAGTGCTTGTATGGTGTGCTGTTGGTGGCGGTGTTTTGTGGTACGTGTGGTGACTGGTCCTGCGTGTATAAGGTCTATCTATCTATCATAACTTCAGTGTCAACTGTTTCAACCTAACAGTAGCCTTAAACCTGATAATATCCTTGAACGATATATTTCTTAGACCCTCGACTTCAATTTCGTCCTTATCTATTGTCTCCCAACTTACCAGCTAATACATGAGACACTCAGACATGAGGTGAAGACTAGTTTCTTCCTCTCTGCACTCTGGGCAAAATGTACCTTGTTTAATTATTGATAAGTGACTGTTCAGCATACATATATCAAACCCTTGAAATCCGTGCCTATTAAACGTAAATAAACACTTTTTTCTATTTTTTTCTGAGAGAATAAACGAACAAAAGATTTTATCATTATCTATGATTACACTAAACAGATTAAAGTATTTGCCACAGTAAAATATACCCTAATACTTTAGTAATAAAGTAAAATGGAAATCCGGATCTCAGTACATAAATTCATGTCCAACCATATAGTACCCGGCATTAATAAAAAAAATTGTCATACATCGATTCAAGTGTAAATAATCAGGAGAACTTGTTAAGGATAAACAAGTTCTCATAAAGACATCAAAGAAGTTCTGATAAAGACCAAAAAATGAGTCCGTCGTTCATTCATTCTTTATAATTTAATAAAAATTAAAGTAAATTAACGGCCTGTTACAATCCCACTGCTGGGCAAAGACCTCCTTACTCCGTTTTTGAAGAGAAGGGTTGAAGCTAACTTCCACGATGCTCCAATGTGGATTGGTAGGTTATACATATCCCCAGAATTCTCTACAGGTTTCCTCACGACGTTTTTCTTCACCGAAAAACGATAAAGTGTGTGATAAATTGTATTTATCAACTAGATACATAAGTTTTAAAGGAAAAAGTCATCGGTGCCAGGGGTTTGAACCCATGATCGTCTCTAAAGAGTCGCACGGTCTCACCGCTGGGCTATATTTTACAGCTATATTTAATTACAAAGTTTTATAATTTTTTCAATTTCAAATTTTAAACATATAAGTAGTTATTGTGAGGTAACTATAAGAGATAGAGACATGCTATCGCGAACTTTTTTGTAGTATTTTTATAAATCTACAATTCTCTAGTACACTACTTTAGCGTATCTCTGCTGGTTTACGCAGTGCACGTGACTAAAGCTCCTATCAAGCAAGTTTTTTAACAACTGCGCGATCTTTTCAACAAAAATTACATAATACTGATATGTACTATATACCTGAAACATCCGGAAATATTGCACTATCTTTTGGTGAAAACCGTACAAAGATCAGTTCAGTAGATTTTGAGAAAATCGAGTACATACAGACTGACAGCTATTTGGGATTTTTTTAATAATAAGTATAGATTAGTTAATATTTATATTCATTTTCAGCCGCCCCCAGTCTAGGACTGGGCGGGGTTGCACAGCCCGGTACTGCTAATGCTACCTCAGCAGATGGAAAAAGTAAGTTTTATATACTATTTTCTGTGATTCTTCTTTGTTCCTCTTCTTCTTCCGCGTGGAAATCACTTTGTTTAATTGATACTTTGAACATAAAAGTAAATATTGTGTGTTAACCATAAGAGATAGAGACATGCTATCGCGGACTTTTTTGTAGCATTTTGTAGATCTATAATTCTCTAGTACATTACTTTAGTGCAGGGCTTCTTAAACTTTGTCATTCACGACCCCATTTATGATTGCGAGTTTCTTGACGACCCCATACAAATATAAAAGAAAAGTAAATTAATATGTTTTGATGATTTATTTATTAGGTAACATAACCTATGTTAGTAATTAGAAAATATATTTTCAAAATTTATTACGTTTGACTTCATTCTATGTCTTCCATTGAGGACTATCCCATTTACAAGCAAATGTGCTGAGGAGGGAGTTGGTGCTACTCACAAGTCTGTGCATCATAGAAGCAGCACGTTTGCGGATGATAGCGTAGAAATCGTCTATGCGAGCATCCGCAAACATTGCTGATGCACAACAAGATTCCATTCCAGCACCACCCTCAGCACATTGTTGTACTGCACACGCAGAGCGCTGTAAGTCCGCTGCGTAGAGTCCGTCCACAGACTGCACGTGTACAAAGTTTGACAATACGCCTTGAATAGGTTTAATTTTACTTGTGTCGTACAGCGTGGGAATCTGCGGGCCAGCATATTGTGTTCCGCGCAAACGTGCGGACGGATGAAACAACCTCCGAGACCTGGGCCCGTCGTCTCGGCGTCTCAACCTACTTTATGCGGCCGTCAGCTGTATGCGGTCCGGCCTCATGAATCACTGCGTGTATATGTGTACGTGTGTGTGTGTGCTTGTATGTACTTGGCCGATTCCCGAACCCGTTGGCTCGCCTCTGCAGTCTTCCACGGACATGTAATGTCTGTTTCTCCCGGAGTATACACTTCACCAACGCGGTTAAATAACACAAATAATACGCGGTGTGCACACAACCTTCGTAAGGTCACACGTTATTGAATCGTCCCATATCGGGGAACATTAACCCGAACGCGCACTAAAACCGCGGACGGTCGCGTCTTGTTAAAACGCTTCACTAATTGAACGCGTCACTAAATCTAAAAACCACACCCAAACGCATAATTACGCGTGTGTGTTATAAAAGGAATGCCGTATACAGGCGCGCGTGCGTCTTGTCTTTATAGTATTCGGAACATTACTAACTGGCGGACGTGACCGGCGGCGAACGAATGCCTAAAGGTCGTTGATCCGGCCGGTCGCGCGGCGTCGCGCGCCAATTTATACAAAACACTCGGACTGACAGCGCTCTACGCTCCCTTTCCACATCGTGGTCATCACCCAAATGACTTTTTTTCTAGGTGAACCCCCGAAACAGACGAAACTGCCAAACGAGATATCATCAACTGTAGAGACGTTCAAGGAGTTTGTGAAGAAGCAGAAGTCTCTCAGTTCGGATGTGATGCGTGTTAACATCAAACCGTTACACAAGGTACAATTTTTTTTTAATTTCTGCCCATAAACTATTTTTAATGTGTGTGTGTGGTATCCGGCAGAATAGAATAGACCACCCTCCTTTATTATCGAGGTGTCGTAAGAGGTGACTAAGGTATGTGCCGTGTGGTATCCGACTGTATAGAATAGACCACCCTCATTTCTTACCGAGGTGTCGTAAGAGGCGACTAAGGTATGTGCCGTGTGGTATCCGATTGTATAGAATAGACCACCCTCATTTCTTGCCGAGGTGTCGTAAGAGGCGACTAAGGTATGTGCCGTGTGGTATCTGACTGTATAGAATAGACCACCCTCATTTCTTACCGAGGTGTCGTAAGAGGCGACTAAGGTATGTGCCGTGTGGTATCCGGCTGCATAGAATAAACCACCCTGATTTATTACCGAGGTGTCGTAAGAGGCGACTAAGGTGTGTGCCGTGTGGTATCCGATTGCATAGAATAGACCACCCTCCTTTCTTACCGAGGTGTCGTAAGAGGCGACTAAGGTATGCGCCGTGTGGTATCCGGCTGCATAGAATAGACCACCCTCATTTCTTACCGAGGTGTCTTAAAAGGCGACTAAGGTAAGTTGACGTCAGGCAGGCGGTCGGTCGTAAAATACGCAGCCAAATCATGTGACAACATGTTTGTAACATGTTGTGCCTACTCCACTTAGAGTGGGATAAGGGCAGGAGAATGATGAAACAATTTTTAATTTGCTATTAGGTGAATTAACTCATTTAAATAAAAAAAAATAGCGTACTGCAGTCCTACCATGTACTCTTATCGCGACTCAATTGAAGACGTAAACGACGACCGCGAACCGCTTTCTCTTCGTACCATGAAGTGTGAATTGCATTGGGGTCGTAATATTTAAAAAGGATAACGTTATATGAACTATAGATAACTCTGTCACTTTTACTCACACGTTCTTAGGACGAATTCCGAACGCTCATTCGGCAACGACTTTAAAGTGTGCGTCTTTAAAACGTTATGGTATGAAGAAGCAAAACAATTTCGTTTACGTCTTCAATTGAGTCGCAATAAGAGTTCATGGTAAGCCTGCTGGTTCCATTTCTAGATTTTTTACAATCTGTGAAGGAGAGCCATAATTTCATGGATATGTTCTAAAATATATTTGTGGTAGGAATAATTGTTGTACGCATTTATTCAGCCTTTTTAGTAGCAAAATTATCCTTAGAACTAAGATCATCGGTAACAGCACAGGGCGCATTCAAAGTTTTAATCGTCCTTTTGTAAGAGTTCATGGTAGGTGTTCCGCGCAAACGTGCGGACGGATGAAACAACCTCCGAGACCTGGGCCCGTCGTCTCGGCGTCTCAACCTACTTTATGCGGCCGTCAGCTGTATGCGGTCCGGCCTCATGAATCACTGCGTGTATATGTGTACGTGTGTGTGTGTGCTTGTATGTACTTGGCCGATTCCCGAACCCGTTGGCTCGCCTCTGCAGTCTTCCACGGACATGTAATGTCTGTTTCTCCCGGAGTATACACTTCACTATATCGGTTAAATAACACAAATAACACCCGGTTTGCACACAACCTTCGTAAGGTCACACGTTATTGAATCGTCCCTATAGCGGGGAATAGTAACCTAACGCGCACTAAAACCTCGGACGGTCGCGTCTTCTCAAACGGTTCACTGATTGAACGCGTCACTAAATCTGAGCACAACACCCGAAAAGCAAAATTACACACGTGTGTTATAACAGAAAGCCGTATACAGGCACGCGCGGCCTGTCCTTCTAGTATTCGAAACGTCACTAACTGTTTTATTCAAAACAGTAGGCATGCTGTACTTTCTTTTACACACTCCAGGTGGGTCGCGAGGCGGAGTCAATGCTCCGGGCGGTGCTGGCTCTACGCGGCGAGTGCGCTCGGTCGCGGTCCCACTCGTACCGCCTGCGGACCGCAGCCGCAGCTGCGTTGGCCGCAGCGGAAACCGCAGCGAGGGACGCTCCAGGTATGTGAATTTTTATTCAAATCAAATCAAATCAAAATAATCTTTATTCAAATAAACCATTTCAGGCACTTTTGAATCGTCAAGCATCAATATGATAATTGAAGCTACAACTGGTTCGGAATGTTGCTCTTAAACTAACTCACTGAGAAGAACCAGCAAGAAACTCGGCGGTCAATCTTTTAAATATTTTCAATTATATATTATTAAACCGCTGTCTTGTATGAAGCTGAAAGTATTTTCAAATCCAGGCTTTCTTATCATCCAAATAATCTTCAATTTTGTAATATGCTTTACGTATAAGCATATTTTTTACACTTGATTGAAATCTTTCTGTAGACTGTTCTAGAATGGATTGAGGAATTGAACTTGTAACATAACATATAGTACCCAGCTTTAAATAATGCACATCAATGTTTATAACGAAACAGCCGGCCAGTTCGGTTTCGTAGAGCGCTGTCTCTGTCACTCAGTGTATGACGTTTCACACGGGTTCGTCAGTCTGTGCGACAGAGCTCTGCAGGCCTACCATGAACTTTGAGAAAACGATTCAATTCAAAGTCAGTACCTAAACTCAACCGCTCTCTTTTCGTACCATGAAGCGTGGATTGAATTAGGGTCGTAATGTATGAAAAGGAAAACGTTTTATGAACTCTGTCTCTTTTACTCAAATGTTTTAGGACGCATTCATCTCTTATGTAACCATAAGAGATGAATGAAACTCACAATAACTACTTTTATTGACTGGCCCGTTGGAGCAGTGGTTAGTGACCCTGCCTTCAGCTCCGCGGGTCGCGGGTTCGATTCCCGCCGAGGGCCAACATTTTCTATAAACAAATTGTTGGTTCTTCGAGCCTGGGTGTGTATTTGTATTTAAGTATGTATTTAAACTTATATATGTAGTATATCTACCAGTTGTCCGTCACCCATAACACAAGTATTAAGTTACTTACTTTGGGGACGGACGACCGTGTGTGTAAATGTCCCATATGTTTATTATTTATTATTATGTTTAAAATTTGAATTCTGGAAAAAAATTGTGACACGCTGATTTCCACGCGGGCGAAGCCGATGGCACAGCTAGTAATGTTATAAAAGCACAAGTAAAAACGCGCACTTATCCCTAAAAGGGATCTCTTCATGTCAGTCTTTGAGTGACGGAAAGAAAAGAAATTTTCCATCTTTAGGTTCAGATCCTGAAGGTCTTTCACCGCCAACATACATCAAGGACCTGATATCGGAGTTGGAACAGCAGCTGATGACATTCCGGAGGCAGATGGACGTTGCAGACAAGCAAATGCAGTCATCGCCCAAACTTCTTACAGAACAAGGTGGGTTCTCCTGCCATTATTCCACTCTGACATGTTTTTCGATTGTTCGCTTCTATTCGGCATGTTTTTCGATTTTTCGCTTCTGTTCTCTCCTATATTCTAAAATAGTATTCCTCCTATGTCCTCCTGTCGATATCCCAGCCTCTTCAAGCTTTGTTGCACACATATCCTTTATCTTTATCTGGTGGTTTAGTGTCTTTTATGTCAGCTCCGTAATAAGTTTCACAAATAAGACAAGTTCTGCAGCCTTTACAACCGCAAGGGCGAGGTTTCAATCTGTTATCTTAATATTTATCAATTACACAGAATTTTTAATTTGTAGTTTTACAAATCGCTTGTCCAAAATGGACAAAATTAATCATCAATTTAATACAAATTTTATAATTATTGTATTTTTGGTTTTAGTCTTCAGATAAATAACACCATAGACTACTAACTAAAATAAATAACACATAAACACACTTGCAATATTTTCCTCATAGACTAATAACCATAGCTACTACCATTATCCAAAGATTACTAACTAAAATACTACAACAACCAATGAATTTTCATAAGAAGAGCATAAATAATAGAAGATATACTATTTTAGGAATACATACTCTCTACACCTTTTATTGTATTAAATAGCAACCAGCTATGCACTAGATTATATTGTAATTTTTGTTTGTTAACAATTACAAATAGTAAAGTAATGGCCTGTTACTATGCTCACTGCTGGGCTAAGGCCTCCTCTCTCCGTTTCTGGAGAGAGTAAGCTACAACTGGTTCAGAATGTTGTTCTTACCGAGAAGAACCAGCAAGAAACTTGCCGGTCAATCCTTAAAACATTTTAAATTTACATTATTTAACCGCAGACTCGTTTGAAGCTGAAATGATTTTCAAATCCAAGCATTTGTATCATTCAAATAATCCTCAATCGTGTAATATACTTTTCGTATAAGCATATTTCTTTCACTTACACATTTATTTATTTATTTATTTATTTAGGGACTCCAACAGAGGTACACAAAATAAAGTTACAATATTATTTGACACATGAGCAAAGTGTACCACCAATTATAGGAGAACACAACATGCTCCATATACAGTGTTACAAATAAAAAGGATAATCAAAATACATACAAATTTAAACTTCAAAGTCTAGGAAAAGGTAAATGAAAAATACAAAACTCAAACTAAAACTAAGATAAAATATTAAATGACACGGAGGATAGTAAAAATAACAAGAATATTAAAAATATTAAAATAATTAAAAATGTAAGAAAAATATAAATTTAAATTTAAATTTAAAAAAAAAATTGGTTCACTATTAAGTAATATACTCCTTACTGGAGTAGTAAGTCCTGCATTTATTTTTAAAAATGGTCAGCGCATCAAAACTTATGTAAATAAGTCTAATATGAATTGCGGAATTTTAAAGAAAAACGAGTAGAGTAGAGAAAGAGAAGAGAGAGTTAAGTAGAGTAAAGTAGAGAATGAGAGTAACATCTACCTTCGACAATTTCACTCACACATGTAAATAAATCTAATATGAATTGCGGAATTTTAAAGAAAAACGAGTAGAGTAAAGAAAGAGTGTAGAGAGAGTTGAGTAGAGTAAAGTAGAGAACGAGAGTAATATCGGGAATGTTTCCAGAACTTACACTGGGTATCCGTCGGATGCACGAGTCGCTAGTGGCGCTGGCGTCCAGACTGCAAGCAGTCCATACTCAAGTGGAGGCGCAGAAGGAGCAGTATTTGAATTTACGGAAATACATACTGAAGGATCCGAGCAATGTTTTTGACACTCCATCAAGTAAGTGGTCTTTTTTTACACACTTTGTTTAAACGAATGGTTTATTTTTATGTAGTGTTGCTAATCGACGACAGATGTCGCTAGTGGTACATTGTAACGGGCTATTGAGTGTCGATTGTGATTACATATAGTCAAACGTTTTTGCCACTAGCGCCAAGTAACCTCGAGTAACCTCGAGTAACCTCGAGTAACCTCGAGTAACCTCGAGTAACCTCGAGTAACCTTGAGTAACCTTGAGTATTCATACCTTTTATATAGTGTGTAAATAAAGTGATTAGTACAGGGCAGTGTTTCAATCAGAGGACCTAGGTTTGTGGGAGAGTTTTTTCCACTTTTTATGTCTGTATTTGCGATCATTTGAAGATCTTCTTCTTGAACCTTCTTCTTATTCTACCGCTATACAATTGATGTGCCAAAAATGCGTATAAAGCGCTTCAGATCATCCTTTCTGAGGCGTACAGCCAAAGTATGGAATTCCCTTCCTGTATCTATCTTCCCGGATTCGATTTGCGTAGTTTCAAAAGGCGATTGAATAGGCACCAACTTGGCAAGGGCAGTTTATCAAATTCAAATTCAAAATATTCTTTATTCAAGTAAACTTGTAAACAAGTGCTTTTGAATCGTCAACATCTACTGCTGGTTCGGAAAGCTGTTCCTACCGAGAAGAACCAGCAAGAAACTCGGCGGTTGCTCTTTTCAAACAATAATTCTTATCACTAGTTACATATAGTTATAAATGTCTTGTACATGGTTAAAGAGAAGCTATATCCACGCATTCTTATCGTCTAGGTTATCTTCAATAGTATAATAGGCTTTCTGAATTAGCCTTTTTTTAATAGTATTTTTAAACTGCTGTAAAGGTAAAGTTAATGTAGATTGTGGAATTTTATTATAGAATCTTATACCCAAACCCACAAACGAATTACGAACTTTTGCAAGGCGCAAAGCAGGAACCGCAAGCTTATGCCGGTTCCTACTTTGTCTATTATATACGTCGCCAATCCTTTTATAATTATGTATATTCATATGTACAAAAATTAAATTACTAAAAATATACTGTGAAAAATATACATCTTTCGCTTACCATCAGGCGAGATAGCAACCAGGCTCAGGCTTCAGGGCGATTAGCACATAAAAAAAAAAACTTTTGACGTCCACTGCTGGACAATGGTCTCTTCACGGGACCTCCAGCGGCTCCCCGCGGTCCCCGGTCGTGGACTTACGACCTCAAAAATATCACGTAATAATTGGTGGACTCGTAGTTCGCAAATGCTGGATTCTCTCAGAGGGGGGGGGGGGGGTGTCGCCGTTCCAAGACCTTAAGACCCCAAAGCCCATCGTCAACGTCCCATTTGCACAAATCAAAATATTCTTTATTCAAGTAAACTCTTTCGAGCACTTTTGAATTTTCAAGGATCAATATGATTAATGAATCTACAATTGGTTCGTAATGTTGCTCATACTGCGAAGATGGTCCTCAGGTCATATTTGACTGGCCCCTTGGCGCTGTGGGTAGTGACCCTGCCTTTAGTTCTGCGGGTCGCGGGTTCGATTCCCGCGGAGGGCCAACATTTTCTATAAACAAATTGTTGGTTCTTCTAGCCTGGGTGTGTATTTGTATTTAAGTATGTATTTAAACTTATATATGTATATATTTACCAGTTACCGTCACCCATAACACAAGTATTAAGTTACTTACTTTGGGGACGGACGACCGTGTGTAAATGTCACATATATTTATTTATTTATATAAAACACTTTCTAGACAATTATATTTTCGGTTTGTCTCGTTCGTCGACGGAAGCCGCTGTTATAAGCAAGTTATGGTGTATTAAATCTACTTTGACGTAAGATTTCGAAAAGCGTCTAAAGAGATGAACTAGGGAAATTCGAGGTTTCTATGGAAGTCAAATAAAATAATGGGGCATTTGCTGACTGGCCCGTGGGCGCAGTGGGTAGTGTCCCTGCCTTCAGCTCCGCGGGTCGCGGGTTCGATTCCCGCCGAGGACCTACATTTTCTATAGACAATTTGTTGGTTCTTCGAGCCTGGGTGTGTATTTGTATTTTAGTATGTATTTTAAATTATATATGTAGTATATCTACCAGTTGTCCGTCACCCATATTTGGGGACGGACGACCGTGTGTGTAAGTGTACCATATATTTATTTATTTATCAAGAAATTGTATTTAGATAATATTTTCCCTCGACGGTAATCAAATACGAGACCCCTGAAACTGAAGACAGGGTCACTGCCATCTGACCCAATAGGTCAGTTACAGTTTAAGATCCAGAAAACCACACAGTTGGATGTAGTTATAGTACCCGGCAATAAATAATGCCCATCGAGGCTTAGAGGGAGAAATCGGCTAGATTCTGCTTCATAGAGCATTGTCTCTCTACACAGCGCTCTACGAACGGGACTGGCCGGCTGTTTCGTTCTAAACATCGATGTGCATTATTTAATGCCGGGTATCATACAAAAATTTTGTATACCATCTCAAAATCAAAATCAAAATCAAAAAACCTTTTATTTACAACTGTCACACTTACCCTACAAACATTACAGTTATGTAGACAATTTAAATTTAAATTATACCTATGCAGAGAAATGTGACGTTGCAAAAAGGAACACCATTCAGTTTACGTTGAGGTAGCCCCCAACACTGGTTTTCAGTGGCAACCATACCCTAACTAATCTAATTCACCACCAACGTCAGCAACAGCTTCGTGAACAACGAAATGTTTAACTTTCTGTTGTATGTTTAACCATCTTTAACTCGGGCCAGTAAATGGGTCAATGACAGTGACCAAATTAGTAACAGTTTCTTACCCGATTGAAGTAACACTGGTTTCCTTTCAGCGAGCTCAAGTCTTGATCAAATCCTTCGGGACGCTGAGGGCACAAGGAAGAACACGAAAGTTGGTCATCTCTCAGATATAGGTCTTGGGAGTGCAGTACTCTCGGATCCTAAAGCCGCTTTGGGTATGTGCTTAAATTTACTGATTATCTATACTTATATGGGATGGAAATAATAATATATGGGACATTTACACACACTGGTGTCCGTCCCCAAAGTAAGTAACTTAATACTTGTGTTCTGGGTGACAGACAACTGGTAGATATACTACATATAAACAATGAAAATGATTCCAAACATCTTTTGCACAACTATAATCAACATCAGAAATATTTGAATCAGACAGTGAACTGTAAAATTGAGATTTAGATGGGAGTGATGATGATTCTAAACATTCATAAGAAGTTATATATTCATATGGATAAATACCTTTTTTTCTTAAACGACTAAAGTCCTCATTACTAGGAAAGTTTCTCCTTAATGATATAAATTGATCAGCATTAAGATTTTTGCTAATTTATCAAGACTACATGCTAAAAATTTAAATGAATCTATGAATCTCAAGCTTATTTGTTGGTTATTAACATTTAATTTTTTTGAAAAAGAAATGTATCTTTCTTTATTTTGAGGCAATAATTCTATTATAAGTTTAAATACACACTTAAATACACACCCAGGTTCGAAGAACCAACAATTTGGTTTTAGAAAATGTTGGCCCTCGGCGGGAATCGAACCCGCGACCCGCGGAGCTGAAGGCAGGGTCACTACCCACAGCGCCAACGGGCCAGTCTCAATGGCTCGTTGAATCGTTTATTACTCGTTTACAATATAATTGTTTACCGCGCACACCTAATTCAATTCAATTCTTGGATTTATGGCTTTTAGGAGTGTCACCCGACACTAATTACTTCGCCAATGTCACGTGGAATGGAAGAATCGCGGTTATAAGAGTTGGTCGGTTCAAAATTGATTATTATTGAATAGCCAGAATTTCTTGTTATGCCTTCACCTAAAACAATACAGACAACTCAACATGTGCCCAAAACCATAACCATATATATTATAATTCTAAGTATTAGTATACTACAGAAATTAATCAATATCTACAACTTTATTTTATTAGTTTTTATATACTTACACAAATATTTACAATCAGGACTAAACACAAGGGTTAACAAAAACTCAACACTAAAGGGGCGAGGGATTTTCTATGGGATGACATCAAAGGGGGAGTGTAGGATTTTGGGGCAGGAAAATAAAACATGAGAAACAGTTCCTTCATCCAAGCCACACTCACAAATTGAGTGATCCCTGATCCTAAGTTTAGCCATATGATGGGGGGAACAATTATGACCAAGACGTAACCGTGAGATTGTGGATGCAACCCACCTATTTGCATATCTCTGAAAGAAAAACTAGGGACGTCTTGGTATGTCCATTTAGATTGATGCATAATATTTGCCTTTAATCAATTTTGAAGAGTTCCAATATGTATTCCATGAATTTGATAAATGGGTTCTGGCAAGAGCTGTAATGTCCTGTGCTGAATTTTTTAAGTATTCTAATGAACCTGTACTAGTAGCTGCTTTGGCAATTGAATCCGCGGTTTCTATAATAAAA
Organism: Morpho deidamia; assembly: GCA_947086505.1. Lineage (NCBI taxonomy): Eukaryota > Metazoa > Arthropoda > Insecta > Lepidoptera > Nymphalidae > Morpho > Morpho deidamia. Next base: position 11,795,574 of record CAMTZC010000009.1, read on the forward strand.
TCTATAATAAAATAATCTATAATAAAATTCCTCAATCCATTCTAGACCAGTCTACAGAAAGATTCCAATCAAGTGTAAAAAATATGCTTATACGTAAAGCATATTACAAAATTGAAGAATATTTGGTTGATAAGAAAGCCTGGATTTGAAAATCCTTTCAGCTTCATACAAGACAGCGGTTTAATAATGTATAATTGAAAATATTTAAAAGATTGACCGCCGAGTTTCTTGCTGGTTCTTCTCGGTAAGAGCAACATTCCGAACCAGTTGTAGCTTCATTAAACATATTGATGCTTGACGATTCAAAAGTGCCTCAAATAGTTTATTTGAATAAAGATTATTTTGATTTGATTTGATTTGATTTGTTTCATTGCCAGGAATGCCAGAGTGGCCTGGAATCCATACCAGAATAACTGTGATCCCCTTTTGATGACAGGAGAACAATGCCTCCCTTATTTTCAAAATAATAGGATGTCTTGTTTTACTCCTGAAAGGATTTTCCTTATTGGCAAATAAGCAACTAAGGGAGTCAGTAAAAATAACAGTTTGTTTTAGGTTATGGGCATCAGTATACAGGATTGCTTCCAACAAAGCAATGGCCTCTCCTGTAAAAACCGATGTTTGTGGAGGACATTTAAACTGTAATGATATTTTGTATTTAGATATCCAACAGGCTGCTCCAACAAAGCTTTCCGTGGATAACTTTGATGCATCAGTGTAGAATTGAAGAAAATTTGTCCAATTTTGATAAATACAACTATTGAATTTTAAAGATGTGTCAGGAGCTCCTTTAATCAAACCAATGTCTGTGAGAACAGATGGGTTAAATACAAGAGCTTTAGAAGGAATAGTATACAGAGGATTAATTTGAAAGACAGATAAAGGATAGGGAAGGTTTGTAAATTTTTGGAAACTATCTAGCAAATAGGATGAGGGATTACGAGGACGAACAACTTGGGCCAACTAGACCAAACGGGGCAAAAGGGGATGGGACGACAGCTGTAGCATTTTGCCGACAAAACTATCGGATAGGTATTGACGGCGAATGTGTAATGGTGGATCAACACATTCTACTTGAAGTGCATTTGTAGGAGATGATTTCATAGCCACCAGAATGATTCTGAGACTTTTATGCTGTATTTTATTAAGTATCTCAGAGGCAGCTTTATTCATAGGGTCCAGAACAAATGTAGCGTAATCCATGTAACTACGAACTAAAGCATTATAAAGTAGTTTTAGTGAATAAGGATGTGCACCCCACCAAACTCCAGAAACAGCACGTATTGCGTTGATACCCTTTTCACATTTTTTAATTAAATGCTCAATATGAGCACATCCATTCAGCCGGTTATCGAGAACCACACCGAGGAACTTAACCTTATTCACAAAATTAATATGCCTACCCTCATACAGGAGATTAACGGAAGGAGGGATTCTTTTTCTAGTAAAGATTACTGCTTGGCATTTATCTACAGCTAAAGATAAACCATGATTAGAAAGCCATTGGCCTAAGTAATAAAGAGCAGAATTCAGACGAAATGATGATTCCTCTACTGAACTTGAGCTGTTATATATGACAATATCGTCAGCATACTGTAAGATGTTGCAAAAGTTATTTACAGACAATTCGATATCATGAGTGTATATGCTGTAAAGCAAGGGACTAAGGATGGAGCCTTGGGGAAGACCCTTCCAGACAGTTCTGGGGGAAATATGAAGAGACTGGTGTTTAACCAGTACTGTTCTGCAAGATAACAGATTGCATATGAAATGTACTATCCTCCGTGGTAAACTCAGCTGATGCATTTTATGCCTGAGCAACGGAAGAAGAACATTGTCATATGCAGAAGCAATATCAAGGAAAACACCCATGAGGTACTCCCCCTTACCAAAGGCTATTCGAATGTCCGTAGTGAGTATGCTGAGGCTATCTGAAGTACTCAAGCCTTTTCGAAATCTGAATTGGGAAGGAGCCAAAATCCCCCTACTCTCTAGTACCCATTCCAGGCGATTTTTTATCAAGATTTCATTAACCTTTGCTAACGTAGACGACAATGCTATAGGTCTATATGAATTTGGGTTTGAAGGATTTTTACCTGGTTTAATAATCGGAATAACGATTTGAGATCTCCAAGAATCTGGAATGAAACTAGTTTCCAAAAATTTATTAAATAAGCTAAGTAGGGAAAGTTTTGCTTTATTGTTTAAATTAAAAAGGAAAGAATAAGGCACTCCATCTTCCCCTGGACTTGAATCTTTTAAACCATTGAGAGCAGTTTCAAGCTCTGCAAAAGAAAAAGGGGCATCCATATCATCTACCATGGTTATTGTTGTAAAGCAAGGGAAAGAGTCAACATAAGGGACAGTTGGGGGGGCAATCTTGTCAGCAAAATCCTCAAGCCAATCGGATGGGTTATTAGAAATAGGATCAACATATTCAAGAGAACGACGGAAACTTTTGATTTTTCTCCAGACAGATGAAGAATCTGGGACTTAGGGACTCACAAAAATTAGTCCAACACACTTTTTTCTTTTTATTGACACACCTTTTTATTTTGGCATTAATCCGTTGGTAATTCATATAATTTTCAAAAGACATACATGCTGAATATAATCTTTCTGCTAACTCTCTTTGCTTAAATAACTCATTGCATTCCTCATCCCACCAGGGAGAGGGAGGCAAGGAGGGATTTCGTTTGACGCACCTAGAGGGGATATGGGAATCGGCCGAAAGTAAAAGAGAGGTAATGAATTGCTGGTAGTATAACAAAACATCCAAATCATCACTTCCAAAATCCGGGATGGCATCAATCATATCATCAACAGTTTGTGCATATCCTGACCAATTTGCTTTATTTAATTTGTATTTCAATAAAGGGCAGTGATTTAATTCTGGAATGGCTCTATTATTAAATGACAGGATAATGGGAAAGTGGTCACTGCCATGAGTACTTGAAAGGACTTTCCATAATGATTGGGAAGCAAGTGAGGGAGAAGATAGAGAAAGGTCAACTGCAGACTTAGGATTCTGAGATGGATGAACTCTACGGGTTGGAGAGCCATCATTAAGGATGCATAGGTTAAGATCCTCAAAAACGTCAATCAATAAAGATGCAAATGCATCACAAAAATAACACCCCCACAAAGTGTGATGGGCGTTAAAATCACCCATTATTATTGTAGGGCTGGGAAGAGAAGATACAATAGAGTTTAATTCTGGAATAAGAGACAAGGAAGGATGAGGAACATACAAAGAAAGAAAAGAGATGTTAAAAGCTCTCACAGCAACAGCGTTAAACTGCTGGCTATGAGGAGGGAGCGAGATAGAGGAAAATGGAATAGAGTGCCGAATAAAAATAGTACTTCCTGCATAACGATCATTTCCATCATCCCGCAAACAGGAGAAACCTGGGATCCGAAATCGGGAACCAGGCTTAAGCCATGTTTCCGAGATGCCCAAAATAACTGGTTTATGCGTATTGATAAGAGAAATAAGATTTTGTTTTTTACTAAGAAGACTTTGGCAGTTCCATTGAAGAAGAACCATTTGGTCCATTATGTAGAATTTGGAAAAGTTGGTGTAAATTGTGGGCAACGTTGGGCGGTAAGGGAATGTCACTACATGGTAGGATAATATTTAAAAGGAATTCGGAAAGGGAATCCAATAGCTTATTCTGTTGTGGGGAGGAATCATTCTGTTCAGGTTTGAAAGCACTGCCATTGGGTAGAGAAGAGGAGGGAGTGGAAATAATAGTTCGATGTGTTTCAGTGTCATACCCCTTTGCAACTGGTACTCGGGGACGGGGGTTACGGTAAACAGTTTTAGTATAGGATTTAGTAGGAGAAGTTATTTGAGGTATTGAGTTACTGTAAGTAGGGGTAGAAAACATCTCTCTTCCAATCTCTGCATAGGATCTGCGGACAGGAGGGAATCGAGATGCTGCTTCTATATATGGTAAATTTTCTTGAGAAATTACAAGTTTTATTGACTGCTGTCGCGAAAACTCTGGGCAACTCTTTTCTGAAGCATAATGTGAGCCAGAGCAATGCAGGCAAGTAGATTTATCGTTGCTGACCTCACATGAGTCTCCGGTATGTGACTGACTACATTTAAAACACCTAGGCTTGGATCTACACTGGGTTTTGATATGGCCAAACCTACAGCAGCTCAAGCACTGAATAGTAGGAAAATGATATGTTACCACAGGTAGGGATGTATGGAAGGAATATACCTTAGAGGGAAGCATCTGACCTCTAAAGGTTAAAACTACTGATTGAATCGGTACCCAAGCGACTGAATCATCTTTATAGGTTTTCCGATTAAGTCGCCTGGCCTTTAAGACCTGACCACATCCAGCAGGGAGGTCTAATGATTCCACTAACTCTTCCATAGACCAATCTACAGGTACACCTTTAATTAAGCCCATCCGAGTTATGTTATAAGTAGGTATAACTGCTTTATATTTAGCCAGTGATAAAACCTGAGTATTTAAAAAATTATTGGCATCATATACAGTTGTGAATTCTACACTGATTTTATTACGTCCTAAATTTTTAATACCGTCATTAACAATATTGTTTGTTTTATTTTTATGAAGAAATTGTCCGAATGTTATAGCGCGGATGGTCGTACCCGCAGAAGGGACCGTTGTCATCATCGGTGTATGCTTTAGGACCTTCAGCAAAAGAAGGATGAACGTAAATATTTTGGACGGAAGGAGAGGCCTGAACCGGAATAATTATTGTCTTTTTAGCAGTAGGATCGGTAATGGCGTCTTCAACATGTCGTTTACGTGTAGAACCACCGGGATCGGGTGGTTTATCGATCTCCATTATGAGAACGATAATAAAAACACAAAATACACTTACCACCACCAATTAATCAGTAAATTAAAATACACTGACACTGACTATTTCGTTTGAAAGAATAAACTAAAATCAGAAAATGTCCGTGACACGCGTGTCAACCATAGCCAACATGAGCGAAAGCGCGCACACCTTACACCCTCAGCCATTACAATTCCCGATCTGTCAAACCCCTTCCCCCGTACCTCTCCCCTCGCATGCCCTTACATCTTCATTAAAAAAAAATATTACTGACTTATATTATTACATTAGCACACCTTAATTTAGTGTTAAGTCCGCCTTTTGTTCTTTTATTTTAATTGTGCAATAAAGAATAAAAAAAATAAAAAATAAAAATAAGTTATACATATATACATGTAATGTTCGTTTTATAAGTTCTCCCGTAACTACTGAGACCATATTCTACAACAGAGTCTTCCAGTGCCAGATACAACAATCTTAAGGTCTTATATGACAGTTTGTGCTTCAATATACTTAGCTTACCAAGAATTGATCTAATTTTATTACATACATAGTTTATATGTGGTTTCCAATTAAATCGATGATCGATTATTAACCCTAAGTACGCACATTCGTGCACCATTTCTATAGGTAAACATTGGCATTGACCCATATGTGCATGGAAGCATTCGTGGTCATGTGCGCGTATGATTATAGTATGATTTGTTTTATTGTGTGCTGTATGGATGTGCATCGCTTTAGTTTTTGAGATGTTAATAACGAGTCCGACGTCATGCGCCCAATTACATAATAAGTCAAAATTATTTTGCATAATGCGCTCGGCTACCTGTATTTGTTTGTTAGCAACTATGAGACAGGTATCATCGGCAAATTGGTATACGGAACCTTCCTTAAATAAAGTGCACATCTCGTTTACGTATAACAAATATTCTAGGGGTCCAAGTACGGACACTTGCGCAGTTCCTTTTACAGGTGTCTGACCGCGACTGTACGCATCCGAAATTTTTACAAAATTAACCCTATTTGTGTGATAATTTTTAAACCACTTCAGTAGAGGGCCCTGTATACCGTATTTGTGAAGTATTTCATAAAGAGTTTCATATTTTATCAAATCGAATGCTTTACTGAAATCAATGAAAACAACGAAACATATTTTGTTAAAAATGAATTTATCTCACGTGAGAAGTGCTTTTCAATTATTTTATCGATACAAGATAATATAGTTATTGGTCGATAGTTATTATAGTCAGTACGACATCCCTTTTTATAAATAGGTCCTATTATCCCTTTTTTAAGTCCATTTGGGTATTCAGAGCTAGCAATACAAGTATTAATTAGGTGTGCAAAGGTGATATTTCTGTACATATATTTTTTAAATCACCTGCCCTTATATTATCATAGCCGGGACTCTTCTTATCATTTATTTCCTTTTATAATTTTGTGGTCTGTACAACGTTAGTTTTAGCTATTCTCATGGATATTTCTGATACATTTGAATATGTTAATGTGTTCAGGAATTTTTTATTACACGACACAGAAATGGATTTAACATTATTATGAAACTCATCAGAAAAATTATTTGCTAATTTCATCTTGTTTAACTTAAATGATTTTAATATTAACTCGTCTAATGATATTTTATTGTTACGGCATACTTCGTTAATAATTTCTCACAATTTCCTTGCATTTTTAAAATTCTTGCAAATTTCAGATTTTATGTAACCATTTTTAAGATAATTTATATATTTATTAGTTTTATTCCTGTAGTTATTATGCAAAATTCTTTTGTTTACATTTTCAAGGTCCCGATGCCATATTATATACAATTAATTTTTTTGTTTACACATTTTTATCATTTTATCATTAATCCCATTACATAAAGATCGCTTATTATTTTTGAATACTTTCTTATACTTACACTTATTATATATATCATTAAACTTATTCTTATAAGATCGTGTACATCATTGGGCCGTGTTAACGCAAGCGCAATGTTCCAATCAACCTGTTGTAATTCTTTGAGAACCTCTTTGTTTGTTAATAACTGTTAGAAGTTTCGATAAATGCATGACTTACATAATTTTTTCCCTTTGTATTCTATACGTGTGTAGCTAGTTATTCCGCAATTAAAGCCTAATTCCGCCATCATATTTAGATACAACTTTCGAATATTTGTTATTCCTTTTAAGTCAATGTTTATATCGCCTAACAATACGATTTCGCTATTATTTGGGAGTTTACTGAAAAGAAATTTTAATTTCTTTACAAAGCTTGCTTTGCAAGTTGCAGGTGGCCGGTACACGGCGCATATATATGATATGTTGTTGCTATCTCTTTCTATGAACCCACACAAGTTTTCAAAATGATTGGAAAAAAATGGAAATTCAGTGATTCTTTTGTTCTTATGAACATATATGATTATACCCACGCCTTTTCTATTTTTTCGAAGATTACTGTACATATACAATATATATATATATATATATATATATATATATATATATATATATATAGTCCTTTTCTGCTACTTGTTTGATCATGCGAATTTCCTAAGTACTTGTTTGATCCCCTTAAATTAACTGTTTTAATGGCTCCTGAGTTGTATTCACAATGACAAAAAGGATATATTTGGTCGGCATATCGTGTCACTGACTCATATTTTGTGATGTACTAGTAGACTCTGTATTTTTCTGTTAATATTTTTTATGTATTTTGTGGCTCCTGCTAACGGTTTTTGCTAAAGTCTTCGTTAAGCATTAGTTGATCTTAAAATCCAATACATTCTAGACACTTTTTGATCAATGTTTAATATATAGGAGTGAAATGCCTCACCTGTCAACGTCGGCCCCAGAGGTCATTGCTACTATATAATTCTGTATCAATAGGCATAAGTTGATCTAATATAAATTTTTATTTTTAACATCGTCCGGAGCATTCTGACATATATTCGAAACTACTTATTAGTAAGAAATATTTCCGGACTGCTTTTTTTTTGCATGAAATGAAACGAAATATGGTTTCAAACGGCGTTAAATTTTAAAATAATACTGTATTACATACTTAGTTATAGTTTGAAAAATGAGAGACAACAAAATTATTTTTATTAATAATACTTAATAATTCATAATAATATAGACTGTCAAAATAAGTTACAAGTCACAATCATCTTCAACATCTTCTGAGCCATTCTAAGGCCCATATGTTTAGTTACTCTACTGAGGTCGTCGAGCATTATGTTAAGGTCCTTCTAGGTTAGGTCCTTCAGAGACTCTGCCATAACGACTATATCGTCGGCAAATCTAAGGTGAGTGATATACTCGCCGCTGATGTTGATGCCATATCCGTTCCAATCCAAAGCTTAAAGACATCATCCAATGCAACGGTAAACAGTTTCGGGAAGATGACATCTCTCTGTCTCATATCTCGCCGTCTTGGATACGGATAGACATTGTGGCGTTTTCGTACAAACACTTCAGCGCTTGGTCGTACCGATAGTCGATTCGGCATCTCTGGAGCCATCTTAATACAGCCCATGTTTCTACCAAATCAAAGGCCTTCTCATAGTCCACAAACGCCAAGCAAAGTGGGTGGATATACTACTCGGTCTTCTGTATAACCTGCCACAGCGTGAATATGTGGCACTATAGTACTTTAGCCTTTTCGGAATCCGGCTTGTTCGGGAGGCTGGAAGTCGTCGCACCTACCCGCGAGACGATTCGTTTTGACTCTCGAGAACAACTTATAAACATGATTCAGCAGCAAAATGGGTCTGTAATTCTTCAATAAGACGTCAGGAGAGAACCACCACGTTCCTGTATCATGCTTTCGGCATAATACCTTCATAAATAACGGAATTAAATCGCTGCAGGACAGGTAGTTCGGTTGTCATTTCGTCATCATCTGGAGCCTTGTTGTTCTTAAGTTGTTTGAGAGTAATACTAATCTCGTAAGGCTGTCCGGGATATCTTCGGTATTGTGTCGAGTCAAATTGGTTCTTGGATTTTTTGCCAAATTGACAACAGTATGAAATGTATAACTGCCCATAGAACCTCTCAACCTCCCTTAAAATCTCAGGTCGAGACAAAATGATAGCAATGTCGGTATTTAATCACGTCAACTGCCTTTGCCTTACAGACAGATGTCTTGCGAAAACTTTTGAGCCCCTGTTACGCTCTATAGTACCTCGAATGTATTCGGTGTTGAACTGTCGCTGGTCGCACTTTTACGCCTTAGAAATCTGTCTATGGATCAAACGGTAGCTCAGCACGTCTACTGAACACTAATCTCATTTCATTCATCTCATACATGGACTTGAGAGTCTACGTCAATAATTTATTGGTTCTCTTACGGCTTTTCTTATAAAGTTTTGATTGTATGGACAGTTTCCACCAGCCTGTTATTTAAATCGTCCACAGTCATAGCGCAGTCAGTTTGGCAATCAAAATGGTTCATTAGATTGAGTTGGAACTTCATGGGGTTTTAGATATGAGCTCAAATGGGTTGGAGCGTAGACTTCACCAGTCTGGATCTTTCCAGCTGTACGCATATATTCAATGTGCCTCTAACTATACGGTGATGAAGAAGGGGAGTTTCTTTACGGTATTGATCGCAGATACATCATTAAATATATAACGCCTGGTCGACATGATGAATTCGATCTCGTTTCTCGTGGAACCATTGGAACTAATCCAAGTCCACTTTCGATGCAGCTGTTTCTTGAAAAAAGAATTCATCATGTAGAGGTCCAAAAAAACGGCCAACATATGGCCTATCTGGTTCCGTAGCCCGTATCCAAATTGCCCTACTCTCACCTCTGTGCCGCTTCACTTGCCAAGCTTTGCGTTTAATTCCGCCATCGAAGAAGAGAGCTTCTTCAATGGGGGAATTTACCCAGTGTAGAAGGTTTTTGAGGCATGCATCAAATCATAATCATGATGCATAATCATCGTCTTGATGTGCTGATGTCGGTGCGTAAACTTGTATGACATTCAGATAATACAGTTTGGTAATTCGGAGTATAAGGAACGCGACTTCAGATTATCCTATCACCACCGCAACTTGTTTACCTTTTTTTCCAGCTCAAGTATCTTTTCCATCTTCTATTCCCCCAAAATTTGTGTGTCTTACGGTGCAAGGTTTCGTGGTTGGCTGCGGATTTTTTGCCGGAAATTCATGAAACCCCCTGCTACGTCGTTATTTAATCAGCTGCCAGAGCTGAGAACTAGGGGCTGTGGTTTATATTGTGAAGGGTTTGAGAGTAATCACCACGCTCGGCATGCGGGTTGGCGATTATAGTGCTGACAATGTCGCACCGACAGTGCTGCTGTTCACTGTCGGTCTGGTATTTGGGTTAGCTGGACCGAAATGGTTAATCATATAATCGTATGGTTAATCAGTCGCCAGATCCTCGTTGGTTTATCTGAAGGGTGCACCACGAGCAGGTGACACTTACAGAGACTGAGTGGGACGAGCCTCCCTCTTACACCCTCGCCTGGAGCCCCTTAAAACTAGTAACTTAAAAATTAAAACTAGAAGTAGGCGCTACTTTGCGGAATTCCATAATACAAAAATAATAATATAAATTATTTTGGTATTATAACAAAATAATTTCTATGATTACTTTTTTTACATGTACTTATTATAAGATTTTCTTTTAGGCAGAAAGGAGAGATTTTTAGGGATATTTTTTAATATTAATTCAGCCTCTTATTCAAGGTCACTTATTCCCAAACGTTGTAATTTCAATTAGAACCATCAGATCCTTTAACTACATTTCTTTGAAATCTGCATGCTTAAGAATGTACTGCAAACTCAACCTTGAAATAGCCTTGAATGACGGGGTCAAAGTACGGAGTACGTTCGGTGACGATCTGCTCTGTGATTGGCGCGTTTGAATCGGATCAAATAACTACGGAGTGGATTTGTATAATTATTGAGTACTTACAGAGAAACAGTATTCATCATTTGTTGATCCGAAGCGGAGCCAACAAATGTGATGTAAAATTGTAATGGATCAACAAATCGGGCCTGGATCAACAAATCCGAACGGATCAACTTAAAACTGATTATACGTACCGCTTGATCAAACAACTGCTAGAAGGGATAACTATATATATATATATATATATATTGTACTAATAGTACTAATTATATATTCTAAATATGCGAAATTAATTTACTAATAAAAAATAAAATTAATGTACTTATTCCATGTGTCGAAAGTCCCTTCGCAATTATTATAATAGTTATAAATACCCATTAATAACAACAAATATTATATATGCAAGAAATCCTACATTATTTATATAAGTACTTCACTTATCAAGCACTGAAGCCCACTTTTTTATATCATTTTCAGACCTTACAATAAATACTTTTTCATTTTCCGATTTCCTTACCAGCACTTTTCCTTTCTTGCACCACACGAATTTCACGATGTTTGTATCCTTCAGCTCGGTCTTGGTTTTACATAAGAGAAAAGCAGTGGTTGGCGTCAGAGCTTCACGCAAATAAATTCTACCTTCATCTTCTAAACCTATGGTCGTATGTGTTAGAGTTGATGATTTAGCTGAATCCAACCATTGACCTCTGCGTCATCACGAAGATTTACGACTATTATGGAGTTGTCTTTTTTGTATGTTGATGTCTTGTTTTCTTTTCGGTACATTTTTATGATTTTCTTCGGATCTTGTTTTACTTTTTCACGGACGGTTTGCACTATTTTTGTTACATTTTCTTGATCTGTTTTTTGTATACCAATTATTTCAAGTGTGTTTTCCATGTTTTGCTGTTCTATTAAATTAATTTTTAAGTTTATTGATTCTAGGTTATTCTTTACGTTTATATATTTATTTTGTAAGTCCTTGTATTGATTTTCTATAGTTTTTATTTTTTCTTCATATGTATCAATCACTGTCGGGTAGTCGTCGATTTTGTCGGAGTAGTACTGTAGCGTTCTTTGTATTTCCTCCTGAATGGTGTCTCTAATTTTACGCCGAATAGTTGAGAGGACAGTAGACAAAACTTTTTGACTGGCCGGATCCATGCCTGTGTAATCTGTTGCAATTTCAGTATCTGTAGTAGAGTCATTCGGCTTCGGTAAAATTATTGATACGCGTTTCTTTTTATCGCTTAAACAACACTCTCGATATTTCCAATCATCCGCCTCGTTCTCGGCCAGCATGGCAAGTTGTTCGTTGGTTATTGATGCACGAGTCGCATGAAGCCACTTACAACACTTTCTACATTCTATACCGGGTCATTTCTTGGCCACCGACTTGCCACATCTACAACATTTAGCCATTTTAATAGTTTACGCAAACAATAAAACAATATTATGCGGCTGGCGCGCGAGCGTACGGAACTGACACAGCCACACACGGCGCGCGGGCTGAGCGAACTGACATCTTACAATTGGTCACATCATAATTACACAAAATATTCTAATTCACAATTAATAAAGAAATCATTAAAATGTCAATAACTTAATAATACAAAACAAATCAAAGAAAATAACAATACAAATCAATGTCAATAATTAATAACTAATTTATAAATAGTGGGACATCTAATAACAGCTGTTAAAAGATAGGCATCAATTTTTTGTCTATGCCTTTTATAAAGTATTCTGTTACAAAACAGAACACTTTATAAAGTATTCTCGAGTTATTAAATCTGTTATCTTTTTCTTGGCAAAATGCCCATTACTAATGTGCTCTAGTTATAATTTCCTTCACCATATAACTAGGTATAACAAGTAGATTCTCTTCTGCTTTATACGGAATCTTGAAGCCAATAGTCCATATTCGAGTTTTCTTTCATGATTTCCTTTATAGCTCGCAATCCTTCGTCACTATTCTGAGCTTCGCGAATTTGATTTCTTATATCTGTTACTATAGTACTCCCATAAGGGTTTCGACTTAGCGCATTAACATGTTGCATCTTTGAACCTGCACAGTGCTCTATTTTATCATCGAACTCCTGTAACCTGTAGTATCCATCTAACAACTCTAGTAACCAGATCTTTTTTCTTAAGGGTCGTTTCTAATGCTAAACAGTCTGTTACAATTTTAAATGGTATTCCAATGAGGTATTTTCTTAATTTCTTAATTGCTTCAACAATTGCTAATGCCTCCAACTCATAGCTAGAATACTTCTTCTCAGCATCAGTTGTTTTTCTGCTCATGTAATATTTAGGATGCAAGCTACTATCGTTGGGATCCTTCTGCAACAAGATTGCTGAATAAGCGAGTTGTGATGCATCGGTGTGCAATTCTGTTTGCAAAATGGGGTCAAAAATTCTTAATATGGTGTGTGCTGATAATTCATTCTGCAGTGTGCGGAATGCCACCTCCTCTTTATCACCGAAATAAAGTATTTATTCTTCTTGAGTAAATCTGTTAGTGGTTGTGCTTAATAAAACACAGCATGTAATGCTTTCGATCAAAGACTAACTTTTATTCCACAGATAATATATACAATTTACATTACATTTCTTATGCAGTCTGTAGGTGGCGCTAGTATGTATAATTTTAGTATTATTTTGTTACAAAACAATCAAATATAAATAACATCCTGACCTAACAAAATAATCTACACTCCAAAATTATATATAACTTATAAACAGATATACTATGAATTGCAGTATTCTTTATTTCTCAATTTCAGACATGCCAATCATATTTAAAAATTTATAATGTTTATTTGCACTTAAACTTTTAGTAAATATATCAGCTGGCATTTCTGAAGTTGATAGATATTTAATTACAACTTTATTTTGTGATATACATTCTCTTACAAAATGATGTCTCGCATCAATATGTTTAGTAGGTTTATTATTGAACAAAGGATGAGTTGCTAATTTAATGGAACCTTGGTTATCACTATATAGACATACTGGTACAGTTTCATCTAAGTTAATTAGTTCCCTTAATATATTCTTGAGATATATACCTTCTTTACAAGATTCAGACAAGGCCATGTACTCTGCTTCTGTACTGGAAAGAGCTACAGTTTTTTGTTTTTTAGCTTCATATGATATTACTTATCCTGCCATTATGAAACAGAAACCAGTATATGATCGTCTATCTAATGTACAAGATGCCCAGTCAGCATCAACAAACCCATAAAGATCACATTTAATCTTTCTATATATCAAAGCATAACTTTTTGTTTTCTTAAGATATTTCAATAAACGCTTCAAATGTTTCCAATGAGTTTCATTAAAACAATTATTATACTGACTTAAAAAACTTATACTATATGAAATATCTGGCCTGGTGAGCACAGATAAATACATCAAGCTTCCTATCAATTGTTGATATGGAAATTTTTGCACTACTTTACTTTTAACATCTTTTTGCAATTTTAAGTTGATTTCCATTGGAGTATTTGAGTATGAGCAATCACTCATGTTAAATTTCTTTAAAATATTCTCAATAAAGTGCTGTTGGTCTACAGTAATACAATCCTTATGAACATTTATACACATACCCAAACACTGCTTGATCTCACCTAAGTCTTTAATACTAAACTTAGCTACCAACACATTTATTAACTCTAAATAAGTATTCTGACAGTTATAAAAAACAAAAAAATCATCAACGAATAAAGCTACATAAATCATAATGTTATTATCATTTTTCATAAAGAGACATAGTTCATAATTTGACCTTTTAAATTCTAGTTTTAATAAACAATCTTCGACACGAGAATACCAAGCTCTTGCCGACTATTTAAGACCATAAATGGCTTTCTTTAGCTTTATAACTTTACTGTTACAATTAACAATGTTAGAATATTCTGGTATTTCCATGTAAATAGTTTCATGAAGAAAACCATTAAGAAATGCAGTAGGTACATCAAGGTGATTGATTTTAAGATTTAATTGAACACTTAAAGCTAACAATAACCTGAATGTGAAGTACCTTAAAACCGGTGAAAATGTTTTGTTAAAGTCTATGCCCTTTTCCTGGGTAAAGCCCTTGGCTACAAGCCTGGCCTTATAACGCACTTCACCTTGAGTGTTATATTTCTTTTTAAACACCCACTTATTTTTCACAATTGAACTTTCACTTGGCCTATCCACTAGTTCCCATGAGTCATTATCGTGAAACGATTTTATTTCCTGTTGCATCGCACTTTGCACTGATCTTTTTCAGATCCACTCATGGCATCACTAAGAGAAATTTGTTCATCTGACATTTCTACACACATGTTTACACTTTGGTAGAAGTTTGGTTTGCGTCTAGCACGTTTTCCTGGTAGATTTATGTCACTTCCCTTTGCGATTGTATTTTCTGCCTCTGGTGACAAAGATGATTTGTCCAAAGTATCATCATAGTCACTTCCTGAATTATTAGGAACATATGTCACATCATGCTGATCCTCTTCTTCTGAATCATTCTCGAGATCTTCCTCTGTTGACCGATCTGGTTGCCTACTTTCGTCTATCATAATAGATGTTGACAAACTGTCATCTGTTCTCTCCATAATTATGACATCTCTGGCTACAATAACATCCCGCGATTCAGGGTAATATAAGCGATATCCCTTGACACTTTCAGAGTATCTCACTAGGTACATTTTCTTCGCTTTCTTGTCCCATTTGCTTCGTTTCTCTTTTGGTATATGAACCATTGCTGGGCTGCCAAAGATCCGTATATGTTTCAACTCTGGCTTTCTACCCATCCACATTTCGAAGGGGGTTTTATAATCATCCAAGCCTGCTGCTGGTGATCGATTTTTTATGTATACTGCTGTTTTTACAGCCTCAGCCCAAAGACTTTTCTCAAGTTTGGCATCATAAAGGAGACATCGCGCCTTCTCAACTATGGATCGGTTGTATCTCTCACTAATGCCATTCTGTTCAGGCGTATAACTGTTAGTTTTTTGATGAATTATGCCACTATGCTTTAGAAAATTAGTAAATTCTGTAGAACAGAATTCTCATCCATTGTCAGATCTTAATATTTTAATTTTCTTTGACTGCTGGTTTTCTACTAGCTCTTTGTATTGTTTGAAGTATGTGAAAGTTTTACTTTTAGACTTTAAAAAATAGACAGTACACCATCGACTGAAATCATCAATAAATAGCAAGTAATATTTTGCTTTTCCGAGTGATAAATTCTCCATTGGCCCACATAAATCTGTGTGGATCAGTTCTAATGTATTTTGACTCTTGCTAGTGCTTCTAGGAAATGGTAGTCTAGTCTGCTTGCCTTCACAGCACACTATACAGCTAGTTTTACTACTTTCACTCTTATCATCAAAACTAACTCCATCTGCTGCTCCGTTCTTTAGTTTATTTAAATCACTTGTATTGATATGGCCTAGTCGCCTGTGCCAAATGTTACTTGAAGTCTTTATAGTTGCTACTAAGGGTTGTTGCATCTCTTTTACTATCAATCTGTATACTCCATTTTCTAGTATCGCCTCACCTATACAATCATTCTGTGAGTTGTAAATTAGACAACCATGCTTTGTAAACATCACTCTGTTGCCACTAGCAATTATTCGGCTCACTGACAGTAGGTTCGTTGTGAGGTTAGGTACACATAATACATCATTCACATCAATAGTAAATTCATTGTTTCCAACAAATGTCGTAATCTGCAAGTCTCCAGAGCAAGAAACGGGCACGACAGTTTGATTTGCAACAATGATCTCCTTAATTTTAGGTCGATTACTAACATTCGATAACAAGTCCACGTTCGAAACTATATGTGTGCTTGCGCCGGAATCCAAGTGCCAGTCTAATTTACTAAATTTCTTTGTAAGAAAAACTGCACTAAATGCATTTGTTTTCATTTTATTCGCAACTTGACACTGATTTTTGTAGTGTCCGATCTGCTTACATTTGTAACAGCGAATTATTTTACTTTTCGACGCCATGTTTTGCTCTCTGTCAAATGACGTTCCGTTCGTTCCATAAACTCCACTAGTTCCGGCCATATTGTTGAACTTGCGGTTTAGCAGTACTGCCAACATAACGTCTATGAAATTTTTTAGCGGTAAATGCACCTTCCGACTTAACCTCAAATTCTGCACTCATATCTAATAATTTGGTTTTTATAGCATCTGCACTGATGTTTATGCCCGAATGCTCAATGGCCATAATCATGAGGCTAAATTTATCTGGTAGTCCGGCCAACATGAGCGATCCAATCCATTGGTCATTTATTTCGAAGCCGGTACCATTTAGTTTTTGTGCGGTTTCGATGATCTGGCTGACGTAGCTAGTCATTGACTCACAGTTTTCTAGGCGTATGCTAATAAGATTTCTTAACAAGCTTATTTTTCGAGAATATCCAGAATCGTCGAACATATTCTTTAAAATCTTCCATAACCTGTATGTTGAGGTCGCTTGTTTGATATGCACATAGAGAGAAGCGTCAATCGTCAATATAAGTTTCGCTTTCGCCTTTAAATCGTCTGCTATCTGAGCCTGCGTAGCTGTAGACGGCAACGGTAGCTTGATGCTGTCCGCCATTCCTTCCAACACGAGAACATTTTCCGCCGCGTAACACCAGTCGTCATAATTTTCTCTCCCTTTTAGTTTGGGAACATTAACCAAATAATTTGTAGACATATTTTTAATCGAACTCACTGTGTACTTAATTATTTCTCGCAAATACTGGGCCCATAACCTAATAAAACACTGCTGTGTTTTATTTGGTTATGGGCCCAGTATGTAATGCTTTCGATCAAAGACTAACTTTTATTCCACAAAAAATATATACAATTTACATTACATTTCTTATGCAGTCTGTAGGTGGCGCTAGTATGTATAATATTAGTATTATTTTGTTACAAAACAATCAAATATAAATAACAGTGCTATCATTGAAAAATTCTCTATAAATTTTCTAAAATAGGAACCCAATCCAAGGAAACTTTAATTCCTTCTGGGAACGTGGTAGGGAAATTTCAAAACAGCATCAGTTTTATCAGGTGACGGTTAACCGTGTAACCAATAGCTCACTCTTTTTTCAGTTGATTCTCAAACCATACTCAGCCACTGTCTTCAAAACTTTTCTTAGTTTCTCAACACCTTGTTTGTATAATTTATAAAATTAGGCGTTACTTTGCGGAGATCCATAATACAAAAATAATAATAAAATTATATTCCTATAATCCGGCGATACAGTAAATAGAAAATATATATAGAGCTAAATTGTATATTGGACTTACCATTTTTTACATACCCGTTACATGCAGGATTCGTAAAAACACATGCACAAACCTCCACCACTGCCACCACAATACACAAGCACTATACACGTTCACTATCAGAAACTCAACAATCGTTTCGCCCCGCAACCGAAGCATCATCAGGAGATAGACTCCACGACAAAATCGCAAAGCGAAGCATTATCCAGACAAGCATTGTTATATAGCACTTGGTTCATCCCCACCCTTTATTTTACCTCTGAACACGTGCAACAAGCTTGAACTAGAAACATTTATTTATTCATGTTTGTAGCTACTAGCAGGAATTATGATGTCATCAATAAATAATAAGAATATCTCCTTTGGCTATGAGGTCTCTGAAAATGATATTAACAAAGAAAATAAAATAGTTAGGACAAATTGATAATCCAAAAGGAGCTCTCAGAAACCCATATTGTCCAGTTGGGTAGTAATGCACAGCTAATGCAGCGTATTTACTGCAGTTAGCCTTAATTTTTAAATGGAAGAACGCATCTTTTAAATGCAATTTACTGAAAATCTTAGCATCCAGCAGCCCATCCAGATGATCATCGATGACTGGCAATGGGAACTCGTCCTTTACCATTTCTGCATTTATTTGCCTATAATCCACACACACTCGGAAAGAATCGTCTTTTTTCTTGACCAGGACTAGAGGACTTGAATACTCTTAAAAGCATGGTTTAATAATCCCTCGTTGTAACCACTCACCAATTTGTCTATCACCTTCATACTGCTCAGTAATTGCTAATCTTCTTGGTCTCTGAGTAGAGTATCATCTTTAAAGACAATGCTCATCTCAATGGGAGCTTTCAATATTTGCTTGGGACTGTAACTACCGCAACCAGTTCTTGAACCTCTTTTTGCAGTACCTGCTCAGGCACATATGGTAACAGGACATCTGATGAATCTGTAACCAAACAATTCAAAAGGTTGTGTTCGACATGGGGTATTACACTAACTAAACCTTTATCAAATACCAAAGTTGTCTCCTGTATAAAAGGTTGACCTAAAATAATTTTATAAGGCATTAGATCTTTTACCATTTTTTTCTTCTACCATCTTTCGTCGCTACCAGACTCAATTAACGTTTGCACTTTTAAATCACCGATGTCTAAAGTCTTTAATGATTTAGTTTTAAATGAACGTTGCTTGCTTACATTTACACTCAATGACAGTTTGCTCCGAGATTGACAGATATCAATCTCGTTCATCCATAAATTGCGTTTGACGTTGGAATTGCGATGTTTCCGCGGTTTCCGCTGCTGACGTCACGCACATCGAGCGCTTGTCAGCTCGGCGTACGATTGCCGCCATTGCCGTCGTCATGTTTGCGATGCTCTGTCTGGCTGTCTCATTCACACTTACACCATCTTGAATTTATGCACTTCGTAGCAATATGTCCGTAATTATAACATTTATAGCACTTAACGCCTTCTAGACATTTATTCCCGATATGTCCATGATCACCATACTTAAAGCAGCGTCGCTCGACATTAAATTTTCTGAACATTCCTCTTTCGTAGAACTTTTCTGCTATATATTTTATGAATATGCTTTCATAAATAACAAAATTTTCTATCAATACTTGATACTTGATTCTTCTTCAATACTTGATTCGACGTGATGCCGTATAACATGGCTTTGCTCCAAGCGTGATCTTCTATGCTATTTATCAATAATGTACTGGATAGCAACATAATCAGGGAATTTTCCTCTCTTTCCTATTCTTTCATAATGAGCATATACTCGTAATAACTTTCGTCGTGTATTTCTTCCGGGCCGCCATAATTTCGTGTATGTCTTTTATATTAATAGTTTCCGGGACTTCTTTCGTAATCGCAGTCTTAAAATCGTCATAAGTTGTAAATACTTTTTCTAACTTGATCCATAAAGCCGCAGTTCCCGATGAAAATCGTTGTGCTACTATCAATTTGTGAGCGAGCGTCCACCCGGAAATTTCCGCGTTATCGGCAATGTCTTGAACCCACTTCGTCGAGGTGTAGGTTTTGTCCATCGCGTCGAATTTCGGAATAGCGTCATTCGTGGTCGCCATTAAATGACTCGTCTGCCATATGCAACTTTTCCCATCGGACTCCACCGTAAAAATTTTGCACAAGGTCACCTTTTATTTAATTCCTTTATTCGTTGCGTATTTCTTACGGATTCGTTGCGTCCGACGCAAAGTTTGCACAACATGCGGTTACACCTTTCTTCGTATTATACTAGCAATTGGCCATTGCCCAATGGGCATTGCTAGTGTATTTATATTATTTTTTGTCCAACTGTGCGGTCAACACAATATATTTTTCTCTTCCATTCTTTCCTATCATTCGTCGACTATGAAGGTACTTCTTTTAAAAGCTTGTCGTACTTCACAATCCAACCATAGGAACTTTGGATGCTATGTCTCCAGGAAGGCGCTTATATGGTAAAATTCAACGTCACAAAAACATCACCTTTGGCGTAAAAAGTAAATTTTACTGCAATAGCAGATTTTGCTTGACCTTTGTCTATTTCGTAAACGTTTTTTCCGCCCTTTAATGCTCATACAACATCTATCTTGGGATGAAATCTCAGGATGTCTTTTTAAAAGTAGTTTTAGCCATTTATCGTCAGGAAGGTCATTTTTAAAAGGATTTGGCCTATTCTTTAAATAACTCAATACTGAATGTCTTCTTTTCGGCGAGGATCCTTTTTTTGAACTTTGTATTATACAATTTACGAATATGTTTTCCTCAGAATCTGTTAATACTGTGGTAAGATCCAAACGAGTATTTGTTTATTCGGGGTAATTTGTATGATTGACCTGGTAACCTGGAACTGTTCAGCTGCCTGTTTCTTGATCATTCCATTTTTTACAGCATCTAAGGCTTTTTAGTCTTACCATCTTGTGTTAAGTTATTTCTCTGAACTGCATCATTGTTAAAATAGAAATAGTTTTGAACTTTACCCAAAGCTTTTAAGAATGTACTATTTGTACATATTTTATAACTTTTCCGTAAACGTTGTTTGTATGTATCATTTTTATGGTGCAATTTTTTTATTTCGTTCACGAAATATTTTGCAGTGTTAGTGGAATGTATACTCCTTTTGTCGATATCTAAAAGAAATTTGTTTTTAATGTTAACACATATTATATTTACAACATGAAGATGAAGGTGATTGTGACACTTACTTTTGGCTTGTGGGTATACACGTGGAGGAATTTGTGAAGCTTCAACTTGGGTTATACAGTCTTGTTTATTATCGACAGTGCCTATAAAATAATAATATAAAATGATAATGATAATTAATATCCACTAAAAATTAATAATAGATGTTATCCTTTTGTATACTATCTTTTATTCTAACTTTATTAATTTATTTATTCTTATTGCACTAAAAAAAAACATACATGTAGCAGATATGAAATGTGTACAAAATTGAAATAAAAGACACAAGAAAATCAAATCAAATTAATGTCAAAGTTATATAAATAAATTTCATGTAAACAATCATTCAAGAAACATAAATATAATATTCATTATTATTTAATCAACAAAATTGATGGCAATTATCAATTTTGTTCAATAAATAATTAAACAGCATTTTCTGTCACATTTTTTATATTGCCAGTGTTCAATCTATAGCGCGGGGGTTGAGAGGGGTAGCACGTTGACTCAAAAGGCTGGTTGGGAACATACTGCTTTATTATGTACGTGATTTGGTTACTCGTGAAGTAACTACTACGTGAGTTCTATCGCAATAAAACTGTGTCCGGCACAAAATTCGTATTCTGATAATAATTAGCGAGACCGACGAACGACTGTAATTGTGCTACGCTTTGTGGGCTGGAAGCTTGTAAGATCAACTTTAAAGCTGCTACTTTTTCTTGAGACTTCCTTACCCTGTTTCCATCTATATCATCGATATACCTCGTCTTAAAAAAACGCATTTACTTGGTTGGATTGTCAGTGCAGCATCCTCTAACCTCATCAGTCTTTGTTTATACTAGCCCTTCCTCAACCATGTGACGAGAATATAATTCCAAAAGAGGAGGATAAATCCGTCTTTTCCTGTAAGCAAGCACTCGATAGTACGTTGAAATATCGCAGACTCTCCAATTATACATCTTAGATTCTGTGACTCCTTGTTTAAGGATATTTATCTATTTATAACTGTTTATTAATTGCAACCGAATAATCGGCACATAACCGTAGACTACCATTCTTCTTCAATACCGGAACCACTGGCTAAGCATATTTCTGATAATTGGGCAGGATCTCTCGAGCTTCAGTGCGATGGTTTAATACGTTCTGCCTGGCTTTCATGGTTCCTTCTAAAATTTGTAAATTTAAATATAAACTCAATCATTCATGTAAACGCGGATTAACACCACACATTTTCTCATAGATCTCAGTTATTAGTGAAATAATCCCGGAAATTTCGGAATTTTGGCAATAGCAATGAGGAATGTGTTAGCGGGGAAAAATTTATTTCCAATCCGGACGAGCGCAAAAATTTGGAATGAAAATAATAAACACACGGTTCGTTTGTTTATTTAATGCTCTTTTCAAAGATAAAAAGTTTTCCAAGGTGGGGATGATTTTTGGATCTTCTTTATCCAAGTGGTATGCCTTGTTAGTATAAGAGTCAAGTTTCCTAGATAAAATATATGTGGGTGTACCCTACACCCAACCCACTTTTAAATTAAATTAGCTCGTTTATTCTTTAAAATTATAATAATTAACAGAGACGTAAGTAAGCGTGTTGGCGTCGTACCGAAAAAAGGAAGGAAGTTGAATCATTCGCTCGCGTCCACACATAATTGTCATTCATTTGTCATCTTACACACAGTTCGGAAACTTAAACTTTTCAATCCTACATACATATTAAGAGCATATCCCAGCTGTTAACGGATTGCTCGAAATTTTTCAACGCATGTAGCTGTTGTAGTATTTCACATATGAAGGCCCTTATATTGGATGTACAGCATCCATTCATCCTTTTGCATGACTGGTAAATCTAATCCAACTCAAATTCAAATTCATAATATTCTTTATTCAAGTAAACTTGTAAACAAGTGCTTTTGATTTGTCAACTCTACTGCTGGTTCGGTAAGCTGTTCCTACCGAGAAGAGCCAACAAGAAACTCGGTGTTTGCTCTTTTCGAATATACTCGTAGTTCTTATAACTAGTTACATTTGGTCATTACTATTTTGTACATGGTAGAGGAGTAGCTATATCCACGCATTATTATCATCTATATAATCCTCAATAGTATAGTAGGCTTTTTGTATAAGCCTCCCTTTAACAGCGTTTTAAACTGCTGTTGTGGCAAAGCCGATTCCGAAATTTTATTATAGAATCTTATACCCAAACCCACAAACGATTTACGTACTATTGCTAGGCGCAAAGCAGGAACCGCAAGCTTTTGTCGTTTATATACATCGCCAATCTTTTTATAATTATTATTATGCACAAACATTTAATGATAATAAATAAAATAATATATTTATGTGAGTCAGAAGGCGAGATTTATTCTCATACCTTCTTTTTAGTAGTGAAAGCGCCGCAGTATACGATTCATGTATCAATGGCAAATTTATTAATGAAAGAGTCATCTGTCTAATATTTACTATAGTATTATAATTTTTGAACGTTTGTCAAATCTTTATTGTTATCGATAATGGATATGAACATATCTATGAACGGCTTATACCTGGTAAGGTCTCTACCAGAGAGCACTTCAATTTCAATGTTTGGTAGTTTTGTATGTAATGTCTGAATATTTGTGTTCTTTGGCAGTTTCCCAATAGAGCAAGCTCTAAGCAGATATAATTAAAAGAAGAGTAATAATAAATATTAAGTATAACTTACAAAAAAAAATTTCTAGTAGACGTAGTTGAATAGGAAGATTAATCAATAATATACGGGTCGATATCTTTCATAAGTTTTGAAACTTTGGGATTAATTTTTCGTTCCCTTTCGTTTTCGTTGGTTTGTACCTTTTTCAGGATTAATTTTCAAAAATAATCTGAATTAGTAAGAAATTTTTACCTAATGCATACATGGAAAGGCATTTGATAAGGTATAAGAAATTAATAAAGTATTGTGGTTTCGAAGTAGTAAATCTAGTGTCACTTAATGTTGCCCGCCGTGATTCGTGCCATGGTGGGCGGGGAGAGATCGTGGGCAGCGATGGCCTCCTTCTGCGAGGACGTAATCTTGCGGAAGGAGGCGGCGGGGCGGATTCGGGAAGTCGAGTCCTTGGATCCGATCCGCCGCAGGCGAGCGGGGCGCAGACGACTCGCCGAAGTCCGTCGCATGCCGCCCTAATGGGGACCTCCGAGCGTTCCGAACGGGGTTTATCGGACGTTCGCTGGAGTTCGGTCCCCGAGGCGGTCGATGCATCTGGTGCTCCCGATGCATCGATTAGCGGAGGGAGGGGCCCACTTTGAGAGAGGCCCCGACCCAGAGGTGGCGCACTCTGGGGTTTAGAGTTGCTGCTGGCGGGGATGGGGGAAGTGTGTCTAACGGTACCCTGTCCCCGCCACCAGCAGCGCGGTGGAGCACTGTCAGGTTTTTAGTCGGTGAGAGTCCGACATACCCGCCGCTCGTCCCCGTCGGGCGGCGGTACCCATAATGGGTTTTCCTGAAAAAAAAAAAAAAAAGTGTCACTTAATGAAGACAGGTTTCTTAAGTACTTTTAGTTTGGTTGAAAAAGTATTGAAAATTATGACGACAATGATCAATGATGCTGAGAGCCACGTGTGATCTCAAAACATACGTAAATAAAATATTATGGTTTGAAGAACTAATTCAATGCATATTTCTGTGTTTACAACAACAACAAAAATCTAGAAAGCCGTTATGTAATGTAATGGCGATTTGATTTTGTAACTGTCTTAATGTGATGTGTGTAATGGTGAACCGAAAATCTCCAAGATATAAGAAAAATTGGAGTTTAAAGTTCTTAAATAAAATTTCTGTCTATTTAAGTCCCAGAACTTTCAATATTAATATTTTTATAGAAATTACAAACTCTACTTTTTTTATTAGCTTTTTGTTGATTGAACTGCTAAGAATTTATGCAAAATATTATATTAAGCTATATAGTTATCGAAATTTATGCTGCTTTTAGAGAGCAAACGAAGTACATTTAATAATTATAAATTTAAAAAATTATTGAGTTTTGTACCTGCCAACTGTCTTGGCGTCCTCTGTCCCGCTGGACCGACGACATCAAAAAGGTTGTTGGGGCCAGCTGGATGCGCATTGCGAAGAAGCGGGATGTACGAACGTAAATAACGACAAAAATAGACTCCAAAATGGTAATTAGGTATTCAAAATAATAATAATAATAATATTATTTATTTTAAAGATAGAACATTATACAAAATAAGAAGTAACTTTGGCATTAGCATCTATTAAGTAAGTATGCACTCCTTATTACTTACTGAGTACTAAGTACTAAAAGTTAAATTATTACCTAATCAACACTTAAAAATACTAAGGTTTAAAAATTGTAAATTAGTGAACATGTAATTTTTAATTAAATATTAGTATTTATTTTAAATATTAAAAATATGGTAATAATTTTTGGCATTAGCATTGATTATCACCAGAAGCCAAGATTTTCAACTTGCCACATCTCATGCAATGGTTTTTGAATGTTGTACAAGTTTCATGCAACCACATTCGACACATATCACATTGAATCCAATCTGATTTCGATTTAGTTAAATTATAATTTTCAAAACATTCTGCACAATATTTATCCACTAAAACTTCTTTATTGGTATTTTCTTTTTTTGAATTAGCATTTTTTACTTTTAATATATTTTCAGTGTCTCTAATAGATGTTTTGTTTTTTCTGCCCTTGATTGGTAGCCCTTTAGTTGCTTTCCCTTTAGATGTTTTTGAGCTTATAACATTTTCTTCATTGTCACTATGAGAACCGTAAATTCGAATTTTTCTTTTCTTTAAAGCCCTTTCTTTAGTCAAGTCAATAAAATCATCTGTGCTATCTGATAATGATTCACTGCTGGTAATATCTCTATATTGTTTTGATTTTTTATTTTTTTGTGGTCGCTCTCTTTTCTTCGTAATCTTTTCTTTGCTATCAACTGGAATGTTTTCTATTTCTTCCGTTTGTTTCATTATGCTTGTTTTCTTTAGTTTCTCAGTTTTATTCTTCTTCTCAATTATTTTATCATTCGAGTTTAAAATTTCTGCTGATTGTTTAGCCCTTTTAGACATACTCAGCAGAATTTTTGGTATTGGAGATGATTGATGTAAAAATTTCGATGGTGTTTCTTTTTGTAGATCTTTGTTCTGTGACTCATTTAAAAATATCAGCGATGGCAATGATAATTCAGTATTATCTAAAATATAATTTTCAATTTCGCTCCAAGAGCGAAATTCATGAGAAAGAGCCAAAAGACTCAAGGACGGCCTAGGTGGCGTGTAACTTTGGTTCACGCTATTCTGCTCAGCTTCATTAATGATAGTTTCTGGATTATTTTTATCACAGTACCTTGGGACTTGATCGCCTTTTAGAGTCACTTCATTCTGCCGACTTAGTACATTACCTCGGTCATATTCAGATTCCTCTATGCACTCACGTAACCCAAGTTCTCCAGGAGCGCCTGGTACTTCATCGTTTATAGTTTCAGACTCTTGTTCCTGCGTAAGCTCCCCCAATGCAATATCTGATATAGCAAATTCAGCATCAGACAGAGCATTTGTATTCACTGGATAGATTCCGCTGCCGCGAACACCTTTTCCAAAAACACTTATTGCATTGGCAGGCGTAGTTGCTCGAATCCACGCCCTTGCTATCAGTTGACCAGAATTGTACCGGTTCAGTTTTTTTTGTGGATTGGTGCGAATAAAAATGTTTGTTTCCGCATAATAGTATTTCTTAAATGGTCCGAATACAGACACGTCTAAAGGTTGTAAAGCAGAAGTGGTATGACTAGGTAAACAAAGCAGTATCACATCATTGTCACGAGAAGTTTCTAGCATACTGACAGCACTGGAATGTGATGAATGACCATCTAAAATTAGTAATACCTTTCCTGGAGGCTTGCGCGGTATAAAATGTTCAGTCAGCAACTTGTAAAAAAGTTCTGAGGAAATATATGCTGATTTCTTTTGCATATAAACTTTGGAACCAGGAGAAAGTCCTTCAAATTCTGGCTTTTTATTTACCCCCTTGATAATCAGAACAGGTGGGAGAAAATTGCCGATAGCGTTGCAACAAGCAACAACGGTAATTGTTTCGCCTTTTTCACCGGAAGTAAGTGAATTCACTGCTCTAGCACCTTTCTTGACTAATACCTTGCCAGGTTTATTGTTAAGTTGGACACCGCTTTCATCCATATTGAAAATTCGCTCCGGCTTATCCAGCAAATCATTTTTAGTTAAGACGGTTATGAGCAGATCAAAAAATTTGGCTACTTCGGCCCTGCTTAGACCCTTCGCTCTTTGAATTGATAAGCCCTCAGCTTGCCTCACAGCTATTTCGGGATTTCTTTCAAGGAAGCTTTTCAACCATTGCGGTCCAGCTATTTTGGTTTCATTATTGAAATTGTGCTTCAATCCTAGTTTTTCGCCAAACTGATAAGCGAATTGGCGAATTAAACTCCTTTCAGGAGGAAATCCTGCCTCTCCGAGCTTGTATATGTGAGATACTAGTCTTTTTTCATTTTCAAAGCCAAGGACAGGGTATTTTCCTAGAGGTGTTAAAATACAATTAGATAAGTAGGTAGGTATGTAAATAGATTGTTTTATTTCTAAGTTTAATATACAATTTTAAATCCTTTATTTACCTTGTGTTACCAGTAGCTGGTTTCTCTTTTCATACCGTCTCCTTAAGGTTCGAGAGGATATGCCAAAATTCCGGGATATTTCGTGGATGCATTTTTGTTTTTTATTTAGTTCTTCGAACGCAAGTGCTAAACTATCTTCTGTCCAGTTAATGTGGCGCGGCACCACGCCTGGCTTTCGTTTATACTTGCGAGGCATTTTGCTGTTGAGTATTTATTTTATTTAATATAAACTATAGTATAACTAAATATAAAAATTGCCAATAAAAAATAGTAAAACCAAATGAAAAAAATAACTAAGCAAAAAAATCTATCTTTACTCGTTAAAATGTGTAGTTACGGATAGTTGCCCTAGGGCAACTATCCGCAAAAGAACGTAGGGCAACTATCCGTTTTGATACGCAAACTTGTCCTTTTTATTTACGAAATAAATAAAAAATTACAAACATACACACAAACATATAAAGCTTTCCTCTTTATAATATTAGTATAGATTATAATTATGTATAATTTTATTTCATTATACACTATTCTTACAGGAAACATTCAACAGTTGGCAGGACCAACACCGTTCTCGTATTTAGGGAGCACATTGTCATCCTTCCCCGCTGCCGATAGCATTGGTGAGTGATTATTTTTACTTTTAAAACTTATGCAATTAAAATACATGACTAATAGCTACCCACTGAAAAAAACTCCATAACACGATCCCACTTCTGAGTGCATGCGTGCGGGTCTTGCTTTTACCATACCAAGAGTTCTGTAACGTATGTATATACTTATATGTTTAAAAATACCTCACTGCGTATAATCGCTATAAACTCAAAAATTATCGCGAAACAATTTTCATGCGGTTTTCACATATAATCTGTTAAGAATTTGGAAATTTAACTTTAATTATTTAAAGTTAAAGCTGTGTCTATGTACCTATGTGTCTAATAGATAATTGCAATTTATCACACGCTTTTCGGTGAAGGAAAACATCGTGAGGAAACCTGCATATCTCTAGAGAATTCTAGGGATATGTGTAACCTACCAATCTGCCTTGGAGCAACGTGGTAGGTCTTAGCTCTAATCCTTCTCTCCAAAAAAGAAGAGAAGAGGCCTATGCCTAGCTGTAGTAACAGACCTTTACTTACTTATTAAAAGTGCAAGTTGCAATATAATAATGACAAAATAAAATATAACAAAATAAAATAATCTCATAGTAGTGATATATTAAATATAATTATATAATAAATACAATTATTAACATACTATTAAAACAACAATATTAATATACTATTAAAACAATTATGATACAATTTTAGAATACTATGTTCTATCGAAGTTTATATTAAGTGTGTTCCGCACAAACGTGCGGGCGGATGAAACAACCTCCGAGACCTGGGCCCGTATTCTCGGCGTCTCAACCTACCTTATGCGGCCGTCAGCTGTATGCGGTCCGGCCTCATGAGTCACTGCGTGTATATGTGTACGTGTGTGTGTGCTTGTATGTACTTGGCCGATTCCCGAAACCGTTGGCTCGCCTCTGCACTCTTCCGCGGAAATGTAATGTCTTTTTCTCCCGGAGTATACACTTCACCAACGCGGTTAAATAACACAAATAACACCCGGTGTGCACACAACCTTCGTATGGTCACACGTTATTGAATCGTCCCTATATGGGGGAACAGTAACCCCAGCGCGCACTAAAACCGCGGACGGCCGCGTCTTCTCACACGTTTCACTGGTTAAGACGCGTCACTAAATCTTAAAACCACACGCATAACGCATAATTACGCGTGTGCGTTATACAATAAAGTCGTATACAGGCGCGCGCGCGTCCTGTCTTATCGTAATCCAAAACGTTACTAACGGTCGGACGTGACCGGCGGCGAACGAATGCCCAAAGGTCGTTGATCCGGCCGGTCGCGCCGTGTCGCGCGTCAATTTATACAAAACAAAGTGCATTTATAATATTAGTATCAATTTTATATTCTAGGTTCGAACTGGCAACCCCAGCCGCAACCTGCAGTGAACACATCACTGACCATGCCTACCTTCGGCTCCGCACAAAACGAGACCAGCTTCCAGCTCCAGAAACCCCCAGGGAAGAGGGGGAAACAATGATATTGGAGATAAGGTAGACGAAAGTGAACCTTACGCACTTGGACATTGGGGACAATATTGTGTGTTGTGTTTGAACTATTTACAGACAGTGTCTGCTTAATTGCCCTTAACGGACAATTTGCGTCAAACGGGCGCAGAAGCATTGCCTCTTTACCTGGGCTTAGCATCATATATATCACATAATTAGTATAATAATAATAATAATAATAAATAATAAATATATGGGACATTTACACACACGGTCGTCCATCCCCAAAGTAAGTAACTTAATACTTGTGTTATGGGTGACGGACAACTGGTAGATATACTACATATATAAGTTTAATACATACTTAAATACAAATACACACCCAGGCTAGCAAAACCAACCAACCAATTGTTTATAGAAAATGATGGCTCTCGGCGGGAATCGAACCCACGACCTGTGGAGCTGAAGGCAGGGTCACTACCCACTGCGCCAACGGGCCAGTCAATGTAAAAAATCCTTAATTCATATATCTCAGAAATAGGCGATGAATGTAACCGCACTTACCATGAAGCATTACCACGACTCTACACTAGCATTGCACACATTCATAAAGACAATCTCGATGATCTTTTGACCAAAACCGATGTATAATTGTGAGATAGATATACTTACAATACGTTTTAAATATTTTTTTTTAGCTAGAATATGTCTAAATGTTTGTAAATAAATAATATACTAAATAATTAAAAGTAAATAGACTAAATAATTCTAAGAAAATCCTTAAATACATAAGTGTGAAGAACCAACAAATTGTTTATAGAAAATGTTGGCCTCGGCGTGAATCGAACCCGCGACCCTCGAAGCAGAAGGCAGGGTCACTGCCATCTCCGCCAACGGACTAGTGATATTTATTATAAATACTGTTAATTCTAAATATAATGTATTGTATTAAATTAGATAAAAATAATTTTAAACCCTTGTTTATAGTTTTTTTATTATATCCCGGAAACAAGTCCAGAAATCAGGACTAATTGTTGTCTTTTTCACTATACATGATGGTAACGACGTTACGAAATTAAATAACTCCACTAATCATTTGTACGGAATAACTTTGATATAATTGAATCATTTTAAATATCGTCAAAAAAATGTATTTTCAAAGAAAAATAAATGTAATTTAATTGAGATCTAGCTTTATTAGTAACGGCTGACTGAACTGCGCGGCGCTCTTTTTCAAAAAACAAGATAAAACAATAATATTGTTTTCTCCCCTTCGCACAAGTACCACTTAGTTTTTGGGTCAAGGTTATTTTACGTCTCGTAACAGGATACGGTTGTTGATCTCTATAAATCGTGTTTCTTTTTTAAAAACGCAAAATAATACCTGTGACTAAAATACTTAGCTAAATGAACTGACTTTTCTTATGTAGTGTGCTGAGGTGTGTAGGTAACTAAATTAAAATTAATTTCATGATCGCTACCACCCTGTATATCCTTAACAAATCTTATGATTTATTGGGCAGTACCCTACGTGAACAAAAAAAAATCGATTACTATTGAAGTGAAAAAACGTGTGACGCGATGCGGCGCGGAACGAATTGACGCGAACGCGATCAGTTGGCTTGAAACTTTACGCGAACAGTTCGCGACGCCACCATTTTAATTAATACTACAAATTTTTGGAGTATATTTGTTGGGGTCGTTTTAATCACGCCTAGATGCCGATTATGTCACGCTAATGTTTGTCGCTTTTAAGTATAATAATGGGCTTAACCACAACAATGGTGGGTTTGGTTTAGAAAGTTGTGTAGTTCTCAGTCGTTGATTTAATACATCGTAGGGTTCAGATCTTTGTCAATTGTTATTCGTTCTAGGTTCAAGATCATTCGACATTGGTGTTGAAAAGGTCCAACCCTGACAAAATGGACTTATCGAGTCCGAATTTTCAGTGATAAAACCTGTTCATTAAATGTTTCCGTTAGATTAATAATTTAATTTAAAGTTCAAATTTAAGAAACGAATTTTCGAAAAACATTAGTTTTCATCCGTTCATGATAAATGTTAATGTCAACTGAATGGCGGAGGTAGCAGAGCGATGTTGATTTTAGACGATTCGCTCGCACGTAGAACATGGCCGCCGCGTTATACCACACGCGATTGTGAAATGATTCGATGTTTCTGTGATATTAAAAAGGCCGTGTTGTCTGGTAGATATTTATTATATCTTAATATTACAATAGTCAATGCGTGTGCCATTGGGGTAGTAGACGAGAGAGAGAGACGCCGCCAAAGACCATAGACTATATATTATATTTTATCTACGTAACATCTTCCTTTTTTTTAGCATAATGATTGAATTTATGACAGTTCCTACATTTAGTACCTTTTGCTGGTCACTTAAATCTATGCACTTGACCACACCTGTTACATACTTTGTCACTGTTGCTTCTTGTTGACGGTGAACGATGATTATTGTGTGACTCATACTTTCTTGACTCTCTACTTGGTTGCTGACTTGGATACTCTGCCAACTAAATGAAGTGAAAAAAAGTCAAGCTAAAGTCTTTTGCTTAATTCATACTGCTTTGCTATGGCGACAGCTTCATCAAGAGTTTTTGGACATTCTGATAATATTTTCTGCTTTATATCTCCGTTGTGACAATTCCGACTAAAAATATCTCTAACAATATTATCTCTTATATCACCAAAATCACAATTATAACTTATGTTTTTTAGGTCAGTAACATACGAATCCAATTGTTCGTCTGCAGCTTGTTTTCGCTTAAACAATGTATGTCGTTCCATAGTTATATTGACTTTGGGTGTAAAATATTCGTCGAATTTTCTACACGTTTCAAAACTCACTGTATCAATGTCTAAATTGAATGAATAGAATATTTGGAGAGTCTCAGTTCCTATGAATTGTAATAAAAATGCTACTTTACGACTATCGTGTTCATCTTCAAGAAGATTAGCTCAGAAGTAAATTTAAGAGTTTAATATGCCAATTCTTCCATTCTTTTGCCATATTATTGCTATTATGATTAAGTGTATTGTAATGATGTTTAGGTGTTCCATGCCTATATTTAATGAATATCGTTGTGTGGTCTTACATAGCTGTCTTGGAAGCACGTTTACACCTGTATCCTCGCCGCGTGCACGTTGCGCCATTTTTTCTCAAATTGGTGTCTGACGTCCGTGACTTGATAAGAATATACTTTCCTCGTATTAGTTTACTTCTGACACCATGTGATATTTAAAGGCCGTGTTGTCTGGTAGAAATTTATTAGATCTTAATATCACAATAGTCAGTGCGTGTGCCATTGGGGGTAGTAGACAATAGAGAGGGACGCCGCCAAAGACCATAGACTATACATTATATTTAATCTACGTAACAGTTTCAACATTCACATCGAATCGTTTCGCAATCGCGTTCGCGTTGCATCGCTCACGTAAGACGTAACACTTGATATCTATATATGGTGTTCCCTCTCCTCTCCTCCTCTTTAATAATTTATAGTAGCAGTCCTTATTTTGCGGAAGTCTAGTGCATAGTGCGTAGTGCAGAAGTAATGATAGATTATATCCAATCCAAACGTCATCATAAATCACTGGCATCTGTCGTAAATTATTTACATCATAATTTGAATTATTTAATGTATCGTTATCGTAGTCAATAGTTGCTTGGTATTCGTTCCAGCGACATTCTCTTTTTCATCTTGTTTTTATATCGTTGTTTTACTTGTTCGTTTACCTTTGGTTGTTATTATTACTTTTTCAACTTTCTCATAATTATTGTTTTCTTTATTTTTATAATCATCACATTTTGTTTTAGCGGTGAGGACCTTCTTCTTTTTCTTTGATATATGTGACCTTTCTTCTTCTGTTTCTATATGTTTGATACTAAATGTAGGTGGCGCTAGCAGTACATTAAAATGCGCTGAAGATGTTCTTTTCTAAATTATATAGTGTCCACGAAAACTATAATATTGTGTTGTAAGTTTTGTAGGTTGTAGTATTGTGTCAAGAGTTATATAGGTAGTTCATTGAGCCGGTTAGGTTAGGTATTGGTTTTCAGATCTAATAAGCAAAATAATACATTAAGTTCACATTTATTGAGAAATTTAGAAGTGGGTCGTCGATGTCTTTTCCTTAAAGGAAACGAGACCGTTTATCGAACATAATAAACTAGTTGACAAAGAAGTCTTTTTTTAACTACTTTACGTCGTTCGCGTA
This sequence comes from Morpho deidamia, assembly GCA_947086505.1. NCBI lineage: Eukaryota > Metazoa > Arthropoda > Insecta > Lepidoptera > Nymphalidae > Morpho > Morpho deidamia. The sequence goes on from CAMTZC010000009.1 coordinate 11,829,741, forward strand.
TGTCGTTCGTGCGAGTTATAGATTTTAAGTGGCCGATGTTTTAGATTTAATAAAACTTTTGAATAGTAATAACTTTATTCATTAAAATTACAATAAAAGGCCTACTTTCTAAGAGGGTCGAACCAAGAGTGGGCTAGCGATGCCCCCGGCCGCACTATTCCCGCATTGTACCCCGCACCGCACTGGGGTTTGCTTATGTAGCACTATAACACGGGGGTGTTATAGTGCTACATGTGGGGGCACATTACTTCGAAGCCCTTTGTTCTCCTAAGAAAAAGGGTTGAGTGCCGCTACTGCATGCCACAACGGTTTCAGGTTCTGTATGGTTCTTTCTCATTTTCAACCAGCAGCGGTAAACAGCATACAACACAATAGCCGCCACGAGCAAGGTGTAAATTGGAGCAGTCCAGTAATGATAGCTATTATCTTTTAAATATTTAAGATGCAGAGTTTCCTACTTTTTTATTAAATTTTCCAATTTGTATATTTGATCCAGTTTAACATTTTCTAAAATTAATGGACGTTCTTTGTTTTTAATGCTGATATTTTGAATGGGGAAATGTAACAATTTCAATGGTTTTCCCTTCAGTTCATTTCTATAGTGTCGAATCTGGTGAAGACTCGTAGAGAAATTACAGCCATCCGGCACTTCAATCAGGTACGTTCCTTGTATGGACTGGGAGACATCGTGATCACAATGAAATTGTACTCGTGATTGCTTAGGACAAGAAAGGATATAATGACGGTCATCCATTTTTTGTAGCAATTCAGAATCAGTCTTATACTCTACAAAGCTACATCTACTGACGATATGCTGATTCAAAATAATTTGGTAAATGCAATCTTCTGTATTCGCAAAGGATGTAATTTGACTTTCTTGACAATAATATATTTTGTGGAACCTTTTACATTCTCCATCTAGGTAGTGATGGCTGTTATCATCCATTGCCAGATATGGTTTAGGTGGGAGTAATATTGTTTTATAGTAAGTTGGAGTAGGATAGAGATGGTAATAAGTGTATGTATTTTAATGCATTATGGGAAACTTCAGAACGAATACAAGTACATTATCAACAAAATATGATCCACACACAATAATATCATAATAGTCTCTTACATCGGTGTTTGAGTCGACAATTAATTCAAATCTTTCGTACAAGTTTTGCAATACATTGAACATGAAATGGATATTGTCTGAACTGATTACACTGTGATGAGTTACAGAGAGTTTTGAAAAGCTAAGAGCATTTTCTAGAGATGCCACACAGAATTTTTTGCTTTAGAATGGTTTGCAAATTGATTTTTAACAAATTAAATAGACCATTTATTTTTATAAAATCGCTTAATCTATAATCTGTTACATTAACAGTATTCATAACGTCACTTAACTATATATATATTTTATTTTCTTTTGATACGATAGTAGAAAGAGTCATATTGAAAGTTGTTAGCATTTGTTTGTTTAAACTGATTCCAGAATTCAACTGATTATTCAAAGTATCCTGATTATTTTGCAAAATGTGAATGGCGTTATTGTAATACATAGCATCATCATAATCTAGGTTTCCTGTAATTCCTTTTATGATAGAGCCCAGTCCATTAATTAGACCGCGCCGTTGTCTAGATTGTTTGTACATTGAATTGAACTTGTTATATATTGTCTCTAACATATTTACGAGCACTTGATTAGTAACTAATGATGTATCACTAAAATAAGTTGAGTCAGACGATTTAATATACTCTATGTAACTCCCTAAGTAACCCTCTATATTTTTAATGCTATCTCTAATCTTACCTAAATTATAGTAATGTAGAAAGACATGTTCAGTCTCAATGAACTTAACATAACCTAATCTAAAGGGAAGTATTCCAGGATTGTCCACCAATGACGTAGCCACTATTTGTTCAGCCCGGACTGTCGTCAGGGTCCTGTAACAAGTTATTTCGGTGTTTCAGGGGCCTTCTCAAAATACGTTTATGATTAACAATATTCCTATCATCGACTACCTTTAACCCTAAGTTTTGCTTAACTCTACGTCCTAAACAACGAGGTTTGGTTTTGTGCCGAACCGAAAGGGGATTTTTGATATATTAGGTCCTTATATATGAAATTGGCGTTTTCTATGGGAGGAACATAAAGTCTTTTTTTTAAATGAAATATATTTTATTAATCAAAGTATGTACCATTGTTATGTATGCACTTTTGCCATCTCATAGGTAGTTCATTGATCCCCTTACTAAAAAAACCATTCGGGCGGGAATCAATAAAATCTTTGAAGGCGGTTTGGACTGCTCCATCGGAGTTGAATTTTTTTCCTTGCAAGTAGTTATCCAAATTGCGAAAAAAATGGTAATCTGTTGGAGCAAGGTCCGGAGAGTACGGTGGATGTCTAAGACTTTCTAATTGAAGCTCCTCTGATTTGGTAGCCGTCTGTTGTGCAGTGTGTGGTCTAGCGTTGTCCTGAAGCAGCATTGGCCTAGAGCGATTGACCAGTCTCGGTTGTTTAGGAGCTAGCTTTTCCATCATGGTTTGCAGTTGCTGACAATAGATATCTGCCGTAATCGTCTGGCCAGATTTAAGAAAGCTGTAGTGAACGACACCGGCACTAGTCCACCAAACACTTACAAGCAACTTTTTTTTGTCAATTTTCTCTTAGGGCAGGATTTGGCTAGTTCGCCAGGGTTCAGCTATTGCGATGAGCGCTTCCGATTATCGTAGAGGATCCACTTTTCATCACAGGTAATGATTCGATTTAAAATTCCTTCATTATTGTGCCGATTGAGTAATGTAACGCAGCAGTCGACGCGCGTTTGTCGGTTTGCTTCACTCAATTCATGAGGTACCCACCTTTCAAGCTTTTTCACCTTCCCAATTTGCTTCAAGTGGATTAGAATAGTTTTATCACTAACACCGGAGCCTGCAGCTAACTCGGACGTGGTTTGTGATGGATCCGCTTCCACAATAGCCTTCAATTCTTCATTATCAACTTTGGTCTCCGGCCGTCCACGAGGCTCGTTCTGCAGGTCGAAATTTCCAGAACGAAAACGTTGGAACCAAAAACGCACTGTGTTTTCTTTTGCGACACCGTCACCATACAAATCATTAATCCTTCGAGCCGTTTCTGCAGCACTGGTGCCACGGTGGAACTCATAATCGTAAATAACGCGATATTTCGTGTTTTCCATTTTGTAAACAGAGTGACACAAAGAAAAAAACAAAAGAAGAAAAAACAAATGAGTTAGGGGGTTTGAAACACAAATGCATGAGTAAATAGCTGTATGAATTTGAATTTGGAATTCCTAACCATAAAGGTAATATTTGAGATCAAAGTGGCCAGTACGACAAAACGCCAATTTCATATGTACCTAATATAACGGTTGTCCTTCATGATACGGAAGGGGTTCTTCTCTTTCTTTATTAGCAATTGACATAGTTTTGTTCTGGTAACTATGTAGTTTATTATTTATTTCTTTGTACAACTCTGAAGTTATAGTTTTATATTTACTAACATAGTGTTGTAGATAAATCTTTTCTAAATTAATATCAAATGGATCACGACTGTTTGTGTGACCATTTATTACTTCCATAGGTTTTCTGTTTATCACTGAATGAATAGGGTAGACTGGGTACGGTTGTAACTAGCCTCCATATAATCCATTTTGCAAAAATAATAATATTACAATTTTTTTTTTTTTAAAACAATGGGTAACAAAATCTTATAAAGTACAATATGTTATACAAATTCTTAAAAATAAAAATAAAATTGACTCTTTTTCGACTATATAATAAAAATATAAAATAAATTTCTGAAGTTTCCGATAATTTATCTTTCAATATTAATCCACAAAATCAATCAAATTATAGATCTGGACTTACGATAAGATGAGAGTCCAGGTCCACAAGTTCATCATACTTCTCGTCGAAGCTCCCAGGAACGAGGTAGTTGTCGTAACAATGTAGAGTTTTGATTTCTAAAAAGCTCTTCCTACAACAATCCTTTGAGACTGCGCCAGTTATAGATTTTAAGTGGCCGATGTTTTAGATTTAATAAAACTTTTGAATAGTAAAAACTTTATTCATTAAAATTACAATAAAAGGCCTACTTTCTAAGAGGGTCGAACCAAGAGTGGGCTAGCGATGCCCCCGGCCGCACTATTCCCGCACTGTACTCCGCACCGCTCTGGAGTTTGCTTATGTAGCACTATAACATGCGTCAACGAAACGACATTCAAACAAGTCGGTAGTGTCAACAAGTTTATGAACTTATTAAACGAACTGCTTTGAAGTATGAACGTTTGCATTGTTGAACGTTTACTAATTAACGAACTACTTAATATTTTTTTAACTTTCAATTTGCAATTTAAACTGAACTCCCCTTCATAGTTTTTCCAGACTTAGGACTGGCAGGTTGCATTTGTAAATTGTATATAACTTTTCAAAAACACAAATACAAACCTGACTTTTTTTTTACTTTTTGTTTTTTTTACAAATACAAAAAAATGTTCTTCATTCAAATTGGCTTTTACAAATGCTTAATGATCGTCATATTGTAATAAAGTTACCTCTGGTACGGAAACGTGCTCTACCGAGAAGAACCAGCAAAAAACTCGGCGTTTATTCTTTAAGAAAATTTTAAAATACATATTTTATCAATATTATGTAGCTTGTAGCAATTCAAATCCAAGTTTTATTATCATTTACATAATCTTCAATTGTATGATAAATAACCTTTGTTGTTAGGGTATTTTTAAGTGTTTTTTTTTTGTGTAAAGGCAAGATTAAAACAAATTTCAGAATTTCATCATAAAAACGTATACCGAATACACACGACCACGCTGTCATTAAAATATTACGGTTCATAAACAAAATAGCAATATTCGTGATTAGCAAACTAAGGTTTGCTGATCAAGAATATCGCTTTTTTCAAAAGTAATAATAAAATTATGTTTAAGGCGAAATTAACCTTAATTGAAACACGCGTTTTGGTGTGCAAAAATTATATTAACATTGAAAAGATAAAGAATAAAGATGGCTCGCGATCCGATAGTTGAAGGCAATCGCCTTAGACAAGAAACACCGCGCACCGCTGCAACTTCATGTCGTATGCAACTTCATGTCGTAGACATCTTCCCGGCCCTTGAAAGATATACGCTTTCAAGGTTGATCTTCATCTGGCGGAGTAAGTAGGCAGATGCGGTTTAAAATACGTCGGACGACTCCTTGGGACGTTTTGATATCGGCGACACGGGGAACACCATCGTTTCCAGGATATACTTGAGTCACCCTGCCAAGTCGCCAGCAGAGAGGTGGTGATTCCTCCTTTAAAAGTACTAAGTCATTTACCTTTAGGTTTCTATACTTAGTACGCCATTTCGTGCGCTGCTGAAGCTCGCAGACATACTCGTTCGCCCACCGTCTCCAAAAATGTTGCCTAGCATGTTCTAAGCGTTGAAATCGGTCGAGGCGAGTGATCTTGCTATCCAGGAAGCTTGGCGTTGGTACTGCAGTCATGGGCCTGCCAATTAAAAAGTGCCCAGGTGTGAGGCATTGAAGGTCGTCGGGTGAAGGACTAAGTGGACAAAGGGGGCGGCTGTTGAGGATTGCTTCAACTTGTGCAAATAAAGAACATAGTTCCTCAAAGGTCAAATGAGCAGTTCCCATGACCCTTTTCAGATGGAATTTAGCCAGTTTGACACCACATTCCCACAGCCCGCCAAAGTGAGGAGCGTATGCAGGGGTAAATTTAAATGTAATATTCTGAATCGCGGTAAAATTTAAAACAGAATTTTGATACTCCTTAGATTGCAAAAATTGAGACAATTCACGAGCAGCCCCAACAAAATTTCTGCCATTATCGCTAAATATTTTAGTAGGTGCTCCTCTGCGTGCAATAAAACGCTTTAAAGCCAATAAAAATGCATTAGTAGACAGCTCACTAACTGCTTCTAAATGGATACATTTATATGTAAAACATATGAAAATGTATAAATAGCATTTCGTTATTTTCGCACCCCGTCCCTTACGGTCCGTAATCATGAAAGGACCAGCGTAATCAGTGCCTACTACACTGAAAGGAAAGTCATTGATCAAACGTTCTGGGGGTAAATTGCCCATTATGTTCATCAAAGATTTTCCCTTAAAACGTCGACATTTTAAACAGTTACGCGTAGTGCGTCGGGCTAGATCCCTACCGCCTATGGGCCAGAAGCGATTTCGTATAGAAGCAAGGAGGTGTGCAGGCCCAGCGTGCATAAGGCGAATGTGTTCGTAACCAAATAATATTTTAGTCAGATGACTATTAGCATGCAATAACATTGGATGTTTTTTGTCATAATCAAAATCAGATAATGCTAGACGACCCCCTACACGCAAAATCCCTTTTGAATCTACAAACGGGTTAAACGAAGCAAGACTTGATTTTGGGTTGATTTGTTTATTATTAGTTAAAAGATTAAGTTCATTTTGAAAAAAATCATTTTGTGAAAGTTTAATCAAAAAATTAAGTGAACTTTCAAGTTCATGTCCTTGTAACGAACCCGTTAATTTATTTTTAGGATGTTTTATATTATGAACAAAGCGAAGTACCCAGGCATAAGTACGCTGTAATATAGGAAACCTTGATATTCTAGAGATATCAAAAATGGTATCTTGAGACACAACAGTGTGCACTTTAAGCTCCGGCAAATCAGTAAATTTCTCGTCCATTTGAGAGGGCCAATTAGCCTCTGGTTTCAAAAGGTACTCGGGACCATGCCACCAGAAATCACATCTTGCAACCTCGGATGGCTCGACTCCTCGTGACACCAGATCTGCGGGATTTAGTGACGTGGGTACATAGCGCCATTGATTAGGATCTGAAATTTCATTAATCGCTGCTACCCTGTTGGCCACAAAGGTTTTAGGTTTCCTTGCAGTTCGCAACCAACCAAGAACCACTTTAGAATCAGTCCAAAAAATTCGACGGTCTAACTTACATCTTAAGGCCTGTGCGACAGTGTTAGACAATTGTGAGCCTAATAAAGCACCACATAATTCCAAACGAGGAATCGTGGTGGGTTTTATCGGAGAAACACGTGACTTAGAACATAGTAACTGAACTTGTACCTTATCTTCAATATTATACGATCTTAGATAAATACAGGCTCCATACGCCCTTTCAGATGCGTCGGAAAAGCAGTGCATCTCTATTCGGATGGGGTTATCAATTAAAACTTGTCTAGGAATGCGTAAGGAAGATAAACTCTGAAGACCTTGAATGAAACTTAACCATTCGTATTCAATATTAGCTGGAACCTTGTCATCCCAACCAATATTAGATTCCGACCAAAGTCTTTGTATAAGAATTTTCGGTTTAATAGTACAAAGAGAAAGTAAGCCTATTGGATCAAATACTTTAAATGTACATGATAAAATAGTCCTCTTAGTGATCGTATCCGGCTCGGAGATCGCGATAGGAAAGTTAAGCTCATCAGATAAAGACCTCCAGCCTATCCCAAGAGTGCTAGCAGCATTACTAATAGTAAGATCATCCTTGATATTCTCAGAACAATTCTCTACTAAACTTGACAAATTGGACCTATACTTTCGCAAGTGAAACCCACCCTTTATAAGAGCCTCACTCACAGAACGTTGTATGTAGTGTAAGTCTTCCTCAGAGTGAGCCCCCGTTAACAAGTCATCGATGTAAAAATCATTTTGTATTACATTCTTAATATTGACGTCACCGCATTCTTCTCCACACTGCCACAGACACCGAGTGCTAAGGAAACTTGAACTAGAAAATCCGTAGGTTACAGTATTTAACTGAAAAGTTCTCAAAGGCTGACATTCGTTTTCGCGCCATAGAATCAGTTGCAGACTGCGGTCGGATTCACTTACTGAAACACACCGGTACATTTTTTCTATGTCCGCTGATAACACGTATTTGTATTGACGAAAACGAATTAAAATATTGAACAAAGAATCTTGAATATTGGGGCCGACCATTTGAAGGTCGTTTACTGAAAATCCCGAAGTAGTGCGAGCCGAAGCGTCAAACACGACACGTAATTTAGTCGACTCGCTGCTTAACTTCAGTACAGGATGATGTGGTAAGTAATAAGATATTTCATGTGATGTATTATCATACACCGATAAATGATTTAGTTTTGTGTATTCTCTTATAAAATCAATATATAATTGTTTTAGTAGAGGCTGCTTCCTAAAGCGCCTCTCAAGGCTAAAAAATCTTCGCTCTGCTAAGACGTAAGAATCTCCTAAACAATCCCTATTGCAACGAAGTGGGAGTTTAACACAGAAGTGACCGTCGGCTTGACGGCGAGTATTCTTACGAAAATGTTCCTCGCATAAGCGCTCCTCGTCGGTATAACACATTTTTACCGGAACATTCTCTAATTCCAAAAATTTTGACATTTCGGTATTGAGACTTATTAAATCGTCATCGCGTACCATATTGCAATAAACTTGCTTGTTGTTATTTATATGGTTTTGTATGGACATTATAGGACCTGCTATCAGCCACCCTAACTTGGAACTACGTAAAATAGGGTTGTGCTTACCAAGAGAATGTTGCTGTAAGCCTATAACGCTCCAAAATAACTCAGCACCCAAAAGCACGTCAACATCAGAAGACACATTGAAAGAGGGGTCCGCAAGTTGAAAATTAGAAATATTAAGATGCCTAATATCTATGGTAACCTTTGGCAGTTTGCCAGTCAACTTTGGTAAAACTAGGCAAGATATAGTAGTAGTGTAAGAACTATATTTAGACTGAATGCGGACTGAACAACGTCGAACGCTGGTTGTTAATTTAGTATCACCGATACCAGTAATATGAGTATTATCATCTTGCGGCGTTAAATTAAGCCTTTGTCTGACCGATTCGGATAAAAATGAGGACTGGCTTCCACTGTCCAAAAGAGCGCGTACTGTGATCGCTTTATTAGTTGAGGGATTTATTAACTCTATTTGTGCAGTGCACAGCAACACCTCAGTGGTAGTGCAAGAAGCCATAGAAATTGACTCTAAGTTTACCGAGCGTTCCTCATTTTGAGTAACATCTACATGCAGCAGCGTATTATGACGTTGTTTACACAACTTACAGCCGCTCGGAAGTCGGCACCGTTCAACATTATGATCGTTCCTAAGACAATTGCAACATAACTTCAAAGACGCTACAAGTGATACTCTGTCCTCAACCGGCTTATTTTTAAATACATGACACTCATAAATGCGGTGCTTACCCTTACACACTAAGCATAAAGGAACAACCTTAGAAGGAGACGGGGAGTTCATACCCTTAGAAGTCAAAAATGATTGTGGTGAAACCCCTTGCCGAGATAAAGAATCTACGCTGGAATTACGTTTTATTTTGTTACGATTTATTGTTTCAAAAACATCTGCCCGATTTTTCAAAAATTCAAAAAAATCGTTTAGTGTAGGAATGTCCTTCAATAAACTTCTACTTTCCTCCCACTTAATACATGTAGTTTGATCTAATTTTTGTGTAACTATATAAATTATAAGCATGTCCCAACTGTCGGTTGGCAGCCCTAACGTTTGCAATGCCCTTAAATTTTTTTTCAAATGGTCGATAACAAATCGAAAAGATTTTTCTGTTTCCCGAATAGAGTCCATGCTGAATAAAGACTTTAAATGATTGTTTATAAGAAGGCGTTTGTTATCATATCTATCACAAAGAAGCTGCCAGGCTTTAACATAATTTGTCTCCATAACCTCCAAATTACAAATCACACGTGCAGCCTCCCCTTCCAAATACGAATTCAAATAATAAAATTTATGAACGTCCTTTATTTTATTATTATCATGAACTAATGACATAAAAGTATCCTTAAACTCTAACCATTTATAATATGACCCATCGAAAGTAGGAATTTGTATAATCGGTAATTTGAACCCCAATGGCTCAGAATCACCTTGGTCATGTGAAACATTCAAAGAAATATTTTGTTTTTGAGGTGAACTAAGTTCAATAACCTGTTGGGCAGTAGCTATACAATGGCAGAAGTCTTGTTCTATAGTTTCTCTAATATTTAATTCCGCATCCTGGTTCTCCACGTTAATCACCTCTATTTGTGTTTGCAACTCATCGAAATCGAAAAATAAAGTCTCGAAACGTTTTAATTTTATCGATAATTTACTTATTTCCACGGCCGAAATAGATCGACAGTGGACTAATATATCTAAACTGTTTTTAAATTTAGTGAGACGTCCCTTAAATGAACTACGTTTTGACATTAAATCTCTAAGGACAGAATCAAAATTATGTTCTAACGCCATCGTAAACAATTAATATAAAAGTATAATTTAAATAAAAGATTGGTAACGATACGCTCCTCCTTTGGCGTCGCGCGAAGAACCCGGTGCAAGCGTACGGCTGACAACAGTCACGGCCAAGGTCGTGGGGCACGATGCAGCTAAGCGCTTGCAGCGCCGCCGCAAGCAGTACACGGCTAGCGAAGGGCACGCGCGAGGAAGCGCTCGATCGCTGGAATTGATATAATACTACACTGTACTCGTAGATAAACACAATACACTTGTAGGCAGTGATTTTTTTACTAAATAGCTTTAAAATGATTCGCTGATGTAAATTATTTGAAATAGAAATGAGAATACTGAATGTTTGAGCAATTAGCGTGCGATTTTACTCGTAAAGATGTATAGAATTGGAAGTTAGGTTATAAATAGATCGGTAAATTATGAAAAATGCTTGTAATTTAGCTAATAAACTAGTTGCTTTATAGGCTCATGGGTGAAAGAAGTCCTAAAATAACTCATTTAGGTATGTATAGGCACTCATGAAAAGCTCGTATGTTTATATATAGGCGCTAAATTAAATAGATGCTCATTCGAATTGACCTTGTTTGGAATATATTCCCCATATGCACAAATTAAAGAGGAAAAATGGAAGAAGTAAAGGAACGGGCTCACTTGGCAAACAGAGCAGATCCGCTGTAGGCTTTGCTGGCAAACCGTTATGGCTTCACTGGCAATCTGGCAATTTGATCCCGTCAATAGACTTCGGTTTTGCATACAGGAACACTTCTTAAAGATGATGAACGCTGCGAAGACAGCACGGCGATGGCTTGGCACGACTTGGCATGCCGATTCAATAACCTCAGCTCGCACGTGTTGTGAAATAACGCGATTCTGTAAATTATCTTAGAAATCCGTTTGATCGCAGGTCCTGTCACGGTCGCCACTTTTTGTTTAAGGCGAAATTAACCTTAATTGAAACACGCGTTTTGGTGTGCAAAAATTATATTAACATTGAAAAGATAAAGAATAAAGATGGCTCGCGATCCGATAGTTGAAGGCAATCGCCTTAGACAAGAAACACCGCGCACCGCTGCAACTTCATGTCGTATGCAACTTCATGTCGTAGACAAATTATATTGCTACAATCCGCAATACAGTAAATAGAACATATATAAAGTGCTAAATGTATAGTGGACTATCCGTTTTTTAATACCGTCCGTCTTTGATTTAAAATTAGGCCAGATTTGGAAAACATACGTTCTGTTACAGGGAGCCAGTAAAAACTCTTTTTAAAAAAAATGAATTTAATTAACACTAAATACAAAAGAACAAAGAAATATAAAAATGAGTATGTAAACGTGTGGTCTGGACCGCGAGCTAGGAGAGACTGACTCTGGGCAGGGGCATGTGGCATAGCTGGGCCAGACTGCTGATGAAGCAGTCTGTCAGCGAGGTAACATTAGGGATCAGAGATTAGAGATCGTAACAGTTCGCAAGGAATGGATGTAGCCACCATATTACAATTTTTAATTAAAACTTTTACTAAATTTGGGTAAACATGTTTGTGATTTTTCCACTTCTGCAAAGGATTGTTCCATTCATTATTGGAATTTTTTCTAGGCCATTTGTCATCTGCGATGAAGGTATCAACTTTTTTAATAGCCTTAGAATGAGGTGTACTAGTCGATATATTCCGACTTATTATGTCGTCAAAAATAACCCTTGGGTTATTTTTATCAATCTCAGGGTCTTTTGGTACGGCTGGTATCCCATTTATGTCGTCGCTCTCAGCTATAAGTGTAGGCATGAATCTACGAACCTTTTCCTTTGTTTTTATGGCTTGACTTGGATCTGTGAAGACCTGCAATTTAAACCGAGAGTCTAAAAAATTGTTAAGGGCTAGAGAACCACTTTGCTCTATTTCCAAAAATCTCTCATTCAGTCCCGACAGTAATAACAACGCAACTTTACGTATATTTTCTAAAAATTCGACATTTTCTACCTCTTTTTTACATGCTTCCTTAAGACAGCGAACCATTACAATTATAGGACTGCCTGTTAATTATTTTTTCCCACTTATGTCATTCGTCATCCTTTCAAGTGGTCCTAAAACTATACAAAGCTGAGCACAAGCTCTCCACTCTTCATTAGCCAGATGTGGTAAGTTTTTATCGACAATTATTGCTAAGGTGGACCGCACAGCTTCTTCCAACTCGACTAATCTTTCGATCATATGAATAACGGAATTCCATCGTGTGTCCACATGTTGTATTAAACGCTTAAGTTGTTGATTTTGCTCCATTTGATATTTTGCTAGTCTCTCCGACGATAATGTGCTTCTTTAAAAATGCCCAACGATTTTCTTTATTTTTTCTATCATAGAGTGGTAAACCTTGAAAGCGTCATCTACCACCAAATTTAAAGTATGAGCGAAACAACCAAAATCCTTAATTCCTAGATTTTCTTTAATACTCTTAACCATATTTGCAGCATTATCAGTAACCGCAAAATTTACTTTATCTTTTAAAATTCGACTTATTAAGTATTATCTCTATTTCTGACGCAATATTTAACGATGTGTTGCTCCCAGAAAAATAACAGCAACCCAATAACACAGTCTTATAATCTAAGTTTAAATTATATAGTGCCCAGTGACGGCAATATAACTTTCGGTTACTCTTGAGGTCCGAAAATCAGTGGTAATACAAATTGTTTCCACTTCGTCCGCTAACCTAGACAGAATATCGTTCTGCTACATTCTTGTAGCAAGGAAACAGATAAAAATTTTCTTGTCGTTAATTTGTACCCGGGAATCCACCTGCAAAACTTAGACGCGTGCGCAGCTAGAAATGTATTGCCTTCTTCTTCTGTTGTGAAATGAAATGTTTTGTAAGTTGCTTCTCTCTGGTTAATGTTGATGCAATAGAAGTCATGAGTTCCAAAGTGCGAAAAGTTGATTCAATTAATTTTATCATTTCATCCCATGTAGGTAGCTCCTCACAGTTTTCCTTATATGCATGCTGTTCCTAGTTTTTTAAAGACTGGGTCTAATTTCTGGCCGATCAGAAAAACTATTATTGGATCCCAGGAATGCGTGCTCACCTTCAAATTATTTAAGCTGTTTATAACTTCTGTCGTAGTATCTAGAATAGCTTTAATTTGAGTAGCCGACTGGTTAGTCGCTTTTTTCAGCCCAAATAACCTTTTTAATATACTAATATATAATATTCACGATCATTCTTTTGTTTCCAAGCTTCCTTTTAACAATTCCTACGCCAGTTTATAATTACTTTCTGTAATTTGTATATTTCGCAATAACATTTCCGCTTCACGGGAAACACTAGTTTTTAGGTAATGTAACTTCTGCACATCACTGATAGAAGTATTGTGAACAAGAGCTAGGAACAAGTCTTGATAGAAGGGCCAATCTTCATATTTTCCGGAAAACGTAATGAGTTGTATTCTAGGTAATTTTGCAAATGATAGTTGACTTTCATGAGACACGTTCGACGAGTTTGGAGAATCGGTTGACTTCTGTTGTACACCTAAATTCAATAAAATGTCAGACAAATCCGCGTGCAAAGATTATTATATTCTTCAATTTTATAAAACTCCTCGCTGTTCTCTTGATGTACAGCGCACTAAATTGTTATGTGTTGTTTTAAAAGTGTCCCAGTAATCTTCAATAGACTTAAATCTCGTTTTAACATAACCTTCTGTTAACCTTTGCTTAGGACATTTCTTCATATTTACTTGCGCTTTTTGTAATATATTAAATTCTATTGTTATCTTATTTTGGTTTGATCGTAAACTTTCAATAGCCTCACTATACTTTATCGCGTCAGTGTGATCCAAGTTTCCGCTTATGAACGATCCTAACCCGTCTACTAGTCCTCTTTTAATTCGAGTAGGTTCTAGAGTTTTCAGTTTATCTGTTAATTTTCCGAGTTTATCAGTAAGATAGTTTTTTTTTAATTTCGTCCAATGAGTAAGTTTCGTTAGTCATTTGATGTTGGTAGTTTGATAGCTGATTTTTGAGTGAGTTTAGTTGTTTGTCAATGTTAAGTTTTCCCCGTCTATATAAAATACGGCGGAGTAGCGAGAACAAAGGGTGACAAGGTTAGCCTTTTCCTCCTCGTTTAGGTGGTCAGTACGCAAGCGCGATATTGCGTCTTGGACACGTATCGGTGCCCGTTGAGTACTCGTGTACTCCGTATTAAATATTTCCGCGTTCGCCGGTCGATCTAGTGAAAATATTACGTCGTTCGGTGTTGGATTTTCGACTTCTAAATAACCACGACTATTACTAACGGTGGTAATACATTCGTGTACTGTGCAGTTACAGATGATCTGTTCCCTAATAAATGCTTCCCCGTCCGAGGTGTTGACCAGGACGCGTATGATTTTCGAACAACCTGCTGGTATTATGTCCTGTGCAGATTCGTTACGCGAGTTATACATCTTAATCGGATTGCATGCAGAGCGGGTTAACAAGCAGCCTTCCTTTAAATTAATTCGGGCTTCCTATTCATTAAATAAATCTAAACCTAAGGCCGTCGAAATCAACATCAAAAAATTAATATCATTAATATCGTTGAACTCCGCAAAGCACGGTATTGTAATAGAATAATTATTCCTACTGGTCGCGTGTATGTTTGTAAATTCGAACGGATCTAAATTCAAAGTAAAGTTGTGAAAATATTTTTCTACGGCTTCTGGGCTAATGAAAGACTGGTTAGCTCCAGTGTCGATTAGAAGTTTTAAAGGTGGATTTCTTATCTGTATGTAGGGTATGCCTTTGCGTCTGGAGATTTAACTCTATCTTGGTTTTAATGGGTTCGTAACTTCCTGAAAATCCTGTTCTACCTGGTAATGGATTCTACTTGTGGTTGAGGTCCGTGAGACAGTTGTTGGCCATCACTCGAAAAGTAAAATGTCGAATTGAAAGGGCGTACAGGTATTATAGTATAGTATTGTCATTGTAATTGTACACCGGGTCGTAGTAATACGTATCATCGTAATTTAATATATGGAGGACAGTCATATACGGTATTTCACGCGATTTAAAGTAGTTATTCGGCGGCGGGTCGCCTAGTTTACTCCAGTCATGACCCGTTGACATACTATTTTATGGGGCAATGCTCTTGGGGTGAAACTTTGGACTCCACTCATGGGTTAAGATGTTTGACCATGAGGTGGAAATTGTCGAGGTGGCAATTTAAACACATTACTACGAGCGTTGTAATTTGGTGGTGATTCCGCGAATATTTTTTGCGTATTCGTGGGCATGCGATATTGATTTGGCTCCGAAAATTTAAAAGGCTGTGGCATTGGTCTCATTGGTCGCTGTCCAACGGGAACAGGCCAGTTTGGTAAAGGGGATTGAAAGTTTTGTAACCGCGGTGACATAAAAGTAGCCGGGGTTAAACTATGTTGTGGCGTGACCTTAGGGGTCGGGTTGCTTTTTGGGTGCTCATTACGATTATGCAAATAAATTATACTTGATTCCTTTTGAACGTATTCGAACGCCTTTTCTATAGAACTAGGGCGCATGCAACGTATGCGTGAACCTAGAGGTTCTCTTAACCCACTTACGAATGCTTGCATGGTAAATTTCTTAAAGTATAATTCGCATTTAGCTTCTATGGTCGTCTATAAAGTCTCGTGTAATGTCACGTATGTCATGATGGTGCTAAATAAAGTCTGACAGTGGTCATAAAATTCTTGGGGTGTCTTATTACCCTGGGATGCTAACGAAAGATTATTATATAGCGCGGTCTCGTCTCGCTGAGAAATTATTTATTAAAGCCGTACGGATCCCTAGCCAGTGTTGCCGTGATTTTATTTAATATTCCATTTATTAAGCATATATTGGAAAATTCGTTCCCTGGAGTGGCAATTAAATATTGCGCAGCTAATTGGTCACATATCACACGTCAAATTCGGGTACTAGGCGGAGGGCCTTAAAAATGGTGCCCGGGTCGGTAGACATTTCTAAATTATATAAATTACTAAAATTAAAATCAATATTTCAATCTACTACTCTATTACTATCGACTAATTTACGGCGGGCCTGATGAGATTCAGGCTTTCGCGAACACGTGGCTCTAGGATGATAAATTTTGGAATTTAAAAAATGTACTTAGGAATAAAAGGAAAGCAACACAAGAACTATTCAAATGTACGTACATAAAATTCATTTCTGGTTTCTTCTATTGAATCGAAGTTTAGATTCCTCCTCTCGAACTGCCGCAGGTACGTAGATTCTGGATCTTCAGCGACGGGGCTTGAAAGCCACCCGAGTGACTCGTAAAATGACTAAACTAATCCTGAATCTACCCAATTACGTTTGCGACAATCGAAGGACTTAAGAAAAAACAAAAAAATTATAATTAATTTATTTAAAATTATACTTTAACAAATAATCTATATCTAAATTAACATTGGTATTTGATCTAAGTGGGATCAAGAAATAAGTGAAAGATTTTATTACGAAACCGTAAAATGAAGAGTCGGCATGTCCTCAATGACGGCGGCTGCTTTCATCGTTCGATAATTTACTTGCAATAATCAGAAGCTGCAACGTAGCTACTTCACTTTACGGTGCTCTATGTAATTCGGGCAAAGAAGCCGGTATGTATTTATCTGCCACGGGTACTTTATGACCCGCCCGTGTGTTGTTCTTACGGGCCGCCGAATTATCAACGTGGTTCGTCTTTCGCGGGGCTTTTGGACAACCCCGATAGTTCGCGGGGTGTCCTTTGGTCCTGCAAACGCAACTTACGCAACATGGAGGCTCCTCGGTGGGAACCGTGCGAAATAAACGGACGTGCCATGGTCTCCTAGGCATTTCACACACCGGGGGGTACACACATTTTTTCAACTTATTAATTATAGTTTGATGAAAAGAAGCTAAGATCTAATTAGATAAATAATCATTCCTCACCTATTATCTGGGTATTTCAAATAGGGCAAATCTTTTCTAATAAATACAACACTTTTTTTTTTTTTTTCATCCAGGGAGGAAAAAATCCCTACGGACTTCTGCCTCAAGGCAGGGTGTGTCCGACTCGCACGGACTAAAACAACCTCCCGGAAAACTGCAAGATTGGCACGGAACCGCAATGCATTACTTCATGCCAATCTACGATTTATGTGAGCTCACTATTATTTTTTTGTTCTCGCTCCTTTGCCTCTCGCCGGACCATTACTCTCCTCAACATTTCTTCGTATTTAAGCCATTCTTGTGCGCTGGATAGCATGCGTGCCATAAGGTTGCTGGCGTTTACCTCTGCACTCTCGCCCTGGGCAGCTGCCCTTAGATCCATGCTGGCAGGACATTCGAAAAGAGCATGTCTTGGGGTGTCTACTTCTCCACAAAACATGCATGCTTCGCTAAAAGCTCTCCCAATGGCGAAAAGATAGGTGTTGAACACCCCATGACCGCTGAGAGCCTGAGCGAGCCACCGGTTTACCTCTCCGTGTTGTCTGCCCATCCACAGTTTTAAATCTGGAATTAGTTCTCTCGTCCAGGCACCTTTTCCTGCTTTCGACCACTCGTTAGCCCATTCAGCTATACTTGCCTCCCGCGCTTCAAGTGGAGTCTGCTCTTTCTTTTCGAACAACTTGGAGCGTTCTTCAACCATCTTACAAATAGGAATGACCCCTGCAATCACCAGCAATGCGTCCGTGGAGATGGTCCTGTATGCTCCACAGATGCCTAACGCCATTCGCCTTTGTACCGCTTCTAACTTTTTCCGGTAATTTATATAATATTTATATAACCTATAACTCCTAAAAAGTCTACTTCATCAAAATTCATAAAAAAATTGGGCCGCTTTCGATAAAGTTTTGGTCTTCGACATCATTAACGTCAATAATTTCTAAATTATCAAATAAAGCACTGTCCGTTTACGTATTATTATTTTCTTATAGTTGTGTGCCGGTTTAGGGGGTTGACAATCAATTCCACAAATTAAAGAGTCCCTTAGCATGAGTAGCATCGTCCACAGCTCTTCACTAATCCCCAGAAGAATCAAATATATAATCACTTCTTGCAGTATTTACTGGTGTTATTGCCTTTCGGTTTTTAATATTGCACTTGGGGCACTTCCAATTTGGTGTAGGTTTTGCAGTCTCTGGGATTCCAATACATGATTTATGGTAGGCACCAGCACATTCAATTATACTACGCCTTGCGTCGTATGTAGCTGCCGTCGAGATGAACTTGTCACAAGCACGGCATCTCATTTTCCTATTGATTAATATCACTCCAAGATTTTTCAATAATAAAAGAATAAAGTATAAAAATAATATAAAATAAATAATATTAATTTACAAATGTAAATGAAAGTGTTACTTTTTAGTTCTTTTTTATATGCTCTACACTGACTCAAAAAAATATTCGGACACTAAGGTATGTTCGAATAAATATCTCAGTACAGCGAACACCTATGGAGGGATATTGTTAGTTTTTTTATCTTCTAGTAATGACATTTATCAAAGACAATAATAGGGAAACAGGAATATAGTGGTAACATTAGTCTTGTACATTGTAACATTGTCATTGGCAGACGGTAGGTTGCAGTGACAGACGTGCCTACTTTAGTTGCTAAAGAACATTGATGTCTTCATAAGTCCAATAATTCTACTGCACCAGTACGAATGAAGGTTCAGACTCATCGTAAACCAAAGCACGGAAGTTATGTTTCTCCATTTTTATATTTAATCTTTACGAGTGCAGTTCCTAATAGTAGTTGATAGAGATCAACGGATGGTTCTCATGGCAAATGCGCGTTTATAATGTCCTGGTTGTTTTACGTTTGTGTGGTGTAATAGAGAGATATTAGTCTCCGCATACTGGACATGTTGTTCTGTGCTTACATTTGTATACACTGTGGTTAAGTAAATTAAGTTTGTGACATCCGAAAGGCCACAAAAAAACAAAAACTTTTATAAGTTAATAAAAATTAATAATTAAATTAGAATTCCAAGAATTATAAATACACGGAGACAGCCTGAACAATGCTGGTACAATTGAAGGCAATGCTTAATGATTGAAGGCAATTAATTATTAAATTACTTGTACAATTTAAATTTCGCTGATCCTAATGTCGTGGGAGCACATGCCGCGATGTCATCACCCAGGTCGCGGCGTTACCGTCATTTAGGATTCCCATGTAACAAGTATGAGACATTTGAAGTATATATTACACTTCTTTTGCAAATAGATGTGTGGCAATGGCTCGCTAAGCGTACGTACTGTCCAGACTTCTAACGTTTCACCTGAGCTCTTGTAAGCTCCGTAGAACTTTGCTTTGTCTGCGAAAAAAAATTTTTTTCAATTTATAATGATTGTCAAGTAACGCTATCAAGTTTTTAGCACTCGGAATGACTCGTCCGAGGTGTATTGTTAAAATTGCACTTTAATTGTGTTCTATTACTTCGTTTACTTTTAAAAGTAACGTTAATTTTCCTTTGAAAATTGACGATTCGCTTATTTTATGATCAAAAATACCTATATACCATATAAACGATTTTTTGTAATATTCGCTCGACGCCATTGACGGGTATGCAACTAAATGAGAAGTCCGGCAGTAAGGAAACACTTGTACATAGAACGACAGCTCGGTTATTACTCTTTCATGCACCGCAATATAATCAATCTATCGGGTCAAGGCATATTTTATTAAAATCTTATTTCTTTGATCATCAAAACCCACCTAATGGATTTAATCCTATTTTCCTTTATTGATATTATTAAAATGTTCTTCTTTATTAATTACCGTTTTAACCGTTATTGTAATAGACTTCATTATCAAGTCATGCACCTTTTTTAAAAATATGGCAGACGGTCTTAGCCCAGTCTCATTTTGATTTGTTTTATAAGTTGTAACAACCCCTCAGAAATAAGTTCTTTTAAATCCTTTTTATTATTTATGCTATTATCATGCTTTTTTGTTTAAGCTTGTTTTAGCGTTATTTCTGAGAGTTGTTTCATTTTCTTCCGTTTATTTCTCACATCCATTCCTCTAAAACTATCTTCCTTGTAAGAGGTCTTACAAAAAATTCCGAATGGTTTTTCCTTTTTAACCATCTTCTTCTACTTTTATATTATTCTAACTGTTACTCTATTTGTATCTGTATTAAAATTATATCCCCATTGTTGCTGTAAATGTTTGACGTCTATAATGATTGTAATGTCAATTCGTGTAAATTAATATATGGTTTACTCTTTTCTTATATTTTTCTACTTGCACCATTTCTATTGTTTCATCTTGCACCATTTCTGGGTTTTCTAAATATATAGTGTTGTTTTGGCATGATTCATCTGAAGATTCATCATCAGCCCACTTCAGTACACTGCTGGACATAGGCCTCTCCATAAACTCGCCACTTAGCCCGATCCTGGGCTAAGTGAAGATTATACTTACCTTATCCTTATTCTTTTCCCTTATTCTTATTCTTTTATTCTTTTCCATTTCTTGGAAGTACTACGTGGTCATATTATTAGAAATGGCAGGAATTTCACTTAAACATTTCAGCTTTCTCACATAGCCAACAAAGCAAAACAGCTACAACACATGGAACAGGCCAAACATGTATTAACAGGTTAAGTTTCATATAATTTGGAATTATTATGCCAGGACGAGTCTACCACCTGACACGGCACGTAATGCGGGTTGGTGCGGATCTATCTGAACAACACCAAACACCTCGATAGTAATCACACGAATACGAGGGAAGATTCTTATAACAAATAACACTTAATTTAGCTAGTCTCGGATCTACCTAATCAACATTAAAACGACACAATAATCTGTAACTCCTCTTGTTTAACCAAGACAGATTGTAACACGATCTAAACGGGGGAGCATTTAATAATCGTAAAAGTCTCGACACGAAACTCCAGAGAACGGTCTAGCCGCGTAAGGCTAATAACCGTAAGAGTCGAGTATCACTACAAGACTGACTTCAATATGGCGGACTCCCATCTTTTATAACCAATTTCCGGTCCAAATGCGTGTCCCTTCCTTGCTATCAGCCACGTGATTATAGTGTTGCCAACTTTCATTCCTAACAATATAATATCGGCACACATTATCTGAATATTCAAATAATAAGTATGTTGTCATTAACTTACCTGAACCGCTATCTGTTGACAGTGGCAAAATATATAAACTACTTGCCGCTAATAATGTAGGTACCGAAGAGCCCAACTGAATTATATTGTTAGCTAAACCAAAATGAATTCGTATTTCTTTTATCGCTTTATTATGTAGTTCAGAAACGCGACAAAAAGATAGCCACGCGGTATTTTCAAATTAAGTTTATATAATTTCTTTAAAATGTTGACTTAGACCACTTTCATAATGAACACTAAATGAATTCCAACTCCTAGCTAAAAGTTCATTTTTTACGATATCATAAAATTACATTATCATGCGAAATAAATGATAAATTCTTTTTTTTTAATTTGACTTAGACCACTTTCACAATTATGACCACTTTCTATTATATTTGTTTCAAAAATCCGTGGCATAATTTTTTTAAATATGGGGAAGAAGTCCGAATGTTATCTTTTTCCTTCAATAAATAAAAACAAGAAATAAGTAATATTAAGATTTATCAGGTTTTCTATCGTCTTTAGAATCTCCTTGCTTATACCACTGCTGGAACACGGAATCTTTTGTAGTTTCAAACAGTTCACACGCGTTTGTCAAAACGAGAGAGACCATCTTTTATTTCATTCATATAGATCGGAATCGTGTGATTTTGTCGAAGCAGGTCTATTTTTGGCTTTACTGTTGGTAATTAAGAACGCAACATTATCTGTCAATGCTATTGTATGGTCTGTATTTGTTTCTGCATTTTGTTACTTTGTTAGTCTATAACAGATGTAACCTTTCTTCCATTTTGATGTCTGTATTCTCTAAAAACTACGCCAAGAAATATAATCTTTTTCCGTGTTCTAAAACAGTTTGTTTCAATATATTAACCACGTTATTATCAATATTTAGGTTAAAACGTTTGAAATTGAAAATTCCAAAATGGCAATTTTGAGTTGTTTCTTTTTTTGATTGAATATATATGCATGCGATATATACAATGCAAAATGAAGTCATTGTATAGCCACGTAGTCCGCCAGTTTTCATTACTGTTTTTTCTGTTAGGCATCATTTCGTGTACTTGTTTTGAATTTATTGTATCTGGAAACTCTTAATAAGGCATTTTTGAGGGCTTCATATTTTTTAAACGCTTTAGGGTCCGTAACCGTGATGCCGCTGTAGACATCAATGACTTTCTAGCTATTTAAAGTTTTTTTTATCGAATTCAGACCAAATATTTCAGAGTTATCTTCATCTGCCTGAGCCCATTTCGTCACCGTGTATGTGGGATCAGTCCCAGAGAATTTAGGTATAGCCTTTTCCACAAACATTAAATTTTGCTGTCCATATCTTCCAATTCCGGCCATAAAAAGTTCTTTATCATCTCACGATAGCGAACACCACTCGCAGTAACTGTCTGACCGGTTTCATTTGGAAAAAATACGGCCTGATGATGCCGCCAGCCTATTAACCGCACCATACAGTCACTTTTTGTGGGTGCATTGGTTTGCCATAATCACTCTTGGATTATCATTCACCCAAATGCAGCAATTCTCCTTATTGACTAATCCACTGAGGTGAAAATGTGCCTCATCACTGAAGATGATTTTCTTAGAAAGTTGAAAGTTCTCCACTGTTGCCATTTCTTGCCACCATTCATGCAGACCATTGACAACGTTTGGAATGGTCAAGAGGTTTTAGTTCTTGAGTCAATTACACCCAAAAATTCCCTTAACTCTAAAAAAAAGTATATCCTTACTTTTCTCATTTATGTTATATCGTCGTAAAACGGAAAAATCCCTGAAAGTGCAAACAATGATTCCTAGATTCCCTGAAACTTAATGTTAGACCAATCTGTTTTGAGAGCCCAGTCTATTTTGTAACAGTATTTTAAATGCATTTCGATGAACGTTTCTCCGTCTTTTGCTTGTTTTTTTTTAACTTAATTAGGTTACTAATCTAAGTTTCATTCAGTTGATAGTTGTAATGGATACGTTAATTTTTTTTATTGTTCTAATTATTATGATATCCAACTGATAATAATTGGATAGGATTGTCAAATATAAATTCAATCGGTAGTTGTATGTTTATGTTACATAAGAATGTATGAAATACAAGCTTATTTAAGACGTAAATATAAATAAAAAAGAAAGTCTTCTTAAAAACTTTACATAAATATTTTTTCGAAGAAACACCGAAGACTCTTTGTTGCTATTGATTTATTTTCAAAGGAAGTGTTACAAAAAATTATATAAATTAGACAAAACATTTTAAGGAGAATTAGTTGCATCATATGAATTATTCACGTCTAAGTAAGTGAAGCAGTTTTGTCACTAAAATTGGACATATATTTATTATTAGCATGAGCGTAACGGTTACTGCACTGAGAAATGCCACCACGTATACTAGACTTTATGAAGGCTGTCAATAGTCAAAAATCTGTCAATAGATCTAATGTTATTTGGGTGTACTTCAATATTGCATCCCAACTTCGGCCAGGTGGAGTGTAATATTGTGCGGGATCTAAGTCGTAACTTTTGATACAAACATTTTTCAAATTTGCAAAGATGTCTGTTAGAAGAAACACGTCAGTTTTTAGGTATAAATCAGAATATTCATCCATATTGCTATAGTAAAAATGATTCCACACGTCCTTAGCGTGGTTATAATTCTCATTTGTAACATCGCTAGAGGAGAGTGACCAAATATGGAATACCATTTTGTTTATTCACATAATTTGCCCCAACGTTACAAATAAAAAACATTTTGTAGTCATTAATAATAAACATATATTTACGCTTTATTTTGTAACAAGTTTTTGGTTACATTGACTAATTTTAAATAAAATTTAAAAAAAAACTAAATAATGAAAAGTGTATCTAAATATGGAATACTAAAAAAACTATGAAAATTTAACTTTAACTTAAACGATATTCTTTGTAAACTTTGTTATAACATAGAAACGAACACAAATTATCTACAAAAATCAGAAATCCAGGTATCAGACTCTGGTCCCGCGCAATTATTATGTGCCCAGAGCCCAAAAATGAGGCACTTGACCCATGTTTCCCCATGGGTATCATTTAGAACAGCATACCACAGAAAATACACTCCGAATCTTCAGGATTTGGAGCTGTATTTCCTATCAAGCCACCAAGCTCACTGTCTGTATCAAACAATATCATCTCCTCATCATCATTTGAGTCTGACATAGGCTTAATCTTTTCTGTTAGTTTTTTTCCTTTTGCTGTCTTCTCGTTCGGTTTAAGATTTTTTTTCTTTGCACATTTATTTTCTTTTTCTTTTTTCTTCTTACTTTTTTCTTGCAAGGTCAAGATGTGATAACTGTTGCAACAGATGTTTTTCTTCTTCTATTAGAAAGTTTCCTTTTCTTATTTGGTATTGGACTGATGTCATATGGAGAAATAAATCCTACTGCGAGAAATTGAGGAAGTTGAGGGCACAGGTTCAATATTTGTATCTTGTCTGGATGTAGAAGCTTCAGTTAGAGACTCAGGTGTTCTAAGATGCCATGATATTGATGTAACATCGACTGTGCAACCATCTTTAACTGCATCTTGTTGCGCAGCAAGATAGTCGACCGTGGTAAAAATATTTTTATTCAACGGCCATAGTCCTGTAACCCGAAATCCGTTGGCTGCTATCTCACCCGTTTGTTTTTTTTAATAAGCCCTACCAAATAGCTCCACAATATCATAAGGGCTTAGTGATCTATTGTTGTCTCTGATCCACATTCGTATTTCTTCACTGTAATACGTTTTGAGAGGTCCCATAAACATTTTGTCTATTGGCTGGAGCTTGTGGGTTGTGTGAGGAGCTAAGAACAAAATGTCTACATTATTTTCCCTAGCAAGTTCTATCACGTCGATTTTACGAGTATGGGAAAAATGACCATCTAAAATCAGTAATACTTTCTATTCCAGAATAGGGTTGGTATGTTTAATAAAATGTCTAAACCACTCAGTAAATATGTTCATTTGGATCCATCCTGATGGATGTGCAATGCCAACAGCGCCTGTGGGACTGCCTCTCATTAGCTGATCACTCATATTCTTGCGAGGAAATAATAAAGGGAGGTATAAAATGACCAGTAGCGTTCATAGCTACGACAATTGTCATTTATGAACCCCTTTCAGCTGAAGTTAGTGAAGATATCTGCCGTTTCCCTTTATGGCCAAACACTTGGGGTATCTTGCTCTGTACTACGGTAAGCCCAGATTCGTCAACATTGTATATGCGGTGTGGACCATATTTTTCTTGAGCATAAAGACCTTCAAGAAGATCAAAGAATGTGTCTACTTTTTCTTTGCTAAATCCAAATGCTCTAGTAAAAGATGTGCCAGTTGGTCTTTTTACTGATAGTTTGTTCTTATGGCGCTTAAGACATAGCTTAAGCCATTTCTTTCCAGCCAAGCCCGTGTCATCAAATGGATTTCTCAACTGATTACGTCTTGCCAACATGTACACCATTCTTCGAACATCGCTTCTCGTCAAGCCGTGAAATTTGCTCTCTCTCGTTAAAATGTAGTCTACTAAAATATTTTCAAGAGTTGTCACTAAAACAGTTTTACTCCCAAGTGTAGTAGCTGCGGCTCCTTCTGACGGTAGTTCGGTTTTCTGGCATAATCGAAATAAGGTAGACTCGGCACGCCAAAGTGTTTTGCAGCTCTCAAATAACCCATTTAACCAAAATTTTTACGCAGCTCGATAAAATCTCCATCATTGAAATTATTTGACAAAGATTCCAAACTACAGGATAAAAATTTAAAACAGTCAATAAATCTTTTCTATTATATTTGAGTAAATATCATCAAATTTATCACCTGAACAGAACATGTAATTGAAAGTTAGAAAGTCAAAGGAGTTTTCTAACTTTGAATGTGGTATTTTTTTTCAAGGCTTGTTCCAGTAGTGCAAGGGTGCTCAACCTTTTAAATGGTTGGGCCAAACGGACTATAGAAAAATCTTTGGCGGGCCACTATACTCCTTTATAGTAATGATTATATATTTTAGCTGTACACATATTATAAAATGTGTCAACACTAAAAATAGTAAAATAATAATATTTATATTTTAATTTAAAAACAATATTTATATAACTAATACCAATAAGACTTACAACTAATAATAATAATTTTTAAGTATAACATAATTCAACTATTTATTACTATCAATATTTCAGAGTAACCTTTTAAAATTAAAAAAATAAGTAAACATCACTACTATTAATGTGATTTCTGTGATTGTTTTTTTTTTTACCAATTCGTTTATGTTAGGGGTCAATTCAGTTGTTGACATCAACATTAAATCATAAATATGTTGCTCAGTTAGTAATGTGCGATATTTATTTTTTACGTAATTAAGACTGGAAAAAATTTTTCACAAACATATGTTGACCCAAAACTACTTAGAAACTGCAGTGCTAGGTTAGAAATTTCAGGAAAATCGAGTTTTGGTACCATTTTCCAGAAATCTGCTAAATCTTCTGTTGAATTTTGTATTTTCGAAGATACTTTATCTTCAAAAAGGTTTTTTATTGCAAAATGATTTTGCAATTCTGTAAGTTCCAACTGAATATTAGCAGGATAGGTTATCATTTCAGGTAAACTAATTGTAAATGGATTGATGAATATTTTGATATTATGTTTTTGACTATCAAAATCTTGAAATCTACTTTCAAACGAATGTAATAAACATCTTATTTTACATTCGTATTTGAAACAATCAACATTAGCAAAATTTAGAGTCTCTATATAATTTTTTAGTGTGGAAAATGTTCAATACTTTTTGTATGTAAATGAATTAAAAACAAATTTAATTTAGCCTTAAAACCGCTTATTAAAGTAAACATAGTTGGAAGTGAACAATTTTTGCCTTGTAATTTGAGATTTAGAGTATTAAGATAATTCGTAATCTCAACTAGAAATGCAAGATCACTCAACCAAGCCGTATTCTTTAGTAAATCAATTTCAAAAGGTAAGACCCCTTTTTCCTCTAAAAACTCCAAAACTTGTTCTTTTAAGTCAAAGAAGTGCTTCAACATATTGCCCCTCGAATGCCATCTCACAGCACAGTACAATGATAATTCTCCATATTCGAGAATTTCTTCTTCATAGAAAAATCGAAACTGTCGTCTGTGAAGAGCTTTGGCGCGTATATAATTAATACAACGTATAACTGGATCCATAACATTATCCAACTTCATGTCTCTTGCACACAATGCTTTTTGGTGAATTATACAATGATAGGAAAATAATGTTCGACCTAAAAAATTCTGCAACAAAGCTACGCAACCATTGTTCTTTCCAATCATTGCAGGTGCACCATCAGTGCAAATGGATACCATTTTTTCCCATGATAATCCCTTCTTTTCGAGGCATTCCTTTATTTTAAGAAATATGTCTTTTCCTTGAGTTGTAGTTTCAAGGTGGGTAAATTCTAATAAATCTTGAAACACATTCCAATGTTCATCAACACATCGCACAAATATAGCTAACTGCGATCTACTCGTTACAAAACAAGTTTCATCTAACGCCAATGAAATATATATACACTTTGATGCAATCTTTTGTATCTGACAGTTAATATCAACAGCCATCTCTTTCTTCTACACGTCTCGTAACAGTGTGCCGTGAAAGTGAAATACTGTCGGCTTTAGCTTTGATATCTTTGTCATCACAATTGTGTGCAAAGATTGTCAAAGCTTCTTTTATAATTTCTCCATCCGAAAAAGCTTTCTTCTTTTTAGCTAAAAGCAATGAAATTTCGTATGATGTTTTGACCATTGACTCATGATCGTCATGCCTTTTTACGAAAATATTCTGTTGGTTAAACAGTTCTCGTTTCTTTTTCTTTAAAAAATCTTCTCTGATAGAACTACCAATAGGATACTCTTTTTCAAAATTATTATGATTTTGTTTATAATGCCTCTCTAAATTATATTTTTTTGCAACGGCTACTGTCGTAAAGCAAAGTAAACATATAGGCTTGCACGCCTTACTTTGACAATATTTATTTTCCCATTCACCATGGAAAACACGGTAGGACTCTATCGATTTCGAAGTGCTTGGTTTGCTGAGAGTCATGCTAGAACAAATAGGAGTTTTTTATTTTACATAAAAGTTTCTTTCTAGTTTGATGTCATAATATATAAGCTATTGATGTACCTTGGAATGTAAACGCCAATAGAAACAAAAACTGACTAAGTAATTAACACAACTCAAAAACTTTGACGATAACTAAAACAATACAGAAGGCGCGCACGTGTACTCTCATAACTTTCTTTAAGGACAATGGACAGGAACGGGTCTGACACACTGGTATAGGGTACAGGGTGAGCGGGAGGACGAGGCGGTCAACTCTTAACCAATTAGGTTCTATTATCTCACAATTTCTAGGCGGGCTTTTCAAAATGCTCCCGCGGGCATAGGGCTGAGCGGGCCTGCAGTAGTGTTTGAACAGTACTTTGAATTGAACCAAGAAATGATTCAAGAGTTCTAAACTCGGTATCAGTTGTGGTAGAGTTAGAAAATACTCTGTATGCTACCAATCTCTGACCGAACGCTTTTCTATTAATTGAACATTATTTAAGTTTGGTATCAACGTGAAAACATTATTTTTATGTGTATATTACTTTTAAGATGATTGGTAAAGTACTTTTTGTTAACAAACATTTCACAAATTGTTCCTGATGATGATGTTTCTGATGTCGACGTTCCTGTTGTTATTCTTGGTGTTGATGTTTAGTATTTATACACAAACTAAACCCCTACACAAAATGACAAGTCTGAACAAGACACATACAAACAAAGGAAGAGACTTCTCTACATGATCCTTTTCTATTTTTTTTTAGAAAAGTGCAGAAGGTTGACTTTTAGTTCAATTTCTTCGCATATTGCACACATTTCTTCGTCGTATAGAGAGTTGTCGAGTTCAGCCATGGTGTTTTGTTGCAGTATGTATGAACATTGTTAGCGAAAGACTGATCACTGTATAATTTGTTTGCGAGACGAGACCGCCAGTGGGGATTTTATTATTTGAAAAGGTTTTTGTAAGGCAGGTAAGGTTATGGGTTTGCTTTGTGAGTTAGAAAAAGTTATATTGTTTCTTATTGTCTCTCTGTCTGTCAATGAAATATCTTTTACTGTCTTCCGTGAAGGCGATCTCGTGTGTTCTGATAATGTTTATCAGTATTGGATTTTATGTATTACTTTAATCGCAAGTCTGCATGTTTTCAGTAGTCTACAGTCCGAATCTCTTTAAGAATCTTCATGTCATATATTTGTATTTTCATGATGGAAGTATGAAGCATTCGCTCCGTCATTATCATTGGGTGATATTGGATAATATTTACTGTGAATTCATCGTGATTCGGAGAGATCTGAAAATAAAAATAGAAATAAGTAAATATTGGTTGGTTTCCAATATAAGATTTTATCTATGAAAAATATTAATTTTGGTCTTATCATTAATTTAACTTTGCTGGTTTTTACCAGTACCGTTAGAATACTTCCTGTAGTCACTTGGTGAACAGGGATTGTTTTTTTTTATATATATTCATATAGGTCAATAAGTATATAAGTATGTAAACTTACCACCATTATTAATATAATATAATTATGTATGTCACGATAGGTGATTATCTACTTCTCTGCCTATGACTTGGAGCCAGTATACTCGTGAACTGAGTTGATACTCAATAAAACAATTGAGAGCGAACTATATATTTATTTGCCGCGCGTCTTACGGACGCCGCGGTGCGAGTATCACTGACTACATTTCACAACGCTTACATTTAAACCCCTACAATATTCCGCCCCCTTTTACTAAAAAAAATATTCTAATCTTAATCTTATCAATATATAAAAAAAATACACAAAAAAAAAAATTAAACAGATTCAAAGAACGTTACAAAAATAAACAAAAGAGATAACATTGCATAACCTGTTCAACAATCAAACGTAGCCGGACCCATTTGCCTGAAGAGTTTGAGTCATCTCCGTAGTCGGCGCCGAAACTGCCTTCAGTACTTGTTTTCGCAGCCACCTCTTTATACGCTGATGGCTGGGTGTTTCACAGCGACTAGTATTAGTATTGCCATTAATATAACAAAGGCCTATAGTATGTAACCGTATTGATCTAACTTATATTGAAGTTGATCTTATGTCACAACCGTGGATACTGACACGTTCTCTTTTTGCTTAGTTTGTCCAGAATCCATGATGTTGGTGTCCGATTACGAATGACTGCTAAATAATTATTAAATCTTAAATTTTTTTTAAATAAATACATCGTAAAAGGGGAAATGAAATAAAAAATATTGAACTATTGCAAAAATATTGTTGTAACCAAAAATAGGTTGCAAACATTCACAATTATTACTTACATATAAAGAAAATGTTGTGTCTGTATGTATTAAATTATGCAGATTTACTACCAAATATACCTTTTAAATATAATTTATAAAAATGATACAAATATGTTTCAATAACAGAAAATAATAAAAAAGTAAAAAATTATTGCTTATATAAAACATATGTAAAAAAAAAATTAATAAAATAATCTATAAGTAACATCGGGTACTAAGATGTAGTTAATAAATGTTTCGACATAATATTCTTTCTATTGTTCTATTGTTTTTGCGTAAAAGTGCAAACATATACCTACTTACTCTGCAAAACGGACTGGCCTCGTTACTACGCGACCAGACCGTGTGGTCTTCTTAAGAGGCGCAAGCGGTTGCGACAGCGATTTTGGATATATTTTACCTATACTATCACTGTTTGCCGGATTTTCACTAATTACGTATGCCGGTTTTAATCTATCTATAGAAATATTTGCTTTACGATTTAACAGTTGAACTTTGTAAACCTTAGATCCCTTATGCAATACATGGAAAGGACCGTCGTATGTCGGTTTCAAAGGCTTATGCTCTGGATTTTTTATAAATACGTATTCGCTATTTTTTAAATCGGGATGTACAAAAATTGATTTATTCGAATGCGAACTGGGAATTGGCTTAAAACTGTTTAAAATTTGACGCAATTTTTGAACGTATGTGTTATCGTCACACGACGCTCTAGGTGGATCTTGGTAAAAATCAACAGGTAAACGTAAGGTTCTAGCATACGTCATTTCGGCAGCACTTACATTGTTATCGCTACGAACTGCTGCTCTTAAGCCAAACAAACCGTTAAAAGTTCGTCTACCCATGACGCTGAAGTTGTCGAAAGACGGGCAGTTAACGCTACTTTAATTGACCTGTGTCACCTTTCAATTGCGCCATTGCTCTGGTGGTGATATGGAGTAGTTCGGATTTTTTTCACACCTAGCAACTCCATTAACTTTGAGAAAAGATCACTCTCAAATTGCCTACCCTGATCGCTAGTAAATTTTACAGGACAACCGAAACGTGCTATCCAACCGTCGTACACTAATTTAACTACCGTTTCCGCCGTTATATCTTTTATCGGAAACGCTTCAGGCCAGCGCGTACGTCTGTCTATCATAGTTAAGCAATATCTGTAACCATCCGAAGTGATCGGCAAAGGGCCAACTATATCGATATGCACATGTTCAAATCTAACGCATTCGGGAAAAGTTTCTAAAGCTGCGTTTGTGAGTCTAATGACCTTTGAACGTTGACAACTTATACAAGTTTTAGCCCAAATCCCAATTTCTTTATTCATATTTGGCCAAAAGAATTTTTCTGTTACTAATTTCCGCGACAAACGTATCCCAGGGTGACTCAAATTATGTATCGCGTCAAACGCAATCTTACGGTAATCTTTAGTAAAAGGTCTGATTCTATCGTTAGATATTTCGCAGAAAATCGGTTTGCCACCCATGGGCATTGTTATTTTCTTTAAATATAAATTAAAACCTTCACGCGATACTTGAGCGAGGTATTCATCGTTCGCTTGTGCATCGGCTAATTCTGAAAAATTTATTGTCGTCGGGCAAAATACCGTCTCGACCTGTGAGAGAGTATCCGCTACTATATTATCGTGACCACACACGTATCGTATATCCGTGGAATATTCACTGATATATGATAGTTGTCTAATGCGTCTCGGTGTTTCCTTTTCAGAATTTACTTTTTTAAACGCATATGTTAGTGGTTTATGATCTGTATATATAATTAATTGTCGACCCTCTATTAAGTCTTTAAAATATCGAATTGCCAAATATACAGCTAAAAGTCTCTGTCGTACGTTGAATATTTAGTTTGCGCTTCGTTAATTTTTTGTGAAAAATAACCTAAAGGCTTCCAGTTATTATCAATAAATTGCTGTAAAACACCGCCGACACACGAACTAGATGCGTCGGTCATTAGTGCAATTGGTACATCGCATCGCGGGTGGGATAGCGTTACCGCGTTTTGCAAACTAAGCTTGCATTGTGTAAACGCTTCGTCCGCTTCGGGTGTCCACTGTATACTTGTTTTTTCCCTTTTCTTTGAATTATGCAAATACCTATTTAAAATTATTTGATGCGTTATTGCTTTAGGAATGTAAGAACGATAGAAATTTAACATGCCTAAAAAGCGACGTAATTCTTCAACGGTCTTAGGTTTCGCGAAATTTTTTATTGCCTGAATTTTTGTATCTAAAGGTCGTATGCCATCTTTTGACACCTCGAACCCTAAAAATTCGATCTGTGACTCACCGAAACAACATTTACTTAAATTAATTGATATGCCAAATTGATTAAATCTTTGAAATACTATGTCTAGATTCTGTCTATGTTCGTCTGCGGAAGAACTGGCTATAATAACATTGTCTACATAAGTAAATAAAAAGTCTAAACCTTCAAGGACGATATGGGTCATAAATCGCTGATACGTTTGCGCTGCGTTACGTAATCCAAAAGTCATCCTGGGGAACTCATATGAACCGAAAGGAGTAGTAATCGCGGTTTTTTCGATGTCATCAGGAAAAACTGGAATACAATGATATGCGCGTATGACGTCAATTCGCGAAAAAATTGTTTTACCCCCCAATAAGTACGTAAAATCGCGTAACCGTGGGAGTGAATATCGGTCGGGTTTTGAAATGGCGTTTAAACGCCGATAATCGCCGCATGGGCGAATTTCTCCATTCTTTTTGGGTACTAGGTGCAGAGGACTGGACCACGGGCTCTTAGAAGGTCTGCAAATACCTACCTCTTGCATGGCTCGAAACTCTGCTTTTACCTTACCGTATCTATCCGGCGGTAGCTGCCGGGCTCATGCGTGAACTGGAGGACCTGACGTCTCTATGTGGTGAAAAACATTATGCTTAGGTGTATCCTTATAATTAACAGGTTTAGTTATATCAGAATACTTATGTAATAAATTATAATACGGATGTTGGTCGTCGATAGACTTTATAGAGGGTTGATTCGTTGTTACTAATGACGCTACAGATTTCAATTCAGTTAATTGATCGATTAATTGTCGAGAAGATACGTCAACTAATAGTTTGTGATGCGCTAAAAAATCAGCACCTAATATGGGCTGTTTTTTTTTTTTTTATCCAACTACCTCTAACATGATCAGAGCCTTTATTAGACGACTTTATTTGTTATATATATGGGGTGTTTTTTTTAGAGGTATAGAACTTTAAATTGCAATAAAACTACGATGGATTATTCGATTGACATGATTTTTTTTTATTCGAAAGATAACCTTGTGGCATTATATTTTAAATATGGTTTCTGGCATATGACTGCCACGGCTGGCTCGGATGTAATCCAATCTGGACGTCCAATTTTGGATAACTTTTTCCAACATTTGTGGCCGTATATCGGCAATAACACGGCGAATGTTGTCCTCCAAATGGTCAAGCGTTTGTGGCTTATCCGCATAGACCAATGACTTTACATAGCCCCACAGAAAATAGTCTAGCGGTGTTAAATCACAAGATCTTGGAGGCCAATTTACAGATCCAAAACGTGAAATTAGGCGGTCACCAAATGTGTCTTTCAATAACTCGATTGTGGAACGAGCTGTGTGACATGTTGCGCCGTCTTGTTGGAACCACAGCTCCTGGACATCATAATTGTTCAATTTAGGAATGAAAAAGTTAGTAATCATGGCTTTATATCGATCACCATTGACTGTAACGTTTTGTCCATCATTGTTTTTGAAGAAGTATGGACCAATGATTCCACCAGCCCATAAAGCGCACCAAACAGTCAGTTTTTCCGGATGTAACGGGGTTACGACATACACTTGAGGATTAGCTTAACTCCAAATGCGGCAGTTTTGTTTGTTGACGTAGCCATTCAACCAAAAGTGCGCTTCATCGCTAAACAAAATTCTCTTATGAAAATCGGGAACAAGGGCAATCTCGTTTTGGGCCCGTTCGACGAATCTACGCCTTGCTTGATGATCGTTTGGCTTCAATTCTTGCACGAGTTGGATTTTGTAAGCAAGCAAGCCAAGATCCTTCCGCAAAATCGTCCATAAAGTGGATGGACACAGATCCAATTCCTGAGCTCGATGGCGGATGGACTCATTCGGGTCTTTCTCAATGCTACGTTCTACGGTACCAATAGCTTCTTCTGTACGCACCGTACGGTGTCTCTGGGGATGCAAGTTATCAATTAGAGTGAACGTGGTGCGAAAACGTTCCATGGTTAATTGAATTAATTGCTCTGATGGACGATTTTGTCGACGATAAAATGGACGTAGTGCGCGATACGTATTTCGCACAGAACCATTATTTTCGAAATAAAATTGCACAATTTGCAGGCGTTGTTCAGGCGTGAGTCTATTCATGATAAATTGCCAAACCAAACTGAGAATAAATCACTTGACAACTGTTAAATCGGTCGCCATCTTGAAAAGTAATGCCAACTTAAAGTTATATACCTTTAAAAAAAACACCCGTTTATATTAGAAGTTTTTACCCTAAATGGGTATTACAATTTTATAGTACAATAGTGTTATGTCTATATCGCGGGAGTGAGAGGGGTAGCACGTCCACTCAAAAGGCCGGTTAGGAACATACTCCTTTATTGCGTAAGCGCCTGGGCCGGGGTCGCAGCCCGCGGGATTCTTACTTACATATATAACAAATAGGTTATTACCATTTTATTTACTGTTTATATTGGTACAATTTTCATTATATATGACGCAGAATGGCCATCATCAGAAATAGTAGTTGTCTTCATACTCTGTGGGCTATGTTTGTGGGTGGGAAATTCAAAAGAAGAGTTGACAGCATTTATAATTATTTGTCTCTAAAAGATTCACACAGTAACTTGAACAGAATTAATTAAAACAGTTGCAATAACGATTATTCGCCTGGCTTTCCCAATTGTATGGCGATTTGTCGAAGCCGCGGTGCGCTGGTTCTTTTCGTGCTGATCTCTTGTTAAAAGATGGCTGCCCCGCTGCCACAGTAACGACACTTCGCCTGAGTGACATCCAACGTCACTCAATTCAACATTTAAAATTGTTCGAAACATTTCGAACGCCGTCATATATTTTCATTATGTGTTACATTTCAACTATTTATTATTACATGTTGCTATTTTATTATTACAATTCAATGTTTCCAATTTCTTACCAATTTTCCATATACATATCATTACTTTTTATTATATAAAATTTTTAACAATTTCTATTTTTATTCTAAGATTATATTCGAAAGATTTACTGCCTTTCTGTTTACCACTAATTTGGCTTTTATATTATTTTACTATGTCCGATACTTATCTATTGTTTACTTTAATATGTCTTTTCTAGTTTACAATTTTTTAAATATTTCACTGTATTTTCTTTTCTAATTATTTCCTATATTTCTTAATTCCTAATTTTTATTTACTTCTTATTTTACTATATGTAATGATACCGCTATTTAATCTATAAATTTTGATAGCATTACTTTATCTTAATTATATTATTTACTATTTGTATACTACTTATTTTATTAGGCTAAGTTTTTAATTTCTATTTACATTAAGTTTATTCGAGGATTTTATATAACTATATTTATTTCTAGTTGTTAGCTTTTAGCATGTGCTGTACGCGAGTACTCCCAGAAGAGTATACGATTATACTATGGGACTATTCTTATGTATACTATTTTCTTTATTGCTATTTATTTTATTTACATCTACTATTGTTATATACTTTGTATTGTTAGAAACTGAGGAAGAGGAAATACATACTATTATACGAAATTTAAAAACAGATTGTTCAATAGGGTGGGATGGCATTTCGAATAAATTACTGAAAAACTGTAGACAGTATCTCGTTCCTCCGTTAACTTATATCTTTAATTGCTGTCTCCAACAAGGGGTGTTTCCTAAAGCTCTAAAAAAATCTGAAGTTAGGCCAATTTTCAAAACTGGGGACAAAAAGAGCCTTAACAATTATAGACCAATTTCTATTTTACCCTCATTATCTAAAATCTTAGAAAAAATCATAAATAATCGTTTGATAAAATATTTAGAAAATAGTAAGCTTCTTTCGCCTAATCAATTTGGATTTAGACAAGGTATGTCCACGGATGATGCAGTTCATACCTTGACTAATTTTATTTCTACTAGTCTGGACCAGGGTAAGAAATGTTTATGCATATTTCTTGACCTGGCCAAGGCCTTTGACACTGTGTCTATTCGTGGATTACTCAATAAACTGGAAAATATCGGTGTCAGGGATCTCCAGCTTAAATTATTTAAGGATTATTTAACCGATAGGTATCAATGTGTCAGAGTAGGGTCATATTGTAGCAGTGATTGCCTAGTTACACACGGAGTGCCACAAGGCAGCATACTGGGTCCCACACTTTTTCTCGTGTATATTGATTTTATGACACGTCTTAAATTACACAAGGGACAAATTATAGCATATGCAGACGATACCGCTCTAGTTTTCTCAGCCGATACGTGGAATGAAGTTTATGAAGTAGCACAAAAGGGTCTCAACACTGTAAAAAAATGGCTCGATAATAATATCCTCTCGCTTAATATAAATAAAACAAAATATATAACGTTTTCGATGAGACGGTTACATGATTTACCAAATAACTTAGACATAGTTTGCCATACCTGTTCTAAATTAGACATAACACCTTGCGCATGTCCTGTTTTAGAAAGAGTGGAGTTTATAAAGTACTTAGGTGTCACTTTAGATTGTAATCTGAATTTTAAAAAACATATTGATATACTAAGTGGTAGAATAAATAAAATGATATATATATTTAAAAACCTCAGACATGTGGTGAATCCTGATTTGATGAAAAGAATATACCTGGCGTTATGCCAATCATTAATTACTTATTGCATATCGTCGTGGGGAGGAGCCGCAAAATCCACATTAATGAAGCTCGAAATCGCCCAACGTGCTGTTCTTAAAGTATCAACTTTTCGTCCTTTTTTGTATCCGACACATATGCTTTATAAAAACTGCGAAGTTCTTTCAGTGCGAAAGTTATTTATATTAAATATCTTATTAAAACAACATGGTAAACTTATATACGATGACACATACTTATATAGACGAAGACAACACAAAGTTGCGACAAGCATGATGACCTTTAGCACCTCATTTATTTCTAAATTTTTTTGTTATCAAGGCCCACATTTATATAATAAAATAAATAAAATAATACACATATACTCACTCAATAAAATAATTTGCAAAAGAAAAGTGATTTCATACCTTAATTGTTTATCGTATGAAGACACAGAAAATCTCCTAGGTTGAAATCTTCTCAGTAGTCTATTTTCGTTTAATTTTTATCCTTAAAAATAATCTTGCTCATATATACTTCCAACCAACAGTAATCGTAAAATTCCATACACACACACTCTTACATCACACACAAACACAAACACACGCACACACACACACACACACACATCCACTCTATGCACCAATGCACTATAGCTAATAACGGCATGGCAAACAAATAAATTAATAAATAAAATTCATAGTTGTTACTTACACTCATACTTACCTGCAATATTATATGTCATAAATAATGTAATAAATATAATCCAACTAATTTATTTTAAGTTACCGCTACTAACTATACTAACACTAGTATAATAATCTACAATATTAAGGGAGGGCACTGGCTCTTGAAATACAGTTAAATCTAGTTTAAGAGCCAGGGTTTCAAGATGTTATGTTAAACGATTTATATAAATAAAGATTATTATTATTATTATTACTATTAATTGCTAGGGACTACTTGAAATAACTATTGTCATTGCATGTCAATGGTGACATTGTCCGCGGATTGTTTGCTGGTCTAATAGTCTCAGTATTATTTACTGCCAAACAAACATATGCTGGAATATCGCCGATTGCCTTATCCTGTCGTAATCTTGTATTACAATTTTGTTGTTTTCTGCTGTATAGTCCATGTTGCCCAGGGCGCCTTTAGCAGTACGCTATTGTCGCCCTGGCCAACCTGTCCAATTTTTGTCTGATCGGACATTCTTCGCTGAAAGCATTGTGTAATGTTTCGGGCAGCTTAAGTTTTTTACAATTGCAACATGTTGGTTCAACCCCCACGCGGAACTGCTCACATTCTGCTTTCCTATGGGCGCCCCCACAGTGGCTACACGCTTCTTGTTTACCGGTGCAGTACTTTCTAGTGTGGCCGTATCCTAGACATTTGGAGCACTGCACTAGTGGAGTCTGGTCCTCCACTCGGACCCTTTGAAGGTCTATGTAAGCCACCCCAGATGAAACGAATTTGTTATAAAGTGGGGACGATACCTTTAGCACTACGTGGCTCGTGTGGGGGTTTCTTGCTCTTCGTCGGTACTTAACCTCTATCCTATTGTCGTCTTCTGAGATGTCCCTGAAGGTCTCATCGTTCTGCTTCCTCATTGCGCTGATAATATCTTCATCCTTATTGAAGGTCAGTATACAGATGGTCACTGCTCTTGATTTATTTGCTTCTAAAGTAGACAGCTGAGACTCACCCTCCCGTAATGTACTAGGTATAAAAGCTCTATAACCACAATTATTTAATAAAGGCAATACATGTCTAAATCCCCTGTCCAGAACAAATGCATCACCTGGTTGAAAATAGCCTTTAAATTCTGAATCAATTTTTAGAATTTCACATTTGAGTATTTCTGCATCTGAAGTTGTTGCTGGATAGGGACCTAATACTTCAACAATGTATCCATCTGTACAAACAATTAAAAAAGGTTTTACCAAATTACTGTATTTATGAAGGCTGTAGGTTTTTTTTGGTACGAATAATTCGAACTTTTTTGGGTATAGCAGTAAGTTCCATCCATAATAACCACTGGCCTATCTTCTGTTTCATGGTGTCCAAAGAGGCCCTTAGGATCCCTATAAGTGTTTATAATCCCTTATAATCCTATAAGTGTTTTATTCATTATTTGCTGCCTATTTATATGATTAAACCCTAAGTTGTGTGGCACGAAAAACTCAGACAAAAAATTACGTGCCTCACTCATTAAGATTTCTAATGAGCTGCGTGGAATTTTAAATATACTTGCAATTCTTTTATTAGAGTCGCCTGTTCTTAATTTCATTAAGTATACTCCTAAAGCCATCCGTCCTTTTTGCATATTGCTAAATTGTGGAATTTCATTGAGAAGGCTATTGAATTGATCTTTTTTTAATCCTGTCCAATAGTAATACACATCATCATCCAAATCATCTGTATTATTAAAATCCATTAATATATGTTTTGGATTTTTCAATGATAACATATCTTGTATATGTTCTGCAGTAAAATCATTAAAGTAATTGTTGCTCCGCTAAGAAACTGCCATGAATCATTTTGTTTGTGAAAGTCACAAACACGATTGTTCCGAGGAATATAATAATTATATTTCTGGAACATTGACTGTCTAATTGATAAAGACACCCTATTCCTTTCTTGTCCTTGACAGCCCTCAATAAAACATTTGGATTGTGTTTCAACAGCCCTAATATAGTCTGGCAAAACAATTTTGTCTACATAATTAGAATTGGTAACATTTTCAACATTATGTAAAGTAGATTCTTCTGGCAATATTGCCGAAGAACCTGTAGAGGCTGCCCGCGATGAAGAAGGTCCTGATATAAAATGCCGACTAGCCTTGTCTGCCCTCATCCAACATGGATGACAAATGCGGCTTGTCAACTCCACCTGTAAAAAATCAAATCTATATTATAATGATATTGATTGGGTATCAAATGAATGAGCCAACAAATAACCTATTCTTAATATGCACATATTATAAGAGAAATATAAAATAAAAATTATCTTTTAAAATCTTTCAAAAAGTATTTTCAATAATCCCATTGGACGAACACTGGAAAGTTGTGAATTATTAATATTTTGCTTACTCTGTTTGGTAATATCCATTCACAAATAACCATGTGAATTCTGGCTTCATGTTCGGTACTGCAACTCACAGAATGAGAGCGTGTCCGTAGTATTGAGCGACCACAATGAACACACACACTTCTATGTCCAATCATAGGAGTTGACACAGAAATACTTTGTTCATCAGTTCTCTGTGATTCACATGCAATAGTCCAGCAAGAAGTACATACACAATCTTCATTGTTAATCTAAAAGAGAATATTTCAATTTGTAAATATAATATTAGTGTTAGGTAATTTATAGAAGTAGACATTACCTTGCCGAATTCCAGATTACAAAAGTAATAATAGCAATTATAAAACAAACATGGATTATAGCAAAATATTTCTATTTTTACTTTTGTATTAGTTTTAGGATTGCAAATAATAAGAAAAAGTAATGTAAACGTTATAATAAAATAATATACACAACTCGAAAAAAGTAATTTAATTTTTTTTTAAATAACATTTTAAGCACCCGTTGTCCATATAAACGATGATACTGAAAAAGATATTGAAATGAGTCAATATACTTACTGTTTGAAGACCAGTCCAACCTCTAATTATGGAAAGTATTGCTTGGTCTTCTAAGATAACAGAACCGATTGCATTGCTACGATTAGTGGCGATACCGCAGTTAACACAATTCATTGTTCACACGATTTAAAACTAGTCCCAGATAATAAAGCAGAGGTGGTTCAGATTAGCAGGAGTCTTCAAAGTCCGTAAAACAAAGCCGTAGTCGTTAGAAAAAAATACGATTCGAGAAAACACATTCATAAGCGTAACAAGGACGCGCGTTTACGCCGAAACGTCGATGGTAGTAGCAGACGCCTGTCTCTGCCTGCTGTCGGGAACGGGATGTGCTCCTATTTGGAGGTCCGAGCCCACGTATAAAGGGGCGAGAACGTCCTCTTCCGTTGTAACAAAAATGAGGCTGTGCGCGTGACTGCTCTAAATCCGTTAATTTGACATTAATTTTGGCTATTTCTGCCATTATGAGTGCTGTGTCTGACCTTGGGTTGGAGCTGGAGGAAACTTCGGCTACGTAGCTAGACCTGGTAACCTCGATGACTTTGTCTGCGACGGTTGCTAGCCCTTCAAGCTCCATGTTCTCGGAGACTGCGAGTACAGCACGTACCTGGGCCGGAAGCCGGTTTTGCCACAGTACCCGAAGCGTTTCATCCTTAAACTTGTCTGTGGCGAGCTCTCTCAGCTGAGTAGATGAGACGGCTTTTGATCGCCCAGTTCTAATTCTCCCATTAATTTTTCAATTTGCCTGTTGTGGGATTCCTCGTAAATGATTAACAAACGATTTTTCAAAAAGTCATATTTGGCCGTTGCTGGTGGGTTTATTAATACATCTCTGAGCAGCCTGTCACTTCAGCGATGACGTCTTTACTTAGCTTGGAGATGACTAGGTCGAACTTTGCTTCATCGCCAAGACGCTGTGAGGACATTATGGCTTCCGTCCTGATGAACCAGTCCCTCGGCTGGTCCGACCAAAAGTCCGAAATCCTAGCCGATAAAGACAACGATTCCACTTGAGAGTAAGATGGCGTCGGCGGCATGCTTGGGCCACCCGCGTTTTTACCCGTCTTGTACATATTAATTTAATTTTATTTATTTATTTTTTTTACTATCCGTGATTTTATTATTCCTGGCGGGGTCACCAATGTCACGATAGGTGATTGTCTACTTCTCTGGCTATAACTTGGAGCCAGTATACTCGTGAACTGAGTGATACTCAATAAAACAATTCAGAGCGAACTATATATTTATTTGCCGCGCGTCTTACGGACGCCGCGGTGCGAGTATCACTAACTACATTTCACAACGCTTACATTTAAACCCCTACAATGTACAACACAGGAACTAGATATTTATAACTACGTATCGATTTTTTTCATCTGGATACTACATAGTTCAACTCAATTCAATTCGCTAGAGGCACTTTACTTGAATACTACGCCAGCTTGGATACTACCTACGTTGTACTAAAGATACATATAGATGTATTGTCGAAGCGAATCTGACTGAAAGAATATTAGGTATTTAATAAGTTCATAGCATCATATTACAAAACATAGTGAAAGACCTCGCTCGATGCTTCTTTTCGATTTACTTCTATTCAATTGTATAAAACATACTTTTATACTATTATAAAGAATTATATATAATCATTTTTCATCAGGTAAGAATGAAGAGAAGATACACGCCGGCCACTTCTCGTTCTCTTCTCTTTTTTGGCAGTAGTAATTGGTGTTTCTGTTACTCCTGGGTTCTTTTCAAGAAAGGCCTTCTCTTCATAAGCAAGCAGAAATACATTGGTTTGAGTCTATTGATGGAGACATTATTTTGTTTTCCACTAATGTCGATTGTATAAAATTTTGAGTGATATTTTGTGATTTTGAATGGTCCTAAATAAGGAGGTTCTAAAGCCATCGCGTAAGCCTGTCGATGGCAGTAAGGAAGTATCTGAAATCAGGATCTAATTAGGGGTTAAAGGTCCTACGATATATAGATGATGTCAGAAAATCTGGAAGGAAGGCAAGAGGAAAGAGGACAAACTGTGTGACGGAGACTTTACAAGTGTGGCATTTCACGCATTGCTTAACCCACTCTCTACAATCTTTACGGATCCCTGACCACAATCTCAACATTCGATTCAAGTGATATTTAAAACAGAAACATTTACTCGTTTATTAGATTTTGAACTTACGTGATCTTGAAGTAATGCTTCCTGTAAATTACACATTTGGCTTTGTTCGTTGGATACTGCGCATTCTATTATTGTTTCTGAGCGCGGCAGTAGGCTGTCTAATTAAATGAAAGTTCGATTTCCGGTAGAATTAAGAAGTTAGATTCATAGTCAATTTTAACATTGAAAAGACTTAGGGCCTGTTTCACAAGTTACCAATAAACTGTCAGTTAGCTTATTCGGAACATATCTGACACATATCTCGGAATTTTGCGTTTCTCAGGTTTCTGAT
The DNA here is from genome assembly GCA_947086505.1 of Morpho deidamia. Taxonomy (NCBI): domain Eukaryota; kingdom Metazoa; phylum Arthropoda; class Insecta; order Lepidoptera; family Nymphalidae; genus Morpho; species Morpho deidamia. The sequence goes on from CAMTZC010000009.1 coordinate 11,873,478, forward strand.
AGGCTTATTCAGCACTTAAAGTCCCTAATAAGTTAACAGGTAGATCATATGGCTGTTATTTTGTTTATCTGTTGGATAGCATATACTCATTTCAAAATGGCCGCGATTTTATTGTTTTAGATTATTCGCTTTTTGAGAGTCTCTTAACGTTTATAAGGAAATGAATCTTTTTGAATTGCTTGAAGATGATTTTGATGATTTCATAGAACGCATATCATGTCGTAAACGTCGCGTAATAAGAAAACGAATATATCATTTTGCTGAAAATGATGATGACTAGTTCAGAACTAGGTTTCGTCTAACGAAATCTGCAGTGAATTGTGTACTTTCTTTAATCGAAAATGATATTAAAACCCTAACAAACAAGTAAGTAAGCACTATTATATATTTACACTTTTAATATAGAAACAATTTTATTACATACATATGTATTGCTGTAACTGCATACTTATTTTAAAAGCAATTATTTTCATTGCAGTAATTCATCGATACCGCCAGCAAATAAGTTATTGCTGGCTCTGCGCTATTATGCGACCGGATCATTTTTAACAGCGGCTGGAGATTTGAGTGGTGTCAGCAAAGCATCAGCCTCAAGAATAGTTAGTTGCACAAGTGTCTGCAGCAATCGCTAAATTAAGGCCTATTTTCGTAAAAATGCCAAAAAACTTTGAAAGAACTATGCAGGAGTTTTACGAAATTGCTAGATTTCCTAGAGTCATAGGTGTTATAGATTGTACTCACATCAATATTCAATCTCCAGGTGGAACACTTGCTGAATATTATAGGAATAGGCATGGTAACTTTTCCATGAATGTCCAAGTCATAGCAGACAGTAATTTAAAAATAAATTACATTTTAGCTAGATGGCCTGGTTCATGCCATGATCAGACTATTTTTAACAACTCTAGAATAAAGGAGCGTCTTAACAAAAATCAATTTCCAAACTGTCATATATTGGGTGATAGAGGACATGAAAATTCTAATTTTTTATTGACACCACTTCATAACCCAACGACTTCAGCAGAAAAATTATATAATGAGTGTTTTGTATAAATTCACGCGCGCCAAGCGGCGCGCGCCTGGCCAGCGGAGCTTATCGGCAAACTCGCGTTTAGGCTGACTGGACTGGCAATTCGAGTGCTGTGTGGTGTACGCTCGCCGCTCGCGTTTTATTACGTAGTGTTTTTAGTAACGTTTTGTATTACGATAAGACAGGACGCGCGCGCGCACCTGTATACGGCATTCCTTATTGTAAAACGCACACGCGTAATTATGCGTTTGGGTGTGGTTTATACAATTAGTGAAGCGTTTCGAATACTATAAAGATAAGACGCGACCGCGACGCGGTTTTAGTACGCGTTCGGGTTACTGTTTACCGATATGGGACGATTCAATAACGTGTGACCTTACGAAGGTTGTGTGCACACCGGGTGTTGTTTGTGTTATTTAACCGCGTTAGTGAAGTGTATACGCCGGGAGAAATAGACAGTACGTGTCCGTGGAAGACTGCTGAGGCGAGCCAACAGGTTCGGGAATCGGCCAAGTACATACAAGCGCACACACACACACGTACACATGTACACGCAGTTATTCATGAGGCCGGACCGCATACAGCTGACGGCCGCATAAGGTAGGTTGAGACGCCGAAACGGCGGGCCCAGGTCTCGGAGGTTGTTTCATCCGCCCGCACGTTTGTGCGGAACAATGAGTCTCAAATAAGGACAAGAAACGTTGTTGAAAGATCATTTAGTGTCTAGTAAAATAGATTTCCTGTCTTATCAAAAAAAAATATTCTTCATATTTCAAAAGTTCAACCCATTATTATGGCTTGTGCAGTGTTACACAAAATTTCTATATTATCTGGCGATGAACACTTCATCTTTGAAGCAGATTCCGATGGGGACTGTGAGAACGGAACGTTTGTTGCAGCGTCCTCGCTTCCACACTTGCTCTCTCTCTCTCTCTCCGCGTTGATGGCCGCCATTAAGGTTGATTGTAAAAGTGTCTCGTGAATAAAATTAATAAATGATTAAACAGACTTTCATTTGGATACAACAAGTGGCGACGAGCTTCAGAACTCAATAAAGTGTGCAGTACGATATTTTTTTTATGGGAATAAGTGAAATTAAACTTTTCTAAGTAAAAACGTAAAACTCTAATGAAGATAGCTACGCGTCACCTTTATTGCATCAACGTTCCAATACGACGCCATCTTGTAACAATAACTAAGGTGCGAAACGCGCGAACGTCAGAGCGGGTGACACATGTCAGAAGATAAATTTAAATTGATACGTCAAGGAAAATTAAATTATATTTATAAGTGCACGAAACAAGAACTTCAACAATTAATTATAGAAGAAAAAATAAATTATCTGGAGGATGCAAGTATAGAAAACCTACGAAAAGCATTAAGTGCTTACTTTAAAAGCCAACCAAAGAATAAAACAAGTCAATTAAAGAAAACAAAAATGTCTATGGGAGAATTAAAACAATTTGATGGCGAAAACTGGGAAGTGTTTCAACAACAATTAGATTGTTTGATTATAGTGAACGACATTGACATAAATAAAAAAGCGCCTTTGCTAATAACAAAGTTATCCCCAAAAGTATTCGAAACACTAACGTACCTATGTACGCCTGTTAAACCTTATAAATTGAGTTATGAGGAACTTTGCCAAAAATTAAAAGAAAAATACGATAAACCCTTATTATCTACGGCGTTAGAAAGGGTGGAATTTCGACGAAGAAACCAATTACCGAAAGAGAAAATTCAGGAATATGTTTTAGAATTAAGAAAATTAGCGGGACGATGTAATTTCAAAGATGTAGATGATCAAATTAAGGAAAAATTTATAGATGGAGTGACCTCCAAAGTAATAAAATTTGAATTAATGAAAAACTCGATAGATATGCCCCTAGAAAAGTGCATCGAATTAGCTAGAACTGTAGAATCTGCATTATGTCACACCAACACCAATGAAGTATCAGAAACATTCTACAATGTATGCAATAAATTCAAACAAAAACCAAAATCAATGCCCAAACCAAAAGAGTACCATAAACAACAGTCACAATGTTATTGCTGTGGCAAAACCAATCATATGAAGGCCTCTTGTACCCTTAACAAGAAATATTGTTCGGAATGTGGACAACAAGGACATTTATTATCATATACATTTATTTTCTTTCAGAAAATAGACTTTTCTATACTTTGAGTAATCATCCTTAAAATAAACAAAGTATCTAGATCCACTAATAGATTTTACTTGAAGAGGACCACAAACATCAGCATGTACTATTTGACCAAGTGCTGTTGCTCTAACATTTCTTGAATGAAATGGTAAACATGTCATTTTATCATAAATGCAGCCACTACATACATTCTTAGCAGGCAATACATTAATACCTCTTCTCTTCAATAGTGTCTCAACATGACGCATATTTTCATGACAAAGTCTCTCATGCCAAATCTGAAGACTGTTTTCTTGAGCCAGCATATATGAATTAACAGGCAAAACAACTCTCAACAACAGACTATACAAAGTACCTTTATTTTTTATACCAATAGCCTGTACAACTCCACTTACATTCTTAAATATTCTCTTATTCGAATTGGCTATTTCAACCAAACCATTTTGTAGTGCAGATCCTGAAGAGAACAAATTCTGCTTGCAATAATGTACATACCAAGCGTCTTTCAAATAAGCATTTTTCCATTTTCCATTTATTTTACCAACTCCAAAAGCATGCATCTTACTCCTATCACCAAGATTCAGAGGTACTGGAGTGTTGAACCCCTCATATTCACAAAACCACTCTAGGTGTCTAGTCAAATGGTGAGATGTACCAGAATCAATGATCCAGTCTTCATTACTTATAGTTTCATTTGCCATAAACGCTTGATCTCCTGATGATGGCTTTTCTTTATTTTTATTTTTCAATTTATAACAAAATTTATTAATATGCCCTTTCTTCTTACAATAGTGACATGTTGACAAAAGTCTCTTAATACCAGAATTATTACCCGCTACTAAAGCTACATCATGCTCATTAACATGCGTTTCAACCAACCTTTGCTCATGTAGACGAAGCCTTTCCATCAAAATTGTAACATTTCGATAAACAAAAGGAACAGATTCCCAGGCATTTTTAAATTCCAAATACTCACATGGCAAAGTGAATACTTTATTATTAAGAATATTCTATTTATTAATAGCGAATCTGGTAATATACAATTTTCCACTTTCAGCTCATTATTCGACTGAGCAAATAACCTTTGCAATTTAGATACATGCATAGCAATGCTGTCACTAGTATTCTTCTTATAGGTAAATAGCTCGGTATACAATAGATCCAGGCGCCGATTGTTCTTCTGTTCATAAACGGCGTGAAGAACATCCCACATTTCTTTAGCTGTCTTGCAGTAAGTATGTGCTGCTTTGGCTCATGACCAACTGTGGAACCAATCAAATATTTAGCCACAGCCTCCAAACTATTGTATTCCTTCAAACCTCTAACATCCGTTTCATCGGGCTTTATTGCTAATCCGATGACTTGATTTAACCTTGTGCAATGTAAGTTGAAGATCAATATCAAATTTCCATGAGATCCAATTCGAATCACCTTCCAACCTGTCCACGCACACCTTGTCCAATTTCACAGACATTTTGATGTAACTAATATTTACGTGAATTTCTGTTAAAACGTGTTCCTGGGCCCATAGCCTGTCAGCGGAGTGATGGTAGTGCAGCAGGAAACAGAAACCACCATATTAGGATGAACAGGATTTTCTTCAGTATAAATGTACAACTACAAAGAGATGGATTACACAAAAAGGTGCAAGGGCAGACATTATCTTTGTTAACCGGAAAAGAAAGAACGTCAAACAACTGACGTTTGACATTAAGGTGCATAGACCAAAACAGCGTTTGGATACTATGGTACAAACCTGTGATTAATATATATTTGAAAAGATTTTGTACACTGTGGTATAATAATCCCTAAATAATAAGTGATAGACTTTGTAAAAGAATCACTGAAACTTTCAAGAAAATTTAAAAGTGATTGAATATGAATCATGGAAAATTTAATAAAGGAAAGAAGTTTGTGTATGTAGAATAAAACAATAAAATATCAATAATTATATCTTTTTATTTTTTATTTCTTTTTCCAAAAGCTCTATTTTTTTTCCTTGCAAGTAGTTATCCAAATTGCGAAAAAAATGGTAATCTGTTGGAGCAAGGTCCGGAGAGTACGGTGGATGTCTAAGACATTCTAATTGAAGCTCCTCTGATTTGGTAGCCGTCTGTTGTGCAGTGTGTGGTCTAGCGTTGTCCTGAAGCAGCAGTGGCCTAGAGCGATTGACCAGCCTTATAACAGATTGTCAAACAACAAAATTATTTACATGGAAAATTTGCATACAAGAGATATTTTTCTTCAATGGGTCCCTCATTACCGAGGATCGTGGTCACATGAGCCCTTCTTTCATACGATCTGCCTCCATTTATTCCGGTTTGAACTAGCCTTCACCGCCTGATAGAATTTGGTTGAGGAGGTGGCTACTTTCACCTGGTGAGACCATCATGGTCTCTTGCCTTCTGTGTGGCCAATAATGACCAGCTTTTCAAGATTGCCGTCTGCTTTTCGCATTATGTAGCCGAAATATGAGAGTATGCGTTGAAGACAGGTGCTGGACAATGGGGATTTTTTGTCGAGTTGAGAAAGAATGGATACATTTGTGCGTTTAGTCGTCCAGGGTATTCGGAGCATTGGCCTCCAGCACCACATTTTGAATGCATCTATTCTCTGTCTTTTCCTTACGCGTATTGTCCAGGTCTCTACTCCATAGACGAAGATCGGGAATATTAGGGCTCTGACTAAACGAACTTTGATCTTATAGCATATATCCAAATATTCTGGCGTCTTTACCAATAGCTATCCTCCGTTTGATCTCTGGGATACAGCAACTGGGCTGGGATAAAAAAAAATGAAGTCTTAATACATTATATTACTCATGAACTTTAACTGACAGAGGTAATGTGTAATATATTGTCAAGAAGAATACGTGCAAAAATATATTATAACAAAAGATTTTTCATTTACAATTATTCAATAAATAAGAAACAACTTTCTCAAAAGTCAGCTCATATAAGTGGGTGTTTTGATTAGGAAGGCACTTTAGTGCCCTGTTGGAGATGGAATGAGGTCCTGGGGCTTTCTTGGAGTGGAGGTTTTTAATAATGGTACGGACTTCTTCTCCGGTAGCGGGAAGCAACGGCTCGCTTTCGGGAGTCGTCACGGATAGATCATCTACTGCCTTTACCACCATGGAGTGGAATTCGGCGAGTTTGGGTCTACTGGGGTTGGGGGAACATTCCAAGCTGTCCGCCAAGCATTCGGCCTTTTCAGCGTCGTCAAACGCAGGTGGGAGATTCGGTGTAAGTAGTGGTGGGGTGGCTGCGTACCAAACAGCTTTTAGAAATTTAGCCAGGCGCCAGGCTGGTGACCTGGCTTAATCTCAGAGAGCTTTCTATCCCAGGAAGTATTGTGAAATGAAGCTAATTTTTATTTAACCTCTTTCTGCAATCTATTAAGCGTATTACGATTCCCTCGAGCGGATATCTATCGCGTGCTCTAGTGAAATCAATATTACTATTACATATAAGTGGGCTGTAAGATGAGCGGTGCCTGCTTTGGCAGTTTCCACTGAATCTATAGGTCAGGAATTTGTTTGAGATGGTCTGAATCAAAAAAGTGGAGACGCTCACTAAGTTTTTCCAATCGATAATAGTTTTATTTTGAACCGATGCGGTTAGAGGGGGTCCTAGCTGTAGTAAGACCGGACGGTGGTCCATATCTAGGTCGTGAATAACTTGTACGCTATGAAGCTGCAGGGTAATGTTTTTTTATTAGTGCCATGTCAATTGTACTGGCAGTCTGAATAGGGTGGGTAGGGCGAGAGTACAGGATGCGTACAATAAATTGATTTCCTTAACATTATGTTTCAACGAGTTTTTCACATAAACAACTACACCATCATTATGATTTAAGTGATAAGTAGTACTGTAGGAAAGGTAGTTATTAAGTTGTGGAATAGGTTTGTCCCTGTTCAGTCTGCATTCTGTAAGAATAATTATGTCTGTGTTAAACTGTAGGTTAGATAAAGTAAGCAAAAAATTATCAAAGTTATGATATATGCTTCTGATATTCTGAGATATTATAGTGAGATCACTGTTTTTTATATGAATATGCTTGTAAAGTTCCGTAATATCACACTCAACTGTTCTTGCTAAATTAATATTGTCTATTTCCTTCAAAGTGTGAACTGTATCACCCATTTGCGAATAAATGAAGAGCTGCACGTAATTTATAGTGCCATATAAAGTTTAATATTAGTCGTATTTGACTACGATATATTTTGTTTATTTTTTGTTTCTCGATAAAAAATTGCATTGCTAATAAGACATTAATTAATATGACCGGTTTCATGTATGGCTGAAAATCTTTTCTGAATATAAGAAAGAAAATAACTTTGCAAAGTTTTGTGTGTAAATAATACGTATAGGTTTTTGTTAAAACAGTGTAAATGTATGTATGTATTGTGTGTGTGGCTTGAAGACACAGTAATAAAAAAATCTCAACAGGACTATAACGCAAAAAATATAAACAGCATGCAAAGGAAAAACATTTTAAGAACAACATATAAAATAAGAAATCTAGACAAAAAACCTATGTGGCAATACAAAAATAATGATTATTGATATCAGTTAATACTTTTTTCCAAAGCAGGCGTACATACATATTTATGACAATTACTTTAAATACGAATAGTCATTGTAATAACTTATGTATCTGTTCCTCACTTCTAATAACTATGATTGGAGAATGTTAAGTTTTTCTTACGTAAACTTTTCCATAGGCTGTCCAGCAGAACTTGAAATTTTTAGACTTGGTAAGATCACGGGCAAGGAAATATAGCCGGGATGCTTTTGTGGTTAAATGCTCTGAGAGGAAAACGGGGGTATCTTCTTGGGTCTTAAATCCCAAGTGCTTAGCAGATAGTTTGTTTTTATATTTTATGTTGAAGCTTTTTCCCATTTTCAGTATATTCGCTTTCATTATGGTTGAACTAGTTTCCACAATAATCGGTGTATTTTGCCTTTCAGGTCTGTTACTACGTACCCTGTATATATCTTTAATGTCTGATTTGTTTACTTCACAGTTTATACTACGTGTGAGGCATATGACCATATCAAGCAGATCTTCTTTTGTTTCGTTCGGCTTTTTTGGCACGTTTTTTATCTCAAAGTTCCCTTTACGAAAACCTGTTTGCATTTCCTCTAGTTTATTTTCTAAAACCGTAATATATTTCCTGTCTTCCTTCCTCTGAAACTCTAACTGCTCAATTTTACTTTTAAACTCTTCATTTTGTTGGGTTAAGAATGAAATAGAGCTTTCAATATTATTGTTTGACTGTTGTATTTCCTTCAGACTAGATGATAGTTTTTTTAATTCATAAGCTTGAGTAGTAGAAAAATTCCTTAACATATTTCTCATTTCCATTTTGAATTCGTCAAGCTGCGAGGTTAAAGATGTATCCAGTACTTCGGCTCTGTGTCTTTTCTTACGTTCCATTACAAAGCTAGGACTTGTTTGATTTAAATCAGTTTCTGAAAAGGACTTATTTAAATACGAATCCATACTAGGTTAGCAGAGGTTGAAAGAGAGCAGGCGTTTTCTATATATCAGTGTAAGTGAACAGCTAAACTTCAAAGATGGTGTCTCGTTTGGGTGGAGTATATACGGTCAATCCAAGATGTCGTATGGCAAAACTCGTTTTCATTGGCTGGCCGTAATTAGTAGGCGGAGCAACTTCTAAGATGGTGTCTCAAAGAGGCGTGGCTTAGACGGTTACAGTGGTAGTAGTTGAAGCACGAGCACATTAGTTGGTCGCAACAGGTAGCACTCACAAAATGGAGTCACCAGCGTATGCCTCTGATTGGATTCAATATTATTACTTGACCATCGGGTAAGCGCAGGAGCAATGTACCAGGATCACATGAGAGGCAACAGTTTAGCACCAGAACTAATACACTGTCTTAATTTTATGCACTCCTATTCTTGTAAAGGATTTTACTGTTACAGAAAATTTACGAATTTTATTTATTTATTTGTCACTACAAAAAAAATCACGTCCACACCTTACGGCGGTCCGGGGGGAAGGGGATCTTTTGCCAGTTTTTTCTTTCTTTTCCCAGGGAAATAGTAAAAAATCATTACGACTTCCCTGGAGGTTAACTTACGATGTTTGCAACAGATTTTAGGACAACAGTAACAGCAGTAGGCCTCTATTATCAGTAGTAAAACAAATAGCTTCTCTCTCAAAGCTGTTTGTTCGGTTCGAGTCCAATTTCACACAAATCAACCCTGGAGGCAATGGTTTCGCTAATGTTATCTCAAACTCCAAACTTCAATTTTTGTTCAAAGATCAAAGATGTGAGATGAATAATGAATGAGATGAATATTTTGGTACAATTGTTTTAAGTATGCTAAGTTGTAACCTCTATATATGTTCAATATTGCTTTTTAATAAGCTAATTTTTGTTTAACCTCTTTCTGCAATCTATTAAGCGTATTACGATTCCCTCGAGCGGATATCTATCGCGTGCTCTAGTGAAATCAATATTACTATTACATATAAGTGGGCTGTAAGATGAGCGGTGCCTGCTTTGGCAGTTTCCACTGAATCTATAGGTCAGGAATTTGTTTGAAATGGTCTGAATCAAAAAAGTGGAGACGCTCACTAAGTTTTTCCAATCGATAATAGTTTTATTTTGAACCGATGCGGTTAGAGGGGGTCCTAGCTGTAGTAAGACCGGACGGTGGTCCATATCTAGGTCGTGAATAACTTGTATGCTATGAAGCTGCAGGGTAATGTTTTTTATTAGTGCCATGTCAATTGTACTGGCAGTCTGAATAGGGTGGGTAGGACGAGAGTACCATGTGGACTCGTCTGGAGTTAGAATCTCAAAGTTAAGTAATAGGGAATTGTTTAATCTATGTAAAACATTGCCATTTGCATTTGGAGATGATCGATTCCATTTACTATGTTTTGAATTGAAGTCACCACCTAGTAAGACGGCATCTCCAAGTCTTAAAAGCGTCCTAATGTCGCTCTCCAGGAGAGATTTAGATGGACTGAGATAGATTGACGCTAATATAATCGGCTGATGGCCTGTCATACCTAACTGACATACTGAGGCCTTGATGTTAGTAAGTCGAAGGGGCTCTAGAGGAGTGCAGTGAAGAGACTTCCTGTAGTAAATTGATGAGCCTCCAAGAGGGCCTGTAAGTCGTTCGTTTCTAATTAAGACAAAGTTTGCTGTTTTAGGATCGCGATTGCAAGGCTTCAAGAATGTCTCTTGCACTAAAAGGATGTTGATCGGGTGCGCAGCCAAAAATTTGCGTACTTCGTGAATTTATTCACCATTATTTAATGACAGCAGTGAAACGCTATACATATTGAGAGAATATTTTCGAAGTTTGCATTTCTGTTACTCACAATCGGTTGTAACATTTCGGGAAGACAGAGAGCATAGTTTATTTATTTGAAGCATAGTTTATTTATTTTAGTAAATAGCGCGTATTACTTACATTTGTTATACATTGTAAGAGGTTAGTTAGAATTATCCTGTAAACAAAAAACAAAATTTATAAAAACTCTTCTTCAAAGAACTCTTTCGACGTAAGCAACGTGACAAAGAACCTCCTTTTAATTACAGATTTGACTCGTCTTTGATGCATAGTGAATTAAAAAACTTTAATAGGTTGATAATAGATGGCGTTTTAAATTTCATACTATTCCTGTAGAATTAACAGAATTTCTATAGCCTATATGTTGTCCCGATATATAAGGAATAATTTCCCAAATTTCGATATTAAGCGGATTTCCTGCAAAAGAGTAAGAAACCTCCATCTATACTCATAAACATTCGTATTTATAATATTAAGTATGATAGGATACTTCCTATGGATGTGAGACTCCATTGGGTTTCCTGAGTTAATAAAAAAAACCTGACCATATATAAACATTTGTTTTAAAAATCCGGTACGTTCTTTTAATAACGTTTCAGTAAAATCATTAGTTTTTATGTAAAATAATTTTTTTGAACTAATGTCGATGAAATTTGGCACAATTAATACTTACGACAGACATAGGATGACATTTAAAAACGCCATCTCTTATAAACATCATAAGTTTTTTTATTCACAATGTGTCAAAGTTTATTAATATATTAACGGCCTGGAATCGAATCTTTTAAGGCCAAGTCAAATCTGCAATAAAAGAGGTTTTATTTCCAAGTGCTTTTGAATCGTCAACTTTACTGCTGGTTCGGAAAGCTGTTCCTGCCGAGAAGAGCCAGCAAGAAACTCGGCGGTTGCTCTTTTTAAAATATAAATCTTAGAACTAGTTACATTTATTTATTACTGTCTTGTACAGGGTAAAAGTGCACCTATATCCACACATCCTTATCATCTAAGTAATCTTCAACAGTATAGTAGGCTTTCTGTATCAGCCTCTTTTTAACAGTGTTTTTAAACTGCTGTAATGGCATAACCAAAATTGATTTCGGAATTTTATTATAGAATCTTATACCCAAACCCACAAACGATTTACGTACTTTTGCTAGGCGCAAAGCAGGAGTCGCAAGCTTATGTCGGTTCCTACTTTGTCTATTATATACATCACCTATCGTTTTATAATTCTTTATATTTTTATATACAAAAATTACGTTATTTAAAATATACTGTGAAGCAAATGTTAGAATACCTGTTTCCTTAAACTTCTCTCGCAGGGAATCACGCGGACTTAAATTGTAGATGCCACGTATGGCTCTTTTTGTAATACGAAAATTTTTTCACTATGCGCGCATTTACCCCACAGCAATATTCCATAAGACATAATGCTATGGAAGTAAGCAAAATAAACAAGTTTCGCTGTTTCGACATCTGTAAATTGTCTTATCTTTCGAACAGCGTAGGCTGCTGAACTAAGTTTCCCTGCAAGAGTTTTATGTGTGTGCTCCATTGGAGTTTTGAATGCACGGTCACTCCCAAGAATACAGTTGTATTTTCTGTTTTCTTCTTCTTCTTCGTCAGCCGATGGACGTCCACTGCTGGACATAGGCCTCTTCATGGGATCGCCACACCACACGATCCTGCGCCGCCTGGATCCAGTGGCTCCCTGCGACCTTTTTGAGGTCGTCTGTCCACCTCGTAAGGGGTCTACCGACGCTGCGCTTTCCAGTGCGGGGTCGCCATTCCAGCACCTTAAGACCCCAGCGCCCATCGGTCCTCCGCACTATGTGCCCCGCCCAGCGCCACTTCAGCTTCGTGACACGCTGAGCTATGTCGGTGACTTTAGTTCTTCTACGGATCTCCTCATTTCTGATTTGATCTCGTAGAGACACTCCGAGCATAGCTCGCTCCATCGCCCGCTGAGTGACTCTGAGCTTTCTTATAAAGCCCATAGTGAGCGACCACGTTTCGGATCCGTAGGTCATCACTGGCAACACGCACTGTTCGAAGACCCTGGTCTTCAGACACTGAGGTATTTTGGACGAAAAGATCTCGCGTAGCTTCCCGAACGCTGCCCATCCGAGTTGGATTCGGCGACTAACCTCTTTCTCGAAATTGGACCTACCCAGCTGGACCGTATGTCCCAGGTATATGTACTCGTCTACAATTTCGAGTGCAGAGTTCTCAACGATGACCGGGTGGAGCGGAACATGTGAGTTGGACATGATTTTTGTCTTACTCATGTTCATTTTAAGGCCCACCTGCTGAGATACTCTGCTGAGGTCGTCGAGCATTGTGTTAAGGTCCTCCAGACAACCTGCCATAACGACTATGTCGTCGGCAAATCTAAGGTGAGTGATGTACTCGCCGTTGGTGTTGATGCCGTATCCGTTCCAATCCAAAAGCTTAAAGACATCTTCCAATGCAGCGGTAAACAGCTTCGGGGAGATGACATCTCCCTGTCGCACACCTCGCCGCATTTGGATTGGTCTCGTAGTTTTGTCTTGGATACGGACAGACATTGTGGCGTTTTCATACAAACAGTTCAACACTTGGACGTACCGATAGTCGATTCGGCATCTCTGGAGCGACCTTAACACAGCCCATGTTTCCACCGAATCAAAGGCCTTCTCATAGTCCACAAACGCCAAGCAAAGTGGCTGGTTATACTCCTCGGTTTTCTGTATAACCTGCCGCAGCGTGAATATGTGGTCTATGGTACTATACCCTTTTCGGAAACCGGCTTGTTCGGGAGGCTGGAAGTCGTCAAACCTACGAGCGAGACGATTCGTTATGACTCTCGAGAACAGCTTATAAACATGATTCAGCAGCGTGATGGGTCTATAATTCTTCAATAAGGTGTTATCACCTTTCTTGAAGAAGAGAACCACCACGCCCCTGTACCATGCTTCCGGCATAGAGCCTTCGTGAATGACGGAATTGAACAATCGCTGAAGGACTTTAAGTATCGGTTTACCACCCGCCTTCAGGAGTTCGGTAGTGATTCCGTCATCACCTGGAGCCTTGTTGTCCTTAAGTTGTTTGAGAGCCATACTAATCTCGTATAAGCTGACGTCCGGGATATCTTCGGTATAGTGTCGGGTCAACTTGGCTCTTGGGTCTTTTGCCAAATTGACAACAGGCTGTTGTGTTGAGGTGTATAACTGCCCATAGAACCTCTCAACCTCTCTCAAAATCTCAGGACGAGATGAAATGATACTACCAGTATCGGTCTTCAATCGCGTTAACTGCCTCTGTCCAATAGACAGATCTCTTGCGAACACTTTTGAGCCCCTGTTACGCTCAATAGTATCTCGAATGTGTTCGGTGTTGAAGCGTCGCAGGTCGCATTTCTGCGCCTTAGAAATCTGTCTATTGATCAGACGGTAGCGTGCCGCGTCTACAGAAGACTGTAGCCTCATTTCGTTCCTCTCATCCATGAGCTTGAGAGTCTGGGTAGAGAATTTACTAGTTCTCTTACGGTGTGTCTTATAAAATTTGGACCCCACCGTATGGACAGTTTCCACCAGCCTGTTGTTTACGTCATCCACAGAAGCGCAGTCAGCTAGGCAATCAAAACGATTCATCAGCTCGAGATGGAACTTCTCGGGGTTTTGGATATGAGCTCGAGTTGGTCGGAGCGTAGACTTCACCAGGCCGGATCTTTCCAGCTGTACGCATATATTCAATGTGCCTCTAACCAGACGGTGATCGCTACCGGTTTTCACAGTATTGATCACAGAGACATCATTGAATATATGACGCCTGGTCGACATAATGAAGTCAATCTCGTTTCTCGTGGAACCGTCGGGACTTATCCATGTCCATTTTCGATGCGGCCGTTTCTTGAAGAAAGAATTCATCATGTAGAGGTCCTCTCTCTCCAAGAAATCGGCCAGCATCTGGCCCCTGTGGTTCCGTTGCCCGTATCCAAATTGCCCTACTCTCACCTCTGTACCGCTTCGCTCGCCCAGCTTTGCGTTGAAATCCCCCATCACAACAGTGTAGAAGGTTTTGGAGGCATGCATGGCTCTAGATAAATCCTCATACATGGCCTCTACCTCTTCGTCTGGATGTGCCGATGTCGGTGCGTAAACCTGTATGACCTTCAGCGAATACCGTTTGGTAATTCTGAGTATAAGGAACGCGACCCTGCTCGACACACTCTCGACTTGAACAATGTTGTTGACAAGGGACTTGTGGACGAGAAACCCGATACCACCCTGGGACTGTTGGTCGCCCTCCCGGTAGTAAAACAAGTTGCCGGATTTTAGAATCATCGTGTCCTCCCCCTCTCTTCGGACTTCGGATAATCCTATGACATCCCACCGCAACTTGCTTACTGTTTCTTCCAGCTCGAGTATCTTTTCGTCTTCCCTCAAAGTGCGTGCGTTGTACGTTGCCAGGTCCAGTCGTCGGGGTTGGCAGCGGAATCTCTTCCGGAGATTCTTGACACCCCCTGCCCCGCCGTTACCCAAACCGCTGCCAGAGCTGGGAATAGCGGAGCTGCCGGGAACTAGGGGCTGTGGTTTAATTTGTGATGCCATGAAGGTTTTGCCGGTAATCACCACGCTTGGCATGCGGGTTGGTGATCGCAGTGCTGACCGTTTTGCACCGACAGTGCTGCTGCCCACTGTCGGTCTGGTATTTAGGTCAGCAAAAAATGAAATGGTTATACCGCCATTTATCGGTCGTCAGAGCCTCGTCGGTTGATATGCAGGGTGCACCGCGTGCAGGTGAGGTTGACAATTGAGGAGACTGATTGGGACGAGCCTCCCCCTTACACCACCTCTTTTCTGTTTTCAGTGGTACATTATTTATGGAGACCCTATTTGCTGTTTTTGCAGCATTAGGTAATGCAAATTCAATATAATTTGTTTTCTTTGAGTGTAGTACCAAATTATTTACCCTGAACCAATGGGCTACTTGCGATAAACCACTGTTTACTTCGTCAATATTATGGTCATTTCTATTTACTTTAAAAATTAAAGATGTATCATCCGCAAACAGTACAATATCGCAAATATTATGAATGAAATATGGTAAGTCATTTATATAAACTAAAAACAGAAAGGGACCAAGGATTGATCCTTGAGGCACACCCATAACTAAGGCCGTTCCGGATGACTGCACCTCATTAATGCACACTCTTTGAACCCGGCTGTGAAGATAAGACGCAACGAGACGAAGCGCATTGTCTTTAATACCATAATAGCCAAGCTTCAACAATAAAGTCTCGTGCTGAACGCAATCAAATGCTTTGGACAAGTCACAAAATACCCCTATGGCATTTTGTGAGTTCTCCCACGCATCGAAGATATGCTTCAACAACTTAACTCCCGCATCCGTTGTAGACCGACCCTTAGTAATCCCATGCTGCTCAGGGTGAAGTAAATTATTAAAATTAAAATGCTTGAGCAGTTGATTTAGAATAACTTTCTCAAAGACCTTGCTAAGAGTTGGCAAGATCGAGATGGTTCTATAGTTGTTAGGGTCGCTCTTATCACCAGATTTGAAGACAGGGATCAATTTACTATACTTCATTAAATTTGGAAATGTCCCTGTGTCTACAGATTTGTTAAAGATCTTGGCCATAATTGGGGCGATAATTTCAATAATATTATTAATTAATTTTACTGACATTCCCCACAGATCAGTTGTTTTTTTAATATTTAAAGTTTTAAAATTTTTGACAATATCGTATGGGGAAATATGTTCAAATTTAAAATTAACATTGCACTCCGTGACGCTGTCTTTTAAAACATTGAAAGCTTCCATTGGGGATGAGTTTATTGAGCTAGTGGTGGAAATGGATATATTTTGAAAGAAATGCTCAAATGCACTAGCCACTGCTGTATCGGAATCAATAAGTTCATTCCCAATTTTAAGGTCAATGGCAGATTTATGCGTTTTATGTCTGCCTGTTTCATCGCTTATAATATCCCAGGTTGTTTTTATTTTATTTTTAGAGTTAGTTATTTTATTTTTAATGTGAAGAGATTTGGCCTGTGTGCAGACATTTCTAAACGTTTTAGAATATTTTTTTACATATTCCAGGAATGTGGGGGATTGATTATATTGTTTTTCTGCATACAGATCAAATAACTTGTTCCTACTCTTATAAATGCCATTAGTGGCCCATTCGCTAAACCTAAGATTTTTGAACACTCTTTTTTCTATAATATTAAAAGTATTATTAAACTCACAACCGATCATTCCAAAGAGGGCATTAAAAAGTTCATCTGAGCTACCGCGCCTTTTATCGAATTTAGATATTTTTGATGATATTTTTAATTGAAATCGCTTTATTTTATGAGAAGTGATAGGCCTGCACTTGATAAGTTGCTTTTTTTCCTGTATATAGTTAGGTACAGATATAAAGTGCCCACTATGATCAGACCTTAAGCGACTTATTACAGATTTTTCTAAGATATTACAACTGTAATCCGTAAAAATATTATCAACACCGGTAGCCGAGGTTGCAGTTATCCTAGTAGGTTCGTTAAATACATTAATCATATTAAAACATTGAAATAAATTAATTAACCTACAACGATTACACGTATCCACCAAAATGTCAACATTAAAGTCTCCACATATTAAAACTTTTTTTGAAGATTTAGAGGTCTTAAGAACTTCCTCCATGACGCTCTCAAATAGTATAAAATCACTAGAGGGGGGGCGGTACACAGATACTATAATATAGCGCTCTAACTCTACACAAGACAGTTCACAAGTACGTTCAACAGAAAGACCGACAATATCATTTCGTTCTTTACAATTAACTTCAGAATGACTTATTATTAAAGATCCCCCATGCTGGGCGGACTTCCTTAAGAACGCACTGGACACTTTATAATTTTTTATATTTAATAAGAAATTTGAACTGTTTAGCCAATGCTCCGTTATGCATAAAATATCGACACTAAATTTATTAATAAACAGTTCAATTTCAAATTCCTTGCCAGATAGACCTTGCAAATTCTGGTGTACAATATTCAATTTACAAAGTCTATCTGTTGTCTTATTATCTAGTTTAAAGTAACATTTTCCGCACATAGAATGTTACTTGATATACTATTAGTACTACTACTAGTACAAATGTCGATATATGAATAATTAGTACTCATTGTACAGTTTGTATAAGAGTCAATAGACTTAGTTACACTACATGTAACTGTATCATTTAAGTTATACGCTAGCAGTGAAGCTATACTACGATAGCATTTTTTAGACAGATACATAGTATCTCTAATATTAATATATAGATTATAGTAATAAATTTATTTATGTCAAAATAAAAAATAGCGTCACTATGACGATATGTCAGATTATATATTTGTAAGTTTAAATTATATATGTGCTCATTCTGTCTGCTACTCAGTATATCTGAGTAGGGAAAAGCACACATAACAAATTTACATTTAAATTGCTCATTTAAGAGTATTAATTTATCAATACATTTTGTAATCTGTGGTTTTTTCAGATTTAAACTGTCACCAAGCATCAGTACTACTGTAGTATTAGAGTCAAAATCATTACCATTTAAGCTACTCATTATATAGTCAAAAGTTGCTCCTGGTGAACATTTATTAATTACTGAATGTCTTAAGTACAGATTCAAAAGTGCTCCAAAACCTTTGCCCAACTTGTCTGAAAAAATGATGGTCTTTTTCTCTGGTTTTACAACATTGTTTTTATTCAAATTATTTAAGGATTTAACAATATTAATAAATGAAGGTGAAGTATTTTCATCGTGCTTCTTCAAAGAGCATTGACATTTGTTATCACACGAGTAGCAGCTAACGAATACGTCACATCCAGTGACGTATTGAGATCCCAATATTATAATCAAGTGTTTATTGTTAATTTGTTTTTCAAATATCATCTATTAATTTGTTGTGATTTTAAAATTGAATAATGATTGTTTATATTTAAATCAGTAATTGATTGACTCTTGCATAATATTTCGGCGCCAGCGATTGTGGCGCCATCTTAATTATAAACATGAATGAATAATAAACGTTTTATCACTTAAATAATTAATTATAGCTCAAATAATATACATAAAATTGTATAAAACTACTTTAATTATTTACTTAATTTACATGTATCTGATAACCGGAATGTAATGTGAATTAACATTCCGGAAGTATCGTGTTATCGCACGAGTAACGGCTAACGAATACGTCACATCCAGTGACGTATTGATATCCCAATATTGTAATTATTTGTTTATTGTTAATTTGTTTTTCAAATATCATCTATTAATTTGTTGTGATTTTAAAATTGATTAATGATTGTTTATATTTATATCAGTAATTGATTGACTCTTGCATAATATTTCGGCGCCAGCGATTGTGGCGCCACCTTACTAATATACATGAATGTTTAATAAACGTTTTATCACTTAATAATTAATTATAGCTCAAATAATTTACATAAAATTGTATAAAACTACTTTAATTATTTACTTAATTTACATGTATCTAACAACCGGAATGTAATGTGAATTAACATTCCGGAAGTATCGTTTTACTGTATATTATCCGCTAATTCGTGTTGATAGCGCGAACATTAATGTATAAAAATGGAGTACACAATAAATGATCAGTTAGTTTTCTTTGTACAGTGCGAGTGTTTTCTTGTTATCACAGCGTCGTTTTACAATTCAGAACTGGGATTTTGAAGAAATGTCGGGTCCTTACGCAGCGGGTATTGGTGAAAGGAAGAGAAAATATAGCTACGAGACCACAACGGACGATGAAGAATTGGACCACGACACGAATTTTTTTTCTTTTAAGGAACATACCCCGCCCGAACCGAAAAAAGTTCGCCATGTGACTCACGCTGACGCCGACATAGTTCCTAAATTCCAGCCCGAAGATAACACTAGCAACGTCACCAACTGGTTACACAAGATTGATCAGCTTGGAGATGTCTATGGATGGGATACGACCGATAGACAGTTCGTGATGCAACTCCGGCTTCGTGGATCTGCAAGAGACTGGTATGACGACCTAGATAATTACAATTTGAACTGGGAAGAATGGAAGCATGCCTTGGAAAACGCTTTCCCGCGAACAACAGATTATGTGGACAAACTCGAAACAATGCTGGCAAGAACTAAGAAAGATTCCGAATCAATGACTAAATATTATCACGATAAGCTATCACTTTTAAAGAAATGCAACATCCACGGAGAAGAAGCGATCTCTTGCATCATTAGGGGTCTACCTGGAGAGTTACGCGTCAACGCTAAGGCGTACCAATGTCAAACGCCAGAGCTACTTTATTACGGTTATCTTTCCTCATTGGAAAACTATAGAAGAGTGGAGGCCACCACAACTTTGAGAAAATCAACATGGAGGAAAATGGGAACTGATTTAAATTCAACACCAACTTCACAGCAAACGGGGGTGAAGCGATGCTATTTTTGTCGTCGGACCGGCCACGAAGCACGTGAATGCCGTGCTCGCCAACGCTGCGATATATGCCAACGCGCTGGTCATACATCCACTAACTGCTGGTTTGCGGCTACATCGGGGCCATCGGGACGTCCAAATCAAATACTCCAAGTAAGTAATATAATGCTTACTTCGACTAACATATTCAGGGATATATACAAACGGCTTGTATACATCGGTAAGGAAACACTTCTTGCTTATATTGATACGGGTAGTAAGATAAATATTTTGACTAAAAGTAAAGCTGAATCATTAAATTTATTAATTAGTCCATCAACTATTTTAATGAAGGGATTTGGAGGTGCCCAAAGATTATCCAAAGGCCGGTCATATATAGAATTCTCTATAGATGCTGTATGTTTATGTGGTTATGTTGAGATTACCGATTACGATTTGTTAGATATAGATTTAATTATTGGACAGCAAATGATAAATCAACCTGGAATAAGTCTTGTAACTACAAGTGAATCGGCAAAATTCATAAAAACTGATTCGATATTTGATAATTTAAATCAGCTTCAAGTAAAAGATTTATCATATAACTGTAAGTACAACGTGTGTCTAGAATTTGATATAGATATACCACCCCTAAGTGTTAGTAGGATTAAGGTTTATGTAGATATTGAATCTAACGAATGTATTTATTTTTTGACCAACTCTGTTTACGTAGAATTAGGAAAGTTATGTTATGTTATCCCTGGGGGCGTTATTTGTGCAGAAGGATATTTAAAATTTGTAAATCTGAGTAATACATCGATTTCATTCCCCGCAAATAAAGTGATTGCGCGCGCTGAACTAGTGAGTCCAGTTTTTAATGATTTACGTGATGTCATGACTGTAGGTGTGCCTAACCGATCCCCAAATATTACTCGGAAATTAGATGAAACTGAGATTGATGCGGGTGAAATACATCATAATGATTTAAAGAAACTTATGATGTTACTAAATAAATATAGTGGTTTATTTGCCAAGGATACGAAAGACTTAGGCTGTACGGATCTGATTGAAATGCATATTAAAACAACCACCGATAAACCAGTTCATTATAAGCCATATAGATTGTCACATAGAGAAACTGAGATTGTAAATAATAAAGTACAAGACTTAATCGATGCAGGAATTGTTAGAACCTCAATGTCCGAATACGCTAGCCCAGTTATATTAGTGAAAAAGAAAACTGGAGATTACAGGCTGTGTATTGACTACAGGGCTTTAAATTCCCAGACAATAAAAGACCGCTATCCATTGCCGCACATTGACGATCAGATTTTGAAGTTGTCGGGAAAATGTTATTTCACAACGCTGGATCTCGCCCAAGGCTACTATCAAGTAAAAATGTCTGAAGAATCCGTTTCGAAAACCGCTTTCGTAACACCATCCGGTCAGTACGAGTTCTTAAAAATGCCTTTCGGTTTAGCTAATGCTCCAGCTGTTTTCTCACGATTAATACGACTAGCCCTTCATGATGTTAGAAATGATGTCGCGACGTATTTAGATGACGTCATGTTGCCTACCCTAACTGTAGAATCGGGTATACAATTACTAGAACGTGTATTATTGCTTTTAGATAAAGCTAATTTAAAACTTAATTTAAACAAATGTTCTTTTTTAAAAACTAGCGTAAATTACTTAGGTCATGAAATTACTGCAGGCACTATACGACCAGGTGAAACTAAAATAAAGAGTGTATCAGAATATCGACGTCCGCGCAATGTTCATGAGATCCGACAGTTCATAGGGTTAACCTCTTATTTTAGAAAGTTCATTCGAGGCTTCGCTGAGATAGCTTTACCTTTAACCCGACTGACAAAAAAGGACGTAGATTGGCACTGGGGTCCACAACAAGAAGATGCGTTTCAAACATTAAAGCTTCGTTTGACTGATAGACCTGTTCTTGGCATTTATGATAGTAAGGCGGTTACGGAACTTCACACAGATGCAAGCAAATTAGGCTTGGGTGGCATTCTCATTCAACGCCAAAGAGATGCGTCGTTGAAACCGATTGCTTATTTTAGTAGGGTGACATCTAAAGAGGAACAGTTCTATCACAGTTATGAACTTGAAACCCTTGCTGTAGTTGAATCACTTAGACGCTTTCGAATATATTTGACGGGTATTCCGGTTAAGGTAGTTACGGATTGCGCAGCATTACGCACCACATTAATTAAAAAGGATCTCATTCCTAGAATAGCCCGTTGGTGGCTAACTATTCAAGATTTTGATTTGCAAATAGAGTATCGGGCCGGTGAGCGAATGAAACACGTAGACGCTCTAAGTAGGAGCCCTTTGATAGAGACTATTTGTCATATTGATGAGACAGATTGGTTAATTACCCTCCAGTCTCAAGATGATGCATTGCAACATATACTAACGCAATTAAATAATAGAACCACTAATAGAGATATCATCAATAATTATGTTGTTAAGGATAATATTTTATATAGAAAAACATTGAGTGGTGAACGTTTTGTAATTCCCAAATTAGCCAAATACAGCCTTTTGCAGAAATACCATGACCAAATAGGCCATCCAGGTTTTGAAAGATGTGCAAAGTCAATAAAGGGGCAATTTTGGTTTACCGGTATGACCCGATTTATAAGGAAGTACATTAAATCATGCCTGCAATGCGCGTATGGAAAATCTAATTATGGAAGAGGTCAAGGGGAATTATATCCTATAGAGAAGGTACCGGTACCTATGCACACCTTGCATGTCGACCACTTAGGTCCATTTGTGAAAACTAGAAAAGGGAATACGTACGCTTTAATGATAATAGATGCATTTACAAAGTTCGTTTTCGCTAGGGCAGTCAAAAATTCAAGTTCTTTAGAGACAGTGAAACATTTAAAAGTCGACCAATTCGGTTACCCCAGCAGAATTATAACAGATAGGGGTAAAGCCTTTACTAGTCGTTACTTTAAACAGTTTGCAGAGGAAAAACAATTTAAACACATCCTGAACGCTATAGCTTGTCCCAGGTCAAACGGTCAAGTCGAAAGAGTTAATCGAACCATTATAGACGGATTAAATACTATGTCCGAAAGTGAGAATACCTGGGACGATAAACTATCTGATGTTGTGTGGGGCATTAACAATACACCAAATGCTACTACTACTTTTTCCCCATTTACACTTATGTTTTGTCACAACAATTCTCGTTTACCAGCTTACCCTGCTGGGCAACCGCAAAATTTTACATCACAAAGAGAAGCATTACAGAGTAGGAGAGAGAGTGCTAAATTACATATCGATAAGAGCATGACCCTGATGAAAAATCGTTACGATGAATCTCGTAAGAAATGTGTAAAATACTCAGTAGGCCAATTAGTATTGTGGAAAGGGGGTAGTACTAGGGATACGACCGCTAAGATCTCACAAAAATTAAAAAGTCTATATACAGGTCCTTACAGGGTGACGAAAGCCGACCCCAATATTGATAGGTATATAATTAGTAGTGTTAAAGGTATGAAAGGTTATAAAAAATTTAGTGCAGTTGTGCGTGGCGAAACGTTAAGACTTTATAAGCCCATAGTTTCTGGTACGGAGAGTTCTTCTAGTGATAGGGAGGTAGACAGGGATGATCTTATTGACTTACTCGAAAGCTAATATATAATTTAATTTCCTAAGCCGATAACTTAAAATTATTTAAGCTTTATGAAAATTCATTATCAATGTAAGTACTTGTTGTTATTGTATTATACTTCCTTGTTGTCACTCAGCTATACTTTAAGCTTCTTGCTGTAAAATAAAATTATAAAAGATTAAAGTAATAAAAATCATAAGGATCATAAATCATGAGTCAACTTTGTGTAAGAATAATGTACTCGAAATTAAATTAACAATTAAATTTGATTCAAAATATGTATATCGTCTGTGTAAGGAAAAAATTGTTTGTGTGAATATTATATATCCAATTCTATGTTATAATAGATTATTCTTTTTTATCCCGATTTAAAGATAGAAGTCTGTGTCACATAATTATTGGATCCCAAAATATAAGTCTGTGTGACGCTCTTGATAAGGCTGTGAAAGCTGTCTGTGTGACAGTCTTCTGTCTATGTGACAAAAGAATCCTGTCTATGTGACACTATGGATACATACAAAACAGTCTGTGTGACGTAGAATCCTGTCTATGTGACACTATGGATAACTTACAAAACAGTCTGTGTGACGTAGAATCCTGTCTATGTGACACTATGGATAACTTACAAAACAGTCTGTGTGACGTAGAAACCTGTCTATGTGACACTATGGATAACTTACAAAACAGTCGGGTGACAATACCAAGAGTCTGATCAATTTTTATTACTATTATTTCTGCTTTCTCTTCTTTAATTTCAGACGACGGGAGGTGGTGATACCCGAAGAGTTGAGAGGAGCCGCGAGTCGCGGCAGTTGCAGGATGGCCGAGTGTTATCACACGAGTAGCAGCTAACGAATACGTCACATCCAGTGACGTATTGAGATCCCAATATTATAATCAAGTGTTTATTGTTAATTTGTTTTTCAAATATCATCTATTAATTTGTTGTGATTTTAAAATTGAATAATGATTGTTTATATTTAAATCAGTAATTGATTGACTCTTGCATAATATTTCGGCGCCAGCGATTGTGGCGCCATCTTAATTATAAACATGAATGAATAATAAACGTTTTATCACTTAAATAATTAATTATAGCTCAAATAATATACATAAAATTGTATAAAACTACTTTAATTATTTACTTAATTTACATGTATCTGATAACCGGAATGTAATGTGAATTAACATTCCGGAAGTATCGTGTTATCGCACGAGTAACGGCTAACGAATACGTCACATCCAGTGACGTATTGATATCCCAATATTGTAATTATTTGTTTATTGTTAATTTGTTTTTCAAATATCATCTATTAATTTGTTGTGATTTTAAAATTGATTAATGATTGTTTATATTTATATCAGTAATTGATTGACTCTTGCATAATATTTCGGCGCCAGCGATTGTGGCGCCACCTTACTAATATACATGAATGTTTAATAAACGTTTTATCACTTAATAATTAATTATAGCTCAAATAATTTACATAAAATTGTATAAAACTACTTTAATTATTTACTTAATTTACATGTATCTAACAACCGGAATGTAATGTGAATTAACATTCCGGAAGTATCGTTTTACTGTATATTATCCGCTAATTCGTGTTGATAGCGCGAACATTAATGTATAAAAATGGAGTACACAATAAATGATCAGTTAGTTTTCTTTGTACAGTGCGAGTGTTTTCTTGTTATCACAGCGTCGTTTTACACATTTCTTATTCTCAGACTCTTTATACTTATTTGACAATGACACAAAACGTTCCATGTTGTCATTGCAAATTTCTAATAAACCATCGAAGGATGCAATATGCTCATTTATTAGAATTTGAGATTTTGAATATAGGTCTGTGATATGTTTTAAAGATATTTCTAATTTATCTATTTTTATTGAAGTTACATAATTTCACCATCATATACATGTTTTTTTTGCTGAAAATTAAAATTGATTGATTTAATCTTATTAATTAAACTCATACGTTCTTTTCTGCTTTTTCCTAAATGTTGAATGCAGTTCTTGGTATTTATAATCTTGTTGGTTTTTTTTAATAAATTTATTAATTTTAATGTATTTTTTTAATTTTCTATGACTACTAAAGTCTACGGTCTTTAGTGAGTCAGTCTCCGAAGTAAGATCAATAATTTGTGGGTTATTTTGTAACCCACAAACAGAACCACACTCAACTAGTTCCTTGAAAAGGCTTTGTGTCGCATTAGCCTCATGAGACTTATTTAACTGTTCTAATTGAATCATTGTTTGCCGAGTCTCATGTAGACTAGTCTCTAATTCACTGATGCGACTCAGGGCCCTTTCATGTACATGGCTACACTGATTAAATGAGTCAACTATATCCTTAAGCTGGTCCCTTTCACCTAATGTGTCCATATACTTAAAATGCAGCGCCGCTAGTTGTTTCTTGTATTGTGAGGATTGTTTTACAATTTTACTAAATTCCACCTCACTTTCCTCTCTCTCTTGCAAGAGTTGAGTGTTAAGCTGTTTAACAGATTTCAGTTCATTAAGGGCCAGCCTAAGCTTTGACTCCATCTCTTTGTATGAGGCTTGACGGGTCATCATTTTTAAAAAATATATATATTTTCTGTAATGATAACAAAGAGAATATGTTAAATTAGTTTAATTAAGTAGCTACTAGTCAGTCAAGATAATTCAGCTATATTAAATTTTACAGATATTATGTACTGCAAATAACTTGAATAATTAGTAGTGCAAAAGGTTTATTGTTTACTTGACTAAATTATTTATAAATATTTTGTGCAAGTTAAACATCCAGATGCCAGGTAGGTCCAGTCAGAATGTTCAAATATTGATAGGGGGCAGGTTTATAATCTTTACTTGTCAATACATATAAATAATAAATAATAAAGTGTGTTTACAATGTGTGGCGTCTTGCACCCAAGGGGTGGCTATCGACCACACTGGGACAGACTTTACGCCCGACGATAATTCGATGTCCGGTGGGCAGCACAAAAACAATACAATGCACGCACGTACCTTGGACTGCTCAGCGCCGCCCTCGATGATCTTTCACCAGCCGGGATTATAACGATTGTTTTCGATGCGCGCGCGCACGCGGTGGTGTCTTAGCTTGTTCGGTTGACAGACTGACACTTGACAGGCGAGCTCCAACTTTTGACGGATACGGCGTGCATGACAGTTCGTATAAAAACTGTGTTGCCAATGCACTGAACACCGAACATCGAATAGTTTTTACGTTAACGGAACACAATGTGTATGTTTGAAGTTTAAGTGTATATGTGTTTATTAATTAGATGTATGTATAGCAGTAGGGCCTTCTTCAACTTTGCTTCCACAGATTGTCAAGCAGAGAGAGATAAGGCAATGCCTATGTATGAGAAGTGACGTTTCTCATAAATGAGAAATTATGAAAAGTATGAGATTTCAACACACTTGAGTAGCAAAAAGATTAACTTACTAGGTCCTACTCTGATTTAATTCTATCTAATCTAAGTATAATTTAGTATTTAATAACAAATAAGTAAATAAAACACAACAAAATCTATTATTCTGACTTATTCATTTGATCAGTTCAACTTCAATTTAAATATTTATTTTTTATTTGATTATAATATGCTAAATATTATTTCGTTTTGAATATATATAAATAGCTTATTAATATAGAATCAAAAGAAATACTCCCCGGGTTTTAGTCCGTTGAGATATGAATTCCAAGTTCCAACCGGTGACTCCTGACAGCTGTTTGTCAAGTTACTGTATCAACAACTTTATAACAATATGAATATTGTATAACATTCAGTAATTAATTGGTTTAACCTTAATATAAATTAATTTTAAGCTAATAAATTGAATCAAACTTAAATTAAATAATTTTAAATATGAGCAACTTAATTTATGACTTGTCACTTTGACAGCCAACCACAGATATCAACAGCCAACCACAGATATCTGGGTGTATATATGTTAAGTATGTATTTAAAACTATATATGTATATATTTACCAGTTGTCTCTCACCCATAATACAAGTATTAAGTTACTTACTTTGGGGATGGACGACCGTGTGTGTAAATGTCCCATATATTTATATTCATTTATATTTATAGACTCGTCCTGTTATTAAAATTGCACTTTAATTGTGTTCTTTTACTTCGTTAGCTTTTATAAGTTACGTTAATCTTCCTTTGAAATTTGACCATTCGCTTATTTTATGATCAAAAATCCCTATGTTCCATATAAACGATTTTTTATTTAAATCTTGATTTGTTTGATCACCAAAGCCCACCTAATGGACTCAATCCCACTTTCCTTTATTTATATTATTAAGAATTTTCTTTTATTAATTACCCTTTTAACTGTTATAATAGTAGACTTCATTATCAAGTTATGCACCTTTTTTTTTAATGTGGCAAATGGACGATCTTACATCAGTCTTTGGGGCAAATTTGTCATAAGGTTATTGGACACTGAATGAGACGGCTTTTTAAAGAAAAAGTCTACTAAATGCGTAAAAGAGAATGGCTTGAGAAATATCGCTCGCTTAATAAAAAAAAGAAATATGTCCAACTTTCAATTTTTTGGGAATGGCGGCAAATATACCGATATAATATAAATATTTTATATAAATATATAATAAATAAACCAGCAGAGATACGCTAAAGTAATGTAGAAGATAATTGTAGATCTATCTATATAAAAGACTCAAAAAAAGTCCGCGATAGCATGTCTCTATTTCTCACGGTTAACTTACAATAACTATTTTTACTTCCCACTAACTAGGGGGAAGTCCCCTAGTGGCGGACACCTAAGGTTTTTATTTATAAATTAAAAAAATATCTAAAGGAATGTTTATTTATTTATGCCTTACATTAGATAACAAACTTAGAAATAAAATTAAATAAAAAAATAACCAAACTCTGCTTAAAGATAATTAATACTATCAATCAAACTTTGGTAACAAAAAAAGTAATTTAGAAAAGTGGCACCTAGTACCGGACATTTCAGAATATCCTGCACCGATCACAAATATAGCCATCTCCGCACTCTGGAACATCAGCACAGGCTTCATGAACCCACCCACGACAGGATGAGCACTGGATCCAATCTTCGTCACTGTCTTCTAAGCAAACTTCGCAAATAGTTGTGTTTCTGTTTGTTAATTTTTCAGTTAATGGTTCTAATTTTTTTCCATTTTTTCCTTTAGACTTCACCTTGTCCACGCTTTTTCCTTTCGTTTGCTTTCCTTTACCTCCGATTGCTACTTTAAACTTTGATCCTAATTTCTTCTTTTTATCTTTCATGTTCTTTTCATTTTCTTTTTTTTCTGCCATTTTTTTGTAGGGCGATGACGTTAAAATTTCACTACGTTCACATTTTCTTCTTCGAACCGCTGTTTGTTTTTTTGCGGCATCAGGCAATGGTGAAAGGTAATGAATTATCTGTACAAGATCTGGAGCAAAACTTGTCGACGGTTTGGGGCTTGTGGTTATTAACAGATTACTGACAGATTCTTTCATAAATTCATCTTCAACTGGATTACTAAGCATTTGTGCATGACTTGATTCACCAGCAAAAGCTGATTCAGGCGATGCGACAGCTCCTACAATGTTCTGTGTGTTTGAGGAGGATTCTGGCTGTTCTACGACTGAGTTTGATAGAACAACAGCTTGTTCGTTGTTTAGTGCGTTTATTGAAGTTCCAGTTTGTTCTTGTGGTATATTGGTCATATCTGCAGCCAAATAATCCAGATCAGAAAATAAATGTCTGTCAAATGGATAGATTCCAGTGCATTTGAATCCAGACACTGCAGTATCCAGTCGAGCTACTTTTGTAAATGCTTCTTTGACTAAACCAGCAATGTCGTAATCTGTTATCCGACATCCAATATTTGTTCTCATCCACACGTCGCATCGGTGGTTATATGCATCTTTAAATGGCTTCATAAATGTCCTATCTAGAGGCTGAAGCTTGTGGGTAGTATGTGGCGGTGAGCTTATCAAATGAATATGATTTTCTCTGCAGAAGCTAATTACGGCAATTGTCTTGTGGCTGCAATGGCCATCCAGTAAAAGCAACACTGGATTATCTTGGGTTGGTTGCGTATGTTTAACAAATAGTCTTAGATATTGCGAAAAGAAGTCACTGTTTATCCACCCTTTTGGTTGGGCCACACCTACGCTTTCGGAGCGCGAACTTTTTGATGTCTGTTCACGCAACTGACGCCAGTTTCATCACAGTTATAAATTCTTGAGGGTGTGAATTTGTATTGTGTCATTAGTCTTTCAACATTGTCATAGAATAGATCAACTTGCGGTTTGTTAAATCCAATGGCGCGCATCATGCTTGTTGATTCCGGTTGTCTCAGCGAAATGTCAGAATGCCTTTTCATGAAGTCATAGTAAAAATGCTTACCAGCACTGCCTTTTTCTTTATTAAATCGATGAGGGATCTCCATTGCTTCAGCTAAATCGTAGGCTAACTTCAGAAACTCATTTTTCATGAGCGGCATACATCTGTTAGATAAATCTTTAACGTTGTCGACCAAGACTTGTTCATACTCTTGTGAGAATGTGCAAGTGAACCTACCCAACTTTGGTTTCATAGTTACTTCTTCTCCTCGATTTAGCGCCTTAATTTTGTCATGTACAGTGCTTTTAGGAATATTGTATCGCATTGCTGCTTGTCTTACACTCAGTTCTTTACATAAAACCTTATCAATGGCAATTTGTAAGCTCTGTGGCTCCCAAGATCCTTTCTTTTTCTTCTCTTCCATTTTAATTTTCTTCGTTCTTCTATAGTCTGAAATAAAATTATATAATTAGAATAAATAACACAAATTCTGACAAGAACAACCAATATGTGTACTGTCCGGTGCTAAGGGATGACTAAGTGTCCGGTGCTAAGGAACAGACAATTATTTACATTAGGTTGTACTCACCAAAATTGTTTAAAATATCATATAATATTGTACCAGTTTACGGATAACAATCAAGTGCTACTATTATTTTTCAATACCATTAAAATATAACTGTATAAATGTGTCAGAATTACTTACCTTGATCTTTATGTGACGCCGTGATTTTTCACCAAAAATAGCAAACGGCCGCTACCAACGTGGCGTTGAGCGTGACTGGCGAGCAGTGTTGCCAGGTCAGATTTGTAAAATTACAGTGTTCTGACTTTAAAAATACAGGATTTTGTTATAAAAATACAGTGAATAATCAGGTTAAATACAGTATTTTTACAGTAAATAGTACACCAAAAAATTGCTTAATTTTATTAAAAATAATAACTTTTATCATTATCTATTCACTATCTGTTTCACTTGGAGGTTCGGTTTTATAAATTTTTTCATTAAAAGCTTGTAACATTGTATTATTTGGCTCAAAATATACACAACTAGTTGAATTGCGTAATATAGACTGGCGCGCTAATATATTGCCTTTTATGCTATTTGTATTCAGCCTATTTCGTTTCTTTGTTTTAGTATCGTTAACTTCGCTAAATATCCTTTCGCACTCTGCATTTGAGTTCGGTAGTGCTAAAATGGCGAGCATAAAGTTTGCTAATTTAGTAAAGTCTTCTTTTTGCATCACCTGAAAAAGTAAGCCATATTATAAACAACAACATTCATAGACATATACAAAAATTGCTGATTAAAAATACTACCTCGTGCCAAAAAATGTCAGGTGCCTGAGTACAATCAATCTTATGTAACAATATGGGTAATTTTTTCCATTGGTCATCGATTTGCTGCTGCTCTTCGAGAGATTTCGGTGCAAGTCACGGCAATAGATCAAAAATTTGTTGAAGAGATTGCGGGCGACTACTATTATTGATGCATTTTTCAGGTTCCAATTGAGAAACTGCAGCCATCACTGGTTTAAGCTGTATCGTTTTCGTATACCAACACAGGCTTTTATTATAAATTTTCGGCATCTCTCTTTAAGGTCTTTAACAAGTTCTGGAGTGATATTATTTGACGTAATCTGTTTTTGAACACCTAAACCTAAATAAACATCATCTAGATTTTTAAAATACTTTTCGTTGGTAGGGTCTATTTTATCCAGATTGCTTGTAAGATAGTCTTGTTTTATATAGGTCATCAATAATTCTCGGTACATTTCATTCATTTTGATATGTACTTTGGTAATCATGGAGATTCGCTTTGAAATAAAATATTGGCGTTCGTAAATTTAGGCAGCATCCAATTTAAAAAATAAAAATAAGCCTTTAATTGTGGATTATTTAAACAATTATGAATATTCTTACATTCTTGATCTTCGAGCCATTTTCCATTAAAGTAAAGTACTAAAGCGTCCCATTGTTCAAGAATTCGTTCAGTAACAGCAGCCAGAGACAACCATCGAGTTTGAGAAGGTTTTAATAACTTGTGGACATCTGTGTCGGTAAATGATTGAAATTCTTTAAATTCTGACTGTCGTTTGCTGCTCGTAGCAATATAATTATAAATTTCACGTCATTTCAACTAATTTTTCACACTCTATTGGTAATTGTTTGCATGCGTCGCTGGCACAAAGATGTAACGAGTGGCAAACACATTTTAAAACTATTATGCCTGGACATACCAATCGAAATCGGCTGGATACTGAATTGTTACACCCCATCATTGTGTTGCAGCCATCTGATCCGAACCCTATAATATTCTCAAGGCCAATTGAATTATTTTGAAACGACTTCAGCACAGCTTTAAAAAGATGTTCTGCTGATGAACTATGATCTCTATTGTCGCTTCCATAAATTTGGATAAGATCCCAAAATCTACTGAAAATTCGACCTTTTGTAGGACAAAAATACCGCACGACAACGCACATAGTTTTAACTGTAGCGATATCAGTACTTTCGTCAATCATGACCGAGAATTTTTGACTTTTCAAATCTGTGCACAAATCCTGCTTTTCACTAGCACCCAAAACATTATTTATGACGGCTCGGAGTTTGGTACGTTTCATTTTAATTTTCTCTATAATCTCAGAATCTGGAAATGCCTTCGGCAATAACTGAGCTAGGTGATCCATGACCCTATGTGGTATTTTGTGTTCACTCATAAATGCGGCTAATTTTACTTCTGCAAATTTCCTTTTATCGTCTAAAGTTCTCGATGATTTTTTAAATGCAGTTACAATAGAAGTTTGAGACGAAGTTGGCTTACTTTTAAAAACATGTTTGATAACTTCGCTATGACGCCTTATAGCTCCTATGTCCGCAATCATCGACGTTTTACAAATTATACAAAAAGCGCGATATGAATCCTTTATATCCCTTCGTAACCATTTTTTAAAATTATCTTGGAATAACCACTCTTCGCGAAATTGTTGCTTATAAATTCTTTTTTTTTTAGACGTTGAAGGACCTTCATCATCACTTGTATGAGAAGACATTGTATAAACTATAAATGAAGACTTTAATAATAATTACTAATATTTACTACACGTTACGACCGATATGTTTAGCTGAAAGCTGATACTCGAAAAAGAAAATGGCATCATTGATCATATTATTATCCACAATATTACAAAAGTAGTTCACAGTAAGCAACTAATATAAGAAACACATACTTTTACGTTTTGTCAAGTAATAATTATCTATGGTCAAGTAGGTAACGGGGACATTATTACATAATTCAGGGGATTTCCCGTTGTACCTTTATGGGTTACCATAGCTGGGAGACCGTACGTTTCGTTTCACGTAGATATTTTGATAACATTCCAAAAATTACAGTATTATTCATACACTGTATTTTTTTAATACAGTATACAGTAAAAGCAGTAAAATTACAGTAAATCTACTGTAATGACAGTGCACCTGGCAACTCTGCTGGCGAGCCGCGGCGCGTGATCCTGTTGTTGTGTACCCCCCGCGTCCCTCTCACTTGTAATTTTAATCGAACAGGTTCATACTTGCTTAAATAGCACGAGTGTCCGGCGTTAGGTGCCGTCCGGCGTTACGGGACTTCCCCCTACTATTTAACTTACAAATTTCGAAAATTCGGGAAAAGTTTCGTATGTCACTAAATTCCATGCGGACGAAGCCGTTGTTGGCACAGCTAGATGAGTATAAAAAAGAACAAACATCAACAAAAAGTAATAACTTTTTTAAATAAAATAAATCAATAAAATTCACTCTGCATTCAAATTATAATTTCCCATAAAACGTAATACTTATAATAATCAGAATAACAATCAGTATTATTTTTATAATCACCGATTAACTACCGTTTATCATAACTGATAAAATTTAAATTGTTATCTATAACATTATTAATTATTTGTAATCATTCGTTGAGTATTTAATATTTTTTGTGCAATCAAAAATTTTAAATCAAATAGAAAACGAAAAAAAACCTTTCATAATCATTGAGAAATTATTAAACTTATTCTATGATTAAATTATAATAATGTGTGTGATAAGTTAGAATCAACCCCTTAGAAAGAAGCTCTTTAAAGTCCCTTTTTTATTTATGCTAATATCCGGCTTTTTTGTGTAAGCTTATTTTAGCATTACTGAGAGATATTTAATTTTCTTCCGTTTATTTGTCACATCTATTTCTCTAAAACTATTTTCCTTGTAAGAGGTCTTAAAAAATTACTGAATGGTTTTTCCTTTTTAACCATCTTCTTCTACTTTTATATTATTCCAATTAACTGTTACTCTATCTGTATCTGTATTAAAATTATATCCCCATTGTTGCTGTAAATGTTTGACGTGTATAATGATCGAAATGTCAATTCGTGTAAATTAATATATGCTTTAAGGTTCTTATCTTTTTCTATGTGCACCATTTCTATTGTTTCATCTTGCACCATTTCTAGGGTTTCTAAATTTACAGTGATGTCTTGGCATGATTCATCTGAAGATTACACTTGCCTTATTCTTTTCTATTTCTTGGAAGTATTACGTGGTCGTATAATATCTGCAGATCCTCATATAATCACATCACATTATCCGAATATTCACATGATAAGTACGTTGTCATTAACTTACCTGAGCCGCTATCTGTTGACATAGTGGCAAAATATATAAACTATTTGCCGCCAATAATGTAAGTTCCGAAGAGCCCAACTGAATTATATTGTTAGATAAACCGTGCCTCATAGGGTCAGGCTAGACCTTCTTGTACTTTTAATCGTATGGAAATATTTAGTTAATAGAATCGCATTATATTTATCTGGTTCATGACACCTCTCCAATTGAGACTGTTGGAAAATCAACTTTTGAATGTTGCTAGCGAACTCATTTAAACATTTTGCGCAATAGCATCTTGTCAGTTCCCTGTAAGTAAAGTTTAGAATCTCTTTTCTTCTCCAATGTATTAGGGCCGCTTTCCTTTACTAATACAAAATAGGAAATACATAATACAAAAAAATTAGAACTTAATACAATTTAGGGGCAACCGTCTCATTCGATTCTTGAAGCAGACTGACTTGGGCTTGGGTCTGACTCACGGATCTCAACATAGGATGCATGTACAATGCTTGCATCCGTCAGCACAAACCCTTGCTATTTACGAATATCGCTTAATGGCTGGATAATTCTGGACGTGAACGTTGTTCATTCGACTTTCGATGTTCTGAAGAACTATAGATTTTGATAACGATAAGAAATTACGCTTCTTAAATTCGTTTTCTTAAGTCCATCCACCCATCCTCATCAAATGCAAAATGAAGTTGTGTTGCCACGTAGTCTGCCAATTTTCCTCGCTTCCCTAGTATTTTTATGTAATCATAACATTTATCATCACTGTTTTTTTCTGTTAGACATCATTTCGTGTACTTGTTTTGAATTTACTATATCTGGAAATTCTCTTAATAAGATATTTTTGAGGGCTTCATATTTTTTAAACGTTTTTTCGGTCCGTAACCAGGATGCCGTTGTTTGACATCAATGACTTAGCTATTAAAAGTTTTGGTATCGGATACCAAATATTTCAGAGTATATTTCTTCATCTTCATCAACCCATTTCGGTAGCAAATTACACTTTATTGCCCTAATGAAGCTATCAATACTGTCATAATTTGCTTCAAATTTGAAGTTCTATTTTCAAATTATTGAAATATTTCATATTTACTTCTATCTTTTCTAAACTACTACTAGTACATAAATCTAAGATACATTAATACAATTGAAATGAAATGAAATTTATTTATTGTGGAACAATAACATTTTTTCTTTTACAATGGTAGCGATGATAATGCAAAAGTTAAAAACTGCGTTGCAGATATCAACGCCCGCCTCCGATATTAAAATACAGAGTTCCAGAACTAAAACTTAACTGAAAGAAACTACTAGGTATAAAAGATATTAGATAAAAATAAAATAAACTATACTTGAATATTAAAATCGATTGTGTATATAAGTGAGGGCCATAGTGCGTAAACATACGTATGGATGCGAGTGTGAAAGTTTGTGTGTGTGTGTGTGTGTGTGTGTGTGTGTGTGAATGTGAATGTGAGCGTGCGTGCGTGCGTATGTGTCTGTGTATGTATTGAGGGTGTGTGAGTATAAATTAACCAACCACTTTCAGAAGGTTTTCAGTTTCTTCATAAGTGAGCGAATGCAGCCAAGATAAACATTTTAATTTACAGGAGTAATAATTAAATGGATAAATGTTTAAAATAGAATTTACTCTATTATACAGGAAGCAACTTTAACGCAAATATTGACGTGTGGCGATTGCAGTCCGGGTCCTTTTTGTAGTGCATACTGAGCGACAACTACGCTTCGCAAGGATTATATTATGATCATAGGACAACTCTGAATGTTTGCGTAAAATAGTTTGGAGGACAAACAGCTGCCTAACTGTTAAGACATCACTTATTGAGTAGAGTTCGAAAGTCGGAAAGCAAATAGGTTTGCTACACATGACCTTCAAAACAGCTCTTTGTGCTCGTTCAAGTCGTAGCATTGCTGTTTTAGTT
This sequence comes from Morpho deidamia, assembly GCA_947086505.1. Taxonomy (NCBI): domain Eukaryota; kingdom Metazoa; phylum Arthropoda; class Insecta; order Lepidoptera; family Nymphalidae; genus Morpho; species Morpho deidamia. The sequence goes on from CAMTZC010000009.1 coordinate 11,910,043, forward strand.
GAACCACCCCAAGCTGTGATGCAATAAGTCAAAACAGATTGAGCTAGAGCATAATAAACCATTTTTAAACAGTTGAAATCAATTACACTCCTCAGGCGTCGAAAAATGAATATAAGCTTTCGAACGCGTGCTACTATAAAATCAATATGATGTTTCCAGGACATTGAGCCATCTAGTACGACGCCTAAATACTTGACGAAACTCGAACGCTCTAGAGGTGGACAGGAACAGTTTGAATTGTCTATAAGGCACCTATGAGTAATAATCGAGAACGATGATGGAGCTTGCGTAATTATAGAAGGAGCAAAAATAACATAACTAGTTTTGGCTACATTAAGAGTCAACAGGTTTTGATTCAGCCAAATGAGGATCGATCTTAAGGATGACTCGGCCAAACTCTTCACTTCTTCCCAGTTTTTGCCATGAATAAGTAGCGCAGTATCATCAGCGTAGGTCACTATTTTGCAGTTATAAAGGGGTAACGTGCAAAACTGATTTATGTAAATGAGGAACAAAGTTGGTCCAAGCACACTACCCTGAGGAACATCAAAAGTAACAAGTTCTTCTTTACTAGTAAAGCCCTCTACCCGCACGTACTGAGTTCGATCAGTCAAATAACTCTTAAAAATATTATAAGCCAAACCCCTAATACCTATCCGTTCCAGCTTATCGAGCAAAATGCGAATACAGACAGTATCAAACGCTTTAGAAAGATCTAGAAATAGAGCAACTGATTTTAAATTGCTGTCAATATTTTTTTATAATATGCTCAGAAAGCGTTAAAACAGCATCTTCAGTGGATTTTCGATACTGAAAACCAAACTGATTTTTCGCTAAAACCTTAATACCATCAAGATAATCGAGAAGTCTTTTATTAAGAATCTTTTCAAAGATTTTAGACAAAGTTCAAATTCAAAAAAATTTGAACTTATATCTTTTATACATAAACTTTCAGCTATTTCAAATTTGTCAGACAATTTATTTAATTGCTCCAAAATAGAATCAAATCTAGAAACCAAATTATCGGCTTCCTTAACCTTTCTAGTTTTATTTCGCCTTTTCTTTTGCTAGAACCTATTTGAATTTGATATGTTCTAATATTTTTTAGCTCATCGTATAATTAATTGCCTTAAATCAGATATAGTCATTTTATTTTAAAACATTTTTGTTTTTCTTAAAGTAATTTTTAAAGTTACTATGAATTACGTAGAGTTAAAACTAGGATCAGTTAATGAACGCGCACAGACACTTTTCACTTTTTTTTTTGACACGACACTAGAAAGGAAGGTACTGTCAGCCTTATTTCGGAATGGGTTCTTCACCATGGTATCCGCATTAATTTGTGTCTCGTTGACCTCGGCTGCGACGTAGTGATCGGCGAAGAATGTTTGCTGAAATTTTCTCCCTTATCGATGACTCGTGACATTTTTTGTACTGTTTGTATAAAACATAACAAACTCCGACTAATAAAATTGTGCACATAGCAATGAGCAAGATGATAATGGTTGATAAATGAAGTTTTATTTCTTCATGTGCGTTATTGTTACCGCCAGCTGCATTTTGGCTGATGAAAACTTCATCCTTTTCTATTTTAGAATTACACATTTTCCGTTAAAAAAAAATAACACAACAAGGCTAAAGTTCATTTATGAATATCTTTAAACTGCAGCGCGAAGCAAGCCCTTTTATGGCTGGGTCGCCATATAATGTTGCGGCTAGGAGCGAGTAAATCAAACCATCTCGAAAGCTTAGGTGATACTGTTTTATTTTATCTTACCAATTAATATATATATGCTACGTGACACATTACACGGTACAGTGGTGTTGTATCGAATCGAGGAGCGACGTTGGAGCTATCGATCCCAAAGTAGATCTAAAAACGAAGGCAAAAATAATTTTATTAGTGGATCCGATAAATTACGTACATATTCAAGAAGCAAAAGTTTCTAAAGAAGTATGGGAAAATCTCGCTAAAGCTTTCGATGACAAAGGACTGACACGCCGAGGGGGTTTTTTAAAAGATCTTATCATGACTACATTGGATAATTGACAAAATATAGAAGAATACGTGAATAAGGTTATGTCGACAGCACACAAACTTCGGAATATATCATTTGAAGTAAATGATGAGTGGCTAGGAACGTTACTTTTAGCTGGTTTACCTGAGGTGTATAAGCCAATGATAATGGCAATGGAAAGTTCAGGTGTGCCTGTCACCGCTGATTCTGTAAAGACTAAGTTTTTGCAAGAAGTCAAAGGCTCTGAGTCTACAGCTTTATATGTTAATAAACATCATGTCAAAATACAAAAGAAAAGGAAGAATCAAAATAAAAAATAAGTTCAATAAAAGCCCGAGGTGTTTTAGTTGTAACAGATATGGACATATCAGTAAAAATTGCAAATCCAAACGGGCCTTATTTTATGGAGCCTATTAACTTGTGCGTTATCGTTTAACGTTGTCGTTTTGATAAATGGTTTTCAGTATTGTTTATATTTTTTTATATTTATATTGTATGAATCTGTGAATGGTTTCGAATCTGTTCAGAGTCATTACTGGTTCAAAATCCACAGTATTAGACTAGTAACGCTAGACGTTGGGATATTTTCTAACAGGCATGTATAACAATACTGCAATAAACTTTCTAAGTTCAGTTTCAGTCAAATTTTATGGTTTTGTCACATTTTTTTTTAAGCGTAAAGATTGGATTCATCCACAACCTTCTCAAGTATTTCTGATGTTACAAAATGTGAAAGATACTAAGTAAGGAGTACCTGTACCTACTTGATCTCTCAGTTCTGGTAGGTATGTAGTGTCGCCAAGAAAAGCAGTCTGGTCTGAAAGTTCAAAACTAACTTTTTTACCTTCCAAACAATGCTTCACATTGTTACCGGCAGCTGGCTTGACTTGTGGAGCATTTCTCTAAAGCAAATCCATTGAAAAATAAATACAAAAGTAAAGATGCTTGTGAACCCACGTTTTATTGTATTCTCTAATTTATATTAACAATTGTACATCTCTATAGTAACCGTTCTAAATATGAATTCTATATATATTTTTTTTTAATAGTGACATTACTTACCACAGACTTTACGTCCGTGCCCTTTTTTAGTTAGTTCATTTGTATTCTCTATTCACGTCCAAAGGGTTCCTATGCGTACAGAGCAGTTGTTGATTTACGTTTGTTATGGAGGTTGGCCGATAATAATTCATTGTGAAGAGGTTGTTCCTATCGATGTAGGAGAGCTGGTTTATGTCATGAGGGTTTTGTTGGCTCTCGCCAGTTTCGTTGCCATTACAACTGCTCCAAAGTGATTCATAAGGGCTTCATCTATGATGAGTCGACTGCATTTGACTCTCATGCGTTCTTTGAAGCCATTGACCAGCATTGAAGCCATTGTTCGAACTTTTGATTTGGCTTTGGATCCAATTTGGGAAACAAGCTTTTCCCTCAGATCTTTTGCTCCTTCTGAATTTGTTGTAATGATAAGATCCTCTTCAAAGATAAAGTTTTTTACTATCCATGTTGTTTTGCCACATCCAGGAACTCCATTCACCCATTCATATTCACCTACTTCCCACTGTTTCGTAGGTTCTGCTTCTACGAAGGAGTTTGCAGTATGGATGATTTTGTCGTTTAGCATCACCCTGGTACATTTTGCTAATACGACTATTGGGTCTGACAATGGAGTTTTGAACTTTTCCTTCCCTATTTTTAGTGTTTCATTCTCATCCAGATCGATAAATCCCGCTGTTGCATTGTAAGCAACCATGTGACTTCCGGTTTCGTCTCCTATTATTGTTTGGGAAGTCTCGTTGTTGTATATGGCTCCTTCTGCTTCATCGAGTTTGACCTTCAATAGGCCCGTATTCCCTAGTTGATATAGTTTTATTATGTTGTGGCACATTCTGTGGTTTAGTAAAAGTTCGGCTTCCAAGGTTGCCTTGAACTCGATGAATGCGTTGATTAAGTGATCGACTGGCTTTGTTGCCACACTGAGAATAGGAGGTTCAATGAGACCCATATCAGCTCTAGTCCGGACTCCTTTTGGTGGTGTTCTTCCCTCTCTTGTATTGTGAGTTGATGTTACAAATTCCATAAGTGCAGTTCCTTTGCTTGTTGTAGCAGTTTCGGTGTGTTTTCGGTGTCTACCGCCTGTTGATCTTTTTAAAGAAGTACTTATGGTGTTCATGGTTAAATGCAGAATTTTTCTCGTGGATTTTTGGGATGTCTCTCGTTTTGTTTTAAGGTCTCTTTTATTTTAGAGTATTTCAGATCCACTTAGTGTTGTTGAAATGGAAGTGGTCGCCCTATTTACATTTTCAGTGGTTCCGGGGTTAATAGGTCTTAGAAAGTCGAGGTTTTCACCTCTATTTTCATAAACCACCAGCTCATGGTGTTCTGAGGCTTTTATACATCCGATGTAGTTTTCCACTGTACCTTTGACGTATCCGACGACCATAACATCTAAATATATTTATTAATATATTTAAAGGCAACTCTTCGTCTCTGCTGGGATCGGTCATTGTCAAAGGAAATAATGTGCAATAATTGAGTGATGTGATAACTTGATGTAATAACTTAAAATTATAAAATCTTCGTTGAAATTAAGAAAGTCAATTAAAATAAATCAATAAAATCACTACTAATTAAAAGGCGATGTCACTTTAGTACAAATTAACTTTAAAAACAAATACACAACAAGATTGCGAGAAACAAAAGCGATTCGTCGTAAACGTGGTACGCGTCCCGTTGACAACCAACAACAACTGCCAAAATGGCCGCGCTACCATACACACGACGCTCCGCCAGACTTGACAAGCTGTCAAATCTTGTTTTTCTCGCAAAACTAGTGACGCTCCGCGGATGCGCCGTCATATTTATAAATATATTTTATATTTAAAACTGCCAGCCAGCATCACTATAGCGGTTGGCAAATTATACGGCAATCAGAACCCATCAGCATCTTCTACACTACGCATTCCCACCCACACGGCACGATTCTCAAACGCTGTACTCTGACCAAACGCTTTTTCTATTAATTGAACATTATTTTAGTTTGGTATCAACGTGAAAACATTATTTTTATGTATATTACTTTTAAGATGATTGGTAAAGTACTTTTTGTTACAAATATTTCACAAATTCGACATTTAATGCTATTTAGATTTGCGAAACTTACAGACGGCGCTATTGCCTGCGTTTCCACCCTGGAAGAAGACTTCCAGGGTGGATGTTGAAACTACCACACTACTTCTGATACTGATACTACCACACTACTACGCTACTGATATACCACAAACGTATGAATTGATGCATCTTTTCAATCACAGACTGTACTAAATGAACTAATATTATCACTGGTTAAGAATTCCATAATTACTTTTATATTTTCACTGCGTACTCGTGACTACATAAAACTGTTGTTGATGTTTCTGATGATGATGTTGCTAATGTTGATGTTCAGTATTTATACACAAACCAAACCCCTCCACAAAATGACAAGTCTGAACAAGACACAAACAAACAAAGGAAGAGACTTCTCTACATGATCCTTTTCTATTTTTTTTTTACAAAGGTGCAGCTAGTTGTTTTCTAGTTCAATTTCTTCGCATATTGCACACATTTCTTTGTCGTATAGAGATTTGTCGAGTTCAGCCATGGTGTGTTGACGTTGTTAGCGAAAGACTGATCACTTTATAATTTGTTTGCGAGACGAGACCGCCAGTGGGAATTTTATTATTTGAAAAGGTTTTTGTAAGGCAGGTAAGGTTATGGGTTTGCTTTGTGATGAGTTAGAGAAAGTTCTATTGTTTCTTATTGTCTCTCTGTCTATGAATGAAATATTTTATACAGTCTTCCGTGAAGGCGATCTCGTGTGTTCTGATAATATATTTATCAGTATTGGATTTTATGTAGTACTTTAATCGCAAGTCTGCATGTTTTCAGTAGTCTACAGGCGAAATCTCTTTTAGGTACTTCATGTCATATATTTCTATTTTCATGAGTATGATGATATATCTCCATCACTGATTTAAGAAGAAGTAATGGGTTCTTCTTTTTAGGCTTTTCGAAGAATATGACGGTGTTGTTACCATTACATCTTTTCGTTGCGATTTTTTATTTTTTCAATATGCAAGAATTGGTTGCATTTTCGTCATCGCTTAAGTTTATGGGTGTGACGTGCCGCACACGCGTGCGGCCTGCTAACCTCCAATCACGAGGCGGGCTCATGGTACCTCGTCGTTAGCTTACCTTGAAGAATGTGACGTCATCCGTGCCGCCATATTGTTTGTTCTTGATCGGGAGCCGAGGCCTCCTCGATGTATTAATGCATGTGTGTGTGTGTATGTATGGCCATGTGTACTCGCTTGTATGTATGCTGCCGGAATAGCCGGGTCTCCCAGAGGGCGGGAATCGAACCCCGGTCTTTCACTGGTGCTCAAATCACGACACAAGCTACTCGCAATACTTCGAACCACAGCCGGTCAGTAACCGATCAATCGCCCAACACCGCGCTCCGATAGTTTATATCGTTTAACAGTAGCGTACAATACAATACAATAGTAATTATGGAATTCTTAACCATTGATAATATTAGTTCATTTAGTACAGTACGTATCGATTTTTTTCATCTGGATACTAGTTCAACTCAATTCAATTCGATAGAGGCACTTTACTTGAATGCTACGCCAACTTGGATACTACCTACGTTGTATTAAAGATTGCATTTATATAGATATATTGTCAAAGCGAATCTGACTGAAAGAATATTGGGTACTTAATAAGTTCATAGCATCATATTACAAAACATAGTGAAAGACCTTGCTCGATGCTTTTTTTCAATGAACTTCTATTCAATTGTGTAAACCTGTACATACTTTTATACTATTATATAGAATTATATATAATCATTTTTCATCAGGTAAGAATGAAGGGAATATACACGCCGGCCACTTGTCGTTCTCTTTCATCTTTTTTTGGCAGTAGTAATTGGTGTTTCTGTTACTCCTGGGTTCTTTTCAAGAAAGGCCTTCTCTTCATAAGTAAGTAGAAGTACATTGATTTGAGTCTATCGATGGAGATATTATTTTGTTTTCCACAATGTCGATTGTATAAAATTATGAGTGATGTTTTGTGATTTTAAATGGTCCTAAATAAGGAGGTTCTAAAGAATATAGAAAGACGTGAAGATGAATCAAGAGTTTTAGGGATATATAATGGCGAAGAAAAATGCCAAGAAGTAGGTTTAGGTGTTGAGCCAAGTAAGCTCGAAGGCGAGTAGCGTATTGTGTAATATCTCCTCTAGTAAATTCTTCCTTGGGAGACGAACTGTCCAGGTTAGTGCAGCGCTTCTCCAAATACAAGTTCAGCAGGTGTCGCTTGTATGTCTTCCTTCCTCATAAAAAAGAGAACTAATTGAAGAGCTTCTATCCACTATAAAGAAGTGTAGCACATAATGGCACTTTTGAGTTGACGATGCAGCCGTTTTATGATGCAATTTGTAGCTGCGTGAAATTACATCTTTTAAGGGATACGACTCAGGCCATCGCGTAAGCCTGTCGATGACTAAGGAGGTACCTGGAATTAGGATCTAATTAGGGGTTAAAGGGCCTACAATATATAGATTGATGTCAGAAAATCTGAAAGAAGGAAGGCAAGAGGAAAGTGGACAAACTGTGTGACGTGAGACTTTAGTGTGGCATTTCACGCATTGCTTAGCCCACTCTACAATCTTTACGGATCCCTGACCCCAATCTCAACATTCGATTCAAGTGATATTTAAAACAGAAACATTTAGTCGTTTATTAGATTTTGCACTTACACTTGAAATATAAACACCTTCGCTTATAATATGATCTAGAAGTAATGCTTCCTGTAAATTACACATTTGGCTTTGCTCGTTGGTTGCTGCGCATTCTATTTTTGTTTCTGAGCGCGGCGGTATGATATAAGGAGGCTAGATAATGGTAAATGAAAGTACGATTTCGGTAGAATTAAGAAGTTAGAATCATAGTCATTTTTAACATTGAAAAGACTAGTAAATTGATACTGATCATTCCATCATTGAAAATAATAGTACCATCTATTAAATGGAATTTATACGTTAAGGATTTATCATCTTGTTGCCGGAAAAAGAAATGCGCACTTTTTTGAGCATAATTTTATTGTATAATTCTTTTGTATAGTTTTGCAGTTTTTAGTATGTAAATCACGCAAAATGCCGTCAGACAGTGACGGCAACGGCGGCAATCATATTGAGAGGAAAAGAAAGAAACATAACGAAACCCTTGGAAAATGAAGGTTTGAAATACAAACCTTATTTCAAACCTGGATATAGACTTGCATACGCTTGATGCTTGATATACGTCGAAAATAGTACTAATACAGAGTTATTCGTCGTGAGTACTGTACGCTTGTTTTCAAACAGGCAATTGCAGCAAATGACTCCTTAACTCATGAATGTCTAGAAGTTTTTAAGCTAAGAGCATTCATTACTGCATAGAACAAGACTCGATTAAATAGCCCTTCCGAAAAAATATCGGAGAAAATATCACGTCTAGCAATATGATTTTGAAAATCCGGCAAAGATGGTGGAGAGTTTATATTTCATATGGAATTCACCAAAAAATCTGATGCAGAAAAGATGAATTTAATCCTATATTGTATAAAAAAAAAATGTTAACCCAAACAACTTTTTGATTTTTGAGAGAGCAAAATTCAATAATAAAACAAGCAGCTAGCGAGACAGCCATGCAGTTTATAACGAATTTATATAAAATGGCCTCACTTTGTGACTAAGAAAATTACAACTGAAGTAATACTACGAGATAAAATAGTGGTGGGCATTAATGATGGAAATATAAGTCGAAGATCGAATTATAGGTTAATATGGACTATTAACCACGCTCTCTAAAAAAGTAGAATTCTTTTGTACAGTCGATTAATTGGTTCCCCAAATAAGCAAAATACAATTTCTTACAAACAATTTGGTTTTAAGAAAGATGTATCAAATGAAGATGCGATTAGTAGTAGTAGTCGATTACATAGTTACAAGCATTTAAACCAAAAATAAAGTTAAAGGAATTTTAATTGATAGGCTTGAAGCTCTCGGCATAAGGGAAAAGTCCTTGATATATTTTCTATTTAGAATTTGTTGGTTCTTCGAGTTTGGGTGTATATATGTATTTAAGTATGTATTTAAAACTATATATGTATATATTTACCAGTTGTCTCTCACCCATAACACAAGTATTAAGTTACTTACTTTGGGGATGGACGACCGTTTGTGTAAATGTCCCATATATATTTATTTATTTATTTATTTATTTATTTATATTTAAAGATTACCTTACCCCACGAACACAATATGTTGATCATTAGAGCACAGAAGCTGCAATTACTCAAGGAAGCATCTCTAATCCCACGTTGTGCTAAATTTAAATAAATAATCTCTGTGAAGTCTATAAAGTCTGCTTGCTGGATCCAAAAATAAATTTTTTTTTATTCAATGTCATACAATAAGTAATGGGCGTTTTTTAAAGGTATAAACTTTAAGTTGACATTACTTTTCAAGATGGCGACCGATTTAACAGCTGTCAAGTGATTTATTCTGTTTGGATTGGCAATTTATCATGAATAGACTTACGCGTGAACAACGTCTGCAAATTGTGCAATTTTATTTCGAAAATAATGGTCTGTGCGAAATATCGCGCACTACGTTCATTTTATCGTCGACAAAATCGTCCATCAGAGCAGTCAATTCGATTAACCATGTGATAAATCGCATCCCCAAAGCCCATACACAAGAAGCTATTGCTACTGTAGAGCGTAGCATTGAGGAAGACCAGAATGAGTCCATCCGCCATTGAGCGCAGGAATTGGATCTGTGTCCATCCACTTTATGGACGATTATACGGAAGGATCTTGGTTTGCAAAATCCAACTCGTGCAAGAATTGAAGCTAAACGATCATGAAGCAAGGCGTAGATTCGTCGAATGGGTCCAAAACGAGATTGCCGTTGTTCCCGATTTTCATAAGCGAATTTTGTTTAGCGATGAAGCACACTTCTGGTCGAACGTCAACAAACAAAACTGCCGCATTTGGAGTGAGGCTAATCCTCAAGTGTATGTCGAAACACCGTTACATCCAGAAAAACTGACTGTTTGGTGCGCCTTATGGGCTGGTGGAATCATTGGTCCGTAAACGATGATGGCCAAAACGTCAATGGTGATCGGTATGGAGCCATGATTATTAACTTTTTCATTCGTGAATTGAACAATCATGATGTCCAGGAGCTGTGGTTCCAACAAGACGGCGCAACATGTCACACAGCTCGTTCCACAATCGATCATGTCAATCGAATAATCTATCGTTGTTTTATTCCAATTTAAAGTTCTATGCCTCTAAAAAAAAACACCCCATATAAAACATGGAAAAGTAACATAACATTTACTTAAAACTTAATCAACTGGCTAACAATGGCTACCAATTACAAATATATCGTTATATTTGAATATAAATATAACACTCCCACTATATCAAAATATCCAAACAATTACATTATCTCCGCGGACGCCGGAGAGGCAACATCATTTTTAAAGTGTCTCCCTACTTTTTTATAAAATATTAAGTATAAAATTAGTATTATACGTGAATATCAAGTCATATATTACAGACAATCCATAAAATTACAGTGAATGTTTTTGTTCATAGTGAATAGTGACAGTATTAAATAAATTGCATAAATAATATCAAGGTGAAGCAAATTACTCATCGACGCGATAAACCGGCCGCTTGCCCGCGCTCGCCGTGTCGGCCGGCGCGTAAACAGTTTTTTCATTCGTTTTTTTTATGCATTTACCTTACGGATTTAATAAGTACTTCGCCCCGGTATAATATCAAAATGTTATGCGTCACTTCTAACGATGTAATAAACAATAAGGATGTGATCTCGTGTTATGGATGTAAACAAAAATATCATTTGCAATGCGCTAATATACCTACAAAGTCATTTCGTTCGGGAAACCAGGACACTAGGCGCAACTGGAAATGTGAAGCATGCAGAAGTAATTCACCTAAAAGTGACAATCCTAGTTCTCCGCTACGACCAGCCTTAAACGAGAGCATTTCCACCGTGCCAGAGGGACATAGTGCTTCGAATATCACAACACGTAAAAGATTTGAACGCGACCCAATTGGTGGCACAGAAAGTGACAATTACGTTACTCAGGCCAATCTGCGGAGTATCCTCAAGGCGACTATTAAAGAAACGATTGCCGAGGACTTGGTGGCTCTTAAGGAGCAAGTTTTGAGTTTTCGAGATGCGCTTACTTTCTTCAACAGCAAATATGAAGATCTAAAGACTGAAAACGAGGACCTGAAGAAACAGCTGAACGATACGGTTAAGGATTTGAAATCCCTTAAAGATGATAATAAAACTCTTCAACACAGTCTGAGCGCTTGTGAAACCCGCCTCAAAAAATTGGAGGTGGAAAGCATTCAACAACAGCAGTGGGTGAGAATGCAGAATATTGAGATTGTTGGCGCGCCAGAGAAGGTGGAAGAGTCTACCTTAGACGTGGTACTTAAAGCGGTGAAACACATCGGCGTGGATTTAGTCGCTGAAGACATCGAGCTCGCACACCAAGTCCAGTCGCGGCGCGCCGCGTCAGGTACATCTTCTCCACCGGCCAGGGCGATTATAGCACGTTTGAAACAGCGAGTTCGTAAAGATCAAATAATAGCAGCAGCTAGAAAATTTCACTCCTTCACTGCTAAAGATATCGGTTTGGGTCTAGACACAAAAAATTTACGTGAACGAGCACCTGACGCGAGAAAATAAGTTACTGCTTCGCGCCTGCAAAACAAAAGCTGAGGAAGCCAATTATAACTTTGTATGGACAAAAAACTGCAGAGTTTATGTACGTCGCAACGAAAGGTCGCCCCCCATTCCGGTAAATACAACAACCGATATCAAAAAAATTGTTTGAGGTATCTTATATGACATTTTTGTAGCTTATTCATTGTATTTGTAAAACTGTGCTCTATACCGACGCACCCTTACAAATATTTTTCTACATATAAAACCAACTATTTTCACAAACTAACACACACACACATAAATACACCACATTATAAGTATATGATAAAATATAATAAGAGACATGATTTTTTAAGTTGTATTATACTGCTCTCGAGACATAGAATAAAAATCTTTCTCCTTTTTTCCCCATACATTAAAAGTATAATTTATAAAGGTAATAAAACGGATAATAATATGTAAAAAACAAAATTGCTAGTGACAAACATTATTAAAATTCTGGTAATTCTATTGTCAATAAACATACGGAAACTATTTATATTAATCTTGGGTTATTACATAATTATAAATAGTCTTCACGACCAGGACCCACAAAAATATTATTGCACATTTTATTATATTAATTATATCGCGAGAAAAGCGTAATACGGTTCTCTCTCTGAGCGAAAAATAATTTTGTTTCTGGTCTTAAAGTATGATATAAATCTTCACGGGGAACCAGATGAATTACTATCGAGATCTTATTATTTTTTCATTGATATTTACCTTATTTTTCTATTCGGAAGACCTTTATCAGTATTTGGCATAATTAATACTTTACAAAATGATTTTACAACCAACTAAGAGCTTATCTTTTTACTATCAGAACGTTAGAGGGCTCAGAACAAAAACAAACACTTTTTGCAATAATATCCTAGCCTGTAATTACGATTTAATATTGATAACAGAATCTTGGTTATGTAACAGCATCCTAGATAGCGAGCTCAGTGACGGTAAATATAAACTACTCAAAACAAAATAGGGCCCACCCCGCCTCGATCTACAAATTTGTTCACAAATTTTTTGCACGACTATTGTAATATGACTCAAGTACTTAAACGTATAGTTGACATGTTTAAGAGTCTGTGCCAGCGTTTCTAACGATAGCTTCAACATTATTTTCAAGTAAGTAGTCAAGTAAAGTGTTGGGCTACAAAAATGCATATTTTTTTCGCTCGCGCTCTCAGTCGTATTCTTAACGTTACCGTTGAAGTTTATTTAGTAAACCATTTCCTTTCATTACGGCGCTAGTTCTAATCAATATGCCTGGTCCTCGACGTCATATGAACCTGGACACTGCAGCTAGAGCAGTTACTACGCTTAAGGAAGGGCACTCTCAGAGATCTGTTGCAACAAGCGTCAGTGTGTACCAACGAGCTATCCGAAATCTGTAAGAACGCTATTAAGACACCTGAAGTATTGCTAAAAGACCTGGATCAGGGAGAGCGAGAGCCAAAATGGAGCAGGACGACAGAAACATCAGATTAACTGCCCGTCGGGAGCGTGCAATCACCGCCCGAGCCCTACAAAATCAATTACGACAGTCTAATGGAAGACAAGTGATCGATCAAACTATTCGAAATCGACTCCACGAAGACGGCCAACGTTCCAGAGGACGTTTTGGTCGGCTCAAACTGACAAGACCTCATAGTGCAGCGCGCTTAAGGTTCGCACATGAACATTTCGATTGGACAATGGGTAACTGGAGATCCGTACTCTTAACGGACGAAAGTAAAATCAAGTTTTATAGTACCTATGGAGGAGTATGTGTATGGAGAAGAGAAGGAGAACGGTTTTCAGAACCATGCATCCATAAAATTGACAGCTTTGAGGGTGCAAGTGTCATGGTTTGAGGTGGAATAAGCTTACTAGGTAAAACAGAGCTGGTAATTCTGGGTGGAGGTACCGTAACGGTCTCTAGTTACTTCGAACAGATAGTCCGCCTTCATATTGTTTCATTTTCACAAAGAATTGACGCTTACTTTGTTTTAATGCAAGACAATACTCGCGCTCACATGGCGCGTACTACACAGAATGCACTTTCTGATGCCAATATTTCAATTTTGCCATGGCCAGCCATGAGTTCCGACCTCAATCCCATCGAACATTTATGAGATCAATTGAAAGGAAGCCTTAAATAAAACTACAGGACCGTCATATTCAAGAACAGCTAATAAACGCACTAAAATTGTGTTGGGAGCAAATACTGGAACAAAACATAGTGCATCCTATCGAAAATATTCCAAATAGACTCAGGGAGTGCGTACATAGTAGAGGAGGAACCCCACGCTACTAAACTAAGGATTTCTCAACATATGGTCCCAAAAGAACGATAAAATGTAAACTTCATTAATCTCATTATTTTACCGAAATATCGTAAAAAACTGTTCTTTGTGTTTAAGTTAAAAAAAATAAAGAAATTATGCGATTGGATAAGTTCATATAATTTAGGAATCCCTACTTTAACCATATGTAATCAGGAAAACTGAATAATTGTATGTATTTTAAAATTAATGCAAAAAACCGTGGTGGGCCCTATTTTGTTTTGAGTAGTTTATATGCATGCGGCGGGACCGCGGCGGGGGAGTCTTGGCGCTCTGTGCGTCGCGCTTAGAACCGCGCCACCGTCCGGAGTGGCAGCATGCAGACATAGTGTTTATGGTTTACGATTTCATCAAAGGTGCTAAAATCAGACCGTAACCTACATGTTGCTGTGGCTTATTTTCCGCCCTACGACTCCTCGCTGAGAAAGATTAATACTTTTCTCGAAAATTTAGTAGAAATCAATAACAAAGTTCAAGGTGACCATATCTTAATTACAGGTGATTTCAATTTACCCTGTATATATTGGCTCAATAACGAGCCACTTATACTAAAAAAAAGGATCATTGGATATGCAAAGCACAGCTTCTAAATTTGTGGAAAGCATAGTGTTTTCTGGCCTTAATCAATGCAATCTCAACGTCAATTGTACAAATAATATTTTAGATCTGATAATTTGCAATTTCTCCGTTACAGTTAATACTTTTAATTTCCCACTCGTACCGGACGACAATTATCATCCTTCGTTGGTATTTAAAAGTGCTGACATTATAAGCAAATCATTCAAAAATCAATCCATTTTGAAGCGACAATTTAGCAAGGCGGACTATCACAATATTAATGATTGTATAAATGATACGGACTGGTCTTTTATCAACCGAATAAGTAATTTTGCAGTAACTGTAAATACATTTTACGCAGTTCTGAATAACATCATTGATAATCACGTACCTAAAAAACTGTGTTCTGGTTCTTATATTTACCCTATTTGGTACAGTAAAGCATTAATAAAACTAATAAAAGAAAAAGATAAATATCATAAAAATTGGAAACTTTTTCGCAATCCATTAGACTATAATGAGTTTTCTATGCTTAGACGCCACACAAAACAAAAGAAATTACAAAAAGACTGCTTTGACACTTATATAAAACTATCAGAAATTAATATAAAATATAATTCTAAATTGTTTTGGTCATATGTAAATTCAAAAAAGAGCCGTAAATCCAAATATCCTAATAGCATGACATATAATAATACAGAGATTACAAATGAAAAAGATATTTGCAATACCTTCAACTCATATTGTATCCGAAATTTCGGAAATTTGTCTCACTCCCATATGACAAATTCTAATTATACTGAAAATGAAAATGTAAATTTTATGCACAGCATACAGGTATCCCGGGCATTGGTTTTAAAAATGTTAACAAATATAGATGGGTCCAAAGGTCCCGGTAGCGATAACTTACCGCCCACTTTCTTTTTGAACTGTGCAGTTTCTATTGCATATCCAATTTCTCTTCTTTTCAACAGAAGTTTGCGAGAAGGTATTGTACCTATAATTTGGAAAACTGCGCATATTGTCCCTGTGTATAAAACAAATTTAGCAATTTTTATTAATGATGTGACGCGTGGTATAGATGGCGGGAACGTGGTGGATGTGATCTACACGGACTTCGAAAAAGCTTTTGACCGTGTAGATCACATCATTTTACTGCGTAAGCTATTTGAGTTGGGTATCCGCGGTAATTTATTGAAGTGGTTTGAATCATACTTAAGAAATCGCTGTCAAGCAGTAACTATAGGCGGACACCGCTCTAATTATGCTAATATCCCCTCTGGAGTACCGCAGGGCTCAATACTGTCACCATTACTCTATGCTTGCTATCTCTATGACATTCAAAAGAGTTTGAAACACGCAAAATTCCTTATGTATGCGGATGATACTAAAATTTATATGACAATAAAAGATCGGTCAGACTGTGAAAAACCGCAATTTGATCTTGTTAAACTTGCCAAGAACTATAAAGACAATAAAATTGACGTTAATGTAGACAAGTGCTCATCTATAACGTTTACGCGCAAAAAATCGCACATCAAAGCTAATATTATTCCTAGAATAGAAAAAGTTAAAGATCTTGGTGTTATATTTGATTCGAAATTGACCTATTCTGATCATGTAAATTCGATTGTTAACCGTGCTAATAAAACATTAGGCTTTGTGCTACGTGTAACTCAGCCCTTCTCAGACCCAAGCTGCTTAAAACTTCTTTACTGTTCACTCGTTAGAAACATTTTAGAATACTGTAGTTGCATCTGGAACCCCGTAACCAATTATCAAAAACATGACATTGAAAGAGTGCAATCTAAATTTTTTAAACACCTTAGTTACCGAACACACTCTAGTAATAGGAATGATAGTTATAAACAGTTATGTACGACTTATAAACTCATGTCTCTTGAAAATAGAAGATCCCTGTTAGATATGCTTATCCTCCACCGGATATGCAACGGCCATTTCGATTGCGTTGATCTCGTAAACAACATAGTGCGCTTGCGCACTCCTAAACACATAACTCGCAAAACACCTCTTTTCTGTGTCCCTTCCACTAAATCAATGTATGCAGGAAACTCGATAGTACGTGTTTACTAGATAACCTAGTAAAGGTAAATTAAGCAAGTATTTTTTTTTCTCTTCTTTAACTATGTTAAATTGTAGTAAATGCAAAATCCAAAAATAAGTAGTATAGTTACACATTTTTATTAGTTTTTTTTTGGCTTTGTGCGTTTGTTTCTGCTAATCTCAGAAACCGCTGAAACGATTTGGACACTGTTTAAACTAATATGTAGTAGAAAGCCTCATTTTTTTAGTTCCATTGGTCAGCAAATTAAAAAAATTTCAACTTTAAGTTGGAAGGTCGTTTCCAATTATAATGGTACTTGCATTTTTTCCGTTTTCCGTCGTTTTAATGAGAATTATGAGAACAAGGCCGGTCTGGAGACTTTTTTTTTATAAGAATATCACATTTTATATTCATCGTTAGTAATCATTGTTAATGGACGGTGAATGTTTGTATGATGAAATGAATCTTTTTATTTCTTGAAGGCATTTACTTGAAATTCTGGATGAAACGTAACAATATAGGTATTAGAACGTATAGTATAAGAACAAAATATAAGATATTTTTTAAGCAATTTCTGCTTCAAGGTGGTGAAATATAGAATGGAATACTAGACGCTTAAATCAAAATAAATGTAAGGGGAACATTTGTATGGAGCTTTAAATTTTAATGATTTTTTAAAATGTGTTATTATTTACCATATCTACCATGCGGATTGATAGGTTCGACATATTCCAGAAATTGTCTAGGGATATGTAGATAATTATTTCTTCATTTTGTCCATCTTTTGCTTCACGAAACAGTACATGATGAATTTTAAGTATCAATTAAATAAATCCTTACTAATATCCGAAAGTCTGTCTGTCTGTATGTTACCTTTTTAATCGGCCAATCCGCTGAACCAATATCCATGAAATTTGCCACAATTCAAATCAGATCAAATTTATTTCAATCAAATAAACAAAGATGGTATTACAATAACGCTTAATATTAAAACTTCATATTAACAAACATAATCAGAACCGATTTAAACAAAGAACTGGTTCCCTTCCAAATTCAAATTCAAATTCAAATTCAAATAAGTCTTTATTCAAATTGGCCTATTACAAGCACTTTTGAATCGTCAAATTAAAATTAAATTGAAGCTACAACCAAGATTTTTACAATCTGTGTGAAGGAGAACCAGCCCTGTCCCTTTCACATTAACATAATACACTTTATAAGTAAATAGAGCGCATATTGCATTTACTACTATTTAACATAGTTTAAGAAGAGAAAAAAAAACTACTTGCTTAATTTACCTTTACTAGGTTATCTAGTATCGTGCTTCTTCTTTCGGGACATCATCAAAAATATGCTTATTTTGGTTTTTTAACGCTTTTAAGACCTCTTCGTCGTTATTATACAGCAAGACGTCCTTTAAGACAATCAAAGGGTCTTTATTTTTGAAGATCTCCGCCGTCAGTTCATTCCGTTCAGTTCGTCAGTTCAGTTTAGTTCTTTCTTGCTCGGAATTGCACCCTATTATGATCCTCCGTTCTTGCACCTTTCTAACCCTGTCTATTTTTATATCGCTTTCCTTTGCGTTGACAGTTGATCGGATCTTTTGGAGAACCTCTTCGCCTGTATCCATCTCGTCCTTGGAGGCTACGACGATCGAATGGAGCGCCTCTCTCTCCGTGCGTCGAATACTTCCTTGTCCGGCCAGAACATTAGCATAGCTTCGCGCTCCTTGTGTATTTGCTCCGTTTTGTTCTTGCAGAACTTGCTGAAAATTGTCCTTTTGCTTTGCTATTTCCTCCTTAATTTCTATAGTATGCTTTGCGTTATGCGTAGCAATAGATGCGTGCTTTTTTCTGAGTTTGGCAACCACTTCTTTTAGTTCCGCGACGTGCTTTGCGTTGTCTTTTACGAGATTGATTTGCTCCATCATTCCCTCCTTTACCTCTTTTGTCATGTCTAGATTTTGGTCTATAATTTCTATTTTTTGCATTAAGTTCATCGTTGTTATTAACACGTCTGTAGATTCCTGCAACTTGTCCGCGCGGTTTTGCTTGGAAGTTTTTGCACTCTTCTAGTTCTTAGAGTCATTGCTCCTTCCGCGTCAGTTCTTCTTCTAGGAACGTAATTACTCTCTGGAGGTTATCGAGATTTAGCTCAATCTCCGCCATTTATCTCCCTCTTGAGATTCCGCGAATTGTTGAGCTCGGTTTTAATAACCCTCGCAAACCTCTTCGTTTCTCGTGTTCTTACATCCTTGTTTCCTAGTTGGTCAGGACTTGTCCAACTATTTTTCCTAGTCGGAGGTATTGAGGTTGGAGCACTACTCACGTCGGTAGAAGGGCTTTGGTCCCCTCGCTGTCCGCCACTTTCCATTTCGCCGCTGCTCCTTCTTGCACTCGCTGAAGTGGAAGATCCGGGTCTTAATCCGGTCGAGTCCTGCGACGATCTTCTGCGGTCAGCGGGCTTCTTGGCAGGGGTTCTAATGCCAAACATTCTAGTTTTGAGAGGAAGCTTCGTCTATTGTAAAAAGGGCAGTGTAAAAAGCTGCCAGTTGTCAATGTAAAAGACAGTGTATAGGTTGTCTTTGTCTAATTAGTCTGTACGAATAAAATGTCTTATGTTTGTAAAAACACATGTACACTGATTTTTTACTTGAACGGTGTAAAGGCCGTTTAAGAATGTTCACAGTCTTGCGAAAGTCCGTACGTTCGTGGTATCAAAAGAAGGGGGCGTGCGGCCCGGTTTGTGATGTCTTGAGTCTGTCAGTCAGTCAGTTATTGTATAAGTTAATTTTTTGTATTTTGGAGGAATTTTTAATTTAGAAAAACCGCGTAGCAATTATTACTCACCTCATTAAGTGAGAGTGAGGCCGGAGTCGGGCAGGAAAACTCCGAAAAAGGGGAGGTCGGTCGGTCGGGGGAGGGAGGGAGGTGTAGGGTACATGCCGTGGATGGCAATGCGCGAGCCACGATAGATTAATTTTGAAAATACGTTTGTGGGTTTGGGTATAGGATTCTATAATAAAATTCCTTAATCAATTTCAGCTTTGCCATTACAGCAGTTTAAAACCACTATTAATAAAAGGATAATACAGAAAGCCTACTATACTATTGAGGAATACTTAGATGATAAAAATGCGTGGATGTAGCTACTCTTCGACCCTGTACAAGACAATAATAACTAATGTAACTAGTAATAAGAATTATATTTTTAAAAAGAGCAACCGCCGAGTTTCTTCCTGGCTCTTCTCGGTAGGAACAGCTTTCCGAACCGGCAGTAAGTTGACGATTCAATAGCACTTGTTTACAAGTTTATTTGAATTAAGAATATTTTGAATTTGAATTTATTTAAGACAACGGCTGAAGTCATTCGTTCTCTTTTGGTGTGCGGCATTTGTAGGAGGTAGACGTGTTTGGGTGGGTATTTCGTGTTATTAGAATCTAACCTTAAATAATTGCTATTCGTGATGGCAGTAACCACTGAGTTACTTGCCAGTTCTTCTCAAGTGGATTAGTGTTACGAACTGTTGGTAGAATCATTCTGTCGATGGATTTTGTAGTGACGTGATTCTCTGAACGTATCCTTTATTTTTTTTTATTCATTTTAAGTTGAATTTAAACTTAATTTCTAACAATATCATAAATTTTGATAACAGAAAACAAATCACAACTCATCATTGTACTTTACATGATTATCATCTTTAGTGTCAACCCTATGGTAGGCAAACTTTGGCTTAGACGTACAAATTTCTTGACATAACATTGCCTAAATGTACTTTTCTGTCTTTAAGTATTTTTATTTTTCGTGAAAAAGCGGGAAAAATATATTTAAATCTAATACAAAAGTCAAGAAAAAAATGTAATGTTTTTGAGTACTTACAGGAAAAGTTCCAAACACCAATTAGAATCGACGTTGCGTGCGATACGTTTCAAAGCCAATTTATAAATGTGTAGCCGATATACGAGCACGCTGATAATTTTAAAGTGTTGCCATATAATTAATCTCTGAATCGTACTATTCTAATAGTAGTTTCTTGGATAAACAAAAAATTCTTGGCAGACTTTCTATTTTAGGCAAAGTAATGACGCGAGGCAAAGTTGCGGCATTTTACGGTACAAAACTAACTCATTAAACTAATATTTCATCACAATGATAAGTGATATTAAGAAATTAGGTACATTTGATTATTCCTAATGCTTTCATACATTTATAATGTTTCATACAACAAACCTTACGGTCTTACTAATAAAGTTTTACAAATTGCGTGTACACATTTAATAACAAAATCGTTACTGATAAACACTTTGTAACTGATGTATGGTATACACCGGATATACACAGTTGTCAAATTGTCTGCAAACTTATACAATGCTTATTCAGGAAGCAACCCTTGTTTAACAACTGTATAAGCAAACAAAACAGTTGATTAGTTAGGCACTGTCTTTCATTCCAAATCATAAAATAGCGATTATCAGAGGTACATAAATAAAATAACGTTGTTATTTATTTTTTTATTTAATAATAAATATAAACTTATGATTGGGATATATTTATATATTTCGGATATATTTATATATATAGGATATATTTCGTGGATGGAGGTTTAATAAAAGTTCGCTCAACGAATGTCAGACGTGTAATGACAAAGAATAAAAAAGTTATACAGACTACAAATAATAATACGTAAGCGTTGGAAATAAGTAATTGCTTTTGTAATTAGTACAGGCGCTTAATAAATTCTAATTGAATCGTATATAAAATACGTATTCAGTAAAATGTCCAAACATCCCCCCGCGCGTTGGAAGCTCGCCTTTCAACCACAAGCATCTTCGTTTGGTAACGGACAAATCATGCTAAATGCTCGACGGACAGTTCCGGAAGAAGTTTTGATATCTGTCACTCTACTTATGCCATCCGAACCAGGATATAAGGTAACAAACGCCCAGTTTCCGTTTGAGTGGCGGCAAATGATCCGCTTTTAATAATACAAGGCCAATTTTAAGTGGCTTCTGTTGTGATCGCCACTTACATCTTTGCTGTAATTCGGAGATATATTCCTTGCTCCAGCGAGCCCAGAAAAGTTGTCGGAATTGCTCAATCCTCTGAAACCGTGACAAACTTGATGTGTCACAATCAATATAGTTTAATGATGGCAATGAAGTAAGAGGTCGGCCAATAATTAAGTGGCCAGGTATCAACGGCATCATATCACTTGGGTCGGTAGATAATGGTGTAAGCGGACGAGAGTTCAGGATAGCTTCTATTTGCACCAACACAACAATTACAATTTCCCAATACTCGTTCTAAGTGAAGCTTAATAGACTTAACGCCCGCTTCCCAGAGACCTTCAAAGTGGGGACTATACACTGGAGTGAAGGTCGGAATAAAGGTTTTTCGGTTTACCTCTGGGTGACATAAATCTTTTTAGTGCAGAAATAAAAGTTTTACTGGTTAAATCACCCACTAACTCTATATATATTGCCTTAGTAGTGAAACATACGAAAATCGTAATATGAACTATTACAAGCCGGCAACCTCGGCCTTGATGACTTACAGACAAAATCGGCCCTGCGTAATCGATGCCTACATTTTCGAAAGGATATGGCGTCATTATTGTGTGAGACTGGTAAATGTTAATGGTAAATTAAATTATAACTGTTTTCCTAAATTGTACGATGTATAAATTTTGCCTTACATGATGTTAATTGGTAGATGTTATGTGCACTTATTAGAGATATGCATATCAGTATGTTTAAAGTATGAATGTGAATTTAGTGGTTAGTGTAATAATATGTATATTGTTAGTGTACTTTTAAAATAAATAAATAAATAAAAAATGTATCACGGAATTCCAACCAGTTCTCATATGTTCCACTGTACTTTGGCAATGTTATAGCCGGCAACTTAACCCGATTACGATCATTATCACTACACGATGAATATTGTTCACTATTATTATCATTACTCTTACAATATTTAGACAAAATTTGTTGTGACCTTGATAGAAGAGAAAAATAAAAGGTTTCAAACTCATTTCTTTCCTCTTAATTGATTTGACAGGTCATCAGCGATACATTCTAATTTAGTTTGAATATCATCATAATTTTGATACAAAGATTTTACCTTGCCGACTTGTAATTGCAGTTCATTTACTTGTAAGTAATTTAAAGATCCGCTCAAAGTGTTCAAATAATTAGAAAACGTTGTAAAACGTCCTTTAAAACTTGCCCGCTTTTTAATAAACTCCTTTTCCTCTCTGTCGGTCATTCTGGGACACGTACGTTATGCCTGGAATGTGATATAATATAGGGATTATAATTAGTACATAAACAATACAAAAATACCTAATCTCATATGAGTACAATAGGTATTTATCCTATAAAAACACTCCATACAAATTGCAATACAACAAATAAGTTATTATTAAATAAGAATGAATAACTTCTACAGAAAAACGTAAATTGCCCTGATATAATATAAACTTAGCTACAGTAAAAATATATAATTAATTTTTAATCTCAAAATAACACAAATGTCATTAATCAAAAAAATAACCTTTACTTACACTAACAGGAAAGTACCGAAATTTAATTATGCGTGTTATGTAATTATCTACTTGTGTAAACTAATAAAAACCTAATAAATAAGAATAGTCTACACAATTATTTTATACTTTTAACAATGAAATTATCTAACCACGCTTATATGTACCATAACAAAGTATACAATATGGTACTAACCTTATTCCAAACACGAAGTAATAAATAATCACTACCTGAATACGAATAATGGGTTAATGATTGCTTAGATTTTAACGAATTAATCACTTAAAACCATGTGCATAATCTTCAATTCTTCCATATTGTCCCGTCATGTCGGCAGATGAATTTGGAAAATATTAAATTCCTCCTGATATTTGTTAATTGATTATTTATAAATGGTTTTCCTTTAAATCCGGTACGATTGGGAGATTTCCAAAATATTTCGTGGATTTCGTGGATGGAGGTTTAATAAAAGTTTGCTCAACGAATGTGAGACGTGTAATGACAAAGAATAAAAAAGTTATACAGACTACAAATAATAATACATAAACTTGGAAATAAGTAATTACTCTTGTAATTAGTACAGGCGCTTAATAAATTCTAATTGAATCGTATATAAAATACGTAGTCAGTAAAATGTCCAAACAACTTATGTTGCTTAAACTTGTTACTTACCTTATGTTAATTAAATACAAATACACACCCAGGCTCGAAGAACCAACAATTTGTTTATAGAAAACGTTGGCCCTCGGCGGGAATTGAACCCGCGACCCGCAGAGCTGAAGGAAGGGTCAGTACCCACAACGCCAACGGGCCAGTCAATTATTTTATTATTAATATTATTTATTAAGGCACTTAAATATGTAACATTCCATTCTTCTTATGATAGAAACACATTTTTGGTTGATCGGGAGTCTTCGAGCATTCTTGATGGCTTGAGCGTGACCGGGATCTATGTCTGTCTCGTTTGGTTGACAGAGCAGCAATTTGCTTTGAATGCTCGTCAAGGCGTCGCATGATTTCATCGAAAATGGAAGGTGAGGCAGTCAAAGCGTTAGCGTAGAAAACTGCTGGGGCGACCGAGGAGTGGCAATACCTGGTGATACTTCCAAAGTTTTGTCTGCAAGCTCTACAATTTTACTGAGTGCAAGCTCGGATTGAACAGCGAAAATCGCCTGAAGGTGTTGTGGAAGACGGCGCATAGAAAGCTGGCGAGACGGATTTTCGTCCGTTAAAGCGTTCCCAGATAAACATCTAAGATGTCTTAAAAACTGGGAGGGACGGCGGTCCCCCAACTCCTCATCGCTAACAAGCTGCCTGACACGTTGTTCCTCAGACGTAGAAAGTCTATGCATAAGTTCCGTAATTTATTATATTTGTCATCATGTGGAGGTTGAAGAAGTATATCTTGTACCTCACCAATAACTCTAGTATCATAAAATTAATTTCTTCATAAATTAATTTTTTTAGCAGCCATACCTATAATATAAAAATGAATCGCTAAATGTGTTGGTAAGCGCATAACTCAAGAACGCCTGGACCAATTTGGCCAATTCTTTTATTTTAATATTCGTCGAAGCTCAAGGATGGTTTTTACGGCGAAAAAATACCAAATAATTGCCGAAAAAACCTTAAAACAGTCCTTTTCTTTATCCCATATAAATATTTTCTAACTAATACGTACAGTCAATTTGAGCTTTATTGCTAATGTATAAAGTTCACTGTTGTCTAAGCAATGTAGGTGTGTTCCTAACATCAAAGCAGTGTGCGTTGTAGGACAGAATATAATAATGTAATGTCGCGTTCTGAAACTCAACAAAAGTGATATCGCGGACCCGACTAAATTGAACAGTCACAAAATGTAATGAATCACTAGTTATTTGGTTGTCTTCGCGATATTAGTTCTTTTGTTTTACTTTAAAATACATGTTATCCCGTCATTACATCAGACAAACACAACCGTTACTAAAAGTCCATGACTCCAAGTCATATCAAATTTAAAAAAAAAAATCGTTGTCGATTCTAAGACCGTTGTCGATTTGAAGTGTTGTTTTTCTTGGATTTTCTGTTGCGGCCTCTACTGAGTTTGCTTTTGTCAACAACACGAATCAAATTCGTATATCGTGCTTTGTGCAGTGTTTAATTACCTTTGATCATTAATTATTGCATGTGGCATAATAATTAATAATATAGATATGCCTCCTGTAAGACGAGGAAATTTAGGTAGAAGAACCCGAAATGCTACAAACTAAGCTAATTACCGATCTAATCATACTGCACAAGAACGTGACGACCGAAATGAACATGAAAGACTTCGGATGTCACAAACGCGTGAAGCGCGAGCGAGACATTCAACTAATAATCGCGCAAGTTTGAATCGAGCTGCTTTCAGTTACGATGTGTCAATTGACTACAGTAACTACCAATGTGTTGTTATTGGTTCTATGAACACGGTTTGCTCACATAGTAAGGCATTGAAATACAAAAACGAAGCCAATGGATTGTGTTGCGCAAATGGTAAAGTGAAATTGATACCATTGGATCCACCACCAGAGCCATTGTACTCATTGGTTTCAGGAATAGGAACAGATTCCATACACTTTTTGACAAATATCCAACAATATAACAACAACTTTCAAATGACTTCATTTGGGGCAACAAATGTAGTTCGTGAAAATTTTATGCCAACTTTCAAGGTATGTATTAAAGCAATTAATCATAATTATTTTGATGATAGATATTAGTTACAACTAAATATTACATATTGAGGTACCTAAGCATATGAAATATTATTTAGTGATTAGGTTTAGATTGAATTCAATCAAGGTCGGCACAGTCGTATTGGTCGGTTATGACGATTTGCCGCCTTTACATTGGACACTCGGCGTTATAACAATGGTTTGTCCGGGAGCTGATAATGTCGTTAGAGTAGTTCACGTTAGGACAAAATCTGGCGATATTAAACGCCCTGTTATAAAGGTTTATCCACTACCAACGCAATAAATCAATCAATTTAATTTAGTTGTAATATAAATAAATTCACGCACTTAATTAATATATTATAACTCGCGCCTATTTAATTTGTTTGTAGTAATAAGTAATCGATATAACAACTCTTTTTAAATGTTAATAAAAAATCGCATTTACTTAAGTCGCTATTCGTAAACATCTCAATTTTTTGTTTCATCTAATTTCATGTTGAAAGCTATAACCTTTCAAGGCGGGGAGCATGGTGGCGCCAAGTGGGCTCAATTTTTGTCCAGTATTCGCAAGTGGTGTTATTTATTGCTAACATTACTTAATGTCTCAGGTTCTGATTTATTTCAGAGTGTTTTTTTTATCTTTCGGGTAAGTGTTCCTGCGCGCCAAATGTGGTGCCATTTTTTGTGCAATCCCGCCCCCTGGCTCCTTTACCCTATTTCTTCCCGTCGACAGTCGCTCCCTTAAACTCAAACAAATCGCACGCGCACCAATTAATTCTCGCTAGTAAACTTAAATGCATCATACGCGCACCATAATCGCCCCGCTTCCTTAGATGCAACGCGCTCCTATCTTATAAATCCTGTTTTCCTGTCCGCATCTTTTCTAAGCAATACTGTGGGTTCCCGCATCTACGCCTGAAGCCTGGAGTCATCAGCAGCCTTCAGATCGGTAAGTGGTGTTTTCAATATTTAGATACCACTTGTTGATAATTTTAATTTTGAGCTCACAGTGCTACCACGCTAATTTTTGTCATATAAGATCCCGCTGGTTAGTGGCTATTTACACGCCACGCCAAAATGCAAGACGTTTTAATGCACCAACTATTGATGAAGTTGCTATTGTTGTAGTTGGAGAAGACTTGGAATCCCGTGATATTGTTTTACACCGTCGGAATGATCAATTACAACGTATAAAAGAAACGCACCGCTCATATGATGGCACTACAATATTCCATTATATTTTAGAAAGGTGAAGATGGCTATGATTTCTCAATAAAAATGATAAATCCCATTACAGGTAATTAAAATATTATTTTAGCTATCGCGATAATATCTCAGTCACTATCTTATGTATTTTAATTTTATTAAAAAAAATATATTTACAGGTTCTGAAACCAACAAAAAAGTCAGTTCAATGAACTATTATTCATACCGCCTAATGATTCGGGAAAATGAAGACAATCACATACTGAAATGTCGGCGTTTATATCACAAATATGTTGTTGACATGTATGTTAAAATTGAAACGGAGAGATTAACATTTATCAGGTTGAATCAAACCAAACTGCGATCTGAAGAGTACATTCACCTTCGAGATGCGATTAATACTGATGGAAATGCACAGAATGTTGGTCGGATGACTATTCTTCCAGCAACATACATCGGAAGCCCTCGACAAATCAAATCAAAATAATATTTATTCAAATAAACCATTTCAGGCACTTTTGAATCGTCAAGCATCAATATGATTAATGAAGCTACAACTGGTTCGGAATGTTGCTCTTACCGAGAAGAACCAGCAAGAAACTCGGCGGTCAATCTTTTAAATATTTTCAATTATACATTATTAAACCACTGTCTTGTATGAAGCTGAAAGGATTTTCAAATCCAGGCTTTCTTATCATCCAAATCATCTTCAATTTTGTAATATGCTTTACGTATAAGCATATTTTTTACACTTGATTGAAATCTTTCTGTACACTGGTCTAGAATGGATTGAGGAACTTTATTATAGAAGCGAATAGCGAGACCAACAAATGAGTTGCTTACTCTGCTGAGTCGCGACGCAGGTATCGTAAGCTGTTTGTGACCTCTCGTATGTCTATGATATACATCAAATTTTGTTTTATATGTACTTATATTTTTCCGTACAAATAAAATATTACTATATATATATTGTGATGCTACAGTCAGTATGCCTATTTCTTGGAACTTTTCGCGAAGGGACGTTGCTTCATATTATAGATAGCCCGTATGGCTCTTTTTTGGGCAACAAAAATCTTTTCTATATCGGCCGCTTTACCCCACAGCATTATTCCATATGACATAATGCTGTGGAAATAAGCAAAATAAACAAGTCGTGCTGTTTCAACATCGGTTAAATGTCTAATTTTTCTAACAGCGCAAGCGGCGGAACTAAATCTTCCTGCGAGGGCAGATATATGGGTGCCCCATTGAAGTTTATTATCCAAAGTGAGCCCCAAAAATTTAGTTGTATTTTCTATCTTTAGTATCTGCTTATTAATCTCTAACTTTATGTAATAATAATAATAATAATAATAATAATCATTTATTCAGATATGATGTTACAAACAGATACTTAAACTAATGACATACCTGTCTGTAACACCATACCGAATAGGTCACAGCTCAGCGTATGTCCTGCCTAGGCGCTGATTTTCAGCAGTAACCCGAAATGTGCAATGTATGGCAACAGTGTACCGTATATATATATATACTTATAACGGTATATATATACATATATATATATATATATATATATATATATATATATATGTGTGTGTGTGTATATTATATAAAATATTAAATAAATAACAGTGTACAATTTATATGATATAAAAGCTTTACGGAGATGTAATATATATAAAATAATACGTGAATAATAATAATTATGAATAAGAGAATGTAATAATATGCCGCTTTATAGAATTGATGTCTCCACTGAAAAGTTTTGACATTCAATTTGTTTATTAATCATAAGTGTTTTTAATTTGTTCTTAAATGCGATTTTGGAACGTGACCAAATTACCAAATTACAAATTATGTCTGACCTAATTACGTTTGGTAACACGAATTGCAGACATTTGGTTTTATTTGCATTTAAAAGTAAATTATTTACTGAAAACCAATTTGATATCTGAGATAGAGCACTGTTTACATCGTCAAAGTTGTCTTTATCTCGATCTACTTTAAAAATAAAAGAGGTATCATTTGCAAACAACACAATATCACAAATGTTTTGATCACAATATGCTAAATCATTTATGTATACTAAAAACAGAAAAGGACCAAGGATTGACCCCTGTGGGACACCCATAGCATAGGACACCAACGATCCAGATGACCTAACATCATTAATGCATACCTTTTGTAATCTATCGCTAACATAAGAGGAAATAAGACCAAGCGAGTTATCATTTAAACCGTAATAACTTAATTTTAAACATATGCACGAATATGCTCAAGATGCCATGTCGTATGTTCGTCATTCTGGTACAGCAGATTTATTCATCACATTTACATGCAATCCGCACTGGATAGAAATCAAGCAGGAGTTATTCCCTGGGTTATCACCCATTGATCGTCATGATATTACAGCTAGAGTCTTTAGACAAAAGTTGAAATCTTTAATGGATTTCATTGTAAAACATTATGTGTTTGGTGAGACACGCTGTTGGATGTATTCTGTAGAGTGGCAGAAACGAGGATTGCCACATGCACACATTTTGATTTGGTTAGTTGAAAAGATAAGGCCAAATGAAGTTGATGCAGTGATATCAGCTGAAATTCCTGATGTACAAGTAGATCCTGGATTGCATGAGGTAGTTATCAAAAACATGATACACGGTCCCTGTGGAACTCTTAATCAAAATTCACCGTGTATGATGGATGGTAAATGTTCAAAACGATATCCACGGACATTAATATCGGAAACAATTACTGGTAATGACGGTTATCCACTTTATCGTCGCCGATCGACAGCAGACAATGGAAGATCAACAATTATCAAATTAAACCAACAAGATATTGAAATAGATAATCGTTGGATTGTTCCATATTCACCCATTTTATCAAAGACCTTCAAAGCACACATCAACGTTGAATCTTGCCATTCAGTGAAATCTATTAAATACATTTGCAAATATGTAACCAAAGGGAGTGATTGGAATTGGTGCAGAGAATTCCAATGATGAAGTTACCCAATACCAAATGGGCCGCTATGTTAGTAGTAATGAAGCAGTTTGGCGAATATTTTCTTCTCCTATTCATGAGAGACATCCTACTGTTGTTCACTTAGCTGTGCATTTAGAAAATGGACAAAGAGTGTATTTTACAGCACAGAACGCAGTACAAAGAGCTGCTCAGCCACCATCTACTACATTAACCAGTTTTTTTGAGACATGCCAAAACGATAACTTTTCACAAACATTGCTATATTCCGAAATGCCAAAATATTATACTTGGAATCAGTCCTCAAGGAGATTTATACGACGGAAACAAGGAAATCCAGTTCCAGGATACCCAGGTGTGTATTCCACCGATGCGATTGGTCGAATTTATTCAGTACATCCAAGCAATGATAAATGTTTTTATTTACGACTGCTATTAGTCAATGTACGTGGCCCAACATCATTCCAACATTTACGAACTGTTGATGATGATTGTGTGGATCTTACAGAGAAGCCTGCCAACGTTTGCAATTGCTAGAAAATAACCTCATTGGGAACAAATTCTCAAAGATGCTGTAATATCATCACACGCTCATCAAATACGAACATTATTTTCTATAATCATATCGACATACTTCCCATCAAACCCAATTGATTTGTGGAACAAGTACAAAAATTATATGTGTATCAAATACGCAATAGAATGGGAAATCCAAATATACAAATCAGTGAAGAAATTTACAACGAAACATTGATTTTAATTGAGGACATGTGCTTGATGATGTCAAACAAACTATAAATTCAGTTAGGCCTGGCCGCGCCCAATCGTCCAATGCATGATGCTTTTAACCAAGAGTTGCACCGAGAAAAACTGTATGATCTCAACACTTTGAAACAATTAATTCAAATAAATCTTCCACTGTTGAATGAACAACAGAAGTATGTATATGATACTCTTATGAAAGTAACAAATGATGAAACTGGAGGAATTTACTTCTTAGATGCACTTGGTTAGGTGGTACGGGAAAAACTTTTTTGATTTCATTAATATTAGCAACAATCCGCTCACAAAATAAAATAGCACTTGCACTCGCTTCGTCGGGAATCGCAGCAACTTTGCTTGAAGGTGGTCGAACAGCCCATTCAGCACTAAAATTGCCATTAAATATGTAAAGCAATGAAACTCCAACCTGCAACATTTCGAATGAAATGAAACTCTGCAATGGCAAAGGTTTTGCAACAATGTCAATTGATTGTTTGGGATGAATGCACGATGGCACATAAAAAATCTTTGGAGGCTTTAGACAGAACCTTAAAAGATCTACGCAGCAATCATAACCGATTTGGTGGTGCAATGATTTTACTAGCAGGAGATTTTCGTCAAACACTGCCAGTGATTCCACGTTCAACGCCAGCTGATGAACTCAATGCATGTCTAAAGGCCTCCAATTTGTGGAAACATGTCAAAGTACTTCATTTAAGCAAGAATATGCGTGTCGAGTTGCAAAATGACCAATCAGGAAACATATTCTCTAAACAACTCATTGACATTGGTAATGGCAAAGTTCCTATAGACATCTTGACTGGCTGCATTAACTTTCCTCAAAGTTTTTGTCAGTTAACTCGATCAAAAGATGAACTTATTGAGAAGGTGTTTCCAGATGTTTCTCAAAATTTCAGAAACCATAATTGGTTGAGCAAACGAGCTATATTGGCTGCAAAAAACATAGATGTAACTGAATTAAATTTCAAAATTCAAGAACAAATTACAGGCGAATCTAGGATATATAAATCAGTTGATTCGGCTACTAACCAAGATGATGTAATCAACTATCCACCGGAATTTTATACTCACTGGATTTGCCAGGATTGCCACCTCACAATCTTCAATTAAAGGTTGGATCGGTAGTTATAATGTTGCGAAATATCAACCAACCGCGTCTTTGCAGCGGCACACGGTTAGCGATAAAAAAATTACTAAACAACGTGATAGAAGCAACTATACTGAAAGGAAAGTATAAAGGAGAAGATGTACTCATACCGCGCATCCCAATGATTTCGACTGATGTGCCATTTGAATTTAAAAGACTACAGTTTCCAGTGCGGTTTGCTTTTGCTATGACCATAAATTTATTTAATAATTATTTTTTATTCACAACGCCCTATCAACAGGGTGAAGGTTCTGTTCAGGAGAATTTTTGCCCCGACAATAAAATAGATAGGAACAAAAAACTGTCATATTACAAATCTTTTTGACAGAACGAAGTCTGTCGGGTCCGCTAGCTATTTATAATGTTGTACATATATTATAATTATTTATCTTTATTATAAATTATACAAGAAAAAGAATTTCATAAAATTAGAAATACTCTATATAATACCATTTTTGGGTTTATTAATTTCACTAATTGATTGGGCCTTATTTCTCTCTTATGCTACAGAAAGTGATTAAAAAAAGATCTGCAATAGATTCAAATGGTATTGTATGATCAAGAAGAGAAAAAGGTATTTCTTCAAGCTCTAGAACGTTATATCCTGCAAAAAATAAAGGAAGAGCGTTGGGAAAAAACCTAATGCTGGAATTATAACAATAACGTAATTAAATTTTGTCAGATCAGCTGAAATTCCAGAAATGCTGAACCAGAAGTGCCTCAACCTGTGCAAACCAAATAGCAGGCCGGTCGGGCCAAAAAGGAGGAAGTTTAACAGCTACCCTGTAGACTGAAGGAGATTCAGTAAAAGGGACAGGATCAGTAGGTACTATGTCTGTTTTATTACTATCTGTAAACGTCACGTCACGCTGTCTGTTACTTAATGCGACGTGTCGACAAAACAAACAATGCTGCATACGTTGCAGGACGCCGTAGATTTCTTATAATAAACAATGCTTCATACTACGGATGTACACGAAGAAGTCTCGTATTATATACATACAATGATTGCAGTTCTTTAAAGTGCTCGTTGAATCGCCACTTCAAGTGTCCCTCAAGGATCTGTGCTGGCACCCTTATTGTACTCGCTCTACACGAGTGACATTCCACGGGCGCCTATCAAAGAGCGTACACATCTTGCCCTTTTCGCGGATGACACCGCTGTATTTACCACATCCCGCCGACCTCAAGTAATAACTAGTTACGTCACCACCTGGCATCCATACCGTACAGGTAAACGCAACATCAGCGTATTAAGGGTGGTCCGATGTTGCGCAAGCGAAGGAACATGGTGTGATGTTCCACAGGTGCGATCATTCGATTCGAGCATCTGCCTCTGCTCAATTGTAATAATTGATTAATCGTGGTAATTAATTGTAATATTTTTAATTAGATTTTAATAAATATATAATTTTAATTAAAAACAATAAAATCTTGTTTTTTAAAAAATAATTTGACGTTCCCGAGTATTAAACTGGCGCAGCCGGTAGGATTATTTTCCAAAAATTGTTGAAAAAATAACATAGGAAATAATCTGGAACCAAATAAATAAATAAGTTTAATCAAAAGTGGTGTCAATAAAGAAGAAAGAAGATGCAGCTGGTCGGTTGGTGGTGTATAATCGTCCTGACAGCAGCGAAGTACAGCCAGGGCCTTCAACTTCAAAGACTTGACGGTAACCCTGGTCTGTTACCCGTTAGAAAGGGTAGCGCTTTTAAACAACGGGATAAATGGATAATTGTTAAGATAATGGACTTAAATAGTTTGTCTAGTGACTTAGAATATAATATTAATAAATATAACGAGTTTAATAAATTAATCGACGTGAATAAACCATATTTATACGAATTTAGTAGCATAAAAATACAAGCGGATTATCTTAGAGATATTTGCACTGAAAAATTTCGACAAATTGTCCCCACAAAAAGGTTTAAAAGAGGCCTATTCAACCCTTTAGGCTCGTTTGTAAAATCTATTACAGGTAATTTAGACAATGAAGATGCGTTACACTATGATAGAATGATCAATAATTTGCAAGGTAAACAAAATTTAATAAATGAGAAAATTACGTTGATTACCAAAATGTTCAATTATCAGACTAATAATACAGAATCATTATATAATAATTCATTAATTTTAAATCAACGCTTAAAGAGGATTGAAAGAATGCTAAAAGATTATTCCACAAAAGAAAACAGTTCTATCTATTCTACGTATGTTTTAGGAATGTATAATACATTCATAAATAATTTCAGATCTATTTACATTTTATTAAACGAAATTGAAACCGCGTTAGCTTTTAGCAAAATTTCAGTTCTTCACCAATCTATTATAAATTCCACTGAATTATTGCACATGCTGTTAAACATAGAAAAGGTTAATTGCTTAGTATATCCTGTTATAGAGAGTAATTTAGTTAAGTTGGAAAGGACAATATCTATTAAGGCATTTGTAAAAGAAAGCCAAATTACGTTCATATTAGAGATACCACTTACAAATAATAATACGTATAATTACTATAAAATTTATTCATTACCTATTTTTAACATTGCAAAGAACGTAACTTCTATAATTATTCCTGAATATCCCTTCCTCATGGTGAAAGGTTCGGAGTACTTACCGACCGTGTCACCGTGTCAGCAAATTTCCGATGACAACCAGTCCTGTGCACTGAAAAAGATGTGGTACCTTATCCGAAAGAAACCTGCGTAGAACAACTGATGAAATTCCAACCTGATTTACCTCTCTGCATACAAAGAACCGTTAAAATAGAAAATGTGAAAGTTCAACGAGTATCACCTATATCCTGGATAATATACTCTTAGGATCAAAAGGTACTTACATATAAATGTAACAATGAAGTAACCAAAACCTACATATTTGGAACTTATATGATCCACATTGATCCCGGATGTGAAGCATCCCTAGAGAATTACCACTTATATAATTTACACCACTATTTTGAGAAATACAATTATAAAACAACCCTAATGGTTATTCTACCTAAACTGAAAATTAATAGCCCATTTTCCGAGGTTAATCCGATTGATATCAAGGGAGTAAATTTCGACGATATTAAGCGACTCTCTACAATTTTGGAAATGAAAACTTTCAGTGAAAGTGATAGTGAAAAATATGAAAACCACGTTATAAGTATTCACAGTGTTAGTGCAGCGACGTTAGTTTTATATTTACTTGTATTTCTTGTATGTGTTATTTTCAGCTATTGTAAATTAAAAGATAAGTTTCAAAATATTCGAAACCCTCCGATTTCTAATAGCTCAGATGGTTTCGAACTTAAGGAGGGAGGAGTTACGTCACCACCTGGCATCCATACCGTACAGGTAAACGCAACATCAGCGTATTAAGGGTGGTCCGATGTTGCGCAAGCGAAGGAACATGGTGTGATGTTCCACAGGTGCGATCATTCGATTCGAGCATCTGCCTCTGCTCAGTCGTGGTAATTAATTGTAATATTTTTAATTAGATTTTAATAAATATATAATTTTAATTAAAAACAATAAAATCTTGTTTTTTAAAAAATAATTTGACGTTCCCGAGTATTAAACTAACTAGACGTCTCCAGAAAGCGGTAGACAGCCTCGGACGCTGGTTCCGCCAATGGAGAATCGAAATAAACCCGGATAAAAGTGCAGCCATGCACTTTATCGGTAATCGCTTTCGATCTCACATAGACACACCTACGGAAATATCCCTTTACAATACACCGATTCACTGGCAACAGAAAGTCAAGTACCTAGGTGTCACCTTTCAATCTTCCATGACCTTCCACGAGCACATACACATAGTCTGCAATAAGGCTGCGTATGTCATGGGACGACTTTATCCGATGTTATGCAAGAAAAGTAAGATGTCGCTCCGCAACAAAGTGACACTACGAACCGATTTATGCGGACAGCCACTGGGTGTCCGTGGTTCATGCGGAACGTTGACCTCCATAGAGACCTCGATCTCCCTACCATTACTCACCTCTTTAAACGTTTTTCGAAATCTTACTTCGAGAAATCTGAGGTACACTCGAACCCCCTTATTTCAGTTGCTTCTACCTACATCCCAGTTAGGTCCGACCATCGAAAATATAGGCGTCCAAAAAGCGTCTTGTATGACCCCGACGATCAAATAACGATCGCCAACACAGATACACGTAATACACACACACAGCGTCTTCGCCGGCTAAGACGAGGTCCCAGTTTTCTGACGTCGGTCGGTCGTGGCTTCTCGCCACCCTTCCGACGCCGCAATGACTAATCTAAGTCATACCATCAACCCTCCACTACACGTCGCCCTAAGCCGTGGTCCGGCCTCACAGGAGGCACCCTTAAGACGACGTTCCCCGACTTAAGAAGAGCTTCTGCGCTCTACTCCCTGCATTTCGCAACTTCGGCGATGCTTCTGCGCTCGCCCGTCCCGCCCGGTGACGCTGTAAAAGCCATTAGGGCTAACAGCATACAGTCAGTTCGAAAAAAAAAAACCAACCCTACTCGACCTCCTGTTACCCTAAAAATTAATGACCAATAATACGGACGGCAAGCACACTGCAGACGAACTTCTACGGCACTTTTACCCTGACGACGGCACCGACTCTCACCCTAGACACCATCAACTCCGACAGTCACTCAGTTCAACCCCAAATAGTAATGAAGACCCTCCTTTCACTGTCGTGGAAATACAAAACATTCTCCGCAACATGAACCCAAAGAAGGTCCCCGGCCTCGACTATTTGACATCCGATATCTGCACTAAATTCTCCTACCTCTTCCCCAAAATTTTACACGACATTCTCAACCGTTGTCTGGAATCGCAGCACTTTCCACGTCAGTGGAAGAAAGCATTCATCAAAATTATACCCAAACCAAATCGTCAGGACTACACGCAACTGAACTCATACCGACCAATTGGAATGATTCCTGTGTTTGGCAAGCTCCTGGAAAAATTATTCATAGGCAGGATTATCCACGCCAACGACATTAACGGACACTAACTCACGACAGTTTGGCTTCAAACGACATAACAGCACAGTGGACGCCATCCAAACCGCCATCGACCGCATCAGAGGCGCCAGGGACAGACGGCAGGCTGTCATTGGTGTTTCTCTGGACATAAAGGCGGCATTTGACAATGCCTGGTGGCCTGTGCTGTTTCACAGACTAACCCAGACTGACTGTCCACGTAACATTTTTGGACTCGTCCGAAGTTACTTACAGGACAGGGAAGTGATCTTGGAATACGCAGGTCATCCTGCGTATAAGAGACTCTCATATAAAGAGACTATTTACTGCCACTCCTACTGACTTCTTCCTGACACAGTTTTTAACGAACCACGGATTCCACAAGACTTACTTGCATCGATTTAAAATCACAGACAACGACCATTGCCCTTGTGACTTTCATACACCTCAGACCTTAGATCATTTGTTAAGAGACTGTGTCACTTTCTCCATACCTAGATTAAAACACACTCAGCTGTGCGAATACTTAGAGCTTGACGACCCCTTTGAATTAAAATGCGTTATGGAAAGGGACGCATGCCTGGAGTCCTTTGTTGTTTTAATAACTACAATAATGAGACAGCTGAAGAACTTTAATAAAACAATGCGCCCTCACCAGGGCGCGATTAAAATTTTAACTTATATTATATTCATCTTTCGCTCGTCATTTGCTAATTGTTTAATTCATCTTTCGCTCGTCATTTGTTAATTGTTTAATTTAGGTTAAGTTTTAGTTTAAGTTTAAGTTGTGATTTCCTTTATACAACTGATTTTAAGCAACTTCATCAAAATCAAAATCAAAATCATCCAATCCAATTGTATATTATTTTATTGCCATGTTATTCAATTCACGAGTGGGAAATTTGTCAAATTAGTTTTAGTTATATCTCCATTGTAATTCATGTTAAGTAACTATACCCAATTGTTTAGATTAAGAAAACTAGGTTAATTAATATACGCCATGCAAAGGGTCCACCCTATTGCATTCTACTTAATTTTAAGGACCTTAAAGCACCAATCGGCAGGCGCGCTGACAGGGCTTTAAAGTGGTAACCAATTAAATATACGAGTAGGCCGCATCCCAACGTATCAAACCGCGAGGAATGCGGTCACCCATAAAGTCACTCTTAATTAGAATTATATGGCTCAACGTGTCCATTCATTTGTTACAAACCAATTAGATTTAAGAAAAAAAAAAAATTCCTGCAAAAAAATTACGTAGAAACAGGGCATCTTTACAGGAATCAGAGAGAGAGACATATACTCTGCCTCTGTACTCGATAAGGCGACGGTGCGTTGCTTTCGACTTTCCCCACCAACTATAGAGCTGCCAACCTGAAACACATAGCCAGTATACGATCTTCTATCTGCATCACATCGTAATACTGATTGTTCATTACAAACCGTTGTATAGTCTATATTTAGTTTTTTTTATTGCTCTGTAAATTTAATTGCTCTGTGCACTACTTGTCATTGGCCCTTTTTTTATTATTTCGGCGCTTGTGCAGTTTTCCCGTAACGATTTTTGACCGACTAACTGTGACTTGCGAAGCCTGTTACAAGTGAAATACGTGATCTCTATAGTGGATACCAAAAAAAACCGAAACATTTCGATAAATTCAAATTCAAATTCAAAATATTCTTTATTCAAGTAAACTTGTAAACAAGTGCTTTTGAATCGTCAACTTTACTGCTGGTTCGGAAAGCTGTTCCTACCGAGAAGAGCCAGCAAGAAACTCGGCGGTTGCTCTTTTTAAAATATAAATCTTAGAACTAATTACATTTATTTATTACTGTCTTGTACAGGGTAGAAGTGCACCTATATCCACACATCCTTATCATCTAAGTAATCTTCAACAGTATAGTAGGCTTTCTGTATCAGCCTCTTTTTAACAGTGGTTTTAAACTGCTGTAATGGCATAGCCAAAATTGATTTCGGAATTTTATTATAGAATCTTATACCCAAACCCACAAACGATTTACGTACTTTTGCTAGGCGCAAAGCAGGAGTCGCAAGCTTATGTCGGTTCCTACTTTGTCTATTATATACATCACCTATCGTTTTATAATTCTTTATATTTTTATGTACAAAAATTACATTGTTTAAAATATATTGTGAAGCAAATGTAAGAATACCTATTTCCTTAAACTTCTCTCGCAGGGAATCACGCGGACTTAAATTGTAGATGCCACGTATGGCTCTTTTTTGTAATACGAAAATTTTTTCACTAAAACGAAAATTTTTTCACTAAATCCTAGGCCTAGGTATTGTACAAGGACGAAAATTGGCAAGTACACCTTTTTGTAACCTGTCACAAACTGACGTGTCTTATAATAAATTTTAACGGGCCCAGCACTTCCCGAAACATGATTCCTCCTTTCACCAAGTGCAAATCTAAATCTTTACAACTTTTCATAGCGTAGTATTCTTTTTGCAGATTTCCAATGTGTTTCATCATAGCAATCATTAAATTGGCTCAGGTAGCTGACTGCATGTGCTATGTCAGGTCGAGAACCAACTGCAATGTACATTAATGAGCCTATAAGACTTCTATAATCATATTCAGTACTGCTACGATTGATAGACTTTTCAAGT
Source organism: Morpho deidamia (assembly GCA_947086505.1). Classification (NCBI taxonomy): domain Eukaryota; kingdom Metazoa; phylum Arthropoda; class Insecta; order Lepidoptera; family Nymphalidae; genus Morpho; species Morpho deidamia. Next base: position 11,949,822 of record CAMTZC010000009.1, read on the forward strand.
TTCACACCAAGTTTCATAGGAGTTGCTGAAGGCTTACAATCCGGCATTTGAAATTTTTGTAATACTTTTTCAATATAATGTATTTGATCTAACACTATTTTGTCTTCATATTTAGTAATCCTCATTCCTAAGATGTACCTTGCTAATCCTAAGTCTGTAATCTCAAACTCACTTTTGAGTTTGTACTTTAAGTTAATAACCTCTTCATTAGTGTTGGATGTTGACATTAATAAAATATCGTCTACATAGAAAGCAATTATAATATGTTTGCTTTGACTAGACTTATAATACACACAAGCCTCTAATAATGACTTGGTAAACATTAATTTCTCACATAGTATTTTATTGATTTTTTCATACCATGCTTTTGCTGCCTGCTTCAGACCATATATGGCCTTGTTAGGCTTAAATACTTTCTTTTCATTGCCTTTTATAACAAAACCTTCAGGTTGCTTCATATATACTAACTCATGAAGATCACCATTTAGAAATGCTGTCTTTACATCCAAATGTTGTATATTCATATTATATTCAGCAGCAACAGCTGACAGTGTTCTAATGCTTGAATATCTAACCACAGGAGAAAATGTTTCATTGTAATCTATCCCATAACGTTGAGTGAAACCTTTTGCTACTAATCTAGCCTTGTACTTAAGAAGTTCACCGTTGACACCCAGTTTTCTTTTGAATACCCATTTACATTTAACAGGGTTTTGGCTATCAACTCTATCTGTAAGTGTCCAACATTTGTTGACATTAAAAGATTCATACTCATCTTTCATTGCTTGTTTCCAGTGGTTAGCATCCCGAGCTCTGAATGCCTCATCTACAGTCTGTGGTTCATCAACGCAGGATTCGTTGAGTTGGGCTGTCATAGCTAAACTGGTATCTTCTTCAGGACATAAAGTTGATGAATCTTCTTCTAAGTCTGGAACATAAGTTTCATCCGAAGAATTATCTGTATAAAAACTGTTTTCACTCACAGAATCATCAATAGATATCACACTACATCTCGGTTCATTCTGATTAAATGTGTCATCAGAATTTACCTCACCTAATGATTCTGTTGAAGGTTGGATCTTGCTACTCATATTTGCAGCTATTTGTGTAAATGATTCTTTACTATGATTATCATCATCTGACACATTATTTTCGTTAATATATTTATTTTCGAGAAATGTAACATTCCTAGCTTTTATACAATTTTTTGGATTGCTAGGGTCTAATAATCTATAGCCCTTTGTTTGTTCATAATATCCTACTTCTTCGCTTTGGGTTCTAACTTGGTTCGATTATTTAAATGAGCATAAGCAATGCAACCAATAGTAACTAAGTGTGAAACAGATACCTTGCGATTACTCCACTTTTCTTCTGGAGTACACCCTCTGACTGCTATAGTTGAAGATAGATTTTTCAAATAAACAGCTGTATTTGCAGCTTCAGCCCAATACTCAGGTCCAAGGCCAGCTTCCTGAAGCATACAGCGTGTCTTCTCCATAATACTTCTATTAGCACGTTCAGCAACTCCATTTTGTTGAGGAGAGTACATTTTGTAAGGCTGTTGCCGGTCCGGCGTGTTGACGGGCATAAGCTCCTTACTAATGTTGCGAAGACTATCGGAGGGATGCTTGTCGTAAGTAAAACAGTAGTTATTGGTAAGCCGTGTGAGCATACAATGGTCGACGTTTATTCGGTTTATATACATTATTTTACTCCTATCCGCGTATTTCGTCTTCGCTTGGGATGAGCGGTAGGCTGGTTGCCCCCCCGCTGGGGGGAAAGGAGGGACGGGCAGTGCGCAGGCGCCGAGTGCCCGCGCGGGCGCGCGGGGGCGACGTGCTGTGCGCGGCGCGGCCGCCTGCCAGTCACCCGGCCGGCCTCACCGCGCGTGCACGTGCGCTCGGACTGCACGCTCCCGTCCTCGGTGCCGGTAACGCCTAGGATGCCTGCGAAGAGACCTAAGTGAAAGACAGTGCAGTGAGTTGAAGCGGCTACTATGACCGTCGTTTGAAGAGTGGAAAACATCTTTGTTTCACAGTTAACCTCAGTGATATGTGTTTTTCTTTCCTTGGATTCCTCTCCTTATTCCCGGTAACTGGTAAAAAGGTTCAGGTATGTTTTAAAGGTAGATGTAAGGTAAGGTAAATAGGTAAGTATTGTAGCTGTATCAGGCAGCTACAGGCACAGTTGTTTGATGTACAATCCCATTCTCCTTTAGATATTTCTGAAATTTTAAATTACAATATTCAGTTCCGTTATCAGTACGTATAATTTTGAGTTTCCTATCAGTCTGGTTTTCCACTAAAGCTTTCCAGGCTATAAATGTTTCAAAAACTTCATCTTTTCCCTTTAAAAATATATGAATGTTTTTCTTGTATAATCATCTATGAATGTCAAAAAGTATTTTGCTCCACTGAACGATTTACGGGGCATAGGGCCACAGAGATCACTATGTACAAGTTCTAATTTCCCTGTAGCTCTATTGAAAGAATTTTTGGGGAATGAAGATCGTGTCTGCTTTCCTTTGACACATGATACACATTTTTCTACGGCACTATTATCATATGAAATACCTGATACCATACCTTTTCTCATGAGCTCCATACTGCGAAAGTTAAGGTGTGCCAGACGCCTGTGCCAAACCTGTTGTGAGACCTTCACTTCCTTTACAGTAATAGTTGTCAACGCAGAGTCTATCACTGTTGATGGCTCCATCTCACCGCATGTCTTCTCAGCACCATCTGCATTTGCTAAACTGTGGGTATCACACAATGTTGTAATGTTACAGTCATGATGGGATGGTTTCATGATATCAAGTTGATAGATACCATCACACTGAGTGGCCATGGCTATCACATACTTATTGTCATAAATTTGACACATGCCAGAACTAAATACCACTAAGTCCTTTGCTAACCATAGCACTAACTGATAAGTTAAAAGTTAAATTAGGCACATAATAAACATTACTTATTGTCCTTACAGTACCATTTTTCATATAAACATTTACACAACCTTTACCTGCAGTGTACAATTTATTACCATTTGCTACATTCACTTCAATTGATTTTTCATCACTAAAATCAAACATGATGCTTTTGTCACCGCACATGTGCCCCGTAGCACCACTATCAACATACCATTGACCATGCTTGATATTGACTGACAATGCAATTAATAGAGCCTTGGATTGGTCTGTATTGCCCTTCACATCTATCTTGTGTGCTGACTTAGGGCAATCCTTCATAAAATGTCCTACTCTCTTGCATCTGTAACATTTTAGATGTTTCCGAGCAATCAGGGCAGATGCAGCTTAAAGTAATTTCCCATTAACTATCTCGCTGGAAAGCTTGACATTAGAATTTTCCATAGCCATAATGAGAGGTTCAAAATCAGATGATAGCCCGCTTAGCATAATTACAGCAATAAAATAGTCTTCTAAATGAGATCCTATTTCACTTAGCTGTTGTGATAATTCAGTGATTTTATTGATGTAGCATTCCATGTTATCGCTCTCATCCAGCTTCGTTGCGAATAATGTTCGAAGAAGTCCTAACCTGCGACACAAACCTCGGGTCTTCATAGGTTTTTTCGAGACTGCTCCATGCTTCGCGTGCTGAGTTGGCGTTCCTAATGTGAGGAATAGCTGAGGGTTGCACCGCCAGTGCAATGCGTGCCAACGCTTTTTGTTGCTTCTTTGTATCACCGCTATCGTTATTTTCAACACTTCCCAAAGTTCTTCCTGTATCAATAACATTTTCATCATAAACTTCCAAGAACTGTAATTGTCAATGCCCTTAAGTTTTTCGACTGTATTAGGACAATTAGACATGGCGTCACCAAAACCACTCCGTTGTCCGTATTGTTGTTAGGAAAAATAGTTCCTTGAAATATATGGAGATATACAGTACAGCGGTATCCTGGGCCCATAACCTAATAAAATATTAGTTTTATAAGTTAGTTTTTATGTATTAAATAAGAGATTACTTTTTATAGCAGCGAGATGTTACAAAAAGCACACAGAGCGTAAAAAAGAACCATAGACTAATATACACATATTTAAACGCCGCCAATACAGATACAAACAAACCCTTTTTTTTTACAAACTTCAACAGTTTATTATTACTTGGAACGTTATAACAACAGTGGACGTAAGTAGTAATTTATTCAGACTTAATCTCGATTCCTAGTAATAAGTTAAATAACATTCGATTCTAATGGAGAATACTTTGTTGGCAAATTTTATTCGGCCTATTTCATGAGTAAATGGAGTAAATTTTGCATCATATTTGAACATTTTGGATATTTCATACTTGCAATATACTTACATTAACAAGTTTCAAAAATAGTAATACCCTATAAATATTTTTTGCAGCTGCTAGGCTGCATGGCGCCCATTTTATATATATATTGTTAGGAATGAAAGTTGACAACACTACAATCACGTGGCCGATAGCAAGGAAAGGACTTGCTTTTGGAGCGAAAATTAGTTATAAAAGATGTCCGCCATATTGAAGTCAGTTTTGTAGTAATACTCGATTCTTACGGTTATTAGCTTACGCGGCTAGATCGTTCTCTTGGAGTTTCGTTGTAAACGAGACTTGTACGATTATTAAACGCTCCCGCGTTTAGATCGTGTTACAACCTGTCTTGGTTAAACAAACAGGTGTAGTTAGTGTTACTGTGCCGTTCTAATATTGTTACAATAGACCCGTGTCTACCTACCTACATAGTGTTATTTGTTATTAGAATCTACCCTCATATTCGTGTGATTCCTATAGTGGTGTTGATGTTGTTCGGAGAGATCCGCACCTACCCACATTACGTTCCGTGTTATTAGAATCTAGCCTCGGATAATTGTTATTCGTGAAAAGAGCAACCGCTGAGTTTCTTGCCAGTTCTTCTCAGTGGATGACAGCGTTCCGAACTAGTGGTAGAATCGTCCTGGCATAATAATTCCAAATTATATGAAACTGAACCTATCAAATGTTGTAGCAGTACGTTTATCTTTGTTGACTATGTGAGAAAGCTGAAATATTTAAGTGAAATTCCTGCCATTACTAAAAATATATATATCTTGAATTAAAGTGGATCAACCAGATGTGAATAAATGTAGATAAATCTGATAAATCGAACTGCACGTATGCTTGAATTGCTATAAAATGCCCACACAAAATCAGTAAGTAAATTTAACAAAGTTCATCATTTACTTTAGTGATTTAGAAAAAAAACCCACAATTATTTATCTTACTTCTAAAACTGACACCCTAAAACACGTGCTCTTTAGTGGTCATAGAAATTTTAGAAATTATAATAAAATTATTTTAAAAAATTAAGAAAATATTAGAACCAAGAATTAGGAAATAGTAAACAGTTTTCTACAGCATTCAACAGTAAGGAAAAAGTAGAAAAGAACGTTAAAATTAAATCAATTCATTATAAATTACAGCATAGAAAATATGTATACGATTGTGAAACCTTGCAACTTTAAAGAGAAGTAGAAAAATTAAAAACATATTTGCAACATATAACGGACATAAGTCCGTTATTTGAATATAATATGTTAAATTCAAAGGCTCAAATTCAAACATATGACCGTATTACATCCTTCGACGGTTTACTCGAAATTTGCAATGACAACATGGAATGCTTTGCTTCAATATCAAATAAGTTAGAGTCTGAGGATAAGAAACGTCAATGCATTTGAGGATGCATGATGAAAATACTTCATCATCATATATACTGTAAATCCTTTAAATAATTCAAGCAAAAAGAATGATGTATAATAAATCATTATCTCAAACAAGTTGATCAAAGGTATTGGAGCAGTTATCAAAGGTATTGGAGCAGTTATGAGTTTCTACTTATACAAACTCATAACTGTTTCTTGTGATCTAGTCGACTTGCTGCCCAGCTACGTACCCGATTCCTGCATGCCGGCTGGCTTCAGCAATAGACTAGTGATCATATACTCCGGCTCCAAGCCGCTACAAGGATTTCGCGCAAAAGTAGTCCAAATACCAGTAGTGTTTAGATTACATTAAAGTAATATTTTGTTTAATTACGAAATTAAAGTTAATAAGTTCAGTTTGTGTTTTTCTTATATACATATAAACCAAACTGGACGGTCTAACATATTGGTTAGACGATGTAGTCAATATTTATTTAATTACTGATTGTCTAACAATAGACATTCAGTAAATAACAAAGAGCAACTTTTAATTATATAATGAGTAGCTTAAATTGTAATGAGCTTGACTAATACTAGTCATGTTGATGTTTTGTGACGGCTTAAATCTGGAAAAACCACAAATTACAAAATGTATCGAAAAATAAATACTTTTACCACCGTCATAGTGACACTATATTTTATTTTGACATTAATAAATTTATTTCATCATTTAAGTTGACTAGAGATACTATATCTATCAAAGAAATGCTATCGGAGTCTAGCTTCCCTGCTAGCATATAATTTAAATGATCCAGTTGCATGTAGTGTAACGACTCTTATACAAATTGTACAATAAGTTCGAATTTTCATTTTTTGTGTACTTGTAGTAGTAATAATAGTGTAGACAGCGTGAATCAATCTATTGTTGCTAGCAACACTTCATAATTCCCTTCTATCTGGAGGTTAAAAAATGATGAGTTTATTAACAGAGCTTTAACGGTTGGTTCTCGCCTGCGGAAGCAGCGTTAGTCCATCTGTGCACGTGAGTCATTTTACTTTTTGTGATTATGTTTACAAACGTGCAAGTCAAATTCTTCTTTTTTTATGTTGTAAATCAATAAATATGTTACATTATATTTGTATTTTCTTTAAAAATCCTGCTTTCGATCCAAAAAATAGTGTATCAAGTTATATATTAAGTACGGAAAATATTACTTTATACTAGGTAATAAGACAAGACATACCTTGTGAATATTGTACACCAGAATCTACATGGTTTATCTGGCAAGGAATTTGAAATTCATCTATTTATTAATAAATTTAGTGTTGATATTTTATGCATAATCGAGCATTGGCTAAATGGTTCTAATTACTTAAATAAATTAGATATATATAAATTGTTGGTCTCTGGTGTCCTGCTTAGTATGTATTTAAAGCCCCCTATAAAGACTAGTAATGCGGGTTTCACCCGCGTATAGACCGATCTCGTGGTAGTGGAAAGTCTACTAAGTCGGACTATAGAATTATTATTGTAAATTCATATTTTGGCCCTGGGACTTATCAATGGTTAAGTCAAAGGAAGTTTTAACTGGAAATTGAATACTTTTAAAAGGTATATCCTATATCTGTGGGTATCATAAGTATCTTTGGAATAAGAGCTAAGAACTCAGTTGCAGGCTCTGTTACAATGATCACTACAACGAAAATTAGTAACACGATTAGATTTTTATAAGGGTACCTTTTATTTTTTTACTTTGAATAATTATGTTTATTCAAATAATTTATGAACAAAGTGACCGCTGCTCTTATGACATCTTGCTGACTGTTCTCAATAAGAGTACCTTTCCGAACGAATGGCAACTTACATTACAATTCTGACGATTCCAAAGAGCTTGTAAAAGCCAACTTGAATAAAGAATAATTTTTAATTTAGTATTTAAACAATTCGAAAAACAACTTATTCGGCGTGCTGGTTATGATGTCTTTACAATTCACGAATGCCAAAAAAAGCAGTCAGAACACGTTGCAGTGCGCATGTAAAAAGACAAAAGAAAAAGATTTGCAACTGGCGCCCACATTCTTGTAGCTGTGAGTCGTCATAATACATGACTCATATTCTACAACCGTCACTAAATTAAATTAATAAAATTAAACTAAACTTTAAATTAAAAGTAAAAACTTTGTTGTTAAATAACTTTTTAAAGCGATCAACGACCCAAGATTTTTAAATTGCAATCTGTTGCGCGCTGCCGAGACCTACAAGTGTACAGTTTCAATATTTTTGAATTTCAAGCCTTTTTTTAAACTAAAAAAATCAGTCCTCACGGTCTCCTCAAGATGATTTGTATGAAAACATTGTTTATTATTATCTAATTTGAGAGACCTTTTTAGCTTTAATTTAGTGTTCTTCATATATTTTTAGGTTGAGTGGTTCAGGAGTTATAAAATTTTTAATAACTCCACATTTGCAGAAAAAGAAGATTTTGTTTCTTGGCAAAAATCCACGAATTACGGTTTGAACCGCTTGAACATCCACATTACTCTGTTAGATAACCCTTTACCCATATCATCTAATAATCATAATCTATATTTCTATTTACCATTGTTTCATTACTAACAATTAACTATAAGCAAATATACCTGTTATAATAGTAACAATGGTGCTCTTTAGTGGTATTATAATAAATAATGTCCACGTCGGATATTAACATCGTCGGCGTAACTGGACCATAGGACACCGTCGCCGTGCGGCAAATCATTGTAATCGGATATGTTGCCGCCGGCCCTTAGGAATAGAATGAAGAAAAAGAATGAAGACATTCTTTCCTTAGCATCGAGCTAGGATAGACGCTTTTTAGTTTGTAATTAGTTTGTAATTTTTAATATAGAAATAAATTAGTTTTAGTAATTTCGGGTTTTCTTGAGTCCTCCGACAGCGACTTCTGTAATTTACCTACTAACCTTTAGACGTAAACATGTACATTAGTAAATAAGTCTATTCTCATAAACACAGTGATTCAAGTATCCTTGTTACAACAACACCCCACGCTATCCTTTCCACTTCCATACTATAAATACTCCCTGTACCTTTACCCCGTACACTAAACTCCGCCTCAATCACCAGTCAGACTGGGATAACAAACTCTCAGCGATCTCGCCGAGCCACCAGGCCTTCTGGAAACTCTCGAGATCCCTGAGAGGAGACCAGTGTGCAGCTACACCCCCATTAGTACGTCCTAACCGTCCGGTCGCATTCGACGACATCGATAAGGCCGAGTGCTTGGCCGACAGCCTTGAGGGACAATGTACAGACAACCCTAGCCACCCCGAACACGCCAAGTTCCACTTAGAGGTGGAATTGGCGGCGGCTAAGATATCCGCGTCGGCTCCCGAAAGTGAGCAACTAGCCCCCACCACCGGAGAGGAAGTCCGTTCCATTATTAAAAACTTGAAGACCAAAAAGTCTCCAGGTCCCGATTCCATATCCAACAAGGCACTCAAGTGCCTCCCCGACCAACTGATACACCTAATAGCTTTGATTTTCAATGCCCTCCTGTTAGGTTGCTCCTTCCCCGACGAATGGAAGGAAGCAATAGTGATAGGTATTCGTAAACCGGGTAAACCCAGCAATCTCCCGAGCAGCTATCGACCCATTAGCTTGCTCAACAGCTTAGGTAAAGTCTACGAGAGAGTAATCCTCGCGAGACTTATAACGTTCATACAGTCGAAGAATGAGCCGGATACATGATACCGGATGAGCAATTCGGCTTTCGCGCCAAACACACCGCGGTACAACAAGTACATAGACTTACCGAAACCATCCTCAATGGCTTGGCCAAAAAACGGTACACCGGTACTGTTTTCTTCGATGTCGCCAAAGCCTTCGACAAGGTATGGCATGCAGGTTTAATATACAAACTCGCAAACCTAGGCATTCCCGATAGGCTCGTCCTCATCATACGCGATTATCTCACAAATCGCTCCTTTAGATATCGTATCGACGGTACGCTCTCCTCAAGACGTACCTTACGCGCCGGAGTCCCCCAAGGTTCGGTACTTTCACCGTTCCTTTATTCACTCTACACGAGTGACATCCCACGATTCTCTACTAAATCTAGTGTAGCCACCCATCTCGCCATGTTCGCGGACGACACCGCAATCTTCACCACTTGTAGGAATCCTACAACTATTAGCGATAGGCTCCAAACAGCGACCGATAGTCTCGGAAGCTGGTTCCGCCGGTGGAGAATCGAAATCAACGCAGATAAAAGTGCAGCAATGTTCTTTGCCAGGTCTAGGAGAGCTATGGACTTAATCCAGACGCCCTCTAGAGTCTCAATCTACAACAAACGTCTAGATTGGCAAAAGGAAGTCAAATACTTAGGTGTTATCTTTCAACCCACCCTATCCTTCATCCGACACATCCGCGTTGTCCGCAACCGAGCGGCATACGCAATGGGACGCCTCTATCCGATATTGTGCAAGACTAGTAAACTGTCACTTCGCAACAAATTGACGCTTTACAAGACTTGCATCAGACCCATAATGACCTATGCGAGCGTCGCGTTCGCGCACGTTCCTAAGTCACGACTGTGTCCGTTGCAGACACTTCAAAATCGATTCATGCGTACAGCCACTGGCTGTCCGTGGTTCGTGCGCAACGTGAATCTCCATAGAGATCTCGATCTTCCCACGATAGCCGATCTTCTCAAACGATTCTCGAAGACTTACTTCGAGAAAGCGTCCACACACCCGAACCCCCTTATAGTGGCCGCGTCCGACTATAAAGTGTTTAACTTTCCCAACCGTTTTCACAGGCGCCCTAAGAGCGTCCTTAACGACCCTGACGATGCTATTACAGCATGTAACAAGATCTACACACAACATTCACACAAACAGCGTCTTCGCCGGCGAAGACGAGGTCCCCGCTTGCTTGTGTCAAGCGGCCGCAGCCCTCTGCCGCGGCCGCCGTGATGCAGACTTCTTCAAATTCAATGTGTTAGATACAGTCCTCCAAAATGCGATGCTTTAAGCCGAGGTTCGGTCTCGCAGGAGACACCCTTAAGGCGACGCTCCCAATAAGTTACGAGTGCCTAAAAACACTCGCTTCTTATCAATTTTACCCGGCGAAGCTTCTGCGCTCGCCCATCCCACCGGTGACGCTGTAAAAGCCATTAGGGCTAACAGCATTAGACACATTCGAAAAAAAAAAAAATACCCCGTACACCATTCCATCGATTGCCGCCGTAGCGTGCAAACGTAGCGTCCCGGTCGAGCGCTAACCCGTTTGTGTTCCCCTCGTCAGACTCACGCGTGTGCCGCGAATATAGTAAATAGTGCTCAAAGGACTTTGGACTGTTTGTTCGTTCAGTGCAAGTGGATTGTGTTAGTGCATCGTTGTTGGATTAGGTAGTGTGGTGCTTCACGCATAACACTAGCCGTAGGTGGTTTCGTCCGTGCGTAAGTACACTAATTTATTATATTCTTTCCCCCGAAGGGGCTCGGGCTAGGGTTTCACCTAGGCACTCACCCCCCTGCCCTCCGGCAGGGAGGCAAACTTTACACCAGCGAGCCATCATGGCCCCAATACGCTCCACGGGGCTTCCGCTCCTGGACGCGATTTACGAATTCCTCCGGGCGCACCATCCCGCCGTGCTTAAGGAATTGACGAACGCCCTCCCGCCTTCCCAGGCCCAAGCAGCCAGGCAGTACCTCCTCCTTCCGCTCCGGAGAAGCGCAAACCGCGCTCCCGATCCGTGTCTCCCGACATGGAGGTGGAAGAACAATCCGATGCCGAATCGGAGTCTCCCTCAGAGACGTCTGAAGCTTCAAAGTCTTCGTCCCCCTCGACCTCATCTCTATCAGAAGAACCCTAGAACCCCAGCCTGCCTCACAGGCTCCCCGCTCCGCCGACGTCGACCAACTCGACCCACCGATGACGGAGAGGAAGGAGAAGGTGCCGCCCCTATTTGTCAGGAAAAAAGACTAGTGGCACCGCCTAATCCCGCGCATGTATGGTTCGTCCATCCCCTTCACATCTGCCCGGTCCACAAGCCAGGGCATTATGGTCCAATGTCCGTCTTCAGCGGACCACCGTCGCCTCACGACGCTCGTAGACACCGAAAAGATCGGCTACCACACCTAAGCCCTAGAGGACGAGCGCGAACTCCGCGTCGTCATCCGTGGCCTTCCCGTAGAGCTCGACGTCGAGCTAATAAAACAGGACCTCCTCAGTCAGGTACAACTCAAACAGGTACACCGCATGTACCATCACAGAACCAAAGTTCCTTATGAACTTTGTCTCGCGGTTCTCGACCTTTCAGTTCAGGGATGCTATTCGCTAAGGACATAAACTTACTTTCACGGCTGGAACAGCGACGACATAATGATTTGGTATTCACTAACTCATACTAAGCTACACTAGCGCTGTACGTCGAGTACGGCATCTATCTGAACTAATGAAAGCCGTGACACTTGACATTCCTTCATACAATTTGGTATTCGCTAACAAAAAATTGCCGACGAGTCGCCGACGCCCTCGCTCACAACCTCGCCACCTAATGTCACATTCAAAAGCTACATTATCTAAGGCGAGAGTCAACATTGGTAGGGCGAAAGATTAGTTTTAAAGTTAAATTCGGTCGTTATAGTGTATTAAAAATTATAAAAATGACCGCAAAGTTAGCGTGTATCATATTCTTACTGGAAGAAGCTAAGAAACAAGACGATTTAGCAAAACGCCGACAGGCGAAACAAATAAGACTTATCCGTACAATTTCAAGAGATTCTGAGTACAAAAACATTACACACTATCGGAAGATCTTATCAACTTATTAGAAAGTGAATTAAAACCATGAGAAGACCTCGGCATCATGAAGAAAGGTACTATTGTCGTAAAGGTTATCATGCCAGAAATGTTCTTATAGTAAGTGTAATATAATTATCTAATATAGTATTTAACAGTTCTAGAACATTACTTTATTTTCTAATATCATTAATTTCTTGTAGATTTGTGATGCTGATTTAAATATTATCCATGTTGATGCTACTTTTGGATGTTTTGTCTTCACAAATAGTATCATTAAAGAACATTTAAATGGACTCCATGCTATGGGGGAAATATTTTATTTACTTGGTAAATGCTAAATACTATCACAAATATATTATTTGATTAGGCCAGTTTTAATGTGAATATATTTTTTAGATGACTCCGGATATGCTCAGAGGCCATTCATGATGACACCATTCAATGATCCTAATGAACCACATGAAAAGTTATATAATGATTTATTTATTATATTGTTTGTTATAGCTTTAACTGTACATTGAAAAATAAATCATATTACTTTATTTACTTCTTTCACTATATCATCAAATATATCCAATGGTACTTACTGTAAAACAATTAAAACAAAATATTTTTAATTTTAGTTTAATGTTAAAATTGATGTATATACAACATGTTAAATAAGATTAATTTAGTTGAAGGCACAATAAGTATTAGTCATTTCAGTTAATCAACTTTCAACAGAAAGTATATGCTACATTATAAAGTGTGTTATAGACCAATTATAAACCCAGTATAATTACACATATCTGCATAAATAGTAAGATAAAAAAAAACATTTTGTGATATGTTTTTATTCTTCAAATATAAGACAAAATTTGAAAAAAATAATGTAGGGCAGAAAAATTACGAACCTAAATTAACTAATCGTTACAGTAACTTTACATGATTAATGAAAATTTTTTATTTTACGCTAAGCTATAATAAATACAGAGTATATTAATTAAAAACAATCAACAATAATTAAAAGTGTGTTTACTTAACATAAATTTAGAATTTATAATAAAAAACTTAAATGAAATCTTAAATCAAAGTAAATATCTAATTATGGTACATTTTAGCAGCTAATTCTTGCAATACTGCACTCAAATCCTATAGCACATTCACCATTGCTTCTTGTGAGTGAGCCAGAATCTGTTCAGTTTCAACTCTTTTTTTCTTCAATAGCGATGAAAAGTTCGGTAATTCTGGTCATCTGTGAATGTCGTTGGTCTGGTGGAGTGCAGTAGACTAGAGTAGAGTAAAAATAAATTAAAAATATTAGTTGATGGAATAGTCATTTCTTGCTTCTCTGTGAACAGATGTTCTTTCCTCTGCCTGTAACATTAAAAACAATTATATTACTATATATATTATACTTCATGGTCAGTAATACATTCATTATTAATTTTGAAATTTCCAGTTTTTAAATTCTTATTAAACTTAATTCTTATTAACTAAGACTTTAACAACAAAGAAACAGTGTGCAACTGTCCCTAATGATATATTGACAATTAAATAATAATTTACCAAAAACAACACAGAATAATAGTGATAAATGAAACTTAATATTTGTAAAATCTTTTACCAATTCCTGAATATGAGAATGGAGTGGTGGTTCAATATCCACTCTCCATTATGGCCTAGGTTGTGGAGTCTGCATATATATAAATAGTACTAGAAATTTAAAATGTTTAAGTTTATGATTTTTTATAAAAAGTTTTGCTTACAATCACAGATTCATTAGCTGAATTTGACAACCTAGCCTCATTTATAGGCTTATGATATGTCTACATTCTGTAAAAAAATAAGAATTTATTTTAGGAAATAATAAAATAACACTGATTATGGGAAAGGATAACATACTTACTCGAATTATACTTTGGGAGAGTGGTGATTATTTTTGGTTTGAGCAAGTAGCAAGCCAACGTTTTTCTTCAATTACCTCAATTAGTTGTTCGAATTGGTTATGAGATGGTATCGCGCTTCGCGACATGCTACAATGGAGAAATGCAAAATATACAATAAAACCAAACAATGACAATAATATTCATTGCAAGTTAAATATACTTACTTGCGATAGATAATAAAAGTACGAAAAATTAAAGAATTTAGATATAAATACAAAAAGAATATGCAAACAATTGAAAACTTTAAAAATTGAAAACGACGCCAACCACTTGACATTTTATTTAAACTTGAAGTAGGCAAAGGAAATGTTAAAATATCAAAATAGTATATTATCGGTAAAATTTGTGTCAACGAGAATGCAATCACTTGTAACGCGACGCGGTCTCACAACCTTGACTTCGACTAGAGCAATCTGTCGTTAGAGAATACCAATTTCGGCGTGGTTAGGTTGACAGGCGATAGCAAGGTTGGCTCTCGTCGACGAGTACAGCGTTGCGATTTGCTTTTAGAGAATAGCACAGCAGGCCACCTCACGATTATGTCCCATTCTGCGTGCTATTAGGAAAAGAATAGAACAAAACGTCGACTATGGATATTAAGACCATAGTCGACGTGGTTCAGTGTAATCTCGACCGGTCCAAGAGCTGCCTGCAGGAGTTCGCTAACTTTTTTGTAGGTAGCAAACATTCTATTGCACTGGTGGCCGAGCCTTACATCGGGGCTGGCCGTGAAGTTAAGTCTATCCCTGGTATTCAAATTTTCCAGTTCCCGGGCATGCACAAAACCAAGGCATGCATCTTCACCAAGTCCCACGTCACCTCCATTATTGGTCTCTCCCAATTTTCCACGGCTAACCTGTTTGTGGTTCAACTCTGTTCGGGGGGGCGCAGGACATACTTGGCCTCGGTATACATAGAGCCGGGTGAGGATGTCTTGGGCACTCTTGACAGGGTCAATTCTTTTATTGCTCAAGTCGGGGACACTCGTGTCCTAGTGGAAGGGGACATGAATGGATGGCACCCTGTATGGGGGAGCACCAGAAGCAACCAGCGAGGCAAGGACGTATATGAGATGGCCTGTGGTCGCAATCTTTTTGTTTGCAATGTGGGCACTTCCCCACCTTTAAGACAGTGACGCACGGGAGAAATCGGTCCTCGATAATTGACCTAACTCTGGCGTCCGCGGATATTGTGGTTTGGGTTGTCGCATGGGGGGTCAACCTAGATATATGTCCTATGTCCCAGCACAACGGAATAGAATTCTCTATTTATTTAGAACATCCCATTTACAGACGGACAGACGACTCGTCAACATTCAAATTCCAGAGCGAAAAAGCCCAGTGGGTAGACTTTAAAACCTCACTGCTCACACAAATGACACAAACTAACATACTAGATCTGGACATCTCCACTATGAACACTACACAATTAGACTCACTTATCGAACATTTCACCAGTATCATACAAACGGCGTGCGAGGCTTCTATGCCCGTCAAGACCTCTGGGGCGCGCCATAAACCTCCTTGGTGGAGTGATGCGCTAGAGTCCCGAAAAAGGGAGGTTATTGAGGCGCATAGAAGACTGCATGCCCTCCTCGAGCGATTGAGGATAACCAACTGCCCCAGGAACATATTTAGACTCATACAGAGCTACCTTAGGGACAGAACAGTCATAATGGATCACGCTTCTGCCAGGGTCAGTGAGACCATGACTAAGGGTTGCGTGCAGCCCTGTGTTGTGGAACCTTATATTGGACGAGCTGCTTGGCACACAATTCCCTGATGGCTGCCATGTCCAAGCGTTCGCCGATGATGTGCTCCTTATCGCACGCCACAGACACATTAATGGCCTCCAAGAAATTACCAACACGGCGTTACAAACCATAGTCGACTGGGGGAAGAGCGTTAAACTTACCTTCGGTCCGGCTAAGACAAAACTAATGACTTTCACGAGGAAGGCCGAAGCCGCCCATATTTCCATGGACGGTCATAGGCTGCCTACGTACGGGAATTCAAATTCTTGGGGGTCATCATTGACGCCAAACTCAACTTTAACAGTCATGTTACACACATCACCAGCAAGGCCTCGCGCATTTTCAATAAACTCTGCCTCTATTGCAGACCAACTTGGGGGGCCCACCCAGAGAATATTCAGGAAATATATCTCCGGGTCATTGAGCTGGTCGTCACCTATGCGGCGGGCATATGGGGACAAGCGGCTCTGAAGAAAGGAGTTAAGAAAAGATTATTGAGCTTGCAGCGTGGCTTTGCTATCAGGGCCATGAAAGGATTTCACACTGTTTCCACACCAGCGGCGATAGCTATCGCTCAATTCACCCCTCTCGATCTAAAAGTTCGGGAGGTACACGAGATTGAACTCATTAAACTCACACTGAGTTCCTTCCGCACGACATTCCTCTGGAGCGGGCAGCAGGTCCTTATGATCTGCTTCATCCTGCTCAGAGGATCACTGTTTCACACACCACACCTTCTAAGACAGAGCTGGATGCTCTTCACTCTACTCCACAACACTTACAGCTATACACGGACGGCAGCAAGCAGGAAAGCGGGGCAACTGGTGCTGCTTTTGTGGCTTTTGAGGGCAACCGGATGGTTGCCTGCAAGAAGTACGAGCTGCACGACAATTGCTCCGTCTTTCAGGCCGAGCTGCTAGCCATTCACAACGCCTGCCTTTGGGCAGGAAAACTCACCAACACAGACAGACATAAACACTACCGCTTTAGCGGCCTTGAGGGACAGAAGCAACATACACCCTTTGGTGGCGGGCATTCATCACACTATACATGCACACCCTTCAGTGATTCGATTCGCCTGGGTAAGGGCACATGTCGGTATCGCCGGCAATGAAGCAGCATACGCAGCAGCTAAAGATGGAACGGCGCTACATAAGGGACCGGATTACGCGTCCTTTCCCATCAGTTTTGCCAAGCGGCGAATTAGGTACGAGGTGCACCGCATTTGGCAGGCTAGGTACTCTAGCTCTGCTCAAGGCGGGCGCACGCGGACGCTCCTACCTCGGTTAGAGGATTTAGAAGATCCTATTTCGGAACACTAAACACACATTCCTACTCACACAGCTGCTCACTGGGCACGCTTTCAACAGGGAGTATTTATTCAGATTTAAAATCTCTAATGAGGACAAATGCCCGTGCGATAACGTCACGATCCAATCGCTGGATCACCTTATGCAGGAGTGCCCAGCGTTTGGACGCAGGCGATTGGAGCACGAGGCGCTCTGTGGGCATCTCGGGGTGTCTCCGTACGACATCCCTGAGCTGTGTCTGAAGGGTCCAGCGCTGGATTCTTTTATAGAACTCGCTAACTCCATCCTCGGTAGGTTGAGATTTTTCAACCGGCAGCATTAGTTTTAATTATACACTAGTTTTAACAGCCTTTTTGGCCTCTTAATTAATTAATTATATACATAAATAGTGTAAGTTTAAGTGTTTTGTCATATAATTATCTATTTTAACAAAGCATCATATGACTGCTCTCATTTGTAAATAAATACCAAATTAGCTACTTAACATAGATTTATTATTCTGCATTGTATCATTTAGGATTAGTTATTGTTTAATTATTATTCTTCATTGTTATGTTTAGAATTAGATTTTAAACATACAACAAATGTTGTATGTTTAAAATTTTAAGCTTTGATTTAACCTAAAATAGGAAAATTGTTGTTTATTTGATTGATTATGAGGGATATTCTCTCTCTATTGTATTCTCTTATTTTTATTTTTTATTTTGTTATTTTCTCTGGACTGCGACCACGGAGTTTAAACAAATGGCTCTGGACGAACGTATCAAATAGCTGGCGTCCAGAGTCAAGATATGTCTCTAGACTCAAAATGTAAATAGTTCAAAGTGTTACAATGAAGAAAATCAATTGTGGCTAACTTAGATAATATTTCCTGCAAGTCACGCGCCAAGCCTCGTGCCGAGCGGTCACGTTTTAAGTCGCTCCGCACTCAAAAAATACTAAAGATGTCCTATCTTGTGAAAGTTGTGAAAAGTGTATCAAATTTAGTGTCAAAAGTTGCGTCTTGTTATTACCTATCGAACGACACGTCGCGCGTGGAAATCCGACAAAAATTGTAAAAGTTACGAGACTTTTTGTTAATTTTCACTCCGGATTGTCGGACAAACCCGCGTGCGGCGCAATATTTTCAGCGGGAAGTTGTGTAACGGGAATTACAGCATTGTGGCCAACTAAATAGCGCATCTTTTGGTGCCACCCCGGGATTTTTACCTCCAAAATCAACAATTCTACAGACAGTTTTCCATAAAGTTTTTCTCAAAAGTGTAAATTTTAGCGAATCAACTTAGCTAACATCATTTAGATTTTGCTAAACTAAGACTTTAAATGGCGTCAGTTTATAGAGCATACACTGGACTAAGTGATGATGAAGTGATGATGCTGAATTAAAACCATGAGGTAAGTGCAGTGCTGTATGGAGGTGCCTCGAACTAGTTAAATCCCTCCCCTCTTTAAGGTTCATTTTCACTGGTCGATAACTCAGTAGTTATACCGCATACGGGGAGTCCCCGAATACGTTATAACAACTAGTGAAAGTACACCATCGATAACACAGTCGATATCCCGCATGCGGGTATTCTCCGCACGCGGCCTAACAACCAATAAAATTCATCGGGTGGTTTAAAGCAAACGGGGTGCGGGAATTCAGTTAACAAATGGTTTTTGACGCGGATCGACACTGCGCGGGAGCAAAATGGCTGATCGTTTCACCGATGCTCAAATGCTCAAACTGGTAGATATCTATCGAGAGTATCCATGTTTATGGAATGTAACAAGCGATTTATATAAAAACCGAGATGCCCGAGAGAGTTCTTACAAAGAAATTTGGGAAAAGCTAGATATTCCTGGCCTCTCGATCAAGGACATTCCTAAGAAAATTAAAAATATGAGGTCCTCGTACTACCAGAAAATAAAGCGAATCGAAAAAAGCACTCGATCGGGCGCTGCCCAGCAATCGGTATACAAACCAAAGGTTTCGTGGTTTGTCATAGCCGATGGATTTTTGAGGACATGTAGAAATAAAGATGAAACATTCTCGAATGTAAGTAATTTAATAAAAATTTACCTTACCTCAGAGTTATGGAATAAAGTATACATGCGACAAACCCTCTTAAAAATGGCAAGAAAAAACTTATGATACTTTGTTACCTTATTCTTGTTGTACGAGTATGTAGCTTGTAAAGGTAAATCGCGCCATTTTAAAAGAGTGTTATGTTCAAATAATTAATAATAAATAAAATAATAAGAGTGGAATAAGGGCAAGAGATAGAAAATAGAAGTAAAATAACGTATATGCGTAACTTCAGATTTTAGTAATCATTTATTATTCCAAATCATTTACGTCCTTAGACAAGTACGATCACTATTATATAGGTTGTATTATATCCCTATCGAATATTTATATGCATTGTCCAAAAAATCCAAACTGTTTTAAACTAAAATTACTGGAACATTAATGAATAAATCTTGTTTGCCACGGTACTGCACCTTCACCTACAAAGTAATGCATGTATTTATCCCGAATAGCTATTCAACTTTCTATAGACCTATTTTCCTCTTCCATGTTTTGTAAACCCAGAATAGGTCTCTGTCTCCACGTGCCACTAATTATCGTACCTGTTGAGATATCTTCATAATCTACAAGTCCAGGTTCAACATAATTGGGACTACACTTTCTTACCCAATTATGAAGAGTACAACATGTTCTTGTTATTTTTTGTATATTAATTACATTGTTGGCTATTGTATTTTCAAAAATCCTAAATCGACTTGTTAATATACCGAATGCATTTTCAACTATTCGACGCGCCCTTGAGAGTCGGTAGTTGAATATTTTCTGTTGTGTGGTTAAATCAATCCCTGGATAAGGTTTCATAATATTTGTATTGAGTGGAAATGCAGCATCGGCGATAAAAACACTATGTGCTGGTATATTCAGCTTACAGTCACTAATTGCTTGTTTTAATGAGCAATTGTCATAAACTCCGCCATCGGAATATCTACCCTTGGCCCCAATGTCAATATAACTGAACGAGTAATCATCATCTACACAAGCTAGTAATATTATGCTAAAGTTTTTTTTATAATTGTAAAAATCGGATCCACTATTTGCTGGAGCTCGCAAATTCACGTGCTTCCCATCTATGGCACCGATACATCCAGGAAAATTCCATTTTAATTCGAATCCAGTTTTTATTTCCTCCCATTTTAGTTCTGTATTTGGCACCTGGAATATAGAATATGTCATTATTATTGTTTACTGACTGATGAAAATTTAAATATGACTTCCGATAATGAGTCAGAATCACAAAGTTTGGAGAAAAGTCATAATGATGAAAATTCAAATTCAGATGATATAAGAAATCCTGATAATAGTAGTGAAACAAACAATTGCATTGATAAACAACAAGCCGAAATTTCTTCATCTGAATTCATAATCCCATCAACAAGACCACGGCAAAGGAAGGGAAAAGTATATAATAAAAATGAAGACATATATATAGCTATTGACAGAATTGACAAAATTGCTAAGAGTGTCACAAACACTACGAATTCTTTAATAGAAAATAAAAATAAAGAAGATGAATTTGTCATTTTTGATAAATATATTGCTATTACTCTACGATCTTTGCCAAATGAACTAGCAATTACTGCAAAAACGGATATTCAAAAAGCTTTGTCAGATATTCAGTTAAAGGCGTTGAGACAGAATACACCTTCCGCACCAATTTCGTATGGTGCTCCGACGTCTAATGCCTATGATGCTCAAAACCCAGGCTATTTCAGTTCAGCATCTGAATCTAGTATATCGAATTATGATGAAGATCTAAGCAGTCTCAATTTCACAAACATGTAACTTTATTTTTATAATTTTCGTAACTTGCATTCATTTTCAAGCTCATTGGATAATGTCGATAGTGATATATTTTGTTCCTTATTGATTAAATGGTAAGAATTCTTCAAAATTTTAAGTAAAATTAAAATATCCTATTGCCAAATAGTACTTCATAACTGAGCTGTGATAGCCCAGCGGTGAGACCGTGCGACTCTTTCGAGGGAAACACGAGTTCAAACCCGGGCAGGCACCAATGAGTTTTTCTATTTAAACTCATGTGTCTAATTGATAATTGCAATTTATCACACGCTTTTCGGTGAAGGAAAACATCGTGAGGAAACCTGCACATCTCTAGAGAATCTAGAGATATGTGTAATCTACCAATCCGCATTGGAGCAGCGTGGTAGGTCTTAGCTCCAATCCTTCTCTCCAAAAACGGAGAGAGGAGGCCTTAGCCCAGCAGTGGGCATAGTAACAGGCTGTTACTACTTCATAACTTTGTCAGTAGATCTAAGGTTAAATAAAAAAAAAATATTTTCTTAAATTACCAATGTTTATCATTTATTACTCACTTTTATATAATCTGTGAGGGCTTCATATATAGCATCACACACTTGTGGTATAAATACGCACATAATAGAAGGAGATACGCGGAATAAGTAATACAAGCTTTTATAAGAATCTCCAGTTGCTAAATAGCGTAATGTGACTTCAAGTTTTAATCTTGCAGGTAACGCTTCTCGAAACGATATGTCTTTTTTTTGGATCCTTGGTCCTATCTTTTCTAATAAATGTTCAAATAAGTCATTGGGTATTCTATAAAAGTTATTATGATCTTCGACATCACACTCCAAATCTAAATTTAACTGCATACACAATGTTTCTGACGCACCGTGCACCTTTCTATTTTTTAGTAAACTTCGCAACCAAAATCGTTTTTTCTTTTTTTTCAACGAAGCTAATAATTTCTTCTTAAGCACGTCACAAATAGATAAAAGTGCTCCACACAATATTAATTCTTGATCCATAGCAGGCACGTCTATTTAGCACCACTCTTTAAAAATACTGCATAGATACGCGGTGAAGAAAATAAAACATCCAGCATGCAGGCCTCGACTAATGAAAACGGTTACCTCATGCGGGCCCTATGGCATGCTCAAACTTAAATCTTCCGTACGCCGTATTCGGGCTCCATCCGCTAGTGAAAATGGTTTCCGCATACGGTCCCTACGGCATGCGTGAACTAAAATTTCTCGCACGTCGAATGCGGGCTCTAACGACCAATGAAAATGAGCCTTTAAGATGTAGTCTATAATTATGTATCAATTTATTTATTTAATATCTTATTCCTATATGTAATTACTTTATATTTTATCTCATTTATACCTCGCAGTTAACTTTTAACTTTAATTATGCTCCCCACAAATCGTAGATAGAGGTAGTCTGCGCCACAACATCCTACAGTTAAACCTATATACTTTTCACTCTTCTATAATCACACCACCAGATTTTGGAAAGCTATCTTATATATATATTATTATTATTTAGGAGATATTTATTTTCATATCATCATTGAACCGATTTGCATGCGGTGCGACTCCGGCTGACATGGAAACAAACAGGAATAAGTTATGTTACAAATATAATAAGATTTACATTCTATATATTATATATTATCAATGGACATTAAAAGCCATCATGTAGTTTAATACCCAGCTAATGTGGTGGGTGTGATCAAGCTCTGGGCAAGCGGCTATACTTGCATAGCGCTTGATTGCACATACTCATGTAACAACACTCACAATACATGGGTAAATTTTCATCTATATATTTTATTTATATTCCATAGAGTAGCGCAATTAAATTATTACTCTCCCTACGTGCCGGTTACCTGTTGAGCAGGGGGGCGGGGGGTAGTTGGTGGTCGGAACGTTCGGCCGAGGGGTACGATGTCCAGAGTCCTGGAGATACGGAGGTCATATAGGATGCCTGGACAGGGAGTCGCGTAAATAGGACATAGGTACTCTTCACATAGGATAGGACCAAGATATATATTATGTTCCGAATATTTATCCTACAATTTCTTTTACAATAAACATAGCCTAACAACTTACAATTAAGGATTATTCAATTTTAAAGATAAAAATTGAATAATCCTTAATAATAATAATTGAATGAATTTTGTTCACTTCGTATTATCGGTATATAATAAACTTTATTATAGCGCCATCTAGAGATGAGCGGGTTCACTTCGTGCCTACAGGGAACCATCGCCTATTAAATAGTCCCGACCTCCACTACTACGGGGGCAATTATTGGCTCCCCGCCTTCCTGCCAACCATTCGGTTCACAATTTGCCACAATCTACAAGTGGCGCTAATTGCGCTGCTCCGGCTGATTGTTTATTTTACTCTTCAATATTTTACTCAATGCCCCATCAACACATTACTAATTTAGCAACACAACTTAGCTCTAATAATTAATTATTTTACTTTTCTTTGTATGGGCACCGGAGGCGCATTAATCGCACATCGGCACAGACCATCTATATACAAAATCTAAATACAGAAAATATGCGATTTTCACCGATATCCCGCATTTCGCCCACATGAGTATATATTAGGTCCTTACATATGAAATTGGCGTTTTGTCGTACTGGCCACTTGGATCTCAAATATTTATGGTTATTTATGGTTAGGAATTCCAAATTCAAATTCATACAGCTATTTACTCATGCATTTGTGTTTCAAACCCCCTAATTCATTTGTTTTTTCTTCTTTTGTTTTTTTCTTTGTGTCACTCTGTTTACAATATGGAAAACATGAAATATCGCGTTATTATATATACTCAACCGGCACAATAATGAAGGAATTTTAAATCGAATCATTACCTGTGATGAAAATTGGATCCTCTACGATAATCGGAAGCGCTCATCGCAATGGCTGAACCCTGGCGAACCAGCCAAATCCTGCCCTAAGCGAAAATTGACTAAAAAAAGTTGCTTGTAAGTGTTTGGTGGACTAGTGCCGGTGTCGTTTACTACAGCTTTCTTAAATTTGGCCAGACGATTACGGCAGATATCTATTGTCAGCAACTGCAAACCATGATGAAAAAGCTAGCTGCTAAACAACCGAGGCTGGTCAATCGCTCTAGGCCACTGCTGCTTCAGGACCACGCTAGACCACACACTGCACAACAGACGGCTACCAAATCAGAGGAGCTTCAATTAGAATGTCTTAGACATCCAGCGTACTCTCCGGACCTTGCTCCAACAGATTACCATTTTTTTCGCAATTTGGATAACTACTTGCAAGGAAAAAAATTCAACTCCGATGGGGCAGTCCAAACCGCCTTCAAAGATTTTATTGATTCCCGCCCGAATGGTTTTTTTAGTAAGGGAATCAATGAACTACCTATGAGATGGCAAAAGTGCATACATAGCAATAGTACATACTTTGATTAATTAAATATATTTCATTTAAAAAAAACGAATTTATGTTCCTCCCATAGAAAACGCCAATTTCATATGTAAGGACCTAATAATATTATATGTTTATTATATGTTTATTCCAACCTATATTTCTTTCTCTTACTAAAATTACTGACCAACCGACACACTTCGAGGCACCGATATCAGCCTGCACTGCCCCTCTTCGCTCAGCCACTCATTTTGTGGGAAAAATATTTAAAAGTTTTTGGCTTGACTTTCTGACTTTTTGACTTTTCTAAGTGTCGCCAATATGCCGCTTGTCCGCTGGTCAGGCAGAGGACCGACGGCGGCGCTCCAGCTCAAGGGGCTACGAATGGGAAGGCCGCGCAGCAGAAAGAGTCTGGCAGCGTGCAGGCCATCATTGATAGCGCTGCGGAGCTCTGTGCAGCAATCCACAAATCCGCTGAGGAGACCACAGCGGGACTCAGTGAGGGCAAATCGGTCACTAGAGCTAACAAACTGGCCGCCATCCGATCGTTGAAGGAAATGGCAGAGATGTGCAACAGTTTCCACAAACAGCTCTCCAAAAAACTGACACCCTTGTTGTCCACGCGAGGAGACGCACACACCGCTGCTGTTAATTCAAGGAAAAAGACCGAGACTAGGGACGTAGCAGTCTCTGCTGTCCCCACATGTGAAGCAAAGGAGACAGACACGCCCTAACCAACGAACGACGAATCAAACCAAAGAGACCAGGTGAGCATTACCACTCAGGAGATTGAAGCAAACTTAAAATCACACATAAAAGACTGCATTAAAGAAGGAATTGAGGCGCTCAAAGGAGAAATTGGCTGGGCGCTTCCCTGCCGCCCATCATATGCCGACATGCTCAGGACGAACAAAGCAGAAACTCCCCCCAAGATTCAACCTAGGACTAACAGCACTAGGCAATCGCGCCCGGCACTAATAGTCTCATCAGCGCTCCCGGTCAAGTCATCGGAGAAAACTCTACGTAACTACAAGAGCTGCATCAGTTACAGAGACTCCGATTACGCCCCGGTGAGCACGTCCTTCATCTCAAATCAAAAAATAAAAATTGAATTCAACGCCATACCCAACAGGGACGACACACTAAGACGACTACAGGGTTCACATAAAATCAGGGCGGAGCCTGCAAGAAAACTGAGGCCGATGGTGATTGTCAAGCACTGCAAAAACACCAACGAGTAGATTTGTGCCTTTTGCTCCGAACGCTCCCATCAGGAGCGGGAATGCCCGATGAAGGGCGCTGGCGGGGCGCCGCGGTGTTACAATTGCGCAAACCGCAATACTAAATTCAACAGAACCGATAGAACCGACCACGAAGCATGGTCACACAGGTGTCCCGTGGTGGCCTTTATGAAGGAGCGTGTTAAGTTTGATATGACATACTGAGGCTATACTTTATTTTATTAAGCTTGTTATTTAGGTTCAGAAATCAGGAAAGCTCTATTAGTCTTATCTATATTTTAGGACAAGTCAATGAAATAAAAGAATAGAGAATAACTATATATTTCGTTGGAACTTAATATATTTTATCTTTTAATATCTTTATAACTTTTCTATCTTTACTCGAAATGACTCTACTGCCAGTTCGGAAATGCTGTCACCTGCTGAGAAGAACTGGTAACAAACTCAACAGTTGCTCTTTTAAGAAATGAAGATTTACAATAATATCAAAACAAAGTACTATTCTCTCTCTAAAGGTTATTTCGTTACATCAAACCAACAACATCATAATAATTCACTTATTGGAACTAAGTGAATTATACAATCCTTATTATATTCACAAGGACTCGAATAGTCACACCTTAATAATATTTAACAACTCTCTTTATATTACAGTACAAAACGACATTTGAATTACGTCAGTTAATAACCATTATTTCTCAATGATTTATCTATCGACATCTATTCGACACGTGAATTAGTTCTAGGTTGATCAGAACATCACATCATTTTAAGGTATAAGTAAATAACACTATAATTATCTTAATCTCGCCACAACTACTTCACTTAAAAATGCTTATTAACAACTTTACTCGGCCAGACCTCCAGAGATACTGCCACTAAGGCAACCCATCTTTACAATTGTTAACTATTTTTTCAAATCTCCCCTATTCGGTTGTGAGAAACATTTCCCTTAAAAAAAAACAGAATTGCCTAACGGCAATTCTCAATAAGCATACCAAAACAATAGTTTTAAAGCGAATCCTGTGCCAGTACTATTTTTTGTCTTCGTTTTTTAGAAATCATTCAATTAGAAATCATTAAGCATAACAATGGCACCCTCATTAACGATCAGATAAATGTTTCAAGTTCAAGCTTGTTGCACGTGTTCAGAGGTAAAGGTGGGGATGAACCGATTACTATATAACAATGCTTGTTCGCATAACGCTTCGCTTTGCGATTTTGTCGTGGAGTCTATCTCCTGATGATGCTTCGGTTGCGGGGCGAAACGATTGTTGAGTTTGTGATAGTGAACCTGTGTAGTGCTTGTGTATTGTGGTGGAGAGGTGGAGGTGCATATGTTTTTTACGAATCCTGCATGTAACGGGTATGAAAAAACGTATAGTCCACTATACATTTAGCACTATATATATTTTCTATTTACTGTATCGCGGATTATAGCAAAATAATTTTATTATTACTTTTGTCTTCGTTTTTTATTTAGGCGTTTGTATTGCAACGCCGCTTTAGAAGCCGCTTTGCATAAACAGATGGTTTAATTTTTATGACCCTTTACAAATAATAACATCAAAACAGAGCCAAAATGATGTTTTGAAGTAAAAATTACCAAAGCTTGTTAATTTTTGTTAGAAATAAGAATGATATTTTTACATTAATTCCTTATATTATAACACGCGCAAATTCAACGTTGATGAGAGTGGTCTCTCTATTGTTGAGAGTAAAATTCCAAAAATCATTGCGCGCAAAGGAAAAAAACCAAATTGGAGCAATGACATCAGCAGAAAGGGGGTCCTTAATAACCATTGTCATCTGCATGAGTCCCGCAGGGATATTTGTCCCCCCTATGTTAATTTTGCCTAGAAAAAATATGTCCGAGGCTTTGATGAGGGGAGCTCCAGTTGGTTCCATAGGAAGAGCTCATCCATCTGGATGGATTCCAACTAATTTATTTACCCAATGGTTTCAACATTTCGTTGAGTATGTAAAACCAACAGAAGCTTCACCAGTGCTTTTGATTCTTGATGGCCATTATAGTCACACCAAGAATATAGAATTGATAGATCTAGCGAAACAGAATTATGTGACAATTCTATCTTTGCCACCTCATTGCACACACAAAATTCAACCCCTTGATCGTACTTTCATGGGTCCTCTAAAATGTTACTACAGTGAAGAAGTCAGGGTGTTTCTCCGGGAACATAACAGACCTGTAACACCATATGATGTTGTCAAGCTATTTGGGAGAGCGTGCATTAAGTGCCAAACCGCCGAAATTGCTGCAAATGGTTTTAAAGTTTGTGGAATATATCCATTTAATAGAAATATATTTATCTACAGAAGCAGATTACATAGCCGCCTCTGCTGATGTTTCAGAGGATCAAAACCTTCAAACGAGTCCAATCACCTCACCCGTGGCCGCTTTTCAGCGATTGGAGAATTTTGATGAAGCTCGACCAGAGCCATCAAGAATCCAATCACTAGTTACTCCCTCTCATCTTTCTCTTCTCAATAGTAAAAAAAAAGATTAGCAATAGAGGCCGTAAGCCAGCAAAATCTGCAATAATTTCAAGTTCCCCTTATAAGAAAGACCTTGAGAATGCACAATTTAAAAAGTCCGGAAAGCCGAAGATAGCACAGAAAAAAAATGTTAAGAGAAAAGGCAAGAAGAATGTAACAAAAAACATAAATGAGAGAATTATTACAGAAAGTGAGTCATCAGATTCAAATCCTGCTGTCTATAGAAATTACAGACTCTTCTGAGGATATAGCAATGAGAAATGAGTCTGCAGTCCCAACTGATGAGGATACCGAGTGTTTTTTCTGTAATGGAAAATATAGTGAGGATAAAAGGGTAAAGTGCTTAATTTGTGAAATGTGGGTTCACGGAGATTGTGGTGGTTATGAATCTGGTATTATTTATATATGATTACTGCAAGAATAATAAAATAAAATAAAAAATAGAATAAATAAAAGTAATTTAAGTTCATATTTAACACTGGTCTGTGATTATTGTTACTGATTATCATTTAATAATTATATTAGAGTAAGCTATTTTGTTATAAAAATTATTACCAAGAGAACTGAAAACTATAAAACTGTTACAAAAATAAGAAATTAATTAGATAATATAAATAGTAAGGAAAAGTGTAAGCAAAGAAAAAAAGGTGATCATAATTTGGAATACTATATTCCAAATTATCAGCACCATAAGTCAAATGAAGCTTTTGGAGTTTTTTAGGTTGATTAAAATTTTGATAATGTTCTTAGTTTTCGTTTTGTTTTATTCTTTCTATTATTAAAGTTTAATAATTTTCTAACCATTTGATGTACTTTTTATTGGGCTAGGCCATTTTCTTCTCTACTTATTCCCAAAAAACAAACCAGTATTCCAAATTTGCTGCAGTTCCTCTAGTAATACTCGTCTCTTACCGTTATTAGCTTACGCTTACGCGGCTAGACCGTTCTCTTGGAGTTTTGTTGTATACGAGATTTGTACGATTATTAAACGCTCCCGGCGTTTAGATCATGTCACAACCTGTCTTGGTTAAACAAACAGGTGTAATTAGTGTTAATGTGCCGTTCTAATATTATTAGGTGTTATTTGTTATTAGAATCTACCCTCATCTTCGTGTGATTACTATAGTGGTGTTAGATGTTGTTCGGAGAGATCCGCAGCTACCCACATTACGTTCCGTTTTATTAGAATCTAGCCTCGGATAATTGGTATTCGTGAAAAGAGCAACCGCTGAGTTTCTTGCAAGTTCTTCTCAGTGGATGACAGCGTTCCGAACTGGTGGTAGAATCGTCCTGGTATAAATTATATGAAACTGAACCTATCAAATGTTGTAGGTGTACATCCCAAAATTAGTTTCAAATTAGAATTAGAGCAGAATAACTCGCTTAATTTTCTTGACCTTACTATCACACGGTCTAACAATGAACATACGTTTGAGATCTTAAGCAAACCAACCTACACGGATACGATCATACCTGCTTCTTCTTCTCACGCCTGGCAACACAAACTTGCTGCCTTTCAGTCATATACAGAGATTTTTATCAGTCCCTCTTTCGGAAAAGAATTTTAACAAAGATCTTCAAATAATCAACCAGACAGCGCATTCCAATGGCTTGGGATGAGCAATTAGTACAAAATATATTAAAAAACAAACAGAAGTTGCAATTGGCAAGACACTTTTATGCGGTGTCACATTACAAAGATAATAGGTGCAAAGCCAGTTTGACCTATTTTGGAACATTGTCAGAACGAATTTCAGCTATATTTAAAACAAATTTAAATATAAAATTAGGTTTTAAAAGTAATAACTGTTTTAAAAAGATATTATGCAATAATAAAGTGTTATATATTGAGTTAAATATGCTTATAAATACTCTTAAATACATTTACCATTATGTAATTATGTAATAAGAAACATAATTAATAGGAATAATTTAATAATTGTGGGAGACGGAAGTAGTCAAATGTCATTTGTTTCATAAAACGGAAACGGGAATGCAAACAACAAAGGTTATATATAAGCCAGTTGGGCCTATTCTAGTTAATCTAGTGCCAGCGTTCAATGTGTCTACAATAGTGAAGTGTAACAAGGAGTGAAGTGTAACAGTTCATAAATTACAAAGCCCGAAAAAGAGTTGTGTGTACAAAATAAAATGTCCTGAATGCAATCATATGTGGGTCAGACTGATCGTAATTTTGAAACTCGTTTTAAAGAACATATGGCCGTTTTCAGGAATAACAATCCACAAAATTCACATTTCGCTAAATATTAGTTAGAAGGCGGTCATAAAGTTCCTAATGACCATTGTTTCGAAATCCTGCACACCTGTGAAAAGTTTCGAGATTAAATATTTTGGAAGAATTAGAAATCATTAAGCATAACAATGGCATCCTCATTAACGATCAGATAAAAGTTCAAGCTTGTTGCACGTGTTCTGAGGTAAAGTAAAAGGTGGGGTTGAACCGATTACTATATAACCATGCCTATCTGGACAATGCTTCGCTTTGCGATTTTGTCCCGGAGTCTGTTGAGTTTGACAAGAACTGTTCGACAAACTAATGACGACTGGAGATGACATAAGATCTGACGCAGCCTTAATATCAAGGGTCACTCAACAAATAGCTGTAAGGCCTGTCCTCAGAATAGAGGAGGACATTTTGAACAATTTTTGAATTAACAATAATATCTAATGTTATTAAAAGTTTCTTAAAAGTTAATATTGTATTTTTATTTTAATATTGATAGCGTTTATATGAAGCTCTACATAAATGACCTCCGCAAAACCGTCATATTCAAACAGGGCTAACTCTCAAGTTATGTAACTAAGAACAATAATTTTAATGTCAGTTTGCAGGTAATATCATTGGAAGCATTCTTCCAATGATATTACTTGCATATTAAGAAAAATAAAAAAAACACTTTAATTTTTTTAACTTAAATTAGCATTGTAAATTTTTAAAGATATTTTGCAGTCAAATTTTTCCACGATGTTAATTTTTATTTCATAGTTAATTTCTACACCTGTAGGACCTTTCTGGCCAGAGAATTTCGCATCTTTTGGCAGAAATATCTACAAGAATAAAAAAAAATTGAAATGGCGGCCACTGCGACAGGAGGTGGAATAGACCCTCATAAATGGGTGTTTTGTCGATGAAATTAGTTATATTTTGTAACTTTAAAATACCGCTAGGTCATGACATTGTATAAGCAGTCGCATCGCACGCCTCAATATTCAGTTTGCGAATAGCGATCAAGAGCGAATTAAGAAGCGAAAATAAAAGTGAAATAATAGTGACCTCGGCATTCTTATTGGAAAACGGACTGTATAGTGGCTGGATGTGCTAACTTTATAGTGAAAAGCTAATGAAGTGTTTTTAATGAGTCACCAGGTATTTTCATCCACATCCACAAACCCCTGTATGTAACAGTACTTAATATACATTTTTTTAGCTTGTTATAAGATATTACCTCAACCTATACCTCAACCCAACCTC
This sequence comes from Morpho deidamia, assembly GCA_947086505.1. NCBI lineage: Eukaryota > Metazoa > Arthropoda > Insecta > Lepidoptera > Nymphalidae > Morpho > Morpho deidamia. The sequence continues at coordinate 11,981,794 of CAMTZC010000009.1, forward strand.
AATACCAATAAACCTCAACAAATTATTTTATATAAAAAATTTAAATCCCTTCAGTTTTTGTTTTTGACTTTTTCTTTCATCAAGACCAAAAAATATATAAATAAGACAAGATTTAAACTCAAAATTGATTTATAATTAAGCAAATATTTAATAATCATTTCAAAAAAATCTCAAATATCCAAACAGCCTTTGTCAACCAAGTTTACTTGGTTTGCCAAGTTTTCATACAAATTATGACAAAAAAAACATCACTTAAACAGGAAAACATTTATTTATTTATCTTTCAACTATTTTAAATTAAAGTCCCGCAAAATTCGTATTAAAAAAATTACGCTGAATAAAAATTCAACACAATAACAATAAAAAATCAAATAATATCAAACTAAAATATAATAAGAAAATCACAAAACATTGAACGATGCTGGTGACCTCCTAAGTATATATTCTCATGTAAGCAGAGAATAAATTATGAATTTAAATAAAAAATTATTTTTAACATAATAAACTACTCAAAACAAAATAGGGCCCACCCCGCCTCGATCTACAAATTTGTTCACAAATTTTTTGCACGACTATTGTAATATGACTCACGTACTTAAACGTATAGTTGACATGTTTAGGAGTCTGTGCCAGCGTTTCTAACGATAGCTTCAACATTAATTTCAAGTAAGTAGTCAAGTAAAGTGTTGGGCTAAAAAAATGCATATTTTTTTCGCTCGCGCTCTCAGTCGTATTCTTAACGTTACCGTTGAAGTTTATTTAGTAAACCATTTCCTTTTATTACGGCGCTAGTTCTAATCAATATGCCTGGTCCTCGACGTCATATGAACCTGGACACTGCAGCTAGAGCAGTTACTACGCTTAAGGAAGGGCACTCTCAGAGATCTGTTGCAACAAGCGACAGTGTGTACCAACGAGCTATCTGAAACCTGTAAGAACGCAATTAAAAGACCTGAAGTATTGCTAGAAGACCTGGATCCCATTTATGAAGCACTGGATTCGTATGCATATGCATTCCCAGTGCTTCACAAATGGTCGTTATGCCATAATTTAATTTTAATTATAATACTAACATAGCCCATAAGTTCATATATTTTATTTTTAATTTCTACTAACACAATGGATGTAATGTCTTTTAATTTAAATAAATTATTATTATTATTATATATTATAACGAATTTTGCTAACAACCTTAACCTCTGTATAACACATTGTAACAAATTACTTAATATAACAAATTATTTTTAGGTAGCTTCAGTTTTTATTTAGAACCTCTTCTTTAATTAAGACCAACAAAAGTACAAACAAGATAAAACCATAACCAGTGTTGATTTTATTTATGCATATATATTTTTTTAATTAATATTTAATAATATTTTTTGGTATACCTTGCACACAAACTTAATCTCTGTACAACGAACCTGTTGTTACACACAATTTACTTGATATAATGAAATATTTTCAGTTTTCAATCCTTTCAATTTCATTATGTCAAGGTTGCACTGTATTTTGATTTCTCATTTGTTTACCACATAATACATTATTATATTAGTAAGATTTTCGTATGGAAAAGTTTTAAAGACATGTTATTACATTTTATTTTAATTTATATTTAAAGCAATGGCAATAACTTGGTTTAACAATCAATTTCTGTATATTTCTCGTTTTAATTATTAACTTTTTAAGTACTTTATCACTATCATAAATTTATTTTATTCAAATTTAGTTTGTAAGCTTTCTAAGCTTTTTAAGCTTTCATGAAGTGAATACAAAATAATATTTTGTAGTATTTTTTTTATATTATACATTGTATTTAATTATTGTCAGATCTAATAAAACTTTTAAAGATTTTTTTTCCTTTAGTTTAGTATTTAGATAAGCCTTTTGCTTTGCTTATAACACCATTATGGATTATATTTATGTATTCAATATATATGATAAATAATTATACACCAAAATAACCATTATTATATAAGTCTTAAAACACCACTGTCAATATGTAAACAAGACACTTTCAACAATTAAGTAACAATTTAGTAACCTGCATAAAATCAAGCAAAGGAACCTTTGTTCAATCCAGAAATATCAATGACATCGCTTACAACCAGGACATAAAAACAAGAATTAAATTAGCATTAAGAAAACCTGAATTTCTAACAATGAAGATATTTTTGCTATTGCAGCAATCATTCAAATGACTCAAAAAACACAGCTACACCTACTTACGAGGACAAAAAATTTGTAGGAAATACATCAGCAAGCTGTTTTTGTGCCTTAGCCAACTACAAACAATGATAAACATGCTAATCACAAGCATCAGAATGCTTAGTGAGTTGCTGTTGCTCATACAAATTGGCTTTACACTAACATGATAGAGTAGGTTAAAAAAAATCAAGACAGCAAACAGAAGAATAATAATTCTCAATTATTAAGCAAGTTACATGGGAACCCTAAAGACAAACCACTGACCTGGGTGATGACATTGTGGGAGTGTGTTCCCAATTGTGATCAATGAATTTATATCTGTAGAATTTTAATAACTAATATTATTCAGTCTTTGGCACCAGCATGTGCAGGTTATCTTGCTGTAGTTTTAATTTTAATTTAATTATTGATCAAAGTAATTTTAAGTTTTCAGTTAATTTTAGTTTTTCAGCTGTTCCAAGATTAATTTACATTTGTTATTCATTTTTTATAGTTCATTTCCTATCCACAATTGTTAATTTGTATACTTTATTATTTTAATATACTCATCAGACATCCAATAGTGAGACAAATATAAATTCATTTTTATTTGGTTTCACTATAGTAATTTGAAGAATTGAGTATGTTGTTTTACCAAATTTTTTTAGGCTAAATATTGTGCTAAAATATTGTTACATCATTAATTTCTTTAAAATCGTTACTTTTTAAATTTCATAATATAGTTTTTTTTAATACCCTAAAGCTAGTTTCTAGCCATTTTAGCAAAGTATTATTTGGTTATAATAACAATTGGTTTCTTCCGAATATTAACAGAAAATTTTCGTTTCAACAATGTAGACAACAGCTACAAAAATTGAACTAGATCTGCACAAGATGAAATAACCAATGCCAAAAATACCTCCCTAACTATATAGATACTAACCAAAAACGACAACCCATACTCTAAACAATTGAACTAATTTTATTTTATTAGGTGTTAACCGAATATTAAGTTTTATATTTTTATTTGTTACTCAAAGCAATAGCAATAACTCTGTTGTATGATAAATTTCTTTACATTTGTTGTTTTTCATTATTTAATCATTTTGAATTGCTTAAATTTTCGTATTTATATTTTATCACTGGCACATTTTTTATAATTTAGTTTTATTAAAAAGGCTTTCGTATTCTTTTTGTTCGGTGATATTTAAGTTAAACACGGGGACAGGTGGACTGTCCCTGTAACTGCATACTCAATTCCCGCTAGCACAATTATAAGAATTTAGTCAATAATTAATTTATAGATAATTTGTTTTGCAGTTTCACAAATTAGATGATTACCGTAGGTACACTTGTGCTTGCGGGCGGCCATTTTAACTAGTCTTTACAAGCTAGGAAGTTTGGTTAGTGAAGATTGATCCTAGTTTTAACAACACTGGTCTAATTGATTAATAAAGAATTACTACAATAAGTAGAAACAATAACAGAAAAGAATACTGAACATTATAAAATAAAGAAACTATTGAAATCTACGATGTTCCAAACAAAAATCGTTACCTAATAGCTACTAGCTCCATAGACTACTAAGTACTAACCATAGACTTTTTTTTTTTTTTTCCTTCCATTCGCCCGTGTTGAAACGAGCAGGCTAAGGTCGTTGACCATACCGCCTTGTCAATCGTTCATAATAATGAAGTTTTTTTTTTTTTTTTTTTTTTTTTTTTTTTTTTTTTTTTTTTTTTTTTTTTTTTTTTTTTTCTTCAGTACATTCTTCTTCTATTTTAATCTCTTCTTATTCACGTATATACATCTTTGTAGTCATATCCAATAATTATGTCTTTCGTAATAATAAAACGACTTCTTTTCTTCTTTAGTATACTCTTCTAGTGTTAACTTCATCATATTCACTTATATACGTCTTTGTAGTCATATCCAATAATTTTGTCTTTCGTAATTTTATATTTTTCTTTCTTTCATATCGTATTCGTCTCCAAATTATTCTTAATATTCTTCATCAGTGTCATTCACGTAATAAATTATCATGTTACTGTTAACTTGCATGTCCTATGTCCTTGTAAATTGTCATTGTTAATAATAGTCAAAGCTCTGAACGGAAAATGGAAATATCTTCAGTTTCTGAAGATGTATTTTACAACCATAGATCATAATAATAATAAAAGTATACCCTATATTTACAAGTCTTTTACAGTGCATAAAATAAACGTATAAAGGTGATGATAAATAGATGGATTCATTAATAAATCCATTATACGACGCGGGACCATGTCACTAGTACCATAAGATTGAATAAGCTCATCCATCAGCACAAGGCGCTGAATGCCGAAAGATGGGCATTCGAAGAAGATATGTTGTATAGTTTGTACTTCTTGAGTTGCGCAATAGGCACAAAGGGACGAGTTCGATAATTTAATGCGGTGAAGATGAAAGTTTAGACGACAATGACCAAAACGCAATCTACTCATGATTACGTAAAATTTTCTATTACAATAGTTTTGAGTTTTATAAAACCAAGGAGTACTATTGACTTTGATATTCAGAGAAGCATACCAACGACCCTTATTTAAAACTTCAGAAAAATTATACCAATGGTTAGCCCATTTTTTACACATACGCTGTTTTAAATTATAAACAATATCTGTAAACGGCAAAGTGACACTGTTATCACTAAGTCCAGGAACTGTTGTAACATTTGTAGAATTAACAATTGCTTTGGCTAAATAATCTACTTTTTCATTTCCAACAACTCCAACATGAGATGGTATCCAAATAAAAGTAATTTGAAAATCTAACTGTGCAAGCTCAATCCATAATTCCTTTATACTATAAATAAGATAATTAGTGTTAGCATGTAACTTATTGTTTTGTAAATTTTTAAGAACACTCATGCTATCACTAACTATAACCCATCTATTAGATAAAGGATATAAATTTTTTATGTACTTAAGAGCAAACAGAATAGCAGCTGCTTCAGCTGTAAAAATACTCGCATGTTCTTCTAGTCTGTATCCAAACCCATAATTTTGAGATGAATCAAATATAGCAAAGGAACAAGAGTCTATGTTCTTAGATCCATCAGTATAAATAAACTTGTGATCATTCCAATGTGAAAATTTAACATAAACATGCTCTTTAGTACATAAGGTGTGATCTATAACAATATTCATAGAAGGGAATTTACTAGTAAAACTACCTTGATAACAAGGCAAAACTGCATTTGAACGATAAATATTAAGGTTTTCCAAAAAGTGAACTACACTAGAAAATTCTTGTAATAAGAAAAAGGGCTTTTGTGACATTTTTGAAGCAGTCTGGCTTAAGCTTTTAAGAAGCATATTATTGGGGAGGTAAAGAAGTTTGAGAATAAATTTTTCTTTTAAGTAGTCCATCCTAATTAAGATTGGTGGGAGTTTACATTCAATCTGCATGGTACCGACAGGTGTAGATTTGAATGCGCCTGTTATAATTCTCATACATTTATTTTGTATTAATTCTAATTGATTAATAATTTTTTCATCCACTGCAAAACAAAAAGAACCATATTCAAAATGGCTACGTACAAGGGATTTATACAGCATAAGTAAAATCTTAGGGTCAGCACCCCAATATGTACCTGTCAAGGATTTTAGAATATTAGATGCTTTAGTAGCTCTAACTGTAATAATATCAACATATCTCTTCCAAGACAGATTTTGAGAGAAAATTACCCCCAAAAACTTAACTTCTCTACTAATTGGTATAGAGGTTCCATTATAGTAAACATTAGGTTGAGAACTGCATCTTTTACCAAACAGAACAACCTTTGATTTAAAAGGATTAACTTCTAAGTTAAGGTAATTAAAATATTTATTCAATTTTGACAGTGCAAAATTAATCGTTTTAGTAACAGTGGATATGTTATTTCCTGATGTGTAAACAGCCAAATCATCAGCAAATTGCAAATTTTTAACTGATGTTCCTAAGATAATATTGAGTTGTCGTATGTACAAAATAAACAATAAAGGGGACAAAATACCACCCTGGCAAACTCCGGTAGAAGCTAATCTGGGACCATATAGATGATTATTATACTTAACATATACATTTCGTTCAGTCATGTAGGCACGAATCCAGTTAATTAATTTTCCAGGAAAACCTATTGATGAAAGTTCAATACAGAGAATATCAATATTTACACTGTTATAAGCACCAGAGATATCAAAGAAAACACATAAAAGGTTCTCTTTACTCACTATAGAATTGTGTATATCTAAATGTAGTTGATAAATACTTTCGCGAGAAGACCGACCTCTTCGAAAACCAAACTGATTTGAGGGCAATAAACAGTTTTGTTCAATAAAGAATTCCAGACGCTGTTTCAGAAGCTGTTCAAATATTTTAGCAGTACAGGATGAAAGAGCTATAGGCCTATAAGAATTAGGGTCTAGCTTAGGTTTTTCAGGTTTCAATATTGGAACTAGAGTATCTTCTTTCCAAGAAGAAGGAATTTCACTATTAATCCAGAGCGAATTCAAAACACTTAAAAAAGAATTTAATGATTTTTCATCCATTTTTTTAAAGGCAATATAGGGAATACCATCTAGTCCAAAAGCTGTATCTTTCCGTGATAAAATAGCGGATCTAAGTTCCTGAATTGAAAATAATTTTACAATAAAGTCATTGCTTGAATTTAGCATGTTATGATTTGTTTCAGTATTATTGCAAACAAAATCTGGAGTATATAACTGTAAAAATTCCAAAATCCAATTATCATCTTTTTCATTAAATGGGATAAATGACTTGTTAAACTTACGTATGAATTTCCAAATGACAGACAAAGGTGTACAGCGGTCAAAGGAACTACACAAAGAATGCCAACTATTTTTCTTTTCAATTTTTAAAGTATATTTCTTTAAAGCTTGAAGCCTTTTGAACTCTAAGTAATTTTCCTCTGAAGGATTGTATTTAAAAGTTAAATAAGCTTGTTTTGAATTCGAAACAGCCTCTGTACATTTATTATTCCACCATGGCAGATTAGGTTTATGCTTAGCTTTCTTAGCACAAAAAGAATGACTGTTAACAGTATTTGAAACCAAATTATTTGGTATAGATCTAATTATAGCTAGCTTTAAAATATCAATAAAAATTTTATAGGCATCTAAAGGTGAATACAGCTCTTGCTTAAAATCTAACAATAAATATTGCATATTAGTTTCATATCTTTTCCAATCTACTTGTCTATATTTAGGATAGATGGGTAAATGTAAATTACTATGTGGACAGGCTGTTTCCTCATAATTACATACAGCACTATTAAATACATATTTAATTATTATTGGGAGATGATAACTACCAAGGGGGTCATTATGTACATACCATTCACAGGAAGACGCTAAAGAAAGGGAAGCTAGTGATAAATCAAGCGCGTTAGGACGCCAAGACAAGGTGCCCACAGTAGTTGGTTGGCCATCATTAAGGAGCACTAAATTATTATCATCAATTATATCCAGGACATCTCTTCCCCGTTGCTGAGTGTCAACACAGCCCCAAGAAATGTGATGAGCATTAAAATCACCAGCAAAAATCATTGGACTAGGTATAGATTTGATTAGTCTATCTAATTTCAACTTATTGAAAGCAGGAATAGAGTTTGTTGGCATATATAAACTAACTATACTTATTTCTTTGTTGTTAACTTGTATTCGAATACAAATGTTTTGCAATGAATCATCAAAATATGAGTCTACTTTATAATAAGAAATAGAATTATGTATTAAAATAGCAACACCATTGTGTTTGCTTCCACAATCATTTCGTTCTACTTGATATCCACTAATACTAAAACGAATATTAGGCTTCAACCAAGTTTCTGATATGATACCTATATGTATATTGAAATCATATAAAAAATGAGTTAAATTCAACTTATTACTTAAAATACTCTGTGCGTTCCATTGAAAAATATTTAAATTATCCATAAATTAATGATTACTAGAACTTTGTTTCTTATTTATGGTTTGCTGAATGATTTCACGGATGGATCCTGAATTTATGGGAATATTGTTTTTATTACTAACTATTTTTGTCAAAGCTTCTACCAATAAATTCATAAAAATATCAGATTTACATAGTTTACTTAATTGAATCTCAATACCATTAGAATTGATATGAGGAAAAGCTGCATTGTCAAAAAGATCTGAATATTTAACAGAGCGTGACTTTATTTTGTTTTCTTCGATTTTTTGTTTTTTAATTGGGCATGTAGATGATATGGCAATGTGATTCCCTTGACAATTAGCACATTTTGGAACAGTTTTGTCACTATTACAAACTTTAAAGTTGTGATTTTCTGTACAGATTGAGCATACATCAGTGTTGCGACAAAATTTTGCAATATGACCATACCGTAAACACTTTAAACACTGTTTGACTGGTGGTATATAGACTTTTACTTCATGTCGCCATGAATCCAAATATACATGCTCTGGGAGCTGTGTAGAAGCAAAAGTAACTGCTATAGTTTGTGTTGGTTGCAAAGAGATTTCGCCACCATCACCTCTTACTCTGCGCATGAAACGCCTGACTTGAATCACATTTCTACTACTACCAATTAACGAAAATAAGGTTTTATTTGACAGCTCTACGGGAACTGAAGTAAGTACTCCAGTCACCTCGGTGTCACCCGCTGGAATAGAAGCTTTCAAAGAAAGCTCATTTAAAAGTTTTACATTTGTAAGAAATACATTTGCATTATTTGAAACATCGAATGTTATACCTACTTTAAAACGGTTGATGGGCCTTAAATGCATGATACCTGATACACAATGGTCCCGCAAAGCTTTGGAAAGAGCTAGTCTGTCTTTGTCAGAGAATGGTATTTTATCGTCAGTGTGTGCAAGGAATACTATGAACTCATTTTTGTTTGAATTTTCAGGATATTTTCGAGAATATCCCGGCATCTTGAATATCTTATATTTATCGGCTTCATCTCTTCTGCTGTTCTGTTTTTCCGAAGATTCAGAATCCGATGAATCGGGCGGCTCAGCTTCTGACGCTGGCGAATCCGGCTTGCGCCTTTTAGCACCCTTCCCCATTTTGGGGAAGAGTCAAAATACTTTTCCAACTTTCTTATAGCTTTTAGTTGGGAATATGCACTAACCACAAACAATTTGAGTGATTAAATGTATAAAATATAAATTATAATTTAACAACGCGCCTTTTTTATTCAATGGTTCCCGCCTTTTTTCCTAACCATAGACTACTAACTAAAATAGTAGTCTGTGACCAGGGGAAATGTCAATTTGTCAAATGGCTTGCCAATGCCTATTAAAAAACAGACCAATATAAGCAAATATAAGTTAGGCATTTCAAATATTATCGATTTTTATATTAATCGACTGTTTTAATCGATTTTCAATAATAATAATTATTATTATTGAAAATCGATTCTTGTGCGAATTTTAAAATGTCAATTTGTCAAATGGCTTGCCAATGTCTATTAAAAACAGACTAACAGACAAAATAATAATAATAATTATTATAAATCGATAAAAAAAAATGAAATCAAATATATTTACTAACCTCTTTTTATTCTATTTTTCATCCTCTTTTTTCTTATCTTTTAAGATATATATCGACTATCAATAAATCGATTTTCTCATTTGAATCGTTTTTTTAATAAAACGATTTATTTTGAATGGAGAAAGATCGATTATTTATTAATCTATTTTTTTATCCTTATATATGATAATGTAAATGCAACTCTATTCTCATCGTTTGTCTATAATACTTCTCCCGTTTGTTTTCCGTGCTGCTCTCTATACGCCACTGACGATACTAAATAAAATAGATTTACTATAACAATAAAACAATAAACCAAAGCATGTTTTTATAATATAGGGCAAGAATTATTAGAATTAAGCTGTGATAGCCCAGCGGTGAGACCGTACGACTCTTACGAGGGTGCAGTGTGGTTGGTTGAAGGTTTCATTTTATTCTAAATGCCTTTGACATTCTGTGAGATTCAACTAACCTATGGCCATAGATTACTAAAAATATCTACGGCAGCTACTATACAGAGGTATAAAATGACTGAATATACAACCGTATTAAACAATATATTGTAAAACTTTATAGTATGCTCTAGTGGGTATTAACCAATTAAATGTAAGATAATCGTCAGACTACAGTTCATCTTTAACTAACTTTAAAATCTCATCTTCGTCGTCCGTCCACACATCAGGGTCAGCACTCATTTGACCTAAGGCCTCCATTCTTCTTTCCATTGTCACTTTATCCAACATATGCTCCATTTTCATATGCATACAGTCATTGAAAACGGATGCGTATTCGCAAATTTCGAAAATCATATCCACAGCTTTGAGACATTCGTCAATGGCCGTTTTTAATCTGAACATAACTTCACTGTCATCACCGTACACAACTCTATTCATTTCTAGCAGATTATCTTCGGATATTTTATTATTTTTTATTATATAATTACGTCTGAGAATGCATGCAACGAAGCATTTGCCTTCCATTGTTGATTGTGGAATCCTTTTTAGAAAATTTTCAACATCTACCATTGACGCTTTCACTTGGCGGGCGCATTCTGTAAGGTTTCTCCTAAACGGTTCTACTTCTTCATTCATTTTGTTGAATTTATCTATTTGCTCTTCTTTTGTGGGAGGTCTGAATGCTGATACTGTATAAATTGAATATATAAAAAAACATATTATTGTTCTGTTGAATTTTGTTACTCTGCGAATCATTTTCGTTTCTGAATATTGGTAGGTTTTTTCTGTTGTATATTTTTATGGCATTTTGCTTAACAATAGTTACCTAATTGCTTGTTAAATTAAGGTGAATGCTTTTTTATAACTTTTCATATCGAGTATACGTTATTATAAACCTTCATCAATTTATTCAATGGTTCAAAGGGACCAAAATATTAATTTTTAATGTATTTATTTCTATGAAAAACAAAAAAAAACTCTATATTTATGATTATCTGTTCTTTACTACTAATAAAAATGACACGATTAAAATATTTCATAAATTTAGAAATGCTGGCCTGCTATCTATTATTAATGGATTGTACTTAATTATGAACATTCTCTAATCCTTACTAATATTGTAAATGCGAAGGTCTGTCTGTTCCATTTTCACGGCCAATCTGCTGAACCAATATTGATGTATATAAAAGATAAAGTATGTAATTATGTTCCTTGTAGACTCTGAAACGACTGGACCGATTTTAATGAAATTTTCTTCCTATCTTCAGATTATCCCGTAAATTTTGAAGACTCATTAATAGAATTGTTTTTTATTGCAATGACAGATTTGTTTTAAGGGTAAGTCGTAACAAATTAAGCCATAGCAACGCGTGACCGATCCTCTAGTTTGGGATATATATTCATATTTTCAGTATTTTTTCCGAAAATGGACGCATAGCGTCATCTATCTTAGGTATATGACACCATCACACTGCCGTCTGGTGCAGATGGTAGAAAACAATTAACAAATAAAGTAAGCGAAACGCGCCATAACTTACGAAATATTTAATAAAAATTAAATAAACCAAAGTAATAATTTTGCTATAATCTGCGACAAATATTCAGTAATGATATTTGAAAATATTTTGTTTATTTCATGGGAGATTTTATGGTCTTTATTTATGTCTTATTACAATATAAATGATTAAAAAATTTATAATTTCTATTTACGGCTTGGAGTCTGGTGCTTTAAGGCCTAGCATAGATTTATCTCTGATTGCTTCTCAAAAAAAAAGTAATAGTTTTAGGGATAATGAACTTGAACGCCCTAATACTTATTAATTAAAAATGGCGACCGTTTAGTTTTGCGTGTCAAATGTCAATGCATTATTCATATAAGTATAGAGATAACTCGCTTAGTATTTGAAAGCTAAAATGCTTTTTTTAAATTCAGTTATTTATCTGAGAATGTCATAATGATCGCTGCATTTTCATTTCAACGTAGAGTTAAGTCTGAGCCCGTGCATTTTGAACCTGGACTAACTCTGTATAACGCACGTAAACACGTGTTTTTTTGTTTAATTTTTTGATCAATCGCCACGCAAATCTATTATTTGTAAAATAATATGATGCCTTCATTCGCGTTACATTACTGGAAGCCCGAAAAATGAGCGTCATATCGTGACTAAAGTATTTAATGTAAAAAAAAACAAATGTAATATTGTACACCGATTAAAATAAATTGAACATAATTTATTAAGATCTTTCATTTGTTATCAAGACATCCGTCAGTGGTGTCGTTATTTGAGGCATGGGAAGCGCAAGTAGGTGAAGCACTGTATATTGAATATTGATGCTACTGTTCTTCCATAACCGAGAACAGACTTATCAAAATTACTTAATAAATCAGCTTACTCAAAATATAATTCCTAGGTTAGCTCCGTATATCCCAAATTCCACCGAAATACCCTATAAGGTGACGGTCGACAGTTTTACGAGTATGTAAGGTACATACTTTTAGATACTTTTTACATACATACATAAGAATTAGGTCTGTCCTATTTGCAATTTTTTTTGTGTTGCTTTTAGGAATCTTACGATGCAACTGGCCTTTAAATCTTTTACACTTTTTTAGAGAAAAATAATTTTGCTTCAATCTACGGTAAAAGACAGTCAAGAATCGTTCAAAATCTAAACACTATATCACTTATCAACTTTGCCATGTACCGTCGAATGATTAAATGTGCAGCCAAAAAACTAAGCACAAAAAAGATTGACCTCTGGTCTACTGATTATTGCATTAAACCAACCAGATAATTATCATAAAAAACGCCCACGCCCAACAGTTGTGCATCGTTTAAAATTTTACGTGTAAAGCATAGCGTTGGTATAAAAAAAAACTACACTGCAGTACGAATATTTATTTATTACACAGTTATCACGTTATCATAATTAAAGTAAAAAATAAAACAATCACACGGTATAATATCACCTTATGTCTCTAGGATATATTTAATAATTACAATTTATGATAGAATGCTCAATAAGGCATTAAAATTAAGTCATGAAACAAAAGTTCTTAAAGGTTTTTTTTTTAAATCCAATTGCGACATAGGTTGTAAGATAACAGATAAAACAAGAATATCATATATCAAAGCAAAGACATGTATTAATTTTAAACCGATCTAAACCGATTAACCGAAAAGCCATTTAAATTTTTAATAAGATAATCTATAAAAAAAAAAAACCATAGATAATATAATTAAAACATTAAAGTTCGTTGAACAGTACAAACGTATTCGAAATATGAATAAATTGTGTGGATTTTCTTCCCAATAAATCTTCATTATTATTTCCATACTTCGGTGGCTAAAACCATTTCCCCACAGCCGGAGTTCTTTAGAAGGATTTATGGAAAATAATATAAAAGATACCCAGAACGGTAGAACCTTAATTTAGATTTATGGGAAATTCCACCCTCGACCGAGAGAGTCCTAAGCGACCCTTCACGATTAGTCGTTATCAATTTATTTTGAAAATTGCTAAACAAAATAGCACATTAAACGTAGACGAATAAATCATTGTACTAGAAATACAATAGATAAGTAAGAAAACAAAACATTCCATTTTCAAATTGTTTAAAATACACACTAAGACTATAAGCCAGAAGTCGGAGCCAGTCTGCTCCGACTTCTGGTACCTTGGCTCGCTTCTACAGGAAAACGGTGAAATTGATGGCGATGTGAGGAATAGAATGAATGCAGGATGGATGAAGTGGCGACAGGTCTCAGGAACAGTATGTGATCCCCGAATGCCCCTTAAACTTAAAGGGAAAATTTATAAATCGGTCATAAGACCTGTCGTAATGTATGGATCAGAATGTTGGGCAATGAAAAAGATGGATGAAAGAAGAGTGCATGCAAATGAGATGAGAATGTTGAGATGGATGTGTGGTGTGACAAGATTGGATAAAATAAGAAATGAGTATATAAGGGGAAGTATGAAAGTTGCGCCCATTGTAGAAAAGATGAGAGGTGCAAGATTGGGATGGTATGGACATGTAATGAGGAGGGATGAAAATCATGTGACTAAACGAGTGTTGGATATGAATGTGGATGGATATGTGACTAGAGGGAGGCCTAAAAAGAGATGGTTGGAATGTGTGAAGTATGACATGCATATAAAAGGAGTAGCGCCAGAGTTGACGAATGATAGAAGAGAATGGAAGAGGAAAACATGTTGTACCGACCCCACTTAGAGTGGGATAAGGGTAGGAGAAAGACACACTAAGACTATAAATTTAAATATCGATATTAAAACTATACTAAATGTTATAGGAGAATATGTAAGTTCTAATTATTACAAACTATCATCGAACTAGTTAATAATTTGGTCATTCACTAGAAGAATATTGAGATTGAATAAAATATCTGTTTCACTCACATTTTCATATTATATCACGTTTTATGAACCAATAAAATAATGGATAAGTTCTAGTTAATCCGAACATCCAACAATTTGGATTCAACGTGAGTTTAGTTATAAAATCCACTATATTTTAAACTTACAGCTTTTAAAAGCCTTCTAAAATATTAAGATAAAGACTATAGGAGATACATGATCAAAGTATTATAAACATTTGCTAAAAGGTTATAATTTTTTGTTAATTTATACGACATATATCAGAGATGGAAAGTTCTATTTGAAATTTCGAAAATTATTTATTTTTAAAATTATATTATACGAAAATTTGGATATAAGTAATAGACATTTTTTAAAGATTTAATTTTTTTTTCAGTGACGTAAATTCAAATTCAAATTCCAAATATTCTTTATTCAAGTAAAGTTGTAAACAAATGCTTTTGAATCTTCAACTCTACTGCTGGTTCGGAAAACTGTTCCTACCGAGAAAACCCAGCAAGAAACTCGGCGGTTGCACTTTTGAAAATATATTTCTTATAACTAGTTACATTTAGTCATTACTGTATTTTACAGGGTAGAAGTGCAGCTATATCCACACATTCTTATCATCTAGGTAATCCTCTCAGTATAGTAGGCTTTCTGTATCAGCCTCTTTTTAACAGTGTTTTTATACTAAGTAATGACAACACTAAAATAAACTCACAAGTATTAAAAAAATACTACAAAACAAGTCAAGTTAAAAAAGCCTTTTACATCATGTCTCTGCTGTTAACCGTCAAGAAGTTCCCTCGTCTGAGGCCACTACCACGACGTACCAGACCAAGAACAAAAATAATATATATTTTTTAAATATTTTAGCACGAGCACTAATTATAATTAAACGCATGAAATGGCCCATAAAATATTTAAATCGCATCCCGCTTCTGAAAGCAAATGACAATTCTTATATCAAGTAGAAAACAAAGGTGAATTATATATTATATATTTATTTATAGACGAAGGTTGATTTTAAGGCAAAGGTGTTTCAATCTAAGGCCAAAATCAAATCGCAATTCGTGACGCAAAGGTCGCTTCTACACTCTACTCATAATTTTGTGTCCTTGGACATACTTACACAATACATTTGAGATGTGAAACCAAACAAAACACAATTATAAACACGCTTACTATTAATAAAAAACTAAAGGCTAATTAGTTTTTCTTTGCAGTTAGTATTTTATAGTTCTCTAGTACAAATAAAAAAATCTAAACATCTTTTGAAATTTTTTGACAATTTTCATTATTTTTTTTATAATGTACACTACTATAATACCCTAGAATTAATTTATATGGCAAAAACAACGTTTACGGTGTCAGCTAGTTAACCAGATAAAGTCCAAAAAAGTCGTTAAAAATGTTTAAAACTTTTATGTTATTTTACTTATATATAGACCTCAAAAGTAATTAAAGCGTTAACGTTCCTGCTGTATATACATTAATAGATAAATTTTATTTAAACTATATAAATATTATGGATGTTTCAATCTGAATACAAAACGAATTGTAGATTATGATTGTACAAAGGAGGCAAAAGCTTCATTTAGTCATATATTTTTCAACTTTACATTTCGTAACACAATTTCGAACTAGCAGATTTTCTGAGCACGAGAAGAAGAGTGCATGAAAACAAGGTGAGAATGGTTAGTTGGATGTGTTGTGTGTAAATTCCAACTAAGCGTAAAAAATATGCTTATACGTAAAGCATACAAATTTGAAGATTATTTGGATGATAAGAAAGCCTAATAAGCTTAAGAATGTATAATTGAAAATATTTAAAAGATTGACCGCCGAGTTTCTTGCTGGTTCTTCTCCGTAAGAGCAACATTCCGAATTCAATCTTCAACCTAAATTCCAGCTAGGTCTGACCACCGAAAATATAGGCGTCCAAAAAGCGTCCTACATGACCCTGACTGGCATTAGTCAATTCGAAAAAAATGTTACGTCCATAATATAATCGCAGCCTTTATAAAAAATATTTTATTACATCTGTGATTTGTTTTTAATAAAACGAAATTAATAACTTAGTGTAAATATCGAAGGTGAAATAAAACCACACGAATAAAAGCGGCATTTTAAAACTAAATATAAATATTAATGAGGCATAGTCAATTCTTTAATGTTAGCAAAATAAACAAAAGTTTAAATACAATCTGAAAGTCAAACTGCTTTCTGGTAGAAACCTGTTTGAATGTCAGACGTAAAGCTTAAGACAATATTGTTTTACATCTTTTTTATTTACATTATGCCTAATTACGGGTAGTAATTTACGAAAACCAAAGTCTTAGAAGAGTATGTTCCCAATATTGACATAATATTACGTATTATGGATTTGATGGATTCGATGTCTACGGTTGTAATAACAAAACAGGAAGTTAGGGATAGGCTTGGAGTTGAAAATTCGATGAATAAATAATCGATTTTCTCCCTTGAAAGTAAATCAATTTATTAGAAAAATACGAAACGAAAAATTCGATTATTTAATATTATTTCGTAATCGTTTTTTCTGACTGTTTAAAGATTTGCTTTTGCTTTTATAAATAATTAGAATAAAGACTTATTAAAAGACAACTACGCATCAAAAATTTTATATTTGATTCGCAGATAGCCACAAGTACAGCTAGTATTGTTATAAAACTACGAGATTATTAATTCAAGAATTCATCAAGCTACATTAATATCCATATTTTTTACACTATCAAATTTTTCACGTCCCTGAAAAAAGATAACTGTGTATGATAAGATTAATAGGTAAGTATAGTTAACAATATCACTCAATTTATACCCTCCATTTAATTCCTTTAATATATAATACAATATTACATTTATTTTAAATCCTACGTTTTTCAAAGACACTTAATTTATGTTAATTAAGCTATAACATGAGCAGTGATAGCCTAGCGGCGAGACCGTGCGACTCTTTCGAGGGGAACACGAGTTCAAACCCGGGCAGGCACCAATGAGTTTTTCTATTAAAACTCATGTGTCTTTATTGCAATTATTGCAATTTATCACACGCTTTTCGGTTAAGGAAAACGTTGTGAGGAAACCTGCATATCTCTAGAGAATTCTGGAGATATGTGTAACCTACCAATCCGCATTGGAGCAGCGTGGTAAGTCTTAGCTCCAACCCTTCTCTCCAAAAACGGTGAGAGGAGGCCTATTCCTAGCAGTGGGATTGTAACAGGCCGCTACTTTACTATACTTACTTTAAGCTTTAACAGCAAAATTAAATTACATATGTTATAAACAAAAAGTTGAGTTCAGATACTATGAAAGAAGCATGCTTCAATAAAAGCATGTCTACAAGTTTTTTGAATGTTTACATCGAAGCATTACCTTCAGATCATTCATCATCAATCATCATCATCAGATCTGTCGGTAAAGTCAATGGCAAAGAAAGTTGTCGACTCCCTATGTATAGACCAGATGACATCTCTTACCCACTTACCTTTACCCGTTGCCATTAGAATAGCCACAGATAGACCAAAGTAGAAGAGTGTGATATATTACGTAATTTAGACCGTAGTACTAGGCACGACCTTCATGTGTAAAGATACGACCAGGAAAAAGAATATAACTTACAGAGAAATACATTGGTAATTTCTAAAAATAGAAATTATTTGGTTGCTTTAGTTATCTATGCACCTATATGAATACAAATATATAAACAATAATTGTTTAAAAAGGAACAATTTATACTACAATTCTAAACTATATTTTCCAACCCAAATACAAATTTCAATTAATCATACATAAAGTTTGGATGCAATATTCGTGCATAATTTCATTTCATTATCACAAAGACTGGAATCAAAATTCTGAAAGCATCTTCATGATATCATCTTTTAAAAGAAAAAGGCTTTTGTATTTCGTATTTATTGTCGTTTATTAGAAACAAATATATATATTTTAGCAAATATGTAAAATATTACCAAAACTTCCAGATTGGCCTGAAAAATCATAATTCAAAATTTCGATTTCGAGTTTAATTAATGATATTGAAACAAATTAATGATAGTGAAACGTACCATAAACTGTATTTAATGTAAAAGAGTATATTACTCGAATAATTTGTATGTAAATTGTTAAAGACAAAATACATTACCCGATATGATACAAATGTTAATTGCCTCATCAAGTAACTAGAAGGCGACATGTTAACAAAGTTAATATATTTTGTATTGAACGTAAAATTAGATTCACTTTTTAAAGCGGAAGCATTCTTTATACCATTTTGCGTGAACATCTTTTATACATAACGGGTAATTTAATTAAGAGATAATAAAAACTACGCCTATATAAGTTGACAGGTGTAACATGTACCTACTTATCTGTATTTCTTCTAATTATGTATTCCGGTTAATAACCGCCTGTTGCTATCCCACTGCTGGGCATAGGCCTTCTCTCTCCGTTGGAGAGAAGGATTGGAGCTAAGACCTACAACGCTGCTCCATTGCGGATTGGTAGGTTACACATATCCTCAGAATTCTCTAGCGATTTGCAGGTTTCCTCAAGATGTTTTCCGTCACCGAAAAGCGTGTGATAAATTGGAATTATCAATTAGACACATAAGTTTTTAATAGAAAAGTCATTGGCCCGGGGTTTGAAGCTATGGCCGTCTCTAGATAGACGCACGGTGTCACCGCTGGGCTATCACTATATTCACTGTATTCCGTTTAAAATGCAAGATTCATTTTAGATATTTAAATGACGTATACTCAAGTGTGCGTTCACAAATAACCTTTTGTTGATGTAAAACCAGAAATTACTTTATATTTAAAAAGCCCGGATCGACGGCATAATATTTTTTTAAACTTACTTGAATTCGACTTTATTTTTACATTTAACATTTTGTTATTTGAACCGTGGATTCTTTTTGGCCATTTTCTCTAGTTAGACTTAGAACTGTTCAATTGTGATATAACATGTCCATGTACAAGAGAAATTATTGTTTAATTATTAAAACGGGGCAATAGGACATTTGCTGTTAGGTTAAGTCAGGCCATGTCGGCCATATTAAATCAATAAAATTTTAAAAGATCTGTGTACTTTTAAATGATACAATCCAAGGATCCTTTTAATAAATAACTCGTCCTAAAGGCAATACTACACACAGAGATCTCGCAGCTCTAATATTAAAAGGCCACGTTAGGATTTACAGAATACTTCAAAGCAAAAAACCCTAACAAAAAGATTCAACAATTCCATACCTCTCGACCTTGTAGCAACCCTTTATCAAGCTCCAGTTGCCACTCAAAACTGGTTCTGATAGCAGAATGGAAATTTGTTATTTAAATAGTAACGAGTTATGCGAAAATAATTAACTCTGTGTTACTAGGGACTGACATTCTCTATTTATATCACACTAGCTGCGCGCCCAAGTACTACTCGAAAAAAATAGGTAGTTAATTGATATTCAATTCAAATTCAAATTCAAAATATTCTTTATTCAAGTAAACTTGTAAATAAGTACTTCTGAATCGTCAACATCTACTGCTGGTTCGGAAAGTTATTCCTACCGAGAAGAACCAGCAAGAAACTCGGCGGTTGCTCTTTTCAAAGAATCCTTATTACTAGTTATGTACACATAGTTATTAATATCTTGTACAGGGTTGAAGAGTAGCTATATCAACGCATTCTTATCGTCTAAGTAATCCTCAATAGTATAGTAGGCTTTCTGTATTAGGTATTCAATATTTTTCTTCTGTATTATTTATTATTTAGTTTATTAACAGTAAGATGGCTATGTAAATTACACGAAAATCGAGTTTTATTTTATAAATTATCTAATGTTCCGCAAAATTTGCGAAATTTTTCTTTCTTAATAACCGTCCCCTTAATAATACATTAAAAAAACAAGCTTCTCAAGAAATAAACATGTACATATTATATTATTAATGAAACTTGAATCTATGATGCTCAAAATCCTAGTTAGTCATTTTAATAAACAGTTCAGTGATTAAAACTTGAATTTATCTGCGGTTTCACAAGTTAAAGTCGAGAAGTTCCCTAAAGTTCCCTTTATACGTACGTACAATAGATACTACGTAAAAATTATGAATCCTTATTATGGATTGTAAAAAATTCATCTAATATTTTGTTTGTTTTAAGTTAAGTTAAGTTTAAGTTTGTTATAAGATAATACTTAAACTCTGGTTTAAGTGTTAAGTAATAGATTTAACATGTATTTATTTCTTTTAAAGATCTATTCTTAGTCTCTCCAATAAATTCCGGAATATATTTTCGTTATAATTGCGAAAAAGCTGTCTAAAAAACGAGTCTATAAAATTACAATATAGACCTTAACACCTCGATAATATCTTGACGTGTTCTGTTAAATATAAAACTTTTTTTTAAATTATGAATCATAATGTTTTGTTTCAAACAAACGTATTCCTACAAACTTAAGAGAATGTCTATTCTTAATCAAAAGAAAGGATATAGTGATTGACGTAACAAAAAAAACATTTTTCTCAATAGAAACAACACGAGGCAGTCGTTGATTTTTAGATGGAACTTTTGAGTAACTCAAAAGGCTTTTAAGCGGCTTTTTTACGAGCAATATTTAAAATATTAATCATTACCAATTATAATGATTTAACATAATTACAAACTGGTAATAAATATACAGTCCTAATTACGTTTCGCAGAACTTCAAGTGCGGACTGGCATGTGGGTGCGATGGTTAACTTTCGTGCACTCGCAAAAAAAAACAGCTTTCACTTTCGCATCATTGCAAAACAAACATAACCCCGTTATCGGTTTCACACGAAACCTCGAGGAACTAAACGAAACATTAACCAGATCACATCACCGGCATCTTAACTCTCTTCCGCCTCGATAAGCACCGGCAGGCTGGTTTGATGGCACGCATGTGTAGTAGGGGAAGTGAAGGCTCCTATCCACGCTTCCAAATCCCTCTCGGAGCATAAAAACTTAGCCGACACAGTATTATCGTAGCCCTTCTGTCGTACGAAGAAACCGCAACTCCCTTCCACTCGTTCGACCGCTGTGTTCCTCAAATTAACCACACCGATCGGCTTCGACAGACGCTTCCTAGGATATATAACGGCGAAATGTTCTAGGGATGTTCTGTAAACAACCACGCGTACGTCTTGCCGCATCCCGCTCGGCCCTAATAGCACGAGAAAACCGGATTTCACTTCTGCATCGCAGGTTTTCCTGCTGAAGCCCTGTCCGAAGTGTTCACTGCGACATGTCGTCATAATATCGGTCGGCATTTTACAATACACGGTCGAAGAAACGCATAACCGGCCGCGGTTAAAGCGATGAACGGATACGTCGTACGCGTTCGTCGGTATGAAGTGAACTAAAGCAGTTTTCCCCTTTTCCGTAGCCAGCCTCCGCCGTCTCGTTGGTTTTCGGATTTGTTCGTGATGTTGCATTCACCTCAACCCACGATACTTATCGGGTTAAATCAAAATGTTGATCTCGCGAAATAATTATTGTCTGTCTGGTAGACAATACGGCGTTGGTCTGGGTGTAAGTTTCTTCTTTTTGGCGTAAAAACCATTTTTAACGATCATTTCATTCCGGGTCGTTGATTTTTTTTGCTTGTTTTAAAGCGAACTTACAGCTGCAGTGTATACCGTAGGTATGACGTTATCGATTTGCGCCAATTCATACAGTTCTGTATATCATTTCTAAGCGAATACTATTTTAAATGCCTAGAAGTTTTTTATTCCGGTCGGCTATCTGAATATATTTAGTTAAATATTTTTAGGTATTATATTTACTAAGTTGTATAAGGGTACTGATTAATAGAAGCAGTCATTACTTTGTGGAATTCCATATTTCCGAAACTATAACACAACTTCTTTGCTATAATCTGCGTGTGTTAAGAAAATATATGTAATGCTAAGTGTATGAAGCAGGCAACATTCACGTACCTTACACATATAGGACAAGTCACCACACGTTTCCCAATATGCCTCCACCAGCAACAACACGCGCACACACACACGACTATAGCAAAGTTGTTCTTTTATAGTTTCTATATTAGGGTACTGTTTTAGTAGATATAGTAGCCAATATCACAACAAATAACAAAAAAATGAACAATTTTGATGCTAGCTTTTGTTAGTGACTTCGTCTTCGTGAATTTCGGTATTAAAAAGAGAGAAGTAGAAATAAAAAGTAGTAAGTATGCCTTTTATTGAGAAATAAAGTAATTACATTAGCAGTATTTAAATGTGTATTTGAATTGTTAATGTAAAAAGTCAATTTAAAAAAGTTTTTTTAACAAATTCATGTCCGTACTGTTGACCGTTGAGGAGATAATCCTTTTCCTCGTCTGAAGCCAGTTCTGGCAGCATCAGGTCATGCTTATCATAAACATGCATTGTCATCGGGACTGGAGCAGTATGTGAAATTTCAACTCAATCCGACACTGGGAAAAGGGTCAAATCTAACTTTCTATATGTCATATTCTGCAAGACTCCACCTTCACAGACATACACGGCAAGTAAAATAAAAGCTATTAAATAATAAATTAAGAAATAAAATAAAGTAAAAGTTTCTTTATACTTTATTTTATGGATACTGGATTATCATGCAGTTTTCTGACAGAACGATTCTGAGAGGTTGCAGTGTAAGTAGGTAGTCCTACTATCTTACTCGACTGCGCGAATTTGATTTTCGTTATATCATAAGTTTTCATAGGAATAAAATACTTCCTTCAAGTGCAAAATTAAGTCATTACGTAGCTTCAAACTGTCTTCCTAGAGCTCTCCTTCGTCTTGCGAAACTCTTCTTTTCTCCAACCAGACAATCAGCAATCAATTTGTTTCTCTTATTTCTGTCAGTGACTCTATCAAACAATTTCCTTATGCACGAAACTCAATTTATTTATAATTTACAAATGGTCTAAATATTACCTATGCTATGTGGTATCCGGCTTAGTAGAATAGACCACCCTCATTTCTTACCAAAGTGTCGTAAGAGGCGACTAAGGTAAATGCCGTGTGGTATCCGGCTGAGTAGAATAGACCACCCTCATTTCTTACCGAGGTGTCGTAAGAGGCGACTAAGGTAAATGCCGTGTGGTATCCGACTGAGTAGAATAGACCACCCTCATTTCTTACCGAGGTGTCGTAAGAGGCGACTAAGGTAAATGCCGTGAGGTATCCGGCTGAGTAGAATAGACCACCCTCATTTCTTACCAAGGTGTCGTAAGAGGCGACTAAGGTAAATGCCGTGTGGTATCCGGCTGAGTAGAATAGACCACCCTCATTTCTTACCGAGGTGTCGTAAGAGGCGACTAAGGTAAATGCCGTGTGGTATCCGACTGAGTAGAATAGACCACCCTCATTTCTTACCGAGATGTCGTAAAAGGCGACTAAGGTAAGTTGACGTCAGGCAGGCGGCCGGTCGTAAAATACGTAGCCAAATCACATACATACATGTTGTGTCGACCCCACTTAGAGTGGGATAAGGGCAGGAGAATGATGAAATGGTCTAAGTATTACCTATTCATAACTATTCAAAATCGCTTAACGGTTTCGTGCCTGGACAGC
This sequence comes from Morpho deidamia, assembly GCA_947086505.1. NCBI lineage: Eukaryota > Metazoa > Arthropoda > Insecta > Lepidoptera > Nymphalidae > Morpho > Morpho deidamia. The sequence goes on from CAMTZC010000009.1 coordinate 12,005,966, forward strand.
CAGGCACGAAACCCGCGACCCGTGCTGCCACGTGCCGCGCGCTCTGTGCTATAATCTGTTAATTGTTTTCGTTTAGTTTCTTATTTATCTGTGAAGTTAAATGAGATGAACTGAGTGTAACTTAAGTACAAATTCGTTCGAAATGAATACACCAGGTTATACTTAAGTGTTAGTAATAATAAAATTATAGTACCCGGCAAATAAATAATGCACATCGAGAACCTGAACGAAACAACCGGCCGATTCAGTTTCGTAGAGCGCTGTCACTGTCATACTCGGGTTTATCAGTCGGTGTGACAGAGACAATGCTCTATGAAGTAGAATCTAGACGATTTCTCTCTCTGAGCCTCGATGTGCATTATTTATTGCCGCGTACTATATGTTGCTATAAACCGCGATAAAGTAAATAGAAGATATATATTATGCTAAATTTATAGTGGACTATCCGTTTTTTCATACCCAAAACATGCAGGATTCGTAAAAACACATGAACAAACCTCCACCACCGCCATAACAATACACAAGCACTACACACGTTTACTATCACAAACTCAACAATCGTTTCCCCCGCAACCGAAGCATCATCAGGAGATAAAAGCAAAAGCGCAAAGCAAAGCTTTTTATATACATGTTCTATTTACTTTATCGCGGATTATATCAAAATAATTTAATTATTACTTTCTTATTATGAACCCCTCTAACGCCTAATTCTATAAATTGTGTATAGTTTAGTATATAAAACGTATATAAAATACGTAACATAAAATAAAATAAGATAAGTAACCTATATAAAATATAATCCAGGAAAGCTTAACCAACAACTATTGCTCATCTAATCAAAATTAAGTATAGCATAATAGTGTAATATGTTCTGTTAAGTAGTGCTAAGTCACAAATAAAGTTTATTTCTTTCTTTCTAAAAATCTCTCAACGAAATAAAAATTTTGGAAAACCATATTTAGTATCCCGGACGTGTATTACAATTACAAATTTGTGTACCGTCTTAAAAAAATTCATAAATAATTTAATCATTTATAAAATAAAAAGCAACCATTTTTGTTTTTATCATACAAATCTAATATGCTCCGTATGTTAATTTGATAAAAATAGCATAAATATTCATCGCTCTTGGCTTTATGCTCCTTACATCATTTAATTATGGATCTTGAATTGTTATTGTACATTTAAAATACCTTTTTAAATAATATTCATCGTAGAGTTATTGTACTAGACTAGGAGAAAAGTAATAATAAAATTATTTTGCTATAATCTGCGATACAGTAAATAGAAAATATATATAGTGCTAAATGTATAGTGGACTATCGCAAAGCTTTGCGATTTTGTCGTGGAGTCTATCTCCTGATGATGCTTCGGTTGCGGGGTGAAACGATTGTTGAGTTTGTGACAGTGAACGTGTGTAGTGCTTGTGTATTGTGGTGGCAGTGGTGGAGGTTTGTGCATGTGTTTTTACGAATCCTGCATGTATCGGGTATGAAAATACGGATAGTCCACTATATATATTTTCTATTAACTGTATCGCGGATTATAGCAAAATAATTTTATTATTACTTTTGTATTATGGATCTCCGCAAAGTATATATACTATATAGATGTAAAGATACTATATAGATCTACAATTCTTTAGTACATTACTTTAGTGCATCTCTCTTGGTTTACGCGACGCACGCAACTAAAGCTCCCAGGAAGCGAGTTTTTTTTTACAATCACGTGACCTCTTCAACACAATTTACATAATTGACGAATTACGTAATTTACGTAAACCTTTAAGTTAACACCGTACAAAAATCCTTACATTTGATTTTGACAAAATCGATCGCATATAAACAGTCAATTTTTGGGGACTTGGTTTTATAGTCTCTCAATAGTCTCTCAGTAAAATAAATATATATAACACAAAGGGATAAGATAAAATTCTTAAGATTCCATCACTGTCATTTAACTACGGATCTCCAAAAAGTTGCCTCGTGCTGATATATCAGACGGTGAATTTTTTATTTGACATTTAGCGAAGGCTATACACAAAATACAACCAAAAAAACATACTATTAATTGAGTATATATGGAAGATATATTATGGCGTTTTAATAGACAATTTTCGTCTGTTATATTCAAATTAAAAAATTCTTTATTGAAATAAACTTGTAAACAAGTGCCTTTGCTTACTTTATAAAAATTCAACAGTGATAAGCAATTATGTTATTATTATTTTATTTATTTATTTATTTAGTAATCCAACAGCGTTTTAACAATTTAATACAAACTATGACAAATATGACAAATGATAAAATAAGCCAATTAGGATTACACTGTTAATAGTATTAAGCTAACCTTATCACTAATTATTCGTTATGGAACTTACAAACTTACACATCATTCATCATCATTCTCCCCTTATCCCACTCTAAGCGGGGTCGGCACAACATGTTACAAACATGTTGTCACGTGATTTGGCTACGTATTTTACGACCGGCCGACTGCCTGACGTCAACTTACCTTAGTCGCCTCTTACGACACCTCGGTAAAAAAGGAGGGTGGTCTATTCTATACTGCCGGATACCACACGGCTATAACTTACAAACTTACACATTATCAAATTAAAACCATATATTTAAAAAAAACAACATGAAATTTGTGGCGGTATGAGTGTGTGTGTGCGTGCGTGCGTGTTTGTGTGTCTGTTTGTGTAAATGTATGATTGTGTGAGTGTGTATTTCATAGAAATATATGTGCACTAATATGTCTATTAAAAATTTCTGTCTAGTTTTTTCCTACTAATATTGAACAAGTCGATGTCACTAAAACAGTCATTATATAAACGTGCTATACGATTTAAAGGTGAGTTTTGTGCATAGTTTGTTTTAGAAAACGTTACATGTTATCGTGAAGTAGTAAAGTAACAGCCTGTTACTATGCCCACTGCTGGGCTAAGGCCTCCTCCCTCCGTTTTTGGAGAGAAGGATTGGAGCTAAGACCTACCACGCTGCTCCAATGCGGATTGGTAGGTTACACATATCCCTAGAATTCTCTAGAGATATGCAGGTTTCCTCACGATGTTTTCCTTCACCGAAAAGCGTGTGATAAATTGCAATTATCAATTAGACACATAAGTTTTAATAGAAAAACCCATTGGTGCCTGCCCGGGTTTGAACCTATGTCGTCTCTAGAGAGTCGCACGGTCTCACCGCTAGGCTATCACAGCTTCATGTTATCGTATCATTATCTTATTATACATGGTAAGAACGAGCATAGATCGCGTATGTATCTGTAGCCCTGAATTTACCAAATATGAAGTCAATCCATTTATTATTGTTCAAGGAATAAATGTTTCTATGCAACATGCTATGCCTCTGTTATTTATCAAAAGTATAGATAGCGGGACATTTTGAAAATCAGTCACGCGAGACAGTCAACAAAACAGCAGGACTATCCCGCCAAAATCGGGACGTGTGGACACTTTATGCTATAGTACTGTAGAATTACCAACGTCCATTGCGGCAATTTGAAAACTATGCTTTTCAACTAAATACGTCAAGTACACCCCCGGGGCACTGTGAGTCAAGGGGCGCGACCCGGGTTGATAAAAAATAAGGAAAAAAGATACCAGTGGAACGGTAGACATGGGGAGGGGGTACTGAGCAGTAGCAGCATTACTTATACCTACTGATACGTTAGGTACTCGTTAGTTTCAAACACCCCTCCATCTTCAAAAGCATTTCTAGCAATTTAATAAGCATTCTAGCATCTTCAAAATTGGAATTAATGTCTTAGAAAAAATAATGATTTAAACGAGCATATTTATTATTTAAAAACCCGCCGTGTGGTATTCGGCTGAGTAGAATACACCACCCTCTTTCTTACCGAGGGGTCGTAAAATACGACTAAGGTAAGTTGACCCACCGCATCGTATCCGGTTGAGTAGAATAGACCACCCTCTTTCTTACCGAGGCGTTGTAAAATACGACTAAGGTACGAGGTAGGCGGCCTTTCGTAAAATACGTAGCCAAATCATGTGACAACATGTTTGTAGCATGTTGTGCCGACCCCACTTACAGTGGGATAAGGGCAGAAGGATGATGATTTATTATTTAAAAATCATTACCTCTATCTACTATAGTTAAAATACTTAAAGCATTGAACATTGCAATTGAATTCTCCTTAGAAGCCATAACAAATTTAATCCAATATATTGAACGCATTAGTATGTTATATCTTGCTTGAGAGCATCGTAACAGGCCTGCGCTAATGGTGTAAAAATTATTTTTTTGTCCCTTTACTTCCATTTTTTTCTTCATAAATGGGACATTAAGACACGGCTGTTCGTCCCCAAAGTAGTTACTTCACCCATATCACAAGTAATAAGTTTATTACTTGTGATATGGGTGATAGAGAAATGGTGAACATTATATACTATAAAATTTTCAACCAAAATAAATATCCATCTCTCCTTGTTTGAAGAAAAGGGTTTGATCTTACACCCACCACGCTGCTCCAATGAAGATTGGTAAGTTGTGGGGTCGGCACATCATGTTATAAACATGTTGTCACATGATTTGGCTACGTATTTTACGACCGGCGGCCTGCCTAACGTCAACTTACCTTAGTCGCCTCTTACGACACCTCGGTAAGAAATGAGGGTGGTCTATTCTATGGAGCCGGATACCACACGGCATTGGTAAGTTACACATATCTCCAGAATTCTCTGAAGGTATGCGGGTTTTTTCACGATGTTTTCCTTCACCGAAAACCGTGTGATAATTTGCAATTACTAATTAGGCGGTTAAGTTTTAATAGAAAAACTCATTGGTGCGGTTTGGGGTTGATACCCATGACCTTACACCGTTCGGCTATCACAGCTGTGTGGTATAATAAATTTGAATATCATAAAGTTTTAAATGTCAGTTGTGTCGAACAATAATTAAGTTTCGACCTACAAAGGTCACACTGAAAAGTTAAGCAATTTGCTGTCAGGTAGTAGGCGTTATGACATTGTTATGACGCTGCGATAGCTTAGCGGTAAGAACCGTGAGACTCTTTCGAGGAGTTCATTGGTTCAAACTCAGAGCAGGCACCAACGAGATTTTCTTTTAAAACTTTATTTTATTTTATATTTAACTAAACTTAATTTTATACTTAATTATTTGCAAATTTATCGCACGCTTTTCGGTGAAGAAATACATCGTGAGGAAACCTGCATATCTCTAGAGAATTCTCTAAGGATATGTGTAACCTACCAATCCGCATTGGAATAGCGTGGTAGGTCTTAGCTCCAACCTTTCTCTCCAGCAACGGAGAGAGGAGGCCTTAGCCCAGCAGTGGGGATAGTAACAGGCTGTTACTTTACTTTTTTACTTTTGTTTATCAATTAATATTTACAATAAAATGTCCGATGAGCGACAAACAAAAATTAAACAACATTCTACTAATACAGTATAATCTCACTAATCCGGCACTTCGATAAATCGACACGTCCAATAGTCCGGCACCTTGAAGCCACTAACTACTATGTAAGAGTTAAACCAGATGATGCATTGATTTGTTTCAATACCTGCATAACATGGGCAGAAGAAAACGGCATATCTGCCAAAGATATTCTAATTCTTCGCAACATGCGATAAAAGGTTTTTAAGCAAGGACTGGAAGTTGCACAAAAACAGACCTCAATTAAGGATTAAAACTATGTATTTGATTACATATGTACGTATTAATTTCATATATTAAATACTGTTCAATAATTCATTTCCTCTATGAAAAGCTTTATTTTATTAATAACCTATGACTTTTTCACTATAAACCAGTAATCCGGCATCCTCCGGTTTTTAATAATGCCGGATTAGTGAGATTATACTGTAATTTTTAAAATGGTCTTAAAAATATCCAAATGTTATTACTCGATTAATGATTTTTATTATTGCATTATATTATTAATTATATTATTACTTCTGACATCTTATTAATTACATATTATTTAAAATGTTGTTAATAATAATTACTAGAGATTATTGTACACCATATTGTAAAAAGGGGGGCAATCAGGAAGAAGAATAGACAGCGGTAACTGTCAATAACATAAAAATCCCAGCGGGATATTTATGGTCGAGATAATTTCAAATGACGCAATGACGTCCTTACGCCGATACCTCTCATGTTCCAGCAGGCCTACCATGAATCCTTATTGCGACTCAATTAAAGACGTAAACTAAATTGTTTTGCTTTTCCATACCATGACGTCTTAAAGACGCACACTTTAAGTCGGTGCCGAATGCCGAGTGCCGAATCGTTCGGAATTCGTCATAAGAACATGCGAGTAAAAGAGAAGGCTTCACGGTACGAAAAGAAAGCGATTGGGTTTAGGTATAGTACCCGGCAATAAATAATGCACATCAAGGCTCAGAGAGAGAAAATCGGCGAGATTCGCTTCATATAGCACTGTCTCATAGACTGACGAAACCCTGTGAAACGTCATATACTGAGTGACAGTGACAGCGTACGAAACCGAACTACCTGACTGTTTCGTTCTAAACATCGACGTCAGTATTTGAATTGAATTGACTTTGAATTGAATCGTTTTCTAAAAGTTCATGGTAGGCCTACAGCTCTCTGGGATAAGGCGTGCATTTGAAACAGTCGACATTTTATCACACCGTATCGGATTTACTTCATCCGTAATACAAAAGAAATGAAAATATTATTTTGCTTTAATCCGCGATTAGAAAAAATCTATTTAATATTTAGAGTGCACCTCCCGTGTTATCTTGAATTAAAGCAACGGCCCACTGGTGGGCATAGGCCTATTTACGTTTCTGGAGAGAAGGGTTGGAGGTAAGACCTACCACGCTCCAATTTTAGTAGGTTAGTAGGATTAGTAGGTTACACATATTCCTACAATCCTCTAGAGATATGCAGTTTCATCACGATGTTTTCTACCACCGAAAAGCGTGTGATAAATTGCAATTATAGACTAGGGACATAAGTTTTAATAGTAAAACTCATTGGTGCCTGCCAGGGGTCTGAGTCTGGGGTTTGAACTCGTGAGCCCCTTGAAGGATTATTATTATTATTAAATTACATTTTAATCGATTCAAATAATCACTATTATCTATTATTTTATTCATTCATTTTTCAACTTTAATCTATGTATAGTGTTTCGTTATTTTTCTTTTTCTTTCTTCCTTTTTTTCCATCATTTTTTTTCATTTTCTTTCTGTTACTCATAGCTTGGTACCTAGAGATCCCTTTTAAGGATAAGTCCGCCTTTTGTTTGTACAATAAAGAAATAAATAATAATAATAGGATTCGCACAGTTTCACCGTTGAGTTATCACAGTTTGTAATCCGCTACTCTAGTATAATCTACGGCTAAAAGGGTCACGCTGTACCTGAAAGCACTGGCTCTAGAATTCACGTTAGAACCGATTAAAAAGCGATGAGTAACGATCGCTAATATCAAAGCCACGATTGTCTTCACTTTCACATACAGAGCGTCACTTTCGGGCCATTGTTCAGTAAATATTCCAGCCTTTCACCCGTTTTACGTGAACTTGAAACGAAAGTTAATGACTTCTATACTTAATATAATACAAAATCCCCAAAAGGTTATCCGTTTGTATTCGATTTTCTCACAATCTACTGAAAGGAATTTTTACGGTTTTTACTAAAAGGTAGTGCAATTCTTCCAAAAGGTTTAGGTTAATAGTACATTACGGTTTTATGTGTGGTATCCGGCAGAATAGAATAGACCACCCTCCTTTGTTACCGAGGTGTCGTAAGAGGCGACTAAGGTATGTGCCGTGTGGTATCCAGCTGCATAGAATAGACCACCCTCATTTCTTACCGAGGCGTCGTAAGAGGCGACTAAGGTATGTGCCGTGTGGTATCCGGCTGCATAGAATAGACCACCCTCATTTCGTACCGAGGCGTCGTAAGAGGCGACTAAGGTATGTGGCGTGGGGTATCCGGCAGCATAGAATAGACCACCCTCATTTCTTACCGAGGCGTCGTAAGAGGCGACTAAGGTATGTGCCGTGTGGTATCCGGCTGCATAGAATAGACCACCCTCACTTCGTACCGAGGCGTCGTAAGAGGCGACTAAGGTATGTGCCGTGTGGTATCCGGCAGCATAGAATAGACCACCCTCATTTCTTACCGAGGCGTCGTAAGAGGCGACTAAGGTATGTGCCGTGTGGTATCCGGCTGCATAGAATAGACCACCCTCATTTCTTACCGAGGCGTCGTAAAAGGCAACTAAGGTAAGTTGACGTCAGACGTAAAATACTTAGCCAAATCATGTGACAACATGTTTGTAACATGTAGTGCCGACCCCACTTAGAGTGGGATAACGGCAGGAGAATGATGAGAATGATGATGGTTTTATGTATATTCTGTTAGAGGTCACGCGGTTTAAAAAAAACTCGCCTGCTGCTGCGCCGCGTAAACCAGCAGAGATAATTAATAAATATATGGGATACTTACACACACGGTCGTCCGTCCCCAAAGTATATATATACATATTTAATTTTAAATACATAAAAAAGTAAAGTAGCGGCCTGTTACAATCCCACAGCTGGGAATAGGCCTCCTCTCTCCATTTCTGTAGAGAAGGGTTGGAGCTAAGACCTACCACGCTGCTCCAATGCGGATTGGTAGGTTACACATATCCCCAGGATTCTCTAGAGATATGCAGTTATATGTTTTCCTTCACCGAAAAGCGTGTGATAAATTGTAATTATCAATTAGATACATGAGTTTTAATAGAAAAACTCATTGGTGCCTGCCCGGGTTTGAACTCGTGTTTCCCTCGAACGAGTCGCACGGTCTCACCGCTGCGCTATCACAGCTCAAAATGAATTCGTACTTAAGTATATAACTTAAATACAAATTCACACCCAGGCTCGAAGAACCAGCAGATGGAAAGTGTTGGACCCTTGGCGGGAATCGAACACGCGACCCGCGGAGCTGAAGGCAGGGTCACTATCCACTGCGCCAACGGGCCAGTCAAGAGATACACTAAAGTAATGTAGATCTACAAATTACTACAAAAAAGTACGCCACAGCATGTCTCTATCTCTTATGGTTAACTCACTAAAGTAAAAATAATTTATTATTATTTGTTATTGATTTATTATTAATTTATGATTATTTATTATTTTGCTATAATCCGCGATACAGTAAATAGAAAATATATATAGTGCTAAATGTATAGTGGACTATCCGTTTTTTTTTCATACCCGTTGCATGCAGGATTCGTAAAAACACATGCACAAACCTCCACCATTTCCACCACAATACACTAGCACTACACACATTTACTATCACAAACTCAACAATCGTGTTGCCCCGTAACCGAAGCATCATCAGGAGATAGACTCAACGACAAAATCGAAAAAATCGCTTTGCGAGCAAAATAATTTTATTATTACTTTTGTATTACCGATCTCCGCAAAGTTACGCCTAATTCTATAAATAAGTTAACTCACTACTTTTTTAAGTTCAAAGTTTCAATTCGTGAAATTTTTGTTCACTGATTTACACGCGGGCGAGGCCGCTGCACAAACTAGTATAGAGTAAATAAAAATACTCAAAAATTTGCGTCATTCCTTTATTTAACTTAAAACTATCGACATTTATTATAAAATATCCAAAACATTTTTTTTTTTGAGTATCGTATTCGGAAAATTCGCATTTTCATATTAAAATATGTTTTTTTTTTAGAAATTCGTTGTTTGGGATACAAGAGAATTAAAGTAAACGCTAAGTTACTAAAAAAAATAGCAAATAAATACTTAAAATGAAATCAGTTCTTTTTGAAGACCAAACGTTGGTATAAAAATTATTACATATAAAAAACCACAAGCTAAAATATAATTTAAAAAAAGGACAACAAAAATATATTTATATCGGTTGCATATTGCGTTTTTGGCATAAAACGAATAGTGCTTACGTCATGAAACAAATACGAATCGTGATAGTCGAAACCGACCCACAGTCGGAGGTCGTGAGTTCGAATCCCGAACACTTCGCACTCTTAGCATTAAAGTGACCTAATTCAAAAATGTTGTAAATTTCAATAAAACACAGCTACGACTGAATGGAGCTCGTTATAAGAATTATATTTTGAAAAGAGCAACGTGTTTTTATCGGTCCTTCTTTCGGAAGCAGTTTTCAAAAACAGCAGTATAGTTGACTTTTCAAATGCCCACGCTTACAAGTTGATACAAATAAATTCGATAGGAACTAAAATATTTGCGTCATCGATGTACAGAACAAAATTACGCTCAATCTTTCGGCAAAAGATTTATTTACACACTTTTTTTAAATATCAGGATAAATAATTACCAACTAATAATAATGACGTGAGCATATACGATTTTTGCATACAGAAATAAAATTATAAGAAATATTAATCACTTATAAATTTATGCATACCGTTATAAATAATTGTTTTAGTGTCCAATACCAAAAACTTATAAAAATACAATAAATAGTTTAAAAACTTATTAAATAAGACATTCCCCCTTCTTCAAAAAAGAAAAATCTTTTCGGTATTTCGTGGGATATTAAAATAGCGTTATCGAAAATCTCAACAGAAAATTAAAACGGTCATCAGTACCAGACGTGAATAACCTAACAAGTCCAAAACGCACACTTTTCAGAGCACCCATCAATAAATTTTACCGTTTAGTATAAGTTTAAGAGTTATTTATATATTCACATGTTTGAATGTGCTATCATCATCCTCCTGCCCTTATCCCACTCTAAGTGGAATCGGCACATGTTACAAACATGTTGTCACATAATTTGGCTACGTATTTTACGACTGGCCGCCTGCCTGATGTCAACTTACCTAAGTCGTATTTTACGACTTAGGTTAGGTCGCTAAGAAAGAGGGTAGTGTATTCTACTCAAACGGGTACCACGCGGTGTGTCAATATACATAAGTCATATTTTACGACCCCTTGCTAAGAACGAGGGTGGTCTATTCTACTCAAACGGGTACCACGCGGTGTGTCAATATACTTTAGTTGCCTTTTACGCCACCTCGCTAAGAAATGAGGGTGGTCTATTCTACTCAAACGGGGACCACGCAGTGTGTCAACATACATAAGTCATATTTTACGACCCCTTGCTAAGAAAGAGGGTGGTCTATTCTACTCAAACGGGTACCACGCGGTGTGTCAATATACATAAGTCATATTTTACGTCCCCTTGCTAAGAAAGAGGGTGGTCTATTCTACTCAAACGGGTACCACGCGGGTGGGTCAATATAACTTAGTAGCCTATTACGCCACTTCACTAAGAAATGAGGGTGGTCTATTCTATCCAGGCGGATACCACAGGGTAGTGTGTATGTGCGATATAAAAGATTTATCGAAACATTCACCAAACAAATTAGGCAATCCTAATGCCTGTTATGATAAAACGTATAAAAGGACGTTGGTCGACTTATTTATATATTCACGCCTGGCACAGAATTAATTCATACTTCTATGCATATGTTGCATTTTCCCAAAATAAGTCCATAGTTATATAAAGTATTTCGAGTATTATAAAACTTTTTGAAACGGGGGGAAGTTTACAAATATGTGTAATACAGCACAAATTACAAATTTTGAGCGATATAATAATACATAAATATACAGATTACATGTTAAGGTGACGACTTAGTTGACTGATGGTTGAATTAAGTATATTTATAACCTTATTGGACCTTCTTTATATGTTCGTCAAGTCAAAACATTATGTTCTGAGATAAATAGAATACATTACTAAAGAAAATGTATTAGTTAACTTAAACGAACTGCCTGATAATTATTTATGAGATATACCGGTATTTCTGTATATTTTAAAATTTACACATATTCTTAGGTCACACGTGATTTGACTTGCGCCATTATTGCAGCTCATGAGCGATATATTTAAAAATTTAAAACGATACGTTCGTCTTGCATCGCGTTCCAAAAGCAACTGAATTACCCGTAAGTAGTCAATATTGTATCGAACTACCTCCGTTTTTAATCTTGCAGGCAATTGGGTGAAATCTTGCGCTGGCGTATATTTTAAATTCTTTACCCATCTCTTTTCTACCACAGTTAAGTCCTAGGTAAAATGGCAAAAAGCTACTTTGGATTGTCATAATTGGAAATTATAATTCTTAATAAATTGCTTAGGTCTTGAATAGGCCTTTACAAAATGTAACCTACAAATATATATACCAGTGTTTTAAGATTTTAGTGCAGATATACTTAACTCTTTCAACGAGATCCTTTGGCCAACAATGTTTTATTTCAATACCTTCACTTACGTGTTACTCATGTTACTTATGAGGATGTTTTAAATAAAAGCTCAGATTACAAAAAGGACAATTGACTTATTTAAATCGTTAGGTTGGTATCATGCTCGGGTATAGTACCCGGCAATAAATAATGCACATCGAAGCTTAGAAAGAGAAATCGGCTAGATTCGAAATCGAACTTGGCAGCTGTTTCGTTGTAAACATCGATGTGCACTATTTAATGCTGGGTACTATAACTTCATTGATTTAGTTATTAGTCTATGATTCCGTGATTATTTGTTTGCAATTAGGTCTTAAAATATGAATATAAAATATAAATGTTAATAAAACCCATTTTTTTTGCTATATTATATACATTGATACTGTGTTGTGCTGATATAAGTTCAAATTCTAATTTAAACTCTGCGTTAAATCGTAATGACCTAGCGTTCTTATAAGGCCGTTAAAAAAATGCAATACGCTGTTGTCACCCTAACCATTTTTACAGCGTTATAATGAGCGAGAGCAGAAGCATCGTCAGGATATAACAAATCTTAAGGTAGTCTGTGAGGTTAAAACGCGCCTTAGGGAGACGTTTATAGTTTTTTTTACGTCAAACATAAGTCGTCATTAAAAATACCCAAAATAAATACTTACACTACACAAATATACTTAAATCTACGCTGCTATGAAACATCTAATAGAAACGTAAATATATCCACCTAATTATACTTACAGAGTTGATTAAATTTTACACTAGATATAAAGAAAATCATTATTTATAATACAGTCTTAATCTTAAAAAACTTTCTAACGTAATATGAAAAACATTAAACACTAAATTTTTTCTATATATCTTTTTTTGTAAGAAAATGTGATTTTATATCGTATATGTGGAACGAATACGACCTAATTTTGTTGCTACCCTCGCCTAATTTTAATCTGTACCTTAGCTATTAACATGATCGAAAAGTCAACACACCGTATACACGGGACACGTAGTACGTTTGCTGACGATTAATACTTGAGCGCGAGTCACGTACTAGTACGTTTTCTGACGATTGTTACTTGTGCGCGGATCACGTACCAGTACGTTTTCAAACGATTGATACGTGAGCGCGGGTCACGTACTACTACAGGTTAGTGTAACATCATTTTTTTGTGGGTACATAAATAATAAATAATGAGGGTAACTAAATAACTAAACTTACACGCAAAACGCCTAATCCGATGCAAAATATACCCGTATAAAAAAGTGATATAACGGCCTGTTACTATCCGCTTTTGGGCAGAGGCCTTCTCTCTTCGTTTTTGTAAAGAATTGGAGCTAAGATCTACCACGCTGCTCCAATGCGGATTGGTAGGTTACACATATCCTTAGAATTCTCTAGAGATATTAAGGTTTCCTCACAATGTTTTCCTTCATCGATAAGCGTTTATAAATAGCAATTATCAATAAGACATATGAGTTTTAATAGAAAAGTCATTGGATCCTACCCGGGGTTTGAACCCATTATCATCTCTAAAGACTCGCCCGGTCTCACCGCTGGTCTATCACAGCTTACCTGTATATGTTAATATAAAATTTAAGAAACAGTTGTTGAGTTATCGTTAGACCTTACAAAGACGTGTGCGGTGTATATTTTACTTAGGTCTTTAGATTTTTGTTTTTCAGTTATTAGTACTTGTATATTATATTATAGACTACATAAATCCCACATAGTATTTGGGTTTGATTAGACTTCTTAATATAAAGTACAGATTAAAAACTTGTTTTTTGATTAGGTATAGTTCGTTCCAATGACTCGATATATAATATCTACAAACGTTTTCCTTAGACTAATACTATAATTTAGTGTCCGATCAAAATTTATTGGCTTCTATCAGCTTATTATTAGATAAAGCAAAAAATTACATTCAATTTATAACACTCAATAATATCTCAGGGATTATTACTTTTCGGAGATCCACAATACTAAAGTAATAACAAAATTATTTTGCTTTAATCCGCGATAAAGTAGGTAGAAAAAATTATATAAAATGCAGAGTGAACTATCCGCTTTCATACCCAATACATGCTGGATTCATATAAACAGGAGTACAAACATCAACCACAAACACACACACACACGTTCACTATCACAAACACAACAACGCCCCGAATCGCCATTTTAGAACAACTTGAGATCATTAAACATAACAATGGCACCCTCATTACCGATCAGATAAATAATTTAAGTTCTAGCTTGTTACACGTGTTCGGAGGCAAGATAAATAGTAGTGGTTTCACCGATGACTATATAAGTATGCTTGTTTGGGTAAAGCTTCGCTCTGCGTTTTTTTTCTTTCTGCGTTTGAGTCCATCTCCTGATGATGCTTCGGTTGCGGGGCGAAACGATTGTTGAATTCGTGATAGTGAAGCGTTGCATGTCTGAGCTAGTCGCTATCTACATGGGTATGAAGCACTTCAGAAAAACAGAACTACAGAAGTCACCTTTAGCAACAGAACACTACACCAAACGCGCCAACTAATTTTCATCAGTGGGAAGACAATATAGTTGCAGTTGCACTAAGTGGCATACCCATTGACGTCATAAATTGTCCTACATCGATCGACTATGAAGCATTATCAATAGCGCAAGAGAGACACAGATATAGCATCGAACAACTCGCCAACATATCATTCTAAAAAAAATTACTCCACCTAATTCGCCTTTGCCTGTTTACTGGAAAACTTTCATTAGACCCTATCTTACGTAAGTCACCCTGAAATCCGAACGCACAAGCTAATCAGTCAGAGATACTTTTGGCTTTCAATAAATATAGACATTAGAAAATGGACAAAACAATGTATATGTGGTGCAAAGTCCAACGTCATATAAAATTTTTTCATTTCCCCCGTTAAAAAGATTTCAATAATGATAGCGGCGTTAGCAAAGCGAAGTTTACGCACGGACAAAAACTACGTTTTTCGTGTGATTTCTTAACGAAAATACGCCGAAACGACCAAGACGTAGACTACGACTATGGTGTGTCAACTACGTGAAACTATTAAATTATCAAAAACTATTAAACCCCCTATACGTTGAAATAAACGACTTAGATTCGTTCATCAAGATCTTCATAGCTGCAAGCAAGTTTTTATAAGAAACGACGCATTCAAGAGAGGCATTTAAGTAGGTAAAAGCTTACCTACATAGCTTAAGGGTATTTCGACGTGCTAAAGCGAGATAGCAGGACTTTGTCTATACAGAGGCGATCGATCAGAACCTCTAGTTTTGTTAAAGTCAAAACTGCTTCCATCCGATAGTCTCCGCAGAAGCACTACAGTACACTGTACTTTTAGCATTATATATATTTTCTATCTACATTATCGCGGATATTACAAAATAATTTTATTTTTATTTTTGACTATTGTGTAACTATGAGTTAGCCATGATTAAGTTCTAGTTATGACTAAAGCGTGATTATGTTGTAGCCGAGATAACGCTGTGATTATGTTGTAGCTGAGATAACGGTGTGATTACGTTGTAGCCGAGATAACGCTGTGATTACGTTGTAGCCGAGATAACGCTGTGATTACGTTGTAGCCGAGATAACGGTGTGATTACGTTGTAGCCGAGATAACGCTGTGATTACGTTGTAGCTGAGATAATGCTGCGATTATGTTGTAGCTGAGATAATTCTGTGGTTAAGTTGTAGCTGAGACGATGCCATGATTACTCTGTGGCTATGATTACGTCGTGATAAAAAAGTAACTAAGATGCAATGTTTAATATTTTATTTGTGTTAAGATGTAATTTGGCAACTCAAAAAAGTCCAACATCTCAAGGTGTCATCAATTGCACACATACACAGATGGTTAAATCTTTCTATAAACACTATTATTTATTGTCAAACTGTTGTGAACGCAGCCACAACAATACCTTTTTATATCTGTGTGCCCCATTTTGGCACCCTTTTTGAAATTGAAATCAACTTTTTGTTACGGACAATATACGTTTTGAGACGGACGATTTAAACCACCTGTGTATCATTCACAAGCGCCTATGAACAAATTATTCTTCACAACACTCAAGAAGAAACACACATCAATTAACCAAAATTGAATAAGCCAAAAGTAATCTAATAACAGTTTCGATCGGACACTACAAAATATATATTGATAACTATATTACATGTAAGATTAGAGTAAAAAAAACGAAAAAAAATTGTTCCGATAAACTTGTAACCGTAACGAAATATTCATTAATATGGCAGTGTAAGTAACACAAGTGTTTACCTGTATTCCGTGGGTAGTATTAAAATATATGACATAGAACAGGGTAAGCGAACCTACACGCATCAACGTTGCATTTTTTCAACAAAACTATGGTATATAGGTACCGATAAAAATTTTCACTTCATTATTGGGAAACGTAATGATAAAGTTATTATACTAGAGTAGACAAGAAACCCTAAAATGTGCCATACTACGATAAAGAGAAAACAAATAACGGTGATCTATCTTGTGTTAGTAGGATAGAGCCAAAGTTTATTTTGCTTATGTCATCTCAAAACATAAAGATAATTTATCATTTCTTTTTAGTCCCCATCCTAGAGCGCCAAAAACCTATCCAAAATTGTTAATTCAGAATGTCCTTCCAAAAGAGTTCGGGACGTTTTACTAAAGACCCTGTTTCTTTACTTATAAGTGGATTCAAAACACTAAGGACTAAGGAACACTAAGTTAAAATAATCATCAAATCATCAGAATTTGGGTTGCAATTGAAATTAGGTTAATGGAACAAAACCAAGGCATAGTAATTGATGATAAATTTAGAAGACATCCTACAGAAACGTTTAAAACCATTTTCTTCAGTTAGTGAATGGAGATTGATTGCCTTTAACATCCAAGATATATGTCAGATTAAATAACGATAAGATAAATTCATCGTTAATCTTTTAAAAACGAAACGAAATCGGAACACAGGCGATTCTTAAAAACCATAATTAAAATAATAAGCGTATTGATCGTATAAAATTAATTTCATTAATAAAATCGTATAAAAAAAATCACCAATACACTACTTAAGATTAAGTTACCTACATTTTAGCTAAGTATTGAAAAATATCTATTTTAAAATATACTCATCATACATATGTTTTGCCAATTATTATATTAATGTATAAACACTGATACACAGACTTTTAGAACGGTAACGCAATGTTTCTCTTTGCATAAATAAAATATTTCAAAAATCTTGGTCAACGAAGTAGGTATCGGGTCCAAATATGTTGGAATAGTGACTACGCACTAAAAGAGTAGTGTTGATATACCGAATAGATAGTTCTTAAGATTTCCAGCACTCAAGATCTCGAGATCTTGATCTAATTGCATCCAGCGTCTACTTAGAAACATCCTATTAACTATTTTCTTATAGTGTGGTGGGTGTATTAAGATGTTGGAATAGCGTTTACGCACTGAAAGAGCAACGTAATCAACGTTGCTCTTTCCGAATAAGAAATAACGATTCAAATTAAAAAGGCTCTAACGAAATTTTAACGAAATTTTATGTTAACCGTTGATCAACTGATCAACGGTTAACACCAAGAATGGATGATGAAAACACATTGTACCGACCCCACTTAGATTGGGATAAGGGTAAGAGAATTATGACTGCAAGAAACCTGTCAAGTTGGAAAGTACAACTTTAACCCACAACGCTATTAGCATGTTAATACAAGCCATTAAGAATGAAATAAGTCTAAATATTAAAAAATATTGTGGTTCTAATACATTTCAGATATCATTAATATCTCAGCACTTTGAATAGAAAATATGCTTTCTTTTATTAACATGTAAAATTTAAAAATTACGTCTGTGTATCTTGTTTTCATAATTAATGTATATTCAGTGATAGTCAACTTTTAAGGTTTACTGATACCGTATCGACCGCGGTGCATATTCGCGTATACATAAAACACCTGACAGTACGTGCCATTAATCGAGAATAAATCTTAACAGCATCCGAACTGCTTCAATACTAATATAAAGGTACGAATTATGGTACAATATAAATATTTTGTGATAATTCGAAATGTAAAACGTACTTATAAAATTCATAACAAAAACTCACATGTTACGACGTAACGTTTGTAAAATTTAGCTACAGATTCATGCCTAAATCGTTTAAATTTCAATAATATTTTCAAATAATTTAAACTTTTAAAATCCAAATGCTTCATTAGAAATTAACATTTCAATATATAACATATAATTTGTACGCATATACAATTTACGAATATAATTCTATAACATATAGCGAATTGTAACCTATTGGTTTTTATGGTACAAAATTTACGTACCATGCGGTACGCGTACCATTACGCGGTACGAATGTGCCAAGTTTATTACAGAACATTGACAAAGGTCTCCTAACTATTGTCATGTCAAATATCTATACTTATTATAAAACTAAGTCCAAAAAAGCTGTCTGTCTGTATACAATCGATTTTCTCAAAATCTACTAAACGGATTTTTGAACGGTTTTCACTAAAAGATAGTGCAATACTTCCGGATGGTTTAGGTAAATAGTACATATCGGTATTATGTAAAATGTGTTGAAGAGAAGAGTTGTTAAAAAACTTGTTTGCTGGGAGCTTTAGTCGCGTGCGCTTCGTAAACGAGCAGATATATTCTAAAGTAACGTACTAGAGAATTGTAAATCTATAAAAATACTACAAAAAAGTCCGCGATAGCATGTCCCTATCTCTTATGGTTAACTCACAATGACTACTTTTATGTTTAAAATTTGAATTCTAGAAAAAAAAATGTGACATGCTAAGCCGCTGGCACAGTTAGTTATCTATAATAATATCTGTAATATTATTACAGATAATATTGTTATCAGAGATAATATTGATAATCTCTGTGATATTCTGGGTCACTGGGAGATATTTATTACTTATTTATTTAATAGAAACATATTGAGGTGGTATCTAACTGGATTTTTTAAAGGTTTTGTATATTCCTAAAAACGTTTTAAAATTATTTTTATACAATGGTACGCGTACCAAATACTCCGTAACACGTTAACGTAACGTTAATTTGTAGGTGAAACTTAAAGGACCTTAAGTCGCATTTTATAAATTATTCAGTAGATAGCTTATTTGTTCATTTATTTATTTCTTTATTTTTTTTATTAAAAAAAGCACATGTAAAAAAGGCGAACTTATCCCTAAAAGGGATATCTTCTAGTCAACCTTTGAGTGATAGAAGGAAAAGGAGATCTTTATTCAGCTGCGTTTACTTTTTCACGCTTACGGACTTAAAGTCATCTATAATTTTACATACACAAAATTAATCGCTGTAATGTCTTTTACCGTTTGACCGATACGGGTATACTGAATAAAAATCATTAAAAATATAAAAACGACAAAAAATTGACTTAAGGACCTTAATAGCTTCATTAATCATATTCAAAAGTGCCTGAAATGGTTTATTTGAATAAAGATTATTTTGATTGATTGATTGATAATCTTTCTACCTACAGATATATGCAATGCCGTCAAATTCGTTAACCTTTAAAGTATTAAATTATTTCTACTAAGATATACATTTATAAAGATCGTTTCCATTAGTCTGAAAACATTAAAAAATTGTCTTTTTCTATCAATTTACGATTCTTAAAACTAATATGGCTATCAATATCAAAACTAACGTCAATCCGGGGGTACGCTCTGCACAAAGGAGGCAGGAAACAGTCCGGTACGTCCGGTACGCTGTAGCGTGCCCTTGTACCAACCGTCGCCTCGTTTCTTGCACACTACAACGATGTCGTCCACTTTCAATTCCAATTCGTATTCTGAATTAGGTGGGTACGGTACTATACAGCGAAATCTGGAATTGAAATTAGTTATTAAACGCTTACAGTCAAATTCAAATTCAAAATATTCTTTATTCAAATAAACTTGTAAACAAGTGCTTTTGAATCGTCGACTCTATTGCTGGTTCGGAAAGCCGTCCTACCGAGAAGAGCCAGCAAGAAACTAGGTGGAGCTCTTTTAAAAAAGATGATTCTTAATACTAATTACATTTTGTCATAGCTATCCTGCACAAGGTCAAAGAGCAGCTATATCCACGCATTCTTATCATCAATGTAAGCCTCCGCGGTATAATAGGCTTTCTGTATCAGCCTCTTTTTAACAGTATTTTTAAATTGCTGTAATGGCAAAGTTAAAATTGATTGTGGAATTTTGTTATAGAATCTTATACCCAAACCCACAAACGACTTACGTACTCGTACAAGGCGCAAAGCAGGAGCCGCAAGCTTATGTCGGTTCCTACTTTGTCTATTATATACATCGCCAATCTTTTTATAATTATGTATATTTTTATGCACAAACATCAAATTGCTAAAAATATACTGTGAAGCTAACGTAAGAATACCTGTTTCCTTAAACTTCTCTCGCAGGGACTCACGCGGACTCAAATTATAAATGCCACGTATGGCTCTTTTTTGCAATACAAAAATTTTCTCAATATCAGCGCATTTACCCCATAACATTATTCCATAAGTCAGGAACGAACTATACCTAATACAAAAACAAGTTATTAATCTGTATTAAGATTACTCTTAATTTATTAAGGATTAATTAATTAAAATTTAATCTGTATTAAGAAGTCTAATCAAACCCATATATTATATCGCGTTTGTGTAGTCAGAAAGCCTACTATACTGTTGAAGATTACTTAGATGATAAGGATGTATGGATATAGGTCAATATATACTCAATTGAAGACGTATACTAAATTGTTTTGCTTTTTCATACTTTTTTTCATTCACACTTTAAGTCGTTGCCGAAGGTTTGAGTGTAAGATTCTATAATAAAATTCCGAAATCAATTTTGGCCATGCCATTACAGCAGTTTAAAAACACTGTTAAAAAGAGGCTGATACAGAAAGCCTACTATACTGTTGAAGATTAGAGTATAGGTGCACTTCTACCCTGTACAAGACAGTAATAAATAGATGTAACTAGTTTTAAGATTTATATTTTAAGAAAAGCAACCACCGAGTTTCTTGCTGGCTCTTCTCGGTAAGAACAGCTTTCCGAACCAGCAGTAAACGATTTCACGATTCAAAAGCACTTGTTTACAAGTTTACTTGAATAAAGAATATTTTGAATTTGAATTTGAATCTAGTATACATAATTTATGTAGTCTATAATATAATATACAAGTATTAATAACTGAAAAACAAAAATCTAAAGACCCAAGTAAAATATACACCACCGTCTTTGTTAGGTCTAACGATAACTCAACAACTGTTTCTTAAATTTTATATTAACATATACGGGTAAGCTGTGATAGCCCAGCGGTGAGACCATGTAGCTCTCTATAGACGATCATGGGTTCAAACCCCGGGCACCAATGAGTTTTTCTATTAAAACTTATGTGTCTAATTGATAATTGCAATTTTGAAGGAAAACATCGTGAGGAAACCTGCATATCTCTAGAGACTTCTAGAGCAGCGTGGTAGGTTTAAGCTCCAACCCTTCTCTCCAAAACACGAAGGCCTGACGTCAACTTACGTTATTGATCTTTTACGACACCTCGGTAAGAAATGAGGGCGGTCTATTCTTCTCAGCCGGATACAACACAGCCGTGTTATCCCTAATAAATAAAGTAAAATAAAAGTATCTGTTGATAATTTACGTGGTTTATGTATTAAACAAACTGTTTAGAACACGGAAAAAAGGATAATATTTCTAGGCGTAGGTTTTAAGACTACGGACATCAAAAAGGAAGAAGAAGTTATATCCGTTACAGACTAATAAAGTAACAAAGTCAGAACAAATACAGACTATACAATAGAATTGTCACAGATAAAGTTGCGTTCTTAATTACCAACAGTATCTATAAACATTTGTAAGAGATATCCTTACTTTTCCTTGACAGGTTGTGAGTGGTGTCTCTCCCTGCGCGCTGTAACATCTAGGGAAGCCGATTTCCTGTGCCCCGCCCACTCCCCACTCTCACCAGACCCCCTGCTGTTCACATATATCATTTAACAGATTTTCCCTAGGCACTTTCAATATAGTTAATAAGTCCTAATTACTAATAAGAAGCATATTTAAAGTTAATCATTACAAAAAATGCCTTTTATATAAAACTAACCTAAGTGTAAGCGTAGAATATAAGCTGTGATAGCCTAGCGGTGAGACCGTGTGACTCTCTAGAGACGACATAGGTTCAAACCCGGGCAGGCACCAATGAGTTTTTCTATTAAAACTTATGTGTCTAATTGATAATTGCAATTTATCACACGCTTTTCGGTGAAGGAAAACATCGTGAGGAAACCTGCATATCTATAGAGAATTCTAGGGATATGTGTAACCTACCAACCCGCATTGGAGCAGCGTGGTAGGTCTTAGCTCCAATCCTTCTCTCCAAAAACGGAGAGAGGAGGCCTTAGCCCAGCAGTGGGCATAGTGACAGGCTGTTACTTTACTTTAAGCGTAGAATTGGTAAACTGTTTCCGAATAATTTTATTCTAAATATGAACTATCGTCCTTATTAAGAAACAGTGTGTTAGATATTTCCTAAATAAAATTAAATTTAATCATAAAATTTGATTTTATTTTATTTGATTATATTATATCTAAAATAATAAATATATAGTACCCGGCATTAAATAACGAAAATCGAAGTTTAGAACGATGTTTCGTTCCGTCCAATTCGGTTTCGTAGAGCGCTGTCACTGTCACACACGGGTTCGTCAGTCTGTGCGACAGAGACAATGCTCTATGAAGCAGAATCTAGCCGATTTCCCTCGATGTGCATCATTTATTGCCGCGTACTAAACGGTGTTCAAGTATTGGCTTAATATGGCAACACTATCGATTGATACAGATCATTTTTTTATTATTTATTTGGCACAGAGTATTTTATAAAAATACTAGTTTTTGCCCGCGGCTTCGCTCGCTAGGAATTTTGTCTGCCACAGTATCTAATTAATTTAAGATGATGATTCACAATTTTGGTCATAGTGACTTCCACATAAAAGATAGATATATGCTGTCGCGGACTTTTATTTAGAACTATTAAAGACAAACAATACTATAGTACATCATCTTTGTGTAACTAACGGTTTAGGCAGCGTACGCCGAGATAGCTCTCAGAGGCCAGATTTTTTCCGACTTCATTGACATGTATCGTTATATTACATGAAATAATTACAAATTGTAGCCTATATGTCATTCCGATGTAAAACCTATATAACTGTAAAGTTTCATCCAAATCCATGCAATAGTTTTTTCGTGAAAGAGTAACGAACATCCATCCATACTCACAAACTTTCGCATTTATAATATTAGTAGGATATCTTTATGAAAAATTTACTTAAACGCATTATTAATCCTTTTTGTATGCAATTTTGTTCAGTAAGTTTTTGGAACTAATAAATTTTATATTAATTACTAAAATGATCAATCAATCGAATTGTAAAGACTTAACTTATAAAATTTAATGCAATGGCTTGGTTTTATCCATTACTTAATTCGTGTTGCGTTGACAAATATATAATAAATTATGTCAAATTTATACTCTCATGACTGTAGTTTATATTTTTTTGTAATGAGCAGTCTCTTAGAGGTCAGGGGATCAAAGGGGATAACGGGTTTCTAAAACGGTCTTTTAAAACTTATGTGTCTAATGGATAATTGCAAATTATCACACGCTTTACGGTGAAGGAAAACATCGTGAGGAAACCTGCATAAATCTAGATAATTCTGGCGATATGTGTAACCTACCAATTAGCATTGGAGATGCTGCTTCAAAATAGTGGGTCAAACCCTTCTCTTCAGAAACAAAGAGAGGAGGCCTACGCACATGAGATAGGCTATTACTTTAAACAGGCTATACTTACATTATAAATATCTGAACATATCCGGTTCCTAGTCATAATTCCTTTACTAAGACATTGTCTACGTGTTAAATTACAAGAAAACCGGATCATTATAACGTATGTATAACGTGTTTCCGTATAAAATAAAAAATGAAAATCATGCGCCAACCTGTTATTAACGAATACGTTTCTAACAAAGTATTATAATCTAAATGTTATTTTAAATAATGAAATAGGGGGGAACAATACAATGCAACAACGAGATGATTCAAGCAAGACAATATAACACAGTGCAACAAAAACAGTGAAAACTTTTCGTGTATATTTGTTATGTAGAGTGTGTGTGTCTTTGTAATTATTTTTATCCCTCATACGTTATAAATATCAAAATTTCCCAACTAAAATAAAATCTATCTTGGTTAGTTATAACTGTCCTGCATTTCATTATTGCCGCGAACTTGTCTATGGTACACTGGCCAAAACAAATATTTCTGACGTAAGTATAACAGGTATTTTCGAAAATTGTAAAAATTTCCTCCTCGGAGGATTCAAAAGTTTTTTTTTTTGCACGAAATAAAGTATATTTTTATATTTTTCGTAATGTTTCGTTTGTGGCCTCCGATTAAAATAAAATTGTGCGTTCACCTAAGTGTAACAAAGTGTTACGCATTTTGATGCAGAAAACAGTATTTTATAAAGTTTAGTTTTGTTTAACATTAAAAAGTATAGCGAAATGACAGTCCACAAACATTCTAATGTGTTCTAAACGGCTAGTTGCGTTGACTTTCGACGCAATGCAAATGTCTGCGTTGACTTTAATAAAGGGATTTTTTGTAAAACATGATGGGAGTAAACAATATAGTCAACTACGTTAATCTATCGGGTTTAATTAAATGTGAACGGTCAGGCGGGACCCAATAATAATGAATCGATAAATGTGATATGGTAAAAAATTATAGTTGGCAACCCTTAGTGGAGGTAACAAGGGTGGTATTGGGCTATATGTGGGCTTCTTAAACTTTTGTTATTCACGACCCCATTTATGATTACGAGTTTCTTAACGACCCCATACAAATATAATAGAAGAATAAATTAATATTTTTTGATGATTTATTTTTTAGGTAACAGGTACATATACATATGAAAATATATAGTCTATCTGTCGTTGGAGATAGCTCAAAACCTTCAACTAATGCGCGTGTCTATACGCTGCAAGTCCACTGTATTCCGCCAACTCTAGTGATGTTATAAAATGGTATATATGAATATTTGAAATTAAAATCTCTTCACCTCACAATTTTGCTACGCGACCCATAGTTTAAATCTATATTTAAAGCGTATTGAAAATATCCAGAAAAAATTTATTCGTTTTCTAAAATATAAATTTAATCTCCACCAATCTACTGCCACTTAGTCTCCGAAGAAATATTAATGATTTAACTCTTTTGCCTAATTTGGCTACTTGTAGCCAAATTAGGCAAAAGAGTTGTAAATGTAAATGAGTTGTAAAATTGTTGTTATTTTACTTGTAAAATAGATTGTCCGCATCTTTTAGAAAAAGTAGTACTCAGAGTACCAGTCAAAAGAACTCGATTACATCCTATTCTACGTGTACCGTTTGTTCATACCAGATTCAGACGAAATAGTTATCTTCTTAGAGCACCTATTGTATTCAATAAATTATGTAAGAATAATTTAGATTTAGATTTAGATTTATTCTGCACGTCTGCAACCTCCGCTCGTAAAATTTTAACTTCTCTTTTTATTTCAAATATAAAGTAATTTTACATTGTATAGTTATTTTAAGCATAAAAATATATATATATATTGTATCCACGCAAGCATATAGATATATTCATCTTCTATATGCGAAAACTTGTAATTGGCTTTATTTTCTTAATTATGTTTTCAACTATTGTGATATCGCAGCTGTAAGTTTTCCTTATAAAAAAAAAAAGCCCTGGGCTATATGTTTTGTTTGGTGGTGGGGTATGTAGCGGTGGTGATGGTGAGCTTGTATAGTGGTGGTGGTGGTGTTGGTGGCGGTGCAAACCTGTGCGAGCGGTGGTCGTTGTGCCGGTGGCGGGCGGGGTGCGCGGCGGGCGGGGGCGGGTGCGTGGGCGCGGGCTGCACTCGCAGCAGCTGCGACGGGCACGAGCCCGACCTGCGCGCGACTAGCCTCTACTACCGTGCCGGGTGTTCACGTATACGACTCACGCTTGGTGCGATTTGTACTTAGGTACATGTGCGATACAGTGTCAATAATGAATGTAACTATGAACAATTACAGACAAAAACACCAGCTCGATGGAAGCGGCACTTAAACATTTAATGGGAAGACCTCTACACTATACTCGAGAGAATGTGTGATACAGTGTCAATAATAAAAGATACTATGGACAATTACAGTCAAAAACACCAGCTTGATGGAAGCGGCAACAAACTTAATGGGAAGATCATTTTTAGAGCACCTATACTCAGGAGAATGCGCAATACAGTGTCAATAATAAAAGGTATTATGGACAATTACAGACAAAAACACCAGCTTGATGGAAGCGGCAACAAACTTAATGGGAAGATCATTCTTAGAGCACCTATACTCAGGAGAATGCGCAATACAGTGTCAATAATGAATGTAACTCATGAATAATTACAGACAAAAACACCAGCTCGATGGAAGCGGCACTTAAACATTTAATGGGAAGACCTCTACACTACACTCGAGAGAATGTGTGATACAGTGTCAATAATAAAAGATACTATGGACAATTACAGTCAAAAACACCAGCTTGATGGAAGCGGCAACAAACTTAATGGGAAGATCATTTTTAGAGCACCTATACTCAGGAGAATGCGCAATACAGTGTCAATAATAAAAGGTATTATGGACAATTACAGACAAAACACACCAGCTTGATGGAAGGGGCAACAAACTTAATGGGAAGATCATTCTTAGAGCACCTATACTCAGGAGAATGCGCAATACAGTGTCAATAATAAAAGAAACTATGGACAATTACATACAAAACACCAGCTTAATGGAAGTGGCAACAAACTAAATGGGAAGATCGCTCTTAGAGCACCTACACTCAGGAGGATGTGTGATACAGTGTCAATAATAAAAGGATCTATGGACATTTATAGACAAAAACACCAGCTTGATGGAAGCGTTACCAAAAGACTTAATGGGAGGATCGCTCTTAGAGCACCTATACTCAGGAGGATGTGTGATACAGTGTCAATAATAAAAGGAACTATGGACATTTACAGACAAAACACCAGCTTGATGGAAGCGTTACCAAAAGACTAAGTGAGAAGATCGCTCTTAGAGCACCTATACTCAAGAGAATAATACCACAGTGTCAATAATAAAAGGTACTATGGACAATTGTAAACAAAAATTATCAGCTTGATGGAAGCGGCAACAAATTTAATGAGAAGATGCTCTTAGAGCACCTTTACTCAACAGAAAGTGCAATACAGTGTCAATAATAAAAGGAATTGTGGACAATCATAGACACCAGCTTGACCTGTACCTATTATTAGGTGCGATTGTTACTCAGGACTAAGTGCGATACAGTATCATTAATAGAACGAACAATTGACAATACCAGATTAAAAAACCCGCTTAATGCGAACGTCACTAAAACATTCGAAGTGAAAATCCCTCGTAGTATACCTACTTACTATCTTTAGGTGTATTAAAACTCGGCCAGTGCCGAGTAAAATAATAGAATCAATAGTGAATGCTGAAAATACAGTCGTTGTCTATGGGCCTCGTAAAAAAGCTCGTAATCACTCAGCGGGCGATGCGGCGAGATATGCTTGGAGTAACTATACGTAATCAAATCAGAAATCAGGAGATCCGTATAACCAAAGTCACTGACATAGCTCAGCGCATCGTGAAGCTGAAAAGGCGATGAACGGGACAGATAGTGCGTAGAACCGTTTGGCTTTGTAGTCTTAAGGTGTTGGAATGGCGACCACGCACTCAAAACGCAGCGCCAGTAGAGAGGTGGAGTGAAGACCTCAAAAGGGGGGACCCGCTGGTTACAGGTGGCATAAGATCGTGTGTTGTGGAAATCCCGTTAAGAGACTTATGTTCAGCAGTGGACCTCCACCAGAAGAAGACTAGTGGAACGCCTTTTGTGAATCTCTCAAAAATATCGACGAATACGAAAATGTCAGTCCATTAGAGCTCATAAGACTGTTATCTGTTAAGCGAATAAATTGCCGTTGTTGCCAGCCCAAATGGCCGGAAAGCTGTATCAGCGCGAAAGTATCTCCACGATATATTAATATAGGCGATTTCGAGACCTAGCAATTCTTGTTTACAGAGTTGAACATCAACAGGTTGTTAGAATTTTAACAACAGCGCCATCTATCGGCAGCCGATATAAAAAAAACACTGAATTGCACCAAACACAGCCAAAGTTTGTCAGAATATACGTGCACACACCATAGAGTTATTATATTAGAGTAAGCGAGATGAAAGCAGACTCGTGAGTGTAAATAAATAATGGGAGAAAGATGAAACTTATACACTCATCTTTTTCTAATCACACATAAAAAAGAAAAACAGATAGATCACCCTAATTTGCTTTCTCTTTATTGTAATATGACACATTTTGGTCTAGTTTTCCTACTCTAGTGTAATAACTCTTTGGCACACACAGAGCTCACATGCGATCATAGACAATCTGTTTATGCATAAATACGTTTCACTAGTTATCTATTGTTATTGATATACAAACTGACAGATCGCATGTTAATATTAAAATGTGAATATGAATAACACAATGCAATAATATTAAGCGCTGGTCTGTATCATGAAAAACATTGAACGTTTCTTATTATAGGCGAAGGTTTTTTAACGATTTCTTTAGGATAAATATATGTGAATAAAGATATTATAATAAAAGTAATTAATTCTGAAAGTACATTTTAATCCATATAAATTAGATGTGTTTTTTTTTAACATAACGAACAGATAAACGGTTTTATGTGACTTGGAATCGAGATAGATGACAAATTAAAGGACGAGATAAATGTGTTGTTGTGGATTATAGCAAAATAATTCTATCATAACTTTTGTAAAACACACAACCATCCTTGGTTGTTTATTGTATATTTTAAAAATTAATTGATTCTAATTCTAATTCCGTGATAGACCTTGTGACTCTTTCGAGGGGAACACGAATTGAATCTCGGGCAGGCAGCAATGAGTTTTTCTATTACAACTCATGTGTCTAATTGATAATTGCAATTTATCACACGCTTTTCGGTGAAGGAAAGCATCGTGAGGAAACCTGCGTATCTCTAGAGAATTCTGGAGATATGTGTAACCTACCAATCCGCATTGGAGCAGCGTGGTGGGTCTTAGCTCCAACCCTTCTCTCCAGAAACGGAGAGAGGAGGCCTATTCCCAGCAGTGGGATTGTAACAGGCCGCTACTTTCCTTTAATTAAGTCGTGGGTAAAGCTTCTATAATATATTGTTACAACATGTTATAAATACAACCTCAATATTAAAAAGTATATTAACAGGTCTATAATTTTTTCAAGTGATAACATGTTGAATTTTTCGAGGTAACTAAAGAATTCGGTATAAATAATTTTAGAAATCATTACATACAGACCAACGCTTCATTCAACACACAATGCAAATCGGATAACAGTCAAATGGTGTAACAGAGGTGTGAGGGGTAACAGCACAATTAACACACATGCAGGACGCACACGTGATGATTGTATGCACTTTATCAGGAGAATCTATCATTCTTATCATTGGTTTATTATCGTATAGTAATTATACTAGAGTAGGGAGCTATAGGCAGACCTGCAGGCCTACTATGAACTTTTAGAAAACGATTCAATTCAAAGTCAGTACCTAAACCGAACCGCTTTCTTTTCGTACCATAAAGTATGTTTGAAAGTTCGTTATATGAACTATAGTTAACTCTGTCTCTTTTACTCAAGTCTTTAGGACGAATTCCGAACGCTCATTCGGCAACGGCTTAAAGTGTGCGTCTTTAAGACGTCATGGTATGAAAAATCAAAACAATTTAAATTTAAACTATCGTGAGTAGTATCCGTAGTTAATATAGATAGCGGCTATACTCACGTCTAATTTTATCGGATTAGCCCGACTAGTTTCGAACCCGTCCGGGGCACTTATTCATGAGCTTTTTACACAACGTTATCGCGGCGGGCAGTTCCTGAAACTAGTCGGGCTAATCCGATAAAATTAGACGTGAGTATTTCCGCTTTCTATATTGACTACAAAACAATTTAGTTTGCGTCTTCAATTGAGACGTAATAACAGTTCATGGTAGGCCTGCTGTAAGTGATAGACACAAGAAATAATGGGAAAAGGGAGATGACACTTGTGTACTTCATCATCATCAGCCCACTTCAGTCCACTGCTGGACATAGGCCTCTCCAATTCTACGCAGCTAAGTTGTGTACTTCATCTTTGTCTAATCACACATAAAAAAGAGAGACAGATAGATGCAATCTCATTTGCTTTCTCTTTATTGTAATATGGCAAATTTTAGGCTGGCTTTCCTACTCTAGTATAAAACTATGTGTATTATACCCAAAGATACGCTGATAATATAATATATACTATCATATCAAAAACTGTCCCAAGTGAAACAGAATTGACATTGTCAGAAAATATCGGCAAAATACAAACAAATATCAACCTTAAGATGAAATTATTAAAGTTGATTTTTATTCAAATCAACGCACAATTGTTATATATGAATTGTTATATGAATATCAGGGACACTTACACACACGATCGTCCGTCCCCAAAATAAATATAAATATAAATATATGAAACATTTACACACACGGTCGTCCGTCCCCAAGTTAAGTAACTTAATACTTGTGTTATGAGTGACGGACAAGTGGTAGATATACTACATTTATAATTTTAAATACATACTTAAATACAAATACACACCCAGACTCGAAGAACCAACAATTTGTTTATAGAAAATGTTGGCCCTCGGCGGGAATCGAACCCGCGACCTGCGGAGCTGAAGCCAGGGTCACTACCCACAGCGCCAACGGGCCAGTCGAATAACTGAATACTTGTTTTATGGGTGATGGACAACTGGTAAATATATACATATATAATTTTAAACACATACTACCAGGTATACAACCAGGTTTGAAGAACCAATTAATTATTTACAGTAAATGTTGGCGCTCGGCGGGAATAGAACCCGCGTCCCGCGGAGCTGAAGGCAGGGTCATTAACAACTGAGCCAACGGGCCAGTATAGTCGTTTTCTAAGTTTTTTATATAATTTATAGAATTAGGCGTTACTTTGCGGAGATCCATAATACAAAAGTAATAATAAAATTATTTTGATATAATCCGCGATACAGTAAATAGAAAATATATATAGTGTTTAATGTATAGTGGACTATCAGAATTTTCATACCCGATACCCGATGGCAAAGCTTTGCGATTTTGTCGTGGCGTCGATCTCCTGATGATGCTTCGGTTGCGGGGCGGAACGATTGTTGAGTTTGTGATAGTGAACCTGTGTAGTGCTTGTGTATTGTGGTGGAAGTGGTGGAGGTTTGTGCATGTGTTTTTACGAATCCTGCACGTATCGGGTATGAAAATACTGATAGTCCACTATACATTAAACACTATATATATTTTCTATTTACTGTATCGCGGATTATAGCAAAATAATTTTATTATTACTTTTGTAAGTTTTTTATGTTAGAAAAAGCAGTTGGCTCATCATACTGACCGGACATGATGAGGATGGGCTGGTATTACTAGGGATGTCGAGGGTCCATCGTCGAAGACAGGGTTGTCCATGCTGTAGCCGGCTGGCGGTGGTGATTTGCACTTCTTCATCGCAGCCAGACGCTTCATCAGACTGACCCCGGTCGATATCGAGGATTTCTCCGCTTTCGATTTGTCTTTAGACTGAAACCAACAGATTGTGAAACTGCTAAAGTGACCTTGAGCGTATAATGATGACTTATTTAAACTCAGCTGATAGAAAAGTAATAGTAAAATTATTTTGCTATAATCCGCGATAAAGTAACGTAGAGTAGACTATTTAGTCCAATCTACATTTACATTTTTACATTTATAAATATATATTTCATATTTACTTTATCCCGGATTATAGCAAAATTATTTTACTATTACTTTTGTATTATGGATCTCCGCAAAGTAACGCCTAATTATATAAATTACGTACAGTAACTTACTTACTTAACACAGTTGATAAATACAAAAAAAATTGACATAAGTTACAATAGAATTATTTTTTTATAATCCGCGTTTCTTAAGAGAATCTATGTAATGCTAAGTGTATGAAGCAGGCAACGTTCACATATCTTATACATACAGGACAAGTCACCAACAACAAGCACTACACGCATAAGCAAACGAAGCATTATCCAAGCAAGCTTAGTCGTATACTAGATGATTCAACCCCCACCATTTATTTTCGTTTTGTTTTGCCCCCAAACACGTGTAACAAGCTTGAAATAAAAACATTTATCTAATCGTAATTTAATGAGGGTGCCATTGTTATTTTTATGATCTCAAGTTGCTGTAAGATGTTTAGTCGGAGTCTTTTATCACAGACGTGCAGAATTTCGAAACAATGGTCATTGATTCTATAAATTACCTTTTCAGATTTTGGCGTGCTTTGTTGTGGCACGGGAGGATTCCAGGGATATGTCAATGGTTGTACTGAAAAAAATTGAAAATTAATTAATATTTATTTCGGACACAACTTTATACTTGTGTTAGGGGTGACAGACGACTGGTATATACATATATAAAAAAAGTAAAATAGCGGCCTGTTATAATCCCAGTGCTGCGAATAGGCCTCCTCTCTCCGTTTCTGGAGAGAAGGGTTGGAGCTAAGACCTACCACGCTGCTCCAATGCGGATTGGTAGGTTACACGTATCTCCAGAATTCGCTAGAGATATGCAGGTTTCCTCACGATATTTTCCTTCACCGAAAAGCATGTGATAAATTGCAATTATCAATTATACACATTGATGCCTGCCCGGGGTTTGAACCTATGTCGTCTCTAGAGAGTCGCACCGTCTCACCGCTAGGCTATCACAGCTTTATACATATATATATATTATATATATGTAGATTACACATATTCCCGGAATGCTCTAGAGATATGCCCGTATTCTCGAGTTGTTGTCCTTCACCAAAAAATCAATATTATAAGTTTTAATAGAAAAAGTCATTCGTGGGTTTGAAATGAGACCCCCTAGCAAAAGTCTCACCACTGGGCTATCAAAGCCAATAGCTTATATCAACATACATAATTTTAAATACAAACGTCAAGTCATAAATACACGCAGACTCAATAAACTAACAAATTCTTTTTAGAAAATTTTGACCTTCAGTGGGAATCGAACCCGCGAACCCCCGGAGTTGAAGGCGGTGTCAATTCCACGCCAGCGGGACAGTCATAAGAGCTTGTTAACATACCGGAATTAATAAGAGGACTGCTGGCTCTGGGTGGTGCATCTGGTGGTGCCAGGGATGCGCTGGTGCTACCGCCACCACCCGCAGTAACCACCCCCACAGACAGGGTGGGTTTAACTGCGGCTGTGGAAGGGCTTGCTGCGTTCTGAAAATATATTTTTTTAATTAACCCGGTACCAAACGCTGGAACAATATTCCTCCGCTAATAAAGGGTTCCAAGTTTAAGCTGTGGTTTTTGAAGAGTTTTTAGAATTATAATATAGTGGAATAAGTTTATTAATGTTAATTTTAATATTTCTATAATATATATATTTATTATTTGTTGTATAATTATGGATTGTATAATTACAAATCAGATAAAATTCACTGGCCCGTTGGCACAGTGAATTTTATCTGATTTGCCTGACCTGCCTTCAGCTCCGCGGGTCGCTGGCTCGATTCCCGCCGAAGGCCAACATTTTCTATAAACAATTTGTTGGTTCTTCGAGCCTGGGTGTATATTTGTATTTAAGTATGTATTTAAAACTATATATGTAATATATCTACCAGTTGTCCGTCACCCATAACACAAGTATTAAGTTACTTACTTTGGGGATGGACGACCGTGTGTGTAAGTGTCCCATATATATTTTTTTTTTTTTTTATAAGATGATAGATGTTTTTAGGAGCAAGGCGATGACAATTGCGGCCAGTTTAATAAACAAGTGCTTTTAAATCGTCAATATCTACGGCTGGTAGTGGAAGTGCTCTTCTGAGCAAGAAAGTCGGCGGTTGGTCTTTTCAAAATAATACTCATAACTAGTTACTTATAGTTATTACTATCTTGTACAAGGTAGAACAGTAGCAATATCAACGCATTCTTATTTTTTAAAGTAATCCTTAACAGTAGGCTTTCTGCATCAACCTCCCTTCAACATTTTATAAAGCTTGCAGTGCTTTAATACAAGCACTGTTATCCTGTTACGTTGAACAGAAGCTATGATACAATTATTTTGCTTGAAGTCAATCGTCTGATGATGCTTCGGTTGCGGAGCGAAACTATTGTTGAGTGTGTGATAGTGAATGTGTGTAGTGCTTGTGTATTGTGGTGGCGGTGGTGGAGGTTTGTAGAACATGTATATTTCGGAATCCTGCATGTATCATCTACACTCTGTTTTAACATTATATATTTTTTTTTCTTTTGACTTTATCGCGGATTAAAGCACAAGAATTTTATTATTTGTTCAATATTATTTGTTTCGCTTTGGTGATATTTGTAATGCAAAAGAAATACCAAATATGTAGGGAAACTTTCTTTAATGACTTTAACTTTATTGCGTACATAAGCTGAAATGACCATAGACGGTGCGTTCTGCAATACGTAATTTGACGCTGTGTCTATGACACATTATAAGTAAAGATTGCCGATGGATGGCGATATATGTTCTTCTCATATTTAGTCGAGCTATGTTTATGGCGCGAACATGGATGGATGCCTTTATTCTATTAATTAATTATATGTTATTTATAACGGAAAGCACGGCTTGTTTCTTTATTAAAAGTTTGAATTTAAAATTTACTACCTTATCGAGCTTTATCCTAGGTTGTAATGGCGCTAGGGGCGTCAGCGGCGCCACGTAGTTACCGGGAAACACCCCGTACCTCTGGACCCTCTCGCTGCACCCTTTATACCACCCGTCCCGACACCTTTCTATCACCGTGTATACACCTATTGTCATACAGATTAGTTAGATTAGTTTAGTACCTGGTAATTTTTTTTAAAGATATAAAAAAATGCAACAACCGCCGTGTGGTATCCGGCTGAGTGGAATAGACCACCCTCTTTTCTTACCGAGGTGTCGTAAAATACGACTAAGTTAAGTTGACGTCAGGCAGACCGCTGGTCGTAAAATACATAGCCGAATTATTTGACAACATGATTGTAACTTGTCATGCCGACCTCACTTAGAGTGAGACAAGGGCAGGAGAATGATGCTAGATCGATCTATCACCCCGAAACCCCTTACATACTAAGTTTAATGAAAATCGTTGGAGTCGCTTCCGAAATTCAGATTTGATATCCCTGTTTTGCTGGGATAAGGTCTCCTCTCTCCTTTTTTAGAGAGAAGGATTGGAGCTAAGACCTACCACGCTGCTCCAATGCGGATTGGTAGGTTACACATATCCCCAGAATTCTCTAGAGATATGCAGGTTTCCTCACGATGTTTTATGTTTTCCTTCACCGAAAAGCGTGTCATAAATTGTGATTATCAATTAGACACATAAGTTTTAATGGAAAAACTCATGGAGGCCTGCCCGGGGTTTGAACCCGTGATCTTCTCTAGAGAGTCGCGCGGTCTCACCGCTAGGAAATCACAGCTTTTCTATATATATTTGCTGGATTTTAAAATTAAAAAACTCATTTAAATTTATAAGTGAGATAGATTTATATAATTTTCTAAATGATATGATTCCGTCTTTAAAAAAATTAAAGAGGTTCGTTTCTATGTTTTTTTAATGTTGAGATACTTTGCTATTTTTAAAAATATTTTCTCAAAAATAACACTCACCCCCTTTTTTCAACTCCAGCTCGTCACCTTTCTGCGGCTTGTATGGATAGAGCGCGATGTAAGCCGCTGGCAACGGTCTCTCGTTGCTGCGAGATCTCCTCCTGCGTCTCTCCCTTTCTCTCTCCGGTCTCTCCCGATCTCTCTCCGTCGCGTGGTCTAAGAGACTCGTCGCCAATATCTCTGCTGAATGTCTGGAATTAGTTCGGTGACATTAAATATCAGTACTCGGAATTGTGCATGATGCTTGAGCAGAGCAAGCCGTCTTTTACCAAGATGGTGCGGATTCAAACGTTGGGTTTGAACTGATAAATATAAATAAATATAAATATATGGGACATTTACACACACGGTCGTCCGTTCCCAAAGTAAGTAACTGAATACTTGTGTTATGGTTGAGAGACAACTGGTAAATATATACATATATAGTTTTAAATACATACGTAAATACATATATACACCCAGACTCGAAGAACCAACAAATTCTAAATAGAAAATGTTGGTTCTCGGCGGGAATCGAACCCGCGACCTGCGGAGCCGAAGACAGGGTCACTGCCAATTGCGCCAACGGGCCAGCCTGATGAGTTTAGTACTAGAAATCCTAAATTCATCATCATCATTGTCCTGCCCTTATCCCACTCTAAGTGGAGTCGGCACAATACGTAGCCAAATCATATGACAACATGTTTGTAACATGTTGTCATATGATTTGGTTACGTATTTTACGACCGGCCGCCTGCCTGACGTCAACCAACCTTAGTCGCCTTTTACGACACCTCGGTAAGAAATGAGGGTGGTCTATTCTATGCAGTCGGATACCACACGGCATTTAACTTTGTCGCCTCTTAAGACACTTCGGTAAGAAATGAGGTTGGTCTATTCTAGTCTGCCGGATACAACACGGCTAAGAAATCCTAAATTCAATTAGTACATATTCATAAATCATCATGAAACTTTAATGTACATAACACAAAGATCGTGGTGGGTTAAAGATACGGATCCAAAGGAGAGAGGAAGTCACAATTGAGGACTAACTTAATACAATTAAATAATTAAGATCAGATGATCTTAAACATAAATTAGAAATATAATTAAATTTATAAGTTTTTTTTTAAATACTGATGTAATTATGTACAAGTTATATCTATCTTAAATTACTTACAGTAGTACTATACAAATCATGCCCACGTGGAATGGTCTCAAGAATGCTGGCAGCGTTTCCGCGTTGAATCGCTAAGCTGATTCTTTGTGCGAAAAAGGAGCCAGCCCTCTTGTCACCCGAAGAGGCGATCCACCGAGGTGTTAAAACGGATAAAAAAATTTTTGCACTTTGGCTCCATGGCCCTAGGGTCTCAACTGCAAACGGCACAAATATATAACTCTCAACGAGAGATGCATACTTTCGCCGCTTGCCGGATTCAGCCATTTCCATCGCAGCTCCAGGTCTTGACACCATTTCCCTGATATGGGACGAGGCTAACGTATCAACGCATGTTGCGTCCCTCATTAGGGCCCGTCTCCGTTCCCAAGGAACCAGCGTCAGACCGTCTGGTCTCTTGCCATCATCCCGACATATCCCGGAAGGCTCGAGAAGAGCAGGAATGTGGATGGTGGCAAGAGCTCTTTTGATGGTGTCATTACGGGAACCATGGCGAAAAAGCCTGCCAGAGCTGCTATGGTATGAAAGCCCGTGTATGCCAAAACTGTCTACGTCTTTTTCACATGGACATCTGTGCTTAAGGCACAATGTGGTTCCCAATATAATTATATATGAAAATAATTTATATATGAATGTGAAACTCTGTGATAGCCCAGTTATGAGACCGTACGATTCTTTCAAGGGTGTCATAAGTTCAATTCCCGGGAATGCAAGAATGAGTTTTTCTATTTAAACTTATGTGTCTAATTAATTGTGGAGGGAAAAATCGTGAGGAAACCTGCATAATTCTAAAATTCTGGGGATATGTGTAACCTACCAATCCGCATTGGAGCAGCGTGGTAAGTCTTAGCAGCAACCCTTCTCTCCAAAACCGGAGAGGAGACTTATGCCCAGCTGTGGGATAGTAACAGGATATTACTTTGTGCAAAACTCAAAGGTCTGAATTTTGAACCTGCGGATTCCTGATACCTTTCACCTGGTCACCTAGTTTCACTTTTCAAGCATCAGGACTATATAATAAATAAATGTATCAGTTACCTATTCTGCGTATGATTGCCCTGCAGATGCGACGAAGGCGTCAAACTATGGCGCTTCTCCCTCTCCCTATGATGCTCTCGATGCCCTCGGACTATATAATTACCCTCTTTATGAGAAGGTGAGAGCGCAGCTTGCAACCCTAAACCAAAATTCAGTATCGAATCTGGACCACTTGATCGGGCAACATTCTTTGAAGACGATGGACCATCTGTCCTAGAAGGTTCATTATTGGTTGCACTATCTTGGTTCTCTGTTTGATTTTGCGATGAATTGCCTCCAGCGGATGCATTCAATTTTGGACTCTCCGATGGTGGCAAACTGACATTCAAAGATGTATTAGTCGCTGTCGAACTTTCACTCAAATTGAACACTCCCAATGGAGTGTTTAGGGATTCTTGAGCTTCCTGAGTCTCCGTTTCATCTGGATTTTGAGTATTATTACTGGTGGGTAGAGTTGGGTTTCGATCAGCATTGTCCGGAGAGCTTGGTAAGCTTGGGTCAGCACTTTCACAGGTGCTTGTATCCGAGCTTGTGTTAGGTGTTGTCGAACTCACAGCACCAGCTGAAGGTGTGTTCACACTGGAACTTGAGTCTGAACTGTTGTTCGTGAAGTTCACTGGAAATTGTTCCTGACCCCGAACGTTTTGATATGTTGTCTCCAATTTTGGTGCTGGACTTGAGTAGTTATCGTACTTGGCTGTTCGTAGTCTGTCATAATTCTCTCCAATACGAGGCAGAAACTGAACTCCCATGGTACCCATGGTTTGATGGGATTTGTTATGCATGTTCGTGAAATGTATTAAGTCTAACGAGTGTTTCGTTTGCGGTGGCTCCATGATGTTTCTTGGCACCGCTGTGGTGGTGAGGAGACTGGCATGGGTTATGGATGTGATGTGGCGACCCAGTATTGGTGCTATAACCATTTGGGGGTGTGGTGTGACCAAACTGGTTGAGTTGGTTGCATGGCAATTTGGGTGGGATTGACTCATTGTCGGCACGTTCTGGTAATTTCCTTGGCCGGAATTCGGTGTTGAGACCGACATTGGCTGATATCGCGGGTGCTGGAAATTAAAAACGAAATTAAATTTGGATTTGGTAGATTTTATACATTTGCGATTAATACTTATCTATCTATATTTATTATAAAACAAAGTCCCTAAGAGCTGTCTGTCTGTATGTAATCGATTTTCTCAAAATCTACTGAACGGATCTTTGTACGGTTTTCAACAAAAGATTGTGCAGTACTTCCGGGTGGTTTAGGTAAATGGTACACATCGGTAGTATGTAAATTGTGTTGAGGAGATCGTGCAGTTGTTAAAAAACTTGCTTGCTGGGAGCTTTAGTCGCGTGCGCTGCGTAAACTAGTAGAGATACGCTAAAGTAATATACTAGAGAATTGTAGATCTATAAAATTACTACAAAAAAGTCCGCAGTAGCATGTCTCTATCTCTTATGGTTAACTCACAATAACTACTTTTATGTTTAAAATTTGAATTCTAGAAAAAAATTGTGACACGCATATTTCCAGGCGGGCGCAACCACTGGCACAGCTAGTTATTATACAAACATAAGCGAAAAACTGATTGTTTACTGATAGTTATAGAAAAGTTTGTGATAGGTGGATGCATATGCTGGATTTTTCGCGATTTGACTCGTATGTTAACATAATAATAAATTTTGATTTCTCCACTTGAATTAAATTTGGAAATATATATGTTTTATACTATAAGCTATTACCATTCTAATTCTTACTTTATGTATGAAAATAAAAAATTACCTGAACGTGATGTCTATGGTCCGAGTGACCCAGTCTCGTGTGATCGGGTAAAGGTGGGATTGATCTACTTAAAGGTGGCCTGAAAGTACAGAAAATGGTGATAAAGATCCTCATAATTCTCCTACCCTATTTTTATTTGGGGTTAATACAATGTTTTCATCTCTTATTCGTCTTGTATCATTGGTCAAGTATGTCAAAAGTTCATATATGTGTAAGCTTTGTGTTGTCGTTGACATAGACAAGTGTCAACTGTCATTTGATAATTGAAAGTTATTTTGTAAATTTTCTTTAATTTAACAAGTTTTATAATGAAAATAGTAAAGCATGAACATTTCATTGTCGATTCTCTGTTTTTAGGTTAGTTGTTACATTTGATATTTTATATTGTTTATAACATGTGAAAATGTGTGTTCAAGACTATAGGTGTTGATAAAATTTGGTGCAATAATTGAAGAATTGTCTTAAGGATGCCATTTACTAACACAGCATGCCCTAAATCTAGTTTCGCAATAAAGCAATTTGGTAGACAGTCCATTTATCTTTACAAGAAAATTAACAAAAAATTAAATTTATACAAAAGGAATATTTATGATTGTAAAAAAATATTAAGTGAGTGGTTAAAGTTATTAGATTACGACGAAACAGAAAGTCTTTTGGAATTCATAAAGTAAACACTCGAATAAAGTTCCCTACATCTCCTAAAGATATCCCTGCACGTACATACACAACACACTCATGCACACACGCACACACACACTACTGTTTATTTATATATTTCTAACATTCAATATTAGTTATTCTGTAGTCTTAGAACTTCTTGTCTTGTATGTGAAAGAGCGGGGATCCCTAGCACAAGTAATAAATATATATTGCTTAAAAGGAGGTCCCGGCAGTAATTATGTAACATTTAGTTTAAGTGAAAGAAATAAACAAATTTTAATTTTAATTTTATTTTATTTTTAACATGTCCCAATCCCAATTAGAGTGAGATGATATGATGAATCCACTATACATTTAGCATTATATACATTTTCTATTAAATTTATCGCAGATTATAGCTAAACAATTTATATTACTACTTTTATATTATGGATCTCCTCAAAGTAACGTCTAATTCTATAAATTATTTAGTTAATTGGCTAAACCTATGGAGTATAGACACTCCACTAACTGCTTTACAAATTCAATTCAAATTGAAATTCAAAATATTATTTATTCAAGTAAACTTGTAAACAAGTGCTTTTGAATCGTCAAAATCTACCGCTGGTTCGGAAAGCTGTTCCTACCGAGAAGAACCAACAAGAAACTCGGCGGTTCCTCTTTTCAAACAATAATTCTTATCACTAGTTACATATTACTTATTAATGTGATTTATAGAAGCAGGCGTTACTTTGCGGAATTCCATATTACAAGCAATATAACAGAACTAACTACTTTGCTATAATCCGCACGGGTTAAGTGAATGCATGCAACTGGCCGAAGTTTCGCGGTTCGATTCCGGGAACATATGGCTGCGTTTAGGAATAATAAACCACAAAATTCTAATTTTGCAAAACATTTGCTAGAAAGCGGTCATAAAGTGCCTTATTCCATTCATTTCATATTCTCCACACTTGTGATAAGGGACTCCGACTCAATACGTTAGAGCAACTTGAGATAATAAAAAATAACAATGGTCACTTAATTAACGAGCAAGTAAATGTTTCTAATTCCGTTTTGCTACATGTGTTCGGAGGGGAGGGTATTGGTGGGAGTTGAACTATTTTAGACTGCTTGTATGGGTAGTGCGGCGCATTAAGATTTTTGTCGTGGAGCCTATCCTCCTGATGATGCTTCGGTTTCGGGGCGAAACGATCGTCGAGATTGTGGTGGTGGGTGTGTGTGCTGCTTTTGTGTGCGTTGTTGCTGGTGAATTGCGCCTTGGGGTGCATGTGGTGGCTTGTCCTGCATGTATAAGGTGCGTAGATTTTGCCTGCTTCATACACATTGGCTTTGCATGCATTCGCTTAACCCGTGCGGATTATAGCAAAGTAGTTAGTTCTGTTATATTGCTTCTTATAAAAATCAATACATTTGTCGCTGTATGTCACGTAGATAAATTTTGTCTTTCACATTAAGTAATTTAGCAAGATGATTTAAAAGTTATCACGATATCATTGACTTGAATGGAGCGCCATAGAGTGCCTAATATGCGCTGCGGGAGATTGGCACACCAAATTCCACAGGAAAAGCTTTTACTTTTATAATTATGAACAGGATCATACTAACGTGTTCATAAGCTGTCTGGCCGCTTGGTTTAACTCCACGAAGGCAATGGGGAATATGCCCACTCGCTGCTCGAGACGACCTTCCGCCCAGTTCTCGTCGACACGACGGTGTACCGTGATTATTGCACCTGGAATAAAATACTTAGGGTACAAAAAACATGTCTAAGTTTATTACAGAACATTGACAAAGGTCTCCTAACTATTGTCATGTCCAATATCTATACTTATTATAAAACTAAGTCCCAAAAAGCTATCTGTCTGTATGTAATCGATTTTCTCAAAATCTACTGAACGGATTTTTGTACGGTTTTCACCAAAAGATAGTGCTATACTTCCGGATGGTTTAGGTAAATATTAAATATCGGTATTATGTAAATTGTATTGAAAAGATCGAGCAGTTGTTAAAAAACTTGCTTGCTGGGAGCTTTAGTCGCGTGCGCTGCTTAAACCAGCAAAGGTATGCTAAAGTATCTTTGGCGCTGTGGATAGTGACCCTGCCTTCAGCTCCGCGGGTCGCGGGTTGGATTCCCGCCGAGGGCCAACATTTTCTATAAACAAACTGTTGGTTCTTCGAGCCTGGGTGTGTACTTGTATTTAAGTGTTTAGTACTTTCAAATATAAAATTTATATTCTGTATTTTCTACCAAATCGATCAGGGGTTTAATGGGCAACACAAGCCTCTTCCTGTTGACAGTTGCAATCGACGCAACACAGACGTCATACGTGCCGTCACTACTTCTCAAAACGGTAACGGTCGAATTTATTCGCACGACTCCGAGCTCCTTTTCTACAGACATTTTAATAACCGCGAGTTTAGTGAAAACTACATATAGTACATCTACTATATGGACCTAAG
Organism: Morpho deidamia; assembly: GCA_947086505.1. Taxonomy (NCBI): domain Eukaryota; kingdom Metazoa; phylum Arthropoda; class Insecta; order Lepidoptera; family Nymphalidae; genus Morpho; species Morpho deidamia. The sequence goes on from CAMTZC010000009.1 coordinate 12,049,288, forward strand.
GACATCAGCAGACGGGGCCCCGCAACGCGTGACTGTTCTGGATGCTGGTAAGTGTTCGCTTTATTACTCCCCTGAGAGATCGAAGGAACTAAAGATTCACAACATCTACTCTTCGAGCCGGATATACCGCATTATATTTGGTTATTTTCATTTAACTTCGCGTGCTTTAATTAATTTTGCAATAATAATTTCAAAATTAATTAGATTTCGTCATACAAAGTTGTTGCTTAGCGCGGGTTCAACCGCCGGCCAACCAACTTCAGATTCAAATTACAAGCATTTAGCGTGTTATTTTACGATAATACCGATGTGTACAGTGTAATCTTAACGAGTACTTTCTAATTATATATAGATTTGTCGCTAAATACGCAAAATTTGGTGAAATTACATTTCATTATTTTTTCTAAAAGTAAAGTAGGTAGAAGTTTAAAATTTTGTCGCTCGGGCTTCGGAGTCTCGGCATACGCCGGCGAATAAAATAAGGCTAGTCACAAACTACGCTTTAATTATTTTTGTACAACGTACATAAAATATTTGTAATTGGTATTTTCGTACTAAGTTACTATCTTAGCGTTTAGGTATTACGTACCAAACCTATTCTAGCGGTAACTGTATTTTCGTACTTTACCCATCTAGCTGTTCATGTATTTTCGTACTGGACACATATTACGTCATTGCATTTAACACAGCGTGTTAAATAAAATATTTTTTTTGTGATTTTCCTTATATATTTCTTTGCTTATATATTTCTTTATTAACTTATATTTCTTTTAACATTCATATTTGTTTATTTTTTCTTACACATTTAATTATAGATTCATATAACGGTTATTCAGTGACAATGGAATTAGAACAATTAATTTTCGAACGCGATCTCGCTTTAAACAGTATGCAACGCATAGTAGACTGTTCTAATAATCCATCAGAATTCCGTGTTCGTTCAAAGGAATTAAATTCTATTAAGAAAACATTCTTTCAAGTTCAGGCTAAAATAGAGAAACTTTCCGTTAAATTTGAAAATTTCTCCAAAGAAGAGCATTTAGCCATACGTAATGAATTTGACTCTTTATACTTTCAAGTTCAAGTAATATTAGATACTATGAAGGAGACGCGTAAACAAAGTATCGCTAGTTTGTCGCCTGCCTGCGGGCTCGACGGCCACGCACACTGCAGCAGGTCGCAGTCACACATACGCCTCCCGCAGCTATCATTACAAACATTTGACGGTAAACTAACCGAATGGAATGCTTTCTATGACTTGTATAAATCACTCGTACACGATAATGAATCGTTAACAAATGTCGAACGGTTTCGTTATTTGCTATTATTTTTAAAAGACGAACCTTATAGTCTAATTAAATCGATACCTGTCACTGATTCGAATTATGAAAATGCCTTACAGGTTTTAATCCATCGTTACGAAAACAAAAGAATAATTTCAACAAAGCATTTAGATAATATTTTTGATGTCGAACCGGTGAACGACAAAAATGTCGAACCTAGCTTACGTCACTTGCTAATTACCTATCATGAAAATATTACAGCGTTAAATTCTTTAGGTTTTCCAGTTTCTAGCTGGAGTTTCATTCTTTTAAATCTTTTGTTGCGCAAAATTACGCCAAGTATACAGAGGCGTTTTGAATTATCTTTACGCTCGTCAAGTGAAGTTCCATCCGTAAGCGAACTCCTTGACTTTCTCGATAAAGAGTTATCGGCGTCCGAGGTAATGTCGGCGTCCGCGCGCCCCGCGAGCGCGCTCGCTGCGGCAGGCCGGGCGGCTGCGGCTGGCACGGCCGGCGGCTCGGCCGGTGCGGCCGCTGCGGTGATGTCATCACGCCACGCGCAGGCGGCGAGCCGCGCGTTATCGTTTACTCGCTCGCGCTCCGATGCGCAATACACTGCGCCGCGCGCTTATAATGATTATACTTCGCCGCGTTCTACGCGTTCCATGAGTGTTCATGCTACAACTGCGGTCGATTTAGTTAATAAAATTAAATGCGCATTTTGCAAGGATAATTCACATCCCTTATACAAATGTGACAACTTTCAAAGGCTTACTTTAAGTGAGCGTAATCATTTTATTAATGAAAATAAAATTTGTCACAATTGTTTGTTCGTCGGTCACGAAACTAAAGATTGTAAATCGCGCCACAGTTGTCGCGTTTGCGCTCAGCGACATCACTCTTCATTACATGAAGACGTGTCCGTACAAAACGTCACACTGACATCAGAATATTCTCCTTCCCCTGAGTTACACTCGGTAGCGGAAATTTCAATGCCCACTCCATCACATGGAGCTACGGGGCTCTCTAATAAACAAAATTGTACGGTTCTGCTTACTACTGCGCTCGTAAACGTCCGTCGCACGGAGCAAGGACCTTACTTTTCGCGTTCGGTGCGCGCCCTCATCGACCAGGGCTCGCAGGCCACGCTCATTACTGAGTCGTGCGTCCAACGCCTCGGCCTGCCGCGGTACCCCGCGCAGACGAGCACCACTGTTACGGGCATAGGTGATAGCAACACGCAACCGCGTGGGTACGTGTTGTGCGAGGTTACACCCCACAATAAGCCGGAACCTAAGCTGATCATCGAAGCTCTCATATTACCAAAAATAACTAGTTACATTCCGAATATACCGAACTCATTTGAACAAATTCCGCATCTTCAAGGACTCACTTTAGCGGACCCAGAATTGCGTTCTGCGCGTCCCGTTGAGCTGCTCCTAGGGTCGGATTACAGTGATAGCATACTGCGTCATGACATCATCAAAGGCCCACAGGGAACTCCTGTGGCTATTAACAGTATTTTTGGCTACCTATTAAACGGTAGAATATCGCATTCTATTTCAAGACAGATTTGCACTAATCTTAGTACGTTTCAATTAGACAATAAACGTCAAAGCTTCTGGGAAATAGTACCTGCCGCGACACATCTTTCCAAAGATGAAATGCGTTGTGAGTCGATTTTCATCGAACCTCACAAACGCGACTTAAGCGGGAAATACACTGTTTCCCTTCCCTTTAAAGAGAATGCTTCTCCTCTAGGCGAGTCACGTGCTATTGCCCTCTCTCGTGTGAATAAACTGGAGGTCAGGTTGACACGTGATCCTGCTTTACGAGCAGATTACATTAGGTGTCTTCACGAGCACCTAAAATTGGGCTATATGGAAAATGTCACTGCTTCTACAAACAGCGACACGGTTCCATACTACATTCCTCATCACTGCGTGATAAAAAATCAGTTGCTACTACAAGGCATAACTTTACCTCCCCACGTGCTTTCCAGCCATCTATCCTGTCAAGTGCAACTCCAAGGCCTCTCAGACGCATCTGAAAAGGCATACGCTGCCTGCGTCTATATTCGCGTAGTCGACTCGAGTGGTGCTATCAACGCACATGGAGTTTTTGCTTGGTCCGATTCTTTAATAACATTTACATGGTGGCGTTCGTCCCCGCACATCTGGCGAACATATGTGTCGAACCGCATCGCGGAAACTACAAGCAACGTACCTGCTTCGCAATGGCATCACGTTCTTTCTGCGAATAACCCCGCAGATCCAGCCTCACGGGGTGTGTTGCCATCCCAGCTGAACCACCAACATTGGTTTAATGGCCCTTCCTGGCTCACAAAGCCTCAATCAGTGTGGCCAGTGTCTAACATTGTGTGTCATACTGACGAGGAACGTCGAAAACACGCGCTTGTGTCACAAAAGACCGAACCTAGCTCAGAGTTCCTTGAGCGATTTTCATCTTTGCCAAAAATGTTACGCATAGTTTCACTTGTGTTTCGATTTTACTATAAGTGTCGAAAAACTAAAGTTTATCCGACAAGCTACATTACGGTTCCAGAAGTTAACTATGCTCTCAACCGAATCATTCTTCTTGTTCAAGCGGAACAATTTTCTGAGGACCTTTCATGTCTTAAGGATGACGATAGGTGTACTAGGCGTCTACAAAGGCTTAAGCCTTTCGTGGACGATACGGGACTTCTCAGGGTCGGCGGCAGAATAAACCGTGCTAACGTTCCTTACGATGCCAAGCATCAAATTCTTTTACCGAAGAAGCATCACTTCACCAATCTACTTATAGACTTTTACCACAAGACTAATATGCATGTCGGTCCGCAAACTTTACAGTACGCTCTCGCTCAGAGGTACTGGATTTTAAGCGCCCGCGATGCAGTGCGTATGCGAACACATCGCTGTGTCCCCTGCGCTCGTGCCCGTCCTGTCGCTCCGCAACCTGTAATGGCTCCTCTGCCAGCAGTGAGAGTCCGCTCTCTTCGTCCATTTCTACACGTAGGGGTAGATTTCGCTGGACACTTCTATCTCAAATCAAGTCGTTTTAGAAATGCGAAAATATACAAATCATACGTGTGCGTTTTCGTGTGCATGTCAACGAAAGCAATCCATTTGGAGCTAGTTCCCGACTTATCAACAGAATCGTTTGTTAATGTGTTACGAAGGTTCATATCCCGCCGTGGTTTATGCACCGATATTTATTCGGATTGTGGTCGTAATTTTGTCGGATGCGATCGCTATCTATCCGAACTTTACGCGTTTCTACGAGACGAGTCAAATCAGTCCTACATAACAAAAAAATTGACTGATCTTGCCATTACATGGCATTTCAACCCTCCTTACGCTTCTCACCTTGGAGGAATTTTCGAAGCAGCGGTAAAGAGCATGAAAACTCACCTTTACCGAGTTATAGGTAAACTCACTCTTACACATGACGAATTTCAGACATTACTTTGTCAAATTGAGGCGGTTCTCAATTCTAGACCGCTCTGCACACTCAGTAGTGATCCCGCGGATCCACTACCACTTACTCCCGGTCATTTTCTAATCGGGGAACCATTAACCGCGCTACCAGAATTCGACTTATCCAATGATAACCCAAACCGCCTTGTTCGATGGCAGGTTATTCAGCAAGCTGTTCAACATTTTTGGAAACGCTGGTGTGTTGAATATCTTCACCAACTCCAACCACGCGGTAAATGGTTCCACGATACTAACAATACAACCAAAAGTAATAATAAAATTATTTTGCTATAATCCGCGATACAGTAAATAGAAAATATATATAGTGTTTAATGTATAGTGGATTATCAGTATTTTCATACCCGATACGTGCAGGATTCGTAAAAGCACATGCACAAACCTCCACCACTTCCACCAAAATCGCAAAGCGATTCTTTGCGATTTTGTCGTGGAGTCTATCTCCTGATGATGCCTCGGTTGCGGGGCGAAACGATTGTTGAGTTTGTGATAGTGAAACTGTGTAGTGCTTGTGTATTTTGGTGGAAGTGGTGGAGGTTTGTGCATGTGCTTTTACGAATCCTGCACGTATCGGGTATGAAAATACTGATAATCCACTATACATTAAACACTATATATATTTTCTATTTACTGTATCGCGGATTATAGCAAAATAATTTTATTATTACTTTTGTATTATGGATCTCCGCAAAGTAACGCCTAATTCTATAAATTAAACAATACAACCCTTAACGAGGGTTCTGTGGTCGTGTTGATCGACAACACGTTGCCACCATTGCAATGGCGCTTAGCGCGCGTGCATCAACTGCATCCCGGTGCCGACGGCGTTACTCGTGTCGTTACTGTACGCATCGGTAATACGTTTACCAAGCGACCTGTAGTTAAGGTTTGCCCTCTGCCTGTTCAGTAGGCAGTGTTTTATGTATATTTTAGTTTTAGCTTAGTTTAGTTTCTTAATAAAATAAAAGATTATTTTATGGCCGGCGGCATGTTTAGTACTTTCAAATATAAAATTTATATTCTGTATTTTCTACCAAATCGATCAGGGGTTTAATGGGCAACACAAGCCTCTTCCTGTTGACAGTTGCAATCGACGCAACACAGACGTCATACGTGCCGTCACTACTTCTCAAAACGGTAACGGTCGAATTTATTCGCACGACTCCGAGCTCCTTTTCTACAGACATTTTAATAACCGCGAGTTTAGTGAAAACTACATATAGTAGATGCACCTAAGGACATCAGCAGACGGGGTCCCGCAACGCGTGACTGTTCTGGATGCTGGTAAGTGTTCGCTTTATTACTCCCCTGAGAGATCGAAGGAACTAAAGATTCACAACATTAAGTATGTATTTAAACTTATATATGTAGTATATCTACCAGTTGTCCGTCACCCATAACACAAGTATTAAGTTACTTACTTTGGGGACGGACGACCGTGTGTGTAAATGTCCGATATATTTATTTATTTATTAAAGTGATGTACTAGAGAATTATAGATCTATAAAAATACTACAAAAATGTCCGCCACAGCATGTCCCTATCTCTCACGGTTAACTCATTGTTTTGTATAAATTGACACGCGACGCGGCGCGACCGGCCGGATCAACGACCTTTGGACATTCGTTCGCCGCCGGTCGCGTCCGACAGTTACACCCGTATTCAAGAAGCATACTCAGCTAAGTAAGCACAAATTACTATGCGAAGGAGGCTAGTTCACAGTGCGTTCCTCGTGTCAAGCCTTCCATTTCATAAACAATACTTAGGCCATACTCAACTAAAAGAACGCTATGCGTCCAACTGCGCGCTCTGATTGGTCCATTTGATGTGGCGTAGTTCAGTCTAGTTTTTGACAAATGTCAATGTTATTAACAATTTGTTGTGTTGTTAATAACAAACAAACATAACCTTACTTTGGTATTCCCGTAATTTGCAGTTTATCGTGTTAATAATTTTTTTATGATATTTTGTGTAATGTGCAGTGTAAATAAAATATAGTTTAGTATAATGACTTCGCCTTTGGATTTAAATGCAAGCACTGCAACTCATAAGAGGTAGAACTATTTTTCTTTAATTTATTATGTATGGTAATTTTATTGTATAGTTTTACTTATATTATTTACTAGACAAAGTTAAATGATTATAAGAATAAAAAATAATAAATAGATAACTAATAAATAATTTTGTCATTAACCAAAGCGGCGCGAACACTATGCGTTCGCTAAAGTAGCTCCTTATCTATTTTAGCTGTGCGTCGATTTTGACAAACGCATAGTACAACATTTCACTCAAGTAATGTCTATGAATTGGTTTGAATGATCCTATGCGTCCCTGAGCACTGTGCGTTCTCATAGTAATGTTTATGAATACGGGTGTTAGTAATCTTTCGGATACTATAAAGACAGCACGCCTGTATACGACTTTATGGTATAACGCACACGTGTAATTATGCGTTTTGGGTGTGGTTCTAAGATTTAGTTCGCGTTCAATCAGTGAAGCGTTTTGAGAAGACGCGACCGTCCGCGGTTTTAGTGCGCGTTCGGGTTAATGTTCCCCGATATGGGACGATTCAATAACGTGTGACCTTACGAAGGTTGTGTGCACACCGCGTGTTATTTGTGTTATTTAACCGATATAGTGAAGTGCATACTCCGGGAGAAACAGACAGTATGTGTCCGTGGAAGACTGCTGAGGCGAGCCAACGGGTTCGGGAATCGGCCAAGTACATACAAGCACACACACACACGTACACATATACTCGCAGTGACTCATGAGGCCGGACCACATACAGCTGACGGCCGCATAAGGTAGGTTGAGACGCCGAGACGACGGGTCCAGGTCTAAGAGGTTGTTTCATCCGCCCGCACGTTTGTGCGGAACACTCATAATAACTACTTTTATTCTCAAAATTTCGAAAATTCGGGAAATTACTGAATTTCACGCGGCCGAAGCCGTTGTTGGAACAGCTAGTAAATTAATATATAAAAGGTACCTTTATCAAAAGCCAAGCATCCCTCTTCGTCTGGCGCCGACATCCTAAAGTCGTAGAGGGCTTTACACAAAGCCGTTGGCACCGGAAGTGGTATCACAATCTGAAAATAAACAAAAAAAATAAAAATTGAAATTTGATATGTAACTAGTTAAGTATATTAGATAGTTATTTAAGTATAGCTGTGATAGCCCAGCGGTGAGACTGTGGGAATCTTACGAGGGAAATACGAGTTTAAACCCCGGGCAGGCACCAATGAGTTTGTCTATTAAAACTCATGTGTCTAATTGGTAATTGCAATTTATCACACGCTTTTCGGTGAAGGAAAACATCGTGAGGAAACCTGCACATCTCTAGAGAATTCTGTTGATATGTGTAACCTACCAATCCGCATTGGAGCAGCGTGGTGGGTCTTAGCTCCAACCCTTCTCTCCAAAAACGGAGAGAGGAGGCCTATTCCCAGCAGTGAGATTGTAACAGGCAACTTTACTTTTTACTTTTAATTTTTAAGTCTTTAGTTTGAATCGTTAACTTAACTGTTGGTTCGGATAATTACTTCTACCGATATTCACTGGCAAGATGATGAAATAAAATAACTTCGTATACCTGAACATAGTTACTGGGGAACATGCCAGTCCTCCCTGAACACTCGCCGTGGTACCAGAACGCGTCCAGCTTCTTCTGCAGGATGATGGTCTCGCCTTTCTTGAAGGAGAGGTCACTGGAAACGATGATAGATATTACAAAATCGCAATCCAAGGAAACAAGTTTAATTTCCTAACCTTTATATATTTATAACCTAATATTTTGCTATAATCCGCCATAATACAAAAGTAATAATAAAATTTTATTTTGGTATGATGCGATCCTGGGATGAGCGTGTTCAAACAATCAAACAAACTCTTCAGCTTTATATGTTCATTAGTATAGATATAGATTATTAACCGTATGTTTTTGGTTTGCAAAACTATCTATTGTATAAATTATAATCCGCCATTTGAGTACATATGTCGAACGTTAGTATTAAAATGACCTAAGTCGAAGACGTTGTTTTTGTCAAATTCCAATGGAAAAATAGTTTTGCAAAGCAAAAACATACGGTTAATAATCTATATCTATACTAATGAACATATAAAGCTGAAGAGTTTGTTTGATTGTTTGAACACGCTCATCCCAGGAACTACTTAAAATATACTTGAAAAATTGTAAGTTAAAGATAGTTCATTTATCGAGAAAGGCTATAGACTATACAACATCACGCTAAGATGAATAGGAGAGCAGCAGAAATAAAAAATATTGCGACAACGCCAAAATTTAAAGCTTTCCTTGCGTGCGCTAAGTAAACGGTGAAAGTTATTCAAAAAACATGTATTACAAAATTGTTCCCCTCTAAAAGATCAAAATAAAAGTCCGCGACAGCATATATCTAGCTTTTGCGGTTAACCCACTTTAACCATAATTAATATAAGTATGGTTTACTCTAATAATAAGACTGCAGTGCAAAAAGTTAAATGTAAAGGGGGAAACATTGCCTTCTAATTGTCTTATAATTATATTAAATATAACAATTACCCCATCTCCTTGGATATGTAATCGTACATAGCTCGAGCGTGCGGCGGCAGTTGCTTGCCGTCCGTCCGGAGTTGCTGAAACTGAAATTACGCCTGTCAATATATATGCATTACACGATGGGATTCAAATTCAAATAAATCTTATTCAAATTGGCCCTTACAAGCACTTTTGAATCGTCAAATTAAAATTAAAATGAAGCTACGACTGGTTAGGAAAGGTGCTCTAACCGAAAAAAACCAACAAGAAATGCGGCGGTCACTCTTTTCAAAAATAAATATTACTATTGTTCCGCACAAACGTGCGGGCGGATGAAACAACCTCCGAGACCTGGGCCCGTCGTCTCGGCGTCTCAACCTACCTTATGCGACCGTCAGCTGTATGCGGTCCGGCCTCATGAATCACTGCGTGTATATGTGTACGTGTATGTGTGTGCTTGTATGTACTTGGCCGATTCCCGAAACCGTTGGCTCGCCTCTGCAGTCTTCCACGTACACGTAATGTCTGTTTCTCCCGGAGTATACACTTCACCAACGCGGTTAAATAACACAAATAACACCCGGTGTGCACACAACCTTCGTAAGGTCACACGTTATTGAATCGTCCCTATATCGGGGAACAGTAACCCCAACGCGCACTAAAACCGCGGACGGTCGCGTCTTCTCAAAAGCTTTACTGGTTAAACGCGTCACTAAATCTGAGAACCACACCCGAAACGCATAATTACACGTGTGCGTTATACAATAAAGCCGTATACAGGCGCACGCGTCCTGTGTTTATCGTATTCGAAACATTACTAACTGTCGGACGCGACCGGCGGCAATCGAATGCATAAAGGTCGTTGATCCGGACGGTTGCGTCGCGTTGCGCGCGTCAATTTATACAAAACAACTATATTGTATTTGTAATTGATAACAAACATAGATTACAATACCATCTAGTGCGTAGCTGGTCGCATTTTAACTCAAGCAAGCTTTCTTATCATTATTGATGTTGAGATGTTACGGAGACTGGCAAGAGATTTTTTTTTTAAATATATGGGACACTTACACACACGGTCGTCCGTCCCCAAAGTAAGTAACTTAATAATTGTGTTATGGGTGACGGAGAACTGGTAAATATACTACATATATAATTTTAAATACATGCTTAAATACAAATACACAGCCAGGCTCGAAGAACCAACAAATTATTTATACAAAATGTTGGCCTTCGGCGGGAATCGAACCCGCGACCTGCGGAGCTGAAGGCGGGGTCAAAACACACTGCGCCAACGGGCCAGTCAGGTGATGAGAAGTAGATATATTCAGGCTAACAAAAATAGAGATATGACCGAAGATTTTAAACAAAACGGAGACTTTTGGACCCAATTATAATGGGTTGAGGTATGCCTTGAAAAAAAAAACAATTTTGATTTAATTTTTACTTAACATGCTATTTGTATATTAACGTGAAATCTTGTGAATTAAATTTGACCCATTTTAATATTTTAAATGATTATTTTAAATTTAAACAATTGATAAAGAAGAAGTAATATGTTAACATAATATATTAAAGGAAAAGGAGGTTGTTTTATAAAAAATAGAACCGGAGTCGAACATTTTAAAAGATTTTACATTTATTAATGTGATTATAAGAAGTAGAGATGTTACGCCGTGTGGTATCCGACAGAATAGAATAGACCACCCTCCTTTGTTACCGATGTGTCGTAAGAGGCGACTAAGGTATGTGCCGTGTGGTATCCGACAGAATAGGATAGCCCACCCTCATTTCTTACCGAGGTGTCGTAAGAGGCGACTAAGGTACGTGCCGTGTGGTATCCAGCTGAATAGAATAGACCACCCTTATTTCTTAGCGACGTGTCGTAAGAGGCGACTAAGGTACGAGCCGTGTGGTATCCGGCTGAATAGAATAGACCACCCTCATTTCTTACCGACGTGTCGTAAGAGACGACTAAGGTACGTGCCCTGTGGTATCCGGCTGAATAGAATAGACTACTCTCATTTCTTACCGAAGTGTCGTAAAAGGCGACTAAGGTAAATTGACGTCAGGCAGGCGGCCGGTCGTAAAATACGTAGCCAAATCATGTGACAACATGTTTGTAACATGTTGTGCCGACCCCACTTAGAGTGGGATAAGGGCCGGAGAATGATGATGATGAAGAAGTAGAGATGTTATTGAGGCGGTTCTATAGACGACAGAGCCGGGACCGACTATTTAAATAAATAAATTAAAAGATTTTAAATTCATTAATGAGATATAAGTGAGATAAGTAAAAATGTTATAAAGGTGGCCTTGTAATAAGCAGACTCAGCAGAAGTTTTTAAACTAAGCTGTAGATTTTAAATTCATTCATAAAATGTCTCAACATCTCACGAATAGCGTCTCTACTTCTCATAGTAGAAACGCTATTGAGGTGGTCTTGTAAATAATAGAGTTGAATCCGAAGTATTTAAATTTCAATCATCGAAGTCCTATACATACTGGTATGATAAATGCAAAAGTCTGTCTGTCAGTCTGTTACGCATTCAATTTTGCGTTGCGGCACTTGGTCATAATATCCCCACTCTTTTAAATGTTATCATAAAATTATTTAATCCGCGTTCAATAAAATCTATGTAATGCTAAGTGTAGGAAGGAAAATCACGTATGCAGGATTAGTTACCGCACGTATCACGAAACACCACCACCAACAACACACTACACAAGCACTACACATTTCACTACAACAATCTCAACGTTAATTTCGCCCATAATCGAAGCAATATCAGAAGATAGGCTCTATCAACTTCGCGACAAAATCGCAAAGCAAAATGTTTTGCGAAACAGTTAATAACATTGTACTATGGAATTTCGTACGCTTAGTTCTATAGATTACTCTTTTCTTTACCTGGGAATGCCCACTCCTAACTCTTTGACCGCTGGGTTTCCTTGGTGCTGAATTCTTCATGCCCTCGAGGATCCTCATCAGCAGCACGTTCGGTGGCAACTCCTCCACCTTCGTCTCCACGAGTATCCGACATTCCGGACATCTTAACTCCTTGTGAGACTCCACTATAACCTGAAATAAAACGGTAAACTTTACATACACAGCTGTGATAGGAAAACGATGACACCGTGTGTCTCTCACTAGGAGATCATGGATGATCATGGGTTCGGACGCCAGGCAAGCTCCAAGGCACCACTGAGTTTTTCTGTTCTTCTGCCTAATTGATATTTGTAATGATTTATAGAAGCAGACGTTACTTTGCGGAATTCCATATTACAGATACTATAACAGGACTACTTTGCTATAATCTGCGTTTGTAACACACACGCACGGACACACGCACACACTTACACACACATACATACGGTTTACAGCAAGTAATTCTGTTATAGTTTCTGTGATATTTGTAATTTACGCATTCGGTGAAGTAAAAAAAGCAAGGAAACCTGCTTATCTCTGGAGAACTTTTGGGCTATGTGTAACCTACCAATCCGCATTGGAGCAGTGTGAGGATTTTAAACTCCGACCGTTCTCCCCAAAAATGGAGAAAGGAGGTAGGTGTCCTTGGCCTTGGGCATAGGTGCCCAACAGTGGAATGGTTACATGTCGTAACATTTTTAAACGTGTCAATTAATACCTTGGCAATACCTCACTCTCGACGATTCTTCTGCGCGTGGTGAATCAGGACTTACAGTTAGGTCTAGACTTAAGGCCTTTAGCATTAATACCAGCATATTATTCTACTCAGTCTATTTAAAGGGAAAAAGGAATGATTTCCAAGTCAACAAAGTCTTTTAAGATTCGCTGACGTCATTTTTACCTCAATGAATCTGCAATATTCATGCATAAATCACACTCGTTAGTAATATTTTAAGGAATGCCTGTAGAATTATTTGTTTACATTAAACGTTTTGTAAATAAATATCACACTACGGTTTTATTCGCGGTAACAATTAACGATTTTTCAACAGAAATTATGACTCCACCTCTGCCACCACAATACAAAAACACTACACACATTCACTATCACAAACTCAACAATCGTTTCGCCCCGAAACCGAAGCATCATGAGGAGATAGAATCGCTTTGCGATTTGCGACAAAATCGCAATAAAAACTAAACTTGGAGAATAAAATTGATACTATTTTTCAAAACGATACTTGCAGGGTTGCGGAGTGAGAGAAGCTAAAATTTAATTCAGGTCTACGGTACGCGCAGACGTGTCGCGGGTAGAATCTAGTTTATTTATAAACACAAACACTTTTTTGGAATATTTTGGAAAATGCTAATGGATTGTGCGTGTCACGTATACCTAGGGAGTGCGTTACCCTCTAGAATGACTCACATTAAGTAATGTGGGCGACGAAAAGGAAATTTAAACTTAATACAACACGAATTATTAGAAACGAGGGAATTAGTGCCAATTTAGTAAAACGGCAGTAAGTTAGGAACCATTTAGTTGAAATACTGTGTAAAAAGGCTTGTATGCTTTCTTAAAGAAAATTGACACCTCCTTCTAAAGCCTTACGGCGTCTATCTATCTATACTTATTATATAATAAAGTCCCTAAAAGATGTCAGTCTATATGTCATCGATTTTCTCAAATTCTACTGAACGAATTTTCGTAAGGTTTTTACTTCAAATTCAAATTCAAAATATACTTTATTCAAGTAAACTTGTAAATAAGTGCTTTTTATTCGTCAACTTTACTGCCGGTTCGGAAAGCTGTTCCTACCGAGAAGAGCCAGCAAGAAACTCGGCGGTTGTTCTTTTCAAATAAAATTCTTATAACTAGTTACATTTGGTTCTTACTATCTTGTAGCGGAGTAGCACGCAATATCCACGCATTTTTATTATCTATATAATCCTCAATAGTATAGTAGTAAGCTTTTTGTATCAGCCCCCCTTTAACAGCATTTTTAAACTGCTGTAGTGGCAAAGATAATTCTGTTTATTTTCATTACTTTCTTGTACAAACATTCTTATCATCTAAGTAATCCTCAACAGTATAGGCTTTCTGTATCAGACTCTTCCAAATCCAAACCCACCCCGATTTACGTACTTTTGCCAGACGCAAAGCAGCAGGCCTACCATGAACTCTTACTGCGACTCAATTGAAGACGTAAACGACGACCGCGAACTGCTTTCTTTTCGTACCATGAAGTGTGAATTGCACTGGGGTCGTAACATTTGAAAAGGATACCGTTATATGAACTATAGATAACTCTGTCTCTTTTACGCACATGTTCTTAGGACGAATTCCGAACGCTTATACGGCAACGACTTAAAGTGTGCGTCTTTAAGACGTCACGGTATGAGAAAGCAAAACAATTTCTTTACGATTTTGTCGTGGAATCTATCTCCTGATGATGCTTCGGTTGCGGGGCGAAACGATTGTTGAGTTTGTGATAGTGAACGTGTGTAGTGCTTGTGTATTGTGATGGAAGTGGTGGAGGTTTGTGCATGTGTTTTTACGAATCCTGCACGTATCGGTTATGAAAAAACGGATAGTCCACTATACATTTAACACTATATATATCTATTTACTGTATCGCGGATTATAGCAAAATAATTTTATTATTACTTTTGCCAAACAATTTGGTTTCGTAGGCCTGCTGGAGCCGCAAGCTTATGTTGGCTCCTACTTTGTCTATATTATACATCGCCTATCGTTTCATAATTTTACAATTTTAAGTACAAAAATTTCCATTAAACATAGGCCAGTACTACCCGATGACGTTGTTGAAACCTACCAGCGTAATCTCAGTAAAAAATTACGTAACAAATTTTAGTTGGCTCCAAAAAATCACCGTCACAAGAAACCTTTTAAAAAGAAATTATACTTTGAAAGACGCAAAAAAATCTAAAAATAACCTCTTTACGTAAACACTGTTATGACTTCTCTTCAGTTGCGAAAATAATTTCGTAGCAAAAAAATTATATAAGATAAATTGTTCAACCCATTATTTGCAAACGTAGGCGTTGCTTTGCATTATTATAAGTACAAAAATAACACCGCCCCAT
Organism: Morpho deidamia; assembly: GCA_947086505.1. NCBI lineage: Eukaryota > Metazoa > Arthropoda > Insecta > Lepidoptera > Nymphalidae > Morpho > Morpho deidamia. The sequence continues at coordinate 12,064,639 of CAMTZC010000009.1, forward strand.
TTGTCATAATTTATAAGAATAGATTAAAAAATGTTAGAAGTGGACAACTCTTACCACTTAGGGGGATGAAATTAGTAGCCGATTCTCAGAGCTACTGAATATGCATATGGAATTTCATAAAAATCGGTCAAGCTGTTTAGCATGAGTATGGTAACTAACATTGTGACGAGAATTTTATATCTATACTTTATGAAACAAGTAAGCCGTGTGGTATCCGGCAGATTAGAATAGACCACCCTCCTTTCTTACCGAGGTGTCGTAAGAGGCGACTAAGGTAAATGCCGTGTGGTATCCGGCTGTATAGAATAGGCCACGCTCATTTCTTACCGAGGTGTCGTAGAAGGCGACTAAGGTAAGTTGACGTCAGACAGGCCGCCGGTCGTAAAATACGTAGCCAAATCATATGACAACATGTTTGTAACATGTTGTGCCGACCTCACATAGAGTAGAATAAGGACAGGAGGATGATGATGACTTTATGAAACAAGTCTCCAAAAGCAGTCTGTCTATCTGTATCTGATCTATTTTTTTACATTACATTTATAGTGCATGACGGTTTTATCTAAATTCTGTTAAAGAGGTCGCGCGGTTGTAAAAAAATCTCACCTGTTGGGAACTTTAGTCGCGTGCGCCGCGTAAACCAGCAGAAATACAAAAGTAATAATAAAATTATTTTGCTATAATCCGCGATACAGTAAATAGAAAATAAATATAGTGCTGAATGAAATCGCATAAAATCATAAAGCGTATCGTCGAGTTTGTCGTGGAGTCTATCTCCTGATGATGCTTCGGTTGCGGGGCGAAACGATTGTTGAGTTTGTGATAGTGAACGTGTGTAGTGCTTGTGTATTGTGGTGGCAGCGGTGGAGGTTTGTGCATGTGTTTTTACGAATCCTGCATGTATCGGGTATGAAAAAACAGATAGTTCACTATACATTTAGCAGTATATATATTTTCTATTTACTGTATCGCGGATTATAGCAAAATAATTTTATTATTACTTTTGTATTATGGATCTCCGCAAAGTAACGCCTAATTCTATAAATTATCAGCAGGAATACACAACAAAATCCGCGACAGCATGTCTCTATCTCTTATGCTCAACTTACAATAATAACTTTTACGTTTAGCATTTCAATTAAATAGACTTCTTTCCACGCGCTTTTCCACAACGAGTATAAGATAATAATAAATATATTGAACAATTACGCACGAATCGTCCTTCCCCAAAGTAATTGAATAATCTACCAATTTGATTTACAGAAACTATAACAGAAATACTTTGCTACCGTGGGTTAACCACAGCATCATCAGGAGGATAGGCTTCAGGACAAAATCGTAATGTCATTACAATATTATCGTGGAGCCTATCCTTCTGACGATGCTTCGGTGTCGGGGCGAGGACAAAATCGTAGTGTCGTAACGATTTTATCGTGGAGCCTATCCTCCTGATGATGCTTCGGTTTCGAGGCGAAACGATCGTAGAGACTTTAGTGGTGGTTGTGTGTATTGTGTGCATTGTTGCTGGAGGAGGAGTCTTGGGATACGTGTGGTGACTTGTCCTGAATGTGTAAGGTACGTGGATTTTTCCTGCTTCATACACTTATCATTGCATGCATTCACTTAAACCACGTGGATTATAGCAAAGTAGTTCTGTTATAGTTTCTACCAATCTGAATTGAATCAGTCTGGTGGGTCTACGCTCATAATATTCTATTCTTCAAAAAGTCTATCCCAGCAGTGGAATATTAACAGGCGTTTACTTTACTTCAATTTGAACTATTTTTTTTTTGCAATTCCACGATCTCAATATACCTTGAGTGAAGTTGATTTATAATTCATATAAAATATCTTATCTTTTATTCATCCTTATCTATAATTTGAGTCAAGGTGCTCGAGATATATACTACCGGCAAAATAGAAAGGATAACGTATCAACCGAAAGTGTTTTATTTACGTAATTGTACCTATCGGAAAATCCTCATTTATCACGTATATAATTTGAATGTCATAGATGAAGAAATAATTATTTTTCGTGTGGCATCCCGTTGAGTAGAATGAACCACCCCCATTTCATACCGAGGGGTCGTTAAAGGCGACTAAGGTAAGTCGACCTGCCGTATGATATCCGGCTGAGTAGAATAGACTAGAGATAGAGATATAGTAGCCGATTCCCAGACCTACTGAATATAAATATAAAATTTCATAAAAATAGATCTAGCCGTTTTGGAGGACTATTGTAACACAAGAATTTTATATATATAAGATTATAGATTTAAGCATGGAAGATGGAGAAAATAAAAACCAAATCCAATTTCCTCTATAAATAGGTACCTACATTCAAATACAAAATATTCTTTATTCAAGTAAATTTGTAAACAAGTACTTTTGAATCGGCAACTTTACTGCTGGTTCGGAAAGCTGTTCCTACCGAGAAGAGCCAGCAAGAAACTCGGCGGTCGCTCTTTTTAAAATATAAATCTTATAACTAGTTACATTTAGTCATTACTGTCTTGTACAGGGTAGAAGTATTCATAGCTTCAGATAATCATAAACTGCTTACCGTGAAATTTCAGCTTCAGCGGACAGCGGGTAGTGGGTCAAATTTAATTTGCGAGACCCCACCTTTACAAACATGCACGGCAAGTTAAATAAAGGCTTTTAATAATTTAACTTAACTATATGTTATTGCTATTGTAGCTGTGATAGCCCAGCGGTGAGATTTTGTGACTCTGTCGAGGGGGTCATGCGTTCAAACCCCGGGCAGGCACCAATGAGTTTTTCTATTAAAATTTATGTGTTTGATTGATAATTGCTATTCATCACACGCTTTTCGAGGATGGAAAACATCTTCAGGAAACCTGCATATCTCTAGAGAATTCTGGGGATATGTGTAACCTAGCAAATCGCATTGGAGCAGCGTGGTAGGTCTTAGCTCCAACACTTTTCTCCAGAAACTGAGAGAGGAGGCCTATGCCCAACAGTGGGATTGTAACAGGCAAAGTTACTTTACTTTTATATGTTATTGTATTGATTACGTAGTGTCATCGACAATTTTACTAACTAATAAACGTAGCTACAAATTAAGCATTAACCCCTCGTACGCACGAGAGGTTATTTACCGTGCGTTAAAAATATGTCGAAATGAAACAAATAGGTATCCGGGTATCTGTTCACACCTAAAACGCGACGTGTTCGTTTTTAGGCGTTAAGCGTAGGGCGTTAAGCAGAATATACCATACGAAACTTATTATTCGTCAAAAGTCGGAGTTTTACGCCTCGTTCAGACGAGCATAAAAAATACGTCGCGTTAAAATTCCACAATAGGCGTTATAAGAAGTTTTGTATGGTATATTCTGCTTAACGCCCTCGCCCTAACGACTAAAATGGAACACTGCACGATAAAATAGGTCGCGATTTAAATACGCTGTCGTGTGAACAGATACCTGGATACCCATTTGTTTCAATTCGACGTAATTTTAACGCACGATGAAAATCCTTGTGTGTCCTTGTCATATCTTGTGCGTAGGAGGGGTTAACGCGACGTAGTTTTTACGCCCGTGCGTACGAGGCGTAATACTCTAAAAATGATACAAATATGTTAATACAGTCTAATATATACCATGCCGTGTGGTATACGGCCGAGTAGAATAGACCACGCTCATATCTTACCGAGGTGTCGTAAAAGGCGACTAAGGTAAGACGACCCACCGTGTGGTATCCGGTTGAGTAGAATAGACCACGCTCATTTCTTACCGAGGTGTCGTAAAAGGCGACTAAGGTAAGTTGACACACTGTGTGGTATCCGGTTGAGTAACATAGACCACGCTCTTTCTTACCGAGGGGTCGTAAAATACGACCAAGGTAAGTTGATGTCAGGCAGGCGGCCGGTCGTAAAATACGTAGCCAAATCATGTGACAACGTGTTTGTAACATGTTGTGCCGACCCCACTTAGAGTGGGATAAGGGCAAGACGATGATGGACAGTCTAATATATACCCTACTGACAAAGCGAGTTAGAATACATAGGCGTTTAAATTTTCGACACAATTTATTCGCTTTATCGCTACTGATAAACGAGAGTTACTGTGTTTGACGGAAAAGCTAATATTATGCAATTTTGCTACGATAAGCGGAATCGCAACGTTTAAACTCAACCTACTACTCTAATGTACATAATTCAGAGTACTTTTTGAAAAGTAGCTGTGATAGCCCAGCGGTGAGACCGTGCGACTCTTAAGAGGGGAACGGGAAGAACGTGCCTGCCCGGGTTTGAACGAGTTCAAACCCGGGCAGGCACCAATGAGTTTTTTCTATTAAAACTCATGTGTCTAATTGATAATTACAATTTATCACACGCTTTACGGTGAAGGAAAACATCGTGAGGAATCCTGCATATCTCTAGAGAATTCTGGAGATATGTGTAACCTACCAATCCGCATTGGATCAGCGTGGTAGGTCTTAGCTCCAACCCATCTCTCCAGAAAGAGAGAGAGGAGGCCTATTCCCAGCAGTGGGATTGTAACAGGTCACTACTTTACTTGACTTTTTTGAAAAATAGTATCAATGATCAATTAGACAAAAGTAATAGTAAAGTTATTTTGCTATAATCCGCGATAAAGTAAATAGGAAATTGGAGGATTGAGTTTGTGATAGTGAACGTGTGTAGTGCTTGTGTTTTGTGGTGGTATCGACCTAGGTTTGTGCATATGATTTTACGAATCCTGCATGTATCAGGTATGAAAGAACGGATAGTCCACTATACATTTAGCACTATATATATTTTTTATTTACTGTATCGCGGATTATAGCAAAATATTTTTTATTATTACTTTTGTATTATGGATCTCCGCAAAGTAACGCCTAATTCTATAAATTATATAAGGATATAACCAAAATAGTTATATTTTTAACTTATTATCTACAATAAATTTACACAACTTTTTAACAAATGGTTTATAACAAACATCAATAAGCTCTTTATGTTGGTAGGACTACGAATTTCAAATGTAAGAATTTCGTGCAAAGAATATTTGAGCTTAGGACAAAAAGTATCAAAATTATACAGTGATAGCATTTTATCATTTAGACTTCAATTCCTAATATATAATGATATCATACCAAAAGAGTAAAATAAAGATTTTAATAAAATTAAACATTACATACATACATACACACACAAACATACAAATCTTTCCTCTTTATAATATTAGTAATTGGTATTGTTTATTGGGTATTGGTTAGAACGAAATTTTTCCTACAATTCTTGAACATAAACTAAAAACATGGTTATAAGTTGGAGGTAGACACCCACTTCCGTCGTAAAACACTTTGTTACGGAGAGCATAAGAACACTATCTGTCGACAGTTTAGACATTGTATCGATTAGAATTGCTCCAGTAAGAAACAGTCGCTCGATTATTTTTAGCGGTACACAAATAGATCACCCCTATACGTCCGACATTCGGCCTCACATACATTTTTAATGGATATATTTGATTTCGTTTAGAAGTCAACGTGTGTACTTTATTGTTACGTTTTATTCTTTGACGCTAAAACTATAATAGCTGTGATAGCCCAGCGATAAAACCGTGTAACTCTTACGAGGGGATCACGGACTCAAATCCCGGGCTGGCACCAGGCGTTTTTCTGGCCTATTTGGCTCAGTTCAGCGCCTTAAGGCGCTGAACAGAGCCAAATAGGCTGATTTTAAACACGTTTTTAACAAAAGCTATAGGGATGACGATTAAAAGAAAAATATATGTTAATATACATCATATCTCAGAGAGAATGTAAGATTTCAAAACATGATTACGATACTTTTTTTCGATAAAAAAAATTGGTAAATAGACCTCTGATTTTTACTTTGATCGTAAATATCTCTAATATTTATTAACAAAAATTGGTAAAATTAATAAGACTAATAAATCATTATAATATAAAGAGAATGTAAGATTTAAATTTTGAATTAATTAAGATATTTCATTCAAATTAAATATTTTTGAGAAAATAGCAAAACTGAAACGAGTCATCGTCTCGCTTCTCTTTTACATCTACGAATATAGACAGTGACCGCTGAGGCGCGCTGCTATACGGACCTGTGTCGCTAGCTGCCGCGTTTTTGTGACTATTCTTTGTTGATAATATGTCTTTTTTTAGGTGTTTAGTTATAGTTTCAGCATACTTAGTTTTATAAGATTAATTAGACATAAGTTTTGTAAATAAATTGTACAAAAAAAGTTTGGATAAAATAGTGTACACCTACAATGGGTGATAAAATAAAATAAACGAAGGCTGCAAAAGAGAGATATAATATGGAAAGACAAAAGCATATGGTGGAAGTTGTAAAGTAAGTATGTTCGTATTTATTCACAATTATATTTATTAGTTTTATATAGCCGTATTTGATAATTCAGATTTATTTTATTGTTACTAGTAAAAGAAGAAGAATGACAAACTCGGAAACAAATGAATTTCAAGAGTAAGATTTACTTTATTATTTAAAAGAATAGTTTTATCCTAAATTAAATAAATGTAATATTATTTTTTAAAAAAAACCTAACCTGCTAACACTGAAACAATAATTACGCAAAAGCTAACAGAAGCATAATAAATAAAGCCAGCCGTGACACTATTTGAATTTTTATGAACATTTTTGAATATATATAAGAATCAACAGAAATGGAGAAAGAATTTTTCACCTTCACATAAACGTGTACGCATCAATATAGACTTAATCCAGTCTTAGACACGGCATCATTATTCAAGCGACAGTTAATACTTTTTAGTTTAATGTTTCTTTTTTTTAATTTTTATTACAATACAACATCATTACACATTAGAAACGTAAGGATGTTGAATTTTAAACCGACTTATATAAATAAGGTGGTTATTTATTCGATACGGTTGATTTGTAACTAAATTAATGTCGGTTATAAAAATAATTATTTTTTCAGGTTAGTGACTGTATCGCAACCAAGAAGTTATAGCGCGCATGAAACGCATTCTAAGTAAGTAATTTTTTAAACAAATGTAAAATATTGTGTTATATTGTAAAAAAGTAATTTGTTTCGTGTAAAACGAATATATTGCTTGGATTGCAGATTGCAACATGTATCGATAATAGAGTCATCAAAGAATAATGTTACGTTGCTTGATCAAGAATCTAGACCGTTGGGAATTAACGATGATTTACCGGAGCTTGAGGTAATTTATAGTGGATTCTAATATATTCAAAACAATAAGCGTACCATTTAAACAAGCTGTAATAAAGGGTGCAAAGTTGAGAAAATATCGATATATCAGTGTCAATCTAGGTCGATATTGATATATTAGTCTAGTAAGTCGATATATCGATATCGACTATTATTATTGTTATTATTATCGATGTTACTATGTTTTTAGAACCTTTCAGAAAATTAATATAGTTTTAGTTATCCAAAGTCTAAATATTTTTATTTAAGTAGGCCTTTTAAGACTCTTGAATCGTTTACAAAAGTATTTTAACACTTTTAACACCGATCCGGAAGGTTGCCTCTGAAGAAAAGAATAGTAGAATAGAAAGTTATAGGAAATAATAAAACATTAAAAACGAGACAATACGTAAACTTAGGAGTAAGATAGGCAGCCGACATAACATGTAAAAAAAATTGTATAAAAATATTATACTAGTCTAAAATATATAATAAGTATATAATAAGAAATATTTCTTTATTTTAAGTTTTTCGATATCGATATCAGTGTATGATTGAGATCGACAACTATCGATATTTTTAGGCGTCAATATATTAATACGTATTGGTTTTACGATATATCATTGCAACCTTAGCTGTAATATACTAAAATACATATTACTTATCTAAATCGAAGTTGTTACTTTCTTTTCTGGCAATGTGACCAAAGTACTCAAGCACTCTTCGCAGGCTGGTAGATAGGAGTCGGGTCCTTATATTTAGTTTGTGCTGTCCCTGGGATCTGAAGCATTTTCCTCCAGCACCACATCTCAAAAGCATCGATGCGGTTCCGGTCAGCTTTCTTTCTCAGCCCCGTAGCTGAATATGCAGAATACCAAGGTCTTCACTAGTTGTATTTTGGTTTTTCGAGAGATATTACGGTTTCTCCATATTCCATACAGTTGGGTCATTGCACTTTTGGCCATTCCTATGCTTCTTCTGATTTCTTTTCCACACGAACCATTATTGCTTATGATAGCCCCCAGATAAATAAATTCCTCAACTGTTTCAAGCTTTAGAACTCCAAAGTATAATATGAAACTGTATATAAGAGATTAATATGATTTTTATAAATAGGAAAAGACGTATATTTAAGAAAAATTTACACAAGACATTGAGGAGCCTGATAAGGCTTCATTAGTCGTGACAGTTGTTGAAGACAACATAACTAAGAGTGAGATGAAAACTGAAGAACTTTACAAAAAAACGATCCTATAAATCCTGTATTCGCAGACAAAGAGGAGGGTCTACACACTCAACCTGTAGAGCATTAGTCGGAGAGGATTTCATAGCTCCCAGTATTAACCCATTACCTGCCAAAATTTTCATCATAGATTTTTATGGAATAATTGAGTTATTGGTAACTAGTAGGAGGATATTAAAGCAAGGAAATCAATTAAAAAAAATTTCAGGCTATAGGGGCATTACAAAAGACCGTCCCTTTTTAGGGACATTGGCACAATGTATTAGCAAAATTCACCCATACATATCAATGTTAGTACCATGTTCAGTATACCTTATTCTTTAGTTTTATATGTATTTTTAACAGTTTTAAAGTTTTTAACGCTTGAGACACACACAGAATGCTTGAGAAAACACAGAATTTGCATACGCAAATTCTGTGTTTTGCATACGCAAATTCTGTGTTTTCTTTATACACAATGCGCATCTCAATTGCGTGGGTATGTCTTTTTACTGAGATATGCTTGAACTTTCGTCGAACGTCCAAAAGTGAGACATTCTTCTTGATTGGTCTTGGTAGGTTCCTCAATCATATATATACAACATGAGAGGCACTGTTTACCCAATAACTACAGCACCGCGATAAAAGTGGCTGTGTGTGAAAGGCAAAACTATCACTAGAGTTAGGCGGTGTGAAGAATTTTTTTAAAATTACTTTCAATAAGGACAGGTGAGACAGATAAATTTTTGGATATAATAATAGTATAGGAGACATGACAATAACTGAGGTTGTTACAACAGACTCTTTGTGCAGCTTAATGGTAGCGACGTGATAGAAAGCTAATATCTTTTTCAGAATGGCTGACTGTAACGGAAGGTAACGGAGGATTGTGGAAGTTGGAACATGGAGCCGTGATGATAGTTCTGGAGAAGTGTGGTCAGGAGAGAAGAGGAGATTAGGGGAACCATTTGACTATGATGTCATTTTGTGCGCGGCGTTTATAAGTGGTCAAAAAAGTATAAATTAAGTTTTGAAAAAATAGTTTTTTATTTATTGAATAAATGTAAAGGATAAATATCATTATAATAATTGTATTATACTAATATAATAAAATATTATAATTTATAATTTTGTTTTAATTTTAAAATCACACATTTTTATTAATTAATTGTTAGGCGAAACGGAGTTTGCCAGGTCCGCTAGTAAATGAATAAAACTTAAGTTAGCTTTTATTAGATATCACATCTTTCATTGAGTGAGTAATTCAGTCAATTATAAAATTATAAATTTTTAAGGTCTTCTTTTTCCATGTGAGTTCAATTTTTAAGCCTGAAATTTATAAAGTAGCTTAGATACTGTATCAGGTATATAACAAATATTAGTCATCAATACATTTGAATATAGTACGAAAAATTGAAACAGTGAAACGATTCATATAAAGTTAGTGAAAGAGACATATGGTTGTGCTCGCTAGAAAGTGCTGTCGTGCGCTCAGATTTTTAACACAACCAGATCTTGTTTGGGCTAAGTAAATTTTTAGCAATATATAAATTTGCCTAAAAATTTAGTTATATCGTATATAGAACGAAATTTTCAACTTTTGTCATGTTAAACACAAATGTGACACATGCGTGCTAGATATTATCAAAATTTATAAAAGTAAAATGTGAGAAATATTGCATCATATGCATAGACATAAAGGTAAACCAAATATTAACTCCATACCGGATTATTTTGTGTTATTTTTGTAGACACCACAAAAGTATTTATTAAATTACTTACAATATATTACAATATAATATTACATGACATTAAATGACGTCAAAACACATTTCTAAACACAATAGATGTACTAAGTAAAAAAACTAAAACGAATAAATTCTTTATTATTTATCCTGTCTATTCAGTTTTTACGTCTGCATGTCTTTGTATCGATACAAACGCCATCTATTGGACTTTATTGGCTACAACACGAGTCCTTATCTAGTTCTTTATTTTACCGCTGTACATATTAAGTGTGTCGCTACGCCGTCGCAGACATTGTGGGAGGGGCCTATATGCCGAAATCTGAATTTACGCCAGCTCTGTTCAGCGCCTTAAAACTTATGCTTCTGATTGTTATTTGTAAATGATTTATAGAACCAGGCGTTACTTTACGGAACTCCATATTCGAATTCAAATTATTCTTTATTCAAGTAAGCTTGGAAACAAGTGCTTTTAAATCGTCAAAATGGACCGCTGTTTCAGAAAGCTGTTCCTATCGAGAAGAGCCAGCAAGAAACTTGGTGGTTGCTCTTTTCAAATAAAATTCTTATAACTAGTTACGTTTGGTTATTACTATCTTCTACAGGGTAGAGGAGTAGCTATATCCACGCATTTTTATCATCTACATAATCCTCAATAGTATAGTATAGTATAGTAGTAGGCTTTCTGTATCAGTAATAGTACAGAAGCTATAACAGAATTATTTTGTTACAATCCATGTTTGTTAAGAGATTGTATGTAACGCTAAGTGTATGTAACAAACGCGGATTATAGCAAAATAATTTTGTTATAACATATGTAATATTTAATACATCACACAGTTTTCGTTGAAGGAAGACGCTGTGAGGAATCATGCATATCTCTAGAGAATTCTGGAGATATGTGTATCCTACCTATGTAATCCGCATCGGAGCAGTATGGTGGGTCTGAGCTCTAATCCTTCTCTTCAAAAACAGAGAGAGAAGGAGTAGATTACCTACCTATACCCACCAGTGGGACAGTAATTGGCCGTGACTTTTATTGTGTGGTGTGATGTTGGTGTTGTGATCACATAGCACAAAACGCCTCGTGACTGTTTCTGCATGTAAAAGATATGGTTAAAGAACGGTTTAGCACTTAGCATTACATAGATTATCCTAAACGACACGGATTATATTAAAATATATTAATCATAAATTTTTCATGTCAACACCGTTCAATGGCAAGGTAGTTTACTTTAAACAAAATTCACCATTGAAACTAGCTTTTCCATAAATTCGAACGGTCTAGAATATCGGAGATCTATATTTAAACCTACTTTCTAGATATGGCAAACGTACTCGTAAGGCATTAAAATTTATTCGTTTTACTGACAAGGCCATTTATTTTAACCCTTAGTCGCCCTTGAGACTTGTCCTTCCATAAATTGGTTCGTGTAGCGTAGAACAGACGATATTCTAATTGTCATTTAATACACTGTTATCTAATAAGCTGTGATAGCTCAGCGGTGAGACCGTGCGACTCTCTAGAGACGATCGTGGGTTCAAACCCCGAGCAGGTACCAATCAGTTTTTCTATTAAAACTTATGTATCTAATTGATTGATATGGAAGATGTGTTGTGGAGAACCAACAAATTGTTTATAGAAAATGTCGGCCCTCGGCGGGAATCGAACCCGTGACCCGCGGAGCATAAGGGTCACTACCCACAGCGCCAATAGGCCAGTCTTACGGTTTATATTTAAGTATGTATTAAAAAGTAGATATGTATATATTTACCAATTGTCTGTCACCTTTAACACCGGTATTAAGTTACTTACTTTGGGAACCGACAGCCGTGTATATAATTGTCGTATATATTTATTTATAATATACATATCCATCATACTCTTGGTGTCTATGTCCTAATGTGGTAGACATTAGGACATAGACACCATATAATATTTGCCGAGGGTAGTCCCGCAGTAATATCTAGTTCAGTATATTATAGAACGGCACAAAATGCATAACATCTTAATTCAGTACAGTTAACATTTTTGTTTTATTGGAGTGACTGTACCCAAAAGTTGGAACATTTCCCAAAAATGTACCAATGATCCAATCCCGTCCAATTAACTCGCTTCATGAGCGAACGCGAGTAATTTAAAACCGATGTTTTATTCATCGCGGACTTTATTAATGAAATATGTAAACTTCGAGTTTATTTTATGAAGGTGGCTAAAAGCGTAGTTCACTTGTTAAAGAATATTAAAACAGCTCTCAACTAGCTCCCGAATTGGGGCGGATAGCATAAACAATCAAGTATAGTCACGAACAGATAAATAATCTTATTTTAATATATAAGATTATTATTATTCTAGTGTCACAAGGTTAATTATCGACATCCCACGAAGGTGCACGAAGCTCTCCGCATCTTCTTTTCTATTGCGCAAAGCAAGGGAATAGAATTCTCTCCCTGCATCTTTTTTTCCCGGAACATTTAATGTTTTCAAAGCCAGAGTGAATGGGCATCTTCTAGGCAAGCACAATCCACCTTAGACTGTAATCATTGCTTACCATCAAGTATGATTGCAGTCAAGCACTCGCCTATTATGCAAAAAAAAGTTACCATACTCCTATTTTTATTTAATAAGAATAAAACATCAATATTTTGTAAGCAAGGAGTCAAGTGATATGAGTGAAAAATTCAGGCGTAAGTGAGTCGCGTGTTTGGCATAGAGTTATACTAGAAGTTACAATAGTTAAAAACGTTGCTTACTTCGTACATTTAGCATTAGATAGATTCTCCTAACAAAGGCCATATAGAAAAATAATTCTTACTACTCTTCACAACTTCTGCACTATGAAATTCCGCAAAGTAACGTCTGCTTCTATAAATGACTTATTAATTATTAGTATGCGTAAACGAAAACGCACCTCCCCGAAATTAATCCTGGCTGCCATAATACATATTATATGAACTGCAAATAGAAGTTATTTCTACGCCGAGTGTACATGACATCCTCAGTTAACAGGCCCATCCTCCGTTGTAAATAAACACTAGTTTATTACTTGGTCTAATCTAAACGGTATTTGCTTTGAGTCACGACGATTGACTCACGTACTAATTGGTCATTGAAAGTATAAAATTATTTGATATCATTATATCTATCATCACTTGAAAATAAGAATGGATAATTATTGAATTCAAATTGTTTTTTAGATTAAATACATTTTTATTCAAATAGTTAAATGGTTCTAAATTTAAATTATTTTTTAATTCAAATTATAAATAATATTGTGGGCCCCTTCGACAGCCCACACTTGTTAACTTTGGTTGCCGGTTCAATAAATAAAACACTGATTAAACTTGCTTGCTTTCCCCCGCGCTTTTCCCTAAGAGAGCGTTTTCGCGTACTTCAGTCGAATGACGTAGAGTGCCTAATTGGGCCGCCGACCGCTATGTTTATACATATTCGCGGCCGGCAACTGCGGGAGCCCGTACTAGCTCCCGGACGAGCAAATATATACGCGGGGGGACTAGCGTCTTTATTCATGATAACTGTTACAATATTCTTTTATCTTATATTACTATCCTATGATTAAATATATATTTTCTTTATTTATTCATTCAAACTATATACAATTGGGTAAATGTAAAGTTGTCGCGAACATATTCTCCCGCCGCAGCTCTCGCAGCTGGTTTCTATGCTTCGGGTTCGCGACGCTTGTTCTCGACGGGCAGGATAACTAATTTCTTTGTTGGTCGGCGCAGCACTCCTCTTGTTGTTCTCACGTCTACAGCTCTCACTTCGCCATCTGGACCGGGGTATGTTGCAGAGACGACTCCTCGCGGCCACATGTTGCGAGGCAGGGTTCCGTCCGCGATCAGGACCAGGTCGTCCTTCTTGATGGTTCCCCGTGCGTACGGCTCCCGCCGGTGTTGTAACTCAGGCAGGTACTCACGCACCCAACGACCCCAAAACATGTCGGCCAGTCTTTGGCTCGTTCTCCAGTCTCGACGTCCCGCTGTGTCTTCGCTCGAAAAGGCGCCGGGCAACGGCACTCGCGATGGTCCGCCCAGCAGGAAGTGATTGGGCGTCAGTGCTTCGTCGTCTTCGGCAGCTGTTGACACGTGGGTGAGAGGACGGCTGTTGATCGTGTGCTCCGCCTCTACTAGAAGTGTGTGGAGGACTTCTTCCTTGGGGGCTCGTTCGTGTAGCGTAACCTGTAAGGCTGTTTTCACGCTTCTTACCAGACGCTCCCAAGCGCCACCCATGAATGGCGCGCTTGGTGGTATGAAACGCCACTTGATGAATCGTGCCGATGACTCTTCTTGAAGCGCCTCACGAACAGTTCTTCTCATCTCTATGTCTGCGCCTCGTAGGTTCGTCCCTTGGTCGGACCAAAGCTCTGTTGGACACCCGCGGCGACTGATGAATCTTCGAAGCGCCATTATTGCCGAGTCTGTCGTTAAGCTCCCAGCTATTTCCAGGTGTACTGCTCTTGTGGTAAGACACGTAAACAGCACTCCGTATCTCTTTTGTTTCGTTCTTCCGACGGTGACTGTCAGAGGGCCGAAATAGTCCAAGCCTGTGTAGGTAAACGGCCTTCTATGGTGGGCTACCCGGCTGCAGGGGTGGTTTCCAGTCGAGGGCTGGGCTGGCTTCGCTCTGTTTATGCGGCAGGCCTGGCAACTCTTGATAACCGTGCGCACTGTGTTTCTTAAGCGCAAAACCCAGTACTGTTGGCGGACTTCATTTGTAGTTGTCTCAAACCCGCCATGATGTAGCTGTGTATGCACCCACGCTATGTAGAGACGAGTCCATCTATGCTCTCCATCCAGTACAGCCGGTTCACTTTGTTCATGCGTGATGTCTTTTGTAGCCGCTATTCTGGAACGCAGACGTATTATTCCTTGTTCATCTATTTTTATCGAATACTGCGCTAGTCGGCTCGTGTTCGGTAGCGCTTTATTTCCTTTTAACGCGAATATCTCTTCTTTGAACGACTCTTGCTGTAACGCGCGTATCCATATTTGTTTCGCCCGTTGCATATACGAGTGGTCGATCGATATAACTGACTTTGACTTGTCAGATACGAATCCTGGCGGTCTCACTTCACTCGCAGGTTGTGGTCGTGTGTATTTCTTCCACGCGGGATCTTTTTCTGTGTTCTTCGTGTTCCTTTTCTGAACAACCATACATTGTTGCTTCTTTCGTAGTAGATCGATGAAGAGTAGCACTCTTGCTGTAGCTCGCGTGACTCGCATCCAATTTGAAAATCTTTCTATCTGCGGTAGTGCTTCTAATAGATTTGAGGTGTCGACCGCGGCGAGGACTCTCTCTTCACCCGTCGATTCATCGTCCGCGCTTTCTTCTTCTTGGGGCCACTGTTCTTCTTCTTTATAGAGAAAGTCGGGTCCACGATACCATCGGTGTTCGGACGTGAAGTTGTGAGGCGCCTCTCTTGTTGCGTCGTCGGCGACATTCTTCTTCGTCGGCACCCAGCGCCATTCTATGCTCTTCGTACTTTCGGCGATTTCCGCTATTCTATGTGCGACGAAAGGCTTGTATGTTCGAGGTCCTTTTCGAATCCACGTTAGCACTGTTCTGGAATCTGACCAATAGTACCGACTTGATGGTTTCACGTCGTGCTCCTCTATGATGGTGTTGGCGAGGCGGCATCCGAGTACCGCTGCTTGCAACTCGAGTCTCGGTATTGAGACCGTCTTCAGCGGGGCCACTCTCCCTTTTCCAGCTATGAGCGCGACGTGTATGTTACCTGTCTCGTCAATGACCCTCCAGTATGCAGCTGCTGCGTACGCTGTTGAGCTCGCGTCGACGAATGTATGAAGTTGTACGCTCGCTGCCTTCGATATGTGGGGGTAGCAGCGAGGTACTGCTATCTCTTGCAGCTGTTGCGCCTGCTTCATCCACTTTGCCCAGGCTTCGGCTTCGTCTTGCTGTAATTGCGAGTCCCACTCTATGCCGGAGCGCCAGACGTCTTGCAATATTCTCTTTGCCTGTGTCGTAACTGGAGTGGCGATGCCTAGCGGGTCGTAGATTGACATGACGGTCTTCAAAGCTTCTCTTTTCGTGGGCGTGCGCTCGTTCTTCACTATTTCCACCGGCAGCTTGCAGAGCTTCATGTTGAATGACAAGGTATCGGGTCCCGTGTTCCATACCATTCCCAATATTTTCTCTGCATTCAGGTGTAACGTCTCTTCTGCATGCTGCTGTGATAATACGGAGCGCACCTTAAGTGAATTGGAGTTCCACTTTTGCAGGTTGAAGTTGCCCTGACGGTGGATCTCCGCTACTTGCGATGATACGTTAATGGCTTCCTCTTCTGTCATGAAGCTTGCGAGGTAGTCATCGACATAATGGTTTCTCACGATGGCGTCTACCGCTTCGGGGTGTTTTTCGCGATAGTCTTCGGCGTTTCTATTCTTCACGTATATCGCAGTGCAAGGTGACGATGCTGCGCCGAATATCACGCTCTTCATTCTGTACTCCGTCGGTGGTAGATTTCTATCCTCTCGCCACAGGAAACGCTGCATGTCGCGATCTTCTTCTATAATTGTTATTCTCATAAACATGTCTTGAATGTCGCCGGTGACTGCCACGGGATGCTGACGAAAGCGCATGAGTACTCCGGGTAGCGACTGGAGTAGGTTAGGCCCCGCGAGCAGCATGTCGTTCAGGCTGACACCCTTGGTGCTGGCGGCTGCATCATGGACAATGCGGAGTTTCTCTGGCTTTTGCGGATTGAACACCGCAAAGTGTGGCAGATACCAGGTCTTCGTAGGTCTTGAAGCTGGTGCGAGTTCCGCGTAACCCTTGTCTATGAACGCTTGAATCTGGAGTTTGTATTTTCTTTTCATGTCTTCATTTCGGTCGAGCTTTCTTTCGATTAACTCGAGTCGACGTAGAGCGGCATCGTAGTTTGCTGGTGGTTTGAATTCTTTCTTCTTCCACAGCAGACCCGTTTCGAATCCTCCCGCCTGTAGCCGACGTGTTTTTTCGTTCAACGTGTCTATAGCGCGTTGTTCTTCGTCGTTGAACGATCTTCTAGCTTCGACCCCTAGTGACTCGAGAGCGAAGTGTTCTTTCATTAACACCTCCATAGAAATTTCTTCATCCTCGGAGACGGTCAGGTGATTGACGTGTTGCGCGGATCTACTTCTATTGATGCGTCCCGTTCCGTGTAACACCCATCCTAGATTTGTTAGTGAGGCTACCGGTTCCGTTCTGCTTCCGCGACGAACTTCATGTGTAATCAGGAACCGCCAGTTATCTTGACCCAGCAGCACCGTCGGCTTCCCATTTTCGTAAACTATTTTGTCTTCTATTTCCTTCAAATGATCGCATGAACGAGTCAGTTTATTCGATACTGACTGTGGAGAGAGGTGCAGGTCTTGCATAGTGCGCGCCGAGATGTCGTACTCTTTGCTATTGCGTCCGCGGATAGTGAAGCGAACGCGTCGAGCTTCGGTCGCGTCGATCTTTGTGCCCGCCACTCCTTCAATGTAGAACGGCTCTGGAGGTCCTGTGGCGCCTATTCTTTCAGCAGTCGCCGTCTCGATGAGGGTACACGTAGATCCGTCGTCGAGCAGCGCGTACGTGTCGCAGGTGCCTCTCGGTCCCGATACTTGAATGGGTAATATTTTTAGTAGCGCAGTGGTGACCTTTTCCTTGGTTGAAGTCACGACGTCTGTTGACCCGTTGCTGTTTGTTCTTTCTCGATGTAGCAGCGGGTGGTGCGTGTTCTCACACCCATCGATGTCGCATTTCTTTGACTTGCAGGTGTGGCGAAACTTGCGAATCTTCAGGCAGCGGAAACACAGATGATGTTGCTTCGCTAAGTCCCACCTCTTCGATACCTCTGCATTCTTGAAAGTACGACATTCGAGCGTTCGGTGGTTATCTCTGTCGCAGATAAGACAATGTTGTGCTTCTTCTTGTGCCGGCCTTTGTTCATCAGGTGGTTTCTGATCTTGCGTGTGACAACTTCGCGCTATTCTTTTGCCGGATGGCTCCCGCCGGTCTTCTGACGCGATTTGCTCAACCGGCGCAAAGCTGCCACATCGCTCCGCTGTGCGTTCGAAAAAGCTTGACAGGGTGATGAGATCGGGCTGGTCTTCTTCTTGCTCTGCCGCGAAATCGTAGTACCGATAACGTAACGCAGACGGCAGTTTTTCAACAACGCCTCGAACTATCTCTGCATTGTACAAATAGTGAGGTTTCTTCAGGGCCCTCACTGTTGCGGTGACGTTTACGATTCTTGATGCGAATATGCATATATCACGGGGGTTTTCTGTCAGTCGTGGTAATGCCCGAAGCTTGTTTAGTTCGGCCATGACGAGGGCATCTGGTCGACCGAATCTCGACGCTAATAGCTTCATTACTTCTGTTGATGTTGTACTTCCGATGAATAGGCATTGTACCGCTTCCTTGGCAGCCCCTCGGAGACTCCTTCGTAGTCTGGCTAGGTTTTCTTGTTCGCTGAGTAGTGCCGCCGACTCTTCAAACGCGGTCTTGAATGGTAGCCAGTCGCTCGATGCACCGTTGAAAATCGGTAACTCGTGGCTCCTATATGCGACTGGTTGAACCGAGCGCGCTGCTTGTGTGATAGCAGCCGCTAGTTCTCTATAATTAAAGTTGTCGTGACGTGGAGTTGACGGATCTATACCAGCATGAGACTCTATAAACTCATCGTGTCGCGTCGGGCACGTGTGGAGTTCCTGAGGGCGGGGCTCTATTCGCGCCGCCTCTGTCGCACGCCGGTCTTGCGTCTCGTTCTCTCTTGGAACAGGAACGCTTCCATCATCTCTTCTAGTCCTATTGTGCGGCTCCATGGTTAGAGCTAGCGCACTCTTCGACAACCATTGAGATGTCATCTGTTCCCTGATGGTATCTTCTTCTTTGTCACTCTCGTCTTCGTTGTCGCTCTCATCTTCTAACGCTGATACACGCGCGGCAGCAAGTTCAATTTGTTTCTGTAGCAACTCTTCTCGGGCTCTAGCTAGTTCTCTCCTGCGATTTTTCTCAGAAGCACTCGGTGGACGCGATGTTTTCTTCACGGACGCCTGTGTAGCTTCGACGGACTTCTCTTGTGCGGCCGTTCCCGACGCCGACGCCTCTGTGGACACCGTTCGGGTTGTGACGGACCCGCACGTAGTTTCCGTTGACAACTCTGTGCTAGTAGCCCCCGTAGAAGACTCGGTCGTTTCTTCGCTTTGCTTCTTACTTCTTGTTGCAGGCATGGTCTCGAAAAAGACCTTTAGATATTTAACTAGAAATTGGCCTCGAAAAAGACCTTTAAGTATTTAACTAGAAATTGGTCTCGAAAAAGACCTTTAAGTATTTAACTAGAAATTGGTCTCGAAAAAGACCTTTAAGTATTTAACTAGAAATTGGTCTCGAAAAAGACCTTTAAATATTATGATAATTTTCTTGAAATTATCCAGCTATTATTCTTCAAATTCGGTTTTTTCTTCTATTATCCGGCTCGAAGGACCAGAAATGTGGGCCCCTTCGACAGCCCACACTTGTTAACTTTGGTTGCCGGTTCAATAAATAAAACACTGATTAAACTTGCTTGCTTTCCCCCGCGCTTTTCCCTAAGAGAGCGTTTTCGCGTACTGCAGTCGAATGACGTAGAGTGCCTAATTGGGCCGCCGACCGCTATGTTTATACATATTCGCGGCCGGCAACTGCGGGAGCCCGTACTAGCTCCCGGACGAGCAAATATATACGCGGGGGGACTAGCGTCTTTATTCATGATAACTGTTACAATATTCTTTTATCTTATATTACTATCCTATGATTAAATATATATTTTCTTTATTTATTCATTCAAACTATATACAATTGGGTAAATGTAAAGTTGTCGCGAACAAATATTATTATTAATTTTGTGATGAGGATTTCGACAAAGTATCTCCTCTTTTAATAAAAAATATTTTAATTTAAATTGATCATTTAATATCTCTTTTTAAATTTAAACTATCGTGAGTAATATTCATAGTTAATAAAGATACCGGCTATACTCAGTTCCCGCCGCGATAACGTCGTGTAAAGAGCTCATGAATAAGTGCCCCGGACGGGTTCGAAACTAGTCGGGCTAATCCGATAAAATTAGACGTGAGTATAGCCGGTATCTTTATTAACTATTTAATATCTCATTCGAAAAATAATTTGTAATCTATTATAAAATAAGGCCGCCTATGCACGTCTCAAACGTCAATAAACTCTGGTATTGTTTTTGCTTCTTTTTCATATTGGGATACTGATATGGATGCTTTATAGTTATATAAAAAAAATCGTTTATATTCTTATTTTTAAATACGAAAAAGTTTTAATAATGTTGCAATCTAATTGTATCATTACTAAATCGTATAGATAAAAATCTTACCTTGAGACATTTCAAACAGAAGGTGTGCTGGCACGGCAGCACCCTGGAGGAAGTGTCGAGCCGCTCCAGGCAGACTGAGCACTCCAGAAGGTCATTGAGTAGACCCTCATCCATTCCGGTCGGTCCCTATAATGAATAATAAGCCAACTTAAGCGTTCGAGTACCCTAATTAATGCAATGTGTTTTTTGTCCCTGTATCCGAAAGAATAAAGGATTTTATTGTCGCTTATATGTTACCCAGGTATATTAATTCACTAGTTTTTGTTAGGAACGAAGCCGCGGCTTCGCTCGCTAGGAATTTTGCCTGCCACAGTATCTAATTTAATCAAATTTATGATTCACAATTTTGGTCATAATGGCTTCCACATAAAAGAAAGATATATGCTGTCGCGGACTTTTATTTAGAACTATTAAAGACAAACAATACTACGATACATCATCTTTGTGTAACTCTAATGGTTTAGGCAGCGTACGCCTCAGAGGCCAGATTTTTTCCGACTTTATTGACATGTATCGTTATATTACATAAAATCATTACAAATTGTAGCCTATATGTTATTCCGATTTATAACCTATATAACTGTAAAGTTTCATCCAAATCCGTCCAATAGTTATTTCGTGAAAACAAACTTTCGCATTTATAATATTAGTAGGAGTAGGCTAGTAAGATAGTAGGATATACAATCCCTTTCATAATACAATGATACGCTCTGCAAGCAATTTAGTTTGTGCGTAAGATCCGTGCTAGCATAAATGCGAAAGTCTGGCAGTATGTCTGTCTTTTACGCTTTCACAGCTAATCCGTTGGAACGGTGTTAATGAAATTTGGTACAATTGAAGCTTTTGTATGCGGCCAACATAATCAAATCAAATTATTCAAGTTTGCTTTTACAAGCACTTTTGTCATCGTCAAATTACAATGAAGCTACGACTGTTTTGGAAACGTGCTATTACTATTAACCGGCAAGATACTCGGCGGCAACTCTTTAGAAATAATTTCAATATTACAAAAATTGTTAACCAAAAAAATTGTAAACCAAAAATTACAATACATATTATATTCTACAAAACAATTCATATTATATCATGTGACAACATGTTAACATGTTGTGCCGACCCCACTTATAGTGAGATAAGGGCAGGAGAATGATGAATCTTTAGTCAAGTAAGCTTTTTACAAGTACTTTTGAATCATCAAAATCCAATCACATTTGATGAGGCTACAACTGGTTCGGAATGTTGCTCTTACCGAGAAGAACCAGCAAGAAACTCGGCGGTTAATCTTTAAACATTATCAATTCACACTATTTAACCGCAATCTTGTTTATATCTTATAACATATCATATAAACACACACAGTTCATATTAAAAGGGAATGTTTAAAATAAAGTTTACTCACTGACGACGTCTATTTTATACCGAACATGAATAGCAAAATTCAAAGTTACTAAAAATCGTTTTGTTTCATATTTTTGTTCCCTTCTTAGTACTCAACATCATCATCCTGCCCTTATCCCACTTTAAGTGGGGTCGACACAACATGTTATAAACATTTTGTCACATGATTTGGCTACGTATTTTACGACCGGCCGCCTGCCGTTAACTTACTTTAGTCGCCTTTTACGACACCTTGGTAATAAATGACCGTGATGTATTCTACTCAGCCGGATACCACACGGCAGGTCAACTTACCTTAGTCGCCTTTTACAACATCTCGGTAAGAAATGAACGTGATCTATTCTACTCAGCCGGATACCTCACGGCATCTTATTTTTTAGTCCTATTAGAGATAATTTTTTAAAACTTCTTTAGTGAAAAACTACGCAAAAAAAAAACAACCTTTGAACCTACGTTGCAAATTCATGAACTTAATTACCATTTGCGCTTTCATGATGAGATTGTAGACTTTATAGGGTCTGAAATTTCGTGGTTAGAATAATACTATAAATAGACTAAAGTTTGGTCACAGCTTACACTTGTTGATTTTCTAAATCCATTATAATATTATTATGCCTTTTTAGCCAATTCAGTATCAAAGCTTCATTCAAACATCCGACCTCGTCTGATTGAGCATTGTGACGCAGGCGTTTGATTTGCATCACAGATCACATTGTTTGGTACACATCAATCTTTCCATAACAATGATTTTGTTCCACGAAAAAAATGTTTCATAAGTTCATATTAGATTGCTGAAGGTGAATTTTGTAATATACTGATTACAGGATGGTGGGTGACCTGGATTGAATCAACCAATTTTTTTTGACCCATTCCAAAACTGAATAACCATTATTGGATTTGTAGAATAAGGCAGGGGTAAGCAACTTTTTTAATCAACAGGACAATTTAAATATAAAAATTTTTTGGCAAGCTGCAAACTTTATTATTAATAAACAGAATAAAAAAATATAAAATTTAAAACAAAATTCCAGTTTAGTATGTACTACCATTTTATTATAATTAATTTACTAACAATATATTAATGGTAGAAAGTATATAAAATAAATTCAATTGTAGAAATGCTTGACAGATCACATACAAATGTTTAAATGGTCACAAGTAGCCTGCGGGCCACATATTGCTTATCTGTGTAACATTACTTTGCAAAGGTTGATAATACAAGAAGTAATGTTAATACTATTTTTGTATAATACACAGCTAGAAAAAGAGTTTCAGCGATCAAATTTCATTCGATTTTATTTATTGAGATTGTCTTAAGGAACTTGTCTACTCAAAGTTGGAAACTTAATTTTAAGGTGTCAACAATAAATAATGGCCTTTTGTGAAACTGCTCAAAAGGGTTTTTGTTAAAAAAATGATGTGAAATAAATGGTGGTGTGAAAATAAACATAAAGTTTGATTACAATCTTTTTAAAAAAACAACACCCTGTATATGTAAAGTTGAGATAACAGTGCAAAGAGTATATAACAAATTAATTCTATCCTTCCTTTTGCAATCTAGCAGTCATTCATTCATAACTCTCTGCTCAATTCGAGATTTATTCAGTAGATTGACCATTCATGCTATATTATAAATTTGCATTCAATTTTCTAAATAGATCTACACTGTGCAACACTTATCTTAAATTGTGTTGGCATACAAGTGGATATTCTGAAGTATTCAAGATATACAACAGTCACAGCTCAGTATATGATATCAAACAACGATTTCAATGTAAGTAATTTTTGTTCATATTAATCGCCGTGTGGTATCCAGCTGAGTAGAATAGACCACCCTCATTTCTTACAGAGGTGTCTCAGAAGGCGACTAAGGTAAGTTGACCAGCCGTGTGGTATCCGTCTGAGTAGAATAGACCACCCTCATTTCTTACCGAGGTGTCGTAAAAGGCGACTAAGGTAAGTCGACGTCAGGCAGGCGACCGGTCTTAAAATACCTAGCCAAATCATGTAACAACTTGTTTACAACATGTTGTGCTGACCCCACTTAGAGTGGGATAAGGACAGGAGAATGATGATGATTAATCACAAGTGACCAGTTAGGGCTGCCATGTGGTATCTTGCTGACTAAAATAGAACACCATTTCTTCTTCTTACTGAGGTGTTGTAGGCATTGACGTGACTAAGGTAAGTCACACAGGTGGCTGATTGTAATATACCTAGCCAAATCATGTTACAACATGTTAAACATGTTGTGCTGAGTGGGATAAGTGTAGGAGAACAAGAATGAGAAATGAGTGACTAGTTAGGGGTTAGCGGATTAGGGAGGTACAGTGAGGGTGATACGATTATTTGTTTTATTATGATTAATATAGCAAATTACAAGAATCTGGATTCTTTAAAAAACATTTTTTTTTCATGGAGCACTTAATGTTTGTTGTTAATGATTGTTTATCTAACAAAAATTGTATCATAACACAGCAATTAACAAATCTAAGGCCCAATATGAAGGGTAGAGGAGACAGTTTTTGACTAATATTGATAGTGTCATTTGAGCTAAGTTGAGAGATGTGGAAATTGTGATATCTGATTGGAATTCAAAATTATAGTGGAGGAGAGGAGATCCTCTCCTCCACTTTGGTGGCCTAAGGAGCAACATGAACAAATTTAATTTTTATCCAAAATCTGGTATACCTTAAGCTAACATATGTGAACTGATAATATTAGATGTCCAACAGGCCTACCATGAACTCTTATTGCAACTCAATTGAAGACATAAACGAAATTGTTTTGCTTTTTTATACCATGTTGCCGAATGAGCGTTCGGAATAAGTCTTAAAAACGTGTGAGTAAAAGAGACTGAGTTATGTCAAACATTACAACCCCAATGCAATCCACACTACATGGTACGAAAAGAAAGCAAGAAAGAAAGGTTTGGTTTAGGTGAATTGAATTGTTATCTAAAAGTTCATGGTAGGCCTACAGGACAGTTTTTGAAACTGAAATATTTTAATTTTCAAAGTGTTGAAAGTAAATCGTTCTCAGTACATTAATGCCAAATATCCAGTTATCAATTTAATTATAATAATTGAATTATTTTCAAATAGAATAAGTAAAAAAAAATCATAAGAATATTACCTAAATTTAATAAAAATTTAATTTTAATATTTTATAAATAAAACTAATATATAAATTAACTTTGGCAATGTAAGACACTACAATCAGTTATCAGTTTTGCAAATATAACTGCCATGTTAAAATTAAAAGAACTTATGTTAGCTAATGAGTAAGTAGTACCCAATATAGTTTCATAATTTATCATCATGATACAACTGTCAGTTAACCTTACACAGTGATAAAAATAAATATGGACCATTTATGTGATTTGACCTTTTAAAGTAGTGGTAAGATAAAATTCCTGAAGACTGTTTTGGTTATACCAACCAGTTGGAGACTTGATTCAATGATGCTAAATAAATATGTTTGTTACAGAATGTCAGACCAGCAACCAGAATGCCATACCACCTCCAGCTGTCGTAAACTACCTAAAAATTCGGCAACCTGTTACAATTTCTCGACCGGGACAATCTAATTATAAAGAAATCAAACCTTGGAGGATTGCCAAGATTCCAAGACAAGTTGTTTACGTTTATGAAATGCTCGGGATGTGCAGTGTTTATGTTAAGATGACAATATTTTCCACACGAGACAAGATCTTAACAGCTTTTCAAATGACTTAAGCAAACATGTCAACTATAAATATCTTCGAATGCATCTAGACTACAGTTAACAAGTGCGATACGTCTTGGAAACGTTGATGACTCACCGAATGTTTTAAATTCCTATGCTAGCGGGAAGTCTGTCCATTGTAACAGCAACTAAACCTGTGGTTACCACCCCAGTCACTTAACATTATTAAAACACCAACGCTTTATCACGTCACATCACTGTAGCATCACCAAACGAATAGATTTCATTAACACTATACAAACATTCCAGCGCTACCGGGCGGCTATTATTATGCGAAAAAATGCATTTGTTCACACAAAAACTAATACAATTTCACGCACAAATGCCATTCTCGACGATTATCCCTTTCATTCATTCGAACCTCGAACGAACGTCGAACGAAATGCAATTTTTTCCGAATCGACTAGAAGCGACAAGCGGAGCGGTGAGGTGAAGGGAGACTTATAAACACAGATAATTAAGAAAAAAAGCGAGGACTTGTTAATGTTTTGGCTCTGGAATCAAGTACTACCTAATATGTATTAATTTAACTAATTTGAAATTAATTACTTTATATGGTTAAATATTAATTATATAGTGAAATTGGTTATGTTGTTTTTTTTATAGTATACTAATAATACAAAAATATATAGCAATGTCTGTCTGTTTTATTTGTCTATCTTGTCAATATGTTTTGTCTATGAATATATAATTGTCAATCTATGATGTCAACCATAGACTACTAACTAAAATAAAGACGACAATGTTTCATACTTTGGCGCGTTAGAATATTAGGAAGAGTGGGAGATGGTGGGAGGTGCGGATACGTACTATAGGTACTAATTATAGTCATTCATAGAAATGTATCTGCCTCTCACCCGTTTCATTCATAAATCCGGAAATAGTCTCAGCTCTGACTCTCTCTAACACATGGAAATTTACTACGCGTAATATATATAACGAATGACGTAAATTCGTAGTAAAATTAGTGATGTACTTGTTGTGCTAAAACCGTAACTAGTGATTCCAAAGTTTTATCGATTCGTATTTTTCTGTTACCGATTATTTCAGTTACCGGTTTTCTTCTACATACTAATATTAATCTTAAAATTTAAATAAAACAAAATATTTTAGTAACTTCTTTATTAAATTTATTATTGAATTAAAAAAAATGTTTTAAAAACAGCGCATAGAGATGCAAAAAATTTTTTTTTCCTAAACACGCTAAAAGTATAACAAAAAAACACAAATATAATTTGTACATAGAAAACAGAATAAGCCGACAAAAAGTTATTCAAACAGAGATTTCACAGGCCTCAAACATAGACACGTAAGCGATCATGTATCTTTAAATTGGATTTGTAACTTATTAACAAAAAAAAAGGAATTTTATACATTCACTCGAAACAATTTACAAGATCAATATTTGAAACGATAGATGTCGCTTTTGGTAAATTATAAATATTAGAGTGAGAATGTATCTGCAATCGCATATCACTTATGGTAATGAACGGGTCTCTACTTATATTATTTACAATCAAATCAATTAACACCTGAGATTAATACATAGTTAAGAAAGAATGAAATCACGAAATTATAGTATTATTTGAAATAATTATCACGCTTAAACGAAGTATGCTCCATAACTTATTTAACTAAATGGAAACATGTAAAAAAGTACTTTGTAGTAGTAGGCACAAAACACATTATTTTACCATTAAACCATACAAATATCTAATATATAACAACAATATATAAACTTAGTTATAGTTTTCGCACTATTTGATTATGGCGTGATTGCTATCAATATTTTTTTTAAACTTTGAAGCAAATAAATAAGTATTATTTAATATCAACTTATAAAAACCTAAACATAAAGTATTTTAAACATTTTCAAGTATATTAAAGTATTACAGTATCACAGAGTTAATTCATAGAATATTGATATTATGTTACATACGTATATATTTATGTTTTGCTATACTTTAATACGGCAAAATATATATAAAATACAAGGTACAAATATTCAATTTTATAAAATAAATATTAATTAAAGATATTATTTTGACAACTTCAGTTCAATTTGTATTTCTTCATTTGTCAATTATATTATTGTAATGACATGGTTTTGTTTGTTTACATTAAGTGAAGTATCTACTTATGGAATATAAAAATAATAAAATTTATCCAACAAGAAAACTATATCGCTTTACAAAAGTTAAGATTAGGAATTTCGGTTTGCTACTTTTGGCTCATGTATTTCAAATAACCTTACTTCTGATAAAACATTTACATTTCAATTCCCTTTTTTCAGCTATCTGTAAATTCTTCTAGTAAAAATAATAATATAATTTTTCAAGTAGACTAAACAAATCGTTGACTTAATAAGTCTTTTCTTAAACATATATAATACTGTTCAAAAGACATAAGTTTCTGTGATGGATAATATAATTTCACACATGTGATGTCACTGGCAATATATTCTCTATTTTTTATTAAAGCAATTTAATCAAATCTTTCAATTTTATTAGAAAACAGCGTACTTATAAAAATTTCAAAATTTACAAAATTCAGATTTTTCATTAATAAAATATATCGCTTGTGGAATGCAATAGTGGCACTATTAAAAAACACGTCTATCGGAATAGGAATAAAATGTGTAAATGTTAAAGTACACATTCTATTCAGCACCAACACAAGAAGAACTCATGGTTCAATATTAGGCCGTCGTTTCAAACTATAACAATTTTTATACATTTTCCTTAGCAACAAAAACTATAAACCCATTTCAAAAGATCTCAATCAACCAGTCTCAAAATATAATTTTTTGCGATATATCGATGTACCGCACCGAAAATATACGGATTAGATTTGGAACATATTTCTGATGGAATATTAGGTTCTGTAACTATCAAACTTCTGCCTATCACTGAGAATTCCTAACATTTTATCACTATCATCGGCACATTAGCATACAAAGATTTACTGGTACTAATATTATTAACCAATAATGTTTTAAACTAACAAAACAACAAAATTACGATCAGTGCTAGTGTGTCAGCTACCTTATCTATGATTATGAGAAAAAAATCCATGGGCTCCTAGTTAACATCCTTCAAACTTTATATTGTTTGTCAATTTGAATATTATGAATACAATTTT
Source organism: Morpho deidamia (assembly GCA_947086505.1). Taxonomy (NCBI): domain Eukaryota; kingdom Metazoa; phylum Arthropoda; class Insecta; order Lepidoptera; family Nymphalidae; genus Morpho; species Morpho deidamia. The sequence continues at coordinate 12,093,479 of CAMTZC010000009.1, forward strand.
ATAGACATTGGTTTGCTTTTTCTTGAGTCTCAAGCATCAAATCGCATTGACTTTTACAGCTGAACTTCAAAATTCAGAATGGTTTGAATTTACTGACAAAGAGAAATTTTAGATGTCCACTACTATAATCAGAACAGGTATTTTATGCCAAATTATTATTAATATTGGTGCTAAATAATTGTGATCCAACTGAAGCTCTTCATATATCTTCATCTGCATCATGTGGCTGGTAGATACTTCCCGGCGGAGGATTGTGCAGCTACTGATCCTGTAATGCATATGTATTGTTTAAATAATGTTATGATACTAAAAATAGTGATTGCAAAAGCAATCTTACAGACAATCTTGGCATATAGAATTGACAATATTTTGGTAGATGCAAAACAATAATAAACTTGGGCAATTTTATGTAGAAATAAATACTACGTATAACAATTAAGAATTTTCCTTTTATGAAAATTATTCTTAATCTTAGAAAATTTACAGGAAATAAAGTATTATAATAGAAATGTTTAAATATACAATTTGTTATTATAAACTGTACCAATATTATTAATCTAGTATTATTTAAATAAACCAAGAACTTTAATAAGACATTTTATAATAATTAGAATTACAATCTGTATTTTATCCTGTTCTCATAAGAATAACAGGGTTGCTTGCATACTTAATGTTACAGCGAGTTATAAATGTCTTTTTTGTGAGTTTTATTTAATAAATAAATAGAGAGTGGCTTGTGTACATTAGAACACTCCTAAAAATATATATAATATTTTCCTGTTCCTGAAAGAAAATTGAACTCTTTAACCCTATCTGTTAGTATATAAGCTTCAATTGTTGTGTATTGTGTGTGATGCTTTAACAAATAACAGACAGAAAGATAGATTCTATATTTAAAAATATATTCCTGCTCTTAAATAGTGTCCTCAAAATATTTTTATATTGGTCTTTAACTAACAGACTTGACTGTGTCTAGAGTTCTGATATTTAGGTAAAATCTCTACAAGTGATGTCTAGATGTCTTACTTTGCCAGTTTTATATAGACACTATAAATATATATTTTTTTTTGTTGTTAAATAGGCGAGCGCTTGACTGTAATCATGCCTCATGGTAAGCAATGATACAGTTTAAGATGGAGCACGCTTACCTAGAAGATGCCTATTCACTCTTGCCTTAAAGGTACCCATATTGTAAGTATTGGGAAAGATAGATGCCAGGAGAGAATTCCATTCCCTTGCTGTGTGCAACAAAAAAGACGAAGCGAAGCGTTGTGTGCGTCTTCGTGGAATGTCGATGACATAAGGGTGGAACTTCTCCGTGTGCCTAGCGGTGCGATGATTGAACGGCGAAGGTGAAATAAGTTCATGAAGTACCTGGGCATACTCTCCGAAATATATCTTGTAGAAAACCGATAAACAGGCAACTCTGCGCGGGTGTTGCGGACTCTGCAATTTGGCATTTGTCAGGGTCTCATCACCTATGAGTTCCTGGCACGTCGATCCACCGAGTCCAAAGCATCCAATTGGTATTTGGCAGATCCTTCCTACAAATGGCAGCAGTATATTTTAAAATTAATAAAATAGTAGGTATATCTGTGTCTCTTTGTAACTTAAATATCTTTGATTATGTACTGTTAGCAAACCAGGTTTTAAATAAGAAGCTTTCCAAATACTGTAACTCAGCATCATTGTCACATGACAAAAAAAAGTTAGAATAATTATCACTAACATATCTTTACATCTGTTCTTATATCACATACTTATATCACTCTAAAAGAGAAATAATTGATTTATACAGTATTTTATTATATCTCAAATCGAATGGCCCACTATATATATCAGCTTCAGATGTACCTAATTTTAAGTGAAAGTGAAATAGCCAGACAGACATACAGGCACTGAATTAATATTTACTTGCCTTCATCTTGTCATAAAAATTGGGCTAATCATTTGCTTCATCCCACAAAGCATCAGCATATATAGCCTAGGACGTCATCCCACTGTGTACTCTCTTTGGCAATTACAAGGTTGGTCTGAAAAATATTACACAAAGATTTCAATAAACATGGAACATCGATAGTATCGAAATAACTTTATATTTGACTGGCCCTTTGGCGCAGTGGGTAGTGACCCCGCCTTCAGTTCCGCTGGTCGCGGGTTCGATTCCATCCGAAGGCCAACATCTTTTATAAACAATTTGTTGGTTCTTCGAGCCTGGGTATATATTTGTATTTAAATATGCATTTAAAATTATATATGTAGTATATCTACCAGTTGTCCGTCAGCCATAACTCAATTTTATTATTATTATTAAAGAATTAAAGATTGTCTATAATATATTTTCTCTTATAGAAAAAATAATAAACTATCAATAAATAAATACTTTAAACATAGGATATAACTGATATTGGTTAAGATTCGATTCAATGAACACATAATAAATATTATTATGAAAGGAAATGTTTTAACAATTTTGTATATTTTATTTTAAGATTAAATTTTATAATATTAGTATGTCGAATAAAAAAAAAGATCTTTGAGGATCAGCTTTGAGGTCCCTGCCTAACACCATAGAAACATATTAAAACAGATTGAAAAATCCAAATGTTTTCATCACCAGCAAAAAAAGTTATTATAAAATGATTTATTGTATTCAATGGGGAATTTTATAACAAAGAAATTGGTATATCAATTATAAGTATAATTATTATACATATAGTAATAACATGATCTAAAAATTAAGGTAAAAAATTAGTACACCCTCCTGCTTCTTGTCAGTCAAAGGGTTAAAGTTATTACTTGAATGATTTGTAATAAAAAAAGACTTACATACTTAATCTTGTTGTCGCAGGTATGTGTAGAAATTGTTAGATAAGATGGTAGGTAGCTTGAGTGTCATCTTTTTCACAAATATATATATATTTATAGCCTTTAGTCATACAGTCTAGTCTTAAATTTCTGAAAATATTTTTGGTAAAATTGAGAATAAATTCTGTTAAGTACAAACAGTAGCATATATAAGTGATTAATTAAACAAAATAATTATTCTTTTGTAGTATTATTGAACAGTCTTTCTAAATTGCTATTATTCTTTCATTCAGTACACATAGCACTATATTGTTTATCAGCACTGTAAATGTAAATATATCTTAAACCACAAATCAGATCATGTGATAATCAAATTTAGACAAAAATTACATAAATTTATTTTGAGTTGCTTATATATTACAGAATATGCAATTGATTTAAGAATCCTGGGATTTGACTTTCTGTACATCTGTTTAAACAGTCTTAAAATTTGCTTTGGCTTTTTAATTACAAACCAACAATAGTTTTATATAAAGCAATATACTCTATTGCTTTATACAGAATAAACTTTCTCTATTATACTATTTACTCGTTTTTTATCTGAGTGTCATTTTTAAAAACCTGACAATAAGTTTTAAATTACATGTTAATATATTACATGTTACTTCAATCAAAAATACTGTAAAGAATGTAACTTTATGTTCACACAGTTCACAAGTATTGGTTTCTAAGCTATCTATAAAATTAAGGTATAACAGGTACACAATGATCAGAATTATTTTTACATTTTATGCTATGACAGCGAACTCCATTTTTCAAAACCATTTTAATTCTGTTCACATTATTAATAACTAATATTCACCCTTAAAACCATTTAAAACAGCTTCTAATAAACTAACTTAAGACTTAAAATACTTAAGACTTAAGACTTAATCGTTTATAGAGCAACAAGACCACTAGACCCTTTAATCTAAATTCTAATCTTAATCTAAAATTTTTTCGTCAATCTAAATTAATGTGCGTAACGTACAACAGTAATAATAAAATTATTTTGCTATAAACCGCGCAATTTTCATATTACGATAATTGAATCAGTTGTTAAAAATTTTACTGTAGTAATAGTTTTGAAATACAATTTCAGCTTGCAAGGAATTAGGTTATTATATTTAGAATGTGAGAATATAAATTTTAAGAATGCTCTTACTATTATAGAAATGCACAAAATTCATTAAAACTCAATACTTACATTAAAATTAAGTAAATCCTCTTCGTATTGTTTTTCCACGTGTTAACACACAATTTTATTTCATTAGTACATATTTAAGAAATATCTCAACAGATATTAGTGAAATAAGACTTTATACATTTAAATTGTAATAAGCAATATTTGTTTTAAGTATATTTCTAACTAAATTAAAATAAAATTATCAATTTTTGTAAAAATTAAAGTAGTTAAAGTTTTCAACGGGAAGTTTAAAAAATTTAAAATGGCTCCCATACTTTCATTGATAAATTTTCTTGTTATATTATACACTGTCAAAATAAGAATGAGTGCGTAATTAATATGTATGGCGGAGTGGAGCGAGATGCAGCTGAGACTATTTTCATACGATTCATTCATAAAAACGTGCATGTTCAAGAGGGATGCAAGAACTCTTGTATTGGCGCCCGTAGTAAAACTGCCCTGTCAACGATTGTCAATAACACGTTTGAAGTTTTTGAAGTTTGAATTTTTTCATTTAAATATAATAAAAGAAGGGAGGACACGAAAATATGTCTCGAGATAAAAGTGTATGGTTTGCTGAAGAAATATTACTAGATGCTAAGCTTATCAATTTCCAACTAGAAACTGGAGAATGGGACGCAGTAGAGGAAATGTTACGTGCAGAAGCCCAGCTTTCTAGAGACGCTGAAACCGGGAGATTACGCCCGTATGCATGTTTTGTAAATTCTTTGAACTGTTTTGTTGTATATACATCTTTGTTTAAAAGAATTACAAATCTATACCTTTATATTATAGGAAAAAGGCGTCGGAATATACATTACGTCTAATAGCAGAAGTTCTTCATATAATGCGCCTAGACGTAGAACAATCTACATACAATCGCAGTACATTAGCTGTAGCAGAACAATGCCTGCGATTAGTTCGCTCCTGCGCTGCAGCGGGTACGAAAATGCAAACATACATATCGAAGGAACTAACAATTCTTGATTCTATGTTAATTCTAGCAACCGAATACCAACATCCTAGTGTGGAGGTACTCAATGAAGAACTACAGAAAAAATACGAGTCGTGTATGACTATTCTTATACAAACACTAGGGAATTTAGTAGTTAATAATCCATTCAACCAAATAATGATTTGGAATAAGTTTGACACAATCATTGTTAACTCATTGGTTGGACAAAACGAGAAAATTGCAACAGCAGCAGCCATGATTATTTATAATATATTGCTAGGTCAGCCAAATGTGTTACCAGATGAAGTAGCATTACTAAACTCGCTAGCTTACATGTACATTAATGGTAACTCTGAATATCCTCATTTAATTATTGAATATTTGATTGGAGTAGAGAACACTTATATAGAGAAATTGTACTCCAAATTAGACCCAGAATGTCGTATGCTTGTCCTAAATTTGGCATATAATATTCTAATGTCCACAGAGACACAAGATATAAATGTGTCTGTTAATTTTGTGAAGTTCATGGCACACGAGTTCAAGAGTAAGTCGGATTGTATTTTGAAGACAGTGGACAAATATGTGAACACTATAGAACCTCAAGAGGTGGTTTTTTTACTGGAAATTATTGCTACAGCTTCTAGTATGGATGCATACATGGATTGCTTGCAAAGTGACACATCTTTATTTATTAATTGTGCTTGTAAGTATAATATTAAATATATGATTATATTACTCTTACACAGAATATTTTCTTAGTTACTAAAAATATATACCAATTGCCCTATCTGAAGAATAAAGTCATGTGTTTCATCTACAAACAGGGAACATATAAATTCGTTCTTATTTTGGATGTGGGCATAAAAAACTTAGATGTTTGACATTTAGGTTGTGTCTTTGTTTGCATTTCGCAACCTCTACGATTCTTTTGCGCTCGCCCTGTTTAGGCCTACAGCATATAACAGCAATTTTTTTTATTTGACATAAAAAATATAGAATCCTATATTGATTGCAATATCCAGAATCTTTTCTGATGTTTTTTTTTGTTAAGTCCCTTACATTTAATAGCATATAATTATATATAAACTAGATAGCAAAGTTGTTAATTTTTTATGTATATTTATATGTTTTTTCAGTTCTTCTACGGGCAATACATAAATTAGGCAAAGAGAGTAATAATTTTTTTTCATCCATAAACAAGTTATATGCAGCAACAGGCAAACAGCTTGTAAATGATGAGGACATGCCTGCAGTTAACATCCCACCTGAGAGTAAGATATAATTTCAGTTTTAAATTATAAGTTAACTAGCATCGCTAGTGTCGAATTTTTTTTGCTGAATTAAAATGTTGAACCTAAAAGTAGTTATTGTGAGTTAACCATAAGAGATGGATACACAATGATGCGGACTTTTTTCTAATATTTTTATAAATCTACAAGTCTCTAGCACATTATTTTAGTGTGTCTCGGTTGTTTAAGCGGCGCACGCGACTAAAGCTTCCTGCAGGCTAGTTTGTTTAAAACAACGGTAATGTACTATTAGCCAAAACCTTCCGGAAAAATTGCGCTACCTTTTAGTCAAAACCGTACAAAAATCCATTTAGCAGATTTTGAGAAAATCAATCACATACAGACAGCTTTTGGGGCTTTGTTTTATAATAAGTATAGAGATTAATATAGAAACCGGCTATAAAAAGTAACGCATGTTGCTATCGCATGTTGGGCATAGCCCTCCTCTCTCCGTTTTTTGGAAGAAGGATTGGAGCTAAGACCTATCACTCTGCCCCAATGCGGATTGGTAGCATACATATATCACCAGAATTCTCTGGAGATATGCAAGTTTCCTCAATATGTTTTCCTTCTCCGAAAAGCGTGTGATAAATTGCAATTATAATTAGAGACATAAGTTTTAACTGAAAAACCCATTGGTGCCTGCCCGGGGGTTTGAACCCGAAACCTATTGAAAAGTCTCTCACCGTTGTGATATCACAGCTTAAACTGGCTATACTCATTTCTTATTATAGATCATTACTTGCAATGTTTATCGTTACATATAATCTAAGATCAAAAGCCAGAAAAGTGAAGAATTTAAAGTTGCACATATTGAAATAATCATATGAAATTTTTCTAGTATCCAGCACAATTAATTATAGAAAAATTTCACTATTATTTATAATTTTAATATTTTTTATGTCGCAAAATGTATCACAATAATTCCAATACCATAGGGTATTGGAATTATTGCGACTGGGACTGTCTAATTTTATTCAAAAATTATAGATCCACTGTGTAAAAATGACTCTGCTGAAAACATGCTTTCATGCAATGAAACAACATCAGAATGTACTGAGTCAGAGAGCAGTGAACAATATTTCGAATGCAATGATAATCCACCATATATCGATAGACTTGAGACTATCAATACACTGGAAGGTTTGCAGCAGCCCTTGAAATTCGAAATGCAAGACAAAACTGTTCGGAGTAGTTCCGAAGGAAATTCTAATGTAAAAATTGATAGCGACCTCACTAAAGTTGCCTTTAAAAGGAGCAGTTCCGTGCCCAAAGCGGACGAGCGTATTCATCAATTGCCTACAAGACGAATAAGTCTTGAACACAAAATAGATATATGCGACGACAATGAACCCCCTCTGATTATGGACGCTCAATCACCTACAGCCTGTATGAATACAATTGCCGAAGTTATCCCTGTTGGACTTCATCCAAAATTAGAATTACAAGATTCAAGTAGAACAAATTCTCAAGACAGTTCGCCAAATGACCCACCAACTGAAATACATTTGCCCAAAACTGAGGCTAATGAATTGAAATCATCGCCAAGTGAAATATCACCACCCTTAGCTGAAATACAACAGGAGGTAGAATCACAGAAGCAATCTCCAGACACGCCAGAAGTGAAGAAAAGTCAGAATCTGTCCACTGATTTCGATCTCAGTGAACAGTTGCAAAAGATCCTAGGAATCTCTTCAGAAAAAGCTCGAGTTGACAGTAGTAACGTTGAAAAGAAGACTGAACCACCAAAAGAAGTGAAAATTGCAGAAGAAAATAATGTTAATAAAGTACCTTTCGTAAAGATTGATTCGCCGGAGAGTCAGAAAACTAGGTGAGAATAATTTACATGGTTGAAAATTATGCTTAATTGTGTATTCAAAGATTTTAGTAACAGTTGAACTCAGTGTTTCCCAACAGTGTGCCCACTCCCCACAAGGAGACAATTTGATTGTTAAGACAGGGAAATTTGAATATGAACTTGACACAGGTTTAACCATTTCGCTCCGAGCCATTTTAATTCAATGCTAGATTTCGGTGCCAAATATAAAAGAAAATTCTGCCTAAAACCTATTATTTGAGTTTATTAAGTGAATTTCCTCATTCTCCTGCCCTTATCCCACTCTAAATGGGGTCGGCGCAACATGTTATAAACATGTTTTATATGAATTGGCTAGATATTTTAGATATTTTATTTTAAGGCTGGTTGCCTGCTTGACGGCAACTGAACTTAGTCGCCTTCTTTTCACGCCAGGTAAATAACACAACTGAGATTATTTTGAAGATTAAATTGATAATAATGAAGACGTTGGTGTTAGCTTCTATAACAAATACTCACTAGCTGACTCTGCGAACTTCGTACCGCCTCGAATGAGCAGTTACGGGTCTTAATATTCCATGGTCTAGGCTTCTTAGCTCACACGGCGGGTCGACCTACCTTAGTCGCCTTTTATGACACCTCTGTAAGAAAAGAGGGTGGTCTAATCTACTCAGCCGTATACCACACGGTGGGTCAACTTACCTCAGTCGCCTTTCACGACACCTCGGTAAGAAATGAAGGTGGTCTATTCTTCTCAACCAGATACTCACAGCAGGTCAATTTACCTTAGTTGCCTTTTACAACACCTCGGTAAGAAGTGAGGGTGGTATATTCTACTCAGCCGGATACCACGCGGCAGTTCAATTTACCTTAGTCGCCTTTTACGAAACCTCGGTAAGTAAGTAAGTAAGTAAGTAGTAAGTAAGTTTATTAAGTAAACAATTTTTCATATTAAAATTTTATGTACGTTACATAGGGGGGCAAAAAAAATTAAGATGATAAAAAAGTTTGGGAAACACTGATTTAATACATTTATGGAACCTTTATTTGTATTACTTTACTAAATGGAGTATAATTAAATATTATTTTTTTATAATGCGCGATAATTTAATTTTCTAATGCAATCAATTCTGTACAATATATTTTGTACAATCCAACTTCTTAAAACTATTTTTTTTTATATTGGAACACGTTTTAGCAATCACAATTTAAGTGAACCTGTTAAGTTGTTATCGACATATATAACAGGTTGGGCGCTATCGATATGACAACACCCAAAAAGGCATTGACGACCGTAGAGACAGTGGAACGGCATGTGGCGTTTGGGTTCAAGGCGTCCCTGGTCCGCACGCTCGCTAACTTGTGCTGGAAGAACCAGGAAAACAAGAAACAGGTGACAAAATATATAGTAATATTTTTTAATAAAGCAGCTAAAACAGCAAATGAGCTCTTAATAGACAGTGTACCACTAAAAACAGAAAATACAACTGTATTTTTGGGAATGACGTTGGATACATAACTCCAATGGAGCACACACAACAGCTCTCGCAGGGAAACTCAGTTCAGCAGCCTATGCTATTCGAAAGATAAGACAGTTTACAGACGTCGAAACAGCAAAACTAGTTTATTTTGCTTACTTCCCTAGCATTATGTCTAATGGAATAATGTTATGGGGTAAATGCGCTAAATATTGAGAAAATTTTTGTATTGCAAAAAAGAGCCATACATGGCATTTATAATTTGAGTCCGCGTGAGTCCATGCGAGAGAAGTTTAAGGAAACAGGTATTCTTACGTTAGCTTCACAGTATATTTTTAGCAATTTGATTTTTGTGCATAAACATATACATAATTATAAAAAGATTGGCGATGTATATAATAGACAAAGTAGGAACCGACATAAGCTTGCGGCTCCTGCTTTGCGCCTTGTAAGAGTACGTAAGTCGTTTGTGGGTTTGGGTATAAGATTCTATAACAAAATTCCACAATCAATTTTAACTTTGCCATTACAGCAATTTAAAAATACTGTTAAAAAGAGGCTGATACAGAAAGCCTATTATACCGTGGAGGCTTACATTGATGAAAAGAATGCGTGGATATAGCTGCTCTTTGACCTTGTGCAGGATAGCTATGACAAAATGTAATTAGTATTAAGAATCTTCTTTTTTAAAAGACCTCCACCGAGTTTCTTGCTGGCTCTTCTCGGTAGGACGGCTTTCCGAACCAGCAATAGAGTTGACGATTCAAAAGCACTTGTTTACAAGTTTATTTGAATAAAGAATATTTTGAATTTGAATTCGAATTTGAATAATACCGCTTTATAAACTTACTAGCTGTGCTCGTGTCTCAAAATTTTTCCCGAAATAAAATTTAAAACAAAATTAGCTAACCATAAGAGATAGAGACATGCTCTCTATCTGTGATATAAATTCATGTGTGATAAATTCCAATTATTAATTAGACACATAAGTTTTAACAGAAAAACTCAGTGCCTGCCCCAGGTTTTGAACTCGTGACCTCTTTTAAAGAGTTGTACGATCTCACCACTAGACTATCACAGCTTAATTCATTCAAATGCATGATTTATTTCAGATGCGTGAGCTAGAGGTAATTCCAGTGTTACTCGATTGCTGCAACATCGATGCACGCAATCCTTGTATCCTTTAAAAAGTGAATCTCAGACAATTTCTACAATGCCATCTCTGGAGTTTTTACATGCAATTGTTTTGTATCATTTCAGAAGTACTAATAAAATTATTTTTCTATAATCCGCGATAATGTAAATAGAAAATATATATAGTGCTAAATTTTTAGTGGACTATCCGTTTTTTTTTAACCGATACATGCAGGATTCGTACAAAACTAACATACAACAAACAAACCTCCACCACTGCGACCAAAAGAACGAAAAAAACTTTTATAGCTCAACATTTCATTAAAAATCTATTAGAAAGCGGTCATAGAGTTCCTAATGACCATTGTTTCGAAATCCTACACATCTGTGAAGAAAGCTTGAGATTAAACATTTTAGAACAGCTTGAAATCATTAAGCATAACAATGGCACCCTCATTAAATGATCAGATAAATGTTTCAAGTCAAGCTTGTTACACATGTTCAGAGGCAAAATAAAATAAATGGTGGGGTTGAACCAATTACTATATAACCATGCTTGTTTAGATAATGATTGCTATGCGATTTTGTCGTGGAGTCTATCTTCTGATGATGCTTAGGTTACGGTGCGAAACGATTGTTGAGAATGTGGTAGTAAACGTGTGTAGTCCTTGTGTATTGTGGTGGCGGTTTGTGTATGAGTTTTTATGAACCCTGCATGTATGAAAAAACGGATAGTCCACTACACATTTAGCATTAAACATATTTTCTATTTACTTTATCGCGGATATTAGCAAGATAATTTTATTATTACTTTTGTAAAATTAAGGGTATTTTAACAATATCTTTACCGCGAACGAAGTCGCGGGTACAATTACTTTCCTTATAAAATTAATAACAGTAATAATGCAATGGGTCATCTTCGCAGTACGAAATCTGTGTGAAAATTGCCCCGAAAATCAGGTATGTAATATCAGTAATATTGAAAAATTTAATTTCGCATCTTTGTCAATCATGCATAGGATCTTTAGGTAAGTCAATTTAGTCACCGATAGATAGATGGTGCCCGTAAACTCTTCCATCAATTTTTGCGTCGTTTGCTATAGACAATGAAAGGAAAGTTAGATATAAAGAACTTACTCCGTCGTCCATTAATAATCTTACTTTTCGTATATATCGCTAACATGATAGTATAACAAATACCTATTTTTTTAGGAGGTAATTTCCAGAATAAGTCTTCAAGGTCCCATTGACAACGATGTGCTACAAGAGATGGGACTCACACTTCATACTGATCCTCAAGGGAATTCGATAAAAGTTGTTCCGTTACCAAGAAATTAAACGAACATTTAATTTTAAATATAACAAATAAGTGTCAAAAAGGTCTATAGACTATTATTAAAACGCAATAATCAGTATATTATTCTAGCTTGTCTGCGTATCATTGGCGACAAAATATTAATATTAATAAAATTAAAACTTTATATTCAATTACTGAAAATGAATATAAATGATATTCATCTTTAATTATAGCTCCACACCAAGTAAAAAAGGATGAAACTTGTATAACCGTGTCCAGATATAATTTAAATACAAATAAATAATAAAAAATATATATATACCTATCGCATTTAATTAATACATCCCTTTAATAACATTTTTTAAGGCGATGAAATAATGAGACTAATAACAGCATCCAAAAAGATTTTATGTGTAAAGTACGTTGTTTTGAATTGATGTTATTTACGATAATTAACATTTCCATATAGACAAACACGTCTACGGTATATTATACAATTAGTTCATTAGTCTGTGTGGCCTTAGATCTTTGTCTATTAATCTAAGTGAAAAAATTGTCAAAGTGACAACCATGTGACAACTGACAACTTGGTTTGTTGTTCATATTGTTGCCGAAACTTGTTTTATTTTAATAAAAGTCAGGAGTTATACGCTGTAAATATTTATCAATATGGTAAAAATATCACTACAAATAAGAGCTCAGTTAGAATCTGTAGAGAAGTTATACACCAACCATCCGCATTACCAGTGGTTTTTGAAATTGAAATGCAGCAGTTGCGGTGAGATTTCGGACAAATTCCATGATCTCACAGAAGCTGATAAAGTACCCCAGAAACATAATAGATCAGAAACTAATCTGCTTATCAAATGTAAATTGTGTTCAAGGGAAAATAGTATTGATGTTATTGAAGGAAGCAATGGTATGTAACATAACTATTTTTTAGATATTATATTCTCCTATAAATTTCATTATTTCTAACTTACAATTGCTAATAAGTGCAAACATAAGTAACGTAAGTTATCTTATAACAAAGGTGACACATTCAATACCTAGGCCAGGAATGGCAAACCACTGGCAACCAACAATATTTTCGACAAGTCACCGATCACGAAATTTATAACGCACTAAGAAATAAAATGAAGTAGTTTTTTTGTAAAGCGAATTTTTACATTTTCCTACAATTACAAACTCTAAATTGACTACTAAAAAATTCACACAATTCTTAAGGAAGGTTTAAATTAATTGTACATAAGTATGGCTAAACCGTCTTTGATAGTAATTTCTCAGAAAGATAGAGAAAGTTGAAGATCAACGTATAGGCTACTTTTTATTTTTGAATTCCTTCGGGGACAGAATTTACGCCACAATTACTTTACACCACTCTGGTGAAGCTGCAGGCTCAGTTAGTAATTAATATTTACTATTCATAATGAGCTTTTGGTAACTAAACAGTAATTTCTGAAAAATGTCTTTTATAAAGTTTGTGATTATATTTCAAAATAGTGTGGTATGTCCACAAGTAAGTAAGTAATTGGTAAACCACTAAAGGAACAACTAGCCTTTGGTTTTCACAAATAAGGCATTGGTCACTTATTTTCTCACTACTTGCCATGTTGTTTTACCACTATTTTTAATAAAAAAAAACTAAGAAACTTTCAGTTACAATTAAAAAACTTTATAGATCTAGCAATTGTATTTGTGATTTTTTTTTTCATATAGGATATTAATAATTTATATGAAAAAAGTATAGTTTGTTGAACTATTCAAAATATGAGAGAATTTATTATTACATGCTTACATTTTTATTTATTTAAAAGTTAATATTTTTAAAATTTGAAATTTTTATTTAAACATTTTTTGGCAATGTAATGATTTTTCTTTGTCCTTAACATTTCTACCAAACTTTCCTAACTCTAGTGTCAACATTTGCTAGTTTTATAATTAAATCATATTCAAAATAAATTTGTGTTTACATACTGTTTTAGGTGCATTTACTAGTAATGATGTTGGGAAATTCAAAAGCATTGTGACTTTTGACTGTAGAGGTATTGAACCTGTTGATTTTGAACCAAAATCTGGCTGGTTTGCTGAAGCTGAAGATGACGGTATGGTATTTAGTTTTGGTTTATGCTGGTAAAGAAAACTCATGTTATTTACCTTTTGCAAGTATTAGCGGCAACCAAACTAAAATTCTTAAACCCTCAAAATTATCAACTTAACATCAAGTTAGGTGAAGGCGAGCGATTTCGAATGCATAGAGTCAAAATTAATAGAAAAATATCTCACATAATAATTATTGGGAGATTCTAAAATATTATACAAAAATAATTTTATTGTAGAGAGAGGATATTTAAAATTAAAACAATTTGCAGGTAAAAAATTTGAAGATGTTGACTTATCTGAAAAAGAATGGGTAGACTATGATGAAAAAAACCAGACTTCGGTCGGTATTTATGAACTTGAGTGGCAATTTGTGAAAGTCAAGTAGAGTGTAAATATTTTAAGTTAAATATATATTTAAGTTTATTAATCAAATGTTTCATTCAAAATACACATATGATATAGCTACCTACGAAAGGTATACAATATATTTTGGTTTAGGTGGACTTCTGGATCTACAGATTTTGCCAGGAGCTCAGGCTGATTTAGTAATTCATTCTCCTTGCTGGTTCACTAAATTTTGAAATAACAATTCTTCTTCTTCTTCGTCAACCGATGGACGTCCACTGCTGGACGTAGGTCTCTTCGCGGGATCTCCACACCATGCGATCTTGCGCCGCTTGGATCCAGCGGCTCCCCGCGACCTTTTTGAGGTCGTCTGTCCACCTCGTTGGGGGTCTGCCGACGCTGCGCTTTCCGGTGTGGGGTCGCCATTCCAACACCTTGAGACCCCAACGTCCATCGGTTCTCCGCACTATGTGCCCCGCCCATCGCCACTTCAGCTTCGCGACACGCTGAGCTATGTCGGTGACTCTAGTTCTTCTACGGATCTCATCATTTCTGATTTGATCACGTAGAGAAACCCCGAGCATAGCTCGCTCCATCGCCCGCTGAGTGGCTCTGAGCTTTCTTATGAGGCCCATAGTTAGCGACCACGTTTCGGATCCATAGGTTATAACTGGCAACACGCACTGTTCGAAGACCTTGGTCTTCAAGCACTGAGGTATCTTGGACGAAAAGATCTCGCGTAGCTTCCCGAACGCTGCCCATCCGAGTTGGATTCGGCGACTAACCTCTTTCTCAAAATTGGACCTACCTAGCTGGACCGTATGTCCCAGGTATATATATTCGTCTACAATTTCGAGAAATAACAATAAAATATTGTAAATAATTAACTCCAGTGAGACCTACAACTGACATTGTTTTTATAAAAATAAAAACTAAAACTGCAAACTTTATAACCATTAGAGATTTATCTAGAAATTTCAAGCTAGACACAGCTTATATTGAATAAGGTATTTAAGTTATTTACTTTTTACTTACTCGTTACTTTATTAGTTAATAGGAATAGGAAGTAAACATACATCGAAAGTGAATCGGTCACAGACCAATTGGCGCGGAAATCGTTGAACTTCATTCATAACGTGTAATGCAATTAAAAGTTATATCAATTTAACATTTCCTCATATGTATATTAAAATTTATATTTGTTGACAAGTCAATTAACTTTGAAAAAAAAAGTGCATATGTATCGTGGTTTTTTTGAAATGCGTAGTGTAGAGTGTTGAATTCCATAAGCGTCGAAGCGCGTCACACTAAGGCCTATCTCCTATATATACCTATAAAGCCACCCCAACTTCTCCTACTAGAATAATTATTTAATTTGGAAATCTCTTTCCTGAAGAAAAAGTGGTTCGACATTTGTTTTTTATTTGATATCGAGTATTCGTAATATTTAAGTAAAAAATTAATTGTTTTTACAATTTACACACTTCATTACCCGTCATAAATAGGCTGTCAATTGTCTAATGGTGGTTTTTTAATGAATAGAAAATTATTTTTTCCCGTGTTAAATGATTTTTTTTGCTAATATATTTAGGATTTCTTCTAATAGTAATCATACTATTACATTTATGACTGGCCCGTTGGAGCTGTGAGTGACCCTGCCTGCAGCTCCACGGGTCGCGGGTTCAATTCCCGCCGAGGGCCAACATTTTCTATAAACAAATTGTTGGTTCTTCGAGCCTGGGTGTGTATTAATATTTAAGTATGTATTTAAACTTATATATGTAGTATATCTACCAGTTGTCCGTCACCCATAACACAAGTATTAAGTTACTTACTTTGGGGACGGACGACCGTGTCCCATATATTTATTTATTTTATTTATATGTCATGACAATTTTTTGTATAAATACTATATATTTATTAGCGTCGAGATAGAGCTCGCTAATAGATAATACGGGATTTATCTAATCCTTTCTTTTGGCCCGGTAAATACAACCGAATTTCATCAATACACAGGGTTACCAGGGAAAACTTGTGATGAAAGCACCGGTAGGTTATACTTTAATAACAATACAACATTGTCTAACCGTAATTTATGTTTTAAGTGAGTCGAAGCGTGTTAATAAAGATACCTTTTTTAATATGAATATGTATCGCTGCGCGATTTATGAAGTTACATAGTTTTAAATTTTATAATCTCAATGTACAAAAGTAATAATAAAATTATTTTGCTATAATCCGCGATACTGTAAATAGAAAATATATATAGTGTTAAATGTATAGTGGACTATCCGTATTTTCATACCCGATACGTGAAGGATTTCAATCAACAATCGACAATCGTTTCGCCCCGCAACCGAAGCATCATCAGGAGATAGACTCCACGACAAAATCGCAAAGCTAGTCTATCTCCTGATGATGCTTCGGTTTCGGGGCGAAACGATTGTTGGGTTTGTGATAGTGAACGTGTGTAGTGCTTGTGTATTGTGGTGGAAGTGGTGGAGGTTTGTGCATGTGTTTTTACGAATCCTGCACGTATCGGGTATGAAAATACGGATAGTCCACTATACATTTAACACTATATATATTTTATATTTACTGTATCGCGGATTATAGCAAAATATTTTATTATTACTTTTGTATTATGGATCTCCGAAAAGTAACGCCTAGTTCTATAAATTAATCTCAATGTACTTTTATAAAAGAATAATATAAATTGCGGGAATGTTAATATGTCAGCTGATTTCTATATAATAAAAAAAAATTACGTTCACGCCCATCGAGTTCGTACAAAATAAAACACTTAAGTATTTGACAAGTTTCTAACAAACGCCGGAAAAATAATTGCATGTCGTCTTTCTGACTTGAATTACGTTGGTTTTATTCTAGAAAAAATACGTCGGCGATATATTAATAGTTTCTAACATTGAAATCACTTTTTTAATCAGTATCAACTGAAAAGAAAAGACAGTCAGCGACAACTTGTAGGAATTAGGAAACAAAGTTAATTGCACGAAAATCGAAATGGCAATGAGATTTTCTTGGTTGGTTAGTAACCATAGGCAAATGTAAGTGCGCAGATTATTTTAAAGGGACGGTTAAAGTAACAGCCTGTTACTATGCCCACTGCTGGGCTAAGGCCTCCTCTCTCCGTTTTTGGAGAGAAGGATTGGAGCTAAGACCTACCACGCTGCTCCAATGCGGATTGGTAGGTTACACATATCCCTAGAATTCTCTAGAGATATGCAGGTTTCCTCACGATGTTTTCCTTCACCGAAAAGCGTGTGATAAATTGCAATTAACAATTAGACACATAAGTTTTAATAGAAAAACCTATTGGTGCCTGCCCGGGTTTGAACCTATGTCGTCTCTAGAGAGTCGCACGGTTTCACCGCTAGGCTATCACAGCTTAAGGGGGGGGGGGGGTTAAGGGACGGTTAATTGAGTACAAATAACGTATACATATTTAAATTAAAATATTTAATGTCAAAAACGCAAGTTATTATTTGATATAACTTTCTTGTTTAAATAACTTAATATATTAAATAAATAAATAAGGCATTGTTATGCAAAGATCGACAAGCTTATTTGGTGGGATGTGAAGTTGAAAAATTTCTAAATTATTTAAAAGATTTATACAATGTGTAAAATAATAGGCTAATGATAATATTAAATATCACAGCATCACCCATTTTTATACTATACTAAACACAAACACACACACACACATTTTTCACATTTCGTTCAGTTTTTTGCCTCACTGCTCTATGGTTTGGGAGTCGTAACAGCGGCTGTAGTCGTTTCGCTGTCCGACCGTGAAATCACGCCGTTGTAACCGGTGTTCCCATGGACGGTCACCGTATGGAGCGGTGAACTTGTGACCCTTTGTGCCCCCGAACGTCCAATTGAGTCATCATCCTCCTCCCCGTAATACGGATTTTCGGACGCACCCTCTCCATAATACGGGTTTTCGGAAGAAACGCTCCCGTAATATTGACCGTCGCCGCCACCTCCGAGCGCCTGATGATTTAAGATCTGAAAAGGATGGTGGATATACACAGGCACTTGAACGGGAACCTCGACCGGCACTTTAACAGGTACTTTTACTGGGTATGGGACTTTCACAGGATAGGGGACCTTTTTCTCTACCGGATAGGGTTTTGGCACGTAAATGGGAACCTTTTTCTCTATGTGTATCTTATGTGGCACAAAGACTTCAACGGGGAAAGGCACTTTCTTTTCGACTCTAATCGGGAAAGGAACCTTTTTTTCGATCGTGATAGGTATGGGTTGTGGAACTTTTACAGGATAAGGCCTTAGAACCGGTACTTTAACGTGGACGTGTTTAATAATTTCCACGGGCTCTTTAACTTTAACGGGGTAGGGCACTCTCTTTTCAACAGGGTAAGGTTGAGGCACGTAAACTTTTATTGGGACCGGGTAAGGGATCTGCTTTTCGACTGGGACCGGGTAAGGAACTTGCTTCTCAACCGTTACAGGGACTTGTACAGGGTAAGGTACCCTTTTCTCAACTTCCACAGGAACGGGTTGCGGGACTTTAACTTCCACATGTTTTACAATCGGAACATGGTGAACTATAGGAAATGGTTTTGGAACGTATTCCTTTTCGACTACCTTTACAGGAATAGGTTGTGGGACTTTAACGGTGACTGGATACGGAATCTTTTTTTCAACATGCACAGGATAGGGCCTATCCACAATTTTGATCTTTTCCACGGGCATCGGTACCGGAACTTTCTTTTCTACTGGGTATGGTTTTGGTACTTCGACTTTATACGGTACTTTGACCGGCTTCTCGACAGTTTTTACATACCGGTGATGGTGATGGTGATGATGATGCTTGACCTTCGTGACGACACTTGGTTGGTTGTAACTTTCTTGAGGTTGTGGGTTATCGTAACTAAATTGAGAAGAGGAAGGCGCGTAAAATACTGTTTGTCTGTTCTCTGCAGGTTCCACTGGAGTTATGACGTAGTTATGAGGCTGGTGTTTCTTTTTACGAAAAAAAACCAAGTTCTTTCTGGGAACACGTTGCAGAGTATGGCCAGTTTGACCCACTGGAGTTGTCTGTAGATATAATAAATTATTCGCGTTTGATTCTTGACCTCGCTGGTCGAGGAATATATCGGAGCGTCTAGCTATTGGATTTTTAGGGACGTTCCGTTTGGCATAGTGAGATGGCAATATCGGCACCCAATCATTGATTTCTACGCCGTTGAGATTTGTTGGCGTTGTATATTTCAATTTAGACGTTCTAGTAACTCTGCGATAGGCACGAGTGGTGATATCAGGTTTTCCCGTGATGGCTAATGTATTGTTGTCAACAATCTTTACTCTTTGATGATTTGAAGCTAGAGACCAATCTGTGCTGTTAAGAGTGTAGTTTCTGCTATTTTTTTCATATGTTAAAGTTGAATTTGGCGAGGTAGTATTCGTTTTTTCTAAGATCCTCTTCGGCCATATCCGTTTCGTTCGCAAAATTTTTCGCGTGGTCGTTGGAGCGGGAGTTGTGGTGGTGGATGCATTAACAAAATGTGGTGGTCTGACAAAGTCCGCGCGGATACCGTTTATTGTTTGGATGGGTATGCTGAATTTTGGTGGCTTTCCCACAATCGGCTTTGCGGAGGATGCTGCATAGACAAGCGTCTGTCGGGTAGGTTTATTGTAGTACTGCTGAGGTAGTCTTCTCTGTGTCGGTATAACATTTGGATATTTGTAAACGGAATTCATTTGTTTTAACTGTTCTTTCGTGTAACGATGCTGGACTGGCAGAGCCTTTAACTTCTGCGCTGGATTGTAAAACTGCTTAGGTACGTCGAAGTAGTATCTTTTGTCATGTGTTACGTGTATTGGCAGCTTATTTGGTGGTCTTAATTCTGGATTATTAGTCTGGTTCACCTTACGTTGGATGGGTTGCACCTGCTCCGGTTTAGGACCCTGCGGTTCAGTTACCGTTTTGTTCTTCGTCTCCGCAACAACTTGATCTGCGCTGGTGACATTTTGCGCGTCCACGACACGCTCATTGACGACGATCGCTAACGCTGTGATCAGGAATGCCGTCTGAAATAGAAATTTATCTGTTTTACTTTTATTTAAAATTAGGTTTTATAGTTGAAAAGTATATTTTAATTAATTATTAATTTATGATGGTCTTCACAGTAACTGGTAAACTTCATTCCCAGATCTCTATTATCAAGGCAGTTGTCATTCACTTTGGTTATTATTTCTTTGTAGCTTGCGATTTAGTGATTGTTCTTGGTAAGTTGATCAGCTGATATTAATTATGCTGTCAGTTGGTCCGTCGATTTGAAAGACCAATTGATATTGAATTGGCTATCCTCGTACATTCTTTGCTAAACTGTTAGAAAATCCGTCAATGGTGAATGATTTTCATATCGATGGGTTTTAATTTATATAAAGGACTCCATAAGATGGGAACGTTTTTTTACAATCTAACTATCTTTAGCATTTATAAATGCCAGGAACCACTTTTTGTGGAGTTTTCTTATCTTTGCATGATCTGATACATCTCTTGAAGATTGACCTGTGCCATTTCAATCCAGTTTTCTCCGCGCTTTTCAAGAATTATTTTCATTTTGATTTTAAGCTTTATTAATTTGTTAATACATAATAAAATAAAAACGTACGAGAACGAAATTAAGTTAATTTTTAGTTTAATGCCAAGGAATTACCTTGTTCTCGAGAAAGCTATTATAGAATACGAAGACTTCTTTGTTTTTGTGATGGTGAATGTCCAAACAACACAAAATTACATAAAAATTTGTAATCTTCGTTGATTTATAATTTCAAAATAGACAATTCTTAATATTGAATATTTTTATAATAACTAGAAATTAAAAGCATATTAGAAAATCCGGAAAACATTATTTATTCCCGTATTAAAGATATAATTTTTGTAAATATCTATTTCTAGAATCGTGATACATAAACCATATATCATTCTTGGCTTTTACAATCTCAGTAGTAGGTACTCAAGCATGAAAATTATGTCACGCAAACTTTTTATCAACAGAATTCTTATGACACATACGTATTTGCGTAATGATTTTATTTAAAACTAAGAGTGAGTTTTCTAGATCGCTTTCATTGCATTGGATGAATATTTAAAGCCATTGAGTTAATACTTATATTTACACTCTTTTCGCTTATAGTCGAGAATATTTAGTTGCAAAATTCATACTAAAAACCCAATATCAATCTTTGTAGAAACACATTTTTAAATTTAAAATTTATTACGTTCATAAAAACCCTATTGTTACTAACCTTTGCGTTATCTGTGACTGAAAAAGTTGTTTATGTTTATACCATTCTCTTTATGATAAATTTTGTCGATGGTACGAACGCGGAGTCTATAACTTAACGTCGGTAATAGTAAAGTTTTAAAAAATTTATGCAATATATCTGTTGAGGCGTATTTAATTATTTTATCTCAGAATACATGAACTATATTTTTTATAATATTATAATGTTTTCTTAATAAATGCATTATGTTTTTTTGCATTGCAATTTCAAACAGTAATCATTCAATAAACTAAACATATATTATTTTTAATTATTTAAAGCTTTACAATTATTGTGTTTTTCTTTTTTCACGGTTAATTACGTTACCCTGAAACAAAAGTAATAATAAAATTATTTTGCTATAATCCGCGATACAGTAAATAGAAAATATATATAGTGCTAAATGTATAGTGGAGTATACGTTTTATCATACCCGTTACATGCAGGATTCGTAAAAAACATATGCACAGACCTCCACCACTTCCACCACAATACACAAGCACTACACAGGTTCACTATCACAAACTCAACAATCGTTTCGCCCCGCAACCGAAGCATCATCAGGAGATAGACTCCACGACAAAATCGCAAAGCAATTGCATTGCTTTGCGAGTGAACATGTGTAGTGCTTGTGTATTGTGGTGGAAGTGGTGGAGGTCTGTGCATATGTTTTTTACGAATCCTGCATGTAACGGGTATGATAAAACGGATAGTCCACTATACATTTAGCACTATATATATTTTCTATTTACTGTATCGCGGATTATAGCAAAATAATTTTATTATTACTTTTGTATTATGGATCTCCGCAAAGTAACGCCTAATTCTATAAATTACATTACCCTGTTTTTGAATTATTTTCAACTCTTCACCTTATCACCGATAACACACCACTTTCACTAAAACGTCACTTTGTCACCTCACTTCACAAATTCCCGCTATTTCGTAGTGTTGTACCTACCGATAAGTGTTGCATAGTGTGTGGCGTATGTCGATCGCAAGCATGAATGTATATTGTAATGATACGGGCTCGGGAGTGCGAGTCACTTTTATATCAATGCAATGTAATAACTTTCTCTGCCACTGTCAATATCAACGATTTTTGTTAATTAACTATAGGTATTAGACGTCAAGTAATGATAACAATGGTGACCTACTTCACAAATACGTTTATGTTGTGATATATTGTATATTTAAGTACTATACATATATAATTCTATACATACTGATATATAAAGCGCAAAGGCCTGTCTGTCTTTAAATGATTTATAGAAGCAGGCGTTACTTTGCGGAATTCCATATTACAAGCAATATAACAGAACTAACTACTTTGCTATAATCCGCACGGGTTAAGTGAATGCATGCAAAGCCAATGTGTACGAAGCAGGCAAAATCTACGCACCTTATACATGCAGGACCAGCCACCACATGCACCCCAAGGCGCAATTCACCAGCAACAACGAACACAAAAGCAGCACACACACCCACCACCACAATCTCGACGATCGTTTCGCCCCGAAACCGAAGCATCATCAGGAGGATAGGCTTCACGACAAAAATCGTACTGCACAAAATCGTACAGTACGATTTTTGTCGTACTGTACGATTGTGCATGTGGTGGCTGGTCCTGCATGTATAAGGTGCGTAGATTTTGCCTGCTTCATACACATTGGCTTTGCATGCATTCACTTAACCCGTGCGGATTATAGCAAAGTAGTTAGTTCTGTTATATTGCTTGTTCTGTCTGTCTTTATTGATAAAAAAAATATAGGTACTACTTTTCGTTCGGGAACAGAAAAAAACTATTAATAAGTAAGGGTACTTGAACGCTTAAGTTTACCCGAATGAAGTCGCAGGTTCAATTAGTATAACGTTATATCTGGTTGACATTAACTTAATAAAAAAAATCTCTAAGGTGTATAGTTAAACAAATTTTAAAAGTAATAAATTATGCGATAATTAATTAATTATAATTCATTGCAGAATTTTTTTTATAGAAATTAATAAATCAGTATCAGTTATATTTAATGAGAAAAATAATATAAAATAAATCTTTGTAGTATGTGTTTTAGTAAAACGTCTCCACTGCGAAAAACTATTTACAAGTTTAATTGCTATTTGTATATGGTATAATGAAATGAAACCGTTCGACGATTATAAGGAGTTCAAACCCAGTTTTTCATTAAAAACATGTGTCTAAAAGTAGCGGCCTGTTACAATCCCACAGCTGGGAATAGGCCTCCTCTTTCCGTTTCTGGAGGATTGGTAGGACATATCCCCAGAATTCTCTAGCGATATGCAGGTTTGCTCACGATGTTTTCCTTCACCAAAAAGCGTGTGGACTATGACACATGAGTTTTTAACTCATGTGTTTTGATGAAAATCGTGAGGAAGCTTACGTATCTCTAGAGAATTCTGGGGATAATTTGTAACAACTTACCAATTCATATTGGAGCGTAGTGATTCTTGGTTTCTAAAGAACGGACAAAGGACGTCTGTGCCCAACAGTTTCTCGAATTTCTAACACTACGGGACTTTATTTAAATTTCTTTTTGTTGCTAAGTTATTAGAGAAGAAATGAAATTGTTAATTCAGAACTGTCCTTCGCTATTTTATTCTGCTTTCAACTCTCTATTCTATTCTACTTTTACTATGATTACATAATCATAGTTAGATTTCAATTTTTAAATAAGTATGAAACTTCAAGTAAAAAGTAATAATAAAATTATCTTGCTATAATCTGCGAATTGCGATACAGTAAATAGAAAAAATATATAGTGTTAAATGTATAGTGGACTATCCGTATTTTCATACCCGATACGTGCAGGATTCATAAAAACACATGCACAAACCTCCACCACTTCCACCACAATACACAAGCACTACACACATTCACTATCACAAACTCAACAATCGTTTCGTCCCGCAACTGAAGCATCATCAGGAGATAGACTCCACGACAAAATCGCAAATGCTTTGCAATTATTATTATTGTTACTTTTGTTTTATGGATCTCCGCAAAATAACGCCTAATTCTTTAAATTACTTCAAGTTCAAAGAAACTTAACAAAATTTCTTGTCCCTACTGTTAATTGATAGGAGTTCCGT
Organism: Morpho deidamia; assembly: GCA_947086505.1. NCBI lineage: Eukaryota > Metazoa > Arthropoda > Insecta > Lepidoptera > Nymphalidae > Morpho > Morpho deidamia. The sequence continues at coordinate 12,118,363 of CAMTZC010000009.1, forward strand.
CGGCTGGAGCAGATCCTGACAGCAGCATTAGGTCAAGATGCATTGTCATCGTGACTGCATCAGTAGGTAAAATTTCAGCGCAATCGGACACCAGGAAGTGGGTCAAATTTAAATTGCAAGGTTCCACCTTCTTATTGCAAGTTGTATAAAAGCTTTGGTAAAAATTAGCGCGGTTTTTACACCGCCTCATACTTAGCTGACGCCTAGCAACCCGTGCGAAGCAAGATCATGTGTCTAGTTATAGCTAATAAGGTTTACCAGCGAGTTGCTTTCCTTCCTATATCCGTTCTTCCGCAAATAGTTATATTAGCAGAATTGGTCTGTTTACGTAATGATGATTCTGAGCGTAAGCACGCGAACATGAGTTTGCCGGTTCATTTTCCACACGAATGAAATCAAGAGTTATCTAACGCGTACTTACCTATGCTAATACAGTAGAACCTCGATAAGTTAAAATACAAGGGAAGCATAAAATCTTTTTTATAGTTTTTTATCTTATCAAGGGTTGATATTAGAGTGCTTTGTCGTGAATTAATACTTTGTACCTGAATGCCTAATTGGTTTAATGTTATATAAGAATTTAAATTTATCAATTTTTCACTGACCAATATTGATATGAAAAAACTTCTCTTTGTTCAGAAACAGGAAAAACGCATTGATTAATTGAGGGTAATTTAAAGCTTATGTTGACGCCAACGAAGTCGCTGTTACAACTTTATATCTGGTTGATATTAATTATATAAATAATTTTAAATACCCTAATTCTATTTATCACATTTAATCTATCGGCGTATGTTAGAGTTGTTAATTTTCGTTTGGACTTCATTTTAATTTCGGTAACTTTTATCACACAACAAAGATCAAATCATCGATAAAAAAATATATTTTTTTTTATTCAATATACTGGACAGATAGTTAAGTTAAAGATTAAGTTATGAAAATATCGCGTAGAAAATATTTCTTTAAGTTATTGAGGGTCAACATTGAAATAATTAAGTTATAGATGTTGTGCATTATAAGTTACGAGAGGTTTTGGGGTATGAGAGGAAGGGGGCAGATTATTTTTTTGAAGTTACAGCGGTTTTTACACGAGCAAGGTTTTACTGTACTCTAAATGCGAGTCTGCCTGCCTGTCTTTTCGCGATAAACTCACAACACTTTTAAAGTTCTGTTGTGTTTCCTATAGACAAAGTTATTCATAATGCTTCATCTTTATAATCGGCGATTACAAATGATTAGGCGCGAGCACGATCATTGCAGAAATATGCTAATAATACTTTTTTTTTAATGATACTAATGACTTCTGTACACTCTCGCCCGAAAACACTCGCTGTCACCATGAACAATCTAGATAAGCGACGCGTTCGCAGATTGTGCGAAGCGGCGCGAAACCCTTTGAGGAACAAAGATAGACATGAGAGCGAGAGCGGGCGAGACAATCTGAGGCGAGGCGAGAGCTACCATGTACTCTCGCATTCGGCATGTCTCGCAGAGAGTGTACAAGACGCCATTACATTTTATATATAGGTTGGAAAGCGTGTTTATTTTAATTTTAATTTAATTTATTTATTTATTTATTTATAAATAAATTATTACTGAATAATTTATAAATAAATAAATTAAGTAAAATTAAATTAATTTAGTACCTATACTTAACTATCTTCTGTTATTTAAAGGGTTGAAATAAAAACGCAAGGCAAAAACCAAATCACTGTATTTCTTTTAATATCCTCAGCCTGTACTTGTCGTCGGAGAACCTCATTTTAATCAGTTGCCTTATCTCCTCGCAGGAATAGCTTCGAGTCAATTCCTTGTCAGAGCGCCAGCGGTTGGCTATTTCTAGCATTTGAGCTTTCAAAAGTTTAGGCATCTGTTCGAATTTGGTCCAGGTGTCGACTTTGCTTTCAATGTTTATTGGATCCTGTAACGAAATAGGTATGAGTATTGTACTATTACAACAATGTGCTGAGAGTGTGCTGAGTAAGCCACGCCACTGCAGTACATCAGCAATGTTTGCGGATGCTCGCATAGACGATTTCTACGCTATCATCCGCAAGAGCCGCTTCTATGATGCACATACTCGTAAGTAGCACCAACTCCCTCTTCAGCACATTTTCGTGCAAATGGGATGGTCCTCTTTGGAAGACATTTAATGTACTCCAAAGAGGACCAGCGTGTGATAAATTGATAATTGCAATTTATCACACGCTTTTCTCTAGAGAATCCTAGGGATATGTATAACCTAACAATCCGCATTGGAGCAGCGTGGTAGTTCTTAGCTCCAATGCTTCTCTCCAAAAATGGAGAGAGGAGGCCTTAGCCCATCAATGGGCATAGTAACAGGCCGTTACTTTACTTTACTTTACTTTTTACCTGAAACAAAGTCTCAATTTCAGCAATGGTGTCCTCAAATCTGACAGCCAATATGTAGACAAGGCTCTCAGATATCAGTTGGGTATCAGCAAAGATTCTAGCAAGCATTGACTGGCATAATGCTTGCACCAGCGTACACATTGTTAGTTCGTACATGCGCGATGGAAGAACATTGTACCAAGCATTCTTGAGCTCTTGCATTAATGTTATAGAATAGTTTATTCCTTTATCTAAAGTTTCATAAGAATCTTGAGTCCAGGGTAACTCTGAAAAACAATATAAATTAAAATGAACATAATCATCTGCCCTTATCCCATTCTAAGTGAGGTCAGCATAACATGTTACAATCATGTTGTCACATGATTTGGCTACGTATTTTACGACCGGTCGCCTGCCTGACGTCAACACACCTTATTCGCCTTTTACGACACCTCGGTAAGAAATGAGGGTGGTCTATTCTACTCGGCCGGATACCACACGATGGGTCGACTTACATTAGTCGCCCTTTACACCTCGGTAAGAAATGAGGGTGGTCTATTCTACTCAGCCGGATACTACACGGCGGGCCGACTTACATGAGTCGTCCTTTACACCTCCGTAAGAAATGCGAGTGGTCTACTCTACTCAGACGGATACCACACGGCGAGTCGACTTTTTACATAATGTACACTAGAAATTATCTAGAAATAAGTTATTTAGCAAATCCAACATGTGACAGTAACATATAAAATTATGATAAATTACCATTCTCTTCAATTTTCTTTACTATAATATTCTTTTGAGACTGCAGGTACAATGATATCTTTTCCAATCCAACAACTCTAAGATCCTGTATACACTCAAGCAATGTAGTGTTCAAAAGATCTGCTAAATGAGCCGGCATTGTGTTAATCCAAGGCGGGCCGAGCAAACTATGCGCCAAGTAAAAACAATTGTTGAAAAATAAAGCTGAAAGAAAAAGTCAATCATGGTGAAATGAATGATAAAAAAAATGCAGAGTTTAAAAATTTATTTTGCTTTTTCACATGTGATAGATATTTGTGATTGGGCAAACTGGACTGACTGTAAGCCATCCATGGAAGCCATGCCTTCCATAAATCCTCGGTTGACCAATAGTCTCCTTTGCTTAAATAGACCCAACTTGCGAAGAATGATGGGTATCATTACCTGCTTAATAAATATCTATTCCTTATAGGCACACCTATAAGGAATAGATATTTTTCCTCTGCATATTTGGCTTCACTCATTCATCCTCTGAATATTTCCTCTGCAAATATGCAGAGAATGCATGAGGGAACCAGAAACGCCATCTCAGATCATGTTGTATTGAATGGTGGTGGCCAAGCATCTAGCTAACATCCTTAACTTGCCGGGGATGTTACAAGAAGCCTTGAGGAACCCTGACAGGGTTCTCGGCTTCTGGAAGGAGCTTGGCTGGTTGGAATAACCAGCCCCTTCACCTTTATTATTAAAGTGACCTAATTCAACATTATGTTAGATACAATCCTTTTTTCAATGCCATCTATGACATAACGCTAGGAACTATTGAAAAACCTAATGTTTTCTTGCTCTTATAAGTTACAGGTCTTATTAACTCTCATGAATTCAGTAGGCGCTAAACTACGCTTTATTGCAATTTGCCATAAAATAACTTTTTTGAAATAGGTCACTTTAGTACTAAGCATGCAATATGCATTCTGGATTTTAAAATACTTTCATTAATGTTATCAGAATAGGTAAACAGAATTTCTTCTAATATATAACCGTAAGATAATTAAATAAATATTCCATTTCTTACCAATATCCAATGGACAGTGTTCCAAGTTTATTTTAAATTTCTTAGGTACAATACATTGGTACATAACAGCAATATCCTTTATATACATAACTAATTGATTGCTATATTTCTCAGGAAGCTTTACACTCTCTTCCAAATGATCTACAATCATTTTCATAATTCTTTTAACATTCTGTGATATCATACATTTGGGCAAAAATAGTGGGGTATTTAGATCATACACAACCTCTTTCTGAGTTACATCTAATACAGAATCATTTTGTATTTCAACTGTAGTACCTACTACTATAGTACCAAAGGACAAACTCTGGTTTAATAAACTTCTTATATCTGATAGCAGTTTATCACATTTTTTGTTATACAGCACACATTCTGTGTCATTGATGTATTTATTAAGCGGAGACTTATCTGCTTCAATGAATTTCAATTCTATCAAAAATTTATTAAAAGATTCCAATTCTATAACAACATTTCTATAATTTTCATAGCTGCTATCGCACGAAGGCAGATTATTCCTTATGCAATCTTCAATTATTTTACTGAAAAATTTGTCTTGTATCAAATCAGAGAAAACCTCTACAAAGGTTTTGTCCTCTTCAAAATGAGAACCCAATGTTGATTGTAGGAACTCAAAGATTGCAGTTAAATTGTTGAAAACAGTCTGAAAATTAGGTTTTCTCTGGTCGTTTAAGTTTATCTTTATATTAAATATGACTGCTCCGATGTAGTCCTCTGTAAATATATCACAGTTATGTCGTATGACATTATGAAGTAGATTATCTATAAAGAAGTGTGAAAACAGTGAAAGTTCTGCGTTGATTCTTTCCGTTACATAAAGAGATTTAAGAATCTTTTTTATAAGACTAGGATCACTCTGTTGTACGGATAAGGAATAAGTAAGAAAATGAGCACCTTTTTTCTGTGACCAACTAAATAAATCTTCCATTTCTATGCTTAATTGAGCTGTATACAGAGCTAATTGGGTTTCTGCTTGTGACTTCAGATTTTCGAGGGCCTTAACACTGTTTCCTTCCAATTTTAATTCACATAATTTATCTTGCAATTTCTTAATACTCAGTATGGCTTCAATATAATTATATCTCCCGAACTCATGATTAGCCTTTTCTAATATCGATTTACCTTCTACTACAATGCATAGATCATGGAAATTATTGAAGGATTTTTCTAATTTCCTACAATCATGGTTTAATTCTTCTAAGAAGTCTTTTTTATTATCATATTTTTTAAGCATTGATTGGATATCTTCTTGAAATTTTGAGTAGTCGCCAGTTATATTTGCTTTCCGATTATTGTAGTTTAACTGTTCTAAGCTTTTTGTAGATGTGAAATTAAAATATGTGTCCATAAAGTTTTGATGTAAAGACCAAGACAACATTTGGACCCTTTCGGTTAAGTCTTTAAGTTTTGAAGTAAGTTCATCGCGACATTTCATGAAATCCTTTGTGTTTGTTTTGTCCACCTCTAGTAAAACTTCACTCGACAAACTCATGTTTATATTATTAACTGTAATATATATATATTTTTTTTAAATAAACAATTCAAAGTTTAATTAAATAAGTAACTGCCGATACTGAAAGTATTTTTCGGCACCAGCAGAATCAGTTTGAAATTCGAATTTGAAATATTTGCTTTCTCTGTGATCGCAATTTTCACCCATAGACATGTATTCTTATAACTCGTCTGTGCTGTTAACATAGATTATAAATAACTTTATACTGTATAACTTATTTAGCTATATACTGTATACTTTGTATAGCATAGGAATCACTATTCCTAAGTTATACAGTCAATATAATTATATAGCCATATACTGTACTGATATGAGACTAGATGAACAAAGATCACATTACTACGTGTAACTTTAAAGATATTCTCTATTTTCAGAAAAAAATTAAGAAATAAAAAAAGATATCAGTGGGCAGTATTCATACTTATTTATAATTCTGAGTATCATTCATGTTTGAATCCATCTAGCACGGCATTAAAATAGTATACATAGTATAATTTATTTTCAAAAATATTAAAGAAACTTATATTGATGAATGCTGAATAATGCACAAATGTATTTTATGTGATAAATTCATATATTTAAAAATAAATGAAAATGAAATGAAGCTACGTACTCCTTTTCTACTATGCTATAATTACGGTTGGTTTGAAAGTGAAGTCATTTAATATTTGTTGGTTGCTAGGATTCGTATAATCAATGTAATAATTTCCAAGGACGTTTATTTACTTACACTGCACATGCTTCGTGCCATACTTTTTATAGGTTAAATTGGAATCAGGAATAAATTTTTGATTTCTCTCTACTATGATTGATACTGAAATTGAGAATTTAAAAACCGAATTAGATCACGAAAAAACATGTCGGTGAGTATAGCATTTGAACGTTATCCAAGTGATCAATACACGTAAGTGCATCAGTAGTAAATTTCTTGTTCAATTGAACCAGGGATTCGGCAGCATGGCAAAATGGCGAACTAGAAAAACAAATAGTTTGCATTCAAGAAGAACTACGTAAAACAGAGTATCCGTGGGATTCGGATATTGATTTACAGAAGGAAAGCCTAAAACACAAACAGTTACTGGAAGCAATTGAAACTCTAAAACAACAGTTACCAATCTTAAAAGAAAAAATTAAGGGCGCAAAGATTTGTGGACCAGGTAAGTTACGAGTGCCATATATAAATAGTTTGTTGAAATGTGGGGAGATAAGATGCTTCAGAATATTTATAAAAAGTATTACTGAAAACTAGTGCTATTCTAAAAATTGAAATTCTGTCCTCAGAAACTAAAACAAAAGTCGCAACTCAATTAAAACTAACTTATTATGTTCCAAATTCAAAATCGATATCTCTTTCGTCTATATACTAGCTGTCTATAACTAGAAGAAAGATTAAAATTAATTTATTTTTCTTTTCTTAATTTAAATTTAACGTTTACCTAGTTTTTGATAATGGCAATTCTATGTTACAGATTGTAAATTAAAACACGACGACCTCAATATCAATTTGGACATTCTAACTCAAGTGAGATATTGTTAATATATTATTTTGTTACAATAATATTTTGTATACATATATTGACCAAAATAATTTACAGGCTGAATTATTGCGTACTGTCAAACGTTTTGAGAGACTCAAGACTGACCTGATAAGTACTTTGCGGAGTCGAGAATGGCGATTGGATTCCGAATCTAAGGTAAGTTTGTACTTTATCATTTATTTGGTTAAAAGTTTATCTCCCTTTTCTGGTTATTCATCCTTTTATTGTGGATATAATATGTTCCTTAGGGAATTGACGTGGCGCGATCTTTTGCATATTTGAAATGTTCTGCCCATCTAGTCTGGTATAGTGAGTCTTGGGTTGCCACTTGCCAGTATTATGTTTTCGGTATGGTGTCGCCACTTTAATTTATTTTATTGTTTATATTATATTCGGTTGTTTTCACTCCTTTATAATGAATTTAACAGCATACACTATTGTTGTTATAATTCTTTAACGACGATTTTATCATATCATGTAAATAACTGGAGATTGCCGAGTGGTATCCGGCAGAATAGAATATACCACCCTCCTTTTTACCGAGTTGTCATAAGAGGCGACTAAGGTAAGTGCCGTTTGTTATCCGGCTGCGTAGAATAGATCACCCTCATTTCTTACCGAGGTGTCGTAAAAGACGACTAAGGTCAGGCAGGCGGCCGGTCGTAAAATATGTAGCCAAATCATGTGACAACATCTTTGTAACATGTTGTGCCGACCCAACTTAGAGTGGGATAAGGGCAAGAGAATGATGATGTAAATAACTTGAGAATGCGTTTAATGTTCTCAGTTGTTCGTGAGAGTCAATGACCAAAGGACCTATTTGCAAAACGAGCTTATGATATGCCAAAATAACATCATGCGTCTTCAGAAGAACGGATCATATTGGCAGTAAGTGAGGAAGTATTGGAAAGGGAAAAGAAAATAATCGATACAACTTTTGATTGCGGCTAGATTCGATTTGCCCGATTATTGAGTTTTCAAATTTATTAATTTGTCTATTATTATGAATTTGAAATATTTATGCCATGTGGTATCCGGCTGAGTAGGCGGGTACCCTCATTTCTTACCGATGTGTTGTAAAAGGCGACTAAGGTAAGTAGGCCCACACAGGTATCCGGTTGAGTAAAATAGACCACCCTCTTTCTTACCGAGGGGTCGTAAAATACGACTAAGGTAAGTTGACGTCAGGCAGGCGGCCAGTCGTAAAATACGTAGCCAAATCATGTGACAACATGTTTGTAACGAGTTGTGCCCGCCCGACTTAGAGTGGGATAAGGGCAGGAAGATGATGATGATGATGTAAAAGATTTTAGGTTAGTTTCTTTTTTACTCCAGAATGGATTAGCAGATTTGATTTATAATCTGGATTAAGTGAGTTTTTAGAAGTTAATAATACTCACAAACAATCAAAAAGAAGTTAAAATCGCACACATCACAATACTTAATTACGCAAACTAGTAGTTTTTTAAACAAGTCGTAATAGATTTGAATAAAACTTTGCATACAGTCTTGTAGTTTTATCCAAGCATCAAAAACGGGCAGTTATACACAAGGCTTATGTTTTCAGACATGTTCCACGCAAGAATGACGAAAGAGTGTTGGATCCGAAACGAGGGCCTATAAGGAAAATATTTGGCAACCAACGTTTACCTTCACTCGTTACTTAATGACAATAAAATAGGCAAAAATTAGCGACAATTTACATTTTTTTTTAAATGTGATAAAATACTTTTGTCGAAATCAAAACGAAAGAATTTTCATTCAAATAAACTTTTGGAAAGTCTAGGAATATGCACTTTTCAACAAAATTGTCTTTTACCATATAGCGCGTGATTTTGAATTAATGACATAGATATCAGATATGCACGTAAAATCTTTAGTTATAGTTCCTTTTTGAGTTAACTTTAATATAGTAACGAAATTAGTATTAATTATCTACACTTATATCTTTATGATAGATTTGGTCCTTCGTACCGGATAGTAGCATGTTTAGAATTTAGTCAATAACATAAGAAAACAGTTAATTGTATTTGTTTGTAAGTTTATTTATATACAATAAAATATAAATTAAGAAAGTAAACTATGATTTTATACGATTAGGGTAGTTCCTTGTGTACTCGAACGACGCGCCGAGATAATCCGCAGATTCCATATATTCATTCGAATCAGGTTTGCGATACATCGATGCTGCAAACAGTATAAAGCGTTAAAAACATATGAATCGTATAAATTGTATTTATTAAACACTTCGTTTTCACTATTAACTGTATTAACCTAAGCCTTAAGCTGTTATGAGAGTGAGCTGTCATGCCCAGCGGTGAAACTCTGTTGAGGGTGTCATGAGTTGAAACCCAAGTCAGGCACCAGTGACTATTTTCCATTAAAAATTATGTAATTAATAATTGAAATTTATCACACGCTTTTCGACAGGGAAACCCTGCATATTTATCGAGAATTCTGGAAATATGTGTAACCTACGAATCCGCATTGCAGCAGGTGGGTCTTAGCCCCAACCCTTCTCTCCAAAAACGGAGAGGGGAGCCCTGCATTGGTATAGTAACAGGCTGCTACTTACTATCTAAACCCTAATGTTATCTAGACGAAATGGCTTTTTAGGATTATCTTCACAGTGTGCTTCTGTGAGAAATAGGACAATTTCTGCAGTTCTTTGATACGTAAATACACCCAGAATCGTTTTTTTTTCGAACTGACTGTATGCTGTTAGCCCTAATGGCTTTTACAGCGTCACCGGGCGGGACGGGCGAGCGCAGAAGCATCGCCGAGGTTGCGAAATGCAGGGAGTAGAGCGCAGAAGCTCTACTTAAGTCGGGGAACGTCGTCCTAAGGGTGCCTCCTGTGAGGCCGGACCACGGCTTAGGGCGACGGGTAGTGGAGGGCTGATGGTGTGACTTAGATTAGTCATTGCGGCGTCGGAAGGGTGGCGAGAAGCCACGACCGACCGACGTCAGAAAACTGGGACCTCGTCTTCGCCGGCGAAGACGCTGTGTATTACGTGTATCTGTGTTGGCGATCGTTATTTGATCGTCGGGGTCATACAAGACGCTTTTTGAACGCCTATATTTTCGATGGTCGGACCTAACTGGGATGTAGGTAGAAGCAACTGAAATAAGGGGGTTCGAGTGTACCTCAGATTTCTCGAAGTAAGATTTCGAAAAACGTTTAAAGAGGTGAGTAATGGTAGGGCGATCGAGGTCTCTATGGAGGTCAACGTTCCGCATGAACCACGGACACCCAGTGGCTGTCCGCATAAATCGGTTCTGAAGTCTTTGGAGCAGTGAAGTCTTTGGAGCCCCCCAGAATCGACGAAACGACAAATTGTATTACCGGATTACCTTCACAAGATACTTCGTTGAGAACCAAAGTGTTACAGTTACATGACAATGTTTGGCTTATGTATTATAAATAACTTGTCTATTTCAAAACAACACGTGTATCTAAGAAATCGTGTATACTCACGAGTCACGCAGCGATGCTTGTCGACATGCAGCCGCATGTGCGGCGGGCACGCGCACACGTAACCACCCGCTACGTTCACGCACGCAAATTGGCAACCGTGCGTGCGCAGCGTGCATTCGTTGATATCTGCGGGAGTTGTACGTAATATCTAAAGAGCTAGTAAGCTAGCTCAAGGGCTCACTAATTTAGAGCATAGACGTGTGGTCGCATCGCTTTCTGTTTTTTACAGGATTTTGGAGAGCCACAGATCTGTTTGATCTGGTCCCTTCTTCACCGTTCTACAACCGGACGACCAGATGCTGTGAGGGAATCCACCGTTACACAATTTCGTTCGCTTTAGACCAGTGTACAGAAAGATTTCAATCAAGTGTAAAAAATATGCTATAAGCATATTACAAAATTGAAGATTATTTGGATGATAAGAAAGCCTGGATTTGAAAATCCTTTCAGCTTCATACAAGACAGTGGTTTAATAATGTATAATTGAAAATATTTAAAAGATTGACCGCCGAGTTTCTTGCTGGTTCTTCTCGGTAAGAGCAACATTCCGAACCAGTTGTAGCTTCATTAATCATATTGATGCTTGACGATTCAAAAGTGCCTGAAATGGTTTATTTGAATAAAGATTATTTTAATTTGATTTGATTTGATTTGACAATAAATATCCCAAAAATTCGGACAAAACGGTTCGGCTCATCTTACGTCATCCGTACGGCCAAAGCAGGAATTTCCTTCCTGCATCTGTGTTCCCGGATACCTACGATTTAGCCAAATTCAAATAAAGTGTGAATACGCACTACTTTGGCAAGCGAGGTCCACCTTGGGCTACATCAGTCGCTTTCCATGAGGCGAGATCGTAGCCAGGCGCTTGCCTTATCTTATTAAAAAAAACACCTGCGATGTGTACGCGTTTTAAAACTTTTTTAACCGAAACGGGTGACTTAACGAGGGTCTAGGTTTGGGTGACAAAATAATGGGAGTTCACAATTCGTAATGTCATTTCCTTGTCGAGTTTTGAAAATATGGCAGAAATGAAGTTGCAGGTTATACACCTGAACAGACTGAATTGTAAAAGTGGTCTATGAGAATGAAAATGTGTTATCCGTAAGTATTCCACTTACCCAAGCACCTCTCACCGGCTCCTAGTGACATATATCCCTCTGGACAAGAGCAGACATATCCGCCGGGCGCGTTGGCACATACTTGAGTTAGATGGCACTGGTTATTGACTATTAGACACTCGTCGATATCTGAATAAAGTTTTTGTTGTTATATTTTATTATTTATTTATGGATCACCAACAAAATATACACCTCACATGAACATTGTACATTAAAGAACTAAAAATAAGCAGTATTTTAATTGGAGGTGATAACAACTTTCAAATTAAGTTAAGACAACTGAAAGATACGGTTAGACTAATGTTATTCTTGAACGAAGATAAAAATGAATTATACAGAAAAGGGTATACTAAAATTAATACAAAAATATATACTGCTTATAAAATATAGTTGAGATCAGCACTTATCACTTATAGCCCGAACTAAAGTAGCTTTTTTGAATACGGTTAAGCTATCATGGAAGACACAAACTTTTTGGTTTCTGCATATGGTGCTATGAATTCGCATAGCACGATATGATAAGAAGCGTTCACTTTGCTAGATATAAACTAACAGTAACATAAGATAATGAGAGAATTATTTATGCATTACCAACTACTATATGCTAAAGAGTTGGCTAGAGATTGTAACGCCGACATCAGAGCGAATAACTTACGCAGAATTATTTATTTATACACTTTATTGTACACCACAATGAGAAAAGGAAAATGGACAGAATAAAACAGCAAAAAAAACATAAATTGTACCGTACAAAATGCGGTCTTATCGTTTTGTAGCGATCTCTTCCAGCCGGCCTTAGATTTAACGAGAACTGCAGTGACTATGTGGTTGGTGCACTAATCTATACTTAAATACATACAAATAATACACACAAATACAAGAGCAAAATAGTTAAACGTCATAAAAATATTTAAAAAGAATATATATGAGATCTATAAACGAATAAATACATAACAATTAATTTAAATATATAAAAATAATATATATTAAATGTTATTAGACAAATAATATTGCTTAACGGATTTTTTAAATAATCAGACAAAGTGGAGGAAAATGAGTAGGAAAATGGGACTCAGATCTTCGGGACAACGCTAAGTTAAAGAAGAACTACTCATAACATATTTAAAAATTGAAAAATTCAAAATTGCCTTATGCTATGGTCGGACCATTGAGTAAAGGAGGTATCCTAAGTACAATTTTTAGCGAGAGTATAGATCTACGATTTACTTTTTGCCCAATGCTTCTCATTTTATGTGGCGTTTCTGCTGTGATACTGTAAAAGCTTTAAGACCATGCATAAAAATCAGAATTTCAATAATACATGTGCATTAAATCGAATGAAATTGTGTAAATTTGTAAAACATCTCTTATTTATTATTAGGATTATCTTTTATGACCTTCGGTTTGAAATAGGCAATCCATTTTCCGGACTATACTAACGTAAATGAAATGAACATCGAAATATAAATATATAATAAAATTCCATTCTTATTTTATAATAGATTTTGCTGCTGATTAGTATCTTTCCAGCTAGCAGTTATATCAGCTATCAGATGCATCGGTGGGCCTCACATCAGAAGAATATCCATAACATTGCAAAGATCTGCTCGCTCTTAGTTTATAAACAGTATCTTCTACTACTGGGATCCTATTTAAGTCTCTTCGAGATTTTTCCCATTGTGCCAGATCTTCTACCACTTTGATTCATAGGTACAGAATCTGGTTTTTTGGGCAGCATATAGCACGCAGCACTACCAACGCTGTGAAGCATGAATCATCAATATAAAGATAAACCACTTGTACTGACCTAGGCAGGATTTGTTTTTTGCATCGAATCTGTAACCCGGCTCGCAGGGTCCCCTGAAGCTGTGGTCCAGATTCTCGGTAGCGAAGACTTTGTAGAATAATTGTGTTGATTCTAATAGAATAGTTTTGTTTTTTAAGTATTTATGTAATAACGAAATATAACAGGAGGATAAAAAAAATTATAGATAAAATGGATTTTCTAAGAGTGTAGGACTCAAAAGAAAACTTTAAAAAATTAAATAAAGCGGAACTTCCGTATATAATATAATATGTTTTGAAAAGTCCATAACTTGAAATAAGAGTGCTAAAATATCGTTTCCACTGAAACTAGAATACAAATATCCTGGCTCATACTCGTAATTTTAAGACTTAAGTAATAGTTTACGAAATCTTCCAGTTTTTAAGGAATTGCTATAAAACAATTTTTCATTGATTATATGAGACAAACTTGACAGAATCCGGTTAACTTGACTAAAAAGAGATGAAGTCTCGATGAAAATTATGTATTATTTGAGTACGTCATTGTATTATTTCATTTAAGATAGCATTTGGTTTGGAGATTTTCGGGAAAAGTTGCAAATTTCAATAATATATGTTTTATTGAACTATGCCTTTATTGGAGATCCTCGTTTAAGATATTTAGTATTGTGACGTAGAGGGGTACGTGGATTTGGAGAAAAATACCAGGTAACTCGTTAAAAAGACTTTGTTTAATATACTAACCTAATAATATACCTACCTATAAACTAACCTGTTAATATTTTTATAGTATGGTATACGATAGTCATAGGGACATGATATATTCTATTATTACATATTTTTCTATTGTGTTTTTTAAATCTATATTTATATTGTTTTTTTAAATTCTTTGTTATGTTGTTAATTACGTTGCGACATATAAGTATTAATATTAGAATGAGTTTTAGTTGCTATTGAAAAACAGTGTTGGGCTTCCGTGCTCAACTGTCGCTGAGTAGCTGCTATTATCTGTATATTTGAACTTTTTGTTTTGTTTTAAAAGTATACTGTTAGAATAGTAGTGCAATTATATAAATAAAGATATTCTTATTTAGCTTTTCACTATAAAATGCTTATATATGCTATACAACAGCTTATATAGTGAATGCTCTGCTTCTCAATTATTCGCGAGGAGTGGCGGGGATACGGAACACGATTTATAAACAACGGGAATGTTCGACACGATCAGCGGCAAGCGACTTTGAACGATATTACATATATATCACGAACTATTTTTGAATGTTCGTAACAGTGTTAATGTTCTATTACCTGTTAGGATGAAAAAATCATCTTCTGCGGATGCTCTTTTATGTGTTGTTTCTGGGTACATCTCTATAGTTGATTCCGGAACGTACTCATGATTCTGATTACGGAGAAATAATAATAAATGAATTATTTGTTTTATTTTTCCTTCACCTTTTATCTTTTTTTTTTCGTTTTATCATCTTTATATAAATCACAATGCTATTATCAAAAAAATCCCTGATGAGAGTAAAAAACTTAAACGGATTTGTATTCAGGCTGTAAATAACAGTTATTTTTATTTTGGACATCACAAACACTGCAAACTTATATTTCCAAAAAAAATATTGGTTGAATGTTCCTTTAAAATTTGAAAAAACAATCAATCAATTTTTTCCGCTATTAATTTAAAGTTTACTAGCGGCGAAAGTTTTTTTAGAGTGTAACTGAATACGAAACAAATATGAGCTGCCTTAATGAAATTATATGCCATACCTAAAAGTAGCTTTATTTCATAATACTTAGTCTTTTTGTGGATATTTATAAAATGTATATAATCTGAATTTTACTACATCATCACAAAATTGACTGACCTTTTTAGTGAAAAGATCGTCTTCAGACGGTTCCAGCGATTTTTTTTTATCTATGATACACCTTGGAAGTCCTGGACATTGTCTTATCTGTGGAATAATAAAAAAGGCATTTATGAATTTAAAAATATAACAATTTGTGATTGTCCACCTAGACAATCCGCAAAAGTGTATTATGAATTAGTATAATGTCGTGTTAAACTTGACTAAATTATTAAATAATTTGTATATGTCTACAGCGTCAGGTATGGCGCAATGGAAATGATGCGGATTTCATATCATATGCGTTCAAAGCGATCAACGCGAGTTCGAACCCAACTTTGTTTTTAGATTTCTGTAGTTTTTTTTTTATTTCTTATTTCTTAGCGAAGAAGGTCACAGTAGGTCGGTGGCACTTATGATCAGCTGTCCAAGGAGACGGACGTTGATCGAGATATTTGTTTCTGTGTCATAGATGAAATTATCGAATTAAAGTAGTGACCTAGAGATAGATAGTGCTATTGATACTTTAATTGCAATAAATAAGTGTTTTTATACACTCCACAAGGGGTAAGTTGCACAACGTCTATGTAATTTAACTTCTCACATAGTGCTCTTAAATGTGCATTAATGTAGGTGTTTCATTGTTTTAGCCTATAGGAATGCCCTTTACACTCTGTGTTAAAAAACCCTGAGGCAACGATTAGCCGGGATTCGAGTTTTGGCAGGATTCCCCGTAAATAAAAATTCTCCTGGCGCCCACATAATTAGGATTAATTTAGTTCTTAGTATTTAGTTTTATTAGGATAAGGATAATACAAGAAGTATACATGAAAACAGTCTTTCAATGATGAACCCGTAACAAGTGATATAGTTTAAGTTTAGAAATATTTTTAAATAACCTAACCGTTGTTTTAATCACTTTTTTATCATTGTTTATATTATACAGAATATTTTATCTGGCATTCGATTATGATTTGTATCTAAAAAATCTTAATAAGAATTAGTAAAAATTAATAAAATAACACCCATTCCATGTTAATTCGTTTTTATTCATCGGCAAATTCATGGTTCCTCTTTACAACACGCCATTCTCTTTTTAAAACATTAACTTTTAACACTCTGGCAATATCTTATTTTTCTTAAATAAGAGATAAGATAAGATAAGATAAGCTAACATAAACCCCTAATCTCAATAAATACAATTCAATATTTTCTTTCAAGATATTCCATTATACGAGTAAATAAAAACAAAAGAGTATTTTAATTAGAATATTTAATGCAATGAAGATAATGCTGTCCGTGGTTATTCCATAACATTATATTTGTCTATGAACAACTTCCCTTCTTGTTCCTGCCTTTTCAAGTGATGCCGCGCTCTTCGAGTATCGATATTGGTCTTGAATTCGGTACAAGATACTCGAAGCATTCTTCGCCGGCACCACATCTTCAGAGCGTCTATCTTCTTCTTTTCTGTTTCACGTACTGTCCACGTCTCAGCAGCGTAAAAAAAGTTTGGGAATACAAGTGACCCTACCAGTGACGTTTTAATTATACCTGTACATTGTCCCCTTGGCACGGAGGATCCCTGCAGCGTCGACTACGCGCCTGCGTGCCCGAGCCGCAGGTCACGGAGCAGCGAGACCACTTCGACCACGGCGACCACTTTGATGTTGATTTTTCCTCCTATCAATTAGAAACACTTGTTTTTCATATATTATCTTATTATATATATTACCTTCGTATAGCTTTTATAGCATTTAAATTGTACACTGTTATTGTTTTGAATAAAATGACTCGGCTGCCGGAGACGCGACCGGCGGAATCAAGGACGTTTATGCATTCGATTGCCGACGCGAGCGGCCGACCGGTAGTAACTTTTCAAACACGATAAGGACAGGCCGCGTGCGCCTGTATACGACATTCTTTGTAACGCACACGTGTAATTTTGCGTTTCGGGTGTTATTCTCAGATTTAATGACGCGTTTAACCAATGAAGTGTTTGATAAGACGCGACCGTCCACGGTTTTGGTGCGCGTTGGATACTATTCTCCGATATAGGGACGATTTAATAACGTGTGACCTTACGAAGGTTGTGTGCACACCGGGTGTTATTTAGCCGATATAGTGAAGTGTATACTCAGGGAGAAACAGACATTACGTGTCCGTGGAAGAGTGCAGAGGCGAGCCAACGGTTTCGGGAATCGGCCAAGTACATACAAGCACACACACACACACGTACACATATACACGCAGTGACTCATGAGGCCGGACCACATACAGCTGACGGCCGCATAAGGTAGGTTGAGACGCCGGGACGACGGGCCTAGGTGCCGGAGGTTGTTTCATCCGTCCGCACGTTAGCGCGGAACAGTTATTTATTTATTATTTTATATAATATATGTATATATACACTGATGCATACTTTGCCATCGCGGGGTACTCCTGAAAATCAGCGCCTAGGTAGGACATACGCTGTATCCTATTCGATATGGTGTTACAGATAGGTATGTCACATTAGTTTCAGTATCTGTTTGTAACACCATATCTGAATAAATGATGATTATTATTATTATTATTTAGTACAACTTATTTGTGCCCACGACCATTTATATGTTTCTTCTTGTTTCCTTCAGTTTAAGCTGTGATAGCCTAGCGGTGAGACCGTGCGACTCTCTAGAGAAGACATGGATTCAAACCTCGGGCAGGCACCAATGAGTTTTTCTATTAAAACTTATGTGTCTAATTGATAATTGCAATTTATCACACGCTTTTCGGTGAAGGAAAACATCATGAGGAAACCTGCATATCTCTAGAGAATTCTAAGGATAAGTGTAATCTACCAATCCGCATTCGAGCAGCGTGGTAGGTCTTAGCTCCAATCCTTCTCCCCAGAAACGGAGAGAGGAGGCCTTAGCCCAGCAGTGGGCGTAGTAACGGGCCGTTACTTTACTACTTTACTTTTATTTCCTTCAGTAACAAGAAAAAAGAGAAAGTATGAGGTATTTTAAATATTAACCTGAAATATAAGTATAGATTGTACCAAATTTCATTAAAGATCAATATTAATAAGGAAATCATATATACACATACTTTTGTATTCATAATCCTGGTGTGGATAGAATAAAATGGTCAAGTGTGATATTTTGTTTATATGTAAATATAGTATCCAGCAATAAATAATGCACATCGAGGCTTAGAGAGAGAAATCGGCTAGATTCTCCTGCATAGAGCATTGTCTCTGTCGCACAGACTGACGAACCCGTGTGTGACAGTGACAGCGCTCTACGAAACCGAACTGGCCGGTTGTTTCGGTGTAAACATCGGTGTGCATTATTTAATGCCGCGTATTATACTAAAAACGAGTTGGATTTAGGTATTTGAGCGTCTGATACTTTGGCCTAACATGACGCAACATGCGTCTAAGAGACTACATTTATTTTTAAACCCACGTATAACCGTGATAAATTTCAACGTTAACTATGATAAAGTACTGATTAAAATGTTGTTTACCTCACACTGGGGCATTTGGCATTTTCTCTTGTCATCAGAGGGGCCTTTACACGACGATTCGTCTAATATAACTGTCTCAGGTTGGCTGTTCTTGTCTAAAAATAATATGCATTACAATAAATTATTTTCATTTTCAATTTTACCAAAAAACGTTCACAACGCACCCTATGTCTTTTAACAATTGGTCAAGCGTTTAATTTACCCCGGAAAGCTTCTTCTTTTAAAACTCTTGTTTCGGTGACACAACATATCACGACGAATCTTTATATCTCTAGAATTTATGGGGTATTCGTATGTGTCACTTACGCTGGATATTCTAAACTCATTCTAAGCACTGCTTAGCTGTGCGATAGTAAGAATCTGCTACTTTATTAACTAACCAAAATATGGACCAAAAATGGTGTGATCTACCAAAAGTTACAGCATGCGTTCCATATCATCGTATCTAATGAATTGACAATTAGAATTTACCATGCGTTATTGAAGGAATAAATTGTAAGCATCCAGCATAAGTTAGAGAATTACTGAAATATTTAATAATCTGCTAATCATCTTAACACATTGACATATTTTAATAGCAAAGATCTCCTCAAGCCATTTTAATTCAAAATATCTCTGCAGTCTCTTTGAGGTTGCCTATCATAGTCCCGTATTCGCAATCCAATACCGAAAATGTCCAAAATACAATCGTTTTTAATATATCATCATACACATCGATAATCAGTTCAGGTTAGGTTTCTGGTCCATATGTGAAATGACCATTCCGACCACCTAGATGCCCAAAGTCTGATGCTTTTTTCAACTTTGTATTGCTCATTTAGTTCGAATTAGGGTTCTGATATATGATATACCACCATATCGTTCTCACCTATAGTATTGTTATCGTCGTCAATGTACTGGCACAGTCTGGAGCGATGCTGGTAGCCCAGTCCGCAAGTCACGTTGCAGTAGTTCCAGGCAGACCACGAGCTCCATTTACCTGGGACTATAGACAAATTTCATTTAATCATATTTATTGACTATGCATAAAGACCAACGCAAAAGTCACAGAGACTGTCATAGATTTTTAAAATATTTTATTGCCAATGTGTAATGTGTAAAGTAGCGGCCTGTTATAACCCCACTGCTGGGAATAGGCCTCCTCTCTCCGTTTCTGGAGAGAAGGGTTGGAGCTAAGACCTACCACGCTGCCCCAATGCGGATTGGTAGGTTACACATATCTCCAGAAATCTCTAGAGATATGCAGGTTTCCTCACGATGTTTCCTTCACCGAAAAGCGTGCGATAAATTGCAATTACCCATTAGACACATTTGTTTTAATTGAAAAACTCTTTGGTGCCTGCCCGGGTTTGAACTCGTGTTCCCCTCGAAAGGGTCGCACGGTCTCAACGCTGCGCTATCACAGCTTGTGATGTGTATTGTGTAGATTTTATCAAAAAGAGACGACAGCTGATTTGTTAATTGAAATCTTGGTTCACAAGCCATAACCAAGTGCGTGGGCAGTGGCGGTCGTAGATGTACTGTAAGTACCAAATAATATTATTCTTGTACTAAACTCAGTAGCTTATTTTTGTCTAACGTTTTTGTAAATTAACCGGCCCGTTGGCGCAGTGGGTAGTCACCGTGCCTTCAGCTCCGCGGGTCACGGGTTCGATTCCCGCCGAGGACCAGTATTTTATATAAACAATTTGTTGGTTCTTCGGTCTGGGTGTATATTTGTATTTAAGTATGTATTTAAAATTATATATGTAGTATATCTACCAGTTGTCCGTCACCCATGACACAAGTATTAAGTTACTTACTTTGGGATCGGACGACCGTGTGTGTAAATGTCCTATATATTTATTTATTTAAATTACAATTGAAGTAACATTACATATGAATGAACTTTATCCTGTGGGTTGGGTTGTTCGTAATAAAAACAAAAATAGTTTGTGCAGAACTTCTATGTATACTATGTAATAAAAATAAGGACCAACTATAATACAAATCTTATTATAAACGAGAATGGTTATAACAGATATAGCCGAAACCGAAAATGATTAGGGGAGACAGTCTAAAATGTTTCCATCGAATGAGAAATGCCTATCTGTCTCTCTTCTTTGTTGGATTAGACAAGGATAAGTAAGGTTCAGACACTCACCGGCCTATCTATGACTTTCCTACGCTATGATAAATTTCATACGCTATGATAATTACTCAAAATCCAGACACTACCTTGTACGGCGACGTTATACCGACGATGTGCAGTTCCAACGCTATTTTCCGCTACGCAGATGTACTGCCCAGCATCACTGATGCTTACACTCCACAGTCCCATCAGACTATTGCCTAGCACATGCTGGATATTGGGAAGGTTATCACTCAGTTGTTGTATATCCTGAAACAAATAAAGAAGAAATCACGAAGCATAAGTTTCAATATATAAAGAAAGATTTTCAAAATTTGTTTTTCAAAGAAATAAAAGTTATTGTGTCAAATTTTTCTTCATATCATTTTAATTAGGAACTAAGTACAAAAGTTATAGTACTATTTGCTATAATCCGTGATAAACAATAATTTATCGCGAATTATATCAAAATAATTTTACTATTACTTTTATATTATGGATCTCCGCAAAGTAACGCCTAATTCTATAAATTATTAAAGACCTAAGTCGGCTTGAAAAAATTACTCATAAAATCTAAAGAGCCTAAAGTAAATAACAGAATAATAAAAAAAATAGAGTTAAAACTCTTTTTGTATAATGAAAATTTATGGCATATATTTTGATAAAATAATTGAGTATAGCATGATTTACCTTAAACCAAGTGATCCTGGGTTTAGGATGTCCATCCACTTGGCATTTTAAGACAAGACTTCTTTTCAAGGGTACGACATGATCTTCGCTAGTATCATCACTGGCATGTCCTGCGATCGAGGGTGGTTTCTCAACAGTCACGTCATAGACCATTTCCGTGGTGCCGACTTTATTGGACATTATGCATGAGTAATTTCCGCTATCGGACACTTCTGGATTTGATATAATCTGAGAGAATTAAACAGATGTTTTGAAATAAAGCTCTTAAAGATGTAAAACACGATAAAAAGGTTAAAAAAAGCAGAAATATTCGATATTAAAATAAAAATCGTGCTCGGTGCGTGGCGTAGAAAGGAAGGAAGCAACTTATAATATAGTGTTACCAAATATTACTGTTTTGAACAAATTAATGCGCGCGACGCGGCGCGACCGGCCGGAGCAACGACCTTTATGCATCCCATTGTCGACGCGAGCGCCGACAGTCAGTAATGTTTCGCATACGATAAAAACAGGACGCGTGCGCCTGTAGACGACTTTATTGTATAACGTACACGCGTAATTATGCGTTTTGGGTGTGGTTTTTAGATTTAGTGACGCGTTCAATCAGTGAAGCGTTTTGAGAAGACGCGACCGTCCGCGGTTTTAGTGCGCGTTCGGGTTAATGTTTCCAGATATGGGACGATTCAATAACGTGTGACCTTACGAAGGTTGTGTGCACACCGGGTGTTATTTGTGTTATTTAACCGATATAGTGAAGTGTATACTCCGGGAGAAATAGACAGCACGTGTCCGTGGAAGACTGCTGAGGCGAGCCAACGGGTTCGGGAATCAGCCAAGTACATACAAGCGCACACACACACGTACACATATACACGCAGTTATTCATGAGGCCGGACCGCATACAGCTGACGGCCGCATAAGGTAGGTTGAGGTTTTAAAGTAAATAGAAATGACCATAATATTGACGAAGTCAACAGTGGTTTATCGCAAGTAGCCCATTGGTTCAGGGTAAATAATTTGGTACTAAACTCTAAGAAAACAAATTGTATTGAATTTGCATTACCTAATGCTGCAAAAACAGCAAATAGGCTCTCCATAAATAATGTGCCACTGAAAACAGAAAATACAACTGTATTTTTGGGAGTGACCTTGGATTCAAAACTCCAATGGAGCACACACATAAAAACTCTTGCAGGGAAACTTAGTTCAGCAGCCTACGCTGTTCGAAAGATAAGACAATTTACAGATGTCGAAACAGCGAAACTTGTTTATTTTGCTTACTTCCATAGCATTATGTCTTATGGAATATTGCTGTGGGGTAAATGCGCGGATAGTGAAAAAATTTTCGTATTACAAAAAAGAGCCATACGTGGCATCTACAATTTAAGTCCGCGTGATTCCCTGCGAGAGAAGTTTAAGGAAATAGGTATTCTAACATTTGCTTCACAATATATTTTAAACAATGTAATTTTTGTACATAAAAATATAAAGAATTATAAAACGATAGGTGATGTATATAATAGACAAAGTAGGAACCGACATAAGCTTGCGACTCCTGCTTTGCGCCTAGCAAAAGTACGTAAATCGTTTGTGGGTATGGGTATAAGATTCTATAATAAAATTCCGAAATCAATTTTGGCTATGCCATTACAGCAGTTTAAAACCACTGTTAAAAAGAGGCTGATACAGAAAGCTTACTATACTGTTGAAGATTACTTAGATGATAAGGATGTGTGGATATAGGTGCACCTCTACCCTGTACAAGACAGTAATAAATAAATGTAATTAGTTCTAAGATTTATATTTTAAAAAGAGCAACCGCCGAGTTTCTTGCTGGCTCTTCTCGGTAGGAACAGCTTTCCGAACCAGCAGTAAAGTTGACGATTCAAAAGCACTTGTTTACAAGTTTACTTGAATAAAGAATATTTTGAATTTTGAATTTGAATTTTGAATTTTGAGACGCCGAGACGGCGGGCCCAGGTCTCGGAGGTTGTTTCATCCGCCCGCACGTTTGTGCGGAACAATTACATAACGTGGTCGCTGACTATGGGCCTCATAAAAAAGCTCAGAGTCACTCAGGGAGCTATGGAGCGCGCTATGCTTGGTGTTTCTCTACGTGATCAAATCAGGAATGAGGAGATTCGTAGAAGAACCAAAGTCACCGACATGGCTCAACGTGTCGCGTAGCTGAGGTGGCAATGGGCGGACACAGCGTTGGAAGACCCCCAACGAGGTGGACACATGACCTCAAAAAGGCCGCGGGGGCCGCTGGATCCAAGTGGCGTTTAGGTGTGGTGTGGAGATCCCTCAAGGAGATCTTTGTCCAGCAGTGGACGTCCATCGGTTGAAGAAGAAGAAGAAGAATATTACATATTTTCGTTCCTAAACATTTTTATGTCTTGACAATTTTTTAAGTAAACATAGGGTTATAAAAGTTTCATTGAAAGAATTATTCTTATTCTTATTTAAGTGTCTCACTTGATGGCGTCAAGTTCTCGTTTTCTGTTTTTTTTAACTTTATAGCATTATTCTCCTACACTTATCCTACTTTAAGTAGGGTCGACACAATATGTTTTTATATTCTATTCTCTTCTATGATTCGTTAATATATAAATATTTATAGTGTATGTCCGTGACATCATCTGTTGGGTTTCATCTGAAAATCAGTGTTGAATGTCTTAATCTCGACATTTAGCTAATACTGAAATGAAGCCCTTTCAGAACTATGTACTAGATATTAGATTAGTTATTTAGATCAGTTTTCCTTTTTCCGTGTCTTATCTTGTATATGGAGCTGAATAAATATTTTTTCATTTCATTTCATCTCTGGCGCTGCTCCTTTTATATGCATGTCATACTTCACAAAATTAAATTATCTCTTTTCTGAGTCCCTCTAATCACATATCGTTCCACATTCATTTTAAACACTCATTTGGTCACATGCTTTTCATCCCTCTACATTATATGTCCATACTTTTCTACATCTTAATCTTGCACTTCTCGTTTTTTCTATAATGGAAATCTTTTACAATTCCTCTTATATACTCATTTCGCATTTTGTCCATTTTTGTCACACATTAACATTCTCATCTCATTTGCATGTGCTCTTCATTCATCCGTCTTTTTCATTACCCAGTATTCTAATCCATATAAGTGACAGGTCTTATGAACGTTTTATAAATTTATCAAAGTTCATTACACTATGTTCACACTTTTTAATTAAAACAGTTTATAATAATAATAATAATAAAAATACTTTATTGCAGATTAAAACAAACTCATTCACGAAACTTAAAATTAAACAAGAAGTGCAAAGACGACCTTATCACTAATAGTCTCTTACAGGCTACCTAAAATAGAACTAAACAATAGAAATATAAATTAAACTAAGGTGCACAAAGTATTAATTTAGATAGATCATTACATTCTATTAACTACATACTAATAAATAAAATAATAATAGCAAAAGAACTTATATATATCTATATATACATATATATGTCATCTACCTACAATAATAATAATAACAGACATACAAATATACTTGTCAAATTAATATTTACCAAATATAATTATAGTAGTTTAAGTAGTTTATATTTCTTACCAAAGTGTAATTTTCGTTTAACAAATGGAATCTGCTTGACTCGCTGACCTCTGTGTAGGGATGTTTAATCCACATCACGAAGGGCATCGGCCGCCCTTCTGCAGGACATGTCAAGTTTAACATTTTCCCTTCCAGCGCGGTCAATTTCTTCAAGTTATCTTTCTGTATCGGTGGAGGCACTAAGGGGTGAAAGTGTCCAGTTAAAATATACTTTTAATTTTGGCATTTAAGCTATGTTCCGCGCAAACGTGCGGACGGATGAAACAACCTCCGGGACCTGGGCCCGTCGTCTCGGCGTCTCAACCTACCTTATGCGGCCGTCAGCTGTATGTGGTCCGGCCTCATGAGTCACTGCCTGTATATGTGTACGTGTGTTTGTGTGTGTGCTTGTATGTACTTGACCGATTCCCGAAACCGTTGGCTCGCCTCTGCAATCTTCCACGGACACGTAATGTCTGTTTCTCCCGGAGTATACACTTCACTATATCGGTTAAGTAACACCCGTTGTGCACACAACCTTCGTAAGGTCACACGTTATTGAATCTATACTCCCTATATCGGGGAATAGTAACCCAACGCGCACTAAAACCGTGGACGGTCGCGTCTTCTCAAACGCTTCACTGGTTAAACGCGTCACTAAATACTTATATCAGTCTCAAATGTCAATAAAGTCGTGTCACTACTGAGAATAACACCCGAAACGCAAAATTACACGTGTGCGTTGTAAAAAGAATGCCGTATACAGGCGCACGCGGCCTGTCCTTATCGTATTCGAAACGTCACTAACTGTCGGCCGCTCGCGTCGGCAATCGAATGTATAAAGGTCGTTGATCCGGCCGGTCGCGTCGCGTCGCGCGCGTCAATTTATTCAAAACTAGCTAAATATTGTCGATAGGTAATCACATTCTTGTTTGTTACTTGCAAACATTTATGTTAGTATCCACCGCGTAAAAGACTCCTTTAGTGTCCTATAATACAGTTTGATATTCAAGTTTTACTGTTATCAGTTAAGCTCCAGAGTATCAGAGATTAATTATTCTCGCTATAGCCTCAAATATTTTTTTTGGACTCGAGGACGAGGATCGAGGACGGAGATGACAAATAGATAGCAATGGTGTAAAAAAGATCGGAACGTATTCTTTACTACGGATAGTTCTGTTAATTATATAAGATTCAATTTTGTTTCATTCGGATCTCTCCCTTCCTCATCAGATTTAGTTAGATTTACTTTTACGGCGAACTTTTCGGAATCAACTATTATGGTAGCTAATATTCGCGTCATCTTAAGTGTTAAAATACCCTCAATGCTGTACTATCACTTTTTTTCTTGTTTCCTTAGCATCAACGGGATGTTAGTTCGGTATATAAAGTTCAATTATTCCAAATTTTATCAACATTGGTGCAGGTGATTAATAGCGAAAATGTAACAACAGACAGACAGTACATAATTATAATATTAGTATGGACAAAATAAGTATTAATAAGATGTAAAATTAAATTAAATTTACATTTGCCGTAGTAGTTCATATATTATGTTTTTACAGATTAAATAGCCACCGAGTTCATTTTGTGTTAAAGCAAGCACATAAAAGCGGATATAATATCAATGTATAGTAAAGTAAAAAAGTAAAACAACGGCCTGTTACAATCTCACTGCTGGGCATAGGCCTCCTCTCTCCGTTTCTGGAGAGAAGGGTTGGAGCTAAGACCTACTACGCTGCTCCAATGCGGATTGGTAGGTTACACATATCCCCAGAATTCTCTAGAGATATGCAGGTTTCCTCACGATGTTTTCCTTCATCAAAAAGCGTGTGATAAATTACAATTATCAATCAGACACGATTTTTAATAGAAAAACTCATTGGTGCCTGCCCTGGATTTGTACTCGTGACACCTCGAAAGAGTTACACGATCTCACCGCTGGGCTAGGACAGCTCATCAATGTATAGTCACTGGAATTACCGAAATGAAAAGTATCTTACCCAAAACATCGACCAAGTAAACGATACTGGTTTCACCTACTGTATTTCTTGCAACACAAGTATAATTCCCAGTTTGCTCATGCTTTGCGCTTTTCGAAACAACGATTTCTCCAAACTCTTTAGACGCCATCGTATCATCATAGAACTTGAGAGGAAGTCCGTCTTTGAACCAGTATATCTCTGGCAACGGATTTCCGTACGGATGGCAATGCATATAAAAGGCTTGGCCAGATATTACTTCTAGCTCGACAACATTGTGAGAGGTATTTGCGTTTTGGAAAAGAGCTTGAAAGATTCTTGGCGGCTCTAAAAAGATATATTTATGTTGTGTAATTTTGTACAATTACTTAATGGTTAGGTGTTTTTTTTAATATACATAATATGTACTGGTAAATGTAGGGTATACGATCTGTTGTTGATAAATGTAGGATTCCTAAAAACACAAGCATTATTGAATACTATAAATTTACAAAAAAGAGCTATACTTGGCATATACAATTTAAATTCGCGCGATCCCCTGCGAGAGAAGTTCAAGGAAACAAGTATTCTTACATTGGCTTCACAGTATATTTAGCAATTTAATTTTTGTACATATGAATATACGTAATTATAAAACGATTGGCGATGTATATATAATAGACAAAGTAGGAACCTGAGTTTCTTGCTGGTTCTTTTCGGTAAGAGCAACATTCCGAACCAGTTGTAGCTTCATTAATAATACTGATCTTTGACGATTCAAAAATGCTCGAAAGAACTTACTTGAATAAAGATTATTTTTATTTGATTTGATTTAATTTGAAAAAATAATAAACTTGTGTACCTAATACATTAACTTTTATTTTCCTCTCCTGAATTCCACCATCATTGGCTGCGATACAGGAGTATGTTCCTGTGTGACCAGTATTTATCTTGTCCAATACCAGGTCCGCATAACTTATACCGTCATCGTTTACCCCAACAACGTTGCCATGTCGAATCCACTGGACTATAGGTCGAGGTTTGCCAGAAGCTTTGCAAGCTAATCGTACATTTGTACCGAGCTGAAACATATTACATACTTACATACTCTTTCGCTCAGCCATTTGTAACAGACACTAAAAATGTTGGAATAGGCAATAGTCAAATGACAGTCTGTGTTGTTGTTAATACCGGATGCGGGGTTCTTGAGTGATCGATAGCGAGGGTAGGGACTTTGATGTGAGTGGAGATTGCCTTAAATAGTGAAACTTGACGTAATTAGGGAGATTCTGTTGGAGATTCTGTCGAGAGTCTGTCGATTGACGTCTTTAACGTGATTCCTAGTTAAAGTGTATTTTTGAGTCGTTTAGTGAAGTCAAGCTGAAAGCGAATAGTGAATCAATACAAGTTTAATAGTGAGAAAGTGAAGATGTTACGATCCAAGACCTTCTGGGCTCGTTTTACATTGGTTGTCTATATAAGTTAGGAAATGATAAAATGCTTGGATTTGAAAATTCTTACAGCTTCGTACAAGACTGCAGTTTAATAATGTAAATTGAAAATGTTTCCGAGTTTCAAGCTGGCTCTTCTAGGTAAGAGCAACATTCAAAACCGTTAGTAGCTTCAATAAAAATATTGATCCTTGAAGATTCAAAAGTGCTTGAAAAAGCTTATTTGATTTGAAAGTCGACCTCCATGAAGACTACGAGCTCCCCAACGCCTGCTTTTATAAATAATATAAAGGATTTGATCTCTTTAAGCGCTTTCTTAACTTATGGCGAAATATATTTATATGAATGAGTTAATATTCAAATTAGTTGCTTCCACCTATAACTCTCATTACATCAACTCAAGGAAGAATAGGTGCTCCAAAAGTCCTGAATGACCTTGAAAATTAAAAAAAAGATCGCAAACACAACCGCAGACATACTAATCAGATAACATCTTCATCATGAATTGAGGTTTCTGATGCTCTTCGATGTATGTTCCTGCCAAACATCTGAAGAGATAATAAATGTCACAGACATACCACCAGGTTAATACTGAGCACCACCGTATTTCAAGGTCTCACAGCCTCACAGGATTGAGATCTCTCATTTGAAAACGAAGTTTCAAGTATAAAGAATAAAGAATATCTAGCCTCGTAAGTTTTCCACTCTACTAGTGACAATTCCCATTAGCTGCTCATGTCATTCGGTGACATTATAGAAACCATTATTTCTAACAGTATATTAAGGTTAAGAAAAAATTTTTCCCATGGTAAAATTTGAATAAAAAGGTTGTTTAATTCTTAAAAGAAAACGAAACAGTTTAATAAAGCACGTTTACAAAACATATCTGCAGAATAATTTAACCGTATTAATTCTTTGATCCAGATATAATAAATGTCTTTATGCAAATTTTTATCATAAATTTGTAAAGTAAACGGTCAGTCCGTGCCTCTCTTTCAGGGGTTTTTGAATCCAGGCAGATACCAATAAGTTTTTCTGCTTTGTGCCTAATTGATATTTGCAATTTATAACACGCTTTTCGATAAAGAAGCCTACATATTTTTGGAGAATTCCTGGAACATACCAATCCGCGTTGGAACAGCACAATTTACCTACGATTTGTGCAACCTTTCTTTCCAAAACGAGAGAGGAGGGTTATACCCAACAGTGGAATAGTAACAGGCCGTAACTTTCATGCACTACATTTTATTAACTTACAGCAACATCCAAGGTATTCTCAACATTAGTTCCAACCCCATCTTTGTAAACCACTACGTCTTCAACCCTCGCACCAGATACCACTATCACTTGGTATACTAGATAAGCGATACCAGCTTTGTTACTTGCTTCACACCGATAGTAACCTTCCGAAGTTGAGCTTACATTCGTTGACGTAAGTGTCGAGTTTTGGATGATCCAATTTGTGTTGCTACGTATACAAATTCAATGATCTATATTTAATTTTTTAATTCTACAACATTACTTATAATTTAATTTAAATGAAGAATTTTTTTAATTAAAAATTACGATAAAGTCACCACATACGAGATTAGATATATCTATCTCCCTATCTTTCTCTTACTTCTTTTCCTTTTATTACATTTGCTTAATAAAATATAAATATCTAGCACATTTTTGCACTGGCTAGCTATTGATAACTTAGACCATATAGTAAATGCTCAAACAATTTGGACGTTTAAAGTATTCGTTGAGTGAACTTTACTTTTCAAACCAGCGAAAATAATCACAACTCTGCTATACTCACCTACATATCCAAAAAATGGCAGGCGTTGTTAAACCTACTGCATGATATTTACATGATAAATAGTGATTATATAGAACGTTTAAGCACTTACTAGCGATTAAAAAAATTGTACCTATATAGTAAATCGTATATGTTTAAATAAATTGGACGTTTAAAGTATTAGTTGAGTAAATTGAACTATCCGAACCAGTGGTATTAATTGCTATTCAGCTATATTTCCAAGCCATTGAAATTCAAATTCAAAATATTCTTTATTCAAGTAAACTTGTAAACAAGTGCTTTTGAATCGTCAACTTTACTGCTGGTTCGGAAAGCTGTTCCTGCCGAGAAGAGCCAGCAAGAAACTCGGCGGTTGCTCTTTTTAAAATATAAATCTTAGAACTAGTTACATTTATTTATTACTGTCTTGTACAGGGTAGAAGTGCACCTATATCCACACATCCTTATCATCTAAGTAATCTTCAACAGTATAGTAGGCTTTCTGTATCAGCCTCTTTTTAACAGTGTTTTTAAACTGCTGTAATGTCATGACCAAAATTGATTTCGGAATTTTATTATATAATCTTATACCCATACCCACAAACGATTTACGTACTTTTGCTAGGCGCAAAGCAAAAAATTAATTGCTAATTCATTTCAATGGCTATATAGGTATATGTTTGCTATATAAATTAGACGTTTTAGTATGTTCCTTGAGCAAACTTTAAGTTTCAAATAAATAATGTAAATTTAAATGTTTAAAAGATTTACCGGCGAGTTTCTCGCTGGTTCTTCTCGGTAAGAGCAACATTCCGAACCAGTGTAGTTTATTAAATCTAATTATTGATCCTTGACGATTCAAAAGTTCAAGACAATTCAAAGCTTGTAAAAAGCCTACTTGAAAAAAGATTATTTTGATTTTGATTTTTGATTTTTCGAACCAGTGGTATTAATTGCTATTTTGCTACATTTATAAGCTAGTGAAATTAATTGCTCATCAGCTATATAGTTCTATGCTTAAGCAAATTGAAAATTTACTGTATTCCTTGCACGAAATTAAAAAAAAAAGTGAAATTAATTGCTATCCTGCCATACTCACTTAAATATCCAAGAAATAGTAGGCGTCGGTAAGCCTTTGGCATCACATTCAAGGGTTGCATTCGCTCCAGCCTTTAGTTGAACGTCCAGTAAATTAAACTCGGATATGAATGGCGGTTCTGAAAGGCATGGTTGGCAGATTTTGAAAATGGAAAACAGATTGCAGGCAGTTCTGCTTTTAATATGGCGTAAAAATATCCAAACATCGATTTTAATCAAATTCAAATAAATATATGGCACATTTGCATACATGGTCGTCCATCCCCAAAGTGACATAATACTTGTACCACTTATATAATTTTAAATACATACGTAAATACAAATATACACCGAGGCTGGAAGAACCAACAAATTGTTTATAGAAAATGTTGGCACTCGGCGGGAATCGAATCCGCGACCCGCTGAGCAGTGTCAGTGTCACCCCATCCACTACGCCAACGGGCAAATTATCTATTTTACTTAAAAAAATATTTATTTTAAAATCCAAACAATTAGGCTGACTAGGTTCTGTAAATGATTATTTTTCATTCTCTAAAAATTGAGACACTTATGAAAGTGATTTTAAATTATTAAATTACTTACAAATCTCTAGAGATCGATTTTTATTAAAATTGATTTGTGACACAAAAAAAATTGGGCTTACCATGTTCGCGACATGATTCTTTTTCATTCTATTAAAGTTATGAAAATTATCATCAGTTTTTCAGTGTAACCGTTACCAGAAAGTAAAGTAAAGGCCTCTAATTAACCCACTGCTGGGCATAGATACCCTGTTTCCGTTTTCGGATGGAAGGGTTGAAACTAACACCCATCACGTTGTTCCACTGTGGTTACAAATATCCTAAGAATTCTCTAGAGATATTCAGATTTCAGAACAAAGCTCTGATAGCCTAGCGGTGATAGCGTGCGACTCTCTAGGGACAATAATGGGCCCATATCCCGGGCAGGCACAAATGAGTTTTTCTATTGAAACTTATGTGTCTAATTGATAATTGCAATTTATCACACCCTTTTCGGTGAATATCATCGCCAGAGAATTCTGAGGCTATGTAACCTACCAATCCACATTGCTGCGGCGTGGTAGGACTTAGTTCCATTCTAAGCAACTTTTTTTAATTCAGGTTTCGTCGTGATATTTTTCTTCGCCGAAAAGCATGTGATAAATTATAAATATCATTTAGACACAGGTTTCATCATAAAACTTATTAGCGCCTGGGCACTTGGGACAATTGGGGCACAGCATTGGAGTTTACATCTGTGACCTCTTTGAAGGAGTATGGCTGCATTTAGAAATAATAAACCACAAAATTCTAATTCTGCAAAACATTTGCTGGAAAGCGGTCATAAAGTGCCTAATGACCATTCATTTCATATTCTACTGATTTGTGATAAGGGACTCCGACTCAATATGTTAGAGCATCTTGAGATAATAAAAAATAACAATGGCCACTTAATTAACGAGCAAGTAAATTTCTGCAATTCCGTTTTGCTACATGTGTTCGGAGGGGAGGGTAGTGGTGAGGGTTGAACTATTTAAGACTGCTTTTATGGGTGTCGCGGCGCATTGCGATTTTGTCGTGGAGCCTATCCTCCTGATGATGCTTCGGTTTCGGAGCGAAACGATCGTCGAGACTGTGGTGATGGTTGTGTGTGATGCTTTGTGCTATGTTGCTGGTGGAGGCGCCTTGGGGTGCGTGTGGTGGCTTGTCCTGCATATGTAAGGTGCGTAAATTTTGCCTGCTTCATACACATTAGCTTTGCATGCATTCGTTTAACCCGTGCGGATTATAGCAAGGTAGTTTTGTTTTAGTGCCTGAAGGAGTCCGTTAAGCTATCACAACTTATCAGAATTTGTAACAAATATTGGCTTAGGCTTGGTCCAAACTTACCCAACACATCCAAAGTGAACCGTTTATGTCTAGTACCGTGTTCGTTACTCGCAATACATTTGTACACACCGCTATGTCGTAGATCAACGTTTAATAGTTTTAACACGTCTTTGTCTTCGCCGAGCAAGAGCTTAGAATTAAACAACCATTTTACCTGTGAAACGTTTGGATATGAATACAGAAGTAATTATAATATTATTTTGTTACAATCTGCGACAAGAGAAAATATCTTATTTATAAATATTATTAGTTAAATACATTGATATCTTTAATCTTGCCATCAATGACATCATGCTATGAACTATGGATCTCTGTAATACTCACGAGTTTTGTAGGCGCTGCGCAACGCTTTATTGCAATTTACCACAAAACTGTGGTAAATGAGCTGTGATAGCCCAGCGGTGAGACCGTGCGACTCTTTCGAGGGGAACACGAGTTCAAACCCGTGCAGGCACCAATGAGTTTTTATATTAAAACACATGTGTCTAATTGATAATTGCAATTTATCACACGCTTTTCGGTGAAGGATAACATCGTGAGGAAACCTGCATATCTTCAGAGAATTCTACAGATATGTGTAACCTACCAATCCGCATTGGAGCAGCGTGGTGGGTCTTAGCTCCAACCCTTCTCTCCAGCAACGGAGAGAGGAGGCCTATTCCCAGCAGTGGGATTGTAACAGGCCGCTACTTTACTTTATCACAAAACAACTTTATTAAATTAGTTCACTTTAATACTAAACGTGCGATATGTTATGCTAAAGGTAGGATTCCACCAAAATAGTGTGCAGCACATTTGGGTACAAAGATTACGTACAAAGTTACCGTACTGCACGTATCTGCTGATGTCGCGTTTAGCTTCTGTCTCCACCGGCAATGTTGTGTGTAACTTGTGTAAGCGAACAGTGAAGCACACATGTGCGCGAACGCGTTAATTTAGAAATGTTTTATAATCTTTATTATTATTATTTCAGTTATTTTCAAATTATATACAAGTTTACAATATATTTTAAGACATTTTTTATAAAATTATTAATAATTTTTTCATTCGTCCACTCCTCATTAAAGATGTACGCGTACAAACAAATGTTTTCGTTCCGGTAGCGGACGCAAAACTGTGTTTGTGAACAACGAGTGCGTACGCGTCGACGCGAGTCCCCTGTTTCAAATGTACGAACATTTCTAGAATATTCGCGCACAATTTGTTAATGTTTGCTTGAGTGAGTCGACCAGAGTAAACATTTGTGCCGCACACTGTGCATTCACAGTGCTGCACAGTTCTACACACTGGTGCAATTCCGCCTTAATAGTCGATTAGATTAGCAGAGATCATTCGATGAATAATAGAAATAACAAAAAAGCACTTACTTTAGCTTTAGGTTTCGCGTCATTTTTGCAATCCAAATAGTAATCGTTTCCTTTGATAGCTTGTATATTTCCACCATTTTGGATCATAAAGCTTGGCGGCCACTGCACTTGCAGTGCAATTTTAGTATTCACTGATCCAACAGCATTGCTTGCTACACATACGTACGTAGATTCGTTTTTGCGGGATACATTTGGGAAATT
Source organism: Morpho deidamia (assembly GCA_947086505.1). Lineage (NCBI taxonomy): Eukaryota > Metazoa > Arthropoda > Insecta > Lepidoptera > Nymphalidae > Morpho > Morpho deidamia. Next base: position 12,153,482 of record CAMTZC010000009.1, read on the forward strand.
TAATGTCCCGTTAGATATTAATACTCCATCCTAGAACATTATTTTTATCTATACTAATATTATAAAGAGGAAAGATTTTTGTATGTTTGTAACGTTTTCACGTTTTTGAATCGTCATCATCTACTGCTGGTTCGGAAAGCTGTTCCTACCGAGAAGAACCAGTAAGATACTCGGCGGTTGCTCTTTTCAAAGAATAATTCTTATCATTAGTTACATATAGTTATTAATGTCTTGTACAGGGTTGAAGAGAAGCACGTGTTCCCCGTGAAGTTCTGTTGTGGATTTTGAAAGAAAAGAGCCTGCCTGAGAAGTATGTACGTATTGTATATTCCATGTATGCCAGAGCTAGTACTCATGTCCGGTCTGAAGCCGGAGTAACTGACAATTTCGATGTGTCTGTAGGCCTACACCAGGGATCGGCTTTAAGTCCCTTTTTATTCCTCTTAGTGATGGATGCACTTACTGCTGATATTCAAGAGGAAGCTCCTTGGTGTATGCTATTTGCCGACGATATCGTGATTGTCGGTGAAAATGCAGCTGAGGTTCAGAGCAGCTTTGTGAAATGGCAAGAAAAATTGGAGAGGTTTGGTTTAAAGATCAACCTGACCAAAACTGAACACATGCAGTGTAATTTCAGTGGTACCTCCAATTTTTCTCCAATAACCTTAAATGGTGTTGTTTTGCCAGTCTGCTCCGACTTCCAGTACCTTGGCTCGCTTCTATAGGAAAACGGTGAAATTGATCGCGATGTGAGGAATAGAATGAATGCAGGATGGATGAAGTGGCGACAGGTCTCAGGGACAGTATGTGACCCCCGAATGCCCCTTAAACTTAAAGGGAAAATTTATAAATCGGTCATAAGACCTGTCGTAATGTATGGATCAGAATGTTGGGCAATGAAAAAGATGGATGAAAGAAGAGTGCATGTAAATGAGATGAGAATGTTGAGATGGATGTGTGGTGTGACAAGATTGGATAAAATAAGAAATGAGTATATTAGGGGAAGTATGAAAGTTGCGCCCATTATGGAAAAGATGAGAAGTGCAAGATTGGGATGGTATGGACATGTAATGAGGAGGGATGAAGATCATGTGACTAAGCGAGTGCTGAACATGAATGAGGATGGATATGTGACTAGAGGGAGGCCTAAAAAGAGATGGTTGGAATGTGTGAAGTATGACATGCGTATAAAAGGAGTAGCGCCAGAGTTGACGAATGATAGAAGAGAATGGAAGAGGAAAACATGTTGTACTGACCCCACTTAGAGTGGGATAAGGGTAGGATAAAGAAGAGAGGGTTGAAGAGAAGCTATATCCACGCATTCTTATCGTCTAAGTTATTTTCAATAGTAAATAGGCTCTCTGAATTAGCCTTTTTTAATAGTGTTTTTAAACTGCTGTAATGGTAAAGTTAAAGTAGATTGTGCAATTTATTATAGAATCTTTTTAATCTTATTATACCCAAACCCACAAACGAATAACGAACTTTTGCAAGAGGCAAAGCAAGAACCACAAGCTTATGTCGGTTCCTACTTTGTCTATTATATACATCGCCAATCCCTTTATAATTATTTATATTCATATGTACAAAAATCGAACCTTATACCATTTGAGAAAGTAATCGTTTCCGCGGACAGGACATCGCAAGTCAACTTCTGAACCTTCTAGGGCCTTTGTGACTGCGGGCACACCTTCCTCTTGCATAACTACAGGTACAGCTGAAATGAAGAAACTATTAGACATCTAAGGGTGCCGTGTGATATCAGTAGTAGTTAGTAGAATAGACTACTCTCATTTCTTACCTAGGTGTTGTTGTCGACCCGCCGTGTGGTATCCGGTTGAGTAGAATAGACCACTCTCTTTCTTACCGAGGGGTCGTAAAATACGACTAAGATCAGACGTCAGGCAGGCAGCCGGTCGTAAAATACCTAGCCAAATCATATGAACACATGTTCATAACATGTGCCCACGCAACTTAGTTATGGTAAGAAATGAGCGTGGTATATCCTAGACAGCCAGATACCACACGGCGGGTCAACTTACCTTAGTCGCCCTTTACGACACTTAGGTAATAAATGAGGGTAGTCTATTCTACTCAACCGGATATCACACGGCGGGTCAACTTAGCTTAATTGCCTTTTACGACACCTAGGTAATAAATGAGGGTAGTCTATTCTACTCAACCAGATACCACACGGCGGGTCAACTTACGTTAGTCACTTTTTACGACACCTAGGTAATAAATGAGGGTAGTCTATTCTACTCAACCGGATACCACACGGCGGGTCAACTTAGCTTAATTGCCTTTTACGACACCTAGGTAATAAATGAGGGTAGTCTATTCTACTCAACCAGATACCACACGGCGGGTCAACTTACGTTAGTCACTTTTTACGACACCTAGGTAATAAATGAGGGTAGTCTATTCTACTCAACCGGATACCACACGGCGGGTCAACTTACCTTAGTCACTTTTTACGACACCTAGGTAATAAATGAGGGTAGTCTATTCTACTCAACCGGATACCACACGGCGGGTCAACTTACCTTAGTCGCCTTTTACGGCACCTAGGTAATAAATGAGGGCAGTCTATTCTACTCAACCGGATATCACACGGCGGGTCAACTTACCTTAGTCGCCCTTTACGACACTTAGGTAATAAATGAGGGTAGTCTATTCTACTCAACCGGATACCACACGGCGGGTCAACTTATGTTAGTCGTCTTTTACGACACCTCGGTAAGAAATGAGGGTGGTCTATTCTACTCAACCGAATACCACACGGCGGGTCAACTTACGTTAGTCGTCTTTTACGACACCTCGGTAAGAAATGAGGGTGGTCTATTCTACTCAGCCGGATACCACACGGTGGTCCAAACAGATGCCAACATTATCCCAAATAATACGTCAGTCTCAAATATAACTTACAATATATCTGCATTGATACATCCTTGGTGGTATTACCAGCGATATTCTTTGCTAGGCAAGTGTAAACCCCGCTCAGGTCTTCCGAAAGTTCTTTGATCGTCAAAGTGCCGTCTGTGTTAATATCGTAACGGCTATCTGCGAATACAAGATTTGGATTTTGAATTTTGAATTAGAACTGTGAGCTTGAATGTTTTATTATCTTCTATTCAGATTAAACAAGTTTATATAAACGATATTTCATGTCCCTACTGATGAACGTTGAGGAGTTCTCTCGTCTGAAGCGAATGCTAGCGGTAGCATCAGGTCAAAAAAGTAAAATAGCGGCCTGTTACATTCCCACTGATGGGAAAAGGCCTCCTCTCTCCGTATCTGGAGAGAAGGGTTGGAGCTAAGACCTACCACGCTGCTCCAATGCGGATTGGTAGGTTACATATATCTCCATAAATCGCTAGACATATGCAAGTTTCTTCGCGATGTGTTACTTCACCGAAAAACAGAATAAATTAGACACATAAGTTTTAATAGAAAACTCATTAACTTATCTTAGCTAATCATAAATTATGCTTATCATCGGGACTGGACCAGCATGTAAAATGTCAATGCGACTAATTCTCGTTATTCGTTCAGGAGCAATAAAAAAGGACATAGTACATAATTTAAAATTTAGGTTGAAGAGAACGAGGTTGCTTGAATCAAACAAAAACTGGATCATAATTGCGAAAAAATGAGTAAATGTAAATAAAATGAGTAAAATACAGTCCGATTTCACCACGTTACCTATTTATACGACGAATATTTACTGTTTTCATTACAATGAATATTACTGTTTTCATTACAATGATACTGAATATGACTGTTTTCATTACAATGATCTGATCATTGACCACTAAGTCAGAGACTTTAAGCTTCATAAAGAAGCACAGCGGGCCATGATTTAAAATTGTATATGTGTCTGTTTTGAATAAAATGACTCGCCCGCCGGAGACGCGACCGGCGAAATCAATTATGTTATATTTTATGTTAGTTATATTTTATGCATTCGATTGCTGACGCGAGCGGCCGACCGCTAGTAACTTATCAAACACGATAAGGACAGGCCGCGTACGCCTGTATACGGCATTCTTTTATAACGCACACGTGTAATTTTGCGTTTCGGGTGTTATTCTCAGATTTAGTGACGCGTTTAGCCAGTGAAGTGTTTGATAAGACGCGACCGTCCACGGTTTTGATGCGTGTTGGGTATTATTTCCCGATATAGGGACGATTTAATAACGTGTGACCTTACGAAGGTTGTGTGCACACCGGGTGTTATTTAGCCGATATAGTGAAGTGTATACTCAGGGAGAAACAGACATTACGTGTCCGTGGAAGAGTGCAGAGGCGAGTCAACGGATTCGGGAATCGGCCAAGTACATACAAGCACACACACACACGTACACATATACACGCAGTGACTCATGAGGCCAGACCACATACAGCTAACGGCCGCATAAGGTAGGTTGAAACGCTGGGGCGCCGGGCCCAGGTCCCGGAGGTTGTTTCATCCGTCCGCACGTTTGCGCGGAACAGTGTATATTTGCCAGTCCGCTGTGTGGTATCCGGCTGAGTAGAAAAGACCACCCTCATTTTTTACCGTGGTGTCGTAAAAGGCGACTAAGGCAAATTGACGTCCAGCAGGCGGCCTGTCCTACAATACGTTGCCAAATCATTTGACAACATGTTTATAACATGTTGTGCCGACCCCGCTTAGAATGGGATAATGGACGATCGTGTATGTTTTTGTCCCCTATATTTATTTATGTTAGAACGCTAAATGTTCAAGTTGCTATCACTTTCTTGTTACAGTTCAATTCAATTATTGAACCTCTGAGTTTATTAAACTGTGTTTTATATACATCTGGCTCATGATTTTTCTTATTTGTTTTAATTACTGTTCCGCGTAAACGTGCGGACGGATGAAACAACCTCCAGGACCTGGGCCCGTCGTCTCGGCGTCTCAACCTACCTTATGCGGCCGTCAGCTGTATGTGGTCCGGCCTCATGAGTTACTGCGTGTATATGTGTACGTGTGTGTGTGTGCTTGTATGTACTTGGCCGATTCCCGAAACCGTTGGCTCGCCTCTGCAATCTTCCACGGACACGTAATGTCTGTTTCTCCCGGAGTGTACACTTCACTATATCGGTTAAATAACACCCGGTGTGCACACAACCTTCGTAAGGTCACGCGTTATTGAATCGTCCCTATATCGGGGAAAAGTAACCCAACGCGCACTAAAACCGTGGACGGTCGCGTCGTCTCAAACGCTTCACTGGTTAAACGCGTCACTAAATACTTATATCAGTCTCAAATTTAATAAAGTCGTGTCACTATTGAGAATAACACCCGAAACGCAAAATTACACACGTGCGTAAAAAAAAGGATGCCGTATACAGGCGCACGCGGCCTGTCCTTATCGTATTCGAAACATCACTAACTGTCGGCCGCTCGCGTCGGCAATCGAATGCATAAAAAGGTCGTTGATCCCGCCGGTCGCGTCGCGCGCGTCATTTTATTCAAAACAATTACCTTTATCCAAATAATATCCGTCCTTAATCCAAGCGATGTACGGCCTTGGTCTCCCTACGGCATAACAGGATATAACCACTGTACTGTCCAATTCTGAAGCTATGTAGGGTCCAGTATAATTGTCCTCAAGGATTCTCGGTGCCTCTGAAATAAGCACATATGGATCTATATCACAATATGATGAATATAGATGTTTTATGTAGAAATAGTAGAGCTGTGATAGCCCAGCGGTGAGACCGTGCGACGCTTTCGAGGGGAACACGAGTTCAAACCCGGGCAGGCACCAATGAGTTTTTCTATTAAAACTCATGTGTCTAATTGGTAATTGCAATTTATCACACGCTTTACGGTGAAGGAAAACATCGTGAGGAAACCTGCATATCTCTAGAGAATTCTGGAGATATGCAGGTTCTGGAGATATGGAGATATGTGTAACCTACCAAGGTTACACATATCTCCAGAATTCCAACATATCTCCAATGCGGATTGGTATCCGCATTGGAGCAGCGTGGTAGGTCTTAGCTCCAACCCTTCTCCCCAGAAACGGAGAGAAGAAGCCTATTCCCAGCAGTGGGATTGTATCAGGCCGCTACTTTACTTTTTGTAGAAATAAATATTTATAATATTTTGATTTTAAAAGAATGAAATCAAAATATTAATCCTGCATATGTATGGTACGTGAATTTTGCCTGCTTCATACACATTAGCTTTGCATGCATTCGCTTAACCCGCGCGGATTACAGCAAAGTAGTGTGATGTGAGGATGTATTGATACACTTGAGTGCTAGATATAACTGATCTTTATTACAATGTTACGTTTATATTTATACTAATAGAGCGATACAAAGCATACCTATAGATTTATACCACTACACCTTCCATCCTCTCGAAAAGAAAAAAATAGTAAGTTGCTATTTTTTTTTTTTTTCTCTATGGAAAAGATGGAAAATATTAGTCAGGTATAACATCCATTAAAAATTTGAAAATTAAACACAATACAATGTAAGAATATAATAAAGTATAAAATTATAAACTTAGAACTAGATTTCAAAAATGATTATATATATTTTTTTTTTCTTAATAATATTATATTATATATTCTAGTTGTCACATCCGAGAGAATTATTATCTCTAAATTGTCATTTCCGTATAGTAGTAGTATTAGTATAGTAGTCTTATTCCGTATAGTTAAGTATAGGACTAGTATTCCGTACAGTTCAGTATAGGACGTCCTTTCCGTTGGTACCTAATCTCTTTTAGTAAGCTATATGTATATTATATAGGAATCGCGATTATATTTTAACACTAGGGAATGTAACTATGCATTCCTGTAAATCTCATTGTATTATTACGAACATTATATTCCAATGCATTCCATTGCCGGCTAATATTTATTAATATTTATTTCATTATTTTTCATTTTCATATTATTTATATATGCTTTTTTTTCATTATTCATATTTTTTTTATTATATCGATTGGATGGACCGGTCCATTCCATTTTTTTTCCATATTAATTATTTTATTTACTTCGTACTCTTTGCCACAATCTTGCACGCAGACGAACTCGCGTACAGCATGATCAAGGAATGTGCTAGTACTTTATATCATTTTCATCTAATATTATTATTCCTTTTCATTCCAATTCCATCTCCTTTCAATAAAGCGTATCGATATATTATCATAACCACAGTTTGGGCCCAAAACAATAACTACTATAATATCCGATAGCTAATTTCAAAAACTTTCACTCCCAATAACTAGCGAGTCTTAGTTATTCAAACTGACATAAATATACCACGTACCTAATTCAACACGTAAAACATTTCATTTTCATACTCTTATAAACCTTTCTTTCCATAGATCCATTAAAGATCTACTTCCTTCACAAATCCATATCAAAACTCATCTCTTTATTACTTTGAGCCTTGCTTTTGCTCTCTTTTCTCAATTTTATTCCTACTAATCATTTGCATCTCACAAACTGGCGGCTCGCGCACAATATGTTAAAGAATACAATTAGTAGATACATACTTCTTTATTAAAATATAATACTTTTAATATTTACTTTCTGTCATCTTACTAAGCCTTAACATTCCAAAAAAAAATCACTAAATTTTAACATATCCACGATAATTCATCGGTTGATCAGCCGACTACAATTAGCTTTGCTAATATTGCAATGAATCTTTTATAATCCAATCTATATACATACCTAATCATCTCAAAATTGGGTATATTGAGATACCGATCTTTACATTCCATTCTGCTATAACAACACTGATGATACTAGGTAACACCAAATTTTTCTCAATAATTTCCAGTTCAACTAATCCTTTTTCCAATTCTTACTTCTCAGCAAATGTACACACTTTCTCTTCTTTACTTCACATACATCATCATCATACAATTTATTACATATTCCTCATGTTCTATATAATATTAATGTATGTTATATATTAAATCCTTTTATAATTTATTTTTAAGTAACTTATAAGATTTTAATTTGTTTGATTTTACTTTAAGATTTTCAAATTGTCAGAGTCATTAGTAAAATATCAGAGAAATCCATGAATTACATAAAACTTACGTTTAATATTTCATTTTCTACCATCTACCTATTTGATTATCATAAACTTTTGTATTTAATAATTATGTTGTCATTAGGTTAAAAAGTAAATAATTAAAAGACGAGTCAGGATACAACAGAAGTATAAATTATTGCATCAATCTGTAATTTAAGACGATCTTCGCTATAATATCAATGTGTACAAATTCCATTCCCATATTCGCAAAGTTAGCGTCAACATTTTATAAAATATGATCTAAAACAAGCGTCAAGAAAACATGATACTAAATTAAACATTGTTCTTGTCTTAGTTATAGTGCAATTGATAATGATATTCAAATAATCTTGACGTAACTATTAGTATTCATATTGACTAATGATTTTCTTATTTGTTTTTACTTCTTCAGACTTTTTCATTTCTTTATATATATTAAGTTATATGTAATAATTAATTAATTCCTTTTTCTTTATTCATTTCAAGGAATTCTTAAACAAAATGTTGTTCATTTCAAGGAATTCTTAAACAAATTGTCAAGCCTAAAAAAATATTTAAAAATTTTTCACTTTTGTAAGATATGAATTTTGTGGCTTTTTCAATAAATAGCCGTCTTTTGCTTCTTTTAAAATAAATATTTTTATATAATGTACGGACATTACATTATATAAGTAATCTTTCGTATTTGACGAAATAATACCTCTTTGTCGTCCAAATATACCGAAAACCAATATAGTTCGTTTTTTTTTTTTTTTTAGTTATAGATCTAGATTCAGAGAGTAATTTTTAAAATGTGCCTTTGTTATTAAATTTCAAGAAATACTATAATATGTAAATGTAAACAATTTCAAGCTCAATTTTTTTTTTTTTTACAAAACTTGATAGAGTATGCAATTAATAAGTTCACATTTGAGTAATGATTTTTCTTTAACTAGAGATTGAAGCAAATTTGGTTACCTTGCGTTATCATATATTATACAAATATCATATAATATACAAATACAATACAATAATACTTATTAATATTAATATTTAGATAAATTACACAGTTCGGTATTCGATATTGGATACACATTAAGAAATAACTACTTAACTTTATTAAATTCATTTTTACTTTATTGCTTTGACTGAAACTTTTCCTATAATTTTCTTTATTTCAAATATTTTATTCATTTTAGAAATTAATCATAAAGGTTACACCATAAACATTTTAAAACAATATATCTTTATAAATATTCATTAAAATTTGGCTTCGATCATCTAAATACTATATTTTTGCAAAATATATGTAATATCGTTAATAAAAATTTATTAAACTATGTAAATGCATAAAATTTAAAACTTGATTGATACTAATTATAAAACGAGAACCCCCTTTTTTTTGGTAGGTATAAAAATTATGAATTCTAATTTTTTTTTCCCATAGGTTTACTCAAGTTACATACTGTTTATTAGTTACACTAACCTCACTTAATTTATTTCTTACCAGATTCACTTTTTCTTCGTCTTCCTTTGTGGACTTAGTTTAATTAGGTATACTCTTATTTGCTTTAAATTTTCATATAATGTTGTAATAACATCCATAAATTACCATCCTAAGGAATATTAAAACCACTTATGCTTTTTTTTTAGATTAAACGTTAGTATAAAACATTACAATAGTTATACACAGTAATTAATATCGGGACTTGCTATTATACAGTTCAAAGTTCATTTCGCACATTGAATATTGACCAGATATGGTAACTGCATTCTTTATCGTTTACGGTGATGTAACGCAAGATCGTATGACCCGATTATAGCTCTAAGATTTTGTTTACGATAGATTTATCCCCGATTATATATAAAGTACTTAATATAACACCACATTAAATTTATTTTTATTTATTTATTTTCACACACTTAAATGTTTTTATTTTCTTTCACTTTACACAGATTTAATTATATTATTTTCTTTTCATGTGGAAGCTATTGCTTTATATTCAGAGATAGTAAAGATTTTAAACGTCTATATTAATCTTTTAAATAGAATTCAACGTAAATTTATTAATAATATAAGTTATAAATTTCCTAATCATAATCCAATTGAAATATCTTCGTTAGAAAGTCGTCGGATGATTAGAGATCAATTATTTTTATTCAAAATTACCAGAAATCTTATCGATTCGCCTTATTTATTAAGTAATGTACAATTTAGATTTCCTAGGTTAAGTGCTCGTAATGTGAATACTTTAAGCGTGCTTTTCGCTAGAACTACATATACTAGCGGTACCTTTTTGTATCGAGTATTCAATAATTTTAATAAGTTATTTAATAATTTACATTTGTTTTTGGGCTCTGTTGATTATTATAAAAAACAATTACTGGACTGCTTAAATGAGTCCAGTCAACCCTAAAATTTGTTATATTGTATTACGTAGTAGATAATTTTGTTCTCGCTACACTTCTTCACGGTCTTAAAAAATGTATTAGTTATAAGTGGAAACAAATTTTGGTCTATGAACTTGTTATAACTTATACTATATTTATGTTAAATTTCTACTGTTCGTTTCCCAAATACCAATAAAATAAATTAAAATAAAATAAAAATATTTGCCGGACTTTAATCACTTTTTACTCTATTTATTATTATTATTTAGTTTTAAGTTTTCAGGACGGACATAATGTTATGTTACACAATTAATCTCCAAATATTGGAACCAATTTTAACTATTTCCTTTTGTTTAAATTATCGAAATGTACAAAAAATTAAACAATTGAATAAGTTACCAATCACATTTTAAATTAGACATAACATCTAAGAAAACTCCTAAAATATTTGGCACAAAATTATATATAATTTAGGTTTGGATTTCCTACTACGAGACTTAGGTTTGTATAATATTAATAAAAATGGTTACCTGAACACTTAAGTATATTTACGCAATTTATGCTGTTTTATATTACGTCGAACGCACGATAAGCACGAATAATATTTCATTAATAGTCTCTATTATTTTTTTTTCTTCATATTACAATACTGTCCTTAATAATTATATTATTCTCTGTTTTCTTAAAATTCCACGTCTTTTACATTTCTGTACCTTAATTTCGTCATTCTCAACTTTCCATTCATTTTAGTTCTTTAATTAACTCTTCAGTTATTCCAACTGGCCACTCATTTTTGAAGAAATTCCCTTTACGATATTTCCGTCTTTAGCTTTATTATTATTTTCCATTTATACATAATATTCTCTTATGACTCCTGACAATTATGATTCTTGTCTTTTCGTTCTTTTCCTTTTCTTTATATTTTTGTCAATCCGGGAAATATAAAACATTGAATTTTCTTTATGTATTCTTTCATTTTCGCTTACAACGGTGGCCAGCCGGTGCACGCGGCGTGCGGAAACGCGCGCGCACCGACTGGCAGGGTCGCCATGTGATGTGAGGATGTATTGATACACTTGAGTGCTAGATATAACTGATCTTTATTACAATGTTACGTTTATATTTATACTAATAGAGCGATACAAAGCATACCTATAGATTTATACCACTACAGTAGTTCTGTTATAGTTTCTGTTTCAATTTAACATAAGCCGCCAGCAATTTTTATGTGATTTAATCTGTTTTATTAAGTCCATCTTAACTAAAAGGTACGTAATTAAGAAAGTTATGGCAAATTAATTATAGACAACTTCTTACCGCTGACAGTGATATAGAACATCTTCTGGGCTGTACCGGCCATATTCTCGGCAATACACGTGTATGGACCTTCGTTTTTAAATGTAGCATTCAATATATTCAAATTGCCAGAGTTGTTGAAACTGTTAATGAAATTAAACCGACTTTAGTGGAGAATTAGCCGTTAATCCATTTAGATCTAAATACAAAAGTAATAATAAAATTATTTTGCTATAATCCGCGATACAGTAAATAGAAAATATATATAATGTTCTCTATCACAAATTTAAACTCAAAGCTTTGCGATTTTGTCGTGGAGTCTATCTCCTGATGATGCTTCGGTTGCGGGACGATTGTTGAGTTTGTGATAGCGAACGTGTGTAGTGCTTGTGTATTGTGGTGGAAGTGGTGGAGGTTTGTGCATGTGTTTATTACGAATCCTGCATGTAACGGGTATGAAAAAACGGATAGTCCACTATACATTTAGCACTATATATATATTCTATTTACTGTATCGCGGAATATAGCAAAATAATTTTATTATTACTTTTGTATTATGGATCTCCGCAAAGTAACGCCTAATTCTACAAATTACAAATCTAAATGTTCGTTTTTGATATACAAATTTTTGCTCCCATGTCATTGTCTTTCAGAGTAATGTTATCAAATCAAATCAAAATAATTTTTATTCAAATAAGCCATTTCAGGCACTTTTGAATCGTCAAGCATCAATATGATTAATGAAGCTACAACTGGTTCGGAATGTTGCTCTTAAACTAACTCACTGAGAAGAACCAGCAAGAAACTCGGCGGTCAATCTTTTAAATATTTTCAATTATACATTATTAAACCGCTGTCTTGTATGAAGCTGAAAGGATTTTCAAATCCAGGCTTTCTTATCATCCAAATATCTTCAGTTTTGTAATATGCTTTACGTATAAGCATATTTCTAACACTTAGTTGAAACCTTTCTGTAGACTGATCTAGTATGGATTGCGGAATTTTATAGGGTAAATGTGCGCATATTGAAAACAATTTAGTATGTTTTGGCCACAAAGTTCAGTAGATAAAAAAAAACAAAATTAAATATGGCTAGTTGTTTAACATTAGTAAATACTAAACCTTGGGATATAATTAATTTCGCTTCAACGTGTAAAGAATTCCATGAAATAGTATCTAACAATGATTATTGACTGACCCGTTGGCGCAGTTGGCAGTGACCCTGTCTTCGGCTCCGTGGGTCGCGGGTTCGATTCCCGCCGAGAACCAACATTTTCTATTTAGAATTTGTTGGTTCTTCGAGTCTGGGTGTATATATGTATTTAAGTATGTATTTAAAACTATATATGTATATATTTACCAGTTGTCTCTCACCCATAACACAAGTATTAAGTACTTTGGGGATGGACGACCGTGTGTGTAAATGTCCCATATATTTATTTATTTATTAAAGGAGCATAGGACGTAATTACACATTTACATTCGAAATGAAATAGTTATATGACTTAATTATTTTTAAAAACATTAATCCCATTAATGATATCTTCTTGTATTCAGCATAAACCATTCCTATCTTTTTTGTTGTAGAATAAATAAAGCTTTATTTATCTCTCCTTTAAAAAATTACACATAATCTTTATAATAATTACAAGGCTTAATGTATAGAAATTTAAAAAGTTCAAAATCGGTGCACTATGGAATTAACTACTAGGATTCCCTGTATTTCAGATCGCCAGGGACTAAGGGGGGACCTTATAAAAAAAAGACCTAAGATATACTGAAACTCAAATATGCTACGAAAAATATTGTTTAAACTAAAATATTATAAGAAAACGAAAGAAAAAAATGTGTGTATAAATTTATGGGTGTGTGTGTATGTGTGTGGGTGTGTATATATGATGCAGAATGCCAATTAAATTGCAGTTTTAATATACCTAATATATTTGGTACTCTCGTTCAAGATATCGTCCCGAAACTTCCAAATGATTGTCGGTATAGGATATCCAACTGCGTCACATTCCATACTAACATTAGCACCGGATCTCACATCTCGAAATGTTTCTAATGGAGGCTGTATAGACGGTGCCACTGTAAAATATTCAAATCTGTGTCACCGTTTTTTTTTTTCGAACTGGCTGTATGCTGTTGGCCCTAATGGCCCTTACAGCGTCACCGGGCGGGACGGGCGAGCGCAGAAGCATCGCCGAGGTTGCGAAATGCAGATAGTAGAGCGCAGAAGCTCTACTAATTCAAATTTTCAAATTCAAAATTAAAAATTCAAATTCAAAATATTCTTTATTCAAGTAAACTTGTAAACAAGTGCTTTTGAATCGTCAACTTTACTGCTGGTTCGAAAGCTGTTCCTATCGAGAAGAGCCAGCTAGAAACTCGGCGGTTGCTCTTTTTAAAATATAAATCTTAGAACTAGTTACATTTATTAATTACTGTCTTGTACAGGGTAGAGGTGCACCTATATCCACACATCCTTATCATCTATGTAATCTTCAACAGTATAGTAGGCTTTCCGTATCAGCCTCTTTTTAACAGTGGTTTTAAACTGCTGTAATGGCATGGCAAAAATTGATTTCGAAATTTTATTATAGAATCTTATACCCAAACCCACAAACGATTTACGTACTTTCGCTAGGCGCAAAGCAGGAGTCGCAAGCTTATTTCGGTTCCTACTTTGTCTATTATATACATCACCTATCGTTTTATAATTCTTTATATTTTTATGTACAAAAATTACATTGTTTAAAATATATTGTGAAGTGAAAAATTTTATTCGGTTAATTAAACTGGCTCCGACGTGTGGTATCCGGCTGAGTTGAATCGACCACACTCATTTCTCACCTAGGTGTCGTAAAAGGCGACTAAGGTAAGTTGACGTCAGGCGGCCGGTAGTAAAATACCCACCCAAATCATCTAACATCTTTAAAACGTGTTATGCCGACCCCACTTAGAGTGGGATAAGGGCAGGAGGATGATGATGAATAAATATAATGGGACACTTACACACACGGTCGTCAGTCCCCAAAGTAAGAAACTTAATACTTGTGTTATGGGTGAGAGACAACTCATAAATATATACTTATATAATTTTAAATAAATATATACACTCAGAATTGAAGAACGAATAAGGTGTTGTTAGTAAATGTTGGACCTCAGCGGGGATCGAACTTGCAACCTGAAGAGATGAAAGCAGGGATATTGCTAAACTGCGCACGAGGACAGGATAACGATGATAAATTAAAAAAAAAGTTTATTTCAAAATCACCCTATATAATTATTATTCATACTATGTAAAAAAAGTGGGAACAATGGGTTTCTTGCGCTTGCGTCTTACCTACCCGCATGTTGTCATTATTTTTACTTAAGAGATCGAATATTTTTACTTAAGTCGAAAAGTGTAACTACCTTATTGTTTTTAAACTTTTTTGTTAGTTCTTTGATTATATATATTATACAAATGTATACGAAAAATAACAAATTATAAATGTACCATATATATATTATGTATATTCGTATGTTTTATTTCGTATTATTCATATGTATATTATGTATATATATGTCGACGGCTCTGGCGTACGGAAAAATTCTGATGAGTTTATGTTTACGCTAACATGATGTAAACTGTAACTTTTGTATATTCTGATGAAATAAATAAATAAATTAAACTGGCTATAATCGCTCCTCAGGTATAATGCCGCCCTTTATACATATATATAAGGTTGATTTTAAATTCTCACGTATTTTTGTCTACTCAGCCGACCACACGGCAGTATTTATATATTTAAGTATTTATTTAAAATATAGATGTCTTTATTTACCAGTCGTCTGTTACCCGTAACACAAGTTTTAAGTTAATTTGGAAACAATGAACGCTTATTTAATCATCGTTATATATATATATCTTTATGCCAATTCGTCTATTAGGAACAGAACAGAAGTCATCAATAACAAAAAAATGTCATTACCCCAAATCAAAACCGTGTAGTTGATTGAAGCGTCACCAAAGTCATTCGTTACAAGGCATGTATATTCACCAAAATCCGTCAAATTTGCAACAAATCTGAAACAAAATCTATATTTCACTGGCCCGTTTTTTTTTTCCACTTCCTCTAACATAATCAGAGACTTTCTTAGTCCTTTTTTATTATTACATTTTATGTTTGGTTTTTGTCACCCTTAAGGGGTATTACTATTAAATTTACAACAGTTTTAATTTTGCGCTACTAACTTGCGATTACAATTTTTTGGACTATTTTACTTTACAATTATTCGGCCAGACATTTTAACTATTACATTTAAATATCAGATGAGTAATGGACGAGTGAATTCACGGGCCCGTTCGCGCAGTGGTGGTTCAGTGCGAATAGCGATCAAGAGCGAATAAACCTGACCTCGGCATTATTAATAAGGAAAGAAAAAGGGAGACAAAAAACAGAAAGTAATATTAACATATGAGATAAAGAAATAATCTTACTAATATTATAAATGCGAAAGTTTGTGAGTATGGATGGATGTTTGTTACTCTTTCACGAAAAAACTATTGGACGGATTTGGATGAAACTTTATAGTTATATAGGTAATATATCGGAATAGGCTACAATTTGCAATTGAAGTAATTGATTTCATGTAATATAACGATACATGTCAATAAAGTCGGAAAAAATCTGGCCTCTGAGAGCTGTCTCGGTGTACGCTGCCTAAACCATTGGAGTTACACAAAGATGATGTACCGTAGTATTGTTCGTCTTGAGTAGTTCTAAATAAAAGTCCGCGACAGCATAGATCTACCTTTTATGTGCAAGCCACTATGACCAAAATTTTGAATCATGAATTTAATTAAATTAGTAACTGTGGCAATCCAAATTCCATGCGAGCGAAGCCGCGCGAAAAGACTAGTAATCAATATAAGAAAGTGAGAAGAGATAAAAAGTAGACGACGAGATATGATTCCTCTATTCTAAGTCTAGTACTTCATTTCTTGCTTTGATATAATAAGTTTCAAGTTTCTTTTAAGCGTTAGAAAAGTAATAATAAAATTATTTTGCCATAATCCGCTATAAATAGAAAATATATGTGGTGCTAAATGTATAGTGGGAAATCCGTTTTTTTTCTCTTACTTGCACTCGACATGCATGATTCGTAAAAAAACATGCACAAACCTCCACCACTGCCACCACAATACACAAGAACTACACACGTTCACTATCACAAACTCAACAATCGTTTCGCCCCGCAACCGCAGCATCATCAGGAGATAGACGACAAAATCGCAAAACGAGGAGTTTGTTTGGGTTTCCACTATAAATTTAGCACTTATTATTTTCCATTTACATTATCGCGGATTATAACAAAATAATTTTATTATAACTTTTGTATTATGGATCTCCGCAAAGTAACGCCTTATTCTATAAATTATCTGAGGCGTTACTTACTGTTATTAGGTCACTACTGTATTTTAAAGTATACTTGTTAATGCAAACCTTAAAGCGTATTCATCAATATATTTTCTACTTTCGTTTATGACTTTTCCATTTTGAAGCCATGTTAACTTAGGAGTCGGCAAGCCTTGTGCTGTGCAAGGCAGTTCTACTAGCTGCCCTTCTAATACCTCTACCACACGTTTCAGTTCAGCTTGAGCTATTTCTGGGGACTCTGAAAAAAATATAATACTTTTTCATAATTAAATTGAACAAAAAAAATAAAGTAACTGTTCCGCGCAAACGTGTGGACGGATGAAACAAGCTCCGGGATCTGGGCCCGTCGTCTCGGCGTCTCAACCTACCTTATGCGGCCGTCAGTTATATGTGGTCCGGCCTCATGAATCACTGCGTGTATATGTGTACGTGTGTGTGTGTGCTTGTATGTATTTGGCCGATTCCCGAAACCGTTGGCTCGCCTCAGCACTCTTCCACGGACACGTAATGTCTGTTTCTCCCGGAGTATACACTTCACTATATCGACTGAATAACACCCGGTGTGCACACAACCTTCGTAAGGTCACACGTTATTGAATCGTCCCTATATCGGGGAATAGTAACCCAACGCGCACTAAAACCGTGGACGGTCGCGTCTTCTCAAACGCTTCACTGATTAAACGCGTCACTAAATCTGAGAACAACACCCGAAACGCAAAATTATACACGTGCGTAAGAAAAAGAATGCCGCGTCCAAGCCGCGCGCGGCCTCTCTCACTCGTGTCTGGCGGGTGACTGTCGGGGGGCCGCTCTGGTCGTGAACGAATGCATAAAACGGCCTAGCTTGCGTTCGCGTCGCGTCGCGCGCGCCATTCTATCCAAAACAGTAACGGTTTGTTACATTCCAATGCTGGGCGTAGGCCTCCTCTCTGTTTTTGGAAAGAAGGTAAGCTATAACTTACCACGCTGCTCCGATGCGGATTGGTAGGTAACACATATGCCTAGAATTCTCTAGAGATCGGCAAGTTTCCTCACAATGTTGTGAGGAATGTCGTTTCTAGAGAGACACACGGTCTCTCCGATGGGGTATCACAGCTTCAATGTAACATTTGTAGTCAATTAAAAGATAATGCAGAAAATATAATCGAAGATCCTTACTAATAAAGGTTATTTAATCATATCATCTGAGAGCCATCTTGGCGTACGCTGCCAAAACCATTGGAGTTACTCAAAGATGATGTACCGTAGTATTGTTTGTCTTGAATAGTTCTAAATAAAAGTCCGCGACAGCATACATCTACCTTTTATGTAAAAGCCACTATGACCAAAATTTTGAATCATAAATTTAATTCAATTCGATACTATTTTACACGGTACATTTGAGTATATTTATCGAACTCTTTTAAAAATTAATACATTTGTCGCTTTTAATATTTTATGTAGACAAACTTTGTCTTTCACACTAAGTAATTTGGCCGAATAATTTAAAAGTTATCACGATATGATTGACTTCAATGGAGCGCCACAGTGCCTACTATGCGCGACGCACGCAGATTGTTTGGAATTCGTCAGTTTTTGAGTTGTAAAATTTTGGATGTACGAGAAATTAAATATAATTTTAAAATAAAAAAAATTTAATCTAAAGTGATCTGTAACGAAACTTAATGTGGCAGACCAAGTTCCACGCGAGCGAAGCCGCGAGTAATAGCTAGCTAGCATTATAACGAAAATAGAGTTTGGATATGAGCTGAAACCTGCTGTGCGTATCTATACACAAAAAAAAGCCTACGTATGGCTTTTTTCTACAGTTTACATCTACATCTACGATTTAAGTCCGCGTGATTCCCTGCGAAAGAAGTTTAAGGAAATAGGTATTCTTACATTTGCATCACAGTATATTTTAAGCAATGTAATTTTTGTACATAAAAATATAAAGAATTATAAACCGATAGGTGATGAAACGACTGGCCCGTTGGCGCTGTGGGTAGTGACCCTGTCTTCAGCTCCACGGGTCGCGGATTCGATTCCCGCCGAGGGCCAACATTTTCTATAAACAAATTGTTGGTTCTTCGAGCCTGGGTGTGTATTTGTATTTAAGTATGTATTTAAACTTATACATGTATTATATCTACCAGTTTTCCGTCACCCATAACACAAGTATTAAGTTACTTACTTTGGGGACGGACGACCGTGTGTGTAAATGTCCCATATATATTTATATTTATATTTATATTTATTTATACGTGACATTTACAATTTAAGTCCGCGAGATTCCCTGCAAGAGAAGTTTAAGGAAATAGGTGTAGCGGTGAGACCGTGTGAATCTCTAGAGACGATAATGGGTTCAAACCCCGGGCAGGCACCAATAAGTTTTTCTATTAAAAACTTGTGTGTCTAATTGATAATTGCAATTTATCACACGCTTTTCGGTGAAGGAAAACATCGTGAGGAAACCTGCATATCTCTAAAGAATTCTAGGGATATGTGTAACCTACCAATCCGCATTGGAGCAGCGTGGTGAGTCTTAGCTCCAATCCTTCTCTCCAAAAAATGGAGAGAGGAGGCCTTAGCTCAGCAGTGGGCATAGTAACAGGCCGTTACTTTACTTTTTTTATTAATGTGACCTTTACTGTATTAATTAAATTAACTGAAAGCGAATTAACTGAAATAAACTAACTTTAAAAATTACCCACTCCCAACCAATCTATCAGCAGTATTTTTATGAAAAACATTTCGCTTAAAATTTATAAGATTGTAAGTTTATAATAAAATTAAATATACTTACTAAATACAGTGACGGTGAAGTTTTTCAAAATATACCCCATAGCATTACTCGCGTTGCAAGAGAACATTCCGGAATCAAATTTAGTCATGTCCTCGATCACCAAACTATTGGGGTCGCTTAAAAATCTGCAAACGTACAATTTTTCAAAGAAACGTAGCTTTTCAAATGCTGGGAGGTTTGATAATGTCCCTCCCTCATGATCCTAAAACTAGAAGAACCGTTTGCATCATTCCAGATTCCTACAATTTACAAAATTGTAAAAAGGGAGTAAATAGGCACTAAATCGGCAAGCCCCTTAAGATAATATATGTTTACATAAATCTACAATACTTTTACAGATGCCAATAAAGTTTCCACTAAAAGCTAATAACAAAGGAAGTGATCAGTAAATTTTATATTTAAATTTTAAATTTTGATTTTAACTTATAAATTTAAAAAAAAACAAAAACAAAGATTACCAAAAAAATACATTAAATTTACTGTTATTAATTATTATTATATCTATAATAATCAGTTATGATAATAATCTTACGACACCTCGACAACTTGGCTGTTTCATTCACGCTAACCTTAATGTGCCAATAAAACGAATATTAAAATATTAAACTATCGTGAGTGGTATTCATTATTAATGTTGAGAGACCGGCTATACTCACGTCTTATTTTATCGGATGAGCGCGACTAGTTTCAAGCCCATACGGGGCTCTTATTCATGAGCTCTTTACGCGGTGTTATCGCGGCGGGAACTGATAAGAAAATAAGACGTGAGTATAGCCGGTCTCTCAACATTAATATTGGAATAAATAATTTATAGAATTAGGCGTTACTTTGCGGAGATCCATAATACAAAAGTAATAATAAAATTATTTTGCTATAATCCGCGATACAGTAAATAGAAAATACATATAGTGCTAAATGTATAGTGGACTATCCGTTTTTTCATACCCGTTACATGCAGGATTCGTAAAAACACATGCACAAACCTCCACCACCGCCACCACAATACACAAGCACTACACTCGTTCACTATCACAAACTCAACAATCGTTTCGTCCCGCAACCGAAGCATCATCAGGAGACGACAAAATCGCAAGCCTTTGCGATTTTGTATCTCGGATTATAGCAAAATAATTTAATTATTACATTTGTAATATTGGAATAGAAAAATTTTGATTTCAAGATTTGTGAGGAGACAAATTATAAGTAAAACACCTCCACAATAATGTAACTGTTACAATAGGTTCAAAATTTTCAACGAGTACTTAAATAAAAAAATATATACCATAGATTTGCCAACTCAAGTCCGGGTAAGAACCAGTGGAGATTTCTATATTTAATTTCGTTCATTATTTAAGATTCGATATACATAATACTTACATTAGTCGTGTGGTATCCGGCAGAATAGAATAGACCACCCTCCTTTCTTACCGAGGTGTCGTAAGAAGCAACTAAGGTAAACGCCGTGTGGTATACGTCAGAATAGAATAGATCACCCTCCTTTCTTACCGAGGTGTCGTAAGAGGCGACTAAGCTAAACGCCGTGTGGTATACGTCAGAATAGAATAGACCACCCTCCTTTCTTACCGAGGTGTCGTAAGAGGCGACTAAGGTATGTGCCTTGTGCTATCCGGCAGAATAGAATAGACCACCCTCCTTTCTTACCGAGGTGTCGTATGAGGCGACTAAGGTAAATGCCGTGTGGTATACGTCAGAATAGAATAGATCACCCTCCTTTCTTACCGAGGTGTCGTAAGAGGAGACTGAGGTATGTGCCGTGTGGTATACGTCAGAATAGAATAGACCACCCTCCTTTCTTACCGAGGTGTCGTAAGAGGAGACTGAGGTAAGTGCCGTGTGGTATCCGGCAGAATAGAATAGACCACCCTCCTTTCTTACCGAGGTGTCGTAAGAGGCGACTAAGGTATGTGCCTTGTGCTATCCGGCAGAATAGAATAGACCACCCTCCTTTCTTACCGAGGTGTCGTAAGAGGCGACTAAGGTAAATGCCGTGTGGTATACGTCAGAATAGAATAGACCACCCTCCTTTCTTACCGAGGTGTCGTAAGAGGAGACTGAGGTAAGTGCCGTGTGGTATACGTCAGAATAGAATAGACCACCCTCCTTTCTTACCGAGGTGTCGTAAGAGGAGACTGAGGTAAGTGCCGTGTGGTATCCGGCAGAATAGAATAGACCACCCTCCTGTCTTACCAAGGTGTCTTAAGAGGCGACTAAGGTAAATGCCGTGTGGTATCCGGCAGAATAGAATAGACATCCCTCCTTTCTTACCGAGGTGTTTTAAGAGACCACTAAAGTATGTGCCTTGTGCTATCCGGCAGAATAGAATAGATCTCCCTCCTTTCTTACCGAGGTGTTTTAAGAGACCACTAAAGTATGTGCCTTGTGCTATCCGGCAGAATAGAATAGACCACCCTGCTTTCTTACCGAGGTGTCGTAAGAGGCGACTAAAGTATGTGCCGTGTGGTATCCGGCTGTATAGAATAGACCACCCTCATTTCTTACCGAGGTGTCGTAAAAGGCGATCAAGGTAAGTTGACGTCAGGCAAGCGGCCGGTCGTAAAATACGTAGTTGTATGTGACAACATGTTTGTAACATGTTGCGCCGACCCCACTTAGTGTGGGATAAGGACAGGAGAATGATGATGATACATAATACTTACATATTACTTGAGTAGGTGACAGGGAAACCATCTTTAGTCCATGTTATAACTGGTGTGGGAATGCCAGATACATTACATGTTAACGTCAGTTTATCACCAACTTTAATTTCTTTTACGCTATCTAAATGAGTCTCGTTTGAAACCTTAAATTCTGGTGGATCTAAAAGCGATCAAACTATTTTGATTTTTTTTTATATAGAAATTTCATTATAATTCCGCCGTGTGGTATCCGATTAAGTAGAATAACCATCCTTATTTCTTACCAAGGTGTCAGGCAGACGGCCGGTCGTTAAATACGTAGCCAAATTATGTGACAACATGTTTGTAAGACGTTATGCCGAAAACATAACCAAAAAAGTTAAACAAAACTAAAAACTAAAAATGTAACAAGAGAATAGCAATATGTTTAGTCATGTAAATGACATGCAAGTTTTATTATTAATATTAATGTTATGAAGTATTAATGTAAATGAATTTTTAATTTATTATTTTTAATTTCACAATGCTTATAATATATTCTTTATATAAAATTATTATTATTCAAGAAAATCTTCCACAGAATAGAAAATTATCCGCTAAACACAAATGTATTTGATTTTTAATTTGAATCAAAACTATATTTTTCATGGATTTCACTTACATTGTACTATCAATTTCACCTCATGGACATCACTTCCAATAAAGTTACTGGCAATACATCTATATATTCCAGTATTTAATTTAGTAACGTTATTTATCTCTATAATGTATTCTTCAATTATCTTGATATTTGCAGGTAATGTTGTAAAATTTTCAAGTTCTGTCTGCGTATATTCCCAAGTTATTTTCGGTTCTGGGTTGCCTTTTCGAATTCTGTAAGTAAAATATAAATACGAGCACTTAATTATTTAATGAAAAAGAAAGGTAGGTTTCTCCAAAATTTGAGATGTCCACATAATCTGATTTTCTATTTACTAATCCTGGGTTATGGCTGTAGATAAATACTTGCTTATTTCGTGCTAATTTTTTTATAATTTCTAATTGCCAATTTTAAAAATTGGGAAGGATTCTTAACACCCTACTTTCCCTGCAATATAACTATAGTCCGACTACCACGAGATCGGTATGTACGCGGGTGATACCGCGGGGCATTGCTAGAATAATACAAAAGTAATAATAAAATTATTTTGCTATAATCCGCGATACATACATATATATCGCGTATTATAGCAAAATAATTTATTATTACTTTTGTATTATGGATCTCCGCAAAGTAACGCCTAATTCTATAAATTATGCTAGAATAATATTAAATTCTATACACATTACAATGTAAAATCTCACCTACATGGTATTAATGCCTTCTTTCCTTGCTCCGTTGCGATTTTGAAGTCTTCTTTATATAAAATCGGTTTCTCTAAAAAATATACATAAAGAACTAAATGGTATTCAAATAACAAAAATTCCACACTTTTAAATAAGCATAACTTGAAAGTGAACTTTCTGGCCGTGTGGTATCCGGCTGAGTAGAATAGACCTATATATAAAACTATATATAAAATTTCAATATAAAGTCTGAAACTATATAAAAAATAAAGAATAAATACTAATCGCAACGATTGTTGAGTTTGTGATAGTGAACGTGTGTAGTGCTTGTGTATTGTGGTGGCAGTGGTGGAGGTTTGTGCATGTGTTTTTACGAATCCTGCATGTCACGGGTATGAGAAACTGTATCGCGGATTATCGTTAAGTGCCCTCAATAATGCAATACATATGTTTTTATCCAATTCCCGAAAAAAATATATATTACACTGTGTGTAACATTTAATTGTACTAAATTTCATCAATATTGATCAAGTTGCCGTGAAACAGAAACAGACAGACTGTCGCATATGTAATTTATATTTTGCGGATTGTTATTATAATAGTATGAAATATATAAATACTATATTGAATATGCACATTAAAATAAATCTATTTCTAAAATTAAATCTTTTTTCTAATAGTTCACAACACAACAACAAAAAAAATCTCAAATACAGTGCAGGATGGCGACACCTATAGATTCTACTACATGGAAACTAATTTCGAAAACACGAGTACAATCTCAGAGTAACTTTCAACTTAATAAATTAACTAGGTCTATCGTTGGTCCATAATAAGATAAGCCTTACCTAACCCGTGAACGCTTAATGTTCCATTTACAATCATCTTCTCGTATCCATTATCAGTTACACAGACGTATAGACCCAGATCCTCAAAATCCACTCTCTGTACGTTAATTATGGTGTTATCTTCGGATATATTAATATTATCTATTGTTATCTTAGTCCCGTTGTGATACCAGGTTATTTTTGGCGGAGGGAATGAGTCAACAGAACAATGGAAGTCGATTTGCGCATACAACTCTACTGAGGCATCTGCAAGAAAGACTTTCTTGAAGGCAATGTTGAATATCCCACTAACTTCCACATTAATATCAGCGATCTAATTTAACCAAACCATTATCCCACTCTGAATGCGGTCGGCATAATATATTTCCATCTTCCATTATTTTCTATCATTCGTCGTATCCAGCGCTACGTCTTTTATATGCTGTTATACTTAACATAACCCTTCCGTCTTTAAGCACTATAACAGCACTACCTCGCTATAATCCGCATGGGTTAAGCGAATGCATGCAAAGCTAATGTGTATGAAACAGGCAAAATTTACGCACCCCAAGGCGCCTCCACCAGCAACAATGCACACAAGCAGCACACACAACCACCACCACAATCTCGCAATCTCAGGCAAAAATCGCAATTGCGATTTTTGTCGTGGAGCCTATCCTCCTGATGATGCTTCGGTTTCGGGGCGAAACGATCGTCGAGATTGTGGTGGTGGTTGTGTGTGCTTGTGAGCATTGTTGCTGGTGGAGGCGCCGTGGGGTGCGTGTGGTGGCTTGTCCTGCATGTATAAGGTGCGTAAATTTTGCCTGCTTCATACACATTAGCTTTGCATGCATTCGCTTAACCCGTGCGGATTATAGCAAGGTAGTTCTGTTATAGTGCTTGTAGTATGGAATTCCACAAAGCCAAAATAACGCCTGCTTCTATAAATCCTTCCGTCTTTTTTTTTTTTGGCCTCTCTCTAATCATATATCCATTGTCGTTCATATTTAAAACTCTTTTGGTCGCATGATACGCGTCCATTGTTAAATGTCCATACCAACTTCATCTTGCACTTCGCATCTATACTTATTATAAAACAAAGTCCCATAAAGCTGTCTGTCTGTATGTAATCGATTTTCTCAAAATCTACTGAACGGATCTTTGTAAGGTTTTCACCAAAAGATTGTGCAATAGTTCCGGATGGTTTAGGTTAATAGAACATATCGGTATTATTTAGATTGTGTTGAAGATCGCGTAATTGTTAAAAAACTTGCTTGCTGGGAGCTTTAGTTGCGTGCGCTGCGTAAACCAGCAGAGATACGCTAAAGTAATGTACTAGAGCATTATAGATCTATAAAATTACTACTAAAAAGTTCGCGATAGCATGTCTCTATCTCTTATGGTTAACTCACCATAATTATTTTTATGTTTAAAATTTGAATTCTAGAAAAAAATTGTGACAAGCTGATTTCCACGCGGGCGTAGCCGCTGACACAGGTAGTCTTTTTTATAATGAAAATAATATAATAAATAATGTGGTACTATTATAACTTCCATTAGAAAATAACAATAAAATTTCATTTGAATTCAAATGTCATCATTATTCAACATAAATCTAATAACATACCTGAAAATGCTTCAACAAGGACCATTTTTCTTCTAACATTAACCGTAACATTATCTTCATTAAACCCTTCTGGATTTTCTCCAACACAAACGTAGGTACCATTGACTGATTTATTAGCACTGTCCAAAGTTAGTACAGTCTTATATACATTTGGTCCCGGATTCGTTACCTTAAGATATTTATTCAATAATTAATTTTTACGTTATTTATTCCAAAGAACTATCAGTCAACAGCACTGGTGTAAAATTTGCCTTCACAGAATTTTAAAAAAAGGACGCTCGTTTACAAAGCTTTAGTTTGAATTGTGAACAAGTGAGTAATTAGCTTAATTGATGTGTAAAATATATTTTTATTACTCTTATTTTTGAAAAGCGTCATCGCCAAGAGTCTTGGTCTCTATGTCAATCAGATAAGAGGAGATCAGTAGTAGAAATAAACTGCTCATATAACTAAACAGATTGTGAAGCTGAAGGGGCAATGGTTGGGGCACTTATGAAAAGTTTTAATGATGAGGTCCTAAAGTGCAGACTTGTCAGACCAATACAGAATGTCGATTTTTAGATGATCGCATGAATAAAGTGGCATTAAATAAGCTTGCGAGTCCTGCTTTGCCCTTAGCAAAAGAATGTAAATCGTTTATGGGTTTGGGTATAAGATTCTATAATAAAATTCCGAAATAGATTTTGGCCATGCCATTACAGCAGTTCAAAAACACTGTTTTGAGGCTGAATGAGAGAGGCTGATACAGAAAACCTACTATACTATTGAAGATTACTTAGATTATAAGGATGTGTGGATATAGCTACACTTCTACCCTGTACAAGACAGTAATAACTAAACGTAACTAGTTTTAAGATTTATATTTTAAAAAGAGCAACCGCCGAATTTCTTGCTGTCTCTTCCCGGTAGGAACAGCTTTCCGAACCAGCAGTAAAGTTGACGATTCAAAAGCACTTGTTTACAAGTTTACTTGATTCAATAATATTCTGAATTTGAAATTTGAATTTTAATTCGCTGGATCCAAGAGGCAAACCTCAACTATACCGACATAGATCAGCGTGACGCGAAGCTCCAGTGGCGATGGGCAGGCCACGTAGTGCGGATAACCGACGGGTGTTGGTAACTATAAGTAGGGATGTTACGGAGCTCCGACTTCGGTTCCGAAAGGTCGGAACCTCCGATTGAATTCACACCTCCGACTCCGACTCCGGCTCCGATAAATTTTAGTTGGAGGTACAACGAAGGTGAAATAGTCATGCGAATTCGGACAGAACGCGCAGCTACAAGTTGCAACTTGTCGCCCGGAGGTATCTCCCCCTCGGATGCGCAACTCTCGTTCATTTGTTTATTTTCAGTATCAATGGTTAGACGCGCTTAAGTATTCAATTATTTAAATCGTGGTGGTCATATTGTCTAAGTGCAGTTTACGGGTTAATTTTTAGATTAATTCAAAATTCAAATTCAAATTCAAAATATTCTTTATTCAAGTAAACTTGTCAACAAGTGCTTTTGAATCGTCAACATCTACTGCTGGTTCGGAAAGCTGTTCCTACCGAGAAGAACCAGCAAGAAACTCGGCGGTTGCTCTTTTCCAACAATAATTCTTATCACTAGTTACATATAGTTATAAATGTCTTGTACAGGGTTGAAGAGAAGCTATATCCACGCATTCTTATCTTCCAGGTAATCCTCAATAGTATAATAGGCTTTCTAAATTAGCCTTTTTTTAATAGTATTTTTAAACTGCTGTAAAGGTAAAGTTAATGTAGATTGTAGAATTTTATTATAGAATCTTATACCCAAACCCACAAACGAATTACGAACTTTTGCAAGGCGCAAAGCAGGAACCGCAAGCTTATGTCGGTTCCTACTTTGTCTATTAATATTAATAATGAAGGAGGCGGAAGTGGAAACCTCCGCCTCCGATTCCGACTTCGGCTCCGATAATTCAAATATGAAATCTTTGGTTCCGACTCCGGTTCCGGTAAACCCACCTCCGTAACATCCCTAATCATAAGGTATTATAATGAAGACGTAGCGTCGGTAGACCCTCTACGAGGAGGATTACTGACTTAAAAAAGGTCGCCGGAAGCCGCTGCATCCACAAGCTGCACAAGATCGTGTGGTGTGCAGATCCGGTAAAAGACCTATGCCCAGCAATGGACGTCCATCGTTGAAGGAGAGAAAGCGGCATTAGATCCTTTGGTGTGGAAGTGATTTGTAGAGATCTATGCTCAGAAGTGAAAGTCGGTTGAATAATAAGAGAATATTTCTGATATATAAAGTAACCAAATTTAACGATACCTTAAATATAAAACTTACATTCGTATCCACATTTTTTTCTGGAGCGTACGCTCGAATAATAGGAAGAGAATATTTCTGATATATAAAGTAACCAAATTTAACGATACCTTAAATATAAATCTTACATTAGTATCCAGAATCTTTTCTGGAGCGTACGCTTGAATAATAGGAAGAGAATATTTCTGATATATTAAGTAACCAAATTTAAAAGATACCTTAAATATAAAACTTACATTAGTATCCACAATCTTTTCTGAATCTGAACGCCACGTTATACGAGGTGCTGGTTTTGCAATCACAGTACAAATTAGATCCAGCGATGTGCCATTTAGTATAGTTATGTTCTTTGAATTCGCAATCGTCACTGTAGGCTTTATTAACACTGATAAAGTTACACTATCGGAAGCTGGAAAGAATATTGACGAAATTACTTTAAAATATTTAAGCAAACCTTTTGAAGCAAACGTTTAACGTGGAAGCCCGTTTGTTATATGGATTAGATATACTTTTATAGACAAGTTAATTAAAAAAAATATACAAAAGATAATATACACTCGTAGTGCTGAATGTATAGTGGACTTTCCGTTTTTTCATACCCGATACATGCAGTATTCGTAAAAACACGTGCACAAACCTCCACCACTGCCACCACAAGACACAAGCACTAAACACATTCACTATCACAAACTCAACAATCGTTTCGCCCCACAACCGAAGTATCATCAGGAGATAGACTTCACGACAAAATCGCAAAGCTTTGTGATTTTGTCGTGGCGCAAAGTAATTTTATTATTAGTTTTTGTATTATGGATCTCCGCAAAGTAACGCCTAATTCTATAAATTATTTAAAAAAAAATTTTAATAAAGTTTTTAACAAAATTTCATTTCCCTGCTGTTACCGTTGAGGAGATCCCTCGTCTGAAGCCAATCCTGGCATCATATTTATCATAAACATGCATTATCATCGGGACTGGACCAGTTTGTGAAATTTTAGCTCAATCAGACGCCGCAAAGTGAGTCAAATTTAACTTACACCATCAAGTTTCGACCTTCAAATACATAAAGGGCAAGTTAAATTAAAACCTTTAATAAGTATGGAGATATCAAGAGAACCCTCCCTTAAACTTATATGATAAGTTTTATTATAGGGAAAGTTGGGTCTAATATAATAATAATTTTAATGTAAAATAACAATGCTATAAATAATATAACAGAACTTACCATTTATAGAATTCCTAAATGCTAAGCAGGTCCAATTACCATCACTTGTTACATTCTTAATATTCAGAATAGCAGTATGAGTTCCGTTAATCTCGTTTTCCTTAACAATTTCGTTATTTGAGTATATCCACTGAACCCTTTCTGCATTTTCGACGTTACACGTTAGGTTCACATCAGAATTGATTATTTTGCTGACTAAGCGAGGTCCGAGAATTTGAGCGGATGGTTTTTTTAATACTTTAATATACGTTGAATGGTTGGTCACGCCAGCTGAAAATTTTATATTTACTTTATAGAAGTTATACCTTTAGTAATACTTACAATATGCTAACATACAGCGGGCGTTCGGCGATTTTTTAACATTTCTTTCACGAATTTATTTAGTTATTTATGTGGACCAATCAATGGCAGTTACATATTTATTAAATGAAATATACAACAAAAGGCATTAGATACGCTGCCATTGAGTACCACAACATTATTATTTAGAAGAAAAAGAACAAATATTACTAGCTCCAACTCATCCAAGATGATACACGTCACGTGGTCGCAATACTATCACCGGCTGGATACACGTTTGTAGTTTGTGTATATATATACGCCAAAATTTAATATCATTGCAATACACTCGCACGTGAAGTGGATACCAAAGCTATCAAAATTTGGACGGTTCAAAGATCATCATCATTCTCCTGCTCTTATCCCTCTCTAAGTGGGATCGGCACAACATGTTTTAAACATGTTATTATATGCTTTGGCTAGGTATTTTATGACTGGACGCCTGCCTGACGTTAACTTACCTTAGTAGCCTTCTATGACACCACGGTAAGAAATGAGGTTGGTCTATTCTACTCAAACGGATACCACACGGTG
The DNA here is from genome assembly GCA_947086505.1 of Morpho deidamia. NCBI lineage: Eukaryota > Metazoa > Arthropoda > Insecta > Lepidoptera > Nymphalidae > Morpho > Morpho deidamia. The sequence goes on from CAMTZC010000009.1 coordinate 12,184,252, forward strand.
GGTCAACTTACCTTAGTCACCTTTTACGACACCTCGGCAAGAAATGAGGGTGGTCTGTTCTACTCAGCCTACCCAATTGTAGGGATAGGACAAAGATATGAAACCTTTATTATAATTTCATAAAGCCTACCTCTATTAACAGCGATGCACGTGAACACACCACTCTCATTCACGTGAGGTATACTCTTGTTGAAGGTATAGTATGTTTCCATCGTTGGCTCCAATTGAATGTCGTAAGCTATGGAACAAAAATTTAAAAATGGCCATCAAATATTTTTGGACAAATGACATAATTGACTGACCTAACAATGAAGCACATACGTTTAAAAAAAACTCATTCATGCTGACTGGTGTTTCTTTGAAAGAGTCACACGGTCCCACCAATTTAATTCGTTAAAGCCGACACTCCTTTTTTATTATCATTTGATTTTGAATTATTTTAAATATTCGGCCAACATAAATTGTATTGTAATGCATGAGTAGAAACAAGTCAGCGTCAGTTATTCTAATAGACGGAGTGGCGGTGGACGTATCCAATAGTGGATCACCCCTTTTCTATGACGAGTTTGGCCACAAGTTAGGCGTCTCTCGGCAGTGGTAAATAAAATCAATCTAATCTAAAAACAGGATCCCACCTTTTGGATGTCACATTATTTACAAATTATTGTATTAGTTATTTTATTGCAATTTACAAATCTTGGTTGTTTATTGGTACTTTTTTTTTAATAAGTAAAAAAAAATGTACAAGTTATATCTATCTTAAATTACTTACACGCTAGTACTATAAAAATCATGACCACGTGGAATGGTCCCAAGAATGCTAGCGGCGTTTCCGCGTTGAATCGCTAAGCTGATTCTTTGTGTGGAAAAGGAGCCAGCCCTCTTGTCACCCAAAGAGGCGATCAACCGAGGTGTTAAAACGGATAAAAAAAATTTTGCACTTGGGCTCCATGGCCCTAGGGTCTCAACTGCAAACGGCACAAATATATAATTCTCAACGAGAGATGCATACTTTCGCCGCTTGCCGGATTCGGCCATTTCCGCCGAATCTCCAGGTCTTGACGCCGTTTCCCTGATGTGGGACGAGGCTAACGTATCAATGCATGTTGCGTTCCATATTAGGGCCCGTCTCCGTTCCCAAGGAACCAGCGTCAGATCGTTAGGTCCCTTGCCAACATCCCGACATATCCCAGAAGACTCTAGAAGAGCAGGAATGTTGATGGTGGCAAGAGCTCTTTTGATGGTGGTACTTGATATACTTACTTGACATATTATAGACAGAGTGGCAAATAGTGAGATGCGTCCTACCTTTGCTCAAGTAACGCCTACTCCCTTTTCCGACCTACTCGTATTTTTCTATCTATAGCTTCATGAACGTAACGTAATTATGATAATCATGTCAAGATTATTACAATAAAAGTAAAGTAATATATATCGTATAAAAGAATAACGTGATGAAATTGATTTTTTTTTTTTAAATCTTACTTATTTTTTATCATCCCGGGTCGCGTCTCCCCGCAAAGCGAGGATATACTTTACGATACTGTGTTTTGAATAAAATGACGCGCGCGACGCGACCGGCGGGATCAACGACCTTAATATGCATTCGATTGCCGACGCGTGCGGCCGACAGTTAGTGACGTTTCGAATACGATAAGGACAGGCCGCGTGCGCCTGTATACGGCATCCTTTTTCTTACGCACGTGTAGAATTTTGCGTTTCGGGTGTTGTTCTCAGATTTAGTGACGCGTTTAATCAGTGAAGCGTTTGAGAAGACGCGACCGTCCACGGTTTTAGTGCGCGTTGGGTTACCAATCCCCCGATATAGGGACGATTCAATAACGTGTGACCTTACGAAGGATGTGTGCACACCAGGTGTTATTTGTGTTATTTAACCGATATAGTGAAGTGTATCCTCAGGGAGAAACAGACATTACGTGTCCGTGGAAGATTGCAGAGGCGAGCCAACGGTTTCGGGAATCGGCCAAGTACATACAAGCACACACACACACGCACACATATACACGCAGTGACTCATGAGGTCGGACCACATACAGCTGACGGCCGCATAAGGTAGGTTGAGACGCCGAGACGACGGGCCCAGGTCCCGGAGGTTGTTTCATCCGTCCGCACATTTGAAAAATCTCAGTCCGGAAAATCTCACCGTAATTGTGCAGAGTCCCGTTGAATACAATCTGAGTGCGATGCAACAGAGCCTCGCTGAGTACAGAACAAGACAGAGTGAGCTCGTCGCCCTCATCCAGAGTCACGTTTTGTGGCAACATGGTCACCTTGGGCGGATCCACTGAGTAGAAAAGTAATAAATAAACAAACAAAATAATAGTATTATTCTGCCATAATCCGTGATGAAAAAAGTAAAGTAACGGCCTGTTACTATCCCACTGCTGGGCATAGGCCTCCTCTCTCCGTTTCTGGAGAGAAGGATTGGAGCGAAGACCTGTCACGCTGTTCCAATGCGGATCGGTAGGTTACACATATCCTTAGAATTCTCTAGAAATATGCAGGTTTCCTCACGATGTTTTCCTTCACCGAAAAGCGTGTGATAAATTGCAAATTATCAATTGGACAGACGAGTTTTCATTTTTTTCACAAAGCGCTTTATAATCTAAAGTAAACGCAAACAAAAACTCATTGTTGCTCACCAGAGTTTGGGACCCATTATTCCCTAATGAGGGTCACAATCTCATGGCTTAGGAGTCATGGTGTTTATGTTTATATATCCGCAATCTACTTTAACTTTACCATTACAGTAGTTTAAAAATACTATTTAAAAAGGCTAATACAGAAAGCCTACTGTACTATAGAGGACAAGCTTTTGCCCGCGGCTTCGCTCGCGTGGAATTTGGTATGCCACATTAAAATACTGCGCATATTAAGCACTCTATGGCACTCCATTCAACTCGATCATACCGTGATAACTTTTAAACTATTTGGCCAAATTATTTAGTGTCAAAGACAAACTCTATCTACATAAAATACTGAAAGTGACAAATGTATTGATTTTTATAACAGTTTTATAAGTATACTAAAATGTGCATTGTAAAATAGTATCAAATTTATTAAAGTTGTGTATCACAATTTTGGTCAAAGTCGCTTCCACATAAAAGATAGATATATGCTGTCGCGGACTTTTATTTAGAACTATTAAAGATAAACAATACTACGGTACATCATCTTTGTGTAACTCTAATGGTTTAGGCAGCGTACGCCGAAATAGCTCTCAGAGGCCAGATTTTTTCCGATTTTATTGACATGTATCGTTTTATTATATAAAATCATTACAAATTGTATTTATGTTATTCTGATGTATAACCTATATAACTGTAAAGTTCCATCCAAATCCGTCTGATAGTTTTTTCGTGAAAGAGTAACAAACATCCATCCATACTCACAAACTTTCGCATTTATAATATTAAGAAGGAATTAAGAAGGATTAAGAAAGATTACTGAGACTATAAGAATGCGTGGATATAGCTACTTCGACCCTGTACAAGACATCAATAACTATATGTAACTAGTAATAAGAATTATTCATTGAAAAGAGCATCCGCCGAGTTTCTTGCTGGTTCTTCTCGGTAGGAACTTTCCGAACCAGCAGTAGATGTTGACGATTCAAAAGCACTTGTTTACAAGTTTACTTGAATAAAGAATATTTTGAATCTGAATTTGAAAGAAATACTTAAATAATCAAACAGCATTACTAACCAATCATATTCAAGTCAGTCGAAGCCTGAGCGGAACCCGCAACGTTTTTGGCACCACATTGGTATGTCCCTACATATCCCTCGCTCATATCTTCTATCAAATATTCTATGGATACGCTCTGCCTGAAAAAGAAATTCTTAAAAGTCAATATAATACAAAGTTTAATGCAAGCGTTTTACCTGAAAATAAAACGTATATTAAAATACTTACCTGATCCGAAGTCTAATTCAATGTTGAGATAGACCATTGCTTTCACTTCCTTTTTCTGTCTCTTTTCCTCCTTGGTAGTGAATACTCCCCGTCTTTGTCTACCACCACCACCAGGTAGGGGGGATGTCTCGAGGTGGGCCTCGAAACTTTATTCGTCATTGCACTTGTTGTTTTGGTACACCAGGCAGTATTTAAAAATATTAGACTTCGGATCAGGTAAGTATTTTAATATACGTTTTATTTTCAGGTAAAACGCTTGCATTAAAATACTGTACCGTGATCCGAAGTCTAATTCAATGTTGAGAGATGTTTGCTATCGCCTGGTGGTGGTAAAAACGTCAATGTGATCAAGTTAAAAATATTTTCTACCTTTGTTAAATGACAAAGACGGACAAGTATGCGGAAAGTAACATAAAAGATAACTTTATTTAAATGATTATAATTGAACATTGTTTCATGAATATAATGTATACAATGTTAAAGATTTGCATTGTATTTTAGATTCGAATAATTTCGATTGTAATATTTGCACTAAAATTTACGAAAGGTGTTCTCCAGTTCCTTCTGGATAGTATGTCATCAATAGACATATTTTTGATCCAACCTTTAGAGACGACCGCAGCTCTTAAACTACCAGCAGTAGCCTCTATACAAGCATAATGATACTTGTATATAGTATGTTAAATGTAACCCAGCCTGAAATCACACATTTAGAAGCAGGCTTGGGTGCACCAAAAGTGGTTACAAAAAGATTTGAGCAGTTGGCAGCTTGTCTCCCGTTTTGTCCAATAGTTATTAATGTATTTATCCAGAAAACAGGGTCCAACCTTTTATTAGAATTAACATTAAGCCTGCAACCAGACTGTCTATAATCAGCTGAGTCTGTTTTTGATCGACACACAGGCAATGAGACTATATAATCACTATGAATCATACAACTTTCCGAGGTTACGTTCAGAAGAGTTAAATCATCCTTCCAGAATACAAAAGCGAAATAGCAGCTGTGTTACGATACCTGATACAAGTTTTCAGTTGTAAGGTTATTCGGGACATAAATTGCATTACCTCATCAATATCCACTATCATAGATTTCGGCAAGGTTGGTTTTGAAACAGCCAATTCGTTTTATGAAAGGGTACCCCTTAATCGTGCAGAATATTCTGGATCGCATAGGGTGGCCACTACAGACTTGTGAACCAAGATTGTATTGTACTATAGATTTTCTACAAAAATAGATCTGCCAAAAAACGTACTAACTCTGATCCAGTAGGCTATACAAAAAACTAATAAAATTGGTCCATTTTAACCATCTGCAACATGCAGGCTTGTAATTTCTTATTTTTGGAGGACGCCAACTAGTAATCAATAGATCTTTTTGCTGCGCTGTCCAATCTTTTAACTGCTCATTCTAGCCGCACATCTCCATACTTCCAGGTCCATTTCCTTCACATTCTAAAAGGGCAGTGCCTTCGAAACGTCCACTAATACCTGTTGGAGATCTTGAATTATCCAAGGTGCTGCTGTTGCTCGAGCACGAAAATCTGGTCGCCAGAACACCTTTTCTCACCTTGGCACCACTTCCAGATACGTGCCTTGCATTGATTCAGGTGTTGGAGAACATGAAGTATTAAAAATGGGGGTGAGAAAAACCCACGCCAGCGTATAGTTCCTGACAGTGCGTCCTGAAATTCTGCATCTTTGTCTCTGAAGTCCAGGGTGCAGTATCTTGTCACTACATGAGTCGGTCTTGTTGAAAATAGGTCTATTACCGGATTTCCCCATTTAGAGAAAATGAGTGTTATCGCTCGAGGCAGAAGGTGCCATTCTGGTATAGTCCGATGACGTAACAGATGATCGGCCTCGGCGTTATGTATTCCTATTAGCTGATATACTAGTAGGCCTATCTGATAGAAGTCCAGGAGTTGAAAGATCTTGTATGTCAACGCCAGTAAATTCTGCGACTGCCTCCGTCGTTGCGTAGGTATGCTATAATAGTTTTGTTGACGCATTGCAAATGCACTGTCGTTGATTGGAGGTACCAGACCTTGATCTTTTAAAACTTTTAAGACCACTAAAAGTTCCTTCATGTTCGAATGCAGGCTTTTCTCTGAAAGTGACCAGTTCCCCGATAGCTTGACGCTGTTTATGGGAGGCCCCAATGCAATATCCGAATCGTCGGTGGACATGAAATTTGTTGGCTGAGAGACATGGATTGAAGACTTTTTCGTGCATATGACTTGACCACCACTCGAGATCTTTCTTCGATTCCTCGTTTAAGGTTACTAGACTTGCTTAGTGGTTTTGATGAATGATCGTTAACTTCTAAAGATGTTAATAATATAGACGTCCGCGAGGGATAACGTAACTTGCGAAATTCATCATGCCGACGAGACTTTGCAGGTCTAGTAGTCTTACTACTCGTAGATTTAACATTTTGAAGATGTCATATCTTTTCGCACTTTGGGGTAGGCAGATACTTGCAATTTATCCAGTGATCCCACACTATCCCTAGATACTCTATGCTCTTTGTATTAACACTGATTTTGCAATGTTTAAAGTCCAACCTAGATGATTTAGTACCTTTAGACCAATGGCCAAATGTTCCTTCAATATAAGTTGGCTTGTACTGGCGATGAGATAGTCATCTACATATACGAGAAGTCTAATTCTTTTCCGTCGGAGTATCTCTGCTATCTAATTGCTTACAGTAGCAAATGTCCTGGGAGTAGAGCTCAATCCCAAGGGGAGACACCTCATTTCTTGACGATACATCAATCGCAGGAAGCATCTGTGAGATGTGCTTATTGGAAGATGAAAGTATGCTTGCGAAAGGTCTATTTTGACAAGCAAATCGTTGGTCGCAAAAATCTTGGTACTTTGTGTAAATTGATGAATCTGAACGGAGTTGTGATCGCACATCGATTTAAGGCTCTGAGGTCAAATATGGGTCTCTAGGTCCCGTCCGATTTCTGAACAAGAAATATACGTGAAAGGAAACTGCGTTCTTGGTGCTCTCATCTCGTTGGTTTCGAGAGTGGCTTGCCGTTTGTTGTAACGATTGGGAAAATGTAGTGGCGGCCACTTTGAAAATGGAATATTAATTTTATTATATGATCGGGTGCTTCCATTTTCTCCCATCTTTGCCGATATTGTTTTGGCTGGCCGGCACGAAAGAGACTCGGTGAGTCAATACTTTAGATTATTTCTCCTATCCCGGTGGGATGAGGGAGATGTCTTCCACGTGAACCTCGGCCAGTTGTTGTTGCTTGGTCAACATTTTTACGGTTATTGGCAGATCAGATCTGCCCCAAAATGTTTTATCAGACTTAAAGACACCACGGGGTCTATTGTTGGCATACTGAATATTATTAGGCCTATATTCAGGTTTATTATGATATGACCCACAAGTTCCAGGAGTAGGAACGATAGGAGATGGACCGGTTTGCGTGGCAAATAAGCGGTCTTTAATTAGAGGCCAGATTATATTACGACGTTCTCACATCTTCTCTAAGGAAGAGAATTTTACAGCATTAAATAGGTTGCTGCAAGATGGCGGTATTTTCATTAACATTCTTTTACATGAAGAATCTTTAACCGATGCCAAGATTGCCTTTCGCCTATGTTGAATAACTTCAGCTCTGTGACCGCAGACTAACTGAAGAGCATCGTTAGATATATTTGAAAAGTCGCCATTCCCAAAAATACCTTCAATCTTTCCATAGATTGAATCAAAATTGAGTTCACGTGAAGCTTTCGCCCAAGATAAAAATTCACGAAGTTCTTTTCCAAAGTGATCTTTTTGTTTGATAAAAGCATAGCAGATGGCAGCAAAGGCTTTATCGGCATTGACAAATGTTCGTGAAGTCTCATACTGTTTTATTTCTTAGTTAGCTTCAAGTTCGGCGAAACTGGGGGTATGTCGATAATTTTTTCTGTACTTCTGCGTACCTTAGATTTTGTACAAATACACACCCACAATTTTCTACAAACAAATTGTTTGTAGAAAATGTTGGCTTCAGTGGGAATCGATCCGGCGGAGCTGAAGGCAGGGTCACTGCCCACTGCGCCAACGGGCTAGTAAGAGAATCCATTCCTCGTCACCTAATCTCTGAATCCTTTTTAGAATTTCCAAATATGAAGTAGGACTTGTTAGTATATTTGGCTCTTTTAATTTTGTTCCAATCGATAACGTAAATGACTCACTTTGTTCTGCTTCTGACTTACAGTCACTATACAAATTTTCACTGATAGTGCCATCAATATATTCAGTTTCACATATGCTTGACTTAATGTTGTTTACTTCCGCAATGAGCTAGATAGGTTCACAATTACTATTTTCGCGGGCTTGTCTAAGAGAGCGTTTGCGTCGATGACGGCGAGAACGTTTAGTAGATAAATCATCACTGCTGTTTGAGTCACTTTGGTTCAAATCGCTTTGTAGATTCACCTCACTCATATTCACTACCTAACACGGGAAAAAGAAACACGGACGCAGCGACTTAAGACTCAATAATCAACATTGTCTTAGTAGACTGTGTTGACCATTTTAGTTATAGCAATAATATAATAAAATAAAATTACTCGCTAACACTTACCAGTTGAGCGTCCGAACGAAGTGAAAACAACAACGTCAATGACGAATAAAGTTTCGAGGCCCACCTCGAGACATCCCCCCTACCTGGTGGTGGTGGTAGACAAAGACGGGGAGTATTCACTACCAAGGAGGAAAAGAGACAGAAAAAGGAAGTGAAAGCAATGGTCTATCTCAACATTGAATTAGACTTCGGATCACGGTACAGTATTTTAATGCGCAACGGACGTTCCTTTTCAGTATAGGGTTGTTTGCCTTCTCTTTTCTCCTATTTTATAATAAAAACTGTTAAATTTTCTTAATTCGGGTCAAAATCTAGTAAAGTAAAAAAGGAAAGTAGCGGCCTGTTACAATCCCACTGCTGGGAGTAGGCCTTCTCTTTCCGTTTCTGGCGAGAAGGGTTGGAGCTAAGACCTACCACGCTGCACGCGAGAGAAGTTTAAGGAAACAGGTATTCTTACGTTAGCTTCACAGTATATTTTTAGCAATTTGATTTTTGTGCATAAAAATATACATAATTATAAAAAGATTGGCGATGTGTATAATAGACAAAGTAGGAACCGACATAAGCTTGCGGCTCCTGCTTTGCGTCTTGTAACAGTTCGTAAGTCGTTTGTGGGTTTGGGTATAAGATTCTATAATAAAATTCCACAATCAATTTTAACTTTGCCATTACAGCAATTTAAAAATACTGTTAAAAAGAGGCTGATACAGAAAGCCTATTATACCGTGGAGGCTTACATTGATGATAAGAATGCGTGGATATAGCTGCTCTTTGACCTTGTGCAGGATAGCTATGACAAAATGTAATTAGTATTAAGAATCTTCTTTTTTAAAAGAGCTCCACCGAGTTTCTTGCTGGCTCTTCTCGGTAGGACGGCTTTCCGAACCAGCAGTAAAGTTGACGATTCAAAAGCACTTGTTTACAAGTTTACTTGAATAAAGAATATTTTGATTTTAAATTTGAATGCTCCGATGCGGATTGGTAGGTTACACATATCTCCAGAATTCTCTAGAGATATGCAGGTTTCGTCACAATGTTTTCCTTTACCGAAATGCGTGTGATTAATTGCAATTATCAATTAGACACATGAGTTTTAATAGAAAAACTCATTGGTATCTGCCCGGGTTTGAACTCGTGTTCCCGTCGAAAAAGTCCTAAATACCTAGTGACTCTTTGAAGAAGTGTATTGAAATCCGCGTGAAAGTGTACGAAATTGAGTTCTTACAATCACTATGACGTCCGACCAATTATAAAGCAGAGGTTACTATTATTTCAGTTTTACCGTTTCCGAAATCTATCTTGATCGCTATTCGCAAACTGAATTGTAGAGGCGCGCGATACCACCGCTTATATAGTGAACTAACCGTTCGAGAAGGTTCTACTTGTTTATTACACGCGAGTTATTTGTACAGTGGCGGGCACACGGTACACGATTCGTAAAAAAAGTGAATTTTATAAATGATCTAATTATTATTTGTAGTGATTTATAGAAGCAGGCGTTACTTTGCGGAATTCCATATTACAAGCAATATAACAGAACTAACTACTTTGCTATAATCCGCACGGGTTAAGTGAATGCATGCAAAGCCAATGTGTATGAAGCAGGCAAAATCTACGCACCTTATACATGCAGGACGAGCCACCACATGCACCCCAAGGCGCAATTCACCAGCAACAACGCACACAAAAGCAGCACACACACCCACCACCACAATCTCGACGATCGTTTTGCTCCGAAACCGAAGCATCATCAGGAGGATAGGCTCCACGACAAAAATCGTAATGCGAATCGTAATGTAAACATTACGATTTGCGTTTGCATTACGTTGTTGCTGGTGAATTGCGCCTTGGGGTGCATTTGGTGGCTTGTCCTGCATGTATAAGGTGCGTAGATTTTGCCTGCTTCATACACATTGGCTTTGCATGCATTCACCTAACCCGTGCGGATTATAGCACAGTAGTTAGTTCTGTTATATTGCTTATTATTTGTAGCATCAACCGAATTTGAACTCTATGCGTATAGAGGAAAGGACGATTTTTGCATGTTTGTAATAATATGTACCTGTCAATTGTACCAATATAAATGCGTGGATAGTGAATAAAAATTTTGTATTACAAAAAGAGCCATACGTGACATCTACAATTTAAGTCCGCGTGATTCCCTGCTAGAGAAGTTTAAGGAAATAGGTATTCTTACATTTGCTTCACAGTATATTTTAAACAGTGTAATTTTTGTACATAAAAATATAAAGAATTATAAAACGATAGGTGATGTATATAATAGACAAAGAAGAAACCGACACAAGCTTGCGACTCCTGCTTTGCGCCTAGCAAAAGTACGTAAATCGTTTGTGGGTTTGGGTATAAGATTGTATAATAAAATTCCGAAATCAATTTTGGGCATGTCATTACAGCAGTTTAAAACCACTGTTAAAACGAGGCTGATACAGAAAGCTTCTATACTGTTGAAGGTTACTTAGATGATAAGGATGTGTGGATATAGGTGCATTTCTACCCTGTACGAGACAGTAATAACTTAATGTAACTAGTTTTAAGATTTATATTTTAAAAAGAGCAACCGCCGAGTTTCTTGCTGGCTCTTCTCGGTAGGAACAGCTTTCCGAACCAGCAGTAAAGTTGACGATTCTAAAGCACTTGTTAACAAGTTTACTTGAATAAAGAATATTTTGAATTTGAATTTTGAATACTTACGAGGTATTAATATCTGGCAACACTGGTAGGCTATCTTTAGTCCACCCTACTGTCACCGGTACCAAGCTCTCAATATGACACCTGAGTGTCACGTTTGTGTGTGCACGAGCTCCTATCTATAAATATAAAAAATATAACCCAAGCCTCCATCTACAGATAAAAGGTAAGTATTTAACCCGAGCATGTATCTAGAATTAAAGGAAAATCCGAACACGTGTATCAAGCTTGAACTAGAAATATGTATCTGATCGTTAATGAAGTCGTCATTGTTATCTTTACTTATTATAAAATAAAGTCACCAAAGCTGTCTGTCTGTATGTAATCGATTTTCTCAAAATCTACTAAATGAATTTTAGTACGGTTTTTACTAAAAGGTAGTGCAATTCCTCCGAAAGGTTCAGGTTAATAGCACATAACCAACCTCAACCACCAGGTCGAGGTTGGTGCATGTGTTTTAACGAATCCTGCACATATCAGGTATGAAAACTGATAGTCCACTTGGCATTTAGCATTATATATATTTTCTATTTAAATAATCGCGGGTTATAGCAAAATAGTTTAATTATTACTTTTGTAATGGGATTTAGTATAATACCTTTTCGGTCACCGTCAAGTAAGGAGCATCTGCAATAATAGAAAAAGTTGCTCACTTAAATATTATACGAGTATATTGTTATTATGGAAACAAAATTGTACACGTACGAATGTCATAAACGTAATATCATTCTTCTAACCATATCCCGTTCTAGGTGTTTTGCGCACAATATTACAACACAATAATTTGACTGATCCGTTGGCGCAGTGAGTAGTGACCCTGCCTTCAGCTCCGCGGGTCGCGGGTTCGATTCCCACCGAGGGCCCACATTTTCAATAAACAATTTGTTGGTTCTTCGAGCCTGGTTGTATATTTGTATTTAAATATGTATTTAAAATTATATATATAGTATATTTACCAGTTGTCCGTCACCCATAACACAAGTATTAAGTTACTTACTTTGGGGTGGGACGACCGTGTGTGTTAGTGTCCCATATTTTATTTATTTATTTATTAATATATTTTAATCTTCCATTCCGTTTTATAATTCGTCAACTCTGGCATACCATACTTAATACAATCCATCTTTTTCCGGCCCCACTGTATTCATATACCCACAAAAAATCACAACAATTTCGGTCACATGAGTTTCATCCGTCATCAACGTGTTCATACAAATTTATTTACTTATTTTTTTTACTTATACTCTTTATTGTACACCACAAACAAGAAATTGGAAAGAATAAAATAACTTAATGTGTAATGTGTAAGAATAATTTAGTGTTTATCTGTATACTTGATTAAATTATTATTAAGTTTAAAACTTTTGGACTCACAAACATTAGTAGAAACATTAGAATGGATTATTTTCAAGTTGATAAATTACAATTAATACCTGGAGGCTTTGCCTGCACAGCCGTGGTACCTATCCTTCGAACTTCTTGTCCATTTTCATCGTGGCCAACCATCTGATAATAACAAAGGTCAAATCTAAAGATATACGTATTTAATCTAAAGATACAGGTTCTCAATTTAAAGATATTGGTTCGTAATCTAAAGTTATACTCAAAAAAAAGTACTAACTATGTTCGGGCGATTTTTTCCGCCGAGGGTAATCGGGGCTTACTGCACCTGAGACTGTGCGGGTAGGTGGCACAAAAATGTCAAACAAGAGAACAAAGAGATCTCGGTAAAAAGGTTGGAAAGAGAATTCGGTACTCGCGGTCAATTAGTGTTAATATCGGTGTTCGGTGGTCATTTATTATTAATATATTCGTAATATTAATGACAAATTGGTAGCTGTGTAAAGTACTAAAATGGAAGAAGAAAACATTAGTGATTCCACGAATAAAAGTGGCTTTGTTATACTCAGGCCGGAGCGGCGTGGACGCCATAACCTACAGAGAAGCCTCCCAGTGAAAGGTCAGTATCCTTTGATTATTCGGGGTGGAGAAATTGCTGGTTATCTGCCTATGCTATTTACGCTCACCGACTGTAGCTATCGAAGGGCACGCAGTAGGCGCGAACAAACTCATTAAATAATTTTATTATTACTTTTGTATTATGGATCTCCGCAAAGTAACGTCTAATTCTATAAATGACATAAAAGTAACGACATGTTACTATACCACAGCACATATCCCAAGAAGTCTCCAGATATATGCAGGTTTCTTTACGATGTTTTCCTTCACCGAAAAGTGTGATTAATTGCAATTATCAATTAGACACATAAGTTTTAATAGAAAAACTCATTAGTGCCTGCCCGGGTTTGCACTCGTGTTCCCCTCGAAAAAGTCGCACGGTCTCACCGCTGGGCTATCACAGCTCTCTAGATCTAGATTTGGATTAAAATACCTAGTGACTCGTTGAAGAAGTGTATTGAAATCTGCAGTACAGAATTAACAGAAAAACTCATTGGTGTCTGCCCGGGTTTCGAACCCATGATGGTTTCTAGACAGTTACATGGTCTGACCGCTGGGCTATCACGGCAAACTGACAGCTAAATGACATACTCAAACTCAAAATACCGTAGAAAACTCTTTCTTATGATGTTTAAAGCGCTTTAAGTAGGTAAATACTATGTAATGAACTCCTTATTATTATTGCTAATTATATCTAATAAGAATAAGCATTTTTTTTTAATTCGAAACTTCGCCAGTTTCGCCAGTTTTAATAGGGCAGTATGAATTTTTTTGCCATCCTACAAATCGGCCGTACGTATGTCAAAATTTCCACATTTACTTACAGCAATATTAAAAAATATATCGGGAGGCACGAAAGCATCAGTCCGGTATATATTTTTGTCTAATTCCTTCAGGGGTACTTCAAATAGAGGTTTCCCATCCAAACTGAGTAGTTGCACTTGCTCTATACGCAACGGAGTATTGGTTCCGTTCACAGACAATAGCATGTGGTTGTATGTACCTGAGATTTATACGATTATTAGACACTTTTAACCTTTTAACTATATCAATTACTAGATAATTTATATAATTAGGCGTTACTTTGCGGAGATCCATAATACAATAGTAATAATAAAATTATTTTGCTACACTCCGCGATAAATAGAAAATATATATAGTGTTAAATGTATAGTGGACTATCGGTTTTTTTCCTACCTGTTACATGCAGAATTCGTAAAAACACATGCACAAACCTCCACCACCGCCACCACAATACACAAGCACTACACACGTTCACTATCACAAACTCAACAATCGTTTCGCCCCGCAACCGAAGCATCATCAGGAGATAGACTCCACGACAAACGTGTGTAGTGTTTGTGTATTGCGGTGGCAGTGGTGGAGGTTTGTGCATGTGTTTTTACGAATCCTGCATGTATCGGGTATGAAAAAACGGATAGTCCACTATACATTTAACACTATATATATTTTCTATTTACAGTATCGCGGATTATAGCAAAATAATTTTATTATTACTTTTGTATCAATTACTAGCTTTTAAGCGCAACATCGTTCGCGTGAACTGCAGTCTTACTGTTTGAATAAACCGTAATACTTATATTAATTATGGTCAAAGTGGATTAACCTCAAAAGCTAGATATATACTGTCGCGGACTTTTATTTAATTTACACCGTTGACGCAAGAAAAGCTTCAAATTTTGCCATTTTCGCAATATTTTTTATTGGTGCTCCTCTCCTTTCGATCTAAGCGTGATGGTATATAGCCCATAGCCCTCCTCGATAAATAGAATATCTAACACTCAAAAAATTTTTCAAATCGGTCCAGTAGTTCGTGAGATTAGCGCGTTCAAACAATCAATCAATCAAATAAATAAACAAACTCTTCAGCTTTATATATTAGTATAGATTAAGATGAATCATTTCTGATTTCTGATTTCTGAACTTTTTAGCAAAGCTTTATGTTTGTTTAACAATTGAATAAATTATTTTACAGACAATATTCATTTTCTTCAACAGATCTAATCGACTGTCCTATTTCAAACGACCACTTGCCATCTTTTGATAATCGTATAGCCAGCTCGTGGGAGAAAAGCAAATGATAATAACTTACCTCCCACGAGTATAACCATGCATTACCAATGAGAATTAGCAGGTTAAACATATTCTATGAATTCTCTAAAAACATGCAGGTTTTTGAAGATGTATTTACAGCACAGCAAACAGCTCACAGCAAAGCGCTTGATAATCTAAAGTAAACACAATCAAAAACACAAACTCATTGTTGCTCATCAGGGTTTGGGACCCATTGGACTAAATGTAACTAATGATAAGAATTATTGTTTGAAAAGAGCAACCGCCGAGTTTCTTGCTGATTCTTCTCGGTAGGAACAGCTTTCCGAATCAGCAGTAGATGTTGATTCAAAAGCACTTGTTTATAAGTTTATTTGAATAAAGAATATTTTGAATTTGAATTTGAATGGCTACAAATCCAGTCTTTAGACCTTGTATCAGCCAAAAGCGGCCAAAAGAACCTTATAGTCTTACCTTGTAGTGGCCGATAGCTTGTCTCGTCCATGGATAAAGATGGTCTCACAGAGAAGCCGTGCTGGAATGTGAGGTTTGACAACCCAATGACTTTTACAGAGTGCTCTTCTTCACTACCCACCGTTATACTCCAGTTACCAGGCTCTGGCTTGAGGACTTTTACTATCTGTGTATTAATATTAAAATATATACTGTTATGGTACGTCATTAATGTCATTGAACATCACTAGTCAATAAGATGACGTCGCAATATTATAAGCTTCCGTGATCTATAATTACGTGTATTAACATTGTTCATCATCATCATCCTCCTGCCCTTATCCCACTCTAAGTGGGGTCGGCACAACATGTTATAAACGTGTTGTCACATGATTCGGCTGTGTATTTTACGACCGGCCTGCCTGACGTCAACTTACCTTAGTCGTATTTTACGACACCTCGGTAAGAAAGAGGGTGGTCTATTCTACTCAGCCGGATACCACTCGGTGGGTCGACTTACCTTAGTCGCCTTTTACGACACCTCGGTAAGAAATGAGGGTGGTCTATTCTACTCAGCCGGATACCACACGGCGGTATTAACATTGTTCATAAAAGTCGTAATAAACGCCTTGTACAAAAGTCTATATTTATTACCCTTGCCTGATACACGAACCACAACATGGTGTCAGAAGTGGTTGACACACTACGTGATGTCAGAGATTAATTGAAATACAAGTAAGTAAAAGTCAATTTGCAGACCGCGTGCTAAAATTTTTAAACAGTTTTTAACTATTTTAATAATTTTTAAAAGTAACGGCATGGGCCTCCTCTCTCCGTTTCTGGAGAGAAGGAGCTAAGACTTAAGACGCCGCTCCAATGCGGATTGGTAGGATACACATATTCCCAGAATTCTCTAGAGATTTGCAGGTTTGCGTTGTTTTTCTTCACCGAAAAGCGTGTGATAAATTGCAATTATCAATTAGACACATAAGTATTAATTCAATCATTGGTGCCTGCCCTGGATTTATACTTGTGACCCCTTCGAAAGAGTCGCACGGTCTCACCGCTGAGCTATCGTAGCTCAATTTTTAAGGAGGGTACAAAATATAACTTTTAGTTTGGAGGGGCGATAGGTATAAAAATCTGTGTAAGTTGTCAGAGAACCAATAGATTATAGAGATTATTAGATGTCTTGATATCTAGGTCCAGCGAATTACCTGTGAAAGTGTGATAGACAGACTTCCGCATTTACAAGTAGGGATTATAGTATACTTTACCATAATTTCCGACAGGTCCAATGTGGTGACCAGCTGCGGTGGCCCAGTAAGGTGTTCACCGCTCGGGTTGACCACCCGTATCTGAGGGTTTACACCCGACACCGACACCGTCACTTCCCCCACTGACTTATCGACGGGAATCTAGGGGTGGTAAATTGCAATAACTTCACGTAAAGATTAACCTAACTTTAAAGATAGGTCGGCTATGGAGAGATCTATTATACCTAATAATTAGCTGGTTTTAAGAAGTTTACATGAGCCATGTTATGGTGTACATAACAAAATATTTATAGGTCTATGTAAATTAGATCAAATAAAAAAAAATATCCTTCAGATTAAAATTTATTCCTCAAATTCTGAGCAAACACACCCAAGAATTAACAAACAAAATGTTGGACAAAAGGCAATTTGTTGATAACAATCATTGAATTAACATTGCTCAATAGTCAAATAATAAATAAAAAAGATAAATTTAATAACACGTAACATAATATTCATATGTAGGTCTGCAAATTACAGTTAAATTATACCCGATAATAAGCTAGAAGAAAGCTCACTAATCCAGAAGATAAAAGTGCATTCGCATAAGTTTTATCAACAATAATAAGCTGCTCTAAGGAAGACACTAACTTTATGCCATAAATTTAGAATAGAACTAAATTAAAGTACAAGTATAATAATTACCGCTTGTGTGTAATTGTATCCCGCTGGATTAACAGCGGAGCCAAGGTTTACCGTCCTGCCTCTGATTGAACTGCGCACGAACTCCAATACCTATGGTTTCATGGTAAAATTCATTAAACGATGATACAGAAACAATATTAAAATAAGATTGTTAATTATTAATTATTAGCGGATAATATTCGCCTTCGCAACCGAGTTAACCCCATTGGTCGGTACCATTGAGTTTTTCGGGATTTAAGCCCTTTTTTTATCACTAGTCATCAAAATCCCTATATAAACTTAATATTGACTATGTTGATAAAGCACGATACTACTCGGTACCTTATGAACCTTGGATACGAACCTTATAGACACTAGTCTTGTTCAAGTTAAACACTTGTCCCGAGCTGGCTGCTGCTATTTGCGGATACACCTTATACGTCGGTTTGTCCAGGTCATTGCAGTGGCCAGTCAATACGAATACCACCTGAAAGATAAGACTGAAGAGTAAGACATTCAATGATAGAGTTATAGTATTCGCTCAAAGAAAAAGTAAAGTAGCAGCCTGTTACAATCCCACTACTGGGAATAGGAGGTTCGAGCTAAGACCTACCATGCTGCTCCAATGCGAACAAAAAAGAGCCATACGTGGCATCTACAATTTAAGTCCGCATCATTCCCTGCGAGAGAAGTTTAAGGAAATAGGTATTCTTACATTTGCTTCACAGTATATTTTAAGCAATATAATTTTTGTACATAAAAATATAAAGAATTATGAAACGAAAAGTGATGTATATAATGGACAAAAAAAAATAGGAACCGACATAAGCTTGCGACTCCTGCTTTGCGCCTAGCAAAAGTACGTAAATCGATTGTGGGTTTGGGTATAAGATTCTATAATAAAATTCCGAAGTCAATTCCAAAAATATTTTAACACCTATAAGTGTATTGTATACATCTTCCTATATATATTTTGTGTGTGTGTGTGTGTGTAAAGAGAAAACAATGAAAGAATTTACACACAGTTTAAAATTCTTTCATTGTTTTCTCTTTCTTTCTACACCTATTGAGATCTATACTCAGATAACAGAAGTTATTTACGACTGACCTGACTCTGTTTCCTCTGGACTCCGTCAAGCACTTTCCCCAAGAGCTTGTGGTCGTACGCAGTGGCATCAGTAAATACGTAGAGGAATGAATGCGGTCTGCTAACATTCAAAGCCAGTTCGATGCCCGTGAGCGACATTTCCGGACAATTACCACCTCCATACAACCTATTCACGCTAGCTAATGCCTTCTTAAAGACCTCTTTGTCCTTAGTGACCGTTGCTGGACCTACGCCTACAGTAATATTATGATATGTAGTTAATATGTAAAAGTAAAGTAACAAAGTAATTATTCTATTATATAAGTAGTATATACAGCTAGAGAGACGAGCTAGACCTAGAGCTGTGATAGCCCAGCGATGAGACTGTGCGAGTCTTTGGGGGGGAACACGAGTTCAATCCTGGGCAGGCACAAATGAGTTTTTCTATTAAAACGCATGTGTTTAATTGATAATTGCAATTTATCACACGCTTTTCTGTGAAGGAAAACAACGTGACGAAACTTGCGTATCTCTAGAGAATTCTGGAGATATGTATAACCCACCAATCCGCATTGGAGCAGCGTGGTAGGTCTTAGCTTCAACCCTTCTCTCCAGAAACGGAGAGAGGAGGCCTATTCCCAGCAGTGGGATTGTAACAGGTCGCTACTTTTATACACAGCTGGGCATAGGCCTCTCCGTTTTTGTGATAAGGGTTCAAATTAAAATTCAAAATTTCATTCAATGTTGATAAAACTGTATTACGTAAATCTTCCTCAAAAATTGCAATACGTTTTACTGAAAATATTTAAAAAATCTGTTCAGTAGATTTTGAGAAAATCGGTTACATACAGACTGACATCTTCTGGGAATTTGTTTTTTAATATGTTAACCATGTTTTCCTTTACCAAAGAGCGTGTAACAGATTGTTATTATCAATAGGAAACATAAGTTTTGACAGAACAACTCATGGGTTCGAAATCTTGACCGCCTCGAAAAAGCCGCACAGTCTCACCGCTGGGCTATCACAGCTTTATACGTACAAAAGAATAATGTTATTTTGCTATAATCCTCGATAACGCAAGTAGATAATATATGAAATGCTAAATGTAAAATGTACTATCAGTTTTCATAACTGCTACATGCAGAAATAGTAAAAAATTTAAATCTGCATTTTAATACATATCTCTATTTTTTGTTGGTTCTTAATAATTTGACTGGCCCGTTGGTGCTGTGGGTAGTGACCAGTAGTATTGACCCTTCAGCTCCGCGGGTCGCGGGTTCGATTCCCGCCAAGGGCCAACATTTCTATAAACAAATTGTTGGTTCTTCGAGCCTGGGTGTCTATTTGTATTTAAGTATGTATTTAAACTTATATATGTAGTATATCTACCAGTTGTCCGTCAGCCATAACACAAGTATTAAATTACTTACTTTGGGGACGGACGACCGTGTGTGTAACTGTCCAATATATTTATTTATTTATATTTATA
Organism: Morpho deidamia; assembly: GCA_947086505.1. Classification (NCBI taxonomy): domain Eukaryota; kingdom Metazoa; phylum Arthropoda; class Insecta; order Lepidoptera; family Nymphalidae; genus Morpho; species Morpho deidamia. The sequence continues at coordinate 12,204,494 of CAMTZC010000009.1, forward strand.
ATTAATTTTCTATAAAAACTTGTGGTCTTAATTGATACGCATAATTTATGACGCGCGTTACGGTAAATAAACGAGAGCAAAACCTACGTTCATATCCCTGAAGAATTCCAGGAATTTTCCCTCCAAATCCGTATGAAATGTCGTTCTGAGATTCAAATTTTTACTTTAAAGTCTGCCTCCTTATCAACAACCTTTGCTGAAACTTTTATAAATAAAAATTCACATACCCGGATCATGAAAAGGGACAAACACAAAGTCAGCAATCACATGGCTCTCTTCCAATGCGGTCTTCAGTATCATCTCAGCTCCGTTTCTGAGTTGTCTCAAATCATTGAACATAGAACCAGTTGTATCGAAAACAAACACCAAACTACCTTTCCCACTATCATTATCTAACTTTGTATTATTTGGCTGTATAACTTTAGCTTGTGCATAAAATAAAATTAAAAAAATAAAATGGGAGAAATATTTGGCGCCCATTTTAAATTTAGAACATCACGACCTCAAACGTTATTATGTCGGAAGCGAATGGCAATATTACGGTTAGGAAAGTTATCTGTAACCTTTGACACAATAATCAATATGGGTTAGATGAAACTCATTCTGTACTTAAGTAGTCATTTATCTTTACATCTAGCGAATGTAAACTATGCACTTATAAATAAATATAAACAGGATTTATCGTTCGTTGACTGCAATAGTGGCATAACTCAAAAAACACGTATTTCGGTCTAGAAATAGATGTAACTGTTAAAAATGTTAATATTTTCAATGATTTATAGAAGCAGGCGTTACTTTGCGGAATTCTATATTACAAGCACTATAACAGAACTACCTTGCCTATAATCCGCACGGGTTAAGCGAATGCATGCAAAGCTAATGTGTATGAAAAAGGCAAACTTTACGCACCTTATACATGCACGACAAGCCACCACACGCACCTCAAGGCGCCTCCACCAGCAACAATGCACACCACCACAATCTCCACATCACCACAATCGTCGTGCAGCCTATCCTCCTGATGATGCTTCGGTCTAGATTGTGGTGGTGGTTGTGTGTGCTGCTTGTGTGCATTGTTGCTGGTGGAGGCGCCTTGGGGCGCGTGTGGTGGCTTGTCCTGCATGTATAAGGTGCGTAAATTTTGCCTGCTTCATACACATTAGTTTTGCAAGCATTGGCTTAACCCGTGCGGATTATAGCAAGGTAGTTCTGTTATAGTGCTTGTTTAACTTTTCAGCAGTAATACGGGCAGAACTCACAATTCTTAATATTAGACATAAAAAAGTCGAACTATTCGCTTATGATGGCGGGAGGTTTAAAAAAAAGGTATTTCAATTACTAAGTAGCATATTTCAGCTTAAGAAAAAGCAAATGTAAAAATAAAATCTTTATTAAAATTCACACTTCACATAGAAGATATCTCTTACACAAAAAATAAAAACAACTTAACTATTCACTAAGTAAAATTGCTCAAAATTGTTTTTAAATACACTATAAATTGGTTTGAGATATACTTTAAGCGACATTAGGACAACGAAACCAGTAATTTTTTATCCTCGCTATTACAGCAGTTTTAAAACACTGTTAAAGGGAGGCCGATACAGAAAGCCTCCTATAGCTATATATTAGTTAATTAATTATTTTAAAAATAATTTAAAAAATTGATGTTAATCGTAATATAGACTATGATCAAGTGATCTTTACAATATTAAAAATATTGTTTATGGTAATAATCGATGTCGCTTAAAAAAAGAATATCTCTCACCAGTAGATTTTACGGTTTACGTATTAATATATTTTAATATGTAATACAAGATGCTTGACAAATGCAAATTTATATAATTAAATGAATTTAAAAAGAAAAAATTGTATGAACTTGGAAATGATTCTTTTGCCATTATAATTCCATAATCATTTATTATATAATAATTTTTTCTATCTTTCAATATTGAAGATATTGTAAGATAGAAAATTGTTGTAAGAATAATTTGTAAGAATATTATTATTATAAATAGGTTCTAATAGAAATGAATGCCATCTACAATTTTATTTCCTATAGGATTCCGTATGAGTAGTTCGAGCCTTAAATAAAAATGCACCATACTATAGGATATTACACAAATAAATATGTTAAAAGAAATTTGTTATCGATTCACTTTTATTCGGTAGTTCATTACTTATGTTTAAGATTAATTTGGGCGCTTTGTTTTTGTTGCTATGTATTGAATGCTTTTCATAATTTCATATTTTGTTTGTAACTATTTTTATTGCATCTCAAATCGACTCAGAGATATCATAAATTATTACACTATTATGATAAAATCATCGTGTCATATCATAATAACAAATATATGTGTCTTTTATAATACTTTAAATAATGTTTTTGTGTGTGTAAGTCTAGAATCAAACATTAAATCATTTTTAGTGTTGTTTGTTTTAGAAATAAAAGTACAGATCATACAATCAGTATGCTTAAGTGAAAGGGGCAATGCAGCTTGAATCCTCACTAAAAAAGATAGTAGTCTCAAATATCAAACGGTGGAAGGAAGCCGTTGCATTCAATAGGTATAGCATGTCATTGTAATTTCGACATGGATTTTATGTCCACGACTCCCCTCCTGTCTACAATTACCGATATTATATTGATTTTCAAAGTAATATAGTCAGTTAGTAGTCTATGACTCAGTCTATGGCAATCAGCTAAAGTCTATGGTCTGTTGAAAAAGTACTAGATGAACGTGCCACGTGGAGAATATTATCGAATACAAATATGGATAACTCGCAGAAAATGAAATCTCCCATGCAGCCTCGACCCTTGGCGGAATTATTACCTGAGGATGTGCAGAGATCTCTTGCAAGAAGATCTGTTCCTAATGTGCCATCCCCAACTTTTAAAGCTCTCACTTTGGCAGAAATCAAAGAAATCACTGATTCATTCAAAAAATCACCGACGCCTTCTAAACGTCCGTGGAATTCTTCCATCAAAATCGAAAGGAAAAGCCCACTCGCTACACCTGAGCCCCACGTCCCGCGGACACGTAGAATCAAAAACAAATTTTTCAGTTTTCTTTCAAGAAAACCAGTAGTAGAGGCAGAAAATACGGGGAAAATACAGAGAAATGCAGCTGCCAGGAAGTCACTTCCTATACCAAAGACTAGTAAAAGAAAAGAAAATGAAATGGAAAAGTATAGTAGTAAATATAACAATAATAGTAAATATTCTGTATTAGAATTGGAAAAGAAAAAGAATATGAAATAAAAAAAATTGATGATATCATAGATACATGGAAAAGTAAGAGACTCAGACATTTGACAACATTAGATCACATTAGATCCCAACTTAACTCAGAGGATGCTAAAAATGAAGATAAAGAAAACCTTGTTGAGAGTCCTAAGAATAGCTCTTCAGTAACTAAAGCAAAATCATCATCTTACAAAACACCAAGGAAACGTCCTACAATAAACATTTGCAATGCTACGCCAAAAACCTTCAGATGACGTTCACACTCCGGAGAATTTTAGCTCAGCCTTGCTCAGCCTAAATTGGAAATTAAAGACGAAATAAACTTTCTCTGTCTCAAGGGCAAAACGTCGGTTAACTTTCACTCCAGGCTAAATATGATGTAGTTTAAAAAAAAATTGATTAGTCATATAAAGAATGAAATCTTAATTCTATTAATATAAAATTAATTAAAAGACCTATTTTGCGGTTTTAAAAAAGATACATTTAAAGCCACCAATTAGAGTTTGTTAACTGCTGGGAATTCCCAGCAGTATTCCCAGCAGTTAAGACTTATTTGGTGGTTTTAAAGAAGAGTCTTAAAACCACCAATTAGAGTGTTAACTGCTGGGCATTCCCAGTAGTATTCCCAACAGTTAAGACTTATTTGATGGTTTTAAAGAAGATACATTTAAAACCACCAATTAGAGGCTGTTAGAGGTGGTTTTAAAGACAAAGCAACAATTCCTATTTAGTGTACTCATTTGATTCTTATAAGATTACTGAAAACATTTAATTAATCCTTTGTAGTCTGATGAAATGAAATTGATTAAATGATGTAATAAATAACGAAAAAAAAATTGATTCCCAATGGGAATAAATATTGCTATTTATTCCCAAAGTAATACTGGATAACTAATGATCCATTAGCTGTGTGCCTCTTTCATTAAAAATAATATAATAAATTTAAAGAAGAAAGAAAAGAATTTCAATAATTTCATCAATTTTCATTCTTCAACATGCCAATTTAAATAAAAAATATAAATACGTAAACCGTCAAGTCGCAAGTATGAACACGATCTTAATTAGGTATAAATATTATACCTATATAATATATTTGTATAAACATTAATAGAGCTGTTGTATAAGACAATAAGATCTTAAATTATTCGTCTTTAATGTTGAGCAAGGCGGTAGCTATGAGCGTATTCACTTAGAGTTAGTGGGGAAACGTATGATCAAAACGATACAAGTTCTTTTCCCGGGATACGTACGGCGTGTCCTTGAAAAGCTCTATTTATTCCTAAGACCTTTAATATCGCAATTTTACGCGAACACGTTCACACATGTCATGACTCCTGCCACGCGTGTATGGTTACTTTGTGGAGTTTTGCTTTTAAATTAAAAATAAAGCAACCAAATTGACCAATATTTTATTGAATAATTAATAATTTTTTTTATAAAATCGATTATTTTTTATTTGATAATTCTTTTACAATAATTAGAGAGTACTTAATCGATAATAAAAAACATATAATTACAAGTAAATCGAATAGTTTTTAAACATCGATTCTGCGTTCAGTCACGTCCCGGTATAATTTGGATTGTTTTAAACTGGATTTTTTACATATCACCATATCCACGAAAACATCTTTATATATCTTCATATCTTTCAAAGACGCCATTATATAGCTCTCATGGTATCAATAGAATTTCCCCAATACTCTATAAAAATGTCTAAAAATGTATATTTTATTACAAATAAATGCCATATACTCAACAATTTTGAATACGCTCACAGCATCTATTATCCTTAACTACTTATATAAGTAAAAACATGTATAGAACCTATCTAAATGTATTGCAATTCGAAATAAAACATATCTTGTATTATAACCATTACGAAATAAACCTTACAATAGCAATTAATCCATAGCATTAAAGTAAATTCACAAATTAAAAATCTTAAAATACATCGTCCACTACACAGAGACCTCATGATACCGCAATAAAACACAGACCTCTATACAAGATTTGCTATAAGTAAATATTTCTTTTATATAAGAATTGTTTAAATAACTAATTCAAAATCGAATCGTCTCTTAATTATATTTATTTAAAAAAAACCTTTTTGAGGTCTGCGCTTGATATTTTTCTAACATAAATACAATAATGCGCAAACTTAGGAGGAAGACGACTGTTCTATTTTACCGTAATACCAGAAGTCAAAACGGTAAACGATACATATGTTGCTTTGCTTTGTAGGATAGTCACTTATCACCGCCCTGAGCGGCCTGCCAACAAAGCCGACAAGAGACAACCATTTATAAAATATAAATTGTCTCATACCGGGAATCGAACTCGATACCTCCAATAACAAGGATGCACACCAACTTCTGCGCACCAATCGCGGTTATTAAAAATATATTTTATTGTATATGTCATTATTACTATACTATTGTTAAGTTACATAGTTCAAAATATTTAATAGTAACTTTGCAAAAAATTATAAGCCATCAATATAATAAATAGTATTAAGAAATGAATCTTTTTATTAAACAATATAATTTTTTAAAGAAGAAAATCATATTGTACATAGTGGGCGTAACCTTAAACTTTAAAATTAATTCAGATGAGGCTATTTCTATAAGCGATTGTGTATTATTCGGTGGTAGCATTTTATTAGCAATTCCATGCTAAATTATTTCTATTACGTTAACTTTGGCAAGTATTTAATTTTTACGTGAAGAAAAGTGAAATCAGCATGCTAATAGAAACTCTGATTCCCATTAGCACTAGACGAACTAAATACGTACGGAACCGTTGTATTTAAGCGACAGAATTCCATGTGACTCAAGAATCTTTTAAAAAATCATATATCTAACAAGGTTCTATAAGTTCAAACGAAAAAGTGTAATGAGAGTATCAACAAAAAAGTTGATATTGAGATTAGTATATTAGCGCTATGAACACTTTCGAGACAATAATAATTATATTACTACTGATATAATTACGCTAAACTAAAATTTCAAAATGATCTATCGAACCAAATTCGATATAACCTACCTACCCTACCATGAACTCTTATTGCGACTCAATTGAAGACGACGACCGCGAACCGCTTTCTTTTCCTACCATGAAGTGTGAATTGCATTGGGGTCGTAATGTTTGAAAAGGATAACGTTATATGAACTATAGATAACTCTGTCTCTTTTAGTCACATGTTCTTAGGACGTATTCCGAACGCTCATTCGGCAACGACTTAAAGTGTGCGTCTTTAAGACGTCATGGTATGAAAAAGCAAAACAATTTAGTTTACGTCTTCAATTGAGTCGCAATAAAAGTTCATGGTAGGCACGCAGGTCAACACAAAGATATCGCTTGCTTGATCGTATCTAGATAAATATGGTCAGTTATTAATTAAGTCACATTCTGGATAAATATGCTTATATATGATTTAATATTACAAATTTAAGATTGTTTGGATGATAAAAATGCCTAGATTTGAAATTCCTTTCAGCTTCGTACAAGACAGCGGTTCAAAGATGAAAATTGAAAATATTCAAATGATTGACCGCCGAGTTTCGTGCTGGTACTTATTGATTAGCTGTGATAGCCTAGCGGTGAGACCGGTCGACTCTCTAGAGACGACATAGGTTCAAACCCCGGGCAGGCACTAATGAGTTTTTCTATTAAAACTTATGTGTCTAATTGATAATTGCAATTTATCACACGCTTTTCGGTGAAGGAAAACATCGTGAGGAAACCTGCATATCTCTAGAGAATTCTGGAGATATGTGTAACCTACCAATCCGCATTGGAGCAGCGTGGTAGGTCTTAGCTCCAATCCTTCTCTCCAAAAACGGAGAGAGGAGGCCTTAGCCCAGCAGTGGGCATAGTAACAGGCTGTTACTTTTACTTATTGATAAGAGCAACATTCCGAACCAGTTATAGCTTCATCAATCATATTGATCCTTGACGATTCAAAAGTGCTTGAGAGGCTTATTTAATAAATATTATTTTCATTTGAGTTAATGTTAAAGGTAATTAAATAGTTTTTGATTCGTTCAATATATGATGATACATTTTTCGCGATATAATGTCCTCTTCCAATTCTTTGAATTTTGTACGAAGCATCGTTTTGTAATTCTTTGCGCCTTGTTTAACATATCGATTCCGAAGCACCCAAATACTTCACAATTCTTTGCGATTTTTTAGATATTACATTCGAAAGAAGCTCACACATTTTTCAGGGTTCTTTGCTCTTTGTTCGACTTACTTGACTGAAACACACTTTTTCATAATACCTTGCGCTTTGTTCAATACATCGTCCGACTGAATCATACTAATTTTTCACAATTCTTTGCTCTTTATTCGAAACGTAATCTGATTTTAATTCAATTTAGATTGGAGCAAATAAAAGTAATTGACTATGTAAATGTTAAAACAAAGAACCTTTTAACTATTTCAGTTATTTTAGAAATCAAATTTTATAATAAAACGTTTACTTACCTGTTGTGTTTCCTTTGCAATCTCTTTCATCTCATATTATTTTGTCTGTCAATCGTACTTATTTAACAGTTATTTCAGATGTTAACTATCATTCATCTGTTTTTATTTTGGGACTACGTTAGAGTCCATACGTTGTGGTATCCGACTGAGTAGAATAGACCACCCTCTTTTCTTACTAGGGTGCCGTAAAAGGCGACTAAGGAAAGTTGACCCACTGTGGTATCCAGTTGAGTAGAATAGACCACCCTCTTTCTTACCGAGGTGTCATTAAATACGACTAACGTAAGTTGGCGTCAAGCAGGCGGCCGGTCCAAAATACGTAGCCAAATCATGTGACAACATGTTTTTAACATTTTGTGCCGACCCCACTTCCGCCGTGTGGTATCCGGCAGAATGGAATAGATCACCCTCCTTTCTTACCGAGGTGTCGTAAGAGGCGACTAAGGTATGTGCTGTGTGGTATCCAGCTGCATAGAATAGACCACCCTCATTTCTTACCGAGGTGTCGTAAAAGGCGACTAAGGTAAGTTGACGTCAGGCAGGTGGCCGGTCGTAAAATATGTAGCCAAATCATGTGACAAAATGTTTGTAACATGTTGTGCTGACCCCACTTAGAGTGGGATAAGAGCAGGAGGATGATGATGATGCTAGAGTCCATACAAAAACGGTCATACAAGTCCGTATTACTTAAACAAAAATCTTATAATATAAACACTAAAAACACGAGACACTGGTCAAAACAAACCGCACGCACGCTAACTATTAAAATGACCTAATTAAAAGTTGTTCGGTGGCAAATTGCGACTGATAAAGAGAACCATAACTTAATAATTTTCGTCATTAAACGAATTACGTAAAGAAAAAACAGTTTTACTAAAGTATATTAGAAATACGAAAGCGCCCGTGACTAAACACTCAATTAAGCCTATTTTTTTAATTAGGTCACATTAATATTAAGCGTGCGAAATGTAAATTTGTACTAAATCTATAAGTGTTATTGCGTAATAATTAGTAAAAACAAAACAATATTCTATAAGTATACATTTAAAAATGCATTCAAAAAATGACGTCACAATGCGAGACTATAGAGTGGTTACGTAATAGACACGCCTCTAAAATCTATTCCCCGCTCTTCACTATAGGCGACGATCGTTAGTGTGATCTATAATCTGTCTTTTTTTTTTCGAACTGACTGTATGCTGTTAGCCCTAACGGCTTTTACAGCGTCACCGGACGGGACGGGCGAGCGCAGAAGCATCGCCGAGATTGCGAAATGCAGAGAGTAGAGCGCAGAAGCTCTACTAACGTCGGGGATCGTCGTCCTAAGGGTGCCTCCTGTGAGGCCGGACCACGGCTTAGGGCGACGCGTAGTGGAGGGCTGATGGTATGACTTTGATTAGTCATTGCGACGTCGGAAGGATGGCAAGAAGCCACGACCGGCCGACGTCAGAAAACTGGGACCTCGTCTTCGCCGGCGAAGACGCTGTGTGTGTGTATTACGTGTTTCTGTGTTTGCGATCGTTATTTGATCGTCAGGGTCATATAGGACGCTTTTTGGACGCCTATATTTTCGGTGGTCAGACCTTACTGGGATGTAGGTGGAAGCAACTGAAATAAGGGGGTTCGGGTGTACCTCAGATTTCTCGAAGTAAGATTTTGAAAAGCGTTTAAAGAGGTGAGTAATGGTAGGGAGTTCGAGGTCTCTATGGAGGTCAACGTTCCGCATGAACCACGGACAACCAGTGGCTGTCCGCATGAATCGGTTCTGAATCTGTGTCTATAATCGGCACGATCATCGTGCAAGTGTCTACACGATCATGTATGACGGACGAGGCTCGCCGTGATTATTTTAAAAAAGTGTGACGTCAGCATTGCTGACGTCATGAGCAGGGCTATCACCCATACTTGGTGTTTAACACAAAACAGGGTATATAACTTTGAAACACTTTTATTCTGAGCTCCGTTCACTGCGGCGGTCCGAGACAGATTGACCCGTGCCGGCGCGCGCTCGGCTTTTTATAGAAAAACTGGGTGTGTCATTCGATTGAACAAAGTACCCACCTTTTCAACTAAAACTATTCTTTACATACAAAGAAATGTTCTTTATTTTAAAATGAAATGTTTAAATTTATTACAAAGTAACTAGTGAATATAAATCAGTTTTAATTCTGAACACGTGGTGGTTTAGTTTAGAAATGAAGGTAGTTATCGACAAATTAAGCATCATAATAACAATCTAAATCAAATGGCGTGATGTTGATATTCAAAGTACGGCTACCCGCCGACATGTATATTATCTAGATCATATGATTTTCTTTGATGAATGTTTGCAAAAACCGTTATGACCCTGACGATCGAATAACGATCGCAAACACAGAAACACGTAATACACACACACAGCGTCTTTGCCAGCGAAGACGAGGTCCCAGTTTATGACGTCAGTCGGTCGTGGCTTCTCGCCACCATTCCGACGTTGTAATGACTAATCAAAGTCATACCATTAGCCCTCAACTACACGTCGCCCTAAGCCGTGGTCCGGCCTCACAGGAGGCACCCTTAGGCCGACGTTCCCCGACGCTAGTAGAGCTTCTGCGCTCTACTCAGTGCATTTCGCAACCTCGACAATGCTTCTGCGCTCGCCCGTTCCGCCCGGTGACGCTGTTAAAGCTGTTAAGGCTAACAGCATACAGTCTGATCGAAAAAAAAATGATCATTTGATGCATGTCGAAAAAAAAGACAATTCCTGGGTTATAGGCAATGATAGACGATAATTGACGAGTACAGTCGGATATGGCCTCTAAAAAATCACGCTCGTGCTTAAGTAACTGTCTGATACTGAGCGGGTAAGAGATTTCATCTGGTCTATACATAGGGAGTCTACCACTTTCTTTGCCCTTGATTTTACTGAAAGATCTGATGATGATGATTGATGATGAATGATTTGAAGGTAATGCTTCGACGTAAACATTCAAAAAACTTGTAGACATGCTCTTATTGAAGCATGCTTCTTCATATGTCCTAGTATCTGAACTCAACTTTTTGTTTATAACATATGTAATTTAATTTTGCTGTTAAAGCTTAAAGTAAGTAAAGTAAAGTAAAGTAGCGGCCTGTTACAATCCCACTGCTGGGCATAGGCCTCCTCTCTCGGTTTTTGGAGGGGAGGATAGGAGCTAAGATTTACCATGCTGCTCCGATGTAAGTAATGTAATAATTCTGTTATGGGTGACGGACAACTGGTAAATATATACATATATAATTTTAAATACAAATACACACCCAGGCTCGAAGAACCAACAAATTGTTTACAGAAAATGTTGGCCCTCGGCGGGAATCGAACCTGCGACCCGTGGAGCTGAAGGCAGGGTCGCTACCCACTTCGCCATATGGCCAGTCAAATAGTGAAATAGTCAAATAGTATTCAAAATAAACAATAGTGAGAAATAATTGAAATTGGGGAAAAAAAGTATCCATATCCAAATTTGAAAGTCGAAGTACGTACCACTCTATAGTCTCTGATGAATATATTTAATGTCATGTAATATTTACTTATAAAAACCTTAACTATTATTTGTCAAAGGAATATATATAAAATATATAATTCCCGGTAAAATTTTCTTAAGCGTCATCTACACTTATAAAAGTTTCCTTCACAATGACTGATATAACTTTAATAATACGAATCTACTGAAATCAATTTTTACTCCGTTATGATGTTACGAATATGTTACATCAAAGTATATTAAATTTAATCCATACTAATATTAAATATGCGAAATTATGTCCATCTGTCAACATTTTATGCTTCCACGGCTAAATCGCTGGACGAATACTGATGAAATTACAACTAAAGCTTATACGCCGGGATAACTTATAGAATTAAAAAAAAAACCCGTTTTTCTTAAGGGAACAAGGAAAAAGTTTATTGCATTACTAAGGGTATTTAAACGCTTATATTGGCGTAGAAGAATTCTCACTTAACATTAGTATTATATAAATTCGTGTTACTTTACATTGGTGGGAATAAACTTTAAATTAAAAGTAGAACGAAGTCGATTAAAAGATATATTAAAACGAAACTCGTTCGTGTAGACGAGGCTTAAGATACAATTGACTTTATAGAGTTACATAGACAATACTCTATAGAACAATGTGTATTTTTGGCTTGATGGAGATAAAATTTATTTACAAAACTATAAATTGTCGTTATTTGCGTATTTAAAAATTAAAGAAACTTTCAATTTTATTGTAACACCAATTTAATATTATTGTTTTTTCAAGGTCGCAGGGTCCAGGCCTCACAGGGGGACAATTTGATTTTTAAAGGCGAATACGAAAATGTACTCGATACGATTTTACCCTTCCGCTCCGGGACATTGAAATGCAATTGTAGATTTTGGTGTCAAATTTAAGAAAGAAAACAAATTGTCAAATAATTACATATATGGCATAATTTCTCTTGCCGAGACTAAAATATCAAATATCAAAAATTTGCTTGTGATTTCTTACTAAAACCAATCATTGAAGTTTCTTAAATTAATTCAATTTTTTAATAATAAAAGTTATGTATGTTACATAATGGGGGCGTAAGAATTTTAGAAAGACCAAGGTTGGGCGTGGCACAAAAAAACTTTGGCCTATATTGTCTCTGACATGATCATATCAAACCATAGAGTAGCAACCATAGAGCCATAAGTAGGCCTGTAAGTGAGTGCCAATCAATAATAAGAGGGAAGATAAAACTCGGATGCCCCATCTTTATCTAATCACATACAAACAAGAGAGACAGATAGATCATCCTCATTTGCTATCTCTATATTGTTATAAGGCACATTTTTGGCTGTCTTGTCTACTCTAACTCTATAATGGCAGTTCGGGCGGCAATGAAGAACACATCGTTTAAATCTGCTATCAAAAATGTCAATATTGATGTGCCAATGTCAAAAATGAAAATTGCATGAAAGATCATATTGTCATATAAATAAAATGAAATAATTGTAAACAGAAATCGGATACAAACTAGTATTGCGTGACTAATTACAAAAAATTTAATTGACTAGATTATTACTGATAGAAACGACCTTTTATTATCCCACTGCTGGGCATAGGCCTGCCACGCAGCTCTAATGCACATTGGTAGGTTACACATACCCCGAGGATTTTCTAGAGATATGCAGGTTTACTCACACAAGTTTTAACAGAAAAACTCATTGTTGCCTGCGGTTTGAACCCATGACCTTCTGGAGAGAGTCACACGGTCCATTTGGTTATCAAAGCCAAATCAATCCTGTATAAGGTATGAAAACGGATAGAACAGTACATTTAGCATTGCGTAGTTTCTTTAATTTTCTGTAATTGGAAATTAATGAAAATTATACTATAAATACTTTTGTATTATAGAAATATGAAAACAGATAGTGCACTCTACATTTAGCATTACTGCTTATATCGAATTGCGGATTATAGCAAAATATTGTGTAACTTGGGAATCTCTTGCGAAACAAATGCATCGAACGTACATAGATAAAAAAGGACAATTTACTGTTATCTACAACAGGTGCATTGAAAACTAGTCACTTATAAACCGGTGTTCACGACGTGATTATATCCGGTTTCGAAACTAGTCACGCATAAACCGGAAATCACGACGTGAGTATATCCAGTTTCAAAACTAACCACGCATAAACCGATAATCGCGACGTGAGTATATCCAGTTTTGAAACTAGTCACGTATAGAACGATACTCACGACATGAGTATATCCGGTTTTGAATCTAGTCACGCATAAACCGGTAATCGGGACGTGAGTATATCCGGTTTTGAAACTAGTCACGTATAAAACGATACTCACGACATGAGTATATCCGGTTTTGAATCTAGTCACGCATAAACCGGTAAACGGGACGTGAGTTTATCCTGTTTATAACTAGTCACGCATAAATTGGTATATATTATATCCGGTTTCCATATACAAGTAAAAAGAACCGCTCACGTCATCGTAAATTCAAAAAACATGTCAACAACTACGTCATAAATAGTAAAATAAAATCTTACTAACAACACGATAGTCTGTATAAAATTATTGCACAATGTCATCCGGTTGTACTCTCGGTGGGTTTTCTTTCTTCTTAAAAACTAACACTTTTTCCCCGACTTCGCCTTCCGGGTACTGGAACAAAGAAAGTTATGTCAAAAACGGTGAATTTGCGTTATATTAACTAAGGTGTTCTTTAAGGTTTTTAAAAATATTTATCGCTTAGTATTAAAATTAAAAATTCAAAAAAATTGTTTTGTGGCAAATTTCAACAAAAAGTAGCGTAGAGCAATGCCTCACGTTTTTTTCCCCTAGTCCCTGTGGTATTGACGTCAGCGACTGTTTTCACGAAGGTTTTTTTTCGTTTCTTATAATTATTTACACTTCTTTAACTATGCTTATTATGCTTTAACATTTTATTAGACTTATTTTATTTTTACATTGCTTATATACTCGTGAGTGTTGAAGAAAATAACTTAGAACCCATAACTTAGATTTTGTTAAATGTCACCGGATTATAGCATTGAATTTTAGAATAGTTACCTACACACCATAGCACCCTATATAAAAAAACAGTTAAGTCAGTGCAGTATTTAAGCCACAGGAATTAGTTTACGTTTAAAAAAACAAAGACAATTTATAGGGATCAATGACCGTACACGCTATTCCAACCTTGGCCTAAATATGGTAATTATAAATACGGAACAACTAAACAAGTCCTAGGGAGACAAAACTATTATGTTATTGGTTTCTCCTGTCTTTTGAACAAACGCGCCGCGCCAGGTCAGTGAACCATTACTAACAAAGCCAGATCTCAATCAAATTATATTTATTTTGTTCGAAAATACATTTTTTTTAAACAATATTTTGGAAGATTGAATTATGCCAAAGTTATCTTGATTATAAACTATGGTAGCCCAGCGGTGAGACTATGTGACTCTCTAGAGACGATCATGGGTTCAAACCCCGAGCAATGAGTTTTTCTATTAAAACTTATGTTTCCATTTGATAATTGCAATTTATCACACGCTTTTCAGTGAAGGAAAACATCGTGAGGAAACCTGCATATCTCTAGAGAATTCTAGGGATATGTATAACCTACCAATCCGCATTGGAGCAGCGTGGTAGGTTTTAGCTCCAACTCTTCTATCCAGAAACGGAGAGAGGAGGCCTATGCCCAGCAGTGGGACAATAACAGGCCGTTACTTTACTATCTTGATTATTATTTACGTATAAATTATTAGTGGATTCATTTAACGTCATGTCGTCGGTACCACCTCCTATGTTATGTCAAACATCATACTCATTCTCCTGGCCTTATCCCACTCTAAATGGGGTCGGCGCAACATGTATTAAGCATGTTGTTACATGAATGACTAGGTATTTTACGTCCAGCCGCCTGCCTGACGTCAACTTACCTTAGTCGCCTTTTACGACATCTCGCTAAAGAAATGAGGGTGGTTTATTCTACTCAGCCGGATACCACACGACGATGTTATGTCAAACATGATTCATAGAAATTTTGGTGGTGGTTGTGTGTGCTGCTTGTGTGCATTGTTGCTGGTGGAGGCGCCTTGGGGTACGTGTGGTAACTTGTCCTGCATGTGTAAGGTGCGTCAATTTTGCCTGCTTCATACACATTGGCTTTGCATGCATTCACTTAACCGTGCGGATTATAGCAAGGTAGTTCTGTTATAGTGACTGTTATGTAGATATTTCCTAAAATTACCTGGGTGTGAGGCAAACTGTGTATCATCTTGTATCCAGTGAGGAGATCGTCAACCCGTCCCCGGAGCACAT
Organism: Morpho deidamia; assembly: GCA_947086505.1. Classification (NCBI taxonomy): domain Eukaryota; kingdom Metazoa; phylum Arthropoda; class Insecta; order Lepidoptera; family Nymphalidae; genus Morpho; species Morpho deidamia. The sequence continues at coordinate 12,220,059 of CAMTZC010000009.1, forward strand.
CGAACATCACTACCAGCGTTGGGGTTTGGGTCGTGCTATATTCGAGTCGCCACCACCGCTGTGGGTTGTTATAGAAGGTTTCCGACTCGTACGATTCGCCGGCGATGGGTGGGTCGCAGTTCAGGTAGCGGGTTGATACGTTCATGTGGAGATGACTGTAACATAATATTGTTGGTTTTTTATCCAAAAATATATACGAATATACCTCGATATACCTCATGTATATCGAGGTATTCGATATACACGAATACCTTGCTTTGCGTCGTTTCGTTTTGCGTTTTTTGGCAGTTGCTTCGCTACTTAATTAGTACTTGTGTACTGTGCGTCGTTAGATTTTCGAGGTTGCGTTGTTTTGACTTTAATTTTTTTTGAAATTTTCTTTTTTTTCTAAAACCTATGGAGTATATAAGGAGGAGTATATAAGGTTTCGATTCGCGCCGAGAACCAGCATTTTCTGTTAGCAATTTGTTGGTTTTACGAGTATGGGTGTATATATGTATTTATTTAAAAATTATATATCTATACTCGTACATTTAACAGCGGTATATCGCACATAACACAAGTGTCAAGTATTACTTTGGAGATAGGGATGTGAGAAAATAATCGATCGTTTGATTTTATAATCGATTATCTGAACATAATTAATCGATTTAAAAAAGAAACGATTATATTAATAACCCTCTTTTATTATTTTTTCTTGTTTTTTACATAAGATACGCGTTGTTTGCTGGAACCTATGTAGCCAAACCACATTTCAATCATTTCTCATAGAGCGAATCTATGTTATATTTTTATTCCTACTACCCCACTTTAACTACTATTTATTAAGATAATTATTAATATTTTAAATAGAAAAAAATGTTTTTTCCGATTCCAGTTGATCGATTTTTTACAAATCGATTTGTTTGAACAGAGAAAAATATTTAATAATCGATTTTTTGCACTCCAAGTGACATCCCTATTTGAAGATGGACGACTATGTGTATATTGTGTCATATCGACTGTGAACTGGCAAATTGTCCTATCGAATTTTTGTCAACTTTTCAGGAAGACGAAAAAACGTGATTATTAATAAATTCGGATTAATTTTATGTAATAAAAAGCCAGTTGACTTGAAATATATTTATTTATATACAAATTTTCCTAGTAGATAATACATGTTGATACGGTAAATGATGGGCAGTGGTAACTAATGCTGTTAGAAAGTGATTTGGCTTAAAATTGAGATAGGACGTATTGCCGGTTCACAATCGATATTCTATTTATTGACTATGAATTCGAATTTACTACATTCCTTTTGAAGGTCAGCAGTTTTACTCACCTGTATAGAGGAGTAGAGTGACAAGGCATCATGAAGAGTATAGAAGAGCGGTTGTTGGGTACAGCATCTCGTAGCAATGGCATTACTTGAACTGTCCCATTCTGGTGTACCAGCCCGAAGTATAGACTGGGTATTGCATTGCCCACGAGGAAAAATATTGCTACAGAGTACAGAACCCATCTGGAAATGACATACACTATGGTATAAGGCTCGGTTCATCTCAAATTAAACTACAAACATCGATTAATGCTGCAAATTCGATTAATGTACAAAAGCAATAATAAAATTATTTTGCTATAATCCGCGATACAGTAAATAGAAAATATACATAATGCTAAATGTATAGTAGTTTTTTCAAACCCGTTACGCGAATATACTGATGATGGTTCGGTTGCGGGGCGAAACGATTGTAGAGTTTGTGATAGTGAACGTGTGTAGTGCGTGTGTATTGTGGTACGTGGATTTGTTTTACGAATCCCGCATGTATCGGGTATGAAAAAACGGATAGTCCACTATACATTTACCACTATGTATATTTTCTATTTACTGTATCGCGGATTATAGCAAAATAATGTTATTATTACTTTTGTATTAGGGCTCTCCGCAAACCGACAATACACAAGCACTACACACGTTCACTATCACAAACTCAACAATCGTTTCGCCCCGCAACCGAAGCATCATCAGGAGATAGACTCCACGACAAAATCGCAAAGCCTTTGCGAATTGAAAATACGGATAGTCCATTATACAATTAACACTATAGATATTTTCTATTTACTGTATCACGGATTATAGCAAAGTAATTTTAGTACCATTTTTGTATCATGGATCTCCGCAAAATAACGCGTAATTCTATAAAATGTGTAGGTCTTAGTTCCAACCCATCACTCCAGAAACTTTGAGCAGCAGTGAGACCGTGCGACTCTTTCGAGGGGAACACGAGTTCAAACCCGGGCAGGCACCAATGAGTTTTTCTATTTAAACTCATGTGTCTAATTGATAATTGCAATTTATCACACGCTTTTCGGTGAAGGAAAACATCGTGAGGAAACCTGCATATGTATATATGCTATATTTTTGGAGATATGTGTAAATTACCAATCCGCTTTGGAACAGCGTGGTAGGTCTTCGGTCCAACCTTCTCTCTCTCTCCAGAAACGGAGGTCTCTCCAGAAACGGAGAGAGGAGGCCTATTCCCAGCAGTGGGATAGTAACAGGTCATTACTTAACTTTACAATATATCAAGGTCACCAGTCATCAGATTAATTTAACGCACTATGAAACATACTCACGTCTTGGCTTTCCTGCTCCACGGAACAAGAAAATCTTGGGCCAGATACAGAAAAAGTGGTAATAATGGCAGCATAAACCTGAACTCCTTGTGGGGTATAAAACTGAAAAAATATTTTCAATTTAAAATTACACTGCATAGATTTCTCGTTAATCAAGTATTTTATAATATTGAAGAGTATTTCAATTTTAAGCCTTAAAATAATTTAAACAATGAATATAACATATATAATAATTAAATACCTATAAATAACTATTAGTAACCAAATATATGTAATAAAAAATAATATAATAATTGTATAATGTAATATTTGCATGCTTATAATAGGCAGAATGTGTCGTTCTAGATTATATTTTTATAACATCATTTTTTGTACCACATTAAGCAGATAAAAAAATTTGAATTTGAATTTGAATTTGAATATATATTTTAGGTCACACTGTATATACTATGTATTCGCTGGTGGTATCCGGCTGAGTAGACCACCCTCATTTCATACCGAGGTGTTGTAAAAGGCGATTAAGGTAAGTTGACGTCAGGCGGCCGTTCGTAAAATAACAAGCCGAATCATACAATATGTTAACATATTGTACCAACCCCACTTAAGAGTGGGATAAGGGCAGGAGAATGATGATGTACATAAACGTTATGTTAAATACCCTCATTTCGAACATTGTATCTAGTTGCTCCTAAACTATTCACAATGTTGCGAAATCCGGACGGTTTTAACCATGATTATCAGCTACCCTACATTCAAAATTCGAAATATTCTTTATTCAAGTATACTTGTAAACAAGTATTTTTGAATCGTCAACTCAACTGCTGCTTCGAAAAGCTGTTCTTACGGTAGGATTCCACCAAAAAAGTGTGCGGCACATTAGTTAACAAAGATTGTGTACAAAGTTTTTTTTTCGAACTGACTGTGTGCTGTTAGCCTTAATGGCTTTTACAGCGTCACCGGGCGGGACGGGCGAGCACAGAAGCATCGCCGAGGTTGCGAAATGCAGAGAGTAGAGCGCAGCTCTACTTAAATCGGGGAACGTCGTCCTAAGGGTGCCTCCTGTGAGGCCGGACCACGACTTAGGGCGACGCGTAGTGGAGGGCTGATGGTATGACTTAGATTAGTCATTGCGGCGACGGAAGGGTGGGGAGAAGCCACGACCGACCAACGTCAGAAAAGTGGGACCTCGTCTTCGCCGGCGAAGACTGTACAAAGTTCTCGCACTGCACGTAGCTGATGTCACGATTAGCTTCTGTCTCCACCGGCAATGTTGTATGTAACTTGTGTGTAAGCGCACAGTGAAGTACACACGTGCGCAAACATGTTCATTTAGAAATATTTTATAATTTTTATTCTTATAAATTATATAAAAATTTACAATATATTTCTAGACATTTTCTATGAAATTATTTTTAATAATTTTTCATTTCTCCACCCCTCATTAAAGATGTACGCGTACAAAAAAATGTTTTCGTTCCGGTAGCGGAGGCAAAACTGAGTTCGTGAACAACGAGTGCGTACGCGTCGACGCGAGTCCACTGTTTCAAATGTACGAACATTTCTAGAATATTCGCGCACAATTTGTTAATGTTTGTTTGAGTGAGTCGACCAGAATAAACATTTGTGCCGCACACTGTGCATTCACAGTGCTGCACAGTTCTGCACACTGGTGGAATTCCACCTTTACCGAGATGAGCCAGCAAGAAACTTGGCGGTTGCTCTTTCCAAATAATACTTATAACTAGTAACATTTAATCTTTAGTGTGAATTGACGAATTTAGTCATTAGTGAAAGTGTTTACAATGTTGCCATTGCCTACGCTAGAAGTGGAATTAACATGTCATTATTCTGTTATTGCAAATGCCGTGTGGTATACGGCAGAATAGAATAAACCACCCTCATTTCTTACCGAGGTGTAAAAGGCGACTAAGGTATGTACCGTGTGGTATCCGGCAGAATAGAATAGACCACCCTCATTTCTTACCGAGGTGTCGTAAGAGGCGACTAAGGTATGTGCCGTGTGGTATCCGGCTGCATAGAATATACCACCCTCATTTCTTACCGAGGTGTCGTAAGAGGCGACTAAGGTATGTGCCGTGTGGTATCCGGCTGCATAGAATAGGCCACCCTCATTTCTTACCGAGGTGTCGTAAGAGGCGACTAAGGTATGTGCCGTGTGGTATCCGGCTGCATAGAATAGACCACCCTCATTTCTTACCGAGGTGTCGTAAGAGGCAACTAAGGTATGTGCCGTGTGGTATCCGGCTGCATAGAATAGACCACCCTCATTTCTTACCGAGGTGTAAAAGGCGACTAAGGTATGTGCCGTGTGGTATCCGGCTGCATAGAATAGACCACCCTCATTTCTTACCGAGGTGTCGTAAGAGGCGACTAAGATATGTGCCGTGTGGTATCCGGCTGCATAGAATAGACCACCCTCATTTCTTACCGAGGTGTCGTAAGAGGCGACTAAGGTATGTGCCGTGTGGTATCCGGCTGCATAGAATAGACCACCCTCATTTCTTACCGAGGTGTAAAAGGCGACTAAGGTATGTGCCGTGTGGTATCCGGCTGCATAGAATAGACCACCCTCATTTCTTACCGAGGTGTCGTAAAAGGCAACTAAGGTCAGTTGATGTCAGGCAGGTCGTAAAATACGTAGCCAAATCATGTGACAACATGTTTGGTTTGTAACATGCTGTGCCGACCCCACTTAGAGTGGGATAAGAGCAGGAGAATGATGATGATATTCTGTTATTGTAACTCACCTGTGCAATGAAACATGTAGAACAATAGCGGCAAGCAACACTACGCCAATTCTATTCTCTTTGGGTCTCCGCAAGATATTGAAGATTGAAATCAGGACTGGCAATAGGTTTACGCCCAACACAGCCGGCAGTCCTTGGGTTATATACCAGTACCTGAAATTAATATATTTGATTATTATTTGATTTTAGTTTATAACAAAATTAATAATAATATTATTTTTCTATAATCTGCAATGAAGGAATCGAAGGACCCGCTCGCGTAGTTTGGAAATGACAGAAAACAAAAAAATTGTTTTGTTTCAAATTGCAATAAACCGTGACGTAGCGCCTACAATATTGCGTGTTAAGCAGATTATATACCTAACTTAATTAAGCCTCACTAAACAAAACATCAAAATGGCAATAAAAGACAAAAATATGGAGGTGGCCGAAAAACTATTGAAAATATTAAAATAATAGCAAAAACATATTTATGCATATAAAAGCACATAAAAACTAAGTATACAGATTAGCTGTAGTTGTAATCTAAAAAAATAAAAAATATAAATTATAAAAAATAAAAAAATAAAATAATTAAAAAAAAAAAAAAATAAATAAAAAATAAAAATAATAATTAATGATGCATTAGAGTAAGTTCGTTTTAAGTACAATAACATAAAAAAAATTATACAAATGAACTAACTAAAAAAGGGCACGGACATAAAGTCTGTGGTAAGTAATGTCACTATAAAAAAAAAAAACTTAATTAAGCCTAATTTTTTAATTCGGCGAGTTTAATACTGTTTCGAACGTGCGAAGAGTTCGTAATGTGTATGTTATAGAATTCGAATTGGACAGTGGGGGTGTTACGAACATGCGAAAAGAGTTCGTAATGAATACGTCATAAAGTTCAAATTGGACTGGGGCAGTTTTCGAACATGCAAAAAGGGTTCGTAATCGATATGTCATAGAGTTCAAATTCGCTTAACGCTAATTCTCTGGAACATCTGGTGAACATCAAAACATGTTTGTTTACGAACTTTCCAAGGTCTTGCGAATGTTCTGGAAATCGGTTCGTTCGATATATAAGCAGACGTGTCGTGCGCCTCGACATTCAGTTTGCGAATAGAGATCAAGAGCGAATAAACAAGCGAAAATAAATGTTATAAATAGTAGTGACCTCGGCATCCTTATTGGACAACGGACTGAATAGAGACTGCAAGTAGTAAGTTTGTAATAAAAAGTTGAATAAAGACTTTTTAACGATTCGCCAGGTATTTTCACCCAAATCCACGAACCCCCGTACGTAACAATACTAACCGTGCGATATATGAAATGCTAAATGTAGAATAATACATTTTCATGTATGATAAATGCAGAAGTTGTTGAAACACACTACAGACTTCTACCATCACCACGAAACAGCACTGCACAAATTCACTACCACAATCTCAACAATCGTGATATATGGTGATACTAATTTGACTGGCCCGTTGGCGTATTGGGTAGTAGCCCTACCTTCAGCTCCGCGGGTCGCGGGTTCGTTTCCCACCGAGGGCGTACATTTTTTAAGTATTTAAAGTTATATATGTAGTATATCTACCAGTTGTAGGTCACCCATAACACAAGTATTAAGTTACTTTCTTTGGGGATGGATGACCGTGTGTGTAAGTGTTCCATATATTTATTATTTTATTAATTATATATTTATTATATTATTACTAATCAAACATGTATAAGTTATTAGAATTAGATTGTGCCCTACACTTTGCATTACATTTTTCTTATCAAATGTAGACTATAGCTAAATAATTGTCATTTATTTTGTAATATAAGTGCTCACAGAGATTATAGCAAAAGTAATAATAAAATTATTTTGCTATAATCCGCGATACAGTAAATAGAAAATATATATAGTGTTTAATGTATAGTGGATTATCAGTATTTTCATACCCGATACGTGCAGGATTCGTAAAAGCACATGCACAAACCTCCACCACTTCCACCAAAATACACAAGCACTACACAGTTTCACTATCACAAACTCAACAATCGTTTCGCCCCGCAACCGAGGCATCATCAGGAGATAGACTCCACGACAAACGTGTGTAGTGTTTGTGTATTGTGGTGGCAGTGGTGGAGGTTTGTGCATGTGTTTTTACGAATCCTGCATGTATCGGGTATGAAAAAAAGAGCACCTGGAAGGCAACGTCTTAAATGGTTCGATAATATAAGAGAGTGGACTGGACTTGGTTACTGGGAATTAAAAAAGATGGCACACAACCGGAAATGTTTTTTTCTATCTGACCTCCGCACTTCATTTTGAAGATGGCACCAGATGATGATGATTATGTTTTTACAACTTACACATTGTCTAACGCTTACCATTTTAAATTATCATTCTAGTCCGCAGTCTATCCTAAGTCAATAAAAAAGTAATCAGGAAAGCTAAGCAACGCTGTTCTATACTACGTCGAGTAATCTTTCATATTACAGTGATGAAAAATACTATGTGCAGCGTAATCTCAAGTAAAGCGATGGGGGGTGAGAGAGGCTGTCTTTGTTTCTCTTTCGCTTACCCGCTTCCTCGCCTCTATTGATCGCCGTCTGGACTTGTTGATCACAGTGAATTTGGACTACTACAAACTTTATAATTGTTACTTTATTATATCTACAGTAGCGTCATAAACGTTATTTAAATTAAGATTATAAGATAATAATTATTCAACATATACTGTCAATAAAGTTTAATATGAGTTATAACTTATTTAGGCCTATAATTACGACAAAAAAATATACAGTAATCTGAAGGTCCATGAGAGGCCCAATTGTTAGTCACATACTAACTATTATTTAATAATTTTCATCAACGCATTACTGATTACAATCAAGATATAATAATTATAATGCCTCATATGATAATAGGAATTGTTTATAATTTTTACATTTCCGCCATGTAACGCCTGAATTAAATAGTATTAATACTTATAATTTATCTAGGCTTCATATATATACTATAATCTTTATGAACGTAGCATTTTTTTAATTAATTTAATTTATATAAAATTGCTTATTAAGTTGTAATAATATAACTATTTAATAATACCAAAAAATTGAATTTGCCAAATATAAAAAGTAAAAAAGATGGGGTCCGTATCTGAGTAAAATATTAGTTCCCGCTTAAAATATAAATTCTGAACGTAGACTCGTACCGATATTAGATGTCCTATCACCTAGGTCACGGATAATATTTATATTAAACTTCTTTAGACATGATACAGTGTCGTCAGATTGTTTCTGACCCGACGAGGTGTGAGTCATCAGTCACACGTTAGATGTATGCGTTATTGAATTATGTTGGCAGACTAGGTCCACGCGTAACCGTAATTTAATGTTCTGGGTCCTTTCCTCCACAAACATTATCATAATTCTACTATCGCACATAAAAATGTTGTGTCGAATTGCACAATACCAATTTCCTGATAATGAGGGTGCCATTGTAACAATGGCACCCTCATTAACGAGCAGATAAATGTTTCAAGTTCAAGCTTGTTGCACGTGTTCAGAGGTAAAGGTGGGGATGAACCGATTACTATATAACAATGCTTGTTTGCATAACGCTTCGCTTTGCGATTTTGTCGTGGAGTCTATCTCCTGATGATGCCTCGGTTGCGGGGCGAAACGATTGTTGAGTTTGTGATAGTGAAACTGTGTAGTGCTTGTGTATTTTGGTGGAAGTGGTGGAGGTTTGTGCATGTGCTTTTACGAATCCTGCACGTATCGGGTATGAAAATACTGATAATCCACTATACATTAAACACTATATATATTTTCTATTTACTGTATCGCGGATTATAGCAAAATAATTTTATTATTACTTTTGTATTATGGATCTCCGCAAAGTAACGCCTAATTCTATAAATTATTTAGAGATTATAGCTTTAGATCAGAGATTTTAACTTACCATGAATGTCTACCATAGAATGAGGAGACATCATTTAACACGTTGAATTTGAAGAACTCCCAAGGTGTCACAATCAATTTATTGTAGAAGTACGAGTCCAGAGCAACGAGAGCTGCACCCGATATGAGTCTGTAAACAGTGAAATCCAAAATTTTAAGTTCAATATGCATTAAATCTTTTTTAATGTAGCAAAGGGGAAAAAGTGATCTCTTACAGACAACCCCTGTTATTATTATATATATATTATAGAGGAATGAAGTCCTTTTTTTTTTAAATAATATTCTGCTAAGCCGAAATAAATTTATTTGGATATTTTTGTTACAATAATTAACACAACAAAAAAAGAATTAGGGCAATTCTTCCAACAGTTCCTTATATGATGGTGAAAGGAAACAGGGATAATTTTTTGTATATTTAGAGCCAGTTTAAAAAAAAATGCTACCTTTTTGTTTTATCTGTAATGTACATTTTGTCTCTGGTACCAACATTTAATTATGCAACTATATGAACCTTTACATAATACCATTTAATACTTACGCAATGGGTAAATATGATTTCAGGATCAAGTTAAACCTCCCTTGATTTGAAGTGGCCAAGTTATATATTCCAAGCACTACCCATAGAGGAGCTGACGTCGGTCTCACGAATACAGAAACGCACGCGATCCACAACCATCTGTTGTCTTCTAAAAGTTAACATGTAACTTAAATGAATTAACTTCAAAATTAACTGCTAATGTTAATATTTAATATTAATTTTAATTAATTAAGTTATTAGATAATTGCTTTTATAGTGTTAAGGAGTACTTGGGTATGTAATACATGAACATTTGTGAGTCCAAGACAGCAGTTTATGTAACTATTATATTTTTGACATATTTCATAATATCAATTTGACATATATATATTTTACTTAATTTGACATAATCTTCTATACTTAATTTTCTGTAATAAATAATTAAATTGTAACTTTTGCATGCTATTTAGTAGCGAAACATGTTGCTTGTTTATTTAAAGCTTATTTAATACCATGTAATACCGTGTTTCATGCAAAATAAAGATTTGATTTGATTTGATTTGAATAATTTTGACTGGCCCGTTGGCGCAGTGGTTAGTGACCCTGCCTTCAGCTTCGCGGGTCGCGGGTTCGATTCCGGCCGAAGGCCAACATTTTCTATAAAAAAATTGTTGGTTCTTCGAGCCTGGGTGTGTATTTGTATTTGAATATGTATTTAAAATTATATATGTAGTATATCTACCAGTTGTTCGTCACCCATAACACAAGTATTAAGTTACTTTGGGGACGGACGACCGTGTGTGTAAGTGTGCCATATATTTATTATTATTATTTATTATTTATAGAATTTGATATTACTTTGCGAAGATCCATAAAACAAAAAATAAATAAAAAAATTTGCTATAATCCATGTTTAAAAGAAAATATATGTAATACTAAATGTAGAGTATACTTATCTTTTCTCATACCAGCAGACCAACCGTGAACTCTTATTGCGACTCAATTGAAAATAAACTAAATTAAACTAAATTCTTTTCCATTTTCATACCACGTCTTAAAGAAGCACACTTTAAGTCGTTGCCGAATCACCATTCGGAATGCGTCTTTAAAACATTTTGAGTAAAAGAGACAGAGTTATCTGTTCATATAGCGTTTTCCCTTTCAAACATTACAATGTAAATCACACTTCGTGAAAGAAAAGGAAGCGGTTGAGTTTAGGTGTTAACTTTGAATTGAATCGTTTTCTAAAAGTTTATGGTAGGCCAGATACATGCTGAATTCGTATATACTCATACACTTCTTGCCACTTATAACACAACAATAAACAAGCGCTGCACACATTCAGTTCCACAATTTCAACAATAGTTCCGCCCCTTAACCGAAGCATCGTCAGAGGACTCCATGACAAACGGTACAAAAATGGCTGTTAACATGCTCATAATAGCATAAACATATACACATAACAGAACCACTTTGCTATAATCCGCGCAGGTTAAGCGAATACAAAGCTAATGTATATGAAGCAGGCAAGATTCACGTACCTTACACATGCATGACAAGTCACTACATGCATCCCAAGACGCCTCCACCAGCAACAATGCACACAAGCAACACACACAACCACCATCACAATCTTGACGATCGTTTCGCCCCAAAACCGAAGCATCATCAGGAGGATAGGCTCCACGACAAAATCGTAAAAAATAATTGTGAAAAATGCATAAAATCGTAAGTACGATTTTTAATAATACTATTTATAAAAAAAATGATAATTCGATAATTACGATTATAGCAAAGTAGTTCTGTAATATGGAATTCCGCAAAGTAACGCCTGCTTCTATAAATCATATTCACATGAACTAAAATAAAGGGTCTCACTGTTCTAATAATTACTATATTTATTCTAATATTAATGTATTAATTATACTCTATGACAAAACTAAACTAACCTTTTTCATAATATCCAAGTTTTCCTGCTTTGAATGGGAAAATTGATAAAGCAATTGCAATAAGTCCAGTCTCCAGTGTTTGCAAGAGGGTTCTGCTACAAGTGTAGAACCAAAACCAAGATGTCAGGATAAGAAAAAGTGCCCACTTTCTACGACCTGTCCATTTGTAGAAGCTGTAGTCAGCCATTGCACTAATTAAGGCTTGCAGAATGCGAGGCAGAAATATCTATAACGTAAATATTGTGTGTAACTAGCTTTTAAACGCAACTTAGACAATACTTTTATTAATTATGGTTAAAGTGTATAGATAACGGCCTGTTCATATCCCACTGCTCGGAATAGGCCTCCTCTCTCCGTTTTTTGGAGAGAAGGATTGGAGCTAAGACCTACCGCGCTGCTCCAATGCGGATTGGTAGGTTACACATATCCCTAGAATTCTCTAGAGATATGCAGGTTTCCTCATGATGTTTTCCTTCACCGAAAAGCGTGATAAATTGCAAATATCAATTAGACACATAAGTTTTAATAGAAAAAGTCATTGGTGCCTGCCCGGGTTTGAAACCATGTTCGTCTCTAAAGAGTCGGTGTCAGCACTAGGCTATCACAGCTTTAAGTTAAAGCGGGTTAACCTTGAAAGCTAAAAATGTATAAAATTATTTAGAGTAAGAACGATTCATGTTTAGTTTATGTTATGTTATTATTTAGTTAGTTATAAGAAACAGACTGTGAAACACAATATGGTTTGCAGGCAGGGTGGTGGTGGACGTATCCAATAGCGGAAGCCACCACCCTTGACCTGCGACATGATATATAAAATTTTATAACATCACTAGAGTTGGCGGAATATAGTGGACTTGCATCGTCTAGACACGCGCATTTGTTGAAGGTTTCGAGCTATCTCCACCGATAGATAGATTTTTGTATGTTTCAGAACGAATTCTAAAACTATATATTTTCATAAGCTGTGATAGCCTAGCGGTGAGACCGTGCGACTCTGTAGAGGCGACATGGGTTCAAACCCCGGGCAGGCACCAATGAGTTTTTTATATTAAAAAACTTATGTAAGATATAGATATAGATGTTGAGATTGTGGTGGTGGGTGTGTGTGCTGCTTGTGTGGGTTGTTGCTGGTGGAGGCGCCTTGGGGTGCATGTGGTGGCTTGTCCTGCATGTATAAGGTGCATAGATTTTGCCTGCTTTATACACATTAGCTTTGCATGCATTCGCTTAACCCGTGCGGATTATAGCAAAGTAGTTAGTTCTGTTATATTGCTTGTATTATGTGTCTAATTGACAATTGCAATCTATCACACGCTTTTCGGTGAAGGAAAACATCGTGAGGAAACCTGCATATCTCTAGAGAATTCTGGAGATATGTGTAACCTACCAATCCGCATTGGAGCAGCGTGGTAGGTCTAAGCTCCAACCCTTCTCTCCAGAGACGGAGAGAGGAGGCCTATTCCCAGCAGTGGGCAGGCCGTTACTTTACTAATTTTACTTTTATATTTTCATATGTATATGTAAATGTATATTGTTACCTAATAAATAAATCAAAAAATATTAATTTATTTTTCTTTTATATTTGTATGGGGTCATCAAGAAACTCGCAATCATAAATGGGGTCGTGAATGACAATAGTTTAAGAAGCCCTGGTATAGATTATAGTGTCACAATATTAGTTGCCATACTCCACTGTTTCCGTGCTTGACTAATTTTTAAGAAATTTTTATGCATATTCAGTAAGGCTGAGAATCGGCTCATATCTATTTTTCATACCCCTAAAGTGATAAGGGTAGTCCACCCCTAACATTTATTTTTTATATTTAAGACAAAAAAAATTTACTATAGAAATTCCCGAAAAATAATTTATATGGCAAAACATAGAAATATTTATATTTTAATAACATTTGGAATCAGATTATTTAATGTTTTTAACTGTATATATGTATATATGTATAGTAATGGGTATTTGCTAATTGTTATGCATTCAAAAATGTGTTAATTGATTTGATTTTAATTCAAAATGTATATTAACAATATAACCTTAAAAATTGTTATCAATATGCCATGCTGTGTGGTATCCGGCTGAGTAGAATTCACCACCCTCTATCTTCCCAGGGTGTCGTAAGATACGACTGTGGTAAGTTAACATCAGGCAGGCGGATGGTCGTAAAATTACATAACAGAATCATGTGACAAAGTGTTTATAGCATGTTGTGCCAACCCCACTTAGAACGGGACAAAGGGAGGAGGCTGATGATTGTGAGTAATATGCTCTATGTGTAAAGATACTTTTCACATTTCCCTTTTTTCCTACACGGGCTTCACGAAAAATACTGCGACCACAACCCAGACATTTTATTTTTTAAATATGATATAATTATCGTTAAGGTTTGTAGGAATGTACTTATAATTTATATGAAGTACAACTTGATACAACAGTTCTCAAAAATTTATAATGAACATCTGTCAAATATTTGTGATGCCAGGCTCAGCAAAGAAAATCAGGCAGTCACATATATGTGACTCTGGTAGCGAAAGCGATTTGCAGATATTATCAACTACTTCAAGTTGGTATAAATAAAAGAAAGAACACACCTATGGTACACAAAAGTTATAAATTAACTAGATAATATTTTCAATAATATAAAACATAAAATAAAAAAGTGTATTAAAAGAATGTAATATTTAATTAACTTACTATAGCTTCTGGACTATCCAGACCAGTGATTTTCAGCACAGTAAACAAAACCGCTATAATGCTTGGGTACAAGCAATTTCTGATTCCCTTTTGCCATTCCCAAGTCAGCACTCCATACCCAAATGCGTGTTTGTGTGCGACTTCCAAAGTCTGCCAGTACTCATCAGGCACGTACCAGGTCTTAACCAGGAACACGGAGAAGATACGTACAACCAATATCACTGCTACCACCTGCGTGGGCCTCAGGCCCTTTGCCAAAACCATTCTCCCGCCTAAAAGAGGTTACATACAGCATCTATTAATAGACATAGAAAACACCCGCTTTATTCTCAACCTAGACGATTGTTATTAAATTAATTAACTTAAATAACTCCAAAAACTTATTGGATTTTAAGTACACTTACTGTAACAAGTAAATGTTAGTTTATCAATAAAATGTCAAATATAGCGTCCCTATAATTAACATTAAAGCTGAATGAATAGTTCCTTTACATTACATTGTACAGCATTATTATACCATTGTTGTTATTTCTAATACGACTTTTGCTATTTGAATATTAATATTTTATGAGGAAAACATTAATTTCGTAATAAACTTATCACTAACCTCACCAACAAATAAACCACCGCGATGAAAACGTAGTGCCGTACTAACGCACGCGCAATACATCGACTTCGAATTTGTACAGTATACTTATATAAAAAATACGAAATATTAAGGATAACAACAAAATTGAATCATGTAAATACGATTAACAATGTTAAAACTAGTATCGGATTGTTCACAGTTAATTCTGAAATTATACAAAGTTATGTAATAATTTACTGTATAATATCGATATTTATGACAGCACTGATATAGATGCATTCAAATTTCAAACTCTAGCGTGACGTCATATCTCATTTTATTATTGTCATAATGAAGTAATGAACGGTACCTAATGTCATTTTAGGTCGGTTCCGAAACGCGAATCAAAATGTAATTGTAGTAAAGTTATAAAAGGCGTGGCGTAGATCGTAGTAATACAATAATTTTTCATACTAATTTATATAAACCATAGATACTGTTAAACTGTGACTTAATTTAACATGTACAAAAATTATAATAGTACTATTTAACTAATAAATTATATAAAAGCTACATGATTGATGTTTGTTTTGGTGATACGATTTAGAACGTTGAATTGTTGATTTACAAATGTTGATTTTTGTGAAAAACTTACGTTCGCATTTTTAAATTAAAACATGCTGAAAAATCAATAAAAATGAGTGAGTTGTAATAATATATTCAGAAACTAAATTTAAAGTGGGTAATGTGATTTAATACTCATTTGTTAAATTACAGACGGCTCCAATAATGACACTCTGGATTTATCAAGGCGTGGGTTGAAAAAAATAGAGAAAGCGCCTTCGGAGGAAGCTAAAACAATTATCAATTTGATTCTTGATCAAAATGAGCTCCAAAGGCTTGATAACATTGACACGTACAATCGAGTTGAAAATGTAAGAGACCCCTTCCCTCATTGATGCTTCATAAAAATGATAATTATGATTTGTAGGGGGAAAGAAACATTAAATATAACAATTTACATAACTAAAAAATTTACAAATTGCTTCCCTCTATTATTTCGTAAAACAAATAGTTTTAAAATTATCTGCATCCAAACAAAACTTTCTTATTAAGTATAATAAAAAATAAAAATAAAAATTCCAAATTAATTTCATTTCATCAATAAACAAAATCGTACATTTGTATTTTTAGTAACGTTACATGATATTTTGAAATTTCAGTGCATTTAAATTTTTACACTTAGAATTTTAAATTTATACATTATTACTTTTAAAGTTTACATAAAAGATCCTTAGATAAAAGATTATACATTATGTAAGCAGTTGTGGGTCGATGCTTCAGTCATTCTTTCCAGGAGGTAGTGCCTTCTTCTTTTGGGTTGCTCCTAGCTTGCTGTTATTTGAGCTTTATATCTTTTTATTTTATTATTTACAAAAGTAATAATAAAACTGTTTTGCTATAATCTGTGTAAAAGTAAATAGAAAATATGCATAATGCTAAATGTAGAGTGGACTATCATTATACATATTTTCTATTTACTTTCTCTTGGATTATAGCAAAATAATTTTATTATTACTTTTGTACTATGGATTGCTGCAAAGTAGCACCTAATTCTATAAATTATGCTTATTATTTAATTATATCTAATAAGAACTTATGAGAGCTTAGTAATAAGGTTTTTAGAATGAGTGATTTTAAATAACAAAGTTTATAATATTCCAGTTGTCAATATGTAACAATTTTCTGGTGAGAATGCATGGAGTTTCTCGATTGACAAATATAAGGATCTTGGCACTTAATAACAATGGTATTCTGCAGATTGAGGGATTGAAAGATATGATATATTTGAAAGTTTTAAAATTGGCTGGTGAGTGTTGCATTATTTCTATAATATGATTCTATAAAGATTTTGTACAACTTTCTGTACACAAAATTTAATTAATTTTTTAAAATTTAATTTTTGTAAGTAAAGATGTGTGTGACCTGGTTGACCAAGCTTTGCTCAGTATTTTTTAGAAGATATACATATATATAGATTATATGCATTGATAAAAGGCTACCAATAATAATGTTTCTTATAAAAAAAGGAACTTTGAGATAAATTTGTGATGTCAGGATTCTAATTATTTGGTCTGACCGATTGCCCAATTGAGCTATTGCAATCTTACAAATAATAGTGAAATTAACCTTTGTATTTTAATTATATTGAATTTTTTCTTTGTCTGAAAAAAGGAATAAAATTACATATCCAAAAAATGAAACCTACCTAGATTGATTTATTGACCCTGAAGCCCTCTACATACTGAATTTCATGAAAATCATAGGAGCCATTCTGAAATTTAGATTATATAAATACTCATCAGTATTAAATGTAATCATCATTAAATCTAAATAACAAACTAATTATACCATTTTCAAGATCCTTGTTTACAATATGAATTATTAAGAATTAGGAATGTGGATGATTGTCTATTAGATAACCTTAAGTCTGTAACATTGAAATCACTTTGTGATCAATTTGCATATTTGTTAAGTCTTTAGTCACATAAATAACAAATGTAATCAGATTGTTTAATATGTATGACATCCTCCATATATGTAATTTATGTTGTGCAAGAGAATAGATTACTCATTCTGTTACTAAGATTCTGATTAGATTCTGTTACTGAGAATCCTTAATGGGTGTTTAATAGGTAAGGACAAAATCAATGGATTCAATAATTCTCTTCTAGGAACTTGTTAGCGCTAAAAGCTACTGGTAGGTCAGGACAACACTGAAAGCCCAACAGTGAATCCCTTATATCCCCATAAGGGGAAATGGGTGAATTGTTTCTTAGTATGCAAAACTTATGGGGTTACATTCACAGTATTGATTTATAGTGAACTGCTGATACTTACCATATGAAAGATACCTCTCAAATAACAATACCTCTTAGATGGAAGTTACCTCTCAGATCATAGTATGTTGCAGATAAAAGATACCTGTCAAATAAAACATATTTCTGAGATAATAGTTGCTTCTATAGTAAAAGTTACCTCACATATGAAAAATACCTGACAGATGGAAGATACCTATTAGATAAAAATAACTGTGTATATATAAAAAATATTTGTTTTCTTTAAGGTAATAACATCAAGTCTATAGAGCATATAAATCACAACATACACCTGGAGCACTTAGATCTGTCCAACAATCAAATATCATTTATTGCTGACATTTCATATTTGAAGAGTTTGAAGGTAAATATAGTTAATACATTTTATAGCTCCCTTGAGTCTTACCCAACTGAAGTACATATTTATATTGTCTAAGCTAAAAAGATTTTCAAATCCAAGCTTTTGTATAATTAATATTAATAATGAAATATGACTTATATCATTATCATTCTCCTGCCCTTATCCCACTCTAATGGGGTCGGCACAACATGTTACAAATATGTTGTTATATGATTTGGCTACGTTTTTTACGACCGGCCCACTGCCTGACGTCAACTTACCTTAGTCGCGTTTTACGACATCTCGGTAAGAAATGAGGTTGGTCTATTCTATGCAGCCGGATACCACACGGCGGATTCTCAGATCTACTGAATATGCATATAAAATAGTTATGAAATATGACTTACTTGCGACCCCTCGGTAAGAAAGAGGGTGGTCTATGTTACTCAACCGGATACCACACGGTGTGTCAACTTACCTTAGTCGCCTTTTGCGACACCCCGGTAAGAAATGAGGGTGTTCTATTTTACTCAGCCAGATACCACGCGGCATAAATAACTCTGGTTTATATGGAATATAAATAAACTATAGAGTTAGCGTGTAAAATATCTTCCAGCATTTGAACTTAGAACGGAATCGTATAACGGACCTCCGGCAATGCGACCGTTACGTTCCGCCTCACTTGTCCCACTTTGGCATCGCTCACAACAACATCCAAGACCTGAACGAGGTCTGCCACCTGGTGCACCTGGGGCAGCTGGACAGCTTCACCATACAGGGGAACCCGTGTGTCGCTATGGCTGGCAAGGATAAATTGTATCCTTTATACATATCAGACTAGTACTACCGTAAACTTCGTTAGCTTCAACTTAAATTTACTCTGTCCTTTTCTGTTCTCTATCTGTTCTCTTCTTATTACCAAAAGAAAAGCGTCATTTTTATACTCTATATGATTGATCTTTTTTTTCGAACTGACTGTATGCTGTTAGCCCATTGGCTTTTACAGCGTCACCGGGCGGGACGGGCGAGCGCAGAAGCATCGTCGAGGTTGCGAAATGCAGAGAGTAGAGCGCAGAAGCTCTACTAGCGTCGGGGAACGTCGTCCTAAGGGTACTGTGAGGCCGGACCACGGCTTAGGGCGACGCGTAGCAAATTTTATCAATAAATACAGACCTTTAGTGATAAAATTTGTGTCTGTTATTCTTACGTATGTATAATATTATTTATTTATTCTTTTTGCACTATGCAAAGGCACATTGGTCATTAGAGAATTAATTATAACAAGCGTGCAAATCAAAATAATCTTTATTCAAGTAGGCTTTTTACTGGCACTTTAGAATCGTCAAGGATCAATTAGATTTAAAAAAGTAGCTTATTAAATCTAATTGATCCTTGACGAATCTAATTGATCCTTGACTGGTTCGGAATGTTGCTCTTACCGAGAAGAACCAGCAAGAAACTTGGCTGTCAATCTTTTAAACATTCAAATTTACATTCTTTATTTGCAGTCTTGTTTGAAGCTGAAAGAATTTTCAAATCGAAACATTTTTATCATTCAAATAATCTTCAATTGTGTAATATGCCTTATTTATAAGCTTAGTTCGTACACTCAATTTAAATTTTTCTGTAGATAAGTCTAATCCTAGTCGAAGGCGGTCGTATCGCTAAAGCGATCTCTCACAGACAACCTTTGGTGAGAGGAGAATACTATGAGAGCGGGTATAGTGCATAGTAAACTATAATACATATAATTAAATAGAGATCTTTCATTCTAAAAGTGCACGCCCCTCCGATGTCTTTACTCACACACAAAAAACTTATGTACAGACGAAAACACGCAAACTTGTTATTCTAATTGGTTACTCAGTTGCCGGACAGACACGAAAGTAGGAGGACGCATCGATTATTGCCAAAAGTACAGTTAGCATGTCAAAAAAAGAGGATAAATATTTTTTATTTTTTATTTTAAATAATAATTTGATAAATATATGGAGAATTTTATAAAACTATGTGGCGATAAAAAGCGGTCAAAACAAACATCTATCATTATTTCATCATTAAAGCCATTGCTTTAAGGAACGAATTGACATGATTGATAGAAATATGTGGGAAAATACGTGTCGAAATGTGAATGATATTGAGATAGAATATATGAAAAATTCTGACATGGATTTTGAATTTATAATTAATGTTGAGTCCGAATCTAAAGAAAGCGACGTGAGTGAATAGCGTTAAAATTGTAAATATTTATTGCGGTTTAATTTTTTTCTTTTTTTACTAATAAAATAAATGAACATACATTACGTTTTATTTATCATGCTAATAGTTGCATAGTGAATATATGATATGATCTTTATTAAATTAAGTTGACAAGCTAGCTCTTGATTGCGAATTCGCCTGATGGATGCCGGTGTAGTTTAATATGGAAGTGGTCTAACTTGAACGGGTTTGGAGATTAAACGTAACCATTCAGGGTAACCATGTATTTTTATGCAAACGTTACTCGTAACCCGTGTAACCGGATTGGTTGGTCAATCAGTGCACAAATGATAGGAACGCGTGACAGAATAGACGAGTTGTCTCATACAAAGCGTGCATTCTCCGCTATATAAATGTTTGACTTATACCAGTCGAGGCAATTAGTAAACCTTTAAGTGCGCGAATGAGTCGAGTCAACTTTGAAATTGCTGCGCGCACACATAAAATAGTACAGTCAATATTTTCTCTCACACATTAAAATAATGTAATTTGGTGGAGGGGCGTGCACTTTTAGAATGAAAGATCTCTACTAATATTCCACAGATATTTACAATTATGGATATTATGATACATATATTTATAGTACATCAGTACATCCCATGGTACTATATATACATATATATACATATATATATATCCACACAAAGTATGGATACTATTGATACTATATATGACTGGCCCGTTGGCGCAGTGGGTAGTGACCCTGCCTTCAGCTAGCGTGTCGCGGGTTCGATGCCCGCCAAGGCCAACATTTTCTATAAACAATTTGTTGGTTCTTCGAGCCTGGGTGTCTATTTTTATTTAAGGATGTATTTAAAATTATATATGTAGTATATTTACCAGTTGTCCGTCACCCATAACACAAGTATTAAGTTACTTTGGGGACGGACGACCGTGTGTGTAAGTGTCCCATATATTTATTTATTATTATTTATTATTTAAAGACCGCGATTAGATAAGCAAGAGCCAATGGCAAACAAGCTTCAATAGTATGAAGATATCGATCCATTTGATCCAGCATATCAGCCATGAAATGTAACTGATAGATTGACTTTCATTTTATAATATTAGTCATCGTCATTCTTCTGCCCTTATCACGCTCTAACTGGGGTCAGCACAACATGTGATAACCTTATTGCGAAGGTATTTTACGACCGGCCTGTCTGGCGTCAACTTACCTTAGACGTATTTTACGACCCCTCGGTAAGAAAGAGAATGGTCTATTCTATCCAACCGGATACCACACGGTGGGTCAACTTATCGTAGTCGCCTTTGACGACACCTCGGTAAGAAATGAGGGTGGTCTATTCTACTCATCCGGATACCACACGGTGGGAAACCTTACCTTAGTCGCCTTTTACGACACCTCTGTAAGAAATTAGGGTGACCACCTAATTTCTTACCACACAGCCGGATACCACACGGCACACAATATCAGTATGGAGTATAAAGGAAACCTTACGCTGTCTCAAGCGCATCACATCAGTAACATCAGAGACGTCGCCGAGAGTATAATGACTTACTATTAGTGCGTGTTTGATACTCATACGGGCAGTATAATATAGATAGTTCACAGTCAACTTACCAACAATACTATTCCTATGTCTGCATTCAGAGGATTCGATTACCGTCCGTTCGTACTAAACTGGATCATGAATGTGAAATCCATCGATGGGTTTATTGTCAGCGCTATAGAGAGGTGAGTGTGTTTTAAATTATTTATAGATATAAATTATATATATATTAGGCGTTACTATTGAATGATGAATTTTAATTAATATAAATGTAAGACCTTTTTAGTTCTAAAAAGTATATTTTTTGTTATGTCATAGAATATTTTATATAAAATTTAAATTGTTACAATTACCAGTTACGTTTAATAGAATATTGTAGAATTTCTTGCTGTTTTATCAATACTAGGTGTATAATTCAATATCTCTAACAGTTACTTTGCGGACATCCATAATACAGCGATTGTATCGCGGATTATAGCAAAATAATTTTATTATTACTTTTGAGTGGCTTTTGTTTTTTAAATATGACGTATCTACTAGCAGATCACATAGATACGATATATAGGATATAGATGGGAAACTTTCATTTTACACACACCATCATCCTCCTGCCCTTATTCCACTCTAAATGGGATCGGCACAACATGTCAATAACATGTTGTCACATGATTCGGCTACGTATTTTACGACCGGCCGCCTGCCTGACGTCAACTTACCTTTGTCGTATTTTAAGACAGAGAGAGAGACTCGGTAAGAAAGAGGGTGATCTATTCTAGTCAACCGGATACTACACGGCTTTTTACGTTTTACACACACTCAGCAACTTAATCGCTGGCAACCAGCGACTTTGTAGGATTGAAGCGATTTCAAGTCCACACAATCCTATCCTATCCTATCCAATCCTATTACAAAAGTAATAATAAAATTATTTTGCTATAATCCGTGATACAGTAAATAGAAAATATATATAGTGTTAACTGTATAGTGCACTATCCGTATTTTCATACCCGATACGTGCAAGATTCGTAAAAACACATGCACAAACCTCCACCACTTCCACCACAATACACAAGCACTACACACGTTCACTATCACAAACTCAACAATCGTTTCGCTCCGCAACCGAAGCATCATCAGGAGATAGACTCTACGATAAAATCGCAAAGCTTTGCGATTTTGTCGTGGAGTCGTGGAGAACGATTGTTGTATGTAGTGCTTGTGTATTGTGGTGGCAATGGTGGAGGTTTGTGCATGTGTTTTTACGAATCCTGCACGTATCGGGTATGAAAATACGGATAGTCCACTATACATTTAACACTATATATATTTTCTATTTACTGTATCGCGGATTATAGCAAAATAATTTTATTATTACTTTTGTAATAGGTTTTTCGCATTAGGTCCGTTATGATTTGACGATTCAAAATTGCTTGTTAAAGCCAATTTGAAACAAAGTATATTTTGATAATAATTCGCAGTCTCAAAGCGGAGTGGTTGTACAGTCAAGGCAAGGGCAGGCATTTCCATCCAGGACAGCATCGCGAATTGTGCGAGTACCTTGCCTCCACTTGTCCTCTCACTGCTGACGCGTTAGAGACCGAGGACCAGAGGAAGCTGCGACTCATCCTCAGCAAGGTAGGGAGGACGTACTGTTATATACATTTAGATTAAGTGGTTCATTGTTGTCCTTAAGGTAGGATTCCACCAAAATAGTGTGCAGCACATTTGTTCGCAAAGATTGTGTACAAAGTACCCGCAGTGCACGTACTAAGGTGATGTCGCGTTTAGCTTCTGTCTCCACCAACAATGTTGTGTGTAACTTGTTTAAGCGCACAGTGAAGCACACATGTGCGAAACATGTTCATTTAGAAATATTTTTTAATCTTTATTTTTCACTTATTAATTATATACAAATTTACAATATACTTGTAGACATTTTCTATAAAATTATTCTTAATATTTTTTTATTCTTCCACTCCTCATTAAAGATGTTTGCGTACGAACAAATGTTTTCGTTCCAGTAGCGGAAGCAAAACTGAGTTCGTGAACAACGAGTGCGTACGCGTCGACGCGAGTCCACTGTTTCAAATGTACGCGCACAAATGTGCATAGATGTGAGCGAATATTTCTAGAATATTCGCGCACAATTTATTAATATTTGCTTGAGTGAGTCGACAAGTAAACATTTGTGCCGCACATTGTGCTGCACAGTTGCACACTGGTGGAATTCCATCTTTATATATAATAATGTGCATGCTGAGACACCTAAAGGCAGTGCATTTAATGCTTTCTGTGGTGTATTTTGTTTAATTTAATGTTTTAATGTAACTGCCACTGGTTGTTCCTTAATAAACAAATAAATAATTCGCCTCTCTACAAGAACAACGTGACATCTCATAAAAAACTTTTTTATTATTTCTTTTTTGTTTATTTTCAGAAAGCACATTAATTACCTCAACAATTTAATTGTTTTTCTACAATAAATTGTGAATATTCTTAAATTTATCAACGTTTAAACGTTTGAAGTTGCTCTCCTGTAAAGTTGTGGTTTGAAAAATATCACGTTGTTCTTTTAAAGAGGCGATATGTTGCGAGTACACTTCTTTTTTACGTAGCTTTTACTTAAATTCTGTTCAAGTATCAAATTCAAAATTTGACATTAGCGTATTTTTCGTTATACCGATTACATTCGTTTCTAGTATAATTGTTAAAGTTTACAATAAATATATATAGCGATACAAAAAAGGAAAATGTTATTAGTATTGTTACGTACAGGGGATCGTTGTTTTGGATGAAAATACCTGGTGGCTCGTTACTTTATTCAATTTTTCGCAATAAACTTAGCACTTACAGTCTCTATGCAGTCCGTTGTCCACTAAGCGGAGGTTACTTTTATTTCATTTTTAATTTCGCTTCGTGATTCGCTCTTAATCGCTATTAGAAAACTGAACGTCAAGGCACACGATACGTCTGCTCATATATCAAAGAAACCGATGACGACTTTATTCGCGAACGTTCACGGGTCCTAGCGTGAACATGTTTTGTAAACAAAGTGAATGTTCCAGAGAATAAGCGTCAAGTAAATTTGAACTCTATATTATATAGCTAACGAACTCTTTTTGCAAGTTCGTAAACTGCCCCCTTCCAATTTGAACTTGATGACATATGTATTACCAACTCTTTTCGCATGTTCGTAACGGTATTAAGACAGGCAAATAATTAGAAATAAACGTTTAGAGATAAGATGTAGAATTAAGAATTGCAGCGCTAATTATTTCCGAAGAGGCGTGGTATCGGTGGAGAGCTGTGATAGCACAGCGGTGAGACCGTGCGACTCTTTCGAGGGGAACACGAGTTCGAACCCGGGCAGGCACCAATGAGTTTTTCTATTAAAACTCATGTGTCTAATTGATAATTGCAATTTATCACACGCTTTTCGGTGAAGGAAAACATCGTGAGGAAACCTGCATATCTCTAGAGAATTCTGGAGATATGTGTAACCTACCAATCCGCATCGGAGCAGCGTGGTAGGTCTTAGCTCCAACCCTTCTCTTCAGAAATGGAGAGAGGAGGCCTATTCCCAGCAGTGGGATTGTAACAGGCTGTTACTGGTATCGGTGGACGGTGGTAGATCTAAGCGCGGCTTTTCTCAGCAGTGTTATAAACAATGCATTCGAAAAAATACTTAAAATTAGAAAAAAATGGCGACATACTAATATTTATTAATTTCTAGTTGTATGGGGTACTTGATTATAATTGATTCCAATCTATATGTGGACAATGTAACGATTTGGCTATTATTATTTAACTTACACCAGGCTCAACACCATCAACAGCAACTTAAGGATCAAAATCACAGTCCTGTTAAGTCCAGAATACAGTCGCCGAGGATGCAGAGTAAGATGAGATTGATTTGTATTTTGAAAATATTATAGCATCATCATCATCCTCCTGCCCTTATCCCACTCTAAGTGGGGTCGGCACAACATGTCAAAAGCATGTTGTCACATGATTTGGC
Source organism: Morpho deidamia (assembly GCA_947086505.1). Classification (NCBI taxonomy): domain Eukaryota; kingdom Metazoa; phylum Arthropoda; class Insecta; order Lepidoptera; family Nymphalidae; genus Morpho; species Morpho deidamia. The sequence goes on from CAMTZC010000009.1 coordinate 12,246,130, forward strand.
TAGGTATTTTAAGACCGGCCGCCTGCCTGACGTCAACTTACTTTAGTCGTGTTTTACGACCCCTCGGTAAAAAAGAGGGTGGTCTATTCTACTCAATCGGATACGACACGGTGGGTCCACTTACCTTAGTTGCCCTTTACGACACCTCGGTAAGAAATGAGGGTGGTCTATTATACTCAGCCGGATATCACACGGCGGGAAAATATCATAGCATATTGTAAACCAAAGTCCGATATTAAATAACTATACTAAATGTTATTTCATTAATTCAAGCACAGCCTCGTATTACTTTTAACAATGTGGTAGCATTTTTAACGGAAGTTAAAGAAGACTCAGAAAAGTTGAAGAGAAGCTTTGCGATTTTTTGGAGTCCATCTGCTGATGATGCTTCGGTTGCGGGGCGAAACGATTGTTGAGTTTGTGATAGTGAACGTGTGTAGTGCTTGTGTATTGCGGGGGTGGGGGTTTGTGCATGTGTTTTTATGAATTCTACATCTATCGGGTATGGAAAAACGAATAGTCCACTATTCATTAGGCATTTTATATATTTCCTATTTATCGCGGATTATAGCAAAATAATTTTAATATTACTTTTGTATTATGGATCTCCTAATTAAAGCTTATTCTATAAATTACTATAATAATTGTTATTTCATTCATTCAAGCACAACCTCTTAATGAAATTAACAGTGTGGTAACATATTTAACGGAAATTAAAGAAGATCCAGAAAAATTTAAGAGTATTACAACGAACCTCGTGAACTTAATACCAGGATTTATGGAGTCAATTTAAAAACTGCTGGAAACATCAGGAATGGGAATAATGAAGGCCCAACTGCAATTACGCAGACAGTTTATAAAACAGTTTCCAGTTTCACTTATTTGGCTATAATAGTTTCCTTTCATATTTAGGCCGCCTTTCCCAGCGGAGCATGGGACGATCGCCCGATAGACTCAGTTCCAGTTTCCACGCGGGCATCCACAAAATGGGATCTCCATCCCACATGATGTCGATGTCGTGCTCCGGAGAGCTCTCCGCGCCACCTTCCACCTTCGATAGCCCGCAACTCTCCGACAGAAGGGAGAGACCGACAGGTAACATTCCTACATTTTCATCTATAGCCCAGTATACTTTTATCACGAGGGTAAATTTATAAATCGGTCATTAAACCTGTCCTAATATATGAAAAGTTGGGCAAAAAAAGAATTGATGAAAGAAGATCCATGCAAATGAGATGAGAATATTGAATTTGACAAAATAGTGAATTAGGGAACGTCTGAAAGTTGTGGTCGTTGTAGAGAAGTAACAGATTAAATGTATGGTCGTGTAATGAGGAGGGATGAAAACTTTTTACCCACCAAATCAATCGTGGCCTAACTGAACTCAAAATATAGGAAAGTAGATAAATCGGTATAATGAGAGCGGATGCTAGAAAAGAAGCTACTATCACGTGAAATAAATTGGTATTAAATATATATGACACATTTTTTTCTTCATTTAATAATAAGAATAATCAATTATTCAGATATGGTGTTACAAACAGATACTTAAACTAATGTGACATACCTGTCTGTAACACCATATCGAATAGGATACAGCTCAGCGTATGTCCTACCTAGGCGCTGAGTTTCAGCAGTACCCCGTGGTTGCAAAGTATGGCATCAGTGTATATATACATATATTATATAAAATAATAAAATAATATGTGAATAATAATAATTATGAATAAAAGAATGTAATATTTTTCATTTCATTCAATGTATTTATTTCACGTACACAAAAAATATAATATTCTCTACTCCTCTATCTTTAATCATGCCAAATCTCAAACAATGTTCTTAAAAAGGATGCAATAGTTCATCTGCCGTCCTTGTATATAGATTACAACCGAGGTTAAAGTTGTTTTGAATCCTACACGACTCAAATAGCCAGCTGTTTCCAATTACCTTCATGTTTCCGCACAGGCATTCACAAAACTGGCCTACCCTCAAACATGATGTCGATGTCGTGTTCCGGCGAACTGCCTGCCTCGCCTTTGATTTTTGACTGTTCTCAACAGTTAGATCAAAGAAACAGGGTGTCAGGTACATTGGAAATCTTCATATAGAGCTCAATTCGCTTACAATTTCGCTTAAAACTTATTAATCAATAAATCTACATTTATGGGATGATGTTTGCTCGAATTAAGCCATGGATTTATGAATTCTGGAAATCTCAGTTTGCGTGCTAGCTTTGCTTTCTCTGTCACCTTGCTATTTCCTGGGTGTCCGTTTCCTTCCTTTGTCGATGTTCTCCAGTGTTATCCTTTTCAAATGTTTTCCGTTATTTACTTCATCAATATTTCTCCACTCTTTTCCACATCGAGGTTCTCCTCAAATTATTGCAGTTATAATTCCGGAAATCTTAATTTGCGGGCTAGCTGTCCTTTCTATTTCATCTTGCTGTTTCCTGGAAGTTCTTTCGTTTCCTTCGTCAATGTTTTCCAGTGTTATCCTTTTAATGTTTTCCGTTATTTACTTTATCAATATTTCTCCACCCTTTTCCACATTGAGATTTTTATCAAATTATACTAGTTCCAATTCCAGAAAGCTGAGTTTTCGTTCTAGCTTTCCTTTCTATATCATCTTGCTTTTCCTGGAAGTTCTTTCGTTTCCTTCGTCAAGGTTTTCCAGTATTATCCTTTCCTAATGTATTCTTTTTTATTTTATCAATACTTCTCCTAACTTTTTCACATCGAGATTCTTCTCAAATTAATCCAGTTCCAATTCCGGAAATCTTAGTTTGCTAGCTTTCCTTTCTTTTGTATATCATCTTGCTTGTGCTGTTTGCTAGCAATCCTATATTTATCCTATGTCAATGATGTCCAGTATTATCCTTTGCCAATCTTTCTCCGTTCTTTTCCTAGATTGTTGTTTTCTTTAGACGTTGTGTGTCCCTTATTTTCCTTTTAATTTTTAAGCAACTGTTAACCAGCTAAATTTAAAATAAGCCTTATTTATAATTCGGACCGGCCATCATTTTTCACCTTTCTTCACGTTTACAGAACCAATACCAAAACTTATAAATCATTCGCTGGAAGCTGCATCTAAAATGGTGCCAGTACCCGAATCTCTCATGAGCCCAGACTACCAGGATCCAATATACGACATACAGAAAACGATACCAAAGACAACAAATTCAGCCAATGTATCAACCACTTCCTCCCAATCGAGCAACAGCAGTATGAATGACGAGAGGAAAACGATCAACAAAAGCTTGAAGAACTCACCGAAATTGACCAAAAGTGCTACTTCTTCGCCGAAACTAAGGACCAAAATGGAGAGAAAAGGCAGCCTTTCGAAAATAGAAATGAGAGACAATAAGAAACTCAACGGTATGACGAAAGATAATAGCGATCAAATTGACCCGGATAAGCTGGAAGTGATAAAGCTCGCGTCGAATCAGAGGCGGCAGAAGAAGATGAGCGTGGAGACAATGGCAGCTGTGACGATACAAAAGATGTGGAGGGGATACCGTAGTAGGAACTTGAATAAGGATACGTTGAGGATTTTGCACGCGATACAAGCAGCGAGAGCGAGGCAGCATATACAGTGAGTATTGAATTGAACAAAACTAACCTTAGCAACTCAACAATATTCTTCTAAAAGTTAGTTTAACCCTTAAATTCGGTAAATTAAAGACCTGCAAACTCATCTCACTATCACAAACTCAACAATCGTTTCACCCCGCAACTGAAGCATCATCAAAACGATTGTTGAGTTTGTGATAATGAATGTGTGTAGTGCTTGTGTATTGTGGTGGCAGTGGTGGAGGTTTGTGCATGTGTTTTTACGAATCCTGCATGTAACAGGTATGAAAAAAGGGATAGTTGACCATAAATTTAACATTATATATATTTTCTATTTACTGTATCGCTGTACTGTAGCAAAATATTTTTCATTACTTTTGTATTATGGATCTTTGTGGAGATCCATAATACAAAATAAAAATTGACATGTTTAGTAAATTTGATTGACATTTTTTTTTATTATTATTTTTAAATTATATGACATCAAAATTATATTCTATAACAAAGTAGATTTTTATTGTCTGAAATTTGCACGCCACTTATGGCAGTTTATGGCTGTGTTTAATTATTTTTAAGATCATTTATTGTACCCATATTTTGCAAATAAAGATTTATTATTATTATTATTATTATTATTAAAAGTAATAATGAAAATTCTATAAATTCTAATTCTATAAATTATGTATTATTTTTATCTTAGAAGGCTGACGTGTGACATGGAAGCTACAAAGGCAGCGTTGGAGAGCGAAAGGAAGATCCAACAATTGCAAATGCAGGCCATCAATGCCCTATGGAAGAAAGTCTCCACATTGCAGAATACAGGTAAAGAGTTAACTTAATTTTGCCAGAGAAAACAAGATTCATCACATCTCCATTACTAAGTAAGTTAGTAATAAAGTACGTTCAAATTGAATACTTTAGTGAAGTACTTTATTCAATTCTTTATTAAAGTAGGAAGTGTTTCAATTTTTATCTCTAGTTTTATCTTTTATATCATAGGTTCGATTCCGAGGGCCAACATTTTCTATAAACAAATTGTTGGTTCTTCGAGCCTGGGTGTGTATTTGTATTTAAGTATGTATTTAAACTTATATACATATGTAGTACTAGTTTTTTCCCGCGGCTTCGCTCGCTAGTAATTTGTCTGCCACAGTTTTTAATTTAATTAAGTTTATGATTCACAATTTTGGTGATAGTGGCTTACACATAAAAGATAGATATATGCTGTCGCGGACTTTTATTTAGAACTATTAAAGACAAACAATATTACGGTACATCATCTTTGTGTAACTCTAATGGTTTAGGCAGCGTACGCCGAAATAGCTCTCAGAGGACAGATTTTTTCCGACTTTATTGACATGTATCGTTTTATTATATAAAATCATTACTATATGTTATTCTGATGTATAACCTATATAACTGTAAAGTTCCATCCAAATCCGTCTATTAGTTTTTTCGTGAAAGAGTAACAAACATCCATCCATACTAACAAACTTTCGCATTTATAATATTAGTAGTTACAGTTACAGTTGTTTCTCACCCATAACACAAGTATTAAGTTACTTACTTTGGGGACGGACGACCGTGTGTGTAAATGTCCCATATATTTATTTATTTATTATTTACTCTTATAGGGGTCGGCCAAACATGACACAAATATGTCACATGATTTGACTGCGTATTTTACGCACCGACCGCCTGCCTACCTTAGTCGTATTTTTCGACCCTTTGGTAAGAAAGAGGGTGGTGTATTCTACTCAACCGGATACCACACGGTGGGTTAAGTTACCTAAGTCGCGTTTCACGTCACTTCGGTAAGAAATGAGGGTGGTCTAATCTACTCAGCCAGATACCACACGGCGGGTGAATGATCTATTCATAAATGTAATCTGGTTATGGCCTTATTGTATAGCTTTTAATTTTTTGCATAACTCTTATCTTTAACGCTGTTGATTACGAAATAAATAATACTCTAAAGCTAAGTTAGGGCTAAGATAAAGCTAAGGTTAATGAAAAGCGTACTTAATCTGGACATTACCAAATCAGGATGTTTTGAATAAAATTGACTCGCCCGCCGGACAGGTTAGCGACGCGAGCGGCCGACACTTACTAGCCGCCAGTTAGTTAGGCGCCAGTAACTTTTCAAACACGATAAGGACAGGCCGCGTGCGCCTGTATACGGCATTCTTTTATAACGCACACGTGTAATTTTGCGTTTCGGGTGTTATTCTCAGATTTAATGACGCGTTTAACCAGTGAAGTGTTTGATAAGACGCGACCGTCCACGGTTTTGGTGCGCGTTGGATACTATTCCCCGATATAGGGACGATTTAATAACGTGTGACCTTACGAAGGTTGTGTGCACACCGGGTGTTATTTAGCCGATATAGTGAAGTGTATACTCAGGGAGAAACAGACATTACGTGTCCGTTGAAGAGTGCAGAGGGGAGCCAACGGTTTCGGGAATCGGCCAAGTACATACAAGCACACACACACACGTACACATATACACGCAGAGACTCACGAGGCCGGACCACATACAGCTAACGGCCGCATAAGGTAGGTTGAAACGCCGGGACGACGGGTCCAGGTCCCGGAGGTTGTTTCATCCGTCCGCACGTTTGCGCGGAACACAGTTGTAGCCGATTAAATCCTTTATAAATTTCTATGGATGAACCTGGTCCTTTATTCATTCTCCTTCCTTTATTTGTTTAAAAAATATGTTGGTTCTTGAAGTCTGGGTGTTTTTATACATTTAAATATGTATTTAAAATTATATATGTATAAAATTACCAGTTATCTGTCACCCATGACACAAGTATCAATGAAATAATTACTGTTCACCGCGTAATTAGATGCTTGTAGCAAAAGTATGTTGGGGTATTGTGAATGATTATTTTAAACTCAAACTAATGAATCAATACATATGTTCAAATGTCCCGATACTTGTTATAGATCCAAAGAGCAGAGAGTCGGAATCTGAAGATAATTCGGAAGCACTAAGGCAGCTAACTGAAACGTGTGTTTCTCTCCAAGCACAGGTAAGATATTGATGTATACGGAGTAATACCGACCACATTAAATTCCAGATAATTCCAATGGTCACTTAAATGTATAACTTTAGCACAATTCAGTCTTCTCAAATATCATTAAAAATGTATTTTCGAACACTTAATATACAAAAGTAATAATAAAATTATTTTGCTATAATCCGCGATACAGTAAGTAGAAAATATATATAGTGCTAAATGTATAGTGGACTATCCGTTTTTTCATACCTGTTACATGCAGGATTCGTAAAAACACATGCACGAACCTCCACCACTGCCACCACAATACACAAGCACTACACACGTTCACTATCACAAACTCAACAATCGTTTCGCCCCGCAACCGAAGCATCATCAGGAGATAGACTCCACGACAAAATCGCAAAGCTTTGCGATTTTGACACTTTGATTGATTTTGATTTTGACACAAGTTATCTTGTGCTACGAGTGTCTACCTCCCTCTGGATCAAAAATAGTGATTTTTCTAATCCAATGTAATACATAAACAATTCTACATAAACAAATATTATAACTGACGCGTCTTTTGTGTTTTCATGTTAAGTGTTTTTTTGTGTTTGTGTGTGTGTGTGTGTGTGAGTGTGTGAGTGTGTGCGCTCTCTCGTATGCTCGTTAAGAAAATAATTACTAATTAAGTTATTATTTTGAATAATAGTTCTGTTTCGTTGTAATTTAGCTCCTTTATCCATGACATGAGCTTGTATTGCACTCGGTTCTGGAATATTAACACAATTGTTTCGTTTCCAGGTGGTAGAACTCCAGGGCTGCATGCAGGAGGTGCTCCGCGCAGTCAGCTCCAGGAGTCGGGTGGAGCCCGTCGGCACGCAGACCGACATCACTGCTGTTAACACGCCCCAGGTACCGTACAACAAATACACTTTATTCTTCACAATGATCCATGTATAAAATAAATTAAAAAACGCGCTGTAACAACGTAAAGTGAAAAATAACGGATTAAGTATTAGTATATAGTGACAAAAGCATAGGGCGTTTAGTACGTTTCTATATCGAGTTTTTTTTAACTATTTATTGTTGTGTACTTATGTAAGTTTCCTTTTAATGATGACGATGCTTTACTATAGAAACTGATTGTACTTATCTTCACTCACTGTATTGCCGTTGAATGTTCACACCAGACTCACTAGAATAGGCTAGACCCGCTTATTTAAAACATCTGCTACTTTTATGCACAGTGTTTCCGCTCTTAATGACTTGCAAAGCAACTATCGACATTTGGCTATTTCCGTATCCGACTATTAAATTATTAAATTTTTCCTATTTATTATGCTTCATAGCTATTACTGTTACAAAATCATTTTATTTATTCTATTAATTATATAAACTTTACAATATTTTTAATACTTTATATGTCACTATCTAACATTATTTCACAATAATATTAACTAGCTGTGCCAGCGGCTTCGCCCGCGTGGAAATCTGAGTGTCACAATTTTTTTCTAGAATTCAAATTTTAAACATAAAAGTAGTTATTGTGAGTTAACCATAAGAGATAGAGACATGCTATCGCGGACTTTTTTGTAGTATTTTTATAGATCTACAATTCTCTAGTACATTACTTCAGCGTATCTCTGCTGGTTTACGCAGCGCACGCTACTAAAACTCCAAGTTTTTTAACAACTGCGCGATCTCTTCAATACAATTTTATGCGGCCTAAAAAGAGGGCTGGATTGTGTGAAGTATGAAGTATAAAAGGAGTAAGAGCTGAGGAATGATAGGACAGAATGGAAGAGAAAAACATGTTGTGCTAACCCCACTTAGAGTGGGGATAAGGAAGGAATAATGATATTTTATTAACAAACACATCATAGCAAAGCAACTCTATCATAACTACTATATTACATCTTACCACTATGTTAAGCTGTAATTGTAATCATAAATTTTGTAGATATATTGTGGACTATACATTCGTCGAGTCATAGTAAAAGTAAAGTAAAGTAACGGCCTGTTATTATGCCCATTGCTGGGATAAGGCCTCCTCTCTCCGTTTTCGGAGAGAAGGATTGGAGCTAAGACCTACCACGCTGCTCCAATGCGGGTTGGTTTGAATCCATGATCGTCTCTTTTCTTATCTTATCTAATTTTGGGGACGCCTGTCGGTACAGGACGGGTGGTCAGCTTCAATACTGGACTATTCCACCCATTTCCCCTTGTTGGGACAAGGGTTTCACTGTTGTCCCGACAGTGTCACCTGCTCTAGCCTACCTGTTGCTCTTACAAACCTTATAATATCCCTGAAGAAGATATTTGTTAGGTCATCAGCTTCAATTTCGTCCTTACCTAATATCTCCCATCTTACCAGCGAGTACATGGGGCACTCAGCCATAAGGTGGAGACTCGTTTCTTCTTCTCCACACTGGACACGCTGAATCTTCTTTTATTCTCATTATTGACAAGTGTCTGTTTAACAGGCAGTGCCCAGTAGTTATGCCTGTTATAATTGCCACATTTCTCCTGCTGTGAGACATTAGCTGTTTTGTTTTCTTTGTATCGAAAGATTTGAGAAACAACTTTGATTGTCGAAATGTTGTGTTTCTCCATCTAGTGCTTGATTCTATTTCTATTCTTTTATCTATGACGCGCTTTATTATCGTGTTTCCGATTGGGAGGAAAGGTTCTGGGCCTACGAACGTTTGGCTCGCTCCTTTTCTTGCCAATTCATCGGCTTTTTCGTTCCCTACATGACCATGGTGTCCTGGGACCCAAGCGATCGTTACTTCTCCAATTTCAGCTAGTTCATTCAGTACTTGTTTACATTCCTTCACGATAGCTGAAGTTGTTTCTATGCGGTCAAGTGCTTTTAGTGCCGCTTGACTGTCACTGTATATAACTATGTTGTGTATTGGTTCTGTACGTACATGATCGTCTCTATAGAGTCACACGGTCTCACCGCTGGGCTATCACAGCTTCGTCGAGTCATAGTCTAAATATATTACAGGAGGAAAGATGCGGTTGGCTTCGGAGGCCGCAGTCGCTGGCTATATCGGCGGCCGTGCCTTGCACTCATCACAACGATATGTGAGTGATTATATGTATTCTGTTCCCTTATTAGAAATCTTGACAAAAAATAGTAAAGTAAACTAAAGTAGCAGCCTGTTACAATCCCACTGCTGGTCATAGGCCTTCTCTCTCCGTTTCTGGAGAGAAGGGTTGGAGCTAAGACCTACCACGCTGCTCCAATGCGGATTGGTAGGTTACACATATCTCCAGGATTCTCTAGAGATATGCAGGTTTCCTCACGATGTTTTCCTTCACCGAAAAGCGTGTGATAAATTACAATTATCAATTAGACACGTGAGTTTTAATAGAAAAACTCATTGGTGCCTGCCCGGGTTTGAACTCGTGTTCCCCTCGAAAGAGTCGCACGGTCTCACCGCTGGGCTATCACAGCTCGACAAATATATCTTAAAGGAATTTCATAATAGACATGTTATCGGAACCGGAACCGGCGATTTTAAATGTTAAATATCCCGTACAAATATAGCCTCCGTGTGGTATCCGGCTGAGTAGAATACCACCCTCTTTCTTACCGAAGTGTCGTAAAAGGTGACTAAGGTAAGTTGACGCCAGGCAGGCGGCCGGTCGTAAAATACATAACCAAATAATGTGACAACATGTTTGTAACATGTTGTGCCGACCCCACTTATAGTGAGATAAGGGCAGGATAATGATATCCCGTACAAATGTAGAAACTGTAAAAATGGCTAACTAAATATTAATCATCATTCTCCTGCCCTTATCCTACTCCTAAGTGGGGTCGGTACAACATGTTTTAACATGTGACAACATGTTGTCACATGATTTAGCTAGTTGTTTAACGACCGGCCTCCTGCTTGTCGTCAACTTACCTCATTCACCTTTTAGATACCACACGGTTAAGTTAAGTTTAATTTATAGAATTAGGTGTTCCATAATACAAAAGTATTAATAAAATTATTTTGCTATAGTCCTCAATAAAGTAAACAGAAAATATATATAATGCTAAATGTAGAGTGGACTATCTGTTTTCATACCTGATACATCCAGAGTTCCCAATTTCTTTAAAAGTTTGTGTATGTCCATAGTAAGATATATCATTTTATATTATATATGTATTTAAGTATGTATATAAAATTGTATATGTATCGATTCCCGCCGAGGGCCAACATTTTCTATAAACAAATTATTGGTTCTTTGAACCTGGGTGTGTATTTGTATTTAAGTATATATTTAAACATATATGTTGTATATCTACCAGTTGTCCGTCACCCATAACACAAGTATTAAGTTACTTTGGGGACGGACGACCGTGTGTGTAAATGTCCCATATATTTATTTATTTATTATCATATGGTTTTCAGTATTCAAGGCAGCGACGTGGACGCTCTAGATATAGAGCGCACAGAGTCCTTGATAGAAGATTCTAGAATAGACAACGCCGATCGAGAACTAATCGTCGACTGATGTTAGCTTTTATCGCATACGCTTTCATAGACATTATGTGATAGATTTAAAATTGATTTCCTCTATATTTGACTTCAAACTCTTGAAACTGACCTAATATAAAACACATTCACAAAGTATCCGCTGGACCTATATTGAAGAATTAAAAGTTTTACTCCAGATATACTCTAGGGTAATATGTAGGATTAAAAAAAATTTCCTCCGGCTGTTAAAAAAAATAAACAATATTGAGGGTATTTTAAGAATAAAGTTGAACAAGTCGCAGGATTCTCTAACGCTAAAGTCGGAATGGGTGATAAACATAAAATATATTTTTATGACTCATACCGACGTATGTTGAAAATAAATGACACATATTGTATATAGATGTGACATGTCAGACATTATATATCAATAATACACGTAGAACGTAAATACTTCTAATAATTTCTTTAATAATCTATTATTTAAACGACTCAAACATCTATAACATATGTCGGTCATCGCTGTCATATGTTGAACATTTAAGACACATGTTGACATTGGTTGTCGCACATGTTGAAAACTTATGACATATAGCCCCTTTCCGACATATATTCAAATTCAAAATATTCTTTATTCAAGTAAACTTGTAAACAAGTGCTTTTGAATCGTCAACATCTACTGCTGGTTCGGAAAGCTGTTCGAGAAGAACCAGCAAGTAACTCAGCGGTTGCTCTTTTCAAACAATAATTCTTATCACTAGTTACATATAGTTATAAATGTCTTGTACAGGGTTGAAGAGAAGCTATATCCACGCATTCTTATCGTCTAGGTAATCTTCAATAGTATAATAGGCTTTCTGAATTAGCCTTTTTTTAATAGTATTTTTGAACTGCTGTATTGACCGACTATATCCACAGAGTTATTATACTAGATTAGGGAAGTCATAACAATCGTAACACATATTAAGAGAGAAAATCATATGAATAATGAAACTCATATGCTTAACTTCTAATCACACATAAAGAAATATATACAGCAAATGAGACCTATGTCTCATTTGCTTTCACTTACATTATCGATGGATGCATTTTAGACTAATTCTCCTACTCTAATATTATAACTCTCGAACACATGTTGAACATATATAATATATATTAGAACGATCAGTTCACGCCGCGTAAACTTCGTAAGCTGTGATAGCCTAGCGGTGAGGTACCGTGCGACTCTCTAGAGACGACATAGGTTCAAACCCCAGGCAGGCACCAATGAGTTTTTCTATTAAAACTTATGTGTTTTATTGATAATTTCAATTTATCACACGCTTTTCGGTGAAGGAGACATCATGAGGAAACCTGCATATCTCTAGAGAATTCTAGGGATATGTGTAACCTACCAACCCGCATTGGAGCAGCGTGGTAGGTCTTAGCTCCAATCCTTCTCTCCGAAAACGGAGAGAGGAGGCCTTAGCCCAGCAGTGGGCATAGTAACAGGCCGTTACGTAAATTTCGTGTAAAGAACTCATGAATAATTGCCCTGAATGGGCTTGAAACTAATCGGGCTAACCCGAAAGAATAAAACGTGAGTATGGCCGGTTTCTATACATTAACTATGAATACTATCGATAGTTAAATTTAAAAAAAAACATTTGAACGAGTTAAAATTCGAAGCCACATGTCGGTCATCGCTATCATATGTTGAACATTTGTGACACATGTTGACATTGGTACATGTGAAACGTTTGATACATGTTGAAAACTTATAATCATCATCTTCCTGCCCTTATCCCACTCTAAGTGGGGTCCGCACAACATGTTACAAACATGTTGGCACATGATTTGGCTACGTATTTTACGACCGGCCGCCTGCCTGACGTCAACTTACCTACGTCGTTTCTTACGACCCCTCTGTAAGAAAGAGGGTGGTTTTTTCTACTGAACCGGATACCACACGGTGGGTCAACTTACCTTTGTCGCCTTTTACGACACCTCGGTAAGAATTGAGGTAAGAAATCTATTCTACTCAGCCGGATACCACACGGCGGGCATGTTGGAAACTTATAACAAATTTTTATTCAATACTTGGTGATAATGGCTATTTCTTGGCCATTTTAATTTATAATTAAACTAGCAAAGCCCCGCGGTTTCACCCGCGTCCATACAGATCTCGTGGTAGTGGAAAGTCTACGAAATCGGACTATAGATTTGTTTTGTAGATTATTTAATTATAAAAAATGGGTATCATTAGTATTCTTGGAATAAGACTTAACTCACCAAGTGCAGGCCCTGCTATAACGGTAGGTTAGGTTTGTTATGGCATTATTTGATTTCGATTTACATTCTTAAATTCGTAAAATCTTTTGATTGGGATGTCGGATTTTAATAATTTTAAAAGTATTTTACAGGTATTGAAACAGTTATTCATAAAATATCATTTAATGGGATAAGGATTAATACAGAGATATGAATAAAATGGTTTGATTATTGTCGGCACTTTTACCAACTTTTACAATGTAAAAAAGTAGTTATATTGGCATAACTATAATAGTTAGACATATGGTATCGCGGACTTTTTTGTGGATATTGATACGTTCTATAATACTGTAGAACATTTTTTTGTTCTATCATCAGTAGTTTCCGCAGCGCACGCGATGATAGATGTTTACGACTAAATTTTTACCAAGTTATTACAATTTGATTAGGGATCCCTATTTTTTTTTAAAATGACATATAGCCTATATTGCTCAGTGAAAAAGCAGCTTTCCAATGGTGAAAGAATTTTTGAAATCGGTCCAGTAGTTTTTGCGTGAAAACGTAACAAACATACATACAAAAAAATATACAAACAAACATACAAATCTTTCCTCTTTATAATATTAGTATAGATATCGACGCATAACAGAGTTTGAAGTCAAGTATTCAGTTATTATCGCTTGCCGCTTTCTACATACAATGTGCCGCAATTATGTTCACAAATTACGCCTCGTCATACTTATTTAGTTTTGCTATCAACAAAAAATTAATGCGTTATAATATATTTAAGTAAATTGGCTTTTTTATCTGTGATTCGATACAAAAGACAGTCAAAGACAAATAATAGTTTTTTTATGCAGTGAAGTTAAAAAAAGTTATTTTTAGTCTTAAAATTACTACCAAAAAAAATTGCCTGAGTTTAAAACGTAAGGTTTAAGGTTGTTGTGTTAAAAAAAATCGTAGTTAAAAAGTATAGTAATATGAAATATTTAACACTTTTTCGAATACATTTACAAGCATGACAAAACCAGGTAAAATAGACTATCCGATTTTGTTGAATATTTTTGAAAACATGGAATTTTGTATTACTATACATTTTTGAACGATTTAAATGGTTCATATACAACATTATTTATAAGTTTTAAGTTATCATGACATATAGATTTAAGTTATTTATTGCAATATATTATAGGAATCATTTTTAAGTTCTATCTTAAGTAATATGCGAATATTGTTTCATGCAAATTAGATTTTGAGGAGTAAAGTTAATATCACTGCTTTGATGTCTACCGTCTATTATTTTTTTTTAATAAAAATATGGTAATAGAACAAATATAAAAGGTTAAGGTAAATGGAAATGCTTTTTCTATGAGATTTATTAATTGGATCGAATAATTTATATAATTAGGCGTTACTTTGCGGAGATCCATAATATAAAAGTAACAATATAATCTCGCGGATTATAGCAAAATAATTTTATTATTACTTTTGTTATTGGATCGAATTAATTTGACTAAATACTGATCGTTTTGAAGCTAATCGTCTAGTTAGAAATCTTTAGTGGCTCTCTTAGTTATTAAAAAAATATAAACGCTCTATCCTTAAGTCAAATTAACGTTGCCTTATTTGAACGCATAAAAAATGCGTTAATGATAGAATAATTTTTAAAAACTTAAAAAAAGCTACTTTGAAATGCTTTTGTATTTGAACGCCGTAATTTAACGTGGTTGTTGTTTTGTAACGAATTTTGCATACATGTTGTTGAAGCTTTGCTATTTTGATGTAATTTTGTAATATTTATACACTTTGTCGGTTCAACAGTAAACTGGCCAATGTCCAATTTGACAATGAGTCTTTCAAATTTTTTAAAAGAGGGTAATAAGATTAATAAGTATGATTTAATGAATTTTTAGATTTGATACATAAATTATAATGCTATTACGCGATCTTCTAAAGACGAGAAGTGCATGATTAAGATGGTATGGACATAGTAATGAGGAGGAATTAAAATCATATCACCAACAAGTGTTAAATATCAATGTGGATAAATATGTGAGAGGGAGACTGAAAAAGAGATGGTTGGATTGAGTGAAGTCTGTCATATAAAAGGAGTATCGCCAGAGTTGACAAATGATAAATAAATATATGGGACACTTACACACACGGTTGTCCATCCCCAAAGTAAGTAACTTAATACTTGTGTTATCGGTGACGGACAATTGGTAAATATATACATATATATTAGTTTTAAATACATACTTAAATACAAATACACACCCAGGCTCGAAGAACCAACAAATTGTGTATAGAAAATGTTGGCCCTCAGCGGGAATCGAACCCGCGACCCGCGGATCTGAAGGCAGGGTCACTACCCACTGCGCCAACGGGCCAGTTAAAAAATGAAATGAAATGATAGAAGAGAAAACCATGTTATGTCGACCATACTTAGAGTGGCATAATAGGACAATGATGAATTCTCCTCTGTTAATTGTATATTGGCTACATTATTCTTGAATCGACGCTTTATTTAATTGCTTATTGTTATCAAAACTATGTCTAACAATATAAACTACAATAACTATTAATATATATACAAACACTGCCATTAATTGAACTTAATACTTAATAATAACTTATCGTTTAAAATAATATCGTAATACAGTTCAATATTTGTACTAATAATACAATATAAACTTTAAAATTAAAAATTAATATATTTACAGTAGAGGCAAATGAGATATGTTTGAACATTTAGCTCTCAATTGCAATTTAATTCAGCTTTCTTATCAGACAGTTTATATATGCATTGAAATCTATCGGCAGTGATAAATTACAGGAATATTTGCAAACAAGTAATATTAGACATTGTTTGGATAAGATTCGGTCCCGTTATCCGGCTCGAAGGACCAATATCGGGAGCCGCATTACCGAGCTTTCTATAAATACACAAAGACTAATTTTGACAATTTATTTGTATTTAAGGTTTTATTACATTTATACATGAATCCTTAGTTTGCCGCCCACCACACAGGACAGCTATCAATGTAATATTAAATGTAGTTTTAGTGTATGTATTGTATTACTATGTGCAAATCTCCCACACAATGATACTAAACTTTTTACTGTACTTGTAAATACTGTATTTGACTTGATACTACGTACTGTATTTGAAAATGACCTAACTCAGATTAAAAAAAATCACAAATTATCCATACATCAGATTATTTTGTTTTTGTCATTATTTTGGACTCTCGTATCATCTCATATATTATACATTAATATAGTTTTTAATGTTGAGAGACCGGCTATACTCACGTCTTATTTTATCGGATGAGTTTCAACTAGTTTCAAGCCCATACAGGGCTCTTATTCATGAGCTCTTTACGCGGCGATATCGCGGCGGGAACAGTTCCCGATCCGATAAAATAAGACGTGAGTATAGCCGGTCTCTCAACATTAATAATGAATACCACTCACGATAGTTTAAATTCAAAAATTAATATAGTTGTATTATTTTACTAAATGTAAACTAACAATGACATGAACAATTACTAAATTATTATTATTTTTAATAACGTTTCAGTATTTTTTTCTAATTATAGTACTTTTTATTAATCGTTGATTACTTTATGTTTCTTATGATTTGAAATATTTGTAGTATTTTTTTTCCCCAAATACTTGTTACGCTTTCGTCAAATAGTGGGCGGTAATTTTTAGTATTGTTATACCAAATTTTATTTAGTGAATATGTTCTGTTGTTTAGATTACGTAGATGTTAGCATAGCATTTAGTTGTTTAATTAAATTGTTAATATGTAAGTGTAAATCTTTAGCTTCATACATGAAATAAGCTTTTCGGAGTTAAAATACATCTTGACTTTTATTATTTCAAATAAGAGGACATTTTTCAATGAATCTCCTTAAGTAACAAATAGTCCAAGACTTTTAATACATATTATTTATTTCTGTAGAATAATTTAAACGTTAAGTTAATCGCCTTTACATGTCTTTTATGGCAGCTTTAGTTTTTGAAATATCTGTATTATTTTATTTTTAATGTGACACTAAATCTCTTAAGATCTTTGTATTATTTGTATAAGATTCTTTGTAATCGTTCGGTTTCTACTCAGAAATGTGCGTATAAATAACTTGTAATTGAAACAAAATAGTAAAATTGTATTTATAGAGTCCGCCTGTGCTCGCGTCGTGAATATCGAGTTCGCCCGACCATGACTGTTATGACTGACTACGATCAGGCCCATGTTAGCATGTGCATCGTATGTGCTAATTATATTATGGGTGGCGACTGTTGGGTACACAAAACTCACTTTATCCAAATAAATGTCTATTATAGTTCATTCAATTATAATAAAAATCTCTCTTATACTATGTTCTATACTAATATATGTAAAATAACTATTAGCGTCCGGTCCACTGATGTTAGGTAGGACAAAGGCGTGGTGGCGCGAAGTGTCTTTCCCAGGCATGGAGCACTACACCTCAGGTGTCGTATGGAGCCCGGGAAAGCGGCAAACGCTGAGTAGACTAACATGCTTAGACAAAATAGGCGTCAGGGTGCAAGCAGTGTTTTGACGCCAAAAAGTCCCTCCCATTTACGAAAGGGTTTTGGCGCGGCACCCCCCCAGCACGCTGCGCGCGGGTGCAATGTACCCCTTTGCACCATGAGTCAAGACGAGCCTGACTATTATTATATTACTGTTGTGACTAAATAAGATTATATTTCTGGTGTAACTGACTACGATTATATTACTGTTGTGTCTGACTAAGATTATATTACTGGTGTAACTGACTACGATTATATTACTGTTGTGTCTGACTACGATTATATTACTATTGTAACTGACAACGATTATATTACTTTTGTGTCTGACTAACATTATATTACCCGTGTAACTGACTAAGATTATATTACTGGTAAACTGACTACGATTATATTACTGTTGTGTCTGACTAAGATTATATTACTGGTGTAACTCAATACGAGTAATATAACTTAATATAACAACATCCAGGGGAAGAGACCACGGCAACCAATGCGCTGGATAGATGAAATCCCCATCACTCTCAACAGCCAGATGCATGAAGCCATACACGTTTCAAGGAGCCGACACCATTGGTGCGACATTGTCCATACCAAATTTGTCTGTGACATAGGCCCTGAGCATTGACGACATCGATGCAAGGTATGACTGATTACGATTATATTACTGTTGAAACTGAATACGATTAATATTAATGCTCTGACTGACTACAATTATATTACTATTGTGACTAACTTCGACTGTTATTACTGTTGTGATTGACTAAAATATCTTAATACTTAAGCCGATATTTTTTTCTGCGTGGATTACTCATTAGGTTACAAGAGTTTGGAGTAGGTTGCTCGCTCTTGCTTTATTTGGTAAATGTAGATTACTGGGAATAATTTTATGATCGTCTCGTTACCTATTTCTTCAATCAGGCTTATCATCATTCTCCTGCTCTTATCAAACTCTTAAGTAGGGACGGCACAACTTGTATTAACCATGTTGTGACATGATTTTGCCTTACCTTAGTCGCCTTTTCCAACATCTCGGTACGACATGAGGTGAGGTGAGTGAGGTGGTCTATTCTACTCAGTCGGATACCACACGCCGGGTTCCTCCATCATGCTTGTCGTCAAAAAAGTCAAAAACTCATCATTTGCGGAATCAGGACGCTCGAATGAAAACTGTTATCACTTATTATGATAAGTTTAAGGACTATAATAAATTTCACATACAAATAATTACTAATAGAAAAGCACAATAAAATTCTGGGTATGAATCGAAACTGAACGATTTATAAATTTATTTGCTAATTGTTGTATTGCTAGTCATTTTTTCTATTTTCTTCTCATAATGATTGTGCTCATAACGCGAACAGACCGACAGATTACTTGAGTGATGCAAAAAAGAGCTACTGCTTTTGCACAAAGGTACATAATACATCGGTGACTCTAATAATGCCGCTTGTCTCTCAGTCTGGACGCGAATTTTAAAAACTTAAGTATCCTCAATTATGAAAATTGTTATGATGATTTTTATAGTAACTCTGGTACAACTTTGATCCGTCGTAAGTTATTTTTTAACATTTTAAATACAGGCGCAATATATATCTTATACCTTCGTTGTAGAATATAGAATTAAATAGAAACCAACACAAGGGCTATTCCTAATCATTCCCGTCCTAAACGAACTTGACGATAACCACGGCCTTATAGGAAAAACACTATGGATGATGCACAGAACAACGGCATTATACAAATAACACTATGGGTGATTCCCAGAACCACGGCGTTATAAGAATAACACTATGGGTGATGCCCAGAACCACGGCATTATATGAATAACACGATGGGTGCTTCCCAGAACCACGGCATTATAAGAATAACACTACGGGTGATGCCCAGAACCACGGCATTATATGAATAACACGATGGGTGATGCCCAGAACCACGGCATTATAAGAATAACACTAAGTGTGACGCCCAGAGAAGAGAACGCTTCTCGCATTTTGCACACTATGCAATGTTCTACACAATAACAAGCCGTTAGATATAACAGCTTTATACCTCATAATTACAGTGCAATATTACATTTAATCTCGATTCATTGTGACTTTGATAAAAGTTATACTGAATTCAGTAAGTTAATACAAGGTATCTGGCGAATAAAAATAATTAATATGGACAATATTATAAAGATTTAATTCAATAGTAATTTACATCGTGGTGATGCCGCAACTTATCACAATTTACTTAAAGTGCCGGTAGTAGAATTTTATTGAAATTGTAACCAGTATGAACAAAAATATCAAAAAAAAATTTTTAATATAATTTTGTTTCAATTTTAGATATAATTAACTCATCTATGAATACATAGAACTAAAACAAAATCATTATATTTTTCATTTAAAAAGCCATTTCACATTATTAAACCACAGTCTTGTATGAAGCTTAATGGATTTTTAAATCCAGACATTTTTATCATCCAAATAATCTTCAATTGTGTAATATGCTTTACGTATAAGCATATCTCTTACATTTGTTTTTAACCTTTCTGTAGACTGGTCGATTACACCAACAACAATTTTACACCAACCTGACCAAAGACATGATGGTCTGCCGGTTGATCCTAACCGTGTAGAGAAGTTCTATTAGACCCATTGTGAAACATTTTGTATTAATTTCGTTGTTTTTATAATTACTCACATTGGTTAGCTGTTCTCGAGGTCGTTAAATGATTTGAACTTTAGTAGTCTGTGAGGTTCAGCCTTTTGTAAGTTACGATTATACGCGCATCGGAATAATTTATTGTTAACTGGTACAATTGAAATCATTGACAAACAGTATTTAATCGTATTTTCAATTTAATTTAATATCAGTAAATCCTAAAATGTTATTTATTCACAATCAACCAAATACTAAATCTAACTACTAGCCAATTCTTCATATATCAGTCCTATTAATGAACATTTAATATAATATTAAAGATGTTAGAAATAACATGATAAAATAATAAAATGTGCTGAATATTTCCGTTTCAAAATTAACGGATTTATAACGTCTTTAAAACGATATTTATCTACTGGTATTTGATCGCAATAACAATAATGTAACTCGAAACTTTTGGAAATGTTTAAGTGTATAGTATCGTAGTTTACATCTTTGATCCAATCTGTAAGTGTATAAAAATTGACAATATTTAAATGTTACGGGAATAATTTGGTTTTAAGAGTAATTACCAAGTCAAATTCGTTCAAAAATACTTGCCGTCCTGACCACTTCATTTATAACGCGTACCCACCTTATTTGTTGTCATTTTTTTAGAGCCTGTATTTATTGTGTTTGATAAAATCATTTTAAAATTTATTATGTGTTTTATTTCAACACCCGTGCCTATGTTTAGTGCCTAAGGAATCTAGACTAAAACGTTATTAAGGCTTTCCAAGTTTCAACCATGGACTTTTTCCCATACCTGCAATTTCTAACGTCCCTTTTTATTAATAATAATCGCAATAACAGCTATAACAATGATATTCGTTTAGACTTTATTGAATTAATAAGAATCAATGTTCCAATTGTCAACCCATTCAATATTTTCAACAACTTCACACTCAATGACGGCAAAAATGTTTTTTTTTATATTATCAAGTAACTATATGTAGGAGGTTGTATTTAAAACATGTAACACAGCAATCGATATCGATATGCGATCAAAAAAGGCCTCAGGAGTTTTACATAGAGTTATTTATAGTAGAGAACACCCATAGATAAACCTGTGTATAGTACCCGGCAATAAATAACTCACATCGAGAACTTAGAATGAAACAGCCGGCCAGTTCGGTGTCGTAGAGCGCTGTCTCTGTCACACACGGGTTCTTCAGTCTGTGCGACAGAGACAATGCTCTATGAAGCAGAATCTAGCCAATTTCTCTCTCTGAGCCTCGATGTGCATTATTTATTGCCGCGTACTATACGCCGTTTTCAACAAATAAAAAAGAAGGAAGATAAGAAACTCATACTCATAAAATTTAATCTTATTTGAAACTATATAACTATTTTTGACATTATACATTACACATTATTTTTATTTCTTTCGTTATGTAATTGATGCAAATTGTAATTTGGGTTTATCTAAATGTATATTTTGGTTATTTTAAGGGATATTATACTTTAAATAATTTATAGAATTAGGCGTTACTTTGCGGAGATCCATAATACAAAAGTAATAATAAAATTATTTTGCTATAATCCGCGATACAGTAAATAGAAAATATATATAGTGTTTAATGTATAGTGGACTATCAGTATTTTCATACCCGATACGTGCAGGATTCGTAAAAATACATGCACAAACCTCCACCACTTCCACCACAATACACAAGCACTACACAGGTTCACTATCACAAACTCAACAATCGTTTCGCCCCGCAACCGAAGCATCATCAGGAGATAGACTCCACGACAAAATCGCAAAGCAAAATGTGACCAATATTGAATACTGTGCATGAGTTTAAGTGAAGTGTTCACCGAGTAAGAAACTTATATACTAAATATGTAACTATATAATTGTAACTGTGTTCATGACGTTGGTGTGTCTTATATATAAATAAATAAAAATACTTATCGTGTATAATCACATGTGCAGAAAAATATTCATGGCGTGTTTTTAAATGAAATACTTTAAAAATTTGTTTGCAATTTTTGCAACATCCAACTAATTGAATCCAATTTTCAGATGAAGAAAATTAGAGATAGGTAGGTTCATTTGCTTTTTCTTTATATTCCATGGACATATTTAGGGCTGGCTCCCCTAGTCTAGTATAATACTCTAGGGATACTTCAGATGTTTACAGAAGCAAGGCAATAGGTATAATAAATAAAACTCGTTGGATTAAGTAATTTCATATAATTTTCAATAAACAATACAAAAGTAAATTTGTTAGTAAAATAATTGATGGTATTCGTCACAGACTTAAGTAAAACATTATGTAATTAAATTACAGGCGACAAATACGATATTACTATATCACACTAAATAAATAATCAAATAAAATCAGTATCACCTTAATTAAAAAATTAGAAAACGTAGGATAAAAATTAAAAAAAATCTGTAATCATTAAAAAATCTGCATGTTGGCAACATACATAATATATTATATATAGCAACATAAGTGAACATTACTCTGAGTTTACGGAGAGAAATATGCTCTAAATCTAAAAGTCACCTATATATAATTATATAATATAAAAATAGAAATTAATAGTTTATAAATATAAAAAAAATATGAGCAATGATTTATAAGACGTAAAAATCTCGAATTCTCATTAGGGATGTCAAAAAATAATCGATTATTTTAACATAGTAATCGATTATTTAAATATTATAAATCGATATTTGAATATGAATGAACAATCTTTTAAAATAAGATATGCTTTGTTGGATGAAACCAATTTAACTAAACAACAGATTTTAATCGAATTTCGCAAACTTCCACTGTCCAATTTTATTAAAATAAAAAAGCAATTTTTAGAGAGAAAAAAAATATTTTGGATGGAGAAAAATAGGTTATTTATTAATCGATTTTTTCACTCCAAATGACATCCCCATTTCTCATGTAATATCGTATTTGCCCTTTAATAATAAAATAAGTAACTCTAAATCGTACTCGAACTGTCTATTGGATATCAAAATATATACTATTATGCTAAAAACCGTTATTGATATTATCGGGTTAACAGAGTGGTATCGATGATACAACATAAAATGAGTCCACTGATCGCTTAAACGTATAAGATAACTTTGGCATAATTCGATCTTCTTAAATGTAGTTTAAAAAGAAATTATTTTGTTTTTTAAAATGGTTTACTTACTAGTTGCGCAATAGGAGAAAACAATAACATTCTTGTTTTATCTCACTCGCACTTGTACTATTTAGTTTTAGGTCAAGGTTATGTGTACATTTGGAATAGCGTGTTGAGTCATTTTGGTTGGGTCATTGATCCCTATAAACCGTGTTTCTTTTTTTTTACAACGTTAAATATTTCACTAAATCAACTTTTTTGTATGTATGGGTACCTAAAATTAAAATTAATGTCGTATGGTCGATAGCATCCTGTATTTTTAAACTATGGGTACTTATATACTCTTAAATATATTATTACAACAATTAAAGACCTGGGACGTAGAATCTAACATCATAATTTCGAAGACTTATTTGCTAGACTAGGGTATAGCAGAATAATCAACTATTACATAGTCGTCTTAAAACTAAAAATAAATTCAACGACCACTATCTACTATCTATGAGCCATAGACAAGGGGTGTTACTTTTAGTAAGCAATTGAAATGAAAAACTGAGCACATAACCAAAATAGTTACCTCTAACTTATATATAAAATAAATTTACACAACTTTTTAACAAATGGTTTAGTGACTGAAATCAACAGGTACTTAATGTTGGTAGGCGTTTTTAGGGATCTGTATTTATTAATGTCTTGTGAAGTACAGACACAGAACCGAATTAGTATCTTCCTAAACGATTTTTAAATTAAATTGACATATAATTCTTTAAAACAATTTTAATCTAAATTCAAACTTATAATTTAGCAACATACATAACGTCTTGTAAAAAAACATGGCAATTCATCAATCTTAGATATAAAATTATCGTTTTACAATGTTAGTTATGTTAATATACTCCTCCGAAATGACTTGACCGATTTTTATGAAATTTTATATGCTCATTCAGTAGGTCTGAGAATCCGCCGTGTGGTATCCGGCAGAATAGAATAGACCACCCTCATTTCTTACCGAGGTGTCGTAAGAGGCGACTAAGGTAAATGCTGTGTGGTATCCGGCTGTATAGAATAGACCACCCTCATTTCTTACCGAGGTGTCGTAAGAGGCGACTAAGGTATGTGCCGTGTGGTATCCGGCTGCATAGAATAGACCACCCTCATTTCTTACCGAGGTGTCGTAAAAGGCGACTAAGGTAAGTTGACGTCAGGCAGGCGGCCGGTCGTAGCCATACGTAGCTTAATCATGTGACAACATGTTTGTAACATGTTGTGCCGACCCCACTTAGAGTGGGATAAAGGCAGGAGAATGATGATGATGAGACAAGAGTATATCAAAATATCTTATAGATCATAACTTTCAACCGTATCTCGGTGATATCTGGCGGCGGAGCCTTTCTCTTCCTGCTCACGAAAAAATTTTGACAGCCTCTCTTTTTGTTGGTCGTTGTACCTCTTGTACGTCTGGCGGACTTCTTCTAGAAGCTTCTGCACGGCTCTGTTGTTCGGCGACACGGACTCTGCTATTTTCAAATCGGATAACGACGCCTCGTAGTTTTTGAGGAGGTAATTCGCCTGACCCCTACGGTATAGCGCCTTCACATTGGCTGAATCTAATTCTATTACCTAAAAATATGTGTCAAAGGTAAAATAAGCATTCGTTAATAAAGCAGAAATCGAAAGGAAATAATCTATAGAATTAGCCGTTACTTTGCGATCTATAATACAAAAGTAGTGATAAAATTATTTTGCTATAATCCGCGATAAATAGGAAATATATATAATCCTAAATGTACAGTGGACTATCCGTTACATGCAGGATTCGTAAAAACAAATGGAAATATAGAAGCTATCAAAGGAAAAGATTACTATTTGGATTGCAAAAATGACGCGAAACCTAAAGCTAAAGTAAGTGCTTTTTTATTATTTCTATTATTCATTGAATAATCTCTGCTAATCTAATCGACTCTTAAGGCGGATGTAATAATATAATTATTTTGCTATAATCCGCGATACAGTAAATAGAAAATATATATAGTGTTAAATGTATAGTGGACTATCCGTTTTTTCATACCCGATACGTGCCAGATTCGTAAAAACACATGCACAAACCTCCATCACTTCTACCACAATACACAAGCACTACACACGTTCACTATCACATACTCAACAATCGTTTCGCCCCCGCAATCGAAGCATCATCAGGAAATAGACTCCACGACAAAATCGCAAAGCGAAGCATCACCCAATCAAGCATGGTTATATAGTAAACGGTTCAACCCCATTATTTATTTTATTTTGCCTCCGAACACGTGTATCAAGAACTTGAAACATTTATCAGATTAATGGGTGCCATTGTTATGTTAATGATGTTCTAGAATGTTTAGTCGTAAACTTTTGTCACAGGTGTGCAGGATTTCGAAACAATGGTCATTAAGAACTTTATGACCGCTTTCTAACAAATGTTTAGCGATATGTGAATTTAATGGCTTATCGATTAACGGTGCAAGATTGGGATGGTATGGCCATGTAATGAGGAGGGATGGAAATCATGTGACCAAACAGTGAACACACATGTGCGACAACATGTTCATTTAAAGATATTTTATAATCTTTATTATTATTATTTCACTTTTTTTTAATTATATACAAATTTACATTATATTTTATGACATTTTCTATAAAATTATTAATATTATTTCATTCGTCCACTTCTCATTAAAGATGTGCGCGTACAAACAAATGTTTTCGTTCCGGTAGCGAAAGCAAAACTGTGTTCGTGAACAACGAGTGCGTACGCGTCAACGCGAGTCCACTGTTTCAAATGTACGAACATTTCTAGAATATTCGCACACAATTTGTTAATATTTGCTTGAATGAGTCGACCAGAGTAGACATTTGTGCCGTACACTGTGCTGCACAGTTCTACCACTGGTAAATTCCACCTTCAGATTAGCTAAGTTTCAGTCTGCAATCCGTATAAGACTTACCAAGCTGCTCCAATGCGGATTAGTAACACATATCCATAGAATTCTCTGATATGGAGATACATATCTCAAGATGTCTTCATGATTTATAGAAGCAGGCGTTACTTTGCGGAATTCCATATTACAAGCAATATAACAGAACTAACTACTTTGCTATAATCCGCACGGGTTAAGTGAATGCATGCAAAGCCAATGTGTATGAAGCAGGCAAAATCTACGCACCTTATACATGCAGGACCAGCCACCACATGCACCCCAAGGCGCAATTCACCAGCAACAACGCACACAAAAGCAGCACACACACCCACCACCACAATCTCGACGATCGTTTCGCCCCGAAACCGAAGCATCATCAGGAGGATAGGCTCCACGACAAAAATCGTAATGAAAATCATCTTTGCATGCATTCACTTAACCCGTGCGGATTATAGCAAAGTAGTTAGTTCTGTTATATTGCTTGTCAAGATGTCTTCCTTCACCGAAAAGTGTGTTATAAATAAACGACTCATTGGCCCGGGGTTTGAACTCGTGACACCTTCGAAAGAATCACAAAGTCAGTTATCATCTGTCATAATTTTAAATACAAACCTCTGTACATCTGTATACACACGCCTGTAACTTGTCCAATTTGGCGTAGCACACGGCCAGGTTGAGGTTGCACTGGACCCTATATGTCCTTATAGTTTCGTGGTCTGCGAAAGATGTTATGGTAAAGAAGCGGCCTTTTATAATCCCACTGCTGGGAATAGGCCTCCTCTCTCCGTTTCTGGAGAGAAGGGTTGGAGCTTAGACCTACCACGCTGCTCCAATGCGGATTGGTAGGTTACACATATCTCCAGAATTCTCTAGAGATATGCAGGTTTCCTCACGATGTTTTCCTTCAC
Source organism: Morpho deidamia (assembly GCA_947086505.1). Classification (NCBI taxonomy): domain Eukaryota; kingdom Metazoa; phylum Arthropoda; class Insecta; order Lepidoptera; family Nymphalidae; genus Morpho; species Morpho deidamia. The sequence goes on from CAMTZC010000009.1 coordinate 12,273,653, forward strand.
CGAAAAGCGTGTGATAAATTGCAATTATCAATTAGACACATGAGTTTTAATAGAAAAACTCATTGGTGCCCGCCCGGGTTTGCCCTCGTGTTCCCCTCGAAAGAGTCGCACGGTCTCACCGCTGGGCTATCACAGCTTCTTCTGAAAGATGTTACACTAGTATCAAATACTCGCTGCGCGCGGGGTAATAGCATGTGGAAACAGGACACATTTCCACAATTTTTTTATAGTAGCAACCTACAATAAATCCACGGGTAAACTCGGAGCTCACGACCGGGCGCGCAAACTTAACGGTTGTACTGTACAAGTTACTTAGCTGCGCGCGCCCGTCTCTTCGCGGCGAATGCTTACATCGCGGTTAGATGTTAATGATCGATATTATGGTATTCTTACATTTGCTTCACAGTATATTTTAAACAATGTAATTTTTGTACATAAAAATATAAAGAATTATAAAAGGATAGGTGATGTATATAATAGACAAAGTAGGAACCGACATAATCTTCCGACTCCTGCTTTGCGCCTAGCAAAAGTACGTAAATCGTTTGTGGGTATGGGTATAAGATTCTATAATAAAATTCCGAAATCAATTTTGGCCATGCCATTACAGCAGTTAAAAACCACTGTTAAAAAGAGGCTGATACAGAAAGCCTATTATACTGTTGAAGATTACTTAGATGATAAGGATGTGTAGATATAGGTGCGCTTCTACTCTGTACAAGACAGTAATAAATAAATGTAACTAGTTCTAAGATTTATATTTTAAAAAGAGCAACCGCCGAGTTTCTTGCTGGCTCTTCTCGGTAGGAACAGCTTTCCGAACCAGCAGTAGATGTTGACGATTCAAAATTACTTGTTTACAAGTTTACTTGAATAAAGAATATTTTGAATTTGAATTTGAATTTGATAAATTGTACTTCTAGGAAATAAACTATCGGTACCGATTGGCGGTGGTGCTGAAATATGGTGCTTCTGCTTTCGAAGGACCTTTATAGATTACCCCAAATTACACAATATCCACGATCGACAAGTAAAACTACTCACTGTCCCTCTGGAACGTCCAGCTCCCGAAATTGGCAGAGATATCAAGCACAATAATATCACGACACTGGTGGGATAAAGTTTGGTGAACAGGCACACGGTACCACAAAGTTTTTATGATTTGTTACGGACACTGTAAAGCTGTGATAGCCCAGTGGTGAGACCGTGCGACTCTCTAGAGACGAACATAGGTTCAAACCCGGGCAGGCACCAATGAGTTTTTCTATTAAAACTCATGTGTCTAATTCATAATTGTAATTTATCACACGCTTTTCGGTGAAGGAAAACATCCTGAGGAAACCTGCATATCTCTAGAGAATTCTAGGGATATGTGTAACTTACCAATCCACATTGGAGCAGCGTGGTAGGTCTTAGCTCCAACCCTTCTCTCCAGAAACGGAGAGAGGAGGTCTATTCCCAGCAGTGGGATATTAACAGGCTGTTACTTTACTTTACGGACACTGCTATGGCGGTCGGACAGGTCAGCGGCCAAGAGACGACTAACTGTTGCGTGTTGGTGGCGCTGGTGGTGCTTTCGGCAGAAATCCACCAATCCGGCACCACCGAGCGATACCATTAGGTTGGCGGCAGAATTTACAGCCAACCACGGAATGTGCAATAAGCAAGTACTGAACAGGCGGTTTTATTGGTATCTACAAAAGGGCAATCTATATTATAATTTTTATTCAAATTCAAATTCAAAATTCAAAATATTCTTTATTAGTAAACAAGTGCTTTTGAATCGTCAACTTTACTGCTGGTTCGGAAAGCTGTTCCTGCCGAGAAGAGCCAGCAAGAAACTCGGCGGTTGCTCTTTTTAAAATATAAATCTTAGAACTAGTTACATTTATTTATTACTGTCTTGTTCAGGGTAGAAGTGCACCTATATCCACACATCCTTATCATCTAAGTAATCTTCAACAGTATAGTAGGCTTTCTGTATCAGCCTCTTTTTAACAGTGGTTTTAAACTGCTGTAATGTTTATTTAGGTATGGTCATGTTGTTTATTTAGGTAAAACGCATAATTTTACAATAACAAATCTACACATTCTTAGTTAAAGAAATCATAAATCATACTAATAGCTATATTAAAAGCATAGTACTCAGAAGGACTGCTGACTTCATATTTGGACCTTAATGAGCTCGACTCATCCGATGCGTCATCATGGGACTGACCAAATCCTCCGAAAACAAAATCAAGTGATTAGGGAGGTCCAATCACTTGATTTAGCTGTTGAAGATCATAATATATAAATAAATCACTAAATATTTCTAACATGAGGCACTCACATTCGTGGTGTTGTCCGTCTGTGTCGTAGAGTACGTCCAGGGCGTGGTACAGGAAACGCAAGCACTTGAAGTACTTCCGGATGGCGGTCTTGTAACGCGCCGCGCCGAACAACGAGTTGCCGACATTCTTCACCTCCAGTATGCTCTTTAATAACTGTTGGATCTGGAAATATAATGTCCAGTAGTCCAGTTCTAATAGTTCTAATAGAAACTCGGCGGTCAATCTTTAAATATTTTCAATTATACATTATTAAACCGCTGTCTTGTATGAAGCTGAAAGGATTTCTTATCATCCAAATAATCTTCAATTTTGTAATATGCTTAACGTATAAGCATATATTTTAAACTTAGTGTTCCGCGCAAACGTGCGGACGGATGAAACAACCTCCGGGACCTGGGCCCGTCGTCTCGGCGTCTCAACCTACCTTATGCGGCCGTCAGCTTTATGTGGTCCAGCCTCATGAGTCACTGCGTGTATATGTGTACGTGTGTGTGTGTGTGCTTGTATGTACTTGGCCGATTCCCGAAATCGTTGGCTCGCCTCTGCAGTCTTCCATGGACACGTAATGTCTGTTTCTCCCGGAATATACACTTCACTATATCGGTTAAATAACACCCGGTGTGCACACAACCTTCGTAAGGTCACACGTTATTGAATCGTTCCTATATCGGGGAATAGTAACCCAACGCGCACTAAAACCGTGGACGGTCGGGTCTTTTCAAACGCTTCACTGATTAAACGCGTCACTAAATCTGAGAATAACACCCGAAACGCAAAATTACACACGTGCGTTATAAAAGACTGCCGCGTTCAAGCCGCGCGCGGCCTCTTTCTATCGTGTCTGACGGGTGACTGGCGGGGGGCCGCTCTGGTCGTGAACGAATGCGTAAAACGGCCTAGCTGGCGTTCGCGTCGCGTCGCGCGCGTCAATCTATTCAAAACATTTAGTTTGACTCTTTCTGTAGACTGGTCTAGTATGGATTGAGGAATTTTATTATAGAAGCGAATAGCGAGACCTCTGAACATGTTACTCACGTTAAGCTTGACCTTCAAGTCCCTCGGGTGCTCTGGCAAGTGGTCCTCAGTTCCATCTCTGCAGCACACGTCCCAATCTTCCCCGGTTAGCTCTCCGCAGTCCTCAATTATACATTCCTGGTGAACACATATTGATAATAACTACAAGACAAAAAGATACACTAAAATAATGTACTAGAGCATCGTAGATCTACAAAATACTAATAAAAACTCTGCGACAGCGTGTCTCTATTTCTTATGATTAACTCACAATAACTACCTTTATGTTCGAAATTTTAATTAAATCAATAACATTATATAATTTATAGAAGTAGGCGTTACTTTGCGGAGAGCAATAATACAAAAGTAATAATATAAATTATTTTGCTATAATCCGCGATACATTAAATAGAAAATATATATAGTGCTAAATGTATAGTGGACTATCCGTTTTTTTCATACCTGTTACATGCAGGATACGTAAAAACACATGCACAAACCTCCACCTCTGCCACCACAATACACAAGCACTACACACGTTCACTATCACAAACTCAACAATCGTTTCGCCCCGCAACCGAAGCATCATAAGGAGATAGACTCCTACATACAGAGACATGACAATGGCACTCTCATTAATAATCTGATAAATGTTTCAAGTTCAAGCTTGATACACGTATTCGGAGGAAAAATAAAATAAATGGTGGGGTTAAACCGATTACTATATAACCATGCTTGTTTGGGTGATGCTTCGCTTAGCGATTTCGTCGTGGAGTCTATCCCCTGACGATGCTTCGGTTGCGGGGCGAAACGATTGTTGAGTATGTCATAGTGAACGTGTGTAGTGCTTGTGTATTGTGGTGGTGGAGGTTTGTGCATGTGTTTTTACGAATCTTGCATGTAACAGGTATGAAAAAACGGATAGTCCACTATACATTTAGCAATATATATATTTTCTACTTACTGTATCGCGGATTATAGCAAAATAATTTAATTATTACATCCGCCTTAAGAGTCGATTAGATTAGCAGAGATTATTTAATGAATAATAGAAATAATAAAAAAGCACTTAGTTTAGCTTTAGGTTTTGCGTCATTTTTGCAATCCAAATAGTAATCTTTTCCTTCAGCAGTAGAGTTGACGATTCAAAAGTACTTTGTCAACAAGAATAAGGAAGTTTAAATAATAATAAATAACAAATTCAATAGTATATAAACAGGAAAACGTAAAAGTTAAATGTAAATATATAACATATTAGCTGTGCCAGCGGCTTCGCCTGCGTGGGAATGAGCGTGTCAAAAATTTTTCTAGAATTCAAATTTTAAACATCAAAGTTATTGTGAGTTAACCATAAGAGATAGAGACATGCTATCGCGAACTTTATTATAGTATTTTTAGAGATCTACAATTCTGTAGTACATTACTTTAGCGTATCTCTGCTGGTTTACGCAGCGCACGAGACTAAAGCTCCCAGCAAGCAAGTTTTTTAACAACTGCGCGATCTCTTTAACACAGTTTACATAACACCGATATGTACTACTTACCTAAACCATCCGGAAGTATTGCATTATTTTTTGGTGAAAACCGTACAAAAATCCATTCAGTTATTTTTGATAAAATCGATTACATAAAGACAGACCGCTTTTTGGGACTTTCTTTTATAATAAGTATAGATAACAAGTTAAGACTAAGTAAAATAGGATAAATTGGAATTGTTATAAGAATTAAGTCCATACAATTGTTAACCCTATACCTAACTGTACCCCACTTTAGTAGATAAGCAAAAATGGAATTTAGCATATAAGTACATAAATGTAACTATAGAAAATTAGTAACACGGTAAAAAAAAATTGCTGTAAAGTAAAATAACTAGACAATAAAGTCTCTGAAACGATCTATCAAAGGAACGAGAATTAAAAAAAATGGATATTGTGAATAATATTGATCTGACCACTTTCAATTCACCGTCTTCGGCGAGCCGCTGTATCTCGGACACGATCCCGAGGCCGGCGAGCACGCGCCCGAACGCCACGTTCGTATAGTCCAGCTGTGGGCACGGCACGGTGGTCACGCAGAACTGAGACCCGTTAGAATCGCGGCCCGAATTCGCCATGCTGACCATTCCCGTAGTGTGCTGTAGAGAAAAAACTTTGAATCTATATCTATACTAATGTATGGTAAAATTACATACATAATCATCTGTTCCGCGCAAACGTGCGGACGGATGAAACAACCTCCGGGACCTGGGCCGGTTGTCTCGGCTTCTCAACCTACCTTATGCGGCCGTCAGCTGTATGTGGTCCGGCCTCATGAGTCACTGCGTGTATATGTGTACGTGTGTGTGTGTGTGCTTGTATGTACTTGGCCGATTCCCGAAACCGTTGGCTCGCCTCTGCACTATTCCACGGACACGTAATGTGTTTTTCCCGGAGTATACACTTCACTATATCGGTTAAATAACACCCGGTGTGGCACACAACCTTCGTAAGGTCACACGTTATTGAATCGTCCCTATATCGGGGAATAGTAATCCAACGCGCACTAAAACCGTGGACGGTCGCGTCTTCTCGAACGCTTCACTGGTTAAACGCGTCACTAAATATTTATATCAGTCTCAAGTGTCAATAAAGTCGTGTCACTACTGAGAATAACACCTGAAACGCAAAATTACACGGTGGCGTTATAAAAGAATGCCGTATACAGGCGCACGCGGCCTGTTCCTTTCGTATTCGAAACGTCACTAACTGTCGGCCGCTCGCGTCGGCAATCGAATGCATAAAGGTCGTTGATCCCGCCGGTCGCGTCGCGCGCGTCATTTTATTCAAAACATCATCCATCTCCAAAGTAATTTTTAATACTTGTGTTATAGGTGACAGACAAGTACTAAAACTATGTCTGTATTATACTATAATTTTTAATATATAAAGCTGAAGAGTTTGTTTGATTGTTTGAACACACTAATCTCAGGAATCACTAGACATATTTGAAAAATTCTTTCGAGTGTAAGATAGTCCATTTATTGAGGAAAGCTAAAGATTATATAACATCATGCTAAGATGAATAGGAGAGGAGCAGTAATAAAAAATATTGCGGAAACGAAAAATTTACAACATTTATCAACAATATTAGTATGAATAAATACCACTCACACTATTGTGATTAATAAACAAAATAACATACCGATAGTTGAAAGTTTTCATCTTCAAACGTTGGTCCGTATATACTCTCGCCGCCAGTTCCGTCCCCGTTAATAATGTCACCTCCCTGCAGCATGAACTGAGATATCGCTGTAAATATACACATGCCTTAACATTTGACATCAATATTTTCAAATCTAAATTTAATCTTCATTTACTAACATTTTTCCACTATAAAAAAATATACTAAAACTAAGGATATAATTAGCACCATCAGGAAGTTGAAATGTAAATGGCCAGTCCGGCCATACAATAAGAGGAGATGAAAGGTGGTCGAAAAAATTAATGTTCTGGTATACAAAACACAAGAAAAGAAAGAGAGGCAGACCACCCCGAAGATGGGTGGATGACATTTTGGCTGTGGCAGAGCCAAAATGGACTAGACTTGCTAAAAATAGAAAGACTTGGTCACAGTTTGAGGACAGCCTTTGTCAATAGACAAACAGACATAATTGTTGAAAAACAACATTCTTATTTTAAATCAAAGTCTCTAACAAATGTCTGAATGAAGGCTTAAATAAAATTAAATAAATAAATAAATAAAATAAATTTAATCTATTTATAAGTAAATATTTATAAATAAATAAATGATTTCAAAAAATATTATGTATCAAAATCTGTACTATAAAAAGTCATTCACCTCTATGGAATCGGACTCCTTTGTAATGAAGGGGTTTCCCAAAAGTACCAATTCCTTTCTCACCCGTACACAATGCTCGAAAGTTTTCAGCTGTTTTAGGCACCACATCATATTTTAATTCTATTACGATTCGGCCAGCTGTAATCAAAAAGATATTATAAGTGTGTCATCGTAAAATAATTCTATTTACCTTTTTTTGTAGTCTTAATAACTTAGCAATTATTTTGCTTATTGCAGAAATGTTGTGTTATGTGCTAAGGTGGCCATCTATCCTTATGTTCAGACTGTTTAATACATAAAATTGTGTCATTTTATACATATATAAAATTCCATTACATTTTATTTTTATGTGACAATAATGTGAAAAAATAAACATATTTTCCTTATATCTAAAACTTGTCATAATAGAAAATGTAGTTCTTCTTTCTCAACAAACAGATGCCCTTTTACTGGACTAAGATGTGTTCAAGATATTTCAGAACCTTGTATCTAGTGAATTCATTGATCCAGGATTTTGAGGTGATTTAGCAGCCTTGTAGGGGGACTGCACATGACCAAAATTTTATTTTTGGTTAATAAAAACTATTTCATATTTAGAATTTCTATTAATATCAATCAAAAGAAAATTGGAAAACCTGAGTACCTGAATTTATTTTTAAGCAAAGACTAATATTAATATTTGAAAATTAACAAAGTTTCTATTAAATAATATGAGTAAGTATCTGTTTTACTGCTAAATAAACGATATATTCATAAAACTATAAAAAAACATCTAAAATCAAAGTAAAACAGTAGTACTTAAGAAGTAAAATACAAAGTATCTAGTTCCAATTCTATTTATATGTGCATTTATTATGCTTAACCTTCATAAATCGCTGTATGTCATTCAATACATATCGATTTTTGATGCATATAACATATTACATAGTTGTTGACGTATGGTTGCATCTTAAAACTGCATATAAATTGTCGATCACTTCCTGTGAACAATACTATGAATCGAAATAATAAATAAATCATAGCTCGCAAATTCTAGACCACTACAACTAAGTTAACTAACAAATTATAAAGAACAAACCTTTCTCGCCATCGATTGTAATATCTAGAAATACCAAAGGGTTTTTGTGTTTTTGCTGATTCCCCGTTATCATTCTTTAAGACGAATCACAAAGCCCTGACCATTTAGAAAATGTTTATTAATTAAATGTTATGATTAAAAAAGCACTTCATTTGAGTATTCCATAATTATTATAGACTTGTGTATGTTAAAACTAAATAAAAACAAAGCAAAAAATAAATCGGCACCCGACCTTCTCAAACATAAACAAATAACTAGAAACATAGATAACTAGAAAATAAAAATTTCCATAACACAGAACTGAGAACACTATAGGTATGTACCTATTTTCTAATTATTTTTGAAATAAAAAATTAAATGTACTGCTCTTTTAATTATTTTGGCACAGGTTAAATAGTTCTGTGTGTGCAATAAAGAGAATCGAAAAAAACAATTTTTTCTAAACAATTCAGTGCACTGTCATAAATGTTGACACTTAAGCCAAAATGTCGCTTGTCAATTGTCAAGTTGTCACTTGTCAGTTAATTGCGTCATCACGAGATAAATTTAGCGAGCAACAATGATTTATATTTAATAACGATTTTAAATCTAATTCAAGACATCAAGGTATAACTTTATATATTTCATTGATATTTTTAATAATATTTAACTATTAGTTATGTTCAGATTCTGAATTTAAGCACGAACAGATAAACTAGTTCCTAATACTTTTGTTAATATTAACTATATTTCAGACAGTCAGACACCAAGATGTCTTCGTCAGCAATATACATATTAGATGTAAAGGGCAAAGTGCTCATATCAAGAAATTACCGTGGCGATGTCGATATGGGAGTTATAGATAAGTTTATGCCACTTTTAATGGAAAAGGAAGAAGAGGGCATGCTAACGCCATTACTACAGACTAGCGAGTGTACTTTCGCTTACATCAAAACAAATAATCTATATATAGTGTCTACTACGAAGAAAAATGCCAATATTGCCCTTGTGTTTGTTTTTTTGTATAAAATAGTTGAGGTCATGACTGAATACTTCAAAGAATTGGAAGAAGAGAGCATACGCGACAATTTCGTCGTTATTTATGAGTTGCTTGACGAGTTATTAGATTTTGGCTATCCTCAAACTACTGATAGTAAGATTCTTCAAGAGTATATAACTCAAGAGGGCCATAAATTAGAAATGCAACCACGTATCCCTATGGCAGTCACAAATGCAGTGTCCTGGAGGTCTGAAGGTATTAAGTACAGGAAAAATGAAGTATTCCTTGATGTGATTGAATCTGTGAACTTATTGGCTAACTCTAATGGAAACGTTCTTAGGAGTGAAATAGTTGGGGCAATTAAAATGAGGGTTTACTTATCTGGCATGCCAGAGTTGAGACTGGGATTGAATGATAAAGTTCTATTTGAGAGCACTGGTAGAGGCAAGTCTAAATCTGTTGAGTTGGAGGATGTTAAATTCCATCAGTGTGTTAGGTTGTCTAGATTTGAAAATGATAGGACAATATCATTCATACCACCTGATGGAGAGTTTGAACTGATGTCCTACAGATTAAATACACATGTAAAGCCTCTTATCTGGATTGAGTCTGTAATTGAAAGGCATGCTCACTCTAGAGTGGAGTACATGATCAAGGCAAAATCCCAATTTAAAAGGCGTTCAACAGCTAACAATGTCGAAATTATAATCCCTGTCCCTGCTGATGCTGATTCACCAAAATTCAAAACAACTATTGGAAGTGTTAAATACACTCCTGAACAAAATGCTATTACTTGGTCAATCAAATCATTCCCAGGAGGGAAGGAGTACTTAATGAGAGCTCACTTTGGTTTACCATCTGTTGAATGTGAGGACACTGATGGCAAACCTCCAATTCAAGTTAAATTTGAAATTCCATACTTTACAACCTCTGGAATACAAGTTAGATACCTAAAAATCATTGAAAAAAGTGGTTATCAAGCTCTGCCATGGGTAAGATACATAACACAGAATGGAGATTACCAGCTCAGAACTAATTAAAATGTTAATTTGTTGCATTACATTCCTTTTTTATATATAAGTTGCACCTAGAATTTAATCATTATATATTTGCAATTTTATCCTTATTATATTTTGAAAGTATTATTGTAATAAATATTTGACCTTATTATTAAATAATCATAATATTTTTATTGTTTGCTTTGATGTTCTTACCTAGATATTGCCTTCGTTAAGGAACCAGGATGTGGAAATATTTCCCAGTTCTATAAAAACAGTGTATTATATCCTTATATGTCTGACACCCGTATGTTGAGTTTTTGGAAGTATTTAATGCCACGTTGAATCTATAGTCAATCTCTAAAGAATGTAACACCCTCTCAAGAATAAAGTCATATGTCCTATGTATATACATAGGCAATGTAACTTTATTTTCTTAGATCTGAGATTGAACTTAGAAGTACTCTTTAATGTTATTATTATATCATATCAGTATCGATATAGTTTTCTAGTCTCATACTTGTTTATGTATACATCTCTAAATCATGTCTGTGGTATCAAATAATGGTTATTTGATATTTGTGAGAGTTAGGAATGGCTTGGAGTGGAAGAAATCGGTTATTTCGAAACGAAAATGTCGTTAATTAAGTAATCGATTTTTTCGGACTAAAAATTTGCTTTTTTATTTTAAGCATTAATTAGAATTATTATAGTGGTTGACTACGAATAAAAAATAACAGATGCGCGAAATGCGATTGAAATGTGTTGTTTGCCTACATTGATTTCATGAAAAATGATATAAAAGACAAGAAAAGACGATAATTAAAATAATTGATTTAAAAAAATCGATTTATAATGTTAGAAAAAATTGTTATTGTGATCAAATAATCGATTATTTTTTGACATCTGCCCTGGACAAACAAATCACAAATGATAAAATCAAGTTAATCGCGGGAATTTTATACTTTGGTGCGATGCGATTGAGAAAAACAAATAAAATGTTAAGAACTGTACCCAAAGTTTGTTTCCTATGTAGTAGACGTTATAGTGACATATTACCTACGAGTGAAATGAAAGTTATCAAGCATAAGAAGAACGTAAATAACGATAACCTTCAAGAAAACAAAATTGAAAATAAATCACATAACACTTCAAAAGAATTTCGAGTAAACGAAGTCAATATTCAGATGATATCAAAAAATATTTACAGACAACTGTTTAGTGATTCATCTTCGAACATTAATCTTAACGTAATTAAGAGGTAAAACTAACTAAGATGTGAACTGTTGACATTTATCATTCAAAGTTTATTTTAAATAACTATTCCATTAAAATTGATTGATATGAAGTAGAATAAATCCATCTTGAATATTAATTAAATCTTTTAAATAAATAGTCGGGAGCTTTTACAAAAAATAATCAGGCCACAAAGAGCTTCGCTTTAGTAATATTTCTAACTAAAAGCTACATGCTTTTATTTAAGTTAAAGGTCTTAACAAACAATGAAATAACATGTTACAACAAGTAACATAGTAGTAGTAAAGAAGTTTTAAGAGAAAGATTAAGGCTTAGAACCACTATGGCAATGCAATGCAGATTGGTGAAGTTGTAACAACATGTTCTATATGGATATAAGTAACAATTAATTTGAAAATTAAAAGAATACCATTCTATTTCCTCAGTTATACTGAACAATCAAATTTTAATGGATTAGTTTCTATAAATATGGTTTCTATCCCTTGTGACATTGGTACTTCACCAATATTGTTATACAAATAGTGTTATTTGACACTTACTAAATCCTATATAAGAATATAATTTAATGTAAATCAATTTAATGAGTATTTTTCATTTTTCTAGTTGTCAAGATGATCTTGAAAGACATGGGATAGATTTAAAAAATATCAGTTATATATCAGATGTTGAGTTGAAATTGCCAGAGTTGGAAGGAAAGGATATATTAGAACATTTTCAAAGTATAGGTAACAAACAATGTGCTCCATACAAAGCACTTCTAAAGGTGTTATCCACTTGTCCACTTCCAGCATTACCAAAGGTAAATTAAATTGCACTAGCAACTCTATAATTCAATCTCAATAAGTAATTGAAACTTATGCTTCATATTAGTGTTTGTATTTTCCTTTGATTTATTGAAATATTAAGATAATATTGATTCTCTTTTACACTCATCCTTATTTAATAACTGTAACTAAACTAGATCCTACTCCCACTCTATCTACCCACAAAAGTATTTAGCCATTAATCAGATTCCCCTTATTATTCCAAATTCCAATAATCCCCTTTTTTTCACAACATCATCCCTTTAATTGTTTCTATTGTCAATTACCCATGTGAATCATAACAAGATATTCTTCTTTTCCATGTCAAGCCTTACAATTGGTATAAAATTTATCAAGCCAGTTTTGTTATAAATCATTATACCTGATGCAACATTGTGTTATATGTATTTTGCTACTATTCTTGAGTCTCAAGCTTCAAAAGTAAAGGACTGCCACTGTTGGCACCTTTTTGTTATGTAAAAGAAAAAAGTAATAAAATGTCATTCTCGGCAAAATGTCATAAAACAAAAGGCACATTTTTATTTTTCCCGTATTCAAGATGTTTTACCATTAATTATTAATCAAGCAGTGGTCAATCTCATAAAAGGTCCATTTATAATCATTCATTGGTCATCTTCGAGCCGGATCGAGATATTATTAAAAAACAGTGGATTGCACTCGTCACCTAGAATGGCTGAGGAAAAGGAACTAATTAAAAAGAGAGGAAGTTTTAAAGGCCGATTAACCGCTTTTATTAATTATCTGGACGCGATAAATATGGAATCATTCGATTTATCTGATGTAAAGGAATTGGAGTTGCGTATGGGTAAGATTGAATCTTTGTACCACCAATATGATGAGGTGCAGTTATGTCTGGAATGCGTCGTTGACGATGTCGAGATTCAGTTTGCTGAACGTTCTGATTTCGAGTCACGGTATTACAAAGCTTTAGCTAATGCTCAGAGTATTTTATGTAGATTTAATAACGATAATGGCTCGCTCAGTAGTAATAAAAGCACTCGCGCCAATCATAAGCTTGTTAAACTTCCCACCATACAATTGCCCAAATTTAGTGGGGCATACGAAAATTGGTTAGAGTTTCATGATACCTTTACTAGCCTCATTCATTCAAATGGAGATATAGATGAGATAAATAAATTTCATTATTTACGTGCATCCCTGGAAGGATCCGCTGCTTTGGTAATAACATCGATTGAGTTTTCGGCAAGTAATTACTTAGTAGCGTGGAAGTTACTATGCGATCGTTTTGACAATAAAAGGTTATTAATACAGAACCATGTGTCCGCATTATTTAATATTGAAAATATTACTAAGGAATCCTCAACTGTTTTGAAACGATTGATTGATCAATTAAATAAAAATTTACGTGCGTTAGAATCATTGGGTGAACCGGTTAAGCAGTGGGACACTCTTTTAATCTATATTGTTACTCGCAAGTTAGATGAAACAACGTTTCGTGAGTGGGAGGAGTTTAAGGGTCGCGTTGATAAAAATAATTCTTTGACATTTGAATTGTTTAATCAATTTATACGTAATCGCGCTGATCTCATTGAAACCTTAGAGCTGTCACGTAATAATTCTACTCATAATATTGTCAAAGCGGTTCCTAAATTAAAATCGATGGTTGCTACTCAAAGTCCTATGAATTCTGGTACAGACTTTGTTACTAATATTTGCCCTAAGTGCAATGGTGACCATAGTTTAGATAGTTGCCCGCAGTTTCTTTCACTGACTAATTACGCGCGTTTCAAATTATTGCCGAATTATAAAATATGTTATAATTGTTTTCGTGCCGGTCATTTTGCCAATCATTGTAAAAAACCAGGTTGCAAACTGTGTAAACGGAGGCATAATACTCTTATTCATTTATCAGAGGCCAAGAGTGTTAATTTTCGGAACGATAATTTTCATGGCACCGTATCCGAACGTCCTTCAACTACGGTTCCAGCACCTGCTGCTAGTAGCGCAAGCAGTATAGCCTTGTCAGCTAATGTCACGCCTTGTGGTAAACTTATTCAGCGTGACGTATTATTGTCAACAGCTTTAATAAAATTATATGATCGCAATAATCGCGCGCATGTTGTCCGCACAGTGCTCGACAGTGGGAGCACATCAAGTTTTATAACTGAGCGATTATGTAAAAGGTTAAATTTAATAACGAATCAGATTGACAGATCGATTCTTGGCATAAATAACGTGAGTTCACACGTAGGTAAAACGTGTCGTATTAATATGACGTCATTAAGTAATAGTTTTTCTACTGAAATGAACTGTTTCGTTTTACCATTAATTACTAATCAGGTGCCAAATTCTTTAATCGATTTATCTAAACTTAACATTCCGTCTAATATTAGTTTAGCTGACCCTACCTTTTACAAGCCCTCTGATATAGACATTTTAATAGGTGCTGACCTATTTTGGGACTTGTTGGGGTCGCAAACTATAAGGTTGGGAAATGGAAACCCAGTTCTATGTGAAACCAAGTTAGGGTGGATAGTTTCCGGACCTATCAGTAACAACAATGTTACATTATTAGAAAATGTCATAAAGTGTAATTTTACTCAAATGAGTTCATCTTCTGATAGTGATTTGGATAAATTTAGGTGTAATCAAACTCGCTTTGGGCAGCTTGAAAAGGTTAGTTCTCCCTCCGCTAGTTATTTGCCAGAAGAGAAGTCTCTTGAGAGACACTTTGTGAAACATACTTCACGATTATTTAACCGTCGTCGTCGACGTACGCTTTTGAGTTCGTATACCGACTAAACAAAATCCTAACTTAAGTTATAATTCATATATTATACCTCACCATGACGTATTAAATAATTATCGAATTCACGATATGTCTGTCATTTTTTTACGGAATTTGAACTCCATATATTTTTATATTTGTTTGTATTTTTAAATTTCGTTATTAAATAATGCGCGTTGGAGGACGTTTAGATAATTCGAATTTTTTATAATGTATAATGTCTAAAAAAACCATTTTAATACAGTCCACTACTATTTTACTAAACTACTTTGATTTTGAGCATAAAAAGTAGAGTCTCGTTGGTACTCAGTTATTATTACCTTCCATTAAGGAGGCTTTTATATGTACTGTATCATCAGATGAAAGGTACACTAATTATTCCTTTAATGGGAAACTTGCCACCGGAGCGTTTTCTTCCAAGTGGTCATTCCTTTGAAAACATATGTATCGACAATGCTAGTCCTATTATGTGCGCAAATCGCCAAGGTCGTGGATGTAGACTAGTAAAGGTATATATTGCTATTTTTATATGGTTTATCATTTAACCTATCTTATTTAGAGCTGGTTGGTGGTTTAACAAGCAACAGTTTTTTTGTTAGCTTTATACCTACTTATCTCGCGAAGAGGCATACTCGTTAATATCTTTGCCAAACGGTACCTCATTTCTTGGTGCGTATAATGATCTTTCTTAAGGACTAAGTTACATTCACTGGATGAAAGTATGGACATTGATGGAATTCAAAGTCCATTTGAATCCCGCATACACTTTTCCCCTACCTGTGAGAAGCCGGTGTCAAATCAATCAAACATCATCTCTACCGAGTGTTAAGAAATTGTAATTTGACGTATGAGCAACTTCAAAACGTCCTAGCCAATATAGAGGCGATATTGAATCCTCGTCCGCGGAGATCCAGCAGATTACACGCAAGAATATCAGAATTACAGCAACGTGTAAAATAAGCGCCTGATGTATCGGATGGTTTGTAATTGAATTCCTTAATCATAATAAAGGACGAGTAGCTACACCATATGCGATGGAGACTGTGGAATAATAGCAGTTCATCCAGGAGTTGATGGAATAGCATGTGTTACTGATACATTAATAGGGACAATAAGAAGGGTTTTTATTAATATTTGTCATCTGTCGGTGCCTATTAATAATTTTGGTTGAAAGACTAGCTTTCAACGTCCGGGGGTATGTTGGCACCTTTTTGTTATGTAAAAGAAAAAAGTAATAAAATGTCATTCTCGGCAAAATGTCATAAAACAAAAGGCACATTTTTATTTTTCCCGTATTCAAGATTTACCATTAATTATTAATCAAGCAGTGGTCAATCTCATAAAAGGTCCATTTATAATCATTCAGCCACTATCCCAATGCTGGGCATAGGCCTCATCTATTTGTGTTTAGACAGAAAGGACAAGAAACAAAGACATCATTCTCCTGCCCTTATCAGTCAGTACATGTTATGGCTACATATTTTACATTCGGGCATGTGCCTGATGTCAATTTACCTTAGTTGTCTTTTACATCTCGGTAAGAAATGAGAATGGTTTATTCACACAGAGGAAACAGGGATCAATGTATATTTTTAGTATCATTTTTAGCCTACATTTTACTGTAGGCATACTGCAGAAAAAAATTGATATTAAAAGAAAATCATAGCTATTATAGCTATGATTTATATTATAGCTATGAATTATGATTAAATTTTAATTTTCATTAATAGGAGTGGTTCAAAGACAAAGGTTGGACACGGTATACAGCGGATGGATCACAACCTGTTGCTTATCCCCCTGATGATGCACTGATTCTAGATGTGGAGGTCTTAATGACTGCAGGCAAAAGGCCCACCCTGGCATGTGCTGTGTCCCCCGATGCTTGGTTTGTATCTATCTATGCTTATGATCAAACAAAATCCGTAAAAGCTGTCTGTGTGTATCATCATCCTCCTGCTCTTATCCCACTCTAAGTGGGGTCGGTACAACATGTTTCAAACATCGTGTCACATGATTTGGCTATGTATTTTACGTCCGGCCGCCTGCCTGACCTCAACTTACCTTAGTCGTATTTTACGACCCCTCGGTAAGAAAGAGGATGGTCTATTCTACTCAACTAGATACCACATGGCGGTTCGGCTTACCTTAGTCGCCTTTTACGACACCTCGGTAAGAAATGAGGGTGGTCTATCGCGATCGAAGCCGCAGGCAAAAGCTACTGTTTATATAAGATATCCACGTCCTCGATAACGAAAGCAACCTTTGTTTTATACTCCTAAAAGAAGAATGAATTATGAAAATAATGCAGTTGTAATAAAAACTCGCCTGATGGAAGTAAACTAACAGAGATACACTAAAGTAATATACTAAATAATTATAGATTTACAAAAAAGTCTGCAACACCATGTCTCTATCTGTTATGGTTAACTCTCAATAATTAGTTCTATGTTAAAAATTTGAATTAGGGAATTTTTTTGTGACACACTGATGTGAACGCGGGCGAATCCGCTAGGACATCTAGTAATTCTATATTTTTCTTAAAAAAAAATCTCCGCCGTGTGGTATCCGGTTGATTAGAATATACCACTCTCATTTTCTTACCGAGGTGTCGTAAAAGGCGACTAAGGTAAGTTGAGGTCAGGCAGGCGGCCGGTCGTAAAATACGTAGCCAAATCATGTGACAACATGTTTGTAACATGTTGTGCCGACCCCACTTAGAGTGGGATAAGGGCAGGAGGATGGTGTTCGTTAAAAAAAATCTATTGTTATATATTAAACTTGTCAATGGTTAAACGGAAAAATTGTTGTACGAGCTGATATCTTGGAATTTTGAAATTCAAACATTTTTGTTTCATAGAGTCCACCATCTTCACTCTTGTATTTTATATTTGTATAGGTAGTCTTTTTCTCTATGTAAAACTCTGATTTTGTATATAAATACCGTACAATTTGGTTTAAGGTATGGCTGGGTTAGTGAACCTGTATCATCAGGGCAGCTACATAAGCAGCACGAGCATGTGAGGTACGAGGATCTCATACCACTAGAGACGGACAGTACAGATCAGGGTGGGGGTCTGGACAGGCCCAGGATAGTGGTTGGGCACAACGTGTCATACGATAGGTCTAAGATTAAGGAGCAATACTGGCTGAATAAGACTGGTAGGTTTTAAGACCGGTAGTAGAACGTTCTATGCCCTAAGTGAGTGCAGGCCTACCATGAACTCTTATCGCGACTTAATTGAATGCTGCAATTGATGAATATTGGCGTTATTTTTTAATTTAGGATAGCTATAAAGATATTCATTTATATTATATGGTGTAAGGGATCATAATGTTACGCACGAAATGCTAAAAGCAACTAACGCGAAAAGTAGTTAAATAACTAGTGCGAAAATTAAATTAAGTGCGGGTATTACTCATTGCAGAAAATGCATATTACGTAAAGAATATAACAATATTGAAGATTATTTGGATGATAAAAGTGCCTGGATTTAGCAAAAGCGTTTCAATTTCATACAAGACTGCGGTTTAATGATGTAAAAGTGAAAATGTTTAAAAGATTGACCGCAGAGTTTCTTGCTGGTTCTTCTCGGTAAGAGCAACATTCCGAACCAGTTGTAGCTTTATTAATGATATTGATCCTTGACAAAATTTAGCACAATTAAAACTTAGCTTTACTTGTGCCACAGATTTATGTAAATTGTGTGGAAGAGATCGCGCGGTTGTAAATAACTTTAGTCGCGTGCGACGCGTAAACTAGCTGAGATACGCTAAAGTAATGTACTACAGAATTGTAGATCTCTAAAAATACTACAATAAAGTTCGCGATAGCATGTCTCTTATGGTTAACTCACAATA
This sequence comes from Morpho deidamia, assembly GCA_947086505.1. Classification (NCBI taxonomy): domain Eukaryota; kingdom Metazoa; phylum Arthropoda; class Insecta; order Lepidoptera; family Nymphalidae; genus Morpho; species Morpho deidamia. Next base: position 12,292,580 of record CAMTZC010000009.1, read on the forward strand.
ACTTTTATGTTTAAAATTTGAATTCTAGAAAAAATTTTGACACGCTCATTCCCACGCGGGCGAAGCCGCTGGCACAGCTAATATGTTATATATTTACATTTAACTTTTACGTTTTCCTGTTTATATACTATTGAATTTGTTATTTATTATTATTTAAACTTCCTTATTCAAGTAAACTTGTTGACAAGTGCTTTTGAATCGTCAACTCTACTGCTACGCTAAAGTAATGTACTAGAGAATTGAAGATCTATAAAAAATACAACGAAAAGTGCGCGACAGCATGTCTCTATCTCTTATGGTCAATTCACAATAACTACTTTTATGTAAATTAAATACACTGATTTCCACGCGGACAAAACCGCATGTACAGCTAGTATACGATAAAAAACTGCTATGTTTTTCGAGCACTGGAAAAAATCACATATTGAGTTATTGAGGGTAGAAAGCCACCGCGGACAAAGTTGCGGGTACCTAGTAAAAAATATTTGTAGGTGTGCGTTTCATGGATACAATGTCAATGCACACTTGCGTGAGCGGCGTCACCAGCTATCAGCGGACAGTGTTGAAGACAAAGAACAGGGAGCCACACTCCTCTGATGATGAATGGATGGAGATCAGCTCGTTGAACAGCTTGGCAGATGTAAGTCGAATTTCGCTGAATTTCCATGAAATTTGGCACGATTAACGCTTCTATGTCATGTTAAAAAATGGGATTTAAAAAAATTCGTTTACGGAACAGGGAAATTCTTATTGCGTTATTGATGGTAGTTAAACACTTAAGTTATTATGAACAAAGTTGCGGGTAAAAGTAAAAGAAAGTAGCGGTTACAACCCCACTGCTGGGAATAGGCCTCCTGTCTCCGATTCTGGAAAGAAGGGTTGGAGCTAAGACCTTCACGCTGCTCCAATGCGACATATCCCCTAGAATTCTCTAGAGATATGCAGGTTTCCTCACGATGTTTTCCTTCACCGAAAAGCGTGTGATTAATTGCAATTACCAATTAGATACATGAGTTTTTATTATAAAAACTCATTGGTGCCTGTCCGGGGTTTGAACTCGTGTTCTCCTCGAAAGAGTCGCACGGTCTCACCGCTGGGCTAACAACTATACCAAGTTGCGGGTACCACTAGTTAATTATAATTCTAAGCAATGTGACCAAGTATGTGATATTTCAAATATCTATTGCAGTTTACCACACTAACACAATAGTATCCGTAGGTTCACAACTTGTACTGTGGTGTCTCAGTAGACAAGGAGACCCGGGATGTCTTTGTTGAGGGCACCCTGGGAGATGTGCAACAGAACTTCCAAAAGCTAATGAAATATTGTGCTGGTGACGTCATAGCAACACATAATGTCCTCAAGGAATTGTTACCGCTGTTTCTGGAAAGGTTTCCACATCCGGTTACGTTGGCAGGCATGTTGGAGCTAGGTATGTTGTTTGTTATATTTATAAAACTATATATTTATAAAAGTCATTTAAATTAAATTTAGCTTATTATCAATATTAAATTACATTTTAATCAATTCAAATAATCACTATTATCTATTATTTTATTCATTTATTTTTCAACTTTAATCTATGTATAGTGTTTCGTTATTTTTATTTTTATTCCTTCCTTTTTTTTCCATCATCAATTTTTTTTTCTTTTCATTTTCTCTCTGTTACTCATAGGTTGGCTGGTAGAGATCCCTTTTAGGGATAAGTCCGCCTTTTGTTTATACAATAAAGATAAATAAACAAATACACAAAACTACGTTTTTAAATATTCATTCTATATTGTAGAGGTGGGTAGCTCGCGAGCTAAAGACAAGAAAGATGTATATCTTTGCGAAATATATAATCACTTTCTAGATGCGTTTCAATCATATCTCTATATCAAATTCTAATTCTAATTCAAAATATTCTTTATTCAAGTAAACTTGTAAACAAGTGCTTTTGAATCGTCAACATCTACTTCTGGTTCGGAAAGCTGTTCCTACCGAGAAGAGCCAGCAAGGAACTCGCGGTTGCTCTTTTCAAACAATAATTCTTATCACTAGTTACATATAGTTATTAATGTCTTGTACAGGGTCGAAGAGAAGCTATATCCACGCATTCTTATCGTCTAGGTTATCTTCAATAGTATAATAGACTTTCTGAATTAGCCTTTTTTTAATAATATTTTTAAACTGCTGTATTGGTAAAGTTAAAGTAGATTGTGGAATTTTATTATAGAATCTTATACCCAAACCCACAAACGAATTCAGAACTTTTGCAAGGCGCAAAGTAGGAACCGCAAGCTTATGTCGGTTCCTACTTTGTCTATTATACACATCGCCAATCCTTTTATAATTATTGATATTCATATTTACAAACATTAAATTACTAAAAATATCTCATAATTAATAGTCAATTTAGTATTACTTTTAAATCAATCAATCAAATTTTAATATTAATCAGTAGTCGTGATGAGTTACGGCTCTTTCAGAGTTAGAGTTAAAGAGATGGGCTTATATAGAATTTTACATGTAAAAGAGAGACGGATAGCTATTGCATGTTTGTATTAAAAATGTAAACTACGGATTTTCGGCACGGCAATCTTTGAGATGTGACAAGCTAAAAGAGCCGAAGATATAAATGATATATTTTTAGTCTTAGCTGCCTTATTCTCTCTCTGAGCCGTACTGAGCTAAGTGAGTTAAAGATATAACAGAGTGATATCCCAAGACTGAAAAGATATAAATCACTCTTTTCTTGTCAGGGATATATTTTGCCCATCTCTACTGTATTGAGTATCAAAATAAACAAAAATTGAACTTTATTTTGATCATTGGTCATACTACGTTTGCTTTTGCCCAAGAAATTTTTAGGGTCCGCGTATCTTCCAGTGAATTCAAACTGGCAACAATATATAGATTCTGCGGAAACCGTTTTCGAGGATCTCAAATTAGAATCTAGGCAAATCTTGTCGGCTAAAGCGGATGAAACCTGTCGGCTTATGGAGAACGAAGCGTATATAGAGGATCTTTGGATGTGGGACCAAGATTGGACGACTCAGACTTTGAAACTGAAGAAGTCTGTCGGCAAAAGAAAAATACCCGAAAACGAAACCGCTAAAGATGAGTTTGAAAGCGCTAAAATAAACACAGAAAATGAAAATGAGAGTTTTCAAGTTTTAAACGACGAGTTCATTGATAGAGCTAAACCGCACGTACATTCAGAAGTCCATAATGAAAATCTCGAGTCATTAATGAAAAAATTTGCATATTTGTATGATTTAGAAAAATCATTGCCTGTCAAAAGGCCGTATTTAGCAGGATATCCGGCCTGGTATAGAAAATTGTGTACAAAGCCAAGTAAAGATCCCGATTGGACGCCAGGCGCTAACAATGTTACAACAAGTATGCAGGTAGGTTAATTTTGATTGAAATATAATTTGGTGTATTTTATACGACGACAAAAATTGTGGAAGTTCCTGAGGACTATCAGGCCCTAAATATTTTTACGTACAGGAATTCGGCGATTTAGATGAAAATGCTTGGTGAGTCGTTAAAAACATTATTCAACTTTTCACTACAAACTCAGTACTTACAGCCTCTATACAGTCCGTTGCCCAATAAGAAAGCCGATGTAACTATTATTTATCTTTTATTTTCGCTTCTTTATTCGCTTTTGATCGCTATCCGCAAACTGAACGTCACGTTACGTTCGCTTATATATCGACTGAACCGATGACGACAATTTTCGCGAACGTTCGCGAGTCCTAGCGTGAACATGATTCGTAAACAAAGTGAATCTTCCAGAGAATTACCGTCAAGCGAATTTGAACTCTATGAAAATATATATAACGAACTCTTTTTGCATCCTCGTAAACTGCCCCCTTCCAATTTGAACTTTATAACATATGCATTACGAACTCTTTTCGCATGTTCCTAACAATATGTTAGATTTTAATGTGGGATCGTAATTCCAATAATTTGGGATGTCAAAAAGTTCTGCATAACTTGTAACCCTCTACACCCAACGCCATATTACCTTCGTAACATGTAACGTTCTTTTCTTCTTCTTTTCTGATGATCGTGTAAAGTTACTCTATGCACGACTTGGTCCATCACTTACTGAGAGTCGGAAGTGGGCTATGGAAGTAAAATCTATCTATATCATAGTTTGCCATATTAAAGTTAGTCCCGTTCTGAATGCTGACTAAATACGAATTTAAGACGCTCTTGCTTCATAGTTTGTATCGATATTAGTCTTGTTCGTATATCAGTAGTCTGTGATATGGTTGTTATAAAGATCTCGTAATAGAAATCAGGTTGTATTAATGTTGGTTGGGTATTTCCGTGCCTGCTCTCATTAGGTGTTACGTGCTCTTACAATAGAGACTTCTAGCTTAGATGTTTCGTAGACAGTTACTAAATTCAGAATCTATAGGTCATCACTAGCAGGTGATGTTTCACTCATTAACGTCTTGTTCTAGATTACTCCGAAATTACTCCGCCTATCATGGGAGGGTTATCCTCTCCATTATATACAATCAGAAGGATGGGGCTTTCTAGTGCCTTACAGTAGAGTCCAAGAGGACGTCAAAGATGAACCGGCAGTGCCTTTGCAAAAATTACTAGAGACGTGCCCACTTCTGAACTGTAGGGCAAGCGAATACGACACTGATTTGCATATGCTCCCTAAAACTGTAGAGGTAAGTTGCAGCAGCAATAAGTTTCGGAAATATATAGACAGCAGAAATATATATTACGAATCATATCGTTTTTAATATGTTGTTATGGTATCTAGCATGTGCTTGTACTTGTAAATAACCTCAAACTTTAGTTATTTTTTTTATAGTTCCCCGATAGAAATAAAATAAAATAAAAATTTATTCTATAATAACATATTTTTCTATAATACAACACTAAAATTATTACCGTAACGTCTGGGCTCTAAGATGTATGAAATTCTGGCACTCTCCCTTAATTTTATTATATATTAGCTCTGCCAGCAGCTTTGCCCGCGTATAAGTCAATGTTTTTCCTGCCTTTATCCCTTCATGTTATTCTATTTTTCAACAAACATGTGAACATTAAAGTTGTTATTGTGAGTTAACCGTAAAAGATAGAGATATGTTATCCTGGACTTTTTCATAGTACTTTGTAGTACAATTCTCTAGTACATCACTTTAGTGTATATCTTTAGGTTCACGCGGCGAAATTTTCATAAAATTGATTAAATATGTCTGTATTTAATAGCTTGCATTTATGTAGCTGTATTTAATAACTTGTATTTAATATATGATAGCTTTTAGAAACTATGTTTTATAATATGTACAGATATAAAAATTACGTTTTGTTGCCAAATAAAATCCTAATCAACACAACTGCCATTATTTACGTCATATATATAAATGGCTTTTACCCGCGACTTCGTTTACGTCGACCATTGATTCTTGGAATAAACAGTAGCTTTTGTCACTCACCAACCCTGCAAATATCTCCATCACAGAAATCAGATCGATCCGGGGGGTTAATTCGCAATCACTATTAAATTTATTAACAATTTACTAACAATAAATTGGCTATATATCATTTGCTCTGGAAAAAATTGTAGAAAAACCATAAAACAATCGTAAAACCTTTCTTATATTATATCCTTTAATATGAGAGGTCATCAGGTCTCCTATATCAAACCTATTTCTTTAACTTACAATCTTGACTTTGACACATCGTAAATAGGAAAATCTTGAAATAATGATAATAGATAGCGTCTTTTAATGTCATCCAATTCCTATAACATTAACAGAATGTCTATGGCCTATGTGTTACCCCGGTATATAAATAATAATTGTGCCAAATTTCGTAAAAAAATTAAATGACTATATTAAATGATGAATAGAAGCAGCCGTTACTTTGCGGAATTCCATATTACAGAAACTATGCAGCAAACTATACACTATGAAGCAAAATATAGTACCCGGCAATAAATAATGCACATCGAGAACTTAGAACGAACTTCGGTTTCGTAGAGCGCTGTCACTGTCACACACGGGTTCGTCAGTCTGTGCGACAGAGACAATGCTCTATGTAGCAGAATCTAGCCGATTTCGCTCTAAGCCTCGATGTGCATTGCCGCGTACTATAGTTATGTTATAGTTTTAACGATATTGGTATAGCGGATTCGCCGTAAAAACGTAACAGACAGACAGACTATAATATTAGTAAAGATGATGTCTAGTCGTCACTTAAACAAGTCATTTCATATTACCCTCATCGCCAGCATTTTTGCATCACATGGATATTTTCAATGACAGTTTAAGCGTATTCAAGAGGGCTACTTTACTTCGGGCTATCAGTGATAAGTGCTAATCTCAAATCTCAGTTGTTTTTATTTTATTTTTTTACAGGTTGTATTAATTTTCTTTTTTATTCATTCTTTCTTTTTTTTAACTTTACGATTATATAAAATTACTATAGTTAAATTATATCTCTCAGTTGTCGTAACTTACTTTGAAAGTTGTTATCACCTTTAATTAAAATACTACTTATTTTAAGTTGTTCAATGTATTAGAGTAATGTGAAGTGTGTATTTTGTTGGTGATCTATAAATAAATAAATCACTATTTTTTTGTTTTGATCAGGAAGATTTTGGAAGGAGAGCATATTACGCTAGGAAAAAGAAGGACGAACAAGCCGCTGCCAACCAGTACCACGGGCTGGGGGTGTGGTGCGGAGTGGAGGTACAGGGTACGTGTTTGATAAATTCAATTATGTCAAAATAAATAAATTTTAAACAAGTCAAATTACAAAAGTAATAATAAAATTATTTTGCTATAATCCGCGATACAGTAAATACAAAATAGACACATGCAGGATTCGTAAAAACACATGCACAAGCCTCCACCACCGCCACCACAATACACAAGCACTACACACGAAGCTGACAAAATCGCAAAGCGATAAACGGATAGTCAACTATACATTTAGCATTACTTTTGCTTAATTAAACTAGATACTATTTTACAATGCACATTCTGGTATATTTATCAAACTCTTGTTATAATCTAAAACATTTGTCGTTAAGTATTTCATTTAGTTAAACTCTGTCTTTCACACTAAGTAATTTGGCCGAATAGTTTAAAAGTTATCACGATATGATTTACTTAAATGGAGGACCAAAGAGCGCCTTCAAGGCGCGGTGCGCGAATTGTATGGAATCCGCCAGTTATGAAGTCAGAAATCTGATGTTTTGGCAGCACGAGCAACTAAATAAATATATATTTTTCAATTATTAAGCAAAAAATTATATCATCATCATACATGCTGCCCTTATACCACTCTAAGTATATATTTTATAATTATATATTATATAATTATATATTTTATAATTATCATTGGCAAAAAGACCAAAATATGTCTCTTGCAGGATGCTGCCATTTCCTCCGCCTGCCCCACAAAGATGGTCCCAAATACAAGGTGGGGAATCCATTGGCCAAAGATTTCCTGAACATGTTCAGCCAGAACGTTCTCTCCGCGCAGGGGAATGAGGCTGAGAAGGTTGGTCGTTTTATAACTAAAATAAATAAATAGCAGTAAATAGTTTTTCTTTAAATGTACTTTACTTTACTTGTTTAGAGGTCTTTTTTCATTTATTTTATTGTTTTCATTTGTTCAAATATTTCAAATCCAATATTTGTTTTTCATTTCAATATAAATTTTAAAATTGCTTTAGTTAAAATTGTTGTATTAGTTGTTGTAGTAAAACTTGTTCTTTGTAGATGTTGTGGCTACCGTAATAAGCTGCACATTTAACGAATGCTATTAATAAGTTTGTAGTATAATAATTTATTCAAATGTAATAGCTACTGGTGGTCCTTAAATAAATAAATGAAAAAATAAAATAAAATAAATAAATAAGGTTACAGAATTTTCGGAAGGCATCCATTAGTTACAATCTTGGTCCCGGAACCAACGTGTAATAATTGTCATTGATTTCGTATCATTTTTAAATTTTTAGAACGTAGAATATTAAAAAAAGAAAGAAAAAAATCATAATTTTTACTTAAATACTATATATAATAATAATAAGTTCTTTTTTTCCATTTTGAGTGTGTGTTTCGTGTTTTTTTTTTCGATACACTGCTGAGAAACGCCCCACTCGGCCAAATTCATCCACCTCAAAGGTGATTATAAAGTCAAGGATCATTAAAAATACAAAATTTTAAAAAATAGGATTAAGGTCCTTTAGCTTTCACCTCACATCCCAGCAAAATGTAATGATATGGAACTCTTGAGTTTCAATTTCGACCCGGTTATGTTAGGTGCTATCGTTTGGGCGCATGATGTCCTACTGGAGGAACAACCGGGAACGGGTCATGGGTCAGCAGGTAGTCTGGCTACCGGATAACTTAGTCCCGGCCAAGATTCAGGACTCTTTGCGGCGGTACGGTGCTATCGTGCCTCAAGTGGTCGTTTGCGGCACGCTAACTAGACGGTATTCAAGGCTTCTTAACACACAGCTTTGTATGTCATTATATTGTTCATTCACACACAGATTTATTACCTATTTATTTATTTATTCTACATATATATCTTCTGTATCGGCTTTCTGTATTAGCCTTTTCGTAAAAGTGTTTTTAAACTGCTGTAATGGTAAAGTTATAGTTTAGGTAAAGTAGATTTCAGAATTTTACTATAGTATCTTATACAAATTTTTTGTTTATTACTTTTGGTATACAATAAAGATTATAACAGAAACCAAAATATATAAAAACTTTTCTAAAATAACTCTCTCGACGTAAGCCAAACAACGTGAACCTCTGAAATAGAACTTCTTTTAAATTAAAGATTTGACTTTGCCTAAAAGGAAAGGCCTAGTACATTAATATACTTTGACACATTGTAAATAAAAAAACCTTATAATATTCATAATATAATGTTTAAAATTTATCCGTGACAAATTAATCCGTGGACCCTCAGCATTGAGGACACCGACGCAAGGAGGTATATTCATAATAGATGGCGTCTTTTAATGTCATTCTATTCCCGTTGAATTTACAGGATATCTAAAACCTATATGTTACCGCGGTGTATAAGGAATAAGTGCCAAATTTCATCGATATCGGTTCAAATCAAATCAAATCAAATCAAAATATTCTTTATTCAAGTAAACTTGTAAACAAGTGCTTTTGAATCGTCAACTTTACTGCTGGTTCGGAAAGCTGTTCCTACCGAGAAGAACCACCAAGAAACTTGGCGGTTGCTCTTTTTAAAATATAAATCTTAGAACTAGTTACATTTATTTATTACTGTCTTGTACAGGGTAGAAGTGCACCTATATCCACACATCCTTATCATTTAAGTAATCTTCAACAGTATAGTAGGCTTTCTGTATCAGCCTCTTTTTAACAGTGTTTTTAAACTGCTGTAATGGCATGACCAAAATTGATTTCGGAATTTTATTATATAATCTTATACCCAAACCCACAAACGATTAACGTAATTTTGCTAGGCGCAAAGCAGGAGTCGCAAGCTTATGTCGGTTCCTACTTTGTCTATTATATACATCACCTATCGTTTTATAATTCTTTATATTTTTATGTACAAAAATTACGTTATATAAAATATACTGTGAAGCAAATGTTAGAATACCTGTTTCCTTAAACGGATTGGCCGTCAAAACGTAACAGACAGACTTTCGCATTTATAATATTAGTAAGGATTGGTAACAGGTTTCTTTTTTTTACTATGGATGTTACATAGTGCATCGGAACCTACGTGGATGACTGCCAGTAACGCGCACAAAGAACGGATAGGGTCTGAACTTAGAGCCATGGTGCAGGCGCCGCCAGGGTACAAGTTCGTAGGAGCCGATGTCGATTCACAGGTAAATACCACATATTAACAGGATCGCCTTCTCTTTTGATTATATGTAGTGATAATAAAATACTGCAGCTTTATACTATTCCATTTTATTCAATTTTATAAATAATCTACATGTTTTGTATAAATTCACGCGCCAGCAAGCTTATCGGTAAACTCGCGTCGAAGCATTGCATTGCGATGCATTCCATTGCATTGCATGGCATTGCGATAGTATAAAACTGTGTTGCATATTGACTGTGAACCGGCAACATGTCCTATCTCTAATTTTAATTTTAAGCCAAATCACTTTTTAACGGCATTGGGTACTACTGCTTATCATTTGCCGTATCAACTAGAAAATTTGTGAATAAATAAACATATTTAAAGCTAACTGTTTTATTAGTTCATAAAAATTATTGCGAATGTATTAATAATCACGTTTTTTTCTTCTTCCTGAAAAGTTGACAAAAATAAGATAGGACAATTTGCCAGTTCACAGTCGATATGCCATCCTCACAGTCAAAATAGTAGTAGCTTCATTTTAATTTGACGATTCAAAAGTGCTTGTAAAGGCTAATTTGAATAATGAATCATTTGACTTTGAATTTTCATTTTCATTTTCACCTCCTAGGAGCTATGGATAGCAGCGCTCCTAGGAGACAGTGGTCTGGGGATATGCGGTGGAACTGCTTTCGGTTGGGCAGTGCTAGCTGGGGACAAACGTTGCGGCACCGACCTGCACTCCCTGACAGCCAGAGCAGCAGATATCAATAGGGATCATGCTAAGGTTATCAACTATGCTAGGATATACGGTAAGTAATCCATTTTTACTACGTTACATTTACAATTTTACCTACACTCCCTTAGTGTGATAACCACCAATTAATTTGCAGAATAACACACATAAATGTCCCAATTTTTGCAAATAGGTGCCGGACAAAATTTCGCAGAAAGACTATTGAAACAGTTCAATCCAACTATGACTATATCGGAAGCGAAAAGCAAAGCTGCCAAAATGTTCACAACCACAAAAGGAAAAAGGATATATAGACTCAAGAAAAAGTATATGGAAGGCTTCATTGATGAAGATTTAGGAGATAAGGTAAGATGTTATATAATTTGTGTTACTTTTTGAACTAAACGTTTTCGAATTAAACTTTTCGATTTGGAACATTTATAAAATTAGGCGTTTTTTGACGGAATTCCATATAGAAATAATGATAATATGTATTTTTTTAAATAAGTTTCGCGTTTTTATTGTGGTGTCACCTGATAATGTTTCTATTACAATTGTTGAGATTGTATTAGTGAATATGTCCCGTGCTAGTGTAATGTGGTCGTACTTTATTATAGTGCATAGGAATTATGCATGTATAATGTATGAAAACACTCTACATTTAGCATCGCATGTTTTTTCTTATCGCCGATTACAGCAATATATTATTTTATTTAGGCTTATTTTAGATTTTCTATTAAAACTCATGTGTCTAACTGATAATTGCAATTTATCACACGCTTTTCGGTGAAGGAAAACATCCTGAGGAAACCTGCATATCTCTAGAGAATTCTAGGGATATGTGTAACCTACCAATCCGCATTGGAGCAGCGTGGTAGGTCTTAGCTCCAATCTTTCTCTCCAAAACGGAGAGAGTAGGCCTTAGCCCAGCAGTGGGCATAATAACGGGCTGTTACTTTACTTTACTTAATTTGGGTAAAAGAAATTCGTTATAATAAGTTTTTTATGGGAAAGTTATTTAAACCTACTAGAGATAACCAATTAGTTGTTCATCTTTGGTAAGTACCAGGTAGGTATCGAATACACCCTTATTTTGTGAATGATTATAGTCAAGATAAAAGATTCTGCCTTCTTATTAGCCGGTAGAGATGTCCGGCTACCAAGCTATGCGACTAGCTAAACTGAGCGGCAAGAAGCTGGAAGACATGTTTGAACGTGCGCAATGGCTCGGAGGGACTGAATCGCACATGTTCAACAGGCTTGAAGAGATTGCCGGTAAGTCCCGCGTATTCGGTTCACAATCTATACTAATTATAAAACAACGTCCCAAAAAACTGTCTGTCTGTATGTAATCGATTTTCTCAAAATCTACTGAACGGATTTTTGTACGGTTTTCACTAAAAGATAGTGCAATACTTCCGGATGGTTTAGGTAAATAGTACATATCGGTATTATTTAAATTGTGTTGAGATCGCGCAGTTGTAAATGATTGACATTTATGCATGCGTTCAGAAATGTATTATATTTTGTGTAAACTTTTTAAATAGGGTGAATAAACTATTATCTGTATTTTGTATTGAAATGTGCATTAAGCAGATACATAGAAGTTCCTCAAATATCTATGCGTCACAGAAATAATGACAAATGATTAACATTTACACGTGCGTTCATAAATTTATTTTGTGTCATTGTATTACGTTTATCAAAGCCTTTTTTATTAGTTCAGTTATAAGGTAACACACCATTGACTATTAGGCGGTACGAAGTTCGCCGGGTCAGCTAGTTTATAAATAAATAAATATATTTAAAGCCAACTGTTTTTTTATTTTAATAAAAAATATTGCGAATGTATTAATAATATTAAGATAAATAATAATAATAAGATAATAATAATATAAAAAATAAGAACATTAAATAATCACGTTTGTTTTTCTTCCTGAAAAGTTGTCAAAAATAAGATAGGACAAGTTGCCATTTCTCATTCGATATGCAGGTTTCCTCACGATGGTTTTCCATCACCAAAAGTTTGTGATAAATTGCAAATATAACTTTGACACATAGGATTTAACAGGCAAACTCATTGGTCACCCGCCTGGGGTTAAACCCGTGTATATATATATTTTAAACAATGTAATTTTTGTACATAAAAATATAAAGAATTATAAAACGATAGGTGATGTATATAATAGACAAAGTAGGCGACTTGCGACTCCTGCTTTGCGCCTAGCAAAAGTACGTAAATCGTTTGTGGGTATGGGTATAAGATTCTATAATAAAATTCCGAAATCAATTTTGGCCATGCCATTACAGCAGTTTAAAACCACTGTTAAATAGAGGCTGATACAGAAAGCCTACTATACTGTTGAAGATTACTTAGATGATAAGGATGTGTGGATATAGGTGCACTTCTACCCTGTACAAGACAGTAATAAATAAATGTAACTAGTTCTAAGATTTATATTTTAAAAAGAGCAACCGCCGAGTCTCTCACCGCTGGGCTAAGGCCTCCTCTCTCCGTTTTTGGAGAGAAGGATTGGAGCTAAGACCTACCACGCTGCTCCAATGCGGATTGGTAGGTTACACATATCCCTAGAATACTCTAGAGATATGCAGGTTTCCTCACGATGATTTCCTTCACCGAAAAGCGTGTGATAAATTGCAATTATTAATTAGACACATGAGTTTTAATAGAAAAACTCATTGGTGCCTGCCCGGATTTGAACACGTGTTCCCCTTGAAAGAGTCGCACGGTCTCACCGCAGGGCTATCACAGCGAAAAGTTTGTGATTAATTTCAAATATCAATTAGGCCTAGTTTTTACATTAGTCCCAAATCTTGACCAACGTGCTAATTTAATGGAATGGATTGATGGTATTCTGCGATATAAGGCTAATGGATGCTTCTACTAGATTCCACAGCACCCGCGACCGCGTTCCTGGAAGGCCGGCTGTCCAGGGCTCTGGAGCAGGCCGGGGGCAGGTGGGGTGGTACTCGGCTCAACTGGGCAGTGCAGAGCGCTGCAGCGGACTTCTTGCATCTCATGCTGGTCAGCATGGCGCACCTTGCACCCAAGGCCCGGTAACTACGTACATACTGTTGTCATCATCCTCCTGCCTAATTCTTTTTATTAGTTTTGCTCCTTAATCTTAGACCTATCGTATGACACGTTGTGCCCAACCACTATCCTGGGCCTGTCCAGACCTCCACCCTGATCTGTACTGTCCGTCTCTAGTGGTATGAGATCCTCGTACCTCACATGCTCGTGCTGCTTATGTAGCTGCCCTGATGATACAGGTTCACTAACCCAGCCATACCTTAAACCAAATTGTACGGTATTTATATACAAAGTCAGAGTTTTACATAGAGGAAAAGACTACCTATACAAATATAAAATACAAGAGTGAAGATGGTGGACTCTATGAAACAAAAATGTTTGAATTTCAAAATTCCAAGATATCAGTTCGTACAACAATTTTTCCGTTTAACATTGACAAGTTTAATATATAACAATAGATTTTTTTTAAAGATCACCATTCTCCTGCCCTTATCCCACTCTAACTGGGATCAGCTCAACATGTTACAAACATGTTGTCATATGATTCGGCTACTTATTTTACGACCGGCCGCCTGCCTGTCGTCAACTTACCTTAGGCGTATTTTACGACATCCCAGTAAGAAAGAGGGTGGTCTATTCTACTCAACCGGATACCACACGGTAGGTCGACTTACCTTAGTCGCCTTTTACGACACCTCGAAAAGAAACGAGTGTGGTCTATTCAACTCAGCCGGACACCACACGGTGGGTCAACTTACCTTAGTCGCCTTTTACGACACCTCGGTAAGAAATGAGGGTGGTCTATTCTACTCAACCGGATACCATATGACGGGTCGACTTACCTTAGTCACTTTTTACGAGACCTCGGTTAGAAATGAAGGTGGTCTATTATACTCAGCCGGATACCACACGGCGGGTCGACTTACCTTAGTCGCCTTTTACGACACCTCAGTAAGAAATGAGAGTGGTCCATTCAACTTAGCCGGATACCACACGACGGGTCGACTTACCTTAGTCACCTTTTACGAGACCTCGGTAAAAAATGAGGGTGGTCTATTCTACTCAGCCGGATACCACATGACGGGTCGACTTACCTTAGTCACCTTTTACGAGACCTCGGTAAGAAATGAGGGTGGTCTATTCTACTCAGCCGGATACCACACGACGGGTCAACTTACCTTAGTCGGAGCTGACATAAATGTATATTATAAAAAAATAAATATGTTGGATGGACAACCCTTATAACTTAGTTGTATAAAAAAAATTCTTAAAATTCGGTCACGCCATTTCGTAGGAGCATGGGCACTAACATTATGACACAAGTATTTTATACTTACTTACTTTCTCCTACCCTTATCCCACTCTAAGTGGGGTTGGTACAACATGTTTTCCTCTTCCATTCTCTTTTATCATTCGTCAACTCTGGTATTTTATGTGTAAGATTTTTACCTTCCAGATTCTGTCTGAGCTTCCACGACGAAGTCAGATATCTCGTCACTGACGAACACAAGTATCAAACAGCACTCGCTCTCCAAATAACAAATTTATTAACGAGAGCCTTTTGTTCCCAAAGGTAAGTGACGGAAATTGCCTTATATTTCAATTCTCAAAAATAAATAATTTATAAAATTAGGCGTTACTTTGTGGAGATCCATAACACAAAAGTAATAGTAAAATTATTTTGCTATAATCCGCGACAAAGCAAATAGGAAATATATATAATGCTAAATTTAGAGTGACTATTCGTTTTCATATCTGAAATATTGTCATTGAAATACATGCTTTTATTCCTAAAATATGCAGCATTCGTTGAAACACATGCACAAACCTCCACCATCGCCACCACAATACAGAAGCACTGCACACGTTCACTATCACAAACTCAAAAATCGTTTCGCCCCGTAACCGAATCATCAGGAGATATACTCCATTTCGTGCAAATTTTATATATTTCCTACTTTATCGCAGATTATAGTAAAATAATTTTACTAATACTTTTGTCTCAAAAATAAGCAAAATGGAATGGTACCCAACGTTTCGTTTTATAACGCAGTATTTGTTGCAAGAGATAATGCTTTAAAAAACTGATATCGGTATAGTGGTCCACTTCTGAACATGTGTCCATTTATTTATTTCAGAGTGGGCTTACACGATTTACCCATGTCAGTAGCATTCTTCACGTCGGTGGAAGTAGATCAGGTTTTGAGGAAAGAAGCAAGCTTGTGCTGCACGACTCCGTCAAATCCCCATGGTCTCGACAAAGGCTATGGAATATCGAATGGCGAATCGTTGACCATATTTGATGTTCTTGAAAAGTGTAAACAATTGAAATAGTCGTTCCTTAATCATTAAGACAGAAAAATATAAATACATTGAATAATAAATCTTAATGTGATCATTATGATCTCTATCATCTTCCCTCTCATTATTTATTATATCACTATCACTTATAGGCGTGCCTATGGTTTCCCTACTCTAAATAACTCTATGGTTATTACACCTGTCTCTATTGGTAAAATAAATTAACTTTTACTTCTAGTTTATCTACAAAGAAATTAATATAAATAATGTTACTTAAATGCAAAGCCATTCATTGAGCGAGGTATAACCTATAATTTTTTTGTATGTAACCAATAAGGTTAAAAATCAGTGATTGTTCATTTTTTTTGCGATTTTGCCGTGGAGTCTATCTCCTGATGATGCTTCGGTTGCGGAGCGAAACGATTGTTGAGTTTGTGATAGTGAACGTGTGTGGTGCTTGTGTATTGTGGTGGAAGTGGTGGAGGTTTGTGCATGTGTTGTTACGAATCCTGCACGTATCGGGTATGAAAATAATGATAGTCCACTGTACATTTAACACTCTTTATATTTTCTATCTACTGTATCGCGGATTATAGCAAAATAATTTTATTATTACTTTAGTGATCATTCAATTAGCTAATGATTGAATGAATGCTACGTTTTATTAAAATAACTAGTTAAAAATTATCTCACATTCGCAAGCTATCCACGAATACATTCGAAATACTCTTTACATCGATATGTAGAAATATATACACAGAATTATTTTAACTCTAATATTTTAGTATAGTTATTAAATGTAATTACTATACTACAATATTAGAGTTAAAACGATTCTATCTCTAGTATATACATAATGATGTATATACTATAGATAGAATCGTGATTATAATGTTTGAACTTTCCATTTTATTATTCTTAATTTAGTGTTAATTAAATAATAAATAATAATAGTGTGTGATAGACATCTATTATAAACATGCGTATTAAACAGTGTAACTAATCTATTGCTACTTTTTCTATCTTGTTTATCTCTATGCTTACGCGTAAACCATAGACTATTAAATTATTAAAAAGGTAGTGACGCGGTCCGAATGAGTGACAATTTATTTGACACTTAATTTTTCTAGGTTATATTCGAAAAGTAAACAATATTATTTTATTATGTGCATTTATTAATGAGAAGTTTAAAAATGTCAAAAGTTACTAAAAGAAAGCACGTCATGAACGAAGCTCTTTGGGATGACTACGAGCTTCCAAAGGAAAATCAAACAATTGTAAAAGTTTTAAAAAGCAAAGGAAACAATCTTCATGAGGTAAACATTAAAAAATGTACTGAACGTTTAATAATTAAAGAATTCCTTGATATTCTTCTATAATGTTTTGCAGATCACAACACCGAATGGGGAAGAATATTTAGTATCAATGCCTACAAAGTTTCGAAAAAATATATGGGTAAAACGCGGGGATTATATTCTTGTGGAACCAATTGAAGAGGGTGACAAAGTGAAGGCTGAAATTATTAAAATAATGAACAAGGACTCTATAAAGTATTATAAAGAAAATAATGTGTGGCCGAAAGAATTCGATGATACTAGGAAAGATGTCAGTGATGATACAGATGACCTGTTTGTGAACACAAATAGATCTCACATCAAACATTACCACAGTGAAACAGACTCCAGTGATGATACTGATAGTTACAGTGAAAGTGATGATAATAAATAAAATTTATATTCACTAATTAAATTTGTGAAATCATTAGATCTGCCATCTGCCTATATATATTGGAGCTATAATTGTTAGTGTGCTCTTTGTTCTGTAAAGAGAGTAATAAAATAAATATATATTAAATTAAATAAATAATAAATTCACTGCAATTTAAGTTCCCATATATCACAGAATGTGTTGAGAAGAGTGGATAGGATATCTAGAGAAAATTGGAGCTTACAGAAAAGCAAAATGAACCTATGAATCATATGTATTGCATAGAAAGAGTGGATCTTCAAGTTTCATATGGAAGTTTTCCTGAAAACTCTAATTTGTCAGAATCTGGATAGATCCTATAGCAGTTAGTTTAAGGCAATAAACCTTAAATGTTATTATAAGAGGAGAGTATGGTAGAACTTGTTTATTTTCAAATCATTGAAATTATTTAAAAAAAACATATTTAAGGCAAATATGTAATAACAGAATGTTCATACAGTTTCTAATTGTCACCATACAATATGAAACTTGTTTCATTACCGAGTTTTCCTTGCTAATAGTCCAGCATAATACTCTTGCTAAATGTGTTATTATCCTATAGCAAGCTTCTTTAAAAAATAAGAATGTGTAGCAAACCTAACATAGGTTTAACTAACATAACCTAACACACATATAGATCTATTCATTTAGCCTTTACAAACAGTTAAATAACCTCATATAATAGCAGTATTTTGGATTGGATTGGATACTCCCTATTTTATAAATAATGCACAGAACAGAACAGAAAAGAATTTACTTTATTAAAGTATAGCAAGTACAATATCTTAAATTAAATATGTAATTCATTTTAAGGAATGCTTTATAAATTAGTTATAGTACCCGGCAATTAAATAATGCACATTGATATTTACAACGAAACAGCTGGCCAGTTCTGTGTCGTAAAGCGCTGTCACTGTCACACATGGGTTCATCAGTCTGTGCGACAAAGACAACGCTCTAGCAAGCAGAATCTAGTCGATTTCTCTCTCTAAGGCTCAATGTGCATTATTTACTGCCAGTTACTTTACTATAAACACATAAGTTATAGCATTATAATTATGTATATTGGTATTACAGGGAAAACTTGATTGCTATTCTCATATGAATCAGAGTATATATAGCTGATGATCATGATATATAATGGAGTTGAATATATTCCATACTAAAATTATTGTTAAGTACTTAATTTGTAGTGTTAATTGCCAATTAAAGCTAGCATTGAAAGTAAGAACTAAGTTTAAAGTCAATATGATTTATCACAATAAAATATTATCAACTAAAAGCAAACAATCAATCAATCTATGCAACTAGCATAACCACCCACCAGCAATAGAATCTTTAATCCATTCTTACAGGGCAACAAGATCAACTCTATAGCACAATTTAAAGTTCTACTGTATAGCCTTAGAGAAGAAATAACTTCTATGTCAAATTATATTCATTTGATACTTAATACACTACTTTATGTCTGCTTCAACATCATCAGCCATAATGTATTCATAAATTGTTTTAATTAAATCGACTGATTTTACTTTAACCCATCCTTCAGTTTTTGTTATGAGTTTTGCTTGACCATCTTTAATGAATTCTAAAGTCGATTGTTTAAGTGTCTTGGCAGAGTATAAGTCCGCAAGCTGTAGAGTTTCTATGGCATTTTCTACTGTCAATCTCTTATGCAGGGCTTCCTCGCACAAGGTTTTTAGTCTACTTAACTGATAGAAATCAGCTGCAGCTAGTAGTCTCTCAGGTATTTCATCAACTCTTGGAGCTTTATCACTGTAAATAAATGTTAGTACTTCTATAAGCACTTCTGCCTCTAGAGGAGATTCAATCACATTGGTTTTACATTCTACAGTGTTATGTTCAAAATGAGCTTTCAGAACAACACTTCGACTAGCTAATACTGCTTTATGCACTTTGTATTCATTGCCTTCAGGAGACTTCATAGTGACATCAGAAAAGAGTCCATTATTGAGCAAATTTTCAAAGTCATTACTCAACTGAGTCTCCGGCACAGTGGACCGGTCTACTTTTATGTCATTTGAAACCATAAATTGGAATTTTAGTCTTATACTACCATCACTCAAAAGGAATATGTCGCGTCCATCATAATTAGTTATATCCCTTTTAAATAAGGTTGCCAAATACTGCCATTTGTTTCCTTGAACCGTGTGATATTCTTTAATAACTATGGAACGCTCTTCGAACCGTTTTAAGCAAATCGTAAGTACAGATTTTACAAAAATAGGATTTGGTGATAAATAATATATTTCGATAATATCGTTGTCTCTGCCCAAAAATTTCATCTTTAAATGAAATCTGGACAAGACTTGATCTGCTGCTAGATCTTTAGGCTTTTCCGTTCGAAACTCTCTTGTAGATTTGTTTTCAAGTATAGACAGGAAGTTGGGCACTGTCCATGTTATTGTTGTTATCTTTGTTTGGCCTTCTGAACGAGTGGTATAGCTTACGTTCGACATGTTATCTTTTTATAATGGCTTAGATAATTTTTCTGGACATTCTGTTAACGGAGGAGTATAAATAAAGTATAAACCAAGTATAAACCATAAAGTATAAACACGTCCGCTCCATAGACAATACCTAATCCACCATAGACTAACACAGCATCTAGAAGCATAGTTTAAAACGTCAATAATTTTAGTAAGGAATCTGGTTACCAGAATTTACACAATTTTAATTCACAATTAAGAACTGAACATTTCTAAATACAATTTTTTTATCATTCAAATTCAACAAATTTTAAAATGGCTAATCAAGGCGACGCCTTTATCTTGTATAATATAGGTACCTATATAAATTAAAACGAACATATATCTACAAAATATAT
Organism: Morpho deidamia; assembly: GCA_947086505.1. Lineage (NCBI taxonomy): Eukaryota > Metazoa > Arthropoda > Insecta > Lepidoptera > Nymphalidae > Morpho > Morpho deidamia. The sequence continues at coordinate 12,313,104 of CAMTZC010000009.1, forward strand.
ACGAATATAAGGAACTAGGAAACTTAACTTATAGAACATTACAAACTCTAACTTACATCATTTTATTTAAAACAATGTGAAAATAAATATTTGAGGAAAATATAGGTATTCTATCACATTTTATTTTTGTTTGTAATATTTTAAAGTAGTTAGTCTATGGAATGAACGTCGCTTACTTATCTGTGAAAGAAACGTCGATATTTTTTTCTCAAAGCGTTTTCTGTACTGTTGTTTTGGATTTTAAATCCCCTTGTGAAATCTGGTTGAGTTGAATTAATCTTATCTAGAATGTACGCTTGATCGTTTAATAATCGTGTCGATAGAATATCAGTATCATATCTTATTGTAATGCCTGTCAATTCACTTAAGCGTAACAGTGAACGGGGAGATAATTTATTTTAATTCCTTTCAGCTAGTTTTTGACAAATGTAATTTGGTGTTCATTATGGAGGATTATAAGTTTCTATTTAAAGTTGTGTTAGTAGGGAATGCGGGTGTCGGAAAGACTTGTTTAGTGCGAAGATTTACACAAGGTCTGTTTCCACCAGGCCAAGGTGCGACAATCGGTGTCGATTTCATGATCAAAACCGTTGAAGTCGATGGAGAGAAAGTGAAGGTGAGCAGCTTATTACGCACGATATCCATAGATAGAACATCCATTACTTTGTTTGGAATCGTGACCTTTTAGAATTATTTGGTAATTTTGTTTTGTTAGTATATAATTGTTTAGCATGTAATTTGCACAGCCTGTTTATTACTGAATCTCAGAATTCTCTACACGTTAACTTTGTAATTAATGTTATCATTTTAAATATACCACATAGTACTAATTAGTTAAATTGCTCTAAATTATTATCCTATATTTTTTTAAGTGTGCTTAAATTTATACTCGAAAGACTAAAGGTGCGAAACCCACACATTATATGTTTACTTCTAATATTGTTGGCATTATAATATAACTTTGCTTTATTTTAAACTATTTAAAATTGAAACTTGTACTGTAAGTTGTACTTGTAGTCAGTTAAAGATGTAACTATATTAGTTATATCCTTAGTCTTATTTCATTCCATAATTATATGTATTTTGTACTATTTTAGTTAGTTATTTCAATTGGTGTATTCTGTTCGAAGCAGATTCTAAATTCCATTACACATGTGTTTGCCATTTTACTTGACACTGGTAGAGTGATTTGCGCTTTATTTGTGCTGTACAGGGCATTATAAAACATAAAGTTTATTTTTATTTTTCAAAATTCATGGTACTATCTTAATTTGACTGGCCCGTTGGCGCTGTAGGTAGTGACCCTGCCTTCAGCTCCGCGGGTCGTGGGTTTGTTTCACGCCGAGAGCCAACATTTTCTATAAACAAATTGTTGGTTCTTCGAGCCTGGGTGTGAATGTGTATTTAAGTATGTATTTAAACTTATATATGTAGTATATCTACCAGTCGTCCGTCACCCATAACACAAGTATTAAGTTACTTACTTTGGGGATGGATGACAGTGTGTGTAAATAATACATATATATATATATATATATATATATATATATATATATATATATATATATATATATATATATATGGGACATTTACACATTTATATTTTTTATTTTAATTACTTAGAATATTTTTTCATGCAATTATTCATCTGGTCATAAAATTTATATTAAATAACTTAATTGCTTCTTCAATTGCATAATTTTAATTACACAAATGGCTCTTCACTGGATTAACATAAAATAAAGAACTATTAGACATAAAAATTTATGTAATGCTATGACTTTCTCAAATGTAATTGAATACTAATTCTATTGCTGTAACATCTGTAAGTTCTAGTGTGATATCAAATTTTTAATACAGTGTGATGGTTATTATAAAGATTAATTGTTAAATGAAAATAATTTTATCATTATTGAAGACATGATAATATATAGGACATACAAAAATGGTATTCTATGTTATCCAAGGAAAGTTTTAAAAATATTCTATAAAACTTATATATATTATTTTATAAAATTTGACTATTATTATGCTATGCTGGCACAGGTAATAGGGACCTTGCCTTCAGCTTTGCAGGCTGCGGGTTTGATTCCCACTGAAAGCCAACATTTTCTAAATACAATTTGTTAGTTTTTTGATTCTAAGTGTGTTTATGTATTTAAGTATGTATATAATTTTTTTTATGTTTATACATATTAACCGATTGTGTGTACATAAAAACACCCATAAAACAACACACTTTGGGGATGGACGACTATGTGTCTAATGGTCCCATATTGAAAAGATTTTAAATTCAGAGAAATCTTATTAGGCCCCCAAAACAACTTAATTTGATATATAGCAGGTATTTTATTACAGTGTTTATACTCTTATGACCAAATAGTAAGACTAAGTGACCCTTGTGAGTCATGAGCCAAGTCAAATCAGGTGCACATAAACTTAATTTAAAAACTTATGCTAATTGATATTGTCAAATGATCCTGCACTATTCTATCAAAGACTAGCATATTTAAAAAAAAAATCCTGAGATAAGTATAATTTACCAATTGGTATTTTGGGAGCATACTGGGATTAATTTCCAATCCTTCCTTCTCTATGGAAAGTCAGGAGCAGCATTAACAGCAATGATATAATATCCAAGGAATACTTTATCTCAATTTATCCAGCAACCTTATGTACATGCCATTTACAACTTATAAGTTATTAAATTATAAAAAGTGCATAATACTTTTAACATGACATTGATTTTCTTTAGTCAGTAGTTGCAGGATTTTTTTTTCATAATTATTAAATACTTTTATTGAAATTGCTGAGCTGTGTGGTATCCGGCTACATAGCATAGACCACCCTCACTTCTTACCGAGGTGTCGTAAGAGACGACTAAGGCAAATGCCATGTGGTATCTGGCTGCATAGAATAGACCACCCTCATATCTTACCGAGGTGTCGTAAAGCGACTAAGGTAAGTTGACGTCAGGTCGCAAAATACGTAGTCAAATCATATGACAACATGTTTATAACATGTTGTGCCGACCCCACTTAGAGTGGGATATGGGCAGGAGAATGATGATTTTATTGAAATTGCCATGTATGTAAAGGTGCAATCTTGCAAGTTAAATTTGAATCACTTCCGGGATCCGATTGAGCCGAAATTTTATATACTGGTCCAACCCCAATGACAATGCATGTTTATGATAAGCATGACCTGATGCTGCTGTCAGGACTAGCTTCAGACTAGGGAACTCGTCAATGATTAACCATAGGGACATTAAATTTCATTAAAAGCTTTTTTAACTTGACTTTTTTTCTATTATGGAATTCTATTACATGATACATTATATTTTAAATAACCCTTATATTTTTTTAGCTGCAAATATGGGATACAGCAGGACAGGAAAGATTCAGATCAATAACGCAAAGTTACTATCGATCAGCTCATGCTTTGATTTTAGTGTATGACATATCTTGCCAACCGACATTTGATTGCTTGCCCGATTGGCTACGAGAAATCGAGGAGTATGCTAATAATAAGGTCCTGAGAATATTAGTTGGTAAGCTAATTCTTAATTAATTCTTATTTAATAACAGCCAGTCTAACTCTGAATGCGTAATGAATCTTATAGAACAGATGGAAATAGAAATAATAAGTCAGAAAATTCAAATTTAGCTAAGCATTTGTTATGAAGCGGTAACAACTGAAAATATTGAAACATAACAATGGCTCACTAATTAATGAACAGATTAACATTACTAGTTCCAGATTGCTACACGTGTTTGAAAGCAAAATAAACAGTGGAGGTTATACTCATTACTATATAACTCTGCTTGCTAGGGTGCTGCGTAGCTATGCGATTTTGTCGTGTAGTATATCTCCTGACTATGCTTCGATTACTGGACGAAAAATTAAGATTGAGGTAGTGAATGTGTGCAGTGCTTGTGTATTGTTGGTGGTGGGTAGTGCATGAGTTTTTAAGAATTCTGCATGTATCAGGTATGAACGTAACATTTAGCATTACATATATTTCTTTTATAGCGGATTATAGGAAAATAATATGTTCGTTACTTTAGTATTATGGACCTCGGCAATGTAATGCCTAATACTATAAATTAACTAAATCCTAATTGGGCTATTTTGATATATATTTTTGAAATGTTAATTAATGATTATACTAGTGAATTTTGTGTAGGCATATAAAATATACCGTTTCAGGTAATAAAACTGACAGGGAAGACCGAGAGATCCCGCGACATATCGGGGAAGACTTCGCACAAAGACACGGGATGTATTTTCTGGAGACATCTGCGAAGGAAGCTGAGAATGTCGAACGGCTGTTCATGGAAATAGCTGTCGAGTTAATGGAAGTATGTATAAAAAATAATACAAAAAATTATTCATTATTTTACTATAACCCGCAGGAAAGCAAAAAAAAGATATATGTAACTAAGTTTGGAACCCGCCGCCACCCGCTTGGAAATCAGTGTCGTAATATAAGAAAGTTGGTTGAGTCAAACATAATACAAAAGTAATAATAAAATTATGTTGCTATAATCCGCGATAAAGTAAATAGCAAATAAATGTTGCTTTACTTTTATTACTTTTGTAATTTTACCTACCTACACACCAGGTGTAACAAGTAACTCTCTAATCCACGTGGGAGAAATCTGGTCCATATTCCTCCTTACCTAGACAGGGTCTTGCCCAGTAATATTAAACTTGACTGGGCCGTTGGCGCAGTGGGTAGTGATCATGCTCTCAGTACCACGAGTCGTAAGTTCGATTTCCGTCGAGGGCCAACATTTTATAAATACAATTTGTGGATTCTTCGAGCTAGCGCGTATATTTGTATTTAAGTATGTATTTAAAATTATATATGTATATATTTACCAGTTGCCTGTCACCCATAATACAAGTTAGTTACTGTGTGGATGGACGTATGTTCGTAGATTTGGATGAAAATACCTGGTGACTCGTTAAACACTTTTTGCAACTTTTCACTACAAACAAAGGAATTGTCACATCCTGTCAATGTTATTCAATATATTGTTCAATGAACACGCTCCGTTATATCTTCGAGAACGTTTTCATTTTCTATCGGAAGTCAGTGGTCAACGTCTAAGGTCCACGAACAATCTTTCGCTTGCCGTCCCATCGTGTGAGTCTCGTACATATTTCAAGTCCTTCACTTCGCACGCTGTCACACTTTGGAATAAGCTAACAATATCTATATGTAAATCCCCTTATCATCTCCTTATCTATCATTGTTCCGCGCAAACGTGCGGACGGATGAAACAACCTCCGGGACCTGGGCCCGACGCCCCAGCGTTTCAACCTAACTTATGCGGCCGTTAGCTGTATGTGGTCCGGCCTCATGAGTCACTGCGTGTATATGTGTACGTGTGTGTGTGCTTGTATGTACTTGGCCAATTCCCGAAACCGTTGACTCGCCTCTGCACTCTTCCACGGACACGTAATATCTGTTTCTCCCTGAGTATACACTTCACTATATCGGCTGAATAACACCCGGTGTGCACACAACCTTCGTAAGGTCACACGTTATTAAGTCGTCCCTATGTCGGGGAATAATACTCAACGCGCACCAAAACCGTGGACGGTCGCGTCTTATCAAACACTTCACTGGTTAAACGCGTCACTAAATCTGAGAATAACACCCGAAACGCAAAATTACACGTGTGCGTTATAAAGGAATGCCGTGTTCAGGCGTACGCGGCTTGTCCGTATCGTGTTTGAAAGGTGACTAGCGGTCGGCCGCTCGCGTCGTCCGCCTCTCCGGCGGGCGAGTCAATTTTATTCAAAACAATCATCCTTTAAGCGCATTATTAAAAAACACTTTACTATTAATATTTATCGTCATTAAATTTACGTAAGTTATTCCTATTTATAAGTACTCATATTTTATTGATATATTTTGGTTCTTTTTTGCTATGGTATATATTTTCAATATCTTAGATTGTTGTTGTATATATAGACTTAAATATTTACTGTGTTAATTGAGTGTGCACACGAAGCATCGATTATTTTCTACTCACTTTCTATGTCTTAAATTTTTATTATTTCCTCTGGATTTCCGGTTGGCTGGAAGAGATTCCTATTATAGAAAAAGCCCGCCATTGTACATTATCTTGTTATATAAGTTTTTAATTTGTAATTGTTTTATGTGCAATAAAGAGATTTACAACAACAACAACAACAAAAAAGTACTAACAGTCTCTATGCAGTCTGTTCAATAAGAAAGCCGAGGTCACTATTATTTCACTTTTAATTTTGCTTCGTATTTCGCTCTTGATCGCTATTCGCAAACTGAACGTCGAGGCTTTGAGAGTGTCACCGGGAGGGCTGACAAGCGCAGAAGCATCGTCGGGTGTGATAACGTGGAGAGCAAGTCTCGAGCGAGGCTCGCAACATCCTGGGAGCGTTGCCTTAAGGGTGCCTCCTGAGGGGCCGGACCTCGGTTTAAAGCGACGTACTGTCGAGGGCTATATCGGACTTGTGGAAGAGTCCTAATGTCATAACGGGCGGGGTTGGACGCTAGACGTAAGAAACGTCGAGGCTCACGATACGTCTGCTTATATATCCGACGACGAATCTTCGCGAAAGTTCCCGAGTCCTTGGGGAGATTGTAAACAACCTTTGTAAAAGACTTTTCGTAAACAACCTGAATGTTCCAGAGAATTAGCGTCAAGCGAATCCAAACTCTATGGCATATGGTTTACAAACTCTTTTTACACCTTCGTAAACTGTCCCCGTTCAATTTGAACTTTATGACATATGCGTTACGAACTCTTTTCGCATGTTCATAGCATTATTATTATTTATTATAAAACTTACTTTCTTTCAGCAAGCAAAATGCAAGGAGTTGCCGAAGTACGATGGCAGTTTAGGCCCCATCAATGGGAAAAATTCGTCAGCTAACGATAGTTCGTGCTGTCTCCGCTAACCTAACGAATTTATTTCTGATATTACTAGTGTACAGTGTAGGATTGCAATTTTTTTTTAGGAAGTATAGATTATTTCTACATGCTAATATTTTATAAGTTATTCGACAAAATGAAAAGACAGGACGGATTTTGAAGTTATACTTCTTTTGAAAATTCAATGACAATTTTAAATCTTTTAATTAAGAATAGAGATTCTATAGAGTAACTGATGTCTAGAAATACTTTATTTTTAACAAGGTTCACTTTTTTAACTCAGCTGTCTACACTACGAAACTTGCTTACATTTTGAAGTAATTTTTTTTTATCATAGATGAAATATGTAATTGTTGGAATGAAATGGAACGCAAATAGAATCAGCTGATTCCATAAATATGTGACACTGCGTGGTAATAGATTGAAAACCCATAAACAGAATATAGACATGTTTTATGGATAATAACACAGTTAGTAAAAGATATATAAAACTTTGTTACAAACATTCAAAAATATTATCAATAACAAAGTGCGAAAATAATCAAGAAATTAAAATAAAATTAGACATTGCTATTTATTAAACAATATTAAGCTTTTTATTTCTTAAAATAACTTATGTTTTTTTAATAAATTATTATCAAAATAAGATAAAAATCTTGATAATTCATTTTTAATTCGAAGAAGTATAACTTCTTAGGTAAATACATCTGTATTTCATTGTATTGACAGTTTTTTTCAAAATTGCTCTAGAATTTTTCTTATTAGATTTTATGCTGAATTCAGAACAAGTTACATTCACAAATGCAACTTGTTTTTGAGATATGTTTTTTATGCGTTTAAGTCAATATTTGTCTACTTAGGAAATCCAATGTTGTTTATAAAATGATTAGACTGACATTGAAAGATAAAACGAATAAAATAACTTGCAGGAAAACGCTAGTTCTCTTTAGCTTATATGTCATTTTGATTACATTCCATAGCTTATAATAATAATTATTATAATGTTGCCATAATATCATGTTGACAGTTATTTAATGTCAGTGGTTTCAAAAGTAGTAAAAATAATTTTGGTAGTTAATAGATTTGCTTTACCGCTTTTAAAATTGATAGTCACGTAATTGATAGAATTAGGCGTTACTTTGTCCAAAAACAAAAGTAATGAAAATATTATTTTGCGATAATTTATCGCGGATTAAAGCAAAAGAATATTTTCGTTACTTTTGATCGTCAAATATCATTCTTGGTGTATTTAGTGTACACACTTAAAGGTCCTGTAGGAAAGTTTATATTTTTCCGGCTTGATGGCGCAGTGGGTAGTGACCCCACCTTCAGCTCTGCGGGTCACGGGTTCGATTCCCGCCGAGGGCCAACATTTTCTATAAACAATTTGTTGATTCTTCGAGCGTAAGTGTCCCATATATTTTGTTTTTTCAAGTTTAAAGCGTTCTTGAATCTTTTCGACCACTTTAAAGCATGTTATTGTGGCAACAGCTAGAAATTAAGGAGTTAGTTGTTGCGATCTTTTGTTGTATGTTATTAAATTTTGCTGGCGTATTGTTAGTGTTCCGCAAAACGTTAACTAGACAATGTATAGGTTTTAGTTATAACGATTTTAGTTTATATTGCCGAACTTTACTATATTTAAATCATTATGACTTTGATAATTAATAAAGAATTTTATTTATGATATATACAAGGGATATAATAATTTAGTTCAGTATGATTGTTGTTTTTTTAACAGGATGAGGAATTTCTTATTATTTCATACAATTAAAGGTTCACACATTATTTTTTATCGTTTTAAAAAAAAATGTTTATTGTTTTCAAAAATCGAATTATATCGGAAATTTTGGTTTTTCTATTGACATCATAGTTTCTGATGTAATGATCATAATTCAGTCAATCGATCGCCGCGAGACTGAGCTTTTGGATTTATAATTAAATACTGGCAACATAAATGATCTATTTGAAGACCGGTCTTCGAGCAGCGATATTTTGTTATACTATACAGTTATTTAAATTTTGCTTTAATCGAACTTCTCATCACAATAAAATAGTTTTTATTCGGCTTTGAAAATTAACACGCCGAAATGTAAACATAAACGTACTTAAGTACATGATAACATTATAATTTTTATATAATTTCTTATATTATCGCTTAAATTTGAATATCGTTAGTAATTACCATTTCAGATGTAAGGCCAGTTCGCACATGAAACACCAAGCCTTTCATTTGTGGCTGTGAATTTACATACTTTACTTTATTACAGCTTTTATTTTTAAACTGTTTGCATGTGTAAACGAGCCTTATTCTGTAATAATATCTTAATTTCTTACCTATGTATGAATTTAACTTTAGTGTCAAGGACAATTATATTTTTATATTTTTTTTTACAATAAATAAAATTTTATCGTTTTAAAATTTGATGTTGTGAAGTATTTTATATTTATTTCAATTGTTAGGTGCATATTTAAGTGTTATTTTACTACTGTATTATTATAACATCACAATAACATTTTGTGCACTTTGGTGTTAGATTGTTTACAATTTTATATATTATGTGTTGTGGCGTATTAATTGTGCAATGAATTTAAATATTTGCTTTAATCCTATTTAGATAGCTTTGTGTTTTACTGAAGAAAGAAACAAGCAATTTTCAAAGAACTGAACTGTAAATAAATCATACATGTCAAATGTATTTTAATAATAGGCAGATTTTTACTTTTTTGGAATGCCATAAATGAGAAATAATGTAATAATTTTGTTTAATTCCCCTCTAAAATGATAATCATTTAATAGTGTTTATATAAATGATGACAGAGTTAGTGTTGGCAAGGTATCACGCCTTTTGTTTTATCTGTATATTTTTGTGTCTATTCGAGTCCTTTTTAAATATACACTTTTGTTTTTATATTGTACTTCTAGTTTTCTTTGAAGAATCGATTTTTTTAGAGACCGTTTTAAAGGTTGAATTGTTGGTTTGTCTTGTTTTTAGACTGCGAGTCATTAAGCCCTCTGTTTTATACAAAATTAGGTATAGTTTTCAAAATAACTAACAAGTCCTTTGTAACAGTGTATCGGGGTCTTGCGAAATATATAGATATAATTTGGATTATATCTGATGTATCAACTCTTACTGCATGCACAAAAAGTGTAAACACAACCAATATCAAACTAGATTGTTGTCACATATTGTTATTATAAAAGTGATTAACATTATTTTATTTCAATCCGCGAATTATTGTAGTAATTTTTTTTGTACCTTGGAATTTTGTAAAATGATGCCTATTTTATGAAAAACTCAAATGCGAAAAACTTTTTCCAATCAATGTAATAAACTGATGTAACTAAATTTACAATGATAGTTCATATTTGTTATGTTCTCGCCACATTATAGTTTATCTCATCAGTTTTATTTATATTTTAAGACATGGTATAAGGTGCAGTCTAGACTAGTGTTCTGATATTAAAATAGATGCCATAATACTGAAGGTTAGTAAAGAATTCGACAAATATAATCCTCAGTAGTACAATTGCTTTTAATTAATACTAATATCAACAAATGTACCATCTTAATTGGATCTGAAACGATTACTACTTAATCTCTTCATGTCATCGATCATAGTAATAAATTATCACCAAAGAAACTAAATTATTGTAATACTCGCAATAAATAAAAACATCACTTTCGATATTTATTTCTTTCATTTACCGATACACGTTTCCCTCACTAATATTCCCATAACGTTTATTTTTTATTTAAATTTTTTTTAATGTAAAAGTTTACATGCATTTGCATTTTTAATATAATATTATTAAAATTTTGAAGCATATTATCGTAATTTTCACGTGCTCGATAGACAATAATATATTGTATTAGCGACTTATATACTAAAACAGAAAAGGAAGGTTAAAAACGAAATACATTTCTTAAAACTGCTAATAACAGGTTGGGAATGTGTGTTTTGTAAACTAATTTCATAATTTAAATACGGATGGTAGCAACAGTGGGTTAAATTTATTATTTATACGATATATATAACAATATATGGAGTAAAAATATATATTCTATCACAATGATCTATCACAGACAGGTTAATTAAATACTAAAAAGGATTTGTAAGACGAAAAATAACAAAGCTCAAGTTTTGGAGCAACTGGCCTACAGGGCTTATTTTGATGTGTTGCCAAATGTAATAAATTGATAAACAATTTCTTTTTAACTTATATGACTCAATTCTTTGGCGATCAGTTATGAATTAAAATGAACAGTTACTTGGTATAAGTGTTATCAATATTTTTGTGTAAGAAAATCTTTATTTTAGTTTCATAGACTCCATATTTTATTATCGATCTGCTAAATGTCGCTTCAATTGAAATGGCCGACGTTTAGGGGGAGTGTCTAGCGGAAATAGAGATTCTGATTGATTTATCACGAAAAGGTAAGAGATAAACATAAAATTTTATCTTTTCTTGTAAGTGGTGTATGGAAGAGTAAATTAACAAGAAGTTTATTTAAAAAATTAGATTTTTGTGAAGTTTCTTAGCGTTTCCGGTCGTGACCGGCCAAGTTTTTCAAAACAAAGTGTTTAGAGTTTTTTATAAATATTCTTTTGTATTGAACCGGTTAAAATTTTATAGTATAGTTGTTGATCTTCCTTTGTTTTAATAAGAAAACATAGCTTAATTTATAATATATAATTTATAATATTCGGCTTAGTTCTGCTTGATTTTTCTTTGATCTCGAATTAACTCAATAATATATTCTCGAAATGTTACACTTTTCTATTAAGAAAATTCAAGTGCGTTCCTACTGATAAAACTGTCATTTTTAATCGCATAAAGCCTAAAACTTGAAATCGAAGTTTAATTGTTAAAAATCTATTTCAGGTATCTGCCTCTTGTGGAGGCCTTTTTACATTCCATTGTTAAGACTGATAGCTTTTTAAAATTGGCTCATAATGGCCTGGCGTTTTAAAGCCTCTAAGTATAAGAATGCGGCACCCATTGTGCCTAAGCCTGAAGCATGTATAAGAGATATATGTGTGGGCTCATATCAAACTTATGGGAACAATATATGTGCGTCAGCTGCTTTCATGGCGTTCAATTGGGAGCATGTTGGATCTAGTATGGCTGTGCTCCCCCTTGATGATTGTGGGCGAAAGAGCAAGACAATGCCATTACTGCATGCACATTCCGATACTATTACTGATATGGAGTTTTCTCCATTTCATGATGGATTGCTGTTGACAGGATCACAAGATTCTTTGGTATGTCCTTTATGATTTTTATGTAAATACCAAAAACAGCAAGAAAACGTGTTAATAAAAACATATATGTTTTGAGTATGTGTTCTTGTTGTATAAATGAGTACTATATTATATTATTTTGACCAAATCCATCATTTTCACTGTCTAAATTTTATTCTTAAGCTATACTGAGCTATAGCCTGAGGTACTGCTCAGGGAAATAAAAAAACAAGAAATGATATGAGAATTTAATGAACAAGAAGTTTTTTAAATATTTACCAAGTGTAGTCTCTTGTTTATGAATTGAAATTAAATGTTATTTTCATAAATATTACATCTTTTACATATGTAAAAATTAAAGTTACATATAAAATAAAGATTACAATGGAATATTTAATCAATATTATAAAAGTATAATACTTAATTAGGCATTCAAAAATTTGCATTATACATGACTCATCTGTCTGGTTAGCAGATTTTTGTTAACCTACTTGTGGAGTGGAGTGCGGAAAGTGTTTTCACATCTCTAATAGAGGAAAATTTAATTGGCAAGCAATAATTAGATCAAATACTGTTTATTTTTCACAACATTAACGTGATTGTGATGGGGTGTACCACGTGTGGTACATACTTGTCTGTCTCATGGGATGTGATGAGCCACTGGTGGTTTAAGTACCACTGGGGCCTGCCCGATGGGATCGACCAACGAAAATCAGTTCCGCCCCACAGTGTAGGTAGTGAATTCAGGCCTCAACAATACAAGTGCAAAACAAGTACTGATGTTTAATATAATAAAATCAAAATATTTCTTCAGGATTATGGATGGATATAAATTTAGGGTTGTTGTAATAAGTATGTAGTCTTGGTCTATCAGTGATTGGCAGCATTTGCTGACAGTATATGGTGCCCAATAACATCAAGGTTCTGGATTTTAAGTGAAATAACCATTTAAATCAAACACCTACTTAATACAAAAGTAATAATCACTCTTTACTGTATCGCAGATTATAGCAAAATAATTTTTATTATTGCTTTTGTATTAGGGATCTCCGCAAAGTATATTAATTCTATAAATTATTTAACTACATAATAATTATTGCCAAATAACTGATAGCAGTATCAGTCTTAGCATCTTTAACATAGTATTTTTAGCATGAGCAGTGGTCTACTAACATTAAAAAGCTTTCTGAACCAGCAGTAAACTTGACAAATCTATAGTACTTTTTTATAAGTTTACTTGAATAAATAATGATTTGATTTCATTTAATACTTTTAGGTAAAAGTCTGGCATATACCGCCTGAAGGACTTAAGGAATCTCTTTCGACTCCCGAGTGCACACTCTCACAGAAGCAACGCAGGGTAGAGAATATTGGCTTTCATCCAGTGGCTGATGGCTTAATACATGTGGCATCGGGTCACGAGCTTGCTTTGTGGGATTTGACTGAACAAAAAGAGGCCTTTGGTAAGCAAATCAAACTGATATCTTAAATGTGAAAGTATCTGCCTTTCTTTCACTCCAAGTTTCCCTCATCCGTTTCCTCTCTAGATATATTATATGATGTACTGTCTAATGTATCTCTTGTCCGCGTGATTCCCTGCGAGAGAAGTTTAAGGAAATAGGTATTCTTACATTTGCTTCACAGTATATTTTAAACAATGTAATTTTTGTACATAAAAATATAAAGAATTATAAAACGATAGGTGATGTATATAATAGACAAAGTTGAAACAGACATAAGCTTGCGACTCCTGCTTTACGCCTAGCAAAAGTACGTAAATCATTTGTGGGTTTGGGTATAAGACTCTATAATAAAATTCCGTAATCAGTTTTGGCCATGCCATTCCAGCAGTTTAAAAACACTGTTAAAAAGAGGCTGATACGGAAAGCCTACTATACTGTTAAAGATTACTTAGATGATAAGGATGTGTGGATATAGGTGCACTTCTACCCTGAACAAGATAGTAATAAATAAATGTAACTAGTTTTAAGATTTATATTTTAAAAAGAGCAACCGCCGAGTTTCTTGCTGGTTCTTCTCGGTAGGAACAGCTTTCCGAACCAGCAGTATAGTTGAGATTCAAAAGCACTTGTTTACAAGTTTACTTGAATAAATAATATTTTGAATTTGAATTTGAATGTAAAAGTAACGTCCAATCCTTCTCCTGTCACTATCTCAGCAGTGTGATAGTAACAGGAGAAGTATTGAAGCTAAGACCTATCCTGCTGTTCCAATGTGGGTTGGTAGGTTACACATATCTCCAGAATTCATTCACATATCTAGAGATATGCAGGTTTCCTCACGATGTTTTCCTTCACCAAAAAGCGTGTGATAAATTTCAATTATCAATTAGAACATAAGTTTGAATAGAAAAACTCATCGGTGCCTGCCCGAGGTTTGAACCCATGATCGTTTCTAGAGAGTCGCATGGTCTTACCGCTGGGCTATCACAGCTTTTTTCATTTATTCTAATAATATTGGCAAAAACTAGTTACCTTTTTACAAGGTACGACGTTTCGGCAGAGTTGCATTCGCCGTGGTCACGAACTGACTGACTGTTTATTTACATAATATTATAAACATTTATAATATTATAATTAATAAAGATTTATAATATAATATTATAAATATTTATAATATTATAAATGTTTATAATATTATGTACGGAATGATATACGGAACAGACAGACATCTGTCTGTCTGTTCCGTATATCATTCATCATCTATAGTGATGAAATTAAGCACAATAAAAACTTAAACTGGGGTAAAATAGACATTTAAAAATCTAATTTTTCTCTTGTGAACTGAGGAATAAAACAGATAGCAATATCTAGGGTACTTGAAGGATTAATTTGGCCTAAAGACATGGGTACAGTAAGTAGAATATAATATAATATTATAAACTATGTCATTTTAGGAAGTTTTATAAAGTAATCTAAGGTCACTTTGGGCTGCAGTGCTCACTAGAATTTCCTTATTGTGGGTACTTAAATGATTAACTGGGCTTGAATAAAGACACGTTTACTGCTAGTAAAATATAATATAATATTTTGTTATATAAAATAACATTCTAAGTCATTTTAAGAATCTAAAATCTTCGGATGGACTGCATTCACCAAATGGGTCATTTAATGACACTGATGATCCCTAGAATAGCATTATTGAGGGTACTTGAAGGATTAAATCTTAAAAGATTAGATTAGTTTATGAAATTAACATATTTTACATTTCAGTAAACAGAGATCACACCGAAGTGATCCAGTCCACATCTTGGAAGAAAGATGGAAAGTTGGTCGCGACATCATGCAAAGATAAGAAAGTGAGGATCCTTGATCCAAGGATTTCTAGTCCAGTGTTGAACGTAGCTAACAGCCACCAGAATATCAAAGACAGCAGGCTGGTGTGGCTCGGAGACACTGATAAGATTCTTACTACTGGTTAGTATAATTAGTATTATCCTATGTGAGGCAAAAGATACACCTAGACACATTATCTTTGAATGCTCAAAATGGGATGAGATTTTTACTTGAAACTTTAATACCTTTTATACTCCGCGACAGGGATAGGTGGGAGCATAATGGAAGAAAAAGAAAACGAGGAACTGGTAAGAAAGGCCATGAAATACCCTGCTCCAATGCGGATTAATAGGTTACGCATATACCCAGATTTCTCTAGAGCTATGCAGGTTTCCTTTCGATGTTTTCCCTCACTGAAAAGCGTGTGATAAATTGCAGTTATCAATTAGGCACATAAGTTTTAGTAGAAAAACTCATTGGTGCCTGCCTGAGGTTAGAACACATGATCGTCTGATATGATAACTCTGTCTCTTTTACTCGCATGTTCTTAGGACGAATTCCGAACGCTCATTCGGTAACGACATAAAGTGTGCGTCTTTAAGACGTCATGGTATGAAGAAGCAAAAGGAATTTCTTTTACGTCTTCAATTGAGTCGCAATAAAGTTCATAGTAGGCCTGCAGTATGTAAAATTTCAGCTCAATCGGACGCCGGAAAGTAAGTCAAATTTAACTTGCAAGATTCCACATACATACAGGGAAAGTAAAATAAAAGCTTTAAACAAGTCAAATTAAAAAAAGTTTTAACAAAATTTCATGTCCCTATTGTTAATCATTGAGGAGTCTTCCCTCATCTGGAGCCGATCCTGGTAGCATCAGGTCATGCTTCTCATAAACATGCATTGTCATCGGTACTGGACTAGTATGTTTAATTTGAGCTTAATCTCACACCTTGAAGTAGGTCAATTTTAACTTGCAAGATTCCATCTTCACATACACATATAGCAAGTTGAATAAAACCTTAAAAAAAATAATGTATCGTGTGATATAAAGAACACTTGTCTTATTTTGTAGGCTTCGACTCGGCTCGTCTCCGGCAGATCATGATCCGAGACATCCGCAACCTGTCCCAAACGCAGAAGACCCTCGAGCTGGACTGTTCCACCGGAGTGCTCATGCCGTTGTTCGACGCTGATACGAACATGCTGTTCCTGGCAGGCAAAGGCGACACCACCATATTGTACATGGAGCTGAGTGATAGGGAACCATATCTTATTGAGGGGCTCAGACATTCTGGTGAGATTCTTGATTATAGTTTTTACTACTAGTATTTCAAAGTTACTTCTGCAGTGCATAGGTCATGTAGAACATATCATAAGCTTAGTATTATTTATTATTATTCGTTTTTTAAATTAACAACTACTTACAAAATGAATGTAATTGTTTGTAATTTACATAAATTATTATTACATTATTTAACCAGCGGCTTTGCCCGCGTGATAATCTGAATGTCACAATTTTATTCTAGAATTCAAATTTTAAACTAAAACGTAGTTATTGTGAACTCACAACAACTATGTTTTAGTTAACTAACCCTATGGGATAGAGACATACTATCGCAGACTTTTTTGTAGTATTTTTATAGATCTACAATTCTCTAGTACATTACTATAGCGTATCTCTGCTGGTTTACGCAGCGCACGCGACTAAAGCTCCCAGCCAGCAAGTTTTTTTTTAACAACTGCGCGATCTCTTCAACACAATTTGTTTTGAATAGAATGACGCGCGCGACACGACGCAAACGCAAGCTAGGCCGTTTTATGCATTCGTTCACGACCAGAGCGGCCCCCCGCCAGTCACCCGTCAGACACGATAGAGAGAGGCCGCGCGCGGCTTGGACGCGGCATCCTTTTTCTTACGCACGTGTGTAATTTTGCGTTTCGGGTGTTATTCTCAGATTTAGTGACGCGTTTAATCAGTGAAGCGTTTGAGAAGATGCGACCACCACGGTTTTAGTGCGCGTTGGGTTACTATTCCCCGATATAGGGACGATTCAATAACGTGTGACCTTACGAAGGTTGTGTGCACACCGGGTGTTATTTAGCCGATATAGTGAAGTGTATACTCAGGGAGAAATAGACATTACGTGTCCGTGGAAGAGTGCTGAGGCGAGCCAACGGTTTCGGGAATCGGCCAAGTACATACAAGCACACACACACACGTACACATATACACGCAGTGACTCATGAGGCCGGACCCTATACAGCCGACGGCCGCATAAGATAGGTTGAGACGGCGAGACGACGGGCCCAGGTCCCGAAGGTTGTTTCATCTGTCCGCACGTTTGCGCGGAACACAATTTACATAATAACGATATGTACTATTGAACTAAACCATCCGGAAGTATTGCACTGTCTTTTGGTGAAAACCGTACAAGAATCCATTCAGTAAATTTTGAGAAAATAGATTAAATACAGACAGCCACCTTTTTGGGACTTTGTTTTGTAATAAGTATAGATTATTAAGTATACTTTGGTTTCTGTCCAGGCGAGCAGACAAAGGGGGCTTGCTTGGTACCAAAGCGAGCGTTACGTGTCATGGAGGGCGAGGTGAACCGCGTGCTGCAGCTAACCGGCTCCTCGGTCGTGCCCATCATGTACCAAGTGCCACGGAAGGTGATTATACATCAAATCCTAAAATAGTCTTTATTCAAATAAGCTCGTCGTGAATCGTCAAGGATCAATTAGATTGGATGAAGCTACCACTCGTGCGGAATGTTGCTCTCACAGAGAAGAGTCAGCAAGAAACTTGGCAGTCATCTTTCAAACATTTTACATTTACATTTTTTAACTGCAGCCTTGTTTAAAGCTGAAAGTATATTCAAATCCATTATATATTATATTACATCCATTATACATATATTGTTAAACAATGATCAGAAGTGAGTTTAATGAATCCTCAATCTATAATTCAACTTTTACTTCCTTATTCGTAATTAATACAATAACCCTTGTTATTCTGTCTCCATGGCAACCACTATTTGTTGTTAGGCGTTGCCTTGACAACGTCATCGGTTGTGTTCGTTATTCATCGGCTGCACTCGTAATACGCACGATACCAGCGACCTCTTGTAATAACCCCTTTCAATATATTATTAATTGTTTTTATAATATATAAAAAAATAATTATAATTAATTGAAGCCTAGACCACCTTGTTTCAATACTGATATGTTACTCAAATTGCTCGAAATATACCAAGCGTGCTCAACTTTTTTTACTTTTGGGCCAAACGGATGATAGGAAAATCTTTGGCCACTACAGTAATACATACAGTATTTTAGCTACGCAATTCAAATTAAATATTGTTACGAGCATGCGAAAAGATTTCGTAATACATATATTATAGGGTTCAAATTCGCTAGACGATAATTCTCTGGAACATTCGCTTTTTTCACGAGTCGTGTTCGATATCGCTGCTGGGACTCGCGAACATTCCCGAAATCGGTTCGTCCGATATATAAGCGGACCTATCGTGCGTCTCGACTTTCATCGAATAGCGATGAAGAGCGAATAACAAAGCGAAAATGAAAGTGAAATAATAGTGACCTCGGCTTTCTTATTGGACAACGGACGGTATAGAGAATATCGAAATCATTCCACGCCCCTATACGTAACAATATGTTAATGATATCATATGCTAATAATATATCATATGATAATGATATCATATGCTAAAGCATAAGCATATTCTACAAAAATCTATATATAATTTATAGAATTAGGCGTTGCTTTGCGGAGATCAATAATACAAAAGTAATAATAAATTTTTTTTGCTATAATCCGCGATACAGTAAATAGAAAATATATATAGTGAAATATATAGAATATATAGAAAATATAACCGCTTTGCGATTTTGTCATGGAGTCTATCTCCTGATGCTTCGGTTGCGGGGCGAAACGATTGTTGAGTTTGTGACAGTGAACGTGTGTAGTGCTTGTGTATTGTGGTGGCGGTGGTGGTTTGTGCATGTGTTTTTACGAATCCTGCATGTAACGGGTATGAAAAAACGGATAGGCCACTATACATTTAGCACTATATATATTTTCTATTAACTGTATCGCGGATTATAGCAAAATAATTTTATTATTACTTTTGTATCATATGCTAATGATATAATCTTTTCGTCTACAGAGCTACAGGGAATACCACGCAGATTTGTATCCGGATACGTGCGGTGCTGTCACATACCTCAGCGCTCCGATGTGGCTGCAGAACCAGGACCATCCAGTACCGAATATATCCCTGCATCCCAATGCTAATAACTGCACCCAGGTGTGTACTTAAACATAAATAAATAAATAAATATATGGGATACTTACACACATCCATCGTCGTCCATCCCCAAGGTAAGTAACTTATTACTTGTGTAATGGGTGACGGACACTGGTAAATATACCACATATATAATTTTAAATACATACTTAAATACAAATACACAACCAGGCTCGAAGAACCAACAAATTGTTGATAGAAAATGTTGGTCCTCGGTGGGAATCGAACCCACGACCTGCGTAGTTGAAGGTAGGGTTACTACCCACTGCGCCAACGGGCCAGTCAAACATATAAGATAATTTAAAGAATTATGCCTGATTTTGCGGAGGCCATAATACATAGATAATATTATTCTGCTGTAAGCAGAAACAGAAAGCCTTTAAAAATTTAAGTGAAATTTAACCTATAACACAAGTATTAGGTTACTTACTTTGGGGATGGATGACTGTGTAAGTGTCCCATATATTTATTATTATTTATTTATTATGTAGTCTCAAGGTATCCCATTCGATCTTGTGCGAACTGGATGGCGGATCCATGTGATCTATTTGATATAATCGTATCACTTAGTGGGGAGTCTACTACTGCAAATACCGTAGATAAACAACATTCATTGACTCTTATATCATACACCCCACCCTTTGTCAATTCAGATGTACTATACAATTTTCAAATAGCTCGATGAGGTTAAAATATTTAACTTATATTTATTTTCTATTTTTGATTTAAATTCTTTTAAATTTGAGCCTGTATATAAGTTTAAATTAAAGTTTCATCAACATCAGTCCAGCGGTTTTACTATGACACACAAAAAGACAAAAATTTTGTAGATGGTATTCCTTTTTTGTTATTCTAATATATATTTCATAGCTACGTATTATAAAAAGACTATAAGAGTTGGCAAATTATTTCAAATGTTGCCATAAATAAACTATATTTTTAAGTGCATGTTTATTGGTGTTTTATTGTTTTTATTTGTAGTTGGTTAAAATTTTTTTTTAATTTTTTTTTAAATGTTTTTATTGGTGTTTTTAGTGGTGTTCTTTTTTTATTTCGGGATTCAGTTTTTGTGCTGTGTGTATGTAGTTTGTGTGTAGCTAGATCTAATACAGGATCGGTTTTATTACATGAAAGTAAGTAAATTTTGCCTTTCTTATATTTTTTTATGCTTTTTTAATTTTTTTTAAATGTTTTTTTTCAAATTTGTTGGAAAATGTATATTAGGTTTCCATGAAACTGAGCTGTTTTTATTGTTCTAGGTACATCGCGGTAATCTCGAGGAGTTAGTGAAAGCGTTGTTATTAATGCCTGTACCGAAGAAAACCGAGCCGAAACCAATAGTGACCCAACAGACCGAGGAACCGTCGAAACCTATACCGAAACCGGTACCAGAACCAAAGGACGAAGACCGTATAGATTTCGTCAACGTAAAAGACATGATCAAAGGCATGGAAAGACAGAAACCAGAACCTAAAGATTACTCCAAAGAGAACGGATTCCACAAAAAGATAGACAACGGCCACGACTTCGATAGAAAAATCGACGATGACGAACCGCTACAGAAGACCGAGAGTTTCGAGAAGACCGAAAGAACTTTTGAAAAGACCGAAAGTTCTGATTCGTCGGAGTCGTTATCAAGGAGTAACAGTCTGATTAACGGTGTTCCAGTACAGATTCCTAAGCCTCTGCCGAGATCTTCCATATCGGAGGCGGGATCCTCTGATGATTATCACGAAGCACCGAAACCTAAACCTAGGACTACGGCTATACCTATTTCCGGTTATAAGGTAATGCGTGGACCTTAGTTTGAATTAAGATTTTGTTTTTTTTTTAAAGTGGTATATGTCCTTAAAAATACGAAATTCTGGGAAGCTTTTGTATTTATCAAAAGAAATGACTTTGAAGAAGGGGGATAAATAGTTCAGAACTTACCATACAACAAAAATATAATAATATGATCAATTTTTTTTCATAAAATATGTATTTTTTATATAAAGGGTAATCTGAAAGTTGCGTCCATTATAAAAAAGACGAGAAGTTCAAGATTAAGATGGTATGGTGATATGATGGTACATATCATGATGAGGAATGAAAATCATTTGACCAAACGAGTGCACAGGTTTTTGGTTATCCCACTAAACTAATATTATAAATGCGAAAGTTTGTGAATTAGGATGTATGTTTGTTATTGTTTCACACCGAATACTCTGAACCAATAAATAAATATATGGGACACTTACACACACGGTCGTCCGTCCCCAAAGTAAGTTACTTAATACTTGTGTTATGGGTGACGAACAACTGGTAGATATACTACATATTTAATTTTAAATACATACTTAAATACAAATACACACCCAGACTCTAAGAACCAACAATTTTATTATAGAAAATGTTGCCCTCGGCGGGAATCGAACCCGCCACCCGCAGAGCTGAAGGCAGGGTCACTATCGATGAAATTTGGCACAATTATTCCTTATACACTGGGGTAACATATAGGCTATACAAATCCTGTTAATTCTACAGAAATATGATGACATTGAAAAGCGCCATCTATTATCAAACTAAGTTTTTTTATGCACGGTCAAAAGTCAAGTCAATTCCGTAGCAATTTATATGGCAAAATAACGTTTGCCGTGTCAGCTAGTGAATAAGGAAGAAAGAAATACAATTAGTGATTTGTCAACAGCCACGCCTAGGACCTAAACCATTTTCGGCTTCATCCGGCAGTGAAGAATTCTCGTTCGACAAGGTGTTCTCCGTTCCCGCCGTGCCTGGCCTCAATAAATGTGACTCAGGTAAGAAAGATTTTTTGTTATTATTGGTCTATTTCTTAATTGACATTCATATTTAATAAAGATCAATGTGTAGGTAGACTATGGCGCGTATTCAAGCGTAGTGTAATAAGATTATTAATCCTTGTTCCAACTAAGTCATTCTTAGATCATTTTATTTTCAATTCAATTCAAAATATTCTTTATTCAAGTAAACTTGTAAACAAGTGCTTTTGAATCGTCAACTTTACTGCTGGTTCGGAAAGCTGTTCCTGCCGAGAAGAACCAGCAAGAAACTCGGCGGTTGCTCTTTTTAAAATATAAATCTTAGAACTAGTTACATTTATTTATTACTGTCTTGTACAGGGTAAAAGTGCACCTATATCCACACGTCCTTATCATCTAAGTAATCTTCAACAGTATAGTAGGCTTTCTGTATCAGCCTCTTTTTAACAGTGTTTTTAAACTGCTGTAATGGCAAGGTCAAAATTGATTGCGGAATTTTATTATAGAATCTTATACCCAAACCCACAAACGATTTACGTACTTTTGCTAGGCGCAAAGCAGGAGTCGCAAGCTTATGTCGGTTCCTACTTTGTCTATTATATACATCACCTATCGTTTTATAATTCTTTATATTTTTATGTACAAAAATTACATTGTTTAAAATATACTGTGATGCAAATGTAAGAATACCTGTTTCCTTAAACTTCTCTCGCAGGGAATCACGCGGACTTAAATTGTAGATGCCACGTATGGCTCTTTTTTGTAATTTTTTCACTATCCGCGCATTTACCCCGCAGCAATATTCCATAACACATAATGCTACTATATAATATATACTATTTACTATAAAATATTTGCTATTTACTATATAATAATTATACCTATGATTTGTATACAATTTTATTGTTATAAAATTTCCCATGAATACAATAAAGCATTATATAGTAATAACTTACATTTGTCGTTGGTGACGAAAACATTCTGGTTTTTCCAAAATTGAAATGTGATATATCAATTTTCTTGTCAAATTCATATGAAGAAACTAGTTTTTTCCCGCGGCTTCGCTCGCGAGGAATTGGCACTGCCACAGTATCTAATTTAATTAAAATTTATGATTCACAATTTTGGTCATAGTGGCTTCCACATAAAAGATAGATATATGCTGTCGCGGACTTTTATTTAGAACTATTAAAGACAAACAATACCACGGTACATCATCTTTGTGTATCATGTAACTCTAATGGTTTAGGCAGCGTACGCCGAGATAGCTCTCAGAGGCCAGATTTTTTCCGACTTGATTGACATGTACCGTTCCATAAAATCATTACAAATTGTAGCCTATATGTTATTCCGATGTATAACCTATATAACTGTAAAGTTTCACCCAAATCCGTCCAATAGTTTTTTCGTGAAAGAGTAACAAACATCCATCCATACTCACAAACTTTCGCATTTATAATATTAGTAGGATATATGGATTATCTATGATATTTTATAGATAAATGTATAGTACCCGGCAATAAATAATGCACATCGATCTACGAAACAGCCGACCAGTTCAGGTTCGTAGAGCGCTGTCACTGTCACACACGGGTTCGTCAGTCTGTGCGACAGAGACGATGCTCTATAAAGCAGAATCTAGCCGATTTCTCTCTCTAAGCCTCGATGTGCATTATTTATTGCCGGGTACTATAACTTACATTGTTAATATATTATAAAATGATTGGTTGTATTCGATGGGGAATTTTATAACGAAAAAAATGGTATGTTAATTATATAGTAAAAAAATGCAAAAATGAAGCTTTAATATTCGTATACAACATGAATGTGACACACGTTTAGACGACTTTGGACTCTATGACATATTTATTACGAACTCTTTTTGCATGTTCGTAACAATATAAATGTTAGACAAAAGCCTCTGATGTTCAGTTGATTTTGCTCACAGGGTTATCTCCCGTCGCAGCGCCAGCGTCAACTCCCGTCACTTCTACTCCCATCTCTAGAGAGGAGGAGAAGGAGAAGAGTCTGTCTCCTACCAGTGATGTCGATGTCATACCTAACAAAGGTAAGGTATAAAAGATATCTTAATTTTATTGGAGGTTATAAAGATTATATTATAACGACTTGTAAACCTATGATACTAAACGTTACATTTTGTTAACAGAGGAGTACACAAATGGCAAATCTGACACGAGTTTGGAAGAGGAGATAAATTCCTCCGACTCCGGCTATAGGCCGAAGACTCCCAGCACCGCTGAACGGCGGAAGATGTTTGAGACTACTGAGTGAGTGCTTTATATATTATCGATGTAACACCTGCGCTTGAATTTATTTTCGCGCGTGTTAGTTTTTATATGGCGAATATTCTTCTATTCTTAGATCATCATCATTCTCCTGCCATTATCCCACTCTAAGTAGGGTCCGCACAACGTGTTACAAACATGTTGTCACATGATTTGACTACTTGTTTCTACATAATTATAAAAAGATTGGCGATGTGTATAATAGACAAAGTAGGAACCGACATAAGCTTGCGGCTCCTGCTTTGCGCCTTGTAAGAGTACGTAAGTCGTTTGTGGGTTTGGGTATAAGATTCTATAACAAAATTCCACAATCAATTTTAACTTTGCCATTACAGCAATTTAAAAATACTGTTAAAAAGACCTCTTTTTAACAGTATTCAATCTGGATAGTAAATACAATGGTGTAGAAATTTTTTAAACAAAAGTTTCAAGTTTTAAGAAAGTTCCAGAATGTACTAAAAAGTCTGTACTAAAAAACTGTCATGAAATAGACTTGTTCTCATCTCAAACTAATGCGATAAAAAAACATGTCTGGAATGTGGTTTGACTCGATTCCGATATTTCGTTAAATTTACTGATCTAATATTCTTTTGTTCTTTTTTGCTTAAAAATTGTACCCGAAAGTACTATTAATGAAGTAGTTTATATGTGGAAATGTATTACTAACTGTTCATTTTCCAAATAAATAAAATAAAATAAAATAAAAATAAATAAAGTACTTTTCTTAGTGGCAACCAGTCCATAGCAGATCTCCGTCGAGCCTACGAAGTTCGCTCAATGAGTGTCAACGTTGAATCCGAAGCCCCTCTGTCACCAGCACCTCTTCGGTTAGTACAGGATACTCATTAGACGTAGTATCGCGGATTATAGCAAAATAATTTCATTATAACTTTTGTATTATAGATCTCCGCAAAGTAACGCCTAATTCTATAAATTGTTTTAGTATTACTTAAAAAAAAGGCGTCTAGGGCCA
Source organism: Morpho deidamia (assembly GCA_947086505.1). NCBI lineage: Eukaryota > Metazoa > Arthropoda > Insecta > Lepidoptera > Nymphalidae > Morpho > Morpho deidamia. The sequence continues at coordinate 12,338,969 of CAMTZC010000009.1, forward strand.
ACATTTTCTAGTAAAATTTCGTTGGTTCTTCGAGTTTGGGTGTATTTATTTAGGTAAGTGAATTTTAATTTAGATTATATTTAATTTTCTGTTCCCATAAGTTTTCAGTTACATTCTTTGGCGACGTACGACCATGTGAATATTATATATTTATATTAATTGTGACTTATAATAAAAAAAAGTCATTTTGTTTTGTACAGACGAAGAGATTCATTGAAATCACGCAAGAGTCCAGAACGTGAAGAGAAAAGATCTTCAGTGCCTAATGTTACCACGAAAAGAACTTCTACTGTGTTTGGTAAATCATTTTAACAGTTTTGGTAGTTTTTTTTTTAATTTTTTGACACAACACTTGTATCGATAGACTTCTAAAGTACCCACCTTTTACTTTTCCTTAACTGGGCATACGCCTTCTGTCTCCTTTTGGAGAGAAGGGTTGAAATTTACACCCACCATACTTAGCACACTTCACTATTGTAGACACACTAAACGCTAACAACAGACTGACTAGAATAAGCTTGTTTTGAATAAAATGACTCGGCCGCCGAAGACGCGACCGGCGGAATCAAGGACGTTTATGCATTCGATGGCCGACCGGTAGTAACTTTTCAAACACGATAAGGACAGGCCGCGTGCGCCTGTATACGGCATTCTTTATAACGCACACGTGTAATTTTGCGTTTCGGGTGTTATTCTCAGATTTAGTGACGCGTTTAACCAGTGAAGTGTTTGATAAGACGCGACCGTCCACGGTTTTGGTGCGCGTTGGATACTATTCCCCGATATAGGGACGATTTAATAACGTGTGACCTTACGAAGGTGGTGTGCACACCGGGTGTTATTTAGCCGATATAGTGAAGTGTATACTCAGGGAGAAACAGACATTACGTGTCCGTGGAAGATTGCAGAGGCGAGCCAACGGTTTCGGGAATCGGCCAAGTACATACAAGAACACACACACACACGTACACATATACACGCAGTGACTCATGAGGCCGGACGACATACAGCCGACGGCCGCATAAGGTAGGTTGAAACGCCGGGACGACGGGTCCAGGTCCCGGAGGTTGTTTCATCCGTCCGCACGTTTGCGCGGAACAAAGCTCAATTGGCTAATATAACCTCTGTTGTTTGCATTTGCAGAATAGAAAAAACTTTATTTGATCCAACACCACGATACAAATGTAAAATAAAAGTATGTAAACTTAAAACTAAATAAAATATAATCATAATAATCTAAATTCTAACAATTAATCTTACCTATTTAGTTTAAATTTTAGTATATTTTAGTATAGTATTTGTACAGTGGTGTGACACCAAAAAGGATGACCACTCAGCTGTAATTGGAGCATAGCCCAAAACTGATTTTCAGTGGCATCGCAGATGGCATAATAACAGTCTCAACTGCAGTAAATTCAAAATTCAAAAAGTATACATACATTAACTTTGTTTTTTTTTTGACTACTCCTCTCCATCCAAAATCTTACCATCAAATTATTAAATTAATCCTATTTATTATAAGCAATATAACAGAACTAACTACTTTGCTATGATCCGCACGGGTTAAGTGAATGCATGCAAAGCCAATGTGTATGAAGCAGGCAAAATCTACGTACCTTATACATGTAGGACAAGCCACCACATACACCCCAAGGCGCAATTCACCAGCAACAACGCACACAAAAGCAACACACACACCCACCACCACAATCTCGACGATCGTTTCGCCCCGAAACCGAAGCATCATCAGGAGGATAGGCTCCACGACAAAAATCGTAATGGTTACGATTATAGCAAAGTAGTTAGTTCTGTTATATTGCTTGTAATATGGAATTGCGCAAAGTAACGCCTGCTTCTATAAATCACCTATTTATTATATATAATAAAGTCGTATACAGGCGTACGCGTCCTGTCTTTATAGTATCCGAAACATCACTAACTGTCGGACGCGACCGGCGGCGAACGAATGCCTAAAGGTTGTTGCTCCGGCCGGTCTCGCCGCGTCGCGCGTCAATTTGTACAAAACACCCTTTATTCAAAACTGCACAATAATCCGTCCAATTAAGTAGATTTAGAGAAAAGCGATCACGTACAGCTTTTAGGGACTTTATTTTATATTTTTAGCTATACGTGTGGTTTCGGCCGCGTGGAGATCAATGATTAGCATGTAATAGTCACTCGAGTATTGGCAGGAGACTGGCTGTCTGATACCCTACACCGCTTTTTATACCTATTCCCCCCTAAACTACAATCGAAGCCGGTTTTTTGCTACTCCCACTAAAAATTGTTGTAATGATCTCTTCAACTCAATTTACATAAAACGTTATGCACTATTAAAGCCATTCGCACACAGCGCAGAGCAGCTCGAATTATTTTTGTACATAAAAATATAAAGAATTATAAAACGATAGGTGATGTATATAATAGACAAAGTAGGAACCGACATAAGCTTGCGACTCCTGCTTTGCGCCTAGCAAAAGTACGTAAATCGTTTGTGGGTTTGGGTATAAGATTCTATAATAAAATTCCGAAAACAATTTTGGTCATGCCATTACAGCAGTTTAAAAACACTGTTAAAAAGAGGCTGATACAGAAAGCCTACTATACTGTTGAAGATTACTTAGATGATAAGGATGTGTGGATATAGGTGCACTTCTACCCTGTACAAGACAGTAATAAATAAATGTAACTAGTTCTAAGATTTATATTTTAAAAAGAGCAACCGCCGAATTTCTTCCTGGCTCTTCTCGGTAGGAACAGCTTTCCGAACCAGCAGTAAAGTTGACGATTCAAAAGCACTTGTTTACAAGTTTACTTGAATAAAGAATATTTTGATTTGATTTGATTTAATATCGAGGACCAGGTGATCAGCAAACAGCTGGATTCTTAGGCGATGCGTAGAGACGTATCTTCACTGTGCGTTTTCTACCGCATCTTTCATGGGGAGTGTTCCAATGAGCTACACGACCTGATTCCTGCCGCTAAATTCCATAACTGCACTGTACGTCACAGTTTACAATATCATCCTTACCATCTGGATGCGTGGCGATCCACTACAGTGCGGTTTTCAAATAATTTTATTCCGCGCACCATTATTTTATGGAATAATCTCCCCCTAGCAGCGTTTCCGGATCGGTACGACATAAATACCTTCAAATAGCGTCTTTTTAAAGGACGGCAGCACATTCGCTCTGCGAAAGGTCGTGGCCGGCGGTGATAGCTTTGAACTGCATGTTCGTCTGCCATCCTATTTCATAAAAAATAAAACTATTAACCTACACCTTTAGGAGGAATTCCACTACCATTTACTAATATCATACAAAAATCCGTTCAGTAGATGTAGAGAAAATCGATTACATACAGACAGGCAGCTTTAGTTTTATAATAAGTACGGATATATATATTATGGTTTAATAATATGAAACTTGTTTTCCACAGGCAAAGTATCAAAGTTTCGCCACCTAAAAGGTACACCCGGACATAAGTCAACGCACGTGGAAAATATAAAGAATATTAGCAGGCAAATTTCCGGCGAATGCAATGGATTCTACGGTAAGTTATCTTAAATGACTCCATGGACAGAATAATAAGTATAGTACCCGGCATTAAATAATGCACATCGATGTTTACAACGAAACAGCCGCCCAGTTCTGTTTCGTAGAGCGCTGTCACTGTCACACACGCGTTCGTCAGTCTGTGCGACAGAGACGATGCTCTATGAAGCATAATCTAGCCGATTTTTGTCTCTAAGCCTCGATGTACATTATTTATTGCCGGGAACTATAGCTTCTATATGGATTGACAGGCATCGTATGTAGGCCTTTTATTGTCCCACTGCTGGACATAGACCTCCTCTCTCCTTTTTCGAGAGGTTCGGAGTTTAGACCCACCACGCTGCACTAACGTGGATTGGTAGGTTACACATAGCCCCATCATTCTCTAGAGATATGCAGGTTTCCTCACGATGTTTTCCTTCACCAAAAAGCGTATGATAAATTGCAATTATTAATAAGACAAGTTTTTATTTATTTTATTTATGTATAAATAAATACTATATATTCTTATTATCTTACTAGGTGTGCCAGCGGCTTCGCCCGCGTGGAAATCTGCGTGTCACAATTTTTTTCCTAGAATTCAAATTTTAAACATAAAAGTAGTTATTGTTAGAAAACCATAACAGATAGAGACATGCTGTCGCGAACTTTTTTGTAGTATTTTTATAGATCTACAATTCTCTAGTACATTAGCGTTACGCTAGTTTACGCAGCGCACGCGACTTAAGCTCCCAGCAAGCAAGTTTTTTAACAACTGCGTGATCTCTTCAACACAATTTACATAATACCGATATGTTCTATGTACCTAAACCATCTGGAAGTATTGCACTGTCTTTACGTGAAAACCGTACAAAAATCTGTTCAGTAGATTTTGAGAAAATAGATTACATACACACACACAGCATTTTAGGACTTTCTTTTATAATAAGTATAGATGTGCTATGTCAATTTTTTACTCCTTTTATAACAATATGTTTAAGTTCAGTTTTAATTAAAAAACAGAAATAATTGAAAGGAGTGCTTTGGCACTCGCACTAGGGTAACCTGTACCACGTTACGTTTTTAACAGAAGAATCGTTGGTGCGTGCTTCAGAACCCTGGTTTCCTTTGGAGCGAGGCAAATAGTCTCAAGGTTGGGGTATTACGTAATAGCCCAACCTTGAGACTTACAATTAATTATGCAGACTACGTAGTCTGCATAATTAATTGTTATAAAAAAATATCAATCGTTACAGGAAACGGTGTTCGCTGCGCAGTTCCCATCGGTGGTGGTGGCGGTGGTCGGATAGGGGTGGTGGAACTACCTTTAGGGTCTACATCCATCGCGCGAGCCCCTCCACCGCACCCCTCGGCGCTGCACCCCCCCTCCCTGCTGCACCCCGCGCCGCTGCAGGACTGGAGCTTCGACCCCTTCAACGACCAGCGGCTGATGGTGGCCTGCGATGACGGCCTGCTGAGGGAGTGGATCATACCCGAGGGTGGTGAGTTTATTAGCTTTCTTCTACATCACACCTTCCATTAAATTGAATTCCTAAAACAAAATAAACTAAAGAGTCTCTATAACGCAACGAAACAGTTTATGAAACACAATGAAAAAGAGTATGTGAAACAAAATGAAATATAGATTCTAAAACGCTTTGAGATAGAGTTTTTGAAACATAGTTAAATAGAGTTTCTATAACACAATCAAATAGAGTTTGTGTAACACAATAAAATAGACTTTCTGAAGTGCAAACGAAATTAAACTAATTTAGTTTAATTTCGTTTGCACTAAAAATCATTTTGTGTCATAGAAAAGTATATCTAAAGTTCCTATCTAAAGTACCTATATCTAAAGTTGGAGCAAAAAATATAAAGTTATATTATCGGCCAACTTTAACAAGCGTTTAAGTGCCCACAATAGTGAAATGTGTATTTTCTCTCTTCATGAAGGAAAGTATTATACAGTTTAAGCTTTAATTGTGCCATTAATGGATGGAACATGTGACCTTGAATTTTCAGGTCTTCAAGAATCCACGAACGAGCCGAATAGAACATTCTCCGCACATCCAGACAAGATTTACATCGTTCGGTTTCACCCTACGGCCTCAGATCTTCTCACGACAGCAGCACACGACCTGACTGTCAAGATCTGGGACCTCAGTCAGGAAGAGCCTACAGCGGAGATCACCTTGACTGGTCACACAGATCAGATATTTGCCTTAGATTGGTCACCGTGCGGGGAATATTTGGCTACAGTGTGCAAGGATGGATTCGTTAGGGTAAGTTGTTCTTGTAGATATTGTTAAATCATTCATTTGCTTTTAGCCTTTTTTTAACACAAGTTTTTTAAAGGCTTTCATTCAACTTGCCGTGTTTTGTATTGAGCTGCAATTTTACATACTTGTTCAGTTCCGATAATGCATATTTATGATAAGCAAGACTTAATGCTGCTGCCAGGATTGGCTCCAGACAAGGGAACTCCTCAATCGTTGACAGTAGGGATATGAAATTTTGTTAAAAGTTTTTCAACTTGAGTTGTTTCTCTTTCATTCTTTCCCATCATTTGTCCACTCTGGCGCTACTCCTTTTATATTCATGTCATACTTCACACAACCAAATTGCACCTATTGTAAAAGTAATCATAATATTATCTAGCAATTATCTAGCAATCTAGCAATTATATTCGATTTAAAAGAAAATATATGTTATCCTAAATTTACTCTTCATTTCACCCATTCATTGTACCTTATTTCATTCCTAAGACATGACTAAAATAACGTTGCACACATTCACTACTACAATCAAAACAGGATAAATTGATTATTTAATAAATAATTTGTGTTGCCAGTGGTGATCTATGTGAAACTAGGTCGTTAGATCTTGAAGATAGACAAGACGGTTCAGTTCATAATTAAGTCTCACAAAGATAATGGAAGCAAAGATTCATCTGCAGCCATTATCTCTAGTGTTACCCTTTGAAAATTTGGCGATCCGCGATAATTATCTATAGTTATATTCTTGTTTTCGGCGAAGGAAAACATCGTGAGAAAACCTGCATATCTCAAGCGAATTCTGGGGATATGTCTAACTTACTAACGCATTGGAGCAGCGTGGTAGGTCTTAGCTCCAACCCTTCTCTCCAGCAACGGAGAGAGGAGGCCTATTCCCAGCAGTGGGAATGTAAGAGGCCGTTACTTTACTTTTTTTATATTGTTATTACAGATATACAAACCGCGTTGTTCGACCGAACCTATACGTCGTGGCCCGGGACCCGTGGGCAGTCGCGGGGCGAGGATTGTATGGGCGTTGCACGACACACATCTCGTTGTCACTGGATTTGACAAGTAAATATATTAGTAATGATAAAACATGCTTTTGCAAAAGTAATACTAAAATTATTTTGCTATAATCCTCGATCAAGTAAATAGGAAATATATATAATGTTAAATGTAGAGTGGACTATTCGTTTTCATACCTGAAACATGTAGCATATAGGACATAGATAATACACTTTATAGGACATAGCCCTGACAAATAAAAAGTGTATTTAACAGTCTGGAATCGAGTCCTTTAAGGCCTTAATAAAAAAATGTGTTTCTAATACTTATGTTATACGTACAGAGTATCGGAGCGTCAGATCCTGCTATACAAGGCGAGCGACCTGTCCGCGCCTGTTTGCACCGTGGGCCTCGACGTGTCACCCGCCATCCTGCACATCCACATCGACCACGACTCCAACACCCTCTTCCTCACCGGCCGGGTTAGTTCACTTGTGGGCATCAACACATAATATATATAGTACCCGGCAATAAATAATGCACATCGAGGCTTAGAGAGGGAAATCGGCTAGTTTCTGCTTCATAGAGCATTGTCTCTGTCGCACAGACTGACAAACTCGTGTGTGACAGTGACAGCGCTCTACGAAACCGAACTGACCGGCTGTTTCGTTCTAGACATCGATGTGCATTATTTAATGATGGATACTATACTCATTTTTATACCACACAAACGTATATGCATATTTACATACCACACAAATATAGATTTTCCTTCTAAATCAGGCCTCAATGTGATTTTCTATTAAAAATTACGTGCCTAATTGAAATTAGCACACAAAAGTAATAATGAAATTATTTTGCTATAATCTGCGATGAAGTAAATAGAAATTATATATATAATGCTAAATGTATAGTGGACTATCCTTTTTTTCACACCCGATTTTTCATTTTGTATGAAATATATGACTATACATTTATATATATATTTTCTATTTACTTTATCGCGGGTTATAACAAAATAATTTTATTATTATTTTTATATTATCCTCCGCAACGTAACGCCTAATTCTATAAATTATTGAAATAAGCATTTTATCACACGCTTTTTCGGTGACGGAAAACATCGTGAGGAAACCTGCATATCTTTAGAGAATTCTGGGGATATGTGTAACCTACCAATCCGCATTGAAGCAGCGTGGTAGGTCTCAACTACAAACCGTCTCTCCTTAAACAGATAAAGAGGAAGCCTACGGCCCGCCAAGCACTTTTTTTTAATGATTATTTTGATGATGCTTCGGTTGCGGGACGAAACGATTGTTGAGTTTGTGATAGTGAATGCGTGTAGTGCTTCATGTACGGTGGTGGTTTGTGCATGTGTTATTACGAATCCTGCAAGTATCGGGTAAGACAAAAACGGATAGACCGCTATACATTTAGCTTTATATATTTTTTCTATTTACTTTATTGCGGGTTATAACAAATTAATTTTATTATTACTTTTATATAAATGGGAATAATTTTTGACTGCATGTGATTTTGTTACCAGGGTGACTCGACGATATACTGTTACGAGGTGACTTGCGAGCAGCCGTACCTTTGCGCGCTTTCGCACCACCGGTCCGCCACGCTTCACCAGGGAATTGCCTTTTTACCCAAAAATCTCCTGGCCGTTGAAAAGGTAGGAATATTACATGCTCAGTACTTGCTCATTGCATATTTTGCGGTTGGCAGTAAATTCTACCTAATAGTATCTGTTGATGATTGCGGTTTTGATTAAAACGTCGCTGATTTTCGTAGACGTATATTTGACGAATTTAAAACGGTTTACAAAAAATGGAAAAGTTGGGCGCGTATAACAAAAAAACGGATTTTACGAATATGAAGTATAGTCTTCGGTGTTGCTATTCGTGAGTCAGTGTTGCTGAATTAAATTCGTGGTTGTCGCGTAGTTTGACAAATTTGGCAACACCATACGTCGGTATGGTGTTGCCAAAATTTGCTGGCGTTAACATGCCCCCGGCCTTGGGAACACCAGATTCCAACGAATGGAATCTGGTGTTCCCAATACGAAAGTATAGAAGATATACTACTGAAGATTCAATAGCTGACGTCTCCTCTGAGTGAAGTGGTAGAAGTGGACAAATTTTAGGAAAAGCCCGTCGAATTGTCCCAGCAGATGTTTTGATTGCAGCGACTCGTGAAAATCCATCTTTGCCGACGAATGTTTCTAGCACTCTCCCTAATCTCCACTTAAGAGGAGGTACGTTATCCTCTTTAATAAGCACAAGAGTGTTGGGCTCGATGTCTTCTTTCTTCGTCTTCCATTTAGTGCGTGTCTGGAGTTCCGCGATGTATTCCTTTGACCATCTCTGCCAAAAGTGTTGACGCATCTGCTCGATTCGATCATAACGAGACAACCGATGAATAGGTATCGCTGTTACATCGTGACAGGGTGGGGCGGTGAGCGGTCGGCCAATCAAAAAATGAGATGGACATAGAGGGAGAAGGTCTTCAGGGTCTGCGGATAAAGGGTACATCGGACGAGAATTTAGGACGGCCTCTATTTGTGCTAATACCGTACTAAACTCTTCGTATGTTAGATTAGCATTTCCTACGACTCTGCGAATATGATATTTACACGATTTCACTCCCGCTTCCCATAATCCTCCAAAATGAGGCGTATATGGTGGAATAAAACTAAATTTTATGCCATCATTAGCCGAAAATTCAGTTATAAAGCTTAAATTATTTTGTAAAAAACGATTGAATTCTTTCATGGCAAAATTTTTCCCGTTGTCTGAGAATATTTGTACAGGTTTACCTCTACGAGAAATAAATCTTTTCAAAGCAAGTATGTAAGCATCAGTAGTAAGACTTGTAACCAATTCTAAGTGTATGGCGCGTGTAGCGAAGCACACGAATAAACATATGTAGCATTTGTCCAATCTAGCACCCCTTCCCTTGCGGTTCAAAATAAACATTGGTCCTGCATAATCAACACCAGAGTATAAAAATGGATACCCTGATTCTAGCCTCTCTGGTGGTAAATTTCCCATCTGCAAAGAAAGTGTTTTGCCTTTCATGCGTGTACACATGACGCATTCACGTACAGTATGCCGAGCCAGATTTCTACCTCTGAGCGGCCACCAAGACTCACGTATAGAGGATAACAATAATTGAGGACCTGCATGTAAGAGGCGCTTATGTTCATGACGAAACAAAAGACGTGTGAAAGTATGCTTGCCACAAAGTAATATCGGATGCTTTTTATCATAAGGAAAATGTGGTGAGTTTTCTAAACGACCGCCAACTCTGATAATATGATCTTCATCGATGAAGATATTAAGACCGGAAAGACTCCGTAAAGATTTTAAATTTGAATTATTTTTTATCAAATGATGAATATCTGGGAAAGATTGAATTTGGGATAAACGAGTTAAAAAAGTAGTCGAATCTTGAAGTTCGTTTACCGTAAGTGGCCCGGTTCGACGAGTATTCTTATTTTTTGTTTTGACGTTGTTGATAAAACGTAACACATACGCACATACACGTGTCATACGGTTAAAACATGGAAATCTATCTAAGCGAAACGTACTTTCGTTATTTACGCATAATAAAGTCTTCGTAGTAGACTTCACTTCTGGTAATTCACATGAATTGACATCAAGTAAATTATGTTGTTGTGAATAGTTTATCTCACATTCGTATAAGAACGCTGGACCTGACCACCACAGATCAGTCTTATATAGCGTATCAAGTGGCCTACCACGCGATACCAAATCCGCTGGATTTAGTTTACCACTCACATGAAGCCATGGTAAACTGTCTGTTATCTCAATTATTTGCGAGACCCTGTTTTGAACGAATGTTTTTAATTGATTAGGTGACATACGTAGCCAGCCTAAAACAATAGTTGAATTTGACCAAAAGTAGATTTTATTAAAATTTAATCGGAGTGAACGAGTAATTTTAGCGTATAATTTAGCCCCCAATAAAGCGCCACACAATTCAAGACGCGGTATTGTGATCGGTTTTACGGGTGCGACCTTGCTTTTCGCACATAACAGTCGCACAGATACTGTCGATTTATCTTTTGCAGAAGTACGTACATAAGCGCAAGCCCCGTAAGCCGACTGCGAGGCATCTGTGAAGATGTGAAGTTCGATATGTTCCGTCGTAGTTCCCATTACATAACGTGGTATTTGTAAATTTTTTAAATTTTGAAACGCATTCATCAATTGATTCCACGTAATCAAAATATCATGAGGAATCGGGTCGTCCCAACCTATTTTAGATAACCATAGGTTTTGCATCAGAATCTTTGCTGTAATTGTAGCCGGCGCTAGCAAACCTAATGGATCGTATATTTGCGAAATAGCAGATAGCATCATACGTTTAGTTATATATTGCCCCGTTGTATTCAGGTCTGTAGTGTAGTACAATTGATCTGTGTTTGGGCAATATCCTATACCGAGCGTTTTATTGTGAATGTTTTCTCCTAACGACAAACTTTTTGACGACTGTAAACAGTTTGAATCGAAATTAAACATCCATTTACGTAGCGGAAAGCAACCCGATTGTAACACGTTCGACACCCCCTCACATATTTCTAATAATGTCTGTTTATTATCGTGACCGGTTATTAAGTCGTCCACATAAAAGTCTTTGTCAATTACGTCAGCAATAATATTGTCAGTACATTCCGCAGCGAGTTGTTTTATGCACCGCATACTGAGATAAGGAGCCGACGCTGTGCCGTACGTAACCGTGTTAAGTTTGTATACACCGAGCGGTTCCGATTGATTTTCCCTCCATAAAATTAATCGTAAATTTTGTTGATCTTCTTGTATCATAATTTGTCGGTACATTTTCTCAACATCGGCACACGCGATATATTTGTACTGACGAAAACGCAACAAAATACTTAAAATATCGTTTTGTAAAGAGGGGCCAATCATTTGAATGTCATTTAGCGATTTTCCACTTGATGATTTTGCGCTGGCGTCAAAAACCACTCGCAGCTTAGTCGTTGTACTAGATGACTTAAATACGCCATGATGCGGAAGGAAATAATTCGGAATTGAAAATGAATTTATTTTAGACATATGACCGAGTTCGAAATATTCGCGCATGAAATCAATATAAAGTTTTTTGTAACCTGGTGTACCGCGGTTTAATTTGCGTTCGAGTGCAAGAAACCGGTTCTCGGCTATTTTTAATGTGTCGCCTAGCTTATCACTCGATTCACGTAATGGAATGCGCACGGAAAAACGACCTTTATTGTCGCGTTCCGTCGTTTCTATAAAGAAATTGTCGCATGAACGTTCTTCATTTGAGTAACTTTTCGACGTAGGAATTATTTCTTCTAATTCCCAGAAAGTTTTTAATTGATTTTCTAACGTTTTTGTAAAATTACACTGAACCTTATCCGTGCGAAGTTTAGTATGATGTACTGTTCCGGAAATGATCCACCCGAGTTGAGTGTTTTGTAAATACGGGCCAGACGCGAGACGAATTAATCCATCGGTTAAAAGTTCCCAAAATTTGTCAGCACCAATTAACAAGTCGATTTCGTTACATAAATAAAACTTGGGATCCGCGAGTCGTACGTTTTGTTGAATGTTAATATCGTAAATATTTTTCGAGATCGAAGACGGCGTAGTGGTCATATACGGCAGAACCAAGCAGTGTAAATACGAATTAAAATTATTTATCCTTGATCGTATTTGTACGTTACATGAATTTGTAGAATGGGTTAACGAATTTCCCACACCTGTTACGTTTACAGTGGACTGTATCATACGAATTTGTAACTTGTCGCATAATGTTTTCGATATGAATGAATTTTGACTCCCGTTATCTAGAAGAGCACGAACTGTATGAAATTTGTTGTTAACGTCGGCGATCTCAACGAGCGCGGTAGATAACAAAACCGGTTCTAGTAACGAATACTCATCTCGGTGCGTATGCAATGCCGTAGTTTGCATGATTCCTGCCGCGGCACTCGATTGCTTGTGCGCTGAAGATGCAGTTTGTGAACGATGTGAATCATGTATAGCTATCGGAACATCGATGTCGCGATGAGGTTCACTATGAAGTAATGTGTTGTGTTTTTGTCCGCATCGTTTGCACGGGCCGAACCAACAATCGGATAATGTGTGACCGGTGCGCATACAGTTTGTACATAAGTTATTGTTGTTTACGACTTGCAACCGGTCTTTTACAGATAAATTATTAAAGTTCGGACACGAATAAAGTAAATGATTAGTGTTATTACACATAGCGCAAGGTGGGAAACGGTTCGAAATGTTATTGAACGAATTAGAATTTGTTTGTTTACGCGAATTACGAGTAGTGAGGTGACAATGTGAGTTATTATTAAACGATTGCTTTTTAACGGGTTGAACGTCTAGTGCTTGTTTACTTGTATTGTGCGTTACCTTTATCGTTTCTAACATGTCAGCTCGATCGGTGAGAAACTTAATAAGATCATTTAATGTAATTTTGCCAGGTTGATCTTGTGAGCTACAGATAGTACCCTTATATTGTTCCCACTCGCGTTCTGTGACCTGATCTAGTTTTGAGACGATTATATAAATGATTAACGTATCCCAGTAATCGGTAGGCTCCCCTAAAGTGTTAAGTGCGCGAATATTTTTTAATATTGAATCTATTAGCTTACGAATGTGAAATGGCGATTCGTTATTAACGGATTGAGTAGAAAACAACGCCTTTACGTGATTATGTACGAGTAATCTGTTGTTATTAAACCTATTCTCCAGTAACTCCCATGCAATAGTGTAATTCGCGGCGGAGAACTGTAACGATTTTATAATTTGAATAGCGTTACCTGTGAGAGCAGAACGTAAATAATGGAATTTTTGTATATCGTCTATAGTGTCAGAGTGATGAACTAACGACAAATAGGTGTCCCTAAATTCCAACCATTGTTCAAATGAACCGTCAAAGGAAGGTAACGAAATAGTAGGAAGTTTAATATTAGACGACTTATTGGTGGACGATTTCTCTTTAGTTTCATTTAGCATACACTTAGCTCGTGATACAACTTCATAGTACTGATTTTCGAAAGTTTCTCTCTTTAGTAATTCTTTTTCTAAATCATGATTATTCACCTTTAAATCAATATTATCCTGAATATTAGAAAACTGATTAAATAAAGTTTCTACCTTTGAGCAACGCTCTTGCAGACTGATTTTATGAATTTCAGTTAGTTCTACATCCGTTAAAGATTGGACATATTTAACGAATAACGTGAATTTACCTTTAATAATTCCTCTTTTCTTTATCAAATCTTTAACACTTTCTTCAGTCATTTAGGAAATTAGGTAAAACGAGAGCGAAATAAAATTTAAATGACAAATTCAAAGCACGGTTTAAATTTTCCGTTACACTAAAGTAGATGTTGTTCGAATTTAAATATATAATTATGTACGATTATGATATTAGCACAAAGGAACACTGTGGGATAGGAAGTAGATAGGAGACTGATTAGCCTGACCTGGTGATTCCTGGATTCTATGATGATCTTGAACGAAGATCCTCTTGGTACGATTTTCGAATTCAAATCGTCTATTCGGCTTCGAATGGACCAAAATATGTTGATGATTGCGGTTTTGATTAAAACGTCGCTGATTTTCGTAGACGTATATTTGACGAATTTAAAACGGTTTACAAAAAATGGAAAAGTTGGGCGCGTATAACAAAAAAACGGATTTTACGAATATGAAGTATAGTCTTCGGTGTTGCTATTCGTGAGTCAGTGTTGCTGAATTAAATTCGTGGTTGTCGCGTAGTTTGACAAATTTGGCAACACCATACCGACTGCTGGCGTTAACAGTATCGCTCGGTGAACCGCCATAGAAAGACAGAAAGAATGTTTATTTCATCCTCCCTTACACATCGTCATCATCATCCTCTTGCCCTTATCCCACTCTTCGTTCCCCGACTTAAGTAGAGCTTCTGCGCTCTACTCCCTGCATTTCGCAACTTCGGCGATGCTTCTGCGCTCGCCCGTCCCGCCCGGTGACGCTGTAAAAGCCATTAGGGCTAACAGCATACAGTCAGTTCGAAGAAAAAAAAATTATCCCACTCTAAACGGCATATTATAAACATGTTGTCACACGATTCGGCTACGTATTTTACGACCGGCTGCCTGTCTGACGTCAACTTACCTTAGTCGTATTTGACGACAGCTCGGTAAGAAACGATCCTCCCGTACACACAGTTGTTAATTAAAACTATACCTATAAGTTATACTTTCTCATTAAAATTTCTAAACAATGTAGCAAACTATCGCTAACTGTTGATATACATTTTTGATATTAATGAACTTAGACGCCAAATGGTTTGCTATTTGCGGAATAGATGTCGCTATTTAAATATTATTATTTATATTATTTATTTCCATTATTTGATTCAATTTCAAGCGCATACTCGTATATAAAGGTATATATGCCGAGAGTCTTTCATCATCATTCAAATTCAAATTCAAATTCAAAATATTCTTTATTTAAGTAAACTTGTAAACAAGTGCTTTTGAATCGTCAACTTTACTGCTGGTTCGGAAAGCCGTCCTACCGAGAAGAGCCAGCAAGAAACTCGGTGGAGCTCTTTTAAAAAAGAAGATTCTTAATACTAATTACATTTTGTCATAGCTATCCTGCACAAGGTCAAAGAGCAGCTATATCCACGCATTCTTATCATCAATGTAAGCCACCACGGTATAATAGGCTTTCTGTATCAGCCTCTTTTTAACAGTATTTTTAAATTGCTGTAATGGCATTCTCCTGCCCTTATCCCACTCTAAGTGGGGTCGGCACAACATATTACAAACGTGTTGTCACATGATTTGGCTGCGTATTTTACGACCGGCTGCCCGCCTGACGTCAACTTACCTTAGTCGCCTTTTACGACACCTCGGCAAGAAATGAGGGGGGTCTATTCTATTCTGTCGGATATCACACGGCATGTCGAGTCTTTCAAACTTTTAAATTATAAATAAATAACCTTGTTTATTGTTATTTTGTATACGAAATTGTTGCCATCTATGGATTAATTATTGTAACTGAAAGTATAACACAGAAATATCGACTGTATTGTGTAGACTTTAAGAATCACATTTGATTGTAATAACAATCATTTTGCCGCAACGCTATCCGCTTTTATATTATTCAGCCCTTACTGGACAATGAAAATGATTGCTAGTACAAACAAATGTAACTCTTATATCCTATACACACGCATACGATATAAGGCTTACATTTCCTTGTATACGCAATAGCGCTATTTAATTCAATTTAATTGAAAATATTCTTTATTCAAGTAAACTTGTAAACAAATGCTTTTGAATCAACTATACTGCTGAAATAATGTTGTCAGTAACGGTTGTTATAAAATAAATAAATATATGGGACATTTACACACACGGTTTATTATAAAAGCCGATAGCAGATGATGCTATATGATGAGTGTCGCATATCATGATCACTATGCGATTGGTGATTCCGTCCATGTCTACCCTCACTTAACATATCTAAAACTGATAGTTAATTTTATGTTTCTCATAACCGCAGGTTGAATTTGCGAGAGCGTTGCGGCTAACGAATGGCACGATTGAACCTTTATCCTTCACAGTACCCAGAAAAAAGGTAAGCATTAGTATAAAATATAACAGAAACTACGACATAACTACTTTGCTATAATCCGCGTGTCTTAAGGGAATGCATGCAATGCTAAGTGTATGAAGCAGGCAAACACGTAGCCCATTTTAACGACTATAACGGCGTCACCGGGCGGGACGAGTGAGCGCAGAAGCATAGTCGAGGTTGCGAAATGCAAAGTGTAGAGCGCAGAAGTTCTTCTCGCGTCGGGAAACCTATCCCAGGACGCCCAAGAAGCCAAGTGACGGAAAATAGCCGTGAATAAAGTCCATAGTATCATAAAAAAAGTACATAAAGGTCATAACCCTCAGCATTGAGGACTGAGGCGCCAGGAGAAGAAGGAATATATATATCTATATGCGCTATCCTTAAAAAAATACTAAATATCAGTTGTCATATATTATTGACCATATTATTATATTATTGACTCTTATATCACTTGAAATTAATTTAGAATTAGTTTTTCATTGTAACATGTTTTTTTTCTCTCTTTTGTATATATGTATATTCATATTTTAGTGAGCAACTTTATTATACTATTTATTATACTAACTTCTAAACGCAACTTCGTTCGAATGGATTGGAGTCTTATTGTTTGAGTAAACTGTAATACTCAAATTAATTATGGGTAAACTAGGGTAACCTTAAAAGCTAGACATATTCTGTCGTTGACTTTTAATTAGAAATTTTTGAGAGGAACAATTTTCTAATTCATGATTTTGAATAACTTTCAGCGTTCACCTAGCACACGCAAGGAAGCTTAAAATTTTTAAATTTTTAATAAAATTTGCCGCGTACCCAATATTTTTATATAGTTTTTTTTATACTCTATAGCCTTCCTGGATAAATGGACTACAGTCAAAGAATTTTATCTAATCGGTCCTTTAGTTCCTGAGATTAACGCGTTCAAACAATCAAACAAACAAACTCTTCAGTTTTATATATGTATAGATTGAAATTATGTATACATTTTAGTTTCCAATTGTGTTTTGTGTGTTTAATAAAATAAAAATAAAAATGCTCTTGTTGCTTCCTTCCAGAGCGAATTGTTCCAAGACGACTTGTTCCCTCCGACGCTGGTGACCTGGGAGCCCTGGCAATCGGGTACCGAGTGGCTGGCCAACAAACCGGTAGTGCCAAGAACGGTTAGCCTGCAACCGCCCGGCATGGAAACATGTATGTATAAAGTCGTTTGTGGGTTTGGGTATAAGATTCTATAATAAAACTGCGCAATCTACTTTAACTGTCTCATTACAGCAGTTAAAAATTCTAATAAAAAAAGGCTAATACAGAAAGCCTACTATACTATTGAGGATCACTTAGACGATAAGAATGCGTGGATATAGCTACTCTTCGACCCTTTACAAGACATTAACAACTTTATGTAACTAGGAATAAGAATTGTTCTTTGAAAAGAGTAACGCTTGAATTTCTTGCTGACTCTTCTCGGTAGGAACAGCTTTCCGAACCAGCAGTACATGTTGACGGTTCGAAAGCACTTGTTTACAAGTTTACTTGAACAAAGAATATTTTGAATTTGAATTTGAATATCATATCACTATGTATGTAATATTTATATTCTCAAATTTCTTTTACAATACACTAAACTATTTTACAAAAAACAGAATTTATAAAAAAAACATTACAACAAAACTAGAACTAGATAATACAAAAAAAAAACATTTTTAAAGAAAATAAAAATTATATATACATATTTACATCTATGTACGTATGTATGTAATTGAACATCCACAAAAATATTTTATAAAAGTCCGCTACAGCACGTCTCTATTTCTTATGGCTAACTTATTATAACTACTTTTACATTCAAAATTTAAATTCGGGAAATTTTTGTGACTAATTTTTTTCCTTGCGGGTGAAACCGCAAGCACAGCTAGTTTATTAATACTAAATCAACTAACCAAACTTTGATAATAAGGAAATCTACAAACTTATATTGTAAAAGAATGTTTATTAAAATAATATGAATCCTACTTTTAAAAATAGCATAAACAAAAGTAATTTAAATTGTAGTAGTCTAAATTGAAAAATATTTTCTGACCAACCTGTATACAACTAAGTGATAGCTGTTTTTATAATAATTTGTTTGAGTTGCTCACTTTATCTGTGTCCTTACCTTATATAAGCTGTGATAGCCTAGCGGTGAGACCGTGCGACTCTCTAGAGACGACATAGGTTCAAACCCCGGGCAGGCACCAATGAGTTTTTCTATTAAATCTTATGTGTCTAATTGATAATTGCAATTTATCACACGCTATTCGGTGAAGGAAAACATCGTGAGGAAACCTGCATATCTCTAGAGAATCTAGTGATATGTGTAACCTACCAATCCGTATTGGAGCAACGTGGTAGGCCTTAGCTCCAATCCTTCTCTCCAAAAACGGAGAGAGGAGGCCTTAGCCCAGCAGTGGGCATAGTAACAGGCTGTTACTTTACTTTTTTTTTTGCTCACTTTATCAATGACGCATTGACGTTACCTATAGTACACAGCAGACAAATCTCTTTGGTTTTTAGTATGTATTTTTGTGATAATTTTATTATAAAAAAAAATAAGTACAATGTTTGATGTAAGCAATGTTTATGTTGTTCCCAGTATCTTCGCACTCCGCACCCGCGCCGACGCCCGTCAAAGAGAAGCCCGTGCAAAAACCGAAACCCGATCTCATCAAGTCCCACGTACCTATGGACGCCAAGGAGAAACAAGAGAGTGTATGTATTTCCATATTATTTTCTATTTCATATATAATTGCTAAATTATGCCGTTGGTATCCGGCTAAGTAGAATAGACCACCCTCTTTCTTACCGAGGTGTCGTAAGAGGCGACTAAGGTATGTGCCGTGTGGTATCCGGCTGAGTAGAATAGACCACCCTCATTTCTTACCGAGGTATCGTAAAAGGCGACTAAGGTAAGTTGACCCACCGTGTGATATCCGGTTGAGTAGAATAGACCACCCTCATTTCTTACCGAGGTGTCGTAAAAGGCGACTAAGGTAAGTTGACCCACCGTGTGGTATCCGGTTGAGTAGAATAGACCACCCTCATTTCTTACCGAGGTGTCGTAAAAGGTGACTAAGGTAAGTTGACCCACCGTGTGGTATCCGGTTGAGTAGAATAGAACACCCTCATTTCTTACCGAGGTGTCGTAAAAGGCGACTAAGGTAAGTTGACCCACCGTGTGGTATCCGGTTGAGTAGAATAGATCACCCTCATTTTACTACCGAGGTGTCGTAAAAGGCGACTAAGGTAAGTTGACCCACCGTGTGATATCCGGTTGAGTAGAATAGACCACCCTCATTTCTTACCGAGGTGTCGTAAAAGGCGATATTAGGTATCTCATTTCAACATTATTTTCTACGGCTATATTAATTTTCACGCGGGCGAAGCTACAGGCAAAGATAGTTATTGATATTGAAGTAAAAGCTGTTTTTTTAGTTAATTAAATTAAACTTTCCCTTCCTACAGATAATGAAAGCGATGAGCGCTAAGGTGACAATGAATCTGAAGCTCGAACAGGACAGTATGGAGGGCGTCGACGAGTCCGAATGGGACCAGTGAACTGTCTTCCCCCTACTCGTAGAGGCTTGTACATGTGAACGAGTGAACGTATTGGTATGACTCATTCACCGAATACCCGAGAATTTAGATTATTCCAGAAACCACTACTATTTTATCATCTTAAACCGATAGACGCCCTCTGTTGGACGTATCTTTTTAAGGGATTTTGCGCCATTTTGACTTTACAAATAAATATATGGGACACTTACACACGGTCGTCCGATGCCTAAGTAACTAAGTAACACAATACTTGTTTTATGGGGGACGGACAGCTGGTAGATATACTACATATATCATTGTAAATATATATTTAAATACAAATATACAACCAGGCACGAAGAACCAATAAATTGTTTATACAAAATGTTTAACCTCGGTGGGAACCAACCCACGACCCGTGGAGCTAAAGCCAGAGTCCCTAACAAGTCAGTCAAAACTCACTAGTCACTTTAGTCACTCACAAGTCTCTTTGTGCATGTATTTTGATTTACCAAGCGTTTTACGGTGCAGGATCGCCATTCCAACGACTCAGAACCCCAGAAAGCTAGAACCATCACTAACTAACTGACTAACTCATACTTTCTACAGTTATAAGTTTACGATGTTGAAATATTTTCCAACCATTCCTGATTTATAAAGTGTCCATCAATCTTCATCTTATTTAAGTTTTTATCCAATTTACGTAGTTAGAATAGGATTCATTTTGTCCGTTTTTCTACACCAAAAAGTGTGGACATAATAAAATTGATTTAAATATTACCTTAGTTAATTTAAAAATATATATATTATTGTTAAATTGTATTGTATTATTCAAAATGTATTTAAAATCCAAATTGTGCAAATATAATTATCATAATTGTTGTGAAAATATTTTTTTATGTAATATATGTTATTTTTCAAGGAATTAATAAAGGCTATAAATAAATAAATAAGTAGAACCTTAATATAGGGTGGAATAGTCCAGAATTAGGGGATGACCACCCCTCCTGCACCGAGTGGCGTCCCCGAAATTAGATAGAACCTTAATATACCGATCTTGATTTTAGAAAATTTTCGTAATCCCCTCGAATTGTCCATAAGAATGAATAAAAAATATACATTTACGAAGTTAGAATACAATTCATTTTGTCCTTTTTTGTACTACAAAAAGAGCGAAATTCTGTAGTACAAAAGTAATGATTGAACTTCTCTCCTTCTATCCTACCCTTATCCCACTCTAAGTGGGGTTGGTACAACATGTTTTTCTCTTCCATTCTCTTCTATCATTCGTCAACACTGGCGCTACTCCTTTTATACGCATGTCATACTTCACACAATCCAACCATCTCTTTTTAGGCCTTCCTCTAGTCACATATCCATACACATTCATACTCAACACTCGTTTGATAACATGATCTTCATCTCTCCTCATTAAATGTCCATAGCATCCCAATCTTGCACCACTCATCTTTTCTATAATGGGCGCAACTTTCAGACTTCCCCTTATATACTCATTTCTTATTTTATGAAGTCTTGTCACACCACACATCCACCTTAACATCCTCATCTCATTTGCATGCACTCTTCTTTCATCCATCTTTTTCATTGCCCAACATTCTGATCCATACATTACGACAGGTCTTATGACCGATGTATAAATTTTCCCCATTTAGTTTAGGGGGCATTCGGGGGTCACATATTGTGCCTGAGACCTGTCGCCACTTCATCCATCCTGCATTCATTCTATTCCTCACATCGCGATCAATTTCACCGTTCTTTTGGAAAAGCGAACCAGGGTACCGGAAGTCGGAGCAGACTGGCAAAACAATACCATTTAAGGTTATTGGAGGAAAATTGGAGAGACCACTGTAAAGTAATGATTGAACTATTTTGCTATAATCCGTTTTTTAAACTTGCATTAAAATAAAATAGTTCAATTGTTACTTTTGTAAACGCAAAAGTTAATTTGAACGCAATTGATTTGTATTGAGTTTGTAACTTAGCTCACTTAATAAAGCGTTATAAAAATTTTAATTTTTATTGTTCCAAAGAAATATGGTATCTGGAATATTCTATATTCTGATTGCAATATGTGTAATTTAAAATTATCCTAAGGAAAAGATATTATTCTCATATTATTTGCGCATTTACTTAGGGTACAATAATGTATTCGTTTTTTTTAATGTATCTCATCGTTAATGATTTTATTTTGTGATATCACTAATGATTTCATTGATATTTCATCACTATTTTTTACACAATTATAATGAACTAGCAATATCACGTGGTTTCACTCGCGTCCATACCGATCTCGTGGTATTCCACTATGGAAAGTCTGTACGAAGTCGGACTATAGATGTATTTGTAGATTATTTAACTATAAAACATGGGTATCATTAGTATTCTTGGAATAAGAGCCAACTCACCAAATGCAGGCCCTGCTATAACGGTCGCTACAATGAATTTGTTATGGCATTATTTTCTTTCGATTCGTAATATCTTTTGATTGGGATGTCGGATTTTAATAATTTAAAAAGTATTTTACAGGTATTGAAACGGTTTTTAATAAAATATCATTTAATGGGATAAGGATTAATACAGAGATGAATAAAATGCTATGATTATTGTCTGCACTTTTATCAACTTTTACACTATAAAAAAGTAGTTATATTGGCATAACTATATCAACAAGCATATTTGTAAAGTACGCAGCAGAAAAGTGGTAAACTATTCGATATTACTCTAGGAGAGTATTCCTTTAGGACAGGAAAATCGGTCCAACTGCTTAGGAGTATGCTGACTAATATTGTGACACGAGAGTTCTATATACCCGTATATAAAGAAAGAAAAAGTATGTACATTATATATTACGAAACGGCGGGACCGATTTTTAATAACAATGATGGAATTGGAGAACCTTTAAAATGAACGAGTAAATAATACTGTAACGTTTGGTGGCGATAGATAACTTTTTTTAACTGTCACTTACAGTTTCGTTTTGAGGGGAAATCGAAACCAGACAGCCACAGTAGCGCTTGTCCAGACCACTAGTTGATCATAAATTTATTATTTATATTATATTATTACTGGCCCTTTGGCGCAGTGGATAGTGACCCTGCCTTCAACTTCGCGGGTCGCGGGTTCGATTCCCGCCGAGGGCCAACATTTTCTATAAAACAATTTGTTTGTTCCTCAAGCCTGGGTGTATGTTGTATGAGTATGTATTCAAAATTATATATGTAGTATATTTACCAGTTGTCCGTCACCCATAACACAAGTATTAAGTTACTTACTTTATCTACTCTGATACTATAATACAAAGGTTATAAAACTGAAAACAAAATTCTTATGACAAACATTACGTACAGAACAAAAATAAAAAATTAAAAAGTTTCATTACGATACAGGTCTTGTATGGACACCTGTATCATAATGTAACTTTTTAATCATAACGATACACCTATACAACTTTCAGCTGGACCAAGGAGGTTGAACCTCTACCTTAAAAAAAAAGGTTTCAATGAATGGGTTCGCGGCAACGCAACACGCATGCGCAATCGATGTTTGCGCCTTGGCGCCAATATATGACATTTAAAAAACCTTTTCAATATTTAAACGAAGTTTAGTTTTGTTTGTAAAAAAATAAGTTTTTGTGTAAAAACATGTCTGAGAGCGGGTATAGTGGTAATTGTACACCACCAGATATTCTGAAAGCTGCGTCAAAAATGACCGTGAACCTGTTGCCGACGAAATCTAGGAGCAACTATATTAAATGTTACCACGAGTTCATGGAATGGAAACGTACGTTTTACGTATTATAGTATGAGAGTAGATAAAGTAGTGTATGATACTGTACATAACTTGGTCTTATAACACTCGTGTTATAAGAACCCTTATTATGCAACAGTATCATAAACCACTATTAGAGACGGACGACCGTGTGTGTAAATGCCCCATATATTTATTATATTATTATTATCATTATTACGATGTAACATCATTAACGATGACAATCTTTGTTTAAATTTTAGCCCTAACTTATATAAAATATGTAATGTTCTTCCCAATTAGTTTAATTTTAGTTTTACAATTTAATATGTACCTTTATGTATATTAGATTTATAGAACGCCTTACATGTATATGGTTCCGCCCGATTTTTAGTCATTTTTTTATTCAGTAATGGGATAAAATATAGTCTAAATCAGTCTTTAAAAATCCTATTTCTGTACCAAAAATCACGTCGATTATTTGCTACTGGTACTTGTAAGAAATCAAAAACAAATAAGTCGAATGGACTTTCTGTTTCTAATAGGTTAGGCAATATCAGACGGTCTTACAATTTTTCTTTTAAAATTGTACACTTTCACAGTTGAAAAATATCATGACGCCTTTAGGGAGACTAATAATACAAGGGTAAATTTATTTAAACTATCGAGAGTGGTATCCATAGTTATTACATGTATTGAAAGCGGCTATACTCAGGTCTTATTCTCTTAGATTAGCCTTTATTCATGAGATCTTTATACAATATCGCGGCGGGAACTGCGCGTTATCGCTTGCTGGGTGGGGAATTTTGAGTAAATACTATAACTAACCTGATATAATAAGACGTTACTATAGTAGGTTTCGATAAGTTAACTAGTTAAAATGAAATTGAAAAAATAGTTTTTTTTTAATATTCTGAAATTTTTAAAAATATCGACTTCGACTTATGCGTGGCATAGAGTTCTAATGAAAATTTTTTTTTTATTAGAACTTGATGGATATCAACGAAACGAAACGTTTTTAATGAAATTTTTAAAATTCTAAATTGTTTGAATTTATATTTTGTGCATTGTAAGGCCTTAGTGTTTATTTTACGAAGGTGGATTTACTTTTTCTTTACACTGTGTGCGTCTTAAATATATTTAGTATTTTTGTCCTAAGAATCTTAGAATCATCGTAGTCCAGAATGTTGATATTATGTTGTCAAGAATCCTGGCATCATAATCTTGACAATTTTGGCGTATTGTTCTTAAGAATATGTATTTTTTTTTAATGTAAGGTTCAATCGATCTCTGCGATATTGACGTGTTGTGATCTCAACAGAAAACGACCAAACATTTGTCTGTGACGTAACGTTTATGCTCATTGAAGTACGATGCTCATATTTACTGCGATTTATGTTCCATTGGCGTCGATTTATTTCCGAAAACGTGCGGTGCAATATAATATATACTTATTAATATAACAATTAATAAAATAAAGTCTAGTCCTTAGCTGTCCGTCTGTATGTAATCGATTTTCTCAAAATGTACTGAACGGATTTTAGCACGATTTGTACTAAAAGGTAGTGCAATTCCTCCGAAAGGTTTAGGTTAATAGCACATAGCCGTTTCATGTAAATTGAGTTGAAGAGGTCGTTTTACAACAATTTTTAGTGGGGGGTAGTAACAAACCGGTGTCGATTGTAGTTTAGAGGGTGGAATAGGGATATCAGAGAGCCAATCTCCTGCCGAGACTCGAGCGACTATAACACGCTAAACACTGAATTTCACGCGGGCGCAGCCGTATTTGTAGTAAATATAATTAAAACTTTATTTCGCACCACAAACCATACATTTAATAAACTTAACTAATTTAATTAAACAAAAGTTATGGTTGTGGATTGCTGTTGCCTATGGTAGGTTATAAACCCGTATTATCACCAGGTTCCACCCCTCAAATGATGTCTTGTCCTAGACCTGTCCTAATTGACCGATAGAATAAAATTAAGAACCAAAAATGATATTTCGCTTGATATGTTCCTATGGTTCGAAACCCTCGAATTAATTATATGTTTCGATATATTTAAGCAGACATGATATCAAACTGATTCAACAGTTATTAAATTGGACAATGTAAATTTCCCGCGCGTTTTTGTGAAATATTCCGACGCCATTAATCAAGACATTCCTAGATTTGCCATATCCATTTATCTATACTCTGCAAACTTTTTCTTTGTATTTAATTATTACATAGCGTATTACTATATAGTATATAGATAAGGAAATATATGACACATCCTATGTATTAGGGAATTGACATATAATATTGTAACCGATATATTTCTATAGTCATTATACATGTATAGTTGTAAATTTGTATGTAATAAGTGAAAGCGTTTAGTACTGCTAGATGCCATAGTGTCACCGTTTTGCTCAAAACGCCAAAGATTTTATGGTTTTTTTAATACTTTGAACCTTTCAACCGATTACAGGATTACGTCGATGATTTATAATGATACTTTTGTGTGACCGGTAAAATTGTGTTATTTTATCTTAAGATTAAGACAATAGCAATTATAACAATAAGGAAATTTAATGAAACATTTGGACAGGGACCGTTGCAATCAGTTATTACTGGTATATACAGATCGTGATACAGATACAGGTTTATCGTGATCTTTAATAATTTGAATTAGGAAAAAAACATTTTTAAAAATGGTAATTAGAAATGTGACTTATGTGTGACCGATTAGATAACGATTCAATTCAAAGTCAGTACCTAAACCGAACCGCTTTCTTTTCGTACCATGAAGTGTGGATTGCATTTGAGTAGTAATGTTTGAAAAGGATAACGTTATATAAACTATAGATAACTCTTTCTCTTTTACTCACATGTTTTTAGGACGCATTTCGAATGCTCATTCGGCTACGATTTAAAGTGTTAGTCTTTAGGACGTCATGGTATGACAAAGCAAAACAAGTTAGTTTACGTCTTCAATTGAGTCGCAATAAGAGTTCATGGTAGGCCTGCTAACCGTAGTTTCAGTTCGGTAATAACATCGGGGTAGGTTTGAATCTGAATCGTAAATATATCCTAAAATGCATCTACCAAACGATTTTATTCACTAACCGGTATATAACAAATCCATTGTATTCATCCACAGGTTATATATCTTTAATTATAAATACGGCAATACTCGGTGTATTTGTATTATGGGTATTTTTTGATTAAAAACAATTATATACTTTCAAATAATTATAAAATAAATATCTTATATACTCCAGTCCGATA
Organism: Morpho deidamia; assembly: GCA_947086505.1. Taxonomy (NCBI): domain Eukaryota; kingdom Metazoa; phylum Arthropoda; class Insecta; order Lepidoptera; family Nymphalidae; genus Morpho; species Morpho deidamia. The sequence goes on from CAMTZC010000009.1 coordinate 12,366,057, forward strand.
AGCTCAAACAAAAGACTTTTCACCTAAAAATGGTGTACAAAACATAATGGCCGGTTATATTTCATTTTATTATACTGAAGTCCAAATTATATTTTTTTATATGAAAAAAAAAGGAAAACCAGTTATTCAGGTTTTTTTGTCTGGGACAGATTTCATTAACCTCCAATAATTAAAAATGATGGCGGCTTAAGGTTAATGCGAATTTAAGTCTTTGCTCATATAAATACAGATAACGTTAGTCTGGTCAGAATAATTTTTAGGAGTATTTTATTAAGTAGTTTGCCATTTTAACCTTAACTATAATCGATATAAGTACGAAAATATCATATGTGTATACTAATTTTATAATATTCGTATCAACTATGAAATTAAAAAGGGTGTGTAAAAATTGATTTGGGAAGGAAAATGTACGTCGATACTTTTATTTGACGTTAACGGAAAAGCCCACATTTAAGGAAATTTGTTGTTTTACAAGATAATATATGGTTATATATTGTTATAGAAAGCATTCTGAAAAAAAATCGCTTTTTTCGCTAATTTATGTATGCTTGTACCCTGAAGGAACATTTCGCGTATTTATATTCCTAAAGAAAACCTGGAATCTGTGTAACCTACCAATTTTCATCAAAGACCAAAGTCTAATCCAACACAATGCAATCTTAAACTACGGCTTATTTGTCTTAAAGGGTTGGGAATCCATTATGTTACATTCTTGCTTATATGCTAACTTTTATAGTATACAACATATGTATTATTTAATATATGGATACCACCTTATTGCATATACCTGATCCATCCACCCTAAAAATAGCTGACCCTAAAATGTGGTGCCGAATGTAGAATACAATTTTTAGCAAAATCTCGTACTCTTATACATATCACAAACTCCGTCATGAAACAAATCGATCAGCACTCGCTCATAAATATATATTTTTGAAACATAATGCTTATTTAGACACAAGTATACGTATAATTTTAGCAACATAATTTTTCATTAATTCACATGAAAAGCGATATAAAATATGAGTTGTAAATATGATCATTTGGCATTTATTTAAGGGTATTATTGAAAGCTCAAAGTTTAAATACGCATGAACTGTTTTGAGGAGTAATGACTTGTGCACATTGACTTTAATTTCAATTTGAATTTGAATGTATTGTTGAATAAACACGTAAACAGTGTCGGATCCTTTAAGGTTCACCTTCACGTGGGAGTATATCGCAAATAATTTTCATCAAATGACGATTGTTCTGACAAAGTATCGTCACGATCGTGTAGCGGATCGCAACGATTCGGCGCGATTCGCATCACTGGTAAGCTCGTTCAAATGCTTGGCAATTACACTCTTGGCATTTTGCTATACATGTTGTGGCTACACGTTCATTGTTAGGATACACGGTAGGAGGATAATATCGTTGCGAAATACTCGGTACTTAATATAAATAATGTCTTATCAAAAGTTTCTGAGATGCGAGCCTGGAAGGCTTGGAAAGCTTATAGGCTTTTGTGCATAAGGCCACTTAAGCATAATAGATTAAATCAATTATCAAATTGACCGTGCATTTTTCGGAAAAGGCATTGTGAGAAGAGAAACAACGTGTCTAACCTACATTTCATTTCGCTTATTAGGAAAAGCGAAATGAAATTAAGGCTCGTCAAAATGTGCGTCAACCTTTATAGAAATTTTTGTATTAAGGTGAATCTCCTGATTTTAGTAATTTGTTTTTATAATTTCTATACTAGAATGAATTTAATTAAATATCTATAAGTTATGATGTAGTTATAAAATTTGTATAAATCGCGCCTATAGATCGGCATTCTTTGTCTCTCTCGTACTTATGAGTACGAGCGAGACCGGCAATGGGGGTCGATGTACTACGCTTTCATATTACTTAAAATATTATGTATAGATGTAATTTTATTCGCTAGTCAAGTTATCCTTTAAAATTTAACACTTGATATTTTAAGGTTTAAATTCAATTAGTTGCTTCTATGTAGGAAAAGTTGGGCAAGATTTTGTTATATTACTTTAAAATGCATATCATATGCTGAGGTTTTCATTTACTTAACGTTATTATCTTTAAAATACTTGAGGAGAGGTAATAAGTTTCAGCATTTGTCATAAGTTGTCTTGAAGTTCACTAAACTATAGTAACGCACTACATCGCATTAGCGACTTAGTTCGCGGCCAACTTAAGTATTGGAGTACCCTCAATTATGAACTAGATGTTATCCTTTTCGCGAAGGAAAACTGCAATTTATCCTATATTTTGTTAACTTCAATTATAATTTGACCAATATTTATATATTGGTCAAGCAGATAAGCAATGAAATCATAACACAAAGAGAAATGGTCAAAGTAACTTTCATCTAATTACTAGATTTATCGATATTATAATATTGCACGCCCTTCACTCGTAAATAGCAATATGTAAAATTGTATGGAATTTAGCATTAGACCTCGATAAGTATATGAAAGTCATAATTTACATTATTGTACGTATTTTCCTTTGATTTCGATGTTTATTTCATATCTTCTACTCTATCTAGCCATGAAACTCTCTTTATCATTACATTCCCTTAGTCCACTCAAATGCCAATAATTCCCACATTTATACGATATCGTCCCTTGTTTTACTATTTTTCTTCCTAAATTCAATAACAATAGAGTTATTATACTAGAGTAGACTAAGAAAGCCACGTTAAAATACAAAAGTAATAATAAAATTATTTTGCTATAATCCGCGATACAGTAAATAGAAAACATATATAGTGTTAAATGTATAGTGGACTATCCCTATTTTCATACCCGATACGTGCAGGATTCGTAAAAACACATGCACAAACCTCCACCACTTCCACCACAATACACACTACACTACACACGTTCACTATCACAAACTCAACAATCGTTTCGCCCCGCAACCTTAACATCATCAGAAGATAGACTCCACGTCAAAATCGCAAAGCCTTTTGCTTTGCGATGAAAATACGGATAGTCCACTGTACTGTATCGCGGATTATAGCAAAATAATTTTGTTATTACTTTTGTATTATGGATCTCCGCAAAGTACCACCTTAAAATCTGCCCTGTTACAATAAAAAGCAAGCAAATGAACCTGTATCTATTTGTCTCTCTCTCGTCTGTGTGTTATTAGACGAAGATAAGAATACGAGTTACATCTTTCCTCTCATTTATTGTGACACTCACTATGGCTTCCCTATTTACCCCGTATCAATACTGCTGAAACATGCAAACTAAAGTTATAACAAAATCTTGCCAATTTTCGGTCAGTTCATATTCGCACACTATCTGTAGACGCCTAAACTGCAATCGCGAAAATATAACGCACCTTTGGTACTCAAAAGAAAAATAGACACAAAAATAACGTACTTTTACGAAATTATAAGCTCAATTTAAAATATATAAATCTGTAGCGGTTAAATATTTAAGAAATCAGCACTCGTATTCTATAGACAGTTTTTGGGTCTGTTTTATATTAAAAAGTAAATAAGAATTAGTTATATTTTTAAAAAATTACAATAATTATTACACCACAATATAAAATGCCTTAGTAATTTCGCATTTAAATAATATCACAACTTATTTCGTTAGATCATGTGTGTTTGAATTCTTTTTCTTTAGGAAATCCTTAATTCAAAAACCTTTGAGAGGAAATTTTCTATTATTCCATTCAATTCAACAGGCTAGATTTTATTTAAAAAGAAAAAAAACTTTTTAACGATTCTAAAAGAAGAAGAACAGTTAATAAACGTATAACTGTCCTCGTTATAACAATATAAAATGCCTTAGTAATTTTGCATTTAAATATTAGGTCCTTACATATGAAATTGGCGTTTTGTCGTACTGGCCACTTTGATCTCAAATATTACCTTTATGGTTAGGAATTCCAAATTCAAATTCATACAGCTATTTACTCATGCATTTGTGTTTCAAACCCCCTAATTCATTTGTTTTTTCTTCTTTTGTGTTTTTCTTTGTGTCACTCTGTTTACAAAATGGAAAACATGAAATATCGCGTTATTTACGAGTATGAGTTCCACCGTGGCACCAGTGCTGCAGAAACGGCTCGAAGGATTAATGATGTGTATGGTGACGGTGTCGCAAAAGAAAACACAGTGCGTTTTTGGTTCCAACGTTTTCGTTCTGGAAATTTCGACCTGCAGAACAAGCCTCGTGGACGGCCGGAGACCAAAATTGATAATGAAGAATTGAAGGCTATCGTGGAAGCGGATCCATCGCAAACCACGTCCGAGTTAGCTGCAGGCTCCGGTGTTAGTGATAAAACTATTCTAATCCACTTGAAGCAAATTGGGAAGGTGAAAAAGCTTGAAAGGTGGGTACCTCATGAATTGAGTGAAGCAAACCGACAAACGCGCGTCGACTGCTGCGTTACGTTACTCAACCGGCACAATAATGAAGGAATTTTAAATCGAATCATTACCTGTGATGAAAAGTGGATCCTCTACGATAATCGGAAGCGCTCATCGCAATGGCTGAACCCTGGCGAACCAGCCAAATCCTGCCCTAAGCGAAAATTGACTAAAAAAAAGTTGCTTGTCAGTGTTTGGTGGACTAGTGCCGGTGTCGTTCACTACAGCTTTCTTAAATCTGGCCAGACGATTACGGCAGATATCTATTGTCAGCAACTGCAAACCATGTTGGAAAAGCTAGCTGCTAAACAACCGAGGCTGGTCAATCGCTCTAGGCCACTGCTGCTTCAGGACAACGCTAGACCACACACTGCACAACAGACGGCTACCAAATCAGAGGAGCTTCAATTAGAATGTCTTAGACATCCACCGTACTCTCCGGACCTTGCTCCAACAGATTACCATTTTTTTTCACAATTTGGATAACTACTTGCAAGGAAAAAAATTCAACTCCGATGGAGCAGTCCAAACCGCCTTCAAAGATTTTATTGATTCCCGCCCGAATGGTTTTTTTAGTAAGGGGATCAATGAACTACCTATGAGATGGCAAAAGTGCATACATAGCAATGGTACATACTTTGATTAATTAAATATATTTCATTAAAAAAAAAACGACTTTATGTTCCTCCCATAGAAAACGCCAATTTCATATGTAAGGACCTAATAATATCACAACTTGTTTCATTTGATAAAGTGTGTTTGGACGTTTTTGTCTTTGGAAAACCTTAAATCTTTTGACATCGAAAATTTCCTCTTAAAGACAAAATTAGTAAATCTTTAAGAGAACATTTTCGATTATTCCATTCAATATTACCAAAGGCTTGATTTTATGTAACAAGAAAACAAACTTTTTGATAGTTGTGAAAAACAGTTAATAAACAATTAACTGTTATCGTGAACTTATAAATACCGCTCTCTCTTTCACTCCTGTACCAAAGTTGTGAAATGACAATAATTATTTTGAAAATTTTGATATTTTCTGTAATGTTTAATTATAAGGTTCTCTATGTTCTTTAAACTTATTTTTCGTCCGCGTGATTGCTACAACTTTGAAATTTGGGTGCCAATATTTTGTGATTATATTCAAAATTGTGAATCGTAATTTTTTACAAAATTATTTGCCGATAAATTTTGTGCAAATATAAAGTATTTTTTATTTAAATAAAGTAAAGTTTGACGGATTTAGAATTTTGATAGCGTCGAAAAACAAATTAATTCTTTGAAAATGTTACGGTTTATTTGTGGTACGTTGTGTTTAAGTTTCATTTAATTGGTAATATTACCAGTATTTTTATTTAACGCAAATTTATTAGCAAAACTTTTTGTATATTTCACCATGAACATACTATGTCATATTAAATTAATTTGGAACTTAAGGAAATAAAATGGAATGAAAATTTTGAAAAAGGAATTCCAAGTTGTCTGTGACGTAATATATCAATGGCGTTATTAATCCTACCCTCACTGTAACAAACTACAATTAACGAAACCTCGATATTGTGTGAATGCGTGTAGTTTTTGGTATTTTTGGATGTAAACCTACAGATATCCCTAGCGGTAAGGTTCAATATTTGGAGATATTTTATTACTTTGCATTTTTTTATTAAACTCTTGCTAAATTTTGCTGACTTTAATTTTCTGTCCTCCAATCTGCCCCATTCCCGGTATTTAACCAGTTTTTAGGGAAAGCTACGAGAGTTGCGTTCGTCGAAAATATATCAGTGCCGAAGACCATATCACTATGAGCCTCATAAGAAAGCTTAGAGTCTCTCAGCGGGCGATGGAGCGAGCTATGCTTGGAGTATCTCTACGCGATCAAATCAGGAATGCGGGGATCCGTAGTAAAAACAAAGTTATCGACAGCTCAGTGAGTCGCGAAGCTGAAGCGGCGATGGGCGGGGGGGGGGGGCACATAGTGCGGATCTTACGGTTTTAGGATGTTAGAATGGCGACCCTGCCCTCATCCCACTCTAAGTGGGGTCGGCACAACATGTTACGAACGTCACATGATTTGGCTACGTATTTTACGACCGGTATTGACGTCGACTTACCTTAGTCGTATTTTCGTCGACCCCTCTGTGAGAAAGAGGATGGTCTATTCTGCTTAACCGGATACCACAATGTGGGTCGACTTACTTTAGTCACCTTTTACGACACCTTGGTAACAAATGAGGGTGGTCTATTCTAATCTGCAGGATACCATACGGCATGTATTCAGCATGGCAGTAGATGGACTGACGATATTAAAAAGGTTAAACAATGTTTAATATGGTTGTTTAATATGTAGTATGGTAGTTGTTCCTCAACGTAAATAAATAAAACAAGTAACAAAATGTCTGTCACTACACGTTCACTCTCTCCAAAGGCTCTCGTGTCATTGACGTGTGTGCGTTCGAAACAGTGTAAAATTTTCTTAGTACATTAGTGTAAGTATATTCATGTATTTATTACATGCATGTGTCTTGTATATAAATATACAAGCTAAGATACACACATCTCGATCCGCATATACAACACATGTTTACTGCGCAAAACAAATTGTACGTATTTATTTTCCCCATGGCAGAGTACAGTTAATTGCCAATAAAATACTTCAAAGCGAACCGTTGGATTACCGAGTGACCTTGCCAAGGTAATTATCAATTATCCCAGAGGAAATTAATGTTTAAACGATTTTAGCACGCAAACCGATCAAATAAAGAGCAACTAAAACTCTATTAATGGCTTTATAAACTGAATATTACGGGGACAACGTATTTGTATATTCACGAAATTGCTTTCGTTAAATAATTTTGTTAAATCTACAATATTATGTGAAAGCGACTAAAATAAGTTCTGTTTAATTACAACACATTACACGTTAAACTATGTTTTAAGGTATACAATACATACAATTTTATCATATTTCATTAATATTACTGCAACCTATCCATCGTTAATAGCTGTGATAGGCCAGCGGTGAGACCGTGCGAATCTCTAGAGACGATCATGGGTTCTAACCGTTCTAATCCCGGGCAGGCATCAATGAGTTTTACTATTAACTTATGTGTTTAATTGATAATTGCAATTTATGACACGCTTTTTGTTGACGGAAAGCATCGTGAGGAAACCTGCATATTTCTAGAGAATTCTGGGAATATGTGTACCCTACCAATTCGCATTGGAGCAGCGTCTTAGTTCCAATCCTTCTCTCCAAAAATGGAGAGAGGAGGCCTATGACTATGGATAGTTACAGGTCGTTACTTTACTACTTTACTATTAGTCGCAAAGGTGTAACAGAACAGAAAGGCAAAAACAAATCGTCTACGGATTTTAGTGTAAGACTCAATTTTATCTCTGTTGTTCGTTAGTCAGTTTAAAATATCTTTCTAAAATGATGTAATACAAAAAGCCTATAATACTGTAGATTTCGTTTAATTTCACTTTTAATTCATATGAATGTAAATAAGCAAATAAAAAATTGTAATTTTATGAAAGATGTAAAGCAATTGCGGAGATTTTTATTTATTTATTTGTTTATACACCATAAAAAAACGCAAGAACAACATTATCAATAATAAAACGGTGTACATAGGTCGACTTACTCCTTTGACAGAGGTCTCTTACAGCTAACCTACGAAGTGAGACAATTTATACTAAAACAGTTTTGGTTCGTAGTATCAAAAATGAAGAATTCAAATTATATTCACTAATAATATCCTAACTTACATACTAATAAATAAATAATAAAATATATAAATATATTTATTAGTATATAAGTTAGGTTAGTTTTTTGTTGGCTTAGAAGCAGTTAACTGATTCAACAGTTTAGTTGACAATTCAAAAGTATTTGTAACGCTCAAATAAAGTGAATTTTGGATTATATTTAAGGTTAACAATTTTATTATCCACATAATTTACACTTTTTTTGACAATGGTGTCGTTGTTGCTATCATACAAAAGTGAGATATCAAGGGCTTAATAAAATCAAAGTTGTATTACCAGCATGGGTAAGTTTTAAAGTCGCTTTTTATACTAAACTATAAACTCACGGATTATATGACATACTTTATGGGAAGTCTAGTCGAAAAAAAACATCTTACGAGTTGACAAAAAACAATTGCATCATTCCTCCAGGCGGTGTCCATCACTCAGTGAGATTTCGGCTTCGACAAAATAATTTTGTACAACATAAAAGACATTATAAAACTATCCACAACCCAAAGATAAAAAAGACCAGAAGTAATAATACAATTATTTAGCTATGATCTGCGATAAAGTTAATAGAAAGTATATATAATGCTAAATGTAGAGTGGACTGTCCGTTTTCATACTCGATACATGCAGGATTCGTAAAAATACACGCACAAACCGCCACCACAATACACAAGCACTACACACCTTCACTAGCACAAACTCAACAATCGTTTCGTACCGCAACCGAAGCACCATCTGGACTATATGATGCTTTGCGATTTTTTCGTGGATGTATAGTCCATTTACTGCTGTGATAGCCCAGCGGTGAGACCGTGCGACTCTTTCGAGGGAAACACGAGTTCAAACCCGGGCAGGCACCAATGAGTTTTTCTATTTAAACTCATGTGTCTAATTGATAATTGCAATTTATCACACGCTTTTCGGTGAAGGAAAACATCGTGAGGAAACCTGCATATCTCTAGAAAATCTAGAGATATGTGTAACCTACCAATCCGCATTGGAGCAGCATGGTAGGTCTTAGCTCCAATCCTTCTCTCCAAAAACGGAGAGAGGAGGCCTTAGCCTAGCAGTGGGCATAGTAACAGGCTGTTACTTTACTTTTTTACTTTTGTATAGTCCATTTACATTTAGCATTATTTTCTATATACTTTATCACGGATTATAGCAAAATAATTTTATTATCACTTTTTTTATGGATCTCGCAAAATAACGCGTAATTCTATAGATTATTAAAAAGTCCTATTATCTCTGATACTCAATATCTAATGTCAAGGTATCACGGAAGTCAGAAGCAATTGCTATATTGTACTAGTAAGGTTATTTTCCCACGCACAATGAGTACGCATCCTTGGCCATGAATGAATGTATGTCGAATGTCAGGATAATGCGAGCAAGATAATGTTGATCACGCGGTTCAACAGAGTGAGGCGCATTCCGGAGTTTAGTTGACCGATTTAATTGATTAAGTGAGTCGAATGTAGTTTGATCCGTTTAGTCGAAGTTCTAACTGAAATCAATCAAAATGTTCGCCTTAAAGGACTTGATCCCAAGCTGTTACTAAAGCTAAGAAAAAAATCTGATTGTTTAAAATTTCGAAGGCTTTGCAGTTGTGTATCTCGGCGCGTAGCTGAGCGACTTATCGGCGTCCATAACTTCTTCACACGATTCAACCAAAACCACAAGAAACTCAATGTAAATTAGTTTAATTTTATACACAGTCCTTATTATCTTAATAATAATCGTTACTTAGCAACCAGCGGTTCCTCTCTTAATTCATGCTATTTACAATCGATTTAATTACAACTTTCTCAATATAAATAGTATTAACAAATATAAATTATAAATACAGCCACTTTTTCAATTTAAACACTGTTTCTTTTATTACTCAATTTATCTCATAATATTTAAATATTTCATTCAATATAAGGCTTAGCAAGCGGACGGAAATGCGTCATAATAACGTTCAGTTATTTATTATAGAAACCAAGGAAATGTAAAGTATTGTTTTAAAACATAAAGCCAGTATTAAACCAAATGTTACAGTTTGATATTTATAAGCGTTGCTAGATGGCACTATTTAACGGCGCCCACATGTACTATATGTTTTACATCACAAATGGTTAAATCGAAAATGTAATAAACATCGTTTTCCCACGCATCTTGATATGATTTTTTAAATTATATTTAGGCCTGATATCTAGTCCTTAAAGGCCTCTTTATATTATTTGTTTTATAACGATACAGCGCACATAGAGTTATTATATTAGATTAGGAAAATAGGGATGCATATGTGGGCCTGTAAGTGAGAAGAACATGAGAAAGAAATAATAAAAGAGCTAAGATGAGACGCATAATCTTGTCGCATCGTATCATTGTCTAATCAGAAATAATATTATAAAACAAAGTCCCAAAAAGCTGTCTGTCTGTATGTAATCGATTTTCTCAAAATCTACTGAACGGATTTTTATACGTTTTTCACCAAAAGATAGTGCAATACTTCCGGATAGTTTAAGTGATTAGTACATATATATCGGTATTGTATAAATTGTGTTGAAGAGATCGTGCAGTTGTTAAAGAACTTGATTCCTGGGAGCTTTAGTCGCTGCGTAAACCAGCAGAGATACGCAAAATTAATATAGTAGAGAATAGTAGATCTATAAGAACACTACGAAAAAGTCCGCGATAGCATGTCTCTATCTCTCACGGTTAACTCACAAACCAGTGTTTATGTTCAAAATTTCGAAAAATATTGTAAATCACTGAATTCCACTCGGGCGAAGCCGTTGTTGGCACAGCTAGTGAGAAATAAAAAAGAGAGAAATGGGTAGGCTAGTTTGCTTTTTCTTTATTGTAATACTAGTTTTTACCCGCAACTTCCTTCTGTTAGCTATTCTAAAATATTTGTCTATAGGTAAACTAAAAATCATAGACGAGACTATAAAATAAAGCCAACGGGCGGCCATGCTGGCGCTAGCGGTCAAAAGGAATAGACGTAAAACGGAAAAATGGTAAGTTGTAATTAATATAACACAGTGGATTGTTTATAAAATTGAATAAAATGGAATAGTACAATGCTGCAGTATTTTATTATCACTACATATTATCAAAAGAGAAGGCGATCCTGTTAACACTTCGCTAGGACTGTAGTCTTGTAGTAAACCAACTTCTGTCATTCTCCAACTTTGCAAATAGGAGATATTTACAGGGTTGGAGAATGACAAAATCCAGATCGTTCCGTGAAGACTGAGATTTATCGTTTTCACGAGAGCATAGTTTAATTACTTTAGCAAATAACCCGTATGACTTATATGAAATATATATTAAAATAGTTCAATTTAACCAATAAACAAAAACCGAAATATATAAAAACTTCCTTTAGATAAATCTTTAGACGTAAGCCATACGACTTGATATAGAATGTCCTTTAAATTCTGTAATTTAAATCAAGTCAAATCTTTATTTGACTTGATTTTCACACATCATGAATAAAAAAACTTTGATATTCTGATAATGGATAGCGGTTTTCAATATCATCCTGACGGCAACTTACCTTAGTCATATTTTACGACCCCACGTTAAGAAAGAGGGGTGGTCTATTCTACTCAGCCGGATACCACACGATTTTCAATATCATCCTATTTCTGTAAAATTTTAAGGACTTCTATAGTTTATGTTACCCCGGTGTATAAGGAAAAATTGTGCCAAATTTCTTATCGCTTCAGCGGATTCGCCGTATTAACCAATATACATCCATACTTAAAAACGTTCGCATTTACAATATTAGTAAGATAACATAAGATGACACATTTTAGTCTATTTTTGTGCCGTGTGGCATCCGGCTGAATATAATAGACCACCCTCATTTCTTACCGAGGTGTCGTAAGAGGCGACTAAGGTAAGTTGACGTCAGGCAGGCGGCCGGTCCTAAAATACCTAGCCAAATCACGTGACAATATGTTGTGCCGACCCCACTTAAAGTGGGATAAGGGCAGGAGAATGATGATGATTATAAGCTAGCTTATTTACTTTATTATAGTAACAATTACAGCGCACCGATTTGATTTGACAGGCTCAAAACGACAAAAGGAAAAACCGTACAAAATTGATGGTATTTTAACACTTAAGTTGACGCGAACGTACTCTCACATACAGCTTGTAAAAAATATAAGTACATTACAGCAATCAGTCCCTACTTTACGCTCGTTTCACTAAATTACGGCAATTCGTCTCAACTGGATTCACGATTTCTTTCGTAAGAGGCTTACTCCTTCGAAATATGTTATGGACGTGGACTCAAAAAAAAACATATTTATTGTACTGAAATCTCGGCCAGGTTTCATCCCGAGCTTAATAGAATACTTTATTCCGCTTTCCACTTGCCGTCGTAAATTATTTTTTGTATATTTTATAAAGAAAATTATTTGCCGTGTGGTATCCGACAATAGAATAGACCACCCTCCTTTCTTACCGAGGTGTCGTAACAGGCGACTAAGGTATGTGCTGTGTAGGTATCCGGCTGCATAAAATGGACCACCCTCATTTCTTACCGAGGTGTCGTAAAAGGCGACTAGGCGAAAGGTAAGTTGACGTCAGGCAGGCGGCCGGTCGTAAAATACGTAGCCAAATCATGTGACTACATGTTTGTAACATGGAAGCCTCACTTAACTCGTTTGTCAAGAAAATCTACGTAATGCTAATCGTAGGAAGCAGACAACTTTCACATATATACAGTGCGGTGGCTGGACCTGCTTGTATAAGGTATGTGAACGTTGTCGGCTTCTTACACTTCAGACATTCTCTTTACAACAGAGACTCTCTTTACAAACGCGGATTAAAGAAAAATAATTTTATTATACCTTTTGTTTTTGGTTCTGTTTTGTACGTGCGCGATTTTATATTCTAGATTTGGAAATCATTTAACTTTACATATTTCCTAAGTTACATTTACTAATGCAAATAATTTTAAATGAAATTTCAGAACTGAATCCCGCGTAATAAGGAATAATGGCGTTCGTAATGTAACTTTAAAAAGTGCCGGGCGGTAACAAGGTGGCTAAAAGGAAAATTTTTAAAACTTAAAATTTCAAAGAGCTCACGTAAATGTAACAAAGTTTGAAACTGCATCACTGCGTAATGTAAATTTATTGTAGACGACCAAATCTCGACGACTACTTTCAAAACTAAACTCGGACCTTTATAGAATTAATTAGTTTGCGGAGCGAAAGAGTTGTTCATAATACAAAAGTAATTTATTTATTTGTACAGTAATCCTACAGCGCTTACAAAATTCATACTTAAATCTATATCTATACAAAAAGCTGAAGAATTTGTTAGTTAGTTAGTTTGTTAGTTAGTTAGTTTGTTAGTTAGTTAGTTAGTTTGTTTGTTTGTTTGTTTGTTTGTTTGTTTGTTTGTTTGTTTGTTTGTTTGTTTGTTTGCTTGAACGCGCTAATCTCAGGAACTACTGGACCGATTTCAAAAATTCTTGGACTGTGAGATAGTCCATTTATCGAGGAAGGCTATAGATAATATTACATCACATTTAGATGCGAAGGTGAGGAGCAGCAATTTAAAATATTGCGTAAACGGCAAAATTTAAAGCTTCCCTTGCGTGCGCTAAGCAAACGGTAAAGTTATTAAAAAATCACGTATATAAATCATCATGTCAAAATCATGAATGTTTCCTCTCTAACGGTTCTAAATAAAAGTCCGCGAGAGTATACGTCTAGCTTTTAAGGTTTACCCACTTTAACCATAATTAATATAAGTATTACGGTTTATTGAAATAATAAGACTACAGTCCACGCGAACTAAGTGTTAAAGCTAATACTATATATAATAATAATAATAAGACCAGGAGTGGCTTACACTTTGACTATGAGATACTTAAGAGGATTTGGATTAAACTTTACAGTTATGTACATTATACATCGGAATAACATATAGGCTACAATTTGTAATGATTTGACGTAATATAACGATACATGATACGACAACGATAATAAAGTCGGAAAAATTCTGGCATCCGAGAGCTATCTTGGCATACGCTGCCTAAACCATTGAAAGAACACAAAGTTGATGTGCCACAGCATTGGTTGAATAGTTCTGACTAAAAGTACGCGATAGCATATGTCTACCTTTTATGTGAAAGCCACGATGACCAAAATTTTGAATCATAATTTTAATTATATTGGATACTATTTTACAAAGCACATTTTAGTATATCTATCAAACTCTTATAAAAATCAATACATTTGTCGCTTTCAGTATTTTACGTAGATAAACTTTGGCTTTCAAACCAAGTAATTTGACCGAATAATTTAAAAGTTATCACGATATGATTGACTTCAATGGAGCACCATAGAGTGCCTACTATGCGTGGCGCACGAAGTTTGTTTGAAATTCGTCAGTTTTGAAGTTAGCCATCCGAAATTTTGATTGTTCGAGTAACTAAATTTGAATATTAAGTGAAAATTTTTTTTAATCTAAAATGATCTGGCATGAAACTTAGTGTGGCAGACCAAATTCTACGCGATGCCGCGGGCAAAAGCTTGTGTAATATAAACGTAAACCTTCCAGAAGAATTATACAGCCTTTTAGTGAATATCGTACTAAAATGTGACCAGATACCGACAGGCAGCTTTGGGGAATTTGTTTTATAAAGAAAAAGAGCCATTCGCGGCATTTACAATTTGAAATCGCGTGATTCCCTGCGAGAGAAATTTAAAGAAATAGGTTAGCTTACATTAGCTTCACAGTATATTTTTAGCAATTTAATTTTTGTGCATAAGAATATACATAATTATAGAAAGATTGACGATGTATATAATAGACAAAATAGGAAGGTTGCGGTTCCTGCTTTGCGCCTTACAGAAGTACGTAAGTCATTTGTGGGTCTGGGTATAAGATTCTATAATAAAATTCCGTAATCGATTTTTACTTTGCCTTTACATCGGGGTGAATGGAGCAAACTCATCCCAGTCAGTTTATTCAAATGTCAATCTCACCTGCACGTGGTACACCCTTCAAATAAACCGACGAGGCTCTGGCGACCAACTAATGGCGGTATAACCGTTCTTAAGCTGACTTAAATATAACAGACCGACTGCGGGCAGCAGCGTTGTCGATGCGAAATGGTCAGCACTGCGATCACCAACCCGCATGCCAAGCGTGGTGATTATTGGCAAAACCCTTAACGGATACACGTAAAAAGCCACAGCCCCTAGTTCCCAGCAGCCCCGCTATTCCTGGCTCTGGCAGCGGTTTGGGTAACGGCGGGGCAGGGGGTGTTAAGAATCTCCAGAAGAGATTCCGCTGCCAACCCCGACGTCTTGACCAGGCAACATTAACTGTCGACTCTAAGAATTGCAACATATAATTAAATTAAATCACTTTTGAATGCAACAATCGAGTTATCAGACTATGGTTTTAATAGTAAATACTACTTAGAAGAAAGTCTTCCTTGAGGGTCCCTAGAGGCTAACTAACGCCATCACATAGATTTGTTGCGAGTTGTTGAATGGGTGATATTAGCATAATTAACAGATTAGGCATCTACAATATGTAATAAAATTAACATATAAATTAATACTATTGTAGGGTCCGTGTATTTACAATGAAATGAATATAGTGGCCCAGTTTATAAGCATCTACACTAATACATAAATGCGAAAGTTTACTTTTATATTCGGAACATTTTAAATTTACTGCTACGATGCAGAAGTGGGATGATCAAGATCGCGGCGCGTGATCAGTATTTAATCAAAAGTATATCTGAAAGAAAAAAAATGAATTGTTATTTATATTGTGCTGTAAATTTGCTAATTAAAGCCTACTTTCATAAACTAGCTCGATGTCATTGTCAACCTACTATTTGCACGGCTCTTGTGCGAGAGATACGAGCAATTCATATTGTCTATTCATTGTTTAGGCATGTTGCTAATGTGGATTATATTGAAAGTCAAAATATTATTTATTAAAGTAAACTCGTAAACATGTGCTTTTGAGTAACTCTACTGCTGGTTCGGAAAACTGTTCCTACCGAGATGAGCCAGCAAGACACTCGGCGGTTGCTTTTTTCCAAATATACGAGCATAAAGTACGAGTAGTAAGTTGCATTTCCTAATAAAAATTTTGTGCAAGATTGAAGTACTTGAAAAATTTTAGAACTAAGGTAACAGTTTTTAAATTTTTATATCCAATCTGTTACAGAATTTTAGGATATAACATTTAAAATCAATTAAAAATATCCTTTATTCAAATAAGCTGTGATAGCCCAGCGGTGAGACCGTGCGACTCTTTCGAGGGGAACACGAGTTCAAACCCGGGCAGGCACCAATGAGTTTTTCTATTAAAACTCATGTGTCTAATGGATAATTGCAATTTATCACACGCTTTTCGGTGAAGGAAAACATCGTGAGGAAACCTGCATATCTCTAGAGAATTCTGGAGATATGTGTAACCTACCAATCCGCATTGGAGCAGCGTGATAGGTCTTAGGAGGCCTATTCTCAGCAGTGGGATTGTAACAGGCCGCTTCTACTACTACTACTACTAAATAAACATGTAAAGTATTTTCATTATGGAAACATGCGTGCCACATTGTAATAAAATCGAGTGAGTACATAGTTAGTAGTACTAAGTACTAGCCGTTAGTACTTTAGTACGTTAGTAGTTATTAAATTAATCAATTTTATATTACGCTAGTCGCTTCGAAAGAGTTTCATTGGAGTGGTCACAAATATATCGAATCCCGCCGTTTTCGCTCCCAAATAATACAATTATTTTTATTGCTTTGGTCACATGAATAGCCCAATTAAAATAAGGACTCTTGCACACCAATCTGACACCTTATGATTACACGCGATATAACATCGTATATTATGGTATCGTTACGTACGATCCTGGACTTGGAAAGGTAATACTTGGTGACTTTAAAAACAACCTTAACACAGCATTTCCTTACAAAATGAGTACTTAGTCATTATGCAGTCCATTGTCCAATAGGAAAGCCGAGATCATTATTATTTCACTTTTATTTTCGCTTCTTAATTCGCTCTTGACCGCTATTCGCAAACTGAATGTCAAGGCGCGCGATAGGACCGCTTATATAGTAAGCGAACCGATTTCGAGAATGTTCGCGACTGTTCGCTAGCTGTAGCGGGGATACGGAACATCATTCGTAAACAACGTGAATGTTCCAGAGAATTAGCATCATGTGACACGACTTCTATGACATATAGTTCACGAACTCTTTCTCATGTTCGTAACAGCATTTAAACATCTCACGTGGCTACTCGAAAACATAATCACGAGTCACATTCATTCCACTAGCCTACTACGCTAATAGAGCTTCTCCAGTATAGTTCCACACTAGGCAAGCCACTTCTGTATTCGCCTGTTGTACATATATAAAACATTCTAAATGCTGTCTGCATAATCGTAAGCTATCGTTTCGTAGAGCTGTGATAGCCCAGCTGTGAGACCGTGCGACTCTTTCGAAGGGAACACGAGTTCTAACTCGGGCAGGCACCAGTGAGTTTTTCTATTAAAACTCACTCTTTTCAGCGAAGGAAAACATCGTCAGAAAACCTGCATATCTCTAGAGATTTTTGGAGATATGTGTATCCCTTCTCTCCAGAAACGGAGCGAGGAGGCCTATTCCCAGCAGTGGGATTATAACAGGCCGCTACTTTACTTTTTTTTTATACATAATCGTAAAGCTTTGTTTTCATATATGCGTATTTGCACATCTTTTATTCACTTATTACCGACGCGCAGTCCGAACACGCAATAATCGGTGTATAACAGAGCAAACACCCCATTATGACCTCAGGAAGCACGCTCCGATGAGAATGTATACTACTCATGGGGGATTATGCAGGCGCCGTAGTTGATAGCTATTTACCGAGCTTCGGTGCTGTAACAATGGCTAAATATCATTGCATTCACAGAAAGTATTAGATTATGTATGATATGATGAGGCGTTACTTAGTAATGAAATGTCCCATATATTTATTTATTTATTTATTATTATTGTTGAAAGTATAGCCCGCTTGTAGTATCCGGCTGAGTAGAATAGACCACTTTCATTTCTTACTGAGATGTCGTAAAAGGCGGCTAAGGTAAGTTGAAGTTGGACAGGCGACCGATCGTAAAATAACTAGCCAAATCAACTAACAATATTAAAACATATGCCGACCCCACGTAGAGTGGGATAAGGTCAGGAGAATGATGGTGGTTTTTTGAAAGTTAAGCACTTTGTCTTTGGATTAGTAAATGTACAGTAAGAATTTATACACTTATGTCGTAATGAGAAACTACCGCCGTGTGGTATCCAGCAGAATATAATAGACCACCCTCCTTTCTTACCGAGGTGTTGTAAAAGGCGATTTAGGTAAGTTGACGTCAGGCAGGCGGCCGGTCGTAGAATACGTAGCCAAATCATATGACAACATGTTTGTAACACCTTGTGCCGACCCCACTTAGAGTGGGATAAGGGCAGGAGAATGATGATGTCGTAATGAGAAACTAATAGCCAAATGCTTTACATTTCTCAGAATATAAAAAAAATATAAATGTCAAAATTCAAATTTCTTTATTTGCGGAAACATTTTTTACAATAAGGTGTATTATATTATTTTGTAAAAGATTTGTTTCACCTAATATTATAGGCATGCAAATTTTTAAAATTGTCATTATAATATTTTCGTATTGGATATCAATAAAACTTAATGTCTCAAACCCTTCCTTTACGACCGCGGGTCGCGGGTTCGATTGCCGCCGAGGATCAACATGTGTTGTTTCTTTGAGCCTGGGTGTATATTTAGTATATTTTATTATCGCAATTATTGTGATAGTAAAATTTCTTGTAGCATTTCTAGTAATTTGTATTCTTTCTTTTATAAGATATTCAATACCATTCATAAAAGTATGGGTTCTATATAGTTCTAAATTTTCTTGAACGTTATATTGATTTTAGAATTAATTGGTAATAAAAGTTGATATTAATGTATGGCGATAAGTTTTAAGTTGCTAAATTGTATTCTTTTAACTTTTATTAATAAATAAACTTTAATGGCTAATCCGCTGGATAAATTTTGTATTAAATTTGCTGCGATTGAGGCGCCTTTCAATAGCAAGACTACGCGTACAATAAAACATCATTTTTCACAAAAATAAAACTTCAATAAGTACTAAACGAGTGACATGAAATATATGACTAATTTATTATTATACTCTAGTAAAGACGGAGATATTTGTTGTCCTACTTCGCCCACGTCTAATATTAAAAGGTATGTTCGCATTCTTGCTCTAATAAACTTCTTGGTAATGTGTTTAGTTATTATGTTTTGTTCCTTTATTTATAGCATACGTTGTTCTTGATTATAATTTATTTCAGTGATATGAAATGACGATTTAAAAGTCTGTCAAAGTGTAGTAATATAAGGTAGACTCAAATTTATGTGTACGTAATGTCATTTTATTTGATTAGGACAAAAATCTATACTTAGAAAACAAAGTCCCAAAAAGCTGTCTGTCTGTATGTAATCGATTTCCTCAAAATCTACTGAACGGATTTTTGTACGGTTTTCATCAAAAGATAGTGCAATACTTCCGGATGGTTTAAGTAAATAGTGTAGTAAATAAAGTGCATATCGGTATTATGTAAATGGTGTGGAGAATATCGCGCAGTTATTAAAAAACTTGCATGCTGGGAGCTTTAGTCGCATGCACTGCGTAAACTAGCAGAGATATGCTAAAGTAATGTACCAGAGAATTGTAGATCTATAAAAGTACTATAAAAAAGTCTACAATAGCATGTCTCTATCTCTTATAGTTAACTCACAATAATTACTCTTGTTTAAAATTTGGATTCTAAAAAACTATTGTTACACGCAGGTTTCCATGCGAGCGAAGCCGCTGGCACAGCTAATAAAGCATAAAAATTTGAGTTTCTTTATTTATGGCATAGGTTGTTGTTGATGATCAAAAAAGAAAGTAAAATAAGTCTGTTAGTATGTCATTTCTGGGCCAGTCTCCTCTCAATCGGAAACAAATGATTATCTGATATTAAATTTTAGAATATATTAAAAAAATAGTTTTTACGGTGAAAAATTTAGTCCGAGTCAAATCTTTTACCACAGTATGATTAAAGTTTTTAAGAAATAGTTTGAGAATTGATTTAATTTGTACAGATCCCGTGTAATCCAATTAAACTCTTCGTGCATCCCACCAGCAGAACAGTACTCGACAGCATTGGCTCGTTCCCCGACTAGTAGAGCTTCTGCGCTCTACTCTCTGCATTTCGCAATCTCGACGATACTTCTGCGCTCGCCCATTCCGCCCGGTGACGCTGTAAAAGCCGTTAGGGCTAACAGCATACAGTGTGTTCGAAAAAAAAACATTGCTCCGATTCCTTATCGTTCGTTATCAAATTTGTACAAATTCAGAGAGTCATTAGATGTTAACATCCAGTGCTTTTCTTACATTATCAATACAATGTATAAATAAGTCGATTTAATTTTCAACATTATTTTAATGTATTTTTTTCTATATTATTTCATTTACCTATTGTTTTATTATTATAATTAATTAATTAATGTAATCTTGACCTTTATTTATCTATAAATCTGTGTGTTGTAATCAAATCTTAATCATGTGTTTGGTTTTAAACGATTTTGCATATATGTATGTAATAATTTGTAATATATATATGGCTTGGTATTCCTGTTAGGAGAAAAGTTTGTATAATACCCGGCAATAAATAATGCACATCGAGGCTTAGAGAGAGGAATCAGCTAGATTCTGCTTCATAGAGAATCGTCTCTGTCGCACAGACTGACGAACTGAACTGGCCGGCTGTTTCGTTGTAAACATCGATGTGCATTATTTAATGCCCGGTACTATACATTGAAGCTGTGATAGCCTAGCGGTGAGACCGTGCGACTCTCTAGAGACGACATAGGTTCAAATCCCGGGCAGGCACCAATGAGTTTTTCTATTAAAACTTATGTGTCTAATTGATAATTGCAATTTATCACACGCTTTTCGGTGAAGGAGACATCGTGAGGAAACCTGCATATCTCTAGAGAATTCTAGGGATATGTGTAACCTTCCAATCCGCATTGGAGCAGCGTGTTAGGTCTTAGCTCCAATCCTTCTCCCCAAAAACGGAGAAAGGAGGCCTCAACCCAGCAGTGGGCATAGTAACAGGCCGCTACTTTACTTTACTTTACTTTTACTATACATTGCGCTGTATACATCTCTCTTTAAAGGCCAGATTATTCTTCAAGATTGGTGTTTAAAACCATAGGACAATTATGCCATAATATTAGTTTATTAACGCGGCATTACGAGACCGTGTCATTGTCTAGGTGGCGTTTCCAGTGATGGTGCCACCATCGTACCGTGTCGACGTAGTGCCGTGCTTCTAGTGAAAGTGTGCGATGTTTGGATTGTCCGAATAAAACTAGGTGGGTATTTTTTAATAGTGATGTAGTGATACAAAATTTTGCCCAATAATGGGAAATATAATTTTAATTTATTGATAATGTAATAGAAAAGCTTGGAATTATATTGCGACTACGCACTAGATTGTATTGCAATTTTTGTTTGTTAACAAATACAATATTATAATACTTATTTCTGCAAAGAGTGATCGCTGACTTTTATGCTGGTTCTTCTCGGTTAGAGCACCTTTCGAAATTCAATTCTAAAGTGTTTGTAAAGGCCAATTTTAATAAAAAAATATTTGAATGTAATTTGTTTCGTCTCAAATACAGGGTAGAAGTGTAGCTATATCCACACAATCTATCATCTAATTATTCCTCAACAATATAGTTTCTTTTTTACAGGCTTTCTGTATCAGCCTCTTTTTAACAGTGTTTTTAAGCTTCTGTAAAGGCAAGGCTAAAATTGTTTGCGGACTTTTATTATTGAATCTTATACCCAAACCGACAATCGATTTACGTACTTTTGCTAGGCGCAAAGCAGGAGCCGCAAGCTAATGATCCAATTAAACCGGTTCCTACCTTGTTTATTATATACGTCACCTATCTTTTTATAATTCTTTATATTTTTTTTATCATCATCATCATTCTCCTGCCCTTATCCCAGTCTAAGTGGGGTCGGCACAACATGTTGCAAACCTGTTGTCATATGATTTGGCTACGTATTTTACGACCGGCCGCCTGCCTGACGTCAACTTACCTTAGACGTTTTTTAGTTAGTTTAGTTTAGTTAGTACCTTAGTTGCCTCTTACGACACCTCGGTAAGAAATGGGTGGTCTATTCTATGCAGCCGGATACCACACAGCATTTACCTTAGTTGCCTCTTACGACACCTCGGTAAGAAATGAGGGTGGTCTATTCTATTCTGCCGGATACTACACGGCATTTACCTTAGTCGCCTCTTACGACACCTCGGTAAGAACGGAGGGTGGTCTATTCTATTCTGCCGGATACCACACAGCATTTACCTTAGTTGCCTCTTACCACACCTTGGTAAGAAAGGAGGGTGGTCTATTCTATTCTGCCGGATACCACACGGAACATACCTTAGTCGCCTCTTACGACACCTCGCTAAGAAAGGAGGGTAGTCTATTCTACCGGATAACACACGGCACATACCTTAGTCGCCTCTTACGACACCTCGGTAAGAAAGGAGGGTGGTCTATTCTACTCAGCCAGATACCACACGGTGGGTCAACTTACCTTAGTCGCCTTTTACGACACCTTGGCAAGAAATGAGGGTGGTCTATTCTATTTTGCCAGATACCACACGGCTTTTATATATAAAAAAAATATAATAATAATAAATGACTGGCCCGTTGGCGCAGTGGGTAGTGACCCTGCCTTCAGCTTCGCGGGTTGCGGGCTCGATTCCCGCCGAGGGCCAACATTTTCTATAAAAAAATTATTGGTTCTTCGAGCCTGAGTGTGTATTTGTATTTAAGTATGTATTTAAAATTATATATGTAGTATAACTATCAGTTGTTCATCACCCATAACACAAGTACTAAGTTACTTACTTTGGGGACGGACGACCGTGTGTGTAAGTGTCCCATATATTTATTATATTTATTTATGACGAATGAAATTTACATTTCCCTTTATATTTTAAATTATTTATTTATTATGCCCCAGACAAATGTAAGAAATACAAGCGACACCTAAATCGCAATGTATGTATGTTCCTGCGAGAGCTCCCTCGTTTCTCATTTACTTTATCAATACCTTCTGTTTCATTGTATTTTAAATTTAATCTCTGAACTCCTAGAGATTGCATAAACGAATTTTGTACGAGTATTTTCTTACTAAATAAAGTGCAATTTGTTAATGTTAACATATGAAATGTATGAAATATTCATTAACCTTTATTTCTTTACACACATAACAACTCTCGCTGGGAAACTCAGTTCAACGGCTTACGCTGTCCGAAAATAGGACGGTTTACAGACGTTGAAACAGCAAAACTTGTTATTTTGCTTAATGCAATAACATTATGTCTTACGTAATATTGTAATGGGGTATATGCGCGGACATTTCAAATATTTTTGTATTATAAAAAAGAGCAATACGTGGCTTTTTAATTTAAATTCGCGCGATTCCCTGCGAGAGAAATTCAAGGAAACAGGTAAGTTTACTTAAATAAAAAATATTTTGAATTTGAATTTACTATTTATTTATACATTTACCCATGTGGGTATAAATACCAGGGATTTTATTCGGAGAATATTCTTATTTCTGATTTACTTTGTAAATAGTCCCTCGGTAATTTTTTAAATTTTAACTCCGAAAACCTCCAGATTGGATCAACGAATTTTGTCGGAATATTTGCTTGTCAAATAAACTGCTATATGTTTATATTAACATATGAAATGTACGAAAATAATGTATGAAATTTTCATTTCCGTCGTAAACTTTAAACTCATAAGGATTCCAGGACTCCGGACTTAACAAGATTTTCCACAGTAGCGAACAAGGTCCGGTATTTGCATGGAAAATGCAATGAAACGTAATGACATTAACTTTGTTCGAGAATATAATAATAATATGATAAGGCCAAAACTCTCAGTGAAATAGTTGAAGCGAATCATACGCATCTCAAATGATTTATAGAAGAAGCAGACGTTACTTTGCGGAATTCCATATTACAAGCACTATAAGAGAACTAACTACCTTGCTATAATCCGCACGGGTTAAGCGAATGCATGCAAAGCTAATGTGTATGAAGCAGGCAAAATCTACGCACCTTATACATGCAGGACAAGGCACCACACGCACCCCAAGGCACCTCCACCAGCAACAATGCACACAAGCAGCACACACAACCACCACCACAATCTCGACGATCGTTTCGCTCCGAAACCGAAGCATCATCAGGAAGATAGGCTCCACGACAAAAATCGTAATGCGTCGCGCTACCCATACAAGCAGTCTTAAATAGTTCAACCCCCACCACTACCCTCCCCTCCGAACACATACGCATCTCTATCGCAGGATTCCTTAAGCGATATGCATGTTTGTTCAAGATGTACTCCTTCACCGAAAAACGTGCGATAAATTGAAAATATGTATTAGTCACAAACAAAATGATGCCTGTCTGGTGTTGAACCCGGGACCCCCTGGAACGAGTCATGAAGTCTCATCATTTGGGTATCACAGCTTTTAGAATTCCTTTTGACACATTATTTAAATTAATATCATACAAAAATAAAAATCCATTAACTAACGAAAACACAATAACTATCTATAACTAGACTACTTAACTGTATTACTTTCTCCATAAATTATTCCCCGCGGTAGAAATTGTGTAATTAAATGTCGCATATTTACGATAATGAATGTGCGACATTTAATCTATATCTATACTTATCATAAAACTAAGTCCCCAAAAGCTGACCGTCTGTATGTGATCGATTTTCTCAAAATCTACCGAACCAATTTTTGTGAGGTTTTTACTAAAAGATAGTGCAAGTCTTCCGAAGTGTTTAGATTAAAAGCGCGTCACGGTTTTATGTAGTGTAGACCCTCGGCGATGCTACTGCGCTCGCCCATCCCGTCCCGTGACGCTGTCAAAGCCTAACGTAAGCCTAAAGTAGGGCTAACAGCATACAGTCAGTTCGAAAAAAAATGTAGTGTAGAGTTCGCGCAGTTGTAAGAACACTCGCCTACTTGGCGCTTTAGTCGTGTGTGCTACGTAAACCAACTGACACTAAAGTATAGAGATATACTAAAGTAATGCACAAGAGATTTATCATCATTCTCCTGCCCTTAGCCCGCTCAAAGTGGGGTCGGCACAACATGTTACAAACATGTTGTCACATGGTTTGGCTACGTATTTTACGATCGGCTGCCTGAGGTCAACTTACCTTAGTCGCCTTTTACGACACCTCGGTAAGAAATGAGGGTGTTTTATTCTATGCAGCGGAATACCACAAGGCACATACCTTAGTCGCTTCTTACGACACCTCGGGAAGAAAGGAGGGTGGTCTGTTCTACTCAGCCGGATACCACATTGCGTGTACAAGAGATTTCTATAACTACAAAATAATACTACAAAAAAGTCCGCGATAGCATATCTCTTATGTTACTCTCACAATAACTACATTTATGTACAAAAATTCCCAATTCAATACACTGACTTTCACGCCGCCGAAACCACAGATACATTTTTGACTGGTAGTTACCCTGCCTTCAGCTCCGCGGGTCGCGGGTTCGATTCCCGCCGAGGGCCAACATTATCTATAAACAATCTGTTGGTTCTTCGAGTCTGGGTGTATATTTCTATTTAAAGTATGTATTTAAAATTATATATGTAGTATATCTACCAGTTGTCCGTCACCCATAATACAAGTGTTAAGTTACTTACTTTGGGGACGGATGACCGTGTGTGTAAGTGTCCCATATTTATTTATTTATTTATAATTGAATAATTTTGTTACTACAATATTATATGATTTAGGTCAAGGTTATTTATAGCTACAGTTTTGTTTACAGTTGATATAAACAGTTACAGACAAAACTAAGCTTTATCCAAAATATTATATAAAACACACAAAGAAAGGCTATCTACGCAAAACATTTGCACATTTTTGTTTGCACCAACTTTTTTATGCCGGCAGAAAACATCTACATAAATTATCCGGGAGGGTGAAGGTGTTGAGTACAATCCATAAATATAAGGTCGGGGAAAGAGTTTCTTCTTATTTTATAAATTTAAGATATCTTTTACAAATTTATTTAATACTTAATCGGTACTTTCGCTTCTCGACATAATGAGTAAAGTTAGTTTATTGTTATTCTTTTATAGGTTTTCCGATTATGTGTAAGTTTAAAATTAACAGAAATAACTTTGTAAAAGTTCACTATCCTTCGGTTACACCCTCGGTTTTAAGGTTATGTTAAAAGCAAGTTAGGTTGACTATAGGTAAAATCAGACCCGTCTTAAGCACAGCAGGTGCCCGGGGGCAAACTGGCACGCCAAATCCCCCCCTAGGAAAGGTCCTATTACCAAAAGGATTTGGAACGGCGCCCAGATTCATTGTGCTCCCTGAATCATATGGGCCAAGACGGTCCTGGGTACTAATTTACTTGGGGTTTTTCTAGGGCGATGGTTTTTGTCCTATATAAAGGTATTTGCGTCAAATTGAGCCTTTTTAGAGATTACGAAATTGCCTCTGCCAGACTATTTTAAATATGTATACCAGGCCGAAAAATTTTAAGAATAAAGTCTCTTTAAATGAGTGAATTATAATTAAAATTTATTGCCTCTAAAACTAGCAATTTACTAAGCAATCCATATTAATAGCTGAAGTCTAAATCGCAGGTGTCGATTTAATAGAAAGTTCCTACATTTCGGAATCGGAATCTATTTTCCGTAACATCCCTACTGTAGAGCTTTGAAGCGGTACAAACACGTATTTGTACTCACAAATTCTTGCCTTTACAATATTATTTAGACTGTATACTTCATAATACTTTTCCTTCAGATTTATAAATAGCACATTGGTCAAGCCAAGGCCACGCGTAGGCGCCCTGCTAGGAGCGTGCGGGGGGCGTACGCGGGCCGGACCGGCCGCCAGACGCGCAACACCACGCTACGCGAGCGCACACTCCCTTTTTTGCTTGTACCGTATAACCGCATTCATAAATCCTTCTATACAGTCCACTTTCTTTTATTTTTGGGGATCGGGACTCCCACGAATACATTGTCTGGGCACTGACCCCACCATATGGTCCTTCTTTGGCCATTTTACGAGCGGCGGCATCGGTAATACGTCGTAGTACGAGCAGAGGTCATTGTAAAGTCAACGCCGTGCACTAATTTGCAAGAACAAAGACATCAAGTTCACGTGTATCGGTCTTCAAGACTTTCGACGACGACATCAAGACATCAAAAGGATAGTGCCTAAAACCGTGAGATCGTTCCTTTATTACATCTACTTTCCATTCATTTCTTCCATACCATTAAAATCATTCTCATATTCACAGCTTCAATCAGTGTAGTAATCATCCATCTCATTTTGTAGTAATCACTATTGTAGTCATTATTATACAATAAATATTCTTTTTTTGTTCTACGTTGCGTAAAAATTATCATTTAATTTATAGCGTCTATCTGCGTAGTTCAAATAATAATTATGCATTCTATATCGTAGTAATCATAATAACTAGTAATCGTTATTAAAATTACATTTCATCGTTTATTTCGTATTCCATTAAAATCATTATTTCATATATTTAAAGCATACATATAAATTGTAGCTTAAATCACCGATAGCTTGTTTGTAACTTCCATTCTATCACTATTACTATCATAATTCGTTTTAATCTTAAAAAAAACATTTGTTTATATTTTGTTTTCTGTTATAGGTCGCTCGCGGTCCAACGATTGTTATCTAATAAACGCAGCAAAAAAGCGCCTGATATTTTAAAATACTAATTACGTGAAATCCATTTTGTTGCACATTTCAAATTGTCAGGAGATTATGCATAATGCTTGATGTATTATTTTTTTCACAGGCGATTGAAAAATTTTTCATAGTATTTTAAAATAATAGATCAAACCATTTAGTCTTTTTGTAGTTGCTATTTCATTTTCACAGGCAGTTGCATTTTATTTTACAATATATAAATTGATTAGAGCACTAAGTAAACGCTTAAATATTAGCCTATGCAATTAATTACAATTTTTATTAATTATTATTGCGATAATTTTGCTGTAAACAAATCAGAATGAGTGATCGACAAATAAAACTATTGATTAAAAAACGCGCTGTAATAAAAGGAAAGCTTACTTGCTTTGGATCATACATTAAATCATTCACAAATAACGATGCGCTTAGTGAACTGCAAAATCAAATCGAGCTTCAGTTACGCTTACACAAATTCGAAAGCTTATACGACGAATTTGACACTTTACAGAATGAGCTAGAGGAGTTAACTGAAAAACCTGAGGAGGAGTGTAAAGAGCGGGAGGCGTTTGAGAAGCAATACTACTCGTTCGTGTCTGCGGGTCGTGCCTTGATCGAGAGCCATGCGAAGCAGTCGCTTCCTTCGAATGAGTCTATGGTTGCGGTAGGCCCCAATGCTCCGGCACACTCACACAAACGTAAGGTTGTTGAACTTCCTAAAATAGACTTGCCAGATTTTACGGGTGACTATCAGCACTGGCTCGGTTACAGGGATACCTTTAATTCATTAATTCATTCTGACGACAGTATTGATCCTATAAATAAATTTCATTATTTGCGAGCTTCACTTAAGGGGAATGCAGCTTTAACGATATCAGGTTTGGATTTTTGCTCAGATAATTATCAGTCAGCGTGGAAAATTCTATGTGAACGATTTGATAATAAGCGTCTTCTTGAAAATCATCATTTAAACTCACTCTTTCAAATAAGTTCGTTACAAAAGGAGTCTAGTGTAGGTCTACGTTCATTGGTTGATACAACAAATAAAAATATTAGAGCGTTAGCAAGTTTAGGTCAACCAGTCCAACATTGGGACACATTAATTATATACGATCAAACGAACTTCGTAAGTGAAGTTCGATCATTATTATATGAGTTGTTTCATTCGAAGATATAAATTAACCAGGTAGTCCTTTTATCGCACCAGGCAACATCGCTTTTCTTTTAGAGTATACACAGAGAAAGAGAAAAAAAAAAAATAGTTACCCCCACTACAACCGAGGTTACTTTTATTCGTGCGCTCAGTTCGAACCTCATTCTTTATAGTATTTATGCAAAACTTAAGGGTTTTTTGGGTGGGTGGGAATTTATATCTTCGAATGAAACAACTCATATAATAATGATCGAACTTCACTTACGAAGTTCGTTTGATCGTATATTATATTTCGTTGTTTCATTCTTCAGATATAAATTAACCAGGTAGATGTTTATAGATACTTTTTAAGTTTTGCCGGTGTTTAAATAAAAACTATCTTCTGTTCTAAACCAATTTTAATCTGAAGCATAAAAATAATTTTATAACGCTCGTCTGATCCTATATTGTTTCCCAGAAGCAAGGACAGTTTTGAGCGGTGACTGATTTAAGAACCGAAGCTATCACTGTTTTAATATTGATTTGATATGAACCATATTACTACCCGAAATTACTTTATGTATATTTTGGTGCGAAACTCGCACCATAGTTGAAGCGTAACGTTACATTACGTAGTGTGATAGTCGAGAGTGATGTGCAGACGAGATCTAGCGCTTGGCTGGGTAATTCGCGGCTGAACAATGCGAGCCGCAGAGAATCGCGGCCCCCAGAATATGCTGTGGGCACTGTTCTTGCTTCTGTGACATGTTATCATAAAACAAACTGTTATGAAAAATTAGTATTTCAGAATTTAGTAACTGCTTTAATAACGGGAACCAAGGCTGTGAAGACCAGTATGGGAAAATTAATATTCCCTTTGCTTTGTCACTGATAATTTTTTCTAAACCTTTCAACACTAAAGGAAAGGGTGGAAATGCATAAAAATAAAACTGTTTCCAACTGATGGTAAAAGCGTCAACATTCTCAGCCTCTGGGTCTCGTTTCCAAGACACATATCGTTTACATTTGGCATTCGTGCGAGAAGCGAAAAGATCTATTTGTGGTTGACCAAATTTATCAATTATTTCATTGAAAGCGGCACTAGATAAACAAAATTCTATATCAGGATTTTTCCGTCGCGATTCTTCATCTGCTTCTATATTATCCTTTGTATTTATGTAAGATGCAAACAACCATAGATTGCGCTTCTCACACCATTGCCAAATCTGTTTTGATAATGAATTTAAATGCGGAAATTGTATTCCTCCAAAACGATTTATATAACTGATTGCGGTTGTATTATCGATACGCAATAAGATAGTACATTTAGTTTTAGATTTAGCAAAACATTTTAAACCTAACAATACTGCAAGTAATTCTAAATAATTAATATGAAATGCTTTCTCACTGTCTTTCCAACATCCATTTACTCTTTGATCGTTACAAAAAGCTCCCCAACCTACCCGTGACGCATCTGTAAATATTTCTAAATCATATTTTGATTTCTTTATCGAAAAATTAGTTTGAAATATATTATGTTTCCACCACAATAAATCTGTTAAAATTAAATCAGAAAGTTTTATCTTTGCGTCATAGTTATAGGACTGTTTCAGAGCAAGATATTTTTGTCTCTCAAACGATTTTGTGTATAACCAGCCATATCTCACAGCGGGACATGCTGCAGTCAAAACCCCAATGAATTTAGCGAATTCGCGAATAGTACAAGTGGGTAGCTGCAAGTATTTATCAACTAATCGTGCTATGGTATTTCGTTTTTGAAAAGGCAAAGAAATGGTCATATGGATAGTATCAAAAATAAATCCCAAGTATTTACATTTTTGTCGTGGCTGGATACAACTTTTTTGGTAATTTACCACAAAGCCCAAACATTCAAGAACTTCAATAGTGGTTCTAACATTACGTAAGCAATCATCATAGTTTTTCCCGGTACACAATATGTCATCTAAATATATAACTGAAATAAATCCTTTGTTCCTTAAATAGCTCATGACTTCCCTCATGACCTTTGTAAATATTCTTGGCGCCACTGATAAACCATAAGGCATACCCTGAAATTCATACGTATTCACTCGCGAGTCTTCTTCAAAATGAAATCTGAGATATTTACGGAACTTTTTTGCCACAGGTAATAATAAATAAGATTCTTTTAAATCAATTGTTGCTAAATATTCACATTCAGTTACTAACTTTACTACCGTTCTATGGTCTTCCATTTTGAAATGCATTTTAGGAATAAATTTATTAAACGACTTAAGATTTAGAATAAATCTTTTTTGGCCATTTGGTTTTGGCGCCAAGAATACTTTTGAGATATATTGGTCTTTACATTCAGAGCATACTGTTATAGCTCCCAAATCTATCAATTTTTTTATTTCTACATGCATACTTTCCCGTTCACTGTTATTTAAACTAGAACTGGGAGGCAAAGTCTGCCTTACCGGCTTAGAAAGTGGTATAGAAATTCCTTCACGCACCCATTTTAAAACTACTCGATTAGTTGATATTTTCAACCAACATTCGTAAAAATATTGTAAACGGCCGGCATGTACCTGTATTAGCGACGTGGTGGCGCTTGATAGGCAATTCTCTTTGGGTAATTGTAACGTCGATGCACAGTCCCGCTGGTCATCTGCGACTGACGCGTTATCATTGTCGTGGTTCCGGACCGAGATGTTGTGCGCCCCCCCTCTGTTCGTTAAAAACCGAGGAGGGGCCGTTCAGTCCAGTTCGTCCACAACAGGGAAACTCTGTCCTGGCTTAGACGGTCCCGGCCATGAATGTAGAACATACTTTTTCTTTTTCATTTTACTTTCCGTGTTTCGTGAAATGTCATAAATGGAATCTCCGAGTGCTTGAAGATATTCAGGTGCTAGGATAGGTTCTGGTGGAACGATATTTTGTTCCAAAACGACCTCTGAATGTTCCGAAACTTTGGAGGTACATTCATTAAGGGCATTAATCTCGTCAACCTCTGTAATATAAATTTCTGACGTCTTGATTTTGACTCTCGGCCAACATTCAAGGACGTATTCCATTGTTTAACTCTCGGTTAAACTCAGGAAAAAAAAATAAAAATTTTGCTGACCTGAATTATCGTCTGATGATTCCGAGTAAATAATTCTTCGCCTCTTGGAACATCGTTTACTTCCGTTAACTTTATCACTTTTACGTTTAGGCATTTTAAAATTAATAACAATATTACCAGAGCGCGTGCGATGGTTGCCTCGCTTGACAAAAGAATGAGGTTCGAACTGAGCGCACGAATAAAAGTAACCTCGGTTGTAGTGGGGGTAACTATTTTTTTTTTTTCTCTTTCTCTGTGTATACTCTAAAAGAAAAGCGATGTTGCCTGGTGCGATAAAAGGACTACCTGGTTAATTTATATCTGAAGAATGAAACAACGAAATATAATTTATATTATATCATCGAAATTGGACAGCATTACAAACAGGGAATGGGAATTTCATAGAAACAATTTAAAAGATTCTCCTACTTTGGATATTTTTATAAAATTTATTACGAACAAAGCTGATCTTTTAGAAACTTTAGGTGCCTCCTCCTCTAAATATGAGAAGTCCGATAATAATATTAATAAACCTAAAAGTTTTATTGTGTCATCTGACAAATCAAAAAATAAATTGTGTCCGCTATGTGCTAAAGATCATTTGTTACATAACTGCGAGACCTTTAGAGCACTACCTGTAGAAGCGCGAATACAGAAAGCTAAATCATTAACAGTTTGTACTAAGTGTCTTCGTTCAGGCCATTCGGTGCAGAAATGTAGGCTATCACATTGCAAATATTGCAATAAAAAACATAATACTTTATTGCATACAGAACAATCACATGCATCTCAAGTAGAGAATATTGCTCTGTCGGCAAAAACTATAAATAAAATTCCTACCAATTCTTCAACTGTTTTACTCTCCACAGCCCGGGTTAAAGTACTAGATATTTACGGTCATCCGCATGCTGCCAGAGTCCTGCTTGACAATGGAAGTACTGCAAACTTTATAACTCAGGACCTTTGTGGTAAGCTAAAACTTAACACTTCTTCAGTAGATGCTAAGGTGTCAGGTATCAACAATCAATCTCTTAGTAGCTCACGTTCCTGCTCGCTTACTTTAGAGTCTTACGGTAGTGACTACAAAACAAGCATTGATTGCATAATAATACCTCAGATCACTACATTACTGCCTTCTAAATACATCAAAATAAAGGATTTACAAATACCATCGGGGATTTGCTTAGCCGATCCGTCTTTCCATATTCCAGCCACAATAGATATTTTAGTTGGGGCAAATATTTTTTGGAGCGTTATTGGCACAAATCGCATCGAATTAGGTAAACAAAAACCTATTCTTATTGAAACGCAACTGGGATGGCTTGTCTCAGGTGATATCCAAAATAATAATAATTTAGATAAAAAAGACAAACATACATGCATGTTAACTCAAACTGCGGATTTTGATCTTTCTCGTTTTTGGGAATTAGATTCTATATCTCCTAGGCATAATTTTTCTGCAGAAGAACGTGCGTGTGAAGAGCATTTTATAAAGACTACGGAACGCAAACCAGATGGACGTTTTATTGTTTCCTTGCCATTGAAAGAATCACCTAAGGTTTTGGGAGATTCTTATCATATAGCTAAGCGTAGATTTTTATCTTTAGAGCGCAGGTTAGATAGAGATCCTAAAATGAAACAATTGTATGTAGACTTTATGAAAGAATATCTAGACCTTGGTCACATGACAGAAAATAATTCACGTAACGAAGTAGTATGTTATTTGCCTCATCATGGAGTCATGAGAGAATCTAGTTCAACAACTAAGTTGCGCGTTGTCTTTGACGCGTCTGCAGACACATCATCAGGAAAATCGCTTAATGATATTTTGCGTGTAGGACCAACGATACAAGACGATTTACTATCGATTCTGTTGCGTTTCCGACAACATCCATTTGTTGTGACTGCAGACGTGGAGAAGATGTTTCGTCAAACCGAAATCTTCGAACAACAACGTAAACTACAACAAATTTTATGGAGGGCCGATCCCTCTCATACACTTAAGAGCTACCAACTTAATACTATCACGTATGGTACAGCTTCAGCACCTTACCTAGCTACAAGGTGTCTTATTCAATTAGGTCACGAGTCTACTGATCCAGATGTAAAGCGTGCCATTTGTCATGATTTTTATGTCGACGATTTTTTGTCTGGACATAGGACTATAAAAGAAACTGTTACTTTATGTCAAGGAGTAAGTAAAACTTTAAACACAGCACAGTTAAATTTACGAAAATGGCATTCAAATAATCAAACTATATTAATGGCAGTTTCTGGCGAGTCAAATGTATCTGGATCTGTAGATCTCAGTAGAGAAAATCTCTCCAAAACCTTAGGTTTAAACTGGAAATGCTCTACGGACACGCTTTTATTTTCAATTAATTTATCTTTAAATAATGTTGTAAGTAAACGTCATATTTTATCTACCATTGCTCAGGTATTTGACCCACTCGGCCTTGTTACGCCTTGCATTGTCGAGGCAAAAATATTAATGCAGCAGTTATGGTTAATCAAATGTGATTGGGATGAACCTGTCCCAACTCACATACATAGAGCTTGGTCTGATTTTGCAAAATCATTACTCTCATTAAATAACTTAACCATTCCCAGATGTGTCGTGTGTCATTCACCTGCAGACGTGCAGCTGCATATATTTGCAGACGCATCTGAAAAGGCTTATGGCGCATGCGTATATATTAGATGTTCGGTTAATGATGGTACAGTTAGTGTTAACCTTTTAGCATCCAAAAGTAAAGTTGCGCCTTTAAAGGCGACAACAATTCCACGTTTGGAGCTATGCGCTGCGCTTTTGGGAACAAGGTTAGGGATTAAAATTTTAAATTCGTTAACCCTTCAATTTAGTAAATGTGTATTGTGGTCTGATTCCACAATCGTTTTAGGCTGGCTTAGTTCCTCTCCCAGTCAACTTAAATCATTTGTACGTCATCGCGTTTCTGAGATACAGGAAGGTTTCTCTGAACATGAGATACGCTATGTGCCTTCCAAAGAAAACCCCGCCGATCTCGCTTCACGGGGTTTGAGTGCTGATATATTAGGAAAGTCTTTTCTGTGGTGGTCAGGACCTGCGTTTTTGAAACTAGATCCATCTAATTGGCCAGATAAACCCAAGCACGAGGCATACGTTTCTGACTTGCCAGAAATGGTTAAATGCTTTCTTGTTGCTGAAGAAGGTAATATAATTTCCGATCTTATATGTAGATGTTCCGTGTTTTCCAAATTACAGCGTATCGTTGCATTCATGCTTAGATTTATAAATAATTGTCGCGTAAAGTCTAGGAAAACTATCGGTAACATAAAAATTAATGAAATTAATATGGCCACTAATGTCCTCTTAAAGGCCGCTCAGAAGGACTCTTTTCCAGAAGAGCGATTGTTGCTTATCACTAAGAAAGGTTTGCCCAATAAAAATAGACTAACTTCTCTTTCGCCTTTCATTGATGAAAACGAACTTATTCGAGTGGGTGGTAGGCTCCATAATACTAAATACGACTATAATATGAAACATCCTGTTCTATTGAGTAGTAAACATCCTTTATGCATACTAATCTTCAAAATGCTACATTTAAAATATTTACATTGTGGCCCACAGTTACTATTAGCGACGGCTAGGCATAATTATTGGCCTTTAGGAGGAAAAAACCTAGCTAAACGCACAGTGCACTCGTGTGTTAGATGTTGCAGATTGAAAGGTAAAACCCTTCAGCCTGTAATGGGGAACTTACCTGAACAGCGTGCACAATTAGAATTCCCGTTTCTTAATACAGGGGTTGATTATGCCGGGCCAGTGTTGATTGCGAATCATAAGGGCAGAGGATGTAAGCATATCAAATCTTACATTTGTGTGTTTGTATGTTTCGCGACAAAGGCTATACATTTGGAGCTTGTTTCGGACCTGACGAAGGAGGCGTTTGTTGCCGCATTAAATAGATTTACAGCTCGCAGAGGTAAACCTCAAACAATCCATTCTGATAATGGAACTACATTCGTAGGCGCGTTTAACGAGTTGTCTAAACTTCTTGGCCAAATTTCACCTGCAGATATGAACGAGATGGGTATAAATTTCTTATTTATTCCGGCGTACACGCCACATTTCTCAGGTTTATGCGAATCCGCGGTAAAATCCGTTAAACATCATTTGAAACGGGTTTTAGGTTTAACTTATTTAGACTACGAAGAGATGAACACTTTGCTGATACAAATTGAGGCTATTTTAAACTCCCGTCCAATTAAACGCTATTTTAAACTCCTTTGTCTGACGATCCTTCTGATCTTTGTCCATTAACCCCAGCTCATTTCCTTATAGGGCGATCTCTTAAATTAGTGCCACATCCTGAAATTACCAGCAGCAGAATCTCATCTCTTGCAAGATTCAATCGAATCGAGTTGCTGAAGCAACATTTTTGGCGTCGATTTGCTAACGAATATGTTATTCTGCTTCAGCAAAAGACCAAGTGGAAACACTCTCGAGGGTTGCTAAAAGAAGGGACACTTGTTGTCGTAAAGGACAAGAGCTGCCCACCTCTTATGTGGCTTCTAGGACGAGTCGTTCGAGTGCTGCCGGGGAGCGACGGCGTCGCCCGGGTGGCAGATATCCGCACAAGGAAAGGAGTTATCAGGAGGGCCTTCAACACAATATGCCCCCTGCCTTCTGGAAGTTTTGAAGACACTTCAACGCCGGGAGTATGGTCAAGCCAAGGCCACGCGTAGGCGCCCTGCTAGGAGCGTGCGGGGGGCGTACGCGGGCCGGACCGGCCGCCAGACGCGCAACACCACGCTACGCGAGCGCACACTCCCTTTTTTGCTTGTACCGTATAACCGCATTCATAAATCCTTCTATACAGTCCACTTTCTTTTATTTTTGGGGATCGGGACTCCCACGAATACATTGTCTGGGCACTGACCCCACCACACATTCTTATTTGCAGATAAAACGATGCTTCTCAGCGTGCTTTTCGTGTACATATCATCTGTAAGCTCCGACGAGTTGGAAATCTGCACGACGTGCATCAAAGTGGACACGACCTGCTACAACATATCTTACCTTTTCGAAATCGACGCTCCTTTCAGAAACACAATCGTGATCAACAAACTGGGCTTATTGAGGTCAACAAACACTATATTCTACAGTTTCGAGCCCAAAATTGAAGATGAGGAGTACTACAAGATCGGATTCACGCATTTAGATGGCCCCGTTAACAGTAGTGTGATATCTGGTGGTAAGCAGATTATGAACTTTGGTACATTTGATTTCGATCAAGATAATAGTTTAGTTTACTTGGGAGGCAGCGATGGGGTTTATGTACTAGACGCCAAGCTGAATAGAGTGGCACCGTATAGTTCTCGAGGAGATAGGGTGATAAGTTTGTTTTACAATGGATATCTGTATTTCGTTAGAGACAATGAGTACAAAATCGTTAAAAAGAAAGGTGATAATTTTGATATTGTAATAGATTTTTTACCAGTTAAAACTTTTGTTGTAAATAAATATAACGTTATTGTATTTTTAAGTAATCATGGCTTATTCGCTACTAGAGGCGATGAAACAACGTGGCTTTCAACCAACGCTTTTTTCAGAGGACTGGTGATAGATGAGGATGTGATTTACGCTTGGTGGGTAGACGGTATTTATAAAGTTATAATTGAACAAAAGTTCACAGAATCTAGAGTGGTAAAAGTTGCACACGTACCCTCTATTGGAGCGTTAAGTTTCGACAAAGATCATAATTTTCTGTTCACTGCAGGCAAGAGTTTGTACAGATTAATTGAAACGACTGCGAAAGTTTGCTAATTGATGTGGCGATATTTTGCATTTATTGTCATTTCATTAATTTATAGAATAGGGCGTTTTTCATAGTTTTAAATACAAAAGTAATGAAAAATATTATTTTGCTACATTCCAAAGTTTGAAGCCAAAGTGCATTTATGAACCTCGACTATTCATCTTAAATTGATAAAAAGTTTTTCAACGTGGGTGCTATCTCAGAAGTTTACTATACTGTAAAGGGTGTCTGATTGTACAACTATGCAATAATGACGGTTTACTCCTTAAGCTGTTAAAAAGCTGTGATAGCCTAGCGGTGAGAAAAAAGCTGTGATAGCCTAGCGGTGAGACCGTACGACTCTTTAGAGACGACATAGGTTCAAACCCCGGGCAGGCACCAATGAGTTTTTCTATTAAAACTTATGTGTCTAATTGATATTTGCAATTTATCACACGCTTTTCGGTGAAGGAAAACATCGTGAGGAAACCTGCATATCTCTAGAGAATTTCTAGGGATATGTGTAACCTACCAATCCGCATTGGAGCAGCGTGGTAGGTCTTAGCTCCAATCCTTCTCTCCAAAAACGGAGAGAAGAGGCCTTAGCCCAGCAGTGGGTATAGTAACAGGCTGTTACTTTACTTTTTTACTTTTTACTCCTTAACGTTCATGAGGTTATTTTTAATCGTTACCATAGTTTATAATTAATTTTGCAGCAGAATTTGTTTGATATTATCAAAGATGAAAATAAATTATTTTGATTGTTATATGTTCCATTTTTTATTTACTGATTACATGTAAAACCTTTGTTCGCGTAAACTTTAGTATTGAAATGCTATATAATGCGTCTGAAATTAAATTGAAATTGATATAATTGGAATTTAAATTGTATTTGAAAACGAATATGAATTGAATTTAAAATTTAATTTGAATTTTGAATTAAAATTATCATATTTTCATTATTATATATGTTAACTTGGTTCTATTGATGAAATTAAGTTAAAATGATGCATAATTACCTAATGTATAGGTTAAAAATAGCCGTTTTTCCTTCCGGAGTAGGAAACGATCTATACTTAATAAATAAAGATAAAGGGTTTGTTTCTTTGTTTGATTGTTTGAACGTGCTAATCTCAGGCCATTTATCGAGAAAATCTATATAGTCATCACGCTATGATGAATAGGAAAGGAGCAGTAATAAAAAATATTGCGCAAAGCTATATAATTTATTTGTAACCATTATAATAGCTAAAATCTATCAACCTTGGTGTAGTTACTGATATAAATTAATCTGAATGAATTAAATCTTATTTTATTGTCCATAGCCTTGACAGTTTATTGTTACCAATGAATAGGTGACCTTGCGTTTGCAGACAAAATTAATGTAGTTGTCATTTTTTAAATTAATTTTAATGACAATTGCCCTTAACTACTATATTATTATACGTAAGCAGAGGAGTGCTTTGCGATTTTGTCGTGGAGTCTATCTCCTGATGATGCTTCGGTTGCGGGGCGAAACGATTGTTGAGTTTGTGATAGTGAACGTGCGTAATTCTTGTGTATTGTGGTGGAAGTGGTGGAGGTTTGTGCATGTGTTTTTACGAATCCTGCACGTATCGGGTATGAAAATACGGATAGTCCACTATACATTTAACACTATATATACTTTCTATTTACCGTATCGCGGATTATAGCAAAATAATTTTATTATTACTTTTGTATTATGGATCTCCGCAAAGTAACGCCTAATTCTATAAATTATCTTGTGAGGAGTGTTGCTGGTGGCATTTTGTGACACGTGTGGTGACTAGTCCTGCATGTATAAGGTATGTGAACGTTGTCTGCTTCCTACACTTAGTATTACATAGGTACTCTTAACTTGTTAAAGTACCTATGTATGTCGTGGAGTCTATGAAAAACGGAAAGTCCACTATACATTTAGCACTATATATATTTTCTATTTACTTTATCGCGGATTATAGTAAAACAATTTTATTATTACTCTTGTATTATGGATCTCCGCAAAGTAACGCCCAATTCTGTTACCTCTCTGTTTATATAATTTATAAGGGCGCCATGCAGCTAACTGACACGTCAGGTGAGTTTGCTTATCGTATTTTTCTTTATCGTACGACGATTTTTAAATCTTTTTAAAATGGAAGTTCGTATCCAAAAGGATACGAATCTGGATAAAAATCCAGAAATTAAATAAACGCTCTCAGTAATGAAATCGCCGACTAACAATATCCTAACAACCAAAGAGTCGACCAATGACCAGAACTCTCGAGTCTATCGTCTGCGTAGACATAGATTAGAAAGTTCTGCATTATGGAAAGTGGAATATATATAGTATAAATCGAAAGGTTTTTTACAAGGAATTTTAGCAAACAATCACGGTGATCAAAAGAAAATTATAAAGATATTTTTCCTACAAAATATACCATAAGGGATCGTATTTTGTGTTACGTTATAACGCCCGAGCCGTGACGCGAACCCGAGGCAAAACTTGTTTTGATCTGAAATTGATTTTACAAATGTTATCAAAATAATTTAGGTCGTCTATATTTATTAAAAAGCAATATGTCTGTCAATAGTCTATCGACAGAGCAAGGATGCGAACC
Source organism: Morpho deidamia (assembly GCA_947086505.1). NCBI lineage: Eukaryota > Metazoa > Arthropoda > Insecta > Lepidoptera > Nymphalidae > Morpho > Morpho deidamia. The sequence goes on from CAMTZC010000009.1 coordinate 12,406,746, forward strand.
ACTCCCGTTGACACTCCTGTCGGTACTACTACTGACTACTGAGAGAATATGTGAACAAAGAGGACGGTCAGAGACCATGAATCTTCTACGTGACAATTCTATAAATCATTTAAATATTACAATATTGTATTTGCAATCGTTAACAAACAAAAATTACAATATAATCTAGTGCTACTTAATTTGACTAACTCGCGTGTACAGCTTTTATACAAATTAAAAAAAAAGATACCCTCCAAAGCGAAATCGATACGTTTTAAGCGCTTAAACATTTTATCGTTAGAAATCGAACCCCACTTTAGTGTCGTTCAGAGAAAACGTTTGACGCGAACGTTTAGCTGTACCAAGTGACCACTTTATCTGATGGCTCTTAAAGTTTTTGGGCTTTTTACCTTCGCTTTCTGTTAACTCACGGCCAGTGAGCATAAAAACCTTTTATCGAAAATGTGTTGTTGATATAAGCACTTGGAAAGGTTAGATAAGTTTCGATTGGCTATTGCATAAAAATTATAATGAAACTGAACACACCCTAAACCAAGGTAAAACATAAAATGAACTTAAATATCTAAAGCAAACATGCAATCTAATAATAAGGAGTGAATTATTAATTTTATTTATTAAGTTTTTAAAAATTTTTGCACTGAAAATTTGCACTGAATGCATATATTTATATATTTATAACTTTACATGTAATTTATAATATTCTATTTATATATATAATATACCTTGTTTTACACATATAACAAATGTATAATAAATTGTAAAAGAATAATTTAATATTTCAAAACTAAAAACAAAATACTTCGCCATCAACTTCTAAAAGAATTTATACGTACTCGTATTACCATATCCACCAAACTGTATTCGCGCAGGCGACGGTCGCCTCTTAATGCTGTATGTTTTCCTAAATAAAAATAAATAAATCATTCGTCAACTCTGGTGCTACTCCTTTCATATAAATGTCAGTCGTACATTCCACCTTACAGTCATTCCTTTAGTCCATTAAAACTCTTTTGGTCAAATAATTTTCATCAAATCAAATCATATCAAAATATTCTTTATTCAAGTAAACTTGTAAACAAGTGCTTTTGAATCGTCAACTTTACTGCTGGTTCGGAAAGCTGTTCCTACCGAGAAGAACCAGCAAGAAACTCGGCGGTTGCTCTTTTTAAAATATAAATCTTAGAACTAGTTACATTTATTTATTACTGTCTTGTACAGGGTAAAAGTGCACCTATATCCACACATCCTTATCATCTAAGTAATCTTCAACAGTATAGTAGGCTTTCTGTATCAGCCTCTTTTTAACAGTGTTTTTAAACTGCTGTAATGGCATGGCCAAAATTGATTTCGGAATTTTATTATAGAATCTTATACCCAAACCCACAAACGATTTACGTACTTTTGCTAGGCGCAAAGCAGGAGTCGCAAGCTTATGTCGGTTCCCACTTTGTCTATTATATACATCACCTATCGTTTTATAATTCTTTATATTTTTATATACAAAAATTACGTTATTTAAAATATACTGTGAAGCAAATGTTAGAATACCTGTTTCCTTAAACTTCTCTCGCAGGGAATCACGCGGACTTAAATTGTAGATGCCCATATGGCTCTTTTTTGTATTACGAAAATTTTTTCACTATCCAGATCCCTCCTGATATCATCTATAGCTTTATATAAAAAATCCTTTGCAACTATAATCTTAATGGGCATCCTCGCAGTGCAAACGACATTTCACAAAACAGCCGTTTCAAAGACTTGTTCCGGAGAATGGCCGTGATGTAACAAAGGTCCAGATCGGATACGGCACAATACTTAGTTAAGGGTAACGTTGTAGAGCACCGCTTGCACAATGGCCGCTCGACTCATGCCGGTCACGCGCGGATAAAAGAGAATTCATTTGTGACGAAAAAGTTCTGTCGCTAAACGTGGGAGATAAAAACAATGGAGGAGGCTAGTTTTTCTTTCATTACAAACCCCTTTCAGAGAATGAGAATAAAAGAAGATTCAGCGTGCCCAGAGTGTGGAGAAGAAGAAACGAGTCTCCACCTTATGGCTGAGTGCCCCATGTACTCGCTGGTAAGATGGGAGATATTAGGTAAGGACGAAATTGAAGCCGATGACCTAACAAATATCTCCTTCAGGGATATTATAAGGTTTGTAAAAGCAACAGGTAGGCTTGACACTGTCGGGACAGTGTCACTTGGCAGGTGACACTGTCGGGACAACAGTGAAACCCTTGTCCCAACAAGGGGAAATGGGTGGAATAGTCAAGTATTGGAGCTGACCACCCGTCCTGTACCGGCAGGCATCCCCAAAATTATATAAGATAAGATAAGAACCCCTTTCAGGCATTGTTGAAAAGTTGCTGAATGTATTGCCGTGAAAGATTGCAAGGGGCATTACGGTTTTTAGTTTCTTGTGTTTGTTAATTTATTCTGTTCTTCTGGACAGACGAACATAGTCAAGGCTGGAAGTGATTTATGGTGATCATTATATTTGTAGTTAGTTTAGATGTAGAAGAACAGAAGCTAGTTTAATATAAAATATGCTTTAAGTTCTGCATTATAACCTCTTACCACCGTAACATCATACTACATGGTAATGTTACATACATTACTGTGTATTATCAATCCGATATATACCTATGTATATTAATATGCATTTTGCTTTATCTGAATGTGTTGAAATGTCGACCACGAATCAAATGACATAGTCTTGCTAGAGTCCCAAATTGCTACTTGCTTGCAGGTATATAATTTACAAGATAAGATCGTGTAGCTTGAATGTCGTTAGAAACATTATTTTTTAACTTATCAAATAGATTCGAGAATCTGTCGGCATAATATTACTTTAGGATAAAGTAGGTGGTATACAAAGTTTCTCTAAATGCCACATCCAATTTCGACAAATCTAGTATATATTAGTAGCTCATTGGTTCGTGGTACAAAAGGCTACGGTTAAACATTTAGGGAACTAAAGACATGTGAATTACAGTAACCATTTCTAGTATTTCCTTTGATGTAGATCACTTTAGGGAATTAGCTATGTTTCCCTATTGTAAGATTGTTTTTATGAATGCCACACTCACACTACTATCTCATCTAGCTTACTAGCTAGTATAACAGTTGTATAATTTTATAAGTACTTGTCGGTAATAAAATAGATAGCCTTTCATGAACTAGTGTAATGTTATTGTCCCACTTCTGGAAAAAGGCGTATGTACTTGTCGGTAATAAAATTAATGTCCTTTGACGAAGTAGTGTAATGTTATTGTCCCACTGGGATAAGGCATCTTCTCTGCTTAGACCATAAGCTCACATCGTCTACGCTATTCCAACCAGAATAGTCATATATTCGGTATGGATATGAAGTTCTCTGACGTTGGTTGGCTAGCTTACCGTCATATATAAAACGCGTGCCGACCAGTCACAGTCCTACCACCAGCCCTCCACTAGTGGAGCTTCATAGAACAGCGTGATGACTAGTTACAGTTATACATCGGCCTTCCACTACATGTCGAGTATGCCGTGGTCCGGCCTCACAGGAGGTGTCCTTAGGACGACGTTCCCTCACGCTAGTAGAGCTTTATACAACAGTGCGCTGACTATTCATAGTAATGTCACCAGCCCTCCATAACATGTAACCCCAAGCCATGGTCCAGCCTCACAGGAGACATCCTTAGGACGATGTCTCCTGACGCTAGTGAAGTTTCCATGCTCTACTCAGCTATTTATCTATTTCGACGATTCTTACGCATTTCCGAGTTGCTCTGTGATACTGCAAAAACCATTAGGTTTAACAATGCTTCAAAACTCACGGTCACTTAGAAAAATTCAAGTTAATAAAAGCTTTAATAAGATTATTATTGTCAATTTATTTATTAGAAGCCAATTTTTGCTGCAGCATCCCGTATCATAAACACGCATTGTCGTCGGGATTAGACCAGTATGTAAAATTTCAGCTCATTTGGACCTCGGCAAGTGGGTCAAACTTAACTTGCAAGATTCCACCTTCACATGGCACTTTAAACATGGCAAGTTAAATAGAAGCTTTGAAAAAGTAATTTATTTGACTCATATTGACAAATATCGTCAAATATTCGGCCCGAAATTTCACAAATCTAACCTATCCATTTTGTCCGTCGTAAAGCTAAAGTAAGTTTGATGGTCGAGCGGATTCCACGAGCCTAGGGCCGGTCAATAATTGATGACATCAAACGGTAACGATCAGTCAGCTAGTTGCAGGCAGTCCCCAGGGTGCTTCGGGATTTATGTTCCGTATCTTAACGAGTCGAAACAGACGTGAATGAAGTTTATTTTTCGACGGCAGACCATTACATGTATCTTCATATAACCTTCGAGTAAAGTGAAGCTGTAGTAGTCCTTTGGTGGGCAAGAGCAATTCGTAGCGATGACCTCCTTCTGCTCGAGGAGGCGGGAACTCTTGTTCTGGATCCAATCAGCTGCTGGCATGTCCGGGTGTTAGCTACTTGCCCAAGCCCATTGTCTGCCTTACAGAGAACCTTCGGGCATTCCGAACAGATACCCTGGACGCCTGGCTTACAGATCCCCGAGGCGGTCGGTACATCTAATGCTCCCTATGCATCGGGAAAATAATCGGAAGGGGGTTTCACTTTTTAGAGGTCCCGAAGGCTATGTCTCTGGGATCAGAGCGGCTATCGGTGGGGATGTAGGTAATGTGTACAACGATACGCTGTTCTTACCATCAGCAGCGTGGTGAAGCACGCAGTTCCTTTTAGTCGCTGCGAATGCGACATAGCCGCTGCCTGTCTCTATTGAGTGGCGGTACACATGAGTGGTTTTTTCCTATATAAAAAAGCGGTAGTACCCCAGCGGTGAGACCGAGTGACTCTTTCGGGGAAGTCACGGTTCCAAACCCGGGCCAATGAACATTCCTATTTAAACTTTAACTATGTTCAACTTAATTGGTATTAGAAATTTATCACACGCTTTTCGTACAATCTGCATTGGAGCTGTGAGGTTAGTCTTGACTCCATCCCTTCTCTTTAGTACTCTTCACTACTTCTGAAGTAAAGTAACGGCCTGTACAAAAATTAAAGGCAATAATGTGGTTAAATGGAGGCTAGTATTACACTAGTCTTATATTTCATAGCAATGGACATTTATATAGCGTTATAAGTAGGTAGGTATTATTTGTATTAATTATCCCTCTCACAATAGACACCCTAAGCTCACCACAAAGCAGTTATTTTGGGAATGAATTCTATTGTATTCTGATAAGCACAATACAGTATTGGATAAGAAAAATTGATAAAGAGAGTCATGCCAACTCATCTATATATTAATACGCGAATGTTTGCACTCCTATTTAAGATAATGGCCCGCGGTTTAGTGTGAGGTTTGGCATAATTGAATTCCACAAAGAGGATACGTAGAAAAATATAATATACAACATATAAATGAACTCAAGTATAACGAAATGTTACTAAAAGTTTATAAATTAGGCGTTACTTTACGGAGATCCATAATACAAAAGTAATAATTAAATTATTTTGATATAAACCACGATAAAGTAAATAGAAAATTATATATAATCCTAGCTGTAGATTGAACTATCCGTTATTATATCTGATACATAATAAATTCACTACAAATCTCTACCACCACCACCACAATACACAAGCACTACACATGTTCACTATCACAAACTTAACAATCCTTCGCCCCGCATACGAAGAATCATAAAGAGATAGACTCCACGAAAAAGTCGCTAAGCGTTAACGTTGTATTTAAACCATGTTCTGTCAATATTGGTTCAGAAGATTATGAAAGCTTTACAGACAGCCAAACCTTCGAATATATATTTATAGTATAAATACATGATAATGAATCAATATCAATTTAAATTTAGCATATTCCAGAAAAAAACTGGAATATGCTAGATTAAAGAATAGTGTGAAGACCCTTTCATCATCATCCTCCTGCCCTTATCCCACTCTAAGTGGGGTCGGCACAACATGTTAACATGTTGTCACATGATTTGGCTACGTATTTTACGACCGGCCGCCTGCCTGACGTCAGCTTACCTTAGTCGTATTTTACGATCCCTCGGTAAGAAAGAGGGTGGTCTATTCTACTCAACCGGATACCACACGGTGGGTCAACTTACCTTAGTCGCCTTTTACGACACCTCGGTAAGAAATGAGGGTGGTCTATTCTACTCAGCCGGATACCACACGGCATTGTGAAGACCCTTTCTCGTGCTATATTTAAATTGCGTCCACTTCTGAAATTGGGAAAGTTTTGTATCCACTGTCATACCTTTATCACGATAGGGGTTAATCTTGAATTCAAGGCATCCGAAGGCAATAAAAGTTAGTTTTGTTCTATGAAACCTAAAACTTTCGATTAAAGAAATATTCACGTCTTATAAATATTTTGTAAGCGATAACGACCCTTTTGTATTGAATTTAGATATCCCTTGTCAGAGACAATATATATTTTTTTAGGTAACATCGCAGGCGCAAAATATCACATATTATCATCATCATCCTCCTGCCTTTCTTTCTCTCTAAGTGGGGTCGGCATAATATGTTAAAAAATTCGGCTACATATTTTACGACCGGCCGCTCTCCTGACATCAACTTACCTTAGTCGTATTTTACGAAGTCTCGGTAAGAAAGAGGGTGGCCTTTTCTTCTCAACCGAATACCAAGCGGTGGGTCAACTTACCTTGGTCGCGTTTTACGACACCTCGGTAAGAAATGAGGGTGGTATATTCTACTCAGCCGGATACCACACGGCATAAATATAATTGTAATTAATATAAGTAACTATAATTAATATCGCATATCATATTCACACTAATATTATATTAAAATTCTAAATATTCTTTGATCAAGTAGACTTTGTCGAGAAACTGATTCAGATGTTTGCTTCTATTTAGCAGAATCAACGGAAACTCGGCAGATTCTTTAAAAAGATCAATGTGAATTTTATTTATGTTAATCATGTCAATCGTTACAGTTTGATGCGTAATTACGTGACCCAGATTTATTTAGAGATTTGCAGGCTACAGCAGAACCAACAAAAAACTCGGCAGATTCATTAAAAAAACCAACGCTAAATTAAAAAAAGTAGGTAAAGTAGCGGCCTGTTACAACCCCACTGCTGGGAATAGACCTCCTCTGTCCATTTCTGTAGAGAAGGGTTGGAGCTAAGACCTACCGCGCTTACACATATCTCCAGAATTCTCTAGATATATGCAGGTTCCCTCACGATTTTCCTTCACCGAAAAGCGTGTGTTAAATTGCAATTATCAATTAGACACATGAGTTTTAATAGAAAAACTCATTGGTGCCTGCCCGGGGTTTGAACTTGTGTTCCCCTCGAAAGACTCGCACGGTCTCGTCGCTGGACTATCACAACTCTTCGTTTTTTTACGTTAAATTTGCTTAATGTTACTCGTTACAGACATGCGTGGTTATTGTAACCCACGTTTTTTAGAGATATACAGGTTTTATCGTCATGATTTTATATACACCCACTCACAAGCGTCTAACAGGGTTTGGTTTTTTGAAAATAGTCACGATTGGGCTAGCAAAACTCTTTAAGCTGCCACGGTTATTTTACGATAGATCGTCAGGCATTGTAGTGAGAATAAACTTCAATTTTTTTGTCCAAGAATATTATACCCCTTTTTCAGTTTACCTGTCATAGACACGCTTTTTCATATTGTTGCTTTACACTAAGGTAATTTCAATAATTGGACGTTACATTGTGAAGATCGATAATACAGAAAACAAAGAATTATTTCGCTATAATATGCAATTACAGAGAATCTATTTGTATTTCCGTGCTGGGGTTCACGCAGACTAGGGCGTGGATAAAAGGCAAGTAAAATATAATAATTTTATTATTTAGAAGTAATTACGGAAACGGGTATGTGGTACTAAATCACGATATGGTTTAAAACCCGCCCAGTTCCAACCTTGTGATAATTAAAAATGACAACCGCAAAACAAAATAGCGGCGCGACACGCCTTAATTGTCCTTGAATTTATATACGAGTATGTGTTGATATTAAAATGACTCATGGTATAAAGTTCGACATAGAAGAAATCAAGTAATGATATGACGATTTGCGATTTTGTCGTGTCATCTCCTGATGATGCTTCGGTTGCGGGGCGAAACAGTAGTTGAGTTTGTGATAGTGAACGTGTGTAGTGCTTGTGTATTGTGGTGGAGTTTTGTGCATGGTTTTACGAATCCTGCATGTAACGGTAATGAAAAAACGGATAGTCCACTATACATTTAGCTATATATATTTTATATTTACTGTATCGCGGATTATAGCAGAATAATTTTATTATTACTTTTTAATAAATAAGTAACGATATAGTGAGAAGGGTATATCGCGTAAGTAGGCTATATCCGGCGTGAATAAATTAACAAGTTCAAAACGCACACTTTCAGGGCAGGTATAAATAGGTTTACCATTAGAATACGTTTAAGATAGTTATTTGAATATTCACAAGTTTTTATGTGCGATATAAAGACCATATCGAATTCATTGAAATATAAATAATAATTATAAATATATCGGACACTTACACACACGGTCGTCTATCCCTAAAGTAGGTAACTTAATATAGTACTCGGCATTAAATAATGCACATCGATGTTTACAACGTAACAGGCGACCCTGTTCGGTTTCGTATAGTGCTGTCACTGTCACACACGGGTTCGTTAGTCTGTGCGACAGAGACGATGCTCTATGGAGCAGAATCTAGCCGATTTCTCTCTATAGATATAGCAGTAGATGTTGACGATTCAAAAGCACTTGTTTACAAGTTTACTTGAATAAAGAATATTTTGAATTTGAATTTGAATTATAAGCCTCGATGTGCATTATTTATTGCCGGGTACTATACTTGTGTTATGGGTGACGGACAACTGTTAGATATATGACATATAGAATTTTAAATACATACTTAAATACCGATATACACCCAGGCTTGAAGAATCAACAAATTGTTTATAGAAAATGTTGGCACTCGGCGAGCATCGAACCCGCGACCCGCGGAGCCGAAGGCAGGACCCACTACCCACTGCGCCAACGGGTAAGTCAAATAATCACCACATAAATTATATGTGATTAATTTGATTTGTTTACAAGTGCTTTTGAATCGTCAACATCTACTGCTGGTTCGGAAAGCTGTTCCTATCGAGGAGAAGCGGCAAGAAACTCGGCGGTTGCTCTTTTCAAAGAATAATTCTTATTACTAGTTACATATAGTTATTGATGTCTTGTACAGGGTCGAAGAGTAGCTATATCCACGCATTCTTATCATCTAAGTAATCCTCAATAGTATAGTAGGCTTAAACTGCTGCAATGGTAAAGTTAAAGTAGATTGTGGAATTTGAGAGGGATTTGAACCGGTGACCCTTGGAAAGGATAAAGCGATCCAAGGTAACTTTAATAGTTACTAAATCCATTTCAAACGTCGAGATTAAGTAATTGCGAGCATTTCGCTAGAGAAACGTATTGCAAAGCACAAATATCTATTGTAGTCTTCGGAATTAAACCATTTGGTCCATTGTATCAGCAATTCTTTTATAAAGATTTGGATTTTTCTACGTAAAGGGTTCTAAGAATATTGTCTAAAGCTTTTTAAACTATTTCTTTAAACTATTTTATTATCTACCAGTAAATATAACTAAAAGAAAAAAATAACGGCACGGCAAAATTGCATTTTCGCATTGCGATTTTGTCGTGGAGTCTATCTCCTGATGATGCTTCGGTTGCGGAGCGAAACGATTGTATTTGTGATAGTGAACGTGTGTAGTGCTTGTGTATTGTGGTGGCGGTGGTAGAAGTTTGTGCATGTGTTTTTACGAATCCTGCATGTAACAGGTATGAAAAAACGGATAGTCCACTATACATTTAGCACTATATATATTTTCTATTTACTTAATCGCGGAGTATAGCAAAATAATTAAACTAAGGTTAGTTCACAAAAGTAATAATGCAAGTTGAGGTTATAAGTTGTAAAAATAGTGAGAATGCCAACTTAGATTGAAACGAGAGTGTCTAGACTTTATTTATCAAGGTTAACACAACTTTAATTATTTAATTTCCCCAGGTTTTCATTGCGAAAAAGAAATGAATTAATAAAACTTTCTGATCTCACAAAAATAATTTTACTTAAAATGTTTGAATTTAAAATAATAAGTATGCGACTGTGCATTTATTATCTGAAATGTCTGGTTGGTACAACTGATACCGTGCGACTCTTTCAAGGGATTACGGGTTCAATCCCTGGGCAGGCATCAATGAGTTTTTCTGTCTAACTTATATGTCTAATTGATAATTGTAATTTATCACACGCTTTTAGGTGAAGGAAGTGTGGTAGGTCTTAGTTCCAACTCTTCTCTTCAAAAACGGAGAGAAGAGGCCTTTGCCTAGCAGTGGGATAGTAACAGGCTATTACTTTAGTTTTACTTTTATATAAAATTATCAATATCTTATATAATATAAAAATGAATTGCTGAATGTGTTGCTAATCACAAATCTCGAAAGCAGCTGAACCGATTTCGCTAATTCTTTTGTATATTATTTCTTGAAGTGCGAGGATGGGTCTTACGGAGAGAAAAATTTTGAAAATGGCCTGAAAAAGTCTAAAAACAACACTTTTCTATATTCCCATGCAAATAATTCGTAATAGTATTTAAAAGTCAATCTGAACTTTAACATTATATCATAAAGTTTAAGTGTTAGTTGAGCTGGTATCGTATAAATAAATATTAAATCTGAAATCTAATTTTCATTGTGATTTTTAGTGACTATTAAAAAGAAATTTAAGTGTTTTACAATTTTTATATTTTGACATAATATAAATGTTGACTTATCAACTTTATTTTTTCATTTTTAACTTACTAGCTGACTCGGTGTCTCGAATAGCAGAATAAGTATTTAAAAAAAATCGACTGTTAGGCAGTTCGAAGTTCGACGGGACAGTTAGTATTATATAAAATTTAATCAAAAGCGGAACAGACAGAAATAGGGAAAAACAGACAGACCGTCTCGCAGATTTAAAATGTTAGTAGATTGCGAAAAATTAAATCGTGAAAAGTGAACAGTCGCAAAACATTACAATCGAAATGGTTTCTGGTGACATTCGATTACTGAGCGCGATATACGTATAAAATGCAATCGAATGCACTCCATTTTCATTGGAGTAAAAAGCAATTTGCGCAATGTTGACATATTATGCAGCGAATTATCGACAGCGGGAATATCTTTATCGAATACCTTGAAATGTGAAATTGGATCTCTGACAGCCTTCTGGTTGAGTGAGATATATAAAATACATGCTGTATCGTTGAATTTGTTCATGTCCAAGAGTTTGTATATCAAATTCAAATTCAAAATATTCTATATTCAAGTAAACTTGTAAACAAGTGCTTTTGAATCGTCAACATCTACTGCTGGTTCGGAAAGCTGTTGCTACCGAGAAGAAACTCGGCGGTTGATCTTTTCAAAAATAATTCTTATTACTAGTTGCATATAGTTATTGATGTCTTGTACCCTGTACATATAGAGTAGCTATATCCACGCATTCTTATCGTCTAAGTAACCCTCAATAGTATAGTAGGCTTTCAGTATAAGCCTTTTTTTAACAGTGATTTTAAACTGCTGTTATGGTAAAGTTAAAGTAGATTGCGGAATTTTATTATAAATTCTTATACCCAACTCATAAATGATTTAAGTACTTTTGATAGGCGCAAAGCATGACCCGCAAGCTTATGTCGGTTTCTACTTTAATATACATAACCTATCGTTTTATAATTCTTTATATTTTTATGTACAAAAATTAAATTGTTTATCCTCAAATCAACTTATGCGGTGAGACCGTGCGACGTCATAAGACCGTCACGGGTTCAAACCCGATGCGGACGACGATGGCGGAGACGAGGACGACGCGACGGCCGAGAGGGCGAAAACATCAGAAATGACAACACCGACTGAATATGACTTGACCACCGGACAAGACACCACGGTCTGGCATCTACCACTCACAGAACCCCCACAGAAAAAGACATCCCTTAGGTCTGAAATAGAGGTAACCCAGGTCGAGGCCCACAGGCCGGAACACCGTCCAGCGGGCTCACCATGAACTGTTATTGCGACTCAATTGAAGACTTAAACTGAATTGTTTTGCTTTTGCATACATGACGTGTTAATGACGCACAGTTTAAATCGTTGCCGAATTAAATCCTGTACTGAATTGCAAACGTATTTCATTCACTCTTATTTATATAGTTGGTGTGCGATCCAAATGCGACTCAGCTAAAAACACTACACATTGCGAAAAGACAACGATTCAGTTTCGGTTCCGACTTTGAATTGCACTGCAATTGAATTGTTTTCTTAAAGTTGATGGTAGGCCTTCTGGCCTCAAGCCTATGAGGACCAGCCCGGGCAAGGAAGGTTGCCTCGAGGCCCGTACCACGACACCCCTAGAGGTGGTGAGATGATTCTGCTGGGTTTAAACTCCAGGTAAGTATGTATATGTCTAATTTACATTTGTAATTTTGATAAATTACACGCTTTTCGGTAAAGGAAAAACATCGTGAGGAAATTTGCATATCTCTAGAGAATTCTCGAGATATGTGTAACCTATCAATCCGCAGCCTGGTGGATCTTAGGTACAAACGTTCTCACCTAAAACGAAAGGAAGAGACCTATGCCCAGCTGTGGGATAGTAACAAGCCGTTACTTTACACCCTTAACTATGTACCTTTTGTTTTCATCTTTGATACTAGCTCAAGTACGTTGCATTACGATTTCGTCGTGGAGCCTATCCACCTGATGATGCTTTGGTTTCGGGGCAAAACGATCGAAGAGATTTTGGCCGACGTTGTGTGTATTGTTGCTGGTGGAGGCATTTTGATCCCAAATTACACGTATCTACGTGTGGGTTACTTGTCCTACATGTGTAAGGTATGTGAATTTTGCCTGTTTTACATACATTCTCTTAACAAACGTCTTCTTGGTCGTATCGTCACTGATGAAGGTCGTGCCTAGTATTACGGTCTAAGGATACCACCACGCTTTGCACCACATTCTGCCACTTTGCTTTGTGGCTGTTGAAATGGCAACTGATAGAGGTAAGTAATTAAGAGATGTTATCTGGTCTATCCATCGCATAGGGCCTTGACCACTTTTTCTTTTAAGCTCTTGACTATACCGGTGATTATCATTTTTCCAGGTCGTTCGGATCTCTACGATCAATATGGCCGAAGTGTCTCAGAATCCGTTGAAAGGAGATGGTAGAGAGTGTTGTTCTTACCCCGGGTTCACTGAGAATCGACGCATTTGTTCTCCGGGCTGTCCGAGGGATACGCATCATGCGCCTCCAGCACCACATTTCAAAACAAACAAAACAAAAATATTAACAAACGTGGTTTATAGCAAAATAATTATATTATGGCTTCTGTACCAGATATAGTTCAATTGTACCAAATTTTAATTTTACCTCGACGATGCTTCTGCATGCGCCCGTCCTGCTGTGACGCTGTAAAAGCCGTTAGACAGGATATAGTCAGTTCAAAAAGCCTTAGTTTGACTGTTAGTTTCCAGACTCACTGTTTGCGCACCATTGAACGTCGGAGCACGTATAGCACGTGCGGGGAGTACATGAAATACACGGGCTCGTAGTTTGCTGCTACACAATTTACAATTCGATAGAGATTTCTAGTTTGTACCAGGAATTTACAGGCATTAACTACTTCATTTGTTCCATATATACTGCGCTATATATATTCTATTTTGGACTTTACACGAGTTGAAAAAAGCAATTAAAGAGACTTTCATTAATAAAGCTTACAAAAGTAATTGCTATATGTTATATTATGTTCTTTAAAACAGGTTTCAACATTACGACCAGTCTGACCCACATATGTATTCAGGACATTTTATTTTGTAAATACCACTCTTTTTCGGGCTTTTAATAAGCCCGATAATATCTTTTTAATAAGTTATTATTTTTAAAACCTAATTTTATATTTGACTTTGTTTTAAATATAGCTGAAATTCGCTCTGACAATGTTCCAAAATAGGTCAAACTGGCTTTGTATTCTATAAAATAATAAAGCTTAATATAATGTTGACGACTATGTTAAAGTTTGGAATGACATTGAATACCAGCTACGCACTAGATGATATTGATGATATTGTTATAATGATTTAGTATTAACGTACCTCGAAAACCTCCTCGCATTCCATGTCCGTTCTTTAAGACCAAGTTTTCTAGAACGAAACTGGGGCAGAATACCCCAATATCACGTATCTCGCGCTTATACAACATCTGCACAAAGGACACATTAACGCCGGATATTGGCTGCGATCGGCTTTCATCGTTCATGAAAAAATGTTCCAAAATTTTAATTTCATAGCTATAAAAGCTGAGCCTTAATGTTGTTATTGTTTTATATCTTGATATAAAAGCTGTGATAGCCCAGCGGTGAGACCGTGCGACTCTTTCGAGAGGAACATGAGTTCAAACCCAAAGGAAAGGAAGGCACCAATGAGTTTTTCTATTAAAACTAATATGTCTAATTGATAATTGCAATTTATCACACGCTTTTCGGTGAACGAAAACATCGTGAGGAAACCTGCATATTTCTAGAGAATTCTGGTGATATGTGTAACCTACCAATCCGCATTGGGGCAGCGTGATAGGTCTTAGCTCCAACCCTTCTCTCCAGAAACAGAGAGAGTAGGCCTATTCCCAGCAGTGGGATATTAACAGGCTGCTAGTTTTAATGTTTTTGTTTTCTCCTTTTTATCTATGTTTTCATTAATCTCTAGTGTTTATTTTTAGGTTTATAATTGTGACATTATAAATAAGAAAAAATAAGAATGATGTGTTCTTGTATAATTGGTACTATATATTTAATTTAAAACTATATGGTATATATGTTGGATGATTTATCGCGTAATGCTGTTTGAAGATCCGATTAAATAAATAAATAAATAATCTGTTTGTTAACAATTACAAATACAATATAGTATATCAATATTTATTTTTGAAAAGAGTGACCGCCGAGTTTCTTGCTGGTTCTTCTCGGTTAGAGCACCTTTCCGAACCAGTTGTAGCTTCAATTTAATTTTAATTTGACGATTCAAAAGTGCTTGTAATAGGCCAATTTGAATAAAGACTTATTTGAATTTGAATTAGGAATCTCAATATTAAAGTTATTAAATATGTGTGGAGACTGATGATGACGTTGATATAAAAATAATAGGCTATTCAGGAATTGGATTGGTAACATCTCGACGGAAAACGCAGTGTTGACAGACTACAAATAAAGGTTGCAGAGTGACAGAGGTGTGAAAAGATCGCAGGGCGGGAGAACTCTTTAAAAAGACCTATACCCAATACCCATGAGTTAGAAAGATTAATATCCAGGTATTAATACAGGGTGTCGGAGACAAAAGCTCTACGAAAATATTTCCGCGTTCATAAGAGCTTATTATGCAAAATTAAGGCTTAAGACAATATTAGCACTGGGCGGTCCGATCGTTTGAATTTATAGTTTCAATTTACCTGCACCCCCACTTGCTTAAGTCTGTGCAATAAACTTGCCCGAGTAATTGACGCTTAATTCTGGGTCTTGGTTCTTTGTATATAGTCTAAGATCCCGCTATATAACGACCTTAACCGAGCTGGTTAATGGATAAAAGATATTTTTTTTCAAATAAAATATGTCAATAAATACAGTCAATATAATATTGCGAATGGGTTTTCTAAAAGAATTCAGTCCAGGAAACTAAATTGTTTTGCCTTTTCATACAATAACGTCTTAAAGACGTACACTTTAAAATAATAAAATAAATAAATATATGCGACATTTACACAGACGGTCGTCCGTCCCCAAAGTAAGTAACTTAATACTTGTGTTATGGGTGACGGACAACTGGTAGATATACTAAAAATATAAGTTTAAATACATACTTAAATACAATACACACCCAGGCTCGAAGAACCAACAATTTGTTTATAGAAAATGAAAATGAAAAAGAAAACCCCAATGCAATTCGCACTTCATGGTACGAAAAGAAAGCGGTTGAGTTTAGGTACTCACTTCGAATTTGAATCGTTTTCTAAAAGTTCATGGTATGGCCTACAGATAATGACTTTTTTTCAATATACACTGGCTAGGTTAATGAACAAATTCCATTCCAATCAAAAATATGAAACCTATAGAATTTACAAACGATAGGTTGACTATTTATTTGCCGTCACAACTCTTGGGTAGGCTGGTATAAACAGATAAATTAACACTAGTAACGTGCAACGGTCTGTGTAATGAATTGAAAAAATTGTTAGTGATATAAATATATAAGTCAATATAACTCCCGCTTCTATAAAATGATTAACAATGGATAATAACACACGTTCAATCAAAAAGGGAACATCGCAATTAATTCAAGTTTAATTAATTGAAACTCATAAAAATAAAGATAATTATATTACACGGTGGTATAGGGTTGTCTGCAAAAAATACCAGTCCTGAATTGCGGTTGTTGAATTAAAAAAAATGAAATATTGCTGCGTTTGAATACGAGCGACAGCGAGAGCCCAGCAAACCATCCCATGCTGAGGACACAGCATTCAGTGTCGTTTCAAATCGATTATGTTATTAAAATATATTATGCATGAAAAACATGTTATAAAAATATATTGGCCCGATTCTAAAAGAGTCAAACGATATTTGTGTTTTCTTTGAATGTTTAGAAGCGGCGCTAACGGATTGCGACTTAATAAGTTTTATATTAGGTCCTTACATATGAAATTGGCGTTTTCTATGGGAGGAACATAAAGTCGTTTTTTTTAATGACATATATTTAATTAATCAAAGTATGTACCATTGCTATGTATGCACTTTTGCCATCTCATAGGTAGTTCATTGATCCACTTACTAAAAAAACCATTCGGGCGGGAATCAATAAAATCTTTGAAGGCGGTTTGGACTGCCCCATCGGAGTTGAATTTTTTCCTTGCAAGTAGTTATCCAAATTGCGAAAAAAATGGTAATCTGTTGGAGCAAGGTCCGGAGAGTACGGTGGATGTCTAAGACATTCTAATTGAAGCTCCTCTGATTTGGTAGCCGTCTGTTGTGCAGTGTGTGGTCTAGCGTTGTCCTGAAGCAGCAGTGGCCTAGAGCGATTGACCAGCCTCGGTTGTTTAGCAGCTAGCTTTTCCATCATGGTTTGCAGTTGCTGACAATAGATATCTGCCGTAATCGTCTGGCCAGATTTGAGAAAGCTGTAGTGAACGACACCGGCACTAGTCCACCAAACACTTACAAGCAACTTTTTTTTAGTCAATTTCCGCTTAGGGCAGGATTTGGCTGGTTCGCCAGGGTTCAGCCATTGCGATGAGCGCTTCCGATTATCGTAGAGGATCCACTTTTCATCACAGGTAATGATTCGATTTAAAATTCCTTCATTATTGGGCCGGTTGAATAACGTAACGCAGCAGTCGACGCGCGTTTGTCGGTTTGCTTCACTCAATCATGAGGTACCCACCTTTCAAGCTTTTTCACCTTCTCAATTTGTTTCAAGTGGATTAGAATAGTTTTATCACTAACACCGGAGCCTGCAGCTAACTCGGACGTGGTTTGCGATGGATCCGCTTCCACAGTAGCCTTCAATTCTTCATTATCAACTTTGGTCTCCGGCCGTCCACGAGGCTTGTTCTGCAGGTCGAAATTTCCAGAACGAAAACGTTGGAACCAAAAACGCACTGTGTTTTCTTTTGCGACACCGTCTCCATACACATCATTAATCCTTCGAGCCGTTTCTGCAGCACTGGTGCCACGGTGAAACTCATACTCGTAAATAACGCGATATTTCATGTTTTCCATTTTGTAAACAGAGTGACACAAAGAAAAACACAAAAGAAGAAAAAACAAATGAATTAGGGGGTTTGAAACACAAATGCATGAGTAAATAGCTGTATGAATTTGAATTTGTAATTCCTAACCATAAAGGTAATATTTGAGATCAAAGTGGCCAGTACGACAAAACGCCAATTTCATATGTAAGGACCTAATATTTTGTAAATTGTCTGTTATACTCTGACGTTTAGGTTGGGAATGTGTTAAGTCGATGACACGGGATGTATATCAACAAGTAATATATTTCTTTTTTTCACCTTGTTTTTTTTCAGTTCATTCGTAATAAACCACTGGTTAAGGCGACTTTTATATAATTGCCTCGATGGTAAATTATGGTCGAAACATGATAAAATACCGAAAAGAGACATTGTACACTACTGTCAGATTTTATATCGATAACGTATGGGTATTTGTCGCCCTGTTAAGTCGATGACACGGGATGTGAAGTGAAACACGGTCGTAAGCGCACTGGTTTAATTGTGTCATGAATTACTTATATGGAATACGTACATAGGATACAACAGAATGCTGTCGATGTTACTTATGTAGACAAATTAGAGACCAGTTGAAGTAAAAATAGATGTTTCCCTCGTAAAAGTAAAGTTATGAGTTGTTATTATTGCAATCCAAAGGATTATACCTTAAATCCATAACGCTGCTTCGTCAAGCCCAGCGGAAGTCAGTGACCTGGTTGCTTCAGGGGTTGCAGATTTGATTCCTATTCCATTCCCCTGCTTCTGAAAACAAAATTTTAGTTCTTTAAGTCTGGATGCATTGATGTATTTATTTAAAATTGAATATGTAATTATTATTTTTCTTTTTTTATTATTAAAAGCTATGATAGCCCAGCGCTGAAATCGTATGACTCTTTCGAGGAGTCACAGATTCAAGTCCCGGACAGGTAGCAATGAGTTTTTCTGTTTAAACTTATGTGTCTAATTGATGATTGCAATTTATTACACACTTTCTCTCAAAAAAAGCATGAAACCTGCATATCTCTGGGAATTCCAGGGATATGTGTAACCTACCAACCCAACAATATAATATCTACCAATATTAGAGTAGCGTAGTAGGTCTTAGTTCTAACACTTTTCTCCAAAAACGGAGAGAGGAGGCCTATGCTAGCATTGGGATAGTATCAAGCCGTTATTTACTTATTTTATGTAATTATTTACAAATTGTCTCTCACCCATAACAAAACTAGTTAAGTTTTATGCTTTGGGGACGATTGACAGTGTGTTAAAAAATGCGGATAGGTACTTGCTTTTCAGAATTGTTTGTAAACATTTATTAGTTGTATAAATATATTAGTTAAAGTGACGCCCGCTCCTATAAAATGATTAACAATGGATAATAACAGAAGTTCAATCAAAAGGGAACTTCGCAATTAATTCTATTAAACTTTTAATTGATCTGATACTTCGAACGATTACCCAAGAGATTCACGGGGAATGAAGGGGTGGGTTTTAATTTCAGTGGAGTGATACAATCAATTGAGCATCTTGAAAATCAAAGTAAAGGGATTTCGATAAACTTTGCCAGTTTTAGATGACTACTTAAAATTAAAGGAATTGAGAACTTTTACACGTAGAAAATATTGAGAATTTAGTCAGTTATATTGTAAAAAAATTAAGTTCTGTTACTATCCCACAGTTGGGCATAGGCCTCCTTTCTCCTTGTTGAGAATGGTTGGAGATCAGACCTATGTTACTCCGATGAAAATTGATAGGTTACACAATTCCTAGGAATTCTACGGAGATATACAGGTTTCCTCACTTTACCGAAAAGCGTGATAAATAAAACGGAAAAAATTAAAAGCTTATAAAAAAAAATAAAAAATTATTGATGCTCGATTTTTGAACCCATTACCTCTAAAAACTCAATCCGGTCCAGGCTCCATTCACTAAATTAAACCTGGTAGCATGTCATAGACGGATAAGATATAACATAAATTTAAAAAAGCTTCTAACAAAATTCTATGTCCCTACTGTCAACCGTTGAGGAGCTCCCTCGTCTGGAGTCTATCCTGGCAGCAGCATCAGGTCATGCTTATCATATACATGCATTATCATGACCAGAATGTAAAATTTCAGCTCAATCGGACACTGGAAAATGGGCAAATTTAACTTCTAAGATTCTACCTTCACATACATGCAAGGCAAGTTATATAAAATCTTTAGTAAAAGAAGAATTTTATTAAATATCGATGCGTAATATTTTAGTGAAATAGGTTTTTTTAAACGTAGGTTATTAATAATATTTTTTTCAAATTCAAAATATTCTTTATTAAAGTAAACTTGTAAACAAGTGCTTTTGAATCGTCAACATCTACTGCTGTTTGGGAAAGCTGTTCCTACCGAGAAGAATCAGCAAGGAGCTCGGCGGTTGCTCTTTTCAAAGAATAATTCTTATCACTAGTTACATATAGTTATTAATGTCTTGTACAGGGTTGAAGAGAAGCTATATCCACGCATTCTTATACGTCTAGGTAATCTTCAATAGTATAATAGGCTTTCTGAATTAGCCTTTTTTTAATAGTTTTTTTTAAACTGCTGTAATGGTAAAGGTAAAGTAGATTGTGAAATTTAATTATAGAATCTTAAACCCAAACCCACAAACGAATTACGAAATTTGCAAGGCGCAAAGCAGGAAACGCAAGTTTATGTCGGTTTTTGAATTTGAATTTGTATACATCAAGCAACAGGCATGTTATATCGCATACTGTTGATGTTTTGTATAAAAACTACTATAATATCTAGATTTATAAACCAATGTTATTTAATCCCTGATAATAGTATATCCGATATAGCGTCCACGGATTTAACGCGAAACATTTCCCAAATTAGGGACCCAACACTTTGAATTAAACATAATACCGACAAATCTCCTCGCCAGAAACAATGGGTGCAAATTTCACGGGATTTGCACAAATCATACTGCCTACGGTGCCCCGGTCGTGGTATTAATCCTTTAACGATCAAAAAGTGGTAAACTATTTTTTTACGTAGCCCTTATACAACACGGTATCTCATAAGATAATTATCCTATGTTTAATAATTTTCCCGCTTTTAAGATACTAAGTTTTATAAAGTGTATAAAGGTAATTCGATTTTGTCACGATGTGACCCGTTTATTTATATAATAATTAGTATGAATCACGAAAGTTTTAAATCTACTAAGTTTCAGATCCAAACTAAGTAAAAAAAATATTTACTATATAATTAGTGTCTTGAAAATAAAAAAGGAACTCATTTGGAAAAAAGGTATTTCATTGAAGCGATAGTCTGAACTATCGAGAAAATGGAAAAGAAATAAGAAGTTATATTTAAAATAAAAATTAAGCTCTTAAACAATTGTTTTTTATAACTTTTGGAACGTAACATCCCTTTATGACTAGCTCTGGGTCTAATAAAACACGGTTTCACACAACAACGTATTTTCTAGGAACTTAACTACCGTGTTATAAGAAGGGTTACCTGTATATGATTTTAAGTCTGTTGTAGGTGCAGGTAATGACAAAGGGAACATTTTTGTATAATGCTTGAGATAAAAAAAAACAAATTTATTTAGCATTTATCAGCTTAACAAACGAAACTACAAAAGTAATAATAAAATTGTTTTGCTACAAAATAGAAAGTAAAGTAGAGGCCTGTAACAATCCTACTGCTGGGTGTGATTAATTGCAATTATCAATTAGATACATGAGTTTTAATAGAAAAACTCAGGTGCCTGGCCGGGTTTGAACTCGTGTTCTCCTTGTAAGAGTCGCACGGTTTCACCGCTGGGCTATCACAGCTTTATTTTTATTTTAGTTAGAGGTTTTTAATGTATGTGTATTTGGGAATCCTGCATGTATCGGGTATGAAACGGATAGGCCAATCTACATATTCAAATTCAAAATATACTTTATTAAAGTAAACTTGTAAACAAGTTAACTTGTTGTCCTTTTGAATCGTCAACATCTACTGCTGGTTCGGAAAGATGTTCCTACCGAGAAGAACCAGCAAGAATCTCGGCGGTTGCTCTTTTCGAAGAATAATTCTTATCACTAGTTACATATAGTTATTAATGTCTTGTACAGGGTCGAAGAGTAGATATACCTACGCATTATTAGAATGCATGTATGTTTATTAATAAATACTTTGTGCACCGTCCTTTATACTTCTTGTCTCAGTTTATCTCTTAAGTAAGGTTGCCTGTAAGAGATTACTATTAGTAATAAGGCCGCCTTTGCACTACTTAAAATTATTATTAAGATTTTCTGTATCGTTATCTTTACTCTGTCTTTTTTCTGTATCATTGTGTTACATTCTTCTTAGTCTTTTGTGCAATAAAGTATTATTATTATTATTATTATTATTATATTTGCTGATAAATGATTTTCAATTTATTGTCCGTGTATAATTCCTACCGCACGATAATAGGGACGGATGTAAAGGTATAAATCAAGTTCTGTCATAAAGAGGCTCGGAGTGCGGCCCCGTGCTAATGACATTTTGAAAATGACAACCGCAAAACAAAATGGCCGCGGGCCACGCCTTTATCTTTTATATACGCGCGTTCTTCATTAGTGAAATTCGATACGTCGAGTAATGAAAGCGCTTTTTATATATATTTTTTCAAAGGATTTTGAAATTAATGACATGTTGTTTTTTTATTATTTCGCTCTATGTTTGATGTACCAATGCTCACAGAAAAAAATTTGATCACGAATAAAATAACTTAAACTATTATTAAAATATTCAGAAAAGTGCCGCATAATATATTAAAACAATTGTTAAAACACTTTATAATTATTATTTATGAGTAATTACTTTTATAATAATTATTTTTCGTCATACTAGAATGCTACCAAAATGAGTTCGTCTATTTTTTTAATGTCCACTCAAGTTGAGGCTAACGCCAATATTTAAACTTCCTAATTCACTAAACTTAATAGAATAATTATTATCTTATTTAAATGTTAAAATTGCTAACATTATTAATTAAATTTACAGCAATCTAACTAGTGTTATAACCATATGAGTTATTACACTCAGGCAGGCAGCCTAAAATGTGACCTATTACAATAAAAGGAGATTAGAGGAGAGTATATCTATCTGTATTTCCTTTTAATGTGTTATTAGACAAAGTTAATTATACAAGTTTTATCTTTTCATTATTTAATGTGACACTCACACTTTCAGGCTTGCTTATGGCCCCCCAACTCTAGTACAATAACTGTTTGGTTAAAACAAAACAACTTAAATTCTAATCATTAACCAAACTGATATAATATGAGGAAATGCTGTCTGTCTATTGATTCCGTGTGGTATCCGGCTGAGTAGAATAGACCACCGTCATTTCTAACCGAGGTGTCCTAAAAGGCGACTAAGGTAAACCGACCCGCCGTGTGGTATCCGGCTGAGTAGATAGACCACCCTCATTTCTTAACAAGAAAAAGGCGACTAAGGTAGGTTGATAAACGGCCGGTCGTAAAAGGCATAGCCAAATCATGTGACAACATGTCTGTAACATGTTGTGCCGACCCCACTTTTAGTGTGATAAGCGCAGCAGGATGATGTTAATCTACACTAATCCGTTTGGCCAATTTGGTACGTACAAATACCAGAAAACCCTATCGGGAAGAATTTGGGTTATTACTATTATATCGCATATATAGTTAGTTATACATTATAACGCATAGTTAACTGAGGGTACTTGAAAACATTATGACTTAGTAAAAACCTTGGTTTGTTTGCCGTTGTACTAAGTATTAAACTAAGACCTGAATTTAGGCAATCATCCTTTACAATAGGATTCGAAATGTAATCCAGCCGGTATTTAGCCAGTACTGATCACAAATTCTCAGTGAATCCCACAGCAGGTGTCTCGTACATGCCTCTAAACATAGCCTATAAATCGTATTCTTCAGGGCCCAGATTATCTGTCTATTCCAACATTAACTGCAAGTTGCACCTACATATGCCTATTCAAGGTAACAATGAACTCTATTGTGTTAACTGTAAAGTTTAAATTGCAACATCCGCATACAAAAGCTTGAGCGAAATTACAAATATTTAGCGATTTTCGTTCTTAAACCCAAGATAAATGGTTCAAAGTGGACCAAAAAGGTATGTTAATTGAATTCGTGGGCGCTGTGATTCTTTCTAAGATTTATTAGAGTTGACTAGTGCAGGTAATTTGGATTCGCAAATTAAGTATATTTTGTAAGTGAAATAAAATGGTAATTGCATTCTTCACTTTAATTTTTAACATAAAATGCGATGCTAATTACGATATAAGGGAAACAGATCCATAAGAGCAACACAAACTGTTCTAAGATATTGCTTTTAAGGTGTCACCTCCACAAGCAATGAATGTATCCTAAAGATACTATTACGTTATAGTACGTGTCATCTCACGGTGATAGTGACATGCGACAGACTCGCCGCGATGCCACTATATCAAGTACAGGATTCGGTTTGTAGCCGATGTGACACGCTACGGACTCGCTGTGAACGTGACAGAATTACTCCGCGACGTTTTTTTCGCACGTCGCTGTGACACGTGACGGAATCGGTGCACATCCGCTATGACACGCAACAGACTCGCTGCGAGCTCGCTACGGACTTGCCTACCGCTCTCACCCGGCGGCATATTTAATACAGTAATTGTACTAGCTAGTTTACCCCCAACCGATTTCACAGGCGCCCTAAGAGAGTCCTCAACGACCCCGACGATGCTATTACAGCATCCAACAAGATATACACACAATACACACACAAACAGCGTCTTCGCCGGCGAAGACGAGGTCCCTGCTTGCTTGTGTCAAGCGGCCGCAGCCCTCTGCCGCGGCCGCCGTGATGCAGACTTCTTCAAAGTCAATGTGTTAGATACAGTCCTCCAAAACGCGCCGCTTTAAGCCGAGGTTCGGTCTCGCAGGAGACACCCTTAAGGCGACACTCCCAATGCCTAAAAACACTCGCTTCTTATCAATTTTAGCCGGCGAAGCTTCTGCGCTCGCCCATCCCACCGGTGACGCTGTAAAAGCCATTAGGGCTAACAGCATTAGACACATTCGAAAAAAAAAATAGCTAGTTTACTAGGTTTACGGCGAGTCGTCGTGCACAGGCGGCTGTTCTGCAGAATGAATTTTCGTACGGTTTAAACTAAAACTTAGTGCAATTCTTCCGAAAGTTTTATGTGCTATTAAATGTAATGCTGTGCTAATTATGTAAGATGTCTTAAAGAGTTCGCTCGGTTGTAAAAAACTCGCCTCTTGGGAGCTTTAGTCGCGTGCGCCGCGTAAACCACAAGAGATTTATTAATTTACCAGAGTACTGTTGATCTTCAAAAATACTCCAAAAAAGTTCACAATAGTATGTGTTTGTTTTGGTTTACTCACAATAACTAACTACTTTTGGGTTAAAAATAAAAGAACAGGGAAAAAGGAGAGTGCTAGAATTACATACATCTTTTGGCCCAGACGTTACAGTATTAATTTTTGTGTTGTAACATAGAAAAATATTTTTTATCTTAGGATCAATAATTATTTTATATAATTTCTATGAACTATAAAATAAGAGTTATAGTCTGAGGTTATGGACAACTATAAGTACATGCTAAATATCATACGAAAATAATAAACACGATAGAATTTGTGATAAAAATATAACAATAAGCAATCATCATTGAAGCAAAATTTGATCATTCATTTTGTTTTCGTCAGAAATACAAAAATTTCGAGAAACCACAGCGCAACGTCTTATTAGTTTATAGCAAAATGTGTTAGTAAAGGTACTAATTGTGTAAACTAAAAGTCAATATGTATTAATTAACTTGTCTGTGTAAATGTCAATGTCACATACGTCTGCCTCTTTGTCTCCCCTTTTCTGTTTCCGACCGGCCTCCAATTAACATACAAAGAAAATATAATCGTGGTATATCAAAGTTATTTCTCTTGTTTTATTAATAACCCATCAGGTTATGGGCCCAGAAACGTTCGCACAACACGAAATAACAAATATTTTGGTAAAATTGGAAAATAAATTAAACATAACCTATACCACGAGGCGTCATACCGGCCGGTACGTATCTTTACTCTTAAGAAATTCATCATGGCTTCAACTGTTGGAATCCCAATAGAGAAATTAAAAGGGATCGAAGATTACAACAATTGGAAATTTATGATGAAGATGATTCTTATGCACGAAGACCTCTATGAATGTATAGAAACAGATGGCTGCCGTGATGAAAAGAAAAAACAAAAGGCACTAGCAAAAATCTGTCTATCAGTGGGGACATCTGCTTTACAGCATGTTCGGAATGCACATTCCCCATATGAAGCATGGATGGCACTACAAAGAGCATATGAAGATAGAGGACTATGCAGAAGGCTGGGTCTTCTGAGGGCTTTATTCAGTGTAAAGTTAAAGGAAACGGAAGGAATGCATGTATATATATCAAAAATCACAGAATTGGCACAACAGTTGTCTGACATTGGGTCACCTCTTGATGATGAGTTCATAGCAGTAATATTGCTTAGTGGATTAGTAAGTGATTTTGATCCCCTGATCATGGCTCTAGAGAATTCTAATATAAAGCTAACCAGTGAAGCTGTCAAATCGAAGTTACTTCAGGAACAACAGAGACGGGATGACAAATCTGAGCTGCCGGAGATGAATGCTTTGAGTTTGAAGAAACCTGTTAAGTGTTTTCGTTGTAAGAAGATTGGTCATTTTAAAAAGGACTGTCCTAATAATTTGTACAGCAAGGATAATAATATAAAATGGAACAAGAGGCAATCTACTTCGCATAATAAAGAGAAATCATTGCTGTCAGCTTTGTCAGTGAGCGTGCAGAGTAATGTTTGGTATGTGGACTCCGGAGCTACCAACCACATGTGCAACAATAAAGAAAACATGTTCGACTTTAAAACTATTAAGCCTATTGAGGTAAATGTAGCCAACGGAGAAAAAGTTTTGACAGAAGGTCAAGGTAAAGTGAAAATTAATCTGTCAAATGGTGTAAGGACAATAAGTAATGTTTATTACATTCCTAAGTTATCAACAAATTTAGTGTCAGTCAGTGAACTATCTAGAAAAGGATATAGAATTAGTTTTAGTTCCAATGTATGTAAAATATTAGATGGTAGTGAAGTGATAGCTACTGCTTCCTGTTTCAATGGCGTATATAAATTAAATGTTATTGATAATGTTGTTAAATGTCAGGTTAAGTCAGAGAGTGCCATGAATTCAGTCAGTGATGTGTCAGGTAGTAATATTGGCATGCCAGAGGGTGCTATGGAGACAATATTGGCATCGACGGACAACAAAGTCTCTCAACAGGTTTGGCATAAAAGACTGGGGCATCTCAACAACAGAAGCATGAATCTAATGAAGAATGGATTAGTTACAGGTATGGATTTTGAAAACTCTAATTATAATTCATGTGTAGCGTGTATAAAGGGTAAAATGGTAAGAATGCCTTTTCCGAAGAAAAGTTTTAATAGATCCAAAGAGTTATTAGGGTTGGTGCATACTGATGTATGTGGTCCTATGCAAGTTCCATCACTAAGTGGTTCTCTTTACTTTGTTACTTTTATTGATGATTTTTCACGAAAAACTTTTATATATTTTATGAAAAGAAAAGATGAGGTTTTTGAAAAATTTAAATTATTTAAAGCCTTAGTAGAAAACCAGAAAGATAAGAAAATAAAAATTCTGAGGAGTGATAATGGAGGTGAATATGTTAATTGTGTTTTTCAGGAATATTTGAGGAAAAATGGAATTAAGCATCAAACTACAGTTCCACATTGCAGTCAGCAAAATGGAGTCGCTGAAAGAGCCAATAGGACAATTATGGACAAAGTACGGTGTATGCTCCAGGAGGCTGGGCTTGAAAAACATTATTGGGCTGAAGCTAGAAACACAGCTATATATTTGAAAAACCTGTCACCATCAAAAGCAGTAATGGGATCTACTCCGGATGAAATATGGAATTCCAAAAAGGTAAATGTACAACATTTACGTGTTTTCGGTTGTATAGCATATGCTGTAGTTGACAATAGAAGAAAACTTGATTCAAAGAGTAAAGAATATATCTTTGTAGGATATTGTGATGACACAAAGGGCTATAGGCTGATAGATCCTACATATCCAAAGAAATGTATAAAAGCAAGACATGTAACATTCCTAGAAAATAATTTTATTAATACGAATGTGTCACATGATGATAAAACTGTAGATAAAATATTGCTTCCACATAATACTGAAAGTACTTCGCCACTGTGTCCTGTAGGGATTACAGGACAAAATGTAGAAAACTCTGATGACGGACATCTCCATAGACAAACACAGAGACTGACAGAAATTGAACGTTCACAAGATTCAGATGACTTGTCAGATGATTTGTACATTCCAGGCTGTTCAAGCATTGAGGCAGAGCATTCACAATCTGAACTTTCAGACACTTCCCTTGATAACACTGATTTATCCGTGGAGTTTGTTGGAATGGCGGGGATAACTGAAGAGAATATTCCTACAACAGTGAAGCAGGCATTAAGCAGCAGTGAAGCTGAGCAGTGGAATGAAGCAATATTAGATGAGTATAACTCTTTCACCAAAAATAATTGTTGGTCTTTGGTTGATCTTCCTAAAGGTTACAAACCAGTGAAATGTAAATGGGTCTTTAGCAAGAAACGAGGGGTCAATAATGAGCTGCTTAAATATAAAGCGAGGCTTGTAGCAAAAGGTTACACACAAAAATATGGAGTAAATTATCATGAAACGTTTTCACCAGTTGTTCGATACTCAACTATAAGAATATTACTCGCTTTGGCTGCTCAGTATGATATGATGATTGAACATGTCAGATTGCAAACCAGCAAAGACACCTATGGAAGTGGGGTTGAAATTACAAAGGGAAAATAATGGAAATTGTAATCATGATTATAGAAGTCTTATAGGTTACTTGATGTACTTAAGTGTATGTACGAGGCCTGATATAGCACACAGTGTGAGTTATCTTAGTCAATTCAATAATTGTTTTTCTAAATGTCATTGGAAAGCTGCGAAGAGGGTATTACGCTACTTGAGGGGCACTTTAAATTATTCTCTTTTATATAAAAGAAGCACCATGGACATAAGAGGTTTTACAGATGCTGATTGGGGAGGAGATCACCTGGACCGTAGATCTTTTACAGGGTATGTCTTTAGTCTTGGTAACTGTGTAGTATCCTGGGAAAGCCGTAAACAGAGAACAGTGGCACTCTCTAGCACAGAGGCTGAGTACATGGCAATCTCTGACTCTTGTAAAGAAGCTCTATTTTTGCAAACCTTTGTTCATGAATGTACTGGTATAATTTGTAAAATTCTTTTGTATAGTGATAATCAATCTGCTCAAAAATTATGTAACAATAATGTGTCTCATTCTAGAACTAAGCACATAGATATAAGACATCATTTTGTTAGAGATTTAATAAGTAAGAAAATTGTTAATTTGAGTTATGTTTGTACTGAAGAAA
Source organism: Morpho deidamia (assembly GCA_947086505.1). NCBI lineage: Eukaryota > Metazoa > Arthropoda > Insecta > Lepidoptera > Nymphalidae > Morpho > Morpho deidamia. The sequence continues at coordinate 12,436,206 of CAMTZC010000009.1, forward strand.
TGTTAGCAGATATATTCACAAAGTCATTAACAAGAGAAAAACATTTAAAGTTTGTGAACTGTTTGTATAATATAATATTGCCTTACTAAAAGATGATTAATAATTGACATATATTGCAATATTTTTTTATTTGATCCCACAGATATTAAGATCGGAAGCCATACAGCCAATGAATAATATATTCTGAATAATATGATGTTTTTTAATAAATAAATAAATAAATAAATAAATAAATAAATAAATATTCTAAACACCCATTTCTAATATCTGGAAAGTAATTATTGTTAATTAAATGAAGCTAATACAATTTTTTACATGAATATTTTAAATTATTACGTTTACAAAAACGTAATTGAGGAATCTTTATATTTTTTTTGGTCTATTTATACTAAAAACGCTGGAATCCGCGCTGTCTAGGCAATTAAAAAAGTAACAACTTCACAATGATACGTTCCGTTTAAGGCATTAACTATGTACTTAATACCATTATAAAAATCATTATTAAATAAGTTTTCTAACATATTCCCATTCAAAGTTTATAATATTTATAATGATATTTAAATAGAAAAAAACTAAGAATTTTTTTATGTATGTTACAGAAACCCCTTCTGTAACAATTAGGCCCAATTCTGGCACCTTCCTTTGTTGACAAACTGTTTTCCACGCGGGCGATGCCATTGACACATCTAGTAATACATAAATTTAGAATAATAAACACATTATCATTCACACAAAAAGCTAATTTTAATGTCGTCTAATTTAAAACACCCTCAGAGTGGCTCATTCGTCACAATTAGCGAGCCGAGACACTGCAGGCGGGAAAAAACACAACATTAAGCGCCCGAGATGTTTAATGGTGTTTGTACATCGGGCATTATTTATTGCGGACTGGCTTTAAGACATTTTCGAGAAAACAATTTGTATTCTTTCCCATGGAGCACGATGTACCGCAAGTCCATTTTCTAGTGAATTACATTTCGAGTAGTGAATTCAGCGTCGCTACGGGTAATAATTTTTGAATCTTGTTCAATGTTGCTGGTTCGGATAAAATATATCAAGCAGTTCTAGCAGTACACTATAACGAGATATAATAAAATTATTTTGCCGTAATCCGCGATAAAGTAAATAGAAAATATATGCCAAATGTACAGTGGACTATATTAGTTGAAAGGAAAACAGTGAGGATACAGGTTTCGTCACTGTTTTCCTAACATCTCTAGAGATGTATGTAATCTATGTGTAACCTACCAATCCGCATTGGAGCAGCGTGGTAGGTCTTAGCTCCAATACTTCTCTCCAAAGACGGAGAGAAGAGGCCTATGCTTAGCAATGGGATAGTAACAGGCCGTTACTTTACTTTTCTTATCTTCCATCTTCTAGATATCATTTGTATTAGATTTGTATTGGGTTCAAGCAATAAATTCACAGTTCATGTATTATAATTACAAATACAAATATTACGCATACATATATAAGCTCCAACCCTTCTCTAAAAAAATGTATAGACGAGGAATGTATAGAAGAGTATACATTTCAGATGACATTTTACCATAGACAATTTGTTTTTAACTAATGTTACATTATCGTAAAAATTGACCTTAATATTAGGTCCTTACATATGAAATTGGCGTTTTGTCGTACTGGCCACTTTGATCTTAAATATTACCTTTATGGTTAGGAATTCCAAATTCAAATTCATGCAGCTATTTACTCATGCATTTGTGTTTCAAACACCCTAATTCACTTGTTTTTTCTTCTTTTGGTTTTATCTTTGTGTCACTCTGTTTACAAAATGGAAAACATGAAATATCGCGTTATTTACGAGTATGAGTTCCACCGTGGCACCAGTGCTGCAGAAAGGACTCGAAGGATTAATGATGTGTATGGTGACGGTGTCGCAAAAGAAAACACAGTGCGTTTTTGGTTCCAACGTTTTCGTTCTGGAAATTTCGACCTGCAGAACAAGCCTCGTGGACGGCCGGAGACCAAAGTTGATAATGAAGAATTGAAGGCTATTGTGGAAGCGGATCCATCGCAAACCACGTCCGAGTTAGCTGCAGGCTCCGGTGTTAGTGATAAAACTATTCTAATCCACTTGAAGCAAATTGGGAAGGTGAAAAAGCTTGAAAGGTGGGTACCTCATGAATTGAGTGAAGCAAACCGACAAACGCGCGTCGACTGCTGCGTTACGTTACTCAACCGGCACAATAATGAAGGAATTCTAAATCGAATCATTACCTGTGATGAAAAGTGGATCCTCTACGATAATCGGAAGCGCTCATCGCAATGGCTGAACCCTGGCGAACCAGCCAAATCCTGCCCTAAGCGAAAATTGACTAAAAAAAAGTTGCTTGTAAGTGTTTGGTGGACTAGTGCCGGTGTCGTTCACTACAGCTTTCTTAAATCTGGCCAGATGATTACGGCAGATATCTATTGTCAGCAACTGCAAACCATGATGGAAAAGCTAGCTGCTAAACAACCGAGGCTGGTCAATCGCTCTAGGCCACTGCTGCTTCAGGACAACGCTAGACCACACACTGCACAACAGACGGCTACCAAATCAGAGGAGCTTCAATTAGAATGTCTTAGACATCCACCGTACTCTCCGGACCTTGCTCCAACAGATTACCATTTTTTTCGCAATTTGGATAACTACTTGCAAGGAAAAAAATTCAACTCCGATGGGGCAGTCCAAACTGCCTTCAAAGATTTTATTGATTCCCGCCCGAATGGTTTTTTTAGTAAGGGGATCAATGAACTACCTATGAGATGGCAAAAGTGCATACATAGCAATGGTACATACTTTGATTAATTAAATATATTTCATTAAAAAAAAAACGACTTTATGTTCCTCCCATAGAAAACGCCAATTTCATATGTAAGGACCTAATATATATACAATACTAACGTCACACAATTGCCTTCCCGGAACCCCTCCACTAACACCTAAACTTTATGGTATGCTATTAAAGTTTAGGTTTATGGATTTTAGTAATATATAATTGTTCACAGGTCAAAAATTACAATGTCTAATGCATAGCTGGTCGCAATATAAATCCAAGTTTTCTTATCATTAGCATAATGATCAACAGTATAAAAAGCTTTACAGGAATATCCGCTGGATAAATCTAAAGATTATCTGAAAATTTCATTAAGATCGTTCCAGTCGTTTCGGAGTCTGTAAGGAAAAACAGACAAACATTCATTTTTTATAAATAAGAAATAAGGATTTCCATACAAATTTAATATTCGCTAACTGTTCTCGTTCTACACGATTATAATACGATCCATTGTGATTCCAACACATTAAAAATCCATTAACGCGAACGTTTCACTTATTTCCGAAAGCTCAATACTTCCGCGCCATAAATATGTCGATACTGCACTTTATTGAAATCGATTCGCAGCGATATAAGTGTGTTTGCATATCGATATTTGTTAATGGATGGCTTTTGTAAATTACGCAAAACATTTCGCAGGATTCAAACTAACGGACGTACCAGAAAAACGCGGTTGTTTTTTACTGTTATTCAACTCTATTAGAAGATTTTCTAGATCGTGAGGCTACAAGCATACGAACTAAGAAGACGCCTGTATATTATTTTCCGCGGCGAGGAATGTCTAGACTACGGCGGCGTTAGTCGTGAACGGTTCTTCCTACTGTCCCACGAAGTGCTCAACCCCATGTATTGTCTCTTTGAATACGCCAATAAAAACAATTACAGTCTTCAAATAAATCCCGCCAGTTATGTCAATCCTGATCATCTGCTTCATTTTTAATTGATAGGCCGTTTTATCGCATTGGCCCTGTATCATGGGAGATTCATTAATTCAGGTTTTACGATGCCTTTCTATTAGAGAATGTTAAACAAAAAACTGACCATGAAGGACATCGAGTCGATAGATGCCGAATTTTACAACTCGTTGGTTTGTATCAAAGATAACAATATTGATGAATGTGGCCTTGAAATGTGGTTCAGTGTGGACTTCGAAGTGCTGGGTCAAGTAATACACCATGAACTTAAACCGTCCGGAGATAAAGATCGTGTAACAGAGGTAAGTTCTAAACTAATATTATAAAAGTAAGAAAAAGCAGTAAAGTAGCAACCTGTTAGAATCCCACTGCTGGGAATAGGCCTCTCTCCGTTTCTGGAGAGAAGGGTCGGAGCTAAGACCTACCACGCTGCTCCAATGCGGACTGGTAGGTTACACATATGTCCAGGATTCTCTAGAGATATGCAGTTTCCTCACGATGTTGTCCTTCACCGAAAAGCGTGTGATAAATTGCAATTATCAATTTGACACATGAGTCTTAATAGAAAAGCTCATTGGTGCCTGCCCGGGTATGAACTCATGTTCCCCTCAAAAGAGTCGCACGGTCTCATTGCTGGGCTATCTATCACAGCTATCTTATTAATATTAAGTAAATAAAAATTAATTAATATTAAGTTTTATTTACTTAATATTAATAAGAAAATGATATTTATTGAAAACTAGGTTTTACCTACCAACTTCGTTCGCGTGGACTTGAAATAATCAGTAGCTTATATCACTCTCCAAACCTGCTCTCAAAATATGCAAAAAATATCTTCATCACAAAAATCAGATCGATCAATTTTTTTCTTTTTATTTAAATAAATTCTATTTGTTACGTTTCGGGTACTTCTGCCTAAATTTGTCCGCCTCATAGGAGCCATATTTAGTAAGTCACAAATACTAAATATGACTCCTGTAAGGCACCATATATATATTTTTAATTTATAGAAATTATGGCTTTTAGATTCAGTAATATTATAGATGCACAGCAAAGAGTTTACATTTCAGGTGACATTTTACCATGGTACAGTACAGTAGTTACAGTACATTTTACCACAACTTATTTTTAAGTAATGTACCAGGGATCAGGGCAGGAGGATGATGAATCCTCCTGCCCTTTTCCGCGACTAAGGTAAGTTGACGTCAGGCAGGCGGCCGGTCGTAAAATACGTTGCTAAATCCTTTGACAACGTGTTTGTAACATGTTGTGCCGACCCTGCTTAAATTCAAATTCAAAATATTCTTTATTCATGTAAACTTGTAAACAAGTGCTTTTGAATCTTCAACGGTACTGCTGGTTCGGAAAACTGTTCCTACCGAGAAGAACCAGCAAGAAACTCAGCGGATGCTCTTTCTAAAGTATAAATCTTAAAACTCGTTACATTTAGTTATTACTGTCTTGTACGGGGTAGAAGTGCACCTATATCCAGACATCCTTATCATCTAAGTAATCTTCAACAGTTGGCTTTCTGTATCAGCCTCTTTTTAACAGTGTTTTTAAACTGCTGTAATGGCATGGCCAAATTTGACTTTGGAATTTTATTATAGAATCTTATACCCAAACCCATAAACGATTTACGTACTTTTTCTAGGCGCCGTGCAAGAGTCGCAAGCTTATGTCGGTTTCTATTTTGTCTATTATATACATCACCTATCCTTTTATAATTCTTTATATTTTTATGTACAAAAATTACATTGTTTAAATATACTGTGAAGCAAATGTAAGAATACCTATTTCCTTAAACTTCTCTCGCAGGGAATCACGCGGACTTAAATTGTAAATGCCACGTATGGTTCTTTTTTGTAATACAAAGTGGGGCTTGGAGTGGAATAAGGGCAGGAAAATGATGATGATATAAAATTTGTCGTTTGTATTTTAACAAAGTTATTAAAAAAGTAGAGAAACCGCGTCAGTTAAAAATATAAGAGCGGGCGCGGAAATTGAAAACGCACAGAAATTTGTACATTAAATATATAAACAAAGCACGTAAAAATGTGATTTCCAAAAAATTCCAGAATAATGAGTGAAAAATCCCCCCCGTGAAAGTCGAAAGGGTGCGCGACCTGAATAATTTATGAAGCACGAAAGGCGAATCAAAGGCGAAGGATGAATATTTTAATTTGCAAATGTTTCGGCTTTTTACAGGGACTTGTTGGATATCTTATGACTATCTAGAAACCGTTTGGGGTTTGTTCATTGGCTTTATTATAGTTTCACGTATTATTTCAGGCTTTCTGTATTTCTATCAGTAAAATTATTATACATTTATTCGAATTGCGTTATCATATGCCATTTTTTATATATATCATATGTAATGTTGCCTGTTAGGCATCACTTAGGCCTTAGACTACGTCTATCAATTGTGAAAATATTCCTAAAACTTAAAGAAAGTAATGAAAGGATAATTTTGCCATAATCCGCGATAAAAGAAAATATAGGTAATTATAAATGTAGAGTGTGCTCCGTAACCGAAGCATCGTTAGGAGATAGATTGCACGACAAGATCAATTTTCGACATCGACAAAAACGATTTAGCCGCGTAACGATTATTAATATTCTGGTAGTCAATTTGTGTAGTGCTCGTGTATTGTTGTGTTATTGGTGGCGGTTAGTGCATTAATGTTTAGGAATTCTGCATGTATCACGTATGAGAACCAACAGTACACTCTACATTTAGCATTACAGATATTTTCTTTTAACGCGTCTTATAGCAAAATAATACTTTGATTACTTTGGTATGACGGACATCAGTAAAGTAACGCCTAATTCTATAAATTACTTCCCATTACGTCAATTTATAATCACATCGCTGTAACTGAAAGTAGTTATACAAACTTTCTAATCTCTCGGTTCATGGTTTCTTCTTGGAATCTGAAACAGTAGGAATCTAGGCCAGCTATGTTCGGTGGATTGGAAAACTAAACTAGTTTCAACTTTATAAAGTGGTATGTTTAATCTGATTACTTACTGTGGCAGTTATATATTTCAGACGAGCTAATAGCATTTTACACATATACCCCTTTCCGAAGAACAAGGCCACATCTCCGATATATATCGACCGATCAGACGCATAAGTCGAATGTGGACATAAGACCAAATTAACTTTTTTACACAACCGGCCTAAGCTCGTCGAGCTCTTTCTAACTATATAGGAATTATGTTTCTATCTAGATTATTTCCAAGATACAGACTTGCATAAAATCACGCAATAGAATAGACTACCCTCCTTTCTTACCGAGGTGTCGTTAGAGGCGACTAAGGTATGTGCCGTGTGGTATTCGGCTGCATAGAATAGACCACCCTCATTTCTTACCAAGGTGTCGTAAAAGGCGACTAAGGTAAGTTGACATCAGGCAGGCGGCCGGTCGTAAAATACGCAGCCAAATCATGTGACCAACATGTTTGTTACATGTTTTGCGGACCCCACTTAGAGTGGGATAAGGGCAGGAGAATGATGAGAGTTGCATAAAATCGTATGTGACAAATTCACATTTTCATCAAAGTATAAGGTTACATGACAAGATCAATATTTATGCCAGTAATTTACACATTGCTAGAAAGATGAATACTGTATTCAGTTTTTATGCTTCTAAAAATGATGTCACTAAAATATTTGCTATGTTAAGATGCGACGTTTGGTTCTAATAATATTTGTATCAAATCATACGAAATTACAGATACAGCCTTATGCCTCTAGATTTTTTAGAATCTGTTGAACGTAAGTTGACTTATAGTGGAATGCTTCGGACTTTCAATTCTAATAAACAAAGGTGCATATCATTAAAATACATTAAAACATTAGAATTTTATGAGTGCGACGCAAAAAGGATCACCTTCTTCTTCTTCTTCTTCTTCAGCCGATGGACGTCCACTGCTGGACATAGGCCTCTTCATGGGATCGCCACACCACACGATCTTGCGCTGCCTGGATCCAGTAACTCCCTGCAACCTGTTTGAGGTCGTCTGTCCACCTCGTAGGGGGTCTACCGACGCTGCGCTTTCCGGTGCGGGGTCGCCATTCCAGCACCTTAAGACCCCAGCGCCCACCGGTTCTCCGCACTATGTGTCCCGCCCAGCGCCACTTCAGCTTCACAAAGCTTCAAAAGGATCACCACTCAGATTATTTTGGGGGAGAGGTTGCCTCAACACCTTATAAAAGTTATAGGCCTCCTCTCCTTTTTTTAGGATACAAATATGGCCAGAATTCTCTAGAAACATGCAGGTTTCCTTACGATGTTTTCCCTCATTAAAAAAGCGTATGATAAGTTGCAAATAGTAGCATAGATTTTGTAAAAAACAATTTGAAATATTGGACATATACATAAAAAATAAAGTAAGAACCGGCATAAGCTACTCTTCGACTTTATGGAATTTAGGAATTAAAAAATGTAAATAGTAATAACTTGATGTTTTGAGTTATATCACGTATTTATATTTTAGCTTTACCATTGCAGCAGTTTAAAAATACTATTAATAGGAGACTAATACAGAAAGCCTAATATATTGTTGAGGTTTACATAGGTGATTAGAATGCGTGGATATAGTTACTTTGACCCTGAACATGATAGTAACTATTATGGATAGTAGGACTAAAACTTATTGGTTCATAATCATTAATTGTTATCCTTCTCTTATCCCACTCTAAGTGAGGTCGGCACAACATTTTGTAAACATATTGTCATATGATTTGGCTAGGTATTTTACGAGCAGCCGCCTGCCTGACTTCAATCTTAGTTACATTTTATTAACTAACTAGTTATAAGAATTATTTTTTGAAAAGAGATACCTACCGAGTTTCTTACTGGCTCTTCTCGATAGGAACAGCTTTCCGAACCAGTGGAGTTTACGATTCATAAGTACTTGTTTACAAGGTTAGTTGAATAAAGAATATTATGAATTCCAATTTGAATTTAAGCTAACTTGTAAGCTTGTTCAAAGTCATATTCTACAAACAGATATAGTTTAAAACAAAAACAGAGCTCCAGGAAGCTTAATAATTGCCTCTTGCTAAAGAGCTGTTTGTGCCCAACTCAAAGGCCCCGTTTCTATTCTAGGAAAATATAACGCCAGCTGCATTCTGAACTACAAAGGAGACGAAACACTTGGGCGGTATTATAATTAGATGTTATCAGTCTTGTTTATTTACGTAAAAATAGATAATTATCTATCCTAATATTATTATAAAGAGGAAAGATTTGTATGTTTGTGTGTATGTGTGTATGTTTGTAATGTTTTTACGCAAAAACTACTTGACCGTTTTCAAAAATTCTTTCATTATTGGAAAGCTGCTTCTTTACTGAGCAATATAGGATATATTACATTTTCAAAAAATTGGGATCCCTAATAAAATTGTAATTGTATAAATTTAGTCATAAAATTTTTTAATCGTTGGCGCTGCGGAAACTATTGATGATAGAACAAGAAAATGTTCTACATTATTATAAAACGTATCGATATCTACAAAAAAGTCCGCAATACCGTATATCTAACTATAATAGTTTTGCCAATATAACTACTTTTCTACATTGTAAAAATTGATAAAAGTGGCGACAATAATTAATCCATAATATTTACATCTCCGTATTACTTCCTTATCCCACTAAATGATATTTTAGTAAAAACTGTTTCAATACCTGTAAAATACTTTTTAAATTATTAAAATCGGACATTCCAATCAAAAGGAGTAACGAATTTAAAAATGTCAATATAGAGAAAATAATGCCATAACAATTGTAGCGTATTGTATTTGTGTACCTATGAATACCTTCCGTTAAAAATTTCCTTTTCCTTAATTATTGATAAGTCCCAGGACCAAACTTTCAATTTACAAAAATAATTCTATAGTCTAACTTAGTAAACTTTCCATTGCCACTAGATCGGTATGTATGCGGGTGAAACTGCGGGGCATTGCTAGAACACACACACACACACACACACACACACACACAGCCTGTACTGGCGATTCCTTTCTCATCAATTCAAGGTTACTCTCGATTATGTTCTTATATTTTTGCCTTTCTCGAAGGAAAAACGTAAATTTATTTATTCATTAAAGATACACACAAGAGTTCAGTAATACAGACATGAAAGGGCGAAACGATTTTAGAAAATAAACCAGTTCACTAGCTCCTTTCAATATTTGATTAAATAGCTCAGAATCTACTGAACTATCGCTATCGAATCATGCAATCAAATTGTTGCTTGCGTCTAGATCAAACTGTGAGTTAATGAAATATTTATCGCAGCGTATGAAAGAATTCGCAATTTGCAACGCAAAGTTGTACAAAATCGATAGCCAACGGCGCGCGTCGTAAAACCGCTATTTGCTTCAAAGGGCTTTGTTAATGTGGAACATTATAACGGCTTGCGGTGAACACAAATTAATTCTGAATAAGACGGACTTTGACTTTCTACATTTCTTATTTAGTGTGATTAATTTTTAAGTGCATCTTGGTTACAAGCAATATAACAGAACTAACTACTTTGCTATAATCCGCACGGGTTAAGTAAATGCATGCAAAGCCAATGTGTATGAAGCAGGCAAAATCTACGCACCTTATACATGCAGGACCAGCCACCACATGCACCCCAAGGCGCAATTCACCAGCAACAACGAACACAAAAGCAGCACACACACCCACCACCACAATCTCGACGATCGTTTCGCCCCGAAACCGAAGCATCATCAGGAGGATAGGCTTCACGACAAAAATCGTACTGCGCCGCGCTACCCATACAAGCAGTCTTAAATAGTTCAACTCCCACCAATACCCTCCCCTCCGAACACATGCAGTAAAACGGAATTAGATACATTTACTTGCTCGTTAATTTTTGTTATCTCTAATATCTTGTTATTTTTTATTATCTCAAGTTGCTCTAACGTATTGAGTCGGAGTCCCTTATCACACGTGTGGAGAATATGAAATAAATGGTCATTAGGCACCTTATGACCGCTTTCTGGCAAATGTTTTGCATAAGTACGATTTTTGTCGTGAAGCCTATCCTCCTGATGATGCTTCGGTTTCGGGGCGAAACGATCGTCCAGATTGTGGTGGTGGGTGTGTGTGCTGCTTTTGTGTTCGTTGTTGCTGGTGAATTGCGCCTTGGGGTGCATGTGGTGGCTGGTCCTGCATGTATAAGGTGCGTAGATTTTGCCTGCTTCATACACATTGGCTTTGCATGCATTCACTTAACCCGTGCGGATTATAGCAAAGTAGTTAGTTCTGTTATATTGCTTGTAATATGGAATTCCGCAAAGTAACGCCTGCTTCTATAAATGCATCTTGGTTATAATATTTATCTTGTTTTACTTATCTATGAATACTATATGTGAATAATTTATAGAATTAGACGTTACTTTGCGGAGATTGATAATACAAAAGTAATAATGAAATTATTTTGCTATAATCCACGTTTAAGTAAATAGAAATATATAATGCATATTAACATATCCTTTATTTCAACAGTTTCACAATTAATAATATGCACTTTTAAGACAAAGTCCCGCGCTCCGCCTTGGTTATATATCCTCTCCTCGTTTTCCCTTCCATTCGCGCCGTTTAGTGTGGTCATTATAAAATATATGAATTTTACAATTAATTATAACAGCAACGCTAACATGCTAATTGTAGAGTGGACTATCCGTTTTCGTACCCTATACACACTGTATTCGTAAATACATGCACAGTGTTGTATTGTTGAATAATAAAGAAATTAAACTTAACTTTAAATGATTTATAGAAGCAGGCGTTACTTTGTGGAACTCCATATTACAGGCACTATAACAAAACTACTTTGCTATAATCCGCACGGGTTAAGCGAATGCATGCAAAGCCAATGTGTATGAAGCAGACAAAATCTACGAACCTTATACATGCAGGACAAGCCACCACACGCACCCCAAGGCTCCTCCATCAGCAACAAAGCACACAAGCAGCACACACAACCACCATCACGACAATCTCGACGATCGTTTCGCTCCGAAACCGAAACATCATCAGGAGGATAGGCTCCACGACAAAATCGTAATCGTTCGTAGATTTTGCCTGCTTCATACAAATTAGCTTTGCATGCATTCGCTTAACCCGTGCGGATTATAGCGAAATAGTTTTGTTATAGTGCCAAACCTAAATTTGTTTCTCGTTACGAAATCAATTAATTACTTTTAGCGTCATTATTGTTTATGCTTATCTATGCTGCTTTATCTATGCTAAAATGCTAATAGCTTACTTAAAAAATTATCTATTTAATATATGAGAAGTTCATAACCCTACTTTTACTAAATCTCTAATATAATAACTCTGCTATTAGATTGATAATTTCAGCCAAATTTGGAATAATAGTTAGTTAAATAATAAAAAAGCTGTTTATTGGTCCTATTTTCTCTTAAGCACAAAATTGTATAAAAGTGTATCAGTTTCCTTTGTTAACCTTACTTTTGCGAGACACCATCTTCACAGATCTGTCTATGCTAATAAATTCTCAATTTTTTTTCTATTCGTAAGTACAAATTTTTGTTTCATCTCTTTTTAAATGCAACCCTAATTCATAATTTAATTGATCTCAGTCTTTGACGCAAGAACATAACATGGAGGTCACCCTACAACAGTTATTTTCGCCGACCAAACGTAATACATTTTTTATTCGAAGGTTTCATAAGATTTTATATGTTTAAGCTAAAGTCCTAGCAATAAATATCTCTCCTCAAATGGGGGCGTAATATTAGTAATATAGCGATAGATTGGCGAGACTCGCCTTTTTGCGATAAGGTATTATTAAGTTTAAAAATCGTTTGTTGGCGTTGGCATATGCTTTTATAAGAAAATGCTAAAATAAACTTTTTCAATACAAAAAAAGCTCAAAACAGCTTTTATAAAATATATATATTGAAAAAAGAATTATTATCCTCCTGCCCTTATCCCATTCTGAGTGGGGTCGGTACAACATGTTACAAACATGTTGGCACATGATTTGGCTACGTATTTTACGACCGGCTGCCTGCCTGACGTCAACTTACCTTAATCGCCTCTTACGACACCTCGGTAAGGAAGGAGGGTGGTCTATTCTATTTTGCCGGATACCACACGGCTAATATAAAAAAAAATAAAAAAGAATATAATAAGGAAAAATAAAAGAATATAAGAATAAGAATATATAATATATATATATTTAAAAACATAACTTAAATTCAAATAGTAACCAGCTTTGCACTAAGTAATATTTGTAGACAGTATAATTTACTGAAATCTTGCAATTTCTTTTTCTGGGGGCAATTTTCTACAACATAGGCAGTTTCTGACATCTGTCTGATCTTTGTGACGGCCTGTTACTAACCTACTGCTGAGTACGCTCATCTCGGGAAGCCTACGGGCCTCTCTACGTTTCTGGAGAGAAGGGTTGGAGCTAAGACTATTGAATAAAGAATATTTTTAATTTTAATTGAATTTGAATTTTCTGAAGATAAAAATTGGATCTTGAACTTACCACGCTGCTCCAATGCGGATTGGTAGGTTACACATATCCCCAGAATTCTATAGAGATATGCAAGTTTCCTCACGATATTTTCTCTCTCCGAAAAGCGTGTGATTAATTGCAATAGTCAATAAAACTCAAGTTTTAATAGAAAAACTAATTGGTAGAAAAACGCTTCGTAACGGGGCGAAATGATTGTTGAGATTTTGGCAGTGAATGTGTGCTGTGTTTGTGAATTTTTGTGGTCCAGCTGGAGTTTATAAAGGATATACAGACAAATAAACATTTTTATATATTAGACTACAGTGCTAGGGGCTTATACGGGTCAATTTTTAAGCAAGAAGGCTCTAAACGTTAAATTATCAAACTAAAACTTTAATTTTATCCACAAACATGAGTCGATTATTTCTGTTATAACGTTTTTGTTAAAATATATACAGAGTTTAGCAAACATTTTTGTTACGGGTCAAAGCGCGTCGATAGGCGTCATCGATCTGTTTTTACGAAGCCTAATATCCTAAGCACACAACCGTTGTTTGTTATTAATGTATACACTAATTTATCGGGCTCGAATATTAATTAGCCAATACGGTTATATAATAATTAATTTGTTACAAACTACCATCAAAGCCTAAAAACTCCAAACAATATTTTATTCAAATACGAAATACTCGACCACCCGTTGCTGTTTTTTTAAAATTCCCTTCTCCTGATATTTTGGAATGAGTTAGTTGTAAGATATTACCGCCGTGTGGTATCCGGCTGAGTAGAATAGACTACCCTCATTTCTTACCGAGGTGTCGTAAAAGGCGACTAAGGTAAGTTGACGTCAGGCAGGCGGCCGGTCGTAAAATACATAGCCAAATCATGTGACAACATGTTTGTAACATGTTCTGCGACCCCATTTATAGTGGGATAAGGATAGGATGATGATCATTAGTTGTAAGATACAACAAAAGTACTGAAAATATTACTTGGCTACAACCGCGATAAAAGAAAATATATGTAATGTTAAATGTGGAGTGGATTATCCGATTTCATACCCGAAACATGCAGGATTCTTGAAAACACATGCACAAAACTCCACCACCATCACGATACACAAGTAGTGCTACAGACGTTCACTATCACAAATTCAACCATCGTTTCACCCCGAAACCGATGTATCGTCAGGAGATAGATTCCACGACAAAATCGCTTTCGCAAACTGCTTGTATAAATTTTTTTTGTCCAAGAAAGGCAAACAAATATTGTTACAATGTCAAAACAGTAATTGTTATATTATTATGGCATTAATAATAAATAATATATAGCAAGTAATTAGATTATATGAAAGTAGCGGCCTGTTACAATCCCACTGCTGGGAATAGGCCTCCTCTCTCCGTTTATGGAGAGAAGGGTTGGAGCTAAGACCTACCACGCTGCTCCAATGCGGATTGGTAGGTTACACATATCTCCAGAATTCTCTAGAGATATGCAGGTTTCCTCACGATGCCTTTGCTCGCCGTATATTTCGTTACTTAAGTTAAATATTACTTTATCACGTGATTTATTTTACATAAAAAGTTTATCTCTTAGAAAAATCAACTTCCACAGCTGGCGCAGACGTACATTTTTACTGCGTTGTAGAAAGAGAGGGTGATACTTGCTCTCCTACGCCACGCCGGCGGTCTACTCTCCTTCCGTCTAACACGGACGCGAGTTTAACATCTTTTACCAATTACAAAAAGGACTAAACTAGTTTTAGCTTCCAACTATCGTTCGGTGTGAACATCGTTCAAATTTTAGTTGCAAATGCTCTTACGTAATAATGAATATATAAGTAACAGTTGCATTCGTTCCGAGCTTTGTACCGGATCTGTATTATTTCTATCTCACCGCGCCCGATATGTGCGGTGACCAAGATTTTACTGTTATAATATCGCTGTTACAAAAAAACAATGACGCAAATGATAAAATTGTGATTTTAGACCCCAAAATATTTTAAAATACTAACATTAAAATTAATCAAATGACTAAAAATAATGGCAAATACATGTGAATAAGAAACATAGTTTACTTTTATATTGACTATTATATATTTATCTATCGGGAGATAGATAAACGGCAATTTTGATCCTATATAATCCGGTATAAAAGCTAAAAATACTCGAATTGGTCGATTGATTTAGCCGAGAAGCGTTACAGTTTGACAAAAATTAATAATATTAATATAGAGTATAAATAACAAATAAATTTATGGCAAAATCACAAGCCCACACACACTTAAGTAACTTAATATTTGTGTTATGGGTGACGGAATACCATTAAATATAATCATATATAATTTTAAATAAAAACTGAACTACAAAAATACACCCAGACTCGTAAAATCAACAACAAATTGTTTTCAGAAAATGTTGTCAGGGAATCGAACCTGTTATCCCCGAAGCAGGCAGGCTCACTGTTTTATTTTATTTAATCGTATGGCATTCATGTCAGAAAATGTAAGCGAAGAAATTATTATATTGAGAATGTAAAATAAAATATTAATGTAATTAGGAATTATTAATAAATGACATTACATCTAATAAAAAAAAATCACATTTAGCGCGGCTAATGTCCTCTATGTTTAGTTGTAAGATGGGGACTGAAGGCCCGCCATCTTTTGTCCGAAGGCTCTTAGAAGAGCCTTTTGATACATGTAAAGCCATATCGATTTAAACTATGGCTAATAACGCTTATGTATGCCGCTTGTTTCGTCGCTCATTTAGCACCACCCAGGGGACACGTGCAGAGTACGTAAGTCGTTTGTGGGTTTGGGTATAAGATTCTATAACAAAATTCCACAATCAATTTTAACTTTGCCATTACAGCAATTTAAAAATACTGTTAAAAAGAGGCTGATACAGAAAGCCTATTATACCGTGGAGGCTTACATTGATGATAAGAATGCGTGGATATAGCTGCTCTTTGACCTTGTGCAGGATAGCTATGACAAAATGTAATTAGTATTAAGAATCTTCTTTTTTAAAAAAGAGCTCCACCGAGTTTCTTGCTGGCTTTTCTCGGTAGGACGGCGTTCCGAACCAGCAGTAAAGTTGACGATTCAAAAGCACTTGTTTACAAGTTTACTTGAATAAAGAATATTTTGAATTTGAATTTGAATTTGAGTAGGAGGTAAATTCCAGCAAACGTGAGCGACGGGTCGCACCCCAACGTCCACTGTCAACAGCGCCAACGGGCCAGTGTCTCATTATAGACACGAATCCTTTAAACAATATGGTGCACCTACCATTGCTATCATCGGCTATACCGCGAGCTCCATATCCGTTCACATCAATAAAACATTCAAATGTATGCGAACAGATCGATTTGGGATTTGAACTTACCTATTGGGAATAAGACTTCTTTCAACTTTCCTGAATTCATCTATCTTTTCACAGGACGTTCTAGTGATAGGGCGTAGACAATAAATATTTATAAACCAACGCAATACCAATATATTTTAAAAAGGAAATAAAGGATAAAAACAAACACTACAAAAGACAAGCCCGACATTAGTTGTACAAAAATATGTGTAAAAGTGTACTTACAAATTTGGCAATGCCGTGCAAATAAAATCTATAATAATATTATATAAAGAGTTTGTTTGTTTGTTTGATTGTTTGAACGCGTTAATCTCAGGAAGTGCTGGACCGATTTGAAAAATACTTTGAATGTAAAAATGTCCATTCATCGAGGAAGGCTATAGACTATATAATATCACACTAATGAATAGGAGAGGAATAGCAATAAAAAATATAGCGAAAATTCCAAAATTTAAAGCTTTCCTTGCGTGCGCTAAGTAAACGTTGAAAGTTATTACGAAATCACGTACTACAAAATTGTTGCCCTCTAAAAGTTCTAAATGGAAGTCAGCGACAGCATGTCTAGCTTTTAAGGTTAACCCATTTTAACCATAATTAATATGTATTAAGGTTTACTCAAATAATAAGATTGCAGTCATGCGAACGAAGTTGCGTTTAAAAACTAGGCATATCAAGGTTAAAATACGCAGCGGTGTGACCAAGAAAGAGAGAGCCAGTCAGTTGTACAAGGTTAGCACATACAATTGCTAATTAAATTCTAATATAGTCAATGTAAGTTTTTATTAACTTATATTATACTATATTATAAGTATATGAGCTGTGATAGCCCAGCGGAGAGACCGTGTGACTCCCTAGAGACGAACATGGAAACCTGCATATCTCTGGAGAATTCTGGAGATAAGTGTAACCTACCAATCCGCATTGGAGCAGCGTGGTAGGTCTTAGCACCAACCCTTCTCTCCAAAAAACGGATAGAAGAGGCATATGCCCAGCAGTGAGATAGTAACAGGCCGTTACCTTATCTTACCTACATTATAATAATTAAGAATGTTTATGTGAGTAAAAAAAACTTACTGTCAGTCTGTATTCAGGTTTTGATATGGGCTTGAAGTTCAATCCATCTCTCCCAAGAAGAAAATATAGTTTTCCAATTTTGGGCTAATAATAGATATAAATAACAACGCCGTGTGGTATCCGGCGGAATAGAATAGACCACCCTCCTTTCTTACCGAGGTGTCGTAAGAGCCTCCTAAGGTAAGTACCGTGTGGTATCCGACTGCATAGAGTAGACCACCCTCATTTCTTACCGAGGTGTCGTAAGAGGCGACTAAGGTAAGTTAACGTCAGGCAGGCGGCCGCTCTTAAAATACGTAGCCAAATAATGTGACAACATGTTTGTAACATGTTGGCCGACCCCACTTAGAGTGGGATAAGGGCAGGAGAATGATGAATAGATATAAATAATTATGTCCGAATTGTTAAACCCTTAAAGTTAAATGTTATTTGTAAATTGTGTTTTATGAATAAGACTTTTTCGAATACAAACTATAGGAAAGCATAGACATAAGGTTAACGTTTTAGTTAGTTAAAACAATTTTAAACTATCTTGTGTCTTAAGTAACAAATTTTATAATCTATCACATGCTTTTCCGAAATTCTAAAATACATCACGACAAAATCCACTTAAGAAAATATATTTTCCAAGCATACTGTAGATGATTCTGGGAGAACGTATAGCCGCGAAAGTATCAGTCTTATGATCATAAGACAGATGAGATGCGCTGATCTTCGAAACGGATATTGAATGTTGTATGTGAGAAATTGAGGTTTTAAATATCCCTCCATATATAACTTGGCAAAGAGCTCTCTAGAATTTTCTGCAATATTTCTAGGCGGATTAGGGTATCTACATATCGAATACAGAAATGACAGCTTATAAAACGATCACTACTTTACTTTTTTGAATTAATATTTACTATTTATAATAAAGTCTTCGTGCTGTTGCACGTGTTGCCAATAATGATTTACAGGTCCATAACTCGATCACTGTCTATGGGCCTTGTAAGCAATCTCAAAGTCGCTCAACTCGCAATCGAGAGAACTAAGCTTGAAGTATGTATACTTTGTCAAATAAACTATGAGGAGATCCGTAGAAAAACTTAAATTATCGATTAGATTATAGTATGAATGAATGATGATATACCAGAATAATTTTATTATTACTTTAGTGTTATGGATCTCTAATAATCGATTTAGTTTAGGAAGTATTGAAGCTGAAGAGGTAAGGGGTGGGAAGTTAGTACGTAGAATCGATTGGTTTCGGAGTCCCAAGGAAAAAAGCGAAGCAAAGAAAATTCTGCGTTGATAGAACGCTGCATTGATAGTCGGAGTCACTGAATCCAAGCGGCAGAAGATCATCTGATGTGGAGATCCTTAAAGAGACCAATATCTACCAGAAGACGTATATCGTGATGAAAAAGAATAAGAAGTTTAGATACCCAGTTTAACTTTGGTCTACAGGCACTATAAAAATATAAACATAAATCTGTAAAAGCGGCCTGTTACAATCCCACTGCTGGGAATAGGCCTCCTCTCTTCGTTTGTGGAGAGAAAGGTTGGAGCTAAGACCTACCACGCTGCTCCAATGCGGATTGGTAGCTTACACATATCTTCAGAATTCTCTAGAGATATGCAGGTTTCCTCACGATGTTTTCCTTCACCGAAAAGCGTGTGATAAATTGCAATTATCAATTAGACACAAGTTTTAATAGAAAAACTTATTGGTGCCTGCCCGGGTTTGAACTCGTGTTCCCCTCGAAAGAGTCCCACGGTCTCACCGCTAGGCTATCACTTGCTTAAATAAATCTGTATCAGGTACGTAATTCGCAGTTACCGATATTTGTCCTAGCACAAATGTCTTTCGTATGTAGATACCTTTATTGATACATAACATAATATAAGGTCTCAAGTGAAAGTGGTATTTCGATGTCGTTCATTCAGTAACGATACTAAATCCACGACTTTATACTTTTACATTTGCACTTCGGTGAAAGTGACGCAATTTCAAAGATAGCAGTATGAATTTACGACATATGAGGTTATGTTAGTAAAGATCTTATTCCAAAAAGAGTAATCTTTTTCCAACGATGGCTATATAAAAAAACCTTGAAAATATGTGCAAACGAAGTCACAGGGATTAACTTATATCGGCAACTTAGCGTGCGCGCATTTCACTACGAGATAATATACTAGCTGTTCGGCCAAGCGTTGCTGCGGCTTAATTGGAATCCGAATTTCCCTTGAAACATAACTTAACAGAACCGATCGCCATCAAACTTTATATCCGTTGATTGACTGTAAACTTCATTAAAATTGCTCCAGCCGTTTTGGAGTCGATAAAGGACATATAGACAGTCATATATAAGAAGACCAGCTGTTCCTGCGGCTTCGCCTACGTGGAAATCAGTTTTAAACAAAGTTTTCTCCGCGTAAATCGCGACACTGCGGGAATTCTAACATAAAAACTCTATATGTTGCTTCAGAACCTCCTCTATCATCCAGTTGAAGTTGTAGCAAAATCAGTTAAGCTGTTCCATAGAATGTATTATTACCTAAACCTTTGTCAAGGTTTGGACTATCTTATATTCAAATTCAAATTCAAAATATTCTTTATTCAAGTTAACTTGTACAAGTGCTTTTGAATCGTCGAACTGCTGGTTCGAAAAGCTGTTCCTACAGAGAAGAACCAGCAAGAAACTTGGCGGTTGCTCTTATAAGATAGAAATGTCATCTGCATACATAACGCAGTGAGAGGTATATACGTTGGGTAAGTCGTTAATGTATATTAAAAATAGAATACATCCGAGGACACTACTCTGCGGGACGGACCAGTTAGTTTTGTACGTATTTGACTCGACTGTTTGTATTCTATGTGCAGTCTTATCTTAGTAATTGATTTGGACATACTGGCTCCTATCACGTAGGTATGACTCTAGCCATTTATATGTATTTCCTCTAATTCCCAAATCGTATATTTTTTTTCAATAGCGTTTTGTGTATAATAATATAATCTAATAGTAAGCCTATTGCGTATTTTTTTGTCATTTATACACTCTAGGATCTCTTGGATACAGTTATAAACAGCGAGCGTTTTAGACCGATTTTTCCTAAATCCATATTGATATATATGGTTTTTTCGAATATTTTTGATAGCGTTGGTAGTAGGGCGATAGATCTATAATTAGAAGGATCATGCGATGATACCCTTTTTTTAGGATTGGTCGTAATTTTGCTATCTTTAGTTTGTCCGGGAAGTAACCTTCATTGAAGAATTGATTTATGAGGTATGTGAGAGGGAAGGTAAGTTGATTTATACATGCTTTAATTAAAGTCGGTGGAATATCGTCAGCGCCGGAACGGAGTTTTTAATAATATTGTTCATTTCTTTCTGCGTACGTCTTCTCTCTATATAAATATATATGCAGCGAAAATTTATAAAATTAATAATTCACTCCTTACTATCTTGTACCGCTTGGATTAAGCGACTACGTGCGATCTTTTTGAGGTCGTAAGTCCACCTTTTGGGGGTCTTTCCGTTGCGGGGTCGCCATTCCAAAACCTTAAGACTTAAGTTCTTTGGAACCGATGGGCGTTGGGGTCTTAATGGAGGGGGCACATAATACAGATATTATGTGCCCCCTCCATTACCACTTCAGTTTCGCAACACGCTGTGCTATCGGAGATCTCCTTATTTCTGATTTGATCGTTTGATCGTTGAGATACTCCGTGCATACGCTCCGTCAACCGCTGAGATTACGAGGCCAATTCATACTCTATTGATCACTATCAAATAAAATGTCAATTCTATCAGCAAGCTATGCCACATACACATGTGCCTTATGTTCGATGTTCCGTCACCAATTTTACGGGCGGCACTAAAACAATCATTAATACGCAATTTTATTACGGCAGACGGACCGTGTTATTCTGGTTAGGGGGCTTTCGCTTTTCTTTTCCACCAAAAAATATAACTGTTAGGCGTGGTAGGTCTAAGTGTCTCTCCAAAAAAAAGATGAGGCCTATGCCCAGCAGTGGGAATTTAACAGTCCATTACTTTGTGATTATCGAAAGTATCATATGTTGTCGGGAAAAACTTTGTCATATCCACGCGGACATAGTTGTGAGCACAGTTAGTTTTATATAAAATCATATATAAATTGAAATATTCTCTAATCCAAAAGGCTGTTACAACGTCACTGGCAGGTAGCGTTACTCAAAAAGGCGGATCGCGGAAAAGCTTACATTAGAGAATGTAGACGCTAAACTCCACGGGAGAAATTTATACCTCATTAATCTGTTGTTTAATATGCTTTTAGAACTAGGAGCTTTTGCAGCGTCACTGAGCAGAAACGATGTATCCTTTTTACCTATAAGCCTGTTACTAAAATCTACAAAACTTAATGACTATGTAATTTGGGTATAAGATTCTATAATAAATCATCATCCTCCTGCCCTTATCCCACTCTAAGTGGGGTCAGCACAACATGTTACAAACATATTGTCTCATGTTTTGGCTACGTATGTTACGACCGGCCGCCCGCCTGACGTCAACTTACCTAGTCGTATTTTACGACCTCTCGGTAAGAAAGAGGGTGGTCTATCCTACTTAATCTTCTCCGAACCTATACAAGATAGTAATGATAAAAAGTTTAAAAGACCTTCTCAGTAGGAACATATTTTCGAACCAGCAGTATTGTATAAACGCAATACAAATCAAACAGTCACCGCCATCTATCGGGCTACAACAGATACTTAAGGATTATTTGTATAGATCTATTAATTTATTAAGAGGTTTTACTATTGTCCGATAGAAGGCGTTCTGTATGCAATTATTGAAATCATATTGCGTAACAAAGATTATTTGTACATAGGTTCGGGATATTTTGTACATAAATTACAAGTCCGATAACAGTCTTCCACGACACGTCGTTCAAAGCCGAATTTCGGCCTCATAGGGCTTAAGGCGACGTTCCAACAATGTTACGAATCTCTCCACAGGTTCACCCCCACCACACCTCCGACGATGCTTCTGCGCTCGCCCTATCTTTTTCGGTGACGCTGTAAAAGCCACTTCGGCTAACAGCATATTGTCATTTTCCGAAAAAAAACTAGTCCATTCATGTGAAATTCATCATGAGATAGTGCAGGAAGTTATACAAGTAGAATTAACCATTCAGAAGCACTTGATTACAACTTTATATGATTAAAGAATATCTTGAATTTGAATTTCAATACTTTCTGCAAGCTATTCTATATTGTACAAGCGATTCTTTCAACAATTTTACGTTATTTGCATTTATCAGAATAAGACTGGGATCGGTATAAGAAAACGGCGATTTGGCTCGAAGGAGGCCAGTCAAATTTTATTATGCCAAGCTTTTAATGGTTTCTCGGATTACAGTTTTATTATTCAATTATAGGTCGTGATGTTTTGTTTGTGAAAGTATGGCAAAGAATTTTCCAAAAGGCGGATGGAGTTTTTATTCTATACTAGTCTATACTTATCATAAAAAAAGTTCCCAAAAACTGTTTGTATGCCGATTTTCTCAAAAACTACTGAACGGATTTATGTACAGTTTTTACTGAACGATAGTGTAATTTTTGAGTAAAGTTTAAGCTAATACATTACGGTTAAATTCTCGTGGGCTCGGAATTCACGTGGGAAAAAAATTGTGACACACTGATTAGTATGCGGGCGAAGCCGCAGGCACAGCTAGTCACTAGTAAAGCATATAATATTTATAAAGAGAAAATTTTTAAAAATTGCCCGATAAAGTCTAAAAAAACATTTTGTATATTCCCATAAAAAAGATTCGTAATAATACTTCATGTAATGGGATTGATTCTATTTTTTTTTGGAAAATAAAGTTACTGAAAGGAATACATTTAATTTAGTTATACATCGTATTTGGTCACTTTATGACCACTCGGTGATCATTAGTTTCAATTAAAGAAATGAAAAGATTCCACTCCATTTTATCCGTAGCGTGTCGACGCCGTAGCGCTACGTATTTCGTTGAGCTTTATGAACCAGTTTATGTAGCTCGCCGTTACTTTACGACATAGACAGTTTCTATGATACCATGGTATATAAATGGTAAATAATATATGAAGCGTATTATATTTTATTATTTAGATTAAATTTGACAAATTAACTGTATTTTATTTTATTCTGAACGTGTTTTTATTTAAATTTAAAAATTAAATATTAACGTTTTTATATTATATAGGACAATTTCACTGTCGTGTGGTATCCGGCTGAGTAGAATATACCACCCTGATTTCTTTTCGAGGTGTTGTAAAAGGTGATTAAGGCATATATAGATCAGCATGATTTCTTTCTGAGCTAAAAGGCGACTAAGGTAAGTTGAAGTTATTTAGGCGGCCGGTCATAAACTACCTAGTCAATTTATATAAAAACATGTTAAATGTTGTGCTGACCCCACCTAGTCGAACAAGCGCACAATGAATGATGATGGGACAATAACATCTGTGCACAAAGTAAGTAACTTAATAGTTGTATTATGGGTGACAGAAAACCTAAATACATATATAATTTTTAAATATATACTTAAATTCAAATCTATACCCAACCTCGAATAACCAAATTATTAATAGAATACGGCTTACAGCGGTAATCGAACCCGAGACCGAATTTTTTATGTTTTTAAAATTTTTCAAACCTTTAAGAGAAAATTTTCGTTATAAATGGCGCCAGTTTCCTCTATTGCCCCGAATAATGCATCCCAAAGCCCGTACATTCTTATCGTCTTCGAATAAAAAAGCGAAATGTGTCGTTTTAATGTTTGCCCCTTCCTTCGTCCTTTTGGCTATACTCGTAAACACGTAGGGATGTGTATAGCTGAGGTTTAAGTCAAAATCTAAACAATAATTTTATATTTCACAATTTCATTGACACTTATTTCATTAATATTCTTATTTTATAATGCATAAAATCTTTTAATATTACCTATAATAATCTGAACTATTTTGCTATAATCCGCGAGTGTTTGTAGTACTAAGTATACGAAGCAGGCAAAATTACACTCCTCTACCGGCCACAATACACATAAGCAATACACACAACCACCATCAAAATCTATGCAATCGTTTCGCTTCGAAACCGAAGCATCTTCAGGCGTAAAGTTGCTTCCATAAATCATCTAAAATAATCTTTTAATTTCAATCAATTTATTAATCATAATGAAATTTTATGCATACAAAAAATTTTTAAAACTGTATCTATGAAAGTAATAAAAGTAACAAAAATAAGCTTGTTTTTGGGTTTGTACCACCAAAATATTTGAACGGCTTTAGTCAATTTGGATTCATTAAAATATACTCGTACTAATTCAAAATGACTCAAGTTTATTAAGGCTATTAATAGTTCCACATAAAACAAAAAAAAAGCTAACTTTTAAATTTATTTTAAATATCTTCAATTGAAGTGCTTGCAAAAACCAACTTGAAAAAAGAATTATTTGAATTTGCATTTGAATAATAAATAAATAAATAAATTAATATATGGGACACTTACACAGTCGTCCGACCCAAAGTAAGAAAAAATTTACAATATTCCTCATCGAGGGCCGAAAGCAGTAAAGCAATGAAATGAAGATAATCTAGTGTTTATAAATAAATATTAAATAAATATATGGGGCACTTACACACACGGTCGTCCGACCTCAAATTAAGTAACTTAATACTGAGTTAATGGGTGACGGACAACTGGTAGATACACTGTGTATATAATTTTAAATACATACTTAAATAGAAATATTCACCAAGGTTCGACGAACCAACTAATTGTTTAAAGAAAATGTTGGCCCTCGGCGGGAATGGAAGCCGCGACCCGCAGAGCTTAAGACAGGGTCACTACCCACGGCACCAATGGGCCAGTAAATATAGGCAACATACGTGTCACAAATATTCTTTGAATATGAAATATATTTAGCTACTCTCATTTCTCTAGTTTCATACTTCTAATATGCGGTGAGACCGTGCGAGCGGTGAGACCGTGCGACTCTCTAGAGACGACATAGGTTCAAACCCGGGCAGGCACCAATGGGTTTTTCTATTAAAACTTATGTGTCTAATTGTTAATTGCAATTTATCACACGCTTTTCGGTGAAGGAAAACATCGTGAGGAAACCTGCATATCTCTACAGAATTCTGGAGATATGTGTAACCTACCAATCCGCATTGGAGCAGCGTGGTATGTCTTAGCTCCAATCCTTCTCTCCAATAACGGAGAGAGGAGGCCTTAGCCCAGCAGTGGGCATAGTAACAGGCTGTTACTATGCCCACTATGCTTTTTACTATACTTCTAATATGTAGTGCAAGCGATATTTAAAAATATCAGTAGACGAATTTAATTCAACACTAATTGCTCGATATCGACAATTTCTAGTTAACGCACATCACTAATTAAACGTCTATGCGATTTACGTTCTCAAAGATATGCCTTAATAAAAACAAGTCTATTGGGTGTACATAATTTAGTTTCCGTTGCGATATGAATTTTAATCTCGTTTATTATGTTGATAGATATTTCTACGGAGCTACTTTTCGCATCATAATAGAGCTTTTTAGCTGTTTATCTGGGGACTTGAATACTCACATAATTATAGCTCTTATCTCTATCTAAGCAGGGATAAAAATTCTTTGCACTAACATCAATGCATTAAATATGGGGGACGCAAGCGTGGTACTTTGCTTTTTTATTACCGTTTATTTAGTCTTGTTAGGGGAAAGTGTGACAAACTGGGACATTCAGGCGTGCGTATTTAGACGGGTCTCATTGCGAAGTCGAATTCTTGAGTTGTTTGAGTTAAAAAAGATGTTGTGACTTGAAAAATTCTTTGTGCCTAAGCAGCTTTCATATAGGCCGAATGATGAAGATAAACTATCGATGCATTGACATTGCGCTGCGAGCCGCCATAGAATGCGGTCCATACTATCTACTCTCAATGCCAATAATTATTGAAACTGAGTAAACACGGCGATTAAATTTATTTTCTACTCACACTAGTATTAGTATATTTATGTATGTGTTTTATGTTGTGTGTCCTGTGCATTTAATATAAACATTTCATGTTTGTGCTTGAGAATATACATAATTATACAAAGATTGGCGACGTATATAATAGACAAAGTAGGAACCGACATAAGGTTGCGGTTCCTGCTTTGCACCGTACGTAAGTGGTTTGTGGGTTTGGGCATAAGATTGTATAATAAAATCTAGCAATCGATTTTATCTTTACCACTACAGCAGTTTAAAAACACTGTTAAAAAGAGGCTGATACAGAAATCCTATTATACTATTGAGGATTACTTAGACGATAAGAATGCGTGGATATAGCTACTCTTCAACCCTGTACAAGATAATAATAATTAAATGTAACTAGTAATGAGAATTATTCTTTCAAGAGAGCAACCGCCGAGTTTCTTGCTGGTTCATCTCGGTAAGAACAGCTTTCCGAACCAGCAGTAGATGTTGACGATTCAAAAGCACTCGTTTACAAGTTTACTTGAATATAGAATATTTTGAATTTGAATTGAATTGTGTATAAATATACAAGGTGTCACACATTTCACCACCTACATACACTACAATGAGTTGAGAGAAGTAATGAGAGAAGCTAATATTGAATAATATATTGTGAAAATAGAAAGAAAACAACCACGGTGTTGATCTGAAACGATGTAGATCACCTAAATCGTAGAAGTAAATGCTGGACTTCATGTTCTATTGAGCAGTGTTCAATGTAAAACAAACACCGAATAATACAGCGACCTAAGCTCTTATAAGGAACGTCAACCCATCTGACGAGGGTCTAAGATCTGTACAAATACAAATCCAGAGCGAAATTGGTAATTCCTCGTTATAATAGCGAGAGAATTTATAATTACCTACCCACGCATCTAACACAACCTTATCCGTTAAAAGAATAAGTAAATTATATCCTTAGCATCAATGTAATAAGGTTTAAAGTTGTATGTACCAATCATGTAGGACAAGAAAACAACCATAAGATTTTTTAAAATATTTTTATCCTTCTACCATCTGCTCCTAAAATAGTCTTCTAGTTCTATTAGTGCGAATCTTTCGGGGGGGTCACGGGTTCCAACCGCGGGCAAGCGTTCAGAACTTGTCCAATTGATATTTGGAATTGACTACATGCTTTTTAGTGAACGAAAACATTGGAAGCCTGCATATCTCTAGAGATTTTTGGGGATTTGTGTAACCTACCAATCCGCATTGGGGCAACGTGATGGCCTTAAGATCCAAATTGTATCTTCAAAAAATTTAAATTCGATTCAAATTCAAATTAAAAATATTCTTTATTTAAGTAAACTATTAAACAACAGCTTTTAAATCATCAACTCTACTGCTGGTTCGGAAAGCTGTTCCTACCAAGACGAGCCAGCAAGAAACTCAGCGGTTGCTCTTTTCAAAAAATAATTCTTATATTAAACTACTTACATTTAGTTATTAATGTCTTGTACAGGGTCAAAGAGTAGGTTTGTCCACGCATTCTTATCGTCAAAGTTTTGCTCAACAGTACAGAAGGCTTTCTGTATTAGCCTTTTTTTTGATAGTATTTTAGAAATGCTGAAAATCTAAAAAAGAGAGAGGACGCCTTTGCCCAGCAGTGGGGTATAAACGGGCCGTTACTTATTATACATAGCTAATTTTTTTATAATGCTGTAGATATTCGCCAAATATACTTAGGCGCGTAATTAAGAATACCCCGCTTAGATTCGGGATCATGAATTTCAGTACATTCGTGTTTACGCAGATCCTAGACCCTTGTCAAGGAGGCTGTGACATTCTCTTACAGGGCTTAGGTGTCATGTATAAATTAACGCGGAAATGAACAGATCCTATTGTCTTATGTACGAACAGAGTCAAGGTTGTATATGATATAACTGTTTAATTTATAGAATTAGACGTTACTTTACGGAAATTCATAATACAAAGTTTATAATATTACACAATGTGTGCAGGAAGTGCTGTGCTTTTTGGTGAAGGAAAACATCGTGAGGAAACCTGAATATTTCTAGATAATTCTGGGAATATGTGTACCCTACTAATAAGCATTGAACCAGCGTGACTCTTAGCTTCAACCCTACTTTGCAAAATTGAGAGAGGAGGCCTACGCCCAGCAGTTGGATATGCCCTTATAGTACCCAGCAATAAAGAATACACATCGAGGTTTAGAGAGAAAAAATCGGCTAGATTTTCGGTTTCATAGAGCATTGTCTCTGTCGCACAGACTGACAAACGTCACATACTAACTGAGTGACAGTGACAGCGCTCTACGAAACCGAACTGGCCGGCTGTTTCGTTGTAAACATCGATGTGCATTATTTAATGCCGGGTACAATACTTTACTTTAATGTGTGCAATGCTTTTGTACTGCTGTTAAATGTTTGTGGTGCATGCGCTTTTACAAAGCCTGCGTGTATCAGGTGTGAAAACGAATACTGGTAACTCTCCTATAGTGAATGCAGGTTAAGATGTGTGTATCGTACCTTGCATATTTATATACAAGACACATACATGAATATACTCACACTAACTCACACTAACACTAATGTACAAAGGAAACATTACACTGTCTCAAACGCACACACCTCAGTTGCACACGAGCCTTTGATGAGACTGGACGTGTAGGGACATGTTGTAAGTCGTTTGCGCGTGTTTGAGCCTGTGCTATATTCAGACAACATTAGTCTACACTAATACAATAAAGTGAACACTACACCTATTATAACACGATTTAGCGATAATGTTATATTTTTTGAGTAAAATTAATATAACAAATTTAACCGTCAAATGACATGCACGCAAAATCAATCTCTGTTCTCGATTCAAAGCGATTTAGTTGAACAAAATTCACGTCATTACTAACAATCGTCGGTAAGCCCATTTACAGGCGTGTTCGAGAGTCGCTTACACAATGCCAACGTAATAAATATACATCAGCAAGCGATTCAATGAAAAGCTTGAACGCTTTTTCTAAAGAACCCATTCAAGCGACGACCAGTCTTTAGAGGTCTTTAAGTATATCGTCATTTTCTATGCTCGCTTTTTTAATACCAAGCTCACGTTTAAACATTTTAGGACTTAAAAGAGTCTTGATATATTCTAATGTTGGGTAATATTAATGTATACTAGCTCTTTATCGGGATTTAAACTAATAGTATGGCGTGTAAATAGTCATTCCATCACGGGATCTCAATGGTAAATTTTATGTCCCGTGATTTTGGGAGAATAATAAACCGCTTCGTTATCTTATCTTATCTAATTTCGGGGACGCCTGTCGGTACAGGACGGGTGGTCAGCTCCAATACTGGACTATTCCACCCATTTCTCCTTGTTCTGACAAGGGTTTCACTGTTGTCCCGACAGTGTCACCTGCTCTAACCTACCTGTTGCTTTTACAAACCTTATAATATCCCTGAAGGAGATATTTGTTAGGTCATCAGCTTCACTTTCGTCCTTACCTAATATCTCCCATCTTACCAGCAGTACATGTGGCACTCAGCCATAAGGTGGAGACTCATTTCTTCTTCTCCACACTGTGGGCATGCTGAATCTTCTTGTATTCTCATTATTGACAAGTGTCTGTTTAACAGGCAGTGCCCAGTAGTTATGCCTGTTATAATTGCCACATTTCTCCTGCTGTGAGACCGCTTCGTTACAAGAAACTATTTAATAAGCGATTGACGCAGCTATCGTCACCCGCTGTGCGCATTTTTCTCCGTACACTACACCTCCGACACTTTGTACTATTTATTTATTAAAGCGTTAACCCTAGGGTCAAACGGAAAATTTAAATAGGTGCGGTATGCAAACAAACAGAAGAAGAAAAGTGATGATAGACGTAAATATTTACAGAAATGCAAGTCAACAAGGTGAAGCAACATGCCTAGGCAAATGATAAATAAATAAATGTATAAAAATTAAAAATAAAATAATACATAACTATATGTGATGGTAAGGGAATAGTAAAATTTGAAATTTACCAAATAATACATGAGATAAGAGAAAAAAATGATATACTAAACCATTATAAAAAATACACATAGCGATTTAAAAAAAAAGAAGATTATTATTTATTACAGAAGAAAAGAGTGAGAAATAAAATGAAAATGAACAAAGTGAATACGAGTATGATGATACGAGCTACCTGCTTTCCTTCTTGGTTCTTTAAAATCCTGGTGAGGAGGTCGTAGATACCGATAGCTGTTTTCATTCGAGAGGATTTACTTAAGATTTGGCTTAAAAGTAAAATTCAAATTTCAAATTCAAAATATTCTTTATTCAAGTAAACTTGTAAACAAGTGCTTTTGAATCGTCAACTTTACTGCTGGTTCGGAAAGCTGTTCCTACCGAGAAGAGCCAGCAAGAAACTCGGCGGTTGCTCTTTTTAAAATATAAATCTTAGAACTAGTTACATTTATTTATTACTGTCTTGTACAGGGTAGAAGTGCACCTATATCCAGACATCCTTATCATCTAAGTAATCTTCAACAGTATAGTAGGCTTTCTGTATCAGCCTCTTTTTAACAGTGTTTTTGAACTGCTGTAATGGCATGGCCAAAATTGATTTCGGAATTTTATTATAGAATCTTATACCCAAATCTCTTATTACCCAAATGGATCAACATTGTTGATCCATTTGGTGCTCATGATGCATCGATTGTCGAGGGTTGTTGTTTCAAGGGGCACCGCACCGTATATTCCTCTTTATTCAAAAGCTGAGTACCGCTCGATGAGACCGTCCCTATTTAAGCATATGCTACAATCCTGTTTGGAGGTTAGGTTAGGTTAGCTTACTTAACTGTGGGGTAAACGCGCGGATAGTGAAAAAATTTTTGTATGACAAAAAGAGCCATACGTGGCATGTATAATTTAAATCCGCGTGATTCCCTGCGAGAGAAGTTTAAGGAAATTGGTATTCTTACATTTGCTTCACAGTATAATTTAACCAATGTAATTTTTGTACATAAAAATATAAAGAATTATAAAACGATAGATAATGTACATAATAGACAAAGTAGGAACCGACATAAGCTTGCGAATCCTGCTTTGCGCCTTGCAAAAGTAAGTAAATTGTTTGTGGGTTTGGGTATAAGATTCTATAATAAAATTCCTAAATCAATTTTGTCCATGCCATTACAGCAGTTTAAAAACACCTTTCAAAAGAGGCTGATACAGAAAGCCTACTTACTATACTGTTGAAGATTACTAAGATGATAAGGATGGGTGGATATAGGTGCACTTCTACCCTGTACAAGACAGTAATAACTAAATGTAACTAGTTTTAAGATTTATATTTTAAAAAGAGCAACCGCCGAGTTTCTGGCCGGTTCTTCTCGGTAGGAACAGCTTTCCGAACCAGCAGTAGATTTTGACGATTCAAAAGAACTTGTTTACAAGTTTACTTGAATAAAGAATATTTTGAATTTTGAATTCTTAGTGCCGTAATCGTTATGTATTCTTTATACGAGAGACTAATTCGTAAAATGGTTAAAAATGAACTGCACCCGGAGTTCGTTCGTTTTCGGAATTCTAACTACAATTTTATTACGTGATCCATCACAATAATCAATGTCAACAGTAAAGCCAAAATGGTTGCAACGAATTTGTTTCATTTATCTCCATCTTATATTTCCTGACCATTTCCATGGCGTCCTTATTTATTGTCCACTTTCATCGCGTCCTTTAGGAAGTCGTGTCAGGAATAGTCACCATTATTCATCGCTTCTTAAGCTCCCATAATGTGATTGTAAATGCCGTGTAAGTGTTGCGAATGGCGTATAAAGTGCCCTTTGAATACTTGAAAACGTTTCCGTAGTCCTATTGAAAGGATAAGAAATTTCTACCGATTTCTCTAGATATTTTTAGACAGCCTAAATTACTAAGGTTTTGCTTATAAATATGTATGCTTTAAAGTTCAGATTTTAATTTTGAACGAGGTATTCGTAATTTCAGTCCGATTTCTGACTTTTTCTGCTTTATTTCTTTGGTAAAATAATATCGTATTAATAGAATTGCAGTGTATAAGTCGAGCTAAAGAAATTTGACATTTCGTGTAAAGCTATTAATAATGCCAGTTACATTTTTCTCCTTATTCCATGATTCTAAGAAGAATTGCGCAAAGAATAATACTCTTTAAAATGACAAGTGTCGGAATTGAACAAAAGAAATTTTACATTTTGTGTAGCACTAATATATAATAACACTATATAATATTTTTCTTGCATTTCAATAATGTTAAGAAGAATTTTGCAAAGAATACTCTTGAGTAAAGCTCTCTTAAAAAAAAAGAGAGCTGTGATAGCCGAGTGGTGAGACCGTGTGACTGTTCGAAGCGGTCACGGGTTCGAACCCCGGGCAGGCACCAATGAGTTTTTCTATTAAAACCTATGTGTCTAATTGATAATTGCATTTTATCACACGCTTTTCGGCGAAGAAAAACATCGTGATTAAATCTGAATATCTCTGGAGAATTCTGGAGATATGTGTAACCTACCAATCCGCATTGGAGCAGCGTGGTAGGTCTTAGCTCGAACCCTTCTCTCCAGAAACGGAGAGAGGAGGCCAGTGGGATTGCAAAGGGCCGTTACTTTACTTACTTACTACTCTTTAAAATGACAAGTGTCTGAGTTGAGCAAAAGAAATTTGAATTAAAAAATAAATAAATTTGTGATTTTCCTGCACGATTCTTTAAAAAATTGTGCATAGAGTATTCTTAGACGAAAATTAGGAACCTGAGAACCTTAGGACAGTTACAGAGAGTCATCAACATATCATTAGGGCTTTAAGCCGACGATAAATGAGGTGATTCTTTGAAGAACTTATAGATATTGAGGTCACAGCGCTTGTGTTTTTTTAGTAATAATAATAATATTGTGTTATATGTTGGTGTCATCATCATTCTTCTGCCCTTATCCCACTCTAAGTGGGGTCGGCAGAACATGTCACAAACATGTTGTCACATGATTTGGCTACGTATTTTACGTACCAGCCGCCTGCCTGACGTCAAATTACCTTAGTCGTATTTTACGAACCCTCGGTAAGAAAGAGGGTGGTCTATCATAGCATCATAGCATCCTCACAACAATCATGCCGTCTCGCACGATTTGCAATTTTGTCGTAAAGTATATCTCCTGATGATGCTTCCACTGCGGGAGATTAATAGATTTGTATCTGTTCATCCATACTAGACCAGTGTACAGAAAGATTTAAACTCAGTGTAAAAAATATGCTTATACGTAAAGCATATTACAAAATTTAACATTATTGGGATGATAACAATGCTTGGATTTGAAAATCCTTTCAGCTTCACACAAGACTGCCTTCAGCTCCGCGGGTCGCGGGTTTGATGCTTGACGATTCAAAAGTGCCTGAAATGGCTTATTGAATAAAGATTATTTTGATTTGATTTGAAACTCAGATTGTCTGTTTGACTGAACGTTTAATGTTGTTGCCATTATATCGCATGTAAGCCTAA
Organism: Morpho deidamia; assembly: GCA_947086505.1. Taxonomy (NCBI): domain Eukaryota; kingdom Metazoa; phylum Arthropoda; class Insecta; order Lepidoptera; family Nymphalidae; genus Morpho; species Morpho deidamia. The sequence goes on from CAMTZC010000009.1 coordinate 12,470,432, forward strand.
CTGCTGACGCTTCAAATTATTGACGTACTTTAAAGTTACTTTCTCACCTACATTCATTGTTCTGGCGATGATGCTATAAACTGGGTAATTTTTTAAATTGTTCCCCAAGTGCTTTTCCTTGTACCGATCATGAATGGAAAAAGTTTTGTTCCATAACTTTCCCATAACGCCCCATTGAACCGTCGTCGTGGTATGTCGATCATTCGATTCTTCGATCGCTTTACATTGTTTTAAAATTTAGCATTGTTCCTGGAACTTGGTGAAAAGTATATTAATTATGTTCGGTTTTAACTGATAATTAACACTTAATGATAATTTTTTTGGAAATGGTGTCTTTCTTTGCCAAATAAGGAGGGCTTTTTTCCTCGCAAATGCCGCTACTTTACCGACTAACTAAATTATCTTAAAACGATGCTGCTTGTAGCAGCATAATTTAGTTATTTAGAATTTAGATTTAATTTAGAATTTTCAAATTCAAAATATTCTTTATTCAAGTAAACTTGTAAACAAGTGCTTTTAAATCATCAAAATCTACTGCTGATTCGGAAAGCTGTTTCTACCAAGAAGAACCAGCAAGAAACTCGGTGGTTGCTTTATTGAAAGAAAATTCTTATAACTACTTACATTTGCTTATTACTAGGGTAGAGGAGTAGCTAAATCCACGCATTTTTATCATCTATATAAATTGATAATTGCAATTTATCACATGCTTTTCAGTGAAGGAAAGCACCGTGAGGAAACCTGCATATCTCTATAGATTCCTGGAGATATGTGTTACCAATCCCACAGTTGGAAATAGGCCCTACTCTCTCCGTTTCTGGAGAGAAGGGTTGGAGCTAAGACCTACCACGCTGCTCCAATGTGGATTAGTAGGTTGCACATATCTTCAGAATTCCCTCACCAAAACTCATTGGTGCCTGCCCGGGTTTGTATTCCCCTCGAAAGAGTCGCACGTTCTCACCGCTGGCCTATCACAGCTTGAACAGTCTACTTGAATAAATAATATTTTGAGTTTCGAGTTTCAGATTAACACTGTGCTGTGAAAGTCGTCGCCACTTCCACATAATTTATTCAAATAGTATAATCCCACAAATTTCGTATTTATTGCGAATCCCGTATCGCCTCTCGTGATACACCGCCTAATAAATTTTGTAGATAGATATCGGAAAAAAGGATTTTATTGCTTTCCAATTTGATATGTCTAGAATTTCAAGATGCCTATATATATGTGTATACATACATTTAAATCTATCTCTTAATCTAGCAAGGGCCGATAGAGTAGAGAGAGAATTTGGAGATTAGATCCACTATTTAGTTTGAACGGCGATTGGAAGGTTACCAATATCTTCAAGTTCATTATTTAACAAAAGTAATAATAAAAATTATTTTGCTATTATATTTATTCATACCATATATATGCAGGATTCGTAAAAACACATGCACAAACCTCAACTACTGCCACCACAATACACAAGCACTACACACGTTCACTATCACAAACTCAACAATCGTTTCGTGCCGCAACTGAAGCATCATCAAGAGATAAACTCCGCGACAAAATTTGTCGTGGACGTTGACACGCTTTGTCGTGTTTTGTATTATGGATCTCCGCAAAGTACCTAACGCCTAATTCTATAAATGATTTCATCATTTAAGATAATATTTCTAATGATTATTTTAAATATAAGTTACGTGGCCTTTTTTTTACATAAACTTATCTACCAGAGTTTCAACTCACGACCCACTTTATTAAATTTATGACTTTATTAAAGTGCACGCGATATCACCGCTATACCATTAGTTAGTACTTAAGAATATTGCATTGAAAAACACGTTCTAAAAACTTTAGAAGTATATTTAATACTGATATATACCATCTAATAAAGCTTTTATGAAACGAGAGATTTATTAAAGATCCCCATAAGCTTTACGAGGAAGCGAAATTAATTTTGTTTAAGCAAAATATTGCGTCGTATTATCAAGCTCGTGAAAATGTTGTTTTTTAAGAGAATTTTGGTGCTTTTGCATTATCCTTCGGTTTATGGTGTTTTAAATTTATAACAATACATTTTTTTTCGATTTATAACATAAATATACAAGGTGTAAAGTAAAAAAAAGTAACGGCCTGTTACTATCCCACTGCTGGACATAGGCCACCTCTCTCCGTTTTAGGAGAGAAGGGTTGGAGCTAAAACCTACCACGCTGCTCCAATGCGGATTGGTAGATTACACATATACCTAGAATTCTCTAGAGATATGCAGGTTTCCTCACGATGTTTTCCTTCACCGAAAAGCATGTGATAAATTGCAATTATCAATTAGACACATAAGTCTTTAATAGAAAAACTCATTGGTGCCTGACCGTGGTTTGAACCCATGATCGTCTCTAGAGAGTCACACGGTCTCACCGCTGGGCTATCACAGCTTACATACAAGTGATGTCTATACTAAATTACTTAAACGCTAATTAATGTATAGAGACCGACTATACACACGTCACGCTTCTTCTATCCTGGTCGGTGGAACCGTCCCTCGAGTCATGAGCAGCGAGCTGCAACATGCAGTTCCTGTCGTAATAACGCTGCATAAAGAGCTAATGAGTAAGAGCCCCGTATGGGCTTGAAACTAGTCGGGCTCAACCGATAAAATAAGACATGAGTATAGTCGGTCTCTGTATATTAATTATGAATACCACTCACGATAGTATAAAGTCAAAAATTACTTAAAAGCTAGTACTCTAATAAATCATGACCACATGAAATGGTTCCAAGAACGCTACCATCGATTCCGCGTTGAATCTCTAAGTTGATTCGTTTTGCCAAAATCAGCCCTCTTGTCACCTAAAGAGCAATTAACAGGGGTGTTAGGACAACTAACAATTGTTTCGTACTTTGACGCTTAGGGCTGTACAAAATTCGAAACAAAATTTATACCGCCGTGTGGTATCCGGCTGAAGAGAATAGACCACTTTCATTTCTGACCGAGGTGTCGTAGAGAAGCGACTAAGATAAGTTGACCTGCCGTGTGGTATCCAACTGAGTAGAATAGATTACTCTCATTTCTTACCGAGGTGTCATAAAAAGCGACTAAGCTAAGTTCACGTCATGAAATTTTTTAACCTGATATACTGAAAACAGTTAATAATGGCAGTTAGCAATGGTAATACTAGCGAAGTTAGTTAATGTTATCTGATTAATTCAATGCACGTACTGATATAGTTAATTGAAATCCGAGTGGAAGAGCAACAAGTGCGTAAATTAAGGCGTTAGGGAACGATTGCCTTTGGCTCCAGGAAATTGTACGTCAAGGCAACTTCGAACGGCACCAGTTCAGAATTTTAATTAGAACCGTTGGAATTTTATTAGTTCTTTTGTCCGTAGAAAGTGAGGGACGAATGGAGGGTCAAGACTGCTACAGCATACATAAGGATTGGTACAAATACTTCACCGTTTTTATAAATTAATGTGACAATCCAGAATGACAAACTAAAATCGTGCCCTGGTCCCGTGGCTTAGAATACGACATAGGCCACTTCTCCTGCCTGTGGTAAGAGTCCACTAATGAGGAAAAACCGACTGGTGGCGGTATAACCATCCTTCAAAAGCGTAAGCTGAATCAAGGCCGGTAACTGGCAACAGCTCCACCGATACAAGAAGTTACGCAACTGCGGTAGCCAACCCGCATGCCCAGCGTGGCGACTATGAACCTCCGAAACATTAGCCATAATTTCAGGATCGGGCTAAGTGGCGTGGAATTGGAGAGGCCTATGTCCAGCAGCGGACTGAAGTGGGCTGATGATGAAACTAAAATCACAAACACCAGGACCTACAAGAAGGAGAAATATACTGAGGTAATAGAATTTTCCAAAACATTTCGAGCACAGGAATACTGCCAGTATAAACACTGGCAATAATTTTTTGATCGGTGGGTAATACTTTCTGTATCAGATCCTCCTTACGCAGAATACTAAACCACGATCACGACTTCAAGATCATTAAGCGACGACATAATGACCTACGAATAACGTTGACTAGCTAACTGTGGGAAGAGGTTTCATATCATTTAAGCCGCACTGAGAGCTATTGACACATAAAACAAATAAATCGCACAAACCGAGAAGATAAAAAAGGAGAAATAAGATATAAGAGGAATAGGAAACAAGTCAAGAATCCACCTTCACATACACGGCAAGTTAAATAAAGCTTTTAAAACAGAAAGAAGAGAAGAGCAGTCATGTCGCGCAATACATGATGCGTCGGTCGTGTAACGTTCGTACTATGTAATTTCTAACTAAATAAAACAGTAGATAATACTGCGTGTGGCTCTTATCTTCGCATATACGTCCCGAAACACTTAATCCGAATAAAACATTCTTGTACAGAATTTACTTTTTTTTATGCCCTAATAACAGTCTAAAAATAACTAGCCACGGCTAGCTAAGGTAACTTAGTCGCCTTTTACGACACCTCGGTTAGAAATGAGGGTCATCATCATCAGCCCACTTCAGTCCACTGCTGGACATAGGCCTCTCCAATTCCACGCCACTTAGCCCGATCCTGGGCTTTCTGCTTCCATCCACCGCCCGCTGTCCTACGTATGTCGTCACTCCATCGAGTCTCAGTGTGTCCTACACTACGTTTTCCGATTCGCGGTCTCCACTCCAGAACACGTCTACCCCAACGGTCATCGGTTCTTCGATAGATATGGCTAGCCCATTGCCACTTCAGCTTGCTTATGGGCTGAGCTATGTCGGTGACCCTAGTTCACTGACGGATTACTTCGTTACGAATATGATCCCTCAGAGAAACCTCGAGCACAGCTCTTTCCATAGCCCGCTGAGCGACTTTAAGCTTATGGACGGCCTTAACTGTTAGTGTCCACGTTTCGGCACCGTAAGTCATGACAGGTAGGACACACTGGTTGAATACTTTTGTCTTTAGACTCTGTGGGATGGGTGACGAGAAGACTCGACGTAACTTGCCGAATGCTACCCAACCTAGCTCAATTCTTCTCATGACCTAGTTCGAGCATCTGCCCTAGGTAAATGTACCTGTCAACAATTTCAAGAGTGACACCATCTATGGATATCGGACCCGGAGCAACGTGCTTGTTGCACATGATTTTGGTTTTACTTAAGTTCATCCGGAGACCGATCCGTTGAGAAGAATCAGCCAGCCCATCCAGCATCCATTGCAAGTCCTCCAAAATGAGGGTGGTCTATTCTAATCAGCTGGATACGATACGGCGTGTCAACTTACCATTGTTGCCTTTTACGACACCTCGGTAAGCAATTAGAGTGATCTATTCTAATCAGGCGGATACTTCACGGCGATCGCAGTTTTTGATTATCGAAATATGATTATAAATAAATAAATTACAAACAAAAAATATCAGTAGCCATCAACAACTTTTTAATTCAAAAAACAACGAAATATCTGTTTACAATTAAAACTGGTATTTTATAAATTTGCAATATTTAATGTACAGGCAATTTTATCGAGTATCATCGTCGAAAATCCTTGTTTGATGTTTCAATCATTAATTGGAGTGGAAATTCGGATTTTCAATACATAAAATCATGAATCTTATTTCTTATTAAAATAAATTTATTTCGCTTAGATAATGCTTAATTCAAATTCAAATTCAAATAAGTCTTTATTCAATTTGGCCTATTATAAGCACTTTTGAATCGTCAAATTTAAATTAAATGAAGCTACAACTGGTTCGGAAAGGTGCTCTAACCGAGAAGAACCAGAAAGAAACTCGGCGGTCACTCTTTTTAAAAATAAATATTACAATTTTGTATTTACTATTGTTAACAAACATAGATTACAATATCATCTAGGGCGTAGCCGGTCGCAATTTAGTTCCAAGCTTTCTTATCATTAACATAGTCTTCAACATTATATATAGTAAGCTTTATTAATGAGAGTCTCTTTTATTGCTTTTTTGAACTTGTGTAAAGGCAAGTCCAAAATAGATTGAGAAATTTTATTACACAAAGTATACCGAAGCCCACAAACGATCTACGTACTTTCTGAAGCTATTATTTATTTATTTACTTCCAATTTTTTATCGGTAACTGTCTAAATTTGCCTGTTTTGTTATTTAATTGTTCATGAAGATATAGATTGAGATGAAAGCCAGCAAACCTATAAGCGGTAAAACCTTTTTTGTTTGCACTCTCTTAGAGATCTTCCTCTTCGATAGGGGGTAAACGCTGAGTTTTTCGGTGCGAAATCGGCATTCCACCTCATTTGGACCCCAACACTCATCATTAGAGATCACTATCACTATTTATTAATTTATAAAACTATATTACATTTCTTGACTAAACAAAATATTATAGAAAAAACACAATATCAAATATCTTTTTTGTCATTTAAGCGTGATAGGCCATTCTATTGCTTACCCCTTTCGAGCAGTTTTTTAAAGAATTCATTTACAGCAGTGCGGAATGATGCATAAGCATTACCTACGCCTACATACGTAAATAAATTGGGTATTTGAGTAAGTACCTATACTTTTAGATTGATATACGTTATATATCTTCTTATTTACTAAATAACTAAAACGTTGTACTAATAAACCATAGCTAAAACTTTCTATACCAAATTTTTACCGTAGTACAGAACGTTGTTTCTCTGTGTTTTTATATAATTATAACGTTATTATAATATTAAATATTTAATTTTCCGCCGTGTGGTATCCGGCCGAGTAGAATAGACCACCCTCATTTCTTACCGAGGTGTCGTAAAATGTGACTAAGGTGAATTCACCCGCCGTGTGGTATCCGGCTGAGTAGAATAGACCACCCTCATTTCTTACCAAGGTTTCGTAAAAGGCGACTAAGGTAAGTTGACGTCAGGTAAGCGGCCGGTCGTAAAATAACTTCCTAAACCATGTTACAATATGTTTAAAACATGTTGTTCCGACCCCACTTAGAGTGGGATAAGGGCAGGACGATGATGATATAACAAATATGAACGATTAAAATAATTTATTTATTTATATAGGCTCACAACAGTTAGTAACAAAAACTCACAAACTATGTTAGTAATTTTTTGACCTAGATGTTTTTAAATGAGTTGATTTTTTTATATAATAATTATCGGATACTTTCGCATCCATGCGCTTGTCGTTCAATGAATGAAAAACCTTTGTTCGTATTGTAATTTAATTTGTATTATCTTATTTAATGTATAAAAGCAATTTTATCGAGTAGCACCGCTGGAAATTGCAAGCCTACCACTTCATACTTTTAATTATTTAATAATTGGAGTGGAAATGCTGCTTCGGTGGGAATCGCAGAAAATAAGAGGATTTATGGTTATTGGGTTTCCTTTTCGAGTCGCCATGGAGGATTTAATGATTGAAGGTTTACACTTTTTTTATTATTATATTTCGCCCGCTTCGAATTAAACTGACCGCATTAAAAATTGAACAGAAAAGGTAATAAATGAAGAGGTCTTGCGGCGTATGTCATGTAAGCGGGAACTTTGGTCAAAGATCAAAAATAGACACGAACAGTATGGACTCCTGTAGGCCTACCATGAACTTTTAGAAAACGATTCAATTCAAAGTCACTACCTAAACTCAACCGCTTTCTTTTCGTACCATGAAGTGTGAATTGCTTTGGGGTCGTAATTTTTGAAAAGGAAAACGTTATATGAACTATAGATAACTCTGTCCCTTTTACTCACATGTTTTTAGGACGCATTCCGAACGGATATTCGGCAACGACTTAAAGTGTGCGTCTTTAAGACGTCATTGTACGAAAAAGCGAAACAATTTAGTTTATGTCTTCAATTGAGTCGCAATAAGACTTCATGGTAGGCCTGCTGCAACTTATTATGAAGGACAAAGTTGTAGGCAAAAGACACATCGGCTGCAAGAGAGAATCATGGTTGCGCAATACACCGGAATGGACTGGAGTCGCGAGCGCTGCCCAGCTTTTAAGCTTTGCGGGACATAGGTCAGCGTTTCAGACATTGACGGTTAAACCTTCGCTAATCGGAGAGGCACGAGAAGAATAAGAATTAAAATTAGGCCTAATTGGGTTAGATACGTTGTAATCTTTATTTCTATGCCATTTATGACAATACGCTATAGGTAAACTATTTAAAAAAACTAGAGTTTTCGTGCTCATCCAAGTTCTCTTTAACACAAGTTTAGAGTATTTCACGAGTTTTTTGAGTAGAGTTGTTCAATCTATCTTTTTTGAAATGTGACTAGAGGGATTGCGAAAAAGAGATGGTTGGATTGTATGACGTATACATGGATGTAAAAGGAGTGGTCCCAGAGTTGACGAATGATAGGAGAGAATGGAAGAGAAAAATATATTATGCTGTCCTTTTAAGAGTAGAGTAAGGGCAGGAGAATGAAATTACATTAAAAACTTTTTGCGTACAACTTAGAACTACTAAAAAAAAGATTTATATTACGTGATGCCTTCAATTTCAGTTTACGAAGTTTTGCACATTTAAATGATAATCTAGCAAGTGTAATACGACGAGTATCGCATATACCAAAGATATGCAGTTTGGCTCAAGGTGATTTCCTTTTCTACTTAAGGAGGCAGTTAATTGTTATAAAATAAGATATAACAGAATGTTGGACCCTTTTTTAATGCTATGTAAAAAGAAAAAAATAAACTGTCATTCACGGTAAAATGTCATCAAAGAAAAGGCACATTTATATTTTTCCCTTATTCAAGAGATTTTTCCCATTAATATAATATCAAGCAGTGGTCAAATTCAAATTCAAATTCAAATAATTCTTTATTCAAATTGGCCTATTACAAGCACTTTTGAATCGTCAAATTAAAATTAAATTGAAGCTACAACTGGTTCGGAAAGGTGCTCAGGTCAATAATAATAATAATAATAATAAATATATGGGAGACTTACACACACGGTCGTCCATCCCCAAAGTAAGTAACTTAATACTTGTGTTATGGGTGACGGACAACTGGTAAATATACTACATATATAATTTTAAATACATACTTAAATACAAATACACACCCAGGCTCACCAACAAATTGTTTATAGAAAATGTTGGCCCTCGGCGGGAATCGAACCCGCGACCCACGGAGCTGAAGGTAGGGTCACTACCCACTGCACCAACGGGCCAGTCCAATCTTGGAAAAGGTCCAAATTATAATCATTCACAGAATTCAACGAAATCTGAATCTTCAAAATAAAAATTTCAAGTGATTTTGTCACGAAAACTGGTAGTTGAAAAGCCTCTTCGTTATATTTTGAAGGGTCCCTCAGGGCAGCGATCGTCAACCTGCGGTTGTTTTCTACAGTTGCATCTAAAGTTGCATCTCTACAGTTCCATTTCTAAAAATTGTATGCAACCCATGCTTTCATAAAGCTGACTAATCGTCCTGTTGAAGAAATAATGCTTATATTCACCATATTAATATTTGCATACATACTGTACAGGAAACCTCTTTATCGTCAGTTTAAAGGTTTAAATATCCTTAAATATTTATTTTGTATTTCTTTCCTGTTTTCAGACGGAATGGTTTTTTTATCAAATATATAATTCGGGATGTAAGCTTCGATTGATCCCAAATTTAATCAATATTAGTCCAGCAGATTAGGATTAACCGATTATTAGAAATCGTAACAGAGACACAGAAAAATTGACGGACTGTCTTTCGCATTTATTATTTATTTATTTATTTATTACTATGGATTTTCATATAAATAAATATTATTTCACAAATCGTTTATTATAAACCAAAAATCAAATATGTACACGCTAATACATTATTATTTACATTACAATATATTGTTTTCAAACTATATCCGGATCAAATCATTTTTTTATGCTTCTTTCAAATTTTGGAAATTGTAATTTTCACTACTTCATAAGGTTGCCAACCTCTGTCAAATTAAAAGTAATACATATCAGAACATTTTCGCCGCGTTCGTTACCGAATACATAATCTAACAGCACTTGGCTTGTGATAGATTGTAACCATAATATGATACAAATAAATAATGTACACTACATAGGATATAGATGAGAAACTCCTTCATTAGTCGATGCAATTTCTCACTCGCCCGAGGGCGGGTGTGGTACGGGCTTCGAGGCTAACCTTAGTCTGTATGGGTTCTTCATCCTGCAGGCCTGTTGGCCTAGGCTCTGGCCTAATGGCTTGAGCCTGAGAGGATGTGTGTCGTGGGTTGATCGGGGAACGAAGCGATATATTCTTCGTCATTCATTCCCTCCGTAGGTGTTTTATCCGTGGGGTGTCAAATCCGCTGGGTTGCTATTCTAGTGGGGTGTATAGTCGAGTAATGAGAGGAAACTGTTATACATCCTGTCTCAGAGATGTCACTGCAACGTTACCTTAATTATCCATTAGATGCCCCTGTACTGCATTTTTATAGTGATCCATTTAATAAAAAGTATTTTGGATGACCGAGTTTGCTCGGTAGTTTTTTTAGAAAATATAAAAAAAATATGCGATTTGGAAAAAAGCAAAAAATGTTTAATGGGCTGGGCTGGAGATATTCTGGACTCAATCTGGGTATTCTGAATTCTGACCCCGTCATGTGCCAACTGAGCTGCAGTGACTTTTTTTTTATGGAATAGGATGGCAAACGAGCATGCGGTTCACCTAAAGTAATCACCGCCACCCACGACCTCTCGCAGAGCGAGTGTGTTGCCGTCCTTTTAAATGGTGGAATACACGCTTTTTGAAGGTAGTTATGTCGTACCATCCGGAAACGCTGCCATGGGGAGAACGTTCCATAATCATAAGCAGCAGGAATCAGGTCATATAGTTCAATGGAACACTCTCCGTGGAAAATGCGGTAGAACACGCACAGTGATGATACGTTTCTACGCATTTCTAAAGAGTCCAGCCGTTCGGTAATCACCCGGTCTCCAATAATACAAGCTGCTCTGCGCTGTATGCGATCAAATGGCTTAAGTTGGTACTGGGGTGATTTTACAAATGACAGCGTAATCAATTTCTGTTATCTAATAATATTGTAACATATATTATGAGATGGCGCTTGTGTCGATCTGAAACCTGTTTATTAGAAAGTCTCATAGTTTTGGATGATGATAGCGACGACGAGGACGACGCAACGGGCAAGAGGATGACACCTCCGGATATGACTCAACCACCTGAATGAGACACAACCACCACCGGACAAGACACCACCGATTTTGATGACGCGGTTTGGGAGCTACCACGCCCTGACCCTCCCTGAACCAGATATACTTTAGATCACTTAAGTGAACTGGGATTACGGGCCTTACATAGTTCAACCCAATAAAGCCTGCGAGGACTTGCCAGGGCAAAGACGTTCGCCTCGAGGCCCGTCCCCTCCTTCCCCTCAAGGGGATGTGAGATGATCCCTGCTGCGAGAATTCCACCCCTCTGACTGCCAACATGGCACACAGACGTTCCGCCAGACTTGACCAGCTGTGAAACGTTCTTCAATAAAATTAACGATGCTTCGCTAATGCGCCTTCAAGTATAAATTATAGTATTCTATGGAAATTAATCATAGTTTTTTTTTAAAGTGACATACCTATGATATATAAACCGTAGTTTTTACTAGTACTCGTTGCGATAGTTAACGTTACGTTGTATAAAACCTTTGTCCCACTTTTTAATCTTATTGTTATATCGGACAAAGTAAATCAGGCACGGAACAAACTCCCTTTTTCACTCACATTCATTATTTTAATGCATAATGCAGTCTTTTTATGAAGATTAAAAGAGAAACACTGTTTGAAGCTGTTTGATGCATTACAGTTTTTAATATTTACTTGGATGGATGCTTTTTAATTTTTTTACATTATAATAAAATTATAATGCATAAGTCTGTCTGTTACGATTCCATATCTCATACTGGAGATATGTGTAACAGACACTAAAAATATCGGAATAGGAAATAGTCAAATATAAGTCTGTCTTGATGTTAATACCGGAAGCGAGGTTCTTGAGTGATCAATAGCGAGGGGAGGGACTTTTGATGTGAGTGGGGTTTGCCTTAAATAATGAAACTTGACCTAATGAGAGAGATTCTGTTCAGATTCTGTAGAGATTCTGTTGGGACTCTGTCGAGAGGCTGTCGATTGTCGTCGTTAACGTGATTTCTAGTTAAAGTGTATTTTTGAGTAATTAGTAAAGTCAAGCTGAAAGCAATAGTGAATTAATACAAGTTTAATAGTGAGAAAGTAAAGATGTTACGATCCAAAACCTTCTGGGCTCGTTTCATATGATAATAAATTTGAAGAAATTATTACATTGTTGTAGTCAATTTCTGAATTTCAGGACTTCACGCTTTCCGCGTTATACAAATCTAGTAATATCGCAACAATAACAGCGTAGCTATTTGCCTACGAAATCTTGTATAAAAATCCATCCCCCGAATCATTTATCTAACACCCTATTATATTCCCCAACGCTTTTTTAATAAAATGCCAAAAAAATTCCAGTCATAGCCAATCAAAAGTTGACCGCCAATAAATATTTCGCCCTAAATTTTTTCCGTATCGCTATAATTAATCTTGTTTGAAAAATGACCCGCGGGATGCAAGCTGATACATTGATAAATAGATTTTTGCTTCTTAGCAACTCGTTCAATTGGAGACATAACGTAGGTCTTTGGTTGCCTGGATGTGGCAGTCATTTATCACAAAGTTGTTCGTAAGAATTTTTTGTGATACACACTGTACAATCGAAATTTGTAACTTTGGACTTTAAAAAGGTTAGACAGTCAATGTATTAGTTTCTGAATTTAAACTATCGTGAGTGGTATTCATTATTAATGTTGAGAGACCGGCTATACTCACGTCTTATATATATTTAGAATATGGACACTAATGGGTCAGCCATAGCGGAACACGTCCACGATTCGGGTGCCAACCACTACATCAGGTTCGACAAGGCTACCGTATTATCTAGGGAAAAACTTCTAGTATCTAGAAAAATACGTGAGGCGATTGAAATTGGCCTGGAAACCTATTTTTGGCACTACCGGTTCTACTGAAAGCCTGCTAGAACCAGACACCGTAAGCGTCGCATGCACAAATTTCTTCCGTGCATCCGATGACGAAGAGCCCCGTATGGACTTGAAACTAGTCGGGCTCATCCGATAAAATAAGACGTGAGTATAGCCGGTCCCTCAACATTAATAGAGTATTAGTTTCTCATTAAATAATGTGTCAATGATAAAATAAGATCGGTAGCCATTGCTACTGACTTAGTTATCGATGCTGATACCGACTTAGCTACATCATTATCAAGTAACCCCAGCATCTAAGCTGCAGTGGCGATTATGATGAGTGGCGTGATCAGACAGTTAGCCTAAACCATCGATCTTAAGATATATTCAGACTGAGAGAATCAATGTCAACCTCCCATTGGAATAGATGACCTCAAATTGCAATGATTCTCTAGATGCAAATAGTACCAAACATACCTTACTTTAAAGAAATTTTAAGCAGTTAAAACTTTCAGTTAGAAACGACGAAGTGTGATATATAAATTCCTTGGTACTACTGTGATAGCCTAGCGGTGAGACCGTACAACTGTCTAGAGATGATTATGGGTTTAAACCCCGGGCAGGCACCAATGAGTTATTCTATTAAAAACTTATGTGTCTAATTGATAATTGTCACACGCTATTTAGTGGAGGACAGGAGACTGGAGACAACTTTGAGAAGCTTATGATCACTGGTTCAGCGGATGGAAAAAGAGGAAGAGGCCGTAGTTCAACGCGATGGTCCGACCAAGTAACGAAGTCGCTTTCCTTCGCAGTCCACGAAACCTTACAAGTCGTAGGCGATCGCAAAACCTGAAAATCGATTATCTACGATAAAGTGATCCGTGGAAAAGGTAAGAAAACTCTTAGCACTGAGGAGAACGACGCGAGGGAGGGGATTCAGTGGAGGAAAATATAAAAATATTTCTAGAGTATTCTAAGGATATGTGTAATCTACCAATCTGCATTTGGGCAGCGTGGCAATCTCAGCAATATTGGAGACACGGATTGGAACCCGTCTCTCGAAAATTGGTGTGATAAGTCTTATTAACAGTAGTAACAGGCCGTTAGTTACTTTACTGTTATATTAGGCTCTGAGTGGAAATTTTGTATAAATAAGTCTTTAATAATATATAAATTTGTAATTGTCGTATCCAGTAGCGTAGTCGAATTGATTTTACATCTTTGTACTTTCCAATTTTGCCCCTAAGTATGCGGGCGTAGAAAAGAGCGGCGGCCAATTTCTTTGAATGATTACACTTTGCGTATTTCAGACCTCTTGAAAATATATGATCATATTAAATTTTCAAAGGGGTTCGTAATATTCACTCGGGTATTCTTATATGCTGGTATGTTTCGGTAAGATTCGGGATATGGATGATTTTTGAAACAACATGTCTTACGTTGTATATCTTGTTTTTTTTCAATCGATTTTAAAACTATGAGTACCTGGACCTTCGTTCTCGCAAACTTAAGCTTTTACGAACCTGAAATGAAAGTAAAAAAAATGAAATACAGATGTAGTAAATTTGACTATTTAATTTATAAATATTATTCTGTTAGGGCGATATATAAGCTTCAATAAAAGAACATTTTATTTCCATTCCTCCTGCGGATTACTCGTAAAAGTGTAACAAAGACACAGACAGAAATACAGAAAGACTTTCGCTAGTTAGTACTAGCTTTTACCCGCAACTTAGTTCGCGTGGACTGTAGTCTTATAATAGTAGAATAAGAAGTAGCTTCTGACACTTTCCAACTCTGCAAATATCTCCATTCCAAAAAATCAGATCGATCCGGGAAGACAGAGAGATTTATCGTTTTCACGAGAGCATAGTTTAATAATTCAAGTGAATAACCCATATGGCTTAAAGGAAATATATATTAAAATAGCTTAGTTTAATTTTATCCAAAAAACAAAAAATAGAATCTTCTTTAAATTAATGATTTGACTTGACTATGATACATCGTCAATAAAAAATCTTTGATTGGTAATAGTAGATGGCGCTGTCATTCGATTACTGTTGAATTATAGGATTTATATAGCCTATATGTATGATTGTGCAAAACTTCATCGATATTGGTTCAGCGGATTCGCGATGAAAACGTAACAGACAGGCAGACTTTCACATTTCTAATATTAAAGGATAGGATAGGATTAGTACAGTTTACACAAAAAGTGCTAAAAATAAACGCTTCAATTGTAAATTTCCATAAAAACGGGTAACAAGATATGATTTTGTATGGGCGCATTTAAAATATTTTCCACTGCAGTCGTAAAATATAAATTTATTTCACATATTTGTTATTGGACAACGGCTTTATCTGGTACGTATTCATGAGGCCGGGTTTAATCGGTTACATTTTGATTGTAAATTGTTTTGATAGCCGATATAAATAAACGATACAATTATTTTGCTGTTATCAATAACTCAATTCTAAAGCAGTCTGGATAACTTGGGTTGTTTTGGAAGTTATTATTACAATCGAAACATAAATACTAAATATTAATAAATAACACGATGATAGCGTAAATAGTGGTGATAACGTTTTGTTGCTAATTTGTTTCAAATAAAATGTTTTTAAGAATGTGGATTTTTACACACACACACACACACACACACACACACACACACGAATACAAATAAATATTCGTTTCATCACCCAATTTTTGCGGTGCTAAAATAGCTTCACACTGCACAAACCATAAACGTGGTTGATCGCTCCAGAAGTCAGGTATTCTTGAAGAAACAGTTACGCTTGCCAGGTCAGCTGTTTCCACAATATTCGCCGATTTGCTGACTTGAGTCGCTGGAGAAGTTATTTTCTATTTTTGTGTTCTTTACTGGGGTCACCAGTGTGGCGTAGGTACTATTTGGTTGTGGTTACTTCTTTTGATGTGGAGCAAAATTAAAGAAGGCAGGTGAAGATAGATTTATTATGGATACGTCTAACAAGTTTGCTTATTGATTAGCGACTGCTTATACGTTGAATCTATTTCGGATATATGAGATCCGCTGATTTCGCGCTACAATTCTAATTCAAATTCAAATTCTAAATATACTTTATTCAAGTAAACCTGTTAACAAGTGCTTTGGAATCGAACTCTACTGCTGGTTCGGAAAGCTGTTCCTACCTAGAAGAGCCAGTAAGAAACTCAGCGGTTGCTCTGTCCAAAACATAATTCTTATGACTAGTTATATTTAGTCATTACTATCATGTACAGGGTCGAAGAGTAGCTATATCTACGCATTCTTATCATCTAAGTAAACCTCAACAGTATAGTAGGCCTTCTTTATTTGCCTCTTTTTAAGTGTTTTTAAACTGCTGTTATGACAAAGCTAAAATCCATAATAGTTTTGATAAAAAGGCAAGAATAGCTTAATAATCTTAGATATCTTATCTTACTAATATTATAAATGCGAAAGTTTGTGAGTATGGATGGATGTTTTACTCTTTCACGACGAATCCGCTAAAACAATATCGACGAAATTTGGCACAATTACTCCTTATACACCGGGGTAACATATAGGCTATAAAAATCCTGTTAATTCTACAGGAATAGGATGACATGACTTGAACGATATTTTCTATAAAGACTTCAGATACTAGTTTCTCTTTCGCTTCTTTGATGTCAAAAAGTATAACTTAAATATAGTGACTTTATTTAAGTAATCGAATCTAATAGCATTTTATGTATTCATTCGTGCTTATAGCACACTACATAATAGCTCTTATGTCCAATACAATAGGTATTAAACTACTACAAAGAAAATAAGGCGCTTCTGTTCAATAT
Source organism: Morpho deidamia (assembly GCA_947086505.1). Taxonomy (NCBI): domain Eukaryota; kingdom Metazoa; phylum Arthropoda; class Insecta; order Lepidoptera; family Nymphalidae; genus Morpho; species Morpho deidamia. The sequence goes on from CAMTZC010000009.1 coordinate 12,487,253, forward strand.
TTGAGCCTTGTTCCCTTTGTGAGTCCGTTAGGGAAGTGACCGATATATCGACAAAGGGCATTATTAAATAGCCTGTCGATACGCCGAGCCCGACTTTTGTTCGAAGCGTGTCACTCAGGGAAAATCGGACCATTAATATCGAGGAAACGTGTCAGCGGTTAGGTTAAAGGTGATATCGATAGCTTGTTTATTATATTACATTACAGCAGTTTCAAAACACTGTTAAAAAAGCCTAATACAGCTAGCTACTCTTCTACCCTGTACGAGACATTATTAACTATATGTAACTAGTAATAAGAATTATTCTTTGAAAAGAGCAACCGCCGAGTTTCTTGCTAGTTCTTCTCGGTAGGAACAGCTTTCCGAACCAGCAGTAGACGTTGACAATTCAAAAGCACTTGTTTACAAGTTTACATGAATAAAGAATATTTTGAATTTGAATTTGAATTGGGATATTTATAAGCAGTTATTATACTTTCTTGAAAATTCTCGTGAGACAATGTTAGTTATCATAAACCTCCAAAACGACTTGACCGATTTTGAAGAAATTTTATATGCATATTAAGTAGGTCTGTGCATCGGTTACTGTCTTCTTTCATACCCCTAAGTAATTAGGGCTGTCGAACCCTAACATTTCATTTTTATTTTATTTTCTGAATCAAATTTTTTATTTTTTCTAATTAATGTACAATAGAAATTCCCAAAAAATCATTTTTATTTCAAAAAAACGTTTGCCGATTCAGCTATTTATTATATAAAGACCTCAAAAGCTGTCTGTTTGTATGTGATTAATTTTTGCAAAATATACTGAATGAATTTTAGTACGGCTTTTATTAAAAGATAGTGCAATTCTTGAGGAAGGTTTAAGTTAATTACAGTTAAATTGACGCGGGGTCAAGATTTATAGAAAATTTTGACAACTTGATTTCCACGCGGGCACAGCTAGTATATAATAAATGAAAAGTTATGTCTTTTTCTGTGCAAAAGTAATAATAAAAATTATTTTACTATAATCCACGATACAGTAAATAGAAAATATATATAGCGCTAAATGTATAGAGTGGAATATCCGTTTTTTCATACCCGTTACATGCACGATTCATAAAAACACATGCACAAACCTCCACCACTGCCACCACAATACACAAGCACTACACACGTTCACTATCACAAACTCGACAATTTTCGACAAGTTTCGCCTGCAACCGAAACATCATCAGGAGGTAGACTCCACGACGAAATCGCAAAGCGACGCATTATCCAGACAAGCGTGGTTATATAATAATCGGTTCAACCCCACCATTTATTTTACCTCTGAACACATGCAACAAGCTTGAACTTGAAACTTTTTCTTTTTATGTGACTGTGGTTACGCTTTTTACAGCAAATCCGCTATTTGATTTTTTTCCGACGAAATTTTATTGAAGCTTATATATTAGGCTAAAATAAAGGATAAAAAAAGTTTCTCCTTAAAGTAAAGGAAAACCAATGTGTTAGACAATTGAGAGTAATTTAAAACTAAAGTCGATGCAAACGAAGTCGCGTGTACTAATATTCTAATGGGCTTATACAAGTGATTTAAATTCCTCTAATACAATATTATTAAGAAAAATCGCTCTAATGAGATAAGCCATGAAGTATCTTGGCGGTTGTAATAAAAAATTATCACAATTTAAATATGGCTGATTATATTATTGTATCGCAGTAGACTAAGTCATCATTCTCCTGCCCTTATCCCACTCTGACTGGGTCAGTACATGTTATAAACGTAAATTGGCTAGGTATTTTACGACCGGGCCTGCCTGACCTCGACTTACCTTAGGCGTATTTTACGACCCCTCGGTAAGAAAGAGGGTGGCCTATTCTACTCAGCCGGATACCACACGGCGGATCGCAGTAGACTAAGTATTGTGTAAATAAAACCTATAAGATATAATATGTATTAAGAAGTAATTCAAAAGATGAAATAATAAAAGATGTATAAATGAAAAAGAGGAAAAGTAAATGAATTTATATTTAATTACATATCCTCGTAAATTTGCACTATTTGATTGTTTGGTAATAAAGTATACGGAACTTGTTGAATATTAATATGTTGTGTCTTAGTTAGAGCTGTGATAGCCCAGCGGTGAGACCGTGCGACTCTTTCGAGGGGAACACGATATTCAAACCCAGGCAGGCACCAATGAGTTTTTCTATTAAAACTCATGTGTCTAATTAGTAATTGCAATTTATGACGCTCTTTTCGGAAGGAAAACATCGTGAGGAAACCTGCATATCTCTAGAGAATTCTGGAGATATATGTAAGCTACCAATCCGCATTGGAGCAGCGTGGTAGGTCTTAGCTCCAACCCTTCTCTCCAGAAGCGGAGAGAGGAGGCCTATTCCCAGCAGTGGGATTGTAACAGGCCGCCGTTTCATAAAATTATTGCTATTGCTCTATAGAAATTGGCATTGGTTTTAGATTCAGTAAGGCTATCGCTTAGAGATTAAAATCGATTATTCAAAATAACTAGAGGTGGATTGAACATTTCGACATTAAGGAATGCATTTTATTGAGTGCATGATATATTTGCAAGTGACATCACTATATCAGCGGTACAATATGAATAGACAATAATGGATTTGATTTACGTTGTGCCAATAATGTCGTGCTTCTGTGACAACAAAGCGCATCTTGAGATCTATGAGTTTCCCATCATTTGCCAGTATTTGTTTGTGTTGTAGGTCCAAAAGACCCAATAAACTACCGATAAATCCATTATTTACGGTAAAATTTTGAGTACCTTCAATTTTTTGGCTTCAACTATGGTGTTATATATAATTCATTTATATAATTAGATTGAATCCGCCGAGTGGTATTCGGTTGAGTAGAATAGACCACCCTCTTTCTTACCCAGGTGTTGTAAAAGGCGTCTAAGGTAAGTCGACCCACCGTGTGGTATCCGGTTGAGTAGAATAAACCACTCTCTTTCTTACCCAGGTGTTGTAAAAGGCGTCTAAGTTAAGTCGACCCACCGTGTGGTATCCGGTTGAGTAGAATAAACCACCCTCTTTCTTACCCAGGTGTTGTAAAAGACGTCTAAGGTAAGTCGACCCACCGTTTGGTATCCGGTTGAATAGAATAGACCACCCTCTTTCTTACCGAGGTGTTGTAAAAGGCGTCTAAGGTAAGTCGACCCACCGTGTGGTATCCGGTTGAGTAGAATAGACCACCCTTTTTCTTACCGAGGTGTTGTAAAAGGCGTCTAAGGTAAGTCGACCCACCGTGTGGTATCCGGTTGAGTAGAATAGACCACCCTCTTTCTTACCGAAGTGTTGTAAAAGGCGTTTAAGGTAAGTCGACCCACCGTGTGGTATCCGGTTGAGTAGAATAGACCACCCTCTTTCTTACCGAGGTGTTGTAAAAGGTGTCTAAGGTAAGTCGACCAACCGTGTGGTATCCTGTTGAGTAGAATAGACCACACTCTTTCTTACTGAGGGGTCGTAAAATACGACTACGGTAAGTTGACGTCAGGCAGGCGGCCGGTCGTAAAATATGTAGCCAAATCTCGTTTGTAATTGTGCCGTCCCCACTGTGTGAGTGGGATAAGGGCAGAAGGATGATGTATAATTAGATTGAATAGTTTAATTAAATTGTATAATTTTTTATTTTCTTTTGTGTAAAATTACCCGCATATTAATTTCTGACATAACCTTGGTTCTTCTCGGTAGGAATAAACTTCCGAATCAGTGGTAGCTTCTTTAAAAACGTTTGATGATTCAAAAGCACTGAACTTACTTGACTTTACTTAGTAAGTACTTGAATACAGAATTTGAATGATCTGTAAATAATACAATAACTGACTGGCCCGTTGGCGCAGTTGGTAGTGATCCTGTTTACAGCTCTGCTGGTCGTGGGTTCGATTTCCGCCGAGCACCAACATTAAGTATTGTTCAATGACAAATAGTCAGTACAACAGCTATATTTGTATACAAACTTGATAATTCTCTATACAATCATCCTTCTGCCCTTATCCCACTCTAAGTGGGGTGGTGGTGCGGTGGCACAACATGTTACAAACATGTTGTCACATGATTTGGCTGCGTATTTTACGACCAGCCGTCTGCCTGACGTCAACTTACCTTAGTCGCCTTCTACGACACCTCGGTAAGAAAGGGGATGGTCTATCCTACTCAGCCGGATACCACACGGCAGGTCTACTTATCTTAGTCGTCTTTTACGACACTTCGGTAAGAAATGTTAATTCTCTATACACGTAAAGTTAGAAGGACAGACAGACGGACAAACATTCCCATTTTTATTATTAGTACTGTTATGGATTTTTTTCTGAGTTGAATGCCAAAAAGATAAACCTTACGCCTTAAACTTCAAAGACAATTGATAAATGTGTAACTATAGCTGACAACGTTATTAAGGAGATTAATCTACCCTCAGTGACGTCCACTATTGTGACCACACGGTCGCCGGATGTGCGGTCGTGACGTCCGGGCGTCCGGCTGCCACTATTGTCATATAAATTTATTTCCCATTCCCTTAATTTAGTAGTCCAATAGATTTACCATTGTTTGTTGCGGTGCAAGAAAACTTTAATGAAATACTATTGTACGTAACTTCGACCTGGGCAAGTAAATAAATTCATACTTTAAATAAACATTTTCAATTTCCTTTGATTTTAATATTGTACACCCTCATTTCTTACCAAGGTGACGTAAAAGGCGACTACGCTAAGTTGACTCGACTCGCCGTGTAGTTTTCGGCTGTTTCGAATAGACAACCCTCATTTCTAAACGAGGTGTCGTAAAAGGCGACTAAGCTAAGTTGACTCGCCGTGTAGTATCCGGCTGATTCGAATAGACCACCCCCATTGCTTACCGAGGTGCCGTAAAAGGCGATCAAGCTAAGTTGACCCCCCGTGTGGTATCCGTCTGAGTAGAATAGACCACCATCGTTTCTCACCGAGGTGTCGTAAAAGGCGACTAAGGTGAGTTGACCCGCCTTGTGTGTATCTGTCTGAGTAGAATAGAGCACCCTCATTTCTTACCGAGGTGGTTTCATATTGGTGAAAAGACGAATTTTTGTTCCGTATAGTTCAATATTTATCTGAGAATAATATTATTATTTTGTGTTCTATAAATAAAAGCGCTATTTTGTATTAAGATGGACGTTCCGCATTAACCAAAGGTACATGGCCCTCCGCGTAAGTGGCTTCATTAGTGTATGTTAACTTTTCGTTGATGAAATAAATTAATATTTATATTTGGTGTCTTTGCACAGCTGTGAAATAACAAATTTCATGCATAAGTTTATTCCATTTTAAGATAAAAAGATAGAATTTGGGATATACTTCTATATTCATAGCGGTAAGCATTTGTATTGTGAGCTTTCAAACCTTAATATCATGACAACTGCGCATACCAAATATTATGAAAACATAGACGTCGAAATTATTTTTACAGTCGCTGAGTTTTTTTTTTGCTAGAAAATGGTAAAATGAAATATTAAATATAAATATAGTAACAACATTTTCTGCGATTTCGGCGTGCAAAATTATTTAATAAAATAATTCTAAAACAAAATTTAAACACAATTAAAAAAGGCCTTAACTATTCAATTCAATTTAATTAGATCTCAATCAATTCAGTATATAAAGAACACTATCGAATGTATCGAAAGAATAATTAAAGTGAAAATTTATCTACACTCCGCTTGTCTTGGAGAAATTCGTCTACTGGTTATAACATTTCTATTCATATATCCAATAAATTATATCATCATCATCATTTTCAGATATTTCGAGTCCAATTTTGGACGTAGTTCTCTTCCATCTCCCTCCATGCTAGACGGTCTTGTGCTTTCAGTATCCAGTCTCGACCTGCGTGTAGCCTTATGTCGTCTACCCATCTCTTGGGAGGACGTCCACGTGACACATGGTCTCCATTTTAGAATTCGTTGAATTCATTATATGTTAGTAGGCACACTTACGCAGGCAAATGCCTAAATAACTTCAATAACGTCAGTAATTCGCTAAAGAAAAGCGTGGTGGATGTAAGATCATGATTTTTTTCAATGACAGATACATGTTTTCTTTGAATTCATTTTTTAGAAATGAAAGCAACGGGTTGCACTCCGGTCGTGCCAGCAGAAGTGAAAACTTGAATATTAGCGTTGTGCATTTTTGATTTTGAAATGGTTAGTGAATAATTTTAAATGAACCGCTTTAATTATCGGTATAAAATTACTATGATTTATGTGGTAAAATACTATATTCATATTGCGCTATCGTACACAAACATGACAATTTATTTTACATAAGCGCCCTGCGCCACCTAAACGAAACTGCAGGCACAGGAATACATTTTCAATGCGCGGTAGAAAGAGAGTAGGATACTTACTCTCCTACACCGCGCCGGCGGTCTACTCTCCTTCCGTCTTACGAATTTTCAATAAGGTCACGTGTTCTCACGCGAGTTTAACATTTTTTACCCATCACTAAAAGTGCCCAACGCCGCTAAAGAAGTTTTCACTTCGACACTGCCTGATTTACTGCTTATAAATAATTGAGAGTATTCATAAAAATGTTACAGCAAATAAAGCTTTGGTTACACCTAGTTATCTTATATACATGTAGTCCTAGCGTCTACCATCGGATATTTCACCCCGTGTATTTCACCTTGCCATCATCGCCAACGATACGTGGCGCAATAAAAAGTAACCGCCGCGATAAGATCTCAGCGCTGCTCATCTCGGGCTTTCGTTCCACCAGATAACTATAGCTCTAAGTACAAGCTGAATTAATAAAAGTAAGCCGCTTTGTAAAAATAATTAAAAGGTAATTAAATTTTTACACGCGTTCACTATCACAAGAGTGCCAGAATTCCATACATCTATGGGCCCAGACGTTACAGTATTAATTTTTGTGTTGTAAGATAGAAAAGTATTTGTTATCTTAGGATAAATTACTATTTTATTAAATTTCTATGGGGGAAATTTAGAGAAAACACGTTCAAAAGATGACTAATAATTGACATATATTGCAATATTTTTTTATTTCGTCCCACAAAGATTAAGATCATAAGCCAATGAAAGAAATATTTATTCTAAACACCATTTTTAATATCTGAAAAGTCAATTATTGTTAATAAAATGAAGCTTATATATTGTTTTACATAAATATTTTAAATATTTAAAATTTAATATGTTTACATATACGTAATTAAGGAATGTAGTACGTAGAAACGTAATTTTGGTCTATTTATACTAAAAACGTTGTTTAGGCAATTAGAAAAGTAACAAATTAACAATGATACGTTCCGTTTAAGGCATTAACTATTATAAATATCATTATTAAATAAGTTTTGTAATATATTGAAAGTTTATATTTATAGTGATATTTAAACAGAAATAATTTTTTTTATATATATGTAGGGTTTCTGTAACAATTTGCTCCTTTAACAATCGTTTCACCCGAACCGCAACCGAAGCATCATCAGGAGATAGACTCCAAGACGAAATCGCGAAGCGACGCATCATACAAGCAACCACAGTTATATACTAATTGGTTCAATCCCCACCATTTTTAAATGATGCATCTAATTTTATAAATGATAGCGGTGTGGTATCCGGCTGAGTAGAATAGAGTGCTCTCATTTCTTGCCGAGGTGTCGTAAAAGGCGACTAAGGTAGGTCGACCCGCCGTGTGGTATTCGGTTGAGTAGAATAGGTCACCCTTTTTCTTACTGAGGGGACGTAAGGTACGACTATGTTGACGTCGGTTAGGCGGCCGGTAGTAAAATACGTAGCCGAATCATATGACAACATGTTTGTAACATGTTGTGCCGATCTCACTTAGAGTGGCATAAGGGCAGGAGGATGATGTTCTAATTCTATAAATTAATTAAAAATTCCAATTTTTCATCCGAAACTCGGAAACACATTATTAGCGGTATTTGAAAATTAAAATTTACGCGAACATAGTTACTTGTACATTCAGTGGGTTACAAAGGAATAGATAAATAATTGCAAACTTAGTGTACGTAAGCTTGTTGCATGCAAACAATCTTGTGAATGGATTGTCGCAAGTTCCTTAATTTAGACGTATTGTGACTGCAAGTTGGTAAGAACTGTTCCAAGAACTCCAGTATGGATGTACTCCAGAGATTTAGACTAGGATATTTCCGATCCTAGTTGCATTATATATCTTGTTACATTACTTTATGTTCCTATATATACGACTGACCCATTGGCGCAGTGGGTAGTGACCCCTACCTTTAGCTTCACATTTTCTATATAAAATTTGTTGTAAAGCCTGGGTGTATTTTTCTATTTAAGTATGTATTTAAAATTATATATGTAGTATATATACCAGTTGTCTGTCACCCATAACACAAGTATTAAGTTACTTAGTTTGAGGACGGACAACCGTTGTGTGTAAGTGTCCCATATATTTATTTATTTATATATATTTTCTTTTTACTTTACCGCGGATTATAACAAAAGAATTTTATTATTACTTTTGTTCTAATTGTTAATTTAAATTCTAAGAGGGAGAGATCTAAAATAACAATTTCTGAATTCAGTTTATTATGTTGTAGTATTGAATATAGTAAATATTCAAATTCAAATTCAAAATATTCTTTATTCAAGTTATCTTGTATACAAGTGCTTTTGCATCGGCAACATCAGTAGATGTTGCCGATCACGGTAGGAACAGGTCTCCGAACCAGCAGTAGCTGGTTCAGAGACCTGTTCCTACCGAGAAGAACCAGCAAGAAACCCGGCGTTTGCTCTTTTCAAAGAATAATTCTTATCACTAGTTACATATAGTTATTAATGTCTTGTACAGGGTCGAAGAGTAGCTATATCCAAGCGTTTTTATCGTTTAAGTAATCTTCAATAGTATAGTGCTTTCTGAATTAGCCTTTTTTAATAGTATTTTTAAACTGCTGTAATGGTAAAGTAAAAGTAGATTGTGGAATTTTATTATAGAATTTTATACCCAAACCCACAAACGAATTACGAACTTTTGCAAGGCCCAAAGCAGGAACTGCAAGCTTATGTCGGTTCCTACTTTGTCTATTATATACATCGCCAATCCTTTTATAATTATTTATATTCATATGTACGAAAATTAAATTACTAAAAATATATATAGTATGAATCGTACCAGTACGAGTTCCGCAAATACAATTGTTTTACGAGCCATTTATTTTAACATAAAAACAATTACATCACACACAGCTTAATTCTGATTTACGGCGAGCAATTGATTTAGGCAATCCAATAAGACATACTAATATTGGCAGCGAGTAAACAAAGCCAGTTATTTGCAATACTGTGTTATGTACAGAACTAGTTTTGTTCTCGGCTTAATTTAATGACGATGTTTGTAAACTCAAGCCCGATCCTATAAGACCAAGGCAAACTAATATGTCCAATATTAGCAACAAGTAAACTGACCGCCAAAGTTCCGATCAACGGTTTGTATCAATTTTATTCTGGCTTTACATTTAAGGAAAGTTCCCACTTGTAATAACAAGTTTTGGATTGGATTGGAGTCGATAATGGTAAAGTTCACTATGTTTATGACAGAGGAGGTGTTCTCTGGGATCAGAGCTGTCGGCGGGGTGGGGGCAATGTGTACAACGATACCCTGTCCTTGCCATCGGCAGCGTGGTGGAGCACACAGGTCGTTTTAGTGGGTGCGAGTCCGACATAACCGCCGCTTGTCCACGTCGGGCAGCGGTACCCATAAGAGGTTTTTTCCCGTATAAAAAAATAGTTAACTATCCGTTCTCATACCCGACACATTCAGGATTCGTAAAAACACATGCACAAACCTCAACCACCGCCACCAAACTATACAAGCACTACACACGTTCACTATCACAAACTCAACAATCGTTACGCCCCGCAACCAAAGCATCATCAGGAAGTAGACTCCACGACAAAATCGCAAAGCCGGCAGTGGTGCAGGTTTGTGCATGAAAAAATATCGGTTATTTAAATTTAATTACTTAAAGATTACAGTAATAATATTAACTTTTTTACTTAAATATACTCAAAACATGGCTTCATGTAACCCGTATTCAATAAAAGTTTCTGTTACATGAGTTATCACAGACAACACGCTCAGTTTGAAATCTTTCATCTTTAATAATAATACGCGTAAAAGAACGAGAAGTGCAAGATTAAAATATTATGGACATGAGGAGAGATGAAATCATGTGGCCAACCGAGTGTCACATATGAATCTAGATAAATATGTATGTAAATAAAAAGAGGCTGAAAGAGACATCGTTGGGTTTTTGAAATATGAGATGCATATAAAAGGAGTAGCGCTAGAGTGACAAATGATAGGAGCAAAAGGAAGCGAATAATATCTTATTATAGCTGACAACACTTAAATATAAATATAAATATATGGGACACTTAACACACGATCGTCCATCCTCAAAGTAAGTAACTTAATACCTCTGTTATAGGTGACGGACAACTGGTAAATATATACATATATAATTTTAAATACATACTTAAATACAAATACATACCCAGGAACGAAGAACCAACAAATTGTTTATCGAAAATGTTGGCCCTCGGCGGTAATCTAACCCACGGCCTGCAGAGCTGAAGGTCGGGTCACTACCCACTGCGCCAACTGGCCCGCTGGCGCAGTATTTATCTTCTGCCCACTTAGAGTGGGATAAAATAATGAATTATATACAGGAAAACGTAGATCTCTCTAAAATTATCAGTAACATGTAAATTTTAGCTTATTCAATTTCCTAAACGCAATATTTGACTGGGCATCTCATGGGAAATTCCACCACGATACATTATCAAAGGTAGCATCTATTTAGCATTAACATATTTATATGATGAAGAAGAAATATTATTGTAATTTATTTAAAATAAATATACAAATAATTTGTGAAAATAATTCAATAACTATAATATACTTTGTATTGCACTATTAAATGGCACTTGGCATTGCAAGAACTACTCGACATAAGCCAACATTGGACGATTGTCCAAAGAAAATGTACAGATGCCTTTTTAAAGCATTTTATATGTGTATATTTGCGCCATAATATCCAATTTACTCGTAACAGTGTTATTGAAGACTGTAGTGTTTTGGTTTTGAAAATGATTAAAGTTAAGCTTTTTATAATTTATAGAATTAGGCGTTACTTTGCGGAGATCCATAATACATAATAATAACGACAAAATCGCATACCAATTCGCAAAGCAATCGCTTTGCGATTTTGTCGTGGAGTCTATCGCCTGATGATGCTTCGGTTGCGGGGTGAAACGATTGTTGAGTTTGTGATAGTGAACGTGTGTATTGCTTGTGTATGTGTATATGTGTTTTTACGAATCCTGCACGTATCGAGTATGAAAGTACGGATAATCCACTATACATTTAATACTATATATATTTTCTATGTACTGTATCGCGGATTATAGCAAAATAATTTTATTATTACTTTTGTGTTAAGCTTATTCCTATTTCATTTATATACGCAGTCAACGTAAGACTCCATGCGAAGGTTCTCGAGAATACCTCTTTTTATCCGGACTTTAAAGTCCAATAAATCCAGTCATCCGGACGGATGGCGAACGGTTCCCGTATATCTCACCCTTATTAAAGGTGTTATTTGTGTAGAGCTTTCTTTGACGAACGATATTTTCGAGTAACCCTCGTTTCTTACATTCGTATTAAATACTTTGGAACGAATTAAAAAAAATATTCAAATTTATTTAGCAATGAAACTTTTTATAAATAAACTAATGGTATTAATATTCTGTTATAATCCGTGATGAAAATAAACAATGTTATGCTAAATATATGATGAACTATCCGTTTTTATATCAACCGCAGAATAAGCATTACTACGTATTTCTAATCAGTTAAAAATTCAAAATAGTCTTTATTCAAGTAAACCGATTAATATGTGCTTTTGAATCGTCAACTCTACTGTTAGTTGGCAAAGCTGTTCCTATCGAAAAGCAGCAGCAAGAAACTCGGCGGTTGCACTTTTCAAAATATAATTCTTATAACTAGTTACATTTAGTCACTATTGTATTGTACAGTGTCGAAGAGTAGCTATATCCACGCTATATCTATATATCTTCGCGTTGATCTTATCCTCATAAGTATATTAAGTTTTCTGTATAAAGTAAATATATAAAGACTGGCAGTTTAGAAAAACAAAAAAATAAGTAATATTTATCCTGTCTTTAAATTATACTAATAACTTGTAATGAATAATTTATGTATTTGTAACTATTAAATAATTTGTGTATTTGCTAGCTTTTAAGCTTACTTTAGCCAATAACTGTAATCTACGCTTTGAACCGGGGCTTTCGAAAAGTTTATGCAAAAGATATAGTACTCTGCAATAAATAATGCACCGATGTGCATTATTTATTGCCGAGTATTATTTATTCATACAAGTCTGCGGGTATTTTGGGCTATGAATATAAAGAGGAAATATGCTTAATCTATAATCTAAATTATCTATTCTATTTATTTTAGTAAATATCCCATATTAGTTATATTCATTATACATTATAATAGCTCAGTTAAATTTATTAATTATACAGAATTCATAAAATATATAAAAACTTGCTTAAAATAACTCTTTCGACATAAGACAAACAACATGAAATAGAACCTTTTTTAAATTACAGATTTGGCTTGACTTTCACACATCGTGAATAAAAAACTTTGATAGGTTGATAATAGATGGCGCTATTCAATGTCATCCTATTGCTGTTGATGTAACAGGATTTCTGTAGCCTGTTTGATACTCCGGAGTACAAGAAATAGTTGCGCCAAATTTTGTCGGTATTGGTTCAACGGATTCGCCGTGAAAAGTTAGCAGACAGACAAAATATTGCATTTATAATACAAGTAAGGAAGTAAGGATAGGTGGAAAGTTAGAAATTTAATAAGGGTAGTCACGAATCTAAGGTAGGTTCAGTTAATTTTAGTAAGGATACTTTGTGTTTATGATTGGAAAAATAATAGACTTTGAATAATTAAATACACCTGGTCCGTGTGAAACAGCTTACCAAAATATTATCATTTATCAAATCTGACAAAAATACCGCGAGGGCGGTTATTTCATCCGACAAGGAGGGTCTTATAGATTTATACGGTCCTCGGAGGAGGAAATAAAGAATCCTATTTCCATTCAACATATTTATTTTTCATATTCCGCTTTTCTAAAATTTACTTTTCATGGATTTATTCATACAAGTCAAGTTTAAAGGATTTAAATGTAAGAGGAGAATAAAATTAAGAATTTAACACGTTCAACGGAGTTGTTGTTTTTTATAGTTCTTATTTAACTTCCAATGTATATATGCAAAGGTTTTATATGTAATTATGTTTTTCTTAGGCAACATTAAAAAACATATCATCATACATCATCCTCCTGCCCTTATCCCACTCAGAATGGGGTCAGCAGAACATGTTAAAACATGTTGTTACATGATTCGGCTACGTATTTTACGAACGGCCGCCTGCCTGACGTCACCTTACCTTAATCGTATTTTACGACCCCTTCATAAGAAAGGTGGTGTATTATACTCAACCGGATACGACACGGTGAGTTAACTTAACTTAGTCGCCTTTTACGACACCTCGGTAAGAAATGAGGGTGATCTATTCTACTCAGCCGGATTTTTTAATTTGAATGCCGTGTGGTACGGCAAAATAAAACAAACACAAACACCCACACACATCATTGATAAAAACATAGTACGTAATCGAGAGTATATTTAAGTTTTAAGTAAGTTTAAATTGACATAAACGAAGTTCCGAATAAAACTAATATAAGTGATAAACAGTTGGAAATTCAACAGTATCGTTAGCAGAGATTTGTACAGAAACAAACGAAAATAGGATTTGTTTAACACTTCATTTGTCACGGATTCTTCACCCGAACGCCATTTTAAGTGGGGCTTCCATTAAACACTCGGCTATTCTAAGAGATAAGCCACCCGGGCGGGACATCGTAACAACTCGAAACCATTTGCGAGGTTCGACTAAGAGCAAATAAATGAAGCCCGATTGAACTGCGATAGCCGTTTATACAAGTACCGAAGATTCGCTGCACTTGGGATTATAAAGTGTGCGAACAGGATGCCCTCTGTTGCGCTCTCTGTCGCACTTACAGGCATAGTGACGCACCATTGACGTGTCGATGTTTATGTTATGAAGAAACTGATTTTTTTTTTTCGAACTGACTGTATGCTGTTAGCCCTAATGGCTTTTACAGCGTCACCGGGCGGGACGGGCGAGCGCAGAAGCATCGCCGAGGTTGCGAAATGCAGGGAGTAGAGCGCAGAAGCTCTACTTAAGTCGGGGAACGTCGTCCTAAGGGTGCCTCCTGTGAGGCCGGACCACGGCTTAGGGCGACGCGTAGTGGAGGGCTGATGGTATGACTTAGATTAGTAATTGCGGCGTCGGAAGGGTGGCGAGAAGCCACGACCGACCGACGTCAGAAAACTGGGACCTCGTCTTCGCCGGCGAAGACGCTGTGTGTGTGTATTACGTGTATCTGTGTTGGCGATCGTTATTTGATCGTCGGGGTCATACAGGACGCTTTTTGGACGCCTATATTTTCGATGGTCGGACCTAACTGGGATGTAGGTAGAAGCAACTGAAATAAGGGGGTTCGAGTGTACCTCAGATTTCTCGAAGTAAGATTTCGAAAAACGTTTAAAAAGGTGAGTAATGGTAGGGAGATCGAGGTCTCTATGGAGGTCAACGTTCCGCATGAACCACGGACACCCACTGGCTGTCCGCATAAATCGGTTCTGAAGTCTTTGGAGCCTGAGCAATCTGACCTTTGAAACGTGCGCGAACGCAACGCTCGCATAGGACATTATTGGTCTTATGCAAGTTTTGTAGAGTGTCACTTTGTTGCGGAGCGACATCATACTTTTCTTGCATAACATCGGATAAAGTCGTCCCATGACATACGCAGCCTTATTGCAGACTATGTGTATGTGCTCGTGGAAGGTCATGGAAGGTTGAAAGGTGACACCTAGGTACTTGACTTTCTGTTGCCAGTGAATCGGTGAAGAAACTGAAGATTCATGGTCTCTGACCGTTCTCTTTGTTCACATTTAGATCTTCATTTAGTCTCTCCGAAGCGACAAGAGTGTCGACTGGAGCGGCCGTGCACTGGTACTCGTATTAATTCTCGTATGTGGTAGTATACGCAAACGAACGCAAACATCAACAATCCCAGTCATAAGAAATTGTCAATGGTTTGCGTCTTTGCTCTGTCAATAGACTATAGAAATCTTTATGATTTGTTTTCCCTAACAAAAATATTTTATATTATTTCCTTTTAATAAATACAGACAACCAAAATTATTTGCTAAAAGATTTGTAAAATCAATTGTATTCAATTGTAGCTGCGTGGCACCCTTATATATAAAGAGGGAGGAACAAACAAACAAGGTTCAGTGAGGCTGATCTCAATTATGTCCATTTCGGGTTATGTTCACTTCTCTCGTAAGTAAACTGCATGCATGAGCAAAAACAAAAGCGGTAACAAAATAATGTAATACATTCAGTATTCGAAAAAACACATGTATTGTAATATCCACCACTGCGTGTTTGTGATAGTGAATGTATGTATTGCTTATGTATTATGACGGTGGTTTTGATTTCTATTTACTATTATATTCGTTTATTTCAAAACGTTAAATTTACTTTACCCTGCATATTTTATCTTTACGATATCACGGCTATTTCTAATTTCACTATTTCAAAACATATGAAGTAAATTACATAGCAAGCATCCCTTGAACCCTACAACAAATTCATCACCTGTTGCTGACCAAACATTGGATTTATCTCCCAACCCTGAAGACAGATGGGTGCCGTTTAACTTAACGCGACCTCTGAAAATTCTCTTAGGAAAACTTCATATTTCTGAAAACTACTTTACGAAAGACAAACTCTGTTCGCAAATTATTTTGCTTTAACTTTACTATTTTAATACTATTTATTTACATATTTATTTATTTATTCGATACACCAACGATACAATATAAATGCATTAATATAATGGTTATTATTTCCTATATTATATTATATTCCTTATATTAATTCCTTAGCCGTGTGGTATCCGGCAGAATGGAATAGACCACCCTCCGTTCTTACCGAGGTGTCGTAAGAGGCGACTAAGGTAAATGCCGTGTGGTATCCGGCTGCATAAAATAGACCATCCTCATTTTTACCGAGGTGTCGTAAAAGGCGACTAAGGTAAGTTGACGTCAGGCAGGCGGCCGGTCGTAAAATACGTTGCCAAATCATAGGATAACATGTTTGTAACATGTTGCGCCGACCCCACTGAGAGTGGGATAAAAGCAGGAGAATAATGATTATTTGTTTGTTCTTGATTCCAAAGAATTCTTTTATCTCAATTTTTTTTTATTTTGTCGCGGTGTCTTTCGAGGGTATCTTCTGATGATACTTCGGTTCACTATCATTATTATCATTCTCCTGCCCTTATCGCATTCTAAGTGGGGTCGGCACAACTTTTTTTAAACATATTTTGGCTAGTTATTTTACGACTAGCCGTCTGCTTGACCTCAACTTACCTTAGTCGTCTTTTAGGACATCTTGGTAAGAAATAATGGCGATCTATTCTATTCAGCCAGATATCACGCGGTAGGTCAACTTACTTTAGTCCCCTTTTACGACACCTTGGTAAGAAAAGAGGGCGGTCTGTTAGCCACATACCACATTAGTTCCGTTATAATTATTTACCAAAATAATTTTATCAAACGAAACAACTGTCGCAGTCATTTCTTAATTAAACCGTGTTTTAAAATTTCGCATCCAATCATGACGTCACTTTACAAATAGTTATCAGACAATACGTGAAACAGATTGTCAAAAGGTTAACGAAAAAAATTGTTGATATTGTCGGAGTGAATGTGTGCAATGTTAGCATAATATGACGTTAGTGGTTTATTATAGTGCCTGTGTTTTAGGATTCCTGAATGGATTAGATACTGGAAAGTAGATCGTAGCATTTTCTGTAATAATTTTTAGTTTAATTTATGTAATAATCGATGAGTAAAATAGACCACCCTCTTTCTTATCATGGGGTCGTACAACATGACTAAGGTAAGTTGACGTCGGGTAGGTAGATGGCAGGTCGTAAAATACGTAGCCAAATCATGTGACAACATGTTTGTTACATGTTGTGCCGACCCCACTTAGATAAGGGCAGGAAGATGATGAAGTAATAACCGAGAACAATGTCGAAAATACTATCGTTGATGTTAATACTAATTAAGTAACACCTTTTGCGCCATTGTAACACTAATTTCCCATGGGAGGCCCTGTAAATGATACCTGGAGATGACTTCTTATATTGTACATACTTCCATACATACATATATTATGAACTAGTAGCACCTGTGAATCGTTCACATCAACTGAAGCGTTTAAGTATCCTCAATAATACAATATGTCTTTTTACACTGTTAAAGAAAAATGTTTTTTTTGCCTATATGGTACTCTGGTATATAAGCTTTAATTTTGAAAAATTTAATCATAGCTATTCTAGAAAATTAGCCGTTAATAGATATATAGACTGACTTTTTCATTTGTGATATTAGTATCTTGCAACTTGTAAGGGTGGGATTTTGTTTTTATATCTATTCAGGTAAAATAACTTTGACACAAAATTTATTTCTTTTTCCTCATTTAATCCTTATTTAATTATATCCTATCATTTGCTACTTCACAGTCTTATGCAATTTTCAAGTTTATTATTTTCCTATTCTATCTTATCAGACTAATCGGGTTACAACATGGTTTAACTAACATATAATCTATCTGCTGTTGTAATTATGATGAGATTGGGTATATTTGGAGTTCATACCAGGCCAACATGAAGGAGATAAAATCAACCGTTTGCACTCTGTGCCAGCAGAAGTGAAAGCTTGAATTTTAACTTTGTGCATTTTTGATATTTTGGGATGATTATGGAATAGTTTTGCACGAATCGCTTCAATAATGAGTATAAAAGTATTATCATTTACGTGTTAAAATACAATATTTGTATATTTATTAATACAATAAATATTATAACATGAAACATTCGCGCAAGAACCCTGCGCTGACTAAACAAAACAGCAGGAGCAGGCATACATTTTATGCGCGGAAGTAGAAGAGAGGATACTTCCTCTCCTACGCTGCGTCGGTGGTGTACTCTACCTCAGTCTCACAAAATTTCGATCAGGTCACATGTCCTGACGCGAGTTTAACATTTTTTACCCACCACAAAAAGTACACAACGCCGAAGAAGTAGTTACTTCAAAAAGCATCTTTGATGGTGACTCAATTATGCGACTAAGCAACGTCTAAATGTAATAAGAACCATATTTCAAAAGGCAAATACAAAGTTTCTTTATAGCTCTTCTCAGTGGGAACAAATTTTCGTACCAAGAGAAAACCAAAAGAATTTTTAAAAGTCTATTTGAATAAGTAAATTTAAATTTGAATGCCAAATAACTTGTTTCTCAAAGATCATGTTTCACTATATAGGCATCATATCTACGAAATCTACGAATTCGTCTTGGCTTTTAGCCGAGTACCTACTAAGTTTTATAACTAAAAGGAAGTAAAGTAAATTGAAAAATAAGAGCGTAATATCAAATACAGATATGCAAAACAAATTTAATAAGTTTGCATCTAATATTTTAGAGTTAATATACTTTAACATTAATGGACATAAAGAGGGACGAAAATCATGTGACCAAACGAGTGTTTATATGTGAAATTGATATGCGACTATAGGGAGGTTCAAAATGACATGTTTGAATTGTGTGAAGTATGACATGTATATAAAAGAAGTGCCAGATTTGATGAATGATAGAAGAAAATTGGAGAGGAACATTTTGAACCGACCACAGTTACAGTGGGATAAGGGCAGGAGAATAATGATTACGAAAGTCATGATTCTACAATTACAATATGCTTTTAACATTAATGGTTGCAATGGCACCACTCTTCTACGCTCTTCGATTCTACGCAGAAACTTAGAGTAGAGCGCAAAAGCTATAGAAGCATTTATTTGTCGTAATGGCTGTGAGGCTGGTATGGATATCTGTGATTAATCAACTGAGATTTAACCTGGTGAAGACACCATAAAAAAGTAAAGTAAACGGCCTGTTACTATCCCACTGCTGGGCATAGGCCTCCTCTCTCCATTTGTTGAAGAGAAGGATTGGAGCCTAAGACCTACCACGCCGCTCCAATGCGGATTGGTAGCTTACACATTTCGCCAGTATTCTCTAGAGATATGCAGGTTTCCTTACGATGTTTTCCTTCACCGAAACGCGTGAGATAAATCGCAATTAAAAATTAGAGACGTATGTTTTAATAGAAAAACTCGTTTCGCCCCGCAACCGAAGCATCATCAGGAGATAGACTCCACGACAAAATCGCAAAAGCTTTGCGATTGTTGAGTTTGTGATAGTAAACGAGTGTAGTGCTTGTGTATTGTGTCGGAAGTGGTGGAGGTTTGTGCATGTATTTTTAAGAATCCTGCACGTATCGGGTATGAAAATACGGATAGTCCACCATACATTTAACACTATATATATTTTCTATTTACTGTATCGCGGATTATAGCAAAATAATTTTATTATGACTTCTGTATTATGGATCTCCGCAAAGTAACGCCTAATTCTATTAATTATAAAAGATATATATAAAATATAAAAATCAGGCATTAACTTCTAACATTACATACAATAACAGAAGTTACTATTAAAATGCTTATAAAGCCGATAACTAATTGAGCCTAGATACGGACAGCTCGCAGTATTCGTACTACTAATTAAACCTACCGGGTACGCAAATATCATATTTGTATGAAAATATCCTGCATTTCGGTATTACAGAACACGCTTGTACCGACCGTCCAGCTGAACGGATATAACTTTACTTACTAGAAGAGCCTTTTTATGTTATAATTTTATTACAAACTAGCTGCTCCCGTTGTTTCACACGCGTGAAAATAAGTGGTTCACAAAGATATTCCCGCTTAAATGCTGACCCCGCGAGAATTTTGGGATATTAGTATTCCTCCAGAACCTCCTCTATCTTTCAATGAAAGTCCCATGAAAAGATGCTATTAGCCTAAAACTTCCTCAAAAACCTTTAACTGAAAGCTGTGGAAAGATCCTTTAGGTACATTTTTAAAAATCGATCCCAAACAGACAAATATGGTTCTCAAAAACTTGAGGACTTTGTTGTATAATATTATTATAAATAATAATATTTATGAAGAAAATAATATAAATAATTCAATCCTTACCTTATTATACTTAGCATTAAAATTCTGGCACCTGCTAACAAAACATTTCCTATAGCAATATATATATAACTATAGGAAATGTTTTATATATTATAATGTGAAAGATGTCGACGGGCCTGATACGCAAAAAAGACATTAGGGTCCTACAAAATATGTTCCGCAGTTTTTTTATCTAATTGCTATGCGACCGAATCTTATAATCCCGTAATGTTTCAATTATTCTAGTTTAGAGCTTAAAAAATCCAATCGGTAATGTTAAAATAAATTAAGACGATAGGATCTTTCTAGAAGACCAAAGGAATTTTTGAGATCGTGATATAAAAACTCACCAGTGCCTTTAATAGCTTTGTCGATAAGTACAGTGTGGTTACACTGGGTGGCTAAACAACGTTAATGGAAATACGTATGTACACAAGCACACAAGCAATACACACAGCCACCACCAAAATCTCTACGATCGTTTCGCTCCGAAACCGAAGCATCTTCAGGAGGATAGCGTCTGAGACAAAATCGTAATCATTACGAACTTGCGTGCATTGTGTTTGGTGGAAGCGTCTTGGGACACGTGTGGTGACTTGTCCTGCATGTGTAAGGTACGTGAATTCTGCCTGCTTCACACACTTAGCATTACATACATTCACTTACAACAAAGTACAAACGGATTGCAACAAAGTAGTTCTATTATAGTTTATGTAATATGGAATTCCGCAAAGTGACGTCTGCTTCTATAAATCATGCCAAAATATAATGTTTAAAAAGACCTGTCTTAGAACTCAATCGGACGAAGTCGTGAAATATTATTAGGTCACTGAGATAGTGATCAATCGGTATTCATAAAAGAAGCTAAGTCACTTCCATAATATTTAGTTCCATAGTTAGCACGCCGTAACCTTATTTAGTTTTCATGCAAGCTATTTGTATGTTGTCGAAATAACTTCTTACGTGCATGCAGACTCGTTTTGGACCGCAAGAATAATATAATTTTTGTTTATTGCAATTCTCGGCAAGAAAATGGGAAACGTGCGCGAAATATGGAAAAATAACATTTGGTATTAGTTTTTTTTTGCTTTAGTTTTTTCTTTGTCGTGCATAATACAGGGTACGTTTATATAATTGCGGCGCTGCTAGAAAAATGGCGTTGTATTTTATGATTACCTAACATTTTGGCAGCTCAACATATTTAACCATCCTGATCGTGTTCTTGATGGACACAGAAAGTTAATCCACATTATGGTCCTTCAAAAAAATCTATCACTAACTGTGTTAGTTGAGTTATCGTGTTACGAAGCTAATGTGGCATATGCTATATTCAATTATTATTTAATTATTTTTTTTATTTAATTGAATTGTTCAGGTCCAAAGATTATAGCGTGATGATCACGTTTAACGGTTGTTAGACCTCCATCACAGTGGTCAATAACCTCAAAAAGCTCAAAGTAATCCCAGCGGCAAAAGATCATTAATTTACAAAATCTCCTTATGACGAATTATTATATTTCTAAACAATCACTCGTAATTATCAGGGTGGAGAATATTCAAGACTGTGGCAAGAATATTGGCACTCTTCATAAAACAGGGTGTATCTACGACTGCTTTCACATAAACTTACATGTTAATATACAATTATCCATTGTGTATTTTCCTGTTTCGAAACGAAAAACTTCAATTTTAGTTTCGTATATGTTAGCAAGTTATACAGCTTTAGAAAGATTTGATTTTCTTACTAGAAGCTTTTTTTCCTTTTTTAATGCTTTCTTTAGGCTATTTCATATAATAATTTTTCTAAAACTTTTCCGCCGTATGGTGGTATCTGGCTACGTAGAATAGACCACCCTCATTTCTTACCGAGGTGTAGTAAAAGGCTACTAAGATAAGTTGACGTCAGGCAGGCGACCGGTCGTAAAACACCTAGGTAAATCATGTTACAATATGTTTAAAACATGTTGTGCCGACCCCACGTAGAGCAGGAGAATAATGACGACTTCTTCTAAAGCTTTTATTCATGCTGTGCATGTATGTGAAGGAGGAATCTTGCAAGTTAAATTTAACCAATTTCCCATCGTCCTATTGAGCTGAAGTTTTATATACTGGTTCAGATGGTTACAGTTCAGATGACATTGCATAACTATGATAAGTATGAGATGATGATGTTGCCAGTATTAGCTCCAGATGAGGGAATTCTTCAACGGTTAACAGAAGAGACATGAAATTTTGTTAAAAGATTTTTAAAAACTTTTTTACTTGATTTGTTAGAATGTAAATAAGTGATTTTAGTCTTGCGTTTGTGATATTGTTCTCATCAAGGTAATCTAGAGTTTATTATTGTGTTAAATTATTCACATCGTCATAAATTCCCTGGAGCTTGAGTGGTTTTGACATAATGAGGCCGGCAAATTAATTAACCGGATTAGTGATTCAATATTAAGGCCTTGATTAGGCATGTTTAAGCGTAATATTATTATTTTATTTTAATAGCGTTGAATCTTTTTGAAAATTGGTTTGCTGTGAACATCAAATATTAATCTATAAGTAATCTTATTTTCAATCCAAAATTGTTAGTTGCAGAAAGATTGGTTAGCTTTTAACGGTAAGGCATATCAAGCATAACACATCACACCATCCTTTGCCGCTTGTATCTAGCTGCTCCCGCGACATCAGTCAACCTCGTAGAGAGTTGTACACAATAAATATACCAAAAATTCGGACAAAACGGTTCGGTTCATCTTTCCTTATCCATACGGCCAAGGCATGGAATTGCCTTCCAGCATATGTGTTCCCGGATACCTAAAATTTGGCCGAAATCAAAAAAAGAGTGAATAGGCACTACTTTAGCAAGCGCGGTCCACCTTAGGCTGCATCTGTCGCTTTCCAACAGGCGAGATCGCAGCCAGGCGCTTGCCTTATCTTATTAAAAAAAAGTCTAAGTCTAATGAAGCTACGTTTTTCGACCAAGCTTTTCCTTATAAATAACAAGACTTTAAATAACAATTTCTAAACAGTCCTCGTAAATAAACGGAAATATTTACGTCAAAACAACCAAGCTGCGAAAGTATCTCATGCAAAGCTTACTTTAGCCAATAACTGCAAACTACGCTTTGAACCGAGGCTTTCGAAAACTTTATACAGAAAATACGTTATATTTTAAGGAATTTACTATTTTCAATTTCACTTTAAGTCTGCGGGTATTTTGGATATGAATATAAAAAGAAAATATGCTTAATCTATAATCTAAATTATATATGCTTTTAAATGTTTAATAAATTGTGACTTATGGATGATTCAACGTGCGAAATATATTTAAGTACTAGTCTTTACCCGCAACTTCGTTCGCGTAGACTGTAGTCCTAAAACAAACAGTCGCTTCTATAGCTCTCTAAACCCTTCAAATATCTCCATCACAAAAATCAGATCGATCTGGGGACTGAGAGTGAATTATCGTTTTCTAAATATAGTTTAATTATTTTAGTAAATAACCCGTATGTCTTACATGAAATATATATTAAAATAGCTCAGTTAAATTTATCCAATAAACAAAAACCGAAATAAATAAAAACTTTGTTAAAATAACTTTTTCGACGTAAGCCAAAGCACGTAATATATAAATGTATAATGAACCTTCTGTAAATTTGACTTGAATTTTACACATCATGAATAAAAAACGTTAACAGGTTGATAATAGATGAATATTTAATAGGTAGAGTTTAGTTAGTTATAGAGAATAGTTTAATTTATATTTGATAGGTAGAGAATAAATGGCGCTCCAATGTCATCGTATTCCTATTGAATTAGCAGGATTTCATTCCTATATGTTACCTCAGTGTTTAAGGAATGATTGTGCCAAATTTCATCGATGTTGGTCGATCAGTGGTCGTTTACCACCGATAATTCTCTATAAATCGAATCCTGAATGTTTCTTATTTCTTATAAATATATAAACACGATTATCTTTACTTACGCGGATATATAACTAGCTTAAAGAGGTCACGATAAACAAGGGTTGCTTTTAAAATAAGAAAATGGCCAATGTACTAGAACTAGTGTTTTCTTTATTAGCGCGCATCTTACAAAGAATAAAGGCGTAATATCAAAACGGAACAATGGAGGTCCGACTTAACAAACGCAAAAAAAACTAAACTACAACTGAGGCGTAAATAACTTTGTGCAAGTATATTTTTTCTTCGTACACTGTTCCCATAACGCTGAACTATATTTGCGTATATTATATTTTTCAATCAATAAAGCAACTTTTATAGAATTAGGCGTTACTTTGCGGAGATCCATAATACAAAAGTAATAATAAAATTATATTGCTATAATCCGCGATACAGTGAATAGAAAATATATATATAGTGTGAAATGTATATTGGACTATCCGTATCTTCATACCCGATACGTGCAGGATTCGTAAAAACACATACACGAACCTCCACCACTTCCACCACAATACACAAGCACTACACACGTTCACTATCATAAACTCAACAATCGTTTCGCCCCGCAACCGAGATAGACTCCACGACAAAATCGCAAAGCGAAGCATTATTCAAACAAGCATTGTTATATAGTACTTGGTTCATCCCCACATTTTATTTTACCTCTGAACACGTGCAACAAGCTTGAAATAGAAACTTTTAAGGAGGGTGCCATTGTTATGCTTAATGATTTCTAATTGTTTTTAACAAAAATTAATCTTAATTGTTTCTAACAAAATCTGCTGCACGGATCGGGTATGAAAATACGGATACATACATTAAACTATACATTTAACACTATATATATATTTTCTATTTACTGTATCGCGGATTATAGCAGAATAATTTTATTTTTACTTTTGCAATAAAACTACTTTTAATAAAACAAGATTACTGATTTTTTGCATGTAATCTACATCTGTATTTATTTATTTATTGTATTTATTTATATATAAGACAAATCCAACGACGTGAACACAGTTACAATTATATATGTAGTTACATATTTAGTATATAAGTTTAAGATCTGGGTGAACACGTCACTTAAAGGCATGCATCTATCTATACATATTATAAAACAAAGGCCCTTAAAGCTGTCTCTCTGTATCTGAGCGATTTTCTCAAAATCTGCTGAACGGATTTTTGTACGGTTTTTACGAAAAGATAGTGCAATTCTTCCAAAAGGTTTAGATTAATAGTACATTACGGCTTGGCAACGGTAAGGAAAACTTTGTGATACATAGATTTCTGGCCGAAGCCGCTGGCATAGCTAGTTTTAGATAAAAATCTCAGGTTTTGAAAAAAAATTTAGGTTGTAGAAAAATATTTTTAAAAGTTAATGTCCAAATAAAAGTTTCATTAGTTAGTTGTTGAAATTTTCACTTTAATTTATAAATACTTATTGTAATGTGGATTTCATTATAAGTTTTTTGCACATTGTTTTTGAGAAAATATTTAGTTGTTTCACCTTACACGTTTTTTTTTAAGTTTTGGAACATCTCCCCAAATTTACTGTATATCGCGTGTATATTTTCAAACATTTTTTTGCACGCTTTTCTTATTAACGTTTCCCCCGTGAAAAAAAATGTGTGTATGTAATTTACTTAGTATATATTGAATATGAATTCTATCACCAAAGATAGCAATGGTCCTACGAGCCGGATCAAAGATCTAACGAATAACGTTATGTTTTTGAATAATGGAAATGCGACCACCCTCGGCTCATTCCTTGAGGCTAGGGATAAAAATCTGTGACAAAGCTAACGAATCCTCGTTTGCTGGGGCTCGTTTGTTTTGGAAATGAATGGTATGAGAGCCTTCGCTTTACTGACATGTGCATTTTTAATATCTTGATATACGATTAAGTAGATCATAAAGGGAATGGTAAAGTTATTTTGAAATATTGAGTGTTAAAAGATTTTTTTTAAAGCATTAGGTCTACAAACAAAATTTACAATTAATTTGAGTGGGCTATTTTTTATTCTATTCATCATTAAACTACTTATAGTAACCGGCAATAAATAATGCACAAAACTTAACTAGTCAAACTAATTTAATAACCTATTTTCTTTAGAATTCTCTCTTCTCTTTTGATGTCTTTACATCATCAAGAAGAGTTTGACAAATTGCATGCTTCCTCCAACAGATCAAGGTTTTGACAGCACATCATGAAAAGCACAAACCTTTAATTTGTTCAAGCTGACTGAATTTAATATAATAGTCGATTCAATTTGCGAACCTCCCATTAAACAATGATGTATGTCATTAATTAGATCACATACATCACACATGGGGGAAGTAGTTAATCCCATCAAAAACTTGAATTTGTTCCTTGGAATGTGTCCCGACCTGACACGGTTATATAATAAATACATAGGAAGAAACGGCCTGTTACTATCCCACTGCTGGGCATAGACCTCCTCTCTCCGTCAGAGATCAGAGAGTCCATCAAAGAAGGACTGGAGCTAAGACCTACCACGCTGCTCCAATGTGGATTGATAAGTTACACATATCCCCTGGATTCTCTAGAGATATGCAGATTTTCTTACGATATTTTCCTTCGCCGAAACGCGTGTGATAAATATCAATAAGACACATAAGTTTTAATAGAATAACTCATTAATGCCTGCCCAGGTTTTGAATTCATGATCTTCTCTAGAGTCACAAGGTCTCACCGCTGGGCTATCACAGCTTCAACAACAAATACACAAATCATGACAAATACAACTAGTTTCTTACTAACATTATACTTGTCTTCTTGTACTTGATCGCTATACTGGCAGAGCGGTCGTGGTCGTTAGTTGAGGGTTAGTGGAACGCTCAACTATTCGATTACACTTGGACCACTATAGTATATAAGAAGGCTCTCACTGTAGTGTTGTATGTCAAATCCCTTTCTCAAAAGAAATTATAGTACGCGGCAATAAATAATGCACATCGAGGCTTATAAGGCCGGGTACTATAAGTAAGAAGTTTGGTGGACAGAAAAACAAATTTTAAATGATGAGAAAAATTTATTTTTACATATTTAACACAACCATTACAAGTTGCACAATTACTTACTTACTTACTTATTTACCGAGGTGTCGTAAAAGGCGACGTAAGGTAAGTTGACGTCAGGCAGGCGGCCGGTCGTAAAATACGTAGCCAAATCACGTGACAACATGTTTGTAACATGTTGTGCTGACCCCACTTAGAGTGGGATAAGGGCAGGAGAATGATGAGAATGATGATGACAAGTTGCACAATTATTTATGAAAACGGACAGCACATTCTAAATTTAGCTTTAAGTTCACTTTCTCTTGCCATGGATTAAACTATTATGGCAACTGGATAACTAAACCGTTGGCGCAGTCGGTAGCCGCGGATTCGATTCCTGCCGAGGGCCAATATTTTCTTTAAACAATTTGTTGGTTCTTTGAGCCTACGTGTGTATTTGTATTTAAGTATGTATTTAAAATTAGATATGTAGTATATACTGTTCGAACCAGTCGTGTCTTCATTTTAATTTTAATTTGACGATTCAAAAGTGCTTGTAAAGGCCAATTTGAATAAAGACTCATTTGAATTTGAATTTATCTATTAGTTGTCTGTCACCCATAACACAAGTATCAAGTTTCGTACTTTGGGGATGGACGACCCTGTGTGTAAGTGTCCCATATATTTATTTATTTAGAATGGTTTAATAATCCATATACCCCTTACGGTTAAAACTCAGTATCATATATTTTCTTTTAAAGTCAAATTTTATGGGAAGAGGTTTTTGGCACATTTCTTTCGCAGCAATATTTCCTGGTTAGTTTCGCAGATTATAACTGTTCGTATTCGTGACACGTCATTTCTCCGATTTTGTTCCGGCTGGCTCGCAACTTATTCTCTTGGGTTTTGCAAGTGTGGTCCAAAAATAAGCGAACGGCGAAAAGTCATTTTATATTTTATTTTAATTTAAATTTAAAAAACAAAATTTTCATTAAGTAAGTGTTAAGAACATCTTTTTGAATTTAAACTATCGTGAGTGGTGTTCATAATTAATGTTGAGAGACCGTCTTACGTCTTATTTTATCGGATGAGCCCGACTAGTTTCATGCAGCGTTATCGCAGCGGGAACTGTTCCCACCGCCATAACGCCGCATAAACTAAGACGATCCGATAAAATAAGACGTGAGTGTAGCCGGTCTCTCAACATTAATTAAGAACTTATTCTTCTTTGTCAACCGATGACGTCCACTGCTGGATATAAGTCTCTCATGGGATCTCCACAACTTCCGACCTTGTGCCGTTTGAATCTAGCGGCTGCCCGTGTCGTGTTTGAGGTCGTCAGTCCGTCTCGTAAGGGTAATCTACCAGCACTGCGTTTTCCTGTGCGGGGTTGCCATTTTAACACCTTTAAACAACATTTAGCAAATAGAAAATATATATAATGCTAAATTGTACAGTGTAATATTCGTTTTCATTTCGGATATATGCAGGATTCGTAGAAGCCCATGAACCCACTATAAACATCCGCCGCAACCACAATACACTGCACACATTCACTATCACAAATATAACAATCATTTTGCCCTGTAACCGAAGTATCATCAGGAGATAGTGTCCAAGAAAAAATCTCAAAGCAATTTTCTGCTATTAGTTTTATCGGGGATTAATACTTTTATACTTTTTATGAATTTATTAATACTTTTGTACCGCTGTAATGTTTGAACTTAAACCTATAAATACACGCTCCTCTCCAAGTTTTTACCCACGAGTCCAGGATTTAAAGTTCTAAATGAGTGTAATTTAAAACTTGGCTAAAAGCTGTCGACTTAATTTACGATTGGCCGTATTGTTTTCTTTTGCTCACTGATTTAGATTAGAGCTATTTTAATTGTTATGTAAACGGATATTGTGTGCTCGTGTTATAGCCTCATTTCATATTGACTGACCAGTTGAATAATAACGTTTTGTAGTTTTGATATTTTGGAATGGTTAGGAAATAATTTTGCACTAATTGCTTTAAGTATCAGGCCCTGACGTGAGATTAAAATTGTTTACCAATCACAAAAATGCACAACCTCAGTAAAGAAATTTTCATTTCAAAAATAATGAATTTAAAGATAAGATGTATGTTTATATCAGAGTCGTGATGACGTAATTGCAAAGGCACGTGATTTTAACTGATAGCTCGCGAATTCACATGAGTGACGCGCGGTGAGAAGATTTTTTATAGATACGGGAATAAAAGCACAGAAATTTTACGCCTCAACAATTTTAATATATGTATAGATAGAAGATATCATTGTTCCACAAACTTAATGGAATTTAGCAAATCTAGTAGGTATATTGCCTTTAAGCTATAAGATATTTTCGTCCTTTTACTGTCCTCGCATCTTTAGTCAAATAACAAGAAGTACAAACTGTAACTGGTTAATTCTTTAATTAATAATTAATACTAACCTCTTCGTGGTAACTATGTTAATTTACTTCCTAAGGTATCATATGTCAGATAGATATAACATAAATTGCCGTATTATAAACTTTACCGGTCAAACAATAAGGGTCACTCAGGTGAGATGCCTTTAAGCTATGAGATATTTTCGTCCTTTTACCGTGCTCGCATCTTTAGTCAATTAACAAGAAGTACAAACGTAACTGTATTAATTGTTTATGTGGTACTTACTTCGTTGTTACTTCCTAAGGTATAATATGTCAGAAAGGCATTATATAAATTGCCGTATTATAAACTTTACCGGTCAAACAATAAGGGTCACTCCGGTTTCTAGGGCTGGAAACAATTTCAACACAGGCATCCCTAATGCAATTTAGCTTCGCGGGAGCATTCTCTTTGCTTTAAAAGCTGAAGCGGCATTTTCATGGATGAAGAAATAACGAGACTTTTAAAGCGAGTTTTCTATGATTTTTTGCAGGAAGTGAATTCGTAACGGTGCAGAAATTGTATTAGAAATGTTACTCTTTCTCTCGTTTCTGGTAAAAGTCAACGATTTACGTTGCAATTACTTTATTTTACTGCAGCGAAAGCCATAAGAATTGTTTGAACTCACAAATAATAGTAGTAGATTGTAAGGGTAGCAAGTCAAGTTAAAAAAGCTTTTTATCCAATCCTGGCAGCAGCATCAAGTCATACTTACTTACCATAAACGGCACTGGATCAGTATGTAAATTTTCAGCTCAATCGGACACCAAAAAGTGGGTTAAATTTCACTTGCAAGATTTCACCTTCGCACAAGACAATTTAAATAACAGCTTTTAAAAAGTAATGTATAAAAAAGCAAGTTACAGTCGCTATTTTGATCGCGCCAAATTAAGCGGTTTAACTGAAAATGTGTTGCTATATCATAATTCAAATTCAAAATATAATTTATTCAAGTAAACTTGTAACTTGCTTGTGAATCGTCAACTCTAACACTGGTTTGAAAAGCTGTTCCTACCGAGAAGAGCCAGGAAGAAACTCGGCGGTGCTCTTTTTAAAAATATAAATTTTATAACTAGATACATTTATTCATTACTTTCTTGGACAGGGTAGAAGCGCAGCTATATCCACACATTCTTATTATCTAAGTAATCCTCAACAGTATAGTAGGCTTTCTGTATCAGCTTCTTTTAACAGTGTTTTTAAACTGCTGTAATGGCATGGCCAATATTGATTGCGAAATTTTATTATAGAATCTTATACCCAAACCCATAAACATACTTTTTCTAGGCGCAAAGCAGGAGTCGCATAATGTATGTTTATAGTAGTTTATATATAGTATGTTTTTAAATCCGTCACTTCGCCTTAAATAAATAACATAGTGCCAATAGTTCCTGAGAATATTCGCTGTCAGAGAGGAATTTAAAAGGTCGACCTTATTGCCATTCGCTACGGAAACCCTTAAAAGACATTAGCAAATATTTCACATGACGCTAAAGAAATATTTTCACAATTTTCCTGTCCCATGCATACCGATGAAAAATCCCTCGCCGTGATGGAATTGTACTATATATTTGAAACATGTTGTGAAAGAGGACGTAGGACGTACATAGGATAGACACTAAGGTCCAACGATCTCTTTGGGTAAAATAATATCAAAGCTTCGCCGCTTCGTAACCCTGTTTGTTAGATTTCAGGGTATTTTATAATTTATCTTGCTTTTTTTAGGCAAGGATTTCGCGTCATTCTTGTGTTACGATTTCTGCATTCTACCTTTCTTTACAGCCAAGTTGTTATATAGACGAGTATGTATATCATCATACCCAAGTGGTTTGGTCCCTGACAGTGTTTCCGCGCTGTATCGCTTAGCTGATTCTTTGTGCTCTTTTTATTAATAATAGTAATTATAAAAAAAGATAAAATAAAATAAAAATAAAAAGTTCCCGCCGCGATAACGTCGTGTAAAGAGCTCATGAATAAGTACCCCGGACGGGTTCGAAACTAGTCGGGCTAATCCGATAAAATTAGACGTGAGTATAGCCGGTATCGTTATTAACTATGAATACTACTCACGATAGTTTAAATTTAAATTAAAAAATAAAAAACTTACAAAAAATAAAAATTGAAAAAAGTAATTCAATCTAAATTAGATAATATTATTATTATT
The DNA here is from genome assembly GCA_947086505.1 of Morpho deidamia. Taxonomy (NCBI): domain Eukaryota; kingdom Metazoa; phylum Arthropoda; class Insecta; order Lepidoptera; family Nymphalidae; genus Morpho; species Morpho deidamia. The sequence continues at coordinate 12,519,168 of CAMTZC010000009.1, forward strand.
TAATGACTGACATTTAATAAAATATAATTAATTAATAATAATGATTGTGTTAATTATTATTTTATGACTTCGCATAGACATTGACATTGTATATGTTATTGACATTGTACGGTAGCTTTAATTTATTTTTACGAATGACGAGATAACGTATAATTAATAAAACATTTATAAATGAATTAAGAATAAGTAATTTTAGGTAAATATTAAAATACAACTATTGTTGGTTGTCCATTGAATAAATAAATAAATACTAAATAGACAGCTTAACAGCGGATTTTCGCATTCATAATCGATATATTTATTATAAAAGAAAGCCCCACCACCTGTCTGTATGTAATCGATTTTCTCAAAACCTACTGAACGGATTTTTGTGCAGTTTTTACTAAATAGTGCAATTCTTCCGAAAGGTTTTAGTTAATAAGGTCGCAGTTGTAAAAGTAACTCGCCTGCTGTGAGCTTTAGTCGCATGAGCCGCACAAACCGACTAAATTCACTAAAGTAATGCAATACAGAATTGTAGATCTATAAAAACATATAAAACGAGCCCAGAAGGACTTCGATCGTAACTTCTTCACTTTCTCACTATTAAACTTGTATTGCTTCACTATACGCTTTCAGCTTGACTTCACTAAACGACTCAAAAGTACACTTTAACTAGAAATCACGTTAACGACGACAATCGACAGTCTCTCGACAGAATCCAATCAGAATCCCTCTAATTACCTCAAGTTTCACTATTTAAGGCAATCCCCACTCACACGAAAAGTCCCTTCCCTTGCTATCGATCACTAAAGAACCCCGCATCCGGTGTTAACAACAACACAGACTGTCATTTGATTATTTCCTATACCAACATTTTTAGTGTCTGTTACACATAGTACAAAAAGTGCGTAAAAAGCATGTCTCTATAAAGTAAAGTAAAGTAGCGGCCTGTTACAATCCCACTGCTGGGAATAGGCCTCCTCTCTCCGTGTCTGGAGAGAAGGGTTGGAGCTTAGACCTACCACGCTGCTCCGAAAAGCGTGTGATAAATTCCAATTATCAATTAGACACATGAGTTTTCATAGAAAAACTCATTGGTGCCCGCCCGGGTTTGAACTTGTGTTCCCCACGAAAGAGTCGCACGGTCTCACCGCTGGGCTATCACAGCTCATGTCTCTATATCTTATGGTTAACTTACAAGAATTTTCATGTTCAACATTTTATTTAAATACACTGATTTCCATACGGGCAAAACCTCAGGCACAGGTTAGTATTAGAATAAATTAATATTTTGCACATAACAAAGAATTCAAAATGCAGTGTGGTATCCAGCTGAGTAAAATAGACCACCCTCATTTTCTTATCGAGCTGTCGTAAAAGGCGCCTAAGGTAAGTTGACCCGTCGTGTAGTATCCGTCTGAGTAGAATAGCTTAAGCTGTGATAGCCTAGTGGTGAGACCGTTCGACTCTCTAGAGACGACATAGGTTCAAACCACGGGCAGGCACCAATGAGTTTTTCTATTAAAACTCATGTGTCTAATTGATAATTGCAATTTGTCACACGCTTTTCGGTGAAGGAAAACAACGTGAGGAAACCTGCATATCTCTAAAGAACTCTAGGGATATGTGTAACCTACCAATCCGCATTGGAGCAGCGTTGTAGGTCTTAGCTCCAATCCTTCTTTCCAAAAACGGAGAGAGGAGGCCTTAGCCCAGCAGTGGACGTAGTATGAGGTTGTTACTTTTCTTACCGAGGGGTCGTAAGATACGATTAAGGTAAGTTGACGTCAGGCAGGCGGCCGGTTGTAAAATACGGAGCCAAACCATATGACAACATGTTTGTAACATGTTGTGCCGACCCCACTTAGAGTGGGATAAGGACAGGAGGATGATAATCACATAACGAATAATTTAAAATTAAATACAAAATTAAGTTATTTTTGAATACTCACTGAGCTAATATTTCCCCGCCTAAGTTGATCAATATTACTTTGTAGAACACTCCCTAAACTGGCAAATGATGAATATTAAGTAATGTTTACTCTCAAGCTTAAATTGAATTTTGAAGTTTTGCTCATATATATATATGTTTAAGATAAATCATTCTTTGATTGATGAGCTTTCTACGTAAGTATTTTTAATAATACTTAACTTAAAATTCATATACAAGTACATTTTTGTTGATAATTGTTTGCTGATACGGAGTTTCGACAGTGATTCCGGAAGCTTGAAACTTCCTATCAATCTCCGACTTTGACTACGATTTCGATAATTTAAAAGCTTTTATTAAACCTGTCTTGATGAACTTTGGTACATTTAAATCTTACATAGTGGAAACTATAATAAAACTTCATTCATGCAATGCTAAGTGGATGAAGCAGGCAAAATTCACGTTCCTTACACATGCAGGACAAGTCACCACATGCATCTCAAGACGCCTCCACCAGCAACAATGCACAAAAGCATTACACAGAACCACCATCAAAATCTCTACGATCATTTCGCCCCGAAACCGAAGCATCATCAGGAGGATAGGCTCCACGACAAAATCGTAATGCATTAATTTGGCATTGGGATGCATGTGGTGACTTGTCCTGCATGTGTAAGGTACGTGAATTTTTGCCTGCTTCATACACTTTGTATGTGAAGGTGGAATCTTGCAAGTTAAAATTTGATCCACTTTGATGCGCCGGTTGAATCCAGCGGCTCCCCACAACCTTTTTGAGGTCGTCAGTCTATCGCGTAGGGGGTCTACCAACACTGCGTTTTCCGGTGCGGAGTCACCATTCCAACCTTGAAACCATCGGTTCTCCGCACTATGTGCCGTTCCCTTGGCCACTTCAGCTTCACAACACGCTGAGCTATATCGGTGACTCCTGGTTCTTCTACGGATCTCCTCATTTTTGACTTAATCACGTAGAGACACTCCAAGCATAGCCCGTTCCATCACCCACTGAGTGACTCTAAGCCTTCCTATAACGCCCATAGTCACATCTCAGATCCGTAGGTCGTCATATATTACATAATTCCGAAAACCGTATTAGTTCAAATCGCCACTATTTTGGTCTCAATAATTTATAATGCACCACGTCCCATTTAACTTTGCGCTCCGATCGCCCATTATGTCAATGGGGTCCTGTTCCGATACTTTGGTATTTATGACACGTGAAAATATCGAGAACGAAGTAATCCCAAAATCCAATGTTTTAGGGTCCGATTAATAAGCCTACATTTTACCGAACATTAAATTTAACTGATTAAGACATCTTTTCGTAAAGCCTTGATAGCCTATCGGTGAGACTGTGCGACTCTTTTTAGGGGTCACAGATTCAAACCTCGGGCAGACATCAATTTATCACACGCTTTTCGGTGAAGGAAAACATCGTGAGGAAACCTGCCTATCTCTAGAAAATTCTAGGGATATGTGTAACTTACTAATATCCATTGCTCCTCCTTAGCTCCAACCCTTCTCTCCAAAAAAACGGAAAGAGTAGGCCTATGCCCAGTAGTGGGATAGTAACAGGCCGTTACTTAACGAGTCGCACAGTCTTACCGCTGAGATATTACAGCTATCTGTTATTATTAAAGATGTATACAAATTATGAATATGCATAATTTATGACTACGCAAAAGTAGTTCGAAGAACCGTAGAACTAACTCATCCTAGTTCATAAACAACAAACAACACAGGAACGTTGGACGTCGAAGTATCGACAGACGGACGTAGTTCCTTTGTAGTCAGCAAGTATAGAATTTTTGTTATTATCAAAGAAATAGTTGCAAAACTTTATACTGTATTTTCCAATTTTAACCATATCCATTGTACTCTATACATATTATAAGATAAAAGCTATATGTATGTGATAAATTTTCTCAAAATCTAATTCCTTCCTTCCGATGATTTCCTTCACCGAAAAGCGTGTGATAGATTGGAATTATCAATTAGACACATAAGTTTTAATAGAAAAAAACTCATTGGTGCCTGCCCGGGGTTTGAAGTCGTGATCACCTCGAAAAAGTCGCACGGTCTCGCCGCTGGGCTATGACAGCTCAGTGGGATTGTAAAAAGCCGTTACATTACTACTAAAATATAAACAATAAAGTACCTGCGACTTCTCAGCCAAATAGACAAATTAGCGAAAAGGAATTTGTAGCTAAAATTTCATATCGAGAGATACAGCACACTAATTATATTATTCCTTTTGTATACCACATATTTATAAAGGCTTTGTTTAAATAGGTTAAAACGTTTGCCTTTAAACAGAGTTTGCATAGAGAAAATACAATAGAATTTTCAGTTCTATTCTTTGACGTTTCACTTTACTTTTTTTTTCCCCACAGGCTATATAACCTTGACTTAGTGACGTACAAAGCTTAGTCAAATAGCGAGCTTTAATAATTCAATGTGAAACCTGGGTTGTCTTTCCAGTATTTAATTTAGGACTTTTTTACATGAAATTTTTTATAATGGGAATTCTTTCCAAACATTATCTATACTTATTATAAAACAACGTAATCCTCCTGCCCTTATTCCACTCTAAGTGGGGTCGGCACAACATATTACAAACATGGTTTCACATGATTTGGCTACGTATTTTAAGACCGGCCGCCTGCCTGACGTCAACTTACCTTAGTCGTATTTTACGACACCTCGGTAAGAAAGAGGGTGGTCTATTCTACTTAGCCCGATACCATACGGCATCGGTGTGATTCAAAGTTGTCCCGTGTAAATCCCGACCTAGCGGGAATACACGCTATAGACTACTATACTATACGGCACTATACACGCAACAGAGATACACTAACGTACTACAGAGTTGTAGAAGAGATGAAGAGAAGGATTGGAGCTAAGACCTACCACGCTGCTCCAATGCGGATTGGTAGGTTACACATTACCTAGAATTCTTTAGAGATATGCAGATGTTCTCACGATGTGTCCTTCACCGAAAAGCATGTGATAAATTGTAATTATCAATTAGACACGTAAGTTTTAATAGAAAAACTCATTGGTGCCTGCCCAGGTTCGAACCCATGTTCGTCTCGTAGAGAGTTGCACGGTCTCACCATTGGGCTATCATAGCATATGTTATCTATTACGGTTAACTCTTATTTTTAATATCTCAGAAATTATTGCAAAATTAGGACTAATTCACACCAAAATACTGAAAATACAACGCGACACGTTGCCGGGTTTGCTAGTATTAAAATAAATATTACATTGAAAAGTTCCACACTATTTTCAGCAAGTCTGTTTCAATTTAAAAAAATAAATTCAAACCAAAAATGTGCGAAATTGTTTTGAGTGTAATTTGAATTAAATTAAATCGTTTCACATTTGTTTGATTTCGTCGAAACTTTTTAAAATGCGGTATTTGCGTAAGCCCCAATCGAAATTTCAATATTTCGCAACAATTTATTTTTAACCTCTTTCCGGCCGGACAATTTCGAAAAACAAACGATTCAATGCCGCCATGTTTCGTTTTGATTGAATCCGATGGAAAAAGAACATTGACGGTTAAATTTTCAATCTCCCATTTTGAGTGTACATTGACGTGTACATATTTGTATTGCTACCCTCTATATTCGTATTGTTTGATTATATACTAGTCATACCCGTTACTAGGATTAGGGATTTGACTTACTGTGGAAAAAATCGAATAATAAAATAACTGATTTAAAATAGATCGATTTTTAAATTTTCCATTAACTTGGATCGAAAAAATCGATTATTAATAGTCGCATTATATAAAGCATTCGTATTTCTATTAAAAAAGCAACTCTCCATAATAGTAAATTTCAGTTAGTCAAAATTAGTAGAAATCAAATCGATCACTTAGATTCATGTTAATTTTTTTACAAACCGATTAATTTGTAATCGATATGCAGGATTCGTTTCGATATTTGCCCTCACCGAAAAGTTTGCGATAAATTTCAAATATCAATTAGACTCTTCTTCATCGTTCCCTCACTGCTGAGGATCGTGACTCCAGTTCACCTCGGCTACCAGATGCTTCCAAACCTTCCGCTCAGCTGCCTGGTGAAATGCGCAACTGATTGGCACCTTAAGCTGTTCCGTAACCTGGTCTGACCATCTTTTAGGACTACGTCCTCGAGGCCTTTTACCCTCAATCTTCCCGGTAATCATCAGGCGTTCCAGGTTATCGGTACCTCTGCGTGCAACGTGACCAAAATATCGAATAACACGTTGCAAGCAGGTGGAAGACAGGCGCTGACCAATTAGACACATAACTGAAAAACTCATTGCGAAAGACTCCCACGGTCTCAACACTGGACTCACACATCTTAAATCTTAAAACCAAAAAAATGTGAAAAAAACTTAACCTTATTTGTCTTTTACCTTGTACCTATCTGTTATTTCGTACTTCAATAAAGTAATTATTAGCAGTAATTAGGCACAAGCGTTAATCAAGATCGGGAATTACGTTATAAAATCAAAGCTTTCTCTTAATTGGAGTCTTAATAAGGCGCAATTTTATTTCATTGTCGTTAAAGTCGCAGAGCTTTGACAGTTTTACCAAGTTCAAAGATTTCTTAGTTTTAGAAAACATTATTTAATTGTTTTCTTGAGTTGTGTCAAAGAGATAAAAGCATCGAAATGAAAACTTTTATGGTATATTCGAGAATAATTCAAGTTATGTAAGGGCGTTGATTTACAAACTTATTTGGCAATTAGAATATGAAGTAATTTACTTTATTTACTACTTGCGTAGCACAAAACGGTATCTGTAAAATAATTTAATAAAGTCTTGTGCAATGCTGAAAGATTGTAGTAGCAAAAATTTTACTAAAATTAAAAATTTATTTATTTAAAAATACAGCTAAAACTGTTTAGAAAATATTGAATCTCTATATGAATGGGATAAAATTGCAATAATTACATATGATTCCGTAAGAAATAACGGTCGATAAGCCGTGTGTAGACACGTTTGTCACAGTTGTAATGGGCAGTATAAAAAAGTAAAGTTTTTTTTCGAACTGACTGTATGCTGTTAGCACTAAGGGCTTTTACAGCGTCGCCGGGCGGGACGGGCGAGCGCAGAAACATCGTCGAGGTTGCGAAATGCAGGGAGTGGAGCGCAGGAGCTCTACTTAAGTCGGGGAACGTCGTCCTAAGGGTGCCTCCTGTGAGGAAAAAAGTAAATTAACAGCCTATTATTATCTCATAGCCAAAAACAACCGCACAATTGCAGTTCAATAAGTGCAGGCAATTACTGGGCTCTATCATTAGAAGGAGATTACTTGAAGATCATCGCGGTCAAACAGCCTTTGTTGCGCGCTACGTTCATTCAAGGCAATGAAAGTGCTTGCAATTTTTCAATTTTGCAATCTTGCAATTTTGCCTAGAAGATTCCTATTCACTCTTGTTTTGAAGAAACTCATATCATATGGTTTCCAGTATTGTACCTGTCACTCTATAAGTATGGAAGTAAAAAGCATCTCGTCACATACTGGTTTTTGCCGTAATTTGTTTGTTGGCTCTCGGCGGGAATCGAACCCGCGACCCGCGGTGCTGAAGGCAAGGTCACTACAAATTGCGCCAACGAGTCAGACAAGTTCAGATGATTTCAAAGATGCTCTGACCATGTCCATCAAATCTACTCAAAATAATCTTTATTCAAATAAACCATTTCAGGCTCTTTTGAATCGTCAAGCATCAATATGATTAATGAAACTACAACTGATTCGGAATGTTGCTCTTACCGAGAAGAACCAGCAAGAAACTCGGCGGTCGATCTTTTAAATATTTTCAATTATACATTACTAAACCGCTGTCTTGTATGAAGCTGAAAAGATTTTCAAATCCAGGCATTCTTATTATCCAAATAATCTTCAATCTTGTAATATGCTTTACGTATAAGCATATTTTTTACACTTAGTTTGAATCATTCTATACACTGGTCTAGAATAGATTGAAGAATTTTATTATAGAAGCGAATAGCGAGACCAACAAATGAGTTGCTAACTCTGCTGAGTCGCGACGCAGGTATCACAAGCTTTTTGTGACCTCTCGTATGTCTATGATATACATCAAATTTTGTTTTATACATACCGATATTTTTCCGTACAAATAGAACATTACTATATATATTGTGATGTGTCTATCACGGCTAATATACTATATATTTGTTCTAAAATAGTTAGGGTATTTTAGCTGTTTAATACATACGTCCAATTTTCTCGTTTCTAAGTAATTTTCCCACATATTGTTCAAACTGCCTCGTTTTCCCATCTTTCGCGACGCACCAAAACCCTACGTCTTATTGCTTTGAGTTAGTATCTTTTTGCATCACAGCACGGCCAAGCTAAACATATCCCTCCACTAACAGCATAGAGGTTACATTTGTATACTTTTTACTTTATCCACAGTACAGTGACATAGTGATAAATGGGCCGTGGTAGAGACAAATTTGATACCACATACTGTTGTTTAGTTGTTTTATATTTTTCCTTTTAATCATACGAGTATATACTATAAATAAATAAATATATGGAACACTTACACACAGAACGGACCACCCTCTGTTCTTACCGAGGTGTCGTAAGAGGCGACTAAGGTATGTGCCGTGTAGTATCCGGCTGCATAGAATAGACCACCCTCATTTCTTATCGAGGTGTCGTGTAAGTCGACTATAGTAAGTTGAGTTGGCAGGCGGCCGGTCGTAAACTACATAGCCATATCATGTGACAACATGTTTATAACATGTTGTGCCGACCCCATTTAGAGTGGGATAAGGGCAGGAGAATGATGGAACACTTACACACACGGTCGTCCGTCCCCAAGTAAGTAACTTAATACTTGTGTTATGGGTGACGGACAACTGGTAGATATGTATATTACAAATATAATTTTAGAAACCTAAATTCTTTCTTTGCTCTGCTTTTTATGTATTCATACATGTACTAAAATCAAGTTATAAACAAGTTAGACCGTTTTTATTACTTGTTATATGGGATAAATAATAAATATATGGGACACTTACACACACGGTCGTCCATCCCCAAAGTAACTTAATACTTGTGTTATAGGTGACGGACAGCTGGTAGATATACTACATATATTAATTTTAAATACTTAAATTCTTTCTTTGCTGCGCTTTTTATGTATCCATACATATATTAGAATCAAGGTATCAACAAGTTAGACCGTTTTTATTACTTGTAATATGGGATAAATAATAAATATATGGCACTTACACACACGGTCGCCCATCCCCAAAGTAAGTAAGTTAAAGTTACTTGTATTGACAGACAACTGGTAAATATATTATACATATATAATTTTAAATACATACTTTAATACAAATATGACCCGCGTAGCTGAAGGCAGGGTCACTACCCACTGCGCCAAAGGACCAGTCGATCCGAGCGGTCTGAACACGCGTCGTTATGACTCAATGGTCTCGAACTACAACTGTCATTGACAGTTAAAAAAAATATTAGTGATTAATAAATATAATACACAATATAGTATAACAACAATCATTATCCTTCTGCCCTTATCCCACTCTAAGTGAGGATTTTTCGGCACAACATGTTACAAACATGTTGTCACGTGATTTAGCTACGTATTTTACAACCGGACGCCTGCCTGACATCAACTTACTTTAGTTATATTTTACGACCTCTCGGTAAGAAAGAGGGTGGTCTATTCTACTCAACCGGATACCACACGGTGGATTAACTTACCTTAGTCGCGTTTTACAACTCTGTAAGAAATGAGGATAGTTTATTCTACTCCGGATACCACATGGCGGATAGTAAAGAAAACATTTCTTCTTTATACTTATTCAATAAATAAAAAGCAATTTTCTCAAAAGTCAACCAATTTCAACGACGACAATGTTTATTTATATTATTGACCTAACTATTTGAAGGAGATTGGGCGATGTTTTACACGTTTGCAAATATGTTTTTGCCTTTAATTAATTGACGCGGACGTAGTCTCGGGTATAACTTGTTTAATATCAACACAAAAGAAAAATTCGCATAAATATCTCGCCCCTGCTCGCTGCGGATGATGAGAAAATTCCTCAATATGACATAATGGTGCAGGTTCTATTCCGTGGGACATGTCGTCAAGCCGGACGTGGGTCATTATTTATTATGGCGGACCTTTGGGTCACCCTTACGACGTTGACATTGGGGAAAATTATACCCAAGATTGACCGAATTCTAGCGTTTATTATCCTCAAACTTGTATATAAATACACCTTAAAACTCTCTTTTTAGATGGTAGATACTTTCCTTAGAAAAGCATGCAAAAATACGTATGGTCAATTTGGGGACATATTCCACTTTTTTAAAAATCGTATAGGATAAGAAAACTAAATATTTTCACAATACACAAGCACTACACACGTTCACAAACTCAACAATCGTTTCGGCCTGCATCCGAAGCATCATCAGGAGATAGACTCCACGATAAAATAAGCCATGCTTTACTTTGCGATCTTGGAATTTATTGAACTTTATTGAAATTATTAATAACGGTCTACGAACTAAAATACAATAATGAATAACGTAATGATGTGTTCAAGTTGAAGTAACGAGATTAAGAAAAAAAGCCGATAATAAAATCGGATATTCCCCGTAAAGTAAACAAGCCATGAAGTCACAATACATCTATGGACATAAACTGACCGATGGTTTCAGTAACTATCCGAATGCTTGGCTAAATCCTCCGCAATATAAAGGAAAGATTGGGGGCTTCGACCCACCATCCACTAAAAAAAAATTACGCTTTATGAAAGAGCGGCTGAAAATCAGTACTGCGTATCAATTACAACAAATCAATTAGAACCCATGACTTTTGGTGTTATGTTAAAGTATCATCATCCTCCTGCCCTTATCCCACTCTAAGCGAGGTCGGCACATTTTTACGGCTACGTTTTTCACGACCAGCCGCCTGCCTGACGTCAATTTACCTTAGTCGTTTTACGACCCCTCCGTAAGAAAGAGGATGGTCTATCCTACTCAACGGGAAGTTGGCCCACCGTGTGGTAACGCGGTGGGCCAACTAACCTTAGTCGCCTTTTACGACACCTCGGTAAGAAATAAGGGTGGTCTACTCTCCTCAGCCGAATACCACACGGCGAGTCAACTTACCTTAGACTTACCTAAGTCGCCTTTTACGACACCTCGGTAAGAAAATGAGGGTGGTGCCTATTCTACTGCACCGGATACCACACGGCATTTAAAAACACGTTTAAACTATCGTGTGTAACAAATGTAATCTAATAGTCCTTTTATCCAAGACGATATAATCGGGAAAATTCGAAAAATCGAGTACAAGAGACCCCCAAAACTTTGTTACGAAACGTCCAAGATAAAGGATCGGCCAACAATAAATCTACGCTACCTGCGCTACCTGCAGTAACATACCTCAATTATACCCAAAAGATCGGCAATTCACTTAAACAAGCTCTCTGGCCGGGCGAATAATGCCGCCTTGGGACACCATGATTTATACATCCAAAATAACTCCTACATTACACCAGTCTGCCTTGGAAACAGAATTATTGTACGTATACCTTGAAAGTATACGAGGCATATAATATGTTGAAGCACCATGCTCTTAAAAACTGGTTAATACGACATGGTGCTTGTTACATCTACTCAGCGTTTGCCGCTTTCTCAGACTCTACTCTTCCTTCTCTCTCTCTCTGTCATGTTCCACGCCTGGGAAAGAAATTTCGCGCCACCTCGCTTTTCCCTACCTAACTTCGGTAGGACCGGACGCCATTATTTAAGATTTTAGCATAGTACATAGTATGAGAATAAGTAGTAAAGTAGCGGCCTGTTAAAACCGCACTGCTGGGGATAGGCCTCCTCTCTCTGTTTTTGGAGAGAAGGGTTGGAGCTAAAAACTACCACGCTGCTACACTGGGTACACATATCTTCAGAATTCTCTAGAAATATGCAGGTTTCCTCACGATGTTTTCCTTCACCGAAAAGCGTGCGATAAATTGCAATTACTAATTAGACACATAAGTTTTAATAGAAAAACTTATTGGTGCCTGCCCAGGTTTGAACTCGTGTTCCCCTCGAAAGGGTCGCACGGTCTCACCGCTGGGCTATCACAGCTTACAGTATAACCTTCTCTCCAAAAACGGAGAGAGGAGGCCTATTCCCAGCAGTATAAGAATAATTATAATTAATTTACTATAAATAAATAGATTTATTTGGATAGTGAGTTTTGTGTACCCAACTGTCGCCACCCATAATATAATTTGCTTCAGTGCTTGTGGTCATACTAATGACAGATTTATAGGTTTTTTTGGGTAACTAAGAGTTATTAAAGAAAGAACGTTTCTTCGATACCTTACGTCTTCTCGATAACACAGAAGCCTCACAAATGTTATATACATGTGAACGGAAGTGGTCAAGTGATCATATAGTCATCATAAGTGGAGTCTGCAAAAAAAGGTTAAAACATTTTGTCAGATGATTCGGCTACGTATTTACAACTCTATCATTTATAGCCAGATTGAAGGCTTGCGAGCCAAGGCTGCGTGTGGTTTCCGGCTGAGTAGACATCATTTCTTACCGAGATGTCGTAAAAGGCGACAAAGGTAAGTTGACCCACCGTGCGGTATCCGGTTGAGTAGAATAGACCACCCTCTTTCTTACCGAGGTGTCGTAAAATACGACAAAGATAAGTTGACGTCAGGCAGGCGGCCGGTCATAAAATACGTAGTCGAATCATGTGACGACATGTCTGTAACATATTGTGCCGACCCCACTTAGATGGATAAGGGCAGGAGGATGATGATATGGATATAAGCGGATATTGGAAGGAAGAAGAGCTTCGAAGAAATGCTCTCAGTTACAAGCGGTGAATTGAAAGCCATTCGAGACCAAAACCATCTGAATCTAATCCGATTTCGTATAGGAAATAGGAAATGACAAAATTGCGAGTTAGCTAAGCTCCTCGGCCAATACCGTGAATTTCCTAAACTATTGAAAGCACCGGAAACGGAAGTCGAGAAGACCCGCCATATTGGCTGAGCATTAAGGAAGTTATCTCTCGATACAATTTCACAGATAGTATTAGTTCTTTTACTATACATTCAAGATTATTTCCGATTTAGTTTGATTGCAACCTCTTTTGGAACAGAATTTCTTGTATTTTACAATCACATTTTATTAAGCATGTATTATTAAGCATTAATTTATAGAATTAGGCGTTACTTTACGGAGATCCATAATACAAAAGTAATAAAAAAATTATTTTGCTATAATCCGCGATACATGTATCTCGCACGTATATATGAATGTATACCGCGATGTATCGCGGATTATAGCAAAATAATTTTATTATTACTTTTGTAAGCATGTAATTTATAGCATGTGAAGCTGTGATAGCTCTATAGGTGAGACCGTGCAACTCTTTCGAGAGACGTCACAAGTGCAAACCCCGGGGGGCACTAATGAGTTTTTCAATTAGACTTTTGTTTCTAATTAATAATTGCAATTTATCACTCGCTTTTCGGTGATGGATAACATCGTGAGACAACCTATATATCTCTTTAAAATTCTGGGATATGTGTAATCTACAAAGCCACAGTGGTGCAGGTGGTAGGTCTTAGCGCCAACCCTTCTCTCCAAAAACGGAGATAGGAGGCCTATGCCCAACAGTGGGATATTTACTTTTTACTTTAGGCCGTTACTTTTTACTTTATGCAATTTATAAAGGTGCGATAGCTCAACTTTTGGAGTACGTGATTCCGAATTCGGAAGTTCAAACCTCGGTCATTGAGAAATTTACAGTACTCAGTATATTTTCGACTTACCCTCTCGCCATATTTTGGATACGGGAACGTGAATGTAAATTTTCCTGTAAAGAAGACAGAAATAAATTTTAATAAAAGGATTCACATTTTGAGACAATTGAGTTCAGAGTTCAGAATAAAGTAAAAATCAAAAACATCATAATACATGACCAAATCGTAAAGCAAAGTCATTGAGATTCTCTCCTGACGATGCGTCGGTTACGGGACGAAACGAACGTTGCGATTGTCGTATTGTATATGTGTAATGTTCTGTCGGTGGTGGAGTCTTGTGATATTGCGGTAACTAATCCTGCATGTATAGGGTACGAGAACAGTCTTGCTTCCTACACCGACCTCCGTCAGGTGATTTTTCTTTATTTGAGGATACCATGGAGAACGTTCTTACGAGGCTTTGCAAGACATTTAAAAAATTGTTAATATGTGGTGACTTCAATATTGATATTTTAGTACACTCTCATAATAGATATAATAATAATAATAATAATAATAATAATAATCATTTATTCAGATATGGTGTTACAAACAGATACTTAAACTAATGACATACCTGTCTGTAACACCATACCGAATAGGTCACAGCTCAGCGTATGTCCTGCCTAGGCGCTGATTTTCAGCAGTAACCCGAAATGTGCAATGTATGGCAACAGTGTACCGTATATATATATTATATATACGTATAACGGTATATATATACATATATATATGTGTATATTATATAAAATATTAAATAAATAACAGTGTACAATTTATATGATATAAAAGCTTTACGGAGATGTAATATATATAAAATAATACGTGAATAATAATAATTATGAATAAAAGAATGTAATAATATGCCTCTTTATAGAATTGATGTCTCCACTGAAAAGTTTTGACATTCAATTTGTTTATTAATCATAAGTATTTTTAATTTATTCTTAAATGCGATTTTGGAACGTGAATCTCGAATGGGCGGAGGAATGTTATTCCAACATCGTGTGGCGGCATATTTAAAACTTCCCCTGAAGGCGGAAGTGGAGTGACGTGGAGTTCTAAGAATACTTCGTGAACCTCTTTGCAACTGTATATCATGGGTCCAGTTCAATTTATCAAATAGGTATGACGGCTCACCGGTCTTGACAACTCCAAATACGAGACTGGCAAGATGAAGTTTCCTTCTATACCTCATCTTTAACATTTTGTGCTGGTTAAAAAAAGGTGTTATGTGACTTCTAGGGGGTATGTCCCAACAGAATCGAGCACAAGCGTTCTGCACCCTTTGTATCAGTCTACTCGTTTTTGAAAGAAGACGAGGACCGAAAACAACATCTGCATAGTTTAATTTTGACAATACTAGACTCTCTATTAGACGAATACGCAACTCAGTATTTAAATATTTCCGAACCTTATAGACAAGTTTCAGACGGTAAAAGCAGTTACGTACCAAGGAAGCAACATGTTTTTCGTATCTTAAGTCAGAATCCATAAGCAGACCCAAGTTGCGAACCTCATACACGCGAGCTAGGTTATTACCCCTTATATTAACATTGATAGACTGGGGATAGGTAATTTTGCTGAGTTGGCCTCTGGATCCAAATATTATAAATTTAGATTTGTCCGAGTTAAGAACCATTGAATTTTTTTCCGACCAACTAGCTATATGTTTGAGATCCTCGTTAACATTATCAATAGCTTCCCTAAAATTTCTTGGATCAAAAGCATAATATAATTGTAAATCATCCGCATATAAGTGAAATTTGCAATTTTTAATTTTATTGATCACATCTGCACTATATAATATAAATAAGAGAGGCCCTAAGATAGATCCTTGTGGAACGCCTCTGGTAACATCCTCAACACTGGATGTTAACTTTTCTCCATCATCTTTTATTAATTCAACGTACTGGGACCGATTACTCAAATAACTATTAAACCAATGCAGTGTATTAATATCAAACCCAAAATATGAAAGCTTAGACAGTAGCAGTGAAGTATGCTATCAAATGCCCGGGAGTAGTCTAATAATACCAATATCGTACACATTCCTTGATCTTGTGCCTCCAGAATATAGTCCGTTACATCCAAAAGTGCTGTTGTTGTGCTTTTACCAGATCTAAATCCGGATTGAGCTTCAGGCAGTAACTGGTTACTCTCAATATATTTTGAAACTTGCAAGTAAATTATTTTTTCTAGGATTTTAGATATACACGGTAATATACTGATTGGACGCAAATCCTTCAAAGAAATAGGGTTTTCTATTTTAGGTATGGGGCGGATAACTGCTACTTTCCAAGCATCAGGAAAGGTACAGGTTTCAATAGAATTATTGATAATTGACGTAATCGTATCGAGACTTTGTGGAATTGTCATTAATAACATATCAAGAGTCAACTCATCGTAACCTTCTGCATTGGATTGCAAGCTTTTAATAATTTTTAATATTTCTGCCGGATTAGATTTATTAAGAGACAAAGTACTAGACGTCAATTTATTAAATTCGAAAAAGGTTAATTGCGAAAAGGATACATCTTTTCCTGGGATATCTAAAAAATGTTTATTTATAAGGTCAGGACTGCCAATGTGAAAGGGTATGTGTGCAGATTTTCTAGGAAGTACCGTTGCTTTAAGATTTTTCCATAATAATTTAGGGTGACTAATTTTATTATTTATATTGTAATTAAAGTAAGCGTGTTTCTCTCTATTTATAGCTTCTGCCACTAAATGTTTATATTGGACGTAATTGTTTTTTTTATTTACATCAGACTTAGAGTTTTTCCATTTTGCATGTGCCTGGTCTCGTAATCTCATCATGCGTCTGACATTGTATGTTATCCATGGATCATAACGATCTTTGGTTAGTCTTGTTTTTTTAGGAGCATGCGTTTCAAATAGATGTTTCAGATACTCGTTACATAAATTCACTAAAGGGTTGACTTCTTTTATAGAAGTTAGAACATCCCATGGAATAGCAGCCATGTGTAAATTAAATAGTTCTAAAGAAATATTTTTAAGCGATCTATAAGTAATACAAGTCGCACGCAATTTTTTTTTCTTTATGTTTAATATACAATCAACAAAAGAGTGCCTACCTAATGACGGAATATGCGTAACGTTAACGTGCAAAGAAGGAATATTAGTACAGATAAGATCTATTAAGCTCTCACTATTTTCAGTAAAATGCGTATGAGAATTTACTATCTGCTTCAATTGAACTGAATTTAAAAAGGCTAAGAGCTTCTTTGTTTTCGAATCAGATATTTTAGTTATATCAATATTAAAATCTCCTAAAAGAATAACATGATCATATCTTGCAAAAGATTGAACACTCTCGGTAATGACGTCAAAAAATAGGTCTGAATCGAGCCAAGACGGCCTGTAAGCCGTTCCAATCGCTATTGTAGCAGAACTAATTTTAAGGCTAATCCACATTTGCTCAACAGTTTCATGGCGCGGAAATTCACAATATCGAACATGTAATCCTTTTTTTATATAGAACGCAACTCCACCTCCGCGACCTCCGCGAACTGTATCAGGACGTGGAATATGTTTTAGACGGTAACCGGGGACAACAGGGGCGCGACCCTCCTCCCCTCCGCGCAACCAAGTCTCATTAATCGCCATTACATCTACCTGAATACGATCCATTGCTACTGTAAATTCATCATGCCTCGTCCCGAGAGAACCAGCATTCAGAAACCCAATTTTCAATAATTTATTGTTATTCATTTTCATATGAAGAAAATATCAGTAGTGGAAATAATATGTGCGAAACGTTAATTGAATATTTCATATTTAGAATACTAATAATTAATTTATAAAATAGACCACATAGATATATACATATAAATTGTACTAACCTATCAAATAGTATTATTGCTACTTTTAAATGATACGATAAACTAAAATATATTATAATGGATGCCAACTTCTGATGCCATACAATGCATAAATAAAAAATAAAAACGAACAAAATATTAAAAAACGACCTAATAATTATGTATAAGGTTTTTCTAACAATACAACTAAACATTCTTCTTATAACACAGACATAATAATGGCATATTATTATTAGATCGTAATGCATATTTCTCAAACCGGTATAATTGTAAAAAATTTCTTTATATCAAAATCGGAACGTATACGATGCGAGACAGAATTTGAATCTCTACGAATATAGATTCTTCCTCCGCTGGTCCATATAAAACGCCAACCTTGGCGACGACCTTCCTCTCGGGCTTTGAAAAATAATTGTTTGTTAGTACGGGTCAGTCGTTCATTAACATAAAATTGCCTGGCTTGTCCATCGATAATTCCTGAAGTATCGGCACCACGGCGCACACGAGCGGCTTTCAAAAATTGGTCCCTCACCACGCGTCTTGTGAACCTTATTATAACCGGGCGTGGTCGAAATTGGTATGAATCTGGTTGAGCTTGACTAACAGTTAACCCACGTCTAGCTCCCGACCTCTCAGCAGATACTATATCGGCCTCTTTAACTTCCATTCCCAATTTCTTACCAATGATGCTAGTAAGATGCAACAGATTTTCCCCGCTATTTTCAATTAGTCCCGTGATTTCAATGTCATTTATAAAATTATCCTGCTCCCTTTCGTTTAATCGGGACTGAAGACGAGAAACTGTTTCCATCAATTCACAATTTTTTACTTCCTGTGCATCTTGCGTAAGTATTTGTTCCTCTAGACTTGAGATCCGAGACTCAATATTTACCACCCGTGTGACAAAGTCTGACAATGTTGATTTAATCTGGGTTAGTTCATTTTTAAAATAAGACATCTCCGACCGTATTACAAGCTTTATTTGAGCCATGAGTCCACTCGAAGGACCCCCTTCGATCACATTCGCATCCTCAAATGCATCGTCATCATCATCCGCTATTTCTAAGTTGGAATCGCTTGGAGATTTATTGTCGATTTTACTTTTTTTGCGACAATTGCGACATGACCATTTACTTGATAAACGATGATCAGGACTCAAATTCAGGCAAATTCGGTGAAATAATCCTGCACATTTTGTACACTTAATGCACTCTATAGGAGCTATAAATTTTCCACATACACTGCATTTGTTGGCCATATTATTGAAAATTTACTGATTCAAACGGACTAGTTATTTTACTTACTGTTGCAGTAAGTAATCCTCAGCACTTACACTGAATTTATCTGGACTGAAGCACGAAAGACGCAAGGTGACGTGAGCTAATCGAACATATGCAATTTGAAAACCCGAAATTTATTGTTATATGAACTGGTTTTATCGTGCACTGATATACTCCAAATAATAACAACAATAATTGATACTATGAAGGAATGCTTATCAAAAAATAAAGTAATTATAATATTTTGAAATAAATAATTTTTCCATTAATAAATTACTTAAATTATTTAAATGCTTCAACTTAGAGAATGTTTTTAATGAACCCACCAGAATAACCGCAACTACAGCTACCGGTCTTGATAACGTATTTTGTAATTGTAAAGTTTTAGAAAAAGCTGTAATTAATAATCTCAAATCTGATCATTCTGGACAGCGTATATCAGTTCCATTTGCTGACACGCAAGATACACAAGAAATAAAGTTTAAGCCAATCACCAATAAGAAAATTATGAAATTTAAGGAAAGAATTATAGCTCGAGTTCCTTCTATAAATATCAGAAATGGTGGCCCGGACGAACTTTATAATGCTTTCTTTGGATTAATAGACTATTCAATAATGTTTTTAAGACAGTTGAAAAAAGAATGGTTAAAAATTTTAAATTTAGTGATTGGGCAACAGTTGGTATTTTTAAGAGTAGAAATAAATTGTTTGATTTGTACGCACAAAAACAGTTTAATAGAACCCCCAAATTTAAGGAATATGTAAAAAATTACTCTAAGTTATTTAAAATTGTATGTGTACAAGCTAAGTCTTTATTTATTAAAGATAAAATAATGAAATCAGACACTAAAATAAAAGCCACCTGGAACATTATAGGTGATGAATTAGGTAAAAATAAAAAAAATAATCATAAATTTGAGCTTATTGTTAATGATCAAATCGTTACTTCTGATGCAGAGGTTGCTAAAACATTTGAATTCTTTTTCCAAAATATACCAATCGCGACAACTCAATGCACCAATTCTTCACCAACTGAAGCTCTTAATCTACTAAGGAGCATTTCCACTGAGTGCGATGTTAAATTTAATTTTCAATATATTACCCCATGTGATATTCTTAAAGTCTTCAAAACGATAGAATTGAAGAAAACACAAGATCTATGGGGTATGTCAATGAAAACAATGCACAACATTATTGAAATTATTGCGCCTTATCTGGCTTTGATTTTTAATAGAGCCATAGATTCAGGAATATTTCCCGATCTTATGAAATGTAGTAAATTAGTCCCTTTATTTAAATCAGGTGATAAAAATGATCCCAATAATTATAGACCCATCTCTGTATTACCAACTCTTAGTAAGATCTTTGGAAAAATTATGTACAATCAGCTGCTCAGACATTTCGATTTGAATAAATTACTACACCCAGAGCAGTACGGTTTCACTAAGGGCCGGTCAACAACAGATGCAGGCGCAAGGCTGTTGAAACATATTTTCGATGCCTGGGAGAATTCACAGAACGCTATTGGTATTTTCTGTGATTTGTCTAAGGCGTTCGATTGCGTCCAACATAAAACTCTCTTGCTTAAACTGGCTCATTATGGGATCAAGGATAATGCGCTTAGTCTTATTACATCTTTTCTCAACAATAGATCACAAAGAGTATGTATAAATGAGGTCAAGTCATCCGGATCAGTCACAGTTATGGGCGTGCCTCAAGGTTCTATCTTAGGTCCTTTCTTGTTTTTAGTTCATATTAATGATTTGCCATATTTTGTGCACAGTATTTGTGACATTGTAGTATTCGCAGATGATACATCTTTAATTTTTAAGGTTGACAGAAATAAGGATAATCTTGACGATGTGAATAATGCTTTGTTTCAAATATCTCGCTGGTTTACTACAAATAACCTACTTTTAAACGCAAAAAATACTAAATACGTAGAGTTTTCATTACTTAGTGAAACCAGAGAGGCAAAAAATGTTGTATTAAATAATGAAACATTAAAGAAAGAGGATACAACTGTGTTTTTAGGAATGACCTTGGATACAAAGATCCAATGGGGCCCCCATATATTAAACCTTTGTGGAAAACTTAGTTCCGCTGCCTACGCTGTTAGGAAAATAAGACAATTAGCTGATGTTGAAACAGCAAAACTTGTTTATTTTTCCTATTTTCATAGCATTATGTCATATGGAATCATGCTATGGGGTACTGCGGCTGATATTCACAGGGTCTTTGTTTTACAAAAAAAGAGCTATTCGTGGTATTTATAATATGAAACCTCGTGATTCTTTAAGGGAGAAATTCAAAGAAATAGGCGTCATGACTGTAGCTTCTCAATATATTTATAGTAATATACTATTTGTAAGAAAAAATATTCACCTTTATAGTAAGAATAGTGATAGATACGACAGACACACTAGAAACCGAAATAAACTAATGACGCCAAGGTTGCGCCTCCAAAAGGTTCGAAAATCATTTGTCGGTCTCGGTACACGTTTTTATAATAAAATTCCTCAACATTATCTAGACTTGCCTTTACACAAGTTTAGAAATTATCTTAAAACGATGCTGCTACATAAAGCTTACTATACAATTGAAGATTATTTGAGTGATAGTAGCATATCTTAACTGCAGTCAGCTACGCACCAAGCTGCAACGATTAATTTGTAACCATCAATCAAATTGTAAAAAAAAAAATATACATTTTAAAAAAACAATGGCCGCCGAGTTTCTTGCTGGTTCTTCTCGGTAGGAGCAAACTTCCGAATCAGTGGTAACTTTTTGAAAACATTGACGATTCAAAAGTACTGTAAACAGTCTTGAATAAAGAATATTTTGAGTTGAGTTTGAGTTACATATATTATATTTATTATTATTATACGCGGATTATAGCAAAATAATTCTATCATATTATTTGTACTAATACTACTGTACTACGCCTACTTGTATAAATAAGCTAACAACAATGTTTCTTTTACACTAAAATATCGAGAAAGAATGCCTTTGGTCTAGCTCTATGTTAAGTTTAAAACGGTCCTAAAACAAATTCTACATTCTAAGACAGTTGTTCCAGAATGAAATAAAAATAAGCTAGAGTGGCATTGCTTTTATTTCCGCAGCACTGAAACACATTGTTCTTTAATGTTGCCTCATTTTTTATTTCCAGATATTTATTCTGTTTGTATCCAGCAATCGCGATTTCGTTACATGCCATAGATGAAAAATGCTTTGATATTTTTGTAAAGTAAATGAAGTAACGACCTGTTACTATCCCACAGCTGGGCATAGTTCTCCTCTCGTCTTTTTTTGGGGCTAAATTCTACCACGCTGCTCCAATTTTTAAGTAAACTTTTAAGCTGGTTCGGAAAGCTGTTCCTACCGAGACGAGCCAGCAAGAAACTCAGCGGTTGTTTTTTTCAAAGAATAATTCTTATATATAATAGTTACATTTTGTCACTACTGTTTTGTACAGGGTCCAAAAGATAAGACGATTAGACAATAAGTATTCGTGGACAGAGCTACTCTTTGCATCCCAGGCGTCTAAAAAGTGTCTTACATGACCCTGACGATCAAATAACGATCGCAAACACAGAAACACGTAATACACACACAGCGTCTTTGCCAGTGATGACGAGGTTCCAGTTTTCTGATCACTTCTCATCACACTTCCGACGTCATACCATCAGCCCTCCATTACACGTCGCCCAAAGCCGTGATCCGGCCTCAGAGGAGGCACCCTTAGGACGAAGTTCCCCGACGCTAGTAGAGCTTCTACTCTTTGCATTTCGTAACCTCGACGATGCTTCTTCATTCGCCCGTCCCGCCTTATGACGCTGTAAAAGCCGTTAGGGCTAACAGCTTACAGTCAGTTCGAAAAAAACCCTAACTCTTGTATAAATACTTAATGTAAAAAAACACAAAAACATTGTTGCATTTAGTCCCACAATATATACAACAAAATGTTCTTAAATGACACCTCATTTTTTTCTTTTTCTTCCCCGATGTTTGCAACATCAATCACACTAAGCAACACATTGTGTGGCTTTTACTGAGGAAATATTCATTACTAATATTGTATTTTTATATTGTGCTGTTTTCCTCAATTTTTTTGGTCTAATTTTATTGTTACATAAAAAACCGAGTACAGAGAATTGATTACAAAGTATAAAATATCTCTCTTAAAACAATTGATCTGACAAAACAACTGTTTTTTTCGGGTATAATTTGAAATTAACTTATGCTATAAAGGAGGATAAATAAAAACAAAATGACTTGATCTTTGACGCTTTATCTAAATTTAATTTTATCTATAATAAATCGTTAACTTAGTTTTGTAATCACTGTTGTTTTACTTTACATATGTATACAATTTTAGTACATAATTTTTTTTTAGAACGGAAATACAAAATAGCAATTGTTTTTGGTTTACGTAACTTATTTTATACGATAAGAAAAAGCGAAAGGTCTTACAAATATTCATAGTTTCTTATACATGTAGTGTTCACTTTATTGTATTAATATAGAATAATGCTAATAATAATAAAAATAAAATAAGATAAAAATAATAATGAGTAGAACACAGGCTCAAACACACGTCCACTCTCTCCAAAGGCTCTCGTGCCACTAACGTGTGTTCGTTTGTGATAGTGTAATGATTCCGATGTACATTTGTGTTAGAGTGAGTTAACGTGAGTATATTCATGTATGTGCCTTGTATATAAAAATACAAGGTAAAATACACACTTCTCAACCCGCTTACACTACGATACAGAAGGATTTATGCATTGTAATGGTAGATTTTAAACTTAAGTGATTCATAATTAAACGGGTCACATCGCAACAAAATCTAATTACCTTTATAGAAGATTCGACGTTTCGGCAGAATTGCATCCACCATACATACAGTCATTATTTTCGCCAACTACCCTCACCTGAACCGCACAGCCATAATCAATTAAGTATTGTAGTTGGAATTCTACTTAAATCTAGCAGCTTTCTGCGATTCTTTTGAAAATAACTTTGCATTTTTTGATACGAGCTTGCAATTTCTTATTACTAAACGTCCGTTGGTTCTTCATACTATCTATTTAGATTTTATATATATTATTCTGAAGAGATAAAAAGAAAACCCCAAAAATAACGTTGCATTTAGTTCCGCAATCCAGAAACACAATACTCTTTAATGGTGCCCCATTTTTTCACTTTTTCTTCCCCGATGTTGCCAACATCAATCAACCTAAGCCGCGTATTGTTGTGGCGTTACTGAAAAAATACTCGTTATTAATATTACATTGTGTTGCCCAACGTCGTATGCTCTGCTAGAATTGTGTTACAACTCAATTATATTATGTCTTTGTTAATTCACTGTCCTAATATCAGATCGTTAAAGAAATATTAATTAAATGTCAGACGCTATCATATTTATTCAAAAAGTAGTAACAGCCTGTTAATATGCTCACTGCTGGGCTAAGGCCTCCTCTCTCCGTTATTGGAGAGAAGGATTGGAGCTAAGACCTACCACGCTGCTCCAATGCGGATTGGTAGGTTTCACATATCCCTAGAGAATTCTCTAGAGATATGCAGGTTTCCTCACGATGTTTTCCTTCACCGAAAAGCGTGTGATAAATTGCAATTATCAATTAGACACATGAGTTTTAATAGAAAAACTCATTGGCGCCTGCCCGGGGTTTGAACCTTTGAACCTCTACAGAGTCGCACGGTCTCACCGCTAGGCTATCACAGCTCATATTTATTTACACTTTTTAAATAATACTGAAATTATTAACTATATTTTCATATTAGCTGATACATTCAGGATTCGTAAAAACACAACCTCCACCTCCACCACCTTTTTGTTTGCTTCGTGGAGTGGAATATTATTCCTACATTTAGCCTCGGAATATTTGTAAAATGCCCTTACATGCGGCAGCACTTTGAAATGAAATTTCTATGCTGTCTTATCGCGAGCTTTGAATGATCAATTATCATTGAGCACCAACGTAAAAAGTTGTGATAGCCCAGCTGTGCGACCGTATGACTCTTTAGAAGAGTCACAGGTTCAAACCAATGTTAAAAATGTATGTCTAATTGATAATTGGAATTTATCACACGCTTTTCGGTGAAGGAAAACATCGTGAGGAAACCTGCATATCTCTAGAGAATTCTAGGGTTATGTGTAACACACGGATCCACATTAGAGCAGCGTGGTAGGTCTTACCTTCGAAATTTTTTTATTTTTTATTTCCAATATTATTTATTATTAGTATATTTTTAGTAATTAAATTTTTGTACTTATGAATATAAATAATTAAAAAAGGATTGGCGATGTATATAATAGACAAAGTAGGAACCGACATAAGCTTGCGGTTCCTGCTTTGCGCCTTGCAAAAGTTCGTGATTCGTTTGTGGGTTTGGGTATAAGATTCTATAATAAAATTCCACAATTTACATTAACTTTACCTTTACAGCAGTTTAAAAATACTATTAAAAAAAGGTTAATTCAGAAAGCCTATTATAATATTGTAGATTACCTAGAAGATAAGAATGCGTGGATATAGCTTCTCTTCAACCCTGTACAAGACATTTATATGTAACTAGTGATAAGAATTATAAAGGAAAATAGATTTCACGACAAAATCGTAATGATGATGATGTATCAGTTTCGGGGCGAAGCGACCGTAGAGAGGTGGTGATTGTGTGTTCTTCTTTTGCAAACCCAAGTTTGTATGTGCGATATTCACTGATATAAAAATACTATTAAAAAAGGCTAATTCAGAAATCCTATTATACTATTGAAGATTACCTAGAAGATAAGAATGCGTGGATATAGATTCTCTTCAACCCTGTACAACATTAATAACTATATGTAACTAGTGATAAGAATTATTGTTTGAAAAGAGCCGCCGAGTTTCTTGCCGGTTCTTCTCGGTAGGAACAGCTTTCCGAACCAGCAGTGGATGTTGACGATTCATAAGCACTTGTTTACAAGTTTACTTGAATAAAGAATATTTTGAATTTGAATTTGAATACTTTTCTCTCTAAAGACGTAGAGAAGAGATCTATGCCCAACAATGGGATAGTGACAGGCCGTTACTTTTCTTTTATATCTTCCATCTTCCAGATATCATTTGTATTATGTTCAAGCAATAAATTCACGGTCCATGTATTATAATTAGCAACAAATATAACGTGACGTGATATTTGCTGGCCTCATTTCAGGTAATTAACGCGTAGCTATTTGCAGTATCAATCAAGTCGGGAATGTAACTAAGATAATAGCTTATATCTTTGCTTATTAATGAATTCCTCGTTTAAGTGGAACGTATTACATAATGCACTAATGGCATAATAATTCAGCTGTGGCTCCCTCGAAAGAGTCGTTCTCACCACTAGGTAGTGGTGAGAACGACTCTTTCGAGGGAGTCACGAGTTCAAACCTCGGACCAATGAGGAGGCACCAATGAGTTTTTCTGTTAGAACAAAAAATTATGTGTCTAATTGATAATTGCAATTAATTATCACTTGCTTTTAAAACATCGAATTCAAATTCATAATATTCTTTATTCAAGTAAACTTGTAAACAAGTGCCTTTGAATCGTCAACTCTACTGCTGGTTTGGAAAGCTGTTCCTACCGAGAAGAGCCAGAAAGAAACTCAGTGGTTGCTCTTATTAAAATAGAATTCTTATAACTAGTTACATTTAGTAATTACTGTTTTTTACAGGGGAAGTGCAGCTATATTTACATAATCTTATTATCAAATAAATCTTCAACGGTATAATAGGCTAGCTGTATCAACCTCTTTTTAACAGTGTTTTTAAACTCCTGTAATCGTGAGGAAAACTATCCTTAGAGAATTCTAGGGATATGTATAACCTACCAATCCGCTTTGCTGCAGGTAGTAAGTAGGTCTTAGCTCTAACCCTTCTCTCCGAAAAAGGAAAGAGGAGGCCTATGCTCAACAGCGGGATAGTAACAGGCCGTTGCTACACTCTACTTTTTAAATACTAATTAATTCGTGATGCGTTTCGAAAATATGGACCCCGTAAGAAAGCTCAGTAAGCGATATGCGATGCTCAGAGTATCTCTACGTGATGAAATAAGAAATGAGGATATCTAAAAATTAGCGTTATCGATAGCTAAATGTCGGGAAACAAAAATGGTGATGAGTGGAGTACATAGTATGTAGAAAGAGGCTTCTACCGAGAAGAGGCAGTAAACTCGACGGTTGCTCTTTTCAAAATAAAATCATTATTACTAGTTACATTTTGTCATTACTATCTTACACTATCACGAAATCCTATCAATTATGTAATGCTCGAAAAAATAATATATATATTTTTTAATTATTATTATTATTATTATAATACATTCATTTATTTATTTACAAATTAAATTACATTTTTAAATATTTTCTAAAACACACAAAAAAAAAAAAAAAAAAAAAAAAAAAAAAAAAAAAAAAAAAAAAAAAAAAAAAAAAAAAAAAAAAAAAAAAAAAACATTTAAAAATATAAAAAAATTGCCGTCCACGGAGAGCGGAGATAGGACCCAAGCTCCCGGTGGTTAGGGCTACAGAGTGAGGAACCTCCTCACAATGCGTGCCGTCTCAAGCAACACTGCCTTTTGTATCTTGCCCTTAATCCAACAACTAAGCGAGAGCCTCTTGAGGTGTTGGTCGAGACTCTTCGCTAGTAAACCGTTGACCGATACAACAATAGGAACAATTATTGTTGAGTCAATATTCCACATTGCGGTAATCTCATGAGCTAGATCCAGGTATTTGGTTAATTTTTCTTTTTCAGCCTTTATGAGATTATCGTCATGTGGAACAGTGATATCAACAATAATTGCCCGACGCGCTGACCGATCTACCAAAACTATATCAGGTTTATTGGCGGCAATATACCTGTCAGTTATGATAGATCGGTCCCAGTAGAGCAGAGCATGATCATTTTCTAGAACCGGAGTTGGACTGTATCTGTAATAAGGCACTTCGATATTCACAAGGTTGTATTTAAGAGCAAGTTGCTGATGGATAATTCTGGCTACTTGGTTATGCCTGTGCAAATACTCACCATTAGCAAGAGAAGAACAACCGGAAACAATATGCCTGAGTGATTCCCCAGGACGGTGACACGCTCTACAAACGTCAAGCGTGCCATCCTTCATAATGTGTTTCCGGTAGTTATTCGTCTTGATAACTTCGTCATTAATTGCACAGACAAAACCTTCAGTTTCCCCAAAAAGGTCACCAAACTGTAGCCAGTAGGTCGAAGAGATGGAATCGACATCAGGGCTTGATAAGGCCTTATAGAATCTTCCATGCAGCTCCTTACTCTTCCATACAGCTATGCGATCAAAAGTGCTTAGTAGTGCAGGCCCGCGCCAATTCTTTTTGCCTAAGAAAAGCGGGGTAAGGCCCTTATCAGCTGCGACAACATCCCTATGCATTTCATCGTTCATCTTGAGAAAGTATTCTCTGAGATTGTACACCTCACGATTGTGCAGGTTCTTGACATTGAGAAAGCCACGACCACCACATTTCCGTGGGATGTACAATCTCATTACAGATGAACGAGGATGATGCATACGATATATTGTCAACAACTTACGGACTTTTCTATCAAGGGTATCTAATTCAGTTTGTGTCCACCTTAAAATGCCAAAAGTGTAAATGAGTATGGGCATAACCCAACCATTAAAAGCTCGCACTTTGTTGCCACCTGACAAAAGACTATTAAAGACTTTTTTCAGCCGGCCAAAGAAACGCTCTTCTACGGATTGTTTCATTGCCTTCTCATCCACATTTAACGCTTCCGACATTCCAAGGTATTTATAAGTTTCGCCTTCACAGAGGGACCTGAGTAATAGAGTATCTGACACCATAAGGTGTTCAGAACTCACCAACCTACCTCGTTCTATATGGACAACAGCACACTTGTCTACACCGAACTCCATCCCAATGTCATTACTAAAAGTCTCAGTGACCTTTAGCAACTTCACTAGATCTGTATGTTTCGGTGCATACAACTTCAGATCATCCATGTAAAACAAGTGAGATATGGGCTCAGCTCCTCTACGAAGGCGAAAACCTAGTCCTGAATCCTTCAATAAGGAGCTGAGTGGATTCATGGCTAAGCAGAACCATAAAGGACTCAAACTATCACCTTGATAGATACCTCGCTTTATCTTTATCGGTTCGAATAAACCAAAAAAATCTATACATCCTGGCTGATGCAAGACAGTGACCCACTGCGACATACATGAACAAAGAAAAGTACATAGAGTTGTATTAATCTTATACAACTCCATGATCCTCATTAGCCATGTATGCGGGACTGAATCAAAGGCTTTTTTATAATCTATCCAGGATGCCACAAGATTTTTTCTGTTTCGCCGAGCCTGTTGGCAAATGGTCATGTCAATGAGGAGTAGTTCCTTAGCACCACGGGCACCAATCTTACATCCATTCTGAACTGGGGCCAAGATATTATTAGAGTTAATATGCTGTGTAATTTTTGAAGCTAGAATAGATGTAAGAAGCTTAAAGATAGTAGGTAAGCAAGTTATGGGGCGAAAATTTTTGGGGTCCGTAGTGCATCCGGATTTGTGTAACAGAAACGTGACACCAGTTGTTAAAAATGTCGGCAACAATCCAGTATCAAGAGCATTTTGAAATTGTATTGCTAAAATGGAATGTGAACTACGGAACCATTTTATCCAGAAGTTATGCAATCCGTCCAGCCCAGGACATTTCCAATTAGCTGCCGAACGAATTGCAGAACTTACATCATTCTGGCTGATGGTAACTGGTTCCATTGGTTCAATGGATGCACATTCCCTCTCAACAATATTTATCCACTCGCCCTCGGTATGAACGATGGGATTTGACCAGATGCTTTGCCAAAAGCTATAGATTTCTTCAGGCTTAGCCAAATCCACATTTTTCATACATACACCAGATTGTTCCCAGTTTCTGTACACTTTCCGTTGGTCATTGTGGAATATACGATTCTGGTGATATCGATCCATACGTTGTTTGTACCGCCTAATACGTTTTGCCAATGCATATACTTTCTGCTTTAAGAAGTCAATACGATCAGTGACCGACGCAATGTATTCGCTTGTTCTAATATCGGTGTCGGCGAAAGCCTGGTGCACAAATTTCATTACTCTCGGGCGATAGTTGCCCTCCTTAAAGCAGATTAGCTTGCCAATAAGTACTCTAGTCAATGCAATACGTTTTTCAATTCTAGACTGCCAAGCTGGGATGGCACTTTTTTTAATAACTGTAGGGTTTGGAAACTTAACACGGGCTATTCTACATGCCGTCACAGCTCCGCAGTATAGTATTGAATGTGTATCATAAAGATCTACAGAAGTCTTTAAATAACTTTCTAACAATTGATCTAGAGTATTTACCAGCGCTATATTACGTCTATGCAAAGGCAAACGGGGTAATTTTGGTCTTAAATGAAAAGGCATAGATCTAAACTCCAGAATCGCATCCTCCAATGTACTCCTCATTTGCTCATCAATCTGGTTACTTACTGACAAGTCAAAACTATCATGCAGCCCATCTTCCATAGTCCAAGTATGTGCATCAATAACCGCACATCGGGGTCGTGGGACATCACAAGAGCTGCTAACAGATTTAACTTGCCGTAAATCCAAGCGCAGTCGTTCAAGCACAGATTTATCCAGCAATTGACGACGCTGGATAGCCCGAACTTGATCCGATAATCGTTGCGCGGTCACAGTAACTGTTGGTTCAAGTGCCTGAAACAAAGACAACATCGTCGAACGATACGCCGTGAGGTTTATTCCTCCATCTGTTGCCTCATAGTACGATCGCATGACGCTCTCATTCATTTTTTGAGACCATCTCATGCGACGCACTACACCACCGGTAGCGGGGGTCTCTGCAGAAACGTGAAGATTCTTCGGCCCCAAGCCCTCCTGTGGCGGGTGTACAGCTCGCCGGCGTCTAGGTCGTCTGGCCGGCAAGTTGGCTTCGCTGGACTCCGATCCCGCAGTCGACGGTGGTGTCTTATATTCGTCACCAGACGGCTGTGACACGGAGTCAGACGAGTTGCAACCAGTTGGAATTCGTGCGAGTAGTGTTCTGGCATTTCTTAAATCCATTTTATTTACAAAATAACTTTACCATATCTTCTTAGTTTTTCTGATTTGGGATATTAAAACAATATACAATAATCCCATTGTAAAATAGATTAAAATTATATGGTAAAATATAAAATATAAATTTAACGTGTCATCTTGTTTGACGGTTGCCAGGTTATTATATATTATTATTATTATTATTATTTAAGTGCTGCAATGGCACAGCTAAAACTTGTGGTATTTTATTATAGAATCTTACATCAAAACAATGTATAAGATTCTATTACTAGAAAGGGGATTTATAGCTTTTTAATGGACTTTTCGACCCGTGTAACATTTCCTTCCCCAAGATGTTACCTAGTTACGTCACCACCTGGCATCCATACCGTACAGGTAAACGCAACATCAGCGTATTAAGGGTGGTCCGATGTTGCGCAAGCGAAGGAACATGGTGTGATGTTCCACAGGTGTGATCATTCGATTCGAGCATCTGCCTCTGCTCAGTCGTGGTAATTAATTGTAATATTTTTAATTAGATTTTAATAAATATATAATTTTAATTAAAAACAATAAAATCTTGTTTTTTAAAAAATAATTTGACGTTCCCGAGTATTAAACTGGCGCAGCCGGAGCGGATTATTTTCCAAAAATTGTTGAGAAAACAACATAGGAAATAATCTGGAACCAAATAAATAAATAAGTTTAATCAAAAGTGGTGTCAATAAAGAAGAAAGAAGATGCAGCTGGTCGGTTGGTGAGTAGAACTTTTCACCTTCCTTTTCCTTTCATTTTCTTTTGTTATTTTGAGATAGGACTTCTCTCACTATAACGTTATTTGGTTTTCTTATATTTTTAATATTATTATTGTGAAAATTTGAAATAGTGTTTTAAGCGTATATAAGTGTAGAGTAGTAAAGAAAATATACGTATAAAATTCTGCGTATAGTAATTTTGATAGGTAAAGTAATAAAAGTAATTTTTAATCATTTAATCGTAAACAATATTTTATAACAGATTTTATATTTTTATTTTTTGTTAGTTTAAAAGGTTATATTATAATGGAGCAAGTAAGATTAATTCCTAACGAAATTTTAAAATTAATCCCACTCTTTGATGGAGACAAAAGGCATTTAAATTTATTCCTTCGGAAATGCCTGTATATAATAGAAAGATTCCAAGGTAGCGACACACAAAACCAGTATGTAATGCACAGTATTACAAGTAGGTTAGTGGACAAAGCCGCGGCGCTTATTAGCGAACGCGAAGATGTAACATCGTGGACGGAATTTAAAGAGCTCCTAGTACAGCATTTTGGTGATCCACGCAGCGAGGAATGTATTGCTATAGAACTAGAAAATTTAAAAATTAATTCAGGCGAAAGTTATCTAGATTTCTGTAATAGAATTCAATCAGTACGTTCAGTGCTAATATCAAAAGTCAACCAAATGGTAGATGAGGATATTAAACAAAGTAAAATTATTATTTATAATAATACAGCGTTAAATGTCTTTCTTTACAATTTGCCAGAAAATATGGTTAGGATTGTGCGACTTAAAACTCCAAAATCATTAGAGTCAGCATTAAGCGTAGTGTTAGAAGAGGTTAATTTCCTCGAACAATATCAGCGGCGTAGTAAAGCCCCACAAGCAACAACAAAACCAGCAAATCAAATATATTTTAAAAGTCAGAACGATTTTAAACCCCCAATTAAATATAACAACAATCCTATGCCGATATATCAAGCTAACCAGCCACCTCAATTTAAATTCGGAATACCCCATACAAACCAAAAACCCCACATGCCTACGGGATACAAACCAAATTTATCCCCATTTAAATTCGGGATTCCGAGAGGACCGCACATACCACCACCTAGGGTGAACCCACAATATGGACACCGCCCGGTACCACAATTAGGGTACCGACCACCATTAAACAATAGCTATCGACCCCCAATGCAATTCGGCTACAGACCTAATTTCCACCAAAATGTACAAAACGATGCATCCATGCGTACTGCTATATCGCGCAAACCGAGTTTTCCGGTAAACGAAATTTACGCGCAGGATTACGACCAAAACTACTACGATGACGACAGTCATTACTACTCAGAGACTATGTATTATCCTGAATATGAGCCAGGCTACGAATATTACATGACTAATGACGCAGACGAGACGGAAGAACAGACGAAAAACCTTCCCTCGGGTCACCTTGACAGTGAAAGCCAGAATGAAAATTTTTCAGTAAAAGCCTCAGAAATACAGAATACATAGAACTAAATTGCGACACCAACCTTAAATTACCGTTTATATATATACCTGAAATAAATGCGAAATTTATGATAGACACCGGGAGCACGCGATCTTTCATTAGCCCGAAAAAAGCTTATAAATATTTCAGCGCGTATATATATAATGAACCGTTCGAAGTAAAAAGCACGCATGCTACGAGCGCACATAACGAAGTAATTGAAATACCATTGATGCCGACTTTTAACTGTAGAGAACTTCAAAAATTTTATGTATATAACGTAGATTCAAAATATGACGGATTAATAGGTAATGACCTCTTAAAAAAAATAGACGCAATAATTGATTTAAAATATAAAATATTACGAACAAAAACTTCTAATATTCCCATAATTTACAATGACGCGGAATACATCCTTGAATTACCACCGCGTTCCGAATTAAGAGTATCCCTACCAACAAATCAATATTCGGGTGATGCTATTATAAATTTTACCGAATTTTGCCAGGGCATCAGGATGCCGAGCGCGTTAGTTAAATGCGTTAACGGCTACGCAAAGACAATAATTCAAAATACATTAGATAAAAACATGACTTTAACTGTGACCGCACCTTTCGAAGTGACTCAGTATAATAGTACAGAATGTCAAACAAATTATATAAATAATGAGGACGAATTAGGAAACACACAGTTATTATTAGAAAACTTAAACAAACTACGACTAGACCACATGAACGAGGAGGAAAAGAACAAAATTTACACACTTTGTAGCGAGTATAAAGACATATTTTACTGTGACCAATTACCATTGACTTTTACTAATGACGTAAAACATTTTATTAGGACGAAAAACGAGGACCCTATTTATATTAAGCCATATAGACAAGCGCCCGCACAGACTGACGAAATAAAGAGACAGGTCGAAAAACTTTTAGACAATAACGTAATTCAGGAATCCTATTCACCCTGGAGTGCACCTGTTCATCTTGTACCTAAGAAAATGGATGCCTCTGGAGAACAAAAATACAGGATGGTCATTGACTATAGGCGACTGAATGAAATTACCATTGACGACAAATACCCCCTACCTAACATTACCGACTTATTTGACAAATTAGGTAAAAGCGTATACTTTTCGACGTTAGACCTAGCGAGTGGTTATCATCAGATTGAGATCAACGAAGCTGACCGTCAGAAAACCGCCTTCAGCACACAGTCGGGACATTTCGAATTTCTAAGAATGCCCTTCGGACTGAAAACCGCCCCCGCTACGTTCCAACGGACTATGGACAATGTACTGAGAGGATTGCAGGGTATACACTGCATGGTTTACTTAGACGACATAATAATATTTTCAGCCAGCTTACAAGAACACATTGACAGTTTAAGGACCGTTTTTGACAGACTACGTAAAACAAACCTGAAAGTTCAGCTCGACAAATCTGAATTTTTACGAAAAGAGGTGTTGTACTTAGGACATACTATTACGAAAAACGGACTGAAACCAAACGACGACAAAATAAAAGCTGTCTTAAACTTCCCCCTACCGAAAACTACCACTGAAATAAAAAGTTTTCTCGGACTCATAGGCTATTACAGACGATTTATTAAGGATTTCGCGCGTATAACACAACCCCTATCTAATTGTTTAAAAAAACGTAATAAAATAATAATTGACGAAAAATATATAGAGTCTTTTCAAAAGTGCAAAGAGCTTCTGACGAATGCACCCCTTTTGAAATACCCTGATTCTGAAAAACCATACGTATTAACGACAGACGCGTCGAATGTTGCACTCGGAGCAGTGTTGTCGCAAGGCCCTATCGGTAGCGATCACCCTATTGCATACGCAAGCAGAACCCTGAGTGATACAGAGTCGCGATATAGTACAATAGAGCGAGAATTATTGGCTATAGTCTGGGCTGTTAAGCACTTTCGCCCCTATCTTTATGGTCGAAAATTTACAATCTATACAGACCACCGCCCATTAGCTTGGTTATATTCCCTTAAGGAGCCTAACAGTAAACTTACGCGTTGGCGTCTCCGCTTACAGGAGCACGATTTCGAAGTCGTGTATAAAAAAGGGAAGCAAAACACAAATGCAGACGCGTTATCCCGCATCAAGTTAAATGCATTAGACTCAACAGACGATGCTTCTATGATTGGTAACGTTGACGAAAAAGAATCCCGACTTCAGGACCATTTACATGACGTGACTGACGACATCCTGAAATTAGTAACAAGAAATGACTCTGACGATTCTGAAGCCATGACCATTTCTTCTGAAACAACGTCATTGTGCAGAAGAATATCCGACATTGAGCCTAGGAACTGCGTTCCTTCAATATCTAGCGGCGATACTATTCATTCTAATATAGACATGGATGGTTCAGGTATTCCCATTATGCACGATGCAATAGACACCAAATCAAACCAAATTTTAATATTTTCATGGTTCAAAGACGAGCTACAGGTACAGGATCATTCTCATTCTAAAATGAAAATCCTTCATGTATTTTTACCCCTAAATAATATTGATTTAATTAAACAGTTTCTAAAAGAGTACATTAGGCCCAAAATTAAATACTATATTCATTTTGAAAACGATCAATTTAGAAAAGATTTTAATACGACAATTATAAATTTATTCCAAAAGGACACTGTAAAAATAAAAGAATGTACAGAAAGGGTAATATTTATAGAAAATGAAGATGAGCAGAAAGATATTACTTTAAAATATCACCAAGGAAAATCTTGCCACCGTGGTATTAGGGAAACAATGACACGTATTAAAAGAAATTATTTCTGGCATAATATGCAGGAAACAATATCTGCATTAATTAATGCCTGCGAATTATGTCGTAAAATGAAATATGATAGGAACCCCATTAAACCTATGTTACAATTAACACAGACACAAGATGCCCCATTTCAGGAAATTTTCATAGATATTTTCAGTATAGAAGGAAAATATTATTTAACTCTCGTTGATGCCTTCAGCAAACTAGGACAAGCTATCGAAATAAGTAATCGTTCGACACCGGAGGTAGTTCGTGCCTTAATTAAGTATTTCTCTTTATATGGAGTACCTAGGAAAATAACGTCCGACCCTGGTACTGAATTCAATAACGAACTTATGAGAGAACTGACAAATATGTATAAAATTCAATTACATATAACAACCCCTAATAACCCTAACTCGACTAGTATAGTAGAACGATTTCATTCTACAATTATAGAGATTTATCGATTAGCAAAATATGAACACAAGTTTACAGACGCAGCTTCCGTTATGACATATTCTATAATGGCATACAATCATACTATTCATAGCACGACAGAGTTGACACCCTTTGAAGTAGTATTTGGACACACCGATTCAAATAGTTTATTTGACGTCGATTTCCAAAAATCATATATACAACAACTACTTAAAGACCATGCAAAGCGTACAAAATACTTATATCAACATATTTCCGATAAAACACAAAGTAAAAAGTATAAGGCACAACAAAGAAAGGGAGGCGAAAAAGAAATAGACTTAGAGGTAGGAAAAACGGCATTCATGAAAACAATTAATACGCGAAAAAGTAAAGACAAACCCCGTTATCAAAAGGTAACAATTAGTGGCGAAATAAATCGGAACGTCGTCCCGGTAAAAGTAGGCGTTAGAAAAACAAATGCCCCTATTAAAAATATAAAACGACCTCCGCAGGTGGTGTATAATCGTCCTGACAGCAGCGAAGTACAGCCAGGGCCTTCAACTTCAAAGACTTGACGGTAACCCTGGTCTGTTACCCGTTAGAAAGGGTAGCGCTTATAAACAACAGGATAAATGGATAATTGTTAAGATAATAGACTTAAATAGTTTGTCTAGTGACTTAGAATATAATATTCATAAATATAATGAATATAATAAATTAATCGACGTGAATAAACCATATCTATACGAATTTAGTAGCATAAAAATACAAGCGGATTATCTTAGAGATATTTGCACTGAAAAATTTCGACAAATTGTCCCCACAAAAAGGTTTAAAAGAGGCCTATTCAACCCTTTAGGCTCGTTTGTAAAATCTATTACAGGTAATTTAGATAATGAAGATGCGTTACACTATGATAGAATGATCAATAATTTACAAGGTAAACAAAATTTAATAAATGAGAAAATTACGTTGATTACCAAAATGTTCAATTATCAGACTAATAATACAGAATCATTATATAATAATTCATTAATTTTAAATCAACGCTTAAAGAGGATTGAAAGAATGCTAAAAGATTATTCCACAAAAGAAAACAGTTCTATCTATTCTACGTATGTTTTAGGAATGTATAATACATTCATAAATAATTTCAGATCTATTTACATATTATTAAACGAAATTGAAACCGCGTTAGCTTTTAGCAAAATTTCAGTTCTTCACCAATCTATAATAAATTCCACTGAATTATTGCACATGCTGTTAAACATAGAAAAGGTTAATTGCTTAGTATATCCTGTCATAGAGAGTAATTTAGTTAAGTTGGAAAGGACAATATCTATTAAGGCATATGTAAAAGAAAGCCAAATTACGTTCATATTAGAGATACCACTTACAAATAATAATACGTATAATTACTATAAAATTTATTCATTACCTATTTTTAACATTGCAAAGAACGTAACTTCTATAATTATTCCTGAATATCCCTTCCTGATGGTGAAAGGTTCGGAGTACTTACCGACCGCGTCACCGTGTCAGCAAATTTCCGATGACAACCAGTTCCTGTGCACTGAAAAAGATGTGGTACCTTATCCGAAAGAAACTTGCGTAGAACAACTGATGAAATTCCAACCTGATTTACCTCTCTGCATACAAAGAACCGTTAAAATAGAGAATGTGAAAGTTCAACGAGTATCACCTATATCCTGGATAATATACTCTCAGGATCAAAAGGTACTTACATATAAATGTAACAACGAAGTAACCAAAACCTACATATTTGGAACTTATATGATCCACATTGATCCCGGATGTGAAGCATCCCTAGAGAATTACCACTTATATAATTTACACCACTATTTTTAGAAATACAATTATAAAACAACCCCAATGGTTATTCTACCTAAACTGAAAATTACTAGCCTATTTTCCGAGGTTAATCCGATTGATATCAAGGGAGTAAATTTCGACGATATTAAGCGACTCTCTACAATTTTGGAAATGAAAACTTTCAGTGAAAGTGATAGTGAAAAATATGAAAACCACGTTATAAGTATTCACAGTGTTAGTGCAGCGACGTTAGTTTTATATTTACTTGTATTTCTTGTATGTGTTATTTTCAGCTATTGTAAATTAAAAGATAAGTTTCAAAATATTCGAAACCCTCCGATTTCTAATAGCTCAGATGGTTTCGAACTTAAGGAGGGAGGAGTTACGTCACCACCTGGCATCCATACCGTACAGGTAAACGCAACATCAGCGTATTAAGGGTGGTCCGATGTTGCGCAAGCGAAGGAACATGGTGTGATGTTCCACAGGTGTGATCATTCGATTCGAGCATCTGCCTCTGCTCAGTCGTGGTAATTAATTGTAATATTTTTAATTAGATTTTAATAAATATATAATTTTAATTAAAAACAATAAAATCTTGTTTTTTAAAAAATAATTTGACGTTCCCGAGTATCATCATGACATTTGATGAGCGCGCCATTCGGGGTAATCACGGCCTTATTTGCCGTATCAATCAAGCCTTGAGCATAATGACGACCATTCCGTAGATCTCAATATCGTTCAGACAGTTACAGGTGGATATTTATTTTATTTTATTATATTATTATTATTTTATTATATTATTATTATTTTATTCTTCTTCTTCTTCGTCAACCAATGGACGGCCACTGCTGGACATAGCTCTCTTAATGGGATCGCCACACCACACGATCCTGCACCGCTTGGATACAGCGGCTCCCTGCGACCTTTTTGACGTCGTCTGTCAGGGTTTACGGGGGAGGCTCGTCCCAGAAATAGCGTCAGACTCTTCAATTGTCAACCTCACCTGCACGCGGTGCACCCTGTAGATCAACCGACTAGGCTCTGGCGACCGATAAATGGCGGTATAACCATTTCATTTTGCTAACCTAAATACCAGACCGACAGTGGGCAGCAACACTGTCGGTGCAAAACGGTCAGCACTGCGATCACCAACGTGGTGATCAATGGCAATTCCATTACTTAAATCAAAGGCAATTACATTATCCAAATATTTTATTACATTATTATTATTTTATTATATTATTGAGGACTAGCTGTGCACGTGGCTTTGTCCGCGAGGAAATGAGTGTGTAACAAAGATTTTCTGGCGTAAATCCCAATCCCATGGGAATTCGAGGACAAAAAGTAGCCTATATGTTGCTGTATCATCTCCTCTATCTTTCAGTCTAAGTCTTATCAACATCGGTTTTGCTGTTCTGGAGATTATGTCTGACAATTACAGAGTGAAAAGGAACAATGTATTGATGATTGATTTTTTTCCCAAAAACGCTCACGACAACTTTATTTTTTTGTATTAAACACTTAAGGTTTCGAATTAAATTTTATCTATTACTTTAACCTTGGCCTGCGGTCGCATATCAGATATAATTTAGGTCAGCTATATGAATGATTATATCGCCATTTATCGGTCGCCAGAGTTTCGTTGGTTAATCTACAGGATGCACCGCGTGCAGGTGAGGTTGATAATCGAGGAGACTGATTGGGACGAACTTCCCCCTTACACCCCATATGCAGCGCTCCAACCGTTAACTTCGACTTTCCAAAATCTTGAACGGGCATCATAAAACACCCACAGCTCTCGCCATTCATGTCTATATAGTTAAACTGAGAGGCATATATTTCGTCAGATACCACTTTACCCTTTATAAATAGACGTGTTCCGTCCGATATGAGCCCATAACGGGGACGGCGTTATGCCCTGTTATTTTTTATGCCCCTCCTCTTCGATAAATACGCATAACCTGTATGTTATCGGATTTGACCGGGAAAGGTTCTTTTTAATGGACACTTCGGTGTACAATGCCGAGATTAAAAAGCCGTGAAACGGCATGTACTTTAAACGACCTCGAAGTTAACGGTGAGGAAAATGTAACTAATATTTTTGTAATTTTTTGTACATAGGAGTATAAATAATTATAAAAGGATTGGCGATGTATATAATAGACAAAGTAGGAACCGACATAAGCTTGCGGTTTCTGCTTTGCGCCTTGCAAAGTTCGTAATTCGTTTGTGGGTTTGGGTATATGATTCTATAATAAAATTCCTCAATCTACTTTAACTTTACCATTATAGCAGTTTAAAAATACTATTTAAAAAAGGCTAATTCAGAAAGCCTACTATACTATTTGTTCCGCACAAACGTGCGGGCGGATGAAACAACCCCCAAGACCTAGGCCCGTCCTCTAGGCGTCTCAACCTACCTTATGCGGCCGTCGGCTGTATGCGGTCCGGCCTCATGAATAACTGCGTGTATATGTGTACGTGTGTGTGTGCGCTTGTATGTACTTGGCCGATTCCCGAACCCGTTGGCTCGCCTCAGCAGACTTCCACGGACACGTACTGTCTATTTCTCGCGGAGTATACACTTCACCAACGCGGTTAAATAACACAAATAACACGCGGTGTGCACACAACCTTCGTAAGGTCACACGTTATTGAATCGTCTCTATATGGGGGAACAGTAATCTCAGCGCGAACTAAAACCGCGGACGGTCGCGTGTTGTCAAAACGTTTCACTGGTTAAAACGCGTCACTAAATACTTATATCAATATCAAAAGTCAATACAGTCGTGGCACTATCTAAGAACCACACCCAAAACGCATAATTACGCGTGTGCGTTATACCATAAAGTCGTATACAGACGTACGCGTGCTGTCTTTATAGTATCCGAAACATCACTAACTATCGGCGCTCGCGTCAACGATAGAATGCACAAAGGTCGTTGATCCGGCCGGCCGCGCGCCGCTCGGCGCGCGTCAATTTATACAAAACACTGTTGAAGATTAATAAGACGATAAGAACGCGTGGATATAGCTACTCTTCGACCCTGTACAAGACATTAATAACTATATTTTTTTTAATGCGATAAAGCTAGCGCCTGGCTACTATCTCGCCTGATGGAATGCGAAAGATGCAGCCTAAGATGAACCGCGCTTGCCACGTAGGTGCCTATTCACTTGTCTTTTGAAGCTATTCAAATCGTAAGAATCCAGTAAGATATATACAGGAAGGGAATATACTTTACTCATCACAAAAGATGACCTGAAGCGCTTTGTGCGCATTTTTGGTACATTATTTGTATAGTGGTGGAGCCCCTCGTGGCGTCTGGTTGTCAGATTGTAAAACGGTGAGGAAGGGATCAGATCGAACAGATCTGTGGCACACTCTCCGTAATATATCCTGTAAAAAACAAAAAGCGATGCGACTGCAAGTCTATGCTCTAGAGTAGTGAGCTTTCTTTGAGCTCTTTCTTGAGATATTGCTCTTACTGAGAAGAACCAGCAAGAAACTGGGCGGTCAATCTTTTAAAATTTTTACAATTATACATAATTAAACCGCTGTCTTGTATGAAGCTGAAAGGATTTTCAAATACAGGCATTCATATCATCCAAATAATCTTAAATTTTGTAATATGCTTCACATACAAGCACATTTTTTACACTTACTTTAAACCTTTCTGTAGACTGGTCTAGTATGGATTGCGGAATTTTATTATAGAAGCGAATACCGAAACCAACAAATGAGTTTCTAACTCTGAATTTAATTCAAATTCATATTCAAAATATTCTTTATTCAAGTAAACTTGTAAGCTTTTGAATATAACTTGTTATTATATACTTGGCATTCCTGTAGTTGAGTTACGACCGTTTTCGTACATTGACAACCATTACGTTAAAGTCATTATGGATTTGGCTTAAGCTATAGACTTATGACTACATTTATACATTTATTTAATTGATTTATATAAGTAGGCGTTTGCGGAATTCCATAGTACAGAAGCTATCACAGAACTCCTTTGCTATAATCCGCGTTTTTTAAGACGCCACCTGCAACAATGCACAACTGCCATCTCTACTCTACTCTACGTTCCTTTCGCCTCGAAACCTAAGCATCATCAGAAGTATACGCTCCACGACAAAATCGTACTGCAAACAGTAATTGATACACTCTCGTGAAATAAAATTCATCATCATTCTCCTGCCCGTATCCCACTCTAAGTGGGCTCGGCACAACATGTTACAAACATGTTGTCACATGATTTGGCTACGTATTTTACGACCGGCCACCTGCCTGACGTCAACTTACCTTAGTCGCCTTTTACGACAACTCGGTAAGAAATGAGGGTGGTCTATTCTACGCAGCCGGATACCACACGGCACTCTCGTGAAGTAAAATTGTTTCCACAAAAATTAGTTCTGCAATAAGAATATGTAATAAGGAACGGTTTCTGTCATCTAAAATAAATGTGGCTTAAAAGCACTGGATAGTCGAAGTGATTATTTAACCTCATTCGCTATCTCTTATGAGTTGAGGTAGCAATCAAAGACGAATGATTCGTATGTGAAATTATAATGGTGCATTAAGCTGACGTAAGCGTTCGCAGAGTCATCATTGGAATTCGATTCAGATGGACGGATATGATATATATAGTCATATTATTAATTCAGAAGTCTGTCTGTTTATCTGTGTCTATGTTTTACTTCACTGCACCGAAGTAATTTTTATGTTGCCACTATGGTAGCGCCGTATAAGAGCTCATGAATAAGGGCTTAAAACTAGTAAGCTAACCCGATAGAATAGGATGTGATTATAGCTGGTTTCTATACATCAAATATCAAAAGTAATAATAAAATTATTTTGCTATATCATCAT
The DNA here is from genome assembly GCA_947086505.1 of Morpho deidamia. Taxonomy (NCBI): domain Eukaryota; kingdom Metazoa; phylum Arthropoda; class Insecta; order Lepidoptera; family Nymphalidae; genus Morpho; species Morpho deidamia. The sequence continues at coordinate 12,562,355 of CAMTZC010000009.1, forward strand.
TCTCCTGCCCTTATCCCACTCTAAGTGGGGTCGGCGCAAAATGTTACAAATATGTTGTCACATGATTTGACTACGTATTTTACGACCGGCCGCCTGCCTGACGTAAACTTACCTTAGTCGCCTCTTACGACACTTCGGTAAGAAATGAGAATGGTCTATTCTATGCATCCGGGTACCACACGGCATAATAAAATTATTTTGCTATAATCCACGATAAAGTAAATAGAATATTTCGTGACGGCAGGAAAAAGAGGAGATGCTAGGTGATTATTCTTTGGGCTTTAACATTAGCGAGTCTGTTTACTTGTGTATCTGCTGAGTTGGTTGCCATTGTGTGGTTGCAATTGTGCTGTGTTATGCCGTGACAGTGATTGAGAGTGATAGGGGGGTTAAAAAGAGCAAAAATTGAATTTCTTTCTAATTTTTCTCAGTACAATCAGCATTTCGAATCGGTGGTAGAATCATTTCGCGGGGTTAGCTCATTAGATTTGCGGGGTCGCAAATGTTGTCAGGATGGTCGACTGTTACAACGTGTTTTAAATACAACTTCCTTCAAATAGGTCATTAATATTGTTACGTACATGCGAAAAGCGAATTTGAACTCGTGAGTTCGTACACATAGTGTACGAACTCACGAGTTCAAATTCGCTTAACGCTAATTCACATTCGGCGTGTTTATCAAAACATGTTAACAAATTTTCCAATGTCTCGCAAATCTTCTCGAAATTTGGTTCGTTCGATATATAAGCCGACGTATCGTGTGCGACAGTCAGTTTGCGATTAGCGATCAAGAACGAATAAACAAGTGAAAATTAATGTGAAATAGTAATGACCTCGGCATGTTTATTGGATAACGGACTGTATAGAGACGCTAAGTAGTAAGTTAGTAGTAAAAAGTTGAATAAAGTGTTTTTAACGAGTCACTAGGTATTTTCATCCAAATCCACGAACCCCTGTACATAACAATATAAAAAAAACATTGTTGCCGTCAATGTGATAAGTAGTTGAAAAAGAATAAATGAGGATTATAGCAAAATAATTTTATTATTACTTTAGCTTTTTATTTATTGAATAAATGTAAAGGAAAAATATCGTTATAATATGTAATGCTAAATGTACGTACATATATTAGCTTGAACTAGAACTACACCTGTTCGGAAAATCGAAAAATTAAAATCAACCTAATTATTAGTATTGCTATAAATAGCTTGTTTGGGTGATGCGTCAATTTGCGATTTTTGTCGTGGAGTCTATCTCCTGATGATGCTTCGGTTGCGGGGCGAAACGATTGTTGAGTTTGTGATAGCGGAGGTTTGTGCATGTGTTTTTACGAATCCTGCCTGTTTTGGGTATGTAAACGGATAGTCTACTCTACATTTAGCATTATTATGTATTCTCTATTTATTTAATCGTGGATTATAGCAAAGCAATTTTATTATTACTTTCGTATTATGGATGTCTGCAAAGTAACGCCTAATTCGATACACTATTAAAAGTAAAGTAGCGGCATGTTACAATCTCACTGCTGGGAATAGGCCTCGTCTCTCCGTTTCTGGAGAGAAGTGTTGGAGCTAAGACCTACCACGCTGCTTGGTACCTACCAATGCGGATTGGTAGGTTACACATATCTCCAGAATTCTCTTGAGATATGCAGGTTTCCTCACGATATTATTATCAATTAGACACATGAGTTTCAATAGACAAACTCATTGGTGCCCGCCCTGGTTTGAACTCGTGTTCCCCTCGTAAGAGTCGCACGGTCTCACCGCTGAGCTATCACAGCTCTAAACTATTAAATACCACTCATAGTTGTCAAAATTAAAAAGCGATTAAGGTTTATAAGTATAAAACACTTCATAAACCATGAGTTGATACAGTTAAATGTAGTGACGCTTTCGCCCTTATAATTTATACATGGGCTACGTACATTGTTCATTTCGGGCGGAGAGCGTAGTATCGCGCAATCGCGAACAAATAGCGCAATTTGTCTTATTTTTTGTGGTCCACGTTATATCGGACACACGGACCAAAAGTTACACGAGCTCTGGTAATGGTTACAGAAACTATAACAGACCCTTTGCTATATAAGTGACCCTGCCTTCAGCTTCGCCGGTTCGCGCGTTCGATTCTCTATAGACAATTAGTTGATTCTTCGAGGCTGGGTGTAAATCTGTATTTAAGTATGTATCTAAAATGTAGTATATCTACCAGTTGTCAATCACCCATAATACATTATCAAGTTACTTTTGGATCGGACGACCGTTTGTGAAAGTGTCCCATATATTTATTTATTTTTTACCTAATCGCTGATTATAGCAAAATAATTTAATTTCTTGTTTTATGGAAAAATTAGTATTAAATTTGGATTAAAGAAAGATTAGTATTCTTATAGTCCGTGTGTCAGGCTTTATGTATGCGTAGGAAACAATGGAAAAGGCTTTTGATTGTCGCAGGGTCATGAATATGCATTGATATGTATCGAGGGTGTATCCATACGTTTTGGGGCTTAGCACTTGATAACAATGGTTGTCGCTTGATTCGCTTTTTGTTTCAGCTAGATAGAGGACTGGGGACTGGTTGAGCTGTAATGAAGTTTCAACTATTTTGAAATTTAAATTCAAAATATTCTGTATTCAAACTTGTAAACAAGTGCTTTTGAATCGTCAACATCTACTGCTGGTTCGGAAAGCTGATCCTACCGAGAAGAACCAGCAAGAAACTCGGCGGTTGCGTTTTTCAAAAAATAATACTAGGATTCGGATTCGTAAAAACACATGCACAAACCTCCACCACTTCCACCACAATACAGAAGCACTACACACGTTCACTATCACTAACTCAACAATCGTTTCGCCCCGCAACCGAAGCATCATCAGGAGATAGACTCCACGACAAAATACATGAAAAAATGTGTTTTTACGAATATTGCACGTGTCGGGTATGAAAATACTGATAGTCCACTATACATTTAACACTATATATATATATTTTCTATTTACTGTGTCGCGGATTATCGCAAAATAATTTTATTATTACTTTTGTATTATGGATCTCCGCAAAGTAACGCCTAATTCTATAAATTAATTATTATTTACTTATTTGTTTAATAGTAATCAAACAGCGTTTCACAAGTTTTAGTAATGAATAATAAACATTTCAATTAAAAAAAAGACCAATAAAAGATTACTCTAAATAACATAAGTATTTGTAAGTGTGTGTGTTGTGAAAGTGATGTGTGTGCGTGTGTATGTGTGTTGAGTCTAGCATGCGTGTGTATTTTTAATTCATTTTCATACTATAGATAAGATACTTTAAATGAGTCCAGCCGTGGGATATGGCGGACAATTGGTGATCAAAATGTTTATATGATTTATAGAAGCAGGCGTTACTTTGCAGAATTCCATATTGCAGAAACTATAACAGAGCTACTTTGCTATAATCCGCGCGGGTTAAGCGAATGCATGCAAAGCTAATGTGTATGAAGCAGGCAAAATTTACGAACCTTATACATGCAGGACAAGTCACCACATGCACCCCAAGGCTCCGACACCAGCAACAAAACACACAAGCAGCACACACAACCACCACCACAATCTCGACGATCGTTTCGCTCCGAAACCGAAGCATTATCAGGAGGATCTTTATTTCTAACTTTTGCTTGCTTCATACACATTAGCTTTATACACATACACTTCATACACATTAGGTAGTTCTGTTATAGTGCCTGTAAAATGTTTATACAAAAAATATATTTGCATGCAATTTGAGTTAAGTTTTACGAAAAAAATTTAACAGAGATAGTAAATTCGATGTACCTTAGCCAGTTTCAAGTATTACAGTCGTAATTTCGACTACACACATTTTCACTTAGGGGTTGCAAATGTTAAATGTCTTTTACGTGACTACGCCTGGTGCGGGAAACAGTATATCAACGGTTTTTGGGGGTTTAATCTACATTACGCTATGACAGCCCAGCGGTGAGATTGTACGTCTTTGTCGAGAGGATCACCTAGATCAATAGACCACCCTCATTTCTTACCGAGGTGTCGTAAAAGGCGACTAAGGTAAGTTGACGTAAGGCAGGCGGCCGTTCGTAAAATACGCAGCTAAATCATGTGACAACATGTTTATAACATGTTGTGCCGACCCCACTTAGAGTGGGATAAGGGTAGGAGAATGAAATGATGAAATATTCGATGACAGACATTATAATAACATAATACAATAAAACAGCATACTTTTTAAACATGCATTCATGAATATACTGCGGATAAAAGGTACAGTCTAAACGGATAATTTAATCCTAAATATATTTAAACTAATAAGAAATACAGAAGGCAAGACCCAATTATTTCGCGTAGCTCAAAGATCTAGCGTAGCTTCCCTAAACTAGCAGTAGGATAGTAACACGCCGTCACTTTACTTTTTATACTCTCCTTTCTTCTTTATAAGCTGTGATAGCCCAGTAGTGAGGCCGTGTGACTCTCTAGAGACGAACATGGGTTCAAACCCGGGCAGGCACCAATGAGTTTTTCTATTAAAACTTATGTGTCTAATTGATATTTGCAATTTATCACACGCTTTTCGGTGAAGGAAAACATCGTGAGGAAACCTGCATATCTCTAGAGAATTCTGGAGATATGTGCAACCTACCAATCCGCATTGGACTAGCGTGGTAGGTATTAGCTCCGATCCTTCTCCGGAGAGAGGAGGCCTATTCCCACCAGTGGAATATTAATAGGCCATTACTTTACCATTTTTTTTTCTTCTCTATTTCTCTCCAAAGGAGTGACGAGGTCTTTTCACAGCACTGGTAGTAAGACCGATATTTCATTTGATATAAGCCTTCGTTTCCTTGATATTATAAGACAACATTTAATTAGGATCCGTTTAATTAGCTATTTACAAAGATAATATTGAGTCTGTGTATTTAATCACTAATTGGTGAGTATTAGGATAATTTCGCGATGTAAATTCGTAATAAATTTGTAATGAGGAACTTGGGTGGAAGATAGAGGGAGAATTAAGAGATAATTGTGTATCAAGGATTTGAGATATGTGTATAAGTTCAGTGCACTGTCTCACGTTGGATGGTAACATAATTAAATACAATGCCAGTTAGACGTCGATTTATTTACAAAATTCTTAAAACCTATATACAGCTCCAAAATAACATTACGTGTTACTGTAGTAATCCGATAGATGACATTGACTGTTTCTATGTATGGTATTTATACAATATGTATCTCTCAGTGAGTCAGAAACGATTAAATCCGTAGAAGAACAAAAATTACATTTGCGGTGGTAAAGTGGCAATGAGCGGGTTATATTGTATAAAGGAAGGATGGGCGGTGCAGTATTTAGGTATTGGAATGGCGACCTTGCAACTAAAAATGCAATGTAGGTACAATCTCTACGATTTAGCTCAAAGGGCTGTCTATGGACACAAATAACCAAAATATTATGCAATATCATCATTCTCCTGCCCTTATCCCACTCTAAGTGGGGTCAGCACAACATGTTAGAAACATATTGTCACATGATTAGGCTACTTATTTTTCGACCGGCCGCCTGCCTGACGTCAACTTACCTTAGTACACGACACCTCGGTAAGAAATAAGGGTGGTCTATTCTATGCAGCCGGTTACCTCACGGCACATGCCTTAGTCGCCTCTTACAAACACCTCGGTAAGAAAGGAGGGTGGTCTATTCTATGCCGGATACCACACGGCGTAACCAAAATATTATGTAAGAAAACCTAAAATTAAAACCACAAGACGCATGTCAACAATTTTTTTTAATTTGAAAAATGAATTGAATCATCTAAAACAAAACATAAAAAAACATGTAACTGATACTTTCTTTTTTTAATTTTATGTATCGTGAGTATTGAATAGTACTATAGTTTGTGTATAGAAACCAACTATACTCACAGTAATGCCCCCGATGACCTTGGAACGAATCGGGCTATACTGATAGAATAAGACGGGAGTATAGCCGGTGTCTCTGCATAAACTATAATCCTTTATTCTTCCTATTCTGCTTACCTATTTAACTTTATCCTCTCTCTAAAAAAACACCTGTCAGTCTGTGTTATATTATGTCTTTTTTTATATTCAACCCATCAATTTATAAAACGAAATGCCAGAACTTTCATTCTTTTCATCTCCTATCGTTGTCTATTCACGATGCTGAATGCTCTAATGGTTAAATCAATATACTCGAAAATTTGCTCCATCACGTTCGCAATACGAGCAAATATTTTTTACAACCCTCGTTATTTTCTTACCTAACGAATATGATTTTATTCTGGTTAATTTAATAATTCATTTAATGAATTATTAAATAATTCATTTAATGAATTATTAAATTAACCAGATTAATTTAATTATTCATTTTTAATGAAATATTAAATTAATAATATCTCTTCTTCGTAAAGAATAATATCTCTTATAATAATATCTCTAATCTATAATATCTCTAATAATATCTCATAATAATATCTCTTCTTCTTCTTCATTATGAAAAAAACGATTAAATTCTAAAGTACTAACTATTTCATAGAACTTTTTATTAAATTTGCTTAGTTTTGATCCATTAATGGATAAACAAACATTCTTAAAATTATATCCATGCTATTGAATTACGTGATCTTTATGACCCCATACATCATCTCCGACCGACAATCGTGCTATTCAGGCTTCCTATGCAATTTAATTTATTATACTACTAGATGTATATGTCCGCCGTGTGGTACCCGGCTGAGTAGAATATACCACCCTCATTTCTTACCGAGGTGTCGTAAAAAGCGACTAAGGTAAGTTGACGTCAGGCAGGCGGCTGGTCGTAAAATACCTAGCCAAATCATGTTACAAGATGTTTATAACATGTTGTGTCAACTCCACTAGTTAACTAGTTAGTAAACTTTAATAAACTTTCCACTACCCGGGTGAAACCGCGGGGCATTGCTATTAAGCCATATGTTTGAAAAGAGCAACCACCGAGTTTCTTGCTGGTACCTAGAAGACTAGGTAGGAATAATCCTTCAGAACCAGTAATAGAGTTGACGATTTAAAAGCACTTGTTTACAAGTTTACTTGAATAAAGAATGAATAAACTATTTATTATTAAAGTCACTGTAGTGATCTAATATACGTGGTTTTGAACAATTTCGTCCAGGTAACTTTGCGGTCAAGCGACGTAAACATTTTAGCACGATATATTCAAACTATTGTTTGGCTGCAACTTGGTTCTGTTTAGTTTAGTTGAATACGACTGTTTTTGAGTTGGACAAAGTTAGTTACTACAGCTCGTGAGGAGTGCTAAATTGTAGACCTTGTTACATATTACAGTTCGAATCGTTTTGTGAAACCATACTATAATTGTAATTGTGAGAAAATATATTAAGTTTAAGGAAATAAGTATTCTTACATTTGCTTCACAGTATGTTTTAAGCAATTTAATTTTTGTACATAGAAATACAACGAATAATAAAACGATAGGTGATGTATATAATAGACAAAGTTGGAACCGACATAAACTGGCGACTCCTGCTTTGCGCCTAGCAAAAGTACGTAAATCGTCTGTGGGTTTGGGTATAAGATTCTATAATAAAATTCCGAAATCAATTTTGGCCATGCCACTACAGCAGTTTAAAAACACTGTTAAAAAGAGGCTGATACAGAAAGCCTGTTGAATACTGTTGAAGATTACTTAGATGATAAGGATATAGCTGCACTTCTACCCTGTACAAGACATTAATAAATATATATAACTAATATTTTAAAAAGAGCAACCGCAGAGTGTCTTGCTGGCTCTTCTCGGTAGGAACAGCTTTCCGAACCAGCAGTAGTGTTGACGATTCAAAAGCACATGTTTGCAGGTTTACTTGAATAAAGAATATTTTGTGTTTGAATATAATAGAACTACTTTGCTGTGTGTTAATCGAATATATGTAATGACAAGTGTAAGAAGCAGGCAAAATTCACGTACCTTACATATGGAAGGCAAATCGCCCAAGTCGCCTCCACCAGCAACAAAGCACACAAGCAATACACACAACCACCACCAAAATTTCTACGATCGGTTCGCCCCGAAACCGAAGCATCATCAGGAGGATAGGCTCCACGACAAAACCGTAATGCATTACTTAGAGATTTTCGTCACGTTCTTCACGTTAGCATGCACGATTAGGTACATGGATTAAATGAAAATTCTATTGAATAGAGTTATTTCAGTAATATAAAGCAGTTAAGCAATTTATTAACAAAGTGTTACTAACAATGTTTACCAATCGACAAGCTCTGCGAGTTTCAGTTAAAACTTTGCTAAACTTTGTGTATGCTAAATATAATGCAAACAAGTTGCAATCAGGTATGAAAACAAGTACACTTTGTTAGGTATTTAGGGTGCGTGTGATTTTATTAATAAATAAAAACTATATCTATAAACTTAGTTTATGTTTAGAGACCGTCTATACTCACGTCTTATTTAATCGGATGAGCCCGACTAGTTTCAAGCCCATACGGGGTTCTTAGTCGTGAGCTCTTTACGCGGTGTTATCGAGGCGAGAACTGCGTGTAGCAGCTCGCTGGGCGCGACTTGTGAGTATAGCCGGTCTCTAAACATTAATTATGAATACCACTCACGATAGTTTAAATTCAAAATTTATAAACTTATTATAAAACACTGCTGTCTGTTTGTATGTGATCGATTTTCTCGAAATCTACTAAACGGATTTTTGTGCTCTTTTTACTATAAGATAGTGCCATTAGTTCAGAAGGTTTAAGGTAATAGTATAGTCAGTTTATGTGAATTGTGTTGAAGAGATCGCCCGGTTAAGAACTTGCCTGCTGGGGGCTTTACTCGCGTGCGCCGCGTAAACCTATAGAGATACACTAAAGTAACGTACAAAATAATTGTAGATCTACAAAAATTCTACAAAAAAAGTTCGTAATAGCACGTCTCTATATATTATGGTTAACTCACAATAACTACTTTTATGTTCATAATTTCAATTCAGGAAAAATTTTGCTTTTGATTTCCTTGTTTTTTTCTTTAAATATTCTCAGCGGGAATCGAACCCACGACCCTTGGAACTGAAGACAGGGTTACTGCCAACCGCGCCAATGGTCCAGGCCAATTATATCAGATTATACCAAAATATTACTTATGAATGGAAAAAGCAAAAATTTGAATCATCAATCAACTCTGTTTTTCCTAACAAATAAATGTAAGATTAGCCCCCGGTCAAATTGCGTTCCTTTATGTGAACCTGCGGCAACTCAGTGCTATACAAATTACAGATATTTTCTTTGAAACTCTCATAAAACTTTTTGTTCCCCGAATACCATCATTTATCAGCGGTATTATTAATTGAAGGCGAATAAAGGACCTTACTTAGAAAGTTGCTTCGACTTAAGGTTTTCAAAAGGATATTAATATCTGAAAATGGAACTGCCTGTTTTTTTCCACTGCTGGACATAAGCCGCCTCTCTCCGTTGAAGGATTGGAGCTAAGACCTACCACGCTGCTCGAACGTGGATTGGTAAGATATAAAAATCCCTAGAATTCTCTAGAGATATGCAGGTTTAAAAAAAAAGCTCTGAGAGCCCAGCGGTGAGACCGTGTGACTTTTTAGATACGATCATGGGTTCAAACCCTGGGCAGGCACCAATGAGTTTCTATTAAAACTTATCTGTCTAATTGATAATTGCAATTTATCACACGCTATGCATATGCAGGTAAATTTCAAAATACAATAATATCTTAAAAGAATTATCTAGCTAAGTTAGCGATATTCTATAATACAAGCGAATTTCTATAATACAAAAATAAGCAATTATCCACAATTAGAGTAGATACCCCACTGGTGGTGTAGGGCTCCACCAACATCTTCGGAGCTCAACCAACCTCACCTGCCCGTGGTGCACCCTGCTGAATTAGCAAACGGGGCTCTGGTGATCAAGGTTTTTTTACCTCTAAATAGAGGTTACTTAGGTCAGATGGTAGTCTCTGAGTGTAAAAAACCAAACCACCAAAACAAGATGGATAGAAGCGGACCCTGGCATAGGCTGGGATAAACGCTAGGAAGAAGAAGAAGAGTAGATATCCCACTCGCATTGCACACACTATCACAATGTTAATTACGATCGTTTCGTCCCGTAACCGTTATCATTATCAATATATAAAACGTTGTTATGAACTTATTCAGTGAGTTCAATATCTCTATGAAGTCATGAATACCGTAGACCCTGTTGGGTCAGTATTATCCTAACGTAAAATTATTGTATTGATTAAGTAAGATATTAACATTAAAATCAATCTGTACGATAGGGTATCTTATAGTTGTAATTAATCCACGTTCAGAATGAGACTACCTTCCCTAACAAAATCTGCACTATTTAAATTAATTGTCACTCAGTTCAACTCCAAAATCTCTTAAAAGCATATATGAATAGCCATTCATTAAATTTGCTTTCTGTATTATAAATTTAGCAGCCATAATGTAAATATACTTAGCAAAAACATTAGCATCGTGGTGATACCTGAAAGTAACATTTAAAAATGTAGAGGGAAGTAATTCTCGCGGCGTTTATCAATCAAACGTCGTAACCAGGTAGAGTAAGAAAAGTTGTGAACTTACTGTTTGTTTCCATTGTTTTGCGATACGCGGATAATTTTTTGAATGAGATAATACGAATAGCGAAGTACAATCCTGATTCTGATGAAATAACATAGATTAATTAATGTGGGTAACCAATATTTCAATTTTAAATCTAAATATTGGTAAAAAATATTGGTTGAAAATATAATAATAATATACAATTTGCGATTTGGCGTGTAGCATCGTCATGAGATCTTAACGATTGTTGATATTGTGGTAGTGAATATGTCGTGCTTGTCAACACACCTATTGGTGTGTTATTGATGGTATGTAGATACAACTTTTTACGAATTCTGCACTCTACATTTACCAGTACATATGTATTTTATCTTTTATCGCAGATAATAGCCAAATAATATATTTATCATCATTCGCATTGACCCGTGTGTTATCCGGTTAAGTAGAATAGACCACCCTCTTTCTTACCGAGGGGTACAAAATACGACTAAGGTAAGTTGACGTCAGGCAAGCGGCCGGTCGTAAAATACGTATCCAAATCATGTGACAACATGTTTATAACATGTTGTGCCGTCCCCACTTAGAGTTGTATAAGGACAATGGGATGATGATGAGTACGACCGAGTGTGAAAAGGTGCAATTTTTTTTTATTATGTCTTTGAATTAAGTCATTCTCAGATTAACAACGGAAACAATTTCTTCGGAGGGCAGACTCACATCATTCTTCAAAATCTCGCCAAAAATATATACGCGTCACGCGCATATACTTTCGTTCGTGATTTATTTTGTTTGAGGTTATTTTTTCACTGCAATGAATACTTTATTTATGGCGGGGGATTTGTTTAGTGTCACATACAGACGTGACACCGTAACTATAGAGAAAACGAAGCCTTTTACGTTGCTCTGGAATCGGTGTATGAATTTTGTTTATCAATGAAATTCGATATTTTTCAAACTTGTGATTTTTTATAAACTACGATATGTTTCAATTCTTCAAAAATCATTTTTCATATGTGGTTTGTAAATTTTATTAAAACAAAGACAGATATAACTTAATACTAGCTTTCAGCCATTTCACCCAAGTGGAAATCAGCGTCACAAAGTTTAAAAACAAAGCAGTTTAAAAACACTGTTAAAAATAGGCTAATACAGAAAGCCTACTATACTGTTGAAGATTACTTAGATGATAAGGATGTGTGGATATAGCTGCACTTCAACCCTGTACAAGACGGTAATGACTAAATGTAACTAGTTATAAGATTTATATTTTAAAAAGAGCAACCGCCGAGTCTTTCTGGCTCTTCTCGGTAGGAACAGCTTTCCGAACCAGCAGTAAAGTTGACGATTCAAAAGCAATTATTTACAAGTTTACTTGAATAAAGAATATTTTGAATTTGAATTTGAATTTGAATCGATAAAGTGTGGCAAAATATCAATTAAATCTATTAGTCTATAACTCTAACAACTTATCGACCAAAGATTGAAAAGTTATCAGCAGCCCGTACCATCAAATACAACTTTTGGGGTTTATGTTTTACAAGCTTTTACCCGCGACTTCCTCCGCGTGGACCGTAGTCCTGGAATAAACAGTACTTCATTATTATACATTATAATAGCTCAGTTAAATTTATGCAGTAAACAGAAATCAAAATATATAAAACTTTCTTCTAAAAACAATTCCTTCGTCGTAACAACGTGATAAAGGACATCCTTTTTATTACAGATTTGACTCGTCTTTGATAAGACTGCCATTTCTTGACGTCATGGTCATTAGAGGGCCCGGCGGTAAGTTTTCTACAACGGTGTATCGGAAACCCACTCACACCAATAAATACTTACACGCCAGCTCGCATCATCACCCCTCGCATCTTTCTTCTCTTCCTCGAACCTTGATAAATAGGGCCTTAAATCTGTGTGACCCACAATATTTGGCACAGGAAATGAACCAAATAAGACTGGCTCTAGAAGGCAATGGTTATAACTGGCGCCAGTGTTATCGTTTAGCACAAAACAAGAAATCGCGAAGATCGGTTGAAGCAGAACGGTCGCCAGCTTATTTAACGTATGTTAAGGGAGTGACAGATAAGATAGGCTACTATCTTCGTCGTAAGTACCATATCAAGACGATATTCCGTCCTCCTGGTCAAATACGTAGCCTGCTGCGCTCACCGAAAGATGCGGATCCATTTAGCGTGCCAGGTGTTTATAGGATTCCTTGCGGCTGTGGGAAGAACTATATAGGTGAAACTCGTCGCAACATCTGTACGAGGATATCGGAGCACATACGTAGTGTCAAGAATATGGACACCAATGGTTCGGCCATAGCGGAGCATGTCCATGATTCGGGTACCAACCACTATATAAGGTTCGACAAGGCTTCCGTATTATCCAGGGAAAAATTTCTGGTACCTAGAAAAATACGTGAAGCCATTGAAATCAGCCGCTACCCGAATTTTAACAGAGATGGTGGTTGGACACTACCTCCGGCGTGGAAACCGATTTTTGACACTACCGGTTCATATAAAGACCGTTTTGAACCCGACACCGTAAGCGTCGCATGCACAAATTTCATTGGTGCATCCGACGAAGAAGACCAGAGCGACACGGAACAGTCGGTAGACGCGCGACCACCGCAGCAACCGTCTCCCCCCCCGCCCCAGCCACCTACGAGGCGCGCCCAGCGAGCTGCTGCACGCAGTTCCCGCCGCGATAACGTCGTGTAAAGAGCTCATGAATAAGTGCCCCGGACGGGTTCGAAACTAGTCGGGCTAATCCGATAGAATTAGACGTGAGTATAGCCGGTATCGTTATTAACTATGAATACTACTCACGATAGTTTAAATTTAAAAATTGCTAACCTTTACGGCGCGGTATGGCAAAACAAAGTGAAAGAGTTCTCGCGTTTAAGAATAAAACGAACAAAACTCGAGTGTGGTTTGGAATATGTGTTGCAGTGTCGTAATAATGGTGTGTTACCTAAATTTGTGCAGATAAAACCTATAAAATGTATCCCAGACTATGAAACGTTCTTCGACATTGCGGGTAAGAAATTACTCCGCCGTGTTATTGCAGACTATCGTCGTAAGATAATGCTTATAAACAATGACTTATACCAGTTACACCTACAGTTACCGTGTGTTTTGGATCGTGAAATGTGGGAAACTATTGACACGATGACTTATAATAGATCTGAGCAAATAAAATTCAATATAAAAAACATACATAACAACAAATTAAGTCGCCTAAGTCGTAACTTGAATAAGAAACAGTTACAAAAATACCCGCATAGTTGTTCACAAAATGAGCCGACTCGATTAGATGTTGTCAACTTATCGTCAGCGGTATTAAGCAATAATGCGCTTAATGTGTTGTCAAAAGGGTTGAATTTTGCTCCAACACCGCGTAAAATTCCTGCAGAATCGATCATTTGCAATATTGTAGACACTATAGTACGAAATTCGATTCCCAGTCGAGACGCTGAATGTTTACGGCAGGACATAGCAACAATTTTACGCCGGTCTAGGCCACCTAAATCAAATATCAGTAGGGACGATTGGATTGCTTTACGCGATATACACAACAACAAGGATATTCTCGTGTTGCCGGCAGACAAGGGTAATGCCACGGTAATTGTTGATACGCTCTCTTATGAGGAAAAAATCTATCAATTATTGGCGGATACAAACATTTATAAAAAAGTAAATTATAACCCAACGGCTAGAGTATCTACAAAATTAACTAAGTTGTTGCAGATATTTGACGATAAAGATCTTGTGTCACAGTTGCGTCCTCATAACCCCACAACTCCGAAAATTTATGGTTTACCTAAAACCCACAAGCCAAACTGGCCCCTCAGACCAATCGTTAGCCAGATAGACTCGCCCACTTACAGGACATCTAGACACTTAGCCACATTATTAAAACCGTTCACAGGTAATACAAGTAGCTATATCCGTGACTCGAAACACTTTGTGCAGATGCTACAGGTTTTAACAATATCTGACACAGAGGTCATGGTTAGCTTTGATGTCGAGTCATTGTTTACCAATGTTCCTGTGAATGTGGTTAGCCAACAAATTATCAACTTTTTAACACAATTGGACTTACACCAAGGATATTTAAATCTGAGTGAATTTTGTCTAAAGAGCGGCTATTTTGTTTGGCGTGGTGATTATTACCTGCAGGTAAATGGCGTGGCTATGGGTTCTCCAATTGCTCCAGTAGCAGCAAACATCTTTATGGAGTGGTTTGAGAGTGAATTTTTGGAAAAGATCCCTCTGAAACCGCGATGCTGGCTACGATATGTGGATGATGTTTTCGCGATAGTCAACAGAGATAAAGTATTAGACTTGTTAATGTGCCTAAACCAGTTATATGACAAGGTGAAGTTCACATTGGAGGAAGAAAAAGATGGAAGACTGCCATTTCTTGACGTCATGGTCATTAGAGGGCCCGGCGGTAAGTTTTCTACAACGGTGTATCGGAAACCCACTCACACCAATAAATACTTACACGCCAGCTCGCATCATCACCCCTCGCATCTTTCTTCTCTTCCTCGAACCTTGATAAATAGGGCCTTAAATCTGTGTGACCCACAATATTTGGCACAGGAAATGAACCAAATAAGACTGGCTCTAGAAGGCAATGGTTATAACTGGCGCCAGTGTTATCGTTTAGCACAAAACAAGAAATCGCGAAGATCGGTTGAAGCAGAACGGTCGCCAGCTTATTTAACGTATGTTAAGGGAGTGACAGATAAGATAGGCTACTATCTTCGTCGTAAGTACCATATCAAGACGATATTCCGTCCTCCTGGTCAAATACGTAGCCTGCTGCGCTCACCGAAAGATGCGGATCCATTTAGCGTGCCAGGTGTTTATAGGATTCCTTGCGGCTGTGGGAAGAACTATATAGGTGAAACTCGTCGCAACATCTGTACGAGGATATCGGAGCACATACGTAGTGTCAAGAATATGGACACCAATGGTTCGGCCATAGCGGAGCATGTCCATGATTCGGGTACCAACCACTATATAAGGTTCGACAAGGCTTCCGTATTATCCAGGGAAAAATTTCTGGTACCTAGAAAAATACGTGAAGCCATTGAAATCAGCCGCTACCCGAATTTTAACAGAGATGGTGGTTGGACACTACCTCCGGCGTGGAAACCGATTTTTGACACTACCGGTTCATATAAAGACCGTTTTGAACCCGACACCGTAAGCGTCGCATGCACAAATTTCATTGGTGCATCCGACGAAGAAGACCAGAGCGACACGGAACAGTCGGTAGACGCGCGACCACCGCAGCAACCGTCTCCCCCCCCGCCCCAGCCACCTACGAGGCGCGCCCAGCGAGCTGCTGCACGCAGTTCCCGCCGCGATAACGTCGTGTAAAGAGCTCATGAATAAGTGCCCCGGACGGGTTCGAAACTAGTCGGGCTAATCCGATAGAATTAGACGTGAGTATAGCCGGTATCGTTATTAACTATTAATTATTAATTATTAACTCGTCTTTGATACATAGCGAATTAAAAAACTTTGGTAGGTTGATAATAGATGGCGAAAAGAGTAACAAACATCCATCCATACTTACAAAGATTCGCATTTATAATATTAAGTATTAGTAAGATAAGATTATATGTATAGATATAATTTAAAAACAAATAATATGTATTTATTTTAAACTTAAATAAATACTTGAGATCGCACACTTAATACAAGGACATAAAATTGCTCTGGTTTATTAAATTTCAAGTTTACGACATAGTTTATAGGGGCATACATTTCCGATTTTATGTTACAATTCCCGTAGTAAAAGTTGTAAAATATGGGATGAATTGTATTGTGGGATTTACGTTTTTCAATAAAATTAGCCTGTTGCCCTGTTAGACCGTAAAATGTGATATATTGGTTTATTTTTTTATACAAGTAATATAAGGAATCTGGGGTTTTATTCCATACAGTCGATTGATCAGTGCTTGAATTCAATTTTTCAAAATTAGGAAAATTATATTTGATTTGAAAATCCTTTCAGTTTCAAACAAGACTATGTTTCATGTAAATTTTAATGTTTAAAAGATTGACCGCCGATTGCTGGTTCTTCTCGGTAAGAGCAACATTCCGAACCAGTTGCAGTTTTATTAAATCTAATCGATCGATCCTGGACGATTTAATACTGCTTGTAGAAAGCTTATTTGAGTTAAAATGCACAAACCTCAACCACTGGCACCACAATATACAAGGACTATACACGTTCACTATCACAAACTCAATCGTTTCGTCCCGCAACCGAAGCATCATCAGGAGATAGACTCCACGACATTGCAAAGGAGTGTGGAAGCTTAAGTCCAGCAGTGGGATAGTAACAGGCCGTTTCAAAGATTTCAGTAAAAAAAGTACCTAATAAATTATCCCACACACTATAAAATAATACGTAAAGTATTATTTTATAGTGTGTTGAAAGGAAAACAACAATATACTAAAAATTGATATTAAATTTTAAAAGATATTAAAAGAATTTTTTGTGAAATAAAAATATTAAGCGATTTTTTGGTGGTGTCGATTTTAACTTAACGGTGTGCGTGCAAATCATAAAAATTACCATCGTTTTTCCCATGCTCACATTTATCTTTAATTAAAGCGACGCCTTTTAGTGTTTAAAAAACAGAGGTTGTTCTGATATACAAAAGTTATCTTTCTAAAGTTAGAAATTTGTACCAAAAATTGTACCAAATATATAATTTACTTTCACATAGTATTCATGTTATAAAAATCTTACTGAATATCGTCACCGATTCAACCCTTCATTACAGAAAGAAAGTCGGTCAAAGTAAATGAATCGGGGTACGAAAACTTAAAGTTAAGTTAGAATAAGTGAGTTTTAAGTTAGCTAGGTTTCTGGTTGGTTAAGTTACAAGCGACACGCGGCTAAGGTGAACCATAAACCAAATTACAACAATTAAGTGATCAAGTTTCGGTTTATTATTGGTAATTGACAGCATTAATTTTTAAATGATTTATAGCAATAGCAGTTACGTTGCGGAACTCCATAGTACAGAAGCTATAATAGAATTATTTTGCTATAATCCGCGTTTGTTAAGAGAATCTTGACTGGCTCGTTGGTGCAGTGGGTCGTGACCCTACCTTCAGCTCCGCGGGTTGTGGGTTCGATTCCCACCGTGGGCCAACATTTTCTATGAACAATTTGTTGGTTCTTCGAGCCTGGATGTGTATTTGTATTTAAGTATGTATTTAAAATTATATATGTAGTATATTTACCAGTTGTCCGTCACCCATAACACAAGTAATAAGTTACTTACTTTGGGGATGGACGACCGTGTGTGTAAGTGTCCCATATATTTATTTATATATTTATTCATCTATGTAATGCTAAGTGTATGTAAGTAATGCAGGTAACATTCACATATCGTACATATGCAGGACAAGGCATCAAACGTATACAAAATGCCGCCACCAGCAACAATTCACACAAGCAATACACACAATCACTAATACAATCTCCGAATCCAAACCGAAGCATCGTTAAGAGGATATATTCCACGACAACATCGTAATGCACCACATCGCCCAATCAAGCAAATATTTGTATATAAAATATATACAAATATTTCAACCCCCACAATTGATTATAGTAAATGTGTGTAGTATTACATAGATTCACTTAACAAACGCGGATTATAGCAAAACAATTCTATTAATTTAAAACGCTACCTCTTATGCCTTGTACAATATACGAACAAGTTTGCGGGATCTGTTTTCGTTAGGCCAACTTAAATTAAATGGCTTAACCCATCTGTGATTCTTTGATGAAACTAGAATTGGTGTTCAATGTTTTATCTTGTATTACTTTTATTGTAATTACAGTTTGGGGAAGTTTAATTATATTTGAAAATTCTGTGTATGTTTTGAGTAGGAAAATGCCATTGTCTCTGATAAAAGAATTCCTGCACCGATAGACAAATAAGAATGTGCGTTTGTTCGTCATTCTTTAACGTAAAATCTGAATAATGGAAACATTAAATATTTAGTATTGAGATGAGGTGAAGTGCAGAAGAAGTCGCGACCGAAAGTTGGTAAATAAATCATTTTTTTTATATACTACTTAACTTTTTACTTAATCAAATATTTGATTCAAAATTGGTAATAAACATACACTTTTTGAACGTCATAATTTCATAATACTAATAACAAAATATAATTAATAATACAATTATAAATAAAGTTAATTTAAATATTATTGGAGATATATTAAGTCAAGGCATTTTAATATCTCATATAATGGTCAATACTATGATAACTTTTACTGTATAGTGATTTTTTAATGTATAAATTTCCTTTCTGACTACTCAAGTACTTTTGCGGCAATCTTATTATAAAAACGTATGCAATTTCCTGAGAAGGAAGAACTAACCTTTTTGAGTCTAGTATTTCTCGTCTGAATTTTGTGCCGTGTGGTATCCGGCTGCATAGAATAGACCACACTCATTTCTTACCGAGGTGTAGTAAAAGGCGATTAAGGTAAGTTGACGTCAGGCAGGAGGACGGTCGTAAAATACGTAGCCAAATCATGTGACAACATGTTTCTGACATGTTGTGCCGACCCCACTTAGAGTGGGATAAGGGCAGGAGAATTATGATGATATTTCTCGTCTGAATTTTGTTTTTAGTACAAGTGTTAAAGTGGTGGCGCTCAAAATTTATCCTAAAACTATTTCTATTTTACACATAATACAAATAGTAGGCACTACAATACGGTACTATTACAATACGGTAATACTACAATACGGTAATACTACAATACGGTAATACTACAATACGGTAATACTACAATACGGTAATACGAAAATACTGACTGTCAGTCAGATCGTGACCACGGCAGATGCAACTCTGCCAAAACGTCAAACCTTATAAAAAGATAACTCGATTTTGTCGCGATATGACCCGTATTTTCACATATTAACAAATAATACAAATGTTTAATCCTACTAGTCCTACTAATATTATAGATGCGAAAGTTTGTGAGTATGGATAGATGTTTGTTACTCTTTCACGAAAAGACTAATGGACGGATTTGGATGAAACTTTATAGTTATATAGTTTATACATCAGAATAACATATAGGCTACAATTTGTAATGATTTTATGTAATATAACGATACGTGTCAAGAAAGTCGGAAAAAATCTGGCCTCTGAGAGCTATCTTGGCGTATGCTACCTAAACTATTGGAGTTACACAAAGATGATGTACAGTAGGATTGTTTGTTTTTAAGAGTTCTAAATAAAAGACCGCGACAGCATATATCTATCTTTTATGTGGAAGCCACTATGGCCAAAATTGTGAATCATAAATTTAATTAAATCAGATTCTGTGGCTGACCAAATTCCTCGCGAGCGAAGCCGCGGGCAAAAACTAGTTTTGTATACATATCGAAGTACCAATTAATGACAGTCCTGCCGCTATGCTTAATAAGACTTGATAAACCAACCCTTACAGGATATGTAAATACAAATCAAATAATAAATGATATCATCTTTTGAAATATTTTCTTTTTAGCACAGAAAAAATGAACGGTGCCGAAAGCTTTTTATATTTCTTTCCATTAGATATGATTTCAACAATAGCTTAAGGTATCAAAGGCCACCCTTTTAGGGCTTAGCCTGATGAAACGTTTTGTCCGTCGCGTTTGGAAAGCCGTGAACAGAGTGTTCTAATTTATACAGTATACATGATGAATCAGTAAACATACATAAAGCTATTTCTTTCATTGTGGAACTATTAATGCAATTTTATTCGCGTCAACTTCGATGTTGAAATACCCTTAATTACGTTTGTTGTTTCCGAGAAAAACGGTAATTATTTTGACCCATATGCTAGGCCGTTGTATAAGATTAAATTTTACCCAATTTCATCAAATTCTAATTTTTCTTTATTCTAGTAAACTTCTTAACAAGTGCTGCTGGTTCGGAAAGCTATTTCAGAAGAGCCAGCAAGAAACTCGGCGGTTGCTCTTTTCAAAAACATCGTCTTATTACTTGTTACTTAGTACTACATTTAGTCATTGCTGTCTTGTACAGGGCCGGAGTGTAGCTTTAATCACGCATTCTTATCATCTAATTAATCGCCATTAACTTTTTACATTAGCTATTTTTAACATTGTTTTTAAGCTGCTGTAATAGCAATGTCAACAGTATAGTAAGTAGGCTATCTGTATCGTCCTCTTTTTAACAGTGTTTTTCAAACTGTTGTAATGGCTTAGCTAAAGTTAAAATCATTCTAAATCAATATTGATGCATTGGATTAATTTTGAAAAAGTAACAGAGGGACTAGCATTTTTAATACTAGTATAGATTATGTTTAATGCAAAAAAAATGATAATATAGCCAAAATAAAGCAAAATAGTTCTAAACTAAAGTAGCCTATTACTTCCGTTATATCCACGTCTCTGTTGGAATAATACGATGTGTTTTGATGCAAACGCATGATATAAATATCAATTAATATATGTAAGTACAAAATGTATAAAGAAAATTGCTTTTATGGGAATCAGTTAGAAAATTGATAGTTGACTGAATGAATGCATGGATGAACGTGTAAACAAATGAATGAGTTTAGTTTCAGTAAGTATACTATAACTAAACGTACGTATGTAAAAAAATACTCAATGCAAACCTTTATGGATGTAAATTTACCACTGCGAATTGAACTGTGGCCAATAAACGCACGCGCGAACCACTCGATGCGGTCCCGCCCTGAGGCTGCATTCAATATTCACAGTTACCCAATAACCGCAGTTTATCGTATAAAATGCGTGCGTTAAACGTATTCCGCTTCGATTTATTAATCAAATCAAATCAATTAAAATCTTTGTTCAAATAAGCTATTTCAAGCACTTTTATCAAGTATTAATTAATATGATTAATGAAGCTACCGGATACCACACGGTAGGTCGAATTACCTTAGTCGCCTTTTACAACACCTCGGTAAGAAATGAGGGTGATCTATTCTACTCAGCCGGATACCACACGGCGGGTCGACTTACCTCAGTCGCCTTTTACAACGCCTCGGTGAGAAATGAGGGTGGTCTATTCTACTCAGCCGGATACCACACGGCGGGTCGACTTACCTTAGTCGCCTTTTACAACCCCTCGGTAAGAAATGAAGGTGGTCTTTTCTACTCAGCCGGATACCACACGGTGGTGCGACTTACCTTGGTAAGAAATTAGGGTGGTCTATTCTACTCAACCGGATACCACACGGCGGGTCGACTTACTTTAGTCGCCTTTTACGACAAATCGGTAAGAAATGCTGGTGGTCTATTCTATTCAGCCGGATACCACACGACTTATAGTTAATACGTTTAGTTGATAAATATATGTTAAATAAAGTTATATATAATTTGTTTTCTCTAAAAATATAATAATATATGAAACCAGAGTTCTTTATCATATGTATTTGCCCCGAATATAAGCTTAAATTCAATCCAATTTCATCAATAATGGTCGAGCAGATTAGCTGTGAAAACGTAGAATGTGTGAAGACAGACAGAACTGTCAATCGCATGAAATGTATGTGCATTGTTTTTTTAATTATCGAAAATGTAAATTTTTAAATCAATTAATAAGTTATAAAATTGATCCAGAAATATTGATATTCGACTAATTAATCTCAGAAATTAATTTTCTAGTTAAAAACTGTGATGCTTTAGGGTTGCCAACAACCAAAACAGTCTTTGAAAGGAATAATTAATTAAGTGCCCTGAAGCGGCTTACAGGATTACAGAGAAGTTTAAAGATAGATGTGTACTTAAGGTACTTCAGAGAGTAACCTTTGCCCCTTAGTTGAGAAATGGGGATAATTGCGTGTTTGAGAACATTCTTAAAATAATTATAAAGTAAGCCACTTTCTTTCTTAGTTTCTAAGTAACTTTCTTATAAAATGAGAAAAACTATAATTTTAAGATACTAAAAATTGATAGTCTATAATTTATAGTCAGTTATGGAATAAGGCCAGAAAAAATATTAGTCAATATCGCTTTTATAAAGTTGACTGTACTATACATATAGTATTGTAAGGTTGATACGTTTAAAAATACGTTTTCATGTCTGCAAGTTGTATTTGCAGCCGGTTTGTGAAAATTATTATTTTAAATGATTTATAGAAGCAGGCGTTACTTTGCAGAATTCCATATTATTTATATTATATTACTAGCTGTACCAGTAGCTTCGCCCGCGTGTAAATCAGATTGTCAATTTTTTTTTCTAGAATTAAAATTTTAAACATATAAGTAGTTACTGTGAGTTAACCATAAGAGATAGAGACATGCTATTGCGGATTTTTTTGTAGTATTTTTATAGATCTACAATTCTCTAGTACATTGCTTTAGCGCATCTCTGCTGGTTTACGCAGCGAACGCGACTATAGCTCCCAGCAAGCAAGTTCTTTCACAACTGCTCGATCTCTTCAACACAATTTACATAATACCGATATGTACTATTTACCCAAATCATCCGGAGGTATTGCTCTATCTTTTAGTGAAAACCGTACAAAATTCCGTTCAGCAGAATTTGAGAAAATCGATTACATACAGACAGCTTTTTTTTATAATAAGTATAGATAGTTCTTGCCTACTGCGTGCCCTTCGATAGCCACAGTTGTTGAGTGTAATCAGGATAGGCAGACAACCGGCAATTGCTCCACCCCGAATAATCAAAGGATACTGACCTTTCACTGGGAGGCTTCTCTGCAGGGTATGGCGTCCACGCCGCTCCGGCCAGAGTATAACAAAGCCACTTTTATTCGTAGAACCACTAATGTAATAGTTCTTCTGTTATAGTAGTTTACACAGCCACCGATTTATGTTAAATATTCCGTGTATATTTATAATAAATGTCCACCGAACACCGATATTAACAATAATTTACACTGAGTACCGATTCACCTAGTTGGGCGGCCGACCAATCGCTTTTTGTTTTCGTATGACATTTTTGTGCTACCTACCCGCACTGCAGTAAGCCACGATTACCCTCGACGAAAAAATTTTTTCGAACAATAATCATTAAATCAGATTATAATATATTAATCATAGATTATTATATTATAATCTGTTCTAGTTTCAATTAATATTTTAACTTATTATTGGTTTTATATAACAAACTAAAATAGGAATACTATGTTTTGGTAGGATTAGTAAATGATTTATTGAATTGGGCGTTTCTTGGCGGAGATCAGTAATACACCATTAATGATAATGTTGAATCTATAATACAAAAGTAGTAGTAAAATTATTTTGCTAAAATCCGCGACAAAGTCATCATCATCATCCTCCTTGTCCCACTCTAAGTGGGGCGGCACAACATGCTACAAACATGTTGTCGTATGATTTGGCTATGTATTTTACGACTGGCCGCCTGCCTGACGTCAACTTACCTTAGTCATATTTTACGACACCTCGGTAAGAAATGAGGGTGGTCTATTCTACTCAACCGGATACCATACGGCGAAATCCGCGATAAAGCAAATAGGAAATATTTATAATTCTAAATGTAGAGTACTATATGTTTTCATCGCTGAAACACGCAGCACAAACCTCCACCATCGTCACCACAATACACAAACACTACACACGTACACTATCACAAACTCAACAATCGATTCGCCACGCAACCGAAGCATGATCAGAAGATAGACTCCACTACAAAATCGTAAATAAACTTCTCTACATATCAAGAAAAAATGCGAAAAATCACACTCCACTGTACTTGCTATGTGCTCAAAAACATAATTGAAGCTGTAAAATTAAAAAACTGTTTGTATGTGATCAATTTTCTCAAAATATACTTAACGGATTTTGATACGGTTTTTAGAAAAAGTTAGGGCAATTCTTGAGGAAGGTTTAAGTTAATAGAACATTTGAATTCGAGTCGGGATTTGCGCGGTAAAAGTTTTGTGACATAGATTTCCACGCGGGCGAATCCCAGGGTACAGTTAGTATAATATAACGCTTTTAGAAAAACATCATAAATGATTTTCAAATGCCACTCCTGATATCACCAATGTTTATTACCTAAAGTAATCTCGAGCATATCATGGAAAGCCGCGACGGACAGTATTTCATCGTAAGCGTTAAATCAGATTTGGGATGTTTACAAAAATATTATCTTGTACCACCGAGGTATAATCACTAGACGAGATACTTGTATCTATTTCATATACCTACTCGTGCATTGTTTTCGATAGTTTTGATTTTATAGAAGCAGCCGTTACTTTGCGGAATTCCATATTCCAGAAACTATAACAGAACTACTTAGCTATAATCCGCGTGTGTTAAGCGAATGTATGTAATGCTATATGAAGCAAGCAAAATTCACGTACCTTACACATGCAGGACAAATCACCACACGTATCCCAAGACACCTCCACCATCAACAATAGTAGTATAGTATATAGTACCAGCCTGTTACAATCCCACTGTTGGGAATAGGCCTCTTCTCTCCGTTTCTGTAGAGAAGGGTTGGAGCTAAGACCTACCACGCTGCTCCAATGCGGATTGGTAGGTTACACATATCTCCAGAATTCTCTAGAGATATGCAGGTTTCCTCACGATGTTTTCCTTCACCGAAAAGCGTGTGATAAATTGCAATTATCAATTAGACACATGAGTTTTAATAGAAAAACTCATTGGTGCCTGCCCGGGTTTGAACTCGTGTTCCCCTCGAAAGAGTCGCACGGTCTCACCGCTGGGCTATCAACAATGCACACAAACAATGATCAGGAAAATAGGTTTCACGACAAAATCGTAATAATGATGATGTATCAGTTTCGGGGCGAAGCGACCGTAGAGAGGTGACGATTGTGTGTACTGCTTTTGCAAACCCAAGTTTGTATGTGCGATATTCACTGATATAAAAATACTATAAAGGCTAATTCAGAAATCCTATTATACTATTGAAGATTACCTAGAAGATAAGAATGCGTGGATATAGCTTCTCTTCAACCCTGTACAACATTAATAACTATATGTAACTAGTGATAAGAATTATTGTTTGAAAAGAGCAACCGCCGAGTTTCTTGCTGGTTCTTCTCGGTAGGAGTAGCTTTCCGAACCAGCAGTAGATGTTGACGATTCAAAAACACTTGTTTACAAGTTTACTTGAATAAATTATATTTTGAATTTGAATTTGAATTTGAATAATTTAAATGATTTATAGAAGCAGGCGTTACTTTGCGGAATTCCATATTACAAGCAATATAACAGAACTAACTACTTTGCTTTGATATGCAGTACGATTTTTGTCGTGGAGCCTATCCTCCTGGTGATGCTTCGGTTTCGGGGCGAAGCGATCGTCGAGATTGTGGTGGTGGGTGTGTGTGCTGCTTTTGTGTGCGTTGTTGCTGGTGAATTGCGCCTTGGGGTGCATGTGGTGGCTGGTCCTGCATGTATAAGGTGCGTAGATTTTGCCTGCTTCATACACATGGGCTTTGCATGCATTCACTTAACCCGTGCGGATTATAGCAAAGTAGTTAGTTCTGTTATATTGCTTGAATTTGAATATATTCACCATATAAATTAGTGCTATAACGATCTTAATGCCTTTTACGATTTAACATATAAAACGTATGTCGACTTATCAACATACGCCTAGTATGGAATTCGTGCTGAATATTCGCAGTGCCGCTTCTAGTAATATACGATATATACCTCAATGTATGTCCTTGAAGCTAAACCCTGATAAGGGCGGAGTGTTTGTGGAGGACGGACATTTGGTGATATGCCATTCTAAGTTGTTTTATTGGCATATTTTTCGCTTTATTTTAGACGGGGTATTTTTGGCTTTCTGTTATTGCGAAATATATACCCTAAAAGACATATTTAAACCTGTTTGAATAAAAAATACAACATTTGTTTACTACATATTCAATGCCTAAATTATCTTCAGGAAATAAAAAGGTTTACCGTTTTTGGTAAAATTATAAGACATCTGGAAAATTATAAAAAATACATACGATTGAATTGAATTTAGTATATTTTACTTTCTTTAGAACTAAATCTTAAACAAAGAAAAATAAATACAAATAACAAAAAAAAAATAAGTTGTAAAATCGTACCTGAAATTCGAATCAGACTGAGCTAATCGTCATTGTATGTAGTCTTTTTTCCAAAAATTTTAATTTATGGGTAGTTTAATGAATATGATTCGAATAATTTATGTCTGTTTTTGGGTCCCGATTATATTGTCATATATACAAATACATAACCCTAAATTTATATCATAAATGCGAAATATTATCTGTCTTTTACGCTTTTACAGTTAATTTACTAGACCAATATGGATACTATTTTGCATTATTAAAGCTTACAGATCGAAAGTAACGTATAAAAAAATCCAGTTTTCTTACAATAATATATAATTTGCTTTAGTGAGAGTACTAGAATGCTTAAGTTGGTACGAACGATGTTGCGAGCACCATTAATGACTTTATATTTTGAAGAATCATTATCATTCTCCTGTCCTTATCCCGCTCTAATTTTGTTTACGTTTTATTTTTATATCGTATTTTACGACCGGCCGCCTGCCTGACGTCAACTTATCGTAGTCGCCTTTTCCGAGACCTCGGTAAGGAAATGAGGGTGGTCTATTCTATGCAGCCGGATACCACACGGCAATATGTTAAAATTTCTTGATTATTTTGATTTAATCTAAAACTTCTAATTATCAATATTGATATGGCTTATATAAACACGGCACATACCTTTGTCGCCTCTTACGACACCTCGTTAAGAACGGAGGGTGGTCTATTCTATTCTGCCGGATACCACACGTTTATATTTTTGAAGAATCATAGCGGCTATAATCATGTCGACGAATGTTAAGTTTCTGAATAGCGCGTGTTGTCAGTAAGTAAATATAGATCTAAAACTTTATTGCTAACAAGTAAAGTATACTACAGACTAACAATAATTAAATTATTTATAGAAGCGGGCGTTACTTTGCGGAACTCCATATTACATAAACTATAACAGAACTACTTTGCTATAATCCGCGTGGGTTAAGCGAATGTATGTAATGCTAAGGGTATGAAGCAGGCAAAATTCACGTACCTTACACATGCAGGACAAGTTACCACACGTTTCCTAAGAGGCATCCACCAGCAATAATGCACACAAGCAAACCACACAACCACCACCAAAATCTCTACGAACGTTTCGCCTCAAAATCGAAGCATCATCACCATCATCATCAGGATAGGCTCGTAATGCGATTTGTGATACGTGTGGTGACTTGTCCTGCATGTGTAAGGTACGTGAATTTTGCCTGCTTCATACACTTAGCATTGCATGAATTCGCTTAATACACGCGTATTATGGCAAAGTAGTTCTCTTATAGTTTCTGTAATATGGAATTCCGCAAAGATCGCCTGCTTCTATAAATCATTTGGTGATTGTTTTTTATTAAGAAGATTGTCTTTTATACTATAAGAGCCTTATTAATAAATCCTTACAAATATTATAAATACGAAAGTTAAAGTTAAAGTTGTCTGTCTGTTGCAATAATTACAATAATTATTTACAAGATGTGAGATATCAACGAAGTTTGATTTGATTGTGATTTCTAATACACATTTTATAAGAAAAACATTAATGAAATTACAATGATGTTGAATATTTTTCAAGATTGTTCAATATGTGAATAGTTGCAAATAAGTTTTACATCATAATCGAACCCTAATGTATTTCGTTACATGATTGGCTGTTAATTTGAAATTCAAATGCGTCACAGGCTCGTGCTGCTATCTGTTTGTCTATAAAACGTGATACATGATTTAAAAACATATAAAATACGTGCAGGATAAATATACGCTAGAGATAAAATTTTATTTGTGCAATAGAAAACAAATTAATAAAAAATATTATTTTTGCAAATGATAACGTAACGTGCACGGGTGTTAAATTAATTCCGTTTTTTTGGTATAAAATACGGATTTTTGTTTGTTTTCATCACACATTTTTATATTCTAATGCTTACGTATTGTATACTTGACTGATGTTAACGGAAAAATGCTCTTGATTTTTTTTAACTCAAGTGTAGATCTTACACTCTGTCATGAAGATTAGTGTTTAATTAGTAATTGCAATTTATCATACGCTTTTCGGCGAAGAAACCTGCATATCTCTAAAAAATTCTGGGGATATGTGTAACCTACCAATCCGCATTGGAGCAGCGTGGTAGGTCTAAGCTTTAATCCTTCTCTTCAAAAACGGAGACAGGAGGCCTATGCCCAGAAGTGGGATAGTAACAAGCCGTTACTTTTTTTACTTTTACATATCTCAGGAATTTTTCAAAATTCATAAGTCCGCAAAGAAAATTCGCACGCTTTGCTCGTGTTTTTCTATGACTTCACGTTAGAATTCAATCGACATCAAATTTGGACCCATATTTATAAAAATAAATGTGATTGTTCTGTAAATGTACACAAAGCCAAAAAAAACGTGAACCCAAATTATAAAAAATGGTTTGTAAATTACGGAAACAACACTTAAGTCTAGTCTGAGTATAATTCTGAGTGACCATGAGTCTGACCCGCATGTTAGGGTCATGAGCGAAATCTTGCTCTCATCTAAAAGCAAAATATCGGTCGCATCTCAAAACACTATATCAAATTCAAATTCAAAATATTCTTTAATCAAGTTAACTTGTAAACAAGTACTTTTGAAGCAAATGTAAGAATGCCTATTTCCTTAAACTTCTCTCGCAGGGAATCACGCGGAATTAAATTTTAGATGCCACGTATGGCTCTTTTTGTAATAAAAAAATCTATCAATATCCGCGCATTTACCCCATAACAATATTCCATAAGACACAATGCTATGGAAGTAAGCAAAATAAACAAGTTCTGCTGTTCCGACGTCTGTAAATTGTCTTATCTTTCAAAGATACATACAGTGGT
Source organism: Morpho deidamia (assembly GCA_947086505.1). Lineage (NCBI taxonomy): Eukaryota > Metazoa > Arthropoda > Insecta > Lepidoptera > Nymphalidae > Morpho > Morpho deidamia. Next base: position 12,591,948 of record CAMTZC010000009.1, read on the forward strand.
ATGTATAAAATATATGTGTGCAACCATAGAATAGAATAGATTTATTACACTGCGGGCTATAGCAAAATAATATTAAAAGACTAGATGTTTTGTACCAAAAGAAACATAGTCGGTGGAATCAATCAATCGACGTCAGTAGACGTGATCTGTAAGGGCTTCTCCGGATTACGTGTAAGACAGCAGAGACGTATTGATTGTTTTGCGGCTTCTGGCCAAGGGTGTTCGATTGGAATTTACATTTAGATTGGGTGTTAAGGATCTATAGCGGAACAGATTTCATAACGGTAACATACAAGTTTTTTTTCTTATACAAAAAATAATGTTGTCAATTATTTACTCATGTCATGTCAATTATTTGTTTATGTATAAAATACACGATTTAAACTTGTTTTATTGTTTAAGTTGTTCGCTGTCTTGCTAAATATACCCATGTATAAACCTATATTTGTAGCAACGCTGCTCTTTCCGTTGCGAGGTTGCCATTCCAACACGTTGTGACCTCAACGCCCATCGGTTCTCCGCACTATATGCCCGCCCATCGCCACTTCAGCTTCCTTGATCTCCTCATTTTTGATTTGATCACGTAAAGATACTTCAAGCATAAATCGCTCCATCGCCCGCTGAGTGACTCTAAGCTTTCTTAAGAGGCCTATATTCAGCAACCACGTTTCGGATCCGTAGGTCACTGGCAAAACGCACAGTTCGAAGACCTTAGTCTTCAACCTTTTCCAGTGGGCGGTCGCCATTATAACATCTTAAGGTCTCAACGCCTATCGGTTCTCCGCATTCTGTGCCTCGCCCATGGCCAATTCAGCTTCGCGACACGCTAAACTAAATTAGTGACTTTGGTTCTTTTCCACATTTCTGATTAGATCATGTAGAGTACTCCAAGCATAGCTCGCTCCATCGCCCGTTGAGTTACTCTAAGCTTTCTTATGAGGCCTATATTCAGCGAGCACGTTTCGGATCCGTAGGTCACTGGTAAGACACATAGTTTAAAGACCCTAGTCTTCGACCTTCTTCGGTAGAGGTTCGCCATTCTAAGGTTTTAAGGTCCCAACGCCCATAGATTCTCCACACTCAGTGCCGCGCCAATCGCCAATTCAGCTTCACGACATGCTAAGCTAAATTAGTGACAATGGTTCTTTTCCACATTTCTGATTTGATCATGTAGAGATTCTCCAAGCATAACTCGCCCATCAACCATCGCCCGGTGAGTGATTCTGAGTTTCGTTTCGTTTTTTTTTTACTATGGTCTTCAGGCACTGAGGTATTTTGAGTAATTTCCTGAAGAGGAAACTCCTCAACGGTTAACAGTAGTGACATCAATTTTTGTAAAAACCTTTCTTAACTTGACTTGTCTTTATTATTAACATTATGAGTAGCACATAGGTGTTTTTAAATGTTTGTTCTACGGAACTACATTTTTAATTATTACCATTAACTAATAATACATACATAATACTTTGCAGCTGCATTTGAAAAAGGTCTTCTATACTGTTCGCGCCTACTGCGTGCTCTTCGATAGCCACAGTTGGTGAGTGTAATCAGGATAGGCAGACAACCGGCAATTTCTCCACCCCGAATAATCAAAGGATACTGACCTTTCACTGGGAGGCTTCTCTGTAGGTTATGGCGGTAGAGTATAACAAAGCCACTTTTATTCATAGAACCACTAATGTAATCGTTCTTCTATTTTAGTACTTTTCACAGCCACCAATTTGTCTTTAATATTCCGAATATATTAATAATAAATGTCCAACGAACACCGATATTAAAACTACTTAACCGCGAGTACCGAGTTCACCGTGTTGCGCCGCCGACCGATTTCTTTGTTCTCTTGTGTGGCATTTTTGTGCCACCTACCCGCACCGCCTCAGGTGCAGTAAACCCCGATTACCCTCGGCGGAAAAAATTGCCCGAACATATACCCTATATAAGGTTAAGGCCATTAAAATTTTCAGTGACATTAAACACTGGTAGGATATCCTCTAGACGCGTTTATCAAAACGTTAACATAAGAAATCCATTAACAAATTAAATTATTAGGGAAGAAATGGTACCTTAGTAAGATCCTATGTTTTTTGTTCCCCGGCCTCAGTTGTAATGGAGGTAATTCAGGTTGTAAGGATACTGGGACATATCTTCAAGTTACAAGAGAATAGCGATTTATTACCAGCGACTGGCCTGTAACCGAAGGAAATAGTAGACCCTGCTTTCGGCTCCAGAAGTCGTGGGTTTGATTCTTGCTGTGGGTCAATATTTATCTATGAATATTTTATTGGTTCTTCGGCGTCTGGGTGTATATTGGTATTACTTGTCTGTCACCATACAATTAAGTACTTGGAATACGAACGACCGTGTGTGTAAAGGTCTTATACATTTAAACTATCGTGAGTAGTATTCATAGTTAATCTGCAGACACCGGCTATAACGACGTTTAATTTTATCTCCGCTACTGACCGGGTGTCCGGTTGGGTAGAATAGAAAACTCTCTTACTTATCGAGGTGTAGGAAAATACGACTAAGGTAAGTTGACATCAGGTACGCAGGCGACCGGTCGTAGAATATAAGTATTTTACGACCGGCTCAATCATATGACAACATGCTTATAAAATGTAGATAGTAGTTTAGGTAGGATTCCCACCTGTAAGTGCGAAAGAACGAGAACAAATTCGATAACTAGTAAAAAAAGAAAGCAAAAACAGGTTCCGATGATCTTGCAGGAGATAGAAGGGCAAAATTATGTTAAATATGTAAAGTTACGTTAATTATGGAAAGGTTATGCTTATAACAGGTTGTGCCGACCCCATTTGGGATTGAGGACCCCAGAGTGGGAATAGGGCAGGAGATATTGTGAAGAAACATATCAACAGAATTCTTAGGATATGTGTAACCTACCAATCTACACTGGAGCAGCGTGGTGTTTATCCTCCTTTCTGTCCAAAAAAGGAGAGAAGAGGCCGCTGCCCAGTAGTAGGATAGCAACAGACTGATAAAAAGTGTCACCTCAACAAAACGCTCTACGATTATAACTTGATAACTTTACGCTTGGCTGAAGTTTACAAGTTTTATGCGTCATTAAGTACAGCTATCAGTGAAAATATTCAAACTCCGCGAACTTTGTAACAATAAATTGGATAAAATTTAGTCCTTTCAAAGCCACGCTTAACCTCCTTCGCGATTCACATTTAATTAATGTACAATATAATGTAACACACATGTCGAGCCGAATTAAGACATCACGACTGGCCTATTTGTAAGAAATAATGAAACAGCCTCTCATTGTATTATTAATAGAATACATCATCATCCATCATCCTTATGCCCTTATCCCACTCTACTGGGGGGTCGGTACAACATGTTACAAAAATGTTGTCATATGATTTGGTTACGTAATTTATGACTAGCCGCCTGCCTAACGTCAAGAAAGAGGGTGGTCTATTCTACTCAGCCGGATACTACACAGCATATTAATATGACCCGGCGAACTTCGTACCGCAAATAGTCAATGAATGGTGTGATGAATACCTTTTAGCTGAACTAATTTATGCTTTGATGAACGGAATGACACAAATAGATTTCTGAATGCACGCGTAACTGTTAATCATTTTTCATTATTTCTGTACACACGCATAAATATTTGAGGAACTTCTATGTATCTACAAATGCACTTTCAACCTTTATAATTCATTTTAAAAATCCAGACAATATTTCATTCATCCTTTTTATAAAAATTTACACAAAATACATTTCTGAACGCATGCATAAATGTCTATCATTACTTACAGTATTTGACAGGTACGAAACGAACATTTTGACAAAAATGTTTGACAGGTACGAAACGAACATTTTGACTAAAATGTTTGACAGGTACGAAACGAATGAACATTTATTTATTTTCATAATTATGTATTAGTCGATTTTTCATTGTTTCTAAGATGTTTTCTGCTATTCTGGGTGAAGACAAATCCAACGAATCAAAAACCATGAAAATTGTTACAGCAGATCTCGAGTTATAAGTGTTGTAACAAACCCGTCTTTGTTTTATATATATAGATAACAAAATACATACCTATATAAAATCTATATATGTTATAAAACAAAGTTCCCAGAAGTCGTCTGTCTATATTAAAGCCGTAAGCACACCGTATGATTCGTTACTGAGTAACGGGTGCGCCATCTAGTACTGAGTACCGAATCGTTACTCACGAATGCTATTCGTTACTAGTTACTCGCATCTTTCGTATCGGTACGTATTAGTAACTTCATAATACGGTACCTAATCTGTGGTTTGAATGAGTGCTGTTGGTGAATTTAAATGAACCTTACGAAGAACAATGTTGGTAGGGGAAGCAATATAACAAAACTAACTACTTTGCTATAATCCGCACGGGTTAAGTGAATGCATGCAAAGCCAATGTGTATGAAGCAGGCAAAATCTACGCACCTTATACATGCAGGACCAGCCACCACATGCACCCCAAGGCGCAATTCACCAGCAACAACGAACACAAAAGCAGCACACACACCCACCACCACAATCTCGACGATCGTTTCGCCCCGAAACCGAAGCATCATCAGGAGGATAGGCTTCACGACAAAAATCGTTGGTTTTTTAAAATGTTTATTAAGCCCCTTAAAATAAATATTTTTAAATTATCTGAAATCTCCTTTAAAATATATTGATCATATTTTATGTTAAATTTCATTCTAAGCGAAACAATAACTATTTTATTCTCACGGTTAAGATAATAAATCCATTTCAAAATCCAGTATATTCCGCCTACAATTTACTTGTGCTTTTAACTATTCTACAATTCTAATTTTTTTTTTATTAAATTTAGTTTTTTTTTTAAATGAATAAAACTCGCCTTACGCAGTTAGGTATGCAAGTAAGTAAGTAATATGTCGCGCCGATATCATACTGTAGGGGAATACGACTCAAGTCGTTACTTTAATGCTATCGTAGCAGGTATCGAAAGTAATGAATAAAGTAACGATACGATAGTAACGAGTACTACTTGTTGTAGTAACGAACACACACGGGTATGCTTTTTGTCGTTACTCTTACACCTCTAGTCTATATGATATCGATTTTACTTAAAATCTACTGAATTTTTGTATGGTTTTTACTAAAAGATAGTGCAATTATTCCGGAGGTTTAAGTTAATAGTACATTACATACCTAACTTATATATACTTTCGTACGTATATTTTAGTAAAATATGAAAGAACAGAAAAGCCTTTGAAACTAAAACGCGAGCCCAAAACCGATTGATTACAATTCACACATCATTTAACGACGAACAGTTCAATACATTAACACTACCCCTAAAGGGTCTGAACGAAAGGACAAAGGGATTTCCTCCCAATTTGAGTGTAGCAACAAACCATAAACTTAAATGGTGTAAAGATAATAAGTATTTTTGTAGTAATTTAACCACTATGTTGGCATATAAAATATTGTCGAATAAAATATAATAAAAAAAACAACGAATATTTTTAATACGAAATCTGTATTCATAGTTTATGTATAGAAATCGGCAATGGTCATGTCTTATTCTATCGGGTTAGCCCATTCTTAGTCTATCCGGAGAACGGCGACGTATTCAGAATATAAATTAGTTAAATTTAGGTTTTTTAAGCCGTGATAGCCCAGCGGTGAGACCGTGCGACTCTTTCAAGGGGAACACGAGTTCAAACCCGGGCAGGCACCAATGAGTTTTTCTATTTAAACTCATGCGTCTAATTGATAATTGAAATTTAACCTTCGCTTTTCGGTGAAGGAAAACATCGTGAGGAAACCTGCATATCTCTACAGAATTCTGGAGATATGTGTAACCTACCAATCCGCATTGGAGCAGCGTGGTAGGTCTTAGCTCCAACCCTTCTCTACAGAAACGGAGAGAGGAGGCCCAGCAGTGGGATTGTAACAGACTGCTACTTATTTTTTTTTTAGGTTTTTTAATTAACCAAATGTCAAGCTAACGCATTTAGAAGTCATGAATATAAATGAATCATTAAATATTAAAAAAAATAATCTCAAATCCGAAGAAGAAGATATCTTTTCCCACAAGTGAAATAGTAACAGGCTGCTCTTAGATGAACCGAATTAAGTTTTGTTTTGCAATTTGCGTTGAAATTACTTATATAATGATTATTTATCTGGTTATAATTTGCGAAGGTTAATGCTCAATAGGTATCTGTTCACTCCATTTATAATGCAATTATTGTGAAATTATTTTTTTTTATAGAATTAGGCGTTACTTTGCGGAGATTCATAATACAAAAGTAATAATAAAATTATTTTGCTATAATCCGCGATACAGTAAATAGAAAAAATATATAGTGTTAAAAGTATAGTGGACTATCCGTTTTTTTCATACCCGATACATGCAGGATCCGTAAAAACACGTGCACAAACCTCCACCACCGCCACCGCAATACACAAGCACAACACACGTTCACTATCACAAACTCAACAATCGATTCGCCCCACAACCGAAGCATCATTAGGGGATAGACTCCACGACAAAATCGCAAAGCGAGCAATGGCTTTATTTAATTATAGCAATAATAATGATAATTTCATTAAAAAAACCTTTATATAGAAGTGATAATACAGATTGTCGGTTCAAAATCTACGGATTTGGAAGCATATTATTTGATATCATTGCTATTACGGAAAATAATTTATACATCACGACTTATGTCGTCAACGATACGACCTTTTGGAGAGGAGTAAGCATGCTACGCAACACCAAACCGTGTTCAAGAAATTCTCTTATGATATATTGGATTCTAAGGTCTTTGATTTCGAAGAGAATTCTTTTGGAGAGAAATATTAGAGGTTTTATGCCCGTGATGCTGCACCAATGGAATTTATTGGGTTTCGAGAGTTTCTTGAATACGTTTAATATTAAAGAAATTTTCTAATATATTATATTCAGAAAAATCTTTGGCTTCAGCTCAAGGCGTGAACCTATTAATAAAAATCCAGGTGAGTCGGTTGACAAAGTCTCATCAGTTTATCAGAAAAAACTGACGACGTGTGTAGTGCTTGTGTACTGTGGTGGCAGTGGTGGAGGTTTGTGCGTGTGTTTTTACGAATCCTGCATGTAACGGGTATGGGAAAAAAAACGGATAGTCCACTATACATTTAGCACTATATATTTTTGCTATTTACTGTATCGTGGATTATAGCAAAACAATTTTATTGTTACTTTTGTATTATGGATCTCCTTAAAGTAACGCCTAATTCTATAAACTGAAGGTAAACAAACTTGCGGCTAATATAATCATTTTTTAAAAATATTAAAAAGATAATATATAAATTTTTATCATAATGTCGGACTGAATAAAATAATCCGTTTATTCAGGTAAATGTTACATCAGATTTTATTATATAGCCTGATAATACTAGTGACGCCATTTTGTTTACAGCTTGCCATCAAATTTGTACGACGCGACGCGTAGAGAATGCATGCAAATGATCTTATCAAAAGGTTATGGTGTTAGATTACTTGTAACAAACAATTGTAAGAAATAATTTATGCATTAAGATTTAACTTTCTGGAAATCTATCGATAAAATAATTATATAAATTACAGAATTAGAATTATAATACAAAAGTAACACAAAATTTTTGATGGAATTATTTTTAAACCGCGTTTATGGTAATAATAAATTTGAATAAGTAAATAAAAAATATATGTAGTGCTAAATGTAGAGAGGACTTTCCGTTTTCGTACCTGATACAAAAACACATGCAAAAGCAAAATGCTTTGCGGTTTTTTCATGGAGTCACGAACATGCGAAAAGAGTTCGTAATGCATATGTTATAGTAGCAGCCTGTTACGATCCCACTGCTGGGCATAGGCCTGGAGAGAAGAGTTAGAGCTAAGACCTACCACGCTGCTCCAATGCGGATTGGTAGGTTTCACATATCTCCAGAATTCTCTAGAAATATGCAGGTTTCCTCACGATGTTTTCCTTCACCGAAAAGCGTGTGATAAATTGCAATTATCAATTAGACACATGAGTTTTAATAGATGATGCATATGTTATATAGCTCAAATTGGACGGGGGCAGTTTACGAACATGCAAATAGAGTTCGTAAATTATTTGTCATAGAGTTCAAATACGCTTGACGCTAATTCTCTGGAAAATTCAATTTGTTTACGAATCGTGTTTGGTATCTCTGCTAGGACTCGCGAACGTTCGTGAACATTGTCTGCACTGGTTCGTTCGATATATAAGCAGACGTATCGTGCGCCTCAACGTTAAGTTGGCGAATAGCGATTAAGAGCGAATAAAGAAGCGAAAATAAAAGTGAAATAATAGTGACCTCCGCTTTCTTATTGGACAACGGACTGCATATAGACTGTAAGTAATAACTTTGTAGTGAAAAGCTGAATGAAGTGTTTTTAACGAGTCACCAGGTATCTTCATCCAAATCCACGAAAGTCGAACGAGTCACCAGGTATTTTCATCCAAATCCCTGTACGTAACAATATACTACCTGTGCCTGCTTGTTGTTCTTTCCCCGTGTGGAAAAAAATTTGTCACAAAAGAAAATCTTGATTTATATTAAACGGCGAAGCTAATGAACTTATTTATTTAAGGATTAATAATCAACAAAAGTAAACAGTCTCGAAAACAATATAATATGTATTGAAATTTTGAACATACAAGTAGTACTTTACTTTACTTTACTTTTACAATGCTCTAATACATTACTTTAGTTTATCTGTGTTTTATTTAAGCGGCGCACGAATTTTTTTACAACCTTTGAACAACAAAATTTACAGAAACCGTGATATACTATTAGCTTAAACATTCCTGAAGAATTACGCTGCCTTTTAGTAAAACCGAACCTGTATAGTAAGTAGTTATTGAGAAAATCGATCACGTACAGAAGCATAGATTTACAAGAATTGCTTATTGAAAGGTATTAGATTAGATAATTTAAAAAAATGCTTAAAATTTAAGCCATAAGCTTCAAACTTACTTATTAAGTTATTCGTGCTATTTACTTCGCAGAAATTTGAGTATGACAGCTTTAATAGTGTTAGCTTTACAAGATACGTTTAGCTTAATACAAACTCTTATCGCAACTGGATGTTTGAGTTCATATTAACGAGCTTTCGTAGTGCGAAATTCAAAATTTTCTTTGCTTAAATAAACTTTACAGACTCCTTTTAATCGTCAAAGATATCTTACTGTTGCTAATGAATCTGTAATTTGTAATACTGAGAAAATATAAACTTAATTTTCTTTATAAATTTCATTTTATTTATTTTTATTTTATTTATTTATTTACAAAAATACTTTTAATCTAGTGATTAGAAGCTCCATTTAGACAAGTAATGCCTGTACTATGAGCTTCCATCCTGCCATAGCTCGTGTGTATGTGTGTGCATTTGTTTGTATGTATGCCTGCATTTAATTTGAGAGATAAAATTTATTCTTTAATATATAATACTTTATTGGTGACCCGTCGTGTGGAATCCGGCTGAGTAGAATAGACCACCCCCTCCTTACCAAGGTGTCGTAAAAGGCGACTAAGGTAAGCCGACCCGCCGTGTGGTACCCGGTTGAGTGGAATAGACCACCCTCGCCTTACCGAGGTGTCGTAAAAGGCGACTAAGGTAAGCCGACCCGCCGTGTGGTATCCGGATGAGTGTAATAGACCACCCTCTCCTTACCGAGGTGTCGAAAAAAGGCAACTAAGATAAGCCGACCTACCGTGTGGTATCCGGTTGAGTGGAATAGACCACCCTCGCCTTACCGAGGTGTCGTAAAAGGCGACTAAGGTAAGCCGACCCGCCGTGTGGTATATGGTTGAGTGGAATAGACCACCCTCGCCTTACCGAGGTGTCGTAAAAGGCGACTAAGGTAAGCCGACCCGCCGTGTGATATCCGGATGAGTGTAATAGACCACCCTCTCCTTACCGAGGTGTCGAAAAAAGGCAACTAAGATAAGCCGACCTACCGTGTGGTATCCGGATGAGTGGAATAGACCACCATCTCCTTACCGAGGTGTCGTAAAAGGTGACTAAGGTAAATCGACTCATCGTGTGGTATCTGGTTGAGTAGAATAGACCAACCTCTTTCTTACCGAGGAGTCGTAAAATACGACTATGTAAGTTGACGTCAGGCATGCGACCGGTTGTAAAATACGCATCCAAATCATGTGACAACATGTCTGTAACATGTTGTGCCGACGCCACTTAGCGTGGGATAAGGGAAGGAGGATGATGATGACTTTATTAGTAACCTAGTACTACTTTACAGAGCATGTTAGAGTTTACTTAAACAAGTACTATATGTCATTTAAGCATTCCTGAATTATGTACCAGATTTATATAATCGTGTTGTTTTTTTTTAGTCACGTAATTAATTCAAAAATTATGAATTTACTATAACATTTATTAAAAATTGACTATCACCGCATGTTACAGTTCGAAAAACTCATTATCTACCATCATATTTAATTAGTATATTTAAATAATTTATAGAATTAGGCGTTACTTTGCGGAGATCCATAATACAAAAGTAATAATAAAATTATTTTTCTATATTATTATAGGATTATAGCAAAATAATTTTATTATTATTTTTGAAGTATATTTAAGAAAAAGAAGTAAACCCATTATACAAGGCTAGTATAGGGGACAGCGTCGTCGCTCAAAGTAAATTTCTTTCATTAGTAAAACACAAAAGACTACGCACCAAGCAGGCTGTATTTTTTCCGCAAATTGCCTATAAATTTTTATTATGGCCACTCTTATTTGAGGTACCGAGGCTTTCCAGATAAATAAGCTTGTTTTATTATGTATGTGTATGATTTGTTATGTCTTCTGTTTTATACGAGGATCATAGAATACAGAGATTCCAGACATCGGACTTGAAAACGTAACATTTGACTAATAAATATCGAAATTCTCTACACTGGTGTAGCATGTATGGCGGCTGAACGGATCTTGTTTTAAAAATACAACGTTGCCTGTTATAATCCCACTGCTGGACATAGGCCTACTCTCTCTGTTTCTGGAGAGAAGTTTACAGTCTACAAAAAAGTCTTAAGCTAAGCGTAAAAACATGCTTATACGTAAAGCGTATTACAAAATTGAATATTATTTGGATGATAAGAATGCCTGGATTTGAAAATCCTTTCAGCTTCATACAAAACAGCGGTTTAATAACGTATAATTGAAAATATTTAAAAGATTCTTCTCGGTAAGAACAACATTCCGAACCAGTTGTAAACTTCATTAATCAAATTGATGCTTGACGATTCAAAAATACCTGAAATGAATAAGATTCATTGGTCTGCCTGCCCGGGGTTTGAACTCGTGAACCCCTGAAAAGAGTCACACGGGCTTACCGCTAGTCTATCACAGTTCTTCTTATATATATTTATACATGACTGTAACCCTGTCTTTAGGTACGCGATTCGCACGTTTGATATCCAAGGCAACATTTTCTATATAGGCACAAACCTCCAATAACAACAATGAAATGATGCACACATACACAAGTAAACTTTCTCCTTTACGATATGAGTAGGATTAATTTTTCTCGACTTCTGTTCATTTTATAATCTGAGACCAGTACGCAGACCTTTTTTTACTGTCTCAAGTTATATTCATTAGCATAATGAAATAATTTCATTTAAGAGAACAGTTTTTGCAAATGAGACAAATTGTTAGTTTATAGTTGCAGCCAATTTGTACTTAATAATCATGTTACTTATACTTGAAATACTAATAAAAACGAAAGAATATAGTATAGTACTAATTCAAATTAAAAAAAATGACTTAATATGAATGAATGAATATTTAAACAAGCTGGGCCAACAACGGCTTCACCCGCGTGGAATTCAGTGATTTACGAAACATTTGAACATAAAAGTAGTTATTGTGAGTGAAAGATAAAGACATACTATTGCGGACTTTTTTGAAGTATTTTAAACGATCGACAATTCTCTACTACATTACTTTACCGTATCTATGCTGGTTAACGCAGCGCACGCGACTAAGGATTCCAGCAAGCAACATAATTTCTCTTCAACATAATTTACACAATACCGATATGTACTATTTACCTAAACCATTCGAAAGTATTGCACTATCTTTTGGAGAAAACCGTACAAAAATAAGTTCAGCAGATATTGAGAAAATCGATTATATACTATGGATAAGTATAGATATGCGTTAACGAGCACTTTCGAATTGTCAAATTATAAATAAGCACACATGTTTGTAAACATACATAACAATGCACAAGCGCTACACTTGTTCACTATCACAATCTCAACAATCGTTTCACCCCGCAACCGAAGCAACATCAGGAGCTAGAACAAATCCTGCATGTATGAAAACGGATAGCCCACTCTCCATTTAGCATTATATATATTTTCTATTTATCGCGGATTATAGCAATATAATATTATTATTACTTTTGTATTACGGATCTTCGTAAAGATACGTCTAATTCTATAAATTATTCAATTTACTTATAATCATGACTTCATCTATTTCCTTTTAATTACCAAAAGCGATAAACACATGAATCCTGAACAATCACGCCACTCTATAAAAATTATGTCACTTCCCGTCACGAAATCACACCATGCTTTATTCCACTTACTAAAACCATCAAAACGATAAGTACTAAAATAATGTGTATCATTACCAACTGCTATAAGTGACATGAAATTTGATTGCCTATTTTGTAATACTTCACAACACGCACAACAAAAAACGAGTGAAAGTCACGCTATGATGTTGAAAAATCATAGAATACCATACCATAGGCAGACTTGTAGGCCTACCATGAACTCTTATTGCGACTCAATTGAAGACGTAAACAACGACCTCGCTTTCTTTTCGTAACATGAAATTTGAATTGCATCGGGGTCGTAATGTTTGAAAAGGATAACGTTATATGAACTGTAGATGACTCTATCTCTCTTACTCACATGTTCGTAGGATGAATTCCGAACGCTCATTCCGCAACGACTTAAAGTGTGCGTCTTTAAGAGGTCGTGTTATAAAAAAGCAAAAAAAAAAAATTGTTAACGTCTTCAATTGAGTCTCAATACGAGGTCATGGTAGGCCGGCTGTGCCTAGCATGAACTTTTAGAAAAGGATTCAATTCAAAGTCTATGTGAATATGTGCAATCTAGCGATCCCGCATATTAGCAGCGTGGCTTTCTAAAAGGTCAAAAACCTTAACGTTTTAACCTCAAAGACACAACAGGACATCGGTTCACAGATACAACGGCCAAGTAACGTTCAACCGTAAAAATTTATAGCGAATTTTAGTGTTAACGCAATCGGACGTAAGACATTGTTGCACGACACAATGTAACGTAGTGGTGATAAAAATATTGTAGAATTTATTTGATAAATTTTGAGAGAATTTTGATAGCCCAGTGGTGAAACCGTGCTTTCGAGTGGGTTTCAAATTTGGATCGGGCAGGCACCAATGAATTTTTGTAATAAAACTTTTGGGTCTAATTAATAATTGCAATTTAGCACACGCTTTTCGGTGAAGGAAAACATCGTGAGGAAACCTGCATATCTCTAGAGAATTCTGGAGATACGTGTAATCTAACAATCCGCATTAGAGCAGCGTAGTTGGTTGTTGGTAGTAACCAACAACCAACCACCAATAGTGCTGCTCGCACCACGCAATGTCGTTTCGATTTTGTCGTGAAGCCTATCTACTAATGATGCTTCGGCTATCGATCGCCTCAGGAACCTTTTCATTTTTCATTCATACTTTATTTAACATTTTGCAATGATAAATACGAAACAAATTAAAAAAGTCACTTCACCAGTACAATTTATCTTCCTCTTAGTTATAGAGCACACGGTACCTTTTATATCAGTTGTAGAACTACCTTCCTTTGTAAAGTTTCCCTCGAGTTCATTTATTTACTTGACGTTTGTAATTAGTGAATGTTGTTCGTGTAGAACAGGTGGGTGTGTGGGTTTTATTTTAACCAAGTCTATAAATATAATATAGGCCCTTTAATTTCCTACTTAGTTAACGAGATAGGGCGTCTCATTGTCACCGCTTACAGAATCTTATTTAGGACCAGAAAATGGTATCCGAAAGTATGGAAAGTGGTATCCGGTTATATAGATTAGACCACCCTAATTTCTTACCGAGATTTCGTAAAAAGCGACTAAGGTAAGTTGACCCGCAGTATGGTATCCGGCTGAGTAGAATAAAGCACCCTCATTTTTTACCGAGGTCTCGTAAAAGGCGACTAAGGTAAGTTGATGAAGGGCAGGCGGCTGATCGTGAAATACCTAGCATAATCGTGTTACAACATGTTGTGCCGACCTCACTTTAAAGTGGGATAAGGGCAGGAGAATGTATGATAATTATTTTAAATATACCAAACAAGAATATTTATTTTAACTTAAGCTATTTCACAGATTTACAATTAGTTGGAATTGAATACAAATATTTTAAAAGAAAACAACAGAAGTATTTTTTACTGCTCTTGTTAATAAAACTTAAAAACCTGTTACTATCCCACTGTTGGTCATAAGCCTTCTGTTTTTATTTTCAGAGAGAAGTGTTGACACAACCACGCAATGAGGATTGGCAGGTTTCACATATCCTCAGAATTCTCTAGAAATTGGCTGGTTTCCGATGTGTTATAAAGACACACCAGTTTATCCCCAAACTTAATATTTATGTTATGTAAATCATCAAGACTCGAAGAACCAACAATTTTTTTATAGAAAATGCTGGTCCTTGTCGAGAATCAAACCCAAGATCCTTGGAAATGAAGGCAGGGGTCACTGCCACCTGCAACAACAAGTCAGTCAATATTTGGTATAAAACACTCGCGGACATAATAATGTAGCAATGTTGCCAACATTGTAGTCCGCAATCCGAATGCACTTCGGAACGTTGGCAATAAATTTTTGTGTGATTTTTATGGGCTACGTTAACCCGCCACCGTGACAGTTGGGTCGTGAACGACCAGCTTTACGGGCTGATATATCTCGCACTCCATAAGGTCCGCAACTAGATGTAGCTAATCTTGTCTAATTCAATTTACCGCTAAAAGCCGATTTACATGATCGAATGTTCATTTTATTCCCACTCTATGAAATTTGATTGCTGTAAAACATATAGAATATTCTGTTGGTGTTTTTTCTGCGTTTTTAAAGATGGAATATTCTAGCGCGTACAGACATCGCGAGGCATGCGTTGTGAATGGTTGCCTCAGGTCGAGGCATGCGACGTTGCATTTATATATGCGTCCAGAATTACACATGATCAAACTAAGCACACAAACAACCATGCATGATATTCGTCAGTAGAAAAATGGCAACGACAGGGCGAGACATGCAGATTGCAGCTGCGACCTATATAGCAATTAATAAAATATTTTTAAATAAGAGTAAAGAAGAAGAAGAGAACACACCGGTGGAAAGAACTATTTTTTATGAACTGATTTCACTATGGGAATACATTATACGACAATATGTCCTTTGAAGAAGATTATAAAAACTAAAGAATTCAAAAGAAGATTTGGTATCAGGCTCTATGACGCATGAGCGTGCAATGCAAACAAAACGTCTGTCTACACGGAGCGCCTTAAGAATGCTCGCTTGTTTAATGTAAACGATACTAGAGCCCGCGAACAGATGATTACAATGTTTTTGCGTGTTCGGATGCGTTCGTTTCTTAAAGCATTCTTCTTAATACATTCGTTCGGCTGATCTCTAGTTTTTGATTCACATTCTTGCTTGTTGATATTTTTATGTAAACGCTGAGATCGACGTTTCGTTTACACTGAAATATCGAGAAAGAATGCTCTTGTTCTAAGCTGTAACTCTATGTTCTATGTTCGTTTGGTTTAATCCACCCTTAATACTTTAAAGTAACGTTAAATAAATAAAATTGTTATTAAATAAGAAGAAAAGAGTTTTAAGAGAAAATCACAGAAGTATTTCCAACTGCTTGTGTTTTATTTAAAAATTAACTACGTCAATTAGATATTTTTCAACATATAAAATTACGGTGCGATTTGAGGAATTCATTAACAATTATTCCATTATCAAGAATTTGACTCGAAAGTCATACATGTAAGTTGAATGACGTCTGCAACGTTTTTTTTATCCATTTTTTTTTCATTCCAAGTCACATTGCTACTGCAAGCCACCTGCACCAACGAGCCAGCATAAATTGGAAACAAAAGTAATCCATAGCTTTGATTAACAAGAGTGTCTTTCAGTCTTTCCACGTCAGTTACTCCAAAGTACAAACATCCATCAGGACATGCTCTATAAAGTTTGCAATCTAGTGATCTAGATTAAAGTCCTGAACGAATTGTAACTTATCTATTCCTTTGAATCAAGACATTAATCGTACGAGTTCTCGGTGCATTTCGACATATCTATAAATTTTTTCGTTTTATTAAAACTGTCGTTTATAAACTTCGTTTGTAATTTTTTTATAAATTTATCACATTGTATTTGTGGTATTGTGGTATCCGGCTGATTAGAATAGACCGCCCTCATTTCTTAACGAGGTGTGGTAAAAGGCGACTAAGGTAAGTTGACCCGCTGTGATGTATCAGGCTGAGTAGAATAGACCGCCCTCATTTCTTAACGAGGTGTGGTAAAAGGCGACTAAGTTAAGTTGACCGCTGTGACGTACCCGGCTTAGTAGAACAGACCGCCTTTGTTTGTTAACGAGGTGTGGTAAAAAGCAACTAAGGTAAGTTGACCCGCTGTGATGTATTCGGCTGAGTAGAATAGACCGCCCGCATTTCTTAACAAGGTGTGATAAAAGGCGATTAAGTTAAGTTGACCCGCTGTGATGTATTCGGCTGAGTAGAATAGACCGCCCGCATTTCTTAACAAGGTGTGATAAAAGGCGATTAAGTTAAGTTGACCCGCTGTGATGTATTCGGCTGAGTAGAATAGACCGCCCGCATTTCTTAACAAGGTGTGATAAAAGGCGATTAAGTTAAGTTGACCCGCTGTGATGTATTCGGCTGAGTAGAATAGACCGCCCGCATTTCTTAACAAGGTGTGATAAAAGGCGATTAAGTTAAGTTGACTCGCTGTGATGTATTCGTCTGAGCAGAATAAATCGCCTTCATTTCTTAACGAGGTGTTGCAAAAGGCGACTAAGGTAGGTAAGGTAAAGGCCTCTGAATAGAATAGAATTGGTTAAACAGTTCCAACTTCCTGTTAAATATAAAAGGTTATAATGTGTCCAGTGCGTTCTTGAGGAAGACCGTCATTCGTGGGGGATCTTTAATACTAGCTCACTGTAAATTAAATTGTAAAGAACGGAATGATATTGTCGGTCTTTCTGTGGAACGTACCATTGAGCTGTCTTGTGTAGAGTTGGAGCGCTATATTATAGTTTCTGTGTACCGCCCACCCTCCAGTGATTATATGCTATTTGAGAGTGTTATGGAGGAAGTTTTAAAGAAGACATGTAAATCTTCAAAAAAAGTTTTAATCTGTGGAGACTTTAATGTTGACATACTAGTGGATACCAGTACTCGTTGTAGGTTGCTTAATTTATTTCAATGTTTTGATATGATTAATGTATTTAACGAACCTACTAGGATAACTGCAGACTCGGCTACCGGTATTGATAATATTTTTACTAATTACAGCTGTAATATCTTAGAAAAATCTATAATAAGTCGCTTAAGGTCTGATCATAGTGGACAAATTATATCTGTTCCCAACATTATAAATAACAAAAAGCAATTTATTAAATTCAGGCCTATCACGTCTCATAAAATAAAGCGATTTCAAGTAAAAATATTATCAAAATTACCACATATTGACATAAGTTGCGGTAGTTCAGATGATCTTTTTAATGCTCTCTTTGGAATTATTGGTAGTGAATTCCATAAGACTTTTAATATTATAGAAAAAGAAGTCTCCAAACATCTCAGGTTTAGCGATTGGGCTACTAATGGCATTTATAAGAGTAGAAACAAGTTATTTGATCTGTATGCAGAAAAGCAATATAATCAGTCCCCCACATTCTTAGAATATGTAAAAAAATATTCGAAAATGTTTAGAAATGTCTGCGCACAGGCCAAATCACTTCACATTAAATGTAAAATAATGAACTCTGAAAATAAAATAAAAACAACTTGGGATGTTATAGGAGATGAAGTAGGCAGACATAAAATGCGTAATTCTACCATAGAGCTGAAAATTGGAAATGAGTTTACTAATTCCGACGCAGAAGTGGCGAGTGTATTTGAACATTTTTTTCAGAATATACCCATTTCTACCACTAGCTCAATAAACTCATCCCCAATTGAAGCTCTTAATGTTTTAAAGGCCAGCGTCATGAAGTGCAACGTAAATTTTAAATTTAAACACATTTCTCCGCACGATATTGTTAAAACTTTTAAAACTTTAAATAATAAAAAAACAACTGATTTATGGGGAATGTCTGTAAAGTTAATAAATAATGTTATTGAAATTATTGCACCTATTATGGCCAAGATCTTTAACAAGTCTGTAGACACAGGGACATTTCCAAATTTAATGAAGTATAGTAAATTGATCCCTGTCTTCAAATCTGGTGATAAGAGCGACCCTAACAACTATAGACCCATCTCGATCTTGCCAACTCTTAGCAAGGTCTTTGAGAAAGTTATTCTAAATCAACTGCTCAAGCATTTTAATTCTAATAATTTACTTCACCCTGAGCAGTATGGGTTTACCAAGGGTCGGTCTACATCGGATGCGGGCGTAAGATTGTTGAAGCATATCTTTGATGCGTGGGAGAACTCACAAAATGCCATAGGGGTATTTTGTGATTTGTCCAAGTGTTATTTTGTGAAACTTTATTACTAAAGCTTGGTCATTATGGTATTAAGGATCATGCACTTCGTCTCGTTGCATCTTATCTCTATAGCCGAATTCAAAGAGTGTGCATTAATGATGTGCAGTCATCCGGATCGGCCTTAGTTATGGGTGTGCCTCAAGGATCAATCCTTGGTCCCTTTCTGTTTTTAGTATATATAAATGATCTACCATATTTCATTCATAATATTTGCGACATTGTACTGTTTGCTGATGACACATCTTTAATATTTAAAGTAAATAGGAATGACGATAATAATATTGACGAAGTAAACAGTGGATTGTCGCAGGTAGCTCAATGGTTCAGGCTAAATAATTTGGTACTAAACTCAAATAAAACGAAATGTTTAGAATTTGCATTACCTAATGCAGCTAAAACAGCAAATGAGCTCTTAATAGACAATGTACCACTAAAAACAGAAAATACAACTGTATTTTTGGGAATGACGTTGGATACAAAACTCCAATGGAGCACACACATAACAGCTCTCGCAGGGAAACTCAGTTCAGCAGCCTATGCTATTCGAAAGATAAGACAGTTTACAGACGTCGAAACAGCAAAACTAGTTTATTTTGCTTACTTCCATAGCATTATGTCTTATGGAATAATGTTATGGGGTAAATGCGCTGATATTGAGAAAATTTTTGTATTGCAAAAAAGAGCCATACGTGGCATTTATAATTTGAATTCGCGTGAGTCCCTGCGAGAGAAGTTTAAGGAAACAGGTATTCTTACGTTAGCTTCACAGTATATTTTTAGCAATTTGATTTTTGTGCATAAAAATATACATAATTATAAAAAGATTGGCGATGTATATAATAGACAAAGTAGGAACCGACATAAGCTTGCGGCTCCTGCTTTGCGCCTTGTAAGAGTACGTAAGTCGTTTGTGGGTTTGGGTATAAGATTCTATAACAAAATTCCACAATCAATTTTAACTTTGCCATTACAGCAATTTAAAAATACTGTTAAAAAGAGGCTGATACAGAAAGCCTATTATACCGTGGAGGCTTACATTGAGGATAAGGATGTGTGGATATAGGTGCACTTCTACCCTGTAGAAGACAGTAATAAATAAATGTAACTAGTTCTAAGATTTAAATTTTAAAAAGAGCAACCGCCGAGTTTCTTGCTGGTTCTTCTCGGCAGGAACAGCTTTCCGAACCAGCAGTAAAGTTGACGATTCAAAAGCACTTGTTTACAAGTTTACTTGAATAAAGAATATTTGAATTTGAATTTGAATAGATCGCTCTCATTTCTTAATAGAGTTTTGTAAAAGGCGACTTAGGTAAGTTGACTTCAGGCACGCGGCTGGTCGTTAAATAACTAGCCAAAACATGCAACAACTTTATTTATGCATACATTATCTTAACAGCCACCCAATTCGATAATGAAGTTATCAAAACCTATTTTATTTATTAAAAATAATCCAAAATTTTGTGTAAATTACGCTTTAACGCCCGATGCCGAAGCCGATGGAGCAGTGTTTGAAATTTGATACAATTTAAGCCCATATGCTTTTTTAACTTAAGTTTAACTTTAATTAAGGTAAACTGCCTGTTGTAGTTTAGACTAACCACGTTAATCAAATGCAGATAGGCAAGTTATACACATCCCAGGATTTTTTCAGAGATATACAAGTTTATCTTCTTTCACCGAAGCGTGTGCTAAATTGTAAATATCTAATTTTAACCAGCTAAAATATAGGATTAAAATATACCCATATTTTTTTTAGGAACTGTAAAAAACAGAAGTACATAATTAGGATTCTTTCATGAAGGAAAGTACAATTGAGTTGATACGCTACGCTAAATCATAAATTACTTTCACATCATCGTCGTCCTGCCCTTATCCCACACTAAGTGGGGTCGGCACAATTTGTTAAATGTAGCGTACAGAAACAAATTAATTCACAAGCAAAACCATAGCTCAAATATTGTATAGTTTTAAATAACTAGTACGTGAGTTATGGATAAATAAGAATGTTATGCGCAATAGGCATATGGGAAATACTTGACGGCCGTACGTGAAAATATATTTCCTGTATTTCGCTCCCCCCGTAGGAACCCGTAGTATATAAGCTAAGGTATTTTTCTTTGTTATATATTCTCTCACTTACTCTAACTTGTTATCAGCATGTAGTCAATAAAATATACATCACGACACATCATTGAGCACTTTCGGTTCCATTGCGTACCGTTACAATTTACAAAACGCAACATTAAACATGTTGTCACATGATTTGCCTACGTTTTTTACGACCGGCCGCCTGCCTGACGCAAACTTACCTTGGTCGTATTTTACGTCACTTCGGTAAGAAAGAGGGTGGTCTATTCTACTCAACCGGATACCGCACGGTGAGTCAACTTACCTTAGTCGCCTTTTACGACACCTCGGTAAGATCTGAGGTTGGTCTATTCTACTCAGCCAGATACCACACGGCATCATAAATTACTTTAACGATCTTTCAAAAGAGCACTACATAGATGCTTTAATCAAGTAAAACATATTTGAAATTCAAAACGTGTCAAAGAATCTAGTACACGAATAAAATACAGATAAAAATAAACCGCATAAGCCGTTCAGTTTTTCGATTCAAAAAAGTTAAAAACTGCCTCTGAAAAATGCGATGCAGTGTCGAGTGTGGGTACGGAGTTGGATTTTGTTTTTGGCTGTTTCACTTTTATGCGAGAAGTCTGATATATGTTTGCCGTTATACGGTTCGTAAATTCTATATTAGTTTCTAGAATTTTTGGGATATTACTAGATCGTAACGAATTTTTTTTGCTGCGTAATATTTTGGGGCTTTCATATATTTTTTTTTATTGTAATTACAGCCTAAAGTATTACTTTTAGTTTTTTAACCATATTTATTTTGACAGGTAGTTTTCGGGATTCTAGACATTTTAGAGAAATCTGGTAAGAATCAATCACTCCTACCAATCTGCCATAATTACTCTTTATATAATTGTTTTTCACTGGCCCGTTGGGTGACCTGGGTTGAGTAACCTTGCTTTCAGCTCCGCGGATCGCTGGTACGATTCCCGCAAAGGGCCAACATTTTCTATTAACAATTTGTTGGTTCTTCGAGCCTGAACGTATATACAAATATACGTTCAGGCTCGAAGAACCAACAAATACAAATTTAAGTATGTATTTAAAATTATATATGTAGTATAATATATAGTATTTACCAGTCACGCATAACACAAGTATTAAGTTACTTACTTTGGGGACGGACCACTGTGTGTTTACACACGTGTCCCATATATTTATTTATTTATTTAAGATTTAGTACTCCCTAAATAATGTTTGTTTTTTTAGTGTTTGATGCGTGTTCCGTATAAGTATTCTTAATGTTTTTCTATACTTATTATACAAAAAAGTCGCCAAAAGCTGTTTGTAAGTGATACACACATACAAAGATACACTAAAGTTAAATGCTAGAAATGTGTAGATCTACAAAAAAGTCCGCAACAGCATGTCTCTATCTCGTATGGTTACCTCACAATAACTACCTTTATGTTCAAAATTTCAATTAAATACTCCGATTTCCACTAGAGCGAAGCCACATGCATAGCTAGTTTGTAAATAAAAGAAATCATAAATAACATTAAGGCAGTAAGGTTTACAGAATTCGAACAAAACAAATTCAAATGAGGGTAACAAATAACAAAACAAATTCATGACTTAAAATTAAATTGCGCATTTAAAGTCACGTCCGATGCCAGCTTACATTGGGAAAAGGGAAATATATTGCGCGTCTGTGTTTTAGAGAAAGCAGGTCTGCGTAGCCAGGATGTATGGGAAAATTTTCACGTTAAAGAATATCGCACTAAAGTAATAATAAAGTTATTTTGCTATAATCCGCGATACAGTAAATAGAAAATATATATAGTGCTAAATGTATAGTGGAATATCCGTTTTATCATACCCGTTACATGCAGGATTCGTAAAAACACATGCACAAACCTCCACCACTGCCACCACAATACACAAGCACTACACACGTTCACTAACACAAACTCAACAATCGTTTCGCTCCGCAACCGAAGCATCATCAGGAGATAGACTCCACGACAAAATCGCAAAGCGATTTTTCTATTTACTGTATCGCGGATTATAGCAAAATAATTTTATTATTACTTTTGTATTATAGATCTCCGCAAAGTAACGCCTAATTCTATAGAATATCGCACGCTTAGTATTAAAGTGACTTAATTCAAAAAAGTTGTTTTGTGGAAAATTACAATTGTTCAAAAGAGATACATAACTTGGAAAACGAAGAAAACTTTTTAATACAGATGACTTTTACTGACTGGCCCGTTGGTACAGTGGGTCCACTACCCTACTTCAGCTACGTAGGCCGTGAGTTCGATTCCCGCCGATAAACAATTTGATGGTTCTTCGAGCCTGTGTGTATATTTGTATTTAATTATGTATTTTAAACTATATATGTAGTATATTTACCAGTTGTCAACCGTGTGTGTAAGTGTCCTATATATTTATTATATATATTTATTAATACCAAGTGTGTGATATATCTATTATATTATATTATTTAATACTAACATTCTATAATAGGAACTTGGTGAACATAAAAGTATATTTTTATTCTATTCAAAATAGTAGCTATTTATTAGGTTAGGTTAAAATAATATGACATTTCCTCGAATCGTGGATAATAACAAAATAAACACTTTTGAAAATGAATAAACTAAATTATCTTCGATCAATCGGAAACTTGTCGTCGATAAAAAATCTATCGTCCGCGAACTTTTTCACGTTTCTAATACATTGTAGCCGCTCTATTCCTACACGAATGCCAATATTTATTCAACGTACTCGAAACAAGTACGGCCTGCAACACAATAGCTAAAAATAATTATTTTTACAACTTTCTTCCAATTTTTTTAGTTAAAATAATTAAACTGGCGGTAAAAGACTGTTTAATAAATATACACAATAAATAATTATTAAAAATAGTTTTTATTTACTGAAAACTATCTACTGCCGGGGTTTCTTCTTATCGGCTTTGTGTATTTAGTTTATATTAATAACTATTGTAACCGGTCGGGTCCTTTGCAGTAATCTATATATGGATGTACCGAAAAATGCACCGTTTACAAATTCACTTCGGCTTAGTGTTCTAGTAGGATTTACTTTGAATCTAAGGAATGGGTAGGCGATGTCGGTACAATAAACATTTTGTATGGGGTCTTCTTATGTAATTACAAAAGCACTACTATAGCTCGAAGCAAAATACTAGTGGTGCCATCTGTTATTCCAGTGAGGAAAATACGTAAACCAATATTACTAGTACATTATGTTACACAATGATAATTCGTCAAACGCTTTAAGGTAAGGACCTAAATCTTTTAATCTGCAGGCTTTAAATCTGCATATCTTTGAAGTGATTTGAAGACATGCCTAACCGGCTAATCGGCATTAGACTACTGTAATTAGCGCACGGTGGGTCAAAACACCAATCAATATTATAAATAAATGTACTTATAGATTGAGCAGAAGGCTTTTTCATATGCATAATACATCTCGATGCAAACGAGTAAAAAATCAAAGTTTGAAAGCGGAGAGTAAAGTAAAAAAAATATTTCAAAATTCTGTATTATGCCGACAGTACACACTCCGACTGTAATACGGCTTTACCATCACCAAATTGTCAAAACGTAAGTACACTCTTGGGAAATTGTTGAATATTTTTTCTTGAAATATTTTCCAACTAAAGGAAACTTGGATAATATTTGGTTTGTTAAAGAAATATTACAGAAAACAGATATTAAATTATTGGTAATCTACATCAATCCTGTTCTTAATTGCTTTTAATTAATTACCGTATTCAAATTCAAATTCAAATTAAAAATATTCTTTATTCAAGTAAACTTGTAAAAAAGTGCTTTTGAATCGTCAACTCTACTAGTGGTTCGGAAAGCTGTTGCTACCGAGAAGAGCCAGCAAGAAGGCGGT
This sequence comes from Morpho deidamia, assembly GCA_947086505.1. NCBI lineage: Eukaryota > Metazoa > Arthropoda > Insecta > Lepidoptera > Nymphalidae > Morpho > Morpho deidamia. The sequence goes on from CAMTZC010000009.1 coordinate 12,616,827, forward strand.
TGCTTTTTTAAAATTTAAAACGTATAACTGGTTACATTTGGTCAATACTATCTTGTTCAGGGTAGAAGAAGTGCAGGTATATCCACACATTCTTATTATCAAAGTAATCATCAACAGTATAGTAGGCTTTCTGTATCAGCCTCTTTTTAAAAGTGTTTTCAAGCTGCTGTAATAGCAATGCCAAAATTGGTTTCGGATTTTTTATATAGGAAGCTAGTAATGTCATAAAATTTTAATTATAGAAACCGTCAAGATGATGCGAATTGGTTTCGTAAGCTCCTTGCGGATTTTTAATTGAAACCACTAAACCTCTGTAATAAAGGTTTATATAAAAATGTGTTAATATATTTAAAAAAGATCCAAGTCTTCTCCCAAAAGAGGGGATTGGACACATGTACCCAGCAGTGCTATACCACTAACTATAAATCGTTTACCAACGTAGACTGTTGGCGCAGTTGGCAGTGACCCTGCCTGCAGCTCCACGGGTCACGGGTTCGATTCCGCCGGTGGCCAACTTTTCATTAAACATTTTGTTGGTTCTTCGAGTCTAAGTTTATATTTGTATTGAAGTATGTATTTAAAATTATATAAGTAGTGTTATGTAGGTAGTTAGGTCAAGGTAAACATTGTAAGGGGCGCGGGCAACACGCATTTTTTATCATCAGAAAAAAGATTAAAGTGTGCACACAGGAGGGAAATATAAAACAACATTTACATTTACCAGTTGTCTGTAACCCATAATATAAGTATTGAGTTACTTACTTTGGTACGTGTCCCATATATTGATTATTTAATGATTTTTCATCATTCTTTTACAATTATCCACTGCAAGTGGATTCGGCACGGTATTAGTTTCGACTTTCGTTTCATTATTCATGTTTATATGCAAATCATACTTCATAAATACCTTTCACCTTATTTTCGAACGTCTAGTCATATATTCATTTCATTTTTGGCCATACCATTACAGCAGTTTAAAAACACTGTTGAAAAGAGGCTGATAGAGAAAGCCGCTATACTGTTGAAGATTACTTAGACGATAAGGATGTTTGGATATAGTTGCACTTCTACTCTGTACAAGACAGTAATAACTAAATGTGACTAGTTTTAAGATTTCATCATCATCCTCCTGCCCTTATCCCACCCTAAGTGGGGTCAGCACAACATGTTTGTAACATGTTGTCGTATGATTTGGCTACATATTTAACGACCGGCCGCCTACCTGACGTCAACTTACCTTAGTCGCCTTTTACGACACCTCAGTAAGAAATGAGGGTGGTCTATTCTGTGCAACCGGATACCACACGGCATTACTAGTTTTAAGATTTATTTTTTAAAAAGAGCAACCGTCGAGTTTCTTGCTGATTCTTCTCGGAACAGCTTTCCGAACCAGCAGTAGAGTTGACGATTGAAAAGCACTTGTATACAAGTTTACTTGAAGAAAGAATATTTTGAATTTGAATTTGAATTTCTTTAGAATTCTTTTGGTTACATGATAAAAATATCAAAATTTAGTTTTTATTTACTTTATGTTATATATCATATTATGAACAAAATAGTGAAAATGGCGAAGCCAATTTCGCCGGCGAAGACGAGTTTCCAGTTTTCTGACGTTGGTTGGTCGTGGCTTCTCGCCACCCTTATGTCGTTATACCCTTATATTACGTCGTATTACCCTTATATTACGTTGTAATGATTAATCAAAGTCATCAGCCCTCCACTAAGCCTCGCCCTAAGTCTTGGTCCGGCCTCACAGGAGGCACCCTTAGGACGAAGCTCCCCGACATTAGTAAAGCTTCTACGCTCTACTTTCTGCATTTCACAACCTCGACGATTTTTCTTCGCTCGCCCGTTCCGCCCGATGACGTTATAAAAGCTGTTAAGGCTACAGTCAATTTGAAAATAAATATGAACAAAAACACACACTATCTAATTATTTTACGAACAACTTGTAGTTATACAATATACCATCATAAATTGCGGAGCCACTTGGCTTTTATAGAGGTCTAGGAATCCGCATGCACATTTTCAGCAGTCACGCAATATAAGCGTTTATGCGGCAATTGCTGTTAGGCTGTTGTATACATACCATCTTTAAGTTAATGTTATAAATAAATAAGTATGGGACATTTACACACACAGTCGTCCGTCCCCAAAGTAAGTAACTTAATACTTGTGTTATGGGTGACGAACAACTGGTAGATATACTACATAGTAAAGTAGCGGCCTGTTAATATCCCACTGCTGGGAATAGGCCTCCTCTCTCCGTTTCTGGAGAGAAGGGTTGGAGCTAAGACCTACCACGCTGCTCCAATGCGGATTGGTAGGTTACACATATCAACAGAATTCTCTAGTGATATGCAGGTTTCCTCACGATGTTTTCCTTCACCGAAAAGCGTGTGATAAATTGCAATTATGAATTAGACACATGAGTTTTAATAGAAAAACTCATTGGTGCCTGCCCGGGTTTGAACCTATGTTCGTCTCTAGAGAGTCGCACGGTCTCACCATTGGGCTATCACAGCTTACACATATATAAGTTTAAATACATACTTAAATACAGATACACACCCAGACCCGAAGAACCAACAATTTGTTTATAGAAAATGTTGGCCCTCGGCGGGAATCGAACCCACGACCCGCGGAGCTGAAGGCAGGGTCACTACCCGCAACGCCAACGGGCCAGTCAAATGTTAATGTTATCTTGTATGTTTATAAATAACAGTAAAGTATAACTATTCCACTTTCTTATTTATTTATTGTATAGTACCCGACAATAAATGATGCACATCGAAACTTAGAGAGAGCAAATCGGCTAGATTTTGTTTCATAGAGCATTGTCTCTGTCGCACAGACTGATGAACCCGTTTCAAACGTCACATACTAACTGAGTGACAGAGTCAGCGCTCTACGAAACCGAACTGGCCGGCTGTTTCGTTCTAAATATCGATGTGCATTATTTAATGTCGGATACTAAACATAAAAATTGTTAGAAAACGCCCTATTCTTTAAATTACTTCTTTCTATTTCATTGAGATTTTGCTGTGACATGACAAGATAGTTATGATAGAATTATTTTAATATAAACCGAGTTTGTTAAGAAAATCTATGTAATGTTAAGTGTAGGAAGCGAAACCGTTCTCATACCTTATACATGCAGCATTAGTTACCACACGTATCACAAGACACCACCACCAACAGCACACAAATACTACACACATTTACTTCGACAATCTCAACGATCTGTTACAACCCTATTCAACATGGATATGTATATTGCTGATTTATTGTTTCCCAGTTCGGGTCAGTATAAAGTGTCGATCAGCAATATAGGCCTATAAAACTCATACATTTTCCAAATTCAGTTAGTTCTTGTGATCTAGTCGACTTGCTACCCAGCTACGGATCCGGTTCCTGCCTGCCGGCTGGCTTCAGCAATAGACTAGTGATCATATACTCCGGCTCCAACCCGCTACAAGGGTTTCGCGCAAAAGTAGTCCAAGTACCTGTAGTGTTTAGATTAAATTAAAGTAATATTTTTTTTATTACGAAATTAAAGTTAATAAGTTTATATTTTTCTTTTTTATAAACCAAACTGGAAAGTCTAACGGATCGTTTCGCCCCGTAACTGAAGAATTTTTTTTGTACATACATATAGTCAGTAATGAGATAAAAAAAGTAACACACGTACAAAGGCGGACTTATCCCTAAAAGGGTTCTCTTTTAGTCAACCTTTGCGTAACAGAAGGATAAAGACAAGAAGTGAAATACGGGTAACATAGAACAAAAAGAAAAATAACGAAAAACGATGTACCTAGATGAATATTTCCACTCGAGATAACACATTAGGAAAAATAAAAAAATAACTATTAAATTTATCAATTATTTTAGTTAATTAAATTGATATTAATATGGTAATAAATATGCTAATAATATATAATTACTAAGCTGCGATAGTCCAGCGGTGAGACCGTGCGACTCTTTCGAGGGGAACACGAGTTCAAACCCGGGCAGGCACCAATGAGTTTTTCTATTAAAACTTATGTGTCTAATCGTAATTGCAATTTATCACACGCTTTTCGGATACATAATGTTATATGGGTACATATATATCTCTCTTTTTATAAGCTTTAATTTAATTAATTTAAGCTTTTTTTATAAGCTTTAATTGTGCCAAGTTTCATTAATATTGGTCCAGCGCATTATCGTGAAATCTATAAAACAAGTTAAAACTTGTTGTTGAGATCCATATCACATTGAGTAAGTGAAGCTGTAACATTATATAACATTTTAATCTGAAAAATATTTGGAAAGTAAAAGTAGCAGTCTGTTAATATCCCACTGCTGGGAATAGGCCTATTCTCTCCGTTTCTGGAGAGAAGGGGTGGAGCTAAGACCTACCACGCTCCTCCAATGCCGATTGGTAGGTTACACATATCTCCAGAATTCTCTAGAAATATGCAGGTTTCCTCACGATGTTTTCCTTCACCGAAAAGCTTGTGATAAATTGCAAATATCAATTAGACTCATGAGTTTTAATTGAAAAACTCATTGGTGCCTGCCCGGGTTTGAACTCGTGTTCCCCTCGTAAGAGTCGCACGGTCTCACCGTTAGGCTATCACAGGTTTTTTGTAAAGTAAAAATATATATTAAATCCCGGTGTGTAGTGCGCGGAACCTTTACGACGTGTCTCTAACTGCAACGTAGACAAAGTAAAGGCAATTGAATCCTAACTTTACAGCAAGATCGTATTTTATCGTCGCGCATTATCATACGATTTCATTTCTAACAATCCAATGAATATAAATGATATTGTTTTCCTTGCGATCGCGATCGTGGTGGAGCAACTCTTAAAGTTTATGGATCCAATTTTGTAGTGAATACGAAAAATATTACTAATTTGAAGCTAAACAGTGTAAATTGTAAAAAAAATTGTATAAGTTCTTGCCGCGTAAATCCCTTTATTTTGTTATATTAGTAGCTGTGCCAGCGGCTTCGCCCGCGTCTAAATCAGATTGTTACAATTTTGTCTAGAATTCCGATTTTAAACATAAAAGTAGTTATTGTGAGTTAGATAACCATAAGAGATAAAGATATGCTGTCGCGGACTTTTTTGTAGTATTTTTATAGATCTACAATTCTCTAGTATATTACATAAGCGTATCTCAGCGTTTACGCAGCGTACGCGACTATAGCTCTTAGCAAGTATTGCACTATATTTTGGTGAACAAAAATCTGTTCAGTAGATTTTGAGAAAATCAGACAGACAGACAGCTTTTTGGGACTTTGTTTTATAATAAGTATAGATTGAAAATTTGAACATAGAAGTTGTTGTATGAGTTAACTATAAGAGATAGATACACGCTGTTGCAGACTTTTTTGTAGTATTTTTGTATATCTATCGGCGCGAACGTAGTGTTGCAACCCCACTATTGATACAGTCGCGTTGTCAACCCCATCTTGGGAAGACTATTAATTACTAATAACGGAGCATTTAGATTGGAGGGATCAATCGTTTGTGAATACTTCAGTGCAAAGTCGGTCTTGTGTTAATTTAAAGAGTTTTGTTTTAATATCAAAACGCTATTGAAGTGATTGTGATTTAAAGAAACTACCATTCTTACATATCTATTATTCTCTAGTAGATAACTTTAGTATATCCCGCCGTGTGGTATCCGGCTGAGTAGAATAGACCAACCCCCATTTCATACCGAGGTGTCGTAAAAGGCGACTAAGGTAAATGACCCACCGTGTGGTATCCGGCTGAATGGAATAGACCACCCTCTTTTTTACCGAGGGGTCGTAAAAGGCGACTAAGGTAAGTTGACCCACCGTGTGATATCCGGCTGAGTAGAATAGACCACCCCAATTTCTTACGGCGGTGTCGTAAAAGGCGACTAGGGTAAGTTGACCCACCGTGTGGTATCCGGTTGAGTGAAAACTCATTGGTGCCTGCCCTGGACTTGAACCCGTGACGCCTCGAAAGAGTCGTACGGTCACACCGCTATGCTATCGCAGCTCAGATAAAAAATCAAATGATTTTTGATGGATTTCCTTTAGACACAGTTTTAGAAGATTATTATGTATATCAGATGAAAATTGAATTCAACGTTGGTTGCTAACATGAAAAATATCTTCCCATGGATTCAGGTACTTTCGTACACTTTGGAAGCATTAATCATATCTTAGAATGGCCCCGCGAGGAACAGTTTCCTTGATGTATAGTTACATTACAGCACGGTTCGACGCATCACAATCCTTTCAGCAGAATAGCATTGTATACAAATACAAGATGTATCCCCGACGTTACGTCAATTTAAGTGTTAAAATACACCCAATTATCATGTACTTCACATGTAAATTGTGTTGAAGAGGTCGCGCAAATGTCAAAAAACTTGCTTGCTGCAAGCTTTAGTCGTGTGCGCACCGTAAACAAACAGAGATATACTAAAGTTATCATCATCCTCATTAGCTTATCCCACTCTAAGTGGGGTCGGCACAACACGTTACAAACATGTTGTCACATGATTTGGCTACGTATTTTACGACCGGCCGCCTGCCTGACATCAACTTACCTTAGTCGCTTTTTACGACACCTCGATAAGAAATGAGGGTGGTCTATTCTATGCAGCCGAATACCACCCTGCACATACCTTAGTCGCCTCTTAAGACACCTCGGTAAGAAAGGAGGGTGGTCTATTCTATGCAGCCGGATACCACACGATACATACCTTAGTCGCCTCTTACGACACCTCGGTAAGTAGGGAGGGTGGTCTATTCTATGCCGCCAGATACCACACGGCATTTACTTTAGTCCGCTCTTACGACACCTCGGTAAAAAAGGAGGGTGGTCTATTCTATGCAGCCGGATACCACACGATACATACCTTAGTCACCTCTTACGACACCTCGGTAAGTAGGGAGGGTGGTCTATTCTATGCCGCCAGATACCACACGGCATTTACTTTAGTCCGCTCTTACGACACCTCGGTAAGTAGGGAGGGTGGTCTATTCTATGCCGCCAGATACCACACGGCATTTACTTTAGTCCGCTCTTACGACACCTCGGTAAGAAAGGAGGGTGGTCTATTTTATTCTGCCGGATACCACACGGCGTCCAATTATTGAGTCATTGTAGAATCAAAATGAATGTCTTGCAATTCTATTGTATAATTGAATCGTTTCCATAGAATGATTTTAATATAAAATTCAAAGGGTTTGCATTTAAAGGGTCGTAAAGCATTGAACCGAGCTTTAATGTTGGCATATTTACATCCTAACAAAGGCTTTCTAGAATCGCGATAAAATGACACGGAAATAAAAGAAGGAAATGCTGATGTACTTAAAGAAAAAACCTAAAATGCATTTCTGGAATATAAAGTATGACGATTTAAATTTCAGTCATTCAGCCGTTGGGAGCGCAAGCTTTGTGAATTATATAAGAAACAAGCAAATCCGTTGTAAAGAAAGACAGATTAAGACAGCTTTGAATATCTAAAAGTAATGAAAGTATTATTTTACTATAATCCGCGATAAAAGAATATGCTAGATGTGGAGTGTACTATCCGATCTCAGAATGAAATGAAATGAAATTTATTTATCGTGGAACAATAACATTTTTTCTTTTACAATGGTAGCGATGATAATGCAAAAGTTAAAAACTGCGTTGCAGATATCAACGCCCGCCTCCGATATTAAAATACAGAGTTCCAGAACTAAAACTAAACTGAAAGAAACTACTAGGTATAAAAGATATTACAAAAAAATAAAATAAACTATACTTGAATATTAAAATCGATTGTGTATATAAGTGAGGGCCATAGTGCGTAAACATACGTATGGATGCGAGTGTGAAATGTGTGTGTGTGTGTGTGTGAATTTGAGCGTGCGTGCGTATGTGTGTGTGTGTGTATGTATTGAGGGTGTGTGAGTATAAATTAACCAACCACTTTCAGAAGGTTTTCAGTTTCTTCATAAGTGAGCGAATGAAGCCAAGATAAACATTTTAATTTACAGGAGTAATAATTTAATGGATAAATGTTTAAAACAGAATTTACTCTATTATACAGGAAGCAACTTAATCGCAAATATTGACGTGTGGCGATTGCAGTCCGGGTCCTTTTTGTAGTGCATACTGAGCGACAACTACGCTTCGCAAGGATTATATTATGATCATAGGACAACTCGGAATGTTTGCGTAAAATAGTTTGGAGGACAAACAGCTGCCTAACTGTTAAGACATCACTTATTGAGTAGAGTTCGAAAGTCGGAAAGCAAATAGGTTTGCTACACATGACCTTCAAAACAGCTCTTTGTGCTCGTTCAAGTCGTAGCATTGCTGTTTTGGTTGAACCACCCCAAGCTGTGATGCAATAAGTCAAAACAGATTGAGCTAGAGCATAATAAGCCATTTTTAAACAGTTGAAATCAATTACACTCCTCAGGCGTCGAAAAATGAATATAAGCTATCGAACGCGTGCTACTATAAAATCAATATGGTGTTTCCAGGACATTGAGCCATCTAGTACGACGCCTAAATACTTGACGAAACTCGAACGCTCTAGAGGTGGACAGAAACAGTTTGAATTGTCTATAAGGCACCTATGAGCAATAATCGAGAACGACGATGGAGCTTGCGTAATTATAGAAGGAGCAAAAGTAACATAACTAGTTTTGGCTACATTAAGAGTCAACAGGTAAATTTGTTAAACTCATGCTCCAACCTCCATCAATAACACAACAATACACAACCACATAACAATACACATGCATACATATTTCGCCTTGTTACCGAAACATCGTCAGAAGATAGACTTCACGTAAAAATTTGAAGAACTGTTTGAAGAAGGCAGAAAAAGGTTTGTTGATTTGGGTATAAAATTCTATTATAAAATTCCCTTCTACTTTAAGTTTACCATTTAAGCAGTTTAAAAATACTATAAAAAAGGCTAATACAGAAAGCCTATACTGTTGAGGATTACTTAGACGATAAGAATGTGTGGATATAGCTACTTTTCGACCCTGTACAAGACAATGAAAACTATATGTAACTAGTAATAAGAATTATTCTTCGAAACGAGCAATACACCGATACATTTCATTTCATTTTAAATATTTTCAATTACAAATCTCCGTCACTATCAAATGACACAGTACTCAAGCGTCAAAACCTAACAGAAATAGAAGAGAAATAGTTGATAAAATTTCCCAATTTTATTATCATTTTGTAAAACTGCCATTTCCAGTTGAAAACTACTAATACCAATACTCACAATATTCGCAACAATCTTCGAATGTCATGACAAAATGGCTTCCAAGTAAACATACAAAAGCTTAGCCTCAGGTGATATTTAGCTTGGAGCATAGTAGAAAAGGTGGATTTAAATGCCGCTGGAATTTCTACGTAAATGGAGCTATAGTAAAGGAAAAACATTTTTGAAATGCAACAAAGTAAACGTTTTCTAACAAACCGTGATAAATGTGCGCTCAATTTAAGTAAGGCATTGGCAAGTGAATATGTCACAGCTGGTATAAGACCTCCTTACCTCTTTTGAAGAGATTAATAAAAAAGAGTTATCAAGCTGTTACAGTTTGGATTGGTAAGTTACACATATTCCTGGAGTACTCCAGAATTATTCGGCTTCCCTCATGTTAGTTTTCGACAAGGATAAGCAAATGATCGAAAATCTCATAGTGTCTCCTTCTTCTTCATCTTAGCGTTATACCGGCTAAGACCCGGGGTCCGCTTTCCTACTCCGTTGCCTCCATTTTGCCCGATCTTGAACTTTAACTTTAACAAGTTAACTTAACTCCGCCATTGCCGGCCCCAAATCAAGATATAAAAGAATGAGTATTGGTTAAAGAGAGACCATATCTTCTTCTTCTTCCTAATGACTATCCCAGCCTCTACCAGGGTCCGCTTTCCTTCTAAGTTGCTTCCACTTTGCACGGTTCAATGCGGGATGCTCTTTGTAGACCGTTCAACACATGGTTGACTCCGCAATATCAAGCTAACGTTTTTTTGGTCGGCCACGTGGAAACAGGCATGTTGAGGCACCTGTGACCCACAAGGTGAGACCGTATCTGATCGTAAAACTGTCAACAACGATCATTGGGCAGCGGTCAAGTAAACCAAAAACTTCGTAATCAACCAGCACACGTAGCGGCTACAGAAGCCGACGTTGAATCCTCTGGGATGTAAGTGACCTATAAAACTCTTAGAGTGGAAAAACGCAAGAGCTGGTAGGCACTTAAATAATTCTCAGGAAATCCCCTACAGGGTCACAACCCTCCGCATTGAGGACAACAGTGCGAGGTGGAGGAGTATGTTTAAAAACAGCCTGTTACTACGCCCACAGCTGGGATAAGGCCTCCTCTCTCCGTTTTTGCAGATAAGGATTGGAGATAAGACCTACCACGCTGCTCCAATGCGGATTGGTAGGTTACACATATCTCTTGAATTCTCTAGAGATTGCAGGTTTCCTGACGATGATTTCCTTAACCGAAAAGCGAGTGATAAATTGCAATTACCAATTAGACGCATGAGTTTTTAATGGAAAACTTATTGGTGCCTGCCCGGGCTTGAACTCGTGTTCCCCTCGAAAGAGGCGCTCGGTCTCACCGCTAGGCTATCACAGCTCTTAAAAAAAGGCCTATTATATTGTGATAAACGATAAAAAGTGTGGTTTAATCTGATCACATTACTTTTGATAGAAAAAAAGTACTACATAATTTGTAATATTTTATTTCAATAAGACCAAGTAGAACAAAAGTTTATATTAATTGTACAAACTCGTTTTTTATTTCATCATTTTATATATAAGATGGACGTGAATACAGTCGCGAGTTCAGCCAGTGCGTTACAAATGAGATAATGCGACCACGGAAAGCTCTGCAACAATTAATTAATATAATGGACTATTCATTCTGATTAAACAAAATTACTTGATTCATGTGTAACAGAGTGAAACATTAAGAACGTGTGGTAAAATTGAATACTTATTAGTCAACAATTTTTAATAGGGTACTTACTCTAGCACGTACACCAGATAAGAAAATGTAACTCACATTTTACATAATTGCGTGTATTTTGTTTCGGTCATCACTTTTCGTCTACTCCTTCTTTAGGATCTTTCTTTTTTATTTAAAATATCATTTATAGTTTATGTAAACTATGAACTGCTAAACTCACGTCTTATTTTATTGTGTTAGTCCGATTAGTTTCGGGCACTTTTCCTGCCGCGATAACGCTGTAAAGAAAATTTATAAGAGAAATTTACAAGAGATTTTAGGTTCCTATATTCAAAAAATTCAAAATTCAAAATATTCTTTATTTAAGTAAACTTGTAAACAAGTGCTTTTGAATCGTCAACTTTTCTGCTGTTTCGGAAAGCTGTTCTTACCGAGAAGAACCAGCAAGAAACTCGGCGGTTGCTCTTTTTAAAATATTAATCTTAAAACTAGTTACATTTAGTTATTACTATCTTGTACCGGGTAGAGGAGTATATCCACGCATTTTTATCATCTATAAGATCCTCAATAGTTAAGGCTTTTTGTATCAGTCTTCATTTAACTGCGTTTTTAAACTGCTGTAGTGGCAAAGATAAAATCGATTGCGGGATTTTATTATAAAAAGTTTACTGCAGTCCGCGTTTTTTTTAAACTACTCATTTTTTAAACAATGTTAAGCCTAATTCAGTAAATTATATCATACTTATATCTGTCGAGAGTAGAATATTCGACAGAGAAAAGTTGATAATGAAATGAGTCGCCGGGGGAAATCATCGCGGTTTTATTAAGCTCACCACCAAATAGCGCTCCTTTTGACCAATTAAGGCGCGATGTTTGAATTTATTAGACTCGCTGACATTATTAAATCGCTTACTTTGTTCTAAAACATCTTATACATTCAACTTGCTATTAATTTATCAAATCCAATATAAAGCTAAAAAAAGAGATTTTGTCCGGAAGTCCTTATGATGCTTCAGTTACGGGGTGACGAATGACATTTACGATTGTGGTAGTAAATGGGTGCAGTGCTACTACATTGTGGTCTTTTGGTGGTTGTTGTTAATTTACACATTATATGTATGCATTTGTATAATTTATATTTGCACTTGAAAATTATATTTGTGTATATAAACCTGCTATACCTTTCTATCGCTATCTTTTTCTATCAAACTAGCCCGTCTAGCATATTTGGTATCTTTACTCATGACTTCTTTATACAACGTTGTGGTAGTTGGCCTATTTAAACTGAATGATCAATTCCCCATTTAGAACGTCCGGAAGTCCACGTTAAGATGGTCTATGACATACTTAGGCGAATCACTTGCGCCCCGCTCGCCTGCGGTGCACCAGATCCAAGGATTCTATCGACTTCTGCTGCTAGATAATATCTTCGCAGAAGAAGGCCATCACTGCCCTCGATTAATCCTTGTCCACCATGGCGCAAAGCATGGAGAGCAAGGACAAATCGTGCCCTCCTTTATCTCGAGCTCCGCATTCAAGTAAACTTGTAAACAAGTGCTTTTAAATTGTCAACTCTACTGTTGGTTCGGAAAGCTGTTGCAACCGAGAAGAGCCAGCAAGAAACTCGGCGGTCGCTTTTATGAAAGTATAATTCTTATTAGTAGTTACTTTTGATGATTACTGTCTTGTACAGGTCGAAGAGTAGCCATATCCACGCATTCTTATCGTCTAAATAATCCTCAACAGTAGGCTTGCTGTATTATCCTTTTTTAAATAGTGTTATAGTTTAAACTGCTGTAATGGTAAAGTTAAAGTAGATTGCGGAATTTTATAATAGAATCTTATACCCAAACCCACAAAACACTTACGTACTTTTGTAAGGCGCAAAGCAGGAACAGAATGTTGGTTTCTACTTTATTTATTATATACTATAGGAAAGAAACCTAATTCGTATCTATACTCGATCGCCAGAGTCTTGTCTATTATGTACTTATAGACTAAAACGCGTTTGCCTTTTACCCCAGAAAGTTAGAATTACCTAATACATTATGCAAAAGGTCTATAAAGAAATATGAATTTATGAACCGAGTGACGGTGTAAATACATCAAGCCGTGTGAAACCCGAAAAAAGTCTACCGAAAAATTCCACTTCGTAGGCATGCTTTTATGCCACAGCGTTTCTGAGTATATTTCGTGGCTTGTTTTTTTCTTTTTTACGGCGTTTCATCCAATTTGTGTGTTGCTATAAAATACAGCTGAACTGTGTTATTTAGTACATAATAGTATTAAGAATCTTAATGCAAAGCATGTTATTAGTAACATTTTTAGCACTGTTAGAAATGAAACTTATTTGTTTATGAAACACTTATATTACTAAAAAGTAATAATAAAATTTGTATTATGGATATCCGCAAAGTAACGCCTAATTCTATAAATTACTTATATTACTCACGTTTCGCTTACGATACGATACGATTTAGTATTCGAATTTAACTTTCTTATATATAACTTTCGATTTTAGACTCGTTTTAAATTCTAATAATTTTTTTTTTTACGGACACTAACTAATGCTGTTAGCCCAAATGGCTCTTACAGCGTCACCGGGATAGAGGGCGAGCGCAGAAGCATCGCCGGGGGAGGAATTCTAATAACGTAATACAATGGCTTATATGTATCTTAAATTGACACTCGATAGCGCCACACAACTCAGTACAGCGCCATCCAGTTTCAAGAGGCAAAACTTTTAAAAATGTAAATATTCTTTTATAAAACTAATTTAGGTTTTTAGTTTTACACAGGCTTCTTCAACATCTTCGCTTTCTCACTATTAAACTTGTATTCATTCACTATTCGCTTTCAGCTTGACTTCACTAAACGACTCAAAAGTACACTTTAACTAGAAATCACGTTAACGACGACAATCGACAGACTCGCAACAGAATCCCAACAGAATCTCTCTAATTACGTCAAGTTTCACTATTTAAGGCAATCCCCACTCACATGAAAAGTCCCTTTCCTTGCTATCGATCACTCAAGAACCCCGCATCCGGTGTTAATAACATAGACTGTCATTTGACTATTTCCTATTCCAACATTTTTAGTGTCTGTTACACAAGCTTAATTGAAGGTGTTTTAATAACGTAATTAAAAAACGTCAGTAGAATTGCTTTTAAACTTTGTTAGGCGTGTTCTCAAGCCGCAACATTTTTGTCGTGGAGCCTATCCTCCTGATGATGCTTCGGTTTCGGGGCAAAACGATCGTCGAGATTGTGGTGGTGGGTGTGTGTGCTGCTTTTGTGTGCGTTGTTGCTGGTGAATTGCGCCTTGGGGTGCATGTGGTGGCTGGTCCTGCATGTATAAGGTGCGTAGATTTTGCCTGCTTCATACACATTGGCTTTGCATGCATTCACTTAATCCGTGCGGATTATAGCAAAGTAGTTAGTTCTGTTATATTGCTTGTAATATGGAATTCCGCAAAGTAACGCCTGCTTCTATAAATCATCTACAAACCCTAGAACCAATATTGACCTCGTCAATGTATTGTCATTTATTCGATACACGCGAATCTTCGACATTCGCTACGCAAATTCGATTATTTTGCGTTGTACATGCGCGTCACGCTCCGAACGCCTTGCGCCTTACAATGCGACCATTATTTTGAGCAAATTGAAATGTCAGCGCCCGATCCCGAAACGAATTTAGGATGCTGTTGTAAAGCCACGACCGAGCATATATATATTACAGATTATTTTTTTAATATTTAGAGGCGTCACCACGTGGTCGCTGACTGTGGGCCTCATAAGAAGGCTCAGATCGCTAAGCGGACGATGGAGCAGGCTATGCTCGGAGTATATCTACGGGATCAAATAAGCAATAAGAATATCCGTAGAACAAACACAGTCACCGATGTAGCTCAGTGATCTGATATCAATGATAAGCTGAAGTGGTGATGGGCGGGGTACATAGCATAGGGGGCGAGGTACATTGCATTGCATTGACTCCGCACTGGAGAACGCAGTTTTGGTAGACCCCCTACGAGATGGAGTTACACCCTCAAAAAGATCGCGCGGAACCATTGGATGCAAGTGGTACAAGATCGTGCGTTGTGAACTTCCCATGAAGAGACATGTCCAGCATTGGACGCCCAGCGGCTGACAAAGAAGAGAAGAAGAAGAGGCGTATTGTAATATACAGATTATCGTTAAATATAGGACGTATAGATGCATGTTGGAAATAAGCTGGACTCACAAAGTTTCCAATCCTCCTGCCCTTATCCCACTCTCAGTGGGGTCGGCACAACATGTTACTAACATGTTGTCATATGATTTGGCTACGTATTTTACGAGCGGCTGCCTGCCTGACGTCAACTTAACATAGTCATACCTTAAGACCGCTCAGTAAGAAAAAGGGTAGTCTATTCTACTCAACCTGATACCACACGGTGAGTCAACTTACCTTAGTCGCCTTTCATGACACCTCGTTAAGAAATAAATATATATAAAATAAATATATATGGGACATTTACACACACGGTCGTTCGTCCCCAAAGTAAGTAACTTAATACTTGTGTTATGGGTGACGGACAACTGGTAGATATACTACATATATAACTTTAAATACATACTTAAATACACACCCAGGCTCGAAGAACCAACAATTTGTTTATAGAAAATGTTGGCCCTGGGCGGGAATCGAACCCGAGACCCGCGGAGCTGAAGACTAAATTTCACATCACTCAAAATATAGCAAGCATGGCGTTATTCCCAGTCGAACCGATTCCTTATATCTCCCCAAAACTTTTCCAACTATGTTACGACCCGAAAGTTATTTCTACCGATATAAGTTGGAAAGAACATGGGTTTCATTTGGTTCGGTTTGATACACCGCACGACATACAAACATAACAAGAATTGGCAAAGTTTTATATTTGCTAGCTAAAAATAATTGTTACCTGAAATTTTGTTTTACTCAAATTTCATTTGAGCTTTTCTTTGAGCAACATCATTTTAAGAACACTACAAAAAAATTAGACCAAAAAACTGTGTATATACAAGTATAACATCTACAAGTAGTTTAAGGAATTGTGAGTCCATATAACTTTTACGTGGCCCTCGGTTCAAATTATCACCTTACGGCAAAAGTTTTTTGACCTCCCGTGAAAAGCGTATGATGAAGGAGTCGCTTAATTAATCTTTTAAAGAAACTATAACAGAACTACTTTGCTGTAATCCGCGCGATAACGTAAAAAATCGTGATGCGATTATGCATTACGATTTTATCGTTGAGCCTATCCTCCTGATGATGCTTTGGTTTCGGGGCGAAACGATCGACGAGATTTTGGTGGTGATTGTGTGTGTTGCTGATGGAGGCGTCTTGGGACACATGTGGTGACTTGTCTTGCATGTGTAAGGTACGTGAATTTTACTTGCTTCATACACATTCGCTTTGCATGCATACGCTTAACCCGCGCACACTTTAGCTAAGTAGCTCTGTTATAGTTTATGTAATATTGAATTCCGCGAAGTAACATATAGCTCGATGCGCCTCAGGTCGCAGAGGTTTCTCGATTGCTTATGTTATTCTATCCAAGTTACAGGAATTTAAAGGAAAAGAAATTAAAGTGAGATTGCAGCGGGTTCCATCTCATATTGGGTTACAGGGAAATGAGGAAGCTGACAATCTCGCTAAAAGTGCAATAGTAAACGGGAATCCATATACTTCAAATATTAAACCGGAATTTTCAGAATTGTTGCCAAAGTACAAAAGAAAATGTCAAGATCTGTGGAAATTATATTTTAATAAAGTATCATTAGAGAAAGGTATATGGTACAAAACGATACAGTGTGAGCCTCTTCATATTCCATGGTTTTCTAGGGGTAATATTTATAAAAATATTATTATTACTGCTCACAGGCTTAGATCCGGACACATGCCGTTAAATAAATTTGAATATTTAATGAAAATAAATAATACGCCTAATTGTGATCTATGTGGAATCGTTGAGGATGTGCATCATCTTTTAACGGAATGTACTAGATTCCAGACAGGCAGGGAGAGTTTTATGAGACTTATGAGTTTGAATAGACTTGATACTGGTATGTTTATTGGGACACTTTCCCATCCTACATCAAGAGAAAGTATATTTCTATGCAAACTCATAAATCTCATTTGATTAATTATTGTTATTATTTTTTAAGTTTGTAGTTTTTATCTGATTTGTTAATTTTAATTTGTTTTCTTAGGTTTAAGTGTGGTATTTGCCAAAATGGGGCATATACATGTTGTATAAAAGTCCCTAAATTAAATAAAGAAAAGATAAACCACCTGCTTCTATAAATCATTTAATTTTTTAAAGTTATACACAATCTCCAGTTACTGTTAAATAAATTAACTGGTTTTACGAGGAACTGAGTAGACGTTTAGATTCTACAGAGCCTGTTTTGAGGTCGTATTGGAAAATGCGTTGGTAGATTTGCCACGGGGACGAACGGCGGGTATGTCGGACTTGCCCGGCTTAAATAACCTGAGTTTTCCACCACACTGCTAGTGGTGGGGATAGGGTACTGTTGAACATATTACCCCATCCCCGCCAGCAGCAAGTCTGAACACGACAGTGCGCAACTAAAATATTTTATAATTTTTTGCTTTAAGAACAGCCATGCCCCGTTTCTAACTCCTGCTAAGTCGAAGATAAATTATTAAATAAAACGGCAAGATATACTGATATTGTTTATTTGTTCACTCATAAAATTTAAAGCAAGATGTTCGATCCAAACTCTTAAAATTATAGTAATAAATAACTATCTCTAGGTCATTTATTATACACACATTATTACTACGTGAACTAAATAAGTTAGTATATAGCATAAAATTGTAATAATACATACAAAGTATATATACTAATAAATTTGATATGTTCGCATTGTTTAAAAAAATTTATTCATTATACAACTAATATATACCCGCAGATTTTTAATAGAACGACCATTATGATTTATTAAAATTAACTTTGAATTGTTGGTTACTAATTTAAGCTAAGTAGATTATTTTGCAGATATTGGCTTTATTTTTTACTAAAGAGGAAATTACAGTTAAAAATATACTGTAACTTGCTTATATAAACAGTATATTTTATATCGCGGTTGATATTTTAAAATAATTACTTTTCTAAACTATAGAATTAGGCGTTACTTTGCGGAGATCCGTAATACAAAAGAGAAGGTAAATTTCTTGTATAAGACAAGTGAAGGATACTAAATAATGTAGTTTCTCTATCAAAGTCACTAGAAAAGTAGACAATATGTTTACAGATTGTGTTTCTATATATTAACCTAAGTATTACCAAATTAACCTTGTACGAAAAATTTAAAATTGATGAACCAAGATTCATTCACAAACAACAAACCGAGAAACCGAGTTTGAATTTTTCAATGTATAGACATGCATGGATTTTATTATAATAATACACAGACTATATAATAGGAAACGTAAATGTTATATTATTCTATAAGTCAACTACGGCACAGTTAAAATTATAGCTATTCAATTAATTTTTATTGGTTTGCAATAAACTTGTAAAACTTAAATTGAAAAATATAATACATAAAAATCCAACAAATGCTTTACTAAGCAATTTCGAAATTTTATTTTCCATTAGGTGGTATAGAGACAAAACAATGATTTGGTTTTACAATGGCAAATCTTAAATTGCAATGACGACATAAAAAAAATTATTTTAACTTAACAAAGAAACCCAAACAAAAGAAGAAAACAATTCTTAAAGAGCAGTAAATTCTGTAGAAAATGTCGACAAAGGCATATTAGCCGTCGTATCCTTATTTATACTTCCATCTACTTTAGCTCCCGGTAAAGACCAGGTTGAGCTGCCAGTGGCTGTAACTCTAGGTCCCATATTATCATATGCCGATTTTAAAAAACAAGTTCTGCTGCGTCTAGGCAAAGTCCCACCACTGCTCAAAAGATCAGGATATTCTTCGCTATTGCCAGCAGTCACTTGCACTGATATAAAAATATTTCCATACGGAGCTGGGATCGCGAATTCAGCAGGTGGAGGAGGAAACGATCCTGAAGGCCCTTCTATGGTTATCTGAACTGGCTCTAAGCATCTCTGCGTATCCTCACTCTCCATAGACATTGATCTGTCAAACATTTCAAACCCATAAGAAGAGCCCATGTCAACACTAGTTCTGTCACAACTAACAGCTAATGATGTATCTAATAATTTCTTCTCTTGGTCTGTGAAACTTCTGCTAGGCGGCATAGACCGGCGCCGTATTTTCCAACAAAAACATGTAGCTACAAATCCCAGACCAGCCATAGCTAACACAGAACCTATGACTATAAAAAATTTTGAATAATCCGGAGCACTCCGAGCAGTTGCGGTTCGTGCTTTTGGTAAAAATAGCGTTAAATATGAAACAGCTTCACCTGCAGTACTTTTTGCACTGCATCGCCATTCTCCAGCTAAATCACTAGTAACGTTTGTAATCGTCACATTAAACCACTGAGCACTCTTGTTAATAACTTCGTCTTCAAATTCATTCGAATGTCTTATTGAATATCTATAAGCTACGATTTCACTGCCACTAATAGTTTTATTTGCAACTTCGATATGACGGAAGGACCAAGTCACTGACGGCATCGGGTCTCCTCTAACAAAACAACCAAAGGAAATATCCGCTCCAGTTTCAGTTCTTATCACGGGTGGACTCGTCACAGTAGATGGAGGGCACACCATATCTTCACCTTTCACTTCTAACCATAAGACGTGCGCTTTATTTTCCGGGCCCGTACAAAACACCTCTTCATTTCCGAGATTGCTTCTCAGAAACCACTCGTGAAATTCCTTCAGTCTACAATCACAGTACCACGGATTGTCTGATAGCGTTAAAGTTTTAAGCACAGGTAGATTGAATGTGTCTTGGTGTAGATATGAGAGCAAATTCTGATGCGCGTGTACAGTTTCTAAAGCCCGCAGGTTTACAAAGGCGAAGGGGTGAACTTTGCGGAGTCGACATCTCGAAAGTTCGAGTTTCTTTAAATGTTGTAGGGGCGGGAATTGCTCTGCGACTAATTTACTTAAAGGGTTGTCATTAAGGACTAAAAGTCTCAAACGATCGTTGCCTTTGAACGTGTCAGGTGAAAGTTCTGTAATGTGATTTCGTGAGAGATCTAATTCTATTAAAATTCTCAACTCCCTGAAAGTGTTTCGATGCAAATACCTTAGGCTTGTGAAGCTGAGATTCAGACGTTGTAAATTTAATAATTCTATATTTGCAAAGGCGTCTTGTTGTAGTTCGTTCAAGAGGTTGCCGTGTAAGTCTAGTACTTGTATATCTGTTGCCAAATGGGGTAATTGAGTCAGACCAGCGGAGACACATGATGCTGTTTTCTTGCCGGAAGACCATTTGCAGTGACACGCGGAAATATGGCCGCAGCTTAACCAGTCACTACCGGAAGGACTTATTAGTACAGCCAACAGGAATCCGTACCATATTTCTCGAATGCCCATCTCATATCAGATTCGGTTTGGTTTTACCTGAAAAGAGAGAATTTTCGAATTATTACAATTACAAATACCTTTTTGCTTCTGTAAAATTACAGGACAAAAAATATATTTGTAGTCGAAGGATTTATAAGGATTAGGAGATATTATGTTCGTGTAAGAATCCAATTATTGCGAGCACAAAGAATTGTTGAGCTAACAAAAAAAGTTGAGAAAACTTCTTTTAATAATTTATTTCCAATTCTTATTCGTTTGCTATTTTTTCAATTTGTTTGTTAGTAAAGCGAAATTAAAGAAAAGGAAAGTGATTATTATATTTTAAGTAAATGGAGATACGCTTATGCAATATGAGATAATACTAGTTTATAACAGATTTATGACACTGCCGTATGGTATCCGGCTGAGTAGAATAGCCACCCTCATTTCTTACCGAGGTGTCGTAAAAGACGACTAAGGTAAGTTGACCCATCGTGAGGTATCCGGTTGAACAGAATAGACCACCCTCTTTCTTACCGAGGGGGTCGTAAAATACAACTAAGATAATTTGACGTCAGGCAGGCGGCCGGCGGCCGGCCAGGCGCGGTAAAATACGTACACAAATCATGTGACAACAACGTGCACGGCACGTGCATGACACGTGTTTGTAACATATGCCGACCCAACTTAGAGGGGGATAAAAGCGGAAGGATGATGATTAATTAATTATTTAATTTTTACATAATTGTGGTTATTTGAACATTCAAAAATGATGCTTGTTTGCATCATCAATCGCAAGTAAAAGTAGTAAAATTATATTTGCAGAGTTTCAAGGAACAACTAATGAATATAAACGCCACTCTACTACCTCCATAAATGCAAACTTCAGTGAAAGCACGTCGCTTTTGCGAAAGCTTTAAGTACTGTCGAGAGTAAAGTGGTAGCTATTCATTATTGACAAAATGCAAACTATAAGAACTATCGTAGTTCTTGTTTATTAAAATTTGAAATCGTCCCTTAAGATTTCTCTGCCTTAAGTATTGCCGAAATAAGTCATAACAAGTTAAGATGTAAAAGTTTTTAACGAAATTTCATGCCCCTACTGTTACCTGTTAAGGAGTTCTCTCGTCTGGAGCCAATCCTGGCAGCATCAGGTCATGCTTATCATAAACATACATTGGTACTGGACCATTATGCAAAATATCAGCTCAAACGAAAACCAGGAACTGGGTCAAATTTAACTTCCAAAATTCCACCTTCACATACATTCACCGCAACTTAAATAAAAGATTTTAAAATAATTAAAAAATAAGTAAAATATTTCGTATGGCAAAAGGTCTTAATTAAAATAAATATACTTTCAAAAAACTAAAAAATTACGCTTTTTTAGGAAAAGCAAAAAAAAAGTCTCATATGTATCAAATTTCGTGTTTATTTTAATTTTACCTGTACTAATTTGTTTTTTATAATGTTATAGCTTAAATAATATCTTGAGGATGTCGCGTAATGTGTGTGTGATTTGATTTGATTTGCCCAGTATTTTTATATGTGTTCAATCAATAGTAATATTATGTCGTAATTATTTTAATTTGTATGTGACACTTCCTTTCAATGCAAAATTTGACAATAAGGTAAAAGAGCCTTTTATCAAGATAAGTACTTGCAAACCAAACGCAAGCTATGCAGGGTAATTAATTCGATAAATAATTACCAATTATTTGCACTTCGTGCTCGCGGAAGCAAAATTTCAGACCGTTAAAACTTAATTTTCTATAAACGATTTGTGGGTTCTTCGAGCCTGGGTTTATACATACTCAAATACAAATATATATCCAGGCTCGAAAAAGCAAAAAATTGTTTATAGAAAATCTTGGCCCTCGGCGGGAATCGAGCCCGTGACCCGCGGAGCCGAAGGCAGGGTCATCACCCAACGTCATTTGGACGTTGTAGTCTCAATTTGTTGGCATGGCCACCAATCATGAATGGCCCATCGTTTCATCGTGTTTTGTGCCCTGCTCATTGCCACTGTAACAACAAAAAATGAACTATATCTATATACAATATTGGTCCTTCTACAGATCTCTTCAATCCTGATTTGATGACGAAGAGATGATCCCAGCATAAAAGACAACGACATTCATGATTATTTAAAATATTGACCGCCTAGTTTCTTGCTGGTTCGTCTCGGTAAGAGAAACATTCCGAACCAGTCTTAGTTTCATCAATCATATTAATGCTTGACGTTTCCAAAATGCCTGACATGGCTTATATGAATAAAGATTATTTCGATTTGATTTTAATACCATCGCCCATTAACCGACTCTGAAGTTTCTTATAAGTAGATTTTAGATAGTTTGATACTTCAAGGAGTTTTCCTCAATCATAAAGCCAAGGGCTCTCAAAGTTTGCACAACATCGTCAATCCTAATTTATGTCAACCACTTCGGTGTATCTCCCTGACCTATCTAGGTGAGCACTTGGAACAACCGTTAAAAGCGGCGACGTGTGGGGGCAAGGCTCTCAGTATATAGGTTATCGTTGAAAGGTCAGTGTTTTAGGTTAATTAATTGTGTCCGTAACGTGTGCTTTATGTATTATTTTTTATTCTCATCTTAATAATTTTATGATTCTACCCATAACTTAGAAATTATTAATTATATAATATATATATGGTCTTTAAATATTTATCATTACTTTTTTATTATGGATCTCCGCAAGTAATTTTCTAAAAAAAGCGAATTTATGTTAGTATTGTAAATTTTAATTTAGGAAAGTATGCATCTCTCTCCGTGAGTGATATATATTTGTGCCATTTGCAATTGTGACCCCTAGGGCCATGGAGTCAAAGTGCAAAAAAATTTATCGTTTTAACACCTCGGTTACTTGCCTCTTTAGGTGTCAAGTGGATTGGATCCAAGAATGCTTGTAGCATTTCCGTGTTGAATTGCTAAGATGATTCTTTCTGTGAAAAAAAAGTCTCATCACCTGAAAAGGCAATTTACTTTTTAATTCCTGATTTGACTGGCCCGTTGGCGCAGTGGGTAGTGAACCTGCCTTCAGCTGCGCTGGTCGCGGTGATATAAATATCTTTCATGACTCTGTTAATACCATTAATAGGAAAAGGCGCTGTTGATATATATATATATTTATTTAAGTTAAAAAAATTACAAGTTTCACTTTTTACAATATTTTGTGTATATCATCATCATCCTCCTGCCCTTATCCACCACTCTAAGTGGGGTACAAACATGTTGTCACATGATTTGGCTACGTATTTTACGACCGGCCACCTGCCTGACATCAACTTGCCTTAGTCGTAGTTTATGACCCCTCGGTAAGGAAGGGGGTGGTCTGTTATACTAAACCGGAAACCACACGGCGGGTCGACTTACCTTAGTCGCCTTTTACGACACCTCGGTAAGAAATGAGGGTAGTCTATTCTACTCAGCCGGATACCACACGGCGAATATTTTGTAATATAATACTTTAGTTTATTATAATATGTAGGAACCGACATAAGCTTGCGACTCCTGCTTTGTACCTAGCAAAAGTACGTAAATCGTTTGTGGGTTTGGGTATAAGATTCTATAATAAAATTCCGAAATCAATTTTGGGCATGCCATTACAGCAGTTTAAAAACACTGTTAAAAATAGGCTAATACAGAAAGCCTACTATACTGTTGAAGATTACTTAGATGATAAGAATGTGTGGATATTTTTATTTTATTTTTATTTTATTTTATTTGGGAAACTAACAATGGTTCTATTACTAAATAAATATTTAAATATAAATATATCATACATCAGTAAAGTTTCCACTAAAAATATAGGTGCACTTCTACCCTGTACAAGACAGTAATAAATAAATGTAACTAGTTCTAAGATTTATATTTTAAAAAGAGCAACCGCCGAGTTTCTTGCTGGTTCTTCTCGGTAGGAACAGCTTTCCGAACCAGCAGTAAAGATGACGATTCAAAAGCACTTGTTTACAAGTTTACTTGAATAAAGAATATTTTGAATTTGAATTTGAATATGTATGGCCCTGTAAGCATGCTAGGTTCACATCAAAAACACATCAATTATTGGAAGCGAAAACTTAAGTTAATATTTGATATCTTCAATCGTATAGCAGTTTTGTGAGCTAAATAAAAAAAAATTCCGTCACACCGATATGTTATTATTGACTGGCCCGTTGGCGCTGTGGGTAGTGACCCTGCCTTCAGCTCCGCGGGTTGTGGGTTCGATTCCCGCCGAGGGCCAACATTTTCTATAAACAAATTGTTGGTTCTTCGAGCCTGGGTGTGTATTTGTATTTAAGTATGTATTTAAAATTATATATGTAGTATATCTACCAGTTGTCCGTCACCCATAACACAAGTATTAAGTTACTTACTTTGGGGACGGATGACCGTGTGTGTAAATGTCCCATATATTTATTATTTATTATTATTATTATTATTTATTAATTCCACCTGTTGTGCCAAGTCCCGCAATCGTGGGTGTAAAGCAAATTTTCCGCATCGAGAGCGTTCTAACAGCGGACAAATGGCGATCAAAGATGAGATAATGACGTAATTACGAGTGAACGCAGCACAAAGGGTTCGGGAAACAGTGGAATATTTAATCAAAAGCCCCAACGATGTACTCCTTTTGTTTAACGATCAACTTTTTAATCAATCTAATTTTAAACGGTTCCAATCGGGAATTCATTCGAAGCTTGTTCTGTTAACGCGAAAGTGTTTGTTTGTTGGTTAAATGGAGGAACGGATAGATGATTTTGTGTATGAATAGAGTTGAGTTTTTAAAGTAAAGCAAGTACAAAAGTAATAAAATTATTTTGGAACAATTAGAAATCATTAACCATAACAATGGCACCCTCATTAACGAGCAGATAAATGTTTCTAGTTCAAGCTTGTTGCACGTGTTCAGAGGTAAAATAAAGGGTGGGGATGAACCAATTACGATATAACAATGCTTGTTTGGATAATGCTTCGCTTTGCGATTTTGTCGTGGAGTCTATCTCCTGATGATGCTTCGGTTGCGGGGCGAAACGATTGTTGAGTTTGTGATAGTGAACGTGTGTAGTGCTTGTGTATTGTGGTGGCAGTGGTGGAGGTTTGTGCATCTGTTTATACGAATCCTGCATGTATCGGGTATGAAAAAACGGATAGTCCACTATACATTTAACACTTTATATATATTTCTATTTACTGTATCGCGGATTATAGCAAAATAATTTTATTATTACTTTTGTATTATGGATCTCCGCAAAGTATCGCCTAATTCTATGAATTAATAATAAACTAATACAAAAGTCATAATAAAATAATTTTGCTATAATATAAATAATTTTATTATTACTTTTGTAGTACATTATTACACAAAAGATTAAAACATCTTCATTATCATTCATCATTCTCCTGCTCTTATCCCACTCTAAGTGGGGTCGGCACCATCATGTGACAACATGTTACAAACAACATGTTACAAACATGTTGTCACATGATTTGGCTACGTATTTTACGACCGGCCGCCTGCCTGACGTCAACTTACCTTAGTCGCATTTTGCAACACCTCGGTTAGAAATGAGGGTGGTCTATTCTATGCAGCAGGATACCACACGGCACATACCTTAGTCGCCTCTTACGACACCTCGGTAAGAACGGAGGTTGGTCTATTCTATGCAGCAGGATACCACACGGCACATACCTTAGTCGCCTCTTACGACACCTCGGTAAGAACGGAGGGTGGTCTATTCTATGCAGCAGTATACCACACGGCACATACCTTAGTCGCCTCTTACGACACCTCGGTAAGAACGGAGGGTGGTCTATTCTATGCAGCAGGACACCACACGGCACATACCTTAGTCGCCTCTTACGACACCTCGGTAAGAACGGAGGGTGGTCTATTCTGGTCTGTCGGATACCACACGGCGTACACAAATGATTAAAACGTGTGCATTTAATTACTCCAACCTTGCAAAAGATAGCACAGACTAAATTTAACTACTCGTAATTAAGTATAATAAATTAATTTAGAAAACAGCAAACTTCGAGTTTCTTGCTAACTTTTGAACATTCCAATCCAGCAGTAGAGTTGACGATTCGAAATCACTCGTTTACATGTTTACTTGAATAAAGAATAAATTGAATTTTAACTATAAACTACATAAGGCAATTTAAAATTAATTTCAAGGAGAAAACATTTTGCACTCGGGGGAAATTTATAACAACGTTGTATGTAAGAAGCACAACTTTCTAAGCTAGTTAAAACTAATATAAATTATGGACTCGTAACAATTGGTACTATTAAATTTACTTTACAGGAATGAATCATGACAATATTTATACTAATGCTATAAATATGACAATCCTCCTCAAATATGCAATATTTTTTCTTGTTCCTCAAAAAAAGGTAATTTTCATATCAATATCATATTTATATGTATTTTAATTTTTTGTATTTAAGTATGTATTTAAAATTATATATGTAGTATATTTACCTGTTGTCTTTCACCCAATAAACAAGTATTAAATTACTTGCTTTGAGGACGGACGACCGTGTGTGTAAGTTATTATTATCCCGTATATTTATTTCACCTACGTGGAAATGAGAGAGAGGAGGCTATAGCTATGGGATTTTAATAGGCCGTTACTTTATGTAGTTCTTTCTAAATCAAAATTTTCAATATAATCTAGTGCGTAGCTCGCAACCCGTTAAGCTATATCCGTAACTTTTGTCCTTCTATGGATCCCCTCATTTTTGATTAGATCACGCAGAGCTACTCCGGATATAGCTCTTTCCATCGCCTGCCGAACGACTCTGAGCTTAGCGACGCTACCTTCGGACCTCATAAGTAACTGAAATCTAATCAAAAGTTTATCTATTGGGTAATAATAAAATTATTTTGCTATAATCCGCGATACAGTAAATAGAAAATATATATAGTGTTAAATGTATAGTCGAATATCCGTATTTTCATACCCGATACGTGCAGGATTCGTAAAAACACATGTACAAACCTTCACCACAATACACAAGCACTACACACATTCACTATCACAAACTCAACAATCTATCACAAACTCGTAATCCTTTTGTCGGATATTCCACAATACATTTAACACTATATATATTTTCTATTTACAGTATCGCGGATTATAGCAAAATAATTTTAGTATTACTTTTGTATTATGGATCTCCGCAAAGTAACGCCTAATTCTATAAATTATTTATCTATTGGGCTTCCATTTTATTAATACAGATAATATAAAAATAAGTAGCAAATATATCCATTGTTTTATGGGGTCTATACATATGCAACCATAAAAATAATAGCACAATAAAAGTTGTGTCGCTAACGACCATAATTGCCAAGTTTATGGCATGAACATCATTATTTTATGGGGGCGTTCAAAGGTTCCATTAAACTTAATATTAAGGCAAAGCTTACGAGAAACGTTATCAGAGCTTTTATTAATGACTCACTGTATTCAATTAACGGGTATAATTATTACTATACATATTACAAAACAAAATCCTCCGTCGTGTGGTATACAGCTGAGTAGAATAGACCACCCTCATTTCTTACCGAGGTGTCGTAAAAGGCAACTAAGGTAAGTTGACCCGCCCTGTGGTATCCGGCTGAGTAGGATAGACCACCCTCATTTCTTATCGAGGTGTCGTAAAAGGCGACTAAGGTAAGTTGACTCACCGTGTGGTATCCGGCTGAGTATATTAAACACCCAAATTTCTTATTGAGGTGTCGTAAAAGGCAACTAAGCTAAGTTGACCCGCCCTGTGGTATCCGGCTAAATAGAATAGACACTCTCATTTCTTATCGAGGTGTCGCAAAAGGCAACTAAGGTAAGTTTACTTGCCCTGTGGTATCCGGCTGAGTAGAATAGACCACCCTCATTTCTTACCGAGGTGTCGTAAAAGGCGACTAAGGTAAGTCGACCCGCCCTGTGGTATCCAGCTGAGTAGAATAGACCACCCTCATTTCTTATCGAGGTGTCGTAAAAGGCGACTAAAGTAAGTTGACCCACCGTGTTGTATCCGGCTGAGTAGAATAGACCACTCTCATTTCTTATCGAGGTGTCGTAAAAGGCGACTATGGTAAGTTGTCGTCAGGCAGGCGGCCGGTCGTAAAATACGTGGCCGAATCACGTGACAACATGTTTGTAACATGTTGCACCGACCGTTGTAGTGGGATAAGGGCAGGAGGATGATGATGGTTACAAAACAAATTCCTCAAAAGCTGCCTGTCAAAGAAAATCATTACGTACATGTAATGATTTTCTCAAAATCTTTTCAACGGATTTTATACGGCTTAACTTAAAGACAATTTACGAATTAATATTAAATTCTCCGGAACGGATAACCCGATTCTGATGGAACTTTCAATTGGAACTAAAGAAGATTGTGAAGCAACATATAAAATTTAATTCTAAAATTTAAAATTAATTTCCCTGTGTCCGATTGAGCTGAAATTTTACATACTGGTCAATTCTCGGTGACAATGCACGTTTATGATAGGCATGATCTGATGCTGCTGCCAGGATTAGGCTTCCGTCAGAGAAACTTCTCAAAGGTTTACAATATAAACATGGTTTGTTAAAAACTTTCTTTTAACTTGACTAGTTATCCTAGAATTCCCTAATTATCTTTTGAAACGAGCAATCGCCGAGTTTATAGCTTGGTTGTTTAGTAGGAACATCTTTCCGAACCAGTAGTTGGAGGTTTAAAAGAATTTGTTTACACATTTAATTTTACTTGAATAAAGAATATTTTAAAATTTAATAAACGATAAAAAAAATAAGTATCAGCCTGTAACTATCCCACTGCTGGGCATAGGCCTCCTCTCTGTGTTTTGTGAGTGAAGGATTGGAGCTAAGACCTACCACGCTGTTCCAATGCGGATTGGTAGGTTACACATATCCCTAGAATTCTCTAGTGATATGCGTTTCCTCACGATGTTTTCCTTCACCGAAAAGCGTTTGACAAATTGCAAATATTAAATAGACACATAAGTTTTTATAGAAAAACTCATTGGTGCCTCCCCGGGGTTTGAAATGATGATTGTCTCTAGAGATTCACGGTCTCATCGCTGAGCTACCACAGTTTTGATAAACGGTATTTTTCTATACATCTTTACTTATTATAAAACAAAGTCCCTTATAGCTGTCTGTCTGTATGTAATCGATTTTCTCAAAATCTACTGAACGAATTTTTGTACGGTTTTTACTAAAAGATAGTGAAATACTTCCAGATGGTTTAAGTGAATAGCACATATCGGTATTATGTAAATTATGTCGAAGAGATCGAGCAGTTTTAAAAAACTAGCTTGCTGGAAGCTTTAGTCGTGCACTGCGTAAACCAGAAGAGATACGCTAAAGTAATGTAGTAGAAAATTGTATATCTACTAAAATACTACTAAAAAGCCCGCAATAGAATGTCTCTATCACTCTCGGTTAACACACAATAACTTCTTTGATGTCCAAAATTTCGAAAATTCGGGAACAGTTTCGTAAATCAGTGAATTCCACGCGGGCGAAACCGTTGTTGGCACAGCTAGTTCTACTTCCTACTAATATTATAAATGCGAAAGTTTGTGAGTATGGATGGATGTTTGTTACTCTTTCACGAAAAAACTATCAGACGGATTTGGATGGAACTTTACAGTTATATAGGTTATACATCGGAATAACATATAGGTTACAATTTGTAGATTTTATGTAATATACATGTCAATAAAGTCGGAAAAAATCTGGCTTCTGAGAGTTATCTCGGCGTTCGCTGCCTAAACCATTAAAGTTACACAAAGATGATGTACCGTAGTATTGTTTGACTTTTATAGTTCTAAATAAAAGTCCGCGACAGCATACATCTATCTTTTATGTGGAGCCACTATGACCAATTGAATCATAAATTTAATAAAATTAGATACTGTGGCACACAAAATTCCTAGCGAGCGAAGCCGCGGGCAAAAACTTGTTTTATTACAAATACGAAAAAAACTTCCTCAACTGTAAAGCGAACTGATTTTATAACGAGAATTGTTTATAGAAGTGGGGAAATAAAAAAGCAAGAAGGCGTTCGCACTTCTATATGAAAAGTTGAATAGGTATTTAGCATTCATAGAATGCATTTAATATTAAAAAGCTCTACTTTTATGAGATAAGGTTTTTTAAAAAATAACCTTTTTGTTAGCTGTGGTATGCTTAATTAAAAGTAGTGTATGTTACACTTTTTAAAGCTTGCGCTCAAAACAAGTTAATTTTTTCTTTTAGGTGTTTGCCACTTTTTCTATTTTAATTTTTAAAATAGGAGTTCTATTTTAAAATTAAATTTAAATTAAAAAAATATTTGCAATATAAAATAATCTAAATTTCATTCATACTAATATTACGTGATAGTCGGTCTGTGCGTATACATAAGTAACGTAGAGGATAAAAAATCCAGATTTAAAAAATATATAGAATTAGGCGTTACTTTGCGGAGATTCATAATACAAAAGTAATAATCAATATATTTTTGCTACAATCCGCGATAAGGTAATTAAAAAACATATATAATGCTAAATGTATAGTGGATTATTCGTTTTTTCATACCCGATACATGCAGGATTCGTAAAAACACGCACAAACCTCCCACCACCGCCACCACAATACACAAGCATTACACACGTTCAATATCACAAACTCAACAATCGTTTCACCCCGCAACCGAAGCATCATCAGGCGTCTTGGGATACGTGTGGTGACTTGTCCTGCATGTATAAGGTACGTGAATTTTGCCTGCTTCATCCACATTACCGTTAGATGCTTTCGGTTAACGCGCGCGGATTATAGCAAAGTAGTTCTATTATAGTTTCTATACTTAGTTAAAATTATATAAGCAGTATATCTACCGGATGTCCGTCACCCATAACACAAGTATTTAGACGACTTTGGAGTCGGACGACCGTGTGTGTAAATTACCCATATACTTATTTATTTTATAGCTTGCCCACTTTCATCACCATTATATATGCAACATAATATAAACGGTAAACGGCTTCAATTAAATAAGTTAACGTCGTGCCAAAATTTCAACTAAATTAACTTTGGTTAATTTTATAAAGTGACTTAATTGGAGAGAGTAAAAATATTACAACGCTTTGCTTTGGTGCTTTGGCGCAATGAAAAATAAACCTCGGTGACGCTATAGCCAAATGTAATAATCATAAATCATCATCCTCCTGCCCTTATTCCACTCTAAGTGGGGTTGGCACAACATGTTATAAACATGTTGTCACATGCTTCAGCTACGTATTTTACGACCGACCGTCTGTCTGACGTCAACTTACCTTAGTTCTATTTTACGATACCTCGGTAAGAAATGAGGGTTCATTTCTTACCGAGGGTTCGTAAAATACGACTAAGGTAAGTTGACGTCAGGCAGGGGGTCGTAAAATACGTAGCCAAACCTTGTGACAACATGTTTATAAAATGTTATGCCGATCCCACTTAGAGTGGGATAAGGGCAGGAGAATGATGATGATGAATGATGTAATAAATTTTACAATAGATCATACGAAAATAGTTTCTTAAGTTATAGGTTTGCATTGCAATATTATCTATTAGATTCTATAAAATAAAATATAATCAATATAAAAATATTGATCCAAAAAGCCTTCTATACTGTTGAATACCAGATTATACACTATATAATCTTATTCACTGTAAGTATGTCTAGATATAGCTATTTATCGATTCTGTACAAGATGGTAATGACTCCTGTAACTAGTTATAAGAATTATATTTTGAAAAGAGCAACCGCCGAGTTTCTTACTGACTCTTCTCGGTAGGAACAGTTTTCCGAATCAGCAGTAACGTTGACGATTCAAAAGCACTTGTTCACAAGTTTACTTGAATTAAGAATATTTTGAATTTGAATTTCAATATCTCACTTAATAGATAATGAAAGTTAAAAGTGTTTCAAAAATAATGCGTTTGGTGGAATATAATAAAATAATATAAAAAATAGAGTTCATGAATTCGTAGATCAATTGAAAATTAATATTTTTTTGGTTAACGGTTCACCAAACTAACGTACTCTACATATTTAGACAGCGTGATGGGTTTTGGCTTCAATCCTTCCCAAAGGAGGAGGGCAGCTCTACCCAGCCATGGGACAGTTGTTGCGCACCACGATTTTGTACATCTAAAAATGTCATATATCTCTCAGTTTTGTTAAAACCACAACGCCAAACTAATTTCATCAAAGTCAAATCCAAATATAAAATATTCTTTATTCAAGTAAACTTGTAAACAAGTGCTTTTGAATCGTCAAAATCTACCGCTGGTTCGGAAAGAAGTTCCTACCGAGAAGAGCCAGCAAGAAACTCGGTGGTTGCATTTTTCAAATGAAATTCTTATAACTAGTTACATTTGGTTATTACTATCTTGTACAGGGTAGAGGAGTATATCCACGCATTTTTATCATTTATAATCATCCTCAATAGTATAATCGGCTTTTTGTATCGGCATCCCTTTAACAGCGTTTTTAATCTGCTGTAGTGGCAAAGATAAAATCGATTGCGGGATTTTATTATAGAATCTTATACCCAAACCTATGAACGACTTATTTACTTTTGCAAGGCGCAAAGCAGGAACCGCAAGCTTATGTCGGTTCCTACTTTGTCTATTATTTACATCGCTAATACTTTTATAATTATATATATTTTTATGCACGAGATCGGAGTACTGGACACTTAATGTTATTCTGAATATATTAGAGTAATCCATGCAAGTCAGAATTTGCAATTACAACGCTCTAATGCACGATTAAATACAGCATCCGATCTACATGGCATATCTACGGTATGCCTGATTTAGGTATTACGTCTAAGTTAGCATTCTCCTGCCCCTATCCCACTCTGTGTGTTCAGCGGAACATGTTTATCTCTTCCATTCTCTCCTATCTTTCGTCAACTTTGGCGCTACTCCTGTTATATGAATGTCATACTTTACACAATCCAACCATCTCTTTTCAGAGCTCCCTCTAAATCAAATCAAATCAAATCAAAATAATCTTTATTCAAATAAACCATTTCAGGCACTTTTAAATCGTCAAGCATTAATATGATTAATGAAGCTACAACTGGTTCGGAATGTTGCTCTTACCGAGAAGAACCAGCAAGAAACTCGGCGGTCAATCTTTTAAATATTTTCAATTATACATTATTAAATTGTGACCTCTCGTATGTCTATGATATACATCAAATTTTGTTTTATATGTAAGAACATATAAAACAAAATTTGATGTATATCATGCGGAAAAATATAAGAATATTTTTCCGCACAAATAGAATATTACTATATATATATTGTGATGCTACAGTCAGTATGCCTATTTCTTGGAACTTTTCGCGAAGGGACTTACGTTGCTTCATATTATAGATAGCCCGTATGGCTCTTTTTTGGGCAACAAAAATCTTTTCTATATCGGCCGCTTTACCCCACTAGTTACATAACCATCTACATTAATATTTAACACTCGTCTGGTCCCATGATTTTCATCCCTTCTCATTATATGTCCATACACCTCCAGCTTGTCTCTTTCCTTAATTAACGCAACTAGGTTTCCTCCTCTCTTTTTTTGGAGAAAAAAATTGGAGCCAGAAGAAGAATCACCACGCTGCTCCAATGTGGATTGGTAGGTTACAAATATCTAAAGTATTCTCTGGAGATATGCAGAATTCCTCATGGTGTTTTCCTTGATCGAAAAGCGTTATTTTATATTATTATTTTAATAAGGCTTATTGTAATATAAAACTCATTAGTGCTTACTCGTGATTTGAACCCGCGACGAAACCAACCTCAACTTAAATTAGTCACTCGGTCATATTCTTTGGCTATCATAGCTTTTTAAAATTAAGAATTGTTATATATTTCATTTAATGCCGTGTGGTATCCGGTTGAGTAGAATAGACCACCTTCACTTCTTACCGAGGTGTCGTAAGAGACGACTAAGGTAAGTGGACCCACCGTGTGGTATCCGGTTGAGTAGAATAGATCACCCTCTTTCCTACTGAGGGGTTGTAAAATACGACTAAGGTAAGTTGAGGTCAGGCAGGCGGCCAGTCGTAAAATACTATTAGCCAAATCATGTGACAACATGTTTGTAACATGTTGTACTGACTCCACTTAGAGGGCAGGAGGACAATGATGATGTTATATTGCATATCCAATTTCTCGCTTCAAGCTCACATAGCTTGTATATGTATAGCAACTCCCTTAACTACAGTTATTTCTAATTTGGTTTGTTTTTAATTGCACCGTATTCATCAAGTGTAGTTTGTAAATTAGTTTTGGTTTAATTTAAACTATTCTGTCTGTCTGTTGTATGTAATACCAATTTTTTTTTATTATATATTTTAAAGAATATTAAGGCGTATCATTTAAATATATATTTTTTTTGAATCGTAAACTGTAGAATCGTAAATTCGTGATTCTAATCTAATAAAAAAGTCTGTCTGTCTGTTGCGCTTTCACTGCTAATCATATTGTATCGCGGACTTTTTTATAGATATTGATACGTTTTATAATAATGTAGAACATGTTTTTGTTCTATCATCAATAGTTTCCGCAGCGCACGCGATGAAAGATTTTTACGACTAAATTTTTCACACCTTATTATTAGGTCCTTACATATGAAATTGGCGTTTTGTCGTACTGGCCACTTTGATCTCAAATATTACCTTTATGGTTAGGAATTACAAATTCAAATTCATACAGCTATTTACTCATGCATTTGTGTTTCAAACCCCCTAATTCATTTGTTTTTTTTTTCTTTTGTTTTTTTCTTTGTGTCACTCTGTTTACAAAATGGAAAACATGAAATATCGCGTTATTTACGAGTATGAGTTCCACCGTGGCACCAGTGCTGCAGAAACGACTCGAAGGATTAATGATGTGTATGGTGACGGTGTCGCAAAAGAAAACACAGTGCGTTTTTGGTTCCAACGTTTTCGTTCTGGAAATTTCGACCTGCAGAAAAACCCTCGTGGACGGCCGGACACCAAAGTTGATAATGAAGAATTGAAGGCTATTGTGAAAGCGGATCCATCGCAAACCACGTCCGAGTTAGCTGCAGGCTCCGGTGTTAGTGATAAAACTATTCTAATCCACTTGAAGCAAATTGGGAAGGTGAAAAAGCTTGAAAGGTGGGTACCTCATGAATTGAGTGAAGCAAACCGACAAACGCGCGTCGACTGCTGCGTTACGTTACTCAACCGGCACAATAATGAAGGAATTTTAAATCGAATCATTACCTGTGATGAAAAGTGGATCCTCTACGATAATCGGAAGCGCTCATCGCAATGGCTGAACCCTGGCGAACCAGCCAAATCCTGCCCTAAGCGAAAATTGACTAAAAAAAAGTTGCTTGTGAGTGTTTGGTGAACTAGTGCCGGTGTCGTTCACTACAGCTTTCTTAAATCTGGCCAGACAATTACGGCAGATATCTATTGTCAGCAACTGCAAACCATGATGGAAAAGCTAGCTGCTAAACAACCGAGGCTGGTCAATCGCTCTAGGCCACTGCTGCTTCAGGACAACGCTAGACCACACACTGCACAACAGACGGCTACCAAATCAGAGGAGCTTCAATTAGAATGTCTTAGACATCCACCGTACTCTCCGGACTTTGCTCTAACAGATTACCATTTTTTTCGCAATTTGGATAGCTACTTGCAAGGAAAAAAATTCAACTCCGATGTGGCAGTCCAAACCGCCTTCAAAGATTT
Organism: Morpho deidamia; assembly: GCA_947086505.1. Lineage (NCBI taxonomy): Eukaryota > Metazoa > Arthropoda > Insecta > Lepidoptera > Nymphalidae > Morpho > Morpho deidamia. The sequence continues at coordinate 12,653,096 of CAMTZC010000009.1, forward strand.
TATTGATTCCCGCCCGAATGGTTTTTTTAGTTTTGATTAAGTAAATATATTTCATTAAAAAAAACGACTTTATGTTCCTTCCATAGAAAACGCCAATTTCATATGTAAGAACCTAATATAATTTTATTAGGAATTCCTATTTTTTGAAAATGTAATATAGCCTATGTTGCTCTGTGAAGAAGCAGCTTTCCAATGGTGAAAGAATTTTTGAAATTGGTCTAGTAGTTTTTGCGAGAAAACATTACAAACATAAACGCATACAAACAAACATACAAATCTTTCCTCTTTATAATATTAAGTATAATTATTATAGATGGTTAAACTGGGTTAACCTTTGAAGCTAGACATATGCTCTCTCGGATTTTAATTTAGAACTTTTAGAGGAGAATAATTTTGTAATATATGATTTTTGAATAACTTTCACCATTTACTTAGCGCACGCAAGGAAAACTTTAAATTTTGCCGTTTCCGCCATACCTTTAATTGCTGCTCCTTTCTTATTCATTTTAGCGTGAGGTTATATAGTCTATAGTCTTTCTCGATAAATGGGCTATCTTACACTCAAAGAATTTTTCAAATCAGTCCAGTGGTTCCTGAGACTAGCGCGATCAAACAAACAAACAAATCAACTCTTCAGCTTTATATATAAAATATAGATATAGAAAACATGATTGCGTGGAATATGGTTCTGGGCAAAGGCAGTTCTAAAATTAAAATTTATGTCATATGATTCGAACCACCCTGTATATGCACTAGTTGCGTAATTATCAGAGGTCGATTAATACGAATAAGGTTCTGTTATATCACATACGGATTCCGCAAGGCGATGTTTATGAGGCTGGCAGCTCTTAATGCCATTAGAAACGTAATTGATAGGCCGGTGAATCCAATTAGGAGTCAACACCTTCACGTAACTAGATACGGTATTAATGGCGTGTATTGCGGGTTCAGGGTCGAATTATAATGAGGAGTTCTTACTACCCCTTGAAAGTTCAAAGTTTACTAGTAACCGATCAGCCATGGCTTGTTGTGAAATCAAATCAAGATAATCTTTATTTAAAAAAAAACCATTTCAGGCACTTTCGAATCGTCAAGCATCAATATTATTAATAAAGCTACAACAGGTTCGGAATGTTGCTCTTACCGAGAAGAACCAGCAAGAAAGGAAAGTATATAACATAATCCTGATCTGTAACTGCCCACTTATGTAAATCATTGTATATTATCCTTATGTGTTATGGCTTACGAAAGAAATTGTATTTCCGAATGTTTCCAAAATGACCGTAGTTTTCAAATTTTGCATACCTGTGCTATAATTAATACTTTAGAGCAACTGGAAATTATAAAACATATAAATACGCGCTTGTTAGAAAGCATTTGTTAGAGAGCAGTCATAAAGTTCGTAATGACCATTGTTTCGAAATCCTGCACACCTGTGAAAAAAGCTTGAAATTAAATATTTTCGAACAATAAGAAATCATAAAGCATAACAATGGCACCCTCATTAATGATCAGATAAACTTTTCAAGTTCAAGCTTGTTGCTCGTGTTCAGAGGTAAAATAAATGTTGGGGTTGAACCGATTACTATTTAACAATGCTTGTTTGGATAATGCTACGCTTTGCGATTTTGTCGTGGAGTTTATCTCCTGATGATGCTTTGGTTGCGGGGCGAAAAGATTGTTGAGTTTATGATAGTGAACGTGTATAGTGCTTGTGCATTGTAGTGGCAGTGGTGGAGGTTTTTAGCATGTGTTATGTGGGTATGAAAAAACGGATAGTCCACTATACATTTGGCGGTAATTATATTCTCTATTTACTGTTTCGCGGATTATAGCAGAATAATTTTTATTATTACTTTTGTAAATACACACTAATAAACGGACAGATTAACGTCCCAGTTTGATACACGAGTTCGAAGGCAAAATAAATGATGGGGGTTGAACTTTTTACTATATAACTCTTGGCTTGGCTGATGCGCTGCGTTGCGATTTTGTCGTGGAGGTTATCTCCTGATAATGCTTTGGTTACAGGGCAAAACGGCTGTTCAGATTGTGGTAGTGAATGTGTGAAGTGCTTGTATATTTTTGTGTTATTAGTGGCGGGTAGTGCCTGAGTTTTTACGAATTCTGTATGGAACAGGTAAAAGACCGGATAGTAAACTCTACATTTAGCATTACATTTTTTTTATCACGGATTACAGCAAAATATTTTTTTTATTTCTTTTGTATCAACCTCCAGAAAGTAACGTGTATAGTAAATACTAGTTTATACTAAGCAATTAAGCAAATAAAATACTATGCCTTAATAATTACCAGACAGGCGGGATGGTGGTGGACGTATCCCATGGCGGAAGCCATCTATCTCCCCAACCTAGTCAAATCTAAGCTCAAAGGAGGTAGTTTCGACGTTCCCATGCACTAGAAAACGATTCAACTCAAAATCAGTACCTAAACTCAACCGCTTTCTTTTCGTACCATGAAGTGTGGATTGCAATGCAGGTTGTAATGTTTGAAAAGGAAAACCTTATATGAACTATACATAACTCTGTCTCTTTTACTCAAATGTTTTTTAGGACGCATTCCGAAACTAATTTTTTCTTGATATTCGTCTAGAAATACTGTAAGTTAATTCTATTTTGCAATAGATATAAGCAAAGTTCATAACACTACACTCTTTTTGTATGGTTTATTATCAATCCACGTAAAACATAGTTTTATATATTTTATGTTTGAATTAAATTTTAGAAAAATTATATTTACAAATTTAAATAATAATTTAATTTACTTTAAATGGTAGGAAGAGTGAATGAAATAAGTATGCGATCCAGTTTAGGTAGTCATTCGGTAACGACTTAAAGTGTGCTTCTTTAAGACGTCATGGTATGAAAAAGCAAAACAATTTAGTTTACGTCTTCAATTGAGTCGCAATAAGAGTTCATGGTAGGCCTGCTGTCGAGGTGAATTGAATTCACCCGGGCAACTGCAACGCGTGACCGGACACCTAGTTTATAATATATAAATGTTTTATAGAAGCAGGCGTTACTTTGCGGAACTCCATATTACAAGCAATATAACAGAACTAACTACTTTGCTATAATCCGTTAAGTGAATGCATGCAAAGCCAATGTGTATGAAGCAGGCAAAATCTACGCACCTTATACATGCAGGACCAGCCACCACATGCACCCCAAGGCGCAATTCACCAGCAACAACGACCACAAAAGCAGCACACACACCCACCACCACAATCTCAACGATCGTTTCGCCCCGAAACCGAAGCATCATCAGGAGGATAGGCTTCACGACAAAAATCGTACTGCGTAGATTTTGCCTGCTTCATACACATTGGCTTTGCATGCATTCACTTAACCCGTGCGGATTATAGCAAAGTAGTTAGTTCTGTTATATTGCCTGATATAAAATGTATTTCCTTGGTTATAAAATCTCTTTTGTGCGATACAAAGTATGACTCTTGACGCAGAAAGCCTCTCCAAGCTTCAACCATCATATTTTGAGAACGTCCCATTAATTACGTTGCGCTGTAGTTACTTTGTTAGAAAAAATGTAACAAGATGAAAATTGAGTGCAAAAAAATATTTTTCATCATCATTCTCCTGCCCTTATCCCACTCTAATTGGGGTCGGCACAACATGTTAAAAACATGTTGTCACACGATTTGGCTACGTATTTTATGACCGGCCGCCAGCCTGACGTCAACTTACCTTAGTCGCCTTTTACGACACCTCGGTAAGAAAGGAGGATGGTCTATTCTATTCTGCCGGATACCACACGGTACATACCTTAGTCGCCTCATACGACACCTCGGTAAGAACGGAGGGTGGTCTATTCTGGTCTGCCGGATACCACACGGCACATACCTTAGTCGCCTCATACGACACCTCGGTAAGAACGGTGGGTGGTCTATTCTGGTCTGCCGGATACCACACGTCGTTGCAAAAAAATATTTTTATACTTTCATTTTATTTTTACAATATTTAAAAAGTAATAATAAAATTAGTTTGCTCTAATTCGTGATAAAGATAAAAAAAAACCGCTTTACGTAAAGCATATTACAAAATTGAAGATTATTTGGATAATAAAAATGCCTGGATTTGAAAATCCTTTCAGCTTCATACAAGACAGTGGTTTAATAATGTATAATTGAAAATATTTAAAAGATTGACCGCCGAGTTTCTTGCTGGTTCTTCTCGGTAAGAAAAAACATTCCGAACCAGTTGTAGCTTCATTATTCATATTGATGCTTGACGATTCAAAAGTGCCTGAAATGGCTTATTTGAATAAAGATTATTTTGATTATTAATATAAAAAATGGAATTTTCACTTAAGATACTTAAATAATAGATTTTGTCAAGATGAATTTGCTTCTTTCGGTTAAATTTTCCACCGAATTTAAATGGCCTATGGGCGTTTGTCCCACATTGGGAATCATGGTTTTAGAACAACTAAATAACCTTGGAAGCTGTGATAGCCTAGCGGTGAGAACGTGTGACTCTCAAGGGACGATGATAGTTTCAAACCCCGGGCAGGCACCAATGAGTTTTTCTATTAAAACTTATGTGTCTAATTGATAATTGCAATTTATCACACGCTTTTCGGTAAAGGAAAACATCGTAAGGAAACCTGCATATCTCTAGAGAATTTTAGGGATATGTGTAACCTACCAATCCGCATTGGAGCAGCGTGGTAGGTCTTAGCTCCAATCCTTTTCTTCAAAAACGGAGACAGGAGGCCTTAGCCTAGAAGTGGGCATAATAACAGGCTGTTTCTTTACTTTTTTTTTGTGGCACCTTGATTAACAAACAGATATATTTTTCTAGATTCCAGCTTTACTTGTTTGCATGCAAAATAAATGGTGGGGGTTGAATTATTTTTCCGAATTTTTTTATGCGTTCCCAAGTAAGTGTTCCCGTAGGATAATCCCTACTGTTAAGTTACATACATGTAACTTAACAGATCACTTGTAAACCTCGTCAAGAGGCACTCAAGGCGGACAATAATAACGTATCAAGTTACAAAACGGTTATGCATACTAATTGGATATACAGTTATGTTCAAAGATTACTTATGGTGACTGAAGACTGATCCATTGGCCAATGTGGCTGTTATTCTGCCTATAGCTCCCAGATTCACGGGTTTGATTCCCGCTGTCGGCAAAGATTTTCTGAAAATAATTTATTGGTTCCTCGAGTTAGGGTGTATATATGTATTTAAGTATCAATGAAAACTATATAGAGTGTATATATTTACCAGTTTTCTTTAAGTATTACAATCGTCTGTCACGATGTATGTTTACGATAATCTTCAAACTACTGAACGGATTTTAATCAAACTTTCTAGGTATAATATTTCGGTCCAACTTAAAGGATATGATAGTTTTATCTCGATTAATAATTAATAAATTAATAATTTTAATCTTACGTTTTTGGGAATTTAAAGTGTTTTATCCTTTAAAGGGTCTATTTCATTTCAAAATTCCATACACTCTCAATGTCAATGAAAATTTAATAATTTCTCTTTATTTAATTTAAACATATGGCGCTGTTCTTTAATATTATTTAATTGCTTTATTTTATGCTTAAGCTTCTATTAATTCATAAATTCATGTAGATGCTTCATCATCCTATTTATATTTATAACAGGAATAGCAGCAGGGATCAAGAAACGTATATAATCAATATAAGTATTAAATTTTTTCATCGTTTTTTTCAGGTTAATTATTGTCACGAATCTTATAAATGAAAACACATTGTTGGTTTAGCGGAACATTTGAAAATTTAAGAAAACATTGTTTTGACTAAAAATTTAATACAGGACAACGTCTGTCGCGTCAGGTAATCTATACCTCATCATATTATAAAGAGGAAAGATTTGTATGTTTGTATGTATGTTTGTAAGCTTTTCACAAAAAAACCACTGGATCGATTTCAAAAATTCTTTCACCATTGGAAAGCTGCATTTTCACTGAGCAACAAAGGCTATATAACATTTTAAAAAATAGGGATTCCTAAAAAAAATCTAATAAGGTGTGAAAAAGTTAGTCAATAAAAATCTTTAATCGCGTGCGCTGTGGAAACTAACTATTAATGACAGAACAAAAAAAATGTTCTACAATATTATAGAACGTATCAACAAAAAAGTCCGGGATACCATATGTTTAAGTATTATAGCTATAGCAATAATTACTTTTTTATTGTCGAAAATAATCAAACCATATTATTCATATCGCTGTATCATCTTTCATCCAATACCTGTAAAATACTTTTTAAATAATTAAATTTGGACATCCCAATCAACAGATACAACGAATTTAAAAATATCAACCTAAAGAAAATAATGCCATAACAAAATCATCATAGGGAGATCAATAAAACATCCCTTGCCTTTACCGTTAATAAGTCCCAGGGCCAAACTTTTAATTAATAAAAATAAATCTATATTCCGACTAATTAAAATTAAATTCAGAGAATTTTTTTTTATAAAAAAGCTATCGGCTTATTACTATAGCCTAATATTAGCCTTTTTATAACCTCTCACGGATGTAAGTCTGAAATTCAATTTAAAATTCCACAACAAATTTAACACGAGCAAAACTAATTTTAGTTTTTAGTTAGATCCTGTTGATGCGCTTTATTTTATGACCGTCGAAAGTTCCGTTACACTATCAACTAAAACTAACTTAATTAAAGGCGTGGTCTCTTATCACACCATAAATTAATTGGAGATTTGTAATTATAGTTTACTGAAAAGTATTTACTACGGCATTTGACGCTTCTATCTGAATAAAGTAAAGGAATAAGTGCTTCCTACTATCCCAATACAAAAAGTTAACCTGTTGATGCAGTGATACTTTCAGCTCCGATGGTCACGGGTTCGAATAGAAATGAAGGTAGTGATTAAATTATTTTAGTACTATATACATACTCTGACTGTGTGGTATAGAATATTATTCCTTGAGTGAAAACCGCGGTATAATTTGTTTTCGCGCACGTCATTTATTTGATAACTAAAATCAAACCAAATACCTTTTATTTACTTTATTTATTTCTTTCTTTATTGCACATACATAATAATATTAAAAAAAAGAAGAAAAAATAAAATATGTACAAAGGCGGACTTATAAAAGTAAATCATCAAAGGGATCTCTACCAGCCAACCTTTGAGTAACAGAAAGAAAAGGGCAAGAAGTGAGATATGGATAATGAAAAATGGAAGTAAGAAAAAAATATAACGAAACATTATATACATAGATTAATGTTGAAAAATGATGCAATATAAATAATAGTAATTATTTGAATTTAATAAAATAAATATTTAGTTATTGTTTCTTTTAATTTTATCACACTAACAAATCTTAACTAACAGAGCTTAAAACTTTTAAAAAAGGAGAGAGAAGCCCTATGCCCAGCAGTCGAATACTAAATTCTAAATTACAATTACTCTTTATTCTCTCTCTATAAGTAAATTTGTAAACAAGTGCTTTTAAATCGTCAACTCTACTGCTGATTCGGTAAGCTGCTCCTACCGCGAAGAAAAAGCAAGAAACTCCGCGTTTGCTCTTTTCAAATTATAATTCTTATATATACTGGTTACATTTAGTCATTACTGTCTTGTACAGGGTCGAAGGGTAGTTATGTCCACGCATTCTTATCGTCTAAGTAACCATCATTAGTATAGTAGGCTTTCTGTATTAATAACAGGTTTTAATACCAATTTATACAGCCAAGTCCAACATCATCATGTCATTGTTAACTCATTGGGTTGTGAGATTAAGTGGCTATCACTCAGCCCAGGGCAAACTAATATTATGCTGCATATATTACATCCCGGGTCGGGTTTGCAATTAGGTTGTCGGTTGCAACGCGTGCCTCCACAGGTTATATTAAAAGGGAATGTCATCGTACTATTTTAATAGCATAAATTTGTGATTATGTTTATACATATACGGATTATTGGTTTAAATAAAATTGCATAAGTTAAACATGACACAAAAGTAATAATAAAATTATTTTGCTATAATCCGCGATAAAGTAATGAAAAATATATATAATGCTAAATGTATAGTGGACTATCCGATACATGCAGGATTCGTAAAAACACATGCAAAAGCCGCCACCACCGCCACCACAATACACAAGCACTACACACGTTCACTATCACAAACTCAACAATCGTTTCGCCATAAGGAATCATCAGGACATAAGACTCCACGACAAAATCTCAAAACGGGCGGGGCGAAACGATTGTTGAGTTTGTGTTAGTGAACGTGTGTAACGCTTGTGTATTGTGGTGGCGGTGGTGGAGCTTTGTTCATGTGTTTTAACGAATGCTGCATGTTCCAGGTATGAAAAATCGGATAGTCCAGTTTCTATTTACTTTATCGCGAATTATAGCAAAATAATTTTATTACTCTTGTATTATGGCCGCCGTGTGGTATCCGGCTGAGTAGAATACCACCTTCATTTCTTACCGAGGTGTCGTATAAGGCGACTAAGGTAAGTTGACCCACCGTGTGGTATCTGGTTGAGTTAAATAGACCACCCTCTTTCTTACCGAGGAGACGTAAAATACTACTAAGGTAATGTTAGGTTTTAAATGTTGGTTAATATGATATTGTTCAAAATTGTAATTTGTTGTCTCAAAACAAAGTTATGTATGTTGGTATTACTGTCAATGTCATTTCCGTCAAAAGTGTTTTAGTCAATTGAGTAAACATTGTGAGTCAGTCGTACTGTAGCAGAGGACAAGAGTGGTTGTTAAAAAGTGGTTGTTAGAGTGGGTGTTACAAATAAACGTGTGAAATAAAAGGAGTTTTATTACAATCAGAAGTGGTAAGTACACGCCTTTTTTATTTTTCTTAGATTCATATTGTGTGCAAAGTATATAAATATATTTAAGTACCGTATCGAACGAGTAAAAGAATTTGAAGGGATACGTTATATTCAGTGACGTAAAATAATAAATACTTAAGTATTTAAATTAATTGCTATGATTAATTTATTTTTGAATTTAAAGTATTGATTTGTTTTGAATCCAAATTTTTAATATTATATAATATATTTAAATCAGTTATGATTGCCACTTTCACCATGATTATTTCGGCGTCCCTTCGCATTACATATTTGATATTATGTTGTAAGTCTTGAAAATCTCTCTTATCATGATTTTGGTTCTTTTTCATAATTTCTTAATGGTTAAGCTATTTGCAAATATAGTGATAAAAGTTAACCTACCCTAAAATTAAAAAAAAACCCCCCCCTTGAAGTGCATTTTTCAACTTTAAACTAATGCAGACTTATTCTTTGTTTTCGAGCTCTATACGATGCCGCACGATAGTGCTGAGTCACGGCGTCTAAGGACTCCTGCACCGCACAGTTCTTCACATCGCAGCGGTTCCGAGACTGCGAGACAGAGTCATCAATGTAGTCGACAACGGAGTCGTAGTCGATTACGCGACCATTCTCCACAGTGCGGCCGTAGAAGCCTTCTGGACCGTGAAAAAGAATTGGAGCGAGAGCGCGAACGTCTTCGGAAACTGGAAAGTGAGGTACGCGCAGCCCGTGAACGTTATTCGTCAGACCCCCGTAAAACTGATTATGTTTGTCGTGAGTCCCGGCCGCGGAATATTTCGCATAGTAATTCCCGTAAGCGAAGCCATAGCCGTAACCGATCAGGCGAATCTGCTAGACATAAATCTAAGAGTTTAGAGTTTTCTACCAAAGACGTTGTAAATTTACTTAGTAGTATTAAAAACTTGTCGTCTCAGCCAGCATCAGCTGCACATTCAAGCCGTAGTTATGACCATAAAAATATTTTGCCGGAATTTAAATCTTCTTTAAAAAACCAGCGCATAGATATATGGATTAAAAAGATTAATGAGTGTGCATCAGTTTACAGCTGGGATGACAAGACTACACTACACTTTGCGATGCAGAAACTCCAGGGATTGGCCAAAACCTGGTATGAAAGTTTAGATTCTATTCTATTTACTTGGCCTCAATGGCAAGAAAAATTACTTAGTGCGTTCCCGTATGAACAGAATTTTGGCCAAATCCTGGAGGATATGCTTAAACGAAAAAGCAGATTCAATGAACCCATAGAAGTGTATTTTTATGAGAAACTAGCACTACTAAACCAGTGTGATGTAATAGGGAGACGGGCTGTAGACTGTATTATTCATGGCATAAGCGATAAGACTATTAAAACAAGTGCACTTGCGCTTCGATGTAGTCAACCAGACCAGTTATTACAGTTTTTAATGAGTAATAGGGATATTCAAAGTTTTCCTGAACGTAATCTAAACTTTAGACAACGATCAGCCCAAGAATCCTACTCGAGTAGTAGTAATAATAAACCTACCCTAAAAAGTAACTTTAATAAACAGATCCTTCATTGCTTTAACTGCAAAGAAAAAGGTCATCCGTTTCTTAAATGCCCAAAGCCCTTGAAGACATGTTCGAAATGTAAAAAAATAGGACATACAGTAGAAAATTGTTTTTCTGAATTAGAACTTGGAAATAAATCGGAAGTAGTTACTAACAAAACTATGTGTATTTCCGCAGCCAGATCTAGTTCCAAGTTTATGTTGGAGGTTATTGTAAACACGATTACCGTAAATGCATTTGTAGACTTGGGTAGTGATGAGTCATTAATGAAAGAATCCTTGTTATTAGCTTTAGGTCTTAAGCACGATAATATTGAAACTACTCTTAAAGGTTTTGGAAATACTATTGTAAAGTCTGCAGGTAGGGTGGATGTAGATTTAATCGTTGACGGGGTTCAAGCTAAGGTATCGTGTTGTGTAATTAGCAATGAATTCCTAGATGTACCTATGTTAATTGGCCAGTCTTTTACTGAACAGCCCCACATTGTGATGTATAAAACTGCATTAGAATTAAAGTTTTTTGACATAAATCATGAAATGCCATTTTCAAAAGTCAATATTAGTGATAATAGTAATGTTGTACGGTTGACAGTTTCAAATAATTTAACACTAATCGGTGCGGCAACAGTTAAAGTCTTAGTTGAGTCTCTTAGCACAGGGCATTTGTTACTGGACAGTAAGGTAATAGGTAAAATTACTCAGCAATGTGTAGTGACAGGGGGGTTGTATAAAGTCATCGATGGTGCGATATTTGTATGCATGAGGCCTCTTTCGGACTTTTGTTTAATACAAGAAGGTTATGTTATAGGTAGGGCAACCTTAGTTAGTGTAGTCAATCGGCTCTTATCTCAAAAGAATGCACAGTCGTCTGGGAACTTCAATTTAATCGATCCTAGTCGAATCCATATTGGAGAATCTGTTGAAGAAGGTGATAAGAAAAGACTTATCGAGATTTTAAATAAATACTGCCATTGTTTTGCACAGTCTTTAGACCAACTTGGTTGTACCGATGTATGTGAAATGAATATTGAAGTTAACAGCAAGACTCCGGTCGTATATCGACCATATCGATTATCGCATAGTGAACGCCAGAAGGTGCGTGAAATGGTGGAAGAGATGTTGAATACTGGAATAATTCAAGAATCAATGTCTGAATATGCAAGCCCGATCGTACTTGTTCGCAAGAAGGATGGAAATCTCCGTTTATGCATCGACTACAGGATGCTTAACTCAATTACAGTAAAAGAACGCTATCCTATGCCGATAATTGAGGATGAAATAGCCAGATTGTCAGGTCACGCATGTTTCATTACATTAGATTTGGCGTCTGGATACTACCAGGTGCCCATATCCAAAAGTTCAAAACATCTTACTTCCTTTGTAACACCGGACGGCCAATTTGAATTAAATCGTATGCCGTTCGGTTTGGCCAATGCCCCGGCCGTCTTTCAGAGGATGATGAACAAGGTCTTGGGCTCCGCCAGATTTACAGAAGCAACAGCTTATTTAGATGACGTTTTAATATTTGGGAAGGATATCGATGAATGCCTAACGAGACTGGAACACATTCTACAACTATTAGAAAAGGCGCATCTAACCCTTAATTTAACAAAATGTGAATTTCTAAAGAAGAAAATCGACTATCTGGGATACGAAATTAGTGCAGTCGGTGTGAAGCCTGGTAATAAGAAAATCCAGTCGGTTCTAGATTTTCCATGTCCCATAAACCAGCATGGTGTGCGCCAGTTCTTGGGGCTGGTGAGTTACTTCAGAAAGTTCATCCGTAATTTCGCCCAACTGGCACATCCTCTAACTAAGCTGCTTAAGAAAGACGTGAGGTGGGTTTGGAACAGCGAACAGGACGAAGCATTTTCTATACTTAAGACGAAATTAGTAGAACGACCAATTTTAGCGATATATGACCCTGCCGCTGAGACAGAGTTGCATACGGACGCCAGCAGAATCGGGATTGACGGGATCCTAATGCAACGCAAGGTTGATGATGATTCTTTTCGTGCCGTGGCTTTCTATAGCCGTCAAACTTCCCCTGAGGAAAAGAATTTCCATGCCTACGAGTTGGAGACGTTAGCCGTTATTTGTTCCTTAAAATAATTTAGGGTTTATCTTTTGGGGCAAGAATTCAAAATTGTATCTGACTGTAGTGCTTTGCGTACTACTTTTGCTAAGAGAGATCTGATTCCCCGAATTGCAAGATGGTGGTTGATGATGCAAGAATTCAATTGCAGTGTTGAATTTCGATCCGGATCTAAAATGTCGCACGTCGATGCTTTATCTAGAAATCCAGTGACCAATGACGAACAAGTCACTATTGACCAATATCCTATGGTAATGAGTATAAGCAGCGAAGACTGGCTGCATACTTTGCAGTTGGGTGATAGTGAATTAAATAGGATACGCGACATTCTTACCAATGATTTAGATCTAGAAGGGATAAAATACATAAAAGAAAATTATATTATAAAGGACAATGGGCTTTACAAGTGCATAGGAGGTGATACAAATGATCTCAGGTGGGTAGTTCCAAAAGGTGCAAGGTGGCAGCTGTGTCGTATGAATCACGATGATATAGGCCACTTTGGGATCGAAAAGACGTTAGAGCGTATAAAAAAGACCTATTGGTTTCCCAGTATGTCCAAATTTATAAAAAAATATGTAGGCGCCTGTCTTGAGTGTGCATACTCCAAAAAGGTTAATAATAATTCAGAAGGTTTATTAAATCCCATCGCGAAGATTGAAATTCCATTTCACACATTGCACCTAGACCACCTTGGACCCTTTGTGAGGTCTAAAAAAGGGAATACCTACTTGTTAGTTGCAGTTGATGCATTTACCAAGTTCGTATTCCTAAAACCAGTAAGGAATACTAAATCTATCACAGCTATTACCGCCCTCGAGACTATATTTGACAGTTTTAGGATACCAGACCGTATAATTAGCGACAGGGGAACCTGTTTTACGTCTAATTCCTTCAAGAAATTCTGCAAGGATAGAGGAATTAAACATGTACTTAATGCGGTTGCAAGCCCCCAATCAAATGGTCAAGTCGAGCGGTATAGTCGCACTGTACTTGAGTCACTTACTGCGCAGAATTTGAATTATGATGAGAAGGACTGGGATACTAAAGTTGGCAGAGTACAATGGGGATTAAACAATACTGTTCAGAAAACTACTGGAAGGACCCCTTCAGAGGTTTTATTCGGTACAAGCATGAACAGCGAAATCGATCCCAGGCTGAATGAACTTAGGAATATCTCAAAAGATCAAACAGATTTATCAACTATTCGCGAAGAGGTTAAGGACAGAATTGATGAGCAACAAGTTAAGCAAAAGCTATATTATGATAGAAACAAGCGAGCTGCCAGGCAGTATGTGGAAGGTGATCTTGTGAAAATAACAAAAACTAATTTTGACAATGACGGAAAAAGTAAAAAACTGCTTCCCGTATATGTTGGCCCGTATCGTGTAGAATCTGTGTTAGGGAATGATCGATATGTGTTAAACTCTGTGCCTGGACTCACTAGTAGGAAACGTAAGCGTAAGACAACGGTAGCGGCTAGTCGAATGCTACCATGGGTTCACATAGCCGCATTAGAAGTCAATGAAGATGGCACAGATGATGAGAATATTTAACGAAGTATATCAATCACAGTATAAATCATGTTTGAAAGTTAATTTTTGGAACAATATTTGATTGTTTTCATGATAAACATAAGTTTGAGATTTATACCGTACATATACTCGTAATCTATGTATACAATATTGTAAATGTACGACGATATTATTTCAGGGCTAATGTTGTTTTATAGACAAGTTATTCTTATAAGAACCTTATATTTATATTTATATAAAGTGAATTAAATTTATGTAATTTATAAATATTGCTTTAGAAATCGGAATATGATATGATAATGAAACCATGATGATCACACTATAGATTATTGATAATATTGTAATATATAAATGGAATAATGCAGTTACTATTACTAAAATATTATTGATTGTAATTTAGTATAAGGGAATATTACTAAACATACGATGAATAAGTGAATAAGAGTCTAGTTTTTTATATAAAAGTGTCTCACGTGAGAATGGATTGGTTCACGTGATGATGAATGGATATTTTGGAAATGTGAGAATTGATGGGTTCACATTCCACTTTACTTATCTTGAAATTTACGGTGATTGTATTGTACTTTGATAATTAGTCATCGTTTCGTGAGAATGGATGGGTTCACGTAACGATTACTATAGAAGGGTATGTTTACTGGCACTAAACATGAGAATGGATGGGTTCATGTCTTGGTGGTAGTCAACATATTTGTGTACTATATTGTGACCTCGCGAGAATGGATGGGTTCGCCTGGTCACTGTAACTAAGGTAATAATTGTATGATGGATAAATAAGGATGATTGTATTGCACTTTGATAATTAGCCATCGTTTCGTGAGAATGGATTGGTTCACGTAACGATTGCTATAGAAGGGTATGTCGACTGGCAATGAACATGAGAATGGATGGGTTCATGTCTTGGTAGTCGACATATAATACTTGTGTACTCTATAATAATTGTTATAATTCTATGATGAATTAATAAGAAGTAAATAAGTTACTTATTGATAAATATGTAAAATTAGATTAAAAAAAAAAAACAAATGTAATAACGGACCGAATGTTAGGTAAGTGTTCACTTGATACGTGTATGAGGACATACACGTTGTCAGGATGGACGAATGTTAGGTTTTAAATGTTGGTTAATATGATATTGTTCAAAATTGTAATTTGTTGTCTCAAAACAAAGTTATGTATGTTGGTATTACTGTCAATGTCATTTCCGACAAAAGTGTTTTAGTCAATTGAGTAAACATTGTGAGTCAGTCGTACTGTAGCAGAGGACAAGAGTGGTTGTTAAAAAGTGGTTGTTAGAGTGGGTGTTACAAATAAACGTGTGAAATAAAAGGAGTTTTATTACAGTAAGTTGACGTCAGGCAGGCGACCGGTCGTGAAATACGCAGCCAAATCATGTGACAACATGTTTGTAGCATGTTGTGACCCCACTTAGAGTGGGATAAGGGCAGGAGGATAATGATTATAATAACTCTATAAATTATTTAAACATGACACCCTTAAATGTCAACTTTCCCCTTATTTAATTTAATTACGGAATCTCCAAAGACCACTTACGGAATTTCTGGAATTAAATCAGGCGGCGCCGATACGGCAGTGCGGCTGGAAACGTGCCAGACAAGTCCTGCTTCAATGTTATTATTGTTTTAGACTTCCGCATCACGTTGGGACTTATTTTGACTGGCCCGTTGGCGCAGTGGGTAGTGACCCTGCCTTCAGCTCCGCGGGTCGCGGTTTCGATGCCGAGGACCAACATATATATATTTTTTATTTATTTATTACGATAACCAACAAGACTTACATTATTAATACTACAAAATACACTACAAGCTACTTAATTAAATGTAGTCTTAATTATAGGTTACCACGGCATGTAAAAGGGACGCGTACCTTTATAAACAATATATTTTAATAAACAATTTCATGGTTCTTCGAGTCTGGGTGTATATTTGTAATTAAGTATGTATTTAAAATATTATATGCAGTACATCTACCAGTTGTCCGTCACCCATACCACAAGCATTAAGTCACTTACTTTGGGTTCGGACGACCGTGTGTGTAAGTGTCCCATATATTTATTATATTTTATTTATTTTGTTATATTCTAGGCTAAATTTTTTGTTCACAAGAAAATACATAATCATTAAAAGATTGGCGATGTATATAATAGACAAAGTAGGAACCGACATAAGCTTGCGGTTCCTGCTTTGCGCTTTGCAAAAGTAGTCCGTTCGTAAGTTTTGGTATAAGATTCTATAATAAAATTCCGCAATCAATTTTAGCTTTGCCATTACAACAGTTTAAAAACACTGTTAAAGGGAGGCTGATACAGAAAGCCTATTATACCTCAACCTATAATCATGCATCTTTACCAGTTTTCCTATTACTTAGTGTGACCTAATTAGTCGCTAGCAATGCGCCTCATAAGAAAGTTCCCCTTATAAACCACTTTATGTGTTTTTAAGGGGGTTCTCTTATAAACCAATATAAACTCCAATTAACAAAATTAATTTTACTCAATATTTACGCCGTGTGGTATCCGGCAGAATAGAATAGACCACCCTCCGTTCTTACCGAGTTGTCGTGAGAGGCGACTAATGTATGTGGCGTGTGGTATTCGGCTGCATAGAATGGACCACCCTTATTTCTTATCGAGGTGTCGTAAAAGGCGACTAAGGTAAGTTGGCGTCAGGCAGGTGGCCAGTAGTAAAATACGTAGCCAAATCACGTGATAACATGTTTATAATATGTTGTGCCGACCCCACTTAGAGTGGGATAAGGGCATGAGGTTATATGGTACACTAGAGATTTCCTAAAAATAATTTATATGGCAAAACAAAATTTATCCGCTCGACTAGTATCTGTATAGATTTTTAACACACCATACTTTCTATAAGTATATATGATTTCATTTAATTCTAACATGATTTTAGCACCGAAGAAGGGTATTGTTACGCTAGTTGAATTTATCTCCACAAATTGAAGAACACATCGCTGAGTTACCAGATTTATTTTGCTGTGTGAAAGTTCTGGGCGGCTGTCAAAAGTTACAACTGGCATATCTCGTGACCACAGGAGTGGAGTAAATCCTGCAAGTTTTCAGCTTAGCTCAGCAGTCGATTTGTCTTATCTGTGTGTGTGAGTGGAAGCACACTCGTCCGTCAATGATCGCTAAGAAATAAAAAAGTAAAGTAAAGTACCGGCCTGTTACAATCCCACAGCTGGGAATAGGCCTCCTGTCTCTGTTTCTGGAGAGAAAGGTTGGAGCTAAGACCTACCACGCTGCTCCAATGCGGATTGGTAGGTTACACATATCAACAGAATTCTCTAGAGATATGCAGGTTTCCTCACGATGTTTTTTTTCACCGAAAATTGGAATTATCAATAAGACACATGAGTTTTAATAGAAAAACTCATTGGTGCCTGCCTCGAAAGAGTCGCACGGTCTCACCGCTGGGCTATTACTACAGCTCTAAGAAATGAAATGCTAAATATTTTTCATTATCACTACGCATGTATTGATTTTCAATATACCGTTGAACACCACGACACGTGAAAAAATAATAACTTAAAAGTAATAAATACCTTTTAAAAGTAATAATTTGTCTTCGGAAATTCAAAATATCGTGTGCAACAAATGATTTCTATCTATCTGTCATAATCACATCTTTTACAATAAATAATTCAAAATGAAGTGAGCTAAATTGTTTATACGCTTTATTATTTAATATTATTAAGCAAAACCTGAAGTTCGCTGTTTAATGAAGCAAGCAAATGCGGAAGAAACCATAATTAGTTTGCATAGATTCGAATAAGAAACTATGATAAACGCACATCTGAAAAATATCTGAACTTTGTATAATTTTGATTGAAAAATATAATTTAGAATTTTCAGACTTCAATTCATTGAGAATTATAAAGGTAACGCGTGACGCTAAAGTAGTTGAATATTGTTATATTTTATGTTTAGGATACTAAAAGTGTCTTCTTTAAAACTTAAAAATAACATTTTTAAACATTTTACACTGTTTTAGGAAATAGTTTAAGTGAATATTCGCTAGTAGTGTTTTTATATAGCTTTATAAATGCTATTACGCAATCAAAAAATCAAAACCGCATAAACCGAATAAATTTGTCTTCAATTTCAATACTACCTGGGGATAATTGTGTAAGTAAAGCAATGAAAATAGGACGGGAATAGCGAAACAGTGTGTGTGGACCCACACAAATACTTAGCGCCAACTTTTGTATCCGACACAATAGACTTTCAGTTGTTTCACAGAATTTTATATGGAGTTTCCTATTTTTCTCGCTACATTGTATTTCCGATAATAAAAAGCCGGAGAAATGAAATACGTTTTTATAATGGCATATCAGTAATGATTTTATTATTTCAGACTATTTACATATATTACGTACCTACATATAAATTTCATTTATATATATTCATTCAGGACATACACAAGCGTACACATAATAACGTGTTTTGACGTGTTGTACTCAACCAGATACCACACGGTGGGTCAACTTACCTTAGTCGCCTTTTACGACATCTCGGTAAGAAATGAGGATGGCCTATTCTACTCAGCCAGATACCACACGGCATATATAAAAATAAAAAACGTCATTATATAAATTGAAATTACATTACTTGAGATTTTATACAAATTGTTGATGATTTATTCATAAAATTTATAATAAAATAAAATAAATATATGGGGCGCTTACACACGGTTATCTGTCCCCAAAGTAAGTAACTTAATACTTGTGTTATGAGTGACGGACAACTGGTAAATACACTACATATATAATTTTTAATACATACTTAAATACAAATGCACACCCAGGCTCGAAGAACCAACAAATTGTTTATAGAAAATTTTGGCCCTCGGCGGAAATCGAACCCGCGACCCGGGGAAGCTGAAGGCAGGGTTATTACCCACTGCTCCAACGGGTCACTCATATAATATTATGACTTGCTATTTTAAATAACCTTGTAAACAAGTGCTTTTGAATCGCGAACTCTACTGCTGGTTCGGAAAGCAGTTCCTACCGAGAAGAGCCAGCAAGGCGGTTGCTCTTCAAAATATAATTTTTATAACTAGTTACATTTAGTAATTAATCTTGTAAAGAATTGAGCATAACAGATCCAAGCATTTTTATTATCTATATTCCTCAATAGTATAAAGAGCTTTCCTTATCAGCTTCCTTTTAAAAATTAAAAATTATAATTTAATTGAATTTAATTAAAAAAAATTCAATTTAAAATTGAAAATTACTTCTAGTTGTTAAGTATATAATTTAGAGTTTAATTATCGTATCTTATACCCTCTTTTCTTTATATGTTAGACACAACGCCACCCGTTAACGACTTAGAATCTAGCACTCCTAATAAAATTTCATCTCCGGGAGGAGTGTTTAATAAATCGATTTTAAAGCAGTTAATTTAAAAAAACATCGGTTCCGTGGGATGTGCATCCTATTGGAGTGGAAATCGATAAATAAATACTCAACTAATTAACCAACTAACAAACAAGAGAAAAAGAGAGCAAAAAAGAGGGTATATAATATAATTTATTTGTTAAAAATCGATTTATAATTTTATTTATCTACTCTGATACTATAATACAAAGATTATAAAACTGAAAACAAAATTCTTATGACAAACATTAACACGCAACACGCATGCGCAATCGATGTTTGCGCCTTGGCGCCATTATATGACATTTAAAAAATCTTTTCAATATTTAAACGAAGTTTAGTTTTGTTTGTAAAAAAATAAGTTTTTGTGTAAAAACATGTCTGAGAGCGGGGATAGTGGTAATTGTACACCACCAGATATTCTGAAAGCTGCATCAAACATGGCCGTGAACCTGTTGCCGACGAAATCTAGGAGCAACTATATTAAATGGTACCACGAGTTCATGGAATGGAAAATGAATATTCAGAACATCAATAATTATTACAAGTAAAAATAAATTTGTTGTTATATTCAGCGTTTTATTTTTAATATTGTTTTACGTATTATGATATGAGAGTAGATAAAGTAGTGTATGATACTGTACGTAACTTGGTCTTATGACACTCGTGTGATACTATAAAAAAACTCGCCTGCGGCTCATATAATATTATGACTTGCTATTTTAAATAATATATACAGTATATTGTCTATAAAATGTATTGACTTGTAAGATAGAGGGAAACAACCAAGATGGCGAAATGCCAATAGGATATAAATATTGTAAAAATTTATATGTCAGTTAGTTAACAAGCTAAATCTAATCGCCCTAAGTTCACATCCGGCCTAATAGTTAGTGTATAGAAACCGGCTACACTCATGTCATATTACATAGGGTCAGCGCGTTTTGTTTTAAGCTCAAAGGAGGGCTTTATTCATGAGCTCTAATCTCAGTTAAGAGCACTATTATGAGCTCATAAATAAGAGCTTTGAAAGTTTGAATGGGCTTGAAAGTAATCAGGCTCACCTGATATAATATGACTTGTGGGCAGCCGGTTTCATTACATGAACTATTCCTGCCTTTAAGCGAAATCTAATAAAAACTATTTTCATTCTGAATGAAACGAATTTATCTTCACAAACCATATATAAGCAGACTCAGTGTAACTTTCCCATTATATCCTGTAAACTTAATTTGTGGTTTCACTGTTTATTGTTTACAACTTGTCAGTTAAACTAACCGTCTTGTACAAACACCGTTACGAAACTATATCGGTTACTATAAACAAACCATGTAGGTCAGTGACCGGGATTATTGTTGGAAAGTCGAAAGATTTATAGATCTAATTTCGCCATGCGACCTGTGATTTTGTTTTGTCTGCTGGATTTATTTGTTTAAAATAAAAAGGTTAGCGTTAAACTATTAGAACTTCAGAACTATGTGATTTATGCTTGAATGGAGGGTGCCAGAATTGGGCCTAATTGTTACAGAAACCCCCACATACATTAAAAATCCCTAATTTTTTTTCTGTTTAAATATCACTATAAATATTATAAACTTTCAAGGGGAATATGTTAGAAAACTTATTTAATAATGATATTTATAAAGGTGTTGAAGTAGTTAATGCCTTAATCGGGACGTATCATTCAAACTCAAACTCAAAATATTCTTTATTCAAGTAGACTGTTTACAGTACTTTTGAATCGTGAAATGTTTTCAAGAAGTTACCACTGATTCGGGAGTTTGCTCCTACCGAGAAGAACCAGCAAGAAACTCGGCGGCCATTGTCTATTAGTTACTTTTTAATTGCCTAAACAGCGCTTTTGTGGAAATAGACCAAAAAAATATATGAAGATTCCTTAAATACGTTTTTGTGAACATAGTAATTTAAAATATTTATGTAAAAAATATGTTAGCCTCATTCTATACACAAAGTGTATATAGAACAAGTACATCGGTTGAAAAATATCATACTTGTCAAATTAAATGGTCGGATATGGTTCACTTTATAGTTAAATTTATATTTAATAAAAATTTCAATTAATTAATTGTACTTGCAAATAATTATTGAAAATTGTCTTTAGGACTATTCTGAAGCTGTTTAAATCACCATTTAACAAAGTCCAGTCCTATTGGAAGTAATTTTATTACTCTTTGTGGCAATGTAGTAAAGCAAAGGCTATTTATTAGAGCTTGAAATGCAGTTCCAGCTGGCGATCTCTCATGTAGCCAGCTTCCTGCAGACGGACTGGGCTTAAGGGTTAGACAACATTGCACAAAGTACAGCCGGGTTTATCAAACTTTATTCACCCCCATCATATTTGCATGATCTTTTGCGTTTAAAATCATTTGACACTACTTTTTAGTGCCTGATTTAGAAAACATATAGTTATCAATGATATTAATTAAATTCTTGGTTAAAAAAATCTTTTTTTTTAGTATTCGTAAAACACATACACAAACCTCCACCTCCACAACCACAATACACGAGCAAAAACATAAAACAACACACCTACGAAATCGCAAAGCTTTGCGATTTTTTCGTGGAGTCTATTGTTGAGTAGGCCGCTCTACATTAAGCATCATATATAGTTTCTATTTACTTAAAGCAAAATGATTTCAATTTTACCTTTATATCTAAATATAAGTTATTAAAGTAATTGAAGCCATTTTTAAATCTAGCGGGATATATTTGCAAATGTTCATTCATTGTTTGCTTTAATTAAAGGTATTGTAAAAACTTAGATCGTTATTGTTTTTGAAAAACTATTTAATGAAAAATGAATGTATTTTCTCCCCTTTTCAATAAATTGACAACCGCTACTATATTTTGCTATTATGATCATTAATATACGAAGATACGGGTCACATCGCGACAAAATCGAGTTACCTTTTTATAAGGATCGACGTTTCGGCAGAGTTGCATCCGCCATGGTCACGAACTGACTGACTGTGTGACTGATGTGACCCGTATCTTCGTATATTAATAAGTATGAATCGCGAAAGTTTAAAATCTACTATTATGATCATATTATTCATAATCTAAATCCATAAAAATTTATCATTCCTAGACGGCAGAATAGAATAGACCACCCTCATTTCTTACCGAGGTATCGTAAGAGGCGAATAAGGTAAGTGCCGTGTGGTATCCGGCTGCATAGAATAGACCACCCTTATTTCTTACCGTGGTGTCGTAAGAGACGACTAAGGTAAGTTGACGTCAGGCAGGCGGCCGGTCGTAAAATACGTAGCCAAATCACGTGACAACATGTTTGTAACATGTTGTGCCGACCCCACTTAGAGTGGGATAAGGGCAGGAGGATGATGATGAAAAATTTATCATTCCAAATGAAAATTATTATTATAAAAAAAATTGAATTCACTTTATTATTGACATACGCGTTATCATATGTTTCATTGGATTCTATTTATTCAGAGATATACACAAGGAAACGCTTATAGCGTATACAATCCCGCTCCGCTTGTGCTTAGCTTTACCTTAATTCAGTATGTATTTGCATCTTATGACAGTTGGACGTTTGAGAAATTTACGACAAGTTACAAGTTATTTGATATGACATGGTTTACGTTATCGCAATATTTTTTTAAGAATATAAATATAATTAAGTAAATATAGATACGAACTAAATTAATTTTACAAATTGTTTAAATTATACTATATTAAGATTAACCTTTAACTTGAAAACAATACGTTCAACGCCGTGTGGTATCTGGGACAATAGAATAGACCACCCTCCGTTCTTACCGAGGTGTCGTAAGAGGCGACTAAGGTATGTGCCGTGTGGTATCCGGCTGCATAGATTAGACCACTCTCATTTCTTACCGAGATGTCATAAAAGACGACTAAGGTAAGTTGACGTCAGGCAGGCGGCCGGTCGAAAAATACGTAGCCAAATCATGTAAGAACATGTTTGTAACGTGTTCAGGCAGGAGAATGTGTTGAAAACAATACGTCCACTCCACTTAACCATATAATTATTATATCATTTTTGAAGTTAGATTTTTAAATAAACGATCTTCAAAGTTGCGATATCTAAATTCAAATCCAAGTTTCAGTACAACACTTCATTTAAGTTGGAATGAAGTTTCAGCCGGACGTTTAAATACGATTGAGATGATTCAAGAGTTCAAGAACTTAAGACAAATGTACCAAGTTTGCGAGCAAACTTGTCGGATGCATCCAATTTGTAATGAGCTTCCCATGAAGCTCGACTACTATCTTGATAAGTCTATTTGGGTGTTATTTAAAATCTGTTACAGCAATTTTTAATGGGGGTACAAAATGTAAAAACAAATTCGCGATGTATATAATAGACAAAATAGGAACCGCGATAAGTCTGCGGCTCCTGCTTTGCGCCTTGCAAAAATACGAAACACGATTGTGGGTTCAGGTATGAGATTCTGTATTAAAATTCCACAATCTATTTTACTTGCAATTACAGCACTTTAAAAACTATTAAAACGAGGTTGACACAAAAAGCCATACTGTTGAGGATTACATAGATGATAAATGCGTAGATATAGCTACTCTTCGACTCTGTACATTATAGTAATGACTAAACGTTACTAGTTACGAGAATAATATTTTAAAAAGAGCAACCGACGAGATTCTTGCTGGCTCTTCTCGTTAGAGTAACTTTCCTAACCAGCAGTAGAGTTGACGATTCAACACTCATAGCACTTGTTTACAAGTTTACTTATATTTAATTAGGATGTATTTATGTATTTCAGTATGTCATCATTTTCTTGCCCTCATCCCACTCTAAGTGGGGTTGATACAACATGTTTTAAACATGTTACATTATTATATAAATAAACGGGTCACATCGCGACAAAATCGATGTGGTGTGCAAGCGACCTTACGTGGATCGTGCGGTTCAAGTGAGGGTAGATGAACAAAATAATGACTGTAGTACTCGGGAACGAAGACGCCGCGGCGCTCCAGTCAGTTCGTGACCATAGATGATACACTATAATATGAGATTCGTGACCATGGCGGATGCAACTCTGCCGAAACGTCGAACCTTGGAAAGAGATAACTCGATTATGCCGCGATGTGACCCGTTTATTTATATAATAATAAGTATGAATCGCGAAAGTTTAAAATTTACCATGTTGTTACATGTTTTGGGTGGTATTTTACGACTAGCCGCCTGCTTGACGTCAACTTACCTTAGTGACCTTTGACTCCCCGGTAAAAAATGAGGGTGGTCTATTATACTCAGCCGAATACCAAACATTCAGTAAAAGTCTTTACTTTTGTAACAGGCCGCTACTTTTAGCGGCCTGTTACAATCTCACTGCTGGGAATAGGCCTTCTCTCTCCGTTTCTGGAGAGAAGGGTTGGAGCTAAGACCTACCACGTTGCTCCAATGCGGATTGGCAGGTTACACATATCTCCAGAATTCTCTAGAGATATGCAGGTTTCCTCACGATGTTTTCTTTCACCGAAAAGCGTGTGATAAATTGCAATTATCAATTAGACACATGAGTTTTAATAGAAAAACTTATTGGTGCCTGCTCGGGTTTGAACTCGTGTTCCCCTCGAAAGAGTCGCACGGTCTCACCGCTGGGCTATCACAGCTCAAACATTCAGTACGTATTTAAAATTAATATAAGTATATACTTTTGCTAGTTCTTGAAGTCTAGATGTATTTACGTATTTAGGTATTTACAAAAAATTATATCTACGTATTTACCATTTATCTGTCACTCATAACACAAGTATTAAGTTACTTGCCTTGGGGATGTGCGAGCGTGTGTGTAATAGTCCCATATATTTTTTTGTTATTATTTTGGCATTGCTATCTTGTATGAGGTCGGACAGTTGCTAAATCCACGCATACTTATTATTTATATAATCCTCAATAGTACAAATGCTATCTGTATCGGCCTCCTTTACACAGTTATTTTTAAGTGCTGTAACGACAAAGACAAGCTGTGATAGCCCTGGCGAGACCTTGCGACTTTTCGAAGAGGTCACGGGATCAAATCTCGGGCAGGCAGCAATGAGGTTTTGTGTTAAAACTTATGTGTATAATTGATAATTGCATTTTATCACACGCTTTTCGGTGAAGGAAACATCGTGACGAAATCTGCAGTGAATTCTGGGATATGTGTAACCTACCAATCTGCATTGGGGCAGCGTGATAGGTCTTAGCTCTATCAAAAAACGGAGAGAGGAGGCCTTAGCCCAGCCGTGGGATAGTAACAGTCCGTTACTTTACTTTTGACTTCACAATACAAATATTTATTATTATTATTATTATGCTCAACGAACTGAAAATATGTTGCGAACATTCAGGTGGGGCAATTATTTTTCTGCAAGATTGCTTTCGCACGATTGCTTGCACTTTTGGGGGACGATGTTGCTCGCGTCCGTAGGAATTACCACCTCACCTAGGCCCACCCTACACGTGTCCCCCGGGTGGTGCTAAACGAGCAACAACGCCGAGCAACAGGCGGCGGTCAATTAACCTGTACACTGGTTTTGCACAAACCCTGAGGAACTAAATCCCCTCAAAAAGTAGTGCCTTTAGCACCTTGGGAAAGTGCTAACTGCTAAACTCCCAAACCTCCTTTTTTATGAAATGTCTGAAAGTAACGAATGCGATTTGTCATGCGCTCCGGCTAACCCCCGGCGCTCTCTGGTATCCGGGCTAGAGAGTGGGAAATATGCTACCGAAGACTCCACAGGTGTGAGTGACCAGGCTCCTGTGCCAGTTAATATTACTGGAAAGAAAACTTTTGTGCAACAAGCATTCCATCCTAGCTTATTTGTTGCCAGGCCAAGAAGTTCTTCTCTTGGAAGTAAACCATCAACCAATAAAGATGAACTAAACAAATCTAAACAAACAAAAATTTCAGGTGAAAATGAAACCACTATTAATCCACCAGAATGGCAAAGAATTCCAACATTAAGAAACCCTAAAAGAAAGAAGCTAACAACAAGCCCTTCTCCTGATAGGATTACTACAAGTAATAGATTCAGTAATCTGCCTGTCGATGATAACGATGAAAGAAAAGAAGCTCCTAAATTAAGTAACCCACCACCGATCATTCTCTACGGTATTGATGATGTCAATAAACTCACTGAATTACTGAGCTCAGCTGCAGATACAAATAACTTTTCTTACAAAATAATAAATAAAAACCAACTAAGACTTAGAACCTCTAACATTGATACCTACAAAAAATTAATTTCAATTATTCGAGAGAAAGGTTTAATTGGGCATACGTTTAACAGAAAAGACACACGATCCTGTAGACTAGTAATTAGAAACTTGCATTACACAACGCCTCATGATGCTATAAAAGATGCATTTGAGCAAACTGGTAATATTGTCACTGGTGAAATAATCAATGCACGATATGGGCCTGACAAGAAACCTACATCAACATTCTTTATCAACCTCCTTCCTAATGAGAATAACAAATGTGCTAAAGAAATAAAATATATATATCATCAATCAGTTATAATCGAAGATCCCAGAAAAAAGAAAACCATTGTCCAATGTCAACGTTGTCAACAATATGGCCATTCTAAAAATTATTGCATGAGACCATACAGATGTGTTAAATGCGCCCAGTCACATAAAACTTCTGACTGCCCTAAACCAGATAGAAATACTCCAGCAAAATGCGCCTTATGCTTAGGTGCTCATCCGGCAAACTATAAAGGCTGCGAGGTTTATAGAGAAATTTTAGCTAGAAAGGAGAACAAGCAATCCTTGAAGAAACCCTACCTAAACACAGATAAACCCTATGAAAATCCACTTGAGGAAACCCAAAAACAAAAGCAAAGAATGCTGTATGTTGAAGCTCTAAGATCTAAAAATTCAACTGAAAAAAATACAACACATACTGCAAAAGATCCCCAAACAACCTTTAATAACTATTCTAAACTGGAACAAATCTTACTCAAACAATCAGAGAAATTTGATGTTATCTTACAACAAATGAGCGCCCTTATGAGCGTCATCACAATTCTTGTCGACAAACTAACAAAGTGAATGCCTTGAGAGTAGCTACATGGAACATTAATGGATTAGGACCTAATAAAGATGAGGTAGAAATTCTAATACAAGAACACTTTATTGACATAGTCTTGATATCAGAGACTCATTGTACTCAAAACAGTAACATTAAATTTAGAGGATTTAGAACTTACCTTACCAACCACCCCGATGGCAAAGCACATGCAGGTACAGCTGTTATAATCAGGGATTCTATACAACACCATCTCTACGTCCACTTCCAGACTGAACAAATTCAAGCTACAGTTGTGACAATACAGGACAAATGTGGTTATTTTAACATAACATCAGTCTATTGTCCACCAAAACACTGCATAAGCCAGATAATGTTCTCAGAGTTCTTTTCTGAGTTAGGGGATCGTTTCATTGCTGGCGGTGATTGGAACTCTAAACATGTATACTGGGGTTCAAGATTAACTACAACAAGAGGTCGACAACTACTGTTAGCCATGAGTACAAACAGCCTCATTCCTGTCTCCACCGGCGAACCTACATATTGGCCGACAGATAAGAATAAAACACCTGACCTTTTAGATTTTTATATAGTCAAAGGCTTGTCGCGCCACTACTTAAAAGCAGAATCATGCTTTGATAGCTCTTCTGACCACACGCCAGTTTTACTAACAATTAGTACTTCTGTTATTAATAATGAAAAACCGATGTCCCTCTATAATAGACATACGGATTGGGGTTGTGTTCGATATTATATTGAACAAAATCTAGAGTTAAACGTGGTATTAAAAAATCCACAAGATATTGATAATGCTACCAATCATATCACTACACTAATCCAAGACGCCTGTTGGAGATGCACTCCTAGCGTCCACTACGCTGAATCTACATCAAACGTTCCTTTGCAAGTTAAACGTCAAATTCTAGAAAAACGGAGGCTACGTCGAGTTTGGCATATGACTAGACATCATAGTGACAAAACAGCTTTTAATCGAGCTTGTAAAGAACTGAAGACCAAGTTAAAAGAGATACAAGAATATTCACTGAAACAAAAACTTCTGTCGCTAACTCCAACAGCCAGCAGCAACCATTCACTCTGGAGACTCACGAAATCGCTGACCCGACCCATTGATGGAAGACCTCCTATCAAATTAGCTGATGGAGTATGGGCTAGAAGCAACTTAGAAAAGGCAAATGCGTACGCAAAACACTTATCATCAGTATTTATACCTAATGAGAAAGGGAATGACTCCAACTTCTATAACTCAATAGATTCCGCAATTAATTCTGATTATCAGCTAGATATGCCTCCCAAATCAGTATCTACACAGGAAATAAAAAGATTAATTAAAGAACTAGAAGATAAAAAGGCACCTGGTTTTGATCTTATTACAAAAGAAGTTCTAAAAGAACTACCAAAAAAGGCCATTATATTCTTGTCACACTTATTCAACGGTATCCTGAGAACCCAACACTATCCCATCCTTTGGAAAATTTCACAAATTCTTATGGTCCCCAAACCTGGTAAGCCTCCTCAGGACATAAAATCTTACCGACCAATAAGCCTTCTACCAATCATTTCTAAGTTATTTGAAAGGGCTTTATTACATAGAATAACACCAATATTAATTAAAAACAAAATTATACCATCACATCAGTTTGGATTTAGACAGCATCACTCTACGGTCGAGCAAGTCCATAGAGTATATGATAAAATCAGAAGATCCCTAGAGACAAAGGAGTACTGTGCTGCTGCTTTTCTGGATATACAACAAGCATTTGACAAAGTGTGGCACAAAGGCCTATTATATAAACTAAAAACTGTACTACCTCATAGCTACACACCACTTTTTGCTTCTTATTTATCAGACCGAATATTCCAAACCAAAGAAGGAAATTCAACTTCACAGTTTTATGAAATTAAAGCAGGAGTACCACAGGGTTCAGTACTTGGCCCAACACTGTATTCTATATATACCGCAGACCTACCAGTATCTCCTAATGTTACTACGGCAACATTCGCAGACGATACGGCTATACTTACCAGTAGCCATAATGCTGCAACTGCATCTTCACAGTTACAATATGGTCTCGACCAAATTGGGCTATGGCTAGTAAACTGGAGAATCAGAGCTAGTGCTACAAAATCAGTCCAAGTGACCTTCACTCTGCGTCGTGGAAACTGTCCTTCAGTTAACCTATGCGGTATTAATCTACCTAACAGTGAAAACGTGAAATACTTGGGAATACACCTTGACCGGAGGCTAACCTGGAAAAAACATATCAAAGCAAAGAGAGAAGAACTTAATATTAAATATAAGCACTTCAACTGGTTATTAGGCAGGAACTCCAAGCTCTCAGTAGATAATAAATTGCTAATATACAAGTCCATCTTAAAGCCAACTTGGGCATATGGCGCCCAACTATGGGGTAGCGCTTGCAACTCCAGCATAGCTAGCCTACAAAGAGCTCAAAATATCATCTTGCGCTCTATATCCAACGTACCGTGGTATGTTACTAATCAAGAAATACATCAAAATCTAAACATTACCACAGTTAGGGAAGAGGTGCGAAGACTGTCACTTAAATACAAAAACCGTCTGCTCAATCATCCCAATAAGTTGGCCAACCAGCTCCTAGAAGAGAAATTTCCCAGGAGGCTTAAAAAAATATCTATACTCGATCTAGACAAACGTGTCTAGGCGGCAACAGATAGTGTCGAGTCCTAATGAGGATCGTCCGATACACAACAAATTCATGCAACAAATTTGCTTATAGTCCTACGACTGATCGCAGATGACCATAGAAAAAAAAAAAAAAAAAAAAAAAAGATTGCTTTCGCGATAACTTGTTTTTTAAAATTTAAAACAATATGTTTATATTCCGTAAAATTAAATTTATACGATACGATTTTACAATTGTGAGGAATTTGTGTCGAATTCATTTGGCAGTGTCTTTTTTTTATAAAGGCTGACGCCTGGCTACTATCGGCGGCGTGGCGCATAACGATTTTGTCGTGGAGCCTATCCTCTGAAGATTCTTCGGTTTGGGAGCGAAACGATCGTAGAGATTTTTGAGGTGGTTGTGTGTATTGCTTGTGTGCATTGTGGCTGGTGGAAACGTCTTCAAATCAAATCAAACATTAATGTATTAGCATACACTTTTTGAACGTCAAAATTTCATAAACAATACTTTACAAAAAAAATATTAATTTAATTGGGCCTTTTTTTAACAGGAAATAACCCCTTATGGGTACCACCGCTCGACGGGGACAGGCGGTGGTTATGTGAGACTAAAACGACCTGTATTCTCCGCCACGCTGCCGATAGCGGGGGCAGGGTACCACAGGTACAGGGTTATTTGACCCTATCCCCACCAGCAGCAATTCTGATCCCAGAATCACCTCCTCTGGGTGGGAACGCCTCAAAAGAGAAGCCCCCTCCGCTAACCAGTGCATCGGGAGCACCAGATGCACCGACCACCTCGGGGACAAATTAGTAACAAATATAATTTATAATGATAATAGTAGTGAAAAAATATTAAATTTAATTGGGCCTTCGGTTGACTTGTCGTGCATGTTGTAAGGTACGTGAAATTTGCCTGCTTCATACACTTACCGTTACATACATTCGCTTAACACACGCGGATTATAACAAAGTAGTTCTGTTATAAGTTTTGGTAATATGGAATTCCGCAAGTAACGCCTGGTTCTATAAATAAAATTAAAAAATAATCACGCCACTTGTTCTCAAACTATAAAGGAATAGTGAAAAGAATCCGCATCAGATTTTAAAAGTGTAGCGTTCACTAAACGCTAAGCTGTAATTAGAGCACTCAGTAAAAGCGGGCTTTGAGGCGATTTCGCACTAAATGTACTCGGAAATTTTGTGAAAACTTTTGTCGAATTTTCTTTATGTTACAGTAGGTTACTTTAAATAGTTCTAGAATCTACACTGTTCCCGTTTTGTTGATTTTTTAGTTGCACGATTAATTCTTGAGTTAAAAGAGTTCAGAAACGTGATGGATTTTAACTGGAGATAGATAGACCGAGAAATAGATAAGATAGCTGGAATGACTTTATGTATTAATGACGGCATATTAATGGTGCTGATCCTGAGATCTTGTAATTTTTTTCCAATTGTTTGCAACAATAACGTTGATATACAACAGTTTTATCTGGTAATGTATCGATGAAATAAGAATAACTAGATTTTTAGCAACTTAAATACAGTAAAAACAACTTTAGTATTTACATGTACGGACATTTGTGACATCGATTTAATTACTTGTTATATTTTTTTGTTTTCAATTTTTCATTTTTATTTTTATTATTAACACACTTTTTGACATAGCTTTAGTTTTAACTTTTTGACAAATTTTTATTCAATTTAGACTTGTATACCTTATTGTAATATATATATTTAAGAGCTCTAACATTATAGGACAATGCTTAATACGCCTTTAATGGATAAATAAAGTAGTATAAGAATTAATATAAGTATAATGGTTAATGCATTTATATTGTACCGTTGGTGTATCGAATAAATAAATAAATAAGTAGTATTTGATTTTGACAAATGTTTTTCTACACAAATTACTCGTACCTAATCTATTTTAAAATTTAATAAAAAATCTCAAATTATGATGTCATTATATAAAAAATAAAATTTAACTACTGAATTATTTGAAATATTATTTTAGCGAGGTCAAAAAACTGAGTCGTCACCATGTGCCCCTTATTTACTACATATTCTTGACCAGCGGAAAGCGTTATTTAACTAATGAAATAGTAATGTTTTTCTATGGTTTTAAATATTAAAAACTGTTGTCCGCTTGTGTTTAACATTGTGTTCAAATTCAAATTCAAAATATTCTTTATTCAAGTAAACTTGTAAACAAGTGCTTCTGAATCGTCAACATCTATTGCTGGTTCGGAAAGCAGTTCCTACCGAGAAGAACCAGCAAGAAATTCGGCGGTTGCTCTTTTCAAACAATCATTCTTATCACTAGTTACATATAGTTATTAATGTCTTGTAAAGGGTTGAAGAGAAGCTATATCCACACATACTTATCGTCTAGGTTATCTTCAATAGTATAATAGGCTTTCTGAATTAACCTTTTTTAAATAGTATTTTTGAACTACTGTAATGGTAAAGTTAAAGTAGATTGTGGAATTTTTGTTGAGTGTGGTATTGCATTAACATTTCATGGCTCAAATAATGTAAGGTGTAAATCCTTGACCATTCATCATTATTCATCCTCCTGCAAAGGCAGAAGGATGAATGATGATGAATGGTCACCCCACTTAGAGTGGTATAAGGATACCACTCTCAGAGGGGTCGGCATAACATGTTACAAACATATTTCATATGATTTGGCTACGTATTTTTCGACCGGACGGCAGCCTAACGTCAACTTACCTTAGTCGCCTTTTACGACATCTAGGTAAGAAATGAGGGTGGGTTGTCTATTCTTTGCAGCCGGACACCACACGGCACATACCTTAGTCGCCTCTTACGACACCTCGGTAAGAAAGGAGGGTGGTCTATTCTATTCTGCCGGATACCACACGACTTAGATGTTAATCCTTGATATTTTCTTATAATAAAAACCCAAATGTCTTTATAGCTCTTTATATTGTATTTAATACACGAATTAATAAACACAATTGTTGTCAACAACAAACAAATTAATTCTAACAACTTATCTATCAATCTATACTTATTATAAAACAAAGTCCCCAAAGCTGTATGTCTGTATGTAATAGATTTTTTCAAAATCTACTGAAAGGATTTTAGTACGTTTTTTACTAAAGGTAGTATAATTACTCCGAAAGGTTTTATGTAAATTGAGTTGAAGAGGTCGTTTTACAACAATTTTTAGTGGGGGTAGTAGTTAAATTATAGTTTAGATAATAATGCATAAAATAAATAAGGATGTATAATAGTATTATAACGACTATGTTGTGGCGGGTTATTTTCGGTATAAGTAAAGGAGCGGGTAGATGTAAGGAGTTAGTCTGTCAGTGCTTGTGTTAGCTGTAACGCTGCAGAAAATAAAGTTAATAGGTGAAAACTAACTTTTACTTGCGATATCCCAGATTACTGGTGTAACACATGCTGAACACTGAATTACACGCGGGCGAAGACGCACGTATTGCTTGTATTCTATAAATTTTAACCACGGAGTTTTTTTATATCTATCCTTTTCCATAAAAGCTCATGTGCTTAATTAACTTATAGTGTCCGCGACTTCATTCACGTCAACTGTAGTCTTTAAATACCTTTCATTAATCACTTCCCTGTTCCCGAAGAAAAAATTAAGATCAATCTATCACAAAAGACATAAGTAGTTATAATGTAACTATTAACCTAAACCTTCTGGAAGAATTGCACTATTGACACTAGACTGACTAGAATAGGCCCAACTGCCTTATTTATAACCTTTGTTGTTTGAATTCCCGTTTCCGTTTTATGAAACAAATGACATTTGACTACTTCCGTCTCCCACCAATTATTAAATTATTCCTATTAATTATGTTTCTTATAACATAATCACATAGGTAAAGTATTTAAGAGTATTTATAAGCATATTTAACACAATATATAACAATAATATTTTAAGAAAATTGGTCACATACAAACAGGTTTTAGGCAATTTATTTTATAATAAGTATAGATAACAGCAAAATAACTTTATATAATTAAACGCAGATACTAAAACTGGCAACTCTTAATGGGATTATGGTTGTGATTTACGATAATGGAGGTATAATTCGTAACTGGTCGTTAAATTCACCCTTCTTAGAGTACGTGCCCTTCGAAGTTAGACAGAACTTTGCAGTTTCAAGTGGAGCATCTATAAAGTATTAATTACTCTTTGATATTTACCAAGTTTACAGGCACTTACAGACATCGTGAGGCATGCGTTGCGAACGGTTCGTCTCGCATGTCTCTTTTTTTTCGAATTGACTGTATGCTGTTAGCCCTAACGGCTTTTACAGCGTCACTGGACGGGGCGAGCGCAGAAGCATCGTCGAGGTTGCCAAATGCTTGCATGCCTCGAGCTGTGTGGACGGGTGTGTTCACAATTAGGGGGATATATTAGATCCAAATATATTGGATCATACGATCGTTGCGAACGAATACCATGCGTGATTGTTTGTGTGCTCAGCTTAAGCATGGTCATTAGGGATGCATGTTTAAATGTACCATCGTATGGCTCTGGTTCAGGCATGCGTGACGAACTATTCGCGACGCATGCCTCGCGATGTCTGTACGCGGCTTAAGACTTAATACGCATTACGTCAATTTACGTAATGGAGCTGAGATTCGTAACAGGTCTTTCTTCATAGTCAGTATGCTTTACCATGAGAATTAAACAGTACTTTGCAGTTTGAACTAGTTAGTACCAGCCTGTTACAATCCCACTGCTGGGAATAGGCCTCCTCTCTCCGTTTCTGGAGAGAAGGGTTGGAGCTAAGACCTACCACTCTGCTCCAATGCGGATTGGTAAGTTACACATATCTCCAGAATTCTCTAGAGATATGCAGGTTTCCTCACGATGTTTTCCTTCACCGAAAAGCGTGTGATAAACTGCAATTATCAATTAGACACATGAGTTTTAATAGAAAAACTCATTGGTGCCTGCCCGGGTTTGAACTCGTGCTCCCCTCGAATGAGTCGCACGATCTCACCGCTGGGCTATCACAGCTAGTTCACCAAGTAGTAATTATTTAGTTATTAGCTGTGATAGCCCAGCGGTGAGATCGTGCTACTCTTGTAACTTAAACCTGTGTCTAATTCATAATTGCAATTTATCACAGGCTTTTCATTGAACGAAAACATCGCGAGGAAATTAATGGCCCTTGGCGGGAATTGAGCCGGCAACCCTTAAAGCTGAAGGTACCACTGGCTCCTACACCAACTTGCAAGTTGAATAACAAATATCAGATATCAAATATCAAAGAGCAATTAATACTTGATAGACACTCCAAATTTAAACTGCAATGTATGGAGGTTGAATTCGTACCTTACCGTTTTAACTAGGTACGAATTTAACCTCCAAACGTAAATTGACTATATGTAAGCGCACGTAGGAATTTTAGTAAATAACAAAGACTAATCTATACTAATATTAAAAAGAGGAAAGATTTGTATGTTTGTTTGTATATATGTATATTTGTTACGTTTTCACGCAAAAACTACTAGACCGATTTCAAAAAGTCTTTCTCCATTGGAAAGCTGCTTTTTAACTGAGCAACATAGGCTATATGTCATTAAAAAAAATAGGGATCCCTAATAAAATTGTAATAGGTTGTGAAAAATTCTGTTGTAAACATCTTTCATTGCGTGCGCTGCAGAAACTATTGAGGATAGAACAAAAAAATGTTCTACAGTATTATAGAACATATCAATATCCCCAAAAAAGTCCGCAATACCATATGTCTAACTATTATAGTTATACCAATATAACTTTATTATAATATTACTTAATTACAATATTACTTTTTTACATTGTAAAAGTTGATAAAATTGCCGAGAATAATCAAACCATTTCGTTCATATCTCTGAATTAATACTTATCCCATTTAATGATATTTTATTCATCCAATACCTGTAAAATACTTTTTAAATTATTAAAATCCGACATCCCAATCAAAAGATATTACGAATTTAAGAATATAAATCGAAAGAGAATAATGCCATAACAAATTCATTGTAGCGACCGTTATAACAAGGTCTGCATTTGGTGAGTTAGGTCTTATTCCAAGAATAGTAATGATACCCATTTTTTATAGTTAAATATTCCTTTCTTCGATTTTGAAGAGAAGGATTGGAGCTAGGTCCCACCACGCTGCTCCAACACGGATGAGGTTACACATATCCCTAGACTTCTCTAGACATATGCAGGTTTCCTCACAATGTTTTCCTTCGCCGAAAAGCGTGTGATTAAATTGCAATTATCAATCAGACACATAAGTTTTTAACAGAGAAACTCATTGGCATCTACCCGGGGTTTGAACATGTGAACCTATCGAAAGAGACGCAAGCGGTTGAGCTATCACAGCTTGGCACATATGTAAATACTTTTTACATATAATTTATAGAATTAGGCGTTACTTTGATCAGATCCATAATACAAAAGTAATAATAAAATTATTTTGCTATAATCCGCGATACAGTAAGTAGAAAATATATATAGTGTTACATGTATAGTGGACTATCCGTATTTTCATACCCGATACATGCAGGATTCGTAAAAACACATGCACAAACCTCCACCACTTCCACCACAATACACAAGCACTACACATACAAACAAGCCGCTCATAGCGGTATGCGCGGTCATAAAGTTCCTAATGACCATTGTTTCGAAATCCTGCACACCTGAGAAAAAAGCTTGAAACTAAATATTTTGGAACAATTAGAAATCATTAAGCACAACAATGGCACCCTCATTAACGAGCAGATAAATGTTTCTAGTTCAAGCTTGTTGCACGTGTTCAGAGGTAAAATAAAGGGTGGGGATGAACCAAGTACTATATAACAATGCTTGTTTGGATATTGCTTCGCTTTGCGATTTTATCGTGGAGTCTATCTCCTGATGATGCTTTGGTTGTGGGCGAAACGATTGTTCAGTTTGTGATAGTGAACGTGTGTAGTGCTTGTGTATTGTGGTGGAAGTGGTGGAGGTTTGTGCATGTGTTTTTACGAATCCTGCAAGTATCGGGTATGAAAATACGGATAGTCCACTATACATTTAACACTATTCTAATAAATTCAAATTCAAATTCAAATTCAAAATATTCTTTATTCAAGTAAACTTGTAAACAAGTGCTTTTGAATCGTCAACTTTACTGCTGGTTCGGAAAGCCGTCCTACCGAGAAGAGCCAGCAAGAAACTCGGTGGAGCTCTTTTAAAAAAGAAGATTCTTAATACTAATTACATTTTGTCATAGCTATCCTGCACCCTTGTGCAGGATAGCTATTGCTTTGACCTTTCAAAGAGCAGCTATATCCACGCATTCTTATCATCAATGTAAGCCTCCACGGTATAATAGGCTTTCTGTATCAGCCTCTTTTTAACAGTATTTTTAAATTGCTGTAATGGCAAAGTTAAAATTGATTGTGGAATTTTGTTATAGAATCTTATACCCAAACCCACAAACGACTTACGTACTCTTACAAGGCGCAAAGCAGGAGCCGCAAGCTTATGTCGGTTCCTACTTTGTCTATTATATACATCGCCAATCTTTTTATAATTATGTATATTTTTATGCACAAAAATCAAATTGCTAAAAATATACTGTGAAGCCAACGTAAGAATACCTGTTTCCTTAAACTTCTCTCGCAGGGACTCACGCGAATTCAAATTATAAATGCCACGTATGGCTCTTTTTTGCAATACAAAAATTTTCTCAATATCAGCGCATTTACCCCATAACATTATTCCATAAGACATAATGCTATGGAAATAAGCAAAATAAACTAGTTCAAGCAAAATAAACTAGTTACGCGTTGCTTAAGTTACAATTAAAAATAGTAATTGATATTTCATAACAATTAATGGAAGTAATTTAATAATATTTATACCTTTATTCTAATAAAATATCAGAAATATATTTTACGTAAACAATTTAACACGGAGTTAATTCGAAATTAAAATAACTACTCAGTGATGGCCAAATAATATGAAATAACATTATAATAATAATAATAAAATAATATCAATAATATATGAATAATTCGAAATTTCATTTGGCAAATAACAGAATTCTTATATTACGTATACCATGGCGGAACTAATTCGAAAATCAAATAGATAATTAAACAAAGAACGTTTAGTAACAGCCTGTCACTATGCCCACTGCTGGGCTAAGGCCTCCTCTCTCCGTTTTTGGAAAGAAGGATTGGAGCTAAGACCTACCACGCTGCTCCAATGCGGATTGGTAGGTTACACATAACCCTAGAATTCTCTAGAGATATGCAGGTTTCCTCACGATGTTTTCCTTCACCGAAAAGCGTGTGATAAATTGCAATTATCAATTAGACACAAGTTTTTAATAGAAAAACCCATTGGTGCCCGGGGTTTGAACCTATGTCGTCTCTAGAGAGTCGCACGGTCTCACCGCTAGGCTATCACAGCTTAAAAAATAATCAATCAATATCAATAATATATGAATAATTCGAAATTTAATTTGGCAAATAACAGAATTCTTATATTACGTATACCATGGCGGAACTAATTCGAAACTGTAATAGATAATTAAACAAAGAACGTTTAAAGAGAAACAAATTGAATTCCATTATATTCACGTAAACAACAAAGTTTTTAAATTTAAACTATCGTGAGTAGTATTCATAGTTAATAACGATACCGGCTATACTCACGTCTAAAGAGCTCATGAATAAGTGCCCCGGACGGGTTCGAAACTAGTCGGGCTAATCCGATAAAATTAGACGTGAGTATAGCCGGTATCGTTATTAACTAACAAACAAAGTTGATAAAAGTACTTACTCTTTCCCATTCACAATCCACAAAGCACAAGTTAACATTTCAGTCCACAAAAAACATCCACTGAACATTTACCGTGTTGCCCGATCGGTTGTTCAACAAATCCACGTTTAACGAAAGCGTGCACACTCGACGCAAGCCAGCGCCAATCTGATATCCTGGCAACATTTTGTTCGGCCGTTGCTTTGTTAGGGCTTGCACTCCTTTCTTAAGAAATTTATCTAAACATATTAATTTTAATCAAGGACTAGATCTTGAACAATATTATGTATTTGATTCTGGGACAGATAAGCTGTGATAGCCTAGCGGTGAGACCGTGCGACTCTCTAGAGACGACATAGGTTCAAACCCCGCTAAAAATGCTATCTGTATCGGCCTCCTTTACACAGTTATTTTTAAGTGCTGTAACGACAAAGACAAGCTGTGAGACCTTGCGACTCTTCGAAGAGGTCACGGGATCAAATCTCGGGCAGGCACCAATGAGTTTTTCTATTAAAACTTATGTGTCTAATTGATAATTGCTATTTATCACACGCTTTTCGGTGAGGAAAACATAGCTCACAACCTGCATATCTCTAGAGAATTCTCTAGGGATATGTGTAACCTACCAATCCGCATTGGAGCAGCGTGGTAGGTCTTAGCTCCAATCCTTCTCTCCAAGAACGGAGAGAGGAGGCCTTAGCCCAGCAGTGGGCATAATAACAGGCTGTTACTTTACTTACTCTGGGACAGATTCAAATTCAAAATATTCTTTATTCAAGTAAAATTGTAAACAAGTGCTTTTTGATTATATGCTTTTAATTATATCAAATTTAATCGATATCCTTAGCAGATTCGACTTGAAACCATAACAGACAGACAGATAGTCTGTAGCACATAGCATCTCTAGTCGCTAGTATAGATATCGAAAACCTTCTCGGGTTCCAAATATCAGTGAAACACGGTATATTCATTGGTCAATTGGTAAGCTTACTTTAATCAGTAACATAAATCACTAACTAGCACTAAACAAAACAAAGCAAAACACTAACAAACCGCCTCTTTTAATGAGCAGTTGTCCGAACCAAAACCGATGTTGCGCTAGAACTTTCTATGGTCTATTATTTTCTATTATTTCTATGGTTTCCGAACCAGCATTAGTCAATACTACTGCTGGTTCGGAAAGCTGCTCCTACCGAGAAGAACCAGCAAAGAAACTCAGCGGTTCCTCTTTTCAAAGAATAATTCTTATTACTAGTTACATATAGTTATTGATGTACAGGGTCGAAGAGTAACTTTGTCCACGCATTCTTATCGTCTAAGTAATCCTCAATAGTATAGTAGGTTTTCTGTATTAACCTTTTTTTAAACAGTGTTTTTAAACTGCTGTAATGGTAAAGTTAAAGTAGATTGCGGAATTTTCTTATAGAATCTTATACCCAAACCCACAAACGACTTATGTACTTTTGCAAGGCGCAAAGCAGGAACCGCAAGCTTATATCGGTTCCTACTTTCGTTTAATAATTTAATAATTAAAATACTAAAAATATACTGTGAAGCCATTGTAAGAATACCTGTTTCCTTAAACTTCTTTCGCAGGGAATCGCGCGAATTTAAATTGTGAATGCAAAAATTATGATATTATGATATTCCTGTCGTTTGACGCTCTCAATTCAATACATCAATAAATATAATCCAAAATAAATAGAATGAAAACAAAGAATACTATAAAATAATATAAAGAATTATATAAGTGATTTTCTAATATAATTTGTGATAACCGAACGTGTGTATGCCTCCCTCTCTAGGAGGTCATGAGTTCAAACCCAGGGCAGGCTCAAATGAATTTTTGTAATAAAAATTAATTACCTTATATAGCATATTACATCATTTTCAGTCAAGGAAAACATCGTGAAGAAACCTGGATATCGTAGATACATATCGTATATCTGGATATAGAAACCTGACGGCAGTGTCCATGCCACCTACGCCAACAGGCTAGTCAACTTACATAAAAAAGGAAAGTAATAGCCTGTTACTATCCCACTGTTGCGTATAGGCCTCCTCTATTCGTTTCTGGAGAAAAGGGTTGAAGCCAAGACCCACCACGCTGCTCCAATGCGGATTGGTAGGTTACACGTATCCCAAGAATTATTGACAGATATGCAGATATACTATGTTTTCCTCAACCAAAAAGCGTGCGATAAATTGCAATTTTCAATAAGACACATAAATCTAAAAAATTTATAGAATTAGGCGTTACTTTGCGGAGATCCA
This sequence comes from Morpho deidamia, assembly GCA_947086505.1. NCBI lineage: Eukaryota > Metazoa > Arthropoda > Insecta > Lepidoptera > Nymphalidae > Morpho > Morpho deidamia. Next base: position 12,694,384 of record CAMTZC010000009.1, read on the forward strand.
TAATAGAAAAGAAATAATAAAATTATTATGATATAATCCGCGATAAAGTAAATATTCTACAATCGACGACCGAGATAGATATCTCTCTATCTCCCGATGATACTTCGGTCGCGGGGCGAAACGATTGTTGAGTTTGTGATAGTGAACGTGTGCAGTGCTTGTGTATTGTGGTGGTGGTGGAGATTTGTGCAAGTGTTTTTTTCAAATTCTGCATGTACTGGACATGAAAAAAATCGATAGTCCACAACACATTTATAAGCATTATTATATTAGGATTACATATATTATCTATTTACTTTAGCGCGGATTATATCATAATAATTTTATTATTACTTTTGTACATAAATTTAATAGAAAAACACATTGCCCGGGTTTTGAACTCGTGACCTCCTCGAAAGAGTCGTACGATCTAAGGAAATATTTGTTTTCTGCGCAAACAGGCCATCAAGTTCTCCGAGGGTCAGCCAACATGTTATAAGCATGTTGTCACATAATTCGGCAACGTATTTTACGACTGGCCGCCTGCCCGTCATCAACTTACCTTAGTCATATTTTATGACACATCGTTAAGAAAGAGGTTGATCTATTCTACTCAATCGGATACCACACGGCATAAATCGCAATTATAAATTATACACATAAATTTAATAGAAAAACTCATTGCCGGGGATTTGAACACGTGACCTCCTCGAAAGAGTCGCACGATCTAAGGCAAGATTTGTCACCTGCGCAAACTGGCCAGCAAGTTACATTCCAATAATAGAATTTATTGGCAGGAGAAATGAAAGAGAGGAAAATTAAAACGCAATTCCGCGTATAATCTAATTCCAACCCAGGCCGGGGGCGATTCAATCGTAATAAAGGTAAATTTAATAAGCTGTTACGTTTTAATTTCCCTTTTGGACTCTTTTATATTTCCATTCTATAAATAAGAATTCAATATTGGAATATATTTACCGATATTCAGTTCGATTCAATTAAAAATATTCTTTATTCAAGTAAACTTGTAAACAAGTTCTTTTGAATCGTCAACACTACTGCTGGTTCGGAAAGCCGTTCCAACCGAAAAAAAAACCAGCAAGAAACTCAGCGGTTGATCTTTTCAAAGAATAATTCTTATTACTAGTTACATATAATTATTAATGTTTCGTACAGGGTCGAAGAGTATCTATATCGACGCATTCTTATCGTCTAAGTAATCCTCAATAGTATAGGCTGTCTGTATTAGCCTTTTTTAAATAGTGTTTTTAAACTGCTCTAATGGTAAAGTAAAAATAAATAAATGTAACTAGTTCTAAGATTTATATTTTAAAAAGAGCAACCGCCGAGTTTCTTGCTGGCTCTTCTCGGTAGGAACAGCTTTCCGAACCAGCAGTAAAGTTGACGATTCAAAAGCACTTGTTTACAAGTTTACTTGAATAAAGAATATTTTGAATTTGAATTTGAATTTGAAAGTTAAAGTATATTGCGGAATTTTATTATAGAATCTTATACCCGAAACTATAAGGGCAGGAGGATGATGATGTCCATTATTTTTTAATTTCTTAAGTATTTTTTTGGAATGCTTCTTTTTGTTCCCAAAGGAGGAAATTAATCTAACGTCCATATTTTAATAAGTTTTCACAAGAATCTTCAGATACATCAACCTTCACAGTCGACCCAGACGAGCGACAATAAAATTATTCAGCTCATTTAAATTCCAAGTTACATTTATAATATTCCTCTCGAGAAAATGAAATCCTTGCGCCCTAATGTAAGCTTTCTTGGCCTTGAAATACGAGAACTTTACACGCAAGAAAACAACAAGGTTATAACTATAAGGTCCTTTTTTGTAATTTTAATCGCGTTAATCCGAGATAGACGTAAATGCGCATATATGTTATATATACTAATATATAAAGCTGAAGAATTTGTTTGTTTGATTGTTTGATTGCTTGAATATATATAACGCTGAAGAGTTGATTTGTTTGTTTGTTTGAACGCGCTAATCTCAAGAACTACTCACGCTAAGATGAATAGAAGAGGAGCAGCATTAAAAATATTGCGAAAACGAGAAAGTTTTAAGCTTTCCCTGCGTGCGCTAAGTAAACGGTGAAAGTTATTAAAAAATCATGTATAACAAAATTTATCCCCTCTAAAAGTTCTAAATAAAAGTCCGCGACAGCATATGTCTAGCTTTTGAGGTTTACCCACTTTAACCATAATTAATATAAGTATAACGGTTTACTTAAATAATGAGACTGCAGTCCACGCGAACAAAGTTGCGCTTAAAAGCTACTGCTAAATATAGCGTGTACTGTTCGTTTTCATATCTGATATATGCAGGATTCATAAAAATCCATGCCCTTAAGTAAGTAGTAAAGTAACGGTGTGTTACTATCCCACGGCTGGGCATAGGCCTCCTCTCTCCGTTTTTTGGAGAGCAGAGTTTGAGCTAAGACGCTCATATCCCTAGATAGATCTAGATAATTCTAGGGATATCTTCCACATATCCCTAGAATTATCTAGAGATATGCAGTTTTCCTCACGATATTTTCCTTTACCGAAAAGCGTGTGCTAAATTGCAATTTTCAATTAAACACATAAATTTTAATAGAAAAACTCATTGGTCCCTACCTGGGCTTGAATCCATGATCATTTCTAGAGAGTCACACGGTCTCACCGCTGGACTATCACAGCTTCGACTACACTAAGACTGCACATATTCACTATCATTTTTTTTTCGAACTGACTGTATGCTGTTTGCCCTAACGGCTCTACAACGTCACCGAGCAGGATGGGCGAGCGCATAAACATTGTCTAAGTTGGAAAATACAGAAAATAGAGCCCAGAAGCTCTATTAGCGTCGGCGAACGTCTTCCTAAGGGTGCCCCCTGGGAGGCCGAACCACCGCTTAGGGCGACGCGTAGTGGAGGGCTGATGACTATGACTATGATTAGTCATTACGACATGGGAAGGGTGGCGAGAAGCCACGACCAACCGACGTCAGAAAACTGGCATCTCATTGTGTATCTCTCGTGTGTGTATTACGTCTATCAAAATCTCTACAATCGTTTAACCTCGTAACCGATGCATCATCAAGAATCTCCTCGGCAAATCGCACTACGATTTAGTCGTAGTTTCTGAGACTTGCACATCCTACCGTATTAGGTATGAGAACGAGTGGTACGATCTACATTTAGCATTACATATATTTTCTGTTAACGCAAATAGTAGAGAAATATTGTCATTACTTTTGTATTATGAACTTCCCCAAAATAACGCCTCATTCTATAAATCGTCGCCTAATCGGATGGATGGCTTTAGGAATGTTACGCATTAAATTTTTGACGATAGTTGCTCAGTGTTTGAATTCCAAAATAATCGCGTAATGACGATTTATGACAAAAATTTGGTCAATGAATATTGGCTTAATCAGTCTGCCGAATCTCTCAGCAGGCGATCGAGTGCAATATGCTTGGATGATACGTGATACACATGAGGAGATAGGAAGACCAGAATCGTAACCATATGAAACAGTTAATCATGTCGCAAAGTTGAAGCTAGTTAGTGCACCCGAAATTTAATGGTAGATAGCCTTGAAGGTAGGCGGGCTGATGTCTCAAAACGGACACGGACAGTCGTTAGATTAAAGCTGATTGCGTTGCGAGTTCTTAGAAGAGACCTATGATGTCCAGGAGAGGGCCTGCAGAGTCAAATAAAGATGAAAGTATTAAAGATCACAATCACTTAAATACGAAGCGACTGCCGTTTGACCCCAGTTATTATCAGATGTTGATGATTTTGCTTAAAGAAAGAAGTGCTCTCTCAGATTCAAGGAAATATAAGGTCAAATGGTCTTGAAACTGAAAAATTTGGTACCAACCACCGGTTGACTTATGTTACTGTTGCAATTGCGCAGTTAGTACGTTAGTAGGCCTACCATGAACTTTTAGATAACGATTTAAATCAAAGTCAATACCTAAACCGAACCGTTTTCTTTTCATGTCATGAAGTGTGGATTACATTGAGGTCATAATATTTGGAAAGGATAACGTTATATGAACTATAGATAACTCTGTCTCTTTTACTCACATGTTTTAGGGCGCATTCCGAACGCAAATCGGCCACGTCTTAAACTGTGCGTCTTTAAGACGTCATGGTATGAATTGAGTCGCAATAAGCTGCTGTATACTACGACATACTACCTTCATATTTTATGGCTCATCCGGATTATAGTAATTATTTTTTTACTGGAAATGGAATTGATATAAACGTGTTATTAACTAAATGGAAGACGATATTATTAACTAAATGAACATCGCAATCTAGCATCATCTGGCTTTCAAATTACTCAGTCCAGTCTCTGAAGGGAAACAGATGCGTTCTGCACTTTTAGCCGCAGTAATTTGTCACTCTTGCGTGCACGGTGCGCGGGATTTAGATTAATGGAGAGTATATTACTTACCTTTGTTATACTATAATGTGGATATACGATCACATTCATTAAAGATATGGTACTTAGATCGGGAAATAACGGGAGATCTTTATTTATTTTTTTTTTTATTTTTATTTATTTATCTTTATTGTATAAACAAAAGGCGGACTTATCCCTAAAAGGGATCTCTACCAGCCAACCTATGAGTAACAGAAAGAAAATGAAAAGAAAAAAAAAATTAATGATGGAAAAAAAAGGAAGGAAGAAAAATAAAAATAACGAAACACTATACATAGATTAAAGTTGAAAATAAATGAATAAAATAATAGATAATAGTGATTATTTGAATTGATTAAAATGTAATTTAATATTGATAATAAGCTAAATTTAATTTAACAGACTTGAGACAAATATTTTTTAGTCTGTGACTTAAATGCTGATAGGGAAGGAGATTTGCGGATTGATACAGGTAAATCATTCCACAGCTTTACACCTTGAAAGCTAAATGATCTCGAGTAAGTCAGTGAGGAGCATTTAGGGAAGGCAAGATCTAATGTATTTAAAGATCTTAGGCGGCCACATCCAACATCCGACAAGAAGTTGAAACGTTCCTTAAGATATATTGGAATTAAAGGATTAAAGAGTACTTTATAAAGAAGTGATAGAATATGTAAATTTCTTCTGGATCGTATAGGAAGCCAATTTAACTTATGACGGAACTCAGTGATGTGGTCAAACTTACGCAGTCCATAAATATATCTAATAGCTACATTCTGAAGCCGTTCGAGCTTAGCCAATAGCTTTTCTGAAAGATCCAAAAAAACAGCATCTCCATAATCCAATATAGGTAGCAATAAAGATCTAGCAAGCATAATTTTAGTTTCAAGGGGAAGGAATTTCTGTAAGCGCTTAAGAGAGTGAAGTGATGCAAAGAATCTATGGCTCAAATTAGTGATATGAGGTGCCCAGCTAAGTGTTTCATCAAAAATAATACTTAAATTTTTTACTGAATTAGAGTAAGGTATGATGGCTCCATTAAAACTAATGTGCTGCACAACAGTATTCTTAAGTTTAGAAATGTTATAGGAACTACCTATAATAATAGCCTGAGACTTTTGTGGATTAACTAGTAAACCAAAATTTTTAGTCCAGTTATTAAGGACCTCTAGATCTCTATTAACTTTTGATATGGCTTCGTCTAAATCAGATAAAGAGGCAGCCGTATAAATTTGCAGGTCATCTGCATAAAGATGAAAGGATGATTTTAAAAGCTGAGTAACACTGTTCACAAATATAGAAAATAGCAAAGGAGACAGAATTCCACCCTGTGGGACTCCAGCGTTGATATTACACAATTCTGAGCGTTGTTCATCAATAATGACTAACTGTTGACGATTTGAAAGGTAAGACGTAAACCATTCAATTGATCTGGGAGATAGGTTAAACTGTCTTAGGAGTCCAATTAAAATATCATGATCAACAGTGTTAAAAGCACTGCTAAAATCTAATAGAACTAGTACAGTTAGTTTTTTACTATTAATATTCCAGCGGATATCATCAGTGATTTTCACGAGTGCGGTAGTAGTGCTGTGGCCCGATCGAAATCCCGACTGAAAAGGGCTAAGAAGATTATGGCAACAAAGGTGGTTAGCAAGTCTGATATGAATACAGCGTTCAAGGAGTTTCGAGAGAAACGGAAGTATAGAGATAGGACGAAAATCAGAGACTCTAGAAGGATTAGAAGTTTTAGAATAAGGAACAACAAGTGCATTTTTCCAATCAGAGGGATAAACACCAGTTTGAAGGGACGAATTTAAAATATGAGCAATGAAAGGAGAAATAACATCTTTAGTAATTCCTCAGTGATTGATGATATAGCTGTGGAGTGATTTACCTGTATCAATCCGCAAATCTCCTTCCCTATCAGCATTTAAGTCACAGACTAAAAAAATTTTGTCTAAAGTCATTTCAATTAAATTTAGTAGTTTATCAATATTAAATTACATTTTAATCAATTCAAATAATCACTATTATCTATTATTTTATTCATTCATTTTTCAACTTTAATCTATGTATATAGATAGTGTTTAGTTATTTTTCTTTTTCTTCTTTCCTTTTTTTCCATCATCAATTTTTTTTTCATTTTCTTTCTGTTACTCATAGGTTGGCTGGTAGAGATCCCTTTTAGGAATAAGTCCGCCTTTTGTTTATATAATAAAGAAATAAATAAATAAGCCTAATTTTGCATTAGGTCAATGATACGCTGCTGAAACGTTACACTATTATACAAGTATATGAGCACAGAAAATCATTATTAGGCCTGTAACACTATCGAGTATGGCGATTAAAAATAACGTAAATACGCGACTAATTAGGGCGGTCACAAACAGATGCGTGCTGCACTTTTAGCCGCAGCGATTAGTCACTGCGTTCCGCAGCGCACGCTATTCAACTTGATGGACAGTTTATAACTCTACCTTTATAGTTCAACTAGTAGAATATATTCAAATTCGAAATATCCCATTTTCAAATTGGCTTTTATTTGACTTCGTTTCTGACCACTTGAGTGTTCTTCTTCTTCTTCTTCTTCTTCAGCCGATGGACGTCCACTGCTGGACATAGGCCTCTTCATGGGATCGCCACACCACACGATCTTGCGCTGCCTGGATCCTTGAGTGTTCAAGTACCCGTAATTATGCGATATCGGGACTCTTGAAGGCCAAAAACATTGTGAAACAATCATCATTCTTCTGCCCTTCCTTATCCACTCTAAGTGGGGTCGGCACAACATGTCACAAACATGTTGTTACATGATTTGGCTACGTATTTTACGACCGGCCGCCTGCCTGACGTCAACTTACCTTAGTCGTACTTTACGACCCTTCGGTAAGAAACTCGCAATTTCGGTCACGTCCAAAATAAAAGTAAAGTTGCTTTTAGTTAAAGCCTGTTACTATCCCACTACTGGACAACATGTTTGTAACATGTTGTGCCGACTCCACTCAGAGTGGGATAAGGGCAGGAGGGTGATGTTACTATAGTAATATTAATAATTAGCTTTCGTCTTAGTCCGCTTGAAAATTTGTGTATCACAAAAGATATAAAAGTAGTTATTGTGAATTAACCATAAGAGATAGAGACATGCTGTCCCAGACTTTTTTGGAGTATTTTTGTATATCTACAATTCTCTAGTATATTACTTTAGTGTAGCTCTGTTGGTTAACGCGGCGCACGCGACTGAATCGCACAGCAGGCGAGTTTTTTAAAACTGCACGATATATTCAACACAATACATTAATATAGTGTACTATTAACCTAAACCTTCCAGAAGTATTGCACTATCTTTTGGTAAATAGTGTACTGAAATCCATTAAGTATATTTTGAGAAAATCGATCACATACAGAAAGCTTTTGGGAATTTTGTTTTATAATAAGTATAGATACAATATTGCATTTTTCCATTTTTTTTTCTATTTTTCCCATTGCTTTGTAACAAACAGCTACGATCCCTTTATTCCTACACCTCTTCCAGTGAATGGCCACAATTAATAACATAATGCGAAAATCAATGGGCCACAATTCAATACTTGGAAACTATGTGCCGAATTCTATTCTCTGTATTCGAGAGGGGTGTCTAACATTATTAATTACCTTTATATTGTTTCGATGTTTCCAAGCAACGTATAGTTATATTTATTTGTACATAGAGTTACGAAAGTATAGAAAGTCAATCTATCAAAAATAAATGACGTGATGGTGCTGCCAGGATTGATTTAAGACGAGGGAACTCCTCAAAAGTTAAAAGTAAAGATTTTTTAAAGATTTTATATACCTATTTATTTAAATTCCGTGTGGTATACGGCTGAGTGGAGTAGACTACCCTCATTACTTACTGGTGTGTCGTAAAGAACGACTAAGGTAAGTTGACCCACCGTGTGGTAGCCGGCTGAGTAGAATAAACCACACTCTTTCTTACCGAGGGTTCGTAAAATACGACTAAGGTAAGTTGACGTCAGGCAGGCAGCCGGTCGTAAAATACGTAGCCAAATCATCTAACCACTTGTTTGTAACATGTTGTGCCGACCTCACTTAGAGTAGGATAAATATAGGAGTATGATGATGATTTATTTAAATTCCTGTAAGAAGCTTAACTAAGAAAAAAGGCAAGGGGTTTGGTGATAATTTTAAAAATTGGTCCTCAAAAACCATGTCTTCAATATTCTCATAAAATTACTTTACACAATCGACCTCCTTCCGCACGATCGGCTAAGAGCAAAGATCAAAAGAAATAAAGCACCTGTCCATAATATTTATAACACGTGCTCTTTAACAGCAGGTCTATGCGCATTTACTTGAATTCGTTGAATTATATATTTTTAGCAATTTAATTTTTGCATGAGAATAAAAAGATTGGCGATGTATATAACGCGGCTGGTGCCCCAGTACTGTTTTTAGAAATAGTGACATCGGTGTTACCGACGTCACTACGACCATTATTACGGAGTGATTCCATTTCACAAGCGATTAAAACAAACTTTTACTTTAACCACTATTTACTCTTTAAGTAACTAACAGATTATAATTAACAAATTAGATGTTCACTGTTCGAACATAGACAGACAAAAATCCCTCTTTGCTTCACTTATGTATGCCAATCGGAACACGTGCAGTGATGATACGTCATCATTCGTCGCTGTACTTTTGCGCCGACATATTTAATAGATAAAGTGGGAACCGACATAAATTCGCGGTTCCTGCTTTGCACCTTGCAAAAGTACGTAAGTCGTTTGTGGGTTTATCCCCTTATGCCCTTATGCCTCTAAGTGGGGTTGGCACATGTTACAGACATGTTTTCACATGATTTGGCTACGTATTTTACGGCCGGCCGCCTACCTGACGTCAACTTACCTTAGTCGTATTTTACGACCCCTCGGTAAGAAAGAGGGTGGTCTATTCTACTCAACCGGACAATGATGAGAAACTTAGATGCATGTGCATGTAAGTTTCATAACGCGCACGCAGTACCAATGAAGACACTTTTAAACTAAGAAATTTTATGAATGTCAATAAATTAAATAAAAATTGTTTTTGATTAAATTTGGCACACGTTAAGTTCATAATTAGGATTTAAGAAAATAGATTATAAAACAGTAGGTCTACCACGAACTTTTTGGAAATTTAAATTCAAAGTCACTACCTAAACTCAACTGCTTTCTTTTCGTACCATGAAGTGTTTTTAATTGAGTCGCATTTAAATCGCTTACTGTGAATGAAAGAACGACATTTGTGGATTGCATTGGTTTCGTATTCCCAATTTTCTTCCCAGACTTCACAGGCGCTCTAAGAGCGTCCTTGACGACCCTGACGATGCTATTACAGCATCCAACAAGATCGACACACAACATACACACAAACAGCGTCTTCAGATAGATACAGTCCTCCAAAATGCGCCGCTTTAAGCCGAGGTTTGGTCTCGCAGGAGACACCCTTACGGCGGACACCCTTAAAGCGTAAGTTGCGAGTGCCTAAAAAACACTAGATTACTTGTCAATTTTACCCGGCGAAGCTTCTGCGCTCGCCCATACCACCGGTGACGCTGTAAAAGCCATTAGGGCTAACAGCATAAGACAAATTCGAAAAAAAAAATTGGGGTCGTAAAGTTTGAAAGGGAATACGTTATCTGCACTATAGATAACTTTTTCTCTTTTACTCAAATGTTTTAGGACGCATTCCGAAACTATTTCTTTTCATATTCTTCCTTAAATACTGTAAGTTAAATCTATTTTGCAATGACTAGAAGCAAAATGCATAACAATACACTCTGTATTGTATTGCATATTTAATATTGATCCACGTAAAACATAGTTTTATATATTTTATTTTAGAATTAAATTATAGAAAAATTTACTTTAACGTCTTTAACACGTCATGGTATGAAAAAGCAAAACAATTTAGTTCAGGTCTTCAATTGAGTCGCAATAACAGTTCATGGTAGTACAAAAGTAATAATTAAATTATTTTGCTATAATCCGATTAACATTACGATTATAGAAACGAGCAGATAAATGTTTCTAGTTCAAGCTTGTTCAGAAGTAAAATAAAGGGTGGGGATGAACCAAGTACTATATAACCATGCGTATTTGGTTAATGCTTCGCTTTGCGATTTTGTCATGAAATCTATCTCCTGATGATGCTTCGGTTGCGGGGCGAAACGATTGTTGAGTTTGTGATAGTGAACGTGTGTAGTGTTTGTATATTGTGGTGGAAGTGGTGGAGGTTTGTGCATGTGTTTTTACGAATCCTGCACGTATCGGAAAATACGGATAGTCCACTATACGTTTAACACTATATATATTTTCTATCTACTGTATCGCGGATTATAGCAAAATAATTTTATTATTACTTTTGTATTAAGGATCTCCGCAAAGTAACGCCTAATTCTATAAATTAGTTCAGAACTAGTAGGTCTGCAGAACACTCAAGTACAAATGAAAATAAAAGATTGTAATATTACGGTGCAAAATAAATTTCCAGTCTACAATTTCTTAGTTAATGACTTTATGATTTCGCTTGTTCGCTTTATTATCAAAGCGTTAATTGGATCCCGAGGTAAAAACGAGGAGCCAAGATGAAGGAATGACGATGCTGCGTTATTAGCATTTCAAATTACCGACAACAAAAAGTATTTTGATCGAGTTAAATCGAAAAGTTTACACGGGTTGTTCAAAGCGGTAATATCTTCAGAGTTTTTTAGCTATTTTTCACAAGCTTTTTATTGAAGGAAAACATCATGAGGAAACCTGGATATCACTAAGGAATTCTGGGGATATGTGTAACCTATACGCATTGAAGTAGCGTGATAGATCTTAGCTCTAACCCTTTTCTCCAAAAACGGAGAGAGGAGGCCTATGCCCAGCAGTGGCATAGTAATAGGCCGTTACTTAACTTCTTTTTGAAATACTTTACGTATTTTTTATACGCTCAGAACGTGGTTTTGAAGAGTTAGGGCATTGCAATAGTATACAGACTTGATTGCATGGGCTATTTATCCTCTATAAATCTGTGTGTACATGAATAAAAAGTATCAAACACTAAAACCTGTTTAAATAGTAAAGACAATAATTTTCGCTGCTACGTTTTTTATTTTCGCTATATTTCCGGTCGAATGGCAAATTTAAATTATCGCTATTCGTTTTACTAACAACCGTGACTAGAATATGCCGGCTTAGAATTTTAAGCGACTTACTGATTTTGCAATCCAATTAGTTTTTTCATTTTCATTCTGAGAACATTTTATCGAAAGTTTTAGCTAAGTCGCGGTTCCAATGCTAGCGAGGAAATGACGGGATGTTTTCATGTTGAGTTTGTGATAGTGAACTTGTGTAGTGCTTGTGTATTGTGGTGGCGGTGGTGGAGGTTTGTGCATGTGTTTTAAAGAATCCTGCAAGTATCGGGTATGAAAAAACGGATAGTCCACTATACATGTAGCATCATATATATTTTCTATTTACTTTATCGCGGATTATAGCAAAGTAATTTTATTATTACTTTCGCTAATTTTTATAAATTTATAAATTAGTTAATTAATTTTATAAATTATTTAAAATCTAGCAGCTTTGAATTAAAATTTGATGGACTGTAATAGCTTAGAACAAAGACCTTTAAAAAAAATTAGATGCATGTATATTAATATTATATATAAGTGACACCCGCGACACTGTAAATTTTAAAATATCCTCAATTATATACTGTAGTTCCTGTACCCTAAGGAATACTTCCCCACCTTAGTATACAAGCTTCAATTGCAAATTTTTTTATAACTTTTGCCCCAGTCAATAAACCGTGACAGCGTAACAAAAAAAAAGCGTGTAAAAACTGATATTAGTGAGCAAGATAACCTAATAACTACCCCCCCACCTAAGGGGATCCAAATCCATTTGCGGAGATCCATAGAAAAAAAGTAATAATATAATTATTTTGCTATAATCCGCGATAAAGTAAAAAATACATGTAATACTAAAATATAGCTTTTTATTTTTGATAATGAAAAATAAATTTGTAATCTTGTTTATTTGTCTTTCGTTAGGACCGAACCGAGTAACGTTTCGATTATCTTCTTGCCATATAAATTGTCATATGCACTGTAAGTGTAAGTCAAGGTGACGTTAAGACTGTCCAGTTTGTAATGTTTCTTTCTTTCTTTTCTTGCTATTCGCTTTCTATCAGCAGTGGAACACATACCTAAGCGTAAAAAGTTCTTAGCTTTAAAGCGGTATTGGCTCAGAGGATTTAAATACAGTTCAAAGTAGTTTTCAACTTTTTAAAATGGTCCAGGATAAAGCTATTGGTGCGAAGTTTTGATCGTAACTAAAAGTACCTTAGCGTCCCTATGGGAAAAGTGCATTCACTTTTCTCATAAAATGTACCACCATACCCACCATAAGAAAGTGTTTTCTTGTCCGTTCAAGCTCTCTCAAACCCTTCTACTTCAATTCATTATTGTTCACTGCTGGTGATAATTCTTTAAGGGATATCCACATCTCAGGATTTTGTATCGCTTGGATCTAGCGGTCGTCAGTCAACCTCGTAGGACTACTCTACCTGCGCCTTATCGTTGCGTAGCCACCATTCCCAAACCTTAAGACTGGTAAATCTCACCATAAAAAAACACTGCACAGCTTTGTAGTGTATTAAAACGGAATCATCATTCTCCTGCCCTTATCCCACTCTAAGTGGGATCGGTACAACATGTTACAAACATGTTGTCACATGATTTGGCTACGTATTTTACGACCGGCCGCATGCCTGACGTCAACTTACCTTAGTCGCTTTTTACGACACCTCGGTAAGAAATGAGAGTGGTCTATTCTATGCAGCTGGATACCACACGGCACATACCTTAGTCGCCTCTTACGACACCTCGGTACGAAAGGACGGTGGTCTATTCTATTCTACCGGATACCACATGGCGTAGTGTATTAAAACGGAATAGACCATTAGAAATTACGGGAATATCAAGAGGAACAACAGAAGGGCAGCAAACTGACAATATACTCTTTTTTTCATTTATTTGACCACAGAGTTTAAACAAAAACCCTAACGCCCTTTTCTTCGTACTATTGTACTTGCTTGTGTGTATTGTTGCTGGTAGAGGCGTCTTGGGATACGTGTGGTGACTTGTCCTGCATGTGTAAGGTACGTGAATTTTGTCTGCTTTGTACATTTAGCATTGCATGAATTCGCTTAACACACACGGATTATAGCAAAGTAGTTCTGTTATATTTTCTGTACTTTAATTATCAAAGTTAATTTTCAAAATAAACGTACATAATTTTATACAATTATAAAAAAATAAAAGAAGTGCCAAGAAAAAAATATGTAACACAGGTTAGATAAGAAGCTTTTGAGGAGATTTTTGCATTGAAAGTCGTATACTCTACTGAAAAAGCTGAATATCTAAATTATAATGACTTACGCAGCCCTACTTGAGCGAAACGAGGCGAGATTCATAGAAAATCAGTTATAATGTACCACATATTCTTAAAAAGAGTAACCACCTTTATTTTCTCCAAAGCATTATGCGTCTTATATCAAGGATCACAAAGTATATTCGTGTAGTTAACGTCAAAGCAAAATTATTTTTGTACGTTATAACAGTTTTGTTACGGTCGGCTCAATGTTTTATATGATGAAATGGAAAACATTAGAATTGTAATATAATTATAGCATAATGCTTTGAAATATCAAACATATTATGATGCTGCGAATATGATTGGATGTATTCAAAATGTAAAATGAGGAACTTATTGAAGTGAAACCCGCAACTTTGTTCACGACAACTTAAGTATAAATTAGTAAAAACTCCTTATCAATATCAATAATCAAGAAACAAAAAATATTGCAGATACCACGATGATAAAAAACAAAAACAAAAAGCATAATTGTTCCAAATCACCACAATAAAGAATCAAATCTGAATAACACAAACAATTAAATTGATCAAACAAATTTTGCAAAGCCGATCAAGTTATGGCAGAGATCGTTAATAGATATTCAAGTTAATAAATCGAACCCAACAAAGAACTTCAATGACCGTAAAATGTAAATGAGGAAAGAAACACAAACATACCAACAAAACTTGGGGGCTGAATTACTTGAAACTTGCATCATTAACAAAGTTAATTAAGAGAAGATATTTTATCAGAATGTTGAAGTATCGCGATCTATTGGCGAGAATTTCATTAAAAATTGAAATGGTAGAATCACCATTAATGTAGCCTTATACTCTAGTTTATATTTTAATGAAAATTAAAAATATAGAGAAAATTTTAATAGATGACGTGTGGTATCAGGCTGAGTAGAATAGACCACCCCAAAGGGCGACTAAGATAGGTAGAAACCATGCAGACGGCCAGTCGTAAAATACATAGCCAAATCACATAACAAAGTAGTTAAAAAATGTTGTGCCGGCCGCACTTAGAGTAGGATAAGGGCAAGAAAATGATGATGATTTTAGACTAACATAAAGGATATAAATTTCCGTATTTCCATAAGGAAAAAGAACAAAACTTAGTACTTAAACTAGTTAATAAATTATATTATTTTAACACTGAAGTACTCGCAAACAAAGTAATATGTATGGTCATGTCTATAAAGTAAATAAAGAAACAAACCCAACAATAACTAAGTCTCAAGCCGAATCACTTGAAAGTTACATAATTAACAAAGTTAATTACGAGAAGCTTCATTAGAAAGTTGAAGATTCACGAGTCCTTGAAAGGGATTCCGTTAAAAAATTGAAACGAAAGAATCGTCAAGATGAAAAGATACAGGGAACCGTGGGTCACTTTATCGCGAATAAGAATTAATGAACTCTAAGATCTCAGTAATCTTTTATCATTTGAATTAACTTAATGATGAAAGAAAATATAAGGAAAAAATGTTGTGTTTGCTGTAATATTTTTTATCCTTCTGGCTTTTGATTTGATTTATGTGGAATCCCACGCAATGATTTTACGTCTAAAATTATAAGTACTAATTTAACATCACTAAAATTCTGGAGTGACAATGGGCTGGTCCAATTTCGGGAAAGAGGTCATTCGCTGGATTCGATTTCTTTGCTTCATTTCTTAACGAGGTGTCGTAAAAGGCGATTAAGGTAAGTTGAACCGCTGTGTGGTGTCTGGCTGAGTAGTATTCTACTTACCTTAATCTTCGCCGGTTTAACTTACCTTAATCTTAAAAAATTAAGTAATTAAAAAAGAATGGCCATCATCCTCATGCCTTTATCCCACTCTAAGTGGGGTCGGGACAACATGTTACAAAGATGTTGTCACATGATTTGGCTGCGTATTTTACGACCGGCCGCCAGGCTGACGTCAACTTACCTTAGTCGTATTTTACGACCCCTCGATAAGAAATGAGAGTAGTCTATTCTATTCAGCCGGATACCACACGGCATGATTTCGCATTTATAATATTAGTACATGCGGGTATGTATGTCTTTGCGTCAAATCCGCAACACAATTAATACATCTCAATCGACTTATAAATAATCCAGGGAACGTCTTCACGATCACGTTTGCTGATTGATAACATTTGTATCACAATATTAATTTTACTGAAGGGCAAAGAGATATTTACTGTAGATATATATTGTTTATTCGAAGTATAGATAGTTGAATTAAATAGTGAAATATAATTCTTTAAAAAGGTCAAGGTCATCTCTGTCAAAACTAGACGTTAACTTGTCAAGGGGCGACCCGAAGTGATGAAAAATGAAGAAATGTTAATTAGAAATAAGTTAAGAAATAATTTTAGTTAAAATGTTGTCCGATATCAACACGTTACTCTTTTATACGACGATTATGACTCTAGCGTTAGCGTCTAGCGCAGTGATTCCAAAAGTGGTCTATATCGACCCCTAGGGATCTATGACAACTTGCAAGGCGTACTACGTCAGCGAAAAATAATTTTGGGGTCCATGAAATGAAAATTGGGGTCCACGATAGTGGATCTCAACACATACACTGTTAGTATATTACTACTATTTACTAACATCATACTATCTTATAATATCAAAACATATACATACATTATTTATAAAAGTACCTATGAAGTAAAAAAAAAATTATATATGTTTATAAAATTGTGTAATGTGTACGATTTTGGTATTCGCTTTGTAGTCGCAATACATTTTGAGCTCGTAGAAACCTGAGAGTCGCATCTCAGAGCTTTGCTACCTTGCACGAAATTTTATTTTGAGTATTTTTAATTTAAATTCAATTAATAAATGTATAAATTAACACGTGTTTTTACTTCAAGTTTTTAACACTAAACTTCACTACAGTTAGAAATTTACAGGAAATCAATATCAGGTAAGTAGGGGGTCTACCCAACACGGAAAAACATGGCAAGGGGTCTACGACACAAAAAAGTTTGTGGAACTCTGATCTAGCTACTAACTTTTATTCTGTTTCTTAACAAACTAAATCAACAGATTTTGGTAATTTTCCACAAAGACATCACACATCAAAGCCATGCCTCAATCACTGACAATTTACTTATTCTTATAGTTCTACCCTCAGTTCAGTTAAAAATTAGTCCCATCAAAATCAAAACACTTTCTGCATTAGCTTAACTTTTATAAACGCTATGAAAATAAAATAACGCATTAGAATACTTTAAGAGACTTTGACGTCTAATTAATTACTAATTGGCCAATTCATCAGCATCTTTAAAATTCTTAATCTTTTCTCAAAACGCTCTTGTGGTGTCCTAATTTGAGATATTCACTATAAATATAAAACTGTCTCGTTCACAAATATTTAAATCGCAATTTGCTAAATTATTTCTAGTTTTAATTGAGTGTTACAAAACTGTATGGAATTTGTTTCTACGAAAACCTTTGATATACCTAAATTAAAATTATGACTGCGGTATGTATATTATTGAAATTTTTAATATAAAAGTAGTTGTTGTAAACTTACAATGGTTAACTAACCATAAGAGATAGAGACATGCTATCCCGGAATTTTTTGTAGTATTTTTATATATCTCTATTACATCTTTATCTTTTATATTACATTACACGCACGCGATTTTTTTTTACAATCGCGCGATTTATTCAACACACTTTACATAAAACCGTTATGTATTATTAACCTAAGCCTTCCGGGAAAATTGCATTACCTTCTTACAATTAAAAAAAAGTCCGCGACAGCATGTCTCTATTGCTTATGATTAACTCACAATTCAAATTTAAATTTAAATGAGTCTTCATTCAAATTGGCCTTTACAAGCACTTTTAAATCGTCGAATTAAAATCAAAATGAAGCTACGACTGGTTGGGGAAGGTGCTCTAACCGGCAAGAAACTCGGCGGTCACTCTTTTCAAAAATAAATATTACGCATGTGTAAAGGCAAGTCCAAAATAGAGTGAGGAATTTTATCATAAATAAGTATACCGAAGCCCACAAACGATCTACGTACTTTCTGAAGCCTTACCCTTGGTATTATTAATTTGTTTCGGTTCCTGGTTTGCCTATAACTAATATCGCTTTTTTTATTAAAAAGATGTATATTTTGTTTCACAAACACTATATTATTATAAAAGTATTATGAAACTACAGTAAGAATACTTATTTTTTTTAAATAATTACTACACTACAATAATTACTTTTATGTTCAAAATTAATTACACTGATTTTCACGCGGCCCAAGCCGCAAGCACAGTTAGATTTAAAATAAAAGTTGATAAAAAAGCGAACGAAGTCGCGGTTACAAGTAGTATCATAATATACGGTTAATAGCGACATACTTCCGTAGTAATGAGATATGAGAGTAGATATGAGAGTGGAGTAAATGTCATCTCTCAAGTAATTAAACCCCACTTAGTGACTGCCTGGTACTCTAATCTCGCGGGACGCGAAGTATATTGTAGCCGTTAATGCAAAGTAAAGATATAATTATTATTTTTGGTAAAATATTTATCTGTTTCTGAAGCAAATTCGAAGAACTGTCCCGTTATTTTGAGGAAATCGGAAAAAGGAAGGTTTTCTTAGTATATTTTTCAGTCGATTTCATCAGTCTTAAATGACTGATTTTTTTATTTGGAACGATGCGCTTCGTAAAGTAATCCTATTTTTAATAGCTTCGCATGACAAACGCTTAAACACGCGTTGAACGCGCGCAACATTTTATTATAGTGTTCACACAGGTTGCTTGCTAGGCATTAAACGCGTGTTTTCGTGTTCCTCCCAGGCTTGTCTGAATAAATGCTACTTGCAATATAACAGAACTAACTACTTTGCTATAATCCGCACGGGTTAAGTGAATGCATGCAAAGCCAATGTGTATGAAGCAGGCAAAATCTACGCACCTTATACATGCAGGACCAGCCACCACATGCACCCCAAGGCGCAATTCACCAGCAACAACGAACACAAAAGCAGCACACACACCCACCACCACAATCTCGACGATCGTTTCGCCCCGAAACCTTGCTTTTGTGTTCGTGCTGCTTTTGTGTGCGTTGTTGCTGGTGAATTGCGCCTTGGGGTGCATGTGGTGGCTGGTCCTGCATGTATAAGGTGCGTAGATTTTGCCTGCTTCATACACATTGGCTTTGCATGCATTCACTTAACCCGTGCGGATTATAGCAAAGTAGTTAGTTCTGTTATATTGCTTGTAATATGGAATTCCGCAAAGTAACGCCTGCTTCTATAAATCATTTAAATGCTACTTGTTTTTCATCTATAAATAATTCGGTATTGAAAACTTTGTTTTCCAATTTAAACATAAAATCTTGAGAAAATCCTAAAATTGTATCTATCCACGTCAAAACTGCGCGCGCAACTGAACATAGAAAATAATCTCAAAGCACGTTTTGACGCGCGTTGACAATCGAGCGCTAGCGCAGCGTTCAACTCGCGCTTTATTAAAACGCTCGTTATCATGTTTTTTTTTTTTTGAGGGTCCATCGACATCGATAATATATGATTACGCTATAATTACGTTTTAACACAGGCTTTTTTCTATAACACTGGCCTTTCTCTAGATTTTCCACCACACACAAACGCACACACACCACAACGGTCGGTACGGTCGGTACGACCTGAATAAAAGTTGTTAGAGTATGTAATTGTAATTGCAAATAATATTTTAAATTAATAATTTAAGAAAAGGAGATAATGAAGGAGTCTGTCTTGATAACTGTACTATTTATTTGAAAACTGTACTATTTATTTTTTAAAAGAGTGACCGCCGAGTTTCTTGCTGGTTCTTCTCGGTTAGAGCACCTTTCCGAACCAGTTGTAGCTTCAATTTAATTTTAATTTGACGATTCAAAAGTGCTTGTAATAGGCCAATTTGAATAAAGACTTATTTGAATTTGAATTTGAATTTGATATATGTTTAATTAAAATTAAATCAGATTGTATAAAAATTAAAAATTATTCATGAAGAGTTTAAAAAAATTGTACATTAATATTTTCTACTTGTAATAATTTGTATATTACGCCGTGTGGTATCCGGCAGAATAGAATAGAACACCCTCCTTTCTTACCGAGGTGTCGTTAGAGGCGAATAAGGTAAATGCCGTGTGGTATCCGGCTGCATAGAATAGACCACCTTCATTTCTTACCGAGGTGTCGTAAAAGGCGACTAAGGTAAGTTGACTACAGGCAGACGACCGGGCGTAAATTACGTAGCCAAATCATGTGAGAACATGTTTGTAACATGTTGTGCCGACTCCACCTATAGTGGGATAAGGGCAGGAGAATGATGATAATAATTTGTATATTGTTTATAAATTTTGTATTGCCTAGTAAGATAGTGGAAAAAAAATGGTGAGATGTCAAGGGAAAAAACAATTTCTGAAAATTAAGCAGACCATTTTGCACTTAGCAAAAGAAGCTCGATGTAGTAGTTGTAATAGAAATAAACAATTTAATTGTTATTGTTTAAAGTTCTGTATATTGTGTAATAAATAGTAATACGAAATTTCTAACAAATGTATGTAGTTGTAAACGCGCGTCATTAAAACGCGCGTTAAGCTCAGCATTACTTGCCATGTGAACCTGGCAAGTAATAATTTATAGAATTAGGCGTTACTTTGCGGAGATCCATAATACAAAAGTAATAATAAAATTATTTTGCTATAATCCGCGATACAGTAAATAGAAAATATAGTGCTAAATGTATAGTGGACAATACGTTTTTTCATACCCGTTACATGCAGGATTCGTAAAAACATATGCACAAACCTCCACCACTTCCACCACAACACACAAGCACTACACAGGTTCACTATCACAAACTCAACAATCGTTTCGCCCCGCAACCGAAGCATCATCAGGAGATAGACTCCACGACAAAATCGCAAAGCTTTGCGATTTTGTCGTGGAGTCTATCTCCTATTATATATTTTTTCTATTTACTGTATCGCGGATTATAGCAAAATAATTTTATTATTACTTCTGGCAAGTAATGCTGGTACGTTCGCCGCAACGACTGTAACTCAGTTGCACGCGCTCAGGTGTCGGCGTATCATTTATTAAGACTCAGCAACACTCCTCCATTAGCGGTAACGACTTTCAGGGGACATGCGCGCTTAGGGCTTTTCCGCGTGAAATTTTCTGGAGCACCGAACGATGCAATATTTTGTCAACTTTGAGTAGCTGTATGCCAATTATTCTATATAATGATATATGTCGAAGCAAAAATGTCCTTAAATTTAATTTAATAAATTCAAATTCAAATTCAAAATATTCTTTATTCAAGTAAACTTGTAAACAAGTGCTTTTGAATCGTCAACTTTACTGCTGGTTCGGAAAGCTGTTCCTACCGAGAAGAGCCAGCAAGAAACTCGGCGGTTGCTCTTTTTAAAATATAAATCTTAGAACTAATTACATTTATTTTTTACTGTCTTGTACAGGGTAGAGGTGCAGCTATATCCACACATCCTTATCATCTAAGTAATCTTCAACAGTATAGTAGGCTTTCTGTATCAGCCTCTTTTTAACAGTGTTTTTAAACTGCTGTAATTGCATGGCCGAAATTGATTTCGGAATTTTATTATAGAATCTTATACCCAAACCCACAGACGATTTACGTACTTTTGCTAGGCGCAAAGCAGGAGCCGCAAGTTTATGTCGGTTCCTACTTTGTCTATTATATACATCACCTATCGTTTTATAATTCTTTATATTTTTATGTACAAAAATTACATTGTTTAAAATATATTGTGAAGCAAATGTAAGAATACCTATTTCCTTAAACTTCTCTCGCAGGGAATCACGCGGACTTAAATTGTAGATGCCACGTATGGCTCTTTTTTGTAATACGAAAATTTTTTCACTATCCGCGCAATTACCCCACAGCAATATTCCATAAGACATAATGCTATGGAAGTAAGCAAAATAAACAAGTTTTGCTGTTTCGACATCTGTAAATTGTCTTATCTTTCGAACAGCGTAGGCTGCTGAACTAAGTTACTGAGATTATTTACAGATACATTAATTGTTTAAGTTAAAGTGTTAAGTTTATATAATGTTTAATTTAAAGTCATGAAATTGGAACGTACAAAAAGACATTTGGTTATCTGGCTACTTTAAAAAAAAAAGAAACGGAACAAGATGACTTTTGCTGGAAAACCGAAAGTTATTATCTTTTGAGTACCGTTGTTATATCTTAAGCATAATTAGATAAAAGACATAGTGCTAAAATTGTGGAAATAATAAAGTGTTTCAACTAATGAAAGTGTTTATGTTTGCATAAGGAGCAAAATTATTGAAAATACGGCGGCAATGCCGACATCCTCCTAAAAGCTTGGCTGAGCAAAACGACTCGTTATATGTATATAATATGTATATTTGTCTTAAAAGCAACAGCGTTGTCGTGTAGAAACATAGTTGGCACTCAAAGTATGAATTAAATCTTATATATAAAATTCTCATGTCATAATGTTATTTACCATACTCCTCCGAAACGGCTTGACTGATTTTATGTTTTTTTTTTGTATATTAGGTCCTTACATATGATATTGGCGTTTTCTATGGGAGGAACATAAAGTCGTTTTTTTTTTAATGAAATATATTTAATTAATCAAAGTATGTACCATTGCTATGTATGCACTTTTGCCATCTCATAGGTAGTTCATTGATCCCCTTACTAAAAAAACCATTCGGGCGGGAATCAATAAAATCTTTGAAGGCGGTATGGACTGCCCCATCGGAGTTGATTTTTTTTCCTTGCAAGTAGTTATCCAAATTGCGAAAAAAATGGTAATCTGTTGGAGCAAGGTCCGGAGAGTACGGTGGATGTCTAAGACATTCTAATTGAAGCTCCTCTGATTTGGTAGCCGTCTGTTGTGCAGTGTGTGGTCTAGCGTTGTCCTGAAGCAGCAGTGCTAGGCCACTGCTGCTTCAGGACAAGCGATTGACCAGCCTCGGTTGTTTAGCAGCTAGCTTTTTCATCATGGTTTGCAGTTGCTGACAAAAGATATCTGCCGTAATCGTCTGGCCAGATTTAAGAAAGCTGTAGTGAACGACACCGGCACTAGTCCACCAAACACTTACAAGCAACTTTTTTTTAGTCAATTTTCGCTTAGGGCAGGATTTGGCTGGTTCGCCAGGGTTCAGCCATTGCGATGAGCGCTTCCGATTATCGTAGAGGATCCACTTTTCATCACAGGTAATGATTCGATTTAAAATTCCTTCATTATTGTGCCGGTTGAGTAACGTAACGCAGCAGTCGACGCGCGTTTGTCGGTTTGCTTCACTCAATTCATGAGATACCCACCTTTCAAGCTTTTTCACCTTCCCAATTTGCTTCAAGTGGATTAGAATAGTTTTATCACTAACACCGGAGCCTGCAGCTAACTCGGACGTGGTTTGCGATGGATCCGCTTCCACAATAGCCTTCAATTCTTCATTATCAACTTTGGTCTCCGGCCGTCCACGAGGCTCGTTCTGCAGGTCGAAATTTCCAGAACGAAAACGTTGGAACCAAAAACGCACTGTGTTTCCTTTTGCGACACCGTCACCATACACATCATTAATCCTTCGAGCCGTTTCTGCAGCACTGGTGCCACGGTGGAACTCATACTCGTAAATAACGCGATATTTCATGTTTTCCATTTTGTAAACAGACTGACACAAAGAAAAAAACAAAAGAAGATAAAACAAATGAATTAGGGGGTTTGAAAATGCATTACACAAATGCATGAGTAAATAGCTGTATGAATTTGAATTTGGAATTCCTAACCATAAAGGTAATATTTGAGATCAAAGTGGCCAGTACGACAAAACGCCAATTTCATATGTAAGGACCTAATATTCAGTAGGTCTGAGAACCGGCTACTATCTTTTTTTTATACCACTAAGTGATAAGGGTTGTCCATCCCTAACATATTTATTTCGACATTTTTTTAATAAAATAAATATATGGGATATTTATACACACGGTCGTCCTTCCCCAAAGTAAGTAACTTAATACTTGTGTTATGAGTGACAGACAACTGGTGTACAACATATATAATTTTAAATACATACTTAAATACAAATATACACCCAGGCTCAAAAAAGCAAAAAGTTGTTTATAGAAAATGTTGGCCCTCGACGGGCATCGAACCCGTGACCCGCGGAGCTGAAGGCAGGGTCACTACCCACTGCGCCAACGGGCCAGTCATTTTTTTTTTGTACAGTAGAAATGTGCTAAAATCCTACTAGTAATATAAATGCGAAAGTTTGTGAGTATGGATGGATGTTTGTTACTCTTTCAGAAATAACTATTGGACGGATTTGGATGAAACTTTACAGTTATATAGGTTATACATCGGAATAACATATAGGCTGCAATTTGTTATGATTTTATGTAATATAACGATACATGTCAGTAAAGTTGGAAAAAATCTAGCCTCTGAGTACGCCAAGATAGCTTGGCGTGCGTGGCGAGTTGCTAAGTAAATTATTATTTTTAATATTAAGTAAAATTTATATGATCTGTCACGAAACTTAATGTGGTAGGCCAAAGTCCACGCGAGCGAAGCCGCGGGCAAAAGCTCGTATCTTATATAGTAAAAACGTTCGCCACGTCAGCTAGTATATAATAACTTTGAATTTCGATTTAATCCACAGATTACGCGTCCCTACAAAGGCTTAATTAATAATAGGTCGGAATAGGTGAACGAGTATCATCTCATATTAATGATAACGACCTAACTTAATTTAAGATGCGCACTACAAAGAGGCTGTAAACGTGAATATCTCAATAGCAATGTGGTTCTCGTTTATCTTAATGTATTAATTTTAAATGATTTATAGAAGCAGGCGTCACTTTGAGGAATTCCATATTACAGAAACTACAACTGTAGGCAGGTACTGTAAGTACCATGAACTTCTAGATAACGATTCAATTTAAAGTCGAAGGTTGGATTCTTAAAGTTATCTTCCTATTTAAAGATCTGCAAAAGTTCCCGGTAATTCAGATTCAAACAAATGTCAAACATTAAATGAATAAAACAAATTACCAAGAAATTAAAATCTCTATACCATGTTTTTTTCGTTTACATTACACAGAATGCTGTGTTTGTGTGAGCTAGTATTTTTCTTCCGCGCTCGTTGTTTTTTCAGACGTTTGTGTAAACGTAGTTTTTTTGTCTAACGCGCTGCATTTAGTTTGTGAAATAGTGTTAAATGTATAAATTATCCCTTTTTTCGTACCCGATATATGCAGGATCCGTAAAAACACATGCAAAAACCTTTACCACAGTACACAAGCACTAGACACGTTCACTATCACAAACTCAACAATCGTTTCGCCCCGCAACCGAAGCATCATCAGGAAATAGACTCCGCGACAAAATCGCAAAGATTTTGCTATGTGATTTTGTCGTGGAGTCTATTAGCTAGGATTTATAGCAAAATAATTTTATTATTACTTTTGTATTATGGATCTCCGCAAAGTAACGCCTAATTCTATAAATCAATATACTCTATTAAAGCAGAATTTTCACCGTTGGCCAAGCTGTTGCTGCCAGGTCCAAGCTCCACGCCCTGTTCACATCCCACCTGCCCGTCAACACCAAGCTGAGGGTCTACGGTGCCTGCGACGACGGCGACGACGAGGACGATGCAATGAGCGAGAAGGCAACACCGGACTTCACAGCACCACCTGACCTGACACACCAACCGGATATGACACCACCCGAATTAGACGCAGCGGTCTGGGAGTTACTATTCCCACCGAACACGACATCCCTCAGATCACCTCCGTGACCTGGGCCAACCGGCCCGAACACTGACCAGGCCCGCAGGCCTGCGAGGACCAGCCCGGGCAAAGAAACCTCTTTGCCTCGAGGCCCGTACCCCGGCACCCTTACAAGGGTTACGAGAAGACATCCTAACTAAGCAAAATTGTAAGCAAGTGCTTTTGAATCTTCAACTCTACTAATATTTTATGTGGAGCTGAAAGGTCAACCACTGCGGTAACGGACCAGAGAGCTTTGTACACTATTTTTTAATTAACAATGTTTTTCTAACGTTTTCACAGTACATAAAAATACAATTAGAGTAATTGCGGAGATTTCTTCTTTTTTTTTAGAGAATGTAACTATTTTCTAGCAGTAGATATGTCGCTTCGAAACCGTGTTAAAATATTTCAATATAAGTTTTAATTAAAAGGCTACAGTCAAGGTGCAACGGAAAGTTGAAACGACCTTAAACAATATTTAATATTTTATCGCCTGGACATTAAAAGGACATAATTCGCCCAATAACTCAGCTGTGACATAAAACAGGGTGTTAAAACAGTCTTGTGAGTGCTTTATTAAGGAAGAGGGTGTTTTGTTTTGCGCCGATTGCCGCATTAGCAAATTAAGCAAGGAACATCTGAATATAAGTACATTTAAGTACAAAAATTATGATAGAATTATTTTGCATTAGTCCGCGTTTTTTAAGTAAATCTATGTATTAAATGTAGGAAGCACAAATCTATATTATGTTGTTTTCAGTCACTCTAGTATTAGTTTGATTCCGCCGTACGGTATCCGGCTGAGTAGAATAGGCCACCCTCATTTTTTACCGACGTGTCGTAAAAGGCGTCTATGGTAAGTTGACGTCAGGCAAGCGGCCGATTGAGGCAAAACATCTAACAACATGTTTAAAACATGTTTTGCCGACCCCACTTAGGGCGGGATAAGGGATAGGAGAATGAATGAATTTGTGTTAATTTCATTATTTGTGTGGGCTATAAAGAATCGTTTGAAAATATTGAACATTGTTTTTCCGGCGTTTAAAAAATATTAAGAAACTCAAATTTTTACATCGAAATAGCGTTGCAGTTAAAAAGGAATGTTACAACGAAATTCCAATGAAAACCATTCCAACAATTAAAGCTGACGTATGTTGCAGACGTCCCTCGTATCGTTCCAAGAGTGCGATGTGGGGCGATATGTTACCAAAACGCTTTATGTAATAATGAGTTCAGACTCTACGATAAATTGCGAGCGAACAACGATTTTCACAAAAAATCTATTCCTGACATAATGATGCTCAACAGTGAGCACACAAATCAAGGACGAGCAATATTTTATATTTCGAAATAAACTCAGTATTAAAAGATTTATATGATTTATAGAAGCAGGCGTTACTTTGCGGAATTCCATATTACAAGCAATACAACAGAACTAACTACTTTGCTATAATCTGCACGGGTTAAGTGAATGCATGCAAAGCCAATGTGTATGAAGCAGGCAAAATCTACGCACCTTATACATGCAGGACCAGTCACCACATGCACCCCAAGGCGCAATTCACCAGCAACAACGACAAAAATCGTACTGCCGTGAAGCCTATCCTCCTGATGATGCTTCGGTTTCGGGGCGAAACGATCGTCGAGATTGTGGTGGTGGGTGTGTGTGCTGCTTTTGTGTGCGTTGTTGCTGGTGAATTGCGCCTTGGGGTGCATGTGGTGACTGGTCCTGCATGTATAAGGTGCGTAGATTTTGCCTGCTTCATTAAAAATTTATCGTTTGTAATAAAAGTTTTAATGAAATGCTGTTTTTATTATAATTATATGCTTTCACGAATTAGTGATCACAATGATGGCTGTAATGAATTGATGAAATTATAATTAACAAGTAATAAGGAGCATTTTGGCATAGTTGTCAAAAATATATACCTCGAAAGAAAAGGAGTTTTCCAAGCTTCAATGAACAGATACTGGGACACTGATCCACACTTGTCGAATCTTAATTTTATGTAAGTTAATTTAATTAAACAGGTTTTAAATAACACTAGTTTTATAATTAACTTTATAAGCGCCATCTATTAGTGTATTTTTATTGACTCAAGAACAAAGCAGTGGCTTAAAAATTATCCTAACACCTACCTTTATTAGGTGCACTGCGACCAAAAAGAAATAACAAGAAATAATCACCTGCCAATAGCTGCGCAAGTTGCAAAATTGATACACACATAGACAATTGGTACTAAGTCCTCGTATTACGTCTATTTGCCGGGTTCCAGAACTCTTCTCAGCGGCTGTTTATCAGGTACATGCACGTTCCTAGTTTCTGCTTGTGCATTTAATACCTACTTACATTGAGACTGCATATTGTAATTATGTATGTTTCCAAAGAAGACGACATTAGCAATCTACATAGCATAATTTATCAATATTAAATTTGCTCTGAAACTAATGTTCGTTCGGTGTGACTGCATGAACATTTCAAACGTTATCTCCTGTCTTTTTAGTAACGAATGTACGTCAGCTTTTTGACGTCAAAAATAGTCACGAAATTGTTTGTATGCATTTTTGTACTGGGTTTTATAGGCGTTAGATTTGGTGTAGTATTACGGAAAGAGTTTGTTATTTGTGTCAGAATTTGAAGCCGAATTCCGTGTGTGTATTTTAATGTTGAAATAAAAAACGAACAACTTTTTTAGAACATGGTATGCTATTATTTATAGAATAGATTAAGACACAAAGTTAATATTATTTTTATATTTTAAACCGATTAGGCAGCGGTTTAATAACTCCAAAGTGATTTTATATAAATTAATTTACCAAAGATTAATATCTTGGGTACGGGATTTTGGGTAAATTCACGGAGAAGATTTAGGATCTGTTAAGACAGATCCTAAACCTTCTCCGTGAATTTTTTTTAGTGAAACCCACATGAAAATCCGTTCAGCAAATTTTGAGTTTATCGGCAAGCGAGTTTGTTTTATAATAACTAAAAATCATCCTCCTGCCCCTATCCCACTCTAAGTGGGGTCGGCGCAATATGTTACAAACATGTTGTCATATGATTTGGCTATGTTTTACGACCGGCCGCCTGCCTGACGTTAACTTACCATATGAAAAAGTAGAATAGACCACCTATTCTACTCAACCGGATAGCACACGGTGGGTCAAATTACCTTAGTCGCCTTTTACGACACCTCGGTAAGAAATGACACCCTCATTTCTTACCGAGGTGTCTGCAGAACAAGCCTCGTGGACGGCCGGAGACCAAAGTTGATAATGAGGAATTGAAGGCTATTGTGGAAGCGGATCCATCGCAAACCACGTCCGAGTTAGCTGCAGGCTCCGGTGTTAGTGATAAAACTATTCTAATCCACTTGAAGCAAATTGGGAAGGTGAAAAAGCTTGAAAGGTGGGTACCTCATGAATTGAGTGAAGCAAACCGACAAACGCGCGTCGACTGCTGCGTTACGTTACTCAACCGGCACAATAATGAAGGAATTTTAAATCGAATCATTACCTGTGATGAAAAGTGGATCCTCTACGATAATCGGAAGCGCTCATCGCAATGGCTGAACCCTGGCGAACCAGCCAAATCCTGCCCTAAGCGAAAATTGACTAAAAAAAAGTTGCTTGTAAGTGTTTGGTGGACTAGTGCAAGTGTCGTTCACTACAGCTTTCTTAAATCTGGCCAGACGATTACGGCAGAAATCTATTGTCAGCAACTGCAAACCATGATGGAAAAGCTAGCTGCTAAGCAACCGAGGCTGGTCAATCGCTCTAGGCCACTGCTGCTTCAGGACAACGCTAGACCACACACTGCACAACAAACGGCTACCAAATCAGAGTAGCTTCAATTAGAATGTCTTAGACATCCACCGTACTCTCTGGACCTTGCTCCAACAGATTACCGTCTACAACAACAGTCTATTCTTAATTATACAAAATA
The DNA here is from genome assembly GCA_947086505.1 of Morpho deidamia. NCBI lineage: Eukaryota > Metazoa > Arthropoda > Insecta > Lepidoptera > Nymphalidae > Morpho > Morpho deidamia. The sequence goes on from CAMTZC010000009.1 coordinate 12,723,999, forward strand.
CACTTAAGCTTTAAATGAGTAATATTTTTCGTATTCACTACAAAGTTGGCCTGGCTTCAACTTATCTTAATCGCCATTTACAACACCTCGGTAAGAAATGGGGAAGATTTATTCTGCTCAGTCGAATACCACACGGAATAATAACTAAAGATATATGAATATAATTATTCGGACAAGTTCAAAACTGATTTTTGAAACTGTGCAAACTTATGAAATTCGCGACATGTTAGGCGAATATAACCTAAAAGAACTTTACAAATCCATCAAAGAGTTAACTTCACTATGAACCCTGGTTTAAAATCAGCAATATTGTTCAAAATATTCAAATAAACTTATGCTTTTAAATTGTTAATAATTCCAATAATTGCTTAACAGTAAATAGCCAGCAAAAAAACGTTTACTCGACCCGTATTAACGAAATGTAATTTTTTTAATTAGGTAGCGGCCTATTACAATCCCACTGCTGGGAATAGGCCTCCTCTCTCTGTTTCTGGAGAGAAGGGTTAGAGCTAAGACCTACCACGCTGCTCCAATGCGTATTGGTAGGTTACACATATCTCTAGAATTCTCTAGAGAAAGAGTCGCACGGTCTCACCGCTGGGCTATCACTGCTTTAATTAGGTATATTACCTCAAGTCTATCTTGTGTAAGGTCACAGAGTAGCCTAAATACACGTGTTTTTATCATTTATATAATCTTCGATAATATAAATAGGCTTTCTGTATCAGCTTCATTCTCGTAGGTTTTTTTTTAAGTACTGTTATATAAAACCTTAAATTGATTAGGACATTAGATTGCCTTTATAAATATATATGACTAACTTTTACCCGCAACTTCGTTCGCTAGGACTGTAGTCTTGGAATAAACAGTAGTATCTGTGACTCTCCAACCCGTTAATATCTCCATCACAAAAATCAGATCGAGCCGGAATGATTAAGAGAGATTTATCGTTTTCTCAAGAGCATAGTTTAATCCCGTAGTAAATAACGCAAATGACTCACAGTTAATATTAAAAAGGTGAGTTAAATTTATCCAATAAACAAAAACAATATGCTTAAAACATGTTGTGCCAACCCCACTTAGAGTGGGATAATGGCAGGAGAATCATGAAATAAAGACCTAAATACATATTTTTTTAAATAACTTTTTTGACGTTAGGCAAATAGCGTAATATAGAACCTATTTTTTTAAATTTACGGACTGTGAAACAGAGTGAAAAAACAACCTTGATATTTTGATAATAAATGACGGTTTCTCAATGTCATCCTATTCCGGTTAAATTAAGTTTTTTTATGGCCTATGTGTTCACAATTATAGGATACTTGATTTATTATGACAACAAACTGGAATATATATTCTAAATCCATTTAAAGCGATTAACCTCAAGTAAATAAATCTGAAGTTGGCAGGAAAAGTGATAAGTATTTGCTACTTGTCGACTTTTCTGCAGACTGCGATATTTAATAACACTGCAATATAAAATAGGCAAAGTGTCGTCTGGAGCTATAACAAAACTACCTCGCTATAATCCGCACGGGTTAAGCGAATGCATGCAAAGCTAATGTGTATGAAACAGGCAAAATCTACGAACCTTATACATGCATGACAAGCCACCACATGCACCCCAATGCTCCTCCACCAGCAACAAAGCGACAAAAATCGTAATGTCATGGAGCCTATCCTCCTGATGATGCTTCGTTTTCGGGGCGAAACGATCGTCGAGATTGTTGTGGTGGTTGGTGTGTGCTGCTTGTGGGCTTTGTTACTGGTGGAGGAACCTTGGGGTGCGTGTGGTGGCTTGTCCTGCATGTGTAAGATTCGTAAATTTTGCCTGCTTCATACACATTAGCTTTGCATGCATTCGCTTAACCCGTGCGAATTATAGCGAGATAGTTCTGTTATAGTGCCTGTGATATGGAATTCCGCAAAGTAACGCCTGCTTCTATAAAGGTCGTCCGGCAATAGTTTTTGCTTATTACATATATATAGGAAGCGCGACAACGAGATTAGAGTTAGTAAGTCAAGCTATATTCGAGAAAAAAGACTTGATGAACCAAATCGGACTAAATCATAGGGATTTAGTCCGATTTCGTTTTCATTTACAAAGATTAACTTTAAGAAAATAAATCTGTTGTATTACGAAGTTGGGCTTAGGATGAAAGTTGACAAGCGAGCGAAAAAGAAAAACAGCAATATCAAATTAGCAAACAGTCTCTCGGCAGGTAGTTTAATTTTTCAAGATAATCTGATAATGTCCCGAGACGCAGCAATTTTCAGCGGTGACTGCTTACTGAGCATTAAATTTCCAATTACTGAAAGCTGGAATATTTTTGGCCTTTTTTATATCATTATGTTTAGATTTGCGCATTAAGATATGTATAACAACGATATTTTTCCAACAATTATTCAATAAATAAGAAACAATTTTGTCAAAAGTCAGCTCATTTATTCGTTTGCAATTCGTTGGCAACAATGTTTTTTTTATAATATTATTGACCTAACTATTGAAGGAGGTTGTATTTGAAACATGTAACAATGTTATGTCAGCAATTTTAACAAGTTTGTAGTGTTATTAAAACTTCTTAATAAAAATAAGACTATTGAATTAGAAAAATAAGTATTCTATTATTTAAATTCAAATTGATAACGTCAATGTCAACGGAAAAAGCAGACTCTAATTTTTTTCTGTCCGCGGGCTAACTCGCAAAATGACAGCTACTGTCACATCTGACTGTCAAGATGTGACGTCATGCTTGTTTGTTTGCTTGTTTGTAGCGGCGTTGTTACAGAAGATGTACAAAAAATAGGTAGATTTCTTCGTGAAAGATCGGGTGTATCTTTACGAATAAGAAAAGAATGGTAAAAGTATGGTAATTAAACTGTGTGTGTAATGGAAATTACAAAAAAGAGATGGAGAAGAGATGGAAAATACAGCTTATGCTTCTGACGTACAGGTATAACATTTATAACTAGCCGAGCAAGACTCAGACTGTATACTCACTAAGGCAAGCTCGATAAAAGGGCCCGTCGATGCAAATGGTTGCGATTAGTGGAGGGAGGTGTTTAGAGAGCCCCGACCCAGTTGCGCTAAATAATTGGTTTCTCTGACATTAAAAAAAAAAGGTGAGACCGTGCGACTCTTGCAAGAGATCACCAGCTTAAAACTCCGGGCAGGCACCAATGAGTTTTCGTATTAAAAACGGTGTTTAATTGATAATTGCAATTTATACCACGCTTTTTGGTGAAGGAAAACATCGAGAATAAACAAGCATATCTCAGAGAATTTTCTGACCAGAACTGGGATTGTAGCAAGCCGGTACTTTACTTTCCTTTAAAAGAGTAAAGTGGTGAGATCGGATTAAATTTTTACTAATTTTATTTACAAATCCTCATTTTTCATCACTCCTTAGCCCATTCAGCGGCCACTCGCATTGCGTGGGTTGTGAGACTGTACTTTGAGCCACTAGTGTTCTATAAAGATAAGATTTATTCATTTAAGATTGCTATATTTTAAGTACAACATAACTTCTATCTTCAACTCCAGACAGATATTTAAAGTAACTATCAAATATTAAATGTGCCTTGTAAATGGAATTAGCAATAAAGACGTCTGTTAATTTAAATAAAAGCATACATCACTATAAATTGTATATAACTAAATCGTGTACTGAAATTAACTATTAAGCTATAATTTATTATGAAAAATCCCGGGCTAATAACCCAAGGAAGACTCAAGACAAGAAGGAAAGAAGTAGTGCTAAATTCAAATTCAAAATATTCTTTATTCAAGTAAACTTGTAAACAAGTGCTTTTGAATCGTCAACTTTACTGGTGGTTCGGAAAGCTGTTCCTACCGAGAAGAGATAAATCTTTCTCAGTCTTCCCGGATCGATTTGATTTTTATGATAGAGATATATAGGGGGCTGCCGTGTGGTATCCGGCTAATAGAATAGACCAACCTCATTTCTTACCGAGGTGTCGTAAAAGGCGACAAAGGTAAGTAGATCCGCATGTGGTATCCGGCTGAGTAGAATGGACCACCCTCATTTCTTACAGAGTTGTCGTAAAAGACGACTAAGGTAAGTTGACGTCAGCAGGCGGCCGTAAAATACATAGCCAAATCATTAGACAACATGTATGTAACATGTTGTGTCAACCCCACTTAGAGAGGGATACGGGCAGGAGGATGATGATAGGATATCTGTTGGATGATTTATTCTGTTAGATTTATTGCTGTTTTCAGATTCAGATTTATTTCTGTTGGATGAATGATGATGTTGGTTGATGTGGTATCCGGTTGAGAAAAATAGACGACTCTCTTTCCTACCGAGGGGTCGTAAAATACGACTAAGGTAAGTTGACTTCAGGCAGGCAACCGTTCGTAAAATAAATACGTAGCCCGAATCTTGTGACATTAACCCCAATTTTAGTGGGATAAGGATAGGAGGATGACGATGATATTTACGGGGCTGGAGAGTGCCAAAAGCTACTGTTTATTCAAAGACTATAGTCCACGCAAACAAAGTTGCGGGTAAAACCTAGTAATTACTCTATAAGCCCCCACACGTGTGAAATCGACTGCGTTATTACGCCTGAATATTTAATTTTAAATATTGAGCGGTTGTGCGCAATAAGTATTAAAGTTTTTGAAGGCGTTCACAGGAAACATTTTAATTTCCTAAATACACATGTATCTCTCTCTGAAGCTGTATTAGCCCAGCGGTGCGACCGTGCGACTCTTACGAGGGGAACACGAGTTCAAACCCAAGCAGGCACCAATGACTTTTTCTAGCAAAACTCATGTGTCTAATTGATAATTGCAATTTATCACACGCTGAAGGCAAACATCGCGAGGAAACCTTCATATCTCTAAAGAATTCGGGAGATATGTGCTAAGACCTACCAATCCGCATTGGAGCAGCGTGGTAGGTCTTAGCTCCAACCCTTCTCTCCAGAAACGGAGAGTCGAGGCCTATTCCCAGCAGTGAGATTGTAACAGGCCGCTTCTTTACTTTTTTACTTTACATGTATCTACTGCTGTATATAAGCTTCAATTATACCAAATGCCATCAATATCGCGCAAGAAAATTAGCTTTGAAAACCTAACAGACTTTCGTGTGATAATATTATAGTACATTCGGATGGATTTATACAAGAGATAAGAAGTATAAGATTAAGTTGGTCATGATTGGGATGAAAATCATCATCATTCATTCTCTTGCCTTTATCCCACTCAATTAAGGAGTACTGGGTTTATTTTTACTCTATTATGGAGCATACAGTGGAATTAAACGGCGGCTTAAAAAAATCTATCCATAATCTTCATTCATCATCATCCTCCTGCCCTTATCTCTAGTGGGATCGGCACATCATGTGTTAAACATGTTGTCACATGATTTGGCTAGGTATTTTACGACCAGTCGCCTGCCTGACGTCAACTTACCTCAGTCGTCTCTTACGACACCTCGATAAGAAAGACGAATTCGGTTAATTAGAATATTCCACCATCATTTCTTACCAAGGTGTAAAAGGTGACTAAGGTGAGTTGAACTACCGCGTGTTATCCGGTTGAGTAGAATAGACCACCCTCTTTGTTACCGAGGGGTAGAAAAAAACAACTAAAGTAAGTTGACATCAGGCGGGCAGCCGGTCGTAAAATACGTAGCCGAATTATGTCACAATATGTTGTGTCGTCCCCACTTAGAGTGGGATAAGAGCAGGAGGATGATGATGAATAAAATAAATAAATATATCGGACATTCACACACACGGTTGTCCGTCCCCAAAGTAAGTAACTTAATACTGTGTTATGGGTGACGGACAACTGGTAAATGTACTACATATATAATTTAAATACTTATTATTTTCAAATACATACTTAAATACAAATATACACCCAGGCTCGAAGAACCAACAAATTGTTTATAGAAAATGTTGGCCCTCGATGGGAATCGAACTCACGACCCGCGGAACTGAAGGCAAGGTAACTACCCACTGCGCCAACGTGCCAGCCAAAAGATGAATGAAGATTATGGATCGATTTTTTTTAAGCCACCGTTTTATTCCACTATATGCTCCATAATAGAGTAAAAATAAACCCAGTACTCCTAAATTAAGTATTAGATTGTAACTACCCACGTTTATGGTTGAAAAAAACTTAATTAACTTTACTCTGGTTTGTTATTCGCACCTAGAATGTGTTTTATTTAAAACATGCAATCTCATCCCAGGCGTTTGTTTACTTTAATTAAACTCTGCAGAAATATGGTAAAAAAGAAATTTGTTTGTGAATTTAGTGTCAGGAATTTCGGTTCAAAGGAATGTTATGTTTGGAATTTTGATAAAGATGACATTAATCGGTATAACATATCTATATGTCTTACGGAATATTGTTATGGGGTAAATGCGCAGACATTGAATGCGTGGCATTTACAATTTAAATTCGTGTGATTCCCTGCGAGAGAACGTCAAGGGAACAGGTATTCTTACATTGGCTTCACAGTATATTTTTAGTAATTTAATTTTTGTACATATGAATATACCTACATAATTAATAAAAGATTGGCGATGTATATAATAGACAAAGAAGGAACCGACATAAGCTTGCGGTTCCTGCTTCGCGCCTTGCAAAAGTACCTAAACCCTTTGTGGGTTTGGGTATAATATAATAAATTCTTCTATAATATTCTATAATAAAATTCCATAATCTACTTTAACTTTACCATTACAGTATTTAAAAAAGGCTTATTCAGAAAGCCTACTATACTAAGACGATAAGAATGCGTGGATATAGCTACTCTTCGCTCATCCGCCAATGGAGGCGGCGGCTAGATTCGCCCAGTGCAGGATTTTGGACGATTTCAGCCATCCAGCCTATTCTCCAGGGCTGGGTCACCAGGAGGCATGGGGTCCTCACCTTTCGCCTGACGCAGGTGCTTTCCGGACACGGTTGTTTCGGGTGGTATCTGTGAAAGGTAGCCCGGCGCGAGGCGTCCGGTGAGTGCCACGAGTGTGGCGCCGAATTTGATACGAAAGGTGAGGACCCCATGCCTCCTGGTGACCCAGCCCTGGAGAATAGGCTGGATGGCTGAAATCGTCCAAAATCCTGCACTGGGCGATTCTAGTCGCCGCCTCCATTGGCGGATGAGCGAAGAGTAGCTATATCCACGCATTCTTATCGTCTTAGTATAGTAGGCTTTCTGAATAAGCCTTTTTTAAATACTGTAATGGTAAAGTTAAAGTAGATTGTGGAATTTTATTATAGAATATTATAGAAGAATTTATTATATTATACCCAACCTTTACCTGACAAAAAAAAAGCTACTCTTCGACCCTGTAGACAAGACATTAACTAACTAACTAACTTTAACTAGTAATAATAGTAGAATTTATTTAAAATGAGCAATCGCCGAGTTTCTTGCTGGTTCTTCTCGGTAGAAACAGCTTTCCAAACCAGCAGTAGACGAGAAGTGCAAGATTGACGATGGTATGGGCATGTTATGAGATGTTTGAAAAAACGGATAGTCCACTATACATTTAGCACTATATATATATATTCTATTTACTGTATCGCGGATTATAGCAAAATAATTTTAGTATTATTTTTGTATTATGGATTTCCGAAAAGTAACGCCTAATTCTATCTTCTTCTTCTTCTTCTTCAGCCGATGGACGTCCACTGCTGGACACAGGCCTCTTCATGGGATCGCCACACCACACGATCTTGCGCCGCCTGGATCCAGTGGCTCCCTGCGACCTTTTTGAGGTCGTCTGTCCACCTCGTATGGGGTCTACCGACGCTGCGCTTTCCGGTGCGGGGTCGCCATTCCAGCACCTTAAGACCCCAGCGCCCATCGGTTCTCCGCACTATGTGCCCCGCCCAGCGCCACATCAGCTCCACGACACGCTGAGCTATGTCGGTGACTCTAATTCTTCTACGGATCTCCTCATTCCTGATTTGATCACGTAGAGACACTCCGAGCATAGCTCGCTCCATCGTCCGCTGAGCGACTCTGAGCTTTCTTATAAGGCCCTAATTCTATAAATTATAGAAATCATGTGACCAAACGAGTGTTAAATATGAATGTGGATGAATATGTAACTAGTGGGAGGCCTAATAAGAGATGATTGAATTGTGTAAAGTATGACATGCATATAAAAGGAGTAGCGGCAGAGTTGACGATTGATAGGAGATAATGGAAGAGATAAACATGTTCCGCTGAACACACTTAGAGTGGGATAAAGACAGGGGAATGATGAGATGACGTTTTCCTGTGTTGAATAAAGCTTTAATTGCAAATTTCATCAATATTGTTCCAGACTAGGCCATATTAGACAGACAGAAAAACAGACTAAATATAAATAAACAGATATAAGTATATACTATTTCAGTCTGGTTCGATAACCATAACCATAGCAACAAAATTTCGTTATAAGCAAAACTATTGTCGACATTTTTCGTCGCCGACGTCTTGTCACTCGTTACAGTCGTAATTTATGATGAATTTATGTGAACATCATGAAACGTAAAAGTCAGAATTGACTGACGTATCACAATGTTTCCACGTTATAGAAAAATTAAGTCTGTCTCACAAGTTTCATCACACATCACATCACATCACAGTTTCTCATCAAGTTATTGTCATATATTAAAACAAAATCCCTCGCTTGAATTGTTAGTATGTCTGTTGCAATAAACTCAAAAGCCACTTGACGGATTTTCATGAAAGTTTCACTGCAGATAAAGTGATTCACGAGAAAAGTTTAATTGTATAATTTATTATAGTTTTTTTTTGTGAAATATGACGATAACCAGGGGGCCAGTCGAAATTCTTTTCGACTTAATCAAATCACACGAAATAAAGTATAATACAAAAGTACTTTATTGTTACTCATAAAGTACAACAACCCTGAGTGAGAACCCTGAAAGTAATACCAACCTTTGAACATTGTTTGTAATAATAATCAATTTATGACTAATTGAAGCATACGTATATTAGGGTGGCAATATTGTATATTTGAATTCATTCAAACGTATAATTTTGTTAATAGAACCGAACGTCACGTCAATTAACATATCAACTAGGATTTAACTACGTGACATAATGTCAGCATCGAATAGAATTAAATTGAAATACACTTTTTACACTATAATATTTATTTAATCAATCAACAATAGTTATGACATTTGCTATGATTGGACTATACCAGGATAACGTATATGGTAAAAAGTTGATTTACCTACAGGATCAAAAGAAACACGTAGTACATCAACTTAAGTAAAATAACGATCGTGTACTATCCCACTGCTGGGCATAGGCCTCCTAACTTCATTAGTGGAGAGAAGTATTGGAGCTAAGACCTACCACGCTGCTTCTATGTGAATTGGTAGAGTAAAATACATATCTTCAAAATTCTCTTCTTCAATTCTTTAATGCAGGTTTCCTCGCGATGTTTTTATTCACCGAAAAGCATGTGAGAAATTACAATTATCAATTAGACACATAAGTTTTAACAGAAAAACTCATAGGTTCCTGCCCGGGGTTTGAACCCATTATCATCTCTAGAGAGTGGCATTGTCTATCATATTGAAGGTATTTTAACAATTAAGCTGTCACAAAGTCGCAGGTATGAAAAACAGTTAATCATTTACTGCGTCTTGATTTGAAGCGACAGGAACGGGGGTCTCGAAAAAGTAAGATAGAAGCTACGTAGTGCCCAAATGTGTTTATTGAAGCCGGTCTCGTTCGAAACGTAGACTCATTGCAATATTAGACGCTGAGGTGTCCGTCTTGTGTTGTTTTGTGTACACGACTGGATATTTGGTTCGTTCCACGTTAACGCAATTTAATTTTATTGAATCCATAATATTATAAATTTGAGTTATTGTCTTTCTGAAATTTCATGACATAAGTAAGTTATGAAAAACTATAAAAGTAATGATAAAATAGTTTTGCATTATGGCAAATCATAGAACAATATATGATCAAACGAACTTTCTAAGTGAAGTTCGATCGATATTATATTAGTTGCTTCATTCGAATATATGATTTTATACTATGTAGTTTCCTCTATTTGATTGGTAACTCGCACAATTTTTAAAGATATTTCAAAACGTACTTCCGGTGTGCGGTGGGGGTAGGCGGTACCCTCACCGTGCCACCCAGACTTACTACTCATTTTTTTTAAGGCGCTGAATAGAGCCAAATAGGCTGACTTTAAACACGTTTTTAACAAAAGCTATAGGGATGACGATTAAAAGAAAAATATATGTTAATATACATCATATCTCAGAGAGAATGTAAGATTTCAAAACATGATTACGATACTTTTTTTCGATAAAAAAAATTGGTAAATAGACCTCTGATTTTTACTTTTATCGTAAATATCTCTAATATTTATCAACAAAAATTGGTAAAATTAATAAGACTAATAAATCATTATAATATAAAGAGAATGTAAGATTTAAATTTTGAATTAATTAAGATATTTCATTCAAATTAAATATTTTTTAGAAAATAGCAAAACTGAAACGAGTCATCGTCTCGCTTCTCTTTTACATCTACGAATATAGACAGTGATCGCTGAGGCGCGCTGCTATACGGACGTGTGTCGCTCGCCGCCGCCTTTTGTGACTATTCCTTGTTGATAATATGTCTTTTTTTAGGTGTTTAGTTATAGTTTCAGCATACTTAGTTTTATAAGATTAATTAGACATAAGTTTTTTAAATAAATTGTACAAAAAAAGTTTGGATAAAATAGTGTACACCTACAATGGGTGTTAAAAAATTAAGTTTGTCGCTACGCCGTCGCAGACATTGTGGGCGTGGCTTATATGCCGAAATCTGAATTTACGCCAGCTCTGTTCAGCGCCTTAAAGACTAATGAAACTTTTGCAAAACTTTCTTTAAAAACTGGGTTATAATAACGTTATGTTTAGGGTTGGGAGGGACCATATATTCGAATGAAGCAACTAATATAATATCGATCGAACTTCACTTAGAAAGTTCGTTTGATCATATATTATATATACGTTGCTTCATTCTTCATATATGATTTTATACTATGTAGATGTTAAGAGCAGAAAGTTTTGAAAATAAAAAGACATGATCTTTTTACAGCTCTAATTACATAAATGCGTGTAATACATAACAATAATTATTCACGTACTTCACTATAAATTAAAATAGCTTTGCATGTTCCTTTATAATCAAATATAAATAGGTTTAATTTTTGGGTACTTTCATTGGTTTCGTAAGCAAACCGATTTAGCAAAATTTCCTTCATCTAAAATCGGTCTGTTATAAAAACGTGCAAAGGAGTTAGATGAGACAGTCCACCCCGCTGCTCCTTACCTGGGCCAGATGTCTTTATTATATCGGCTATCATTATTCTGACCCCGTTTTCGGAGATTAAAATATTGCTAAGTTTGATTAGGGACAGAGTTTGTACCCTGTGAGCAGTAGAGAGAGCTAATAAAATAACAAGTTTTTTAGTGAGCTTCTCAAGGGAAATTTCTAAATTTGGAATCCATGTTGAGATTACGTCATCTAACACTATTTGAGGATCCCAGGTGCTGGTATATTTGGCTCTTGTGGGTCTTAATCTATATGCGCCTTTAAGTAGACGCTTTATACAGGCGTCTGAGCCAATATTGTTACCTATAAAGGCTGACAAAGCGGAACGGTGGGAATTTAAACTCCCATACGAGCAGCCCTTCTTAAATTGAACGGCCAAAAATGTAAGTATCGACGACTTTGCAGGACTGAAGATATTGATATCTTTTTCGATACAATATGGCCACCAAAGATTGAGTGTAGTGCTATATTGTTTCATGGTACTGTCTGAGAATGAGGCCAACATCAGTGCGGATGATTCGAAACAGGCGCCTCTTCGAATGAATGACTGCCGCAGAGCTTCGCGACTGCCAGGGTAAGATGATTGTGTAGAGGATGGTATTCCCTGAAACAAGATTGCAAAAGACCTTTATTAGGATTAAGGTATAGCACGTCTGAAGAGATTAAGGTTTGCAAAAGCGGAAACCACGGTTGCGAGGGCCAGTGGGGGTAAACCAATATGCCCGTGGCTTTGTCGTCAATAATTTTTCTTATACATTTGAGAATCAAAGAAAAAGGAGGAAATGCATAAAAGAATACGCTTTCCAGCTCATCGTAAATGCATCTACAGATTCCGCATCTGGGTCTTGTTTCCATGAAACAAATCTTGAACATTTAGAGTTATCACGTGATGCGAATAAATCTATTTCCGGGTGGCCAAACCATTGCGTTATCTTTAGGAAAGCTTCATCTGAAAGTGACCATTCTATATCCGGATTGACCACTCTGGAGGCAGCATCTGCGTAGTTTTCTTTGGTATTTACATATGATGCAAATATCCAGAGTCCACGTTTTTCACACCACTTCCAAAGTGATCGTGTTAAATCGTTAAGATGAGGGTATTGTATACCCCCCATACGGTTTATGTAACTTATAGCCGTTGTATTATCTATACGTAGTAATATTGCACAATTGACTTTAACGCGAGCAAACGACTTTAAACCCAGGAAAGCGGCCATAAGTTCTAAGTAATTAATATGATTAGATATCTCTGTTGCTTTCCATTTGCCATTTACTTGGATATTGTTACAGACTGCTCCCCAACCTGTTCTAGACGCGTCAGTATAGATCTCAAGTTCAAAATTTGGTTGCCTTATAAAATTGTATGTGGTCATTATATTTGAAGACCACCAATTTAGATCATCTAATATAGAAATCGGGAGACTAATTTTATTGTCGTAATTATCATGCTTAAGTAAAGCTAGATATTTATGTCGCTCTAACACCTTGGTGTACAACCATGCATATTTAGCTGCTGGGCAAGCTGCAATTAAAGTTCCAATAAGTTGAGCAAATTCGCGAATAGAACAGGATGGCAGTTTTGAGAATTTTTTAACCGAATCAGCAATTTTTAATCTTTTATCAGGAGGAAGATACATGGTTAAATTAGTGGTATTATATATAAATCCGAGAAATTTGCAAGATTGATTTGGTTTTAGATTACTTTTATCGTAGTTGATAACGAATCCCAGACACTTAAGTAAGTTTAATGTTTCAGTAACGTTTTCGATACACTGATCGTATGTATCACCTATACACAGAATATCATCAATATGACATTTCACTCTTTGACATATATAATAATTTCAATATGACATCATTTTCACAAAACATTAAATAAATGAATAAATAAAGAACGGGTTATTATAAATTAAATTTAATATTCTTAATATATAAGTAAACGACATTCAATTGAAATTATTAATTATATCTGGAAAAAACCGCTTAAAACTTTGTAAAATTGAATATTTTGACTTGTATATTTATAATAATAATTAATTGTCTGTATATATATAATTTAAGACGTGTCCTGAATATTTGCAACGCCCTAACCGGGCAAATATGTAATGTATTTAAGCAAATAAATGATAATAAATAAATAAATAAATAAATCGTCTAAGTAAAATACTGACTGAAAGCCGCGGTTTCTTAGATGAGATGAAACCTCTCTCATGACCTTAGTAAATACGCGTGGGGCTACAGATAAACCAAACGGGAGGCCATTAAACTGATACGTATGTGTTTTAACTGGAAATTGGGTCTCAATCTGAAATCTCAGGTATTTTCGGTCTGAGTGTCGAATGGGTAAAAGGAAATAAGCGTCTTTCAAATCAATTGTGGCTAGGTATCCATTTTGAGGTAAGAGCTTACAAACCGTGCGGAAATCTTCCATTTTAAAATGTTCGTTAATAATTAATTTATTAAGGGACTTTAAATTTAATATAAAACGTTTTTCGCCATTCTGTTTCGGAATTAGAAATATTTTTGATAAGAATTGTTCTCTTATCTCATTACATTTCGATATGGCACCAATTGAAATTAATTTTTTAACCTCTTGCAGTAGTTCTATTTTCTCCGTACGAGAAAAATTGTTCTTGGGTATTACCGACTGATTTACGACAGCTCGAAATGGAATACTTGTGAATGGGCTTGTCCTGCGTCACAGCTCGCTGATGCTGCTGCGCTGACGCTACGTACGGGCGGCGACTTCCGGAGGTTGCTGGCGGCCTCCTGTAGTAACTGCTGCGCCCCCCCCCCCCTGCTCGCCGAGTACCGGGGCGGCGCATTCCAGTTTCCCTGTTGGGAAATTTGTCGAGAGCTGCTGGGCGGTTGCCCTGTAGGTTTTTGGGGCTTGGCAGCTTTCTTAATTGAAAGTCCTTGCTTTTCAATAGCCCTGGCAGCTTTTATCTTGTCCGATAAGGTGGAACCGAACAATGTTCCGTCTTGTTCGGAATCATTGATTAGACTTAAAAATGATTTGTCAATACTCGGGGTAATCAACTTTATTCTTGTTTGCGTCGCAAGGTAATGCGAGTCGCATAGCAATCTGCAAGCATTGCTTAGATGCTTTAGTGCTTGGACCTTACTGTCTTCCTTCAGGAGAGAGTCCAAGCCTCTATTGATAGCAGAGATCCCTGCTCCCAACTGTTGTTGAGTTGCAGTAAGCGTCTTATCGCGATTACGAACCATGTCCGGAATAGCAGCTGAGATCTCTGCATTCAGCTTCGGTGCCTGCAATAATCTGCAGTTGTCTGGAATCAGGTACTCTTGCATTAATTTATCCTTATTTTCTTTAGGCATACCTCTCTTCAGTAAAGGAGGCCACAACTTGGACAAATTGTCATGTTTACTTTCTCCATAGTCCGGTACGTCAGACATGGATTCTCCAAGGGCAGCCAGGATTTCAGGGTCCAGGTCTATCGTTTCGATAGCGGCTCCATCCTCGTGAAGGATAGGCTCTGCTAAGATAGTGCCTTGATCTGGTGAATTATTGCAAATATCCAGATCTGGTTCTTGCGCAGTGTCAGGTGCCACTATAGCTGACTCAAGGACCATGTTATGGTTGTATCCATGGCCATCAACACCTACAATAATAATTTTATGTGTTTACTTTTGAATACACAACTAGTGCAGGTAGCCATATAATAACGCTAAAAGATTGCAGAGGAATGATACATCTATCTTAGAATGTACATATTTTCTGCATAGGTCATCGTTGGAGACTCGCGGTCAACCCCGATGCCTGTTTTATAAAAGGAATTATGTTGTTATAAAATATGTCAAAGTTATTGACTCGCAGTCAATCCCAATGCAACATAAAACAAATTTATAACTAACCTTCGTTATCCGACGAATCCGATGGAGAATAGATAATCCTCCTTCGTACCTTCACGTCCTTCTCAATTTTCCTTATTTTCTTTTTATACTTGTCGATTTGTGACTGCGCACTTCTTTTCGGCATTTTGCAGAGAAGACGCGTGCGATAGTTACCGCGCACAAAAAAGGAATGAGTAGTAAGTCTGGGTGGCACGGTGAGGGTACCGCCTACCCCCACCGCACACCGGAAGTACGTTTTGAAATATCTTTAAAAATTGTGCGAGTTACCAATCAAATAGAGGAAACTACATAGTATAAAATCATATATGAAGAATGAAGCAACGTATATATAATACACTAGCACTGCGCACATTCACTAAAAAAACCTTTTTTTTTATTATGTAATTTTATAATGTAATTTAATTAAATAATACGATAAAGTAAAAAGAATGCACAAAAGACGAAATGATATTCAATTCATCGAATAAAAAATTGCAGACATTTCCGAACGTTGACGTTGATTTCTCACTTTCAGTTATTTTCATTGCATTGTTCTCGTTATTTATCTGATATTTGTTTCGATTAAATTTGATAAATCGTAAAATGCAACTCCGTACATAATAATGTTTAAAATACATATTGTCATACAAATTTAAAATTGTTAAGGAAAATGTTGTAAATAAAAGTCTTTATAGTACTTCTCTTACAAAAAGAAATCTAACTATAACATAATATGTTCGAAGAAAGTCTAAATTACTGAAAAAAAAAATTTCTTCTTTAAATGGATGTCCACTGCGAGATAAAAAAAAATCCAAGGATCTCCCGATATACCCGACTATATCCGATCTTCTTTAGCCTAATCAACGCAGAAAGTTTCAGACTTTTATCTCACCATTTATCAGACCAATTTCTAAATTAAGCTGGTTCCGGTGAACCCCTTGCAGCTACATTTCTATTATATTTATTTCAATTTATACAGAATATTTCCAAAATTAGACTCAAAATAAAATAAAGAATTATGAACCCCCATTTTTTTGTCACAAAGTTATAAAGTTACATAGTGGTGTCTTGGCAGTCATGACCGCATAACTTGTTCCAAATCTAGAAAGCTGGTATAATACTATGATATCACGTATTACCATAGTATTTTACCAGCTTTCTAGAGTCATCATCATCGTATTCTCATCTCTCAACCCTCAAGACTTAGTCACTAAAGGAAGGAACAAAAACGTCAAGTGACGCCGTGAAAAATCGCGACATGCGCAAACATCGCATTAATTGCGTTTTAATAGTTTAAGGGGAATGTTATTACATAAATTCAATATATTCTTTATTCAAGTAAAATTGTAAACAAGTGCTTTTGAATCGTCACCTCTATTGCTGGTTCGGAAAGCTGTTCCGACCGTTTAAGAGTCAGCAAGAAACTCAGCGGTTGCTCTTTTCGAATTATAATACCTACTACTAGTTACATTTAGTCATTGCCGTCTTGCACAGGGTCGAAGAGTAGCTATAGCCACGCATTCTTATCATCTAAGTATTCCTTAACAGTAGGTTTTTTGTATCAGTCTCTTAACAGTGTTTTTTTGGTTTGGTAATGTTTTGGTAATGGCAAAGCTAAAATTGATGGCGGAATTTTATTATAGAATTAAAAGAAAAAAAAAAAATATTTTGTTATACCCGAACCCACTAACAAATTACGTACTTTTGCAAGACGCAAAGCGGGAGCCGCAAGATTATATCGGTTCCTACTTTATCTATTATGAACATTACCTATTGTTTTATAATTTTTTATAATTGTTATATACAAAAATTGAATTGCTTAAAATATAGTAAAGCTAATATGAAAAAATGAAGAATACATATAACTTTTACTAAGCCTACAGAACTATAAACAGAACTACAGAACTATTTAGCAAATCTGTAACGTTATTCAACTGTCAGTAAAAGCTGTTACGAGGCTATAAAATTAAATATTAACAGTACTTTATGGTACTTCAGAAAGTTTTGGTTAATTGCATTTTAATGCGCGGCCGTTACGTGAAACGTTGGCTTTATTAAAAGCTTGTTTATCTTACAGCCTCTAGACAACTTTACGAGAAGAATCCTTAGTAATTATTCCTAATGCAGAATTTAATGTTCACTTAAGTTATTGTTTCTTTCTTCATTGGTCATCATCATCCTCCTGCCCTTATCCCACTATAAGTGGGGTCGGCACAACATGTTACAAACATGCTGTCACATGATTTGGCTACGTATTTTACGACCGGCCGCCTGCCTGACGTCAACTTACCCTAGTCGTATTTTACGACCCCTCGGCAAGAAAGTCGGTTGAAAAATTATAAACAATGAGTAATGAAATATTTTTTTATCCATTATACTTCCTATCTTCTACTACCTTCGGTCGGTTAACTACTAACCATCCAAACGAAGCGTCTTATAAAAGCTTAACGCAAATGCAAACAGCATGGGATAAATTACTAATATATATAATATTTTACATACATAAGTTTTAACTGAAAAATTCATTGGTACCTGCCCGGGTTTAAAACCCGTCACCGGCTAGAAAGAATCGCACAGTTTAGTTAGTTCTAATTTTGTTTTAAGTTTTCATCAATTCTTGTTTTTGTAAAATAGTTTAGTTGGCTTAGTAAATTGCAAATAATTATGGAGACTATCATCATCTGCCCTTATCCCAATCTAAGAGGGGTCGGCACAACATGTTACAAACAGTCAAATGATTTGGCTACGTATTTTTCGACCGGTCGCCTGCCTGACGTCAACTTACCTTAGTCGCCTTTTACGACACCTCGGTAAGAAATGAGGGTGGTCTTTTCTACTCAGCCGGATACCACACGGCGGAAATAATTATAGAGACCATAAATTTAAAAAATAAATAAAATTTAAATATTATATGCCAAATCGAGATCGTAGGTACATCTAGTAAAATAATTACGATGTTAACTAGGAAATGCTGCACTGAGAAAACTTCTAAACAAACTATTAAAACCATAAGCACAAACATTGAGTTATAATTGAATTTACTGAAGTTGGATGCTCCAGTTTATGGCGGTGAAAGTTTGTTCTACCCGCACAGCCCAGATGGGCTTTGATTATACAAACAAATATATTGTTAAGATATCTCATTAGCATTTCAATTGTATTGTCGGTTACCAATTTAGTTGATGTATTGATAAGTTATGTTACTTTATTGACCTTCTTAGTTGTGTATTGATAGTATCCATAAGAGAAATGAAATGGAATGAAACGAAATTAAACGGAATGAAACAAAATTAAACGGAATGAAACGAAATGAATAGAAATGAAACGGAAAATCGTTATTCTGAACAACAATACATGAATTGAAATAACAGAAAGGGCTCACAGCTCAGCTTTGCCGTATGTCAATTACAGGGAGTAATTCAAAAACCAAATTCAAAATTTAAGAATATTTTGAATTTGAATTCAAGTAAACTTGCTAACAAGTGCTTTTGAATCGTCAACTCTACTGCTGGTTCGGAAGGCTGTTCCAACCGAGAAGAGCAAACAAAAAACTTGGCAGTTGCTCTTCACAATGTATAAACTCTTATAATTAGTTATATTTAGTCATTACTGTCTTGTACAGGGTCAAAGAGTAGCTAAATCTACGCATTCTTATCGTTTAAGTAATCCTCAATAACACACTCTGGTTTTCAGCTGCAGACCGAGGAAAAACAGAAACCAATATACAATATAAAAATAAATAAGCTCGATACAACCGAACAAGCATAAAATTAGAATAAAATGTAAAATAACAATATTAAACTAACTATTTACTAAATAACGATGTTATTTATTATGTTACTACAGTTTATTATTAACTACCAAAAAAAACAAAACAAATAATATCATAATATCAGTTGCACTTTCATACAATTTGATGTGTGGTTGCTTAATTTGGCAAAGGCGAGGGACAAATGGCGAGCAACTGTCCAAAGGATGATCACTTGGCACTAGGGATCACGACCCACAGCAATAAGGATAACGATGCGAGGAGGAGGATATATTATATAATATAAAGGTTAAAAAAACCTAAGCTATGATCCGACCTCGAGATATACTGAACCGCGAAACGAATTAATTTAATTAATTGCAACCAATTAAACAACAAGCTGTGATAGATAGCCTAGCGGTGAGACCGTATGACTCTCTAGAGACGACATAGGTTCAAACCCCGGGCAGGCACCAATGAGTTTTTCTATTAAAACTTATGTGTCTAATTGATAATTGCAAATTATCACACGCTTTTCGGTGAAGGAAAACATCGTAAGGAAACCTGCATATCCCTAGAGAATCTAGGGATATGTGTAACCTACCAAT
Organism: Morpho deidamia; assembly: GCA_947086505.1. Lineage (NCBI taxonomy): Eukaryota > Metazoa > Arthropoda > Insecta > Lepidoptera > Nymphalidae > Morpho > Morpho deidamia. The sequence continues at coordinate 12,743,567 of CAMTZC010000009.1, forward strand.
CCGCATTGGAGCAACGTGGTAGGTCTTAGCACCTCTCCAAAAACGGAGAGAGGAGGCCTTGGCCCAGCAGTGGGCATAGTAACAGCCTTATACTTTTTACTTTAGTCAAACAACGGATGACGAAGGACCTGCTCAGCAAAACAAAATCTACTGTCGCAATAAACTAATATTATGTCGACACAGTCACGCCGTTAATGTCGATAGTAACTTGTCCGCATGCAATGATCGAACCACCATAAATTATTCAGGAGTCCGTCGTTTTATGACCTTTCGTGATGGGAATTTACGTGATTCCGCCGAAGCAGTGACTGCGAATCGATCTGATTACTTTTATCAAGCAGTACCTGCTATTTCGTTCACGTCTAGTTAAGTTTTCAATAACCTTCGAATAGATTAATTTAATTAATTTATTTAAACCTGTTATTAGAATTTGCATAATATTTAACGGTAAAATACGCTGATTCCATAATATCTCTTGTAAACATCTTTATACGTGTACTAGCTGTGCCAGCGGCTTCGCCCGCGTGGATATCTGCGTGTCACAATTTTTTTTCAAAAATTCAAATTTTAAACAAAAGTAGTTATTGTGAGTTAACCATAAGAGTTAGAGACATGCTATCGCGGACTTTTTTGTAGTATCTTTATAGATCTCCAATTCTCTACTACATTACTTTAGCGTGTCTCGTCTGGTTTACGCAGCGCACGCGGCTAAAGCTCTGGGAGCTTTTTTTAGAGTTTTTTAAAAACAAGCAAGCAAGTTCAAGCAAGTTTTTTAAAAACTGTGCGATCTCTTCAACACAATTTATATAATACCGATATGTACTATTTACGAAAACCATCCGGAAGTCTTGCACAATCTTTTGGTGAAAACCGTACAAAGATCCGTTCAGTAGATTTTGAGAAAATCCATTACATACAGACAGACAGCTTTTTGGAACTTTGTTTTATAATAAGTATAGATTTGAGAAAACATACCATGCCATTGCAATTTAAAAACACTGTCAAAAGAAGCTAATACAGAAAGCCTACTATAATGTTGAGGATTACTTAGATGATAACAATGCATGGATATAGCTGCTGTTCAACCCGTTACAAGACAGCAATAACTAAACGTAACTAGTGATAAGAATTCATACTTTAAAAAGAGCAACCGCCGAATTTCCGAGTTCTAGGAACAGCTTTCCGAACTAGCAGTAGAGTTGACGATTCAAAAGCACTTGTTTACAAGTTTACTTGAATAAAGAATATTTTGAATTGTAATTTAAATTTTAATTTGAAGTTTACGGGCGAGCGTAGGATCATCGTGATTTTAATGTTCCGCCGTCAAAGGTAAATAACACAATACAACTTATTACGAAACCGTTTAATAGGCGACTGACGCAGCGACGGTTGCCTGCCGCGCGTCTCGCATAATTGTGTCCGTATACCTACATACACCTCCGCAACTTATTATAGACTAAACAATTATCTTACTTACAACTAATTATAATAATTACGATCTATTACTAACTTACTTAATACTAATTACATTTACTTAATAACAAAGGGCTTAACTTCCTTACGCACACGCTTGGGTCGATTTTCCGCGAGCTGAATGATTTCCGGCGGTGATAATGAGCTCTGTACACCTGTCTCGCGCTCTGAACTCCGACTTGGGATTAACGGTATATTAGGTACACAAGGACTCATTATCTCCGTCTCTCTTGGATCTGCGTGTGATCCCGAACCTACATCCTCACACTCCACCTTTTCCTCACCGTCACTCTCGCCCGGACAAGTGACACTAGACAATCGTGCCCTTCGTCTTATTTGATCCACATGACGCGATAGAAGTCGACCATTATCATCGCCGATTGTGAACCTACGTGAACCTAATCTTTTACTTATCGTACCGCTTTTCCATTTATCTATACCGCCATATTCTCGTGCCCATACAGCATCCCCAGGCTGGAGAGTCCTCGCTATACCCCCCGCATTCTCCACCTGTCGCTGTTGCCTCGCGTTAACCGTATCTTCGCGCCTGCGTTCGCCGCGTAACAGATCCAGTCGAGTACGGAGTGGACGTCGCTGTAGGAGCATCGCAGGCGTTTCGTCAGTGGTCATGTGAACCGAATTCCTATATGCTAGTAAAAATGTTTGTAATGAAGCTTCTACATCCGCATTATCACGTAACGCCTTTTTTATCGTCCGCTTACATAACTTAACTGCGTTCTCAGCCGCTCCGTTGGACTGTGGATGATATACAGGGGAAAATGACTGACGGATTCCATTTCTAACTAAAAAATCTTTAAGTTCATTACTACTGAAGGGAGGTCCTTGATCAGAAACCAATTCGACTGGTAAGCCAAATACAGCAAACATCCTTCTCAAGACTCGAATTACATTCGATGCATTCGTACGTTGCATTTCATGAATGTCTAACCACTTAGAGCTCGAATCTATTATTACGAGATAACTCTTCCCTTGGAACGGCCCAAGAAAATCAATATGAATTCGAGTCCACGGCTGTGTATGGTATGGCCAGGGTTGTGCGATAGCTCGCGGAGGCGCAGCTGCCTCTGCTGAGCACGTGTCGCAACGCCGGCATGTCTCCTCTACATCGATGTCAATATTTGGCCACCAAACGTAACTTCGCGCTATCCCCTTCGACTTCACCATCCCTAAATGTCCGCTATGTATTTCTTTGAGGATTAGAGCACGCAAGGAATCAGGAACTACTATTCGGTAACCCCACATAACACACCCATAATCAATATATAATTCATTACGACGCATAAAGTAAGGTTTCAAGTCATCCTCTGGACAATGTGATGGCCACCCATTTTTAACATAACCATAAACTCTGTTTAATCTTTTATCTTTTGCCGTTGCTCTTTTCATACTGTCATTGGTGATCGGTAAAAATTCTTGTACAAAATTTATATATGTCGTTTCGCTCACTACTGTATCTTTATTACTGGCTGCCGGCAACCTAGATAAGCTATCGGCGCAGTTCTTGTTCGACGGAACGTACTCAATATCGTAATTATATCCACCTAATAAAACTGCCCATCGTTGTAAACGCGATGCGGCCATTACTGGTATACCTACCTTTTTTCCAAATATGTGCGTTAATGGTTTATGGTCAGTTCGTAACAAAAACTTCCTTCCATACAAGTATTGATGATACTTCCGTAAACCAAAAACGATCGCGAGCGCCTCCTTATCTATTTGCGAGTATGCCCGCTCCGAATTCACAAGTTTTCGAAATTTTTTTCAAAATTGCCACATATTCTGCAATACTTTCGGTTTCACCTTGTTTTCTATGTCGAAACTTGTATCTCTCTGCGAGTTCGCTAGGTTTCGGTTGTAAGTGGTTTCCCATGATGGCGGTTATCTCCTTAAAAGTTTTTTTGTTAGGCTTATCTGGCGTACATAAACTCACTAATAGCTCGTAACTTTCCGCTCCCATCACTGTTATAAGCGTTGGCACTTGTAATTCCGACCCGATGCTATTAACTAAAAAGTATTGTTCGAGCCGTTCAACGTACAGTTTCCAATTATCCGATTGCACTTTAAATTCTGATATCTTACCGATCGACATATTACAGTTTTTTCTAAATAAAAACACTGTACACGCGTAAAATAACTAAATTAATCCTCGTCGCCACTTTAATGTTCCGCCGTCAAAGGTAAATAACACAATACAACTTATTACGAAACCGTTTAATAGGCGACTGACGCAGCGACGGTTGCCTGCCGCGCGTCTCGCATAATTGTGTCCGTATACCTACATTACAGTGATGTTTGCGAAATTCAGTAGCGTCGGGAAATGTCGTCCTAAGGGTGATCAATAAGGCCTCTAACTTTCTAAAGTTAAATAAAAAATGCTTCTATAGCTTAAGAGAGAGAGAGGGAGAGAGATGGAAAGAGAACACTACACTATCACTACAGTTGTCCTTTTCAACCTTCGCGCTAATCTCGTATCGAGAGGTTGGATAGCTTCAATATTCATGTGATACTGAAGCCTCGGTGAAGGAAAACATCTTGAGGAAACCCGCATATCTCTAGAGAATACTACAGTCCTAGCGAACGAAGTTGCGGGTAAAAGTTAGTCATATATATATATATATTTATAAAGGCAATCTAATGCCATAATCAATTTAAGGTTTTATATAACAGTACTTAAAAAAAAACCTACGAGAATGAAGCTGATACAGAAAGCCTATTATATTATCGAAGATTATATAAATGATAAAAACACGTGTATTTAGGCTACTCTGTGACCTTACACAAGATAGAATTGAGGTAATATACCTAATTAAAGCAGTGATAGCCCAGCGGTGAGACCGTGGGACTCTTTCTCTAGAGAATTCTGGAGATATGTGTAACCTACCAATCCGCATTGGAGCAGCGTGGTAAGTCTTACTGCCTCTACTCAACTCAATCTGAATATAATTAGTTCAGAAAACATTTTCTATGTTTTATAAACCAATTATCGTGATAGAATATACAAAGCTAATCACACAATTAAAAGCGAACAAAACGTAGTAATAAAATTGCCTTTTCTGGTTGTAAAAGCGAATAACGGGCGAGACAGAGCTTAATCAAGTTTTTTTAGTAACCAGGTGCCGAGACTACTGGACTAATGTGTAATTTACATACAGAAAGTTATCTCTGAGATAAAAGTTTTCAAGAACAATTGTGTCTACAGTTTTGGTTGAACTTTAAACATTACTTAGGACGTTTAATTAAAGTTGTAGTTGGATTAAAATACTGAAGTTTAGCTTTTAACAGTACTATAGTTGTAGTTTTAAGGCCTGTTTCAACGAATGTTTCGTATTATTTGACTTTAGGCTCGATATATGTACGAAAAAGGATGGCATATGAGCCCCATGCTATTATAAAAGCTTTTTTCAACTTGCAATCTATGTATGTGAAGGTGGAATCTTGCAAGTTAAATTTGACCCACTTCCCGGTGTCTGAATGCGCTGAAATTTTATATATTTGTACAGATCCGATGACAACGCATATTTATGATAAGAAAATCCTGATGCTGCTGCCTGGATTTGCTCGACGAGGGAACTGCTCAATGGTTAATAGTAGCGACTTGAAATGTTGTTTTAAAAGCAAAAAAAGCTTTTTTAAAAGCATTTACCCTTCACTTGTTCACAATAATAATAATATCTTTCAAAAATTAACTAAATATCTGGATCTAGCTCATGAGATTACCGCAATGTGGGATATTGACTCAACAATAATTGTTCCTGCTGTTGTATCGGTCAATGTTTACTAGCGAATGGTCTCGACCAACATCTCAAGAGGCTCTCGCTTGGTTGTTGGATTAAGGTCAAGATACAAAAGGCAGTGTTGCTTTAGACGGCTCGCATTGTGAGGAGGTTCCTCACTCTGTCGTCCTAACCATCGAGAGCTTGGGGTCCTAATTCCGCTCTCTGTGGACGTAAATTTTTTTATATTTTTAAATGTTTTTTTTTAGAAAATATTTAAAAATGTAATCTAATTTGAAAATAAATGATATATCTTTAAAAAATTGATTGATAAAAATTGATAAAGAAAAATTGACTAAATATTTATGAGAAAACCGCCATATGAAGTGTTGTTTCAAGAATAATTGTTCCTATTGTTGTTTCGGTTAGCGGTTAAATTGTGAAGACTTTCGACCAACACCAGAGGCTTCCGCTTGATAGTTGGATCAGGGAGTCGGATGCAGAAGGCAGTATTACTTGAAACTCTGGAGCCCTAACCATCGGTAGCTTGTGATAGTGCCCCGCTTCCGACGAACGACGATTTTTCATATTTTAAAGGGTTTTTGAACTATTTTGTTTTATAACTAGAAATATTTAAAAATGTGAAAGTTAGAAAAAAAGATGGTAATATTTTTAATAACCTCCGTGTGGTATCCGGCTGAGTAGAATAGACCACCCTTAAAACTTATCAAGGTGTTGTAAAAGGCGTTTAAAGTAAGTTGACCCGCCGTGTGATATCTGGCTAAGTAGAAAAGACCATTCTCATTTCTTACAGAGGTGTTTTCAAAGGGGACTAAGGTAAGTTGACGTCAGGCTGGCCGGTCGTAAAATAACTAATCAAAACATGTAACAACATTTCGCGCCTACCCCCACTTAGAGTGGTTTAAGGACGTAAGGTATGATGGATATTTGTAATATCTTTCGTTTTTTCCATTAATAAAGCGTGTTTCATAGTTTTATTTTAACTCTGCATTTATTATCTGTATTTTGTCTATTATTTATTTAGTACTGTGCTATATTTATCAAGTTATCTGTATTTTGTATCCAGTTGTAATATATTATCGCTATATGCTTGTGTGTTTGTACTAATTCGTTTAAGCTAGTTGGGACCTAAATTATGTGCCGTTTGGGAATTATGAATAATGTTTAGTGTTAAGTCAGGTAATATATTGCAATATACTAAACTAAGAAGTATTTACATATATGTATGTCGGATAGATGCACTTTTGGTTTATCATTCTATTTCTTAAGAAGTATATACATATACTTGCTTTTACTTATATAAAAGCTGTGATAGCCTAGCGGTCAGACCGTGTGACTCTCTAGAGACGACATGGGTGCAAACCCCGGGCAGGCACCAATGAGTTTTTCTATTAAAACTTATATGTCTTATTGATAATTGCAATTTATCACACGCTTTTCCGTGAAGGAAAACATCGTGAGGAAATCTGCATATCTCTAGAGAATTCTAGGGATATGTGTAACCTACCAATCCGCATTGGAGCAGCGTGGTAGGTCTTAGCTCCAATCCTTCTCTCCAAAAAACGGAGAGAGGAGGCCTTAGTGGGCATAGTAACAGGCCGTTATTTTACTTTTACTTTTATATACATATATGTCGGATAGATGCACTTTTGGTTTATCATTCTATTTCTTATCCAAAAACTGGGTATCTACTTTGGTTTAGGTTGTTTTAAGGGACCTTCATGCCACACGTTTTAAATTGGTTAAGACTAATCAACGCCTTTTTAATTTTTATACTTATCTTGTAATTTTGATTTTGTTATGGAATATTATACCGTTGTATATAAAAAATCTATCAACTTAAAACAAATACGGGAATATCTACATACTCATAGTTATAGTGTTGTTGCCTGTACCATGAAAATTCGTAAAGTATTTCTATTAATTTTTTTTATTCATTTATTTAAGTATTACAACGCAATTAACACACGCAAAGCTTTTACGATTTTGTGGTGGAGTCTATTTCCTGATGATGCTTCGGTTGCGGGGCGAAACGATTGAGTTTGTGATAGTGAACGTGTGTAGTGCTTGTGTATTGTGGTGGCGGTGGTGGAGGCTTGTGCATGTGTTTTAACGAATGCTGCAAGTTTCAGGCATGAAAACGGATAAACCACTCTACATTTAGCATTATATATATTTCCTATTTACTTTATCGCAGATTATAGCTTAATAATTTTACTATTACTTTTGTATCTTTGCAATAAAGTAATGTCAAAATAGTAATGTGAGAAATCTATCACAATCATTATTCAAATTATCTGAAACTAAAACTAAAAACTAAAACTCTATTTAATGAAACGAATATCACAGACTTCAAACAAGTTCAAAATAAACTACATGAAGGCAACAATGTCGCTAACGCCCATCTACGTCGCACTAACTATGTCAATACGATCGAAACGCTTATGACACGTCGTAACTTGTCTACACGCCGTGATTGGGGCTACATAAATCTTTCCAACGTTGTACGGTATACTGCCTTTCGTGATTTGAATTTATGACAATGTATTGATGTGACATTGGAAATCAAAAAGTGTTAAGTTGAAATGTCGATCTTATAAAAATACGTGTGGCACTCGGAGACTGCCGCGGTAAAGCTATTGCATAGCATTTTTTATCAACTTATGCAATTACAATTATATATTTATTTTATTTATGCAGTATTTTTTTTTTATTTGATATTAATCCAAGTTACACTTTGAGCGTGGTGACCGATAAAAAAACAATTTCTTTTCTTTTATTAAATAAATGAGATGTTAATATTGAATGGTGAAAATTAATTTAATTAAATTAATTAAATTAATTAAAAATAATTAAAATTAATTAAAAATAATTAAAATTAATTAAAAATAATTAAATTAATTAAATTAATTTAATGGTGAAAATGCAGCTGAGGTTCAGAGCAGATTTGTAGAATGGCAAGAGAAATTGGAGAGTTTTGGTTTAAAGATCAACCTGACCAAAACTGAACACATGCAGTGTGATTTCAGTGGTCTCTCCAATTTTTCTCCAATAACCTTAAATGGTGTTGTTTTGCCAGTCTGCTCCGACTTCCGGTACCTTGGTTCGCTTTTCCAAAAGAACGGTGAAATTGATCGCGATGTGAGGAATAGAATGAATGCAGGATGGATGAAGTGGCGACAGGTCTCAGGCACAATATGTGACCCCGAATGCCCCCTAAACTAAAGGGAAAAATTTACACATCGGTCATAAGACCTGTCGTAATGTATGGATCAGAATGTTGGGCAATGAAAAAGATGGATGAAAGAAGAGTACATGCAAATGAGATGAGGATGTTAAGGTGGATGTGTGGTGTGACAAGACTTGATAAAATAAGAAATGAGTATATAAGGGGAAGTCTGAAAGTTGCGCCCATTATAGAAAAGATGAGAGGTGCAAGATTGGGATGGTATGGACATGTAATGAGGAGGGATGAAAATCATGTGATCAAACGAGTGTTGAGTATGAATGTGGATGGATATGTGACTAGAGGAAGGCCTAAAAAGAGATGGTTGGACTGTGTGAAGTATGACATGCATATAAAAGGAGTAGCGCCAGAGTTGACGAATGATAGACGAGAATGGAAGAGAAAAACATGTTGTACCGACCCCACTTAGAGTGGGATAAGGGTAGGAGAAAGAAGAGAAGAAAGAGATGTTAATATTGTTCAAAATATTTTTATTATATTTCAATACATGTCGGTTTTAACTGTAAATTTATTTATTCATTTATTCAGTTATTTATTTATTTATTTATTTACTTATACTTGTACGTTTAGTGAAGTTTATTTAAGTACGTTTGTTTTGTACAATTTTAGAACACTATGGTTTATAAATAAATGTTAACCGTGATGACACTCAAAGGGCCGCGGCTGAAAACCAGTGCTGCGTGTCACCTCAGTTTTCTGTTGTGACATGTGGCGCACACTGAGCCGTTGCCTTTTCTTTGTCATGTAAAGTTTAGAATTAGTTATATTAGTGGCTTGTCTTTAATTCACATGGGGAAGAAATATACAGTTTCATTTCAATTCATTTCATTTCGTTCATTTCGTTCATTTCGTTAATTTCGTTCATTTCGTTCATTTCGTTTATTTCGTTGATTTCGTTCATTTCATTCATTTCATTTCATTATTTTCATTCGTTTCGTTCGTTTCATTCGTTTCATACGTTTTATACGTTTCATTCTTTTCGTTCGTTTCGTTCGTTTCATTCGTTTCATTCGTTTCATTCATTTCATTCGTTTCATTCATTGCATTCATTTCATTTATTTCATTCATTTCATTTAATTTCATTCATTTCATTTCATTTATTTCATTTCATTTATTTCATTTCATTTCATGATAACTCCCGTATAGAAAGTGAAGGAGAGAAAGTTCTCCTTCTCCTCTCGTTATGTAAGAGTTTAATGTCTTCACTTATCTCTTCTTTAGTACGTGTTTAATATCTACGTGTTTTTCTAAGAGAGATCATCGCAAGCTTCGCCAAAAAACGTTGTTCCGAAAAAGTGTAATTTTGGTAACAATGCTTTTAAACCAAATACTTTATAATTAACCGTAATTACCGTTAACGGCTCTCAGCAGGCGCCGTGGACTTTTATTAATTGTGTAATTTATAACAGACGCTATGTTATGAGCGCCATTATGTTTTTCTTTACAGATTTAGGTCGGGCTGTCTCAAATTTCAACGGAAATATCACCCAAAACACCCAAATATTTAATCACTTTGCTATATTCCGCGTTTTCATACCTTACACGTACAGGGTACTTGAAATGCATGCACTACTAAGCGTCACCAATACACTGCACTAGTATCGTACATATTCACTACTACAATTACAACAAATGTTTCGCCTCATATCCGAAGCATAATCGGGAGATAGACTCCAAGACATATTTACAAGCCTTTGCTTTACTTTGTCTTTAATCGCGGAATATAGCAAAATATTTATTGATTCGATTTTTTTTTAAATTATTTTGCTATAATCCACGATTATCAAGAAAAATACTTTAATGCTATGTATAGGAAGCAAAAACCGAGTTTTTTAACGAGTAGAGAAGTAGAGTAGATAAGTTACCGCGCATATCACAAGCACTACATACATTCACTACGACAGTCTCAAGTTGAGTTGTATAATACAAAAAAATATGTGTACTCTACACCTCAATTTTAACTAAAAACTCATTACCCCCTCGAAAGAGTCGCACGTTCTCACCGCTGGGTTATTGCAGTTTTGCGGGTGTGAATGTCTAAATATCATAGGGGTTTAAAAGAAACTTTGGTTAAAACATGAGTGTACTCTATGTATATTGAAATAGTTAACTGGCTTCCGCGGGAAAGTTTGAATGAATAAAGAAAAAGTTTTAATTGTCCGGACGTTTGAAGTGGAATTAATTCAGAGGAGATAACTTTGACGTGCGCATTTCATACTTTTCTTTTTGAAAATCCACATACAAGAATTATAAATAGACGTATATGATGCTTTTGTGAAAAATATAATTGCAGTAGGAAAAATAATGTCAGTGAAAACTACTATTATAGGTTTAAGCTTAGCATTATGTCATATGGAATCATGCTATGAGGTACAGCGGCTGATATTCACAGGGTATTTGTTTTACAAAAAAGAGCTATTCGTGGTATTTATAATATGAAACCTCGTGATTCTCTAAGGGAGAAATTTAAAAACTATACTATTTGTAAAAAAAAATATTCACTTATATAGTAAGAATAGTGATAGATATGACAGACACACAAGAAACCGAAATAAACTAATTTTAAACTAGTTTTTAAAATAAGATTCCTCAACATTATCTAGACTTGCCTTTGCCATAAGTTTAGAAATTATCTTAAAACAATGCTGATACATAAAGCTTACTATACAATTGAAGATTATTTGAGTGATAGTAGCATATCTTAACTGCAATCAGATACGCACCAAGCTGCAACGATTAATTTGTAACCATCACATTGTAGAAAAAAAATAAAAAAAAGTGGCCGCGGAGTTTCTTGCTGGTTCTTCTCGGTAGGAGCAAACTTCCGAATCGGTGGTAGCTTCTTGAAAACATTTGACAATTCAAAAGAACTGTAAACAGTCTACTTGAAAGAAGAATATTTTGAGTTTGAGTTTAAGCAAGAAAAGGCAGTCTTTATCTTCTTGAAATGGATGTCTATCATCTATGAACGTCTTCTTCTTCTTCTTTCTTAACCGAAGGACGTCCACTGTTGGACATAAGTCTCTTCATGGGATCGCTGCAACACACGATCTTGTGCTAGTTGAATCCAACGGCTACGCGACCTTTTTGAGGTCGGCAGTCCATCTCGTAGAGGGTCTACCAACACTGCGTTTTCCGGTGCGGGCTCGCCATTCGAAAACCTTGAAAACCCAACGCATATCGGTTTTCCGCAATAACGGAGCACATATTGCCCATCGCCACTTCAGCCCACACGATGAGCTATATCGGTGACTCTGATTCTTCTACGGATCTCCACATTTCTGATTTGATCACGCTGAGACGCTCCGAGCATAGCCCGCTCCATCGCCCGCTGAGCAACTCTGAGCCTTCTTATGAGATCCATAGTCAGCGACTCTATGAATGTATGCCATTAAATTCATGTTCAAATTATAAAATATATATCGCACCTATTAATGACACCTAATTCAAAATTTGGCTTGATTGAGCTAGATACATTGAAATACTTATAATTTCCAAAAAAGAGTTTGTGATAGTGAACGTGTGTAGTGTTCGTGTATTGTGGTGGTTTGTGCATGTGTTTTTACGAATCCTGCAACCGAAGCATCATCAGGAGATAGACTCCACGACAAATTCGCAAAGTAAAGGGTATGAAAAAACGAACAATCCACTTTACATTTAGAATTATATTTATTTTCAATTCACTTTATCGCGGATTATAACAAAATAATTTTATTACAAGCAATACAACAGAACTAACTACTTTGCTATAATCCGCACGGGTTAAGTGAATGCATGCAAAGCCAATGTGTATGAAGCAGGCAAAATCTACGCACCTTATACATGCAGGACCAGTCACCACATGCACCCCAAGGCGCAATTCACCAGCAACAACGCACACAAAAGCAGCACACACACCCACCACCACAATCTCGACGATCGTTTCGCCCCGAAACCGAAGCATCATCAGGAGGATAGGCTCCACGACAAAAATCGTACTGCGCCGCGCTACCCATACAAGCAGTCTTAAATAGTTAACCCCCACCAATACCCTCCCCTCCGAACACATGTAGCAAAACGGAATTAGTTCCGTTGCTGGTGAATTGCGCCTTGGGGTGCGTGTGGTGACTGGTCCTGCATGTATAAGGTGCGTAGATTTTGCCTGCTTCATACACATTGGCTTTGCATGCATTCACTTAACCCGTGCGGATTATAGCAAAGTAGTTAGTTCTGTTGTATTGCTTGTAATATGGAATTCCGCAAAGTAACGCCTGCTTCTATAAATCATATAAATAATTTTATTGTTACTTTTAAATCATTTTAAACTGCCATGGCAAAGCTAAAATTGACTTAGAGTTCTATTATAGAAATACCAAAATTTAATAGAAATTTAGAGTTTTATTATAGAAATACCAAAGTTATTCATCTACTTTTGTAAAGGGCAAATGGGGTGCCATAAGCAAATTTTGGTTTCCTTTTTGTCTAGTTTATACATTACCTATTATATATATTTCCGATTCCTATTATAGTTATAAGAAAAAAGTTCAATCAGTGTTCTAAAATTTAAATTTTTTGTGTAGTATTTTATTTAATTATTATTATTAAATATTTTAAATTTTCAGTTTTAACAATAATTTGAATTTCCTTTTACTGTTAACCTTACTGTATCCAATGTTTATATTTATTAGTTTTGAGGGATGTATATGCCTTTAATAGTATTTTAAATGAAATAAAAGTAACTGTATGAATTACGTGTAAAAACAAAAATGTACATTAAGAATACTGTTGGCATATCTTACTCAATAAATATATAAATAAACAAAATATTTTTTTTTATTAGAAAAGACTGTGCTGCTAATGTAATAATACCTATTACCTTAATTTATCATTCATTTTTGTGTCCGCTATTTCACAATGTTGCTGCTAAGTATTGTCGATTAATATTAGCCGTTATGATTGGTTATGTCTAACCCAAACCTATCAGAACTTTCGAAATAAAGATTTATTAGCAATACAACAGAACTATCTACTTTGCCATAATCCGCACGGGTTAAGTGAATGCATGCAAAGCCAATGTTGTATTGCTTGTAATATGGAATTCCGCAAAGTAACGCCTGCTTCTATAAAAGATTTATTAAAAAATATAGCGGTAAACACAATATTCGGCCATCTTGAAAATGATAAAATTTAATGTCCGCAACACAGTCCCGCGATAATGGAACAACTCTGTCTCTATGGTGCGAAAATTCCAAAAATATCGTTAACGAAGGCCGTTAAAAATTATAGCCTCATTTAAAATTAATTATATTACGTTTTTCTTTTAAACGCAGATAAAATACGAGTTGAGTGTTGAGGGCTAGTCGTTTGTGCGTTAAGTAAGAATAATCTGATTTCAAATCCGAGGAAGCTATCAATCGAATACTGTTCATAAGTAAATAATGAAAATGTAAAAAGGAAATATATATAATGCTAAATGTATAGTGGACTATCCGTTTTTTTATACCCGATACATGCAGGATTCGTAAAAACACATGCACGAACCTCCACTATTCTTCTCGCTCTCACTCTCACTTATCTTATTTACTTTATCGCGGATTATAGCAAAATAATTTTATTATTACTTTTGTATTACGGATCTCCGCAAAGTAACGCCTAATTCTATTAATTAAATTATGAAAACGTAACATTTAGTCCTTACCAGGGCAATACCACTCAGTGTCTTATTGATAGATATAGGAGCGTGTAGACTAAACTACGTTCTTGAAAACGTAGCGGTCTCAAAATATTTTATTTATCGATTTCGTAGATTTAATGACATAGCGTCATTTGAGAGTATATTATTTGCTAGCTATTGCATCTCGTTGACTTAACTTACTATATTGTCTAGTTGTTGTATTCTAAGGCTTAATTTGGCAATTTCTAACATTATGAAATTATTATCTAGATAAGTAGAAGATTCTATTTCAAATCCTGCTTGGGTTGGGTAGTCTCCACAATATTCGCTGATTTGCTCATTTGAGTCGCTGGAGAAGTCATTTTCTTTTTTTTGTGTTCTTTTTCCGTGGGGGTCACCATGAGGAGTTGTTGTTTTGTTTGGCGTTATTACTTCTTTTATGACGCGCGAAATTAAAGTAAGGCAGGTGAACATGAATGAATGAATCATGAATGAATAAATCGATGAATGAAATGAATTAGCTACTGACTTTACAAGCTTTGCTTCTATTGATTTGCTTTTATTGATATTCGATATACGCTGACTACGCGGTACAAGATTCTATAATATAATTCCGCAATCAATTTTAACCTTGCCATGACAGAAGTTTAAAGACACTGTTAAAAAGAGGCTGATACAGAGAACCTACTATACTGTTAGGGATTACTTATATGATAAAAATGTAGCTGCACTTCTACCCTGTACAAAATAGTAATGACTCAATGTAACTAAAAACAACTCATTGGAACCTTCGTGGGGCTTTAACCCTTGACCCTTTGAAAAAGTCGTACGGTCTCACCGCTGGGATATCATAGCCTTTTTCAGCAAATGGTCGGTGCCACCCGTATATTTGACCTGTCCCCACGCGTTGTTTTAAAATTCTCCTTCATCATTCATACTATTGAATATTTATACCTGATAAACTCTCTCAAAGTTTGGAAAATGTACTTGATCAAGTAAAATGACATTCACGAAGCCCGCATGAAATTACCCGCTCCATTGGGTTCGTACGGACGTCAAATAAGCACTCATGTTAATTAAGCATAATATACGGGAGTTAAAATAGCATATTCGGTAGTATACATAATTATAAAGATTATAGCGTTACGGATTCCGTTCTATCCGAGCACATAGAATTCAGTGTATGTGGATAAGTTAACTATTCTGCATATCATCCTCCTGCCCTTACGAAAAAACAAAAGATAGCAAGACTCTGATGTTGTTATCTTGAAAATATAGTCTTATAACTTGTAACATCATCATCCTCCTGTCGTTATCCCACTCTAAGTGGCGTCGACACAACATGTTACAAACATGTTGACACATGATTTGGCTACGTATTCTACGACCGGCCGTCTGCCTGACGTCAACTTACCTATGTCGTATTTTACAACCCCTTGGTAAGAAAGAGGGTGGTCTATTCTACTCAAACGGATACCGCACGGTGGCTTAACTTACCTTAGACGTCTTTTACGACTCCCCGGTAAGAAATGAGGGTGTTCTATTCTACGCAGCCGGATACCACATGGCACTTACCTTAGTCGCCTTTTACGACACCTCGGGAAGAAAGGAGGGTGGTCTATTCTTTTCTGCCGGATACCATACAGGTAACTATAAATTGTGATGATAGGTACCAAAAGAACTTTTTACCGACAAAGAAGACGCTGTATCGTAGATATTTTTAATCCACTTTGCAATGAACATTTACCTTATCAGAAAACAAATTCTATTGACGGTAAGAAGCAGGAACATTTTACCTAACACGAATGTGAAGCCATCAACGTAAGCTGTAAGTAAAATTTAATCACATTTTCCTTTACGTAGAATTTACTGAACGCCTTAAAGGATCCATATAAAGAGAACCATTTTCTTATGAAACACGTTTTCGTTTAAATAATATTTCGGTTATGATTGTAATAAGTAATATAACATGCGAACATATGAATAACGAAAATCTGATGAAAAATTATTCAAAAAATTCAAAATAAGTTTTATTCAAATAAATTTTTCAACAAGTTTGAATCGTCAACTCTGCTGCTGCTTGAGACGATTGCCTCTATCGAGAAAAGCCAGCATGAAACTGGGTGGTTGATCTTTCAAAATATGATAATACTTATAACTAGTTACATTTAATCATTACTGTCTTGTACTGAGCCAAACAATAGATAACAATACTTAAATAACTGGACTGGCCCGTTGGCGCAATTTCCTTTAATATGTATATATCGCAGTTTACTAAGCGGTCTGAATCGTGAATGACATTGATGTCTCTATTTTGAGATAAAAAAAATTGTTAAAAAATTAAAGAATTTTGGATTTGAACGTCGGGCACTTATCTGTTACAAGCTGTTTTCATAAAATCTGTTCGCCGAATTTGCTTTTCGGCTTAATGGTTAAGCTTTTATTTAAAAATTTTGGAAACTAATGTAAAAATTTAGTTCATATCGAATTCGAACAGAAATACCGTGAACCATTCCAAAGAAATTATATTGTAAGTTACAGGAGTGTAATGCAAATTGTAACTATTCAGGTATTATTTTGACACATATTTGCATCGTAATAACACTATGCCCCTTAGAGTTTACCCCCAGTACCGATACAGTACAAAATAGTTGGACCGAGCTTATGTTACAGAGGTGATAAATCAGTAGGGGCAGGTAAAGTTTCAAACTAAGTAACATCGTGAACGGTTTACATTGTATCTGACAGACTTGAAAAGCGATATTTTCGTATAGTAATTTGTTGTGAAAACGGTCATTAGACCTTTCGTAATGTCGTAATCGTATGGATCAGAATGTTGGGTAATGAAAAAGACAGATGAAAGAAGAGTGCATGTAAATGAGATGAGAATGTTAAGGTGGATGTGTGGTGTGACAGGATTGGATAAAATACGAAATGAGTACGAAATGAGGCTGATACAGAAAACCTACTATACAGTTGAAGATTACTTAGATAATAAGGATGTGTGGATATAGGTGCACTTCTACCCTGTACAAGACAGTAATAAATAAATGGAACTAGTTCTAAGATTTATATTTTTAAAAAAGCAACCGCCGAGTTTCTTGCTGGCTCTTCTCGGTAGGATCAGCTTTCCGAACCAGCAGTAGAGTTGACGATTCAAAAGCACTTGTTTACAAGTTTACTTGAATAAAGAATATTTTGAATTTAAATTTGAATTTAGAAAAGAATTATAGAAAAGACGAGAAGTGCAAGATTAAAATGGTATGGACATGTAATGAAAGCGATGAAAATCATGTGACCAAACAAGTGTTGAGTATGAATGTGGATGGATATGTGACTAGAGGGAAGCCTTAAAAGAGATGGTTGGAGAGCGCCAAATGCCTATTCCTAATCCTATCATGCGCCAAAGTTGAGGAATGATAGGAGAGAATAGAAGAGAAAAACATATTGTGGTGTCCACCACTTAGTGTGGGATAAGGGAAGGGCAAAGTAATTTGATTGTGACTATTCCACTGCTATCATGAAAAAACAAGAAGTGCAAGATTAAAATGGCATGGACATATATATAATGAGAAAGGATTAAAATAATACGAATAAACGAGTGTTAAATATGAATTAAGATGGATGGAAATAGAAGGAGACCAAAAAGAGATGGTTGGATTGTGTAAAGTATGACATACATATACAAGTAGCCCCATAGTTGACGAATGATAGGAAAAAATAGCAGAGAGAAATATATTGTGCCGACCGCACGTAGAAAGGATTAGAGTGCAGGAAAATGATGAATATCTCACTGCTGTGCAAATATTCTCTCGTCTATCGTAAAAAAGAGAAAAGTCTTACCCAGCACAATAGTCACAAGCTGTTTAGTTAGGCCTTGTAAGTATATTCAAATCAAATCAAAATAATCTCTATTCAAATAAGTTTTTTCAAGAACTTTTGAATCATCAAGGATTAATATGATTAATGAAGTTAGAACTGTTTTGAAATGTTACTATTATAGAGAAGAACCAGCAAGAAACTCGGCGTCAATCTTTAAGACATTTTCAATTTTACATTCATATCATTTAACCGCAGTCTTGAATGAAGTGGAAAGGATTTTTAAATATAATATAAATTTATATACGTATAAACTTAATTCTTATAGTTAGGGCACATTTCTTACACTTAAATAATACTTAATAAATTAAATTAACAAATTGAATTTGTAAAAAATATATTTCTTATATTATTTGCATAAAAAGTGTCCGCCGATTCTAGCTGTCTTTTTTCAATAACCTTACCTAACCATTGATTAATTGACATTCAAGAATGTTAATTAAAGTCTTAAAATGAAGAATATTTTGAATTTGAACATTTAAAATGTAGAATGACAATAAAATATATATATATAGCTTGTGAATTCTCGTACTTTAGCTTTATACAGGTGATTTCCTAATTGTATTGCCTTAGTACGACTCCGTTTGAACGTGCTCTGATTCACTATAGAGGCGCGATATCCTTTGAATTATGACTCACTCGCATTACACTTGGACCAGTGCCATGGTATATTGATTGCCACTTCGGGAATTTTCAAACGTGATATATCGCCGGTGATAAGAAAAATACAGTTGTTGCAATTGCGATAAATTGCTTGCAAATTGAATGCAACTTAATGAATGCAGTTGAATTTTTATTTATTTTATTTTATTTTATTTATATAACTTGTCGAATGGCCCGATGGTAATGGTGTTAATGAACCTAGATAGGTTCAAGAGATCTACCGGGTCAAAAGATCGCAGTTTCCATTCCCGTCGTGGGCCAAAATTTTCGGAAAACAATTTGTTGGTTCTTCGAGTTTGGGTGTGTATATTTGTGTGTATAGGTGTTGTCTACAATTAATAATTGATCTTATTTAAATGCTTTCCGGGTAAAAATGTAGGCACTTCAAAGCAGGGTAAGCAAAGAAAAAATGTTGATCCTTTGTGCATCAACGAGTAATTTTTTCTTTACTTTTAATTTTTTGAGGTTACCTAAACCTTTTATTATTAGAAAAATAATAAAAAGTATAAATTATACAATTACATGCGTAGTCTATTTATTGAAATCCGTAAATTTCCTAATTGGTGACGGGCCCAAAATATTGTGTGGCGGGCCATTGGTTCACCATCCTTGCTTTACGGCTTGATCTAACAGTAGGGCGGAATGATTCCCTGCGAGAGAACTTTAAGGAAATAGATATTCTTACATTAGCTTCACAGTATATTTCAAGTTATTTAAATTTTGTGTATAAAAAATTTTTTTATAAAACAATAGGTGATGTATATATTGTAATAGACAAATTAGGAACCGACATAAGCTTGCGGCACCTGCTTTGCGCCTTGCAAAAGTACTTAAGTCATTTGTTTCGTTGGGTATAAGACTCTATAATCAAATTCTCTTTTAAAAAAACTAATACAGAAAACCTACTATACTGTTGAGGATTACTTAGAATGCGTAGATATAGCTTCTATTCGACCGTATACAAGACAGTAAAAACTATATGTACTCGTAACTAGTAATAAGAATTATATTTTGAAAAAAGCAACCGCCGAGTTAGCTCTTCTCGGCAGGAACAGCTTTCCAAACCAGCAATAGAGTTGACGATTCAAAAGCACTTGTTCACAAGTTAACTTGGATAAAGAATATTTTGGATTTAAATTTGAAGTGTCGGTTGGAATCACTCTTATGAGCGTCATTGATGGCACAGTGTCATTCGTTCACCATCCCTACTTTACAAGTTCGATCAGCTTATATTTTCGTTGGGTGGAAAGTATGATACATAGTGACATTTATCCATCAATTACCTCCACGGAGGACCATACTGTTGTGACAGGTTATCAATTTTGTCACACCTGCATCTATTAATAACGTTTGCCAAACAGTTTAGATTTTTAATCGTAACATCCTTTGACAGCGTAAGTTTAAGATATTTTTTATTAATTTATTTAATTCTAGTTGAGTCTGCTTAGTCCGCGGGGAAATAAATCAGTGTCGCAAATTGTTTTCCCGCTTAATTCCTTTTATTATTCTGTGTCAAAATTAACGTAATTTAATTGAAATTTTGAATATAAAAGTAGTTATAGTAAGTTAACCATAAGTATAGAGACGCGCTGTCGTGGACTTTTTTGTAGTATTTTTGTAGATCTATAATTCTCTAGTGCATTACTTTAGTGTATCTCTACTGACTTACGCGGTCCATGCGACTGTTAAGTTTTTTAATGAGAAAAAAAAGTGCATCAAAGTTACATAACGTAAGAACCTTAAGTTTCAACAATAGCAAGAAACTGAAGTTTAATTAAATTATAATAAAAATCGTTCAGTAAAAAAATCTTAGCTTTTGCAAAATTTTTTTTTTATACTAATTATAACAGGATTTTGCTTTGACAAATTTCTTCAATTTTGATCCAGTGAATTGTACCCGTAAATCGTTATAACAATATTTATTGAGGATTGGATTATTTGGAGATAAAATATTTGTTTTAGTTATTATTATGTTATATTTTTTAAATACTACTATTACCTTATAGTTGATAATTTTTAATTTTCGTTATTGAATAGTGCCGTCTATGCCGTCATTTAGCGAACGGAGGCCACTGAAAATCAGCAATGTTAGCTGTTAGTCTGAGTGGCTATCCCTTTCTTCGTCACACCGCTGCACATTTTTTATTTGCTATAGTCGTATAAGACGTTATTTTATTTTATTGTCTATTTTTTTTATTTTTTATTTATACTATTGTTGTACTGAGGTGAGTTGAAGAATAAATATTAATTCATACATTCATTCAGTCATTTATTCATTCATTCAAGTCCAAGTAGATTAACAACAAAAACCAAAGTGAAAATACGAAGTACGTAACAAACTAAAGCTTGCAGTGTGAAAGAGATCTCAGGAAAGACACAGTTGACTGGTCCGTTGGCGCAGTGACTCTGCCTTCAGCTCCGCGCGTCGTGAGTTCGATTCCCGCCGAGGGCCAAAATTTTCTATAAACAATTTGTTGGTTTTTCGAGCGTATATTTGTATTTAAGTATGTATTTAAAATTATATATGTAGTATATCTATCAGTTGTCTGTCCCATAACACAAGTTACTTACTTTGGGGTCGGACGAGAGTGTAAGTGTCCCATAGTTTTTATTTGTTTAACAGTAAATTTATTATTAATTTATAGAATTAGGCGTTACTTTGCGGAGATCCATAATACAAAAGTAATAATTAAATTATTTTGCTATAATCCGCGATATAGTAAATAGAAAATATATATAATGTTAAATGTATAGTGGACTATCCGATTTTTCATACCCGATGCATGCAGGATTTGTAAAAACACATGCACAAACCTCCACCACTGCCCTCACAATACACAAACACTACACACGTTCACTATCACAAACTCAACAATCGTTTCGCCCCGCAACCGAAGCATCATCAGAAGATAGACTCCACAACAAAATCGCAAAGCAAATTTTTTTTAATTTATTTATTTATTTAACAGTAAAATAGTTTGAACCAACCTAATCCTTCAAAGTTTCTCAAAAGGGATTATTGGTAAAGTAATTCCTAAACCTTCTAAGACTGGGCACTGTAACGACACTGAAAGGGACCAAGAGCAATACCAAAGTATGATAATGTTCAAAGTTCGCACAGAATGAGGCGAAATTAATCCCTTTTATTATTAAACTCCCGTAATTAATATCTTAAGGCGGCAGGTGTCCCAACATACCTAATTTATACCTGGCTCGTTGCTTATAAACATAGTAGTGATTGTGAATTAAGTTTATTGCAATAAAGTATACGATTATATCCATCTTAAATTACTTAAACACTAAGAATAAACAGCTCAGGCCCACATGGAATGGTCCCAAGAATGCTGGCAGCGTTTCCGCGAAAAAGGAGCCAGCCCTCTTGTCACTTGAAGAGGCAATAACGTTAAATTAAAAACATTAATTACATTAAAAACATACCATCATCATTCTCCTGCTTCTATCCCACTCTAAATGGGTCGGCACAACATGTTACAATCATGTTGTCACTTGATTTGGCTACGTAATTTACGACCGGCCGCCTGCCTGACGTCAACTTACCTTAGTCGTATTTTACAACACCTCGGTAAGAACTAAGGGTGGTCTATTCTATGCAGCCGGATACCACACGGCACATACCTTAGTCGCCTCTTACGACACCTCGGTAAGAAAGGAGGGTGACTATTATATTCTGCCGGATACCACACGGCGTTAAAAAAAAACACACCATATACATATTTACTCAAAATAAATTATTATGAACTCAAATATCCGTATCTACTTTATTGCCATCGAAATAATTTATTAATGGGCTGTCTCGTTATTGAAAAAAAATTATAATAAAATAATTAAAGTCACTGAATTTATTAATCATGACCATCCTTATCTCACTCTAAGTGGGGTCGGCTCAACATGTTGCAAACATATTGTCACATGATTTGGCTACGTATTTTACGACCGGCCACCTGCCTGACGTAAACTTACCTTAGTCGTATTTTACGAACCCTCGGTAAGAAAGAGGGTGGTCTATTCTACCCAACCGGATACCACACGGTGGGTCAACTTACCTTAGTCGCCTTTTACGACACCTCGGTAAGAAATGAGGGTGGTCTATTCTTCTTAGCCGGATACCACACGGCGGATCGACTTACCTTACTTCGCCTTTTACGGCACCTCGGTAAGAAATGAGAGTGGTTTATTCTACTCAGCCGGATACTACACGGTGCGTCAACTTACCTTATTCACCTTTTAAGACAACTCGGTAAAAAATGAGGCTGATGTATTCTACTTAGCCGGATACCACACGGCGTAGATGAAAAAAATAGAATGTATTTATTGAAACTTTGAAAATAGTTATTGTGAGTTAACCATAAGAGATAGAGACATGCGCTATTTGACTTTTGTTGTAGCATTTTGGTAGATCTACCATTCTTTAATACATTACTTTAGTGTACCGCTGTTGGTTTAAACGGCGAACGCGACTAACGCTTCAGCAAGTGAGTTTTTTACAACTGCGCGACAATTTACATAAAACAGTAATGTAATATTTATTTAAACCTTCCAGAAGAATTGCACTATCTTTAAGTAAAAACCGTTCAAAAAATCAGTCAGTAGATTTAGAGAAAATCGATCACACACAAACAGACAGATTTTGAGGACTTTGTTTTTTTATAAGTATAGATAGATCAGACTCATCATAGTCGAAGAAAGAAAAACACGCTGAATCTATGATATCGTTCCAAGATTGTTCGCCTCCCCATGTCTATACCTATTTATCTGTTTGTCTATACATCTGTTTCATCCTGCCTACAAAAACAATGATCGGAAAATTGCCTACGACCCGGTAAACATATTTCCCTTCCGTTGTCTGGAGTCCTGCCAGGGCCTATTGATTTTACTATGAATGTCGGCCAAGTCGGTGGAATTACGAACGCAATAGGTATTAAGAAGTTGAATTTTCGTATGGAAACAAATATATATTTTTAAAGATACTTAAAATTACGGTTAATTAATTTATTAAATTACGGCTCCTTTTTCGCACAAAGAATCAGCTTGGCGATTCAACGTGGAATTGCTGCCAGCATTCTTGGGATCCTTCCACGTGGGCATGGTTTGTATAGTACTAGCGTGTAAGTAATTTTAAATATGCATAACTTGTAGATTTTTGTCGTAGTTAGTCGTAGTCGTGTTCAAGTAAACTTGTAAATGGGTGCTTTTGAATCATCAACTCTATTGCTGATTCGGAAAGCTATTTGTTCCTACCGAGAAGTTCCAGAAACTCGGCGGTATACAAAATATATTATTACAAGTTACATTTAGTCATTGCTGTCTCGTATAGGGTCATAGATTATACCCTGCCCCCGCCACCAGCAGCGTGGGGAGCATACAGGTCGTTTTAGTCGGTGCGAGTCCGACATAACCACCGCCTGTCCCCGTCGGGCGGTGGTACCCATAAGGGGTTTTTTCCTGTATAAAAAAAAGGGTCATTGAGTAGCTATGTATATCCACGCATTCTTATCATCTAAGTAATCCTCAACAGCATATAACAGTATATCCTGCTGGTGCTTTTCGGCAGGAACAGTTTTCCGAACCAGCAGTAGATTTTGATGATTCGAGAGCACTTGGTTACAAGTTTATTTGAATAAAGAATATTTTGAATTTTAATTAATTGCTAAGGAGTTGGTCCCTACGCCTTCATAAAAACTTGAGCATTAAAAAGATAAAACTATTCGATAATGTGCTGATAAAGTAGATTCAAGCGAAAAACTTTACCAGACTCCTTACAGTTACTAATACTAACCAAGTGAGAACTTAACTTTTGGAACAAACTTTAACTACATACCGCTTAGGGTTACTACAGACGATTACTTGAATAAATAATATTTTTAATTTGAATTTGAATTGATTCAAATTATAGTATCAAACACTAATAAAGTAATATAACTAATTTTATAACAAATGCACACACCTTCATTTTCATTTTTCAGTTAAAGTAAAAAAAGTAACGTAACAGCCTGTTACAATCCCACTGCTGGGCGTAAGCTTCCTCTATCCGTGTTAAGAAAGGGTTCGAGCTAAGACCTAACACGCTGCTCCAATGCGGATTCGTAGGTTACACATATCCCCAAAATTCTCTAGAGATATGCAGGTTTCCTCTTGATATTTCCTTCACCGAAAGGTGTGTGATAAATTGCAATCATCAATGAGACACATAAGTTTTAACAGACAGTTTTAACACTCATTGATCCTTGTCCGGCTTAGAACTCGTGACCCCCACGAAAGAGTTGCACGATCTCACTAGTAGGCTATAACATATCTTATCCATCCTCGCAAAATTGTCTTTTTTAACTTTGAATAGTTGTATATACTTTGAATAGTACTATGCCTGATCTGACAAAATGTTGGTTTTTCTTACGAAAATATTCTTGGAGAAGAACAACTTTCAAGATTATTTACGCGAAGTATTCCACCTGCTTATCACGAACAGCGCACTCTGAGCCTCATATCCTACTACTCTCTCTAAGAAAAGAGACAAAGATAAATTGTAAGATTTTATTTAATATTTATGATTTATTTAAGGTTTGCGATTCAACTCGGAAACGCTGCAAGCATTCTTGGGACTGTTCCACGTGGGCATGATTTGTATATTACTAGCGTGTAAGTAATTTCGGATAGACATAACTTGTTCATTTTTGATGTAAATAAATATATTAAAATATTTAAGATAAGATAATTTCAAAGACTTTATTTGTTATCTACATAGCAGTGATAGCCCAAGGTGAGATGCAACTCTTTCGAGGTGTTCACGGATGTAAGCCCCGGGCAGGCACCGATGAGTTTTTCTATTAAAACTTATGTGTCAAATTGATAATTGCCATTTATCACACGCTTTTCGGTGAAGGAAAACATTATGAGGAAACCTGCATATCTCTAGAGAATTCTGGGGATATGTGTAATCTACCAATCCGCATTCGAGTAGCGTGGTAGGTTTTAGCTCCAACTCTTCTCTCCAGAAACGGAGAGAAGGGTTGGATGCCCAGCAGTGGGATTGAAACGGGGCACTACTTTACTTTTTTTACATAATGTAATATAACTATAAGATATGTATGTGTGTATATGTGTATGTATCTTTTTTTTTGTGAGATCTATGTTAGTTTTGCTTTTCGTTTATTTCTCTAAGTAATAATGTATTGTATGACTATAGGTCTTCATACTAAATTAATAAGGTTTACTGTTCATTTGTGATACACGAATACATCTAGCCTTAAACATAACGGTCCGTGTGACAGAATATTTGGCGTCCGTGAGTTCATCAAGTGATTTATGCAAATGTAGGGGCCGTCGCAGCCATGAATTTCAATTAGTCTGGATTATTTGTATCTCTTGTGGTTTTAATCAGGTCGTCTACTGTAGGCGAAATCAGCGGAAAATTGAAACATTAGTGAAGTTGCATTTGAAATTTGATGATGACATCGTAACAGTAGACCTATTACGATGACGGTAACAACATCTTAATAGTTGTCCTATTACGATGACGGTGACGACATGATAATAGTTGGCCTATAAGAATGATAGTGACGACATCGTAAGCGTTGACCTATTACAATGATGGTGACGACATCGTATTAGTTGCCCTATGACTATGACAGTGACGACATCGTAAGAGTTGACATATAACTATGACAGTGACGATATTGTAATAGCTGACCTATTACTGTAACGGTGACGACATCGTAATAATAGACATATGACGATGACGGTGAAGCACGACAGTTGGACGTTTAAGAACGTTCAAAAGATTAACACTGCAATGGTTCTAGTGCCGCTTAAATCTAGCCGATTGGTTCATCCACCTTTTTGAGGGCATGTAAAATTTATTCGCACAGTCTAAGGGCAATAGTTCTAAATCATTCTCTTTCTTTGTCTAAGAAATTTCTTCGGTTCGGACGTGTAAATAAATTATTTTTAGTGTTTCACTGATTTTGGTAAAGATTTGGAAGTCAAATTTTATATGGGAAAATTACACACCCCCAAAGTAACTTAATAATTGTCTAATTTGGAGACGAGAAATGAATAAAAGTAAAGTAGCGGCCTGTTACAATCCCACTGCTGGGAATCGGCCTCCTCTCCGTTTCACCACCACGCTGCTCCAAAGCGGACGCGCTGGGCTATCACAGCTCTGAATTAATAATTTTCTTTAATTAGAGAGCATATCTACGCATTAAATATTATGCCTATTGGATTGCCGTATGTGAACACCCTTAAACCAAAGCCATTACAAAGTTCGCATCCATGTAAAGCGAGGCAGTGTTATGTTAACAAGCAGAGATAACCAAAGATCTTAATGCAAGGGGGTTAATGCCTTCCTCGGCACTAGAGCTGCATATTATTTTTAACTTCAATGTCCTTTATTAAGTTTAATGTCCTAGAGCAGGGTAGGTGAACCTTTATGCATCAACGTACCACAATTTAAACAAATGTTTAATTATTTCATAGGTATGACATTAATAAATTTTAACTTTGTGATTATTGGAAACGTTAACCGCATCCGGTCTTCAAATAACAACTTCGCTTTCTTCTCCTAGCGCATTATGAATTTTGTGGTCTATAACATGGCCAAAATATTGAAATTGTGCCAAATTAATGCAATGATATGACTATTTTATTTGAGAAGATAAATAAATAAAGTTCATTTAGAAAGAACAAAAATTTTTTTTTCATCTTCAAAATTTCTGATGCAAAAATATTAACTGTGTCGCAGCGATCAAGGCGCTTCTCTTTACTTTATTGTACTAAATAATATTAAAGAAAATTCACATGTCCATTACGCTTTCACAGATAATCTTATAATAATATACTCTAATTATTATGAAGGAAAATAAAAAAGTAACGGTCTCTTATCACCCCCTGCTGGGCATAGACTTCCTCTCTCCATTTTCAGAGAGAAGGGTTGGAGCTAAGACCTACCACGCTGCTCCAATGCGGATTGGTAGGTTACACATATCCCCAGAATTCTCTAGAGATACACAGGTTTCCGCACAATATTTTATTTCACCGAAAAGCGTGTGATAAATTGCAATTATTATCAATTAGACACATAACTTTTAATATAATAAATCTTCGTTGCCTCAAAAGCATCGCACGGTCTTACCGCTGGGCTATACTAAAATGTATCCAGTATTATTATAAATGGGAAAACTAGTCATAAATTCAAAATGGTAATACCATTAAATCATCCCAAACTTTCAACAACTACAAATGGACGTTCTTGACCATAAAGTGCCGGAGCAAATTAATTCTACACAACAAAATTGCTATTTAAATGAAATCACAAATCAAGGCGACCGCGCTTACCTGTAGCGGTAAGACCGCAACATTTAGATAAGATCCATACAAAAGCTTCGGACCCGACAATGTTTTGTACACTCGTAACATTCATTTAAGCTGCTTGTTACACCGCATACATATTTCTCACATTTTTTTTAATTTAAATTATGTTAGAAATAACAAAGAAAATTTTGAATTGAATTTGACAAGAAAACCCATTTTTTTTTACGAAGTCACTTTTAAGTACGGATTGTACGGACAAGTGAATAATAGGTCGGTTGATGCAACCGTGCCTTTAGCCCAATAAATTTACAAAACCAAAACACGCACTAATGTCACATTGACGTCGACGATATTGTCTTTAATTATTGACCTAATTATTTGCAGCATTTTGTATTTGAAACACATAAAAAACACCCAGTACTACTAGATACTTAGAAGCTACCGTCACTGGCACCTGCTCAGGCGAGCCACTCCAATATACATTAGGCTATAATGTTTATCTTTGTCATTATTATTCTCCTGCCCTTATCTTACTTTAAGTGGGATCGGCATGTTATAAACATGTTGTAACATAATTCGCCTGGGTATTTTATGACCGGCCACCTGCCTTACGTCAACGTACCATAGTCGCCTTTTACGATACATTGGTTAGAAATGAAGGTGGTCTATTCTAATCAGCCGGCTGGCACACGCTGGGTCAACATACCTTAGGCACCTTTCACGACACCTCGATAAGAAATGAAGGTGGTCTATTCTACTCAGCCGAATTCGCACGGCGTAGAAATAATGTGTCAGATAAAAAAGGGACGGTGTGATCTACGGCCGTCGTAGGGGCTAACAAAATGTCCACACCCTCTATTACTGGGGTATCGTGATGACGTCATTACGGCTGCTGAAAACAGCTATGGACCATTTACCTTCTATATTTGCTTACCCAAAGATTACATTTACAACTCTAGCAACAAATAAATCGGTTTTAGTCGAAACCAGTTTGGTTTGAATTAAAAATCAAAAACTGACAAAAACTAACTCTATACGTTCGAGTATAGTTGACTGGTCCCTTAGAGCAGGTGGCAGTGACTCTGTCTTCAGCTCCACGGGTCACGGTGATCTCAAGTGAAAATCCCATCACAATCGGTTAAACCGTTCCGGCGAAGTTTTACACTTAAACCTACCTCAAGAATTTTTTGTAACCGTACCAAAATCTGTACAGTAGATTGTAAGAAAATCGATCATTTACAGACAGACAGTTTTTGGGTACTTTGTTTTAATTTTTTATTTTACTTATTTGTTTATTTATGTATCATCAAAAACCAAAATATGCATAGATATAAAAGAATGGCCTGATACTATCCCATTGTTGGGAATAGGCCTCCTCTCGCCGTTTGTGGAGGGAAGGATTGGAGCTAAGACCTACCACGCTGCTCCAGTGCGTATTGTAGGTTGCACATGTCCCCAGAATTCTCTAGAGATTACGATGTTTTCCTTCACCAAAAGGCGTGTGATAATTTGCAATTATCAATTAGACATAAGTTTTAACAGAATAACTCATTAGTGACCGGGGTTTGAACACATGACACAAGCAATCATCAATTAGACATAAATTTTAACAGAATAACTCATTAGTGACCGGGGTTTGAACACATGACACAAGCAATCATCAATTAGACATAAATTTTAACAGAATAACTCATTAGTCCCCGGAGTTTGGAGACATGCCACAAGCAATCATCAATTAGACATAAATTTTAACAGAATAACTCATTAGTGACCGGGGTTTGAACACATGACACAAGCAATCATTAATTAGACATAAATTTTAACAGAATAACTCATTAGTGACCGGGGTTTGAACACATGCCACAAGCAATCATCAATTAGACATAAATTTTAACAGACTAACCCATTAGTGACCGGGGTTTGAACACATGACACAAGCAATCATCAATTAGACATAAGTTTTAACAGAATAACTCATTAGTGACCGGGGTTTGAACACATGACACAAGCAATCATCAATTAGACATAAATTTTAACAGACTAACCCATTAGTGACCGGGGTTTGAACACATGACACAAGCAATCATCAATTAGACATAAATTTTAACAGAATAACTCATTAGTGACCGGGGTTTGAACACATGACACAAGCAATCATCAATTAGACATAAATTTTAACAGAATAACTCATTAGTGACCGGGGTTTGAACACATGACACAAGCAATCATCAATTAGACATAAATTTTAACAGAATAACTCATTAGTGACCGGGGTTTGAACACATGACACAAGCAATCATTAATTAGACATAAATTTTAACAGAATAACTCATTAGTGACCGGGGTTTGAACACATGCCACAAGCAATCATCAATTAGACATAAATTTTAACAGACTAACCCATTAGTGACCGGGGTTTGAACACATGACACAAGCAATCATCAATTAGACATAAATTTTAACAGAATAACTCATTAGTGACCGGGGTTTGAACACATGACACAAGCAATCATCAATTAGACATAAATTTTAACAGAATAACTCATTAGTGACCGGGGTTTGAACACATGACACAAGCAATCATCAATTAGACATAAATTTTAACAGAATAACTCATTAGTGACCGGGGTTTGAACACATGACACAAGCAATCATCAATTAGACATAAGTTTTAACAGAATAACTCATTAGTGACCGGGGTTTGAACACATGACACAGGCAATTATCATTTGGACGTAAGTTTTAACAGAACTAGTGTTAGTAGCTCTTTCGAGAGAGTCGCGCGGTCTCATCACTGATCTGATCACAGCTTATGTATAGACATAAATGACAATTTTTTTTCATATTATAGTATTAAGATTTCTATTCAGGTAAAAGCTCACCTTCGTGGGAAAAATGAGAATGCAATAAATTTTACTAACAAGCGGTGCTCTAGTACGAAGGTAATATGGTAATATAAGTCAATTTGATTTAGATTTTATCCTCTACATGATATCTGTATCTTCTTATAAATAAAAGGAATGTTTGACTGAATGTCTTTTATATACTTCAATACGGCTGGACTGATTTGAATGAAATTTTCAAACAATCTTTATAATTACCGAGTGGATGATTCTGTAAAGTTTGGTGGCTACCGGAGCATTTTTTTAACTGCTGTGTTCTGTTTCGAGAAGAAGCTAGTTTTGAATAAATATTTTTCACTACCACAACTTCTTTTTCGTCACCTTTAGCGTTCAGGTATTATCAATAATGTGTTTTCTCCCTATTTCAGAAAGAAAAACGGATTTTATTTTCTAAATGTTACCCCGGTATAACGACGTCAATTGTGACAAATTCCATTAATACTTTCGCATTCATATTTTTTTATGTATATGACTGGCCCGTTGGCGTTGTGGGTACTGACCCTGCCTTCAGCTCCGCGGGTCGCGGGTTCGATTCCCGCCGAGGGCCAACATTTTTTGTAACAAATTGTTGGTTCTTCGAGCCTGGGTGTGTATTTATATTTAAGTATGTATTTAAAATTATATACGTAGTATATCTACCAGTTGTCTGTCACGCATAACACAAGTATTAAGTCACGGACTACCGTGTGTGTAAATATCCAATATATTTATTTTATTTATTTATTTATTTATTTATTTATTTATATTTTGCATGTACTAAAATTGGCAGATTTAGTTATTCTAATCACATCTAATCATACAATATGATAGATCTTACGACTGTTTTATTTTCATAATTCTATTTTTAACTGTAACAGATATTAGGGGTCGCATATTATTCATAAGAACCATCGCCCATCCATCATCATCATTCTCTTATCCACTCCTCGATCTATTTCATGGACTTCCTGAAAAAGTGGACCATGACACCGGAAATGTGATAATTATTAAAAACTTGCCGTGTGGTACCCCGTTGAATAGAATAGACCACCCTCTTTCTAACCGAGGCGTCGTAAAATACGACTAAGTTAAGCTGACGTCCGGCAGACGGCCGGTCGTAAAGTACATAGCCGAATCATGTGACAACATGTTCCAAAATGTCGTGCTGACCCCACTTAAAGTGGGATAAGGGCAGGAGAATGATGATTTAACTTGCCGTGTATGTATGTCAAGGTGGAATCTTACGAGTTAAATTTGACCCATTTCCCGGTGGCCGATTCAGCTGAAACTTGACATACTGGTGCAGTTCCGATGACAATATAGTTTATGATAAACATGACCTGATGCTGCCAGGGTAGGCTCCAGACGAGGGAACTCTTTAACGGTTAACAGAAGGGACATGAAATTTTGTTAAAAGTTTTTTGAACTTGACTTGTTATATCTGATGTATCATCATCATTCTCCTGCCCTTATCCCACTCTAAGTGGGGTCGGCACAACATGTTAAAAACATGTTGTAACATGATTTGGCTGCGTCTACTCAGCCGTATACCACACGGGTTATATCTGATGTATAAATACTGATATTAATCTACGTTTTGGCAGTATATTTCCGACCACCGCAGAAGCACCGTGTAATTCCAAGCTCGCCGTTGACGGACGAGGCCGTTGTACACGCTAAATGATCAATTTGTTAGCGGGCTCGTTCTGCATTGCATTTAACGGGCGGTGATCATACGACCAAATATTTATTTTATACAACCTGTACCCGCGACTTTTTTCACATTAAATTAATAGTTAAAATACCCTCAATTAACACTAACAATAAATAATAAATTTCATCAAAATTGAACTAGCCGATTAGCTGTGAAAGCAAAACGGACGGACAGACGCACTTTTGCATTTATATAATTTGTATATATAAAAGTGATGATGCAAAAAACACTTGTTTACAAGTTTACTTGAAGAAGAATATTTTGAATTTCGAATTGGAATTTGAATGAAAATTTGCTATTAGATTGCTACTACTAATTCATTTATATGACGATCATCTCAGTTTAAAGAAAAACGGTTGCATATATTATGTTTCCAGAGATACGCAGGTATCTCACGATATCTTCTTTAATCATATAGTGATTGATGGAGTAAATATTGATTATATATGACTGGTGCAAGCCCGGGGTTAGAATCTGCAAACTCTTGGCAGCATTGAACTTTTTAGAAATACCTTTCCAGTTCTTTTAAAGAAGTTAAACAAATAAATTGCGGGCAAATAAAATGTCTTATTTCTCTTAAATGATGTATCGATATTTAAAGAAAACAAAGCTTGCGCGTTAACACAATATTGAATGATGGCATCGGCGTATTATATACCAGCTTTAATCAAAATTTATTTTCTATTTTATAAGTATTATTTTATGCAGTCTATATCTTTTTAAATGGTTAAATATAATAGATTTTAAACTTTTCTTATTTCTTATACTTTGTTCAAATAAGTATACAAAAGCTTTTGAATCGTATAGTCTACTGATGGTTCGCAAAGCTGTTCCTACCGAGAAGAGCCAGCAATAAACTCGGCGGTTGTTCTTTTCAAAGAATAATTGTTATTACTAGTTACATTTAGTTATTAATGTTTTGTACAGGGTCGAAGAGAAGCTATATCCACGCATTCTTATCGTCTAAGTAATACTCAATAGTACAGTAGGCTTTCTGTATTAGACTCTTTTTAACAGTGTTTTTTTAACTACTGTAGTGGTAAGGCTAAAATTCGTTGTGAAATTTTATTATAGAATTTTATACCTAAGCCCACAAACGAATCACGTTCTTTTGCAAGGCGCAAAGCAGGAAACGTAAGCTTTATTTATTATTTATTTTTTTATTTATATATCTTTATTGTATAAACAAAAGGCGGACTTATCCCTAAAAGGGATCTCTACCAGCCAACCTATGAGTAAC
The DNA here is from genome assembly GCA_947086505.1 of Morpho deidamia. Lineage (NCBI taxonomy): Eukaryota > Metazoa > Arthropoda > Insecta > Lepidoptera > Nymphalidae > Morpho > Morpho deidamia. The sequence continues at coordinate 12,777,400 of CAMTZC010000009.1, forward strand.
AGAAAGAAAATGAAAAGAAAAAAAATTGATGATGGAAAAAAAAGGAAGGAAGAAAAATAAAAATCACGAAACACTATACATAGATTAAAGTTGAAAAATAAATGAATAAAATAATAGATAATAGTGATTATTTGAATTATAATATAATTATAATTATAAGATTATAATCTATTAACTAAGTATTTATAAGTTGATTAAGTAGCAAATATATACAAGTTATATCTATCTTAAATTACTTACACGCTAGTACTATACAAATCATGCCCACGTGGAATGGTCCCAAGAATGCTGGCAGCGTTTCCGCGTTGAAACGCTAAGCTGATTCTTTGTGCGAAAAAGGAGCCAGCCCTCTTGTCACCCGAAGAGGCGATCAACCGAGGTGTTATAACGGATAAAAAAATTTTTGCACTTTGGCTCCATGGCCCTAGATTATAATAATTATAATTATATTATAATAGGAGACAGTGACCCCGCTTTCAGCTCCGAGGGTTGCGGGTTCGATTCCCGCCTAGGGCCAGGATTTACTAATGAAGAATTTGTTGGTTGTTGAATTCTGGATATATTTATGTATTTAAGTATATATTTGAAAATTATATATGTATATATTTATCAGTTGTCTGTCACCCATAACACAAGTATTAAGTTAACCCACTTTGGGGATGCACGATAGTGTGTGTAAATGACCCATATATTTATTGATAGTCGATTGAAATGTCGGTCGGCTACAAAACAAGAAGATGGAAAAAACTGCATATATTTCTTCAATTATCTGTGACTGTTAGGAATAACACAAACCTTTTAGTGAAGGTTTGAGTTAACAGTGCATTTAGGGTTTTATGTAAATTGTGTTCGTCCGCGACAGCATGTCTCTATCTTTTACGGTTAACTCACAACTTACTTTTATGTTCGAAATTTCAGAAACTATAACAGAACTAATTTGTTATAATCCGCGTGTGTTAAGCGAATTAAGTAATTAAGTAATGCAATTTGCATTACTTAATTCGCATATATGAAGCAGGCAAAATTCACGTACCTTAAACATGCAGGACAAGTCACCACACGTATCCCAAAACGCCTCCACCAGCAACAATGCACACAAGCAATACACACAGCTACCACCAAAATCTCTACAATCGTTTCGCCACAAAAAGCATCAAAGCATCATCAGGAGGATAGGCTTGTCGTGGAGCCGCTTAATACACGTGGATTATAGCAAAGTAGTTTTGTTATAGTTTTCGTAACATGGAATTCCGCAAAGTAACGCCTGCGATATTTCAATTAAATACACTGATTTGCACGCGGACGAAATCGCAGGAGCAGCCAGTGTGTAGATAAAATAAATATCGCGTGTCACATATGAGACCGTATGAAAATTTAATTTTATTATTATTGAATATGAATTAAACGTATTAATTAGCGAGAGTTTAACACCGCAAATTATATCAATTTGCGTGTCACAATATCACCGGATATCTGCGTGAAGGCCACCATTTTACAGATAAAATTCGACACCCGAATAGGTCATTATAACCGGATATTTATAATGATCGGGTTATAAGGATTCTCGGCGGTTCCATATACGTTTGACAAAACAGATATTGTTCAGTTATTTAAAGAAATTTCAAGTCAAAATCCAGTATTATTTGGACCATGCTTTTATTTATATAGTGCTAAAAGTATAGTGGACTATCCGTTTTCACACCCGATACATGCAAGATTCGTAAAAACACGTCCACAAACCTCCATCACCGAACAATTTTAAAATTCGATATCAAAATGTTCTTTAATCGAGTATTTTTGAATATTTTTTTTTACGGAATTAGACATTACTTTGCGGAGATCCATAATACAAAAGTAATAATGAAATTATTTTACTACAATCCGCGATAAAGTAAATAGAAAATACAGTGCTAAATGTAGAGTGGACTTTACGTTTTTATACCTGATACATGCAGGCTTTGTAAGAACGAGAGCCGCACTACATTTAGCATAATATATATTTTCTATTAACTTTATCACAGATAAAGTAATAATGGTAGGACGTGATAATTTTCTTTTAAATTTTCACGGAGGTTTGTGCATGTGTTTTTACATGTATCGGATATGAAAACATATAATCCACTCTACATTTAGCATTATATATATTTTCTATTTACTTTATCGCGGATTATAGCAAATAATTTCATTTTAACTTTTTCAAAAAAAAAAAATAATTAGTTAAACCACTTAATCAGAAGTTTGCTCTTACCGTGAAGAAGCAGCAAGGTGGTCAGCGGATAACATTTAAAAAAAAACAATGATAAAGTTTACATTATATTAATTAAAGAGTTTACGACCTTTCCTGGTTATAATAAACTCTTTTTGTATATAACAATGGGTTAGACGGGAGTCTATAGCATATACAAAATGTTGACCAAAATGTTGATGGGAGGCAAGTGTCAACATTTTGTATAAATAATTTCCTGGTTCTTCGAGTCTGGGAGTATATATGTATTTATTACTTGAATATAAATACGAATATATTACTTGGTGTCTGTCCCCCATGTAACAAGTATTAAGTTACCCTGGGAACGAACAATCGTGTGTGTAATTGTACTAAAATAAAAAGTTAGCATCATCGTTTATAATATACACCATTAATAATAATCGAAAATATGCCGTGTGGTATTCGGCAGAATAGAATAGACCACCCTCCTTTCTTACCGAGGTGTCGTAAGAGGCGACTAAGGTATGCGCCGTGTGGTATCCGGCTGCATAGAAAAGACCACCCTCATTTCTTACCGAGGTGTTGTACAAGGCGACTAAGGTAAGTTGTCGTCAGGCAGGCGGCCGGTCGTAAAATACGTAGCCAAATCATGTGACAACATGTTTGTAGCATGTTGTGCCGACCCCACTTAGAGTGGGATAAGGGCAGGAGAATGAATGATGATAATAATAATCGAAAATCAGTTTTACATCATTTGATCGCAGCCAATTTCAGAATATCCAAAACATTTATATTACCAATGTAATATAATATTACAAATCGCTTTATTAGCTCGATTAACACCAAATGTCAATTTAATGGAGAGTGTCGAATGTTCATTAATTTGCAAAGCAAAATATTAATATAATACGTCGTTTGATATAATAATATTGGGTCGGCTTACAATGATCATACATCACTATTAATTTAAGAGTTTAGAAGAAGGCTTTACTTTGAATTCCACCAACACTATCCCTTCCTTGCGTCGCGACTCAGCAGAGTAAGAAACTCATTTGTTGGTCTCTATTCTACAATCTACAGAACCATCTATGCTCATGCTAAACAGAAACGATTAAATAACGTGTAAGAAATATATTTACACGTAAAGCATATTACAAAATTGAAGCTTTTTTGGGTGATAAAAATGCCTGGATTTAAAATCCTTACCTCAATCCTCAGCTTCATACAAGACATCTTCATCCTCCTGCCCTTATCTCACTCTAAGTGTCGGCACAACATAATATAAACATGTTGTCACATGATTTGGCTGCGTATTTTACGACCGGCGGCCTGCCTGACTTAAGAAATGAGGGTCCATTCTACTCAGCCGTATACCACATGGCGGGATAAACTTAAATGCTAATGAATACAAACTAATACATAAACAAACTACACCTATGACAACATTATAATACATATTATAAATAAACTAATAAATATATATAAATTTACATACACATATATTACGAGCAATGCCGCGCTATTTCACCCGCGGTTTAGACTTTTTTAATAGACTCATTGGTATTAGCCGAGGTGTTCGAACCCGTGAAATCTGTATTAGTTTGGAGAATTCCTGCGATATTTGTTACCTGGAAATCCGCATTGGAGCAGCATAGTGGATCTAAGATTTTCTTTCTCTACAAATAGCATCAGGCTGATGACCAGCAGTGGGATCTGATCCTCATTTTTCAGTATCTATTAATCCTACACGGATATTTTCGTTTCTGATTTTATCGCATAGAGACAATCAATTCGAGTCAGCTCAAAGAAATTAAGTCCCAGAGGAAATTTAGGAGAAATCAAATAGTAATAACATCAAAGTTATAACGATACGTCTTATTGCAGGTAATAAAAAGGGATGTTAAGAAAATGGTTTACTCTCACAAAAATTGAGGTAAGACTAGAACTTTACGACTGTCGTGCAGAAATCTAGCGCGATTTCATTTTAGTATCTATTTAGTTAAACATATATTTTGACTTCTCGACACTTAAATAAACTTTTATTGAAATTTAATATGATAAAAACCATGGACTATCCAGCGGTGAGACCGTGCGACTCTTTCAAGGAATCACGGGTTCAAACCACCAATCATATGAATGTAGGCACCAATGAGTTTTTCTGTTAAAAACTGATTCGTCTAACTGATAATTGCAATTCATCACACGCTTTTCTGTGAAAACATCGTGAGGAAACCTGCATATCTCATGAGAATTTTGGGGCTATATGTCCTAAATATCCGAATTGGAACAGCGTGGTTGGTTTTAGCTCCAATCCTTCTCTCCAAAAAACGGAGGGAGAAGGCCTATTCCCAGTAGTAGGATAGTGATAGGCCGTTACAACATAAACCACGAACTAAGCCATGAAATCCAATGGTGACCCATAGGATGGGTCTGAACCTCTAGCAGGCATATTAATATTATTATTATATAATTATAGGATACAGGAGGCACCTATAAATTTAAGCCCCTAGCAGGTTCCTATAAGTTTCAACCCTTAGCAAGCATAAATATATTTTATCCCCTACCAGACACTAATAAGTTTAACCCCTACCAATATTATTTTGTATTTAAATCTATTTAGGCTATCTAGTGAGAGGATTTTATGTTATTTATTATTCAAATTCAAATTCAAAATATTCTTTATTCAAGTAAACTTGTAAACAAGTGCTTTTGAATTGTCAACATCTACTGCTGGTTCGGAAAGCTGTGCCTACCGAGAAGAACCATCAAGAAACTCGGCGGTTGCTCTTTTCCAACAATAATTCTTATCACTAGTATAAATGTCTAGTACAGCGTTGAAGAGAAACTATATCCACGCATTCTTATCTTCTAGGTAATCTTCAATAGTATAATAGGCTTTCTGAATTAACCTTATAAAGATAATCACCAATACGTTTGAATCCTTGGGACTTAATTTTAAGCTTTACCGATAAGTTAAAACGCCTAGCACTTACTGTGAACCCTTAGCATTCTTCTATAAGGTTAAACCCCTCGGATAGAACCTATAAGTTTTGAGCCCCTAGCAGGCACCTATAATTTTTCAGCCCCTAGCAGGCACCTATAAGTTCTGAGCCCCTGGCAGGCACCTATAAGTTCTAAGCCCCTAGCAGGCGCCTATAAGTTTCGAGCCCCTAGCAGGCACATATAAGTTTTGAGCCCCTAGCAGGCACCTATAAGTTCTGAGCCCCTGGCAGGCACCTATAAATTCTGAGCCCCTAGCAAGCGCCTATAAGTTTTGAGCCCGTAGCAGGCACCTATAAGTTTTATACCACTGTCAAGCACTTATAAATTTTCTTAGATATTAAATATCTAATTTCTTATTTCTTAGATATTAGATATTTAAATAGGTATTAGAGATGAGTCTAATCTCCAATCCCTTTTCCCTCTGTTTTGTGTTTCATATCCGACATCAAACGTGGAATTTCGAATGGCATGTAAACTTTATATAATTAAATTATGAGGTTAAAAATAAAATATTTAAACAAACATGTAAAGTAACAGCCTGTTACTATGCCCACTGCTGGGCTAAGGCCTCCTCTCTCCGTTTTTGGAGAGAAGGATTGGAGCTAAGACCTACCACGCTGCTCCAATGCGGATTGGTAGGTTACACATATCCCTAGAATTCTCTAGAGATATGCAGGTTTCCTCACGATGTTTTCTTTCACCGAAAAGCGTGTGATAAATTGCAATTATCAATTAGACACATAAGTTTTAATAGAAAAACTCATTGGTGCCTGCCCGGGGTTTGAACCTATGTCGTCTCTAGAGAGTCGCACGGTCTCACCGCTAGGCTATCACAGCTTCAAACAAACATGAGAGTAACAATTTAAATTCAGTAAATATTAAATATTCTGTTTACTTTTTCATTTATAAATTGTAAACAAAAGCGTCATGGCCTTACAAATTTCAACGCTGAAACGTTGAAATTGTTGCGGAAATATATTATTTTCAGTTGGCAAATCGCCCGATCGGTGCGTTTGAGTTTCTAATTTTAAACAATTAAACATTTTGTGGAGATTTATTGTTTGTAGTTTCATGTATGTTGTTTAAACAATATTTTTATAAAGCCACATGCCCGCTAGTTCGTTAGCATTGTTTTCACTTCACCAGTTATGTATAATAAATACTTTATATGTATGTATAATAAGTCCTTGTAAGTCGCAATAAGTCCCTGCCGAAGGTGAGAACCTGCAATATCCTGGTGATGTTTCGTTCTCACCGATCATCCACCAAGCATCAAAGCATCATCGTCATTATTATCATCGCACAATATGGATAAATTTAGCCAGTCTTATATAAAGGATGAAGTAGCTTCCCGAGGATCGAACCCGTGATCCTCTGTTCAGGATCAACAATTCTCACCAATCCATCAAGCATCTATGTCAGAGGGATCTCTTAATCCGAAGTTCCTAAGGGAACTTTCTTACTACCTTTTTGTTTATTTCAATTTGCCATCGGGAATTTTGTAGACTAAACCATCACAATATGTAGCTGAGTGTAGCTGGTTATATATAAAGGATCATATTCTGAAGGCTTTGACGGGTTTTATAAGACGGTGCTTAAGCTATCTATTGAAAACTGCATACAAAGCGGGTAGATAAGCACATGGTTCGTTTGAAGATTTTCTTGGCACGGAAATATATAAAATCACTTGAAGATCTTAAAATGTCCGCTATATAGGATTGTGTATTTTAATCTCAAACATTGCATGCCCGGACACATTTGGAATGAATTTGGGAAAGAATAAATGGATAAGAAGAGCTGGCATATTTAGGCTACGAGGTTGGTGTCGTTAACTTAGCTAATATTTTCTAATCGACATTACGCTGTGAGTTTCAACGAGACAATCGAGTGCAGTAGCATTTTAAATATGCTAAAGAGGGCGAAAGGCGTCCTAAGGCAGCCTTCTGCGAGGTCCAGCCACGTGTTATAATGATATAACTGCGATTAGACACTATACTATCTAACATGTGCCGAATAACCACCTACCGACGTCAGAATAAAACAACCTTACGTAACCAAAAGCAAATTGTGACGACAAAAAAGTAAAAGTATATTGACGAAAGTGATCTGCACGTTTGGGTATAATTTGAAAAATTTGCACACTATACAAATTATCCTTGCAACACGGACTTCTGAGCAAGCGAAACTTTTGTATAGAATGATTTATAGAAGCAGGCGTTACTTTGCGGAGATAATACAAAAGTAATAATAAAATTATTTTGCTATAATCCGCGATACAATAAATAGAAAATATATATAGTGCTAAATGTATTGTGGACTATCCGTTTCTTCATACCCGTTACATTCTTCTTCTTTTTCTTAAGGTGCCATCTTCTATCGAAGTTCAGCGATCAATAAGGCAATTTGGATCGTCGATGCGGCTGCTCTGAATAAGGAACGAGTACTTTTGCCGAACCAATGGCGTAGATTTAACCAAGATATCCTCCGTCGGCCCACACTTCGTTTACGAAACATCATCAGAAGATAGACTCACCGACAAAATCTTTGCGTATACTTTTGTAAGAGAATGTATGTAATGCTAAGTGTATGAAGTAGGCAAAATTCACTTACCTTACATATGCAAATCATCACACGTATCCCTAGATACCTCCACCAGCAACAATGCACACAAGCAGAACACACAACCACCACCAAAAAAGAAGATAATAAAACAAATCAAATTAAAAGAGCTTTTAACAAAATTTCCATGTCCCTACTATCAACTATTGAGGAGTTCCATCGTCTGGAACCAACCCTGGCAGCATCAGGTCATGTTTATCATAAACATGCATTGTCATCGGGACTAGACTAATATGTAAAATTTCAGCTCAATTGGACACTGGGAAGTTGGTCAAGTTTAACTTGCAATTTTTCACCTTCACATCTACACACGGTAAGTCAAATAAATAAAATAATTTTATTTTCAAAATGTATAAGAATTGCAACTAAAATTCAAGTACTGCCGCACTTAAATAAGATATCTTCTCTTTCAAAAATGCGCTTACTATTAACTGTGAATGCAGTTTGCAAACTCTTTCTAGTAAATTTATCCCAGAATGCGTTGCTGCTATTACTATGAAGCTTTCTACATAGAGAAGTATTTTAAGATTCTCAAATAATATATTTTACTGTCAAAATGTTGCGAAACATTTCGCTCGTAAATTTTAGTGAATAAGCGGTCACACGTTTGATTCGCAATATATCTATTTGTACGGTTCAGGAAGATTAGCAAAAATCATTATTCTCTTGCCATTATCCCACTCTAAGTAAGGTCGACACAACATGTATGTCATGTTGTCACATGATATGGCTACGTATTTTACGACCGCCCGCCTGTCTGACGTCAACTTACCTTAGTCGCCTTTTACGATACCTCGGTTAGAAATGAGGGTAGTCTATTCTACTCAGGCGGATACCAAACGGCAATATAATATTACCAAAAAACCCACAAATTTCATTTATTTGGTAAACAGATCCGTAAAGAAGTGTGTAAAAATTCGACGATTTAAAAAATACTCACCTACGTTAAAAACTACCTCGAAAAATCTATTTTTTAAATGTATAATAGTTGAAGCCAAGAATAGATCTACTATCAGGTAACACATATATAATATAAGACACACACATAATTATTTGAAAACTTTAGTTATGCGATTGAAATTGCGAGTAAAGCTATTGTATATAAATATTGTTAGAGGTTAACAGAGGATCCCGTTTATGATTTTAGCGATGGCCGTTTAACCAAGACCGGTTTTAACATGATCTAAACGTGGGTGTTTAATTATCGTGCAAGTCAAGCTTTATAGCAAGACTCCATGTGATAAAACGATCTAGCGCCTAATAACCGTATGAGTCGAGTTTTACGACAAGGCTCTTTATGATGAGGCGAGCTCCGCTTTTTATAAACAATTCTCACTCCAAAACAAGCCCCTGCTTTGCTATCGGTCACGTGATTTCAGTTTTGCCACTATACAAAAACTAAAGAAATGATATTTGACAACTATATATAAGCCGTGTGTTATCCGGAGAATAGAATAGACCACCCTCCTTTCTTACCAAGGTGTCGCAAAGAGCGACTAAGTTAAGTTGACGTCAGGCAGGCGACCGCTCGTAAAATACTGAGCCAAAACATGTCAAAACATATTTGAGACATGTTGTGCCGACCCCACTTAGAGTGGGATAAGGGCAGGGGAATGACGATGATTTGACAAAAATATATATAAGACTTATTCGCTTTAAAAACCTCGGTTATTGCAAAAACTTTACGCGACATGCCCCAAATGTGTCGCGAAGTGCAGTTTTAAAATTATAATAAACCATTCTCCGCAGTGGAAAACACGTTAAGATTGTTTGATGTTATTGTATGTTTTCGTGCCAAGAAATGTTCCTTGCAGCATCTTTCGAACTTTAGTTACCTTCACGTCTTTTCCCGATCTTCTAAATATGCAAACGGTGTACTAGACTACGCGGCTACAGTACTTCGTACAAACCGTCTTTGTTTTTAACTTAATAGTATTTATGTTATGTTATGGTTTCATTTTTGTTGCGACGAAGTGAATTACTTTATTTGTTATCAAATTTTTCAGTAGTCTAGGTTTTCGGTTCTAACGCCGTGTGGTATCCAGTTGAATAGAATAGATCACCCTCATTTCTTACAGAGGTGTCGTAAAAAGCGACTAAGGTAAGTTGACCCACCGGGCGGTATCCGGTTGAGTAGAATAGATCACCCTCATTTCTTACAGAGGTGTCGTAAAAGGCGACTAAGGTAAGTTGACCCACCGTGTGGTATCCGGTTGAGTAGAATAGATCGCCCTCATTTCTTACAGAGGTGTCGTAAAAAGCGCCCCGCTTAAAGTGACCGCCTAGTTAATAGCTGGTTCTTTTCGGTTACTCGGTAAGTGGTAGTTTCATTGTAATTTGAAGATTCAAAAGTGATAATTTATAGAATTAGGCGTTACTTTGCAGAGATCCATAATACAAAAGTAATAATATAATTATTTTGCTATAATCCGCGATACAGTAAATAGAAAATATATATAGGGTTAAATGTATAGTGGACTATCCGTATTTTCGTAACCGATGCGTGCAGGATTCGTAAAAACACATGCACAAACCTCCACCACTTCCACCACAGTATTGTGGTGGAAGTGGTGGAGGTTTGTAAACGCTTTGTGATTTTGCGATTTTGTCGTGGAGTCTATCTCCTGATGATGTTTCGGTTGCGGGGTGAAACGATTTTTGAGTTTGTGATAGTGAACGAGTGTAGTGCTTGTGTATTGTGGTGGAAGTGGTGGAGGTTTGTGCATGTGTTTTTACGAATCCTGCACGTATCGGGAATGAAAATACGGATAGTCCACTATACATTTAACACTATATATATCTTCTATTTACTGTATCGCGGATTATAGCAAAATAATTTGATTATTACTTTTGTATTCAAAAGTGATTTTAAAAGCGAACTTGTATGACCAATTATTTGAATTTGAATTTATGTGAGCCCTATTGAAGTGATATTACTTTCTGATAGCAAAGCAATGTTCTCTCTATTTTATTATGAAAATTGACCACAGAAATAAGATAATTTGATGTATATCTATACATTCAGAATATATTTTGTAATATTACTTAACCCTTTGTAAGTTTAATTGTCCAATACAAATGGCAATTTACCATATAATTATATATTATTAGAGATAATATAACCGATCATTTGGAATCTGACCGACCATAATAACTTTTTAAACGGCAATCGTCATTATTTACGAAATTGTAAATATTATTTAAAATTCTATGTTATCTTGTATTAGGGATGTCCTATGTTATATTAAGTGTATAAATTTTGTTATAAATGCTTACGTCAAACCCAACCCGGCTGAATAGAATAGACCACCCCCATTTCTTACCAAGGTGTCGTAAGAGGCGACTAAGGTAGGTCGACCCGCCGTGTGGTATCCGGCTGAGGAGAATAGACCACCCTCATTTCTTACCGAGGTATCGTAAAAGGCGACTAAGGTAAGTTGAGCCACCGTGTGGTATCAAGTTGAGTAGAATAGACCACCCTCTTTCTTACCGAGGGGTCGTAAAATACGTTGACGTCAGGCAGGCGGTCGGTTGTAAAATACATAGCTAAATCACATGACAACATGTTTATAACGTGTTGTGCCGATCCCACTTAGAGTGGGATAAGGGCAGGAGGATAATGGTGCTTACCTCAGACCCAAAATATTTTTTTGAAGTAAACTTTTAATAAGTTTTTTGATTCCTCAATTCTTCGTCTGGTTGAGAAAGCTGCTCCCACCGAGAAGAGCTTTACAGAAATGATTCCCTGCGAGAGAAGTTTAAGGAAATAGGTATTCTTACATTTGCGTCACAGTATATTTTAAGCAATGAATTTTTGTACATAAAAATATAAAGAATTATAAAACGGTAGGTGATGTATATAATAGACAAAGTAGGAACCGACAAAAGCTGCTTTGCGCCCAGCAAAATTACGTAAATCGTTTGTGGGTTTGGGTATAAGATTCTATAATAAAATTCCGAAATCAATTTTGGCCATGCCATTACAGCAGTTTAAACACTGTTAAAAAGAGGCTGATACAGAAAGCCTACTATACTGTTAAGGATTACTTAGATGATAAGGATGTGTGGATATAGGTGCACTTCTACCCTGTACATTCATATTTTACAAGATTTATATTTTAAAAAGAGCAACCGCCTTTTTCTTGCTGGTTCTTCTTGGTAGGAACAGCTTTCCGAACCAGCAGTAAAGTTGACAATTCAAAAACACTTGTTTACAAGTTTACTTGAATAAAGAATATTTTGAATTTGAATTGAATTTGAATTTAATTACATTACGTTATAGCAATCTTGAGCAATATCCGAGATTAGCTAAATTCACGTATTTTTATCTTTTATATAATCCTCAATAAAATCCGACTATTTAGTGCAATTTAATTTTATACATCGGGCCTTTAGATAGAATGAAATACATAATTTAGGATATTGAAGTCAACGCGAAGAAAGTTAGGTTACTAGTTTACATTATACAAATAAAAAATTTACCAACAAATAAGAAAATATTATGTGTGGACAACCCTCATCACTTAGAGGTGTGACAAATAGATAGCAGCCGTTTCTTAGACCTACTGAATAAGTATATAAAATTTCATAAAAATCGGTCAAGGCTACTGTCTAACGGCCTAATATTGTGATACGAGAATTTTATATACAAATAATTTAACTTAGAAATGAAGAGAAAAAGGGTATTTGATATTAAGAAATAGTTCAGTTGATTCTGTACGTAACTTCTTACACGCAATCAATTGGATATTACTACGCCATAACCCTAAAAAACCATGACTCTATGAGTAGCTCTATATAATCATCCAAACGTGAAATTATGTTTACATATCGTTTTATAACGACGTCTCCAAATTGCATTGTTATTATTTTAAATGTATTTCATCTATGCAGACGTCCAAAATGTACATATTGATCAAATTTATTGTCTATATCCTGTGTGTGGTACAACCGATTACATCACAACATGACAGCGGTAAGTCTTAGATTCAAATTCAAAATATTCTTTATTCAAGTAAACTTGTAAATAAGTGCTTTTGAATCGTCACCATCTACTGTTGGTTTGGAAAGCTGTTCCTACCGAAAAGAACCAGAAACTCGGCGTTAGCGCTTTTCAAATCTGTCTTGTAAAGGGTCGAAGAGTAGCTATATCCACGCATTCTTATCGTCTTAGTAATCCTCAATAGCATAGTAAGTAGGCTTTCTGTATAAGTCTTTTTTAAAGAGCGTTTTTAACCTGCTGTAACGGTAAAGTTAAAGTAGATTAAAACACCCTACTCATTTTTGGTAGATACGTACCTTAAAAAAATCTCTAATAAAATCGTGTAAAAATACATAATCCACTGTAAACCCGCAATATGTCCTATCTCTAATTTAAGCCATCTCACTGTTTAACGGCATTTAGTATTACTGCCCATCATTTATCGTGTCAACATGTTTTATGTACGATAAATAAACATATTTAAAGTCAACTATTTTTTTTTTTACGTAAAAATTATTGTGAATTTATTAATAATCAGGTTTTTTCTTCTTGCTGAAAAGTTATCAAATCTAAGATAGGAAGATAGGAAGAAGCCAGTTCAGTAGATAACGTTAATTTGTTTGGGAAGGTGATACACCCAGCCTACTATACTGTTGAGTATTACTTAGATGAATAGGATCAATATAGGAGAATATTTGGAAGTTTAAATGTGAAATATACTGTTGGTTTAAATTCCTTACTTGTTAGAAATTCTTCACACGATTGCATCGCGAGTAGGGAGAATTCGTTGACACTTTGTTACCGAATTCACAACTTTCAGTTTACAGCGAAATTCTTAAAACCGATTTTGCTCTTATTTCAATGTAGTTATAAACTACCTACTTATACTACTATATTATAATTATAACAATTGGAATATGTTTGATAGGAATAATACAAAATCATATTCTCGTATATATACATATTACAAAACTAAAAATTTGACTAAAAATAATGTAATTCTTGAGGAAGGTTTAGGTTAATATTCAATTCTCAGGAACAGCTGAACCTATTTTAATGAGACCTTTCACTGGGAGATAGAGAAACTCGTGGAGCATATACGTTGCTCTTTAAACTAGCATTACAGTATGATTGAGATTTATGTGGGAAAAACTTCTTGACACAACTACTTTTCCTTGCGCGGGACGCCGCGGACATTTTCAGACAGTGTGAGAGTAGGAAAAAAATGCCGTGTGGTATCCGCCTGAATAGAATAGACCACCCTCATTTTCTTACCGAAGTGTCGTAAAAGGCGACTAAGGTAAGTTGACCCACCGTGTGGTATCCGGTTCAGTAGAACAGACCACCCTCTTTGTTACCGAGGTGTCGTAAGATACGACTAAAGTAAGTTGACGTCAGGCAAGCGGCCGGTCGTAAAATACGTAGTCGAACAACATGTTTAAACATATTGTGCCGACCGCACTTAGAGTGGGATAAGGGCAGGAGGCTGATGAAAGTCACGGAAAGCTATCTGTATGTAATTGATTTTCACTAGAAGATGGTAATTCTGGAAAAAATTCAAAGTAATAGTAAATTCTTATGAATAGCTGAACCTATTTTGGTGAGAGTGGGGAGACTTTCACTGGGTGTTAGAGGTGGTTGTGGGTACTATATATGCTTCTTTTTATCCTAGATTTTTTTGAGGTTAAGATTTATGTAGGAAAAACATTTAACACAGTTATTTTCCGTGGCGAAACTTGCTTCCTCTCTCAAAACGATTGTTTGCCATTGAAATGATTTAAATAATTAATTCTAACCTAAATTACATTGTCATTCATTTATTCTTGTCAAAATTATTCAAATGATTAAACCGCAATAATTATAAGGTAAATTTTGTTGATTGTAGGTTAATTTAGCATCATAAATATATAATTTTGCCACATTTGAATAATAACTTTAATTAATCTAAATCATTATTACATTAATTATATAAAACAAGCTTTACTGGCGACTACATTGACTTTAACTTTAGCGTTAAATACCTTCAACTATTTACTATTAGAGGTACCCTCGTCTTCGATCCAACTTAAGCGATTAAGTACCTTCAATAATGCAATATGTTTTTTTGTCTATACCCGAAGAAAAATCGGAAAATTTTGTTATTCCTATACCAAAAAATAGTAGTCCAGCCTTACTTACAAGCGTACCAGACAAACATTCGCTGTTGTAATATATTTTAATAATATATATATAATATTTATAATATATTAGTTGTGCCCGCGGCTTCACTTTGTCGCGCATTAATTCCCGACCCCGGGGGTATTTGTCCGTAATGTACTACTTACTTGAACCTTCTCCAAGAATTGTACTATCGTTTAGTAAGAACCGTACAAAAATCCGTTAAGTAGATTTTGAGAAAATCGATTACATACAGACAGACAGCTTTTGGTGACTTTGTTTTATAATATGTATAGATGTATAGAAAGAAGTGTGAATGGGCTTAAAACGTTTCATAGTTGAAAGTTCAAAACCATAATTGGCATCACGTAGTGTTATAAATTTGACCTGCTTTGATCTTTTGCGGAATTTCAGAAGAAGAATTTTCGCATACTTTTAAAGTTGCTTAACTATCTTTTAAAAGATAATGTTGGTTCACAGATAATCCTATCGTTGCTATCGTCCACAAAACGTTGAAAGCCACGGCAAGGTCTTGCATGGCCCAAGTGAACGCGACTGAGGCTGACTTGGAACATCTTAGAAAAGACCCTCCATTCCCGGACAAATCCGCTTGCATTGTGTCCTGTTTATTAGAAAAGGTATTCCTATAAAATAAACCTATAGACTAACCAAATCAAATCAAATGTAATGATAAAATAAAAAAAGTAAAGTAGGAGAAGGGTTGGGCCTAAAACCTACCACGCTGCTCCAATGCGGATAGGTAGGTTACACATATCCCTAGAATTTTCTAGAGACATGCAGGTTTCCACACGATGTTTTCCTTCACCGAAAAGCGTGTGATATATTGCAATTGTCAATTAGATACATAAGTTTTGAAAAACCTATTGATGCGTGCTGGTGTTTTGAACTCGAAATAGTCGCACGATCTCACTGCTGGGATATCACAGATTCATGACCATGATAAAATTATTTTGCTATAATAGGTGATTAAATAAATTCCTTGTAATGCCATAAGTAGAGTGCACGATCAATGTTAATTTCTTTATACATACAGGATTCATAAATGGCGCTACACTACTAGCACTGCACACATTGACTACCACAATCTCAAAAATCGTTTCAAATACCACTGCACACTTCACGAAATCGCAAAGCTTTGCGATTTTGTCTGTAGTGGAGTAGTGAATATGTGCCGTTTTAGTATTGCTATGCTATCGGTGGATGGTAGTTTATTAGTTTTTCCGTATCCTCGATGTTTCAGGTATGAAAACTAATAATACGCTCTACATTTCGCAATACATATATTTTCTTTTATCACGAACTATATCAAAATTATATTTTCATTACTTTTGTATTTTGGACCTTCGCTAAGTAACACCTTATTCTATAAGTTATAAAAATTGTAAATTAAATCTTATGGCAAATTGACACTCTAATAATGCGAACTAACCGTAATAATATATCTTATTGGACAAAGAGTCATAGTAAAAGTCCAATAGTTTAAAACTTCTAATATATTGTTTATTTTTCCATAGATTGGCATTGTAGATAACAATAGGTTCTCCAAAGACGGGTTCATGATGACAGTCAGCCCACTTGTATTCCGAAACAAGAAGAAAATGGATCACATGAAGACAGTGTCTGTGAACTGTGATAAAGAGGTAATGGCGAGTAGCATTGACAGTAATAGTATTATTAGAAATAGCAGGAATTTCAATTAAATATTTTAGCTTCCTCACATAGTCAACAAAGACGCACAGCTACAACATATGGAACAGGCCAAACAAATATTAAAAGGTTAAGTGGTTAAGTAACTCAGTGGTTACTCTTATCACGAATATTTACTATTCGAGGTTAGATTTTAATAACAAAGAACACAATGTAGGTAGGTAGACGCGCATGTCTACCTACATCTACACGAACAATATTAGAAGGACACAGTAACACCAATAACACCTGCTTGTTAAACCAAGACAGGTTATAACACGATCTAAGCGCGGGAGCATTTAATAACCGTACAAGTCTCGTTAAAACGAGACTCCAAGCGATGATACTTTCAGCAGCGTAACAGTCTAATAACTGTATGAGTTAAATTTCACACGAAGATTGCCTTCAATATGGCGGACTCCATCTTTTATAACTAATTTTCGCTCCAAAAGCAAGTCGCTTCCTTGCTATCGGCCACGTGATTGTAGTGTTGCCTACTTTCATTCCTAACAGTATAGTATACTAGACCAGTCTACAGAAAGGTTTAAATCAAATGTAAGAGATATGCTTACACCCACCGTGTGGTATCCTTCTGAGTAGAATAGACAACCTTCATTTCTTACCGAGGTGTCATAAAAGGCGACTAATGTAAGTTGACGTCAGGTAGGCGGCCGGTAAAATACGTAGCCAAATCATATGACAACATGTTTGTAACATGTTGTGCCGACCCCGCTTAGAGCGGGATAAGGGCAGGAGGATGATGATGTAAGAGATACGCTTATACGTAAGGCATACTACAAAATTGATGGTAAGTTTTGTAAGTCACTGAATGCCACGCGGGCGAAGCCGTTGTGTTGTAGGCACAGCTAGAGTATTATAAAAAAATCTCATTTAAATATTAAAGATACTGAGTCGTATAAATTATATTTAATTTCATTCTAGAATACGTTATTAATCGGTGTCTTGCCATCTAAAAATGTTTTCAGATCAACCACGACGTTTCTCTGTGTCAACTCGGCAACGAAATAACTATTTGCATATTTAAATACGCCCCCGAACTGCACTTCAAGAGTTGAAAATAATTTAAATGGCAATAAAAATTTCCAGAGTTAAATATTTTTGGTTTTATTTCTGAAAAGATATTTTCAAACATAAACTCCATTAAAGATCTACCTGGGGAGCTCCGAGTCTAGATAAAGTCAAATATTATTCCAAGCTCGCAAATAACGGAATAAAAATGAATATTTTCTCATTTGAACTTGGCTATTTATCTGAAGATTTCATATTTAAGTAAGTTTTAAGAATATTTGACTTAAATATATATAATAGAATATATAAAATTTCAAAATATTCTTTATTCAAGTAAATTTGTAAACAAGTGCCTTTTAATCGGTAACTCTACTGTTGGTTCGGAAAGCCGTTCCCACCGAAAAGAGCCAGCAAGAAACTCGGCGGTTGCGCTTTACAATTAGTCATAACTGTCTTGTACAGGGTTGAAGAGTAGCCATGTGCGAGCATTCATATCATCTAAGTAATCGTCAATAGTATGGTAGGCTTTCTGTATCAGCCTTTTTTTAACAGTGTTTTAAAACTGCTGTAATGGCAAAGCTAAAATTGCGAAATTTTATTATAGAATCTTATACCCAAACCTACAAACAACTTACAAGCTTTTGCAATTTACCAGGCGCAACTTTTAAACAACCTCTCATATAAAAGTAATAATAAAATTATTTGCTATAATCTGCGATCTTCTTCTTCTTCTTCTTTTGGTAGTAGCGGCTGTGCAGGTCCACGAGGCCCAGTATCACTTTGACCATCACTGATCTATTGTGATCGCCACTGCTTACAGTTCGCTGCCAATCCCGGTATCCTCTAGGAATTCCAGGATCTTCTTGGCAGCGAAATTTTTAACCTCCATCGGGCGTAAGATATGCGACCCTAGAAGAAAATGTCGGCGGTGAACCAGCGCAGGGCAGTCACAGAGGATATGCATAGGTGTTTCCTCCGCCTCTAGGAAGAATCTGCACGATCCGGTGTCTGACAACTTCAGGTTTAACATGTGTCTATTTAGTCCACAATGCCCTGTAAGCGCCCTCGCTAGTGTGCATAAGTTAGTTCTACTTAGCGCTACGATTTTGCTAGTTGCTCCTTTATTAAAGGCTTTCATTAGCGCTTTCGAGTGATTTAATCCTGGGCTGTTTCTCCAGAGATTAAGTGTATGATAATAACAGTAGGCTTCCAGAGTAAGCATGGCCAAGCTTCTTGGGATTCCACAGATTGGCTCTGGTCCCATCTATGAGGTTTTGGCACCTGCTTTAGCAAGATTATCGGCAACTTCATTGCCGTGTATGCCTGCGTGCCCTGGAACCCAACGAAGGATCACCCTGTTATTAGAGCCCAGGAAGTCAGCAGGAGGAAGGAAGGAGGTCAGAAGGAAGGAGTCCATAATCTGCGATAAGAAAATATAAATAGTGCTAAATGTATAGTGGACTATTCGTTTTTTCCATACCCGTTACATGCAGGATTCGTAAAAACACATGCACAAAACTCCACGACTGCCACCACAATACACAAGCACTACACACGTTCACTATCACAAACTCAACAATCGTTTCGCCTCGCAACCGAAGCATCATCAGGAGATAGACTCCACTACAAAATCGCAAATCAAACCTCTTATATACTCAATTTCTAATATACTCAAGTTTATTTCAATTCAATTGAAAAATCTACATTCAATTTTGTAACACATTGTGTCTGAAACCAATTTCATGTGCAAATTCAACACACGGATCATGTTGTTTGCGATATACTTTATTTGTTCTAGATACAACGAAATATTGGAATCTATGTATTTAGCCTATACACGATGTGTGCAAATATTACCATGGAACAATGTTTACATTCTAAAAATAAATTTTTTTATAGATAAATTATTAGGATGCTGGGTTAATGATAAAGAGGACCACAGTCTGGTCGCAGGTAAAAGGTCTGATTAAAGGTGTCGCATACAATTTTATTTAGGTTTCATGGCTCATGCAGAACACGGTCGTCTGCTTAGCGTATGATAACGCCGCATCATAGAACCATGGCATTCGTGGAACCCTTCCGACGCCGCAATGACTAATCTAAGTCATACCATGAACCCTCCACTACACGTCGCCCTAAGCCGTGGTCCGGCCTCACAGGAGGTACCCTTAGGACGACGTTCCCCGACGCTAGTAGAGCTTCTGCGCTTTACTCTCTGCATTTCGCAACCTCGGCGATGCTTCTGTGCTCGCCCGTCCCACCCGGTGACGCTGTAAAAGCCATTAGGGCTAACAGCATACAGTACGAAAAAAAATATATATATATTTCGTGGAACTTTAAGTTTGCGTCAATAAAATATTGGAATTCTCTTCCACCACCGATTCGAAACCTACGAACGGTAAGTACATTCGAAATTATGATACTGCCCACTTACTGGCAACTCAATAACGCAAACCTAAAAAAGCCTTATTTTTAATATAGCTGAGTAGTAGATATTTACTAACTTTTTTCTGTTATGTGTATATTTTTATTATATTAAATATTTTATATTATTAACAGGCTATAAGTTTTTTGATTTGAGTTTAGAGTATATTATATATAAAATTATTAATATTGTTTTTTTTGTTTTATATTACTAAATGTAGAAAGTCAGCTAGTATTAGTATAGATTTGCTTTCCTGCCTTTTTAAATACATCGCAAGCCCCTTCTAGAAGATATCTGGGAAATTTGTAATCTGCTGATCCGCATCGGACCAGCGTAGTGGGTATAAACTCAAACCAACAAATTTATCTAAGAAAAGAGAATGGCTTTGTTCCCAATGTGCTATCTTAGATCTATGAGAAAACCTTTGTTCAGAATTGGGATAGAATCCGACTAGTTTACTATGGAAACAGACCTTAATATTAACCGAACCTATTTGATCCTAGACTCCCTTCTAAATATTATACAAATAGCCTACATCCATTCATCACTTTTGACCGCATTAATTCAATCCCTCGCTCGCTACAAAGAAGTATTGTGCTGTTGAAGTAGGGCAAAACCTCAGATTAATAAAACTAGAAAGATAGAGTTATGGATGGTCTTTCGTTTGTTAAATTGTTAGTTCAATTCTACCATTCAATCAGGGGTTAATGGGCAACACAAGCCTTATCACTAAGACAGTTGCGATCGACGCGATACAAACGTCATACGTGGGTCGTATATGCTCTTAAACGTTAACGGTCAAATTGATTCGCACGACTTTGAGCTCCCCTTAAACAGACATTTTTAATCGCGAGTTTAGTGAAAACCAGATTATAGTAGATGCACCTAAGGACATCAACAGACGGGGCCCCGCAACGCACTGTTCTGGATGCTGGTAAGTGTTCGCTTTATTACTTCCCTGAGAGATCGAAGGAACTAAATATTCACAACAGATGGATTATACTTTACTTTAATCAAAATCGAAAATATATACGTATAAGTAACCTAAATGAACGTTACAATCAGAATGAAAGAAATTGCAGAATGCACACACATCGTTTGCGTCGGTAAAAAATGAGGTCTCAGAGTTTTCATCCGTCATGGCTGGTGGCCACATCCGCGATGGTATGTAACTAAAAACAAGTATACCACGTGTGATTCATTATACGTTGCCCTAAGCCATGATACTCTGATCTCACAGGAGGCTCACTTAATGCGACGTTTTCCAATGATTCAGGATAACACAGAAACTATGTGCTCTCCGCAATTCACATCTTCAAATATGTTTCTATGCTCACCGGTTTCCCCCGATAATCTGGGAAATCCTTTTTATGTACAATATGCACTTAATGTGTTGGAATAGTGACCCCGTCACCCAACAATGTGGACTGACGACGTCAAAAACATCGCGAGATCAAAACGGCATACGATCGGGTAGTGTGACCATCGCTTGAGGAACAAGAACAATATGAACATTGGAAACAAAGAATACGCATTAATTCTTACGTCATCATCATTCTCCTGCCCTTATCCCACTCTAAGTGGGGTCGGCACAACATGTTACAAACATATTGTCGCATGATTTGGCTACGATTTGCGACCGGCCGCCTGCCTGACGTCAACTTACCTTAGTCGCCTTTTACGACACCTCGGTAAGGACTGAGGGAGGGCTATTCTTTGCAGCCGGATACCACACAGCACATACCTTAGTCGCCTCTTACGACACCTCGGTGAGAAAGGAGGGTGGTCTATTCTATTCTGCCGGATACCACACTGCGTGCATTAATTCTTACGTTGTATGTGTAAATTATAAATCGAAAAATGCCTTTTTTCATTTACTTGTTCTCCATCTTTGTATTTTTTTATCTGAAAGCAGTAACTAGCCCTCGTCACAGTATAAAAAATTGTCGCTAGCTTACGAGATTACATGCAAATTTCATTCACAAAGAATGTTATATTTATGCAAATTGGACACGTGACAGTTATAAGTCAGGTATGACAGGGGTCAGGGTGGGTTCGCATTGTATGATGTAAGACGGAACGTCATTTATCTAATAAATATTCACATAATTTATATGCAAAAGCGATGGTGAAAGGTTATGATATTATCACGTACAAACTTTTTGAGTTTTGAGTGAAACACCTAGGAACTCGTTCAGAAACTTTATTCAAGCGTTTTAGTACAATTTAAGTACTACAACTACAACTTAAATACAATGGTAGAGTTGGCCCCTAAGTTTACGTATGTTTCAATCGTAGTCCACTAATTTAGCAAAGTTCACTTAGGACTTGCTTGTTTCAGTTCCATTTAACTTTTTCTACTTACATGGACTTATGTATTGTTTATTAGTTAGTTAATTTAACTAATTCTATTCGAAATAAAATTATAATTTTTGTGTATTTTACGTACACTGGCAAAATATTTTGCGCCTTATTTGAGTTGTTCAGATCGTGAAAATAGATAACTTTATAGTTATCTATGACATTATTATAATATCTATACTTATTATAAAACAAAGTCCCAAAAAGCTATCTGTCTGTATATAATCAATTTTCTCAATATCTACTGAACAGATTATTGTACGGTTTTCACGTTAAGATAGTGCAATACTTCCGGATGGTTTATATATATAGAACATATCGGTATTATGTCAATTGTGTTGAAAAGATCGCGCAGTTGTTAAAAAACTCGGTCGCGTGGAGCTTCAGTCGCGTGTGCTGCGTAAACAAGCAATGATACGCTAAAGTAATTTACTAAAGAGTGTAGATCTATAAAAATACTACAAAAAAGTCTGCAAGAGCATGTCTCTATCTCTTAAGGTTAACTCACAATAACTACTTTTATGTTTAAAATTTGAATTGTAGAAAAAAAACTCTGCAATCTGATTTCGACCCGAGCGATGCCGCTGGCAGAGCTAGTACTATATAATAATAAGCCTAATATTTACCGATATTTATTATTACAGATACAATCCAATGCCAGTTCTTAAATAATCACGCTATGCTCTACGGGGACCTATTTATCATCATCGGTATATTACTGTCAATAAAGATTGATCAACGCGTCAAGAAATCATCATCATTGTTGTTGATTTAACCTCCACAAAAGGTCTCAAATAGAAAAATTAAACAAGTACATAAACCTAGCTAATGTGATAATCACCATTTTGAATATTGACTCAACAATAACTGTGCCTATTGTTGTATCGGTAAACGGTTGAGTGATAAACTGATCCGACTGGCCCGTTGGCGCAGTGAGTGAGAGCACTCTACCTTCAGCTCTGCGGGTCGCGGGTTCGATTCCCGCCGAGGGCAACATTTTGTATAAACAATTTGTTGGTTCTTTCAGCCTGAGTGTGTATTTGTATTTAAGTATATATTGAAAACTATATTTGTTTTAAATACATATTTAGTTTTAAATACATTAACGGACAACTGGTAAATATATATTAACTATATATATTTACCAGTTTTCCGTCACCCATAACACAAGTATTAAGTTACTTACTTTGGGGATGGACGACCGTGTGTGTAAGTGTCCCACATATCTATTATTATTATTTATAAAACTCGATTGACATCTCATGAGATTATCTCTGAATTGTTGCATAATCAAAGAATTATAAGAAAGCAGTATTACTTGTTGTGAGAAGGTACTAAGCCTTAGAATTTTAACAGGAATTTGTTCCCTTTGCGCTACTTATAGGTGCAATTTTTTTATATTTTTAAATATTTTTGGTTTTTTGTTATGGAAATAAATTCAATTAAACTTGTTAAAAATAAAAATATTATACAGAAGTTATAATAGAATTATTTTGTTATAAATCGCATTTGTTAAGAAAATCTATGTAATGCTAATAAGTTTAGGAAGCAGAAAACGTTCACATATCTTATACTTGCAGTACTAGTCACCACACGTATCACAAATCGCCACCACCAACGACACACCACACAAGCACTACGCACAATCACTATGATGGCTATGATGTGGTGAATTTGGAATTCATCATCATTGGATTTGTCTGTGTTGAATGAAGCATTATCATCTATCAAGCATGATCCATATATGTATTTCATCCATACACACACGAAGATCGAGGGACGCGGCGTGCGGGGAGATCGCGACCGGGACGAACGACATTCGACGAAGAAATCCACTAGCTAGCGGTCATGCTCTGCATCATATTAAAACTACTTTTTTGAATCCGTCAAAAACACCGGATGTTAACAACGTAAACACACCCTAAGACTGAAGGTTTATTAAGGTATCACACGTGTTTTAATATAACAAAAACAAAGGAGTCTCGCATCAAAGCTTGTTTAATGTATACCGCATAAAATATTAATCACAGTACAAACCAGCCGTTTCGTCAAAGACACCATAATGCTTTAAGAGAGATAAAAGAACAACTTTCTTATTCACAAGACTTTGACAAGTTCTTTTGATACGATCCATACTAGTTTTATAAATGTGAAAGTCTGTCTGTCTGTTACATTTTCACGGCGAATCCGCTGAACTAATAGCAATGAAATTTAGCACAATTGATTGTGTTTATATACGAGTAACATATACGCTATAGAAATTCTCTTAATTCAAAAGGAATAGGATGATATTGAGAAACGCCTATTATCAACACATCAAGGTTTTTTATATACGATATGACAAAGTAGTCAAATCTATCATTTAAAGGTGGTTTTATATCACGCTGTGGCTTACGTCGAAAGAGTTATTTTAAGAAAGTTTTTATATAATTTGAATTCTGTTTATTGGATATAAGCTAGTCTATACTTATATTATACCATATATTCCATATATATGTCCGCGATACCATATGCCTAACTATTATATTTATACCAATATGACTACTATTTTATATTTTAAAAGTTTATGAAAGTGCCGACAATAAGCACACCATATTATTCATACTTCCGTATTAATCCTTATCCCATCAAATGATATATTTTTATAAACTGTTTTAGCCGTGTGGTATCCGGCAGAATAGAATAGACCACCCTCCTTTCTTACCGAGGTGTCGTAAGAGGCGACTAAGGTAAATGCCGTGTGGTATCCTGCTGCATAGAATAGACACCCTCATTTCATACCGAGGTGTCGCAAAAGGCGACTAAGGTAAGTTGACGTCAGGCAGGCGGCCGGTTGTAAAATACGTAGCCAATTCATATGACAACATGTTTGTAACAAGTTCCGCCGACCCCACTTAGAGTGGAAAAAGGGCTGGAGAATGATGATGATTTTTTAAAACTATTTCAATACCTGTAAAATACTTTCTTATTATTAAAGTCGGACATTCCAATCAAAAGATGTAACGATTTTAAAAACGTCAATCTAAAAAAAATAATGCCATAACAAACTCATTGTAGTGACCATTATAACAGGACCTGCAACTGGTGAGTTAGCTCTTATTCAAAGGATATTATTATACCTTTTAAAATAATTTCATTTCCGGTTAAAACTTCTTTTGCCTTGACCATTTATAAGTCACAGGGTCAAACTTTTAATTTATAAAAATAAATCTATAGTCCGACTTGGTAGACTCTCGACTACCACGAGATCGGTTTGTACGCGGTTGAAACCGTGGGGCATTGCCAGTATAATATAAAGGTGAGACACTCGTTGATAATCTAAAAATATTGACTTATATATAACCTAACTTAACCTAACTACCTAAGAAGTTTCAAGGAAATTTCGTTTCAGTATTTTAGAAGATTAGCGTTAACGCACATCGTGATACTGTGATTTTATATTGTTGATGTCAAGATAATAATATTCCTCAATCTTGTATTTAAATTGCAAATTTATATAATTCAATACTGAATTCAACGCAATCCATCGACGATGCAGAATTCTTTCCAATTTACATTTCAATTCATCGGAACAATTCTTGTAGACAAGGATTATACTCGAACGATACCAATTAAAATTTAACAATAATTATTTATCTTTTCAATTTGATTTACACAATGGGGTTAACTTCGTGACTGTTAATTATTATTGAAAATATGAAATTATTTATTATATGATGGAGCACTTGACTACGAAAATAATGATGCATTGTTTTTATTATACTTTACGGCTTTTTTTCCCTTGTTTTGTGATGGCAAAGGTGTTATGAATGAAGCTGTGATAGCCCAGTGGTGAGCAACTCTCTCTAGATGCTCGCGGTTTTAAATCTCGGGCTGGCAACAATGATTTTTTCTATTCATACTTATGTGTTCAATTGATAATTGCAATTTATAACACGCTTTTCATCGTGAGGAATACCTGCATATCTCTTTCGTATTCGTATTCAAGCAGCGTGCTAAGTATTAGCTTCTCTTCTAGCCAATCTTTCTTTCAAAAACCGAGAGATGAGGCTGGGAATAGGCCTCCTCTCTCCGTTTTTTTGAGCGAAGGATTGGAGCTAAGACCTACCACGCTGCTCCCTTGCGGATTGGTAGGTTACATATATCCCTAGAATTCTCTAGAGTTATGCAGGTTTCACGATGTTTTCCTTCACCGAAAAGCGTGTGATAAATTGCAAATATCAATCAGACAAATAAGTTTATAATAGAAAAACTCATTGGTGCCTGCCCGGGTTTGAACCCATGTTCGTCTCATGAGTCGCACAGTCTGACCACTGGGCTATCAAAGCTTAAATGATAACAAGACACCGTTATTTAATATTAACTTTACATTATTATGGGTATATCAAGCTAAAGTTGATTTGCACGAGGTTGCGGATAGAACAAATATTAATATTTTGGTGTCGTGGCTGTCACCACCGCGGTCCTGCATTGCGTGTAACCAAGTAATAATGAATGAGATATAGCCTTATAAAGCCCTCCTTTATTGCCATTGTGGTTTTTGCGAAAACAAAAATGCTATAATAAATTTATTGCTACTACTATTTTTGTAAAGAAGCTGTGATAGCCTAGCGGTGGGACCGTGCGACTCTCTAGAGACGATATGGGTTCAAACCCCGGGCAGGCACCAATGAGTTTTTCTATTAAACTTATGTCTAATTAATAATTGCAATTTATCACACGCTTTTCGGTGAAGGAAAACATCGTGAGGAAACCTGCATATCTCTAGAGAATTCTAGGGATATGTGTAACCTACCAATCCGCATTGGAGCAGCGTGGTAGGTCTTAGCTCCAATCCTTCTCTCCGAAAACGGAGAGAGGAGGCCTTAGCCCAGCAGTGGGCAAAGTAACAGGCCGTTACTTTACTACTTTTACTATTTTTGTTATAACGAATAAAGAACAAAATTATTGTTGGGCTTTTTCGCTTCCCTTATATATTTTTTATTTATTTATAGATCACCTATCTTTAAAAAAAACCTTGGTTTCAAACAACTATAATCGATAGGAAGGCCATATTAGTTTTATCACGATTGCGGACCGGTCACCAAAATTACCTAACTACAAAGTGTTACTCTCAACTGGTGGTTTAAATATTATTTTAGCCGATCCAGTATCAGCCGCTGCAAATATTTTAGTCAAACTATATAATAAGGCATTAGATGTTAAAACTAGTTGTAGATAAAATTATTTATAAGTGGTATTTACAGAGCAACATCATCGTGCACGACTAAGCTCTTAAGAAAGATTAAAAAAAAAAACATTAACACTTCACATTGAACAACTAGAAAAAAGTAGTATTTCAATTAGAGGTGATAACAACTTTCGAATAACATTAAGAAAACTGAAAGATTAAACTAGTCTTATCGTTAAATAAATAAATATATGGGACATTTACACACACAGTCGTCCGTCCCCCTTAGTAACTTAATACTTGTGGTATGCGTGACGGACAACTGGTAGATATACTACATATATAAGTTTAAATACATATTTAATACAAATACACACCCAGGCTCGAAGAACCAACAATTTGTTTATAGAGAATGTTGGCTCTCGGCGGGAATCGAACCTGAGACCCGCGGAGCTGAAGGCAGGGTCACTACCCACAGCGCCATCGGGCCAGTTAAGACGAAAAATAAATGAGAAGACGTAATGCCCATTGATAAAATCAAGTGAAATCAAATCAAAATAATCTTTATTCAAATAAACCATTTCAGGCACTTTGGAATCGTCAAGCATCAATATGATTAATGAAGCTACAACTGGTTCGGAATGTTGCTCTTACCGAGAAGAACCAGCAAAAAACTCGGCGGTCAATCTTTTAAACATTTTAAATTTACATTATTTAACCGCAGTCTAGCTTGAAACTGAAAGGATTATCAATAATTTTTATCATCCAAATAATCTTCAATTGTGTAATATGCTTCACTTAAGATAAGTCTAATAGCTTGATGATCTTTAAACTGTATTTTACTTATCTATATATTACATATACAAAAATGAATTGCTTTCCGTTAGTCCCGTTAAAACTCGAAAAAGGCTGGACCGATTTGGCTAATTTTGGTCTTCAATTATTTATGAAAGTTTAGCATTTTAGCATTTTATTTTACCTAGCATTTTATCACATTTACGACGAGTCCATCTCCTGAAGATGCTTCGGTTGCGGGGCGAAACGATTGTTGAGTTTGTGATAGTGAACGCGTGTTGTGCTTGTGTATTGTGGTGGCAGTGGTGGAGGTTTCTGCATGTGATTTTACGAATCCTGCATGTATCGGGTATGTAAACACGGCTAGTCCACTACACATTTAGCATTATATATATTTTCTATTCATTTTATTGAGGATTATACCAAAATAATTTTATTATTACTTTTGTAATAAATACCTCCGCAAAGTAAAGCCTAATTGTTTAAATTATATAACTACTTTTGCGCTCAAAATATCAATTAAATGCCATTTCCACGATGATTTCTACACAGGCAAAGCTGCAAGTCCAGCTAGTATATACCTAATATATATATCATAATATATCATAAGTATTCTTTTTAGAATTCCTGGTTACCTTAAAGGTTGTATGTAAGCATGTTTAGGTAAATAT
Organism: Morpho deidamia; assembly: GCA_947086505.1. Taxonomy (NCBI): domain Eukaryota; kingdom Metazoa; phylum Arthropoda; class Insecta; order Lepidoptera; family Nymphalidae; genus Morpho; species Morpho deidamia. The sequence goes on from CAMTZC010000009.1 coordinate 12,806,524, forward strand.
GTTCACAGGATAATCTTAAGATGTTTACTTTATATCGATATTGCCTTATATTGAGATATCGATATTTGTACAGGGATCTTCGTACACAATGATTTTACGAAGACTTTAGGAAACAATGGTCATAATTTTCCTGCCTTCACCCCACTCTAAATGGGAACGGCACAACATGTGCTAAGCATGTTGTTATACGATTTGGCTAGATATTTCACGATGCCTGCCTGACGTTAACTTACCTTAGTCGCCTTTTACGACAACTCGACGGGAATCGAACCCGTGACTCCGCGGAGCTGAAGACAGTGTTACGGACCAGTCAATGTTTATACATATCATATGTGACTTCGGATGGGGCGATATAAGTCCTTCTTTTACGTCCAAACACAAAAATAGTAGTGATTTTAGGCATAGAAATAGATGCAAAGTAACATAAATTACTTTTAAACTCAGTACTAGAGTCCATATAGATGAGGTTGCGGGCAGGAGCTAGTTATCATCCTCCTACCCTTATCCCACTCTAGGCGGGGTCGGCGCAACATGTTAAAAAATGCTGTCACATGATTTGGCTACGTATTTTACGACAGGCCGCCTGCCTGACTTCAACTTAGCTTAGTCGTATTTTACGATCCCCAAGAACAACGGCAAGAAAGAAGTTGGTCTATTCTACTCAACCGGATACCACACGGTGGCTCAACTTTGCCTTAATCGCCTTTTACGACACCTCGGTAAGAAAGAGGGTGGCCTATTCTAGTCAGCCGGATACCACACGGGTTGCGGGCAGAAACTAGTATTAAATAAATATTTCGTCACCCTAAAAAATATATTACAAACTTATTCATACGCAATCCATAACAAGAGTGGCATTATATGCCATCTAAATTCGTTTACGTAGCATCGTCATTGTAATATAAACCTTATTACATGTAACTCAAAGACGAGAATGTCTCGGCGTAATTTAGATGGACTCAAATTATGTTACGGTTCTACCCTTTCGGAAACGTACAGTCGGCTTCAAAAGTTATGACTATCGTAGTTTTTGCTTAAGGAAAAATAAACGGAATTATTCCAGAGATATTATATTATATATCACATAAATTAGTGATAACTGAGAGGTAAAAATCCGTTACCTTTTTTCAGACGTTATAGATTCAAATCTGGTCAAAAACCTATGAACTGTAATAAAAAACGAATCAGCTTTATTGATATTATTTTATATTTCTATTATTTTAAAGCCGCCGTGTGGTATCCGGCTGAGTAGAATAGATCAGCCTCATTTCTTACCGAGGTGTCGTAAAAGGCGACTAAGGTACGTTGACGTCAGGCAGGCCGGTCGTGACAACATATTTGTATCATATTGTTCCGACCCCACTTAGAGTGGGATAAGGGCAGGAAGATGATTTCTATTATTTTAAAGGAATGATGTCGAAGCTTTAAGTATTCTAGAGGTAATGTTTTCATAACAAAACGATAGAGATTATTGTAGTGATTAGTGTAGTGAGAATATATATATATATATATATATATATATATATATATATATATATATATATATATTCTTTTTTTTCAGCGGACTGTTTCCCACACTTAGTCGCATTCGACCATTGCGTGTTAGGGAGAATGTGTATGCCAATAATGAATCCTGATTTAATGAAACGAAACGTATGAAAATGAATTGCAGAGTCTACCTTTAGCATTACATAGATTCTCTTTAATCGCCATTGTCGCAAAATATTATTGTATATTAAGCTTTTGTATTAGGGATTTCCGCAACCACCAAATATAAATTATCATTTTAAACTTTTAAATTTATATATTCCTTTTTAAAAATCAAGCTGTGATAGCCCAGCGGTTAGACCGTGCGACTCTTACGAGGGGAACACGAGTTCAAATTGCAATTATTCACACGCTTTTCGGTGAAGGAAAACATCGTGAGGAAACTTAAGTATCTCTAGAGAATTTTGGAAATATGTGCAACCTACCAATCCGCATTGGAGCAGCGTGGTAGGTCTTAGCTCCAACCCTTCTGTCCAGAAACGGAGAAAGGAGGCCTATTCCCAGCAGTGGGATTGTAACAGGCCGCTACTTTACTACTTTTTTTACACTATCAAAAATATTGTAATGTCTTCGATTTACCATCAAGTAAACAATCTCTAATATATTTTGTACACGTTAATTACTCAGAAGCCGACTGTACCTAAAGTGGGTGAAGTGATGTTGGCAGAACGAAACTTGTCAGTAGCTACACTACTTTAAATAATGAGGCACCTTGCAGCGTGTGGACTTAGGACTTTATACACGCCATTTGACCATAGTCAAAGGAAAATTTTTCCCCTTATAAATCTTTATGGTTTACCACATTTCGCTTTAAAACGGTTTAGTTCCGTCAAATACTAACTTTGAAATATTTTTAACTACTTGTAACATCGTTCAAGTTCAACATTTGAGGTGTCAAATGTTGAAAATTAATAAAGCAGTTTAAGAAAAAGTTTATTATTATTATTATTTACTTAAAGGGAGGCTGATACAGAAAGCCTATTTATACTATTGAGAATTATATAGATGATAAGAATGCGTGGAATAGCTACTCCTCTACCATGTGCAAGATAGTAACGAATAAATGTAACTATTTATGAGAATTATATTTGAAAAGAGCAACCGCCGAGTTTCTAGCTGGCTCTTTTCGGTAGGAACAGCTTTCCGAAACAGTAGATTTGATGATTCAAAAGCACTTGTTTACAAGTTTACTTGAAAAAAAGAATATTTTTGAATTTGCATTTGAATAAAACCTTGTCGTTTTTTTCCTCGACGAAAAAATGGTATCTACTAATAATGTAATATAGAGAGAAACAATTGTAGAGATTGTGGTAGGGTATGTGTGCTGTGCAATATTGGCTGTTTATAGTGCATGAGTTTTTACGAATCCTGCGTGTATCAGGTTGAAAACTGATAGTACGCTATACTTTTATGATTACATATTGTTATTTAATCGCAGATTAAAGCAAAATAATATTTTCTTTTACTTTTGTAGAAAGAATCTGGTTAAGTAACAGGGTAATGTTAGATCAAAGAGCCAGCTTAGACGATTAATAACAAAAGTAAATCATGAAAAGGGGAATCGAATCCGGGATGAGGGATAATTAATAGGGAGATTTGTAAATAGCGGAACGTTTAATGGGTCAAAGATTATGTAAATGTTCCGAATTATTTTGGCACCAACAAATGCACTCTCGTTAATTTGAAATAATGGAATCTATATTTCCTTTGGCCATAACATCACGCGTAAATGATGTTATGGCTATTATCTTAAGGAGTTTTCTATGAAAGAAAACAACGTTAGATTAGTAAAGAATGCATGTTTTTATTTTTTTATTATTATTTATTTATTTCTTTATTTATTTCTTTATACATTCATAATAACATAAAAAGAAAGAAAAAAAATAGCATATGTACAAAGGCGGACATATCCCTAAAAGGGATCTCTTCCAGTCAACCTTTAAGTAAGAGAAAGAAAAGGACAATAATTAAAATATGGATAATGAAAAAAGAAAGGAAGAAAAAGAAAAATAAAGAAACACTATATACATAGATTAATGTTGAAAAATGAAGCTTTCAAAGTTTAACTCTTTAATTTATAAACTATTTTTGGTAAAATAAGTAGACGATGTAGATGCTACTAAATTTAATTTAAATTACTTGAGACAAATATTTTCTATACTATTCAAATTAACTTAATCGCGGATTATTGCAAAATAATTTCATTATTACTTTTTTGTTATGGATCTCCGCAAAGTAACGCCAATTTTATAAATTATAGAAATAATTTGATTATTACTTTAATTAAGGTTTTTTTTAAATACTTTTGAGAGTTCTAATGATCGCTGTGTGGTATGCGGCTGAGTAGAATAGACCAACCTCTTTCCTACCGAGGTGGCGTAAAAGGCGACTAAGGTAAGTTGACGTCAGGCGTCATGTAACAACTTGTTATAACATGTTGTGCCGACCCCACATAGAGTGGGATAAGGACAGGAGAATGGTGATGATGATGAGGGTTCTAATGAAACAACAAATATTTGATAATGTGATCGGTTTATTTTTTACATTATATGCTTTCAAATTAAAATTTTACAAGCCTTTTGCCTATACGAAGTATATAGCTTTATACAGTTGAACTCGTAAGTTATAAAGACAGACGAAAATAAGACAAAGAGGTCAGTCTTATATTTGGGAAGTTTGTAAACACGATTAAACAATATTTACAAAAGTTGGGAAGACACATACGCGAAGTCATAAAAGAAACGTCTAATAAAAGAATAGGTATAGTACTAAATGCTTTCTCAAGTCAACATCCCATACGAATAGACACTGCACATAAAATTATCGTACATTTCATCAATCCTGGTAACAATCTTACGTATTTAAATCTCACAAGATGTCTCACATCGCTCGCACACACTATTTACAAAATTAACTTTATCACTTTAAAAATTATCGTATTATAAATACAATAAAATCGAGAAATAGTCTAATTGACTCTCAAAAAGTTTTAGGTACCAGGTCACCGTAGATTTGACACATCTAGTACCAGCGGCCTTGGCTAAAGTGAGACAAACTCTGGTGGCGGCGGTGGTAATGATAACACTGGAGTTTCTGTAGGTTCAATGTTTTCTGTACTGGCACCTGGTAACGACCATGTTGAGCTTCCTGTCGCTGTCACTCTAGGCCCCATATTATCGTACGCAGGAGCGTTACAGCATGTTCTACTCTGACGTGGCAGTGTTGCTCCCCCACTTAGTAGATCAGGGTATTTACCAGTTTCACTTCTACCAGCTACTTGGACCGATATAAAGATATTACCATAAGGAACTGGAACAGCGAATTCAGCAGGCGGCGGTGGAAATGCACCAGGGGTACCTTCTATTGTTATGTGTACTGGATCAAAGGCACATCCTCTTGACTGGTCTTCCAGCGATAATGACCTCTCAGTTAATTCAAAATTACACGGCGATGCCATATCAACGATAGAACGATCGCAACTTACAACTACAGAGGCGTCTATCAAACGTTTCTCTTGGTCAGTAAAACTCCTACTTGGTGGTACAGTTCGTCTTCTTAAATTCCAACATGCTACAGCCGCTAAAAAGCCAAGAGTTGCTAATGCTCCTAAAGCTCCAAAGACTACTCCTATTAATTGTGGTATCCCTGGAGCTGTTCTTGCAGTTGCTGTCTGAGATCTCGGTAAAACAAGACTTATGACTGCCCTGGCTTCTCCTGCTAAACTTCTAGCTACACATGTCCATTCACCAGCTGCACCCGAAGTTACATTCAATAAAGTGATATTGACCCATCTGACACTTCCAGGCACTCTTTCATCTGAGTTGTCGTCCTCAATTATCGTGTCAGTTTCTTCCATATCGCAATCGATTGTGCTATTCCGTATTTCTACTCCATCTAGCAGCCATGTTACAATTGGTTTTGGCACTCCATGGACCCAACAGCCAAATGATGCGGCTAAACCAACTTCTGCTCTCACAACCAACGTACTTGATTTTACTTCAGGCGGACATGCCATAGTTTCACTGGTTATACTACGCCACTTGTTTCCTGATTGTGAAGACGGTTCCGAGCATACCAATTCTTCAGTACCTAATTTGCTTTCTAAAAACCAATCTTTAAACTCACGCAAACGGCAATCACATCGCCATGGATTACCAGACAATGACAATGTTTTCAGAGCAGGTAAAGAAAATGTTATCAATCGTAGGAATGTAAGTTGATTTCTTCGTAAGTCTATTGTCTCCAGAGATTTTAAATTTCTTAAGGCGTTTGTATGTATTGTCCTTAATCTGCAACCATCCAGTAATAATATCCGTAAATGCGGCAACGGTGGGAATTGGTCAGCGATTAATGTCGTCAAAGGATTATTGCTCAACATTACTAGCCGCAATCTTTCGTTGCCTCTGAATATATCTCTTGGAAGTAGAGCGAGATCGTTATCAGCTAAATCAACTTCGATCAAAATTCTTAATTCTAGAAAAGCGTCTGCGTGAATAGATCTAAGTTTCGTGGCTCGTAAATAAAGCCGTTGTAAATTTAATAGGCCGATGTTAGAAAAAACTTCTTGAGGAAGGTTCCTTAAGGGGTTATCGTGGAGGTCTAAGACTTGTATTTCGGGTGAGAGGGACGGCGGGCGACGTAGGTCACTTGATGCACACGTGGCTGTTTTCTTTCCAGATGACCACTTGCAACGGCAGGTCGAGATGTGGGCGCAGTCGAGCCAGTCACTAGCCGTCCTTGCGGTGCACGTCGTGAAGATAAGTATCCAATACCACCTGGCCCACGACACGCGCATACTCATCTCATTGCGGATATGTGTTTACATGGGCGGTATGCCTGTAACAAAAAAAGGTAAATTTTAGTATCATTTTGTGGGATGACAATCAGCATGGACTGAAATTTCTTTGTAGAGGTAGGATTCCACGAAAATAGTGTGCAGCCCATTTGTTTACAAAGATTGTGTACAAAATTCTCGCTCTGCACTTACTAAGCTGATATCGCGTTTAGCTTCTAGGCAATGTTGTGTGTAACTTGTGTAAGCGCACGGTGAAGCATACATGTGCGCGAACATGTTCATTTAGGAATATTTTATAATCATTGCTATTCTTATTTCACTTATTAATTATATACAAATTTATAATATATCTTTAGACATTTTCTATAAAATTATTCTTAATAATTATTTCATTCCTCCACTCCTCATTATAGATGTGCGCTTACAAACAAATGCTTTCGATCCAGTAGCGGAAGCAAAACTGAGTTCGTGAACAACGAGTGTGTACGCGTGGATGCAAGCAAAACAAACGTGCGCGAACATTTTTAGAATATTCGCGCACAATTTATTAACGTTTGCTTGAGTGAGTCCACCAAAGTAAACAATTGTGCCGCACACTGTGCATTCAAAGTGCTGCACAGTCTGCACACTGGTGGAATTCCACCGTAACAAGAACTCGTAATACTCGATTAAGAATAACGATTTCAAACTCTGACAGTGTTTCAGTGTTCAGTCTGACTGACTGTTTCATTTTTATTTTAAAACTGATCTATATTACTATTACTGAGTTATCAAGACAAATTTATTGAAATCTATATGTCGACTTAAGACAAAAAACTAGTGAAGTACTCGCCCTTTTGTATACGATTGATTTACTAATGTCAATGATAGCAAACGTCAGCAATCGTGCAATAAGCCGTAAATATGTTTTTTTTTTAAACAAAGGTCTTTAATCAAAGGTTATCTAATCTAATTGCCTCTGAATGTATCTTTTGTAAAAAAAGAGCTATATCCTTATTTTAACTAATAAGGAATAATGCTCTTTTTCAACTTCATGGTAGTACTGAATCAATTACTGTAATGCTTTTCCTCAACATCGGGACTTTGAGATATAAAAGTAAAGTAACGGCCTGTTACTATACCCACTGCTGGGCTAAGGCCTCCTCTCTCCGTTTTGGAGAGAAGGATTGGAGCTAATACCTGCCACGCTGCTCCAATGCGGATTGGTAGGTTACACATATCCCTAGAATTTTCTAGAGATATACAGGTTTCCTCACGATATTTTTCTTCACCGAAAAGCGTGTGATAAATTGCAATTATCAATTAGACACATAAGTTTTAATGGAAAAGTTCATTGGTGCCTGCCCGGGATTTGAACCTATGTCGTCTTTAGAGAGTCGCACGTCCCACCGCTAGGCTATCACAGCTTCTTTGAGATATATCGTGTTTAAATTACAACAATTAAATTCACTGCAGGAAGATGAAGTTGACAATTTGGTAGAAAAACAAAGAATGTCTTATAATCTGATACCTTAACATATTCGTTTCAATATACTGTCTGGAATAATGATAGTGAAATGTCAAACCAAATTCTTTTCCTAAGGGTTATTTATTTTGATAAATGTCTTCGCGTTGCCTTATAGGAAGGTTTCGGACAAGATTAGCAGGATTAATGTTACGTTGGGGATATTTGTCTTGTCCACTTGATTCCGGATAGAGCTCGTATTCCTAAATTCGTGAGTTATTGCTATATCCTTTAGATAATAAATGTGGAAGTAATATTATTGAAATTTGGCACTGAGAAAGATAACTTTCTTTCTTAACATATAGGATAAGTTAATTTTTATTTTTCTTTAGGAACTGGAAAAATGGTTAATACTTAATGAGGGTATCTCAAAGCGTAAATAAACGAACAGAGTTGTGTCTACACTTAAGACTTTTATGTGTATTACAGACATACAAAAGTCAAGTTATTAAAGTTAATAGGATCAAAATGTTTGGCAAGCGGATTGGTAATTATTTTCCGTCTAGGTGATGAGGAGTTTAAAATCTTGACAAGAAATGTATGGAGTGCTACTACCCTGTACAATCTTTGGTTGGGACATTTGGTAGATAGGAAATAGATTGATAGATTTAGTTGACTGCGACACTTAATTGATAGATGCATTGCTTAAAATTAGATATTTAATTGATAGTAATTTGATAGTGTTCGGGCAATTTTTTCCGCCGAGGGTAGTCGAGGCTTACTGCACCTGATGTGGTGCGGGTAGGTAGCACAAAAATGTCACACGAGAGAACAGAGAGATCGGTCGGCCGCGCTACACGGTGAACTCGGTACTCGCGGTCAAGTGGTTTTAATATCCGTGTTAGGTGTACATTATGGTGGCTGTGTAAAGTACTGAAACGGAAGAACATTTGTGATTGCACTAATAAAAGTGGCTTTGTTATACTCCGGCCGGAGCGGCGTGGACGCCATACCCTATAAAGAAGCCTCCCAGAGAAAGGTCAGTATCCTTTGATTATTCGGGATGGAGAAATTGCGGTTGTCTGCCTATCCTAATTACTCTCACCAACTGTGGCTATCGAAGGGCACGCAGTAGGCGCGAACAGATAGTATTTAGATAATGATTTGATAATGATTTAATAGGTAAAGCAATCGCGGCCGCTTACGTCGTCTTGATTTCAAATTAATGCGATATTAAAAATATGGCGTAAATGCCGATGTTGCAAGTGTATGTGTTAGCCGGCACAAAAATAAAGAAAGACTTTTGTAGCTGGTTGTGACGGACGTGATGGACGTTGAGCAGTTGCATGTCCAGTACATGCACGTTGAGCAGTTAGTCGTTCCAGGTAGACGAGAAGATAAATATATAGCAGTTGCTGTCCAGCTGATTAATGTCTTGAAGATGGACGCCCAACTAACGGATGTCTTGTTGATGCAGGTAAAATACATGACCGTGGAAAAAATGGACGTCTAGCTAATACAGAAATTGGTCTCACTGAATTCGTGAATCAAAAGATTTAAAAGTGACTAAAGCAAAGTATTCACTATTTATAAAGTGCATTCATTGCCCAAAAAGCTTTGCCAGTATTTCACGCTAAGTTTGACAGTAAAGTAAGATTTTTACTTTATTGTTAATACTGCTTTCTGAAAAACTTTCCTATCAACGGATAAAGGAAATATATGAGCATTTTAAACTAGTTTTCCGAGTGAGCCTTATTTATTCAATGAGAGAACTTTGTGCAGTTCTCACCTGTACCGAGTTGAGCTTTGCTTGCAGTCGAGTGCTGCTCCAATGTTCAAGAGCTTTCAATTTGTTTAACTTGTTGTTTTGTCGACGTCTGTTTGTATTTCACTGTTTAACTATTTCCTAGCTTAAAATGTTAAATATTTAGGTGAGGCAAGTATTAATTTTCTAGTAAATATAACCTACACTTCTTATCCGATTGATCAATTGGCTTATGGCTTCTGATAACGACGATTTTGTAGTATATTATTAATTAAGTTGCTGTATAAATAATGGAATAAGATTAATTATAAATAAACGTTTAAGCTGTGATAACCTAGCGGTGAGACTGTGCGACTCTTAAGATACGATCATGGGTTCAACCCCCGGGCAGGCACCGATGAGTTTTTATAATAAAAATTATGTGTCTTATTGATAATAGCAATTTATCAGACGCTTTTCAGTGAAGGAAAATATCACGAGGAAACTAATTGAAATATGTGTAGCCTATCAATCGCATTGGAGCATCGTGAGCAGGTCTTAGCTCCAATCTCTCTTTCCAAAAAAGAGTGAGGAGGCCTTAGCACAGCAGTGAGTAAAATCAGGCCGTTAGTTTATATTTTTTTTAAACGTTTAAGCTAGTGTCTTTTACTGACCTATAGATTTAAAATATACACTAAAATAATAGGATAAGAATAATGTAAAGAATTTACTAAATAAAGGTTGTAAGGGTGCTACGGGTGAATTAAAGAACCCCCCTTGAGCCAATTTACACACTTCGTCTGCCGGCACGATAGCACGTGCACGTCTTTACTTAATATATCCGCTACAACCGATGAGGCGTTTCAGAAATAGAGTTGGGTGAGATTTCTCACAATAGAGAAGAGAAGAAGCGCAGACTGAAAAATTCGCCAAGCACAGTGCTAAAGCTCTACTAGTATCGGAGAAGGTATTACTAAGGGAGGACTTTAAGACCCTATCAGATCTACGGCTGAGGGCGAATTGTAGTGTTAAGTCATCACGCTGGGATGCGTGATAGTAATAGTTTCATAGTTTCCATAAAAATATCAGTGGTATCAAAAAATATGTTGAAGAAACCTTTAGCCAGAAGGTATAGATAGCATGTAAGTTGCGCGTAATACCTGTTTTCACAATATCTCCGGTCATTTTCTAAAACGACCCATAAATTCCGATCTTACCGTCGGGCGAGAGCGGTTCGAATTTGCAGTAACTTGTATGTCTTAGAAAGACCTCAACGTGAAAACCTAGGAATGGTCGGTAAAATATGCTTTGCTAAGTTTTCTGTTTTCATCTACGGAGGGATTTTCTAAAGTATTTTCTACAACCCTTCTGTGATACTCTCTTAACAATACCTACTCGTATCATTACAACTTTTATAGATAGCAGTTGCATAGACTATGCCCTAAAATAAATGTCAAGATTGCATTCTTTGATCAGTATTAAGGAGTTGCCATTAAAGGAGTGAAAGAATCTGTTTTAATGTTTTCTCAGTTCTACAGTGTTTTGTTATGGCACTTATCAATGAAGTGATAAGTTTTAGGAATTAAAAAACCAAATAAGTTGTATCAATTTGGCAGTGGTCATTCAAGCGCTTATTCAAGAGTGCGGTATGTCAAATCAGTAGAAGCGAGTACCGAGATCAATGAATGAGTTGCCTAGTCTGCTCGACCTAGACCTCTCGTATATCTATGATCAACTTAGTAGACTCGAAATAAGGGCAATTAAATTATATAAGACTTAGCTGGGCTAACTTTATTTAAGTTTAATATTTTATAAGACAACTGATATAAAGGTCTTACGTACAAGCATCTACGCAAATATTATTTTAATCTAAGTAAGACCTAAAACTTGGCTAAGTTTCTAAGTATTTTAGAAATTCATTTTCTTCGCCAAGGTTTATTTTATAATTAAGAAACGCTTACTTTATTTATTATTCTGCGGTAAATTTTGCAGAGAAAAAAAAAGTAGACCAAGTTTTTAAATTCATATCAAGTTTTTAGTTGATATATTATTTATTAAATAAATATCAAGCTAATTAACATTACTACAAAATATTTTTCGCTTCTTTTACGTTTAGTATATATACTAAACCAGTCTACAGAAAGGTTTAAATTAAGTGTAAGAGATATGCTTATACGTAAAGCATATTACAAAATTGAAGATTATTTTGATGATGAAAATGCCTAGGTTTGAAAATCCTTCCAGCGTCATACAGAACTGCGGTTTAATAATGTAAAATGGAAAATGTTTGGAAGATTGATCGCCGAGTTTCTCGCTGATTCTTCGCGGTAAGAGCAACATTCCGAACCAGCTGTAGCTTCATCAATCATATTGATCCTTGACGAGTCAAAAGTGCTCGAAAGAGCTTACTTGAATCAAGATTATTTTGATTTGAATTTGAATTTGAAAACATCTATTAAACTGTAGTTTTAGCAGCAAATTGTTAAGAGGCTCAAAGAATTGCTTACGGTTCAAGAATTTAACGCTCCGCTCCGACACTTCGGTTTTCCTTTTAAAAGAGCTTCACTGACCGGAAAATTCCTTGGTTTATTTTCCTTTTTATAAAACGTTGCGAAGTTTAACACCTTGCTTTAACATTTTATAGAATGCTGAGCTATTTTGGTGACTAAATCACTCAGTATTGGTTTTATAAGAACATTCTATCTAAAAATGGCCAATACAAATACCTACTTTAATGTTAAAATTTTTGCAATATGCGAAATCGTGAAATAATCAAGTAAATTGTATTATGATTTTTTGAATTAGGCGTTAATATGCTGAGATCCATAATAAAAAAGTAATAATAAGTTTTGCAGCAATCCGCGACAAAGTAAATAGAAAAAAATGCTACTAAAAAAAGACCACTCTCATTTCTTACCGAGGTAAGCGAGTAAGTTAAAGTCAGGCAGGCGGCTGGTCGTAAAATAACTAGACAAAAACATGTAGCAACTATTACCTATTGTAGTAGTTTTTACTTAAAAGATAGTACAATACGTCCGGATCGTTAAGGTTACATTACGCAAGCCAGCAAAACTACACTAAAGTAATGTACTAGTGAATTGTAGATCTACAAAAATACTACACAAAAGTCGGATCACCATTCCTCTATCTCTTATAGTTAACTCACAATAACTACTTTTAGTGAGGAATCTGGCTGAGTAGAATAGACCTCCCTCATCTCTTGCCGAGGTGTCGTAAAAGGCGACTAAGGTAAGTTGACCCACCGTGCGGTATCCGATTAAATAGAACACTCTCTTTCTTACTGAGGTGTCGTAAAAGGCGACTAAAGCAATGTCGACCCGCCGTGTGGTATCCAGCTGAGTAGAATAGACCACCCTCAGTTCTTACCGAGGTGTCGTAAAATACGGCTAAGGTAAGTGGACGTCAGGTAGGCGGTCGGTCGTAAAATACATAGCCAAATCATGTAACAACATGAACCTCTTTTATATTCAAAATTTCAATTAAAAATATTACATTATTTTAAACACTGCTTCTGCTCAGTATCAATCGTTATGTTAATAACTGCGTTCGGTAGCTTTTCGATTTAATTCATCATCATCCTCCTGCCCTTATCCCACTCTATGTAAGGTCGGTACAACATGTTACAAACATGTTGTCACGCGATTTGGCAACGTATTTTACGACCGGCGCCTGCCTAACGTCAACTCACCTTATTCGTATTTCACACGGCGAAGCTTTTCCATTTAATATAGATCGAAATTGTCCCACCGTATGAACAAAACAAATCCTTTTTTGTGACACACTGATTTTGCGCCCGGGCGAACCCGCAAGAAAGGGGTAGTATTACGATATTATGTTTGCTGAAAAGTTTCTGACTCCATAACGCTAATCTTATTATTTTATTATATTTCGGGTAATATATTTTAGCGGCCGCCACAGCGGTGCATTATACAGCAACTTTAATATCGCTGAAGCGGAAAATTCGCTTCAATAAATCTCGTGGAAATTTTTTTACTCACAGAATATACCTAAGTTCTATTTAGCTTAAAGAACTTAGCAGTAGGAGTAACGGCCTGTTACTATCCCAATATAGGCCTCCTCTCTTCGTGTTTGGAGAGAATTTTAAGAGATTGTAGCTAAGACATACCACGCTGCTTCAATGTGGATTGGTAAGTTATATATATGCCTAAAATTCTCTAGAGATATTCAGGTTTACTTGTTTACGATGTTTTCCTTTACCGAAAAGCGTATAATAAATTGCAATTATCAATTAGACACATAAGTTTTAATAAAAAATAAAATAAATAAAAGATAATTTATAAACAGTAACAACTTTACATCTTACAACATACACAGCTTATAAAGAACTCAATACACTTCATCAAATTGAGTGTTTCTTTGCGGAGATCCATAATACAAAAGTAATAATAAAATTATTTTGTTATAATTCGCGATTAAGTAAATGGAAAATATATAGCTTCGTCGGGTGTCAATAGCTAACTCAATTATCTTTAAAGTAATAATGATTTTGCTATAATTCGCGATTAAGTAAATAGAAAATATATATAATTTCCGTTTTCATACCCGATACATGTAGAATTCAGAAAAACACACCCATAGAACTTCATCGCCGCCACCACAATACATAAGTATAAGTAAAAATCTGACAGTGGTAAACCACGCTCCTGGGGGCGAAGACAGGGTAACGTTGAACACATTGCCCCTATCCCCACCAGCAGCACCCCCCCAGAACATCCCATCCAGGTCGGGGCCTCTCTAAACAGCAACTCTTATCGATCGACTCTGCTTATCGATGTATCGGGAGCACCACATTCTTCCACCTCAGGGACATCCGTCTATAATTTTCGCTAACACATCCCAGATTTCTGCCACTTCTCAAATTTCATTTTAAACTTTCAGCATATTCATACACGCATTAATGTTTTCATGATAAACTTTGCGTGCAGTGTGCAAAATTTCACAGCAAGAACAATAGTGACGTTATTTATTTTTATATTGTTTCGGGCGAAAATCTTAAAGGCCTTTTGTTTCTCTGCTTTAGTTCTTTTACAATCAGTGAAATGTGAGGAATTCTGTATTAAGAATTAAATTTTTATTTGACTGCAAAACTCAGAATTTGTTATAAGAGTGATAAAGTCAGTGGAAGACATAAAAAGAAGTTCACGTAAATATTGAAACATTTTAGTATTTGAAGAATATTAAAGCAGCTTTCTATATTGATTTCTAATAATGAAATCGATATTCATAATTACGTATTTCGATCCAACAAATACGAATTCAAGGTCAGTTCAGACCTGCACATTCTCAAAATATCGAGAAAACTAAAACACAGACCTTTCTAAATTTAAAAATCGGCAATTTTAATGACATAATATTTTTTTAACTAAATCGTAACCTTGAATTTGGATTCAGTGGGTCAAAATACTGTTACGAACACGCGTAAAGAGTTCGGATTGCGTATGTCATAAAGTTCAAAATTGGACGGGGGCAGTTTACAAACATGTAAAAAGAGTTCGTACACTGAGCTTTGAACTTTAAACTCTATGACATAGTCATAGAGTTCAGTTCGCTTGACGCTTATTTCTGGAACATTCAGGTTGTTTACAATCTCCCTTAGGACTCGCGAACGTTCGCGAATAATGTCGTCATCGGTTCGTTCGATATATAAGCGGAGGTATCGTGCGCCTCGACGTTTAGTTTGTGAATAGCGATCAATAGCGAATAAACATAGCGAAAATTAAAGTAAAATAATAGTGACCTCGGCTTTCTTATTGGACAACGGACTGCGTAGCGACAATAGGTACTAAGTTTGTAGTGAAAAGTTGAATAAAGTGTATTTAACAAGTCACCAGGTATTTTCATCAAAATCCATGAACCCCTGTACGTAACAGTACGTTCCCATAGGTCGGTCTGGTCAAATGCACATGCCACTTTTTTTCAATGCCAATATTATATGTTGTATCTACGATTTCTAAGTGCCATGGTATTAGGTCTACATGAATAAATATATTGGCTATACTTACAAATTTACATGCTATATTAAGCTCGCTGCCATTTTAAGCGATTGAATACTACGACGCACTCATGTAAATTACTATTTTTTATATACTCGAGCAATATATCTTTTTCTTGATCCGAAGCATATTACAATAAAATATACCCTTTCCAATCGTCGAATAGAATAAAATGATTCTACATCTCAAAAAAGTATTCTTTGATCTTTTAATGTAATATAAGGACAGATTTCAGAATATTGTATTATTTGTCTGTTTGATGCAAACACAATGAGATCCAAAAATTCAATGTACCTGCCGTGTGGTATCCGGCTGAGTAGAGCTTTTACCCTCACCGAGGCGTCGTAAAAGGCGACTAAGGTAAGTTGACGTCAGGCAGGCGGCCGGTCGTAAAATACGTAGCCAGATATGTGACAACATGTTTGTAACATGTTGTGCCGATCCCACTTAGTGGGATAAGGGCAAGAGGATTTTGATGATTTTTATTTTGAGTAATGGACAAAGCATTTTTGATTTCGACATTCATCAGAGTTTAAGGTATGATGACATTTATCTCATGTAAGCCACATGAAAGCAATGATTTCCGCATGCCCAACGCTAACTCCGTAATGTTTATAGAATTAGTTTTGTTGGCAATGTGCCCTCGCTATTCCGGACGTTGACCCCTTTCTGTTTCTTCCACGAAAACAATGCATGAAACGTGCGAAATCTCGCTGCAATTATAATTTGCAACTTCTCAATTTAACGCGTTTGTTTCAAGGGTTTTTTTTTCTTCATGAATGAAGGAATGGGAATAGATGAATAAATAAATACGTCCACTTTCTTTATTTTATATGTAGAATAAATGAAAACAATTAAACTTTTAGAACATAGTAAATGTACAGAGAAGATTTTATTTATTGAATTTTACAATTAAGTTGAAAGAACGAATGAATTAATGTATGGAAATGTATAAATGATTGATTGAATATTTGTTCTTTCTCGTTATTATATATAAATAAATGGGACACTTACACACACGGTCGACCATCCCAACGGACGGACAACTGGTAAATACTTCAATACAAATAAATGCCCAGGCTTGAAGAACCAACAAATTCTTTATAGAAAATGTTGGTCCTCGGCGGGAACCGAAAACACGACCGCGAAGCTGGAGGCAAGGTTACTACTCACTGCGCCAACGGGTCATATGTGTAAAATATATGAAAACAATAGGGGAAAATGGAAAGAATATGTAAGCGAAATATTGTTTAATTATAAGAAATATGAAATAAAATAAATAAATTAAATCACACATGTTATAGAGAACTTGCCTCGTATAGAAAGAAGGAATTCAGTAATTTTGAAAACGTGTCTCTAAAAAAGATTTTAAATGAACGAAAGAATGAATGAATGGTTTATTATGTAACAAACACTTAAAATCAATCATTACGCGATATGTTTGTTACATAATAAATGTACTAATGAACCAAGCATGTACTAATGAAGTCCATTTCCGTCATTCTGACCTACTTTGATGATATTTATAAAGGGTTAAAATTTTTGTGTATCCATAAATATTTCGAAGTAAAAAGTATGTATAAACATTATTATATAATTTTAAAAATTTATGTTGAAGAATTTAAGTCGATTTATAATTTATATTTTGAGTATTATAAATATAAACATACGAAAGCTGTTTCTATATAAAAAACGGATATGAATTACTCGATTCCCTAAACACGACAGTGCTTTGGTAATACGAAAAAAGCTCAGTGACATATTCTTATTACTAGACTGTGTATATACCATATATTACAATGTCAGCGCTAAGTTATCCGACTCCAGGGAAAAGTTATGTATACCCTCATTTAAGCTGAGCCACCGCTAGAATTTTCTTATCCGAGAAACCTCCGCGGAATTTCCTGTTAAATGCTTTTGTAATATATTATACAAGATTTTGCCCGCGGCGTCGCTCGCGTGGGATTTCGTCTGCTACATTTAGTTACAGATTATTTTAAATTAGTTTTTTACTTAAAACAAAAAAATGTTTATTTAGTTACTCGTACATCCAAAATTTCAGATGTCTAACATTAAAACTGACGGATTCCATACAATCTTCGCGCACCACGCCTATCAGACGCTCTATGGTGCTCCATTCCAGTCAATCATATTGTGATAACTTTATCGGCCAAATTATTTAGTGTGAAAAACAAAGTTTATCTACATGAAATATAATACTTAAAGCGACAAATGTATTGAAGTTGACAAAAGTTTGATCAATATATTAAAAATGTGCATTGTAAAATACTATCTAATTTTATATTTTATATTTATAGAATTAGGCGTTACTTTGCGGAGATCCATAATTCAAAAGTAATAATAAAATTTTGGTATAATCCGCTATACAGTAAATAGAAAATATTTATAGTGCTAAATGTAAAGTGGACTATCCGTTTTCGATTTGCGATTTTGTCGTGGAGTCTATCTCCTGATGATGCTTGCGGGTCGAAACGATTGTTAAGTTTGTGATAGTGAACTTGTGTAGTGCTTGTGTATTGTGGTGGCAGTGGTGGAGGTTTGTGCATGTGTTTTTAGGAATCTTGCATGTAACGGGTATGAAAAGACGGATAGTCCACTATACATTTAGCACTATATATTTTTCCTATTTACTGTATAGCGGATAGCTTAATAATTTTATTAAATTTTTGGTTCACAAGTTTGCTCATACTGGCTTCCACGTAAAAGTTACATATGTAAGGTAAGTCGCGTTGAGCGGTGAAAGGACCTAAGTTTATAAAATTACCACCGTAAGAGGTTAACATACAAGTGGTAATAAAATTCAACGCAAGCAATAAATTAAGTAAATTTTAGGTCGTAGTACCTAGTCGTCTAAAAACTAATTACGACATGATAAATTACTAGTACCCTTAAAATTACGAGGCACATTAGAAGTTAGTTACTCAACAAACCCGTGTTTTGGACGTAATTATAAACCCTAATAAACTTATAATGCGAATTATATATGAGCGCTCTTCAGAATATATTAACGTAGACTTGACGATTGAATATAATATGTGAAAATTTATTTGAATAAAGATCAATTATTATGAAATTTAATATTTATTATTGAAGCAATATAACAGAACTAACTACTTTGCTATAATCCGCACGGGTTAAGTGAATGCATGCAAAGCCAATGTGTATGAAGCAGGCAAAATCTACGCACCTTATACATGCAGGACCAGCCACCACATGCACCCCAAGGCGCTTCGGAAGCAAGATGCTTCGGTTTCGGGGCGAAACGATCGTCGAGATTGTGGTGGTGGGTGTGTGTGCTGTTTTTGTGTGCGTTGTTGCTGGTGAATTGCGCCTTGGGGTGCATGTGGTGGCTGGTCCTGCATGTATAAGGTGCGTAGATTTTGCCTGCTTCATACACATTGGCTTTGCATGCATTCACTTAACCCGTGCGGATTATAGCAAAGTAGTTAGTTCTGTTATATTGCTTGTAATATGGAATTCCGCAAACTAACGCCTGCTTCTATAAATCATTTATTATTGAATAACTATATTCATTGAGTTTAATAATTATTATAAAATAATTGTATTTTTAATGAAGTGAATATTTATTATTAAAAAAGATTATTAATTTGAATCTAGAATAGAGATATTAATATTAATTGAGCATTAAGTTTTTATCGAATGAATTATTATTTTTATGATATTAAATATGTTTGTTATTTTAAATATATAATATGCTTAATCCTTTCAACGGTATTATTGAAATGCATATTTAATATGTTAATGCAATAATTTATAGAGGCCCTCGGCGAGAATCGAACCCGCGACATACGGAGCTGAAGGCAGGGTCACTACCCACTGCGTCAACGGGCCCGTCGATATATATATATGCCAAATGTAAAGTACTCTACATGTTCATAAATTGAGTATGCTGGATTCGTAAACCGCATTCACTTCAAACTAGCATCACCAACACTGCGGTGTTGGTGATGCTAGTTACAGCTAGACACAGCACTAGCATTGCACACATTACATTACATACCACTCTACTATTGGCATTACATAGTTCAATCGCGGGTTGAAGTAAAATAACATTAGCACTACTTTCATCTTAATGTGGTATAAAATCGAGCGCGCGCGAAAAAAAAATCTCTAACAACGATGTGAATGGTTCGCTTGATACGACTACGCGTGCGAAACTAGGACGCATCACTAGTTTAAAGATAAGAAGAAATACAAATATTTTACCGTGAATATATGGTTTACGTGCAAAACGTTCCCACTAATGTTTCTAAGACTCCAACTATTTCTACAAGCATTTTTATTTGTCCCAACTTATCTTGAACCCTTTAGCCTGCCCATTCGATACGATCAGTTGGTCCCGAGCCAGAAATTCACGGGCCGTTTTTCGATAAATGTCAATGACCCGACCTCCCAGACAAATACCTTACCGTCTAAAACCTTTATTGTCTGCGAGAACTTGATATGTAATTGTGTGATTCAATAGGAATTACACAATTCACTTTAAATAATTTATAGAATTTGGCGTTACTTTGCTGAGATCCATAATAAAAAAGAAATAATAAAATTATTTTGCTATAATCCGCGATATTATCACAGAATTTTGCGAATTATAGCAAACATATTTTATTATTACTTTGGCACAATAGTAAAAAAGTAGCGGCCTGTTACAATCCCACTGCTGGGAATAGGCCTCCTCTCTCCGTTTCTGAAGAGAAGGGTTGGAGCTAAGATCTACCACGCTGCTCCAATGCGGATTGGTAGGTGTCACATATCAACAGAATTCTCTACAGATATGCAGGTTTCCTCACGATGTTTTCCTTCACCGAAAAGCGTGTGATTAATTGCAATTATCAATTAGACACATGAGTTTTAATAGCAAAAACTCATTGGTGCAAGTGGTCAAGACGATCATGGGTTCAAACCCCGGCTGGACAACAATAACTTTTTCTGTTAAAACTTATGTGTCTAATTGATAACTGTAATTTATCAAACGCTTTTCGGTACACGAAAACATCGTGAGGAACCCTGCATATGCACCTCTAGAGAATTCTGGGGATATGTGCAACCTACCGCAATCTACTTTAACTTTACACTTACAGCAGTTTAAAAATACTATTTAAAAAAGGATAATATAGAAAGCCTACTAGCCTATTGAGGATTACTTAGACGATAAGAATGCGTGGATATAGCTACTCTTCGACCCTGTACAAGACATTAATAACTATATGTAATTAGTAATAAGAATTATTCATTGAAAAGAGCAACCGCCGACTTTCTTGCTGGCGCTTCTCGGTAGGAACAGCTTTCCGAACCAGCAGTATATGTTGACGATTCAAAAGCACTTTTTTACAAGTTCACTTGAATAAAGAATATTTTGAATTGAATTAGTTACAATCCTCTTCAAAAACATAGAGAGGAGGAATTATGCCTAGCCATTATTATTATTATTATTATTATAAAGTTTATAGGAAAAACTTGTAGGTAAACCCTGTTTTTTTTGGAAACAGTGAAAATAATATATTTCATTATCGAGAGTATTTAAACTCAGCGCTAAAGTCGCGGGTTTTACTACTTATAAAATAAAAAAGTGAGAAATAAAAAAAATAATGCTAACTGAATCTTTTTATAATCGACTCCATCGTTGACTCATTTATTCCATTCATATTATAAAACGCGTTCATTCACTAACCCCTACAACCTTTTTATGGCCATTGGATTGTATACATTCGGTAACTGCTTACTTAAACGGCGCTTTTGTCCGCAAATTTCAGCTCGAAATTTTCATCGCGAAGTAGAAAAGCCGCAAAGGTCCCCTATAAAAGGAACAGACGAGCAATTTTCCTTTTTTATAACTTTTTATGTGACTTTCAGTTTCAATGACAAAAACAAAAGTGTTACAAGTAGAAGACCATTTTTTACACGCTTCATATTAGTTAAACAACGCCGTGTGGTATCCGGTAGAATAGAATAGACCACCCTCCCTTCTTACCGAGGTGTCGTAAAAGGCGACTAAGGTAAGCTGACGTCAAGCAGACGGCCGGTCGTAAAATACGTAGCCAAATCATGTGACAACATGTTTTTAGCATGTTGTGCCAACCCCACCCTAAAGTGGGATAAGGGCAGGAGAATGATGATATTAGTCAAACAAGTAGGTATGTATATAAATAAATAAATATACGGGACACTTACACACACGGTCATCCGACCCCAAAGTAATTTAATATTTGTGTTATGGGTGACGGACAACTGGTAGATACACTACATATATAATTTTAAATACATAAAAGAAAAGTAACAGCTTGTTAATATCCCACTGCTGGGAATAGGCCTCCTCTCTCCGTTTCTGGAGAGAAGGGTTGGAGCTAAGACCTACCACGCTGCTCCAATGCGGATTGGCAGGTTACACATATCTCCAGAATTCTCTAGAGATATGCAGGTTTCCTCGCGATGTTTTCCTTCACCGAAAAGCGTGTGATAAATTGCAATTATGAATTAGACACTTAAGTTTTAATAGAAAAACTCATTGGTGCCTGCCCGGATTTGAACCTATGTTCGTCTCTAGAGAGTCGCACGGTCTCACCACTGAGCTATCACAGCTTAAATACATACTTCAATACAAATATACACCCGAGTTACCGCCGAGTTTCATGCTGGTTCATAATAGAATAAGTTACTAACACTAGAGTTATGCGAGAGAGTTATAGAGTCATGGTGGAGGCGTCTTGGGATACGTGTGGTGCTTCGTCCTGCATGTGTAAAGTACGTGAATTTTGCCTGCTTCTTACACATTCGCTTAACACACGCGGATTATAGCAAAGTAGTTCTGTTATAATATGGAATTCCGCAAAGTAACGCCTGATAAAATTAAATAGAGAAATAAAACGAAATTCCTCGAACTATTGTAGGAAAATAAATAATTCTATAAGATTCTATAAAAATAAAAAAGGCAAGAAAACAATGCTATAAAGTATAGTAAATATATTAAAATTATTATTAAGAAAAACAGTTCAAAAAAGTAAGTAATGATCCAAAGTTGTATCGAAAATATATTGTAATAGATAGACGTAATAGATAACTATATTGTGTCTAACTGAACGGAACAAAAAGTGCTAAGAAATAGATTAGATAAGATTTAAAGTTAAGGAAGTTATTAAATGATAATGTAATACTAAGGTAGTAAATAACGCAGTAAAAATAGTAAAAAAAGATAAAATCGTCAGTTAAAATAAGTAGGAAAAATGTCCTGTAAATAGGTTTGAACGGTATGTGTAATATGGTCATTGTATATAAACTAATTGTGTAGAAAATTATTACCCTCGTAGAGAATAAGAATAGACCTTGGTAGAAATACAAAAGTAATAATAAAATTATTTTACTATAATCCGCTATACAGTAAATAGAAAATATATATAGTGCTAAATGTATAGTGGACTATCCGTTTTTTCATACCCGTTACACGCAGGATTCGTAAAAACACATGCACAAACCTCCACCACTGCCACCACAATACACAAGCACTACACACGTTCACTATCACAAACTCAACAATCTAATCCAAGGATTGTTGGATAGCGGATTATAGCAAAATAATTTTATTATTAGTTTTCTATTATGGATCTTCGCAAAGTAACGGCTAATTTTATATATTATTTATGTAGAGATAGTTGGGGTAAACAAAACCCACCAAAAGTATAAAAGAAAAGGATGAAAGAAAGGATCGGTATGAAGAATGGAAGGAAGTAAAAACACTAGAACTGGTATGGAAGAAGGAATAATGTTAAATACAGGCTCCGCCCCCATATGATGGAGGTAGTTAGAAAAAAAAAAAAGCAACGCCCGCTTCTATAAATCATTTCCTTAGTTCATTCTGGTACCTATTACTTATTTACGTATTATATACGTTATGAAGCAATAAACATGATTAGGGATTGGGAAAGAAGTCGTGCGAAACGATGGCAAGAATACAAAAGAAAATTGGATGAACTCTATTTTCGTCAGTACCATTACTAGATGCACTTTGATCCTTGGATCTTTTGTCCTCGCCCTTTCATTTACCCTCTTAAATTGCTTCAAATACCCATCTTGAGAGTTTTATTGTAGCGTATATGTTAGGGCAACGAGATCTTTTGATATCTGAACGCTGAGGCCGCGTAATTCTCTCCAGTGAATCACGGGTTCGAACCCCGGGCAGTGACCAACCGGGAACCAATGCATTTTCTGTTAGCACTTATATATCTAATTCTTATTTGTAATTAATCACACGCTCTTTGATAAAGGAAAACATCGTGAGAAAACTAGCATATTTCTAGAGTATTCTGTGGATATGTGTAACCTACCAATCCGCATTGGAGCAGCGTGGTAGGTCTTAGCTCCAAACCTCTTCTCTAAAGAAGGAGAAAAGAGGCCCTTACCCAACTGGCAGTAACAGGCCGTTACTTTACTTTCCCTTTAAATATAAATAAATAAATGGGACATTTACGCACACGGTCGTCCGTCCCCAAATTAAGTAACTTAATACTTGTGTTATGGGTGACGTACAACTGGTAGATATACTACATACATAAGTTTAAATACATACTTAAATACAAATATACACCCAGGCTCGAAGAACCAACAATTTGTTTATAGAAAATGTTGGCCCTCGGCGGGAATCGAACCCGCGACCCGCGGAGCTGAAGGCAGGTTCACTACCCGCTGCGCCAACGGGCCAGTCAATATAACGAAATCTTTTTGAACTTCTCACAGATATATATGCTTCTTGGACAGACTTTTTCACTTATGTTACATGCCATTAACTCTTCTTTTTATATTATGGATCTAATCTAATTTTTGTGATGGAGATATTTGCAGAGTTGGAGAGTGGCAGGAGCTATTCCAAGACTACAGTCTACGCGAAGTTACGGATAAAAGCTAGTATAGAATAAGATCGAAAATCCAATCACCGATTATAAATGATTGCGAACAAAACATTCCGTGCCAAAAGTAAAAAGCAGAAAAACTCGAGAATACTTTTTTTCACTTATGTTTTCAAGAATCCACTATCAAAGCATATCTCTTTTTGCAAGCACTTTTACAAGCGACTTATCTTGACAACTCCTGACCGTGCCGTGATTTGATCAGTTGGTAGTGAGCCAGATTCAATGGTAGTTTTTCCGATATATTTATGAAGCGAGTTTAAGAGAACCTACACGCATTTAAAAATATATAGCTGGAGCGATTTCTTGATATAAATATTTATCCGTATAGAATCCATACTAATGTTATAGAAAGTCTGTGCTATTATACTTCTGCCCTTATCTCACTCTAAATAGGGTCGGCACACCATGTTTTAAACATATTATATTTATAGAATTAGGCGTTACTTTGCGGAGATCCATAATACAAAAGTAATAATAAAATTATTTTGCTATAATCCGCGATACAGTAAATAGAAAATATATATAGTGCTAAATGTATAGTGGACTATCCGTTTTTTAATACCCGATACGTGCAGGATTCGTAACAACACATACACAAACTTCCAGCACTTCCACCACAATACACAAGCACTACACACGTTCACTATCACAAACTCAACAATCGTTTCGCCGCGCAACCGAAGCATCATCAGGAGATAGACTCCACGACAAAATCGCAAAGCTTTGCTTTGTGATTGTGTATTGTGGTGGAAGTGGTGGAGGTTTGGGCATGTGTTTTTACGAATCCTGCACGTATCGGGTATGAAAATACGGATAGTCCACTATACACTTAACACTAGATATATTTTCTATTTACTGTATCGCGGATTATAGCAAAATACTTTTATATTGTAACATGTTTAGGAAAGTTATTTTCCGACCAGTCTAATGTCAAATGACCTTAGTCGCCTATATCGACACCTCGGTAACTAATGAGATGGTCTATTCTACTCAGCCGGATACCACACGACGTTATAAAAAGTCTGCCTGCCTCTAAAATGATTAATAAATAATAATAATAAATATACTTTGCTATAATCCGCGATAAAGTAAATACAAAATATATATAATGTTAAATGTAGAGTGACTATTCGTTTTCATAACTGATACATGCAGGATGCGTAAAAACACATGAACAAACATCCACCACCGCCACCACATTCCACAAGCACTACACACGTTCACTATTACAAACACAGCAATCGTTCCGCTACGCGACCGAAGCATCATCAGGAGATAGACTCCTTGACAAAATTGCAAAGCTCGCATGTATCAGGTATAAAAACGGATAGTCCACTCTACATTTAGCATCATATATATTTATAAATGCTGAAGCTGTGATAGCCCAGCAGTGAGACCTTGCTACTCTTTCGAGAACGACATGGGTTCAAACCCGGGCACGCAATGATTTTTTCTATTAAAACTCATGTGTCTAATCGATAATTGCAATTTGCCACACGCTTTTTGGTGAAGGAAAACATCGTGAGGAAACCTGCATATCTCTAGAGAATTCTGGAGATATGTGTAACCTACCAATCCGCATTGGTGCAGCGTGGTAGATTTTAGCTCCAATCCTTCTCTCCAAAAAAGGGGGAGAAAAAGCCTATGCCCAGCAGTGGAACAGTAACAGATCTTTGCTTTTATATTTATTTACTTTAACGCGTCATCATCATCCTCCTGCCCTTATATAAGCGGGGTCGGCACAACATGTTACAAACATGTTGTCACATGATTTGGCTACTTATTTTACGACCGGCTGCCTGCCTGACGTCAACTTACCTTAGTCGCCTTTTACGACGCCTCGATAAGAAATGAAGGTGGTCTATTCTACTCAGCCGGATACCACACGGTGGGGTTTGTTTACTTCATCGTGTATTATAGCAAAATATTTTCATTACTACTTTTGTATTATTGATATCCGCAAAGTAACGCCTATAAATTAAAATACTTTAACACTCAACTGTAGCGAGCAAAGTAAATAATGCGGCGTATTAGCATAAGTTCAATAAATATTTTTCCAAATCTTTTCTCCCGAAGACCAATATAACAAAGTGACAGGTAATTTTCCAACTCAACAATTGAACACACCAAAGTGGATAAACGTAAAACGAACGGTGTCATATAAATCGTAATTTGTGCGCAGATCGAATTGCTTTAAGCGAATTGATTTGCGATCGTTATTAGGAAACAACCTTGTTTACTATGCAAGCAAAATGAAGCTACTAAGTGCTATCCAAGTAATAAGCTATGAGAGTTTTTCACAAAAAGATTTATAAATTCAAATTATTCTCTATTCAAGTTGGCTTTCGCAAGCTCTATTAGATCGTCAAATACTAATGAAGCTAAAAAAAATATTTAAATTTACTTTTATGTATATCGCATAATTTTTTAACTTTTGTGTTATTTCCAGTGCAAAAATTCGTCTATGCACATAGGCGAAAAGAAAAATAACGAAAAACTTTTCGTTATTTTTCTTTTTCTTTGTTTCTATATTATCCGTATTTCGCTTCTTGTCGTTTTCTTCTGTTACACAAAGACTGGAAGAGATCCTTTCTAGGGATAAGAAATAGGGTGTATTTATTTCAAATCATATAAATATGTTTATATTCGTATTATATAGTATAGTAGGCTTTCTGTATTAGCCATTTTTTTTATAGTATTTTAATATAACTTTTATAAAATATTAGCTTACTCTGGAAACCGACGGCCGTGTGAGTGATACTAATAAAATAAAAGTTACAGTAGAAATGTTATTCTGTCATTGTCTTGTAACTCAAACCACCCCCCGTTGGTGTTATGTTCCGCTCACCCACGTTTGACTCAATTACTATGATATTTGATATATTTTTATTCCTATTTTCCTTCGCTTATTAGAACAAAAAGGTCAGATAAGATAAGATGTTTGTCATGATCATATTCAATTGTTTTCGTCCTTCTGAACTAATGTATGTCGTAACGGATATAGTCATATGACATTTTTGTCAATATTTAACACATTCTTCAGACCCTTGTCCCACTCTTAGTGGGGTCGGCACAACATGTTGTTAGATGATTTCGCTAAGTATTTTACGAGCAACCCCCAGCCTGACACCGACTTATCTTAGTCGCTTTTTAAAACACCTCAGTAAGAAATGAGGGTGGTCTATTCTACGCAGCCGGATACACACGGTGAGTCAACATATCTCTTAGTCGCCTTTTACGACACCTCGGTAAGAAACAAGGGTGGTTTATTCTACTCAGCTGGATACCACACGACGTATCAACTTACCTTAGTCGCATTTTAAGACACCCCGGTAAGAAACAAGGGTGGTCTATTCTACTCAGCCGGATACAACACGGCGTTTCAACTTGCCTTAGTCGCATTTTACGACACCTCAGTAAGAAATAAGGGTGGTCTATTCTACTCAGCCGGATACCACACGGCGTATCAACTTATCTTAGTCGACTTTTACGACATCTTGATAAAAAATCAGGGTGGTCTATTCTAGTCAGCCGAATACCACACGATGGGTCAACTTACTTTAGTCGCCTTTTAGGATATCTCGGTAAGTAATGAAGGTGGTCTATACTACTCAGCCGGATACCACAGAGTAGTAGTAGTGAGTCAACTTACCTAAACCGTAACCGTTTTTACCAAGGTGTCGTAAAAGATTACGACACCTTGGTAAAAAATGAGGGTGATCTATTCTACTCAGCTGGATAACACACGACGGAACAACTTGCCTTGGTCGCCTTTTACGACATCTCGGTAAGAAATGAGTATGGTCTATTCTACTCAGCCGGATAACACACCAAAAAATCTTACCTCTGATTTCTACGAAAACAAATTGAACCGTTCATTTTATTCGAACAATACTTTTATCTAAAATAACTCGGCAAGTAGGTCACGGCTCGTAATGACGTCGAGAGAACAGCTTCCGAGAATCTCCAGACAGGTGCTTACAACTAAAATACAACCAATTAAAAATATATAAACTGTTTACTTTGGCGTGGTGGAGTGTATACAGAAAAATCATATTTCAAATTGAGCACACGATATTCTTAGTTGCTACAATTATGATATAAAACATCTGTACGTTGGAGTAGTGATTATTCTTTTTTTGAAATTAAACTGTCGTGAGTAGTGTGACATCTTTTTCTATCCCACTGTTGGGCATAGGCCTCTTCGTTTTTTAAAAGAAGGATTGAAGCGAAAACCTACCACGCTGCTCCAATGCGGATTGGTAGGTTACACATATCCCCAGAATTCTCTAGAGCAGGGCTTCTCAAACTTTGGGCATTCACGACTCCATTTAAAATTGCGAGTTTCTTGACGACCCCATACAAAGTCAAAGTCATAGTCACTAAGCCTATGGACCTGCGATGATATCCCGGCATTCTATAGAAAGAGTCATGGGTACAAATCCAGGGCAGACACCAATTAAGTTTTTTTGTTAAAACTTATGTGTCTAATTGATAATTGCAATTTATCACATCGTAAAACAACATGAGAATACCTGAATATCTCTGGAAAATAAAGGGTATATGTAACTTACTAATCCGCATTGAAGCAGCGTGGTAGGTCTTAGCTAAAACAGTTCTCTACATAAGTGGAGAGAGGAGACCTATGCCCAGCAGTGAGATAATAAGAGATCGTTACATTACTAAGCCTATTAATAGTTTATGTATAGAAACCGGCTATATTCCAGATAGGATCAGTTCTTGCCGCTATAACGCTGACGAGCTCATGAATAAGTGCCCGGACCGAGTCGAAACTAGTAGAAACCCGATAAAATAAGACGTGAGTATAACTGGTTTCTAAACATAAACTATGAATACTACTCACGATGGTTTAATAAAAATGAGTCTAATAATGTACTATTTGATTCCATTACACATTATTAAAACAAAAGGCGTCAACATTAAATCTTTTCGTATTCCGATCATTAACCCAGTTCCACAAATAGACCTTACTACAATCACATGTATGTTTAACGTTTATACGTCTGTCCGTGCGTGACTTCATACCGGCTAACGATAAATTTCAGTTTATAGTGCCAATAAATCATACTGCGCTCCCGAACGGATTGCTTTGGTATAACTTTATTACTGCCGTATTTCTGTGCCACAAATGATATTGAAAAGCTTCGTTGGCAGATCTATCTGTATGTACTTCCTTAGTTATAATCGTCTATATCATACTAGCTTTGCATGTGGCTTCAAAATGGAAATCAGTGTATTTAATTAAAGTTTCGAAAATATAAGAAGTTATTGTGAGTTAACCATAAGAGATAGAGGCATGCTGTCGCGGACTTTTTTGTAGTAGATCTACAATTCTCTAGTATAGTACCCGGTATTAAATAATGCACACCGATGTTTACAATGAAACAGCCGCCAAGTTCGGTTTCGTAGAGCGCTGTCACTGTCACACACGGCTTCGTCAGTCTTTGCGACAGAGACGATGCTCTATGAAGCTGAATCTAGCCGATTTCTCTCGCTAAGCCTCGATGTGCATTATTTATTGCCGGGTACTATACATTACTTTAGTGTATCTCTGCTGGTTTACGCTACGCAAGCGACCAGCAGGCGAGTCTTTTTAGAACTTCGTGATGTTTCAACACAATTTATTTAGAAAATTTATTTATTATTTAGTTTTAATTTTGTCTTAAGTTTTTATAAAATCTTGTTTCTGTAAAATAGATTAGTTTAGTGAATTGTAAATAATTATATAACTTAAGTATTTAAACAATCATCATCCATCATCATCCTCCTGTCCTTATCCCATTCTGACTGGGGTCGGCACAACATGTATATAACATGATGTTACGAACATGTTGTCACATGATTTGGCTACGTATTTTACGACCGGCCGCCTGCCTGACGTCAACTTACCTTAGTAGTGTTTACGACCCCTCGGTAAGAAAGAGGGTGGTCTATTCTACTTAACCAGATACCACACGGTGGTCAACTTACCTTACTCACCTTTTACGACACCTCGGTAAGAAATGAAGGGTGGTCTATTCTACTCAGCCGGATACCAGCCGTAATTAAACAATGTAATAATATTATGTCTTCTCTTCTTCTTTCTCAACCGATAGGCGTCCACTGCTGGACATAGGTCTCTTCATGGGCTTTCCAAAACACACGATCTTGTGCCGCTTGTATCCAGCGGCTCCCCGCGACCTTTTTGAGGTCGTCCGTCCATCGCGTAGGGGGTCTGCCAACACTGCGTTTACCGGTGCGGGGTCGCCATTCCAACACCTTGAGACCCCAACGCCCATCGGTTCTCCGCACTATGTGCCCCGCCCATCGCCACTTCAGCTTCGCAACGCGCTGAGCTATGTCGGTGACTCTGGTTCTTCTACGGATCTCCTCATTTCTGATTTGATCACGTAGAGACACTCCGAGCATAGCCCGCTCCATCGCTCGCTGAGTGACTCTGAGCCTTCTTATGAGGCCCATAATATTATGTAAGAAACTATTAAATTTAAATAAACGGATTTAAATAAAACCGTAATGTACTATTGACTTAAACCTTTGGGAAGAAATGCACTATATTTTAGTGCAAACCGTACCACTATAGTAGTTTATGATACTGTTGCATAATAAGGGCCTTATAACACGAGTGTTATAAGGCCAAGTTATGTACAGTATCATACACTACTTTATCTACTCTCATACTATAATACGTAAAACGTACGTTTCCATTCCATGAACTCGTGGTAACATTTAATATAGTTGCTCCTAGATTTCGTCGGCAACAGGTTCACGGTCATGTTTGACGCAGCTTTCAGAATATCTGGTGGTGTACAATTACCACTATCCCCGCTCTCAGACATGTTTTTACACAAAAACAATTTTTTTTACAAACAAAACTAAACTTCGTTTAAATATTGAACAGATTTTTTAAATGTCATATATTGGCGCCAAGGCGCAATCATCGATTGCCCATGCGTGTTGCGTCGCTGCGGACCCATTTATTGAAACCTTTTTTTTAAGGTGTATCGTTATGATTAAAAAGTTCCATTATGATACAGGTGTCCATACAAGACCTGTATCGTAATGAAACTTTTTATTTTTTTTTTTGTTCTGTACGTAATGTTTGTAATAAGAATTTTGTTTTCAGTTTTATAATCTTTGTATTATAGTATCAGAGTAGATAAAATTACTTAAAATCAAAAAATCAAAATATTCTTTATTCAAGTAAACTTGTAAACAAGTACTTTTGAATCGTCAACTTTACTGCTGGTTCGGAAAGCTGTTCCTGCCGAGAAGAGCCAGCAAGAAACTCGGCGGTTGCTCTTTTTAAAATATAAATCTTAGAACTAGTTACATTTATTTATTACTGTCTTGTACAGGGTAGAGGTGCACCTATATCCACACATCCTTATCATCTAAGTAATCTTCAACAGTATAGTAGGCTTTCTGTATCAGCTTCTTTTTAACAGTGTTTTTAAACTGCTGTAATGGCATGACCAAAATTGATTTCGGAATTTATTACTACCGTATCAGTGTTTTATATTGCTGTAATGGCAAAGCTGAAATTGATGTCGTCGATGTGATGTCGATTTTATTGTAGAATCTTACATTCAAACCGACAAACGAATAACGTACTCGTAGGGTACGTAAGCAAGGCGCAAAGTCGGAGTGGCAAGCTTATGTCGGTTCCTACTTGGTCTATTATATACATCGCCAATTTTTATTATTATTACGTATATTTTTATGCACAAAATATCACAGTAGAGACAAAACAAACGACGAATGTAAAAATAAAAAATAACTTTATCCCTAACTAGACGCCGGGAAATATTAAAAATTCCTTCCTCTTTGAAAAACATTGTCCATGCAGAAAAAAAAGGAATCTAATAATGCCTTGGAGGGAAATCATGGAAATTATCGAGTTTTGCGAGTAAAGTACTTTACGCTCTATTCTGTATAATCTTAGAGCTTTTTCGAAATTCAGATTATATAGACTGTCCCGTTGGTGGAGTGGGTAGCGGCCTTCAGTACCACGGGTCGTGGGTTCGAGCCCAGCCGAGGGCCAACATTTTTTAAAACAATTTGTTGGTTCTTCGAGCCTGGGATTTTATCCCACTCTAAGTGGTTCGGCACAACTGTTTTATCGTGTTGTAAGATGTTTTGGCTAATTATTTTGCAACCAACCAACCGGATACCAAATGGTGGGTCAACTTACCTTAGTCGCCTTTTACTACACCTCCGTAAGAAATAAGGGTGGTCTATTCTACTCAGCCGGATACCACACGGCGGGTCGACTTACCTTAGTCTACTTTTACGACACCTCGGTCAGAAATGAGGGTGGTCTATTCAGTCAGGTATCCGGCTGAGTATTCTACTCAGCCGGATACCACACGGCATTCTTATAAGCAGCAATTATCCTTTCATATTTTATCCATTCTTGCCACACCACACATCCACCTTAATATTCTCAATTTGCATGCACTCTTCTTTCATCCAACGAAAACAATCTAATTAGAGATAAATGTAATTTCATACAATCTCCTAATGTTCACAAACTGTGAGCATTCACAAAGTTTACCTGCTTAATATTCCAATGTTCGCTTTTAAGACAACTTCCGTCTCCACAGGCAATTAAGTAACATAACATAACGGGAATAAATCTGCTTTTTACCTTGAAACTTTCCCGCTTTAGCTGGCATTCATATTATAAACAATGCCTCGACTCGCCCGGTTAGGACACGTATTTAAGTAGCTTTTAGAATTCGAGCTTGTACTCGTAAATGTAACAACCGCAGAGTTTACCGTGTCGTTTAAAATAACTTGAGGATAATAGAAACATTTCGAAATTAAAAAAAACAATTGTTGAAGGAATCCTTATGCGTCTACAAATGCTGTAATTGTGCTAAAGTTAATGATACACCGCAAATAACTATTAGAGTAGATATTGCACATATAGTAAGTGACCAAGCCTTGCTAGGTATTAAAAAAATGCAATTAAAAAAACGAAAAAGCATTTGATATCTGATTTGGATTTAGGGCAATTAACTTATTTTATCCGTATTGAATGAGCTATTACAACTTTACAAATTTCAATAAAATTAACCTCTGTATTCAAAGCATATTTAGCAGTTTTTCAATGTCTTAAAACAGGGATAGAACGACTTTTTTAAATAAAACCTGGGTAAATCGATTTATCACCCACAATATTATTTAGGGGTCTATAGTATTTAGGGGTCTAAATACTAAGTTTCACAAAAATCGTTTCAGAAATTCATGAAGATATTAAATTAAGAACAGAGATAAATAGACGCGTTCAGAGTAGACACTTAGAGACATAGAGGAAAAAAAGTTAATTAATCTGTTTCCGTTGTTTTTAATATTCTTCCAGCTATAACTACCGAAACGAGCAAATTATTTTTTATACTTCATCATCATCCTCCTGCCCATATCCCACTCTAAGTGGGGTCGGCCCCACGTGACAACATCATGTGACACCATGTTAGAAACATGTTGTCACATGATTCGGGTACGTATTTTACGACCGGCCGCCTGCCTGACGTCAACTTACCTTAGTCGTATTTTACGACACCTCGGTAAGAAATGAGGGTGGTCTAGTCTACTCAGCCAGATATCATACGGCGGGTCGACTTACCTTAGTCGCCTCTTACGACACTTCGGTAAGAAATGAGGGTGGTATATTCTACTCAGCTGGTTACCATTTTGAACTCAACATATGTATACGTTTCGTTTATTTGTAAAAATATTATTATCATACTCCTGTATTATAAGTAACAATAACTGTTTAAATTTATCACAGATCTAACTTTGTTTCATATTATAAAATTCACGTAAGGCTCTCTTCTGGCTGGTAAAAAAAAATATTTTTTAATACCAGCTGTTTTATCCTATAACAAGATACCGCATGACATAATGCTGCAATTAGAAAAAGAAATAGCGAAATTAATATTTTATTTTATAGGAAATATATGTATATAAAGAAAGATAACGGCCTGTTACTAACTGATTGTAACGCCCCGTTAAAACTCCGCAAAAGGCGTTATAAGAAGTTTCGTATGGTATATTCGGCTTAACGTTCTACAAAAGTAATAATAAAATTATTTAGCTATAATCCGCTATACAGTAAATAGAAAATATATATCAATATAACAAAATCGCAAAGCTTTGCGATTTTGTCGTTGAGTCTATCTCCTGATGATGCTTCGGTTGTGGGGCGAAATGATTGTTGAGTTTGTGATAGTGAACGTGTGTAGTGCTTGTGTATTGTGGTAGCAGGGGTGGAGGTTTGTGCATGTGTTTTTACGAATCCTGCATGTAACAGGTAAGAAAAAATGGATAGTCCACTATACATTTAGCACTATATATATTTTCTATTTACTGTATAGCGGATTATAGCAAAATAATGTTATTATTATTTTTGTATTATGGATCTCCGCAAAGTAACGCCTAATTCTATAAATTATTTAACGGTCTACACCTAACACCTAAAATGGAGCTCGATAAAAAATACGTCGCGTTTTAAAAGCGTTGTCGTGCGAATAGATATCTGGATACCCATTTATTTCATTTCGATGTATTTTTAACGCACGGTAAAAACACCTCTCGTGCGTATTAGGGGCTAGGCCTCCTCTAACCGTTTTTGGAGAAAAGTTTTGGAGTGAAAACCTACCACGCTGCTCCAATGCGTAGTAAGTTACAAATATTCCCCAGAATTCCCTAGAGATGTGTAGATTTCATCGTGATGTGTGATTTATTAGAGACAAAAGTCACTTCTGGTGCAATCACAGATTATCACAGAATACCCGATACTGATTCGATTTGACTAACATAATAAGGCGCTTCGACAAATAATTTATCACAACCAATGGCTCACGTAGCCCCGGGGGAAATCATCCTTCACGGAATCAAACGTATTAGCGAAAACTCCATTTGTGCCGCTATTCTATATAGTAAATACTTTATTTATTCCGGTCGCGTAGTGACGCGTTACATGAAACATCGAAATTTAACAAGTCGTGAATATTTTACAATACTCAGTTCTACGATTGTGCGTAGCTCTACATTTTTTAGTGCTGTGAATTATCATACATCATGTTATAAACTTGTTGTTACATAATTCGGCTACGTATTTTACGACCGGCCGCCTTCCTGACGTTAATTTACCTTAGTCGTATCTACGACACCTCGGTAAGAAAGAGGGTGGTCTATTCTACTCAACCGGATACCAAACGGTTGTTCAACTTACTTTTGTTGACTTTTACGACACGTCGTTACGAAATAAGGATGGTCTATTCTGCTCAACCGGATACCACATGGCGGGTCGACTAACCTTAGTCGCCTTTTATGACACCTTGGTAAGAAATGAGGGTCGTCTATTATACTCACTCGGATACCGCGATTTTTTGTAAATAAAAGTGGTTATTGTGTCGCGGATTTTTTTTAGTATTTTTGTAAATTTACAATTGTCTAGTACATTATTTTTGTGTATCTCTACTGGTTTACGCGAGCGGAGCTGGCGTAATTTATTATAAACCCAAAAATTCTTGAAGAATTGCAGTACCGTTTACTAAAAACTGTACAAAAATCGGTTACAGTAGTTTTTGAGAAAATCGATCACATACAGATGGACAATTTTGGGGGCTTTATTTTATAAGGAAGGAAATAATTTAATAAGGAAACATATAGATGCTTTCATTTATTCTAAATCAATTCCGTGAGAAAGTTCGCCGTGTGGTATCCAGCAGAATAGAATAGACCAACCTCATTTCTTACCGAGGTGTCGTAAAAGGCGACTAAGGATAATGGACGTCAGGCAGGCGGCCGGTCGTAAAATACTTAGCCAAATCATGAGACAACATGTTTGTAACATGTTGTCACACTTAGAGTGGGATAAGGGCAGAAGAATTCGGTGCGAAAGTTGTACAGTTTAAACATGAAACGAGGTATATGTTTAAGCCATTAGTTTATGTGTACTGACGCGCGGTTGAAACTACATCGCTAATGGGTTAGGCGAAAAGGCACTTCAACTCAACATATTAACCTGCATTTCGTTTAAGCGTTTATCGATAGAGATATTGTGGTTGGCAATTTTGTTTTGCTACCTTTACGTTATTTACATAAAAATTATTCCAAATATTTTTGGTTCAATTTTTTGTTTACGTTGCAACTTATATTATTTATTTATTAGATATACCAACGATACAATATAAATGCATTAACCATTATACTTATATTAATTCTTATACTACTATATTTATCCATTAAAGGCGTATTGAGCATTGTCTTATAATGCTCTTAAATATATATTACAATTAGGTACATCCTCAAATAAAAGCATCAAGTCTCAATTGAATAAAAAAATTTCAAAAAGTTAAAACTAAAACTATGTGGAAAAGTGTAGTAATAATAAAAATAAAAATGAAAATTTCCTAAAAAAATAATATACAACAATTAATTGTATCGATGTATATTATAAATGCTAGAGTATTTCAGTCACTTTTTCTAATTTGCTGAAGGAATATTGATGAATATTGAGCACAATTAAAGAGCGGTGTAAAAAATCTTGTTTTTCTTTCGTTAACAGGAAATAAAAAATATATTACATTATTGAGGGCACTAAAACGTATAAGTTGGCGGAAATGAAGACGCGGGTACCACTAACTACTTTTAAATTCGTTAAATGAAAAAAAATATGATACATTTAGCATTATATATTTTTTCTATTTACTTTATCACGGGTTATAGCAAAATAATTTTATTATTAAACTATATACTTTGGGTTAAATGATTTTTTTGTCATATTCAAATTCAAATTATTAATCGTATATAATTCGCGTTATATCAATGTTGTCTACATCGAGACTAACGTAAGGTTTCTGAAGCCCTCTGTATAATCTGTTAACGTTAGCGAAATCCGATAATAGTTCTAGAGCGTCCAGTTTGTGATTATTCCATCATTTATCATCACTCTATTGATAAAATAGAATTTTATTGTCACCTTACTTATTCATTCGGATTCTCCGATCCGAGCCCCAGAATTCTCTAGAGATATGCAGGTTTCCTCACGATGTTTTCTATCACCGAAAAGCGTAAAATAAATTGCAAGTATCAATTAAACAGAAAAGTCATTGGTGACTGCCCAGGGTTTGAACAAATGATCGTCTCTAGAAAGTAACATGGTGTCACCGCTGGGCTTTCACAGCTCTACAGCTTTAATAAAGCTTTAAATAGTCATAAATGTATAACTATTTAAAGCTTATATAATAAAGTAAACATAACAAAGAACTACTCATAAATATTTTACAATGAACAAAAAAGGATATCTCCAGAATAGATAAAAGAAAACCTTTATATTCTTGTTTCGTACAAAGGAATCGATCTACCTTCATACGAGCGTAATTATCTAAGAGTTCTCAATAACATTACCTGTCGTACATAAAAAATAAGAAAGAAAAGAAACAAAGAATTAGGATAAATCTTTAAATATATTTTAACGAACTGTTTGATGCTTAATTTAACTAAGCGATCAATCCCGTTAACATATCAAATCAAACCAAAATATTATTATTTGAACGTTTTCGAATCGTCAATGTTGCTCTTACCGAAAAGAACCAGCAAGAAACTAGGCGTCAACATTTTGTTCATTTTCAATTTTACATTAATAAACCGTAGTCTTGTTTGAAGCTAAAAGGATTTTCAAATCCAGGTATTTTCATCAGCCACATAATCTACAATTTTTAATATGCGTACGATGATTTTGATCAAAGATCAATTAGATTTAATGCTACTACAACTGGCTTTGAATGTTGCTCATACCGAGTAGAACCAGCAAGAAATGCGGCGGTCAATCTTTTAAACATTTTTAATTTACATAATTAGGCTGTTGTTAGTGCTCTTATAAATAATGACCGAATATCATTCAAATGTGAATACATTAAGAATGATTGAATAACTCATCAACCAAAATTTGTTAAGTTAATTAATTCTATCAGTATTATAGGAAATCCTTCATCTATTGATATTTTTCTTAAGGAATTGCATTTTTTTGTTTTCTGAATTATTTTTAATAGCTTTTATTTAACTTGCCGTGTATGTGAAGGTGGAATCTTGCAAGTTAAATTTGCCTACGTCCCGATGTCACATTGAGCAGAAATTTTACATACTAATCCAGTCCCGGTGACAATAAATAAAAAAATAAATAAATATATGGGACACTTACACACAAGGTAATCCGACCCCAAAGTAAAATAATTTAATACTTGTGTTATCGGTGACGGACAAGTGGTAGATATACTATATCCATACTAAAATACAAATACACACCCAGGCTCGAAGAACCAACAAATTGTTTATAGAAAATGCGGGCCCTCGGCGGGAATCGAACACGGGATTCGCGGAGCTGAAGGCAGGGTCTTTACCCACTGCGCCAACGGGCCAGTCATGCATATGATGCTTATCATGTTTATAATAAGCATGACCTGATGCTGCGGTCAGAATTGGCACCAGAAGACGGGACTCCCCAACGATACGCATGAAATTAAATACACATAAAAACGTTTCGACTTTCTTATTAATAATAATAGAATGTATAGCAAGTTTTCAAATGAATATTCTAAAATTTTATTATAAAACTACCGTT
Organism: Morpho deidamia; assembly: GCA_947086505.1. Lineage (NCBI taxonomy): Eukaryota > Metazoa > Arthropoda > Insecta > Lepidoptera > Nymphalidae > Morpho > Morpho deidamia. The sequence continues at coordinate 12,845,685 of CAMTZC010000009.1, forward strand.
GCTGTGTCTCAGCCTGATTTCGATTTCCGTTCTAAATGAAACTATCATTGAGAGTACAATAAATACTTCGATCGCTAACAAACTTCACAGGATTATCCCGCGTCAATTGATTGGGTCAGATTGCAAATTTTATTTAAATCGATTCATCCGTTTTGGAGTCTATGATTAACATAAACCATAAACAAGTCAAGTTAAAAAAGTTTTTAAAAATGCTTTTAAGATAATTTCATGCTCCCGTTTACCGTTAACCGTTGAGCAATTCCCTCGTCTGGCAGCATCGGCAGGCCTACTATGAACTCTTATTGCGACTCAATTGAAGACGTAAACGACGACGACTAGCCGCTTTCTTTTCGTACCATCAAGTGTGAATTGCATTGGGGTCGTAATGTTTGAAAAGGAGAACGTTATATGAACTATAGATAACTCTGTCCCTTTTACTCACATATTCTTAGGACGAATTCCGAACGCTCATTCGGCAACGACTTAAAGTGTGCGTCTTGAAAACGTCATGGTATGAAAAAGCAAAAAAAATTTATTGACGTCTTCAATTGAGTCGCAATAAGAGTTTATGGTAAGCCTGCAGGCCGCACTTATCATAAATATGCATTGCTATCGGGACTGGACACTAGTCCATATTATATGAATATACTGATATAACATTTCAGCTCAATCGAATCCAGGGAAGAGGGTCTAATTTAACTTGCAAGATTCCACCTTCACATACATTGCAAGTTAAAAAAAAGCTTTTCAAAACAAACTTTATTTTTTATATACATATACCAATAAATAGCATGTTCCAAAGAATATTCAGAAAAAAAAATTATAAGCGCCAGACTGTACAAATCGGCTCACTTGAAACCTATCCAATGATGTGAGGCTGAAAAATATTTTTCATCTCAGTTTTCAGTTTTACCGCTAATTGATTAAAAATCTCGCGAAAAATTTCATTTCATAGAAATATTTGAAATATAAATCTCAACAGTCGAATAGTTTTTTTTAGTAATAAACTCTGGTTAAAAAGGGGTGTCGTTTACCGATCTTGTGTGATGCCGTGTGGTATCCGACTGAGTAGAATAGACTACCGTCATTTCTTACCGAGGTGTCGTAAAAGGAGACTAAGGCAAGTCGACCCACCGTGTGGTATCCGGCTGAGTAGAATAGACCACCCTCATTTCTTACCGAGGTGTCGTAAAAGGCGACTAAGGTAAATCGACCTGCCATGTGTTATCCAGCTGAGTAGAATAGTCCACCCTCTTTCTTACCGAAGTGTGGTAAAATACGACTAAGCTAAGTTGACGTCAGGCAGGCGACCGGTCGTAAAATACTTAGCCGAATCATGTGACAATATGTTTATAACATGTGCCGACCCCACTTAGAGTGGGCTAAGGAGGATGATGATGTTTAACGATCGGGTGTAGTTATGTTAAAGAGACCCAGAATAGGAAGACAATACTAGCTTTTTTAATAGTTCATACCGTGACATGGGATTGAATTAAGGATTAAAATGTATCTAACTCAAATAATTTACAGAATTAGGCGATACTTTGCGGAGATCCATAATAAAAAAGTAATATCTTATTAAAGTGACCAATTCAAGAAAAGGCTTTAATTGAGTTAGATACAAAAGTAAGAATAAAATTATTTTGCTATAACCCGCGATACAGTAAATATAAAATATATATAGCGCTAAATGTATAGTGGACTATCCGTTTTTTTTTCATACCCGTTACATGCAGGATTCGTAAAAACACATGCACAAACCTCCAACCAACAAACGATTGTTGAGTTTATGATAGTGAACGTGTGTAGTGCTTTTGTATTGTGCTGGCAGTGGTGGACGGGTATGAAAAAAAAAATCGGATAGTCCACTATACATTTAGCACTATATATATTTTCTACTTACTGTATCGCGGATTATAGCAAAATAATTTTATTCTTACTTTTGTATCTAACTCAATTAAAGCCTTATTTTGAATTGGTCACTTTAATAAGATAAGCTGTAATAGCCCAGTGATGAGACCGTGCAATTCTCTGCTTATCATGCATACATTGTCATTAAAATAGGAACAGTATGTAAAATTTCAGCTCAATCGGACATCGGCAAGTAGATCTAATTTAACTTAGAAGATTTCACCTTTAAATACTAAAGGTGTAGGAGTAACGACAAAAAGCGTACCCGTATGTGTTCGTTTCTACAACAAGTAGTACTCGTTACTATCGTATCGGTACTTTATTCGTTACTATTGATACCTGATACCATAGCAAAGTATCGTCTTGAGTCGTATTCCCGTACGGTATGATATCGGCGCGACATATTATTTACTTACTTGCATACCTTACTGCGTAAGACGAATTATTCATTTTTTTTTCAAAATTTTGATTTAATAAAAAAAGTTAGAATTGTAGAATAATTAAAAGCACAAGTAAATTGTAGGCGGAATCTACTGGTTTTTGAAACGGATTTATTATTTTAACTGTGAGAATAAAATAGATATTGTTCGCTTAGAATGAAATTTAACATAAAATATGATAAAAAAAAAATTTTTGAATTTAAACTATCGTGAGTGGTATTCATTATTAATGTTGAGAGACCGGCTATACTCACGTCTTATTTTGTCGGATGAGCCCGACTAGTTTCAAGCCCATACGGGGCTCTTATTCATGAGCTCTTTACGCGGCGTTATCGCAGTGGGAACTGCGTGTAGCAGCTCTCGCCGGTCTCTCAACATTAATAATAAAAAAAAATATTTTAAAGGAGATTTCAAATAATTTAAAAATATTTATTTTAAGGGGCTTAATAATCAATAAGAAAAACAAACACCGTTCTTCGTAAGGTTCATTTAAATTCACCGACAGCACACGTTCAAACTACAGAATAGGTTGCGTATTATGTAGTTACTAATACGTACCAATACGAAAGATGCGAGTAACGAGTAACGAATAGCATTCGTGAGTAACGATTCGGTACTCGGTACTAGATGGCGCACCCGTTACTCGGTAACGAATCATACGGTTTGCTTACGGTTTTATTAAATACATACACGGCAGTTAGCAACCTTTTAACTAAAGAGCTTAAAAAATTTCCAATCAAATTTCAAAAATTCAAGAGTTCGACATTCGTGCATGTCGATTTTATTCTAAATGAAATCTAACAGCTTTCCTATTGGTATGATTTTTAAGTCAACGTATTCTAGATGCGTTCGGTCTATCGCTTTTCCGATTCTGAAATAAAAAACTTTTTCCAATGGCTCTTTGAACTGTTTTGTTGTTCTAATTATACTGGTGAAACTGCTATCGTGTTCGTTGAAGGATTTTCGTCGATAAAAGAAAATTTAGTCAATTACACTACTGAAACGTTTTTCAGTAGACTCTGATCTCAAATTCGGATCTTTGAATTTTTAGCGTCTGTTATAGAGAGGATAAATAACGCCTACATCATTCTCCTGTCCTTATTCCTATCTAAATAGAGTCGGCACAACATGTTGTGATATGATTTGGCTAGGTGTTTTACGACCGCCTGCCTGACGTAAACTTACCTTAGTCGCCTTTTACGACACCTCGGTAAAAAATGAGGATGGACTATTCTACTCAGCCGGATACCACACGGCACACTAAATAACGCCTACGTTGCGACTAAAAAAAATCTTTTCTATTTCATAAATCTTGTTTTATGTTTTATGGACTGCTATTATTATAATCTTCTTATAAAATTCTCATTATAAATCGTAATATTAAGATAGCTATATATTTATTTACACATCATCCTCTTGCCCTAATTCCACTCTAGGTGGGTTCGGCACAACATGTTAAAATGTTGTCACATGATTGGGTTACGTATTTTACGACCGGCCGCCTGCCTGACGTCAACTTCCCTTAGTCGTATTTTACGACCCCTCGGTAAGAAAGAGGGTCTATTCCACTCAACCGGATACCACCTGGTGGGTCAACTTACCTTAGTCGCCTTTTACGCAGCCTCAGTAAGAAATGAGGGTGGTCTATTTCTACTCAGCCGGATACAATATGGCGGGTCGACTTATCGTAGTCGCCTCTTACGACACCTCGGTAAGAAATGAGGGTGGTCTATTCTACTCAACCGTATACCATACGGCTTAGCTATAGCTATATTCATTCCATTATTAATAATGAAATGGAATTTTTCATAATATACTCTTGGAAGTGGCAGGAATTTCACTTAATATTTTAGCTTTCTCATATAGAAAATGTTACCAACAATATGTCTACAAAAGATATACGTACAGCTAACATATGGAATAGGCCAAACAAGTATTGACAGGTTAATTTAATATAATTTGGAATCATTATGCCAGGACGATTCTACCACCAGTTCGGAACGCTAAAAGAACTGGGAAGAAACTCAGCGGTTGCTCTTGGCACATTACAAATAGATCATAATTAAAAATCATCCTACTTTCTCGAAGAGCATAGATTGATATTGCTTTGCTCCCTTAAAGTTTCTTCTGACAGTTGTTATAAACGATCCTTATTCTTCATAAGTCATGATTTGTGAACTTCTATGAAACTTTTATTAGAAGTCTGTATACAGAATAATGCGTCGATTCCTCATGTACTAAAGCCAAGTCAATAGTGACTTTTATAACATATGAATTCCATGAAATGTTAAACTACCATGATAGAAACAAATACAGTACACCGTAGTTGTTTCATAAATTAAATCCACTAGACTTGGGGAAAAACAAAAATAAATTTCACCTTCTAAAAGACATTTATATAAACTTTTCAGAAAACACGTACCGGCCTTCGAAAGATAATAAACTAAGAATAAACTTTTACGTAACAGTGGATTCAGCTATGTGTAGTCAATAATATAATAGTAGTTGTAGATCATTTTATCGCTATTGAATAATATCAGTATTTTTTTTGCATTAACTTCATTTTATTTTAATTAAATAAATATGAAAAAAAAGAGCTCATTAATAAGAGCCCCGTATGTGCTTGAAACTAGTCGGGAACATCCGATAAAATAAGACGTGAGTATAGCTGGTCTCTCAACATTAATAATATTCCAGAAGAATTTATAACGCCTTTGTTTTCTTAAATAAATTAGTTAATTAAGTATTGTTGACAAGAATTATTTTATTCCATATTTATATTTAAATTAATGGGATAGCGATTTTTATTAATTCTTCATTAATATATTTATTGTGATTGTTAACTTTACTTGAGTGTCTGATTATAAGAATTAAATTGTATTCAATTATCAGATTTATAAACGACAGAATATATTATTCAGATAATCCGTTACAACAGCAAAACAGCAAACTCCCATTTTGAAAAAAAAATTGAGTTTGATTCGCTATTTCACCAATAATAGAGTGAATTATTAACGTTTTATAAATATTTAAATAAGTTTAATTTTGACAACCAATTCTGTAATCTGATTTAAAGATTATCGCAGAAAAAATCACTTATTTAATCACATATCTTCTATAATGAATTAACTGCAGTAATTAAATGAAATAAACACTAAAATATTTTTTTAGAAGCCTGAAAGGGAAGATAATTTAATCTCCAACAACGAAGTTGTATAACACTTCCTGTATAGCTGGTCATAACTTTTATTTTTGATATGAAGTGTATTTTATTTTTGTTTTCTCTTTTTCTATACATAAGACGTCATTATTTCTCTTTTACATGATTGAAAAAAGAGTGCTTAATAGTTTGTTGGTACTATGTGAAGGATCTCGATCTTTAAATTATCAAGGGAAAGGCTTCAGAATTGCTTGAGACACGTATGATAAGGAAGTTACTCTACAAAACCTGCCAGCTAAGGAACTTTCCCAATTTCTAGTAGACAGCACTTATTCATTAATCTACCGAGTTTATTGTTATCTTTTCATTAGGAGCAATCAAAGTATTTATAAAAATTTAAAAAAAATCAAATATCAAGTTACAATCAAAATATTAATAAAAGTTAAAAAAAAAACTTAAACATCAACAAAAAAAAAATTGCTTTAAATATACCTATTTTTTTATAATAGTGAAAAAAAAAATTTTTTTCGCGGATAGTGAAAAAATTTTGTATTACAAAAAAGAGCCATACGTGGCATCTACAATTTAAGTCCGCGTGATTCCCTGCGAGAGAAGTTTAAGGAAATAGGTATTCTTACATTTGCTTCACAATATATTTTAAAGAATGTAATTTTTGTACATAAAAATATAAAGAATTATAAAACGATAGGTGATGTATATAATAGACAAAGTAGGAACCGACATAAGCTTGCGACTCCTGCTTTGCGCCTAGCAAAAGTACGTAAATCGTTTGTGGGTTTGGGTATAAGATTCTATAATAAAATTCCGAAATCAATTTTGGTCATGCCATTACAGCAGTTTAAAACCACTGTTAAAAAGAGGCTGATACAGAAAGCCTACTATACTGTTGAAGATTACTTAGATGATAAGGATGTGTGGATATAGGTGCACCTCTACCCTGTACAAGACAGTAAAAAATAAATGTAATTAGTTCTAAGATTTATATTTTAAAAAGAGCAACCGCCGAGTTTCTTGCTGGTTCTTCTCGGTAGGAACAGCTTTCCGAACCAGCAGTAAAGTTGACGATTCAAAAGCACTTGTTTACAAGTTTACTTGAATAAAGAATATTTTGAATTTGAATTTGAATATAATTTGACGTTTAAATTTTATTCGATTTGAATTTCGAATTTTATAATTGGAATATAATTATAAAAAATATTTAATTAAAATTCACTTATAAATTAATGTGTTAAGAAAATATAAATCTAGACTTACCATGTAAGGAACCAGCGATTCCTAACATTCACAACACATCACTATCAGCTTATTTTCGTACACAGCACATCACTCGCACGTCCCGGAGCGGGACACGGGACTCCCGGGCGCCGCGACGGCCGCTGAGCTTATGGACGCCGGGACGCACCCCTTCCCTGCGCCCGCCATGGCACCCATGATAATATTTCTAGATTTTCTCGCAATGCGCAATGCATGCTGCATGTCATAGAAATAAAGTGAAATTAATTAACATAAAAAATCCTGTGAATTCTTCAACGATTAATTAATTGAAATGCAATTTATAGAATTAGACGTTATGCGCAGATCTAATAATAAAAGTTTTATTAGTTTACTATAATCCGCGAGAAAGTAAATAGAAAATAAATATGTAGACTGAGTGATATGTGCGATTTATAATATGAAAACCACGTGACTTGCTTCGTGATAAATTTAAAGAAATAAGTATTCTTACTGTAGCTTCACAATACATTTATAATAATATAGTGTTTGTGAAACAAAATATACATCTTTTTAATAAAAAAAGCGATATTAGTAATAGGCAAACTAGGAACCGAAATAAATTAATAATGCCAAGGCTAAGGCTTCAGAAAGTACGTAGATCGTTTGTGGGCTTCGGTATACTTTTTTATAATAAAATTCCTCAATCAATTTTGGACTTGCCTTTACACAAGTTCAAAAAAGCAATTAAAGAGACTCATTAATAAAGCTTACTATAATGTTGAAGACTATGTCAATGATAAGGAAGCTTGGAACTAAATTGCGACCAGCTATGTACTAGACGATATTATAATCTAAGTTTGTTAACAATAGTCAATACAAAACTGTAATATTTATTTTTTAAAAGAGTGACCGCCGAGTTTCTTGCTGGTTCTTCTCGGTTAGAGCACCTTTCCGAACCAGTTGTAGCTTCAATTTAATTTTAATTTGACGATTCAAAAGTGTTTGTAATAGGCCAATTTGAATAAAGATTTATTTGAATTTGAATTTGAAAAAAACATAAGTGTAAAGTGGACTATACGTTTTCATACCCGATACATGCAGGATTCGTAAAAACACATGCACAAACCTTCACCATCGCCGCCGCAATACACAAGCACAACAAATATTCACTATCACAAACTCAACAATCGTTTTGCCCCGTTGGGATTTTGTCGTGGAGTCTATCTCCTGCTGTTGCTTCGGTTGCGGGGCGAAACGATCGTTGAGTTTGTGCTAGTGAACCTGTGTAGTGCTTATGCATTGCGGTGTCGATGGTGGATATTTTTGCATGTGTTGTTATGAATCCTGCATGTATCGGGTATGAAAACGGATAGTCCACTCTACATTAAGCATTACATAATATATTATCTATTAACTACATCACGGATTATAGCAAAATATTTTTATTATTGCTTTCGAATAAAAGGTCGAAATTCCATTTTATATTTCATTAAAAAAAATGTTTTAAAACATTAAAAATAAGTTTACATATATTATTTTCTATATATTATTGGCCATATAACCTGTTATCGCTATCAAATATAAAGGAAATTTAGTGTAGTTTTGACATTAACTGTTTTCGAACTAAAATAGCTTTGTGCTACTTTCCCCATCACGTTCTTATTTTAGACTCCGTTGACTGATTCTAAGAATAAGCTTTTCTTTTGAATATTGGGAATTACTGCGGTTTTTTTAAAAAAATTTGGTTGAATCTGTAGTGACAGTTAGCTATATTTTAGTAAATATCCTTCTACTAAAATATAGCTTACTGTCTATTGTCTGCTACTAAACCCGTTCGGTAGGTTTTGAGAAAATCGATTACATTCAGTCAGACAGCTTTTGGGGACTTTATTATATAAAAAATATAGATACTTAGATATATATACCAGGCATCTTATATAACACAAAATATTGACTTGCCCGTTGGCGCAGTGGGTATTGACCCTGCCTTCAGCTCCGCGGATCGATTCCCGCTGAGGGCCAACATTTTCTATAAACAATTTGTTTATTCTTCGAGCCTGGGTGAATATTTGTATTTAAGTATCATGAAAACTATTATTATTTACTATTTTTTATTTATATACAAATTTACAAGCCGTGTGGTATCTGAGTGAGTAGAATAGACCACCCTCATTTCTTACCGAGGTGTCGTAAAAGACAACTAAGGTAAATCAACCCGCCGTGTGGTATCCGGTTGAGTAGAATAGTCCATCCTCATTTCTAACCAAGGTGTTAGTGGACGAGGCAGGCGGCCGATTGTAAGATACTTAGCCAAATCATGTCACAACATGTTTATAACATGTTGCGCCGACCCCACTTATTTTTTTTTAATTTACATTATTTTTTAAATATTTTCTATATAAAAAGTATAAAAAATATTATTATCACTATGGATGCGATGGTGTGGTTCTTTTTACGTCGTTTTTCTACGTCCAAGAAGGGCTAAGGATTGATATATTCTTAGTATAAATATCGTAGTAAACTTGTCTTTGACTGGAGTCCGCGCAGACAAATTCGCGAGGTTAACCTAGTAGAAAACTATAAAAGTAGGCCAAATTCCAAAGAGCACTTCCAAACTTTACTTCGGATATATTATAACATCGTCCGCCCTAATTTTGGATGGTATTAGAATGATCCTCACGTTTTAATTATTCCCGTTTTCTTTTTAATTAACACTCATTTTTTTCTCTCTGAATACTTATGTAGGTTAATAGGGTCAGTTGCTGAATAATTTTATACATGTTAGTACTTGTAAAAGTCGAACGACATTTGTAGCGTTTTAACTGTGTAAAAGGGGAAGTAGTTTTTCGCAGCTTCGTAACAATCTGGCTATGAAAAATCGAGTTGTGCGTATTGATTTAAGCCTAATTCGGAACGTTGACTCTTAACTATTAGAAGCTCTGGCTGTGTTATGTAAAAGCGCTAATATCGAATAAACAAAAGCAGCAAAAGAGAATGCGGATTAGTGGGTTACACATATCCCCTGTGCTAGCCCAGCGGTGAGACCGTGCGACTTAAATATTAATTATAAATATATATATGTATATAATTTTAAATACATACTTAAATACACCCAGAATCGAAGAGCCAACAAATTGTATTTAAAAAATTGTTGGCTCTCGGCGAAAATCAAATCTGCGAGCCCCGAAGCTGAAAGCAGCATAAATAGTTGTTGCTTGCGGCTTCGCCCAAGTAAAAATAAGAGTATTGATTTGAAATTTCGAATATAAAAGTAGTTTTTGTGAGTTAATCATAAGAGACAGAGACATGCTGTCGTATACTTTTTTGTAGTACTTTTATAGATGTACAATTCTCTAGTACCTTCTTTTAGTATATCTCTGTTGGTTTATCTTGGTTGGAGTTCGCTTACAATTGCGCGACCTTTCCAATAAAACACATGTATAGCCTAACTATCGACTAAAACTTTCCCAAAGAATTTCACTACCTTTAAGTAAAAACCGTACGTAAAGTAAACTTTCTGGATTATGTTTTATAATAAGTACTAGCTGTACCAATAACGGCTTCGCCCGCGAGGCATTCAGTGATTAATGAAATTTTTCCCGCATTTTCGAATATTCGTTATTGTGAGTTAAGCGTGACAGATAGAAACATGCTGTTGCGGACTTTTTTTGTTGTAATTTTATACATTTAAAATTCTCTACTACATTACTCTAGCATATCTCTGCTGGTTTACGCACCGCACGCGACTAAAGCTCCCAGCAAGCAAGATTTTTTACAACTGCGCGATCTCCTAAGCACAATTTACATAATACCGACATGCACTTTTTAGTTAAACCATCCGAAAGTATTGCACTATCTTTTGGTGAAAACCGTACAAAAACCCGTTCAGTAGTTTTTGAGAAAATAGATGATATACAGACAGACAGCTTTTTGGGACTTAGTTTTATAATAAGCATATAGATACAAATGAAGAAACTAAGTCTCCAATTTTCGGAATATTACTTCTTAAAATAACGCCAATTGTAACGCCCTTTAGATGTTCATTTCTCCCCGCCTTCCTCTAATTAATACTTGTTATTTTTTCACTGTACAAAAGCTAATTGGGTCGTTCTCTTAATAGTATAAATTTAAATGAAATACCTAAAACGCCCTGGTCTTTATTCAATTTGTATTCGAAATAGACTATATTAGTTTATGAAAACCTTGCACAGGACATAATTTACTATATTGGTATAAATGAACACAAACACTGCGTCATCCATACAAATCATCATTCTCATCCGATAAAATAAGACGTGAGTATAGCCGGTCTCTCAACATTAATTATGAATGCCACTCACGATAGTTTAAATTCGAAAATAATAAATCTCCTGCCCTTATCCCACTCTAAGTGAGGTCGGCACAACATGTTTTAAACATGTAACATGATTTGGATTTTGATTTGTTTTACGACCGGTCGCCTATCTGACGTCAACTTACCTTAGTCGCCTTTTACGACACCCCGCTAAGAAATGAGGGTGGTATATTCTAATGCCGGTTACCACACGGCATATCTGAGTTACTGAGCAAGGTCTCTAAAGCATCTATGAATGTGTAGTTTATAAGATAACAAAAATCCGTAATCAATTTTAGCTTTGCTATTACAGTAGTTGAAGAAAATAATTAACAGAAAACTGATACAGAAATCCTTTATACTATTGAGATATATAAGAAGGCTGGATAGGCCGTGCTAATCTTAGACCCTGTACAAGACAGAAATGACTAAATGTAAATGTAACATTATAATTTATGTAAAAAAATCCCTTATATCCGTTTTAACATCAAAGGAAACTTAAAACGCATTCCGCTTTTCCTACCTATAACCGGATAAATCTTGTTTAATCAAACCTTTGATGTCACCGCTGTATAAAATCATCAAAGAACCGCTGAAATACGTCAGATTACCGTGAATAAATTATAAAATTTAGATTAGATAATGATAAATTATTTTGCAAAATAAATTAATAAATTACTTTTATAAAATAAATAATTTATTTAATTTAATTTAATTATTTGTAAATTAAATAAATTATTTTGTGTAAAAGCTGAAATATCCGAACGGAAAGAAGCTCCTCTGATCTTTTCGTCTCAGCCTTTGGGTATCACAGCTTCTTATTGTATATTATTGTTGTTCTATTACTTAGGGGCCGTTCATAAAATACGTTTGCGGTAGGGGAGTCTTGCTAAGTGTGACGAGATGTGACAGGTGGGAAGGGGGAGGGGTCACTAGCAACGTGACTTTCACCTTTCATTAAAATATTGTAAGTTGATATGACATGCAAAGAATGGGGTCTATATTACACGTCTAATAAAACCTTATTATAGCATTTAAACTTTGAAAGCTGGGTCATCACAGCGTGAAGCTGTGAATGCACAGCGGTGAGACCGTGTGACTCTCTAGAGACGATCATGTGTTCAAACCCAGGTAGGCACGAATAAATTTTTCGAGTCTAACTGGTAGTTACAATTTATCACACGCTTTTCGGTGAAGGAAAACATCGTGAGGAAACAAAGACAATTCTGGGGATATGTGGTATCTTAGCTCCAACCCTTCCCTCCTAAAAACGGAGAGAGGAGGTCTATTCCCAGCTGTGGGATAGAGACATGCCGTTACTTTACTTATGTTTAATAGCATTTAAAAAATTATCATAATCAGGTGGAGGGGTGTCTTAGTTATTGTGACGTATTTTTTGGAGGGCAACAGAAAATGTGTCACAGCGTAACACACAAATCAAACTTATTTTAGCGTGACGTATTTATGAACGGCCCCTTATCGCATTAAAGGGGTAAAAAACGCCTACACTCATTGCATTGATGGTTTACGTACAAATCTTAAAATGAAAGAGGATGAGATGAAAGAGGTTTACGTGGAAAAATATTTGAAAATCCTCAATGCGAACCCTCGCCGGAATCAAAACGGAATTGGCGTTTTTCCAGCCTTAAATATGACTAGAAATTTAGATTCAGCCAAACAATATTTCTTTTACGGTCCGAATGTGAACCGTTCGCAGTCGAAAAATCGAGATGAAATATGAACGAGTCGATCGTGTACCTAGAGAAGATTCATCTGATTTAAAAAGCTGTATAACACGTTATTTTTCTACGTAAAATCAACTGGACTTACGATTGTTGTGTTTGTCATCGTGAATGTGGGTAAAAGTAAAAACAAAGTGCTTGTGTATTGTTGTGGCTGTGGTGCAGGTTTTAGTGCATGTGTTTTAACGAATCCTGCATATATCAGGTATGAAAACGATAGTCCACTCTACTTTTGTTCTATTTATTTATCGAGGATTATAGCAAAATAAATGCCGTGTGGTATGCGGCTGAGTAGAATAAACAACCTCATTTCTTACCGAGGTGTCGTAAGAGGCGACTGAGGTAAGTCGACACGCCGTGTGGTATCCGGCTGAGTAGAATAGACCACCCTCATTTCTCACCGAGGTGTCGTGAAAGACGACTATGGTAAGTCGACCCGCCGTGTGGTATCTGGTTGAGTAGACTAGATCACCCTCATTTCTTACCGAGGTGTCGTAAAAGATGACTAAGTTAAGTCGATCCGCCATGTGGTACCCGGTTGAGCAGAATAGACTACCCTCATTTCTTACCGAGGTGTTAGTTGACGAGGCAGGCGGCCGATTGTAAAATACTTAGAGTTTAAAGTTAAAACACTTACGGTCTTATTCATAAAAATAGCTTATAGAAGGTTTTAGACACTCTTTAGTTAAAATGCTCTATAAGCTTATAAAACGTCCCATAAAATTGTTAATTCATAAACCTTCTATAACTGATCTATAACTAAAATGCGTTTATAAATCCGAATGTTGCGATTATAAGGAAATCATGCGACCAAGTGCCCGATCATACCCAATTCCCCATAATATGTATTAACACACCGATAAAGTGTGTAAGCCATAGACATTATTATGGACTAAAAAATATTTTATTATCTACGACACGGAGTCACCTTTCACACAGTATCGTCAGTAGTCAGTACACGTAATTTTATTATTGGTTAAATTGTTTTTTTAATCGACACTAACACGAGACCGATAGATAGTACAGACGACAGGTGACCCACTTGAATTTCAATCCGTACATACGTCAAATGTCGTTTTCATAATGATCAGCTGTAGGAAAGTCTGCCATCTTTTACCTTATCGCACTGATATAGTCGGGTTTTGGGCTCTATAAAGTTATAATAGACTTATAGAATGGTTTAGTGCTAAAATGCGTTTATGAATAACACTTTTTGTAAAACGTACTATAGCGAGTCTATAGCGTGTCATAACTTTTTATGAATAAGACTGCTAAAGTTTTGTTTTTTAATTTACATTATATTTTTTAATATTTTCTATATAAAAAGTATAAAAATATTATTATTACTATGGATGCGAAGTTGTGGTTCTTGTTACGTCCTTTTTCTACGTCCAAGCAGGGCTAAGGATTGATATATTCTTAGTGTAAATATCGTAGTAAACTTGTCTTTGACTGGAGTCCACGCAGACAAATTCGCGAGGTTAACCTACTAGAGAACTATAAAAGCAGGCCATTTATCACCGAGGTGTCGTAAGAGACGATTAAGGTAAGTTAACGTCTGGCAGGCGGCCGCTCGTAAAACACGTAGCCAAATCATGTGACAACATGTTTGTAACATGTTGTGCCGACCCCACTTGGAGTGGGATAAGGGCAGGTGGATGATGATAGCAAAATAATTGCACCAACAGCGTAAAATCCGAAAATGACTAATTATACTTATGATAGTACTGATCGACTCTTCTGCCTGTGACCGCACGTTCAAGTTTGGATTTGCCATCTAAGCTCACGTCAGAAATGTTGTGCCGACCCTAGACCATAGACCCATATTATATTATTAAATGCATTACTTTACACAGGAGAGAACCAGGGAATAAATAGCTTCGAAACGGGAGGCCAGGATTAGTCATGAAATACCGCGAAAAGTCTAGGTCAAAGTTCATCTTGTATTGCGTCTCGTTTCTCATAAAGCGAGATCTGGCTTTTATATAGGAATGTAAATAAGCGATGATTTATTAGTGAAGTTTCGACGTCCCGAAGCAGATCCGAGAATTTCTACGAAATCTTTCTCCCTCAAGAAACTTTTCGTCTTTCATGTTCATTCCGCCAAATATTGCGAAAAAATATTATTTTTTTAAATATGAATAATATTTTTTACGAAGCTTACGTCCTGTTATAAGGGCTAAAGTATTTTAGAGTCAGATAATTTGATATCAAAATAAAAGCTCAGAAAGATCATATTAGCTTGAATAAACGATAATTCCGGAAAATTTATATTCTCAAATGACTAACAAAGATCGTTAATAGTTCTATGCACTATGTTTTGGTACTGAACAGGGAGATCTTATAGTGTATAAGATATTTAGATATTTCGGAATCCTCTAAAGTAGATATCTGTAGTTGTTGTTTAATAGCGGAAATGGGGTTCACTTATAATGCTGACAGCTCTAAATAGCTGAATTTAACTAATTTATAGAATTAGGCGTTACTTTGCGGAGATCCATAATACAAAAGTAATTATTAAATTATTTTGCTATAATCCGCGATACAGTATACATTTAGCACTATATATATTTTCTATTTACTGTATCGCGGATTATAGCAAAATCATTTTATTATTACTTTTGAATTTAATTAAATAAATATTTATGACACACACGCAATCGTCACACGGTCCTCCGTCCCCAAAGTAACTTAATATAATGTGTCTTGAGTGACTGACAACTTGTAAATATAATAAATACATATATAATTTTATATACACATTTAAAATACAAAAATGAGTATACACCTAGGCTCGAATAATCAACAAGAAATTTATAGAAAATATTGGCCCTCGGCAGGAATCAAACCCGCGGGATTGAAGGCATAGTCACTGCCAATTGCGCAAATAGGCCAGTCAAGTTTAATAACACTTATCAAGTCTCTAGAGTCTATGACAGAAGGCAGTTACTTTAGTTACTTTACATTAGTTATGTAAATGAGATGTACAAGATTCTTTTATAACTTCGTTATATTTAACCTTTTTTACAGCAGTTATGTAAAACAGTTATCAAAACTTATGTGTCTTATTAACAATTGCAATTTATCATACGCTTTTCGGTGAAGGAAAACTGTATATCTCTAGAGAATTCTAGGGATAATTGTAACCTACCACTTCGAAGTGGAGCAATGTGGTAGGTCTTAGCTCTAATCCTTCTCTCCAAAAAAAGGAGAGAGACGGCCTATTCCCAACAGTGGTATAGTAACAGGCCGTTACTTTACTTTTTTTTTGTAAAACAGAACTTATCAAGTACAGAATTCCTCTCTAAACTACGTCATATTAAGTGAATGTATTTTATCCACACAAAATACCCGTGCAATTTCGTTAACAAGTTGAGCAACATCAAAGTGCACGAAGCTCAGTCTCCGAAAACGATTTAAGCGTTAAAAGTTATACGATGTAGGGCGCGTACGTGGTCTATCGGCTAATTAATTGTCCTAGATACTCCCGCTACAGATGAAGCCCCGAAACGAATGGCTTTCACGCTTTGGAAAAAATTATAAGCAACATAATATTCATACCAATGTGCCGTGTGGTCCGGCAGAATAGAATAGACAACCCTCCTTTCTTACCGAGGTGTCGTAAGAGGCAATTAAGGTGTGTGCCGTGTGGTATCCGGCTGCATAGAATAGACCATCCCTCATCTATTAACGAGGTGTCGTATAAGGCGACTAAGGTAGGCAGGCGGCCGGTCGTAAAATACGTAACCAAATCATATGACAGCATGTTTGCAACATGTTGTGCCGACCCCACTTACAGTGGGATAAGGGCAGGAGAATGATGATGAATATTCAAACCAATATTAAATGCAAATGGTATAAGTAACAAATGACTCCTAAATATAAATGTATAAATATATGACTTAGCTCATGAGATACCTGCCATGTGGAATATATAAATATACAAATAAATACATGGGACACTTACACACACGGTCGTCCATCTCCAAAGTAACTTAATACATGTGAAGGTCTTTCGGTCTGTCTGCTGTCACGTCTAATCCGCTATGCCAAAATATTGATATAACATTGTTTAGATACATTTTATATACCAGACCAACATCTATATATGTATATATTATAAAGTCCAACGCTGTCTATCTGTATGTGATTTTTCTCAAAATCTGCTAAATAGATTTTTGTACCGATTTTACTATACGTGCAAAATATAGTGCAATTTCTCTGGGAGGTTTAGGTTAATAGTGCATTACGGTTTTATGTAATTTCGCACAATTGTAAAAAAAGAACTCGTCTGCTGGGAGCTTTAATCGCGTGCGCCGCATAAACCAGCAGAGATACACTAAAAAATGTAGTAAAAAATTGTAGATTTTCATCAATACTCCAAAAAAGTCCGCGACAGCATGTTTCTATCTTTTGTGGTTAACTCTCAATAACTACTTTTACGTTCAAATTCAGGATATATGATTAAAAAAAACAGAATTTCCTGTGGAAACAGGAAAAATAAATAGTACACAATCGAGGATATTTTAATATTTAAGAAACAATGAAGTGACGGGTACAGCTTTATGGTCATAATGTTTATTTTTGATTTCGGTTCATTTAGCAAGCATCCGCTTAATCGCTATTTTAAGGGCTTCAAACTAAAATAGGCATCAATAAAATGGCATCAAGCTTGAATCGCGTTTTAGGCGTAACATCACTCCAAGTTTGGTTAGTGTGGCTTTAGTGGCTTTACTAAAGCCAGAAAGTGTTTGTGATGCGAAATTATTAACGGCCCCCTGTTTTACTGTTGTGTAATGTCTTTAACATATTTTTACATTAAAACCCCTAGATTCCTTATTTAATTTGGCTTTTACAAGCACTTTTTGACACAGAGATATTATTACTAGACTAGGGAAGCATTAGGCAGCCCTGTAAGTGAAATACGCAAACAAAGACAGATACATCACCCTCATTTGTTTTCTCATAATTGTAATAGGACATATTTCAGGCTGAATTCCCTACTATTTATGCATCTATAATAATTCTATGCTTTTTAAGCGTCGAATTGTAATGAAGCTACCACTGGTTAAGAAAAGCGCTCGTACGAGAAAAACTGCCAAGGAATTCGGCAGTCCTTTCAAAAATTATTTTCATATAAGTTTACAATATGATTTTGTGCGTAGGTAGTTGTGATTCAAATCCAAGATTTCTTATAATCTTAATATTGTAAAGAACAATTCATTTCTTGATCGCGTGGTTTAGACCTCATTAAATGTTATTATATTTTTTTTTTAATATATGGGACACTTACAACTCGGTTGTCTATCCCCAAAGTAAGTAACTTAATACTTGTGTTATGGGTGACGGACAACTGATAGATATATACATATATAATTTTAAATACTTAAATATAAATACACACCCAGGCTCGAAGAACCAACAAATCGCTTATAGAAAATGTTGGCCCTCAGTGGGAATCGAACCCACGACCCGCGGAGCTGAAGGTAGGGGTGAACCTACCTTCAGCTGAAGGTAGGTTCACCCCTACCTTCAGCGCCAACTACCACTGCGCAAACGGACCAGTCAAATAATGTTTATGCTGAAGTGATAATTTTACTCCTTTATCTTTTCAAGTAAACAACCATGTCACTACGCCCGAAAGGTCATTGACTCAACAAATTAATTAAACGCTTGAGTAGTTGAGAGTTTCATATTTTTGGTTTACGATCAGCCATATAAAACAGGCCAAATAGATCCCTATCTTGACTATTATGACCTAATAATATAACAGTCAGGAAACTTTCAGATATATCGCACTATTAGTATTCCTCCTCCTTGAGTCGTGTGCTCACTACTGATCATCGTGATGGTCCCGGTCCTTCGGCTGTGGATTAAGTGCCGCCAGTTTTCCCGGTCGGCAGCGCTATGTATAGCCTCGCTCAGTCCGATGCCCAGATGTTCAGACACCTGATCCGTCCATCTTTTCGGGCTCCGACCCCTGGATCTCTTTCCGTCTACCTTCCCAGTGACCATGAGTTTCTCGAGGTTATCGCCAGGTTTTCCAGCTATATGTCCAAAATACTGAAGTACTCTCTCGAGATATATGCTTGAGAGTCTCTGCTTCACCTTCAGCTCACTGAGAAGGGAGACATTTGTTCTAAAGGCTGTCCAGGGTCCAAAGTGACCTAAATCACAAAACGTTGTTTTGCGACAAATTGCTTAAAAAAAGCTTAAGACTCAGCGTGCAATATATATACTAAGACTCGAAGATCCAACAAATTGTATGTAGCCAAAGTTGGCCCTCCGCTGTAATCGAACTCGCGATCCGCGGAGCTGACGGCAGGTTTACTGCCAACTACGCCAGTCTACATTTCTTGCAATTTATTAATCTTCTGAATGAATAAAAGCAAAACATAAACGCGTATTTCTTAACTAAACGAGCGCTAACTTGGAAAATTCCTAGAAGTTAGTTGTTGTTATGATGTAGAAGATTATTAACTTTCATGAAATATTATATTAAACTTGTTAAATTGTTTAAGCTAGTTTATACTAACTTTGATACTTAGACACTGCTATAATTTATTTAGGTATTTACTTATAGTTTTTATTATTAGATACTTAGCTATTACTTATCTTCAAAATATTACCTATATTTTGAAGAAAAAAATCTAAATTAATTAAAAAACTGAATCAATAAACACATCAAAACTTTTTTGCAAGGAATTTTTAATGCATGATACGGAACTTGCGTCCGCCACTCCAATACAGAATGGCAATTTAAATATATAACGAAATCGGTTTCGTTTATACATTAAATATCTTAGAAGGTTTCATTAGGTATTTTTTTATACCGTAGGTATACTTATTGTCAATCTTTTTTGATAGTTATATATCATCATCCTCCTGCCCTTATCCCACTCTAAGTGGTATCGGCACAACGTGTTAAAAACATATTGTCACATGTTTCGGCTACGTATTTTACGACCGCCTCACGTCAACTTACCTTAGTCGTATTTTACGACCACTCGGTAAGAAAGAGGGTGATGTATTCTACTCTACCGGATACCACACGGTGGGTCAACTTACTCGCCTTTTACAACACCTCGGTAAGAAATGAGGGTGGTCTATTCTACTCAGCCGGTACCAAACGGTGAGTCAACTTAGCCTAGTCGCCTTTTATGACACCTCGGTCAGAATTGAGGCTGGTCTATTCTACTCAGCCGAATACCACACGGCAGGTCGAATTACCTCAGTCACCTTTTCCGACACCTCGGTAAGAAACGGTGGTCTATTGTTAATTCCTCTCAACACGAATAGCTCTTTATTCTATATTGTTTTATTTTCGACTTATGCTGTTAGCCCTTGTAGCTTAGACAGAGTTACCGGAAGGATAGTTTAGGGGAGAAGCTGTGCCGGGTTGTAAATTGACAATACCTCACGCAATTATCTCATTAAATCCACGCATGTAAACTGACAAATCATACTCACCAAACGAACAAACTTGAAGAGAAGTTTATTCTAAGAAAACACATCGTCAATTTAATTTTATATTCCTCAATTTGAATCGCAACCCTCAGGATAAATGGAAATACTTGTACTTTGAAAATGAAATGATCGCTGAATAAGAGAAACTTTCATTAATCGCGCTTTCTTTATTACAAGTCTGTCTGGTTCTGTCTTTAAATTAATACTTAGCTTTTAAATATGTATGTATAAGTAAATAAAGTTAAAATAAAATTAAAAAACTCTGGTGTTAAAAAGATGTTAAAAAACCTTACGCCTTTTTCCACAATAGTACTAAAATTTTTGTTATTTTTATATTTTCATTTTACTTATATTAATATTCATATAATATTACCAATATTTAGTTCGATGTGTTTATAAAGGCGTGTTTTATTAGTATAAGTAGTAAACTATACTTATTTTTTCCAATTTTTTTTGTGCGATTTAATATTGCAAAGAAAAAGAAAACTACAAAAGTAATAATAAATTATTTTGCTATAGTCCGCTATACAGTAGATAGAATGTATATATATTAGGTCGTTACATATGAAATTGGCGTTTTGTCGTACTGGCCACTTTGATCTCAAATATTACCTTTATGGTTAGGAATTACAAATTCAAATTCATACAGCTATTTACTCATGCATTTGTGTTTCAAACCCCCTAATTCATTTGTTTTTTCTTCTTTTGTGTTTTTCTTTGTGTCACTCTGTTTACAAAATGGAAAACATGAAATATCGCGTTATTTACGAGTATGAGTTCCACCGTGGCACCAGTGCTGCAGAAACGGCTCGAAGGATTAATGATGTGTATGGTGACGGTGTCGCAAAAGAAAACACAGTGCGTTTTTGGTTCCAACGTTTTCGTTCTGGAAATTTCGACCTGCAGAACAAGCCTCGTGGACGGCCGGAGACCAAAGTTGATAATGAAGAATTGAAGGCTATTGTGGAAGCGGATCCATCGCAAACCACGTCCGAGTTAGCTGCAGGCTCCGGTGTTAGTGATAAAACTATTCTAATCCACTTGAAGCAAATTGGGAAGGTGAAAAAGCTTGAAAGGTGGGTACCTCATGAATTGAGTGAAGCAAACTGACATACGCGCGTCGACTGCTGCGTTACGTTACTCAACCGGCAAAATAATGAAGGAATCTTAAATAGAATCATTACCTGTGATGAAAAGTTCCTCTACGATAATCGGAAGCGCTCATCGCAATGGCTGGACCCTGGCGAACCAGCCAAATCCTGCCCTAAGCGAAAATTGACTAAAAAAAGTTGCTTGTAAGTGTTTGGTGGACTAGTGCCGGTGTCGTACACTACAGCTTTCTTAAATCTGGCCAGACGATTACGGCAGATATCTATTGTCAGCAACTGCAAACCATAATGGAAAAGCTAGCTGCTAAACAACCGAGGCTGGTCAATCGCTCTAGGCCACTGCTGCTTCAGGACAACGCTAGACCACACACTGCACAACAGACGGCTACCAAATCAGAGGAGCTTCAATCAGAATGTCTTAGACATCCACCGTACTCTCCGGACCTTGCTCCAACAGATTACCATTTTTTTCGCAATTTGGATAACTACTTGCAAGGAAAAAAATTCAACTCCGATGGGGCAGTCCAAACCGCCTTCTAAGATTTTATTGATTCCCGCCCGAATGGTTTTTTTTTAGTAAGGGGATCAACGAACTACCTATGTGATGGCAAAAGTGCATACATAGCAATGGTACATACTTTGATTAATTAAATATATTTCATTAATAGTTAATAACGATACCGGCTATACTCACGTCTAATTTTATCGGATTAGCCCGACTAGTTTCGAACCCGTCCGGGGCACTTATTCATGAGCTCTTTACACGACGTTATCGCGGCGGGAACTGAAAAAAAACTGAAAAAAATATTTCATTAAAAAAAACGACTTTATGTTCCTGCCATAGAAAACGCCAATTTCATATGTAAGGACCTAATAGATCTAAAAGTATAGTGGACTATCCGTTTTTATCGCATAGCTTTGCGATTTTGTCGTGAAGTCTATCTCCTGATGATGCTTCGGTTGCGGGGCGAAACGATTGTTGAGTTTGTGATAGTGAACGTGTGTAGTGCTTGTGTATTGTGGTGGCAGCGGTGGAGGTTTGTGCATGTGTTTTTAAGAACCCTGCATGTAACGGGTATGAAAAAACGGATAGTCCACTATACATTTAGCACTATATATATTTTCTGTTTACTGTATAGCGGATTGTAGCAAAATAATTTTAATATTACTTTTGTATTATTTAAAGAAATAATTAGTTTATTATTATATAATACAATACAATATTAAATTATTGTTTTGTTATATTAAGTTCAAACGAGTCGATAACATACAAACATACATTCGCTCACACTTTCATATATGTATACAGGTGATCTAATATAAAGCGTGTACAATAGTCCATATATGTTTCTATGGAGATCTACGTTTAGCGTGAATTAAAGGAGCACGTGGATGTGCACAAGAACTTTTAGTATTTGGGATCGTTGTTTTTTTATCCCAATGCTGGGCATAGGCCTCTATATCCGAGAGAAGGATTATCGCCAATCACGTGACTCGAAATTTCATTTTGGCGGTACGGAAGCAAAGATGATACCGACCGCTTTTGGCTTGTCTGACAGTTATAGCGCTAACTGTCGTGGCTTGGCTTAAACTATGGCTTGGCTCATAAGGTATATGGCAAAGCGTTACAATACTTGGTCTTCTTACATTAGCTTCCCAAGTATATTTTAAGCAATGAATTTATGTATATAAAAATATAAAGAATTATAAAACAATAGGTGATATATATATAATAGACAAAGTAGGAACCAACATAGGCTTGCGGCTCCCGATTTGCAACTTGCAAAAGTGCGTAATTTGTATGCTGGTTTGGGTATATGATTCTATCTTAAATTCTGCAATCAATTTTAGCTTTATTATTTATTACAGCAGTTTAAAAACACTTAAAAAGGGTCTGATACAGAAAGCCTACTATACCGTTGAGGATTACTAGATCTAGATGTTAATAATGCGTGGTTATAGCTACTCTTCGACCCTGTACAAATAAGCAGTGACTTAATGTAACTAGTTTAAAAAAATATAATTTGAAAAGAGCAACCCTTGCTTGCTGGCACTTCACGATAGGAATAGCTTTCTGAAGCAGCTGTAGAGTTGACGATTCAAAAACACTTGTTTACAAGTTTATTTGAATGAATAATATTTTAAATTTGAATGAAAAAAAATACAAAAATACATTGATCTTTTTAGATCCCCAACTAAAATATCTTTTACTGTATTAAAAGGTACACAGAAATAGGTGGCAGATTATATTGTTGCATCCCCTTTTTTGGTGAGCGACAATATGGCAATATGGCTTTGAGTTTACCTTGTTTCATAGTTTTGACGCGTAATTGTTGTAGATTGGCTTTCACTATGGCTTGGCTTGCGTGGTATATAATAAAAATTTGGCGTGGCGAAGCATTATAATAAAAAATAATACAGCTTGATAACTCTAGATCCCTTAACCTGTATAATTTTGTGAGTAAACGTGTTCTTATTTAGAAATAGGTATATCCAGTGAAATGTAATCACGTGTAGGGATTGTGGGGAAAGGGAAATTTGTATTCACACCTTGTATCAAGTTCCAAGTTTTTCAATATTCACAGGACTATATTTTAGGTAGATCACCCTTTGTTCTTTCATCCTTGGCTGTATAATAAAATCGAGTGGATTCTAACTTTTGCGCTTTCCCAAGGTGTGAGATGGGTTTTTTACAGTCACAATAGAAAGAATCAATATACCTTTCAAGTTTTTTTGTATTGGAATAGTATTTCGAAATTATAGTTTGCGTTATATGTATTTTGAATATGGGATATTTATTCGGTATAACTCACTTGAGACTGACAAAGACGTATTCAAAGCGTTACTTATATATTTAAGCGACGTCTTTCTCATCTATTTAAGTGATCAAAAATATTGTTAAAAAGTAGCGACTTCTTATTATCCCACTGCTGGGCATAGGAATCTTCTCTCGTTTTTGAAAAGAAGGGTTGGAGTTAAAACCCATCATGCTGCTTTAATGCGGATTGGTGGGTTGCGCACATCCCCAAAATTCTCTAGAGCTATGCAGTACTCACTAAGTTTTTCTTAATCAAAAAGCATGTGATACATTACAAATATCAATTAGATACACAAGTTTTAATAGAAAAACTTATTGAGAGTCGCTCGTTCTCACCGCTGGGCCATCACAGCTTTTTTCTATCTCAGAATAATACAAAACTTGTGCAAGGCATCTAATACATGTATTGAGTCAAACTTTAGAAAGAGACTAACTTCGAAAGTATTAAATTAAATTTTTATAATATAAAGCAACTATACCACCCGATAACAAACCCCACTTGTGAATTTACATTTTTACTACCTTTTATAAATAGGAATGTGTATGCCTGTCTGTCTGTCACGCTTTGACTGCTAAATCACTGTATTAATAGTAATAAAACGTGGTAAAATCTAACGGGTTAATATGTTGACAATAAATTACCCACTTTTCTTTCGGAAACAGAGAAAACATTAAAAAAATTACATCATAAAGAAGAGTTCAGCAGGCCTACCATGAACTCTTATTGCGACTCAATTCAAGACTTAAACGAAATTGTTTTGCTTTTTTATACCATGACGTCTTAAAGACGCACACTTTAAGTCGTTGCCGAATGAGCGTTCGGAATGCGTCCTAAGAACATGTGAGTAAAAGAGACAGAGTTATCTAAAAGAAATCGGTTCGCGGTCGTCTTTTACGTCTTCAATTGAGTCGGAATAAGAGTTCATGGTAGGCTTGCAGATATTTAAAGTCAAAATTTAATATTACCTCATTCTAATTTTACTGAAATCTTTATAAAAATGTCACGCAACAAAAGAGGTGTCACTTCCTTAGAATTTTATTAACTCCTCATTTCTTAAAGAAACAGGATAAGGGTGTCCCGAAGTCTTTATTCGTGAACAATGGGCCGGGAATTCGGGCGTAAAACGGGATATGCAAGTAAATCCAAAGAACAGAGCAAATCCTGCGTGATGGCCCCATAATATGGCGACGAAAAATTGTTCTCGACACTTTTTAGGATTGGGGCACACTTGGTTCAATAACTAAAAAATATCTCTTGAGGTGACAAGAGGTCTGGGACAATGGTCCCACGTGGAATGCCACGTGGTCATGATTTGTATAGTACTAGCGTGTATGTATTTACAACAGAATTATATGTTTTCGTACTAAAAAAACCGCAACTGAATTTTACGATTTTGTTTGCAAGTCTATCTCCTTATGATGCTTTATTTAAAGGACGAAATGATTATTGAGATCGCGGCAGTGAATATGAGCAGTGCTAATGTAGTACGTTGGTGGTTTGTAGTATTTTAAGAATCTTGCATGTATAAGGTGTTTTCACACCTTATACATGCAAGATTCTTACGACTAGTATACTGTAGCATTACATAAATTTTCTCTAATCGCGGATTATAGTAGAATAATTCACTATTTTTTGTATTATGGAACCTCTCAAAATCACGTCTAATTCTTTAAATTAGTAACTTTATTAGTAGGAAAGAGAGGATTTACTACCCATTAATATAGTTTTATTAAAAGGTTGTGCAGCGCCATCTACGGCTCAGTAGGTAAATGAACGATTATATATGAAAATATAATTTAGCGTTTAACATGTGCTTTACATTGTTTTTATATTTCCGACTTCAAAACTAGTATTTTTTTATTTTAGATGTTAGCTTCAATTATTATAAGCCTCAATTGTACAAAGTTTTATCACTCGGTGGTTTAGTTGTGAAAGCGTACCAGAGAGACGGACATACATCCATACTTATAGAAGTAGAAAAAGTGTTTTTAAACTACAAACTTAGTTCTTACAGTCTTACAGTCTCTATACAGTCCGTTGTCCGATAAGAATGCCATGAGGTCACTATTATTTTCACTTGTTTATTCACTCTTGATCGCCAATCTCAATGTTGAGGCGCATGATACGTCTGTTTATATATCGAACGAACCGATGTTCGAGAACGTTCGCGAGACCTTGGGGAAATCGTAAGCAACCTATTCGTAAACACCCCGAATGTTCTAAAGAATTAAGAGTCAAGCGCATTTGAACTCTATAACACATAGATTACGACCTTTTTTCGCATGTCCGTAACACTATCATTGTATCTTCCAGAAACGATAGATACCATGGAAAATATTTGCGATACACACCGTTTTAAATGATGGGTGACCATAGCTGGAATCAAATACGGTTCAGAAAATTTGCTTAATAACGTATTCCCTTAACCCATTGTGCCACCTGGCCTATCTAAAGCTCATTACATCTTTTATTTGCATCAAATAGCCTGTAAACACAAACTCTACGTTTTACTGACGACGTGCACGTGGCTCTATAAGGATTTGCGCGTATTTAGTTTAAATTGACTTACCCGTTGGCGATGGCAGTGACCCAGTCATCTGTGCCTACGTGGATCACGGGTTCGATTCCCACCAACATTTTCTATAAACAATTTGGTGATTCTTTGCGTAAATTGACTATATTTGCCAGTTGTCTATCACCTATGACACAGTATTAAGTTATTTACCCTGGAAACGTACGACCGTGTGTGTAATTGTAATTCATATATTTATCGCTTATTTATCCATTCATTCATATATTCATTCATTTTCTCCTTTTTCCTATCATTCATTCCTAAATAGCTTACTCTATCGCACGCTGAATGGCTGATTTATCTTATGAGGCCCGCAGTTAGCGAAGCTTGCTTGAAACCTGCTATAACGCGTTGTAAAAGCGTTGTGGAAAAGCTCGAAATTTCCAAGGAGATAGAAAGCTCTAACTCAACAGTAAGGTAGTACCGGTCCGTTACTTTTATATTATAAACCAAGAAAAAGTTATCACAATTAGTTTGAATTAAATACTTACTAGCAAAACCTCTTTCGAAATACCTAAAGCGTGGCGGTCCCAAAAGGGTCAGTAAAGGCACTTGTACAAAACATTTAGAACCTACCTCATGTCACATTTCGGACTTGACCTTTACCTAACATAAATTTTAATTTACACAAATTAAACACGGAACACATAAATTTTCTCACGGGAAATCCGACAGTCCGAATCTATACATACGTTTTATAAATATAACGTAACGTCATGAATTTTTGTATCCATCAAATTACCGACGGGAATATAAATCCTTATTTCCTTATTAATATTATAAATGCGAAAGTCTGTCTGTAACGTTTGCATGGCGAATTCGCTGAAACAATATGATGAAATTTGGCACAATTATTTCTTATACACCGGGGTAACACATAGGCTACAGAAACCCTATAAATTGTTAAATTTAATAGGATAGGATGACATTAAAAACACCATCTATCTTAAGTTTGTAACTTAGAGAAATAAGTTTTATATAGGAGACCTGATGACCTCTCTAATTAAAAGATATAGTACACGACGACCGATACGTTCACTCTTTGTTACACTTCACTATTGTAGAAACATTGAACGCTGACACTATACTGCCTAGACTATTCTAGGCACTATAGTGGTTATAAATATAAATATATATAAAGGTTATATATATAAATATTAATAACGGGCTTATTTATAACCTTTGTTGTTTGCCTTCCCGTTTCCGTTTTATGAAACAAATGACATTTGACTACTTCCATCTCCCACAAATTATTAAATTATTGCTATTAATTATGTTTTTTATTACATAATCACATAATGGTAAATGTATTTAAGAGTATTTATAAGCATATTTAACACAATATATAACAAAAGACAATAAATTATTAAACATAGACAAGTAGTCATAGATACAACAATTATCTACCCGCATTAAAAAATCTAACATGTGTTAGCAAATAAGTGAAAGAGGTTTACGTTCTAAGAAAGACATTACAAGAATATCACAAAGCGGCCCCTTTACCCTGATGTGAAGCTCAGTGACCTCAAAGGGGTCATGGGAGAGGGTTGGGGCTTACAAACATCACGACAATGTAACATGCGGCTCGCATATGGAAATACGTCTAGTATTGTTTACATAGCTTAATATTTCGATAAAACTAGAGTAATACAAAAGAAATAACGGAATTGTTCTGCTATCATCCAGGAGGTAAGTATTAAAAGTAAAAAAAAATTATAAATCACTACAATTGCTACACCCGCCGTGTGGTATCCGGCTAAGTAGAATAGACCACAGAGGTGTCGTAAAAGGCGACTAAGGTAAGTTGATCTCAGGCAGGCGGCTGGTCGTAAAATACCAAGCCAAATCATGTTACAACATGTTTATTACATTTTGTGCCGACCCCACTTAGAGTGGGATAAGGGCAAGGGAATGACTGGCCCGTTGGCGCTGTGGGTAGTGACCCTGCCTTCAGCTCCGCGGGTCGTGGGTTCGATTCCCGCCGAGGGCCAACATTTTCTATAAACAAATTGTTGGTTCTTCGAGCCTGGGTGTGTATTTGTATTTAAGTATGTATTTAAACTTATATATGTAGTATATCTACCAGTTGTCCGTCACCCATAACACAAGTTTTTTTTTTTTTTTTTTTCGAACTGACTGTATGCTGTTAGCCCTAATGGCTTTTACAGCGTCACCGGGCGGGACGGGCGAGCGCAGAAGCATCGCCGAGGTTGCGAAATGCAGGGAGTAGAGCGCAGAAGCTCTACTTAAGTCGGGGAACGTCGTCCTAAGGGTGCCTCCTGTGAGGCCGGACCACGGCTTAGGGCGACGCGTAGTGGAGGGTTGATGGTATGACTTAGATTAGTCATTGCGGCGTCGGAAGGGTGGCGAGAAGCCACGACCGACCGACGTCAGAAAACTGGGACCTCGTCTTCGCCGGCGAAGACGCTGTGTGTGTGTATTACGTGTATCTGTGTTGGCGATCGTTATTTGATCGTCGGGGTCATACAAGACGCTTTTTGGACGCCTATATTTTCGATGGTCGGACCTAACTGGGATGTAGGTAGAAGCAACTGAAATAAGGGGGTTCGAGTGTACCTCAGATTTCTCGAAGTAAGATTTCGAAAAACGTTTAAAGAGGTGAGTAATGGTAGGGAGATCGAGGTCTCTATGGAGGTCAACGTTCCGCATGAACCACGGACACCCAGTGGCTGTCCGCATAAATCGGTTCTGAAGTCTTTGGAGCCTGAGCAATCTGACCTTTGAAACGTGCGCGAACGCAACGCTCGCATAGGACATTATTGGTCTTATGCAAGTTTTGTAGAGTGTCACTTTGTTGCGGAGCGACATCTTACTTTTCTTGCATAACATCGGATAAAGTCGTCCCATGACATACGCAGCCTTATTGCAGACTATGTGTATGTGCTCGTGGAAGGTCATGGAAGGTTGAAAGGTGACACCTAGGTACTTGACTTTCTGTTGCCAGTGAATCGGTGTATTGTAAAGGGATATTTCCGTAGGTGTGTCTATGTGAGATCGAAAGCGATTACCGATAAAGTGCATGGCTGCACTTTTATCCGGGTTTATTTCGATTCTCCATTGGCGGAACCAGCGTCCGAGGCTGTCTACCGCTTTCTGGAGACGTCTAGTTATTACTTGAGGTCGGCGGGATGTGGTAAATACAGCGGTGTCATCCGCGAAAAGGGCAAGATGTGTACGCTCTTTGATAGGCGCCCGTGGAATGTCACTCGTGTAGAGCGAGTACAATAAGGGTGCCAGTACAGATCCTTGAGGGACACCAGCACGAATTGTGCGGCGAGACGATAAAGTACCGTCTATGCGATAGCGAAAGGTGCGATTAGTCAGGTACTCTCGTAAGATGAGTACAAGTCTGTCTGGTATATTTAGTTGGAGTAGCTTGTAAATTAAGCCTGCGTGCCAGACCTTATCGAAGGCTTTGGCGACGTCGAAGAATATGACACCTGTAAACTGCTTGGTTTGTAAACCTTGTAGAATGTGCTCCGTGAGGCGGTGCACTTGTTGAACACAGGTGTGTTTTGGACGAAATCCGAACTGCTCGTTTGGAATAAGATTTTGGCTATCAACTACTGATTTTAATCGGGCGAGGATGATTCGTTCGTATATTTTCCCTAAGCTGTTTAGTAGGCTAATGGGACGATAGCTAGTCGGGACGTTTCTGGGCTTTCCCGGTTTAGGGATACCTATCACTGTAGCTTCTTTCCACTCATCAGGAAAGGAGCATCCGACAAGGAGGGCATTGAAAATCAGTACCAGTAAGTGGATGATTTGGTTAGGAAGGCACTTTAGTGCTCTGTTGGAGATGGAATCAGGTCCTGGGGCTTTTTTGGAGTGTAGGTTTTTAATAATGGTGCGGACTTCTTCTCCGGTAGTGGGAAGCAACGGCTCGCTTTCGGGAGTCGTCACAGATAGATCATCTACTACCTTTACCACCCTGGAGTGGAATTCGGTGAGTTCGGGTCTACTGGGGTTGGGGGAACATTGTTCTTCCAAGCTGTCCGCCAAGCATTCGGCCTTTTCAGCGTCGTCAAACGCAGGTGGGAGATTCGGACGAAGTAGAGGTGGGGTGGCTGCGTACCCATCCGCTTTTAGAGATTTCGCCAGGCGCCAGTAAGCCTGGTGTCCCGGCTTAATCTCCGAGAGCTTTCTATCCCAGGAAGTATTATGAAATGAAGCTAGTTTTTGTTTAACTTCTTTCTGCAATCTATTAAGCGTATTACGATTCTCTCGAGTCGGATATCTATCGCGTGCCCTAGTAGCAACACGTTTTTTAGTTATTAATTCTCGCAGATCATCTGGTAGTTCTCGACAACGGAAGTTGTCGGGAATTTCCCTAGAGCAATCCTTGAGAGTATTACATAAGTGGGCTGTGAGATGAGCGGTCGCTGCTTTGGCAGTTTCCACTGAATCTATACTGTCAGGAATTTGTTTGAGGTGCTCTGAATCAACAAAGTGGAGACGCTCACTAAGTTTTTTCCAATCGATTATAGTTTTACTTTGAACCGACGCATAACACAAGTATTAAGTTACTTACTTTGGGGACTGACGACCGTATATTTATTTATTATTTATTAATGATGACTACATTTGCCACGCGGGATTGGAGGCAAAATAAATGGCTTAAATTTATTTTTATAAATTGTAAATTTTATTTTAATATAAATTGTAATATCATAAATAGTAATGCTAAAATACTAATGTTGGTGGTGTTTTGTGATACGTGCGATATCTAATCCTGAATGTATAAGGTATGAGAACAAATTTTGCTTCCTACATTTATTATAACTTAAACTTTAACTTTAGCATTAAATTTAACTACAGCAGTTTAAAAACATTATTAAAAAACGCTAATACAGAAAGCATACTATACTATTGAGGATTACTTCGACGATAAGAATGCGTGGATATAGCTACTATTCGAAACTGTACAAGACATTAATAACTATATGTAAAAAAGCATACGACAAGTTTCTTGCTGGCTCTTCTCGGTAGAAACAGCTTTCCGAAACAGCGGTGGATGTTGACGATTCAAAAGCACTTGTTTTTACTTGAATAAAGAATATTTTGAAATTTGAATTTGAACATAGATTTTCTCAAAGCAGATTATAGCAAAATAATCATATAACTTATGTACATAGCCCTCAATAAGAGTATGCATTACTTTGAAATATTAACTTGTGTAAATAAATTGTCCAACATTCTCCCTAGTTTTTCAATTTTATTCACCCAAGGACATAAAACAAAACATTGAATCTTTACTGAAATCCTCTTCACCGTTATATAAAGCTTGACTAAAACCAAGGTGCCAAGAAACAGGGTCGTGGCTGACTAACGTCAGTTTTACGACGGAATAACTTTTTACATTTAGTTCGCAAATCTTCTTATGTGCAAAAGTTAAGCAAGCAAGGTAATAAAGTTAATCTTGGACGTACGTAAACGTACGCAGGAATATCATATCTGTGTGTTTTTGTTGAAATTTATCTGAAAGAAAATGTGCTAGAAAGTTAACTGATATACTTTCATACAATGTTGGGCCCAAGATGTGAATTGCAAGATGTATTAATAGATAATTTGTAGAATTAGGCGTTACTTTGCGGAGATCCATAATACAAAAGTAATAATAAGATTATTTTGCTATAATCCGCGATACAGTAAATATAAAATATATATAGTGTTAAATGTATAATGGACTATCCAATTTTCATACCCGATACGTGCAGGTTTCGTAAAAACACATGCACAAACCTCTACCACTTCCATCATTGAACGAATTGTTGGAAACAATTGTTGAGTTTGTGATAGTGAACGTGTGTAGTGCTTGTGTATTGTGGTGGAAATGGAAGGTTTAGAATAATAGTACATGACGTACAATTAATCTAAACCTTCCTCAAGAATTGCACTTGCATCTTTTAATGAAAACCGTACAATAATCTGTCTCGGATCTTGATTTTGAAAAAAATTGATCACATACACACCGACAGAAGCATAGATACATAGGTCTCTAGTAAATCTTAAACATTCACAAAAACATTAGACCCAGTTTAGCTTTACATGAAACTTTTTAGTGTTGTATTTGCGTGTTAGCTAGTCATTGATAAGGGTCATGTATGTAAACGAATTAATCCAATCTACCAATTTTCACACTGGTTTTGTTACTAGTGTACGCTATTTTGACACATGTCCTAAATATTAAACTAATAATATTGTTTTTGTAGTCAGTTAGTAAATTAATGTCCAAAGATAATAACTAATACAGATATGATAAAGGTTTGACGACATTGATCCTAGTTTAGAAACAATGTTTTATTAATTTTGATGAATATATATTTATAGAATAAGGTGTTACTTTACAGATTCATAGTCATTTGACTATGAATCTGTAATGAATATATCTGAAATATGAATTTTGCTATAATCAGCGATAAAGTAAATAAAAAATACATATAATGCTCAATGTATAGTGGACTATCCGTTTTATCATACTCGGTACAGTATTCGTAAAAACACACGCTCAAACCTCCACCACCGTCACCACAATACACAAACACACACTGAATCACAAACTGAACAATCGTTTCGCCCCGCAACCGAAGCATCATCAGCAGGTCTACCATGAACTCTTATTGCGACTCAATTGAAGACGTAAACTAAATTGTTTTGCTTTTTCATACCATGTACGTCTTAAAGACGCACACTTTAAGTCGTTGCCGTCGAGCGTTCGGAATGCGTCCTAAAAACACGTCAGTAAAAGAGAGAGAGTTATCTATAGTTTATATAACGTTGTCCTTTTCAAACACACTTCATGGTACGAGAAGAAAGCGGTTGGGTTTAGGTACTAACTTCGAATTGACTACCGCTTTCTAAAAGTTCATCGTAGCCCTACAAGAGATAGACTCCACTACAAACTCCACGACGCGTTGCAATTTTGTCGTGGAGTCTATATCTAACTAATTTTGTGCACAGTTTTTATTAAATGGAAGTGTAATTCTTCCAAAAAAGCAGAAGAGGTCGCGCAGTTGTTAAAAAAACTCGCATGCTGGGAGCTTTACTCGCGTGCGCCGCGTAAACCAACAGAGATACATTAAGTAATTTATTCGATTAGACATTTATAGATCTACAACAATACCGTCGTGTGGTATCCGGCTGTGTAGAATAGACCACCCTCATTTCTTACCGAGTTGTCGTAAAAGGCGACTAAGGTAAGTTGATTTCAGGCAAGCGGCCGGTCGTAAAATACGTAGCCAAATCATTTGACAACATGTTTGTAACATATTGTGCCGACCCAACTTAGAGTGGGATAAGGGCAGGAGGAAGATGAGATCTACAACAATACTACAAAAAGTCCGCGATAGCTTGTCTCTATCTCTTATGGTTAATTCACAATAACTACTTTTATGTCCTAAATTTGAATTCGGGAAACATTTTGTCACAAATTGATTTCCACCTTGATAAATGTCAGTGTTATTAATAAAAAGTTTCTATAACTCTTATGTGTGATTGTATATTTACTCTATCACGCTCATGGACTATCAAACAAACTATTTCCTCATGGCAAGTGTATACAGCAATAAGAAAGTTTTTGGTTCCGTACATATTCATGGGATACTTCCAATGTCTTGATACTTTGGGCCGTAATCATTAAATGGTCCGTAAACGGGTCACGGCTTTCGACCGACTTACAGGGATTTGGGTTCACGTCTTCATGAAGTGCTTGCTGGTGTTTTAGTAGGTCTATTCTTATGTTTAAAAATTTCTACACTGTCACATATTTAATAGGAATAACTGATCAGAAGTCTTCAGAAACGTTTTAAATAAGTTAAAAAAAATTAACACTTATAAATATTCTTTATTGAAGTAAACTTGTAAACAAGTGCTTTTGAATTGTTAAAGCAATTGCTTCGGAAAGCTATTCCTACCATGAAAAGACAGCAAAAATCTCGGCGGTTGTTTTGTCCAAAACATAATTCTTATTATTACTTTCTTGTACAGGATCGAAGAGTAGCTATATCCATATATTCTTATCATGTAAGTAATCCTGAAGAGTTTTTTTTTTTTTTTTTTTTTTTAATTTATTTAAGATCAAGTACAGAATGTTATTAAAAATAATTTTACAAGTTTACTTGATTAATGAGCTTCACATAATAACACTCCAAAATATGATCTAGGCATGCAATATTAATTAAAAGCTACTCGAACGGAAAACACTAAAAAAGAATTTAAAGTAAGTATTAAAAAATAAAAATAATAGAAATGCAAATACAAATAAAAGCTTAAAGGTATCCATTAAAATCCACTGTCAATTCCTTTTTCAGAGTACTACGAAAATGCTGATTCTGATGAGTTTAGTATTAGCTTTCTGTATTAGCCTCTTTAAGCTGCTATGATTGCACAACTTTAATTCTTTGCGGAATTTTATCAAAGAATCTCATACCCAAACCCATAAACGACTAACGTACTTTCGCAAGCCGCAAATCAAGAGCTGCAAGCATATGTCGGTACCTTCTTTATCTATTATATACATCACGTATGGTTATATTAGGTCCTTACATATGAAATTGGCGTTTTCTATGGGAGGAACATAAAGTCGTTTTTTTTTAAAGAAATATATTTAATTAATCAAAGTTTGTACCATTGCTATGTATGCACTTTTGCCATCTCATAGGTAGTTCATTGATCTCCTTACTAAAAAAACCATTCGGGCGGGAATCAATAAAATCTTTGAAGGTGGTTTGGACTGCCCCATCGGAGTTGAATTTTTTTCCTTGCAAGTAGTTATCCAAATTGCGAAAAAAATGGTAATCTGTTGGAGCAAGGTCCGGAGAGTACAGTGGATGTCTAAGACATTCTAATTGAAGCTCCTCTGATTTGGTAGCCGTCTGTTGTGCAGTGTGTGGTCTAGCGTTGTCCTGAAGCAGCAGTGGCCTAGAGCGATTGACCAGCCTCGGTTGTTTAGCAGCTAGCTTTTCCATCATGGTTTTCAGTTGCTGACAATAGATATCTGCCGTAATCGTCTGGCCAGATTTAAGAAAGCTGTAGTGAACGACACCGGCACTAGTCCACCAAACACTTACAAGCAACTTTTTTTTAGTCAATTTTCGCTTAGGGCAGGATTTGGCTGGTTCACCAGGGTTCAGCCATTGCGATGAGCGCTTCCGATTATCGTAGAGGATCCGCTTTTCATCACAGATAATGATTCGATTAAAAATTCCTTCATTATTGTGCCGGCTGAGTAACGTAACGCCAGCAGTCGAGGCGCGTTTGTCGGTTTGCTTCACTCAATTCATGAGGTACCCACCTTTCAAGCTTCCCAGTTTGCTTCAAGTGGATTAGAATAGTTTTATCACTAACACCGGAGCCAGCAGCTAACTCGGACGTGGTTTGCGTTGGATCCGCTTCCACAATAGCCTTCAATTCTTCATTATCAACTTTGATATTCCGTCTCCGGCCGTCCACGAGACTTGTTCTGCAGGTCGAAATTTCCAGAACGAGAATGTTGGAACCAAAAACACCTTTTCTTTTGCGACACCGTCACCATACACATCATTAGTCCTTCGAGCCGTTTCTGCAGCACTGGTGCCACGGTGGAACTCATACTCGTAAATAACGCGATATTTCATGTTTTCCATTTTGTAAACAGAGTGACAAAAAGAAAAAAACAAAAGAGGAAGAAACAAATGAATTAGGGGGTTTGAAACACAAATGCATGAGTAAATAGCTGTATGAATTTGAATTTGGAATTCCTAACCATAAAGGTAATATTTGAGATCAAAGTGGCCAGTACGACAAAACGCCAATTTCATATGTAAGGACCTAATATTATATAATTCTATATATTTTTTGTACAAAAATTAAAGTGAAAAAAATATGCTTATACGTAAAGCATATTATATAATTGAAGATTATCTGCATGGTAAAGATGCCTGGATTTGAAAATCCTTTCAGCTTCATACAAGACTGCGGTTTAATAATATTAAACTGAAGATGTTAAAAAGATTGACCGCCGAGTATCTTGCTGGTTCTTCTCGTTACGAACAACATTTTGAACCAGTTGTAGGCTTCATTAATCTAATTGATCCTTAACGATTCAAAAATCTTGAAAGAGCTTATGTGAAGATTTGATTTGGTTTATAAAAGGAGGCTGATATTGAACGCCTATAATACTATTGATTACACGGATGATAATAACGCGTGGATATATGTATTTTTCGACCCTGTACAAGATGGTAACAACCAAATGTTATAGGAATTATATTTTGAACCAGCAGTAGATTTGATGATTCAAAAGCACTTATTAACAAGTTTACTTGAATAAAAAATATTGTAAATTTAATTTGAATTGGAATACACTATAGAAGTATAAAATTTCGCAAATGTATTAAACATCCTGGCTTTAAAATTATAGTGAGGAAATACTTAATATTAGATTATAAAGCTTTTAGACACGCTCTCTAACGTAATTCGATTCTACCTAAATTACTTTTAATAGACGACTGTAAATGTAATTTCAGTCTAATAATTAAGAGCTTTAGTGAAGACCTGTTTAAACTTGTGCCCGAATTCTAACGATGTCTAAGAATACTATCTTAAAAAACAATTTTTTTAACAGGCGTTTTTATGAAAATACGGCGCACGGTTTTACTCACATCGCAAGGTTATGTAAAACGATTTATAGAAGCAGGCGTTACTTTGCAGAATTCCATATTACAGGCACGATAACAGAACTCACGACAAAATCGCATTTTGTCGTGAAGCCTATCCTCCTGATGATGCTTCGGTTTCGGAGCGAAACGATGGTCGAGATTTTGATGGTGGTTGCGTGTATTGCTTGTGTGCATTATTGCTGGTGGAGGCGCCTTGGGGTGCGTGTGGTGACTTGTCCTGCATGTGTAAGGTGCGTAAATTTTACCTGCTTCATACACATTAGCTTTGCATGCATTCGCTTAACCCGTGCGGATTAAAGCAAGGTAGTTCTGTTATAGTGCTTGTTATGTAAAATGTTATATGATATTTTGCATAAATAATTTACAGAAGCAGGCGTTATTTTGCGGTACAAGATCGTGTGGTTTCCCAAGTTTTAGTGAGTCGCTAGTGATTTTGTATTCAACGCACTGCTAAAGAACCCCTTGTTGGTTAGCCAAACTCATTGAAGTAAAAGGAGCTTCCGCGATTGGATACGTCCACCACCACCCTGAAGATCGTGTGGTATGGAGATCCTGTGAAGAGACCTAAGTCCATCAGTGGACATCCATCTGTTGACAAAGAAGAGTCACGTGGTGCCAAAAGATTTAACCACCTCTACACAATCTTGTGTGTATTCAATGATAAAGCTGTGATTGCCCACCGGTGAGACGGTACGACTCTCTAGAGATGATCATCGGTTCAAACCCCGGGCAGGCACCAATGAGTTTCCCTATCAACACTTATGTGTCTAATCGATAATTGCAATGCCGCCGTGTGGTATCCGGCTGAGTAGAATAGACCATCCTCGTTTCTTACCGAGGTGGCGTATAAGGCGACTAAGGTAAGTTGACGTCAGGCAGGCGGCCGATCGTAAAATACGTAGCCAAATCATGTGACATGTTTGTAACATATTGTGCCGACCCCACTTATAGTGGGATCAGGGCAAGATATTGATGATGATAATTTATCACGCACTTTTCGGTGAAGGAAAACATCATGAGGAAGCCTGCATATCGCTAAAGAATTCTAGAGAGTAGCCTACCAATCTGCATCGGAGCAGCGTGGCGAGTCTTAGCTCCAACCCTTATCTCCAGAAACGGAGAGAAGCCTATGCTTAGCAGTGTGATAGTAACAGGCCATTACTTTACTTTTTTTACACAATCTTGTGAGTTTTTGTTGTTGTTGTTGTTTTTAAAAGCTTTATAAGAATAAAGAGATATATTGTATTTCTTTAGATGTCCACTGCTGGACTTAAGTCTCTTCATCTCCACAACACACGATCTTGTGCCGATTGGATCCAGCGGCTCCCCTTTTAGAGGTCGTCAGTCCATCTCGTAGGTCTACCGGCACTGCGCTTCCTGGTGCAGGGTCGCCATTCCAGCACCTTGAGATACCAACACCCATTCGGTTCTTCGCACTATGTGCCCCGCCCATAGCCATTTCAGCTTCGCTACACGCTGAGCTACATCGGTGACTATGGTGCTTCTACGGTCTCCTCATTTCTGATTTGATCACGTAGAGGTTCTCCGAGCAAAGCCCGCTCCATCGCCCGCTGAGCGACTCAGAGCCTTCTTATGAGCCCACAGCTTTGTATTTTTATAATTTTGTATTTTTTAGTTTTGTATTTAGGGAATATATATTAAAACTGCATAATACAACAATACAAAAATACGTCCCATTTGTGTCGCACCGCACTGTGGCAACTTACATTTGCATTTATTTCAAAAACTTGGCAACACTGAGCTGAAATTATTTCGCCGCAAAATGATCGCAGAAACCTCTACCGCGGAGCAGGGAATAACAAATTCAGCGTTTCCTTTGCACTTTTCTATTTACGATATTAAATTCAGCTTTGGTCCACGATTAAAGTATTACGCGGATTTTTTTTTCTCGGCAATGAAATAGAAAATCGACATTTATAAAGCAAAATGATATTAAATCGTATACATAGCACGCTTAATATTAAAGTGAGATAATTAAAAAAAGATGAATTGTGGCAAATTGGAATAAAGCGTAGTGTAGCGCCTCAAAAACTAGTAATTGTTATAAAGACCCATAATTTAGATTTAGAAAAACAAGAAAATATTACAGGCACTATAACAAAACTACCTCGCTATAATCCTCGATATAAACTATTTGTATTCGAAAAAAGAAAAAAAAATCCGCTATAAGCTAATGTGTATGAAGCAGGCAAAATCTACGAACCTTATACATGCAGGTCAAGCCACCACACGCACCCCAAGGCTCCTCCACCAGCAACAAAGCACACAAGCAGCACACACACCCACCACCACAACAATCGCGACGATCGTTTCGCTCCGAAACCGAAGCATCATCAGGAGGATAGGCTCCACGACAAAATCGTAATGCATTACGATTTTTTCGTGGAGCCTATCTTCCTGACGATGCTTCGTAATGCATTACGAAACATCAGAGCATACTAATGTATAAGGTTCGTAGATTTTGCCTGCTTCATACACATTAGCTTTGCATGCATTCGCTTAACCCGTGCGGATTATAGCGAGGTAGTTTTGTTATAGTGCCTACAATATGGAATTCCGCAAGGTAACGCCTGCTTCTATAAATCATTTAAGAAAACATTAGTTTTTTTTAATAATTCGTAGTGTGTGATGTCATTGAAATAAGGCTTACAATAACTAATATTGTGAACTTAAGCATATTTAAGGTTCGCGTGAAGAATTTTTATTTGTTGCAAAAATGATGATTCTCACTGGCATTGCTATTCTCTTATTTATTTTGCTTTTTTGTCTTAATGTTCCTTCTCCTATCTCTTTGTATTTATATTTTTGCAATAAAGTTATTCTTCTTCTAAATCAATTAATCCTAATTTTGAATAAGGTCACTTTAATAGTAAGCGTGCGATATAAACAGAAATACTTTCGCCTTTAAAATATTAGTAAGTATGGAATCTACAAAAACAGAGCCACGGCCAAAAGCTAGTAGTATAATATTTAATGGTGACCTTTTGATAAGAATTACTGGACTACGCGAGCTAAGTAATAATTTCTGGCTCAAATAAATCACGTTCTACGATAATATTAGAATTCGTGTCGTAATTCAATGAATGCATGAATTATGAGTTTTCACACAGGGAAGTCGACGAGATTCAAAAGTCAAATTCAAAATATTCTTTAGTAAACTTGTAGTCCTACTTTGAGTTTGCTACAGGTAGATTGAAAATAACCAATGCAAATATACCACAGAGATATATTGGTAGGATGTGGTAAAAGTTAAAAAAATATATATATATTCTCTATTCAAGTAAACTTGTTAACAAGTGCTATTGAATCGTGAACTCTACTGCTGTTCGGAAAGCTGTTCCTACCGAGAAGAGCCAGCAAGAAACTCGGCGGATACTAGTTACAATTAGTCATTATTGGCTTGTACAGGGTCGAAGAGTAGCTCTTTCTATGCATTCTTATCGTCTTAGTAATCCTCAACAGTATAGTTGACTTCTTCATTAGCCTTTTTAAAATAATGTTTTTAAACTACTCTAATAACAAAGCTAAAATCGATGGCAGAAGTTTATTATAGAACATTTAACCCTTATCCATAAACGACTTACGTACTCTTGCAAAGCGCAAAGCAGGAACCGCAAGCTTATGTCGGCTCCCACTTTGTCTATTATATACATCGCCAATCTTTTTCCTCTCATGCAAAAATTAAATTGCTAAAAATATACTGTGAAGCCAATGTTGCCATCGCTGCCCAAGATCCCTGCCTATCCTCCATAGCCCGAACCACGGTGGGCAAGGAGAGATCGTGCCCCACCTTTGCTGGAACCGCTGAGAAGTTTGCGAGTGTGTGCAGCGCTGTATCGAACTCGACGCCGCACTCATGGTACTCACCAGAAGCTTTGCGCGCGGGCAACTTCCCCATATACCTTGCGAAACAACCATGTCCATAAATTACTTGTGTCAGGCGGAAGGTGAAGGCCCAATGCCTCCTAGCGACCCAGCCCTGGATAATGATCTAAATGGCTGACGCTTTCAAGCTCATCGCTCTTATACAAATTGCAATATTACGCATAACCCACGTATTCTACAGTTATTTTCACCAAAGGGAAATTGAATTGCAAATATTATCAATTAAATAAAATATTACGAATTGAAAATCCATGATCGCTGATATAAAAGGTGCGTTCTCACCATTCAACCATCTTACACGGATCTTATTTT
Organism: Morpho deidamia; assembly: GCA_947086505.1. NCBI lineage: Eukaryota > Metazoa > Arthropoda > Insecta > Lepidoptera > Nymphalidae > Morpho > Morpho deidamia. The sequence goes on from CAMTZC010000009.1 coordinate 12,887,371, forward strand.
CTAGTTTGATGTAGATTTATTCATCATTTATCGACATGATGATATTTATACCTTGTAGAAAAGAGCAAATTATTATAGTTTATTATATGAACAACTACTTGTTTTCCTTAGATGTTGTCCCTCATGTCAGTAGTTTGACGCGATTCCCATTAGTTTATGTCACGGTTTCTCAAAGTGGACGATATAAACCCCGCTAAGTTCAAATCGGTTCCCTAGGGCATTTTGAGATGGACGAGGTCTAAAATTCAAACACTACTAATTAAAACAAGTTCTTATTTAAATCTTTTATGTATGTCGGCGTAAAGGAGGTATTAGGAATGCAGATATTTGTTCAATAATATCTATGGATAAAACTACCATACATTAATAGCAAACAGTATCATATGTAAGAAGTTATTGTTTTAGTTAAATTATGTTGCAAAATAATTATGGTATATAATATAACATAAACTTACTGTTAAATTATCTATACTTCTTATAAAACAAAGTCCCCAAAAGCTGTCTGTCTGTATGTAATCGATTTTCTCAAAATCTACTCAACGGATGTTTGTACGGTTTTTACTTTAAAAAATAGTGCAATAACTACGGATGGTTTAGGTTAATAATACATTAGGGTTTTATGTAAACTGTGTTGACGAGGTTGCGCGGTTGGAAAAAAATCACCAACTGAGAGCATTAGTTGCGTTGCGTTGCCAACAAAGTTACATTCAAGGAATGTATTAGAGAATTGTAGATATGCAAAAGTACTACAACAGTCCGCAACAGTATGCCCCTATCTCTTAATAGATACTTATAACTACTGTTATTTATAAATTTTCAATTAAATACTGATTTCCACGCGGGCGAGGCCGCCAGTACGACTAGTTCATTGTAGTGTATTCATAATTTAATGTTAAACTTATCAAACGCTTATTTCATATAAAGCTATACATTTAACTGAATTCTTCTATGGTATTCGTATATTAAAAAGATGTCATAGTAATAATTGTAAAGGGCATCTTTTGTTTCACCTAGAAAAAAAAATCATAAGAGAAAATAGATGAAGAATCTGCAGAATTTATTTTTAAGTGCTACAGAAGCTACAAATTTAATTATTTAAAAACTTTGCATCAAGCGTTGATTTGTATCATCTTGTTATACGAATGACTAAAATTGTAGTAGGAAGTCTCATTACCATATTTTTGAAATTAATTAATTTTAAGTTTGTTAATCAATAGACACTAGACATAGGCTTTTAAGGTGATAAGGAGGTCAGAACCTCCTAACCCAAATCATCATATCATATCAGTTGATTTTGGAAAAGGGCTTCCGCGCCTAATATAGTTTGGGAAACCCTGGTCTATGTAATACGATCTGACCCTATGTGACCTCATGTCAGGCACTTCCTCCTTTAATTGAGGATTCGTATCTCATTTGCTGTGTTGATGGAAAACCGTTTCCCCTGTTTTTCTTAGTAGAGTTAAGTGTTTCTTACGCAAAATTCCCCGTTCACTTAATAAATGAATAGATATTTTCGATTTTGTACTATTCAGAAATAATTTAATGGAATGTACACCTTTTTTTTATTTATAAATGTTTTTTTGTTGTATATTTAATAGAAAATATCTATGCTCATGTAATGAAAGAAAAAGTCTGTGAGTCTCTTACGCTCTCACGGCTTACTTGTTGTAGTAATATTGATAAAATTTTGCGCGAATAAAAGCTTATACACAGTGCTAAAATAAAAAGTAAAGTAACAGCCCGTTACAATCCCACTTCTGAGAAGGGTTGGAGCTAAGACCTACCACGCTGCTCCAATGCGGATTGGTAGGTTACACATATCTCCAGAATTCTCTAGAGATATGCAGGTTTCCTCACGATGTTTTCCTTCACCGAAAAGCGTGTGATAAATTGCAATTATCAATTAGACACATAAGTTATAATAGAAAAACTCATTGGTTCGAACCCGTGACTGCCTCGAATCAGTCACCTGATCTTACCGCTCGGCTATCACAGCTCTGGCGCTAATACATAAAATAGTATAACTCCCGTTTTTTTTTTCAAGCTCTTTGAAATCTAAAGTTTAAATTTGAATTTGTACGACCTTATAGAGTCGAATAAGGGTAGGGAATGATGATGTGTAACTTACCAATACATTACTCGTATATTGAGCGTGTTGGGTAAAAGCTTCTATTCTGCTATGCCTTTGCTATGCTATGACTTTGCCCACCAATGGAATGACAGCAGGCGCAGCTACTGTACGCAATTATTACAAAAACATAGCCGTTGTATTAGTCCAGGGCAAATAAAATCATCATCAGTCATCGGCATTCATAACTTGTACTTTTCATTTCATTTGTTTAATGGTTTTTGATAACGTCCAATAGATAACGCGTAGTATCCAAAAATTATAATTAAATTGACGATTATTTAATAGAAACTTAAGATTCCAATGTTGCAGTTTGTGGGTTTGGGTATAAGATTCTGCAATCAATTATAGCTTTGCCATTACAACAGTTTAAAAAATAAAACACTATTAAAAAGAGTCTGATACAGCATAGTATTATACTATTGAGGATTACGAGTACTTAGATGATAAGAATGCGTGGTTATAGCTACTCTCCGACCCCGTACAAGACTAAATGTAACTAGTGATAAGAATTGAGTTTTGAAAAGAACGACCGCTGACTTTCTTACTGGCTCTTCTCGGTAGGCACTGCTTTCCGAGCCAGCAGCAAAGTTGACGATTCAAAAGCACTCGTTTACAAGTTTACTTGAATAAAGAATATTTTAAATTTAAATATAAGCGCAACTTGTAATAAACTCAACACTAGAAATGACTACAAAATGGCGATCTAGATGAAATATGACCGCCATCACACCTTTTCGACGGCTGGAAAAGATTTCAATATCTATCTTGATTCTAGCTTCGAAATTATGACCATTTTCTAGGCGAATGAAAAATCTGAACACCTTAATATTCTTTTCACGGTGCCCCAGTTTAAATCTGATCGTATCCATAACTTATAGACTGCGCTGTTTAAATCAAATAAAGCTAAAAATACTTAGAAATCACAAAATTAATGATAGACATTCATCATTCTCCTGTCCTTATCCTACTCTAAATAGGGTCGACACAACAGGTTAAAAACATGTTATCACATGTTTTGGTTGCGTACTTTACGACCAGCCGCCTGCTTGACGTCAACTTACCTTTGTCGTATTTTATGAACCCCAAGGTCGATAAGAAAGGGGGTTGTCTATTCTACTCAACCACATACCATTAAAGAGAATAGGCTAATTCTCTTCAGCCGGATACCACACGGCGGGTCGACTTACCTTAGTCACCTTTTACGACACCTCGGAAAGAAATAAGGGTAGTCTATTCTACTCAGCCGAATATACCACACGGCGGGTGGACTTACCTCAGTCGCCTTTTACGACCCCTCGCAAAGAAATGAGGGTAAAAAAGACCCTGTTACAGATATTTCACTATACAAGTGTCACAATCTGAAGAGTCAAGTATTGACCAAACATGTAGTGGTTTTAAAATTGAAAATCGATGCAACTTTTTTAAGAAACTTGTATGAAAGTAATTTTTAATAAAAACGTATAAGAATAAATCCAGTCAGGTCATGAAAGTTTGGTTTACTTATCTCAAACTATACGGAAGTAAGTTTCTCATTGCCCCTACCACATGTCATTATATTTTGCATTTGAATAGTAAATACGTTTCATATTTGAATAGTAGCATTAGTATATAGCACCATAGTATTAGTCTATCGTTTGGTTTATAATAAGTTTGTAGTAGACAACAATTCTGCCCCTTACAAAATTTAAGACGGTTTTGGTGGAGGTTTATAATGCATACTTTTTACGAATCTTTCGCTGTGTGGTATCCGCATGATCATAATAGACCACCCTCATTTCTTCCCTTTCGTAAAAGGCGACAAAGGTAAGTTGACCCACCGTGTGGTATCTGGCTGAGTAGAACAAACCACCCTCACTTCTTACCGAGGTGTCTTAAAAGCGACTAAGGTAAGTGGACGTCAGGCAGGGAGCCGGTCGTAAAATAGGTAGCCAAAACATGGAACAAGAAGTTTAAAATATATTGTGCCGACCCCACTTATAGTGGGATAAGGATAAGTGAATGATGACTTTTTTCGAATTATGCATCTAACACGTATAGAAAGTACACCCAACATTTAACCTTACCTTACCTACCATTTACCTGATGTATGCAAAATTCCTAAAAACTCGTAAAAACATCGTGCAATCTATCTCCTGACAATATTTCGGTTACGGGTCGAAACGGTTGTTGGAATTATAGTAGTAAATGTGTGCAGTGCTTGTATATTGTGTCATTGGTAGCGGGTTGTGCATGACTTTTTACTAATTCCGCATGTATCAGGTATGAGAACGGATAGTACACTCTACGTTTAGCATTACATGTATTTTCTTTATCGCGGATTATAGCAAACTAATATTTTCATTAATATTTGCATCTGTTTTTGGCAACCTAGTATGTAAAAAAAAAGTAAAGTAACAGCCTGTTACTATGCCCACTGCTGGGCTAAGGCCTCCTCTGTCCATTTTTGGAGAGAAGGGTTGGAGCTAAGACCTACCACGCTGCTCCAATGCGGATTGGTAGGTTACACATATCCCTAGAATTCTCTAGAGGTATGCAGGTTTCCTCACGATGTTTTCCTTCACCGAAAAGCGTGTGATAAATTGCAATTATCGATTAGACACATAAGTTTTAATTGAAAAACTTGGTGCCTGCCCGGGTTTGAACCCATGATCGTTTCTAGAGAGTCGCACAGTGTTACCGCTAGGCTATCACAGCTTTTGTATCTTGTATGTATCTCGTATGAAAACGAATAGTCCACTCTACATTTATCAATATATATATTTTCGATTTTCTTTATCGCGGATTATGGCAAAATAATTTTGTTTTTACGTTTGTATTATTCCACTCATTTATTTCTCGATTCGATTAAAGATATAAAGGTTACAGATAGTAGAGGTAAAATACTTCTTTATCTTGAAGTTATACACTTGTATATTTGGCACGGCCTCCTGGCACCGATATTATTTTTTCTCAGTATACATATTTTATATCTGCGGATTTTTTTCTGTAAACTTTTGACGGCTACTTTGTAGGTTGTTTGGTAAATATGAATTATATAGAGTGTTTCCCTTACGTGAAAATGTGTCACAAAATGTTATCTATACTTATTATAAAAGAAATTCCCTAAAATCTGTCTCTCTATGTGTGATCGATTTTCTTAAAAGCTACTGAACGGACTTTTGTACGGTTATTATTAAAAGGTAGAAAAATTCTTTCGAAAGGTTTTAGTTAATATTACATAATGGTTTTACGTAAATTGCATTGAAAGTTAGCGCCGCTGTAAAAAAAAACTCGCCCACTGGGAGCTTTAGTCGCGTGTGCCGCTCAAACCAACAGAGATAATGTAAAGAATTGTAGATCTACAAAGATAATAAAAAAAATCCGCGTCAGCATGTCTTTATCTCTTACGGTTAAATGTAACTAATTTTAAGTTGAAAATTTCATACATTGTTTTACGAGTTACAGCTAGTCTGATACCAAATCTTTGCAAGATTACTTTTAACGAATAAGATTCTCTATCTAACCTGAGAGAATATTTTTTTCTCTTACAGTTCACTCTGGCCTGAATCTTTACACATTTGTTTTCTTACACTCAAAAGCATATTATATAAAGAAATTTATAGCATTAGGCGTTACATCGTTCATATTACAAAAATAATAATGAGATTATTCTGCTATAATCCGCGATTAAATAAATAGAAAATATATGTAGTGCTAAATGTACAATCTGTTATCATACCTAATACAAGCAGAATATGTAATAACACATGCACAAACCTCAACACTGCAACCACAATATACAAGCACTACACACGTTCACTATCAGAAACTTAACAATCATTTCACCCTGCAACCGAAGCATCATCAGGAGATAGACTCCACGACAGAATCGCAAAGCACATAGGCACAGTTTCACAGCTAACAAAAGCTAAACCTCTGGTGCCTGCCCGAGGTTTGAACCCATGACCTCTATAAGCTCACGGTCTAAACGTTCAACTATAACAGCTATTAATATACATAATCATATGTACATATATATTACTAAAGATTTTCATAAATCTTCGTTGAATGAAAGCGGTGAAGTGAGAAAATATTGATAGCTAATTTTGATCCCTTTTTTCTAAATGAACGAACCTATAGACATTAAAATGACTTAAACAAAATTTTTGATATATTACACTCTTACTATTAAAGTGACCTAATTCAGAATAAGCCTTCATCCTTCGTCATTCTCCTGCCCTTACCCCACTCTAAGTGGGGTCGGCACAACACGTTACAAACATGTTGTCACATGATTCGATACGTATTTTACGACCGGCCACTTGGTTGAGGTCAACTTAACTTGGTCGTATTTTACGATACTTCGGTAAGAAAGAGGGTGATCTATTCTACTCAGCCGGATACCACACGGTGGGTCAACTTACCTTAGTCACCTTCTAGATACCTCGGTAAGTAATGAGGGTGGTCTATTCTACTCAGCCGGATACCACACGGCGGGTCGACTTATCTTAGTCGCCTTTACGACACCTCGGTAAGTAATGAGGGTGGTCTATTTTTCTCAGCCGGATATCACACGGCGGGTCGACTTACCTTAGTCGCCTTTAAGACACCTCGGTAAGTAATGAGGGTGGTCTATTCTACTCAGCCGGATACTACACGGCGGGTCGTTTACTTTAGTCGCCTTTACGACACCTTGGTAAGCAATGAGGGTGGTCTATTCTACTCAGCCGGATACCACACGGCAGGTCGTTTAATTTAGTCGCCTTTACGACACCTCGGTAACAAATGAGGGTGGTCTATTCTACTTAGCCGGAAACCACACGGCGGGTCGTTTACTTTAGTCGCCTTTACGACACCTCGGTAAGAAATGAGAGTGGTCGATTCTACTCAGCCGGATACCACACGGCGGGTCGTTTACTTTAGTCGCCGGTACGACACCTCGGTAAGAAATGAGGGTGGTCTATTCTACTCAGCCGGATACCACACGGCGGGTCGTTTACTTTAGTCGCCTTTACGACACCTCGGTAAGAAATGAGGGTGGTCTATTCTACTCAGCCGGAAACCACACGGCGGGTCGTTTACTTTAGTCCCCTTTACGACACCTCGGTAACAAATGAGGGTGGTCTATTCTACTTAGCCGGAAACCACACGGCGGGTCGTTTACTTTAGTCGCCTTTACGACACCTCGGTAAGAAATGAGAGTGGTCGATTCTACTCAGCCGGATACCACACGGCGGGTCGTTTACTTTAGTCGCCGGTACGACACCTCGGTAAGAAATGAGGGTGGTCTATTCTACTCAGCCGGATACCACACGGCGGGTCGTTTACTTTAGTCGCCTTTACGACACCTCGGTAAGAAATGAGAGTAGTCTATTCTACTCAGCCGGATACCATACGGCATAATTAATACTGTACATACTATACATACATACTACATTATATACACATACATACGTTTTCTTGCTCTTCCAAATTATGGATCTCTCTACCACTCAAGAGTTCTGTAGACGCTACGCTTTATTGGATTGTGACATAAAATAACTTTTCCAGTTAGGTCACTTTAATACTGAGCGAAGTATATGTTTAGAGTTATTTTACTTAAAAATTGATTTTCCGTTTACACCTATTTCATTTTTTTTTACTGTTGTAGTTTGAATATTTTTCAAATTACACATCATTTCAGCTAGTGTTAAGCTTCTCGTCCATTATTGGACATTATTGATGGAAAGGTAATAATAAAATTATTTTGCTATAATCCGCAATACAAAGCGAGCAAAGCTTCGCGATTTTGTCGTGGAGTCTATCTCCTGATGATGCTTCGGTTTCGGGGCGAAACGATTGTTGAGTTTGTGATAGTGAACGTGTGTAGTGCTTGTGTATTGCGGTAGCAGTGGTGAAGGTTTGTGCGGATGTTTTTACGAATCCTGCATGTAACGGGTATGAAAAACGGATAGTCCACTATACATTTAACACTATATATGTATATTTTCTGTTTACTGTATCGCGGATTATAGCAAAATAATTTTATTATTACTTTTGTATTATGGATCTCCGCAAATTAACGCCTAATTCTATTAATTATTATTGATGGACATTTTCAGATTACTATAAACGATTCTGTACAACGTTTTATCGTTCAAAGATCATTAATCGGGATTTTCGGGATTATAAATCGGTTTTCATATTTATTCTACTGGTATAGTAAGTAGGTATAGCTTAAACTATCCGCAAATAGCCTAATCAGCACCAGACTTAATAGTAGAGAATAATAATATATACCCTTGAAATTATGATCGGATGAATTCAATGAAGTGAAAACGAATTGATGGCTGACTTTACAGCCATATACCCCCCTTCCCCCATTTTCTAATCAAGCGAGACCCGACCATTAAAACAATTCGTACGTTAATAAAAAATGGTTATTAAAACGAGGAAGATGGAGTGGAAATCACTAAGAAATGAAGTATTTTATCTTTCAAATAAGCCTAAAACTATAAAAAGTAACGCCTGCCTGTTATTATCGCAATTCTGGGCATAGGCATCCTGTCTCTGTTTCTTGAGAGAAGGGTTTTGGGCTAAGACCCAGCACGCTGCTCCAATGCGGATTGGTAGGTTACACATATCCTCAGAATTCCCTAAAGATATGCAAGTTTTCTCATATTATTTTCCTTCGCCGAACGCCGAGTGATTAACTGCAATTATTAATCAGGGCACATACTATATCAATAGAAATACTCATTGGACTACCCGGAGTTTGAATTCGAGACTTCAATTAGTCGCACGGTCTCACCACTGAGCTATCAAAAAATAAAAATGACAAAAAGATTAAACATTATCAGAAGAATGGAAAAAAAAGTGTCTTCACGAGGCCTAAGGTCACTACTCATTCGACCTTAAGCCTAGTACAATGCCCGGGGCAAAGCTAATTCGACGTATAAATTTTCTATTAATAAGCGCATTAGGTGCGGGAGGCGGTGACTGGAAGAAAATGGTAATTTATACCTTCTATAACTCTCAGGGAAAACATTCGCTAACGAGTCCCATTGGGGCTTTCGTTTTTCCCCACAATTTGATGTAACAAATAGATATGGGTATTTTATTTATGTGGCAAATGGAAGAATCACGGTAACATTAACCTTGAATGAATAAGGTACTAGCCCTTATAGGTTGCGTGGATTTCACTAACACGATGAAATGTTACCTACGAGTATATCACTTAAAGCTGTGATAGCCCAGCGGTGACAACGTTCGACTCTTTCGAGGGGATCACGGGTTGCAACCCCGGGCAGACAACAATGAATTTTTATATTTAAACTTATGTGCCTGAATGATAATGATAAAATCAATAAATAAGAATGCTATTGTGTAATGATTTATTAACATACAAAAGCTGTAATAGCCCAGCGGAGAGACTGGAGTACGACTCTTATGAGGGGTTCACGGGTTTAAACCCCGTGCAGGTAATAATAAGTTTTTAAATTGAAACTTATGACAGTTAGAATTTATCACACTTTTTCGGTGAGGGAATAGATTGTGAGGAATCCTGCATATTTCTAGAGAATTCTTGGGATATGTGTAGCCTAACAATCCACATTGAAGCAGCATGGTAGATTTTAGCTCCAATCCTTCTCTCCAGAAACGGAGAGAGAAGGCCTATGCCCAGCTGTTAGTTTAGTTTTATATCATTTAACAATCCTTTAGACTGTACCAAGAATAACATTGATTCGTTACTGTTTCGTATGTTTTTTTGTATAATCCTCTACATGATTTATAGAAGCTGCGACCAATGCATTACAATTTTGTCGTGGAGCCTATGCTCCTGATGATGCTTCGGTTTCGGGGCGAAAAGATTGTAGAGATTTTTTCGGTGTGTGTGAGTATCGATTGTTACTGGTGGAGGCATCTTGGGATATGTGTGGTGACTTGTCCTGCATGTGTAAGGTATGTAAATTTTGCCTGCTTCATACACTTAGCATTAGATACATTTTCTTAGCACACGCGGATTATAGCAAAGTAGTTCTGTTATAGTTTCTGTAAAACATATTAGATAACTTTGCCATAACTCAATATTCTTAAATAACGTTTGAAACAAAATAAATATAATTTATAGAATTAGGCGTTACTTTGCGGAGATCCATAATACAAAAGTAATAATAAAATTATTTTGCTATAATCCGCGATATAATCGCGATATCGCGGATTATAGCAAAATAATTTTATTATTACTTTTGTAAAATAAATATAGTTTTAGAAATGGCAGGACTTTCACTTAAATATTTCAGCTTTCTCATATAGTCAACAATGACTAACGTACAGCTACAACATTTGATAGGTTCAGTTTCATATAATTTGGAATTATTATGCCAGAACGATTCTACCACCAGTTCGGAACGCTGTCATCCACTGAGAAGAACTGGCAAGAAACTCAGCGGTTGCTCTTATCACGAATATTAACTATTCGAAGCTAGATTCTAATAACAAATAACACTCAATGTAGGTAGGTAGACGCGGGTCTACCGTAACAATATTAGAACGGCACAGTAACACTAATTACACCTTGTTTAACCAAGACAGGTTGTAACACGATCTAAACGCGAGAGCGTTTAATAATCGTACAAGTCTCGTTTACAACGAAACTCCAATAGAACGGTCTAGCCGCGTAAGCTAATAACCGTAAGAGTCGAGTATTACTACAAGACTGACTTCAATATGGCGGACTACATCTTTTATAACTAATTTTCGCTCCAAAAGCAAGTCCCTTTCTTGCTATCGGCCACGTGATGGTAGTGTTGCCAACTATCATTCCTAACACGGCCTCTCCTGACCGTGCTTCGTCCTCGACAGCAACTATACTCGTGCCACTGCAACCAGCATTGTTTGCCGCGGCAGGTTTAAGCCCCACGAGTGGCGAATGGAGGCGAGAATGCGTCAGATACGCTCACTGGTGACGCAAGGGTGACGTCATCGTCCTCGTCTGTTTTTAAAAAAAGGAATTAGAAAATTCCCGAAATAAATAAAACAAAATGAACATCCTCATCTCTTCCACTACCTCGTCATTTAATTAATTCATACTTCAGCTATTATACTGAGCAAACGTTCTTATCGAACATTCATCCCTTAATAATAATCGAGACGTCTCTTTAAAACACCAAACCATATATATGCCTAGGACTTTTATCCGACCATCGCCATGGATACCCACGACTCGGTCACGCGACACACGCAATTCGCCTGACGTCACACCCTGATACACAGGCAATAGACTGATCCATTAGATCCAGCCTATTCAGCAACTTGGGGCCCACCAAGCGCCAGGGTGTAGCAAAATGCTCGGGGTGACTAGCTTCCCCTCACCCTACATGTTCAGTGGTGAACGCCACTAGAGTAACATTACTCTCCGACAAGACGGTGCACGTCTCAGGACACACGCGCCTCTCCACGGCACCATGTACGCAGCCAGCGTAGCCTTGCCGTAGTTTCCGCCAAGTAGGCGAAGTGCATAGCAGTCACGGGGTAACACCTTTACCACCACGCACGGACCGCGCATGCCGGGATTGAGCTTTCCTGTAGACTGAGAAAACTTCATTACAACCTTATAGTCATTAATGTTAAATTAGCGTTCTTTTACACGACCATCCAGTTTAGACCTGATTTTAATATACCCGGAAATAACCTGTAAGGGCCAGGAACAGTCTCACTTACCTCGCGGAGACTCGGCCTTACCTGACCACCACTAATGACAATTTTACATCGCCCCTTAGACCGAGCTACACGAGGTAATATTCCTCGTCAGTCTATTCATTTACCAGTCTGGCACGCGTGGCTTTTTCGCACCATACCTCAATATTAACTAATTGAAGTAAGGCATCTGCTAGTTAGATACCTTTGTACAACGATCAATTCAAGTCGGTAGTACCGGCACGAGTATCAAAATGAGATCACTTATCATGAAAGCAAACGCAAGTCCCACGACATCGGGACTGTCATCTTTCATACGAGCGATTACAAAATAACTCAGGTAAACGAGTACGGTTTCTTATTTTTATATCCGACAGTAAACTATATCGCTAGCGGTTAGCACCTCTTCATCATGGAAGACAGCGTCTTCTCACACGAGCGGTAACCACGTCCTTTTAAGCGAGCAGGATCGCACCTTTTTACACGAGCAAGGACGTCAAGTATTGCGCGAGCATGATCGCGGTGTATAATGAAAACGTAATCATGACCTATTACGGCTATTACTACGTAAATCTTCGCGATCCCGAACCGAACACGAACATTCTCTCTTAGCCGAATCAGACTGATCACGCAAGTCTTTCGGCCACCCATAACACGTTACAAGTCCTTATCACTATTAGGAGTTTGACATCTACCTCCCCACTAAAGCATAACAAAACATGCGATTCAATGGTCATCGTAGACCAAAAAGTAGGTAGGTCGACAAATAAAAACAAATGTAAAGTAAAAATGGTAAATTCTACCACGTTATGTTATTTATGTAGTGAGCTATGAGTTCTTTATCCCGCTTCGGATTTTAGAAATGGCAGGACTTTCACTTAAATATTTCAGCTTTCTCATATAGTCAACAATGACTAACGTACAGCTACAACATTTGATAGGTTCAGTTTCATATAATTTGGAATTATTATGCCAGAACGATTCTACCACCAGTTCGGAACGCTGTCATCCACTGAGAAGAACTGGCAAGAAACTCAGCGGTTGCTCTTATCACGAATATTAACTATTCGAAGCTAGATTCTAATAACAAATAACACTCAATGTAGGTAGGTAGACGCGGGTCTACCGTAACAATATTAGAACGGCACAGTAACACTAATTACACCTTGTTTAACCAAGACAGGTTGTAACACGATCTAAACGCGAGAGCGTTTAATAATCGTACAAGTCTCGTTTACAACGAAACTCCAATAGAACGGTCTAGCCGCGTAAGCTAATAACCGTAAGAGTCGAGTATTACTACAAGACTGACTTCAATATGGCGGACTACATCTTTTATAACTAATTTTCGCTCCAAAAGCAAGTCCCTTTCTTGCTATCGGCCACGTGATGGTAGTGTTGCCAACTATCATTCCTAACAATAGTTTAATTGAGCTTTGTTAGTAAAGGTTGACTGATCTGACGCGTCCTGCTTGTCCAAAAATCAGGAGAAAACAATCACATGATTGTTTTGTCTCTCTCCCACCTGCACTATTTAGTTTTTAGGTCAAGGTTGGAATGGTGTGTTAGGTTACGGTCATTGATCTTTATAAATCGTGTTTGTTTTTTAAAAACCTCTTAAAAGTGTGTAGGTACCTCAAATTAAAATTGTTGTCGGTATAGTCGTGTTAGATGCTAAATGATATATTTGTATAAAGTCGTTCAGTTACCTATTGAACGATAGATGGCGCTGTACAGCGTTTTAATAAAACGAAATTGCGCTAGGGAGATTCTTTGCTCCAGATATACATAGGGTGATGATTATAAATAAAGTTTGCAAGTCCGAGACAGTCCACCACAGCGCGTCGCTTTAAGCCGAGGTCTGGCCTCACAGGAGGCACCCTTAAGGCGACGCTCCCAGGATGTTGCGAGCCTCGCTCGACGATGCTTCCGCGCTCGCCCACCCCCTCTGTGACGCTGTAAGAGCCATTAGGGCTAACAGCATTAGTTAGTGTCCGAAAAAAAAGTAAAGTTGAGATTTGTATTCTATAGTATAATAAGCATAGTTTCATTTCTCCTATCGGTTCGAGTACAGGAGTGTTCAAGTCGTTACTACTCATTAAATGTATATATATTTACCAGTTGTTTGTCAACCATAACACAAGTATTAAGATAATGTTTAGAGTCCGGATATACTTACGTCTTTTTTATCGGATGAGCCCGACTAGTTTCAAGCCCATGCAGGGCTCTTATTTATGGGCTCTTTACAAGGCGTTATCGCGGCGGGAACTCAGTTCAAACATTAATTATAAATACCACTCACGATAGTTTAAATTCAAAAAACGTATTAAGATACTTTGGAATGTGTATAGAATTGTCCCATATATAAAAAAAAGAATTAGTTGCTAGTGTGCTACGCTTAAAAATCTACCCCTAGTTTATCATAAGCCAAACATCCTAAATATAAAACCATGAAGACAAATACAGTCGTGTATATAAAAAGTACAGTCGTGTATAAACTTATGGTAATGTAACCTGGTCTGCGGAACACCTGTTTCGCACATTTACATAAATATTGCACCCGACCAGCCGTTCCCGTGCGTCGCTTACTGTGTTCGCGTCCACAGGTATTTAGGATAAATTTCGCTTGGTTATGTAATTGAACCACAGATCAATGCGAGTGCAGAAGTTCGAAAATTAACTGATACGTTGTAGGGTATTCTTAGTTCGTCAATTTATTGTTCAAAATACCTCTTATTACACTGCGTTTTGTACGTTTCCCGAAGAAATATTGGATTTTGTTTAAAGGATAAGTGATTAATAGAAGCAGGCGTTACTTTGCGGAATTCGTAATGCTAAGTGTATGAAGCAGGCAAAATTAACCTTACACATGCAGGACAAGTCACCACACGTATCATAAGACGCCTCCACCAGCAACAATGCACAAAAGCAATACACACAACTACCACCAGATTCTCTCCACTCAAAATCCACAACTACACCACGCCAGCGATCTATTCTCCCTCCGTCTTACGAATTTTAATTAGGTCACGTGACCTGATGCAAGCTTAATATTTCTTTACCCATCACAAAAAGTGCAAAACGCCGCTAAAAAAGTTTTCACTTGAAAAATTTGTAAAATAAGACTGTCCTTTACAAGTAATGTTAGAAGCCGAAGCCGAAGTCTTAATATAGGTCCTTACATATGAAATTGGCGTATTCTATGGGAGGAACATAGTCGTTTTTTTTTTAATGAAATATATTTAATTAATCAAAGTATGTACCATTGCTATGTATGCACTTTTGCCATCTCATAGGTAGTTCAATGATCCCCTTACTAAAAAAACCATTCGGGCGGGAATCAATAAAATCTTTGAAGGCGGTTTGGACTGCCCCATCGGAGTTGAATTTTTTTCCTTGCAAGTAGCTATCCAAATTGCGAAAAAAATGGTAATCTGTTGGAGCAAGGTCCGGCAGTACGGTGGATGTCTAAGACATTCTAATTGAAGCTCCTCTGATTTGGTAGCCGTCTGTTGTGCAGTGTGTGGTCTAGCGTTGTCCTGAAGCAGCAGTGGCCTAGAGCGATTGACCAGCCTCGGTTGTTTAGCAGCTAGCTTTTCCATCATGGTTTGCAGTTGCTGACAATAGATATCTGCCGTAATCGTCTGGCCAGATTTAAGAAAGCTGTAGTGAACGACACCGGCACTAGTCCACCAAACACTTACAAGCAACTTTTTTTAGTCAATTTTCGTTTAAGGCAGGATTTGGCTGGTTCGCCAGGGTTCAGCCATTGCGATGAGCGCTTCCGATTATCGTAGAGGAACTTTTCATCACAGGTAATGATTCGATTTAAAATTCCTTCATTATTGTGCCGGTTGAGTAACGTAACCCAGCAGTCGACGCGCGTTTGTCGGTTTGCTTCACTCAATTCATGAGGTACCCACCTTTCAAGCTTTTTCACCTTCCCAATTTGCTTCAAGTGGATTAGAATAGTTTTATCACTAACACCGGAGCCTGCAGCTAACTCGGACGTGATTTGCGATGGATCCGCTTCCACAATAGCCTTCAATTCTTCATTATCAACTTTGGTCTCCGGCTGTCCACGAGGCTCGTTCTGCAGGTCGAAATTTCCAGAACGAAAACGTTGGAACCAAAAACGCACTGTGTTTTCTTTTGCGACACCGTCACCATACACATCATTAATCCTTCGAGCCGTTTCTGCAGCACTGGTGCCACGGTGGAACTCATACTCGTAAATAACGCGATATTTCATGTTTTCCATTTTGTAAACAGAGTGACACAAAGAAAAAAACAAAAGAAGAAAAAACAAATGAATTAGGGGGTTTGAAACACAAATGCATGAGTAAATAGCTGTATGAATTTGAATTTGGAATTCCTAACCATAAAGGTAATATTTGAGATCAAACTGGCCAGTACGACAAAACGCCAATTTCATATGTAAGGACCCAATATTATAAGACATTGGTTCAAATGAACCAAAGTAAGAAACTTTGCTCTCTCTATATCCAACTGCTCTTTGGAAAAATGATCTCGAGAACACAAAAGCCTACTTTGGACTTGTTTCAAGACGCCCACGTATTTAAGATTCGCCTAATATTTCAGCCTCAGAGATTAATTAGAGCAACCTCTTGGATTTGCTGGTTACGATAGCGTTTTACGTCACAATGTATTTTGCAAGTGTTCCATAGTAATATTTAGTTTTACATAAACTGTATGTAATCGATTTTCTCATAATCTACTGAACAGATTTTTGTACAGTTTTTACCTAAAAATCGCGCAGTTGTTAAAAATCTTGCTTGCTGGGAGCTTTAGTCGCGTGCGTTGCGTAAACTAGCAGAGATATACTAAAGTAATTTACTAGAGAATTGTAGATCTATAAAAATACTACAAAAAGTCTACGATATCATGTCTCTATCTCTCACGGTTCACTCACAATAACTACTTTTATGTTCAAACATTACAAACAAACAAAACATTATAGGGAAACCTTCAGATATAGAAAGCCCTACTGTTATAACCTAAACACGGAGAGGCATATTAGGCATAGGCTTCGTGCCTTTGCCTAATATTGGGCAGGCTGTACTTTTTAAAAGCTTTAACCAAGTTGAAATGTATGTATGTGAAGGTGGAATCTTGTAAATAAAATTTCACCCACTTCCCGGTGTCCGATTGAGCGTCGATGACAATGCATGTTTATGATAAGCATGACTTGATGCTGCTGCCAGGATTGGTTCCAGACGAGGGAACTCCTCAACGGCTAACAGTAGGGACTTGAAATTTTGTTGAGAACTATTATTAACTTGATTTGTTTTAACTATACATATAAACTTAGTGACGTTTTACAAACCTGAGTTTACATTGACTAATAACAAAAAAATAATATTGACTGTGTTCAGTTCACTTCACAACATTAACTATTAGTTAAGAGTAACTAACAGTTTATATTTCAAGTGAGAGTCCAAGCCATTAAGTAACGTTTATTGAAATTTAAAGAAAAAATGGATATTACTGTGAACATCCTTTTCACCATAGTAATAGAATCATTAAAAAATAAACTAATTTATAAAAATACCTTCTTTCAACTACCCTCGAACAAAGCTAACTTCATACAAGAATCCACTTTGTTTTTCTTTATTTATTCTATTTCATAATATTTAATTTATATATAATACACAATATTGAATCTTATAGCCATGATTTTAAATTATATAATGCAGTGTAAACGATTTTCGCTTGAAAACACGTAAGGTGAAAGAAGCCGATAAAAGTATAAGGAATTTCCAATATTATGCGCGGACGTGATAGCTACGGTTGATAGTATATTACACTGCTGGCCCAAAAGAATATAACTTCTTGGCAAATGTCAATGTACGTTTCTAGTACGACGCTTTTTAAAATTCTCGGTTGTAGATGTTTTTATTTACGTGACAGATTTGTTTATTATTTCGACAAATCTGCAACGTAAATAAAATTAAAAAAAAGGCGACTAAGGTAAGTTGACGTCAGGCATGCGGCCGGTCGTAAAAAACGTAGCCAAATCATGTGACAACAAGTTTTTAACATGTTGTGCCGACCCCACTTAGAGTGGGATAAGGGCAGGAGAATGATGATTTGTTTATTATTTCGAAATAATTTTCATACAGATCTATAAAGGGTTGATTATAATCTACTTTTTCGTTAAAAAAAGCATATTCGCGAAAATACAGGTGGCCGTCACTACAATATCGCCATCGATATGCAGCAGTTTATATTATTGCAATGCCATACTCGCAAAATGATGGCGTCTTGTTATAAAAATAAATTAAATTGCCTGCTATATGGTTTACTGGAAGAAATTCCGATTCCGGAATAAGTCCACCGTTGTGAACTCATTATTTCATTGTAATAGGTTAAGCGCCCTGCGAAGTCGACTGTAAAGTAAGTAAAGTGAAGTAGCACCCTGTAACAATCCCACTGCTGGGAATAGGCTTCCTCTTTCCGTTTCTGGAGAGAAGGGTTGGAGCTAAGACCTACCACGCTGCTCCAATGCGGATTGGTAGGTTACACATATCTCCAGAATTCTCTAGAGATATGTTGGTTTCCTCACGATGTTTTCCTTCACCGAAAAGCGTGTGATAAATTGCAATTATCATTAGACACATGAGTTTTAATAGAAAAACTCATTGGTGCCTGCCCGGGTTTGAACTCGTGTTCCCTTCGCAAGAGTCGCACGGTCTCACCGCTGGGCTATGTCACCGGCACAAGAACTGACAACCTCAAGGTCCAAACCAAACGTCGCTGGGTCTTCCATCGGTTGAAGTAGAATATACATACTTACAGAATATACATTCACATTTTTACCATAATGGGCCTGCTGTTATATTTGCCCGATTTGTACGGCCAACCTTGTAACGCTAGACGATTTAGCTTAGAGGAACAATATTCATAAAGGGCATAGTGAAGGTTCTCAGTCTAAATTGGGCAATGGTCCCGGCAGCTGTTTACTTCAAACACCTGAAAAGTTTTGGGTACCGGAAACTGGCTAAATTGGTGTGAAAATTTTCATACACCTAATGATTTGGATAAAGTAGAAACTTTGGTGTTTTGATTCAGGGTTACTTAGCGATGTAGAGCTGTCATAGCCCAGCCACCGCTGGGACTCTTTCGACGACTCAAGGTTCCAATCCCCGGTTGGCACCAATGAGTTTTCTGTTAAAAGCTATGTATATAATTGATAGTTGCTATTACACTTTTAGGTGAAGGAAAACATCGTGAGGAAACCTGCATATCTCTATAGAGTTTTGGGCACATGTGTAACCTACCAATCCGCATTGGAGCACCGTGGTAGGTCTTCTCCACTCCACCTCCAATTCTTATCTCCAAAATCGGAAAGCAGAGACTTATCTCTAACAGTAGGATAGTAACGGGCCGTTACTTTTAGCAATGTACGGTGTATTTGTGTGCAATAGACAAACGGTCTGATTGTGTGACGGTGTAGATCACGCGTTCAAATCCGGATTATGCACTTCGGAGTTCAACTTCATCATCATCATCCGTCTGGCCTTAACTCACTTTAAGCGGGATCGGCACAACATGTTACAAACATGTTGTGCCATGTTACAAACATGTTGTGAAATGATATTGGCTACGTAATTTACGACCGACCGCCAGCCTGACGTCACGACCTTAGTCGCCTTTAACGACACCTCGGTAAGAAATGAGGGTGGTCTATTCTACTCAGCCGGATACCACGTGGCGGACTTAAAACAATAAAAATAAAATAAAAACATCATATATGGAACAATATCTCAAACCTTAACAATTAAGACAAACGGCTCCCCAAAGTAACTAACTTAATACTTGTATTATGGCTGGCAGACAAGTGGTAAATATATATATTATGAATCAAAAGGCTTATTAATAAGTCTCATTGCATTTTATACACCTTAAGATATATCTTGAAGATACCTAATATAATTTAACAAAATTATGCACAGTATCATACATTACTAGTTTTTCGCGCGGCTTCGCTCGCGAGGAATTTGTTCTACCACAGTATCTAATTTAATTAAATTTATGATTCACAATTTTGGTCATAGTGGCTTCCACATAAATGATAGATATATGCTGTCGCGGACTTTTATTTAGAACTATTAAAAACAAACAATACTACGGTACATCATCTTTGTGTAACTCTAATGGTTTAGGCAGCGTATGCCGAGATAGCTCTCAGAGGCCAGATCTTTTCCGAATTTATTGACATGAATCGTTATATTACATAAAATCATTGCAATTTGTAGCCTATATGTTATTCCGATGTATAACCTATATAACTGTAAAGCTTCATCCAAATCCGTTCAATAGTTTTTCCGTGAAAGGGTAACAAACATCCATCCATACTCACAAACTTTCGCATTTATAATATTAAGTAGGATTAATATTCTATTAATTTTAGACAACAAGACATGTTTGTAGTAATTTTGAATACCCTTAGGCCAAGTATCTAGTTATTAGTTAGGTATATTTACGTAGGACTAAATTATTTTAGTGGAATATTCTAAAAAGTGAAAATAATGTTTTGATCAGTTCATATTTTTTAATGATACACAGATTGTATAAGAATTTTATTAATTTATAGAATTAGGCGTTACTTTGCGGAGATCGATAATACAAAAGTAATAATAAAATTATTTTGCTATAATCCGCGATAAAGTATCCGCAACGATTTGCGATTGTGTCGTGGAGTCTATCTCCTGATGATGCTTCAGTGGCGATGCGAAACGATTGTTGAGTTTGTGATAGTGAACGTGTGTAGTGCTTGTGTATTGTGGTGGCGGTGGTGGAGTGCATATGTTTTAAAGAATCCTGCATGTATCGGTTATGAAAAAACGGATAGTCCACTATAAATTTAATATTATATTTTTTTAATTTATTTATTATTACTGTTGTAGAATTTTATTGTATTATTTTTAACAAATCTCTTCAATATTTAGAGTATTCGACAAAAATATGGTACTATGCTAATTTAATATTTGAATACCAGAAATGCGCCTTATGCCTCTTAGTTAACCTACTTCCGGTGGCGCATAATCAGTGTCCCCATAATTCAAATTACATTCAAAATTCAAAATATTCTTTATTCAAGTAAATTTATAAACAAGTGCTTTTAAATCGTCAACCCTACTGATTGGGAAAGCTGTTCCTACGGAGAAGAGCCACCAAGAAACCCGGAGGTTGCTCTTTTAAAAATATAAATCTTACAACTAGTTACATTTAAATTCCCATAAAATAAGACGTGAGTATAGCCGGTCTCTTAACATTAATAATAGTTACATTAAGTCATTACTGTCTTGTAAAGGGTTGAAGTGGAGCTATATCAACACATTTTATCATCTAAGTAATCCCCAACATTATAATAGGCTTTCTGTATCAGCTTCTTCTATTAAAAAAATATTATTATCACGTTTATTATCTTTTATCAACTCATCATGTTAAATAATCTCCAAGACACTGTATTACACGGAGTGCTAATCCGATCGGATTAAATTTGTACGGGTTTTATCTTGGATATAATTTATACAACAATTGTAACCAACTTAAACCCATACCGTGGGTAGGCTATTAAAACTTGTGCCAGGCCATTGTTCCGCCGAATCCGGGGTAATTATGAATTTGTTAAAATACAATATTCTATTGTATATTTCGATTGTGGTTTTCTTATCAAATACAAATTCGTAATATGAATAAGGAATTGTCAAACGTTTTTAGTCAGGGGTCGCTATTTTTAAAGGACTCGTGCATTGGGTAGTGACCCTTTCTTCAGCTCCGCGGGTCGCGGGTTCGATTCCCGCCGAGGGCCAACATTTTCTATAAACAATTTGTTGGTTCTTGAGCCTGGGTGTATATTTATATTTAAGTATTTATTTAAAATTATATATGTAGTATATCTACCAGTTGTCCGTCACCCATATCACAAGTATTAAGTTACTTACTTTGGGAAAGGACGACCGTGTGTGTAAGTGTCCCATATTTACATTTATTCCAGGCCGTTAAATAAATTAAAAAATAAACTTTCATTTGAATTAACGTGTGTTTCTGAAAGTGGAATCTTGCTAGTTAAATTTGACCCACTTCCCGGTGTCCGATTGAGCTGAAATTTTACATTCTGCTTCAGTCCTTGACAATGCATTTTTATGATAAGCATGACCTGATGCTGCCAGGATTGGTTCTAGACGAGGGCTCTACTAAACGGCTAATAGAAGAGACATTAAAATTTGTTAAAAGCATTACGACTATTCGGCAGAGTAATATATAAATAAAATTGTGCACAATCGAAATTTGAAAATATTATACATATAGATTACGTAACATCCGCCATGTAGTTCCAGCTGAGTAGAATAGACCACTCTCATTTCTTACCGAGGTGTAAGAGGCGGTAAGGTAAGTTGACCGGTCGGTCGGCCGGTTAGAAACTACCTATCCAAATCATGTTACAACATGTTCATGTAGTGCCGACCCCACTTAGAGTGGGATAAGGGCAGAAGAATGATGAAGATGACTACGTAACATATATGGTGAAAAGCCCGTTTTTCTTTCGAAAACAGGGCAAAATACATTACATTGTTGAGGGTACTAAAACATTTATTCATTCATTAATTCGTTCATTGATTTAAGGTCGAAAAAACGAGGACTTGGGTACCACTACTTTAAATATCAAATTTCATCCTTCCTTTCAAAAATTCATGGGCGAGTCCGGACTATGAACACGTTGACACTTGCTATAAGGACATTACGGCCGTCAATCATACAAGCAAGTTGTTTTAATATTAATTTAACTCCCCCCTTTTCATTTCACCCTCAAACACGTGTACAAAATTTTCAACCGTAGAAAGGTTTATTCAACAATATAACAATGCTATTGTTTCGCTTAAATATCTACAATTGCTTGAAATCCTACATCATAGCTGTGTTGGTCCGTTGGCGCAGTGGGTAGTGACCCTACCTTCATCTCCGCGGGTCGCGGGTTCGATTCCAGCCGAGGGCCAACATTTTCTACAAACAATTTATTGGTTCTTCAAGCCAGGGCGTGTATTTGTATTTAAGTATGTATTTAAAATTATATATGTAGTATATTTACCAGTTGTCAGTCACCCACAACACAAGTATTAAGTTACTTACTATGGGGACGGACGACCGTGTGTATAAGTGTAAGTGTTATTAGGAAATTATTTCTAACAAATAACTATGTAACAGAAGGTACTCCAACTTTGCTAGTCTAGCTCATTTCTACCCACGAATATGTAATTTCAATCCACCATAACAATCTTATGATATCTGTCGCAATTAAAGAGAGCATCTTACATAATTTAATGGCAATTTCTGCGCTTACGTTTATAAGTCAACCGTTTAACTTAGTCCTCGCGTGCGTGGTACAAGCGCCGAAGTAGGACTGGAACGGTGAGTGAGGTAGTTGAGGGCGGTCTCTTTATGTATATCACGCTACAACCGCTCGCTCGATCGGTTTTGTGATACATTCGACATCTACAATATGTATTTTCAACTAACATTAACGCTTGCACACTATACCTTCATACCATTTGCAGCTTATTCAAATTCAATTCAAATTCAAATGTCTTTATTCAAATTGGCCTATTACAAGCACTTTTGAATCGTCAAATTAAAATTACATTGACACTACAACTGGTTCGGAAAGGTGCTCTAACCGAGAAGAACTAGCAAGAAACTCGGCGGTCACTCTTTTTAAAAATAAATATTACAATTTTGTATTTACTATTGTTAACAAACATAGATTACAATATCATCTAGTGTATAGCTGGTTGCATATCGCTGGTAGCTTATATCCGCATATCACTCTAATCAAAGAATAAAATAACATGTACTTTGTGTAACTTCATTCTTGGGATGGGGTGATGTGTTTATTGCTATATTTTTTTTTATTGTCATGTCCGCAGTCCAGCTTTAGAGGAGGTACCCTTAGGACTAGTTTTTCTAACGCTAGTAGAACTTTTGGACAGCATTCTCATCATACTACCATCTCGACTATACTTCCTTGCATGTCCGACGCGTATATACTTCTGTGCTTGTCCATCTTAACCCGTGAAGGGTAAGAAAATAGTGTTGATATTAAACGCCATATTTAACACAAATCATTAAATTACTCATGAGGAAAAATCTTTCAAAGAACGCTATAGTACGAGTATATATACATATTTTGTACTACGAATTGCATTATAAAAAAGGGTCCGTTTAAATTAACAAGGACGCGCAATAATTCGGTAGCCCTTTCGAGAGAAAAAAAGCGAGTGCCCTGTCGCATAATTCAAGCTGTAAATCTTTTGATTTACTGGAGGTAGCAAAGAGAAATTCTTAATTACGAGACAGAGAAGACTGTTAAGGGAACATTGTAAAAATATATTCTATTAGAATTTGTAAGGTTTAGGACGACTCAAAAGTTAGAGTGGGCGTTCTTTGACAGAACTTTACGAGACACTATAACAGAACTACTTTGCTTTAATTCGCACGGGTTAAGCGAATAATTGAGGATGCTTGAGGTTACTTGGCGCTAGTGGCAAAAACATTTGACTATATGTAATGCGAAACTCAATAGCGCGTTGCAATGTACCACTGGCGCCATCTGTCGTCGATTAGCAAACATTACGTAAAAATATAACATTCGTTTAAACAGCATGCAGAGCTAATGTTCTTCTCTAACCCGATTTATCGAATACAACGTCTGTACAACGAACGCTGTGCTAATAATATAAATTTTGATGTTTTTTGTGGAAGAATCAGCCATTTCCGTAATACTCTAAAAAAGGAACCGTCAGTGGATGTATAATGGATACCTTAAGGCTTTTATTTGTATTTGTATTTCTATTTTATATATTTACTTTTAATTCTTTTTTTATTGCGATCCGTTCGACTTAGCCGTGTGGTATCCGGCAGAATAGAATAGACCACCCTCCTTTCTTACCGAGTTGTCGTAGGAGGCGACTAAGGTAAATGCCGAGTGGTATCCGGCTGCATAGAATAGACCACCCTCATTTCTTACCGAGGTGTCGTAAAAGGCGACTGCGGTAACTTGACGTCAGGCAGGCGGTCGTAAAATACGCAGCCAAATCATGTGATAACATGTTGTGCCGACCCCACTTAGAGTAGGATAAAGACAATAGAATGATGAATGATGAATAATGATGATGATTGCGATCCGTTCGAATAGCTTTTAATTAATATTTCATGCCTAGATCATATTTTGGAGTGTTATTATGTGAAGCTCAACAATCAATTGAAGTTGTAAATGTTAATAACATTCTGTACTTGATCTTAAATAAATAAAAAATAAAGGTGTATGAAGCAGGCAAAATTTACGTACCTTACACATGCAGTCACCACATGCATCCCATGACGCCTCCACCAGCAACACACAACCTCCACCAATATCCCGACGATCGTTTCGCCCCGAAACCGAAGCATCATCAGGAGGATAGGCTCCACGACAAAATCACAATGCAAAGTAGAATGTTTGTAATATGGAATTCCGCAAAGCAACGCCTGCTTCTATAATCAGAACTTTACGAAGTTAAATCTTGCAGCAAGACATATGAGTTTTGTAGTAATTGCCTCTTCATCAACACAGTGCTGGCATAGGCCCCCTCTCTCCGTTTTGCGAGAGTTGGAGCTAAGTTCTGACATCCTGCTCCTTTGGGAAGATAACACATATCCCCTGAGTTCTCCAGAAATATACAGGTTTCTTTGAGATGGTTTTTTTTTAATGCGATAAGGCAAGCGGCATCACGTCGTCCGGTCGTAGAATGGTGAAGAAGGAATCAGATCAAATCAAATCAAAATAATCTTTATTCAAGTAGGCTTTATAAAAGCACTTTTGAATCGTCAAGGATCAATTAGATTTAATAAGCTACACTGGTTCGGAATGTTGCTCTTACCGAGAAGAACCAGCAAGAAACTCGGCGGTCAATCTTTTAAACATTTAAATTTACATTATTTATTTGCAGTCTTCTTTGGAGCTGAAAGGATTTTCAAATTCAAGCATTTTTATCATTCGAATAATCTTCAATATGTGTTATATGCCTCACGTGTAAGCATAGTACATCAAGTCAAATACATATGTTACCTTACTATCACTTTCCTGCCCTTATCTCACTCCAAGTGACATGTAACGTGTTGGCACATGTTTTAAGCATGTTACATTTTTGCTTGTTATTTTACGACTGGCTGCCTGACGTCAACTTATCTTAGTCGTCTTTTACGACACTTCGGTAAGAAATGAGGGTGATCTATTCTACTCAGCCGGATACCGAGCGACAGGACAACTTACCTTAATCGTCTTTTAGGACACCTTGGTAAGAAATGAGGATGGTATATTGTACTATGCTGGATATCCCACGGCGGTAATAATCGCAAATGTCAATTAGGCACAAAGTTAAAAAAAAACTCATTGGTGCCTACCCGGGGTTTGACCCCCCGGAAAGAAACGCAGTCTCACCTCCGGTCTATTACAGCTCTATCAAACCTAACTTACGTAATGGTAACAGGTGCATTTAACTGAATGCAATAGTGCGTGTTCCGTTTATTGATGCAATGGTTCAAATTGGTGCGTGAAATTAATTTATACCAATATGGAAATAGTTTAATGAATTATCAACGTTAATTGAGTATACTCTGTTCAAATTATATTGCCTATGTTAAGTGTTGTCCGTGATAATTAACTAATGTCCGAGTCAATTAATTAATTGTATTGAATGTTTGAATTAATTATATGTATTAATTTGTAGTGTATATAACACATGTTTCCCGTTAATAAAATACAATGTGTACTCTTTAATTTGTTCCCATCAGGTTAATTTAGGGACTGTGCTTTTCATGATTATATTATAAGTTATTCAACTTACTCAACTCAACGGAGGAATATGACATTCCTCCGTTGAGTAATAGAATTCTTTTAAGTAAAAAATTGAGATAAGTAGAGAATAAATTGACATAGGATATATTGCCGGTTCACAGTCGTTATGCTTCCTGGACTTAGCATTATATAGATTTTCCTTTAATATATATTTTTTCAAAAACATTCTATCATATTGTTTCAAAATCAAAAATCAAATCAAAATCAAAATCATTTATTTGCTTTAAACATGGATTACAGGGAGATGGTAATAAATAATTTAAGAACATGTTTAGTCAATTTTGACATGCAAATTTTACAAATTAAATTAAAACATCGTTAATCATTATTTAGTATTAAAGTATAAATATATTTTCATTGCAAAAACTCATGTATACTATGAAAACATTTATCAAGCAACCATGTAAAAAGGTCTTTTCTAAATTGTCTGGTAATTCAATTAGGCTACGAGGTAAAAAAAAAATTATTAAAAATTTTGACGCACATTACATGACAATTTTTTTTGTAAAATTCATGTTTAAGTCTATGAGTGAAAACTAATCTATTGCTATTTCTTGTACTTCTTGGATATAATTCGTGTGCTTTGGTAAATAGATAATTATATCGTTTTAAAAACATACTAATTTCAAATATATACAGACTTGTTTACTTTTGTATATATTGTTACGAACATACGAAAAGAGTTCGTAATGTATATGTTATAGAGTCAGTTTAGTCGTTTGAAGCTAATCGTCTGGAACATTCACATTGTTTACGAATCATGTTTCGTATCCCCGCCACGACTCGCGAGTAATCGAAAAGCAGAACATTCTCGAATGTTTCGCTCACTATATAAGCGGTCCTAACGCGCGCCTCGAGATTCATTTTGCGAATAGCGATGGAGGACTAATTTAGAAGCGAAAGTAAAAGTGAAATAATAATGACCTCGGCTTGCATTGTGATTGTAAGTATTAATTTACAGTAGGTATTTTTATCAAAGTCTACGAACCCCTGTACGTAACATCATTTTATGTATGCTGAGTTTGTATGTTCTGTTGATAATACAAGGCATTAACTAAATATACTGTGTACGAAAACTTGAAAAAGGCAAATAAATTCAATTTTGCGTTCCCTAACGATCTTTTCGGGATTCGTAATTAAGAATTTCTCTTCGTAGCCTACATCAAGTAAATAACTAGATTAACAGATTAAATTACGGGAGAGGCCTTTTTTCGTAAAGACTTCGAAGTTTTATAGCCTTGTACCTAATTTTTAGATCCCGATCGTCCTTTAAGATAGTAGTAGCTTTATAATAAATAAAATTCAACGGTTTTTTATTAATTAGAATTGATTAATAAAATTATGAATGTGTCTATCTGAAATTATAAGTGTTATACAACAAAGTCCCCAAAAGTTGCTCGTATGTGATGTTCTCAAAATCTATGTATCATTTTAAGAACGCGTGATTTCCTGCGAGAGAAATTTAAGGAGATAAGTATTTTTTCATTGGCTTCACAGTATGTTTTAGCAACTAAAATTTTGCGTATAAAAATATACATAATTATAACAAAAAAATGCTATAATATATATTCTTATATAGGACAAAGTAGGAACCCACATAGGCTTGTGGCTTGTCAATTGTGGGTTTGAGTATAAGATTCTATAATAAAATTCCAATATCAATTTTATCTTTGCCATTACAGCTGTTTAAAAACACTTAAAAAAGAGGCTGATACAGAAAACTATATTGTTGCCATGTATATTGTTTAGGATTACATAGATGATAAGATGGATGTAGCTACTCTTCGAACCTATACAAAACAGTAATGACTAAATGTAACTAGATAAAAAAATTGTATTTTGGATAGAAAAACTGCCGAGTTTCTTGCTAGCTTTTGTCGGTAGCTGTTTTCTGAACTATCGGTAGAGTTGATTGATTTAAAAGCTTGTTCACAAGTTTGCTTGAATAAAGAAAATTTTGGAAAATTTGACGTTAGGTATACTACGCGCAATAAATAATGCACATCGGACAGTGAGAGCGCTCTACGAAACCGAACTGGCCGGCTGTTTCGTTCTAAACATCGATGTGCATTATTTAAATCCAGTTACTATATGTGGTATTTAGATGTTTCAAGAGACAGACTGGCAAAATTAAATTTTGCACGATTTTACCGATAGTACCGTTAGAATATTAGGAGGTCTGGCAAGCGTTATTGGCTGGTTATGCTAATGAGCCTGTCGCACATTGTGATAAATTACGCAGATTAATGTTCCCGCTATCACTACAAATTACTGTATACAAGTCACTATATGGACTATTATAGTTGTAAAATATTGAAATATCAGTGCGTGCACTTGAAACCACTATTTATATATAAACTATTTACTATATATATAAAGAAGCTTTATAGCTTCTTTATATATATATAAATAGCCCAGAGGTGAGACCTTGCGACTCTCTAGAGATGATCATGGGTTAAACCCCGGTCAGACACCAATGAGCTTTTTCTATTTAAACTGTACGTCTAATTGATTATTAAAATTTATCACACGCTTTTCGGTGAAGGAAACCATTGTGAGGAAACCTGCATATCTCTAGAGAATTCTAAAAACTAAAGTAACGGCCTGTTACTATCCCACTGCTGGGCATACGTCTCTCCTCGTTTCTGGAGAAAAGGGTTGGAGGCTAAGAATCATCATGAGCCTCCAATGCGGATCGGTAGATTACACATATCCCCAGAAGTACCTAAGAATATTCAGGTTTCCTCATGATGTTTTCTTAACTGATAAATTGCTATTATCAATTAGACATAACTTCTAATAGAAAAACTCATTAGTGTTTGTCCGGAGTTTGAATTTGTGACCCCCTCGAAAGACGCGCACGGTCTCACCGCTGATCCATCACAGCTTTTATATTAAATACAAAATTAGCTAAAACTTTCATCTAAGAGTTGTCGCATCGAAATATCTTCTTTACCCAGATATCGACAGGACAATAAATTGTCCATTACTCGCTCATATACTACGATGTCCGGACATATATACTAAGTCAAATTAACTAAACACGGTTACCCGGTTGTTGTAAATCCGGCCGGACAATGACGGACATTTGCCTAGATTCATCACGTGCAAAGCCACAAATGCCACAACCAACTTATTTGACACACGGGTATGGGCAATGGACAACCAATTTTCATGCTACGAGTAGTTTTGTTTCAAGTGTATATGTTTTGTATAAATTGACACGCGCCAAGCAGCGCGACCGGTCGGATTAATGACCTTTGTGCATTATATCGTTGACGCGAGCGCCGATAGTTAGTAACGTTTCGGATACTATAAAGACAAGACGCGTACGCTTGTATAGGATTTTATGGTACAACGCACACGCGTAATTATGCGTTTTGGGTGTGGTTTATTGTTTATTGACTTTTGATATTGATATAAGTATTTAGTGACGCGTTTTAACCAGTGAAACGTGTGACAAGACGCGACCGTCTGCGGTTTTAGTACGCGTTAGGATTACTGTTTCCCCATATAGGGACGATTCAACGCACGGCGGCGCAACGAGACGGCGGGCGCAGGTCTCGGAGGTTGTTTCATCCGCCCGCACGTTTGTGCGGAACAGTATATTTTGACACGTGGCTTAAAAATTAAACTAATAATATTATTTTTGTACATAGCTTAGTAAGTTTTGTCCAAAGATAATAACTAATACAGATATGACAAAGGTTTGAAAACATAGATCTTAGTTTAGAAACAATGTTTTACTAATTTTAATGAATATATATTTATAGAGTTAGGCGTTACTTTGCCGAGATCCATAATACAAAAGTGAAAATAAAATTATTTTGCTATAATCCGTGATAAAGTAAAGAGACAATATATATAATGCTAAAAGTAGAGTGGACTATCCCTTTTTTCCATACCCAATATATGCAGGATTCGTAAAAACACATGCACAAACCTCCACCACCACCACCACAATACACAAGCACTACACACGTTCACTATCACAAACTCAACAATCGTTTCGCCCCGCAACCGAAGAATCATCAGATAGAGGAGATAGACTTCACGAGAAAATCGCAAAGTCTCTTCTATAAATTATTTTACTTCTATGTTCACATTAATCCTAAATACTAATTAATTAAATACTAATTAATTATAACTAAATACTAATTAATTAAAAACACATGCACGAACCAAAATTAAGGAAATATTATCAATTTTAACATATGTACACAATTTATATTTACAAATTACCACACTTTTTTAGGTAAACAGCGCAAGGAAATGTTCATATCGCAGGCGCATTCCTGGGACTAAAAATTATATACTTAACCGAAAAATATCATCACTTTTTTTTTATCTTTGAACATTACGAACGTGATGTTATTTCTGAGTTCCTGCTAACACACTCACATTGAAGGTCAATAGCCTGGACCGCTCTCAAAGGTTCCCTGATGCTTCTATATATAGATAATCGGTTAAAACATTATGATCTCATGAGAATGTAGAGAGATACATAGTGAAATTTTAACATGATATGAAAGAATTCAACAATTGAGGTCTTGACTTGCAATGTGTTAATATTTCAAAAATAATAATAAAATAATTTTACTATAATCCGCGGTAAAGTAATAGAAAATATATATAGTGCTAAATTTATAGTGGACTATCCGTTTTTTCATATCCTATACATGCAGGATTCTTAAAAACACATGCACAAATCTCTACCGCTGCCACCACACAAGCACTACACACGTTCACTATCACAAACTCAACAATCGTTTGGCCCCGCAACCGAAGCATCATCAGGAGATAGACGACACTGCACAACAAAATCGCTTTGCGATATGTTTTGCACTATATTGCGTTTTGCATTATATATATTTTCTATTTACTTTACCGCGGCTTATAGCAAAATGTTATTTTTTTTTTGTATTATGGATCTCCGCAAAGTAACGCCTGATTCTATAGATTAAGTAAAGTAAAGTAGCGGCCTGTTACAATCCCACTGCTGGGAATAGGCCTCCTCTCTCCGTTTCTTGGAGAGAAGGATTGGAGCTAAGACCTACCACGCTGCTCCAATGCGGATTGGTAGGTTACACATATCGACAGAATTCTCTAGAGATATACAGGTTTCCTCACGATGTTTTCCTTCACCAAAAAGCGTTTGATAAATTGCAATTATCAATTGGGCTTTTTTTTACATGAGTTTTAATAGAAAAATTCATTAGTGCGGTTTTTGAACTCGTGCTCCCCTCCAAAGAGTCGCACGGTCTCACCGCTGGGCTATCACAGCTAGATTCTATAGATTATTTTGAGTTAATATTTATTATTGAAATCAATGTTTTAAGCATCTAAATCCACATCTCTATGCTGATTACATGATGCTATTGCTATAGTTCAAAGTCAAGTAGATTACATAGATGTTAAATATGGTTTCATGAATATTAAGATTAGTCTCTCATTGTATTGTACTTTATATTTGTGCTTAAAATCTTTTCTCTAAAAGGTGACAGGAGACACATAACTTTACTTATACCTTATTTATTTTCACTCCAAATATGTACTGAATGTTAATCATCACTGGTCATAATTTATAAATATATTTGAAATTATAATTTTAAATGGCAATATTTTCTTATCCAAATAAAAATCATCAATCCTTTCAATCCGTGTGTATCAATGTATCCCATTCGATCTCTGCCACTGACTTTGATGAATTCCCATAGACTTAGGTTATTTGCGAGTACCCTCATGGGATTTTGCTAATCTTGACTGATTTACCCTGACTTTATTCTCCAGAGTTAAGTGATAGATTTATATTTACTGCTATTAGCATTTTTTAATCAGTATCATGTTTAAATTAGAACATTATCTGAGGGTGTGAAGGAATATGACGTCCTAGACTGTATCGAATTACTCATTTATGCACTTTGCATTCTTTGTACAAACCAGTGAACTTTTGGTGATAGTTAGCTACTTAGAATGATATTATATACTTGTTTTTCCAAGAATTGCTTATTATACAGTAGTTTATATAAGAAATATAAACTTTACTGTGCTGTTGGCGCCTTCCTTCAATTCTGGGGGTGGCAGGTTCGATTCCCACAGGGCCAACATTTTTTAAAATCCAGTTTGTTGGTTCTTAGAGTCTGGGGGTAATAATTTAAAATTATACAAATAATATGTTTACCAGTTGTCTGTTGCTAAAGTTGGCGCGAACGTGGTACAACAATTTTTTTTATAAACGGTATTGCCCGCTGATCGGATGTTACTTTCTGACACTTTATTTGCCATAACGGCCTTCAACCAACTAGGTGTACCTTTACACGACTCAC
Organism: Morpho deidamia; assembly: GCA_947086505.1. Lineage (NCBI taxonomy): Eukaryota > Metazoa > Arthropoda > Insecta > Lepidoptera > Nymphalidae > Morpho > Morpho deidamia. Next base: position 12,920,405 of record CAMTZC010000009.1, read on the forward strand.
AAATAAGCATTAATAATTCAAGAAATTTCTAGAAAGTTTAAAAACTATCATTGCCACGGCCCTTGTCACGGCGTAGTTAATATTTAAAGCCGGCCCGATACCGCAGTAAATCCTATTTAAGGGACCCTTGTCACTGATTACAACGTTATATTATTACAGTGTAAATAATATAATGGCGTTAGATTGAACGACCTAGATAAACTCAGATTAAAAGCGGAGAGAAAAATCTAGACCGACTGTTTTAACATTAATACTTTAGCGAGAGAGTAAATTGCATTAAGAAAATGATTTATATAAGCAGGCGTTACTTTGCGGAATTCCATATTACAGGCACTATAACAGAACTACCTTGCAATAATCAGCACGAGTTAAGCGAATGCATGCAAAGCCAATAATGTGTATGAAGCAGGCAAAATTTACGCATCTTACACATGCAGGACAAGTCACACGCACCCCAAAATCGCAATTTTGTCGTGGAGCCTATCCTCCTGATGATGCTTCGGTTTCGGAACGAAACGATCGTCGAGATTTTGGTGGTGGTTGTGTGTTCTGCTTGTGTGCGTTGCTACTGGTGGAGGCGCCTTGGGGTGCATGTGGTGACTTGTCCTGCATGTGTAAGATGCGTAAATTTTGCCTGCTTCATACACATTGGCTTTGCATGCATTCGCTTAACCCGTGCAGATTATAGCAAGGTAATTCTGTTATAGTGCCTGCATTAATAAAACGCTTTTAAAAATCTGTATAATTTAAACACGATAATTTTATCTCTAACGTGAGCTATCATTCCCCTGCCCTTATCCCAGTTATCTAATGGTCGGTACAACATGTTTTACGCTTCAAAACTTATCATTCGTCAACTTTATCACTACTCCTTTTATAATTTACTGGCTATGCTTGCTTCGCCCACGTAGATATCAATTTTCATCTCTACGGTTCGGAATGGTGGACTTTATCTCAGACACACAAGCAAATTCTCCGTGACAACGAGTTCAAGATGTTGAGATAGTCGGATGATGTCAATAGATCGAGTTTAGAATAGAATAGAATAGAATAAAATATACTTTATTGTACACCATAATCTTAATATACAATGAAATGAGACGTTGAACATAAAAACAATTTTTTTTTAATTCGAGGGTATTTTAAAAATTACAAAAAGTTTAGATTGAAAAAAATAGACTGCGAAGGTTCAACGAAGATCAGATGACCACGTGGTCCAAGTCAAGTTTCTATATCTATAAAGTATAGAAAAATACTTATAAAACAACCCCAGAAACTGTATGTCCCATTGTTCTACAATTTGGGGCGCTAACTCTCACCAATCCCCAGAATAAAAAAAATATAATCAAATTAATCCCCCGGATACATTCAATGTTTCTCTGCATCTTTTTAGAAAATAAATCCATCGAAATCTTGGCTCACTTATTTAATAATTGAGTTTGGTAGTTTAGTTAATTGTAAGTTAAATTTATGTAGTTTTAGGTTACTTTTGCATGTGGTGATTGCGTTTAATTAGTGCTACATTTAGACTTTAGAAGTTTTATATTACAATAGAATGTGTATTTGAAAGATGTAAATGTTTAAGCTGTTGGTGAACCTAATAAAAAAAAAATGTCGGTATGTGAACAATTTTCTCAAAATCTACGAAACCGATTTTAGTACGGTTTTTATTAAAATGTAATGCAATTCTACCGAAAGATTTAGGGTAGTGCATTATAGTTTTATATAAATTGTGTTGAAGAGATCACGCAGTTTTAAAACAACTCCCTACTTGGAGCTCTAGTCGCGCGCGCCGCGTATGCCATCAGAGATACACTAAAGTAATGTACTAGAGAATTGTAGATCTACTAAAATACTACATAAAAGTCTGTGATAGCATGTCTCTATCTCTTATAGTTAACTCACAATAACACCTTTTATGTTCAAAATTATACACTATACACTAATTTCCACACTCGGGCGTAGGCGGAAGTATTAGCATAATATTATAGAAGAATGCATCCACTTCATATTCAATTTTATTATACTTAATTTTCTACTCTGTGATATTGATGTAAAGGTATTTCAGTAAATGATTTATAGAAGCAGGCGTTATTTTGCGGAATTCCATATTACAAGCAATATAACAGAACTAGAGTCGAGATTGTGGTGGTGGGTGTGTGTGCTGCTTGTGTGCGTTGTTGCTGGTGGATGCGCCTTGGGGTGCGTGTGGTGGCTTGTCCTGCATGTATAAGGTGCGTGGATTTTGCCTGCTTCATCCACATTAGCTTTGCATGCATTCGCTTGACCCGTGCGGATTATAGCAAAGAAGTTAGTTCTGTTATATATCTTGTATTTCAGTAAATTAAAAGATTTTTGCTAGCTCGTTAATATTAAAACACCAATAACCTTTTCTTGACCTAACCCTGCGTGCCCCAGAATTAATTTTAATAATGTCTTTAGGTAAACCTAATTATCTCTTAATGGTTTTAATTAATTTAGGCTATCACCCAATATTATATTTTTTACTATAAAAATTAGACATATTTGTATAACAAATTATATTCTAGGATTTTCACATTATCTAATGGGCCCCTTGGTGTTAATTTTTTTTTTACAGCACTGGAGATTCACAACATCGAAAGAACTGAAGGTTACCGATCCCTGCTCTATACCTATTATACATTAATACTCAATTTACGTCATTTCCATTCACGAAATTATATGAGCTTTACTTTTAATATCAATCATTTTATTATTATGTACTAGTTTATGCCCGCGGCTTCGCTCGCGAGGAATTTGGTCTGTCACAGTATCTAATTTAATTAAATTTATGATTCACAATTTTGGTCATAGTGATTTCCACATCAAAGATAGATATATGCTGTCGCGGACTTTTATTCAGAACTATTATAGACAAACAATACTACGGTACATCATCATCTTTGTGTAACTCTAACGGTTTAGGCAGCGTACGCCGAGATAGATGTCACAGGCCAGATTTTTTCCGACTTTATTGACATATATTATTACAAATTGTAGCTTATATGTTATTCCGATGTATAACCTATATAACTATAAAGTTTCATCATAATCCGTCCAATAGTTTTTTCATGAAAGAGGAACAAATATCCATCCATACTCACAAACTTTCGCATTTATAATATAAGTAGGAAAGTAGGAAAGTAGGAAAGTAGGAAGTAGGATACAGTAAATGTAACATAGCAAATGTAACGTGCGATAACCGTGTTATTAGTTAAGAGAGAGAGATTAGTTAACACGGCTCTCTATTAGTTAACACGGCTATCGCACGTATTTTCCTCATGGAACAACAGATGGCGCCACTCGTATTTTACTCCGCGCTATAGTGTTTTGTAGTTACATAAGAAGTCCCCACACATTATGTTCGTTGATCGATCTTGCCTTTAGTTCCTATGGCTTAAAGTGCGTCCTGCTGGAACATAACGCTATAACATAATAATCTCCCAGTATATCCATGTTTTGAATACTGTGAAGGATACTCCCGTTCGCGATATTCTCTGTATAAGTGACAATAAAGTTACAAGAACCGACAAAACAGTACAAAATCTACATAAGACTATTTTCCAACTCTTATCAAGGCCTAAATCACAAAATCTAATAGCCGAACGTTTAAAATGAATTGAAGTGAAATTTATTATACGAACTATACAAATGCCATATCCCTAGAATTCTCTAAATATATGCAGGTTTCCTCAAGGTGTTTTCCTTTACCAAAAAGCGTGTGATAAATTGCAATTATCGATTATTACTGTACTGTAAATAAAATGTTATTCGAATAGAAAGCTGTGAGCGAAACAATACGGATAAAATTACACGGCATTAATGTGGAATCAACCGTAATATCGAGCGTGAATTCGTTCGTACACGAGAATTCCAGAAATACGGATATGTCAAATATATTTGAGTTTGGTAATACACGATGGCAGATATTCGGTTAGTTGTATTTCGAGGAATCAGAATTCTACAGTTCAATATAATGTGCGAAATTAATTATGTTTCTTCATTATCGTTTACCTAGACTTCATTTATATTATATTAACGTAATTTGGCAAGCGGTGAAAAAATGCATTTCTCATTAGGAGGAACAAATAAGTAACCCGAAAACGCATTCTTGGGACGTATTATATTGTAAAATATGTTTAAAATTAATTAATTATTCCGTATCCTTGAGGTGATATCTATATCTATAATAATATTATAAAGAGGAAAGATTAAAAAAAAAATTACCATTAGAAATCTGCTTCTTCACAGAGCAACATAGGCTATTATATTACATTATCAAAAACCCTCATAATATTGTTATAAGGCTGCGGAAACTATTGATGATAGAACAAAAAAAAGTTCTACAGTATTATAGAACGTATCAATATCCACAAAAAAGTCCGTAATACTATATGTCTAAGTATTATAGTTATGCCAATATAACTACTTTTTTACATTGTAAAAGTTAAAAAAGTGCCAACAATAATTAAACCATTTTATTCATATATATCCTTATTAATTTACCGTATAAATTATGGTGTAAATTATTTGAGTGGGAAAAAAATATAGGTTATAATATTTTGCTATAATTCCCGATCAGACCAAATCAATTTAATGCTAAATGTACTGTGTACTATTTGTTTCATACCTTATAAATGCAGGAATCGTAAAATGTACTACGAAAATTCACTGCATTAAAAAACAAAAGCATTTAGCTTTTGTACAAAATAACTGTTGAACATAATATTAAATATAAGAAACGGTGAAAATTAAATTACTGAGCAAGGAAATAATTTAAGTTGAATAAATTAGGGTAGATTGAAATTTTTCTTTTACGTTATCGGTTCTCAAAGGGTTTTTTCACAAAAGAAATTAAAGTGGTGCGAAATTAAATTTACCCGCTATTTAAAATTTGGCGATTTGAACACAATGATTTTTAATTTATTTTTGCACTAAGCAATGCAAGGCAGTAGCTATGAATTTTGGTGAACAAAATCGAATAATCCAATTTTATTAGACAATCTTCCAGATGGTTTCAGATTATCTATTGAATAGGCAAATTTATTGAAAGTCGCCTATTCTATAGATCATTAAAAACTATAGTATTGGTTTTATTTACCTTTTCTATTTTCATATCCAGGTATTTTAATATGTTTTGATTAAATGTTAAGTAAAGTACATGGGTAAGGCATCTTTAGCTGCGTCAGGCAGCTAGAAATATTTGACCACCTAAGTTGACGTGAATGAAGTCGCGGTTCCAACTTGAATTATATAAACGGTTTCAAAATTCAAATTCAAATTCAAAATATTCTTTATTCAATTAAGCTTTTAAAAACTTAGTTGAATATAGAATATTCGTTTATCGTCAATTCTACTGCTGGTTCGGAAAGCTGTACCTACCGAGAAGATCCAGCAATAAACTCAGCGGTTGCTCTTTTCATAACATAATTCTCATTACTATGGAGTTACATTTAGTCATCGCTGTCTTGTACAGAGTCAGAGAGTAGCTATAACCCCGCATTCTTATCATCGAAGAAATGCTCAAGAGTATATTAGGCTCTCTGTATCAGCCTCTTTTTAAACTGCTATAAATATCTCAAGTTCAAATGATAATCAAATATCTCAGTTTAGCCATAGCAGAGCATCAACATCGCAGCATAGAAATGCGAGCCGCTATAATCCACATTCAGACCATAATCGTCGAATTGCGACCACGCTCTCCACTTGCGAAAACATCTAGATTATCCATCTCCATTGTACCCAGTTTATTCTAATTCAAATACGTAATACAAAAGTAATGATAACATTATTTTGCTGTAATGTATGATAAAGTAAATCATCATGCTCCTGCCCTTATCTCACTCTAAGTGGGGTCGGCACAACATGTAACAAACATGTTGTCACATGATTTGGCTACGTATTTTACGACCGGCCGCCTGCCTGACGTCAACTTACCTTAGTTGCCTTTTACGACACCTCGGTAAGAAATGAAGGTCGTCTATTCTATGCAGCCTGATACCACTCGGCACATACCTTAGTCGCCTCTTACGACACCTCGGTAAGAAAGGAGTGTAGTCTATTCTATTCTGCCGGATACCACACGGCGTATGATAAAGTAAATCAAATAAATATATATATATATATATATATATATATATATATATATATATATATATATATATATATATATATATATATATATATATATATATATATATATATATATATATATATATATATATAATCCCAAATGTAGAGTGAGATGTGCGTTCTCATACCTGATACAAGCAGGATTTATAAAAACAAACGCATTCAATATTACAAACTCAACAATTGTTTCGCCCCGCATCCAAAGTATCATCTGTAGATAGATATCACGACCAAATCGCGAGGCGATGGCTTTCCATATAGCAGGTGTAAAAACGGATAGTTCATTGTATATTTATCGTTATATATATCTTCTGTTTACTTTATCGCGGATTAGAGCAAAACAATTTTATCATTACTTTTATTCTACTTTACTTACTGTATCATGGATCTCTGTAAAATAACGCCTAATTCTATGAATTTTCTTTCATTATTCAAAATTTATTGTCACTCAATTGTTTCTCGTCTACTACCCATTATAATAATTAATAATAATTGGTATGCTATGCTTTAATAATAAATAATAATGTTGCTACTATATTAAAAAAAATATGGGAAATTTACATACGCAGTCGTCCATCCCCAAACTAATAATTTAATACTTGTGTTATGGGTGACATCTGGTAAATATACTATATATATTATTTTAAATACATACTTAAATACAAATATACACCCAGGCTCGAAGAACCAACAAATTGTTTATAGAAAATGTTGGCCCTCGGCGGGAATCGAACCCTCGAAACTGAAGGCAGGGTCACTACCCACTGCGCCAACGGGCCAGCTAAAATTGATTAATTAAAAGTATTATTCCTGATGATGCTTCGGTTGTGGGGCGAAATGGTTGTTGAGTTTGAAATAGTGAACGTGTGTGGTGCTTGTGTATTGTGGTGGCAGTGGTGGAGGTTTGTGCATGTATTTTTACGAATCCTGTGTGTATCAGGTATGAAAACGAATAGTTCACTCTACATTTAGCATTATATATATTTTCTATTTACTTTATTGTAGATTGTAGCAAAATATTTTTATTATTACTTATGTATATTTATAAGCCGTGTGGTATCCGGCTGCATAGAATAGACAACCCTCATTTCTTACCGAAGTCTCGAGAAAGGCGACTAAGGTAAGTTGACGTCAGGCAGGCGGTCGGTCGTAGAACACGTAGCCAAATCATATGACAACATGTTTGTAGCATGTAGCATGATAATGATGATGACTTAGGTATATTTATATTTTAGTAACAAAAGACGGATCGTTTGTTACAATGGCAACAAACTGCTAGCGGCCCGAGGTTTATTTCCCAAGCAAAGGGTGGAAAGGCGTGCAAACTTTCCAAGTTGGTTTAAGTTAAGCGTAGACATTCACAGCATCTTGCTGTTGGATACCAAAACTTTGTTCGGTTCTATGCCTTTAGACTGAGTCACGACTGCTTAAGGACACTATTTAAAACTTCTTTATTTATTAAGTTTGCAAAAGATCATCCTTCTGCCCTTATCGCACTCTAAGTGTTGTCGGCTAAACATGTTATAATCATGTTGTCATATGATTTGGCTACGTGTTATACGACCGGCCGCCTGCCTGACGTCAACTCAACTTAGTCGTATTTTACGACCCTTCGATAAGAAAGAGCGTGGTCTATTCTACTCAACCGTATATCACACGGTGGGCCAAATTACCTTAATCGCCTTTTACAACACCTCACCTACTTTAGTGAGCCGGATACCACACGGCGAGTCGCCCTGCTTTTATCGTTTTTTACACCTCGGTAAGAAATGAGGGAGGTCTATTCTACTCAGCCGGATACCACTCAGCGGTAAGTTGGGAAAAGATGCATTTCGAAATTTTTTAAAGTACAATTATGAATCTATGCTAAACTTTACTATAAAAATAAATCACTGAATGTGTTGCTAAGCGCAAATCTCGAAATTAGCTGAACCGATTTCGCTAATTCATTTTTTATTATATTCCTTGAAGTACGAGTATGGTTCTAACGGAGTCCAAAATTTTAAGAAATGCCTGAAAAAGTAGAAAAAACACTTTTCTATATTCCCATACAATATATTCGTATTAATATTTGAAAGTCAATTTGAACTTTAATATACCATTAAGTTTAAATTTCAGTGGAGGGTTCCGGGAAGGCGAAATATAGACCTATCATCCTGATGATGCTTCGGTTACGGGACGAAACGATCGTAGAGATTGTCTTAGTGAATGTGTTTTGTGACGCGTGGTGACTGGTTCTGCATGTATGAGGTACGAGAACGTTGTCTGATTCCTAGACTTAGCATTACATAGATTGTTTTATCAAAAGCTGATAACATCGAATATTTTTCCTTAAAGAAAAAACGGGAATCATATAATATAAAGTTCACTCATTTTCCACCATCGTATGGCAAAAACGATGGAGGAAAATTAGAACCAAAGTAATCGGCATAGCTAGCAGAATAAGAAAGCTGAAGTGGCAGCGGGCTAGTCACGTCAGGAGTAATGGCCGTTGGAGCAAAAGAGTCATGGAGTGGGGAACTCCTCTTGGCCAACACAGTGTAGGGCGTCCTCCGTTTCCGGAACGACGATATTAAAAAGGTTGCTGGGGCCAGCTGGATGCGCATTGCGGAAAAGCCGGATATCTCGCGCAGATATGTAAAGGTCTATGTCCAGCAGTGGACTACGATAGACTGATTGTTTAAAAGCAATAAAAGTAAAGTCAAAAAAACGCAATATAGAAATTCAAATTCAAATTTTCCGCATTTTTTACTAACCTACTTAAAACGCCAGACGCCATTTTGTAATGACAATATCGCTAACACCATTGATAATAAAGACAATTACTTACAAGCAAAGTGTGATTTTATTTCAAATAGCATACGTAATAAATACTGATAGGTGGATTGTATGGCAAATACAACGCAACAGACAGAATTCTTGCATTTACAATATTACTAAGAATTTAACTATTTTTTTATAACCAAAAAGATAAAATATAATTGGCATTTTTGCAAACGATTAACGACTAGAAATTCTTTAAATTTAGCAATTTATTTGCTAGAATTATTTAAATAACTCTATTTGGTGTTTGCTAATTGAGGCTATTAAGTTTCGCCGCAAGGAATTCCAGTTTCTATTTTAATTTCTTGATTACTAATTTTTCTCTCTAACTAAAATCGCGAGTTGGCTAAAATTTATAAATTTCAAATTAAAGTTCTAAATTTTATTTATTGAAATAAACTTTTAGACAACTAATTATTCGTCAACTTTAGTGCTGGTTTAAAAAAATGTGACTAACTTGAGCCAGAAAAAGCGAGATGTTGTTCTTTTGGAGAAATATTATATTTGTGTGTGTTTAAAATTAATAGTAGCAGTAAATATTTAAGTAGTGGTTTTCTTAAAAAAAAGTCCCTTTAGTACTGTATAGTCTTTAGTAATATAAATTACTTTGTACCTAACTTCTTATGATAACGCTATTCTCGCCTTAAAAAGTGTTTTAACTAGAACTTGATTTTTGAAAAATTGTATGAATAAGTGTATTTTTATAAAATGTTATTCGCTTGTCATAATAAATAAATTTAAATTTTGTCATTCCTATCTTGTGGAAGCTCCGAGATTAGTCAAATTCGCGTATTTTTATCATTCATATAAACCTTAATTCTATAAAAGGCTATATATAAGTTTCCTATTCATAGTTACTTTAAATTGATGTAATAGCAAAACTAAAACGTATACCAAGAGCCATAAATGATATACGTACTTTCGTAAGGTGCAAAGCATAAGCAGTAAGTTTACGTCAGTTTTAACATAGTCTATTTTATTCTTTAAATTTTTTTATTAATAATTTCGTATATTTAGTACAAAGAGTACTATTAATAATAAAGAACACCTATTTCCTATAACTTCTCTCTAAATAACACTATGACTCTCTTATGCAATAAAAAGAATTCTTTTAATTTATCTCAAAGCAGTATTACATTAGACACAATGTGATGTAGTAGATTCAAATTTAAAATATTATTTATTCAAGTGGAATGTTTTCATTACTTTTGAATCGTCAAATATTTTCAAATAAGCCACCATTGATTCGAAAATGTGCTCCTACCGAGAAGAACCAACAACTCGGAAATCCAGCGGATAATTTTTACAAAAAAAAACAATTTGATTAAGGGTTACAAGTTAACCGTTAGAACTTGGTGCGTAGCTGACTGCAGTTAAGATATGCTACTGTCACTCTCGCCACACTTTCGACGCAGCAATGACTAATCTAAGTCATACCATGAACCCTCCACTACGCGTCGCCCAAAGCCGTGGTCTGGCTTCACAGGAGGCACCCTTAGGACAACGCTCCAACTTAAGAGCTTCTGCACTTTACTCTCTGCATCGCCACCTCGATAATGCTTCTGCGCTCGCCCGTCTCGTCCGGTGACGCTGTAAAAGCCATTAGGGCTAAGAGCATACAGTCAGTTCGAAAAAAAAAATACTGTCACACAAACAATCTTAAATCGTATAGTAAGCTTTTAATAAATTAAAATAAAACTAGTTTCGTTGTTTCATTATCAGTAAATAACCTTATTTTCGATTTAAAACTTTCTTATCTTGTTAATATTGTTTTCTTCGCTAGCTATTCACGGCATAAAAACATGTCTAAACTAGATCTCTTGTAGTTAATGGATTGGAATACAGTACGAAAAAAATTGTTCTATATAAATCGCATAGTATATATTCAAATCGGGTTGTCATTACATCGGAAATATACCAAATATCAAGATTAAAGGATCTTCAAAACCAATAGACTATTATTATATTTTCATATGCCGAAATATAATATTGATAATAGATTCAATCCTACCCTTGATTATAAAAGATTTACTTTAATCCTTCTTAACCTATCATCCGATATTTCAGTAATGACGTTGAAATATTGTATTGGAATTACAAACAGGATTTATTTAAGGATAGGGGTCCACTGTTAAAACGCCGTTAACTGCTATTAAGTTAGTTTATTATAATTATGCGTGTAGTTAATAATTCATTTAACGGATTTACAATAAATGACGTTATTTAAAATGTGTTTCAGGAGTTTGAATAATCTAGAATTTTTGGCTAATTGATTACGACTCATTTTGTGGCGCGTAAAAAGGCGCCATTTTTACACAGTGCACACCACCGGCTATAATACTAAATAGCAACTTATAATTAGCCAGCCCTACGGTGAAACCGTACGACTCTTTCCAGAAGTTCACGGGTTCGAACCCACTTTTCGGTGAAGGAAAACATTCTGGAGATATTTGTAACCCACCAATCCGCAATGGAGCAGAATGGTCGGTCTTAGCTCCAATCAATATCACCAAAAACACAAAGAGGACCACTATGCCGAGCAATGGGATGATAAGAGGCCGTTATTGTAATAATTACAAATATTATAGAAAAGTAACAATAAATTTACTTCATTATTGTATTATCATTACTTTCATATTATACATCTCCGTAAAGTAATGCCTAATTCTATAAATTATTCCAATATTATACTTATTATTTGACAATGCGGCAAATTGTTAAAGGGCGTCCTGTTCATTTATGATGAATTTTAATATTATAAAATTTAATGCTTTAACACACATATAATATAAGATTTAGCCTTATTTGAATTGTAAATAGTTCACTAGCAGTATGGTAGGGGTACTGCTTTTACGACGTGTAAAAAAAAACGCGGACGCGGGCGTTATTAATAATTTGTATCCACATTTACAAAGGGAATGAACGTTGCGAATTTAATTCAGAATTCACCGCGAACGCACCTAACTAGACCGCCTCGTGAATATTTGAGGATAAAGCCCCTGCGTGGTAATGGAGCGCTTTTTCGGAGTTCCCGAAGGATTATACGGATACTTATTGAGCTTGGCTAGGTCGTGTCAAATGAAAAGATTATTAATGTTTAGTGATAAGTTTTTTTCTAAAAAAATCACCTTGATTTTTTTACAAAAAACTTCTAACAAGAAGCTTGTTGTTTTTAATTTCCAAATTGGTATTGCGTAAGTTGTTGTTTTTTAAAAAAAAATTTGGATTTGATGATGGTTAGAAATAAATTTGTCATATGAATAAATTTCATATGCTTTTCTTTTTTGTTAATAAGATATTTCGTAGAGATAAATTTGTCACTAGCAGAACACATCAGTAACTTCATTAAGTATATTGATCGATGACGATTTAAAAGTTCTTGAAAGGAGTTATTTGAATAAAGATTATTTTGATTTGATTTGATCATAATACATTCTCCAAAGATTATCATCATTCTCCTGCCCTTATCCCAGTCGTAAGTGGGGTCGGCACAACATGTTTTGAGCATGTATTTGGGTAAAATTTTACGACCGGCCGCCTGCCTCACCTCAACTTACCCTAGTCGCCTTTTACGATACATCGGTAAGAAATGAGGGTGGTCTTTTCCACTCTGCGGATACCACACGATGGATTCTACAAATCATATCCCGAAAATTTCGTGTTGGTTTTTTTACAGTAGATAATATATTAGTTAGGAATTATGTTGTCACAAAAATATTAACAAGCAGTGTAATAATTAGAATTTTTAAAAATAATAAAACACACTTCCGAACTAAAAAGTGAAACAACTATAACTATTAGTTATGTTTCACTTTTATATATATTTATTGTTAGATGTGACTTTTATCTTTGAAAATTTTACTTTTCTTTTTGTCTATTGTTTTTATTATTTATATTATATTAGTTAATAAATATATTAACGAATAAATTTAAGACTAAAAATATTTACGAACAGTGTTCGTATATTCCAGAGTGATCCCCAAAATGGTACATCCGATTTGTTGAAAGATCGATGTTTGGCTCAAGGGAATGTCCAAATTATTTAGCTGTTGATCGTTTTAGGGAGGAGCACAAACATTCGCAACAGCTATGTCCCCGGGGTGTCAGAAACTTCTTGATGGCCGACGACCCTTCTTAGGCCTCTCTTATCCAGGATCCCATCAAATACAAGAAAATAGTGGCCATAAACTGTCCAAGATATACGTAAATGAGCTTACGGAGTTTGATAGCAGTTTCGACGCTAGTCCAAGTTTAAGGTTTAAACAAAACAAAATTTGATGTATATCATAGACATACGAGAGGTCACAAAAAGCTTGTGATACCTGCGTCGCGACTCAGCAGAGTAAGCAACTCATTTGTTGGTCTCGCTATTCGCTTCCTATAATAAAATTCCTCAATCCATTCTAGACCAATGTCCAGAAAGATTCAATCTAAGTGTAAAAAGTATGCCTGTACGTAAAGCATATTACAAAATTGAAGATTATTTGGATGATAAGTATGCCTGGATTTGAAAATCCTTTCGGCTTCATACAAGACAGCGGTTTAATAATGTATAATTGAAAATATTTAAAAGATTGACCGCCGAGTTTCTTGCTGGTTCTTCCCGGTAAGAGCAACATTCCGAACCAGTTGTAGCTTCATCGTCAAGCATCAATATGATTAATATTGATGTTTGACGATTCAAAAAAGCCTGAAATGGTTCATTTAAATAAAGATTATTTTGATTTGATTTGATGTAATTGAAGGTTGAATTAGCATGATTTAAACATCTGATTTTCTATGATGACCTTAAAGTTGCTGGAAGTGTTTTGTTGTTGACTTTTTTGACAAATTTTTATTCGATTTTGAACTATGGAAGCTTTTGATTTGATGAATGATATGATTGTAACATATTTAAGAACTCGTATAAGACAATGCTGGTTACATGTGAAGGGTTAACTCAGAAATTCCCACTGTTTATAAAATAGTATGCAATTCAATTTTGTAAAAACTATATCGTTTCAATCATCAGTTAATCGAACAATATCCTATGTGTGTACTTCATCCTATGTGACATTGGCAAAGTAATCTGTGCCCAGTTGGCACGCCTGAACGCCAAAATTTGAAAGAAAGAAGAAGACAATGTAATTACGCCTGTAATTGATACTTATAGCAGTACTAGAATTAATATAAGTGTTTATGGTTAATGGGTGTGCGATTATATTATATCGTTGGCGTATCCATATATATAAAAATGAAAATAAAAAAAGGAAAATTAGTCCCACTAAAACCCGAGAACGACTGGATGGATTTGGCTAATTTTGGTCCCCAGTTATTTGTGGAAGTCTAGGAAAGGTTTAAAGGTGAGATTTTAACTAAAACAACAATTTTGTTTTTCCTTAGAAACAGGGATGGTCCATTATCATTAATTTTAGATGATCATCGATAGACAATAAAACGTCGATGTTTTAAAATCTATTTTTCATTACTTAACATTGTAACCTTTGTCCTTACCAATATTATAAATGGAAAGTCTGTCTGTAATGTTTTCACGGCCTATTCGCTTAACCAATATCGTTAAAATTTGGCGCAATGCATGCTTATACACAGGGGTAACGAATAGGCTATCAAAATCAGGATATTGAGAAACCCCATCTGTTCCGTTAATGTAAAACTATTCGGTGTTCAGTGCATTGGCAACACAGTTTAATACGAACTATCATGCACGCCGTATCCGTCAAAAGTTGGAGCTCGCCCGTCAAGTGTCAGTCTGTCAACCGAACAAGCTAATCCAGCACCGCGTGCGCGCGCGCATCGCAAACAATCGTAATAATCCCGGCTGGTGAAAGATCATCGAGGGCGGTGCTGAGCAGTCCAAGGTACGTGCGTGCATTGTATTGTTTTTGTGCTGCCCACCGGACATCGAATTATCGTCGGACGTAAAGTCTGTCCCAGTGTGGTCGATAGCCACCCCTTGGGTGCAAGACGCCACACCATCTATTAACAATATATCAAGTTTCCGGTAACGGAATCGGTTGCAGGTTAGGAGAGTGACATAAGTTAATGTTTCAGGCCTAATGTCCTCGCAGATGAGTTTGCGGGTATAATCTAGTCATAAATGAATAAATAAAGATTGATGATATCACATATGCTTATCATATTGCGTATTAGGTTCTCATCAAATTCAACCTTTTGGGATTATAGCGAACCCCTTATCGAGTCCTAATGAACCCCCTTTTATAAAAAAAAACTCAGTTCTTTCATTACACTCCTAACACGTACCTATGGTCCAATTAAACGCGACACTCAACGTCGGGTTAATTAAGAAGAAAATTATCTTCTCAAACAGAGGCTGCTGTGACTGTGCGGTACAAGTGATAAGCGGTAGCGAGCATGTGATTATGTGTCTAACAAAATTATAAAGAAAGTGTAAGAAACAGTCAGATTACTCTCTAGTAACAATACCATGGTAATATAGAATAGAGAATATATTAAATGACATAACGGTTTCAACTAAAAATTGATACCATTTTAGGACCTTTTGTAAAGATTTAAATTTCTCGAGTTGAGTAGCTTAACGCGTTACGTTGTTTGCAACAAAATTAATTACACATTGATCCGAGAGGGAAATTCGTAATGCTTCTCATTTGTTTTTATTTATATGGGACACTTACACACACGGTCGTCCGTCCCCAAAGTAAGCAACTTGATACTTGTGTTGTGTGACAACTGGTAGATATACTGCATATATAATTTTAAATACTTAAATTCCTTCTTTACTGCGCTTTTTATGTATCCATACATGTACTAAAAACAAGTTGTCAAGAGAGTGGGTACCGAGATTCTTAGATCGCTCTTGACCTGTGTAACAAACTCAAAATGATTACGTAAAATTAAGCAAATCTCTCATGATTGCTGTTTAAAGTGTTAAATATTACGAGATAATTGTCTCCACTCGGAGTAATATTTAGGTACTTACCTTAAAATTAAAGAGAAATCTGTACATACTTAAAGAAAAACCATTAGTCAATGAGTTGTCTATAAAAATATGTGCCTAATTCAAATATTGTTTACAATTTATCATTCGCATTTCAGAAGCGAAAAATTCCTAAAATATTTACCAGCTAATTACCGCATTCGAGCAGCGTGGTGCGTTAACAACAAGAAAAGAATCCTCTTCTTCAAGAATTAGATATTTTTGTATTTGGTATAATAACAGGTCGATACTTGTAGTCCAGTCGAATAAAGTGTTTTCCGCTAAGCTTATGAATTACTTACCTTTGGTAATCTGAACGACCTCACGGAAGCTAAAATATAGCGCAAATTCCAACAGTGAAATGCCTACTCGCGCTATATTATAGCTAATGAGACGAATATTAAACGAAAGGGGGAGTTTGCCTTATTTTACTTTTACGATCATAAAAGGTATAAATACTAGAAATTTACATCAACAAAGTCATAGGTCACAAGGTCCTCCATATGCATGAAACAAATAACACTTCTTCTTCTTCTTTCTCAACCGATGGATGTCCACTGCTGGACATAAGTCTCTTTAAGGGATCCCCAAAACGCACGATCTTGTGCCACTTGAATCCATCGGCTCCCCGCCAGACCTTTTTTGAAGTCGTCAATCCATTGCGTAGGGGGTCTATCAACACTGCGTTTTCCGGTGCGGGGTCGCCATTCCAACATCTTGAGACCCCAAAGCTCATCGGTTCTCCGCACTATATGCCCAGCTCATCGCCACTTCAGCTTCACGACACGCTGAGCTATATCGGTGACTCTGGTTCTTCTAGAGGTCTCCTCATTTATGATCGCAGAATCATTTCTGTATACAATAGTCATGAGATGATACAACACAGTCAGCACTGCGATCACTAAGCCGCATGCCAAGCGTGGTGATTGCTGGCAAAACATTAATGATCAGAAAAAGATGACATAAAGCACGCTTTAAAAAAAATAATAATTATGTTTTTATTTATTCTTTTGTTGTCGCTGGCAACATTTTTCTGGGGTATTTCGGATGAAACACTGGCTACACTGAAGGCGGCGCCATCTTGACTCACGCCATTTTGGAGTCTTCACCTTCTTCAATCGGTCCCTCATTACTGAGGATCGTGGTCGTCTGACCCCTTCTTTCGTACGATCTGCCTCCATCTATTCTGGTTTAAGCTAGCCGTCACCGCCTGATAGGATTTGGATGAAGAGGTGGTTTCTTTCACTTGATCAAACCTTCGTGTTTGCGACCGGCTGATTTCTTGGCTTCTGTGTTGCCAACAACGAACAGCTTTTCAAGGTTGCCAACTTCTCTTCGCATTATGTGGCTGAAATACAAGAGTATGCGTTGAAGTCAGGTGCTGGACAATCGGGTTTTTATGTCTAGTTGAGAGAGAACAGATACATTTGTGTGTTTGGCCGTCCAAGGTATTCGGAGCTTTCGCCACATATCGAATACATCTATTCTCTGTCTTTCCCTTCCGCGAATTGTCCAGGTCTCTACTCCATAGAGGAAGATCGCGAATATTAGGGCTCTGACTAATCGAGCTTTTGCCTTATAGCTTATTCCACGATTTTTCCAAATATTCTTAATAGTGCATTGGATATGACTGGAGCAGCACTCAGTGTTAACTAGTGGTCGGAATAGGAAGTTTAAATAGATAGCGGGAATTAAGGTGTCGTCTATAATGTTCTCTTTTCTATTATTCGTTACCTCTGGCGCTACTCTTTATATATGCATACCATACTTCAACCAATCTCAACTGTCTCCTTTTTGGCCACCCACTTGTGAGATTTCCATCCACCACCACTCGTTTCGTCACATGATTTTCATTCCTTATATTATGTACATACAATTTATTACATATTATATAATACTAGCTGTCGTCAGCGTGGAAAGCGGTGTGAATTCTAAGAGAATAATAGTCTATATGTTGCTTCACAACTTCCTCTGACTTCTAGTTCTAATTCCATCAAAACCGGTTTAACCGTTTAAGAGAATGAACTATTAACCTAAAAATGCATCAAGAATAGCACTACCTTTTATTAACGACTGAAAATCCGTTCAGTCGATTTTTAGAAAATGTATCACATACAGATAGATAGCTTTTGAGAACTATACAATATGTATAGATAATTTTCCTATACTGTAAAAAGAAGATTATGTTAAAAAAACTTACTTAGGATAATTATATTATAACAGAAAAGTGTTGACTTAGTGGAAAAGTGAAATATTATTTTATTAGCGGTGGATAAAATATTTTGCATCGCCCCCAAGCCACTCAGCGTTCTGCGTCATTATGATAATTTTGTATGAAAGTTTCGCTTGCAACACTCAGGCTCGGGACACACTGTTATAGCGCTCCTGAAGCTTTTTTAAATATTTAAATTAATGTTAAAGTGTTTTATATCACTTACGTGGTTAGTTTAGTTGGTTGGTGATAACGAATCTATAACACGAATCATCGCTATGGAATTAATTTGTCAATTAATATTTGTAGCATTTGTCCGTACTTATTACTGGGTTATGATAACGATAATTCCTTGACATCCGTTTTAAAGTGCCAAACAGTTTCACCTGTAGCGCCCCACTTCTCGTTTGTCACCGAAACTACAATCTATCTTTCTACTTTACCATAGATAAGAAATACCATAAGTACTACTAACTAACGTACCTATATATCAAACACTACACCATTTAATATACATTTACTGGCCCGTTGGCGCAGTGGGCAGTGACCCTGCCTTCAGCTTCGCAGGTCGCGGGTTCCATTTCCACCGAAGGCCAACATTTTCTATACACAATTTGTTGGTTCTCTGAGCCTGGGAATGTATTTAAGTATGTATTTGAAATTATATATGTAGTATATTTATCAGTTGTCTGTCACCCATAACACGAGTATTAAGTCACTTACTTTGGGGACGGACAACCGTGTGTGTAAGTGTCCCATTTATTACAAAGAACAGGTCCAAGTTTTCTGACTTGAGGCGATACATACAGGCATAACTTATTACTGCACTCTTGAGACCCCTCAAAATTCGATTCGAGATTAGTCAAAGTCATACCACCAGTCCACTACACATCACCCTAAGCTTTAGTCCAGCCTCAGAGAAGGCACCCTCAGGCCCACAATCCCCTACGCTAATAGGTTGTCTGCGCTCTACTCTCAATATTTCTCAACCTCAACTTTGCCTCCTTGCTCACCTGTCCCACTCAGTGATGATGTATAAGTCATTAAGGCTAACAGAACATTGTCAATTCGAAATCTAGGCTTGCAAATCGACGTTTTCCGATATAAATTAATAACTAACAAATAAATAAATATGTGGGACGCATACACACACGGTCGTCCGTCTCCAAAGTAAGTAACTTAATACTTGTGTTATGGGTGACGGACAACTGATAAATATACAACATATAAGATTTTAAATGCATACTTAAATATACACCCAGACTCGAAAAACCTATAAATTGTTTCCCATTGCGAGAATCGAACCCGCGAGCCGCGGAACTGAAGGGCAATACTCACTGCGTTAACGGGCCAGTCGTACAAGACATATAAATTTAAAAAAATGTGAGAGTCACTTCAGTAAGGTAATATGAATCGGTATTTCTAGCTTTCTCGCTCTACGTTCTTGTGAGCTGTGTGTCCACCCCCTTCGGGAGGTTAACGTGCCTGATCGCTCTCTTAAGGTATATTCAACAGCTCATTAATCGGGACATCTTCAAGAAACGCTGACCGAGGAAAACTACAGTGGCGGTTGGGCCATTAAGGTAACTAATATTGGAATTCGCTAATCTAGTCCTTCAACTAACTTCTAAAATCTAAAATCAAAGTATGTACCATTGCTATGTATGCACTTTTGCCATCTCATAGGTAGTTCATTGATCCCCTTACTAAAAAAACCATTCGGGCGGGAATCAATAAAATCTTTGAAGGCGGTTTGGACTGCCCCATCGGAGTTGAATTTTTTTCCTTGCAAGTAGGGGGTTTGAAACACAAATGCATGAGTAAATAGCTGTATGAATTTGAATTTGGAATTCCTAACCATAAAGGTAATATTTGAGATCAAAGTGGCCAGTACGACAAAACGCCAATTTCATATGTAAGGACCTAATATTATGATACAAAGTCATCTATATCTACACTTGTATAAAACGAAATCCGCAAAAACTGTTTGTCTCCATGTGGTCAATTTTCTCAAAATTTGCTGAAGGATTTTTTTACATAATTTTAATACAATATAGTTAAATTGTTGAGGAAGGTTCAGATTAATAGTACATTTCGAGACGGTTAAACCGATTTCGTTGGGACTTTGGATTATAGACGAGGCTTTGAAGAAACATAGACTATTCTAGAATTGTCGGGATTTCAGCGAGAACGCAAGTTTACCGAAAGTTTATTTATAAATCACCACGAAAATAAGCACTTTGTATTATTATTATAATTCAAATACTAAAATAAACTGTTATTTCAATGACAGGTGATAAAAAAATTAAATAAGCAACGACAACTTAGGTATTAACCTCATTATTAAGTTAAGGCAAAAATTTAATTCAGCAATACTCTTTTATACAAAAAAATGAAAGCCAATACAATTGAACGGCATTTATAAGTTAGGAATACTTTTGTGTAATTATTTGTATATGCATATAGGAGTTGTACAAAAATAACGTGCGCGAAAATAAATTCATGAGTTGGTTTCATATTAAAGATGGAGACGATATGGTAACAACGCGCTGCGCCACCGCTATCACCTAATTGTTAGTACCCGATCGAAGCCGGGATGAGTAGCTAGTAATAATACTTAAAAATTCGTAATATAAATATTATTAATATTAATATTACAAAAGTATGCATCTCTCGTTGAGAGTTATATATTTGTGCTGTTTGCAGTTGAGACCCTAAGGCCATGGAGTCAAAGTGCAAATAATTTATCCGTTTTAACACCTCGGCTGATCGCCTCTTCGGGTGACAAGAGGGCACCTTTTTCGCCCAAAGAATCAGCTTAGCGATTCAACGCGGAAACGCTGCCAGCATTCTTGGGACCATTCCACGTGGGCATGATTTGTATAGTACTAGCGTGTAAGTAATTTAAGATAGACATAACTTGGACATTTTTGTTGCATTAAAAAAATAGTAATAATAATAATTCAATATTCTTTATTTGCTCAAATAAACGTGTAAAGAAGTTTACAAGAAATGTTATGGAATCATTGTATCTTATAACTAAATAGTATACTCATTCCAATGTCATAATTTTTTAAATGAAATATATTAAAAAAATCAAATATATCTCAAATAAAAACGAAGAAATAAAAAAATTAATAATAATAATAACTCTCGCTTTTCCTGGCTCCATATGAGGGCTATTGACGATGCGCTGACGCCGCGCTATCGACGCTTCAGAGAAGCTTCTTTGATTCTAAAGTGGAACACCGTGTCGGATCTAAATTAATATGTGGATAAAGAGATCACGCGGTTCATGGGGAGATTTAGGTCATGTTTTGCCACAGATAGCTACGAGAGTTTGGTAAATAACCAAAGTGAAATGAAAGTCGAAAAACAGTGGGTTACAATGATGTATTAGCCTGAACATTATCAGTCATTATGAAATCTCTTTCAACCGATGGGTTATAGACATGGGTCTTATTTACAGAATTACTTTGCGGAGGTCTATAATACAAAAGAAATACTGAAATTATATTGCTATAATCCGCGATATAGTAAATATATAATGCTAAATACTATCCGTTTCGATACCTGATACATGCAGGGTTCTCAAAAACACATTCATTACAAAACTTAACTAATATCACTACACACATTCAATATCACAATTTCAACAATCGTTTCGCCCCTCATCCAAAGCATCAACATGATATAGACTTTACGGCAAAATCGTGTATTGTGATGTCAACAAAAATAAATCTATAGTCCGACTTAGTAGTCTTTGCAATACCACGAGATCGGTATGAACGCGGGTGAAACCGCGGGGCGTTATTAGTTATCTTATAATAAAATTCTCGTGTCACAATGTTATCCTCCTGCGAACACAATACTCCTCCGAAACGGCTTGACCGATTTTTATGAAATTCTGTATGCATATTCAGTAGGTATGAGAATCGACTTCTATCTATTCTTCATACCCCTTAATTATAAGGGTTGACCCTAACATTTTTTTTTATTTTATGGACAATTTTTATGCATATTATTTCTTATTTTTTGCTTCACAGTATATTTTAAACAATATAATTTTTGTACATATAAATATAAAGAATTATAAAACGATAGGTGATGTATATAATAGACAAAGTAGGAACCGACATAACCTTGCGACTCCTGCTTCGCGTCTAGCAAAATTACGTAAATCGTTTGTGGATTTGGGTATAATATTCTATAATAAAAATCCGAAATCAATTTTGGACCTGCCATTACAGCAGTTTAAAAACACAGTTAAAAAGGGGCTAATACAGAAAGCCTACTATACTGTTGAAGATTACTTAGATGATAAGGATGTGTGCACTTGATGATAGGTGCACTTCTAACCTGTACAAGACAGTAATAAATAAATGTAACTAGTTTTAAGATTTATATTTTAAAAAGAGCAGCCACCGAGTTTCGTGCTGGTTCTTCTCGGTAGGAACAGCTTTCCGAACCAGCAGTAAAGTTGACGATTCAAAAGCACTTGTTTACAAGTTTACTTGAATAAAGAATATTTTGATTTTATTTTATTATAATGCATATGAGATATTTCTTACAAATAATTTATATGGAAAAAAGTTTGCCGACTCAGCTAGTTTATTTATAAGATCAAGTACAACGTAATTCTACAAGACGATGATATCCCTTGGCAATATTAATTTCAGAAAGGAATAGGGTATCATATTGATATTGAATCAGATCAGATTTCTAATTTATTATGAATCTGAATGTACTCATTTTATTTCAGTTTCCTTTTTGATTATAGATTAATTTAATCTTTAATCATGCTTTAAGATATTTTTAGATTTAACTCAGATATTTTTATTGTCGATTAATTTGCAGGATAGTTTGGGTATAAGATTCTATAATAAAATTCCGCAATCAAATTTAGCCTTGCCATTACAGCAGTTTAAAAACACTGTTAAAAAAAGGCTTATCAGTCTCTTTTCTGTATCCAGAAAGCCTACTATACTGTTGCGGATTACTTAGATGATAAGAATGTGTGGATATAGCTGCACTTCTACCCTTTACAAGACAGTAATAACTAAATGTTACTAGTTATAAGAATTAAATTTTAAAAAGAGCAACCGCTGAGTTTCTTGCTGGTTCTTCTCGGTAGGAACAGCTTTACGAACCAGCAGTAGAGTTGACGATTCAAACCACTTGTTTACAAGTTTACTTGAATAAATAATATTTTTAATTTGAATTTGAATTTGGATCCGACCACAATTTTAAAATTGTGCGCTCATTTGTTGAAGACACTTTTCAGCGCCTGACCAACCAGTTATGAATGTTTCGTTTGTTTTACGTAAGCACTGTTGAGAAACGCCAACGAT
The DNA here is from genome assembly GCA_947086505.1 of Morpho deidamia. Taxonomy (NCBI): domain Eukaryota; kingdom Metazoa; phylum Arthropoda; class Insecta; order Lepidoptera; family Nymphalidae; genus Morpho; species Morpho deidamia. Next base: position 12,943,899 of record CAMTZC010000009.1, read on the forward strand.
GTGGACGAACTTAGTCCAGGTTGGGGTGACTGCTTCTAAACTTTTCTCTAATTTTAATACTTTGTGTGTGTTCTATTTTTTGTTGTATGTGTTGTCTGCTCTATTGTCCGTGATGTCACCTAGGCCGCCGCTGAAAATCAGTGAGTGTTGTCATTGCTAATGACATTCGGTTTATGCCGAGCTGTGTAGCCTTTCCAAAGACTATAAAATTTAGACTAATTATTTGTGTTTATGTATTTGTACTATATTATAGGTGTGGAAGGCGGCGGAGCGGTTCCAGGACCTCGTGTTCTGGAACAATCTGCTGCTGGCGAGGTGTTAGTGACTTGCTTAAGCCCATGGTCTGCCGCCCTGACAGGGGACCTTTCGGGCGCTTCGTACGGGGTTTATCGGACGCCTGACTTATAGGTCCCCGAGGCGGTCGGTGCATCTGGTGCTCCCGATGCACCGGTTAGCGGAGGGGGCTTCTCTTTTCAGGGGTCCCCACCCAGAGGAGGTGATTCTGGGATCAGTGTTGCTGCTGGTGGGGATGGAGTCAAATAAGATACCCTGCCCCCGCCATCGGTAGCGTGGTGGAGCATACAGGTCGTTTTAGTCGGTGCGAGTCCGACATAACCACCGCCTGTGCCCGTCGGGCGGTGGTACCCATAAGGGGTTTTTTCTTGTTAAAAGGAAATAGGTGTACGTGTATGTATTTTTCTGTGTTTTATACAGTCTGAATAAATATTTTTCTTTATTTCTTTCTTCCATCTAAAGAGGTGGGTAACTTATTTAGAATTTATACACTGCATTGCTTACTTGCATATCTTAGATATTATATTATTATATTAATTAATGATAGGCTATGAAAAATTTGAACAAATTACAGTATTTGGGAGAACAGAAACAGTCGGGTTAATCCCGTACCATTAAACAGGCACATTGTATACACTTTAGTTGCGAATAAATCAAGTGGTTAGTAGTGAGTTGCGTGGAAATAGTGTAGTCAGGGTGAGTGGGTGTTTTGCTCTTGGGCGGCGTATCTCAAGCGAACAGGCTCCATTAACTTTTTCCGGTAACGCCGTATTGATGAACGCAAGCGATAATCAAATCAAATCAAAATAATGTTACGAACATGTGAAAATAGTTCGTAATTTGTTTGTCATAGAATTCGAATTGGACGGGGGAGTTTACGAACATGTAAAAAGGATTCGTAAATTGTATGTCATAGAGTTCAAATTCGCTTAACGCTTATTCTCTGGAACATTCGTCTTCCAAAACATGTTTACAAAAGATTTGTTTACAATCTCCCCAATGTCTCGCGAATGTTCTCGAACTCTGTTTTGTTCGATATATAAGCCAACGTATCGTGCGCCTTGACATTCAGTTTGCGTATAGAGACTGTAAATACTAAGTTTGAAGTAAAAAGTTAAATAAAGTGTGTTTAACGAGTCACCAGGTATTTTCATCCAAATCCACGAACCTCTTTACATAACAATAATACTTATTCGAGTAAGTAAGCTGTTTACGAGCACTTTTGAATCTTCAAGGATCTATTCTTTTTAATGAAGCTTTAATTGGTTCGGAACGTAGCTCTTACCGAGAAGAACCAGCAAGAAATTGGGCGATCTATCTTGAAAACATTTTCGATTTACATTATTTAACCGCAGTGTTATTTGAAGCTGAAAAGATTTTCAAATCCAAGCATTTTTATCATACAAATAATCTTCAGTTTTGTAATATGCTTAACGTATAAACATATTTCTTACACTTAATTTAAACTCTTAATACTTATATTCTTGTCAATCAATCCTTTATATCTCTAGAGCCTTCCTGAATTAGTTACTTAATACATACTACTACTGATGTTTTTCATCTGAAATTAAACCATACTGCCTGCACTACTTTCGGGAATAAAACCCGCAATCCATGGAGCTGAAGGCAGGGTCACTATCAGGATTTCTATTCTGTATCATATCATACATAGGTTTGAATTGATTTTTTTTAATCCGCCCCGCTTAACATCGTAACCGCTCCCTCACCAGTGTCGTAGGGCGTAACAGTGAATGTAATAAACTAATGATGCTGACGCATACCTCGTTACCGGCTGCTCGCTGACAGACAGCTACACCGTATACTTATATGTATGCAAATCAGGTGAAACTGCAACTCTTTAACGATATTAATAAACTTTACTTAATGTTCGTTAAGCTACGCTCACTGAGAGATTAAATTCATGCCTGGGAAAGATTAAAAAGTAGTTTAGTTGTGGTCTCTAATTACGAAGGTGTGAGGTGGCGACCCCAAATAAAATGCTTGTTCACTTATTGGCCGCTCTGGTCGGCGGTTGGCTGTGACTGCCAGTCAATTCTAACTAACAATGTAATTTATATGACACCTACAGTAGTATCTTCCTACAATTGACCATATTGACCTTAAGAAGGGAGAGTCTAAGCGGTACAAGATCGTGTGGTATGGAGATCCCATGACGAAATCTTATCGCGTCCGGCAGTAGGCGTTTATAAATTGAGAAAGAAGCAAATAATACCTATTTGAAACCTGAGGTTTTGTCTTCATTAGGTAAAGACGCTTTGTATGTCTTTTTTCTTCCTCTTTTTAGACGTCTGCTGACGTCTGACGATTTGCCGGACATGTATTTCAAACTATGCCTAGTTTGCCCGTCATACGATTCTTTGCTGCTTTAATTCGGGAGCTTCCTGAACCTTTTGAAGTCGTTTGTCCATCTCGTACGGCGTCTGCCAACGCTACGTTTTCCGGTACGCGATCGCCGTTCCATCTGGATGGTTGGTTTCAAACCAAGACAGGTTGTTCTTATGCCCCGCCCTTTACCACTTAACTAATTAAGGGCACAAGATATTTATTTCCTCGTTTCCTGATTTGATCTTTTAATCCGTACAATATTCCTTTAACTCTTTTTCTCCAGAAAGTTAGGTAAGCTGATAATAGTTCTGCATAGCTGTAATATCCCCCCCCCCCCCGCGGATTGTAGTACTCATGTAGAGATTCTTCATGACAAAAAATTCACGGATTGTACTTCGGGAGTACAAGACAAGTACAAGACAAGATAAGCAACTATATGACACTATGCAAAAACCCTAATTAAAAAAAAAACGGATTGAAAGCAGAAGTCATCATTCTCCTGCCCTTATCCCACTCTAAGTGGGGTCGGCACAACATGTTGCAAACATGCTGTCATTTGATTTGGCTACGTATTTTACGACCGGCCGCCTGCCTGACGTCAACTTACCTTAGTCGCCTTTACGACACCTCGATAAGAAATGAGGGTGGTCTATTCTATGCAGCCGGATACCACACGGCACTTGCCTTAGTCGCCTCTTACGACACCTCGGTAAAAAAGGAGGGTGGTCTATTCTATGCAGCCGGATACCACACGGCACATACCTTAGTCGCCTCTTACGACACCTCGGTAAAAAAGGAGGGTGGTCTATTCTATTCTGCCGGATACCACACGGCTTGGTTGAAAACAGAAGTGAAAACTTGAATATTAATGTTGTGCTTTTAATATTTTGGTAAATAGTTAGGGAATAATTTTGCGCGAATTGCTTTAATAATCAGGCCTAAAAGTACTATCACTTATGTGGTTGTATTTTATACAATATTTATTCATTGAGCTATTGTAACAAACATTACACATTCGCGCAAGCGCCTTGTGCCGCTATAACGACAAAAGCAGGCGCAGACGTATATTTTCGCGTCGTAGTAGAAAGGGAGAGGGAAACGTCCTCTTCTACGCCGCGCCGGAGGTCTACTTTCCCTCTCTTACGAATCATCAGCTCAAGTGTCTTAACGCGAGTTTAACATTTTTTAGTAGTAGACTTCAAAAACTTGTAATAGCCTAGCGGTGAGACTGTGCGACTCCCTAGAGACGACATGGGTTAAAACCCCGGGCAGGCACCAACGAGTTTTTCTGTTAAAACTTATGTGTCCAATTGATAATTGCAATTTATCACATGCCTTTCGGTGAAGGACAACATTGCGAGGAGACCTGTATATCTCTAGAGAATTCTAGGGATATGTGTAACCTACCAATCCGCATTGGAGCAGCGTGGTAGGTCTTAGCTCCAATCCTTCTCTCAAGGCATAGGAACAGGCCGTTACTTTTCTTTTTTTATAGACTAAGGAAAATAGGGTCATATAAGACGATTTCATTTTATATTTATGCCCGTTATGTACCCATAATGACTAGTTTTTAACTATTTAGTCGGGTGGAATATAAACTCAAAAATATAAAAGGGAAAAACATAACGATTGTTTATATTTTAATCCTCAAACATGCTTTGCGATTTTGTTGTGGAGTCTATCTCCTGATGATGCTCCGGTTGCGGAGCGAAACGATTGTTGCGTTTGTGATAGTGAACGTGTGTATTGCTTGTGTATCGTAGTGGAATTGGTGGAGGTTTGTGCATGTGTTTTTACGAATCCTGCACGTATCGCGTATGAAAATACGGATAGTCCACTATACATTTAACACTACATATGTATTCTATTTACTGTATTGCGGCTTATAGCAAAATAATTTTATTATTACTTTTGTTTTTCTTTATCCCTAACTAGCAACTGCAGATATTTAGACTTGCATACAAGAATGTTGTCAGATAGTAAGATATACACACGCTTGATCTGTTCCTGTCCTAATCTTACCAATTCCGAGCTTAGTAAAATCACACTATCATCCGTGTACTTACACAATACGTGGGTCAAAGTAAGAGCGGAAAGCGATTGTATTATTTGTCATATTGCTTCAATGCAAGTGATAAATGCGTATGCTTTTCAAGTAAGAATAAGAGTAAGAATAAAATTATTAGGTCACACCATTGTATGTAGTGATAGTGAAGAAATGAAAACATATTTAAAAAAACATAAGGAAAGAAAGTCACCTAAATGGATTCTAACAACATTAAAATATGAGTGTGACGCAAAAAGGATCGCCACTCAGATTATTTGAGGGGGGAGGTTGCCCCCTAACCTGACTTTCAGTGGCTCCTTTGTGTGACATCTAATGCTGTGTTAATGTCTCCTTGATCACACGTATAATAAGAAACTTATACTTAAAGCATACACATTACAAAAAATTTTACACGACAAACAACGAGAATATATGCATGATAAAAATGCTTGGATTTGCAAATCTTTTCAGCTTCAAACAGGACTGCAGCTAAATAATGTAAATGTTTAACAGATTTACTGCCAAGTTTCTTGTTGGTTCTTCTCGGTAAGATCAACATTCCGTACCAGTTGTAGCTAATTTAATAGATCCTTGACGATTCGAAAGTGAGAAAATAGAGGGAAGCCTATTCCTATGCCCGCATCCAGTCTAACATGATAACATTTATTTTTGGTCTATATAGTATACACAGCAGCATTACAGCCGAAAACTCAATTAAATTGTACAAATGAAGATTAAAATAAAAATATTATAGACAAGGTTAAATTAAATAATTATCATGATATTTATGAAATTATATACAATACTCTACATTTTATACTATAATATTATATGTAAATATAATACAATATATAAAAAGATAAACAAGGGACAAGCAAATAAATAACAAGACCGTTTTAAAAAATGATCTTTTATTTCTTATCTTGTGAAGTAGTGAGCAAAGTAAAAATATTTATGCCGCTCGTGACTCAGACCAACAACAAGGTTCTCGTTTTACGGCACGGAGTAGAAATTAATTAGAAGAGGTTGGCAAACTTGGCCGTAGCGTCGCTTATTGGGCTCTAAGCGAAAATATATGACAGGCGAAACGCCGCGGGTGGCAAAATATCTACGGCTCCAGCAAACATAGTACGTGTGAACGCGTTATATTATAAGTATGTTAACCGCAACGCTAATATAATGGTATACATAAATTTGTTTGCGATAGATTGCAAAACACTCGAGAGCTTCTGTCGAGATAATGTTTTAGAGTATATAAAATCTGTAGGTGAGATGTTATTTTCTCGAAGTAAAGATGGTTGTGATTGATTACTTACGGATCAGACACTTGGTCACTGACTTCGGGATTCATAAGAAAGCTCGGAGTCAAGCTCAACGGGCACGAGAATGACACGTTCTTGGACTATCTCTCATAAATGAGAAGATCTGTAGTGGAACCAAAATTGTTGCTCAGCGTGTAGGGAATCTAAGAACCAAAATTACTGATGTTAAACGCAAAGGCAAGCACAAACGATTGGTGTTGGATTTTTAAGGTGCCAAAGTGCGCACCCCTTTAATAAACCCTTTACGAAATAGACTGACGACCTCAAAAAGGTCGCGGGGAGCCATCGGATCCAAGCGGCAAAAGATCGTATGGTGTCGAAATCTTTTAATAGGACCATGTCCAGCAGTGGACGATTGAAAAAGAAGGAGAGTGCTGAATGATTGAATTATTTCTGAATTAGCACTGCGATGTACACAGGAAAAATAAAGTTACTAATATCGTAATTTTCAATAATCCTTTAGTACGACATTGGTAAGGTAGATAAGGTGGCGGCCTGTTACTATCCCACTGCTGGGCGTAGGCTTCTCTTCAATTTAGGCGAGAAGGGTTGGAGCTAAGACCTACCACGCTGCGGATTGGTAGGTTACACATATCCCTAGAATTCTCTGGAGATATTTATTTCCTCACGATGTTTCCCTTCACCGAAAAGCGTACGATAAATTGCAGATATCAATGAGACACATAATTTTTAACAGGAAAACTTATTGGTGACAACATTGATACTAAAATAGTTGAAACGATTAATTAGGTAAACTTTTAACTTTAAGCCGTATAAAGCTATTATATAGCTAACCATTAAATAAATTAATTACGCGAATGCAGAGGCAAAACAATGTTTGAAACAACCGTTTATAATGCAGCCGCTCTTTACACGACCGCACGTTCCAATTAGCAATGCGTTCATTTACCAGCTAGCTATATTACCGGAGTACGTTCTAATTGTTATTTTAAATCCAGAGGGATCTACATTTAACCATCGTTTATCCCATGATCCATATAAAAGGCAAAGTTTACGGCATAATGGCAGTGGTGTCCACGATGCCCTAAAGAATGCTGGATAGTGAAACTGACGCATGTACAACAACTTCATACAGCTGAGATGAAAATGCTATGATGGTCATGTAGAAGTAACCAAACTTGACAAGGTGCTAAATGAATACGTCCGTGGCAGTTTTTAAAGTACTCCCAATACCGGAAAAACTCAAAGAGAGGCTTTTATGGTGGTACGGGCACGTGATGTACCGAGAAAAATAACATGTTCAAAAGGGTATTATCTTAAGGGTCAAGGGCGGAAGGCCCAAGTCAAACAGCATCAATATGGCCAATACAATAAATTAAATAATTTAAACGAACCGACAAACTATCATCATTGCGTGACATAATTAGGAGAATCGACCATACCTAACGTGGGAACGAGCTAAGGAAAAGAAGAAGGTGACGTGAGAATCCTGAGTATAGCTTTATTAACTACATGCATAAAAAATCACACCCCCAGGTTTTATTCCCGCAGGGAATTTGATCTTACCAATTAAAGACCGTTAAATTCGGCATTCCGAAAATCGCTACGCACTGTTACCATTAAGCAATGACGTCTTAAAAAAAAAGTCAAGTAGCGGTCTGTTACAATCCCACTGCTGGGTATAGGCCTCCCCTCTCCCTTTCTGGAGAGAAGGGTTGGAGCTAAATCTACCACGCTGCTCCAATTCGGATTGGTAGGTTACACATATCTCCAGGATTCTCTAGAGATATGCAGGTTTCCTCACGATGTTTCCTTCACCGAAAAGCGTGTGGTAAATTGCATTTATCAATTAGACACATGAGTTTAATTAGAAAAACTCATTGGTGCCTGCCCGGGTTTGAACTCGTGTTCCCCTCGAAAGAGTCGCACGGTCTCACCGCTGGGCTACTACAGCTTCTATACTACAACAGCCATATTTTTTTGAAAATCGCTATTAAGTACTTTAATCACATGCATACTAAATCACACGATTTTAATTCAACTGCAGCTCGATACACGACCGCAGGTTTCAATTAGCACTGCAATCAATTAACCGCTCGCTAGCACTCCGACCGCAGCTTTAACGCTAATTGGCGTGATTTAAATCATCACAAATCATTGAGTAAGTAACTTTGTTACTAAACTTACTCCTACGAATAAGTAACGGATCTCTATTATATACAAGTTTCAAAAACATTTCTGTGCTTTTTCTAGTTAGAAAGAATTTGTTTTTCTAAAGTAACTAAACTAACAAATTATCGTTGCCCGTTTGCAAAATTTCTTCGCGAAATTCGTATTCGTTATGTTATAACATTGAAACTAACTATTTAACCAATCTTAATATGTTTAAATATTTAACTTAATGTTAGTGCAATAAGTTCGTAAAAGGCGACTAAGGTAACTTAACCGTGTGGTATGTGGTTGAATAGAATAGACCACCCACTTTCTAGCCGAGGTGTCAATAAAGGCGACTAAGGTAAGTTGACCCGTCGTGTGACATCCGGCTGAGAAGAATAGACCACCCTCATTTCTTAACAAGGTGTAGTAAATGGCGACTAAGATAAGTTGACCCAACGTGTGGTATCCGGTTAAGTAAAATAGACCACCCTCTTTCTTACCGAGGGGTCGTAAAGTACGACTAAGGTAATTTGACGTCAGGCAGGCGGCCTGTCGTAAAATACACAGCCAAATCATGCGACAACATGTTTGTAACATGTTGTGCTGACCCCACTTGAGTGGGATAAGGGTAGGAGGATGATGATATGCTTTAGTAGTAAAACTTATTAGTGCCCGCCCCTTTTTGAATCCGTGACCCCCTCAAGAGTCGCACGGAGTCACCGCTGGTCACAGATCAATTTCTGAATTAAGACAAATATAAATTGTTTATAAACTGCCATAAAACCTTTTTCATATCCACCATCGTTACCCCATTAATCTTTAGGTTATAACTTCGTGTAATGGCGACTTGTTTTTATTTCCACCATATTTTATATTGGCCGGGTCGTTTTTCTGTTTCTATTGTTTTTATGTCTTGTTAAAGTTAATTGTGGCCATTGGCAAGCTGTTCGAGATATTTATTTCTATAAAAAAAGTATTTTTTAAGGGACAGAACCAAAAGTAATAATTAAATTATTTTGCTATAATCCGCGATAAAGTAAATAGAAAATATATGTAATACTAAATGTAGAGTGGACTATTCGTTTTCATACCCGATGCATACAGGATTCGTAAAATACATGAACAAACCTCCACCACCGCCACAACACACAAGCACTACACACGTTCACTATCACAAACTAAACAATCGAAACGGGGCGAAACGAACTTGTGAAAAAAACGGATTGTCCAGTATACATTTAGAATTATATATATTCTCTATTAACTTTATCGTGGATTATAGCAAAATCATTTTATTATTACTTTTGTTTTATTCATGAGTTAAATAAATATGTTACGGAATTAAATAAATCAAATATTTCATAATAAAATTAAACATCGATATTTCTGTTGAATACATATCGAAATGTTTTCTGTTTGACGTTATGTATTTGAAATTGTATACACCAGCTGCAACAAAAGTGCTTTCGGGCTACATCGCACTGTGGTAAATACAGATACAAATAATAAGCAATACAACAGAACTAACTACTTTGCTATAATCCGCACGGGTCAAGTGAATGCATGCAAAGCCAATGTGTATGAAGCAGGCAAAATCCACGCACCCCATACATGCAGGACCAGTCACCACATGCACCCCAAGGCGCAATTCACCAGCAACAACGCACACAAAAGCAGCACACACACCCACCACCACAATCTCGACGATCGTTTCGCCCCGAAACCGAAGCATCATCAGGAGGATAGGCTCCACGACAAAAATCGCACTGCGATTTTTGACGATCGTCGAGATTGTGGTGGTGGGTGTGTGTGCTGCTTTTGTGTGCGTTGTTGCTGGTGAATTGCGCCTTGGGGTGCATGTGGTGACTGGTCCTGCATGTATGGGGTGCGTGGATTTTGCCTGCTTCATACACATTGGCTTTGCATGCATTCACTTGACCCGTGCGGATTATAGCAAAGTAGTTAGTTCTGTTGTATTGCTTGTAATATGGAATTCCGCAAAGTAACGCCTGCTTCTATAAATCACAGATACAAATATTGTTTCGATAATATGTGAATACCAGTGTATTCACATATTATCGAAACATGTGAATGTATATATCAACGAGTAAGTTAAAAAAAAATTAACAAAATTTCATGTAATTTATAGAATTAGGCGTTACTTTGCTAAGATCTATAATACAAAAGTAATAATAAAATTATTTTGCTATAATCCAGACAATAGCAAATATAATCCAGATATAATATAATCCAGATAAGATAGACTCCAATCGTGAAGTCTATCTCCTGATGATGCTTCGGTTTCGGCGAAACGATTGTTGAGTTTGTGATAGTGAACGTGTCTAGTGCTTGTGTATAGAGTACGAGAGTACGAGAGTAGATACGTAGCTAAATAATATGACAATATGTTTGTAACATGTTGTGCCGACCCCACTTAGAGTGTGATAAGGAGGATGATGGTGCTGTAAGGTTATTAAATATCTTAGACAATTAAATTATAACGTTTCAAACTCAATTACGCCATAAGGTTCGACACCCAACCATGACATTAAATAACTTAAAATACGACCAAATTCAAATTAAAACACTTGAACGTTGTATATTTTACGAACTAATAATGTAAATATCCAAGACCCTCTTCACCGAAATAGCGTTGGTGTTGAATTTTAGTTTGAACAATTAGTAAGCTATAATTTAAATTAACTTTGAGGATACAACGTCTAATTTATACTCTCTGATAACACTTTACAGTTGTAATATTTCACTTAATATCACCAATTTCGTTGTACAAGTGAATGTTATATTAATTTTTTGGATTACAACCATTGTGGCGAAAATACTTTAAATCAAACAATTTATAGAAGTAAGTATTTATGGACTTCCCTAGTACAAAAATGGTCTCAGAAAAGATCTAAAAAATGAGAAAGTCAATAAATAATTTATAGAATTAGGCGTTACTTTGCGGAGATCCCTAATACAAAAGTAATAATAAAATTATTTTGCTATAATCCGCGATACAGTAAATAGAAAATATATATAGTGCTAAATGTGTAGTGGACTATTCGTTTTTTCATACCCGTTACATGCAGGATTCGTAAAAACACATGCACAAACCTCCACCACCACCACAACAATATACAATAGCACTACGCACGTTCACCATCACAAACTCAACAATCGTTTCGCCCCGCAATACGATTGTTACTACTTTTTATTTAATTATTACTTTTGGAGAAAGTCTATGTAATGTTCATACAATACATTCTCATACTTTAAAAATGCAGTATTGGTAACTGCACATGGCATGCTCTGAAGAGGGAGGCGCCGGAGCGGTTCCGGGATCTCATGGTCTGGACCGATCTATTACTGGCGAGTCTGGGTGTTAGTAAATTGCTTAAGCACATCGTCTTCCGCCCTGACAGGCGACAATCGAGCGTTCCGAATGGGAATCGGACGCCTGGTTCACAGGTCCCCGAGGCGGTTGGAGCATCTGGTGTTCCCGATGCATTTGTTAGTTTTGGGCTTTTCTTTTATGGGGTCCCACTGAGATCAGAGCTGCTTTTGGCGGCTATGGATGTCATTTGTACAATGATACCCTGTTATTGCCAACATTAGCGTGATGGAACACTCAAGTTGTTTAAGTCGGTCCGAGTCCCATATGCCTCTAGTCCCCGTCGGATGGCTGTACTCTTGGGGGGATTTCTTCCTGGTATGGACATGTAATATATAATGGGGAGATATGAAAATCGCGTGACCAAAAGAGTGTTAAATATCAATGTGGATGAATATCACTAGAGGGAGACCTAAAAAGAGATGGTTTGATTGTGTGAAGTATGACGTACATATGAAAGAAATTGCGCCAGAGTTAACGAATGATAGAAGAGAATTGTAGAGAAAAACATCTTGTGCTAGTATGGTTATACTTACGAGTTGATAAGGACAAAACAAATATGTGAAATTATTTTTTCCAATTGTTTGGCGTGACTCGTTCCTATTTAATCTGAAACCACAATGCGTTTACATACTCTTGCACTTCAAGACAAGCTCAATAAGGTAGAATTCGATGCTTTCAAGATATCGAAAAACATTGCTTATCCATGATGGAGTGCAATATTCGCCAACATTTAATAATATTCGTTTATAACGCGTATTTGGAATACGAATACAGCTGCAATATACTGATTATATGCAATTACAGCTCTCGCTGTCTCTTTTACTCTCTCTGTCTCCCTCTTTCTTACTCTGACCATCTCTTTATCTCTATTTTTATCTTTTTTAAGGATATGTATCCACCCATTGCCATTTCAGCTTCATGGGTTATCTGTTTCAATATGGTTCCTCCATCTACTCATTTCTGATTTGACCACCCATTCGAAGCGTAATTTTGCCATCATCTGCTGAGTGGCTGAGTTCTTATCAATCCCGTAGTTAGCAACCAAGTTTTGGGAACTGTTCGAAAACTATAGTCTTCAGATTGAGGTCCTTTTATTATTCAAATCAAATCAAAATAATCTTCATTCAAGTAAGCTCTTTCAAGCACTTTTAAATCTTCAAGGATGAATATGATTAATGAAGCTGCAGCTGGTTCGGAATGTTGCTCTTACCGAAAAGAACCAGCAACTCGAAACTCGGCGTTCAATCTTTTAAACATTTCAATATTACATTATTAAACCGCTGTCTTGTATGAAGCTGAAAGGATTTTGCAAATGCAGGCATTTTTATCATCTTCAGTTTTGTAATATGCTTAACTTCAGCACTTGATAACCCTCAATAATCTAATATATGTTATTCCCGATTCACGTAAAAGAACCCTTGCATATAAACTTTGGACATGCGGGCGTGTGGCCCAGGTAAAGTATTATTCCTGAGCCTTAATGAAATGGACTGTATTTTTTATTATTTACTGGTTCGCGGAAACCCCCAAAATACTTGCAAATAACAAGAATGAATATGGCAGCCGTCTGATACTGGGCGGGATTAAAATAACTGCCAAAGAGGGATGGAGGCACTTACTTGTGATGTCGGATCCAGCATTTTGTCCATTCACTGATGTTAACACTTATAATACACACAATCGTGCTAGCGGTGCGGTGCGAACTTATAACAAATTTATGCGTGTGCGGCGATCGTTCATGAGACTTGCAACGTACGACGTGCATCTTGCGACGGGGTTTTGCGACTGAAGTGCGTGCGGAAAGAAACGGGAAGGATGCTATTGCAAGTATATGCTAAACTGACATTTGATATCAAACAAACTTTAATTATACAAAATTTAATCAATATTGGACCAGCAGAATGCCCGTGAAAGCGTAACCAGTCAGACAGACTTTTGCATTTACAATATTAGTATACATGTACATCACATAATAATAACGTTGCGACTTTGTCGTGGAGTCTATCTCCTGATGATGATTCGGTTGCGGGGCAAAGCGATTTTTGAGTGTGTGATAGTGAACGTGTGTAGTGCTTGTGTATTGTGGTGGCAGTGGTGGAGGTTTGTGCATGTGTTTTTACGAATCCTGCATGTAACGGGTATGAAAAAACGGATAGTAATGTATATAAATGTATAGTGGATACATTTAGCACTATATATATTTTCTATTTACTGTATAGCGGATTATAGCAAAATAATTTTATTATTACTTTTGTAATAACGTTCACGTAGACCAAACAACGTTTCCGGACGTTGTGCAGTCATATTAGCTCTGGGAGTCCCACCCAGTACAATGCTGAAGTCGACTTAATGACCTATGAACCCCGGCGATTGCGGACCTAATGCGATTTTAATAGCGATCGCTGTATTGAAACGTCATTTGATACAGTTAACAAAATTTACGTGTTTCGCTTAATCATGAAAATTTTTCTGAATTGCTGTCAGATAAATTTCTGCAAGATCTTTTATTCACCTAAAAGCTATTTTTCCATGGTATTATTGAAAGTTTACTGTTTTGAAACTAAATAGAATATATAATAATAATAATAAAAACATTTATTCTCTGTTAGGTAATTAATATACAAAGAAATAAACTAAACTAAAAAGTAACATAGGCAAACTCCAGAGAAAAGGATACGTCTCAGCATTTTGCTGCAATATGATCATTGCAGCACTGTTTTTCAGACGCACCCTAGAATATTAATAAAATATTCATTATTAACATTTCTTCTATGTGGGCAATAATTTTTTGTTTATTACGCAACTAATCCGATGAGTTTATCTGTTCAACTTATGTGTCTAATTAATATTTGCAATTTATCTCACGCTTTTCATCGAAGGAAAACATCTTAAGGAAAACTTTAGTAGTAAGAGTACTTTAACGCTTAAGGTTCAACTAGTATAACGTAAATTTTTGTATTTCTCATTAAAGTTACCACTTTAATTGTTAAAACTTAAGTGCTCCGGTCTTAAGTCATTAATTTCGGTAAATGGTGCTTCACTGTAATGGAGTGTCATTTAATGTATAATTAAAAATAATGATACTTATTTATATTGTAGATAAGAGGCTGTAATGATGCGTTAATATGAAAAAAGCAGTTACTGAGAATGGTCTCATATATGTCATTACATAATATATAGCTTACTGTAATCAATATTGATTCAGCGGATTCGCCGTGAAAACGTGACAGACAGACAGACTTTCGCATGAACAATATTAGTAAGGATTTAGACTCGTCTTTATTTTGAAATCAAATATGTGTACTGTTTTTGTAATTTAGTTTTTATGACAAAAGTAATAATAAAATTATTTTGCTATAATCCGCGATACAGTAAATAGAAAATATATATAGTGTTAAATATGTAGTGGACTATCCTTATTTTCATACCCGATACGTGCAGGATTCGTAAAAACACATGCACAAACCTCCACCACTTCCACCACAATACACAAACACTACACACGTTCACTATCACAAACTCAATCAACTCAATTGTAGTGAAGTCTATCTTCTGATGATGCTTCGGTTGCGGGGCGAAACGATTGTTGAGTTTGTGAAAGTGTGTAGTGCTCGTGAATTGTGGTGGAAGTGGTGGTATTTGAATGTGTTTTTACGAATCCTGCACGTATCGGGTATGAAAATACGGATAGTCCACTATACATTTAACACTATATATTTTTTCTATTTACTTTATCGCAGATTATAGCAAAATAATTTTATTATTATTTTGTATTATGGATCTCCGCAAAGTAACGCCTAACTCCATAAATTATTTAGTTTATATGAATGCTGTACACACCTACACTTAATATTAGTAAGTAGACTAGCTGTTGTATTTTTACCAGTATTTTGAGTTTGTTTGGCCTAGAAACTGTTGGCGTGTCAAAAAATAAATAAAAGCGTTTTAAAATTAATGTTGATGGATATATAACCACCATATTGAATCCGGCTAAGTAGAATAGACAACTCTCATTTCTTAACGAGGAGTCGTAAAAGACGACTAAGGTAAAGAGACCCACCGTATGGTATCCGGTTTAGTAGAATAGACCATCCTCTTTCTTACTTCTTCTTTAAAAATAGCTGTGATAGCCCAGCGGTAACACCGTGCAGCTCCTTAGATCATGGGTTCAAACCCCGGGCAGGCACCAATGAGTTTTTCAATTAAAACTTATGTGTCTAATTGATAATTGCAATTTATCACACTTTTCGATGAAGGAAAACATCGTGAGGAAACCTGTATATCTCTAGAGAATTCTGATATGTGTAACCTTCCAATCCGCATTGGAGCAGCGTGGTAGGTCTTAGCTCCGATCCTTCTTTCCAAAAACGGAGAGAGGAGGCCTTATACCAGCAGTGGGCAAAGTATCGGGCCGTTACTTTACTTTTTTTCTTACCGAAGCGTCGTAAAATACGACTAAAGTAAGTTGATGTCAGGCAGGCGGTCGGTAATAAAATACGTAGTCAAATCATGTGACAACATGTTTATAACATGTTGTGCCGACCCCACTTAGAGTGGGATAAGGGCAGGAGAATGATGTTTATGGATTTATGCCTACTGAAAAAAATATGGATGAATTGTGTGAAGAATGATATACAAGGAGTGCGCCAGAGTTGACAAATGATAGAGGAGAATGGAAGATGAGGACATTGTGCCGATCCCAATTAGAGTGGGATAATGTTAAGAAAATGACGATGTTTACGTTATAAGCTCGCTCCCCAACTCTCTTATGATTTAATCTCATTCGCAGCAACTCATTTCTAGATTTTGACCGAAATAACGACGAAAAAAAACACATTTTTCAGCTGTAAATAATACGTCACGCGTGAAAGTCGGCGATAAAAACGTGACATAAACCCAGGTAATGTTTCGGGATCGAATTGTCCCGCCCTATATGATGCGTGACGTGTAGGTTTTTCGACAAAGATTCATCTCGACAGAATACCCTTAGTTTATTTTTTCAATACTAGCGTTAACATTCCTTTCACTTTATGAATATCAAAACGTGTAAATATTCTGGTCACTAGTGTAATGCCGTGTGGTATCCGGCTGAGTAGAATAGACCACCCTCATTTCTTACGGAAGTGTCGTAAAAGGCGACTAAGGTTACTCAACTCCAATTGTGGTTTCCGGCTGAGTTGAATAGATCACCCTCTTTCTTACCGAGAGGTCGTAAAATATGACTAAGGTAAGTTGACGTCAGGTACGCGGCCAGTCGTAAAATCCACAGTCAAATCATGAGACAACACGTTTGTAACATGTTGTGCCGACCCCACTTAGACTAAGATAAGGGCAAGTGGATGATGATTCTGTTAACTAGTGTAACAAAAGTAATCATAGAATATTTTTTATAGAATTTTGCTGTTTGTGTATCATAGACGTATCTATACATATTATAAAAGAAAGTCTCGAAAAGCTCTCTGTGTGTGTGTGTGTGTGTGTGTGATCAGTTTTCACAAAATCTACAGAACGGATTGTTGTGCCGTTTTTACTAAAAGATAGTGTTATTCTTGCGGAACGTTTAAATTTAATAATAACATTTCAATCTTATATTTATTCGAAAAAACAAATATGAATAAAATGAGGTTTTTTTACACTCAATACTTGTGTTCTGGTTGACAGACAACTGGTTAATATACTACATATATAATTTTAAATATATACAAACATACAAATATACGCTCAGACTCGAAGAACCAACAAATAGTTCATAGAAAATGTTGGCCCTCGGCTGAAATCGAACCCGCAACCCGTTCAGCTGAAGGCAGAGTCGCTACCCACTGCGCCAACGGGCCTGTACATTTCCAAACATGTAAAAAAAAGTAAAGTAACGGCCTTTTTATATCCCACAGCTGGGAATAGGCTTCCTCTCTCCGTTTTTTGAAGAAGGATTGAAGCTAAGACCTACCACGTTGCTCCATGCGGATTTTTAGGTTACACATATTCCCTAGAATTGTCTAGAGATATGCAGGTTTTCTCACGATGTTTTCCTTCACCGAAAAGCGTGTGATAAATTGCAAATATCAATTAGACACATATGTAAGTTTTAATAGAAAAACTCATTGGTGCCTGCACGGGTTTGAACCTATTTTCGTCTCTAGGAAGTCGCACGGTCTCACCACTGGGCTATCACAGCTTTAAACACTTAATAAATAGCAATAATTTATCCTCTTCCCCAGCTGTGAGTAATGGTATCACGCGCGAAGGTCGCTGATAAAAACGCGGCGTGACATACGCCTCTGTAATATACAAAGATCAATCCGTCACGAACATTATGACACGCGTGATCTGGGGTTTTTATTAAAGAACATAGGGACATCCCTTATTTTACTTAAAATATAGCTATATTCTGAAACAGCGTGTGTCAGATGATTGCCTTGTCGACATCTCAGATTAAAGAAGCCGCGTGGTATCCGGCTGAGTAGAATAGAATAGGCTCATTTCTTACCGAGGTATCCTAAAAGCAGAGTAAGGTAAGTCAACCCGCCGTGTGCTATCCGGCTGAGTACGACCAGCCTCATTTCTTACCGAGGGATCATTAAATACGACAAAGGTAAGTTGAAGTCAAGCAGGTAGCTAGTCGTAAAATACGTAGCCAAATCATGTGACACACGTTCACTATCACTAACTCTACGGTCCTTTTGCCCCGCAATCGAAGCACGAAATAGACACCACGACAAATTCGCAAATTTTATAGTAAATATATATGTAAATATAATGTATAGTAGGCGTTCTGTATTAGCCTTTTTTAAAATAGTGTTATTAAACTACTGTGATAAAGATAAAATCGATTGCGGGATTTTATTATAGAATCTTATACCCAAACTCACAAATGACTTATGTATTTTTGCAAGGTGCAAAGCAGGAACCGCAAGCTTATGTCGGTTCCTACTTTGTCTATTACATACATCGCCATTGTCACTGGATCAGTATGTAAAATTTCAGCTCAATCAGACACCGAGAAGTGGGTTAATTTTAACTTGCAAGACTCCACCTTCAAATACACGGCAAGTTAAATAAAAGTAAAAAATAAAAAATAAAGTAATATTGACATTGACTGGCCCGTTGGCGCTGTGGGTAGTAAACCTGCCTTCAGCTCCACGGGTCGCGGGTACGATTCCCGCCGAGGGCCAACATTTTCTATAAACAAATTGTTGGTTCTTCGAGTCTGGGTGTGTATTTCTATTTAAGTATGTATTTAAACTTATATATGAATTATGTCTACCAGTAGTCCGTCACACATAACACAAGTATTAAGTTACTTTGGCGACGGACGACCGTGTGTCCCATATAAGTGTCCCATATATTTATTTATTTATTTTATTTATTTAAAACACATTAAAAAAATAATTTATAGAATTAGGCGTTACTTTGCGGAGATCCATAATACAAAAGTAATAATAAAATTATTTTGCTATAATCCGCGATACAGTAAATAGAAAATATATATGACAAAATCGCAATCGCTTTGCGATTTTGTTCGGTTGCGGGGCGAAACGATTGTTGAGTTTGTGATAGTGAACGTGTGTAGTGCTTGTGTATTGTGGGGGAAGTGGTGGAGGCTTGTGCATGTGTTTTTACGAATCCTGCATGTATCGGGTATGAAAATACGGATAGTTCACTATACATTTAACACTATATATATTTTCTATTTACTGTATCGCGGATTATAGCAAAATAATTTTATTATTACTTTTGTACACAATAAAAAGTCACACCTTTCCATTTCCACAGCTATAAGTAATAAATCACGCACATAGTGAACTGACAGGATCCTAGCACAATATGAGCCCGTGTATTTTACACATCAATCCTCCGCAAACGATATGACATGTGACGTGACGCTTTTATGAAACGTTAGGCATCTCGGCATTGTCTTCTGCTTTTGCTTATTTCTGTTTATTACTAGCAAGCCCCCCACTAGTTGCTGTGAATGTTGGGTTTTGAGGCTAATTTTGAAATTTCAAATCAAACTTCGCAATTATAGTCATTGGTATCCGGATGAATAGAATAAACCACCCTCATTTCTAACCGAGGTGTCGTGAAATGCGACTAAGGTAAGTCGACATGTCGTGTGGTATCCGGTTGAGTAGAATAGACCACCCTCTTTCTTACCGAGGTGTTGTAAAAGGCGACTAAGGTAAGTTGACCCTCCGTGCGGTATCCGGTTGAGTAGAATGAGACTACCCTCTTTATTACCGAGGGTTCGTAAGATACGACCAAGGTAAGTTGACGTCAGGCAGGTCGTGCCAAATCATGTGACAACATGTTTGTAGCATGTCGTACCAGCCCCCACGTAGAGTGGGATAAGGGCAGGAGGACGATTCCAAATTCATGTTCGTTTCAATTATTATTACCAAAAGCGTAGATCTCTTTTGATTGTTTCAATATCTAAACGACAATATGTCACGCGCGAGCATGGCTGGTGAATGCGTGATGTAACGCTATATATGTAATACAAATATCATTCCGTCACGCGCAATAACCTTGCGCTGAAACGTGTAAGGTGGCTCGGATGTCAAAGATTTCATGGATTTAGACCGTATGAAATCATACTAATATTAAACTCGAATTCTCGTAACCCGTTACTAAGGTAAGTCTATCCGCCGTGTGGTATCCGACTAAGTATACTAGACCACCCTCATTTCTCACCAAGGTGTCGTAAAAGGCGATTAAGGTAAGTTGACCCGCCATGTGGTATCCGACTGAGTATACTAGACCACCCTCATTTCTCACCGAGGTGTCGTAAAAGGCGATTAAGGTAAGTTGACCCGCCGTGTGATATCCGACTGAGTAGAACAGACCACCCTCATTTCTTACCGAGTTCTCGTAAAACGTGACTAAGGTAAGTTGATCCGCTGTGTGGTATCTGGCTGAGTAGAATAGACCACCCACATTTCTTACCGAGGTATCGTAAAGGGCGACTAAGGTAAGTCGACCCACCGTGTGGTATCGAGCTAAGTAGTATAGAGCACCCTCATTTCTTACCAAGGTGTCGTAAAACGTGACTACCGTAAGTTGACCCACCGAGTAGTATCCGGCTGAGTAGAAAAAACCACCCTCATTTCTTACCGAGTTGTCGTAAAAGGCCAATAAGGTGAGGGACGTCACACAGATGGCCAATCGTAGAATAAATAGCCAAAAGATGTAGCAAAATATCAAAACATGTTGTGCCGACCCCACTTAGAGTGGGTAGGGCAGGAGAACAATGACCTAATACATATATGTACTCAGACTAGTATAACTAATATATTGTTTTGAGAATATGTTATGTTATGATTCCATCGGCGGGAATCGATTCCGTGACCCGCGCAGCTGAAAGAAGGTTCGCTGCATTTACAAAAAATCTCGAACAAATATAAAATATCTGTATAATTTTCCACTCTTACCACCAACACCCAACTTTATACAACACAGATTATTATAACATCTTTATAAAGCAAGGATACCCTTACACTGAATAAACATTTTGAGTAAGCAAAATATACTAGATCAAATTTGCAGATGATTTTGGCACGACGCCGAAATAGATCAAATAAGATTAGATACGATTCGGGTCAAGAAGTTTTATAAATCTCCTATGCCTAGTGGGAATTTTCTAATATTACAAGAAAAGAGTTCTATTGTCTAAGACCATAGTATATTATAAATTCAAAAGTATATCCTAACTTATATTATAAATGCAAAAGTCTGTCTCTCTATTACGTTTTAACGGCAAATCCGCTGAAAAAATATCGATAAAATTTAGCACAATTAATGCTTATACGAGGTCACATACAGAATAAAGAAATCCTGTTAATTCAATAGGAATAGGATGACTTTAAAAAACGCCATCTAATATCGATATAATAAGTTTTTTTAATTTACAATGTGTCAAAGTTTATTGATATATTAACGGCGTGGAATCGAGTCCTTTAAGGCCAAGTCCAATTTGTAATCTAAAAGAGGTTCTATTTCCATTCAATTAAGCATCATTTTGAATTAGATCACTTTAATACTGAATATTCGGTGTATTTAAAGAGTACTCGCTCCGTTTCTTGATGATTATTCTTAGTAGGAGCAAACTTCCGAATCAGTGGTATCTTCTCTAACAGTGGTATCTTCAAACATTTGAACAAATTCAGAACTCAGAATATTTTGAGTTATTCAAGTTAACTTGTAAACAAGTGCTTTTGAATCAACTTTACTGGTTTGGAAAGCTGCTCTGCCTAAGGAACTCAGCGGTTGCTCTTTTCAAAATATAATTCTTATAGCTAGTTACATTTCATCATTGCTATCTCGCATAAGGTTGAAGAGTATATAGATAGAGCTATATCTTTACGTAACTACTTTAAAGTAGTATAGTAGTAGTATAGTAACAGCCTGCTACTACGCCCACTGCTGGGCTAAGGCCTCCTCTCTCCGTTTTTGGAGAGAAGGATTGGAGCTAAGACCTACCACGCTGCTCCAATGCGGATTGGTAGGTTACACATATCCCTAGATTCTCTAGAGATATGCAGGTTTCCTCACAATGTTTTCCTTCACTGAAAAGTGTGTGATAAATTGCAATTATCAATTAGACACATAAGTTTTTAATAGAAAAACTCATTGGTGCCTGCCCGGGTTTGAACTCGCGTTTCCATCGAAAGAGTCGCACGGTCTCACCGCTAGGCTATCACAGCTACTACTTTAAACAGTCTACTTGAATAAATAATAATTTGAATTAAAATTTGATTAGAATATTCTATTATCCTCTAATATTCCTACTTGGTATAGTTTACTGCAAGGTAGCACCTACTTCTATACATTAAATGTCTCACATTATACCCTAAATAGTTGCAATACATATTAAATTCAGTTGTATCCGTCTTATAATAGTTTATCCAAAACTAAATAGCCCTCAAATAGAGAATAAACAGCTATGACGTCAAAGCGGCCCGCTAATAATGTGACGGGCTGCCGCGTAATTAGGAACCAAGAGGTAATTGAGAGTCGGGCGGGGCCATAGTGTGAGAGTTTAAGACAGAGATTTCTGTACAGTTAACGCACAAAAAATTTTAGTTAATGGCGGAATCTATTTGGCTCCACAAGATACACGCTTCCACCATGCGATTCATATATTAAGGCATTTAATAGTCGCACTCGATCTCGGCACAGAACTAGCTCTCTGATAATCTACACAGCATTTTATTCATATTCCTCCTCTAAACTACAAGCCACAACAGTTTGCGTGTATAATTTTTTTGTTTTAACACTCATTAAAGGTGTTTGTAACACAGTTATTAATAAAACAGACAAATTGTATGAACCCATTTTATTATAAACAGCTATGAGAGTTATTTGATTAAAGTATGAGTTTTTAAAATATTATATATATCCAACTCTCTTTCGCTCCGTAACCGAACTAATTTCGGAAGATATGACCAAAGCATAACAGCAAAGCGACGCATCATTTCAACCATGTCGTATAGTTTTTTTATTTCAAACGTACACACACGGTCTTCCATCCCCAAAGTAAGTAACTTAATACTTGCGTTATGGGTGACGGACAACTGGTAAATATACTACTTATATAATTTTAAATACTTACTTAATACACCCAGGCTCGAAGAACCAACAAATTGTTTATAGGAAATATTGGTCCTCGGCGGGAATCATACCCGCGACCCGTGGAGCTGAAGGCCCCTGCCTTTAGCTCCCACTATCCACTGCACCAATGGGTCAGTCAACAAATTAGTTCAACCTCTACAGTGGTAGAGGTAAAGTGCGGCCAAATTCGCTTTATTTCACCAAAACGTAAACGATGTGACGTCTGTAGTGCCGCCATATCGCTACCATCTTACCGTCGAAAGATATAAGCTGCAGCCAGCCATTTCTAGGTACTTTTTACAGTAAAACTAAAACTTGTAGCTCGTTCTGTATTAAGGATAATCACAAACTTATTATTTGATGAATTATTTGAAAGCTAGTAATATTGCGGCCCTCTCCGCTTAGGAATGTAACAGAGGCCCGTGATCATTACAGGCACAGTCGAATGTCTGCTCAACGGGCCATAATCTAGTATGAACCGCAACCAAGCAATCATGTTTCTAGCTTTGTTCACTTAGATGTTCATCGATTTTCGCTTTGCAACGGCTACAATTATTCACAGTAGAAAATTTATAAATCACTTTTTTACTAGAGATAACCGCGACTTCGTTTACGCATACTTTAGCGATTGAGTTCAATAATGGAATTTTGTTTTCTATGTACTCGAAATAAGACAGGATTTTTTAAATCTATATGGTGAGCTTTGCGGGTAAGGTGTTGGAATGGCGATCCCACACTGGAAAACGCGGTGTCGGTAGACCCCATACGAGGTGGACTGACGACCTCAAAAAGGTCGCGGGGAGCCGCTGGAAACAAGTGGCATATTAAAAGTCTGCAGATCCCGTAAATAAATTTCATCAAAGATATACGCATGTTCACTTCAATTGAAATTGAAAAGATTTTCAGATCCAAGTATTTTCATCATCCAAATAATCTTGAACAGTGTCATATGCTTTAACCGCCGTGTGGTATCCGACTGAGTAGAATAGACCACCCTCATTTCTTACCGAGGTGTCGTAAAAGGCGGCTAAGGTAAGGGGACCCGCCGTGTGATATCGGCTAAGTAGAATAGACCACCCTCATTTCTTACCGAGGTGTCGTAAAAGGCGGCTAAGGTAAGGGGACCCGCCGTGTGATATCGGCTAAGTAGAATAGACCACCCTCATTACTTACCGAGTTGTCGTAAAAGGCGGCTAAGATAAGGTGACCCGCCGTGTAGTATCGGCTAAGTAGAATAGACCACCCTCATTTCTTACCGAGGGGACGTAAAATACGACTGAGGTAAGTTGACGTCAGGCAGCTAGTCTATCGTAAAATACGTAGCCAAATCATGTGACAACATGTTTGTAACATGTTGTGCCGACTCCACTTAGAATGGGAAGCAGGAGGATGATAATGTGTAATATGCTTTACGTATAAGCATATTTCTTATGCTTAATTTAGACTGTTCTGTGAATATTTTCTTTTTCGTGTCAGAAAAAAGGTGGAAGTTGTTTTAATTTAACCCAAACATACTCAGTTACATAAAAATATCTAAACCCTACCTGACCGGCGTTGTAATCCCGTCATTCCGGAGCTGTAATTCTGTCATTCCGCCGTGTAATTCGGTCATTAAGGAATGTAATCACAGCCGGAATGCTGTCCGCAGTCCTGCTCGTTACAGGTTTGAGCCGTTTGGTTTATTCAGTAGGTGAAGGGTTAACTGAAATAGGAGGACTTTGGCACAGGGTCAAATATAAATACATATTCTATATAAATTAAGAACAACCTCGTCACAAAAGTAATAGTAAAATTATTCTGCTATAATCCGCGATAAAGTAAAATAGGAAAAAAAATATATATAATGCTAAATGAAAAGTGGACTATTCGTTTTCATACCTGAAACGTAGTTCCACATATCCCACGGAACATGCGGACCGTTGACCTGCATAGAGATTGAGGTCTCCCGTCTACCGCCCATCTACTAAAACGTTTTTTGAAAAATTACTTCGAAAAAGCAGGGGTACATCCAAATCCACTCATTGGAAAGATGGTTAATTACCCCTGTTATGATAAAAAGGCCCCTCCCTGTTAAGGCTTAAATCTAGAGGCACCCTAGGAGCCGCCTTTGACCCTGACGATCACATCACGATCGCTAACGTCATATACAATACAGACAAACACACACACACAGTGTCTAGCGGGTGGAGTGTTCAGCCCCGTCAGTTATTATAACATTACGACTCTTCCTCAGTCCGATACAGTCCTCCAAAGGGCGTCGTTTTAAGCTGAGGTCCGGCCTTATAAGAGGTACCGTTAAGACGACGCTCCCAGGTTGCTACGAGCGTCACTCGAGACTCGCTCTCCCAGTTTTTACACCCGACGATGCTTCTGCTCGTCCTCCCGAAGTCAAATTCTTCAAGGCTTGCAACATTAGTAAGTGTCCGAAAAAAAAGCGCGTCGACGTTCAGTTTGCGAATAGCGATCAAGAGCGAATTACGAAGCGAAAATAAGAGTGAAATAATATTTATTTATTCCAAAAAAGTTGGTTACATATAAATATCTTAACTAAACTTAACTGAAATACTAATCAAACAAGACTATACTAAATACTAAAACCGTAAGCAAACCCTATGATTCGGCACTGAGTAACGGGTGCGCCATCTAGTACCGAGTACCGAATCGTTCGTATTAGTTCATTCTAAGCGAAACAATATCTATTTTATTCTCACAGTTAAAATAATTAATCCATGGCAAATTCTGGTAGATTCCGTCTACAATTTACTTGTGCATTTAAATTATTCTACAATTCTAACTTTTTTTTATTAAATCAAGATTTTATAAAAAAATATGAAATAATCCGCCTATGCAGCTAGTATGCAAGTACGTAAGTAATATGTCGCACCGATATCATACCGTACGGGAATACGACTCGAGAAGTTAGTTTAATGCTATGCTATCACAATGCTAGGTATCACAAGTAACGAATAAAGTACCGATACGATAGTAACGAGTACTACTTGTTGTAGTAACGAACACATACGGGTACGCTTTTTGTCGTTACTCTACACCTCTACTAAATAAATAAAAGTGAAGAAAAAAAATGAATTAATTATTATAAATCCACACTAAGGTTAAACCTGTGCCGTGGATATTAACAGTTACGAATATAAAAACAACTATAAAAGCTTTTTACTAAATTCGTGTATAATAACGTACGTGGATGTAAGAACGAGATGCACGCGCAAGTGTATGTATTTATTGGGTGTGCTTATTTGTATAGTGTGTATGTTGTGTGAAGGCGTTGTGTGTAGGTATTTGTGAGTGCATTGTATGTAGGTGTGTCAATGCATTGTGTATATGTGTGAAGAGAGTGCCGTGGAAATGAGAAAGTGTGATTGATGTGCTGCAAACGGCTTTCAGAATAGTAAGCTTTCCGTATCTTCGTATGATTTATTCAGTAGCAATTTTTTTAACATGATTTTACATGTATATTTAGGTAAATTAATAATATCAATGTATGCCGATAACCTGTTGTATAGAAAAAGACACAAAAAACCGGAGAATATTTCGCATAATCTATCTTTTCTTCTCTTTCCAAAAACATAATGCATTACTTGTATATAATTTATTATTTTGTACAAAAGTAATAATAAAATTATTTTGCTATAATCCGCGATACAGATCTGTACAGAGCTGTATCGCGGATTATAGCAAAATAATTTTATTATTACTTTTGTATTATGGATCTCCGCAAAGTAACGCCTAATTCTATAAATTATTTATTATTTTGTGTTGTATAAGAATAATCATCAGAATAAACAATTGTCTCACAGTAAGGAGACTAAGATCTTTAGTCAGTTCAAACAATTGTTCAGTAGGAACCGGAAGTTTTTTGAATAGTCTTTAATAAAGCTCTTTGCGCTCGTTCAATGTTTAACATTAAAGTTTTCAATGTTCCACTCCATGCGGAAATGCAATAGACTATAACAGATTGACACAGCGTATGATATTCATCGCCAACAGAAGCTCATAGTCTGCTAAGAGGAAGTGTGGCTAAGTGCGACGTCTCATTTAACTTTAAGCACATTACCCCATATAAAATAATTAAAACTTTTAAAACCTTAAATAATAAGATAACAGGAGATCTTTGGGGAATGTCAGCGAAATTATTAAAAAATATTATAGAAATAATTGCGCCATATCTAGCTAAAGTTTTTAATGATTCAGTAGATTCAGGTGTTTTTCCGAACTTAATGAAACACAGTAAGCTAGTACCTCTTTATAAAGCAGGTGATAAGAATGATCCAAATAATTATAGACCTATTTCTGTTCTACCAACGCTTAGTAAAATATTTGAAAAGATTATGCTCGAACAATTTGTATGTTACTTTAATCTTAACAACTTCTCACATTCAGAGCAATACGGAAAAAAAAACTAAGGGTCGGTCAACTACAGATGCAGGTGCAAGACTCTTAAGACACATATTTGAAGCTTGGCAGAACTCACAAAGTGCTATAGACATTTTTTGTGATTTATTTAAGGCGTTTGATTGCGTTGAACATAAGACCCTTCTTTTAAAATTAAGTTATTACGGTGTAAATGATAACTCGCTTGGTCTTATTTCCTCTTATCTTAGCGATAGATTACAAAAGGTATGCATTAATGATGTTAGGTTGTCTGGATCGTTTAATGTTATGGGTGTCCCACAGGGGTCAATCCTTGGTTCT
The DNA here is from genome assembly GCA_947086505.1 of Morpho deidamia. Lineage (NCBI taxonomy): Eukaryota > Metazoa > Arthropoda > Insecta > Lepidoptera > Nymphalidae > Morpho > Morpho deidamia. Next base: position 12,971,737 of record CAMTZC010000009.1, read on the forward strand.
TTTCTGTTTTTAGTATACATAAATGATTTAGCATATTGTGTTCAATATATTTGTGATATTGTGTTGTTTGCAGATGATACCTCTTTTATTTTTAAAGTAGATCGAGATAAAGACAACTTTGACGATGTAAACAGTGCTCTATCTCAGATATCAAATTGGTTTTCAGTAAATAATTTACTTTTAAATGCAAATAAAACCAAATATCTGCAATTCGTGTTACCAAACGTAATTAGGTCAGACATAAAGTTAGAGATTAATAAGCAGATACTAAAGATAGAAAATACAACTAAATTTTTGGGGCTCACTTTGGATGATAAACTCCAATAGGGCACCCATATATCTGTCCTCGCAGGAAGACTTAGTTCCGCCGCTTACGCTGTTAGAAAAATTAGACATTTAACCGATGTTGAAACAGCGCGACTTATTTATTTTGCTTATTTCCACAGCATTATGTCATATGGAATAATGCTGTGGGGTAAAGCGGCCGATATAGAAAAGATTTTTGTTGCCCAAAAAAGAGCCATACGGGCTATCTATAATATGAAGCAACGTGAGTCCCTTCGCGAAAAGTTCCAAGAAATAGGCATACTGACTGTAGCATCATAATATATGTATATATATATAGTAATATTCTATTTGTACGGAAAAATATAAGTACATATAAAACAAAATTTGATGTATATCATAGACATACGAAAGGTCAAAAACAGCTTGCGATACCTGCGTCGCGACTCAGCAGAGTAAGCAACTCATTTGTTGGTCTCGCTATTCGCTTTTATAATAAAATTCCTCAATCCATTCTAGACCAGTGTACAGAAAGATTCCAATCAAGTGTAAAAAATATGCTTATACGTAAAGCATATCACAAAATTGAAGATTATTTGGATGATACGAAAGCCTGGAATTGAAAATCCTTTCAGCTTCATACAAGACAGCGATTTAATAATGTATAATTGAAAATATTTAAAAGATTGACCGCCGAGTTTCTTGCTGGTTCTTCTCGGTAAGAGCAACATTCCGAACCAGTTGTAGCTTCATTAATCATATTGATGCTTGACGATTCAAAAGTGCCTGAAATGGTTTATTTGAATAAAAATTATTTTGATTTTGATAGACAGTTTTCAGTGTTTTCACATTTGCTATGCCTCGAACATTCTTAACGACGTAAATCAACTTTCGTATACGCGCGGTCAATATGCTTACATATAATAGTGACCTCGGCTTTCTTATTGGAACTGAATAGAGACTGTAATTACTAAGTTTGTAGTAAAAAATTGAATAAAGTGTTTTTAACGAGTCACCAGGTATTTTCATCCAAATCCGTGAACCTCTGTAAGAAACAATATGCGATCAATGAATCAATTGTCCCCTGAGTTGCTTATTAGTTCTTCTCGTCAAGAGCACCTTTTCGAAACAGTGGTAACTTCATATAGTCGTTTTTGAATTTGAATGCAAATACTATTTAAATGTCTATCAAATCAATGTTATTCAAGTTAAGCTAGCGCTAATTTCGTCTCCATTCGAGTCTGGAACTGCGCTTTCACAGTCTTTGCATAGGGCTTGCATATTACATGAGGTTGGCTGGGAAGCGTGTGAGAATTTCGTCAAATCGTTTGTAAGACGGCTTGTTATGTAGGCATTGTGTAGTGTCTTATGAAATTCAATGACATTTATATTGCTAGGCAAATATATTTCACGTTTTGTATTCAAATATCTAGGACACGTTACCTCAATGACAATGAAGATTTGGAAAGAGAGAAGGGTTGCCAGGTTGTCAGCAAAAGTTAACATCCTCGCCCGTAAGTTTGCTCGAATTAAATTACGAATTAAATTTATTTAAAATTAAATTAAACTTACGCTCTTCAGATCGTATCGCACTTCATATTCATACGCGCGAATAAAATTCCCGAAGGCGAGTATTACAACCGCGCCTCTTCTTCACACAATTTACATAAAATCTTCCGGAAGATCTTTTAGTAAAAACGGCACAAAAATCAGTTTAGTAGATTTTGAGAAAATCGATCAAACAGGCAGACAACTTTTAGGGACATTGTTTTATAAATTATATTGTTTTATCTTCACAGTATATTTTAAACAATGTAATTTTTGTACATAAAAATATAAAGAATTATAAAACGATAGGTGATGTATATAATAGACAAAGTAGGAACCGACATAAGCTTGCGACTCCTGCTTTGCGTCTAGCAAAAGTACGTAAATCGTTTGTGGGTTTGGGTATAAGATTCTATAATAGCATCCCGAAGTCAATTTTGGCAATGCCATTACAGCAGTTTAAAAACACTTAAAAAGAGGCTGATACAGAAAGCCTACTATACTGTTGAAGATTACTTAGATGATAAGGATGTGTGGATATAGCTGCACTTCTACCCTGTACAAGACAGTAATAATTCAGTGTAACTAGTTTTAAGATTTATATTTTAAAAAGAGCAATTTGAATTTGAATTTAATATATATAGATAGATATAGATTCCGGTACGATTTAATTTAAGCTCGGTAGATACACTGACAGTCTCACTTTGCTAACTCGAGTAACAAGCTTGTCTTAGTTAATTCTGTTTCCCAATTTCGCAACGGATAGAGCGTTTGGAGTGACAATTTCATAGAATTCGCGCGTGTTCCAAAACTTTTGGCTCGATTAAGCAAGCTGTAAGTCGCTTCGATGATAGTTCGCTGTCTTTGAATAAAGCTTGTAAATTTAAATGCATGAACAATTTGTGGGCACGGCGCAATCTATTTTTATTCGGCAAGATACAAGCCATCACTACACCATAAAATAGTCCAGCACACAAAACTTTATTTATTTATTTCTTTACTAGCTGGTTCAGCAGCTTCGCCCGCATCGGAATCAGTTGTCACAAACAAAATTGCAAATTGAAATTTTGATCATAAAAGTAGTTATAGTGAGTTAACCGTAAGAGATTGAAGCATGCTATCGCGGACTTTTTGCAGTATTTTTATAGATCCACAATTCTCTAGTACATCACTTTAGCGTTACTCTACTGTACGCAGCGCACGCGACTAAACCTCCCAGCAAGCAAGTTTTTTTAACAACTGCTCAATATCTTTACCACAATTTAGATAATACCGATATGTACTATTTGCCTAAACCATTCGGAAGTATTGCACTATATTTTGGTGAAATCCGTTAAGTAGATTTTGAGAAAATCGATTTCATACAGACAGACAGCATTTTGGGATTTAGTTTTAAAATAACTATAGATTGTACATCCATACTAATATAAAACTATCCTCATGATGATGCTTTGGTTTCGAAGCGAAACGATCGTCGAGATTTTGGTGGTGGTAGTGTGTGCTGCTTGTGTGCATTGTTGCTGGTGGAGGCGCCTTGAGGTGCGTGTGGAGACTTGTCCTGCATGTGTAAGGTGCGTAAATTTTGCCTGCTTCATACACATTATTTTGCATGCATTTTTGCTTTGCATGCATTCACTTAACTTGTGCGGATTATAGCAAAGTAGTTCTGTTATAGTGCCGGAAATTATTAAAAATTAACTCTTTAATTTATAAATTATTTTTAGTAAAATAAGTAGATGATGTAGATGCTACTAAATTTCATTTAAATTACTTAGACTTTTCTTTAGCTCACAACTCTATTTCAATTCTTTAATGCAATGTTTAACGTGAAATGGTTAAGGTAACTAATGTATTTTAATTGACAGAATGAGATAAATATCGTTGCGAATAACCAAACGCTACCTAGACAATGCAGGTATTAATCATTCCAGTTACGAGGTTAAATATTCCTATCACTACATTTATACAAATAATCACTGATAACACATAACTTCAGTTTAAAAATGTTTTTGATGGTATACGGTATTATGCAAAATACGCCGTGTAGTATCCGGCAGAATAGAATAGACCACCCTCCGTTCTTACCGAGGTGTCGTAAGAGGCGACTAAGGTTTGTGCCGTGTGTATCTAGCTGCATAGAATAGACCACCCTCATTACTGACCGAGGTGTCGTAAAAGGCGACTAAAGTCAATTGACGTCGTAAAATACCGGCAGGCGGCCGGTCGTAAAATACGCAGCTAAATAATGTGACAACATGTTTGTAGCATGTTGTACCGACCCCACTTAGCGTGGGATAAGGGCAGGCGGAATGATGATGTTTGATATTATGCAAAATAAATGTCAAAAGTATAATAAGAACAGATATTATTGAATGAATTTGATATTAGTCATCCAGATTTATTGCATACTTTAATAAATTAAAATAAATTATAAACCTCAAATAAATTTTGCGAAAAAATTGGTAAATCTTAAACCAAATAATTAAATAAACAATAGAAAATTCATATACACGGTTGTAAATGAGGGTAGTAAATCTTAACAATTAAAACAAAAGTCATAAAATTAAAATATAAACATACCTTAATTGTATTGTACATCTGATGTTAATAGAGAAATTTTCACTTACCTGAAACAAGAAAAAACATTGTACATATTAAATGACATGAGCAAACAAGCAAGAGTAAAATTACAAACTTTAAAACATTTTTACATTTGATATGATATATAATTTTTTTTATATTACCTTATCCCTTCTTTTTCACTCCCACAACGCTTCCCACAATTAAAATACATATAGTGGACAGATTCCACAGATTTCCACAGATACAGATTATTTATTCAAGTAAACTTGTAAAAAAGTGCTTTTGAATCGTCAACATCTACTGCTAGTTCGGTAAACTGTTCCTACCGAGAAAAACCATCAAGAAACTCGGCGGTTGCTCTTTTCATATAATAATTCTTATTACTAGTTACAAATAGTTATTAATGTCTTGTACAGGGTCGAAGAGTAGTTATATCCACGCATTCTTATCGTCTAAATAATCCTCAATAGTATAGTAGGCTTTATGTATTAACCTTCTTTTAATAGTGTTTTTAAACTGCATCTATATGGTATGGCAACTGTTTTGCTTCCTATACTTAGTATTACATAGATTTTCTTAAAAAACGCTGATTATAGCTAAATAATTATATCATAACTTCAGTACTATGGAAAGCTGCAAAGTAAATATACATTAATTATACAACATACCTATAAAACATGTTCGTGCCAAAAATGGCATACTTCATAAAAGTGAACAATATTTTTCATAAACAAACAGACGGCCTGAATAAACGCACAGAGCATAATTAAAGGCGGGCTAAAGTCAACCTTAAACGTTAATAACGGTTAAATTATTCCATCTAATTATGCACCTAATTATTCTTGCAAAGGACCTCATCCCTTTTTTAAGAACAGAAATGACCCTTCATAGTGACTATAAATAAACATACGCTGTTCCTTCGCGTTAACATTTTACTCCATAAAAAGACTGAATTAAACCATTAAAGGGTTATTTGATAATCTGAGTTTTTAAACCCATTTCCATACGGGTAGTATCTTTTCCTTAGCATATGTCTTCAATATCATAATTGTACTTTTTTGGGTTTTTAATTGAAATATATATAATGCTAAAGCAAAACATGCCTTGGTTACGGGGCGAAACGATTGTTGAGTTTGTGATAGTGAAGGTGTGTAGTGCTTGTGTATTGTGGTGGCGGTGGTAGCGGTTTGTGCACGGGTTTTAACAAATACTACATGTATCAGGTATGAAAACGGATAGTCCACTCTATATTCAAATCAAATCAAATCAAAATAATCTTTATTCAAGATTCTTGAAAGAGTTCCAGCACTTTTGAATGATCAAATATCAACATGATTAATGAACTGCTTGGGAATACTGTCAATTCAAATTGAAATTCAAAATATTCTCTATTCAAGTAAACTTCTAAACAATTGACGATTGAGTTGACGATTCAAAAGCACGTCTTTTGAATCGTCAACTCTACTGCTGTTTTGGAAAGCTGTTCCTACCGAGAAGAGCCAGCAAGAAACTCGGTAGTTGCTCTTTCCAAAAAATAATTCTTATAACTAGTTACATTCAGTAATTACTCTCTTGTACAGGGTCGAAGAGTAGCGATGTCCACGCATTTTTATCATCTAAATAATCTTAAACAGTATAGTACAGTGCTTTAAACTGCTAATGGCAAAGATAAAAGCTATAAGTGAGTGTGCTATTCTAGTATAATGTGATAGTGCATGCATTTTACGAATCTTAACTGCAAAAGGATAGAATTTACCATAACATACATATGCTTTTATTAGCTTTTAAACGCAACATCGTACGTGTGGACTGCAGTCTTATTATTTGAGTAAACTGTTATACTTATACTTATAATACTTATACTACTAAACTGTTATACTTATACTAATAATACTTATACTAATAAACTGTTATACTTATACTAATACTTATAGTAATAATGGTTAAAGTGGGTTAACCTTAAACGATAGATATATGCCATCGCGGATTTTTATTTTGAACTTTTAGAGGGGAACAATTTTGTAGTACATGATTTTCGAATACATTTTTACGTTACGATTTAGAACGTTTACGCAAGGAAAGCTTTAAATTTTGCCGTTTCCGCAATATTTGTTATTGCTTCTCTTCTCCTATTCATCTTAGCATATAGTTTATAATAGCCTTCCTCGATAAATGGACTATCCTACATTCAAAGATTTTTTTCAAATCGGTCCAATAGTTTCTGAGATTAGCGCGTTCAAACAAACAAACAAACAAACAAACAAACAAACAAACAAACAAACAAACAAACAAAAAACTCTTCAGCTTTATATATTAGTATAGATTTTAACAACATTATCACTATTTGTGTTTAGTTATCTATATTAAAATACATTTTAAAGCAATGCATCCAAATCGAACCCTCGATCGCGTGTATCGAACTTTTTACAAAAATTGTTTCCATTTCCATTCAACGTTTCAATTTTCGATAACCCATCAATTCTTGTCGTTTGTTTTGATAAAAAAGCGGATGATAACTGATGGCGATTCACTGGTAAAATGTGCACCTGGAAATTTGAAATTTTATTTCCATAGTTGCAAAATAAATAATAAATATATGGGACACTTATACACACGGTCGTCCGTTCCCAAAGCAACTTAATAATTGTGTTATGGGTGACGGACAACTGGTAGATATACTACTTATATAATTTTAAATACATACTTAAATACAAATACACACCCAGGCTCTATCTAAGAACCAACAAATTTTTTGAAGAAAATGTTGGCCCTCGTGTTTGCACTTTGCAATCTATGTTAAGTGACATCATAATTATAACATGTAATGTAATGTAACAGCCTGCTACTATCCCACTGCTGGGCATAGGCCTCCTCTCTATTCGTTTTTTGGAGAGAAGGGTCAGAGCTCAGACCTACCTACCATGCCTGCTCCAATGCGGATTGGTAGGTCACACATATTGCTAAAAATCTCTAGACATATGTAGGTTTCCTCACGATGTTTTCCTTCACTGAAAAACGTGTGACAGATTACAATTATGAATTAGACACATAAGTTTTAATAGAACTCATTGGTGTCTGCCCGGGGTCATGAGTCTCTAGAGCCTCACACGGTCTCACCGCTGGGCTTAATTAATGCTAAGCGAATTTAATCTGTATATATTGCACTTTTAGTATTAAAGTGTCCGAATTCAAAAAAGTTAAATTGTAATAAACCGTAGCGTAGCGCCTACAAACTTGAGTGAATTTTAAAAAGACCCATAACTAGTAAGAGCAAGAAAAAACTAGTTTTAGTTTTGAATTTCAGTTTAATACTAAATAAATATACCGCTATTTATTAAATCTATACTTATTATAAAGCAAAGTCCGAAAAAGCTGTCAGTCAGTCACTTGAAAGGGCTTGATTAATTGTAAATGCTATTTATGTACATAAGTGCATGTATCTGGAATTAAACAGCGACCCCTGTTACAAATAAACATATTTTCGCATTAAACTTATTATTTATTTTATTTATTTAATATTAATAAAAACAAGTTTAAATTGTTAACGGTCAAATTATGTTGTAAATGTTGTGATTTTCCCATGGCCGCCGTGTGGTATCCGGCTGAGTAGAATAGACCACCCTCATTTCTTACCGAGGTGTCGTAAAAGGCGACTAAGGTAAGTTGACCCACCGTGTGGTATCCGGTTCAGTAGAATAGACCACCCTCTTTCTTACCGAGGGGTCGTAAAATACGACTAAGGTAAGTTGACGTCAGGCAGGCGGCCGGTCGTAAAATACGTAGCCAAATCATGTGACAACATGTTTTTAACATGTTGTGCCGACCCTACTTAGAGTGGGATAAGGGCAGGAAGATGATGTTGTGATTTTCCCGTGGAAAAAGGTATGCGATTTAATAAAATTCCGTCCAACGCAAAATATCAGCGTCCCCAAAATTAAAGCAATGATAAATTATAGGGTACGCCGCTTAAAATGTCACGGGGGATAAATAATAAGTACCATTGCATTTTGCCCGCCACATCAATCAGGCGGATCACGCTTGTCCGTTTCAATTCGCTCACTTGTTATAGCGGTAAACGGTACATGGAGGACATTCTACACTGGCGCGTGAGTAATCTTTAATATATTTATACTACGAGACCCTAAATAATCCTGATATACGGAATATAGGATAGGATTAGAATCCTTGGATCCTAAATTAAACAACGTGAAGGTGGAATCTTCAATGAAATTTCTATACTGGTCCATTCCCGATGAAAATGCATGTTTATGATAAGTAAGACCTAATGCAGCAGCCAGGATTGGCTCCAGACGAGAGAACTCTTTGATGGTTAGCGACAAAATTTCTTAAAAGCTTTTTTAAAAGCATTCTTAGCGGCTTCGCTCGCGTGGATATCAAATCAAATCAAATCAAAATAATATTTATTCAAATAAACCATTTCTCCACAGGAGTGAGTGACCAGGCTCCTGTGGAGAAATATTACTGGATTCAGTTTTCCTTTCCAGTTAATATTACTGGAAAGAAAACTTTTGTGCAACAAGCATTCCATCCTAGCTTATTTGTTGCCAGGCCAAGAAGTTCTTCTCTTGGAAGTAAACCATCAACCAATAAAGATGAACTAAACAAATCTAAACAAACAAAAATTTCAGGTGAAAATGAAACCACTATTAATCCACCAGAATGGCAAAGAATTCCAACATTAAGAAACCCTAAAAGAAAGAAGCTAACAACAAGCCCTTCTCCTGATAGGATTACTACAAGTAATAGATTCAGTAATCTGCCTGTCGATGATAACGATGAAAGAAAAGAAGCTCCTAAATTAAGTAACCCACCACCGATCATTCTCTACGGTATTGATGATGTTAATAAACTCACTGAATTACTGAGCTCAGCTGCAGATACAAATAACTTTTCTTACAAAATAATAAATAAAAACCAACTAAGACTTAGAACCTCTAACATTGATACCTACAAAAAATTAATTTCAATTATTCGAGAGAAAGGTTTAATTGGGCATACGTTTAACAGAAAAGACACACGATCCTGTAGACTAGTAATTATAAACTTGCATTACACAACGCCTCATGATGCTATAAAAGATGCATTTGAGCAAACTGGTAATATTGTCACTGGTGAAATAATCAATGCACGATATGGGCCTGACAAGAAACCTACATCAACATTCTTTATCAACCTCCTTCCTAATGAGAATAACAAATGTGCTAAAGAAATAAAATATATATATCATCAATCAGTTATAATCGAAGATCCCAGAAAAAAGAAAACCATTGTCCAATGTCAACGTTGTCAACAATATGGCCATTCTAAAAATTATTGCATGAGACCATACAGATGTGTTAAATGCGCCCAGTCACATAAAACCTCTGACTGCCCTAAACCAGATAGAAATACTCCAGCAAAATGCGCCTTATGCTTAGGTGCTCATCCGGCAAACTATAAAGGCTGCGAGGTTTATAGAGAAATTTTAGCTAGAAAGGAGAACAAGCAATCCTTGAAGAAACCCTACCTAAACACAGATAAACCCTATGAAAATCCACTTGAGGAAACCCAAAAACAAAAGCAAAGAATGCTGTATGTTGAAGCTCTAAGATCTAAAAATTCAACTGAAAAAAATACAACACATACTGCAAAAGATCCCCAAACAACCTTTAATAACTATTCTAAATTGGAACAAATCTTACTCAAACAATCAGAGAAATTTGATGTTATCTTACAACAAATGAGCGCCCTTATGAGCGTCATCACAATTCTTGTCGACAAACTAACAAAGTGAATGCCTTGAGAGTAGCTACATGGAACATTAATGGATTAGGACCTAATAAAGATGAGGTAGAAATTCTAATACAAGAACACTTTATTGACATAGTCTTGATATCAGAGACTCATTGTACTCAAAACAGTAACATTAAATTTAGAGGATTTAGAACTTACCTTACCAACCACCCCGACGGCAAAGCACATGCAGGTACAGCTGTTATAATCAGGGATTCTATACAACACCATCTCTACGTCCACTTCCAGACTGAACAAATTCAAGCTACAGTTGTGACAATACAGGACAAATGTGGTTATTTTAACATAGCATCAGTCTATTGTCCACCAAAACACTGCATAAGCCAGATAATGTTCTCAGAGTTCTTTTCTGAGTTAGGGGATCGTTTCATTGCTGGCGGTGATTGGAACTCTAAACATGTATACTGGGGTTCAAGATTAACTACAACAAGAGGTCGACAACTACTGTTAGCCATGAGTACAAACAGCCTCATTCCTGTCTCCACCGGCGAACCTACATATTGGCCGACAGATAAGAATAAAACACCTGACCTTTTAGATTTTTATATAGTCAAAGGCTTGTCGCGCCACTACTTAAAAGCAGAATCATGCTTTGATAGCTCTTCTGACCACACGCCAGTTTTACTAACAATTAGTACTTCTGTTATTAATAATGAAAAACCGATGTCCCTCTATAATAGACATACGGATTGGGGTTGTGTTCGATATTATATTGAACAAAATCTAGAGTTAAACGTGGTATTAAAAAATCCACAAGATATTGATAATGCTACCAATCATATCACTACACTAATCCAAGACGCCTGTTGGAGATGCACTCCTAGCGTCCACTACGCTGAATCTACATCAAACGTTCCTTTGCAAGTTAAACGTCAAATTCTAGAAAAACGGAGGCTACGTCGAGTTTGGCATATGACTAGACATCATAGTGACAAAACAGCTTTTAATCGAGCTTGTAAAGAACTGAAGACCAAGTTAAAAGAGATACAAGAATATTCACTGAAACAAAAACTTCTGTCGCTAACTCCAACAGCCAGCAGCAACCATTCACTCTGGAGACTCACGAAATCGCTGACCCGACCCATTGATGGAAGACCTCCTATCAAATTAGCTGATGGAGTATGGGCTAGAAGCAACTTAGAAAAGGCAAATGCGTACGCAAAACACTTATCATCAGTATTTATACCTAATGAGAAAGGGAATGACTCCAACTTCTATAACTCAATAGATTCCGCAATTAATTCTGATTATCAGCTAGATATGCCTCCCAAATCAGTATCTACACAGGAAATAAAAAGATTAATTAAAGAACTAGAAGATAAAAAGGCACCTGGTTTTGATCTTATTACAAAAGAAGTTCTAAAAGAACTACCAAAAAAGGCCATTATATTCTTGTCACACTTATTCAACGGTATCCTGAGAACCCAACACTATCCCATCCTTTGGAAAATTTCACAAATTCTTATGGTCCCCAAACCTGGTAAGCCTCCTCAGGACATAAAATCTTACCGACCAATAAGCCTTCTACCAATCATTTCTAAGTTATTTGAAAGGGCTTTATTACATAGAATAACACCAATATTAATTAAAAACAAAATTATACCATCACATCAGTTTGGATTTAGACAGCATCACTCTACGGTCGAGCAAGTCCATAGAGTATATGATAAAATCAGAAGATCCCTAGAGACAAAGGAGTACTGTGCTGCTGCTTTTCTGGATATACAACAAGCATTTGACAAAGTGTGGCACAAAGGCCTATTATATAAACTAAAAACTGTACTACCTCATAGCTACACACCACTTTTTGCTTCTTATTTATCAGACCGAATATTCCAAACCAAAGAAGGAAATTCAACTTCACAGTTTTATGAAATTAAAGCAGGAGTACCACAGGGTTCAGTACTTGGCCCAACACTGTATTCTATATATACCGCAGACCTACCAGTATCTCCTAATGTTACTACGGCAACATTCGCAGACGATACGGCTATACTTACCAGTAGCCATAATGCTGCAACTGCATCTTCACAGTTACAATATGGTCTCGACCAAATTGGGCTATGGCTAGTAAACTGGAGAATCAGAGCTAGTGCTACAAAATCAGTCCAAGTGACCTTCACTCTGCGTCGTGGAAACTGTCCTTCAGTTAACCTATGCGGTATTAATCTACCTAACAGTGAAAACGTGAAATACTTGGGAATACACCTTGACCGGAGGCTAACCTGGAAAAAACATATCAAAGCAAAGAGAGAAGAACTTAATATTAAATATAAGCACTTCAACTGGTTATTAGGCAGGAACTCCAAGCTCTCAGTAGATAATAAATTGCTAATATACAAGTCCATCTTAAAGCCAACTTGGGCATATGGCGCCCAACTATGGGGTAGCGCTTGCAACTCCAGCATAGCTAGCCTACAAAGAGCTCAAAATATCATCTTGCGCTCTATATCCAACGTACCGTGGTATGTTACTAATCAAGAAATACATCAAAATCTAAACATTACCACAGTTAGGGAAGAGGTGCGAAGACTGTCACTTAAATACAAAAACCGTCTTCTCAATCATCCCAATAAGTTGGCCAACCAGCTCCTAGAAGAGAAATTTCCCAGGAGGCTTAAAAAAATATCTATACTCGATCTAGACAAACGTGTCTAGATCGAGTATAGATCAAATCACAACAAGAAGACAGAGTCACAACAAATTCATGCAACAAATTTGCTTATAGTCCTACGACTGATCGCAGATGACCTTAGAAAAAAAAATAAATAATAATAATAAACCATTTCAGGCACTTTTGAATCGTCAAGCATCAATATGATTAATGAAGCTACAACTGGTTCGGAATGTTGCTCTTACCGAGAAGAACCAGCAAGAAACTCGGCGGTCAATCTTTTAAATATTTTCAATTATACATTATTAAACCGCTGTCTTGTATGAAGCTGAAAGGATTTTCAAATCCAGGCTTTCTTATCAACTAAATAATCTTCAATTTTGTAATATGCTTTACGTATAAGCATATTTTTTACACTTGATTAGAATCTTTCTGTACACTGGTCTAGAATGGATTGAGGAATTTTATTATAGATGCGAATAGCGAGACCAACAAATGAGTTGCTAACTCTGCTGAGTCGCGACGCAGGTATCGCAAGCTGTTTGTGACCTCTCGTCATAATGTCACGATATAATGGTGTCACAAAGTTTTATTCAAATTAAAAATTTTAACATAGCCGTTGTTATTGTTAGCTAAACAGACAGAGATAAAGTGTCTCAGACTTTTTTGTTGCATGTTTAAAGATCTAGAATTCTCTAGTATATTACTTTAGCGTATCTCTGTTAGTTAATGCGACTAAAGCTCCCAGTAGGTTGTTTTTTTTTTACGCGATCTCTTCAACACATTTACAAAAAACTGTGATGTACTAACTAATGTAACCAATCTTAACCTAAAACTTCCAGAAGAATTGCACTATATTTTAGTAAAAACCGTACAAAAATCTTGAAAAATTTTGAGAAAATCGATCAGATACAGACAGACAGCTTTTGGGGATTTTTTTTATGATAAGTATAGATGTAATTTTCAAATTTAAAAATATATATAGAATAGATGTAGGCATGCGAAAAAGTGTGACTTCCGTCATTTAGTGAATTTTTCTAAAGTTTTATGGCAAGTTGCCAAGCACGAATGTACAAGAATTTATAACTAACTCAACATAGTGTTACGTGTTTTTGTCTACCATTCCTTATTTTAGTCTAAAGTACAGGATGATTTTTTGCCAATTTTTCTAAACTCCATTGCATCCTGTTTTGTAGTTCTCTATACGATATGTGCAATAAATATTGAGTGAGTTTTATATGCAGGAAACTCAAAGTACACTAATTTATAAAATTAGACTACCTTTTATGCTGTGATAGCCCAGCGCTGAGAGGGCTTGATTCTCTCGAGAGGGGCATTAAGGTCAAACTCATCATATCATTATCATATGGAGATAAAAACCACAAAGCTTGCGATTTTTTCGTGCAGTAGTGAGATTGTGTGAAGTGCTTGTGTAGTGTGTTGTTGGTAGTGGTGTTTTGTGATACATATGTAATGCTAGTTTAAGAAGCAGACAACATGTATCACAAAACGCCGTCACCAACAACATACAACAGAAGCACCACACACATTCAATACGACAATTGGGTATAAGATTCTAAAATAAAATTCCGAAATCAATTTAGACCTTGACATTACAGTAGTTTAAAAAAACTGTTAAAAAGAGGCTGATACAGAAAGCCTACTATACTGTTGAAGATTACTTAGATGATTAGGATGTGTGGATATAGATAAACTTCTACCCTGTACAAGACAGTAATAACTAAATGTAACTAGTTTTAAGATTTATATTTTAAAAAGAGCAACCGCCGAGTTTCTTGCTGGTTCTTCTCGGTAGTAACGGCTTTCCGAACCAGCAGGAAAGTTGACGATTCAAAAGCACTTATTTACAAGTTTACATGAAGAAAGAATATTTCGAATTTGAATTTGAATCCCTACGATCGTTATGCATTACGATTTTGTCGTAGAGTCTATACTCCTGATGATGCTTCGGTTACAAGGCGAAACGATCGTAGAGATTGTCGTAGTGAGTATGTGTAGTGCTATGGTTTGGTGTTGATGGCAGTGTTTTGTGACACTTCCAAAAACTAATCCCGTATGTAAAAGATATGTGAACGGTTTCTGCTTCCTACACTAGACATTAGATATATTTCCTTAACAAAACGCGGATTATAGCTAATTTACTAAGCCATCGCGGCTATTCATGGAATCTGTTTAATATTATTGATGCTTCCTATTTTTTTTGTTTGGATTCCAGGTGCAGCCACCCTTGTCATGTCACACTTGTCAATTTAAATCCTACTCCGTTTCGAAATGACACGGCTAACCCACTCCAGGCTAAGGGTGCCCATAATTTGAAACATCAAGGACTCATCTAGAGGCTTGTATATATATATTTATTTATTTTATTTTATCTCTTTATTTTAAACACCACTTATCGCTAATACAAAAAATATATAGAGGCAAAAAAAAACATATGCAAAACATTTATAAAACCATTTACATTACAAGACATATATTTGTCAATCGATATACATATTTATAAATTATATATCTATGAACTAACAAAACTAACTAAATAAAATATAAGTATATAATAATTAATAAGTACATAAGTGTGGTGTTAAAATAAAGGGATGCCACTCAGATACACTGAGACGCCAGGCTTCAAAAGAGACCTGCCAATCAACTTGCGAGGCCACCCGCGCAAGACGGCCGAAGCCACAACTCTGATTTTCAGTAGCACCCTAGGAGTAGGACTTGTATATATTTGTAAACCTCTATAGCTCAATTTTATGGAACGATCGGACAACGATGACGATAATAACGTAGCTACCAGAGAAATAGGCCAAAATTCGAGGAACAGACTAGTGAGGGTAGATAGATTTGGTCTTAATAAAAAATAACTATATCTTCTTATCTACAGAAAAGTTTAAATTAAGTGTACGAACTATGCTTATACGTAAGGCATATTACACAATTGAGGATTATTTGAATGATAAAAATACTTGGATTTGAAAATCCTTTCAGCTCCAAACAAGACTGCAATCTATTTGATTGCATGTAAATTTAAATGTTTAAAAGATTGACCGCCGAGTTTCTTGCTGGTTCTTCTCGGTAAGAGCAACATTCCGAACCAGTATAGCTTATTAAATGTAATTAATCCTTGACGATTCAAAATTACTTGTAAGAAGCTTACTTGAATAAAGATTATTTTGATTTGATTTTGGTCACACCAACGGGTAAGTAATCGCCCGCGGGGTCTTTTTTCCTCCACCTTGTCCATAGCAACTTTTCAATATATATATTCAAATATTTGACTGCATAAAGTACTCGTAAAAGCTACTAAAAGCTATTTGTACTCTTGATTAATTCATATTAACTCATTGTCATCCTCCATGTTCCATCATTTAACATTGCGAATAACATTTTTTTTCCTTCGAGGGTCAAAACAAAGTCTCATTTTAGAAACGTTTTAATGGTTATCCTACATCTGTCCAATACCTACCTGAATTTCGAAATTAACTCAAAAAATTTAATCAATGAAATAACAACCTTATCACTTGCTGTTAAAGCTCATTTTATGTCCATCGCATCATACTACAGAGAGAGCAAAATAATTCTGATGCAAATCAAGTGATTGCCGATTTAATGATGATTTTAATGTTTTTGTTGGAGATAAACTAAATATACATGCAATAAATAAATAATGAATGAATTTGCACATCCACAATTAGAGAAAATCCATATAATGTTAAAATTAGAGTGAACTATTAGTGTACATATCTCATGTATACAGGATTCGTAAAACGCACTACAAACCACGATAACTACACCAGCACTGCATACATGCACTACCACAATATCAACAATTGTTTCACCCCCCCATAACCGAAGTATCATCAGGAGATAGAATCCACGACAAAATCGCAATTATTTTTTGTATTATAGAAATCCGTAAAGTAATACCTAATTCTTTTTAATTTATTTACATACATAGTTCTCACAATTCTTGCATCTCATTTTCGGCCACCGTCTAGTCTCTGTACCCTTTAAGGAGCATCTTAAAGATAAAATATATATTTAAAAAAAGAATGGCCGCCGAGTTTCTTGCTGGTTCTTCTCGGTAGGAGCAAACTTCCGAATCAGTGGTAACTTCTTGTAAACATTTGACGATTCAAAAGTACTGTAAACAGTCTACTTGAATAAAGAATATTTTGAGTTTGAGTTTGAGTTTGATAGTATTAAAGAAGGCTTTGACAGACCTAATCAAAAAGGAAATCGCTAAAGAAACAAAGTCCGTGATAAAAGATCGGAATTGTTCCTTTTAAACTGATGCCTTAAAATTTACGCATCCTGTTTACCAAAGAACCAAACAATTTATTTGTGAAACAGCACTAAATTATTTTCTTGGCCTCACTAAAACCGAAAACGAATTCATATTTACTGGACAAAGGGCTAATTATGGGCCTTTTGAACGCAATTCCGCTAAGTTTCGGGACTAATTTAAATTAGCTTCATTATTCCTTTTGACTTCCCGATTCTTTGATATCGGTCGCTTTATGATACTTTTAAAATTTTGTGAAAGTTTTAATTGTTCAATAAATTTGAAATGAATAATTATTCTGGAGTCCGATACATTGATATACATCAATAAATTCTAATACGAGCAAGCATATCCCAAGTAAAAGTACCTATATCTGTGAGTGAAAAAATATTGTCGAAGGTTCAAAATGTAGAGATTTAAGCTGAGAAGCCCTTCAAACATTTCGAAAGCTTGTATGTTGCCAAAAGTAAAAACTAAAACAATGTCATTATACCCAACGTCTAAGGCATACAATCCTTAAGCAAATATATGGCAATATGTCTGGTGTCATATCATCAGATAATTAATCTTCACGAGACGAGGGCAATTCCCCCAAAAGATCAAGAGCAACGAATTTTCGCAAACTCTTTCTGATTCCGTGACTATGTCACGCAATGCAGTGGTTGTATGGCGAAACCGTCACATAGCACAGCGGGCGCTTGGCGAGTTCGTTGTATTACGCAGCGGACACGTAGCGAGTCCGTCGCAAGTCACAACGGGCGCGCGGATAGTCAGTCACGTGTCACAGCGAGCACGTTGCGAGTCCGTCGTATGTCGGAACGGGCGCCCAGTGAGTCGGTCACTTGTCCCAGCGGATACGTAACGAGTCCGTCGCATGCCGCAACGAGCGCGCGATGAGTCGGTCACGTGTCACAGCGAGCACGTTGCGAGTCCGTCGTATGTCGGAACGGGCGCCCAGTGAGTCGGTCACTTGTCCCAGCGGATACGTAACGAGTCTGTCGCATGTCGTAACGGGCGCGCGGTGAGTCGGTCACGTGTCGCAGAGGACACGTAGCGAAGCACACCAGGCATGATCAGAACATATTGGCGAATATATTTTTCTAATTAAACGTCCTGCAGCATTGAATCAATTAATCAAAAGGTCCCCCAGTAAATGATTTACGAGCCTGACCAACGTATTCAGAACTGAATTCAGAGTTATAGGACAAAGGGCTAATTATTGCCCTTTGAAAGCACTTTCGCTAAGTTTCGGGACCAATTCGAAGTATTTTCATGATTCCTCTCGATCCCTCCAATTATTATAATGCTTAAAACTTTTACCCTATCTAAAATCATTCTTTTTTAAATTTTATAAGATAATTTTTATAAAATTATGAAAGGTTTTTAAAGACTTTTTCCGTTTATGGAATTCTTTTCCACTAGCAATTTTATAAACATCGCTTACGTTGTTATCTTCTTAAAGATGGTGCTGTACCAAAATATATGGCGCTATAGAAGGCATATCGCCATATCCTATGCAGAAACATAACACGTTGATCTATGCAAAACTACAAATTCATTTTTACACTTATAAATACATTAGTGTCTCATTCATTGTCATATATGGCATTTGCCTTTTTCATTCTTCAGTTATAGAATTGAATCACCCGATTGAGAACGGAGTTGATTTGATTTGACACCTTCAATCTAACTATTAGAATTTCCTTATTGACGGTTTTATATTTTTTTCCTATCCTCCTACTAAAACGGTTTTATTCTATACGTTTTCCCGGTATATTTGTATTTTTTAATTGAATCAAAATTTCATCAACATTTCTCCAGCGGATTGACCGTGAAACCGTATCAAATAGACAGACTTTCGCATTTATAATATTACTAGTGGTATGCTATGCGCAACTTCGTTCGCGAAAACTTAAGCGTTCATATACTCTCAATAAGGCAATATCTGTTTTATCCCTGTTACCAAACTAAAAACAATTCCTGTTTTTAGTTTTATCCTATACGCTATGTAAGGTTGAATTGTATCGAATTTCAGTAATATTGGTTGAGTGGATTAGCCAAGAAAGCGTCACAAACATACCGACGGACAGATAGACTTACGGTGTCACAATATTAGTGTGGATTGCGAACCTTCAATAGCCAAAAATGCTTTAAAAAAAGACCTTTTTACCACGTCAGTCCGTAGTAGGAAATGCTTAAAAAATTCACCGAAAGTCAATTGAATTGATCCATCATCATTAATGAGACTTTGATGGATCGCTAAATAATGTATAAATGTTTAATGAAAAAAGAAAAATATACAATAAAGAAATTGACAATGTTTGGCAAAACTTTTTAAGTACTTGAAAAATGACTTTCTTATTTCATTAAGATGGATGATTGATGATATATTTGGCGATTATTCTCCTTAGACTTTTCCAATCTAGCGTGTTGCCGGTATGTAAATATTTGTACTTATTCAGAACAAATTCTGGAAATATTGAAAGGTCCTTTCAATATGCACATCGAAAAAATAATACTCGTTACCTGCATACTACCCCGCCGTACCATACGTACGAGGCTGCAGTTGCGGGACAAAACGACTGTTGTGCTTGTGTATTGTGATGGCGGTGGTGGAGGTTTGTGCATGTATTTTTATGAATCCTGCATGTATCGGGTATGAAAAAACGGATAGTCATAAATGTATATATAAATTTAGCATTATATATTTTCTTTTTACTTTATTGCGGATTATAGCAAAATACTTATATTAATCTATTTAATGCTAAAACTAGCGTGTACTGGCCGTTTTCATACCTTATGCTTATATGATACTTTTTTTTATTACATAGTAGGCGAACGCTTGACTGCAATCATGCCTGATGGTAAGCAATGATACTGTCTAAGATGGAGCGCGCTTTCCTAAAAATGCCTATTCACTTTTGCTTTAAAGACATTCATATTGAATGAACTGTGAAAAATAGATATAAGCCATATCGAATTTTTTTAACAATTAATTTTATAATATGCTGAAAAAAATTCACCAGTCCGTTCCTAAACTGGTGCACTATTTTAACTTGATCGTAAATTTCGAAAACATGGTCAGTTTCAGAGACATAGAACAAGTGAGCTTAAGTCTTGAATAGGCATTTAATTTCTATTCACCTGTCCAATCACATTAACCGCATTATTTTGCATCATCGATAAATAATTTTCAATTAAACTACTCTCTACGACTATCGTCTTAAAGCTCAATGACTAAAACGAATCGTTTGAACTAGGCAAATGTTATTTGGCAAGGAATTCAAAGTTGCCAACGTTGTTTGCAGTTCCTGTACATATATTTGCGTTGCGTATAACTTTCTTAACTTGACACGATGGTTGAAATTTCTATGTGCCAAGTTTTAACATTTGCAACGTTATCTTTGTTAATTTTCACGAAAAGACGACATAGATGCTTCCAAAGAGACAGTGTGGTCTGAATGCACTTCTGACGCGATGTTTTGGAAACGATTTGCATTTAAATTCTCGTTTAGCAATCTGGCATCCTTCAGCAGATTGTGTCCCGTTTTAAGGTAAAATTTAATTTAAATATAAACAATCAAGTTAGGAGATTGAAAAATTAAATTAATATACAAAAATTTATATATATAAAAATTGTTTATTAAATAAAATAATTATTAGATAAAAGATTTTAATAAACAAAAGTAATAATACAATTATTTTGCTATAATAAATCGATAGAGTAAATAGAAAATATATATAATTCTAAATGTAGAGTGACTATCCGTTTTCATACCCGATACATGCAGGATTCGTAAAAACACATGCACAAACCTCCACCACCATCACCGCAAGCACTACATATTGGGTTTTATTAAATCTATGCAGGATTATTTACGTAAAATGAACTGAGCGATCTTAACTGTTTATATTAATTTAAATCGAACAAAGTTATCAAGGAACCGAAAACTTAGTTTATAATTTAATTAATAAGAAAGTTCCAGAATAATAACACCAGTTTCAAAAACTGAGAACACCAATCAACGAAAAATAATTATATGTGGATAGATTTTTTTAATGGAAATAAAAGTAGTAAAGTCCTTAATGGGCAACGAACTAAGCATTCCTCAACGAGGTCGTAAGTAGCTGCTGGAGCCAATGAATACTTCAAGAGATTTCTATCCAGCATTTGATACCTACTGGTTGAATAATTATTTTAATAATAATAATTTATTTATTTTTCGTTAAATACATAAGGATTACAATATCAAGGTTGGGACCTTCTTTTAAGTGTAACAACACCTGTGTCAGAAGGCCTCGCTCTCCATAACAATATGCATACTAAAAATTAAGTAATATAAATTAACAAAAGAAGAATGAAATAAAACTTACAAGAATGAGAAGAATAAGTGTGTGACTAAGAAGTATAACCTACATTTGAATAAATAAAACTACGATGACGAAATTTTTTTTATTTCAATATTTTTGATGTCGTGAATGTCTCATTAATTTGGGATATTTGTCAAAGAGAGCACTAACGAATTTGATCCGCTTACAAATTTCCGCATTGCTGGCCTAAAGACATTTGTCCGAAAGTAGATTGTATAGTAAATTGGTATAACGCTACACAAAATTATGTTGTGAATTTGACTATGAGAAATAACTTACAGTAAGTAAGACAGTAAGATTGTTAAGAGAAGATTAATGCGATGAGTTCGATCGTCTTAGTATTTATCTTTATCTTAATTCTTTGTTTTGTTTACCGGATTATTTTATTTTATTTTATTTTTTTACCTATTAAGTTCTATGTTTCAATCTATTATGTAATTTTTTTTACGTTTATATTGTGTAGTAATTTTTGGTGCATGCTGTGACACCTTAATAAGTTGTACATTTTAAACTATTTTTCGTTTCTATTATTTTTTTATGTAAGTTTTATATGTAGCAACTACTGGATGTCCAAATAAATAAATAAATAAATAAATAAATAAACTTAATTTTATTAAGCCCAAAAATTTTATGTAGTTCAAATATTAACGAATTAATAAAAAAAATAACCAAATTAAAATAAAATAAAAAATAAAATCCTACCGACTGCGCCAAATAAAGCGGTAAAGAGATAAATAATGTATAAAAAGAGCGATAGAGCTAGTAAAACAAACGCCGGGATTATTAGTGTACTGATGATTGTCATTTTCATGGAATGAAGCATCATATAGTAATTTAGGTCAGTACATTTGAAAACCCGATGAATTCTGTTGTTACTTATTGTTTTGAATTCGGCAAAATACCGCCTGTTCATATAATACCCGACACTTTGAGGCGTCTTACACTTTGAATGAACTTATTTTAAGAAAGCCTATTAAGTTTCAAAAGGTTCCAGAAATATTCTATCTTACTTTAATTGGAGAGCTTAGCGACCTAATATTTGTTTTTAGTACTTTGAAATCGTTTATGAGTAAATATCAAGAAGTCTAAGAGTAAGATCTTTTGTCGATTCCATTTGCGGTGTAATTTTTAGTTGAAATTTTTAGGTGTAAGTAAAAATCGTTATTCTGAATGTCTATCTGTTACACTTTCAAGAATAATCCACACATAATGCGGGTGAAGCATAAAGAAATCAGGAAAATCACATAATTACGGGTATTTCTAATTTAAACTGGGATGCAGCTTGTAATATCATCACATTTATGTTATAATAAAATTTGTTACATAACGTACTCGTAACACTGTTTACGCATGTATTTTACTCACTCAAATAACAGATGGCGCCACCAGTATTTTACTCCGCGCTATAGTGGTACAAGTACTTTCATAGTTATACTATAAGAAGTCCCCATACAAAATGTTAAGCGATCCACATCGCCTATTAGTTCCTTTGGTTTTAAGTGCATCCTGCTGGAACACTAAGCCTAAGGGAAACTGTAAACGGTTTTCCGTACGCGATACTCTATGTATAAGTGATAATAAAGCTACCCTCTTGTCATTTGTACGTATTCTCTCCCCCGTCTATCAAATTTAATAACATGTTTAGATAAAATTAAGTTCAGTTCAAGTTAAAGTCAATTTTTTATCGTGAATAGTCTAGGTATTATAACAATATCCACGTTAAACTTACTTTAGGGTGCGGAGGTCGTTCTCTCATAAAATATGCTCTTTAAACTGCGAACTAAACAACAGAATAAACCGGTAGCTTCGGACGAAGTTTGTACATTTGAAACAGTTTCTGTCGCCGCGATAACTTGCAGGCCTTGAGGTTTTGAATTTAGACGACCTCTCCTACTTAGTACAGATTATTTACTGCACAAGAAACGTTTCTATATTTTGACAAAAGGTACCTAACAGAAAGTTTTTTAAGTTTGAAAGAAATAACAAAAGACTGTTATTCTAGGTTTAATCATTAAGTTCCTATGGTTTGAAGCATAAGACATATAACTTAAAAAAATATTACTGAACACGATATAGTTCGAGAAAAATGTCGAGTCTCTAGTAAAAACTAGAATTAAGTAAAAGAGATCAATAAATTATTGCTGAAAGTTAAACAACCTAAAAAATAAAGTACTAGTACAATATCGGTTCAATCTATCAATCAGCTTGGGGAATAAAAAATACCTCTGCAGAATCAAAACATCGTAATTAAACCTACCGATAGCATGCACAAATTTAAAGTCTTAGTTAGATAGTAACGGCCTGTTACAATGCCACTGCTGGGCATAAATAAATAAATAAATATATGGGACACTTACACGCACGGTCGCCCGACCCCAAGCTAAGTAACTTAATACTTGTGTTATGGGTGACGGACAACTGGTAGATATACAACATATATAATTTTAAATACATACTAAAATACAAACACACACCCAGGCTAGCAAAACCAACAAATTGTTTAAAGAAAATGTTGGCCCTCGGCGAATCGAACCCGCAACCCGCGGAGCTGAAGGCTACTGACTGCGCCAACGGGCCAGGGATAGGCCTTATCTCTCCGTTTTTGGAGAGAAGGATTGAAGCTAGCACCTACACGCTGCTCCAATGCGGATTGATAGGTTACACATATCCCTGGAATTCTCTATATATTTTCAGGTTTCCTCACGATGTTTTCCTTCACCGACAAGCGTGTGATGAAATGCAATTATCAGTTAGACACATAGTTTTTAACAAAATCATTGGTGCTCTCCCGGGATTTGAACCCGTGAGCCCTCAAAGAGTCGCATAGTCTCAACGCTAGGCTATCAAAGCACACGATGAGTAGAAAAAAAAACTTTTTTTCCTTTTCTACCATCTTTAGGTCATAGTGTTTTTACGTCGATTATCCGAGTTTCTTGCCGGTTCATCTCGGTATGAGCAAACTGTCAAATCAGTGGTAGCTTCTTTAAAAACATTTTTGACGATTTAAAAGTACTTAGAAAATGCCACTTGAATAAAGAATATTTTGAATTTGAATTGAATTTAAATACGCCGTGTGGTATCCGTCAGAATAGAATAGGCTCCTTTCTTACCGAGGTGTGGTAAGAGGCGACTAAGGTAAGTTGACGTCAGGCAGGCGGCGAGTCGTAAGATACGTAGCCAAATCATGTCACAACATATTTATAACATGTTGTGCCGACCCCACTTAGAGTGGGATAAGGGCAGGAGAATGTTTTTGAATTGAATTTAAATAAGGGCAAATATTGTAAAATGAAGAAAAATTAGAAGAAAGTTAGAAAAGTGTTTCAAGCAAATAAAACAGAACAAGGGCTGTTATTTCTTGTTGCAACCACCAACTCATATGGTCCACTTCACGCCACTATACTTTATGGTTTTAAGGACGTGTTTTATATCACATGTACAAGTTGAAACATACGGGTGTGAAATTCTCCAAGCATACTCTGATTGTCTGGTCTAATCGATGTATTTTATACTATTAATATTATTGAAGTGACAGAAGTTATGATATATGCTATAATCCGCGTTCTTAAAGATAATTTATGTAATGCTAAATGTAGGAAAGTTTACGTATATGCAATTCTACTTTTATATTCAATCTGTAAATTATTATCAATAACTGATTATTATAGATATAATAATTTTTAATAACTTTAAAATTCCTGTTTTTTTTTGGATACTCTTTGTTTTTGTTTTTTATTAAATTAAAAAGTTAAAATCAAAATTTGTACAAAATACAGATAATACTTGTTAGTACACTAACTACTACGCTAGTTATGTTATACATATCTAAGATTACCTAAATTTATTTATTTATTTTATTTATTAAGTAGCTATATATTATGGTGTTAATATTGTTGATTTAAATAGATATTTAAGATTCAGATGTTTTAATCATTAATATTCAGAGCCTTTATAGCTTGCAATTATAATAATTTAATTTAATAATAATTGGTAATATCATGTGTTTTATTAGTAATATTATTCTAGTATCTATTTTATTGGTCACATTGTATGGTGAACTAACAAAACATACACTACCACACAATTTAATAAATAATTCAAGCAGAATTAAATAAAATAAATAATACAAGCAATATAACAGAACCAACTACTTTGCTATAATCCGCACGGGTTAGGTGAATGCATGCAAAGCCAATGTGTATGAAGCAAGCAAAATCTACGTACCTTATACATGCAGGACAAGCCACCACATGCACCCCAAGGCGCAATTCACCAGCATTTTTTAGAACTGACTGTATGCTGTTAGCCCTAATGGCTTTTACAGCGTCAAAGCATCGCCGAGGTTGCGAAATGCAGGGAGTAGAGCGCAGAAACTCTACTTAAGTCTACGTAAGACGTGTAGTGGAGGACTGATGGTGTGACTTAGATTAGTCATTGCGGCGTCGGCAGGGTGGCGAAAAGCCACGACCGACCGACGTCAGAAAACTGGGACCTCGTCTTCGCCGGCGAAGACGCTGTGTGTGTGTATTACGTGTATCTGTGTTGGCGATCGTTATTTGATCGTCGGGGTCATACAAGACGCTTTTGGACGCCTATATTTTCGATGGTCGGACCTAACTGGGATGTAGGTAGCAGCAACTGTAATAAGGGGGTTCGAGTGTACCTCAGATTTCTCGAAGCAGGATTTAGAAAAACGTTTAAAGAGGTGAGTAATGGTAGGGAGATCGAGGTCTCTATGGAGGTCAACGTTCCGCATGAACCACGGACACCCTGTGGCTGTCCGCATAAATCGGTTCTGAAGTCTTTGGAGCCTGATTCACCAGCAACAACGCACACAAAAGTAGCACACACACCCACCACCACAATCTCGACGATCGTTTTCGTTTCGTTTCGACAAAAATCGTAATGCAATACGATTTTTGTCGTGGAGCCTATCCTCCACCACCACAATCTCTCACCACTACAAATATCGTACTGCGCTGCGCAGTACGATTTTTGTCGTAAGTCTGATGCTTCGGTTTCGGGGCGAAACGATCGTCGAGATTGTGGTGGTGGGTGTGTGTGCTGCTTTTGTGTGCGTTGTTGCTGGTGGATTGCGCCTTGGGGTGCATGTGGTGGCTTGTCCTGCATGTATAAGGTACGTAGATTTTGCCTGCTTCATACACATTGGCTTTGCATGCATTCACCTAACCCGTGCGGATTATAGCAAATTAGTTAGTTCTGTTATATTGCTTGCAATATGGAATTCCGCAAAGTAACGCCTGCTTCTATAAATCATTTAAAATAAATAATAATAATAAATATATATGGGACACTTACACACACGGTCGTCCGTCCCCAAAGTAAGTAACTTAATACTTGTGTTATGGGTGACGGACAACTGGTAAATATATACATATATAGTTTTAAATACAAATACACACCCAGCCTCGAAGAACAAACAGATTGTTTATAGAAAATATTGGCCCTCGGCGGGAATCGAATCCGCGACCCGCGGAGCTAAAGATAGGGTCACTACCCACTGCCCCAACAGGCCAGGCAATAAAAATTCGTTGTAGGATTTAAAAAAAAGACAGAATAGCAAAGACGTTAAATAAAATCAAAATTTGAAAAATAAATAAGTATTCAGGTCAAAATAAGTTGTTTGAACAAAAATCATCGAACAAAAATTTCTTGATCAAACCTACAGCGGACTAGCTGAGACAAATACGCGCTTGTGTGTGTTCGATAATAACGTCCACTACGAACATAGCACTTCCGCGAACACTCAGATTTTATGACACCCCACATTTACTGGTGGCGACATTTAATGCGCCGACAATGTCCAATACTGGCTACCAGTACTTTAGAATATTACCAACTAGCTGTTTCGCTTGATTGAAATCAGTTTGTCACAAAGATTTCCCGCTTTAATCCCGATCACGTGGAAATTCCGGGACAAAAAGTCTGTATATTTCCCCACAGTCTCATCTATCTTTCAGAAAAAATCCCATAAAAATCGGTTGAGCCATTTCGGCACATTTAGGGCAAAAAGTATTCTATATGTTGCCCCACAACCTCATCTACTTTCCAACGAAAATCCCATCATTTTATCCATTACGTTGAAAACACTATTCACCCAAACTTATTTTCCAAAAATTGCACTATATTTCAGAAAAACCTGTCCAAAATCCGTTAAGTAAATTCTGAGAAAATCGACCACATACAGATAGAGATAGCTTTTGGGGATTTCGTTCAATAATATGTCCAAGTAATTGTATCAAAATCCGAGACGGCTTAGTGGTTTAATTGCACTTATTCTTACAAAAGTTTCACGATACGGTTTGCCACGCTATTGCTAATTCATTTTCGCAGAACATTGATCAATTCCAGTGATTTTGGTGTATCTACGAATCTCCTTAGTTAATGTATTAAAACCGACTATACTCATGTCTTATATTGTAGGTGTGCCAAACTATTTTTAAGACCAAATTGGGCCCTTATTCATGAGCTCTCTATACGACCTTATGGTGGGGAGTACTGCGTGTAGAACTACCTGGGTGCGAATTTGGGGTGAGTTTTCTTACGAGGTCCATTGTTATCGAAAAAATGACAGATCCATCAGTCATCATTGGCAACACACAATTGTGTTTTAGGCAGTCATATCAAAATCCCCTTATCGCGCTTAATTCTGCTGCGGCTTTATTAAGCTGCGGTCACACTCACAAAAGGATTATTATTACTAATATGCTGAAACGTAAAATATCTGGTATTTAAATTATTTGTCAATGCCGTGTAGTATCCGGCTGAGTAGAATAGACCACCATCAATTCTTACCGAGGTGTCTTAATAGGCGATTAAGGTAAGTTGACCAACCGTGTGGTATCCGGTTGAGTAGAATAGATCACCCTCTGCCTTACTGAGGAGTCGGAAAATACGACGAAAGTACGAGTAAGTTGAGGTGTAAAATACGTAGCCAAATCATGTGACAACATCTTTGCAACATGTTGTGCCGATCCCGCTTAGAGTGGGATAAGGGCAGGAGGATGATGAATTCAATTACTTGCCAGTATAGATTGCCAAAACTATTTCCGAGACAAAACTTTAACATTTAAGGTCCATTTCAACAAACCAAACTATTTTGTATAGGTAGATTCGTATAACCACGTTTAATCAAACAATTTAATGTTTTATTAACTCCGAAGATTACGAAATTAAAAAACCAACTCAAACGCAATCTTACAGTATCACTATTAAAATAAGGTTAAATGCTCTTAAATATTGCTAATTTAACAAACGCCAGCTGATCTGAATTTAGGTTGTCTTCCTTTTGACGGCCTCAAATACTTTTTCGCGTTATACTAGTGGTATTGCATTCGTGAAACTCTTTACAACATTCAAGAATTGTGAATAGAAAGAGGTTTTCTGGATCGCGCGGACATAATAAAGGATAAAGGAATGCCTGTGAAAGATACCATTCCTCTTTACTTTATGCACTTTCAGAGCGCGTAAAAGGCTTTATAGCTACAAAGCACTCGGTGTAGTCACTTAGAGAATAAGGCCAGTGGGCAATTTAAGATGCATCTTTATACCTAGATGAAGAAATTATGCGATTTTTCTAAAGGAAAGTAACATCTAGTCCTGGAGATTTTTATGATGTAGAACCTCCAAATATTCAAGTTATTAGGTTAGATGCTCTTGAAAAAATGAATTTATTGAATATCAGTACTCTCTGTTGACAGACACCTGTAGAAGCATTGGATACTTCATAAGCTTTTGAAGTGCCCAAACATTCCTTGTTGACTATGACAACATAAAAAAGTAAAAAAAAAACGGCCTGTTACTATGCCCACTGCTGGACTAAGGCCTCATCTCTCCGTTTTTTGGAGAGAAGGATTGGAGCTAAGACCTACCACGCTGCTCCAATGCGGATTGGTGTGTTACACATATCCCTAGAATTCTCTAGAGATATGCAGGTTTACTCACGATGTTTTCCTTCACCGAAAAGCGTGCGATAAATTGCAATCAATTAGACACATAAGTTTTAATGGAAAAACTCATTGGTGCCTGCCTGGGGTTTGAAACCAAGTCGTCTCTAGAGAGTCGCTCGGTCTCATCGCTAGACTATCACAGCGTTATGACAACATATTACTCTTTAAAATTTTATGGCTTCACTTCTTAATCGGCGATTATAAAAGATGTAGTAAGCCCGGTCGTGTATAGGGCATATTCGGCTGCACTCGCCAATCATCGTCTATAATCATCTACGATCGCCTACTGCCCGGGTTTTGACGGTTTTTAGGATACGCGTTGCAATCGCTAGGTGTTTTTAGACGATCTCACGATCAACGATCATCGCCGTTAATGAAGTGCAGACATTAGTAGAGTAGACTATTTAGAGCGTGACTCCTGTTATGAGAATTATGGGGATTTACAGAATAACACAGGGTTGGCTTAAGATATGTTTATTATTCCATGTTCCTTTTTTTCTTGATCTGAGTTAACAGAATTTATTTTTCGTATTCTATATATTTATTTCTATAAAAAAAAGCTGTGATAGTCCAGTGGTGAGACCGTGTGACTCTTTCGAGGGGGTCACGAGCTCAAACCCCGGGCAGGCACCAATGAGATTTTCTATTAAAACTTATGTGTCCATTTGATATAATTCTGACTGGCCCGTTGGCGTTGTGGGTAGTGACCCTGCCTTCAGCTCTGCGGGTCGCGGGTTCGATTCCCGCCGAGGGCCAACATTTTCTATAGACAAATTGTTGGTTCTTCGAGCCTGGGTGTGTATTTGTATTTAAGTATGTATTTAAACTTATATATGTAGTATATCTACCAGTTGTCCGTCACCCATAACACAAGTATTAAGTTACTTACTTTGGGGAGGGATGACCGTGTGTGTAAATGTCCCATATATTTATTTATTTATTATTTAATTTATCACAGCCTGTCGATGAAGGAATATATCGTGAGGAAACCTGCATATCTTTAAAGAATTCTGGAAATATGTGTAAACCACCAATCCGCATTGAAGCAGCGTGGTAGGTGCTCCAATCCTTTTCCTAGAAACGGAAAGAGGAAGCTTCTGCCCAGCAGTGGGATTGTAACAGGTCGTTACTTTACTTTTTTATATAATTTTTTATGTAGTCAGATGTTCTTTCAGCCTATTCTGTAATTCCTTGACTTTCAAATGCCCCAATGTCGTAAATTCTAAGGGCCTATTAAATATCTATTCAGGGGCAGAAGTCGCCATAATGAGGCCGCGACCTAATGCAAATTTTACAACCTAATAATAATTTGAGATCGTTCGTTTCTTTGTCAGCGCTTTTTTATCTATGAACCAGAATATATAGTTTCAGCCTCTATTTAATATACCTAATTTCACGATAAATAATTACTTTAAAAAAACATATCATAATAAATATTTTTACCGTACATGTAAATATACATGAATTGAAAACCCTCCCAGCTATCTAAAGCTTTACACTAAAAAATTGTATTAAATTAACATTTACATCTTCCGGGTTACAGTGAAAGAATATACATAATTATAAAAGGATTTGCGATGTATATAATAGACAAAATAAAAACTGACATAAGCTTCTGATTTCTGCTTTGCGCCTTACAAAAGTAAATAAGTCATTTGTGGGTTTGGATATAAGATTCTATAATAAAATCCTGCAATTGATTTTATCTTTGCCACTACAGCAGTTTAAAAACACTGTTTAAAAAGGCTAATACAGAAAGCCTACTTTACTATTGAGGATTACTTAGACGATAGGAATGCGTAAATATAGCTACTCTTCGACCCTGTACAAGACATTAATAACTATATGTAACTAGTGATAGGAATTATTGTTTGAAAAGAGCAACAGCCGAGTTTCTTGCTGGTTCTTCTCGGTAGGAAGAGCTTTCCGAACCAGCAGTAGATGTTGACGATTCAAAAGCACTTGCTTACAAGTTTACTTAAATAAATAATATTTTGAATTTGAAAAAATCAGAATATTTTGAAAAATCATCCATAGATAAATAGGTTACCAGTAAAATATTCGGAGTGGCTGATTAAAAAAACACAAAATCTGCAACTATCGCATGCCTGTTGCGGAATGGACATTTAAAAATATCGAAAATAATA
This sequence comes from Morpho deidamia, assembly GCA_947086505.1. NCBI lineage: Eukaryota > Metazoa > Arthropoda > Insecta > Lepidoptera > Nymphalidae > Morpho > Morpho deidamia. The sequence continues at coordinate 13,003,375 of CAMTZC010000009.1, forward strand.
AAATAAAATAGTTATTTCTATGAAATATATGCCGCATACATCCTGTTTTAGTATATCTATATCATTTCTGATTGACTAACGCAGATAGCTTATTAATTCCTACTCAAGTGATATTGACCCTTATTTAGTTGTTGTGAAATCTTACATGTGGTCGATTTAGGTCTTGTAGATCTCAGGAATATTTAACCAAAACCATCAAACTCTTTAGTAAACTACCTGTTCAATATTTCAACGACGCCAGGAATAATTCAATGAACGGAATTTTTTAATTTTGTAGAACCATTCATTTTAGCATTTCCTACACCAGTCTTGTCATAAAGCGGTTCGTATATCGCTCTTAAACCTTTGTCTTAATTAGGTTTAAGTCCAGAATTTTGTGGTTAGCGGTCCCGAAATTGTTTCGTAAATCCGTTGACAGCTTTTGTGACCCAATTGTGTCATTTTACGACTAAAGCGACAGTAAAATGAAAAATTGTTAAGAGCAAGAGTATATAATCTTATTAAGTAATACCATATATATATTTAAATGATAATAAACAATTGTGTTGTATCCGGCGGAGTAGAATAGTCCACTCTCATTTCTTATCGAGGTGTCGTAAAAGGCGACTAAGGTAAGTTGACCCACCGTGTGGTATCCGGTTGAGTAGAATAGACCACCCTCTTTCATATCGAGGAGTCGTAAAGTACGAATAAGGTAAGTTGACGTCAGGCAGGCGGCCTGTCGTAAAATATGTAGCCAAATCATGTGATAACATGATTGTAACATATTGTGCCGGCCCCACTTAGAGTGGCATATGGGTAGGAGGATAGTGATAATAAAAACAATTATAAATAGCTTTGTAAAGAGAACGATAGAGTTGAAATTATAACGTGGGGTACTAGAAGATATACTCACCCATTCAAAGTAATTATTCAATGAATGCAGCAGTAACTTGGTTGTATGCATACTTTTTATTTGCTTTCGCCCTCAAAGGATAAACGGAAAGCGTTTTATGAAATGCAGTATTAAAATCAAGTCTTACATTAAAACAGCGTAGAAGGTATGCGGAATTTTACACGATGAAGACTAGAGAGCGTCGACCACATCACACGTCGATGAAAACTGTTATCACGTGGATGTGGCAATTATTAATTGCTGTGCAAATTCGAATGTAAAGTAATATGTGATGAATAGGGAAATCTTAAAGCACATATATATATATCTGTATTTTTTCTATATTAAACTACAGAAAGGTTTAAATTAAGTGCCAGAAATATGCTTATACGTAAAGCAAACAATTGAAGATTATATGAACGATAAAAATTCTTCAATTTGAATATCTTTTCGGCTTCATACAGCATTGCGGTTAAATAATGTAAATTCAATTGTTTAAAAGATTGACTGCCGCGTTTCATGCTACTTCTTTTTGGAAAGAGCAACCAAACCGCATTTCAAACAAGAAACTTCTTTGAATTTAATTGAGCTTTGACTATTCAAAAGTGCCTGCAAAAGCTTATTTGAATAAAGATTATTTTTATTTGATTTGATTTATCAATCTTGCGCTCACTTACTATATCAGTTGCATTTTATTGCAAGTACACTGAAATTTCATTTTTATGTAATTGACATACCTTGAATGCGGACGATTCGTTTCATTACTTCGTTTCTTTTGTGCACAATGAAGGTGAAAACTCTGCCAGCATTTTTTTTTCCGGTACATATAATAATAAGCAACAATTAATAGACCTCAAAGACAAAAGCGCTTCATATTTTAAGCTATGTATGTATATCTCTTATTAACCAATAAGAGATATACATGTTTTAAATAAGACTTTTAGAATCTTAGAGATTAGAATCTGATTACTCGCAAAAATACGATAAGTAGTTACCCGTTGCTCATTGCTACTTTTTGAAAATCTCCAATTACTATTCGGCTCCGTAACATCCACAAATATCTTTGTATATAGAGAACATATACAGTAAAAAGTTTCAAACGATAAAGAACTGAAACTCAAATATATTCTTCTTTTACAATGTTTCACATGAATTTAAAAACTCACAAATTATGTTAATATCTAAGCGATATCCATTTATCTTAATCGATGTAACGTGAGTTGCCATTAGGGGATTCTCAGACAAAAGTTGTGTTCATTTTTATTTCAAATTGAATTTTTCCACGTACAAAGGTTATATTAAACATTTTTGGATATATTACTCATTTTTGAAGGTAATAGCTAAATTAACCGAACCCGTTATTATGCTACTCAGGGGTTCAGATGTTGTTTTTACTGAACGACTTTGAGTTTCTTATATAATACGAATGTGATTAATTGATATGATATTTTGTGCATTTATAATTTTGTTATTATTTAAAACAAAGTTCCTAGCCACGCTATATACCTGTCTGTATGTACAATAAACTTAAAAGTATTCAACAGATTTTCATGTGGTTTTCTCCAGTAGAAAAGAAGGAAGGTTTTATAGTAACTTTTACCCGCAACTTCGTTCGCGTGGACTGTCTTGGAATAAACAATAACTTCAGTCACTCGCCAATCCTGTAAATCTCCATTACTAAAATCAGATAAATCCGAGAAAACCGATTGATTTATCCTCTATCGAGAGAATAGTTTAGTTATATTAGTAAATAACCCTCATTACTTAGATAAATATATCTATTAAAATAGCTCAGCTAAATTTATCCATGAAACAACATATATATATAAAAACTTTCTTAAAATATATTTTTCACGTAAGCCCAACAGCGTAACATAGAATCATCATCCTCCTGCCCTTTTCCCACTCTAAGTAGAGTTGGCACAACATGTTACAGACAAGTTGTCACATGATTTTGCTACGTATTTTACACCTCAACTAACGTTAGTCGTATTTTACGATCCCTCGGTAAGAAAGAGGGTAGTCTATTCTACTCAACCGGATACCTACCACACGGTGGGTCGAATTACCTTAGAGACCTTTTATGACACTTATACTCTACATTACAACTCTTTCCCTATAATCTTAATAAATCCTTACTAAAATTATAAATGCGAAAGTCTGTCTGTTACGTTTTTATGGTTAATCCGCTGAACCAATATAAATCAAAGTTAACATGATTAATACCCAATTGATTTTACCCACGTTGCTATTATTGTGATTTGTTTTTTATATGACTTTAATATTATAAAGCAAGCAAAGTCAGATGGACGCATATGGTACAGTCACTTGGCGAAATTGAGTACACAACTCTTTTAATATTCATTACGCATAAAATCCTTATGAGGTATTTCGACGTTTTATTAGCGGTTTTATAACCTTGAATAAACCGCTAGAATGGAAATTTTATATTTTTCATGGAGTAAAGTTGCTGGTATCACAATAAATACCTTGAAAATTTACGAACAATTACGCAAATAAATAATCGAATGGTAAATGAGGGTACTAATAAAATAAAAGTATGTTGACTTCTTTTTACTTTATTCCATGTAATTAAGTATATGCGGTACCCATGATTTTGGTGGCGTCGACTTTTGTGTTAAAATCCGAATTTGGTAAATTTATTTTTAAAATTATTAACGTTGGTAGTAGTGACTCTTGAGCTTCAAGACCGACAAGTTCGATTCCCGTTGAGGGCCAACATTTTTTACAAACAATTTGTTGGTTCTTCAAGTTTGAGTGTATGTACTATAAATACACTCAGATTTATATCATAATGTATTACGATTTAGTCGTGGAGCCTATCCTCCTGAAGATGCTTAGGTTTCAGGGAGAAACGATCGTAAAGATTTTGGTGGTGGTTGTGTGTATTGCTTTTGTGCGTTGTTGCTGGTGGAGGCGTCTTGGTATACGTGTGGTGATTTGACCTGCATGTTTAAGGTGCGTGATTTTTGCCTGCTTCATACACTTAGTATTTCATACTTATGCTTAACAAACGCAGATTATAGCAAAGTAGTTCTGTTATAGTTTCTATAATATAGAATTCTTCTATAATAATACTTTGCGGAATGCGAAGTAACGCATGCTTTTGTAAACCTGCATATCCTTGAGATTCTTCTGTCGGCGTGTCACATCAAAACACAGGTAAGAATAACTTATGAGCAAACTCTGAATAAATAAGGATAACTACTATGTAGAGGATTCGTAAAAACACATGCACAAACCTCCACCACTTCCACCACAATACACAAGCACTACACACGTTCACTACCATAAACTCCACAATCGTTTGGCCCCGCAACCGAAGCATCATCAGGAGATAGACTCCACGACAAAATCGCAAAGCGAAGCATTATCTAAACATTATAAAAACATCCCAAAATAACATTTAAATTAGAATACGAACAAATTGGCTCGCTGAACTTTTTAGACTTGATTATTACTCGCGTTGGTAATAAACATTCATTTGAGATCTTTCGCAAACCGACTTACACCGATACGATCATACCGGCTTCGTCTTGCCACCCTTGGCAGCATAAACTTGCTGCCTTTCATAGCTACGTCCATAGGTTATTGTCTGTCCCTCTCTCAAAAAACAGCTATGAAAAGGAGTTACAAATAATTTACCAGATAGCACTTTCCAATGGTTACACTACAGACACGGTTAAAAACATAATTAAAAATAAACACAAATCTCAAGTCGCTAAACTTTTGTATGCGGTACCATCTTTTAATAAAACTAACTATAAAGCCAGTCTGACTTACTTTGGAAAATTAACAGATCGAGTGGCAAATATATTTAAATCAAAATCAGGTACTAAACTCTCTTTTAAAACTAACCAATCGCTTCGTAGTTTGTTGTGTAAAAATAAAGATATATTAGATAAGGGTAAAAAATCTGGGGTTTATAAAATAGATTGTCCTGAGTGCAACGGTACATATGTGGGTCAGACTGGCCGAAGTTTTGCGGTTCGATTCCGGGAACATATGGCTGCGTTTAGGAATAATAAACCACAAAATTCTAATTTTGCAAAACATTTGCTAGAAAGCGGTCATAAAGTGCCTAATGACCATTCATTTCATATTCTCCACACTTGTGATAAGGGACTCCGACTCAATACGTTAGAGCAACTTAAGATAATAAAAAATAACAATGGTCACTTAATTAACGAGCAAGTAAATGTATCTAATTCCGTTTTGCTACATGTGTTCGGAGGGGAGGGTATTGGTGGGAGTTGAACTATTTAAGACTGCTTGTATGGGTAGCGCGGCGCAGTACGATTTTTGTCGTAAGCCTATCCTCCTGATGATGCTTCGGTTTCGGGGCGAAACGATCGTCGAGATTGTGGTGGTGGGTGTGTGTGCTGCTTTTGTGTTCGTTGTTGCTGGTGAATTGCGCCTTGGGGTGCATGTGGTGGCTGGTCCTGCATGTATAAGGTGCGTAGATTTTGCCTGCTTCATACACATTGGCTTTGCATGCATTCACTTAACCCGTGCGGATTATAGCAAAGTAGTTAGTTCTGTTATATTGCTTGTATTATCTAAACAAGTGTTGTTATATAGTACTTGGTTCATCCTCACCCTTTATTTTACCTCTGAACACGTTTTTGATAGGAAAAATGGAGATATGTTTCTTAAAAACTCTCCTTTCCTTATCAATAACAATGAAGTGTAAATAAATAAATTCATTAATGTACAGTAGTATGTGAATAGTAGCAGTTTCATTCATTCATTATTTCATTCATTCATAGCTCCCTTTACAGCGTTGTCGCGTAAGGAACAATAGAGGCATACCTAATATTTACGACGTAGGTTTACCCGGTTTCGATACATAAAAGGTTGTTCCGAGACAATGTATAATTAAAAACAGCATTCCAAATAAATTAACAAACAGACTGGAACAGTCGCTTACAGCTTAAATAATGAACGCAATTAGCTTGAGCAGTTAGCGCTAAACTCAAAGCAAAACAAGCTGCTCGGAAGATAATCCCAGAGCAAATGAATGAGGCCGCTCGACTGCGTAATTACAATACAGCCTACCGCTTTAATTCAAGCTATTTTAAATTCGAAGCAAGAAAATATATAAAGTTGAATTTGTTTGTATTTAAACTATTTTAAAGTGAAATGAATTTTGTAAAAAGACACAGACACCAATGAGTTCTGTTAAAACTTATGTGTCTAATCGATAATTGCATTTTATCACACCCTTTTCGGTGAAGGAAAACACGTGAGGCAACCTGTATATCTCTAAAGTCTAGAGAGTTCTGGGCATATATGTAACCTACCAATGCGCATTGGAGCAGTGTGGTAGGTCTTAGCATCAACCCTTCTCTCCTAAAACGGGGAGAGGAGGCCTATGCCCAGTAGTGGGATAATAACAGGCCGTTATTTTACTTTAGTTTTAAAGTGAAATGAATTTCACATAAGGCTGCTTTCGTTTAAGGATACTTTTTGGAATTGAGATACTTCTTCCAGTAAGAATCGGGGTGAATGTGTGCAGTACTGGTGCGGTAGTCTATAACGCATGCTCTAAGTACGCTCGGCACATGTTTTTTAATACATAAAATTTTTGGCTAGTTATTTTACAACCGGCCGCCTGCCTGACCTCAACTAATCTTAGTCGCCTTGTACAACACTTAGGTAAGAAATAAGGGTGGTCTTTTCTCACTCTTTTCTACTCAGCCAGATACCAAACGGCGGCCTGCTTCTATAAGGTATGACAACATATATTACACTATTTTTAGCATAACGTAGATTATATCAAAATCATATTACCATTACTTTTGCATACTATTCTGTAAGAACGCCTAATTCTATAAAAATATTTAATTTAAGTATCATGTTTTAATGGTATATAGTATATGGCCTTGGAATGTAAAGATTCATTCAACAATGACCATTGTGAAAGATTCATTCATTAAATTTAATTGACGATTTCAAAGAGCTTACAGAAGCTTATTTGAATAAACATTATTTTGATTTGCTTTGATTTGTATAGTTTATTATAATTCCAATTAGGCGACTAACAATCATTTCAGATGCAATAGTAACGAAATTTGTATTCATAGCCCAGATATGTGTCAGGTGATGAGTGATGGTGACAGTGTGCGCGTGATTAATGCCATCGCTCTAGAATCATTTTATAAATCACGTACCTGTGGAATGATTGGTTTACGTTTGATGTAATTTAAGCAAATAATTTATCGAAATAGGTGTCACTTGGCGGAGATACTGTTACGTACAGGGGTTCGTGGATTTGGAAAAAAATATCTGGTGCTGGTTAAAAACACTTTTTTCAGCTTTTCACTACAAAATTAGTACTTACAGTCTCTATGCAGCCCATTGTCGAATAACAAAGCCGAGGTCACTATTATTTCACTTTTATTTTCACTTCTTAATTCGCTCTTGATCGCTATTCGCAAACTGAACTTCGAAGTGCACGATACGTCCGCTTATATATCAAACGAACCGATTTCGCGAATGTTCGCGAACGTTTACGAGTCCTAGCGGGGATATCGGACACGATTCGTAAACAAAGTGAATGTTCCAGAGTATTAGCGTCAAACGAATGTGAACTCTATGACATATATTTTCTCTCTCTTTTTTCATGTTCGTAAACTGCCGCCCCCCTTTCCAATTTGAATTCTATGACACATGCATTATGACCTTGCATGTTCGTAACAATTCAAAAGTAATAATAAAATTATTTTACTTTAATCCGCGATAAAGTAAATAGAAAATATACATACTGCTAAATGTAGACTAACATTTCGTATCCGATGTATACAGGATTGGCCAAAATACGTGCACTACAAATCAACGAAACGATTTGCGTTTTTTATTAAAAGCATTGGCAATTGCAATTTAAACAATTAACAATTCTTTAGAGTTTTTTCCGATTCACAATTTTTATGCGCCTTAATAATAAATTGTGAATGTAATAAGTACTAAAAATATTATTTTGCTATAACCGGCGACAAATGAAAATATATGTAAGCTAATCTTAGTTTACTTACTTAGCTTAGTCTTATATTAAATTGTCAATTCAATTGTCAAGTCAAATCGTAAGTTACAGAAACTATGACAGAACTACTTTGCTATAATCCGCGTGTGTTAAGCGAATGTATGTAATGTTAGGTATATGGAGCAGTCAAAATTCACGTACCTTACACAAGCAGGACAAGTCACCATACGTATCCCAAGACGCCTCCATCAGCAACCATTTCGTTTCGCCCCGAAACCGAAAAGTTCGTAAAGCTTTTGGTAGTGGTTGTGTGTATTGCTTGTGTGCATTGTTGCTGGTGAAGGCGTCTTGGGATACGCCTGGTGAGTCTTCCTGCATTTGTAAGGTAAGTGAATTTTGCCTGCTTCAAACACTTAGCATTACATACATTCACCTAACACACGCGGATTATAGCAAGTAGTTCTGGTATCGCTTCTGTAATATGGAATTCCGCAAAGTAACGTCCGCTTCTATAAATCAATCGTAAGTTACTTTTAGTTCAATTATTATTGTATTGTTTTAGTTGTAAATAGTTTTGAGTTACATTTGCATGTGATATTTGCCTTTTGTTAGTTTTACATTTAGACTTAGTGTTATATTACAACAGAATACGTATTTGAAAATTGTGAGCGTAAAAGCTGTCGGTAAAGTAGCGGCCTGTTACAATCCCACTGCTGGGAATAGGCCTCTTCTCTCCGTTTCTGGAAAGAAGGGTTGGAGCTAAGACCTACCACGCTGCTCCAAAGCGGATTGGTAGGTTACACATATCTCCAGAATTCTCTAGAGAGGTTTCCTCACAATGTTTTCCTTCACCGAAAAGCGTGTGATAAATTACAATTATCAATTAGACACATGAGTTTTAATAAAAAACTCATTGGTGCCTTCCCGGATTTGAACTCGTGTTCCCTTCAAAAGAGTCGCACGGTCTCACCGCTGAAAGCTGTTAGTAAACCCAATATATTTAAAAATAAAATTAACTCGTTTATCCCCCGGTAGATCAGCTTTTCCCCATGTCAACTTCAATCAATTCCATGATATGATCGCTTTAATTACATCGTGTGTGATGAACGCTCCATATTCCAACTGTCAACGTTAGGTGGCCCGCATTAATCACGTTCATTTCGCGAAATTAACGTTACATCCTTAATTGAAAGACGGGTGACATTTTATATTATTTATTCTTTATCATCATCCTTCTGCCCTTATCCCACTCTCAGTGGGGTCGGCACAACATGTTACAAACATGTTGTCACATGATTTGGCTATGTATTTTACGGCCGGCCGCCAGCCCGACGTCAACTTACCTTAGTCGCCTTTTACGACACCTCGATAAGAAATGAGGGTGGTAATAAAGAAATAAGAAATTAGTTTTTAGTATGATTTAGTTAGTTCTAATTATGTTTTAAGTTTTTACAAATTCTTGTTTTTGCAAAATAGTTTAGTTAGTTTAATAAATTGTAAATAATTAATATGTGAAGGTTCTGTGAATAAAATTTAAGTTACATTTTAATTTTAAATTTTAGTTACATCATCGTTCTTTTGGTCAACAAACACGGATCATAGCAAAATAATTATATCATAACTTCAATTTATAAACGTAAAAAGCTATCCGTACGCCTCATCGGTCGTTTATACGCTATCACGGCAGCAATATTGCTAAAATCCAAATTAAAAAAATATATATTTATATACCTAGAACCTAGAATAAAAAAATATATATTTTCCGTAGGAAACAATAAAAAAAGCACAATTTGAAAGATTTTCGGAGTTGTATCCTATATCGTTGGCAAGAGCTTCAACCATTGCGCCATCATAGCTTTGTCCTAATCACACCCTTACGTAAGCCTGTTACCGAATACATTATGATCACGTTAATTACAAATCACGTGCCATTAACGGCACGTTTTCAAGCGATCTAAGTTTAGTAATTCCCATTAATCACACGAGGAAGATAACATCACGTTATATCTATGGCGGTTACGTACTATGTGAATATATAGCACCTCTTTAACAGCGGTGATTATTATTATCTTATTTATCTATTTTTAGTTGGATGATTTTTTAATTTATTTGAACGTTTGTATCCTATAAGCTAACTCGGTATATAAGCACAAAAAGTAGAGAAAAGCCCTATGTCCAGCAGTGAGATAATAACAAGCTGTTCCTAGGTACAATATATGTAGAACAGCTTAGCAGTCGTGGAGTCTGATGGAGTGATTATGCTTGGGTTGCGGGGCGAAACGATTGTTGAGTTAGTGATAGTGAACGTGTGTAGTGCTTGTGTATTGTGGTGGAAGTGGTGGAGGTTTGTGCATGTGTTTTTACGAATCCTGCACGTATCGGGTATGAAAATACGGATAGTCCCATATACATTGAACACTAAATATATTTTCTATTTACTGTATCGCGGATTATAGCAAAATAATTTTAATATTACTGTTAACGCCATCTATCGTTGGACTTGTTATTTTGTTTTTTTTTTCCTATGATATTGCAGTGATCACGTGATGATCCGATGAAACATCCCTTCCCTCTTTCCTTACGTGCACTGTGGCCGAAGAAAAGACAATTAGTAGTCGTGTCGTGTCAGCACCGCTTATCGTTACGCATATCGCAAACCGCATTTTTAAACGCATAAACGAACATAAGACTTAGGTCTCGCATATCCGCATCACTAAATTGTGTCCGGTGGAAGTACGAGCCACATCACCTCGGAAGTGTCCACGGTTGCCGCGTGTGTGTTCGTGTGTGTGCCTGGATCCAGGACAGACTTCAGTGGCCATAAACCAGGTACGTGCACGCTCCTGATTTTTCCTTGTGCCGCCATACTTGTTTCCTTTGCTACGTGGACACTGCATATTAAAAAACTTACAGTCCACTCTTATTAATTCAAGCGTGATAGTGGTCCGCCGCCGCGACAACATTTTATTTGGCCCGTTTCGAGCCGGGATTCGCATTTTCGATAAGCAAGTACATATTTTGCGTGACTTGCATTCCGCACCCGCCCTTATTAAGTGTATTCTTATAAGTGTATTAATAAAAATATATATAATTTATACGCTATATTCCGCATATATTATACCGCACCGTCATATATTTAATAATGAATTATTAACAAGCATTGTCCCCCAGTTACGCTTAGTAAATATAATATTTTTCTCATTTATCTTTAAATATATTATATTAAATAATGTCGCAAGATAGAACTAAAAGAATCGTTTCCTCAGTTTCTAGTGATAAGGAATTAAAATTATTAGAAGCTAAACGCAACGTTATTTTTGAACGTGTTCAAAAAATTTATGACTCATCGAAAGTCATTCATACTAACGAGGATGTAAAAGAAGATTTTCTTAGTTCGATTGTTACTTTAGACGATCTTCGCAACGAATTTCAACGACTTTTAGATCTATATAATGACCGCTTATTAACTGTTGATTCTGACGCAACACCTAACTATTCTAGTTTAATTTCGTTTGATGATTTATATGGCCGCATTAAACTTATTAGTTCGAAATTTCCTAAAGCAGACACTAATGATACTTTGCCGCATAAAACAAGGCCTAGCCTACCGCCCATCGAATTAATGTCATTTGACGGCGATATTCGTTCGTGGCCATTGTTCTACGCTAGTTTTAAATCCACGATTCACGACAATCCTTCGCTCACAGATTCCGAGAAATTATATTATCTTCTCGGTAAAATTACTGGTAAAGCGCAAACCGCCTGCGCAGGGATCACACCTTGCGCAGAAAATTATAATTTATTATTAGAGACTTTGATCGATAAATATGATGATAAACGATTACTCGCGTCTACATATATCGATCAAATATTAGAATTTAAATCTTTCAGCAACGCGTCCGCTATTAACTTTGATTTATTTATGGATAAATTTGTAACGGCATTTAGGGGTCTTAAAAATCTAAAAATCCCCGATTTAACAGATTTTATAATATTACACGTTGCTTTAAAGAAATTAGATTCCGATACAGTGCGCACGTTCGAGCGGCTGGGTGACGCATCAACCATTCCTACCCTCGACTGTTTAATAGATTTCATAAAAAATCAATCTAAGCTAATGCAACGCGCGCAACCAGCTGTTAATATTAAAAGGACTGTCGAACGTGGACGTAACAATAATAATATTTCCCCGCAAAAATATACATTTTTAGCCACTGTTAACAAACCCGTCGCTAAATGCTTGTGTAATAATATAACGCATCAACATATATACAATTGCCCGCAGTTTCGTCAAGTATCGCCAAAGGAACGTTTTAAATTAATTAAAGAATGCAACGCTTGTGTTAACTGTCTTAGCATAAATCATAAAATTTCTTTGTGTAATTCAAATACAAACTGCAGAGTGTGTAATCTTCGACATCACACATCACTTCATTTTAATACGCCCGATTCAAACCACGCTACTTCAAATCATGTTCCCGACATAACAACTACCGCGCCGCAAAGCACTGCGCCCGCGCGCCCCGTTCTCGCACCCGCTCGTAGCGATAACACGGCAACAGTGCGCACGGACATCGCGTTATGTACAACATCCATTGCCGCTCCACACTCTTTTCGTAGTAACAACGCAAGCGAATCTAGTAAGCAATGTACAGCGTTTACATCGATCTTACTTGCCACTGCTCAAGTAGTAATGTATGATAGCGAAGGCAACTCGCATCTAGTACGATGTTTACTGGATAACGCGTCTCAAAGTAATTTTATTTCCGCAGATTGTTGTAAACGGTTAAATATAAGCCCGATCCAAAGATCGCATACAATTGTTAAGGGTATCGGTGGCTCGGAGACACATATTCAAGGCTCAGTGTCTTTGCAATTTTATTCGAAATACAATAATAATATTAAATTCGATATGTCGGCACTCGTTGTAAACCAAATTACGGATAACTTGCCTTCGACTTTTATTGATAAATACCCGCTCTCGCATTTAAATAATTTACCGCTAGCAGATGATACGTTTGCTACTCCGAACCCCATTGATATTTTGATTGGGGCTTCGTTGTTTCCGCATTTATTGTTGCCTGGCGTTGTTCACAGCAACACGTCGGCGCCGCCCGCTATACAGACCGTTCTCGGTTATATTATCATGGGCGACGTGCCCGCATTGCCGCCCGCTTACGCTCATACAGTTACGACTTGTTGTTGCGCCATCGTCCAAGATCGTAAGACTGTCGCTATCGATGACGCTATTAAAAAATTCTGGGAGCTCGAGGAGCTTTCCTGTCCGCCCGTTCAAAGTCCCGATGACAATGAATGTGAAGATTTTTACCGCACTACCACTGAACGAGATCCCGTCAGTGGTAGGTACTCCGTCGCATTACCATTCCGCGAGGATATGTTTTCTCTGGGCAATTCTTACCAAATTGCATATAAACGTTTTTTATGTTTAGAACGTAAATTAGAAGCGTCCTCACAGTTGAGGATGGCTTATGACAGTGTAATTCGCGATTATTTACAAAATAATTATATATCCCCAACGCTTCCCCACGACCATGATAATTCGCATTTGCCTTCTTATATAATTCCGCATCACGGTGTAGTTCGTGAAGATAAACCCACAACTAAATTACGCATTGTTTTGGATGCTAGTTGTAAAACTAGTTCTGGAAAATCCTTAAACGATATTCTCCATAGTGGACCGAATCTTCAGGGTGATTTATTTAAAATAATTTTGAACTTTAGATTATTCGCTGTAGCTCTTTCCGCGGATTGTAAACAAATGTTTCTTCAAATCGCCGTCCGTGAGAATGATCGCCGCTTTCAACGCATTCTATACCGCTTCAGTCCGAAGGACTCGCTTTCCATATTCGAATTTAACAGAGTATGTTTTGGGCTCAAGTCCAGCCCTTATCATGCATTACGTACAGTAAAGCAGCTCATAATCGATGAAGGGAGTAGGTATCCGCAAGCTAGTGAAGTCGCTTCATCATCGCTTTATATGGACGACTTAGTCTTTTCGGTGAAGACTGAGAAGGAGGGAGTCGCTGTAGCCTGCGAGCTAACTGCCTTATTTAATGAGGCTCAATGGGATTTACGCAAGTGGAGCAGCAACTCGTCCACGGTCTTATATAATCTTCCCGAGTCACATAGACTTCCTTCAGATATTGAGTTCGATAAATTAAATCAACACAAAATATTAGGGTTGCGTTGGTCGAGTTCCGCAGATAATTTCTTTTTCCAAATTTCATCTCCAGACGAAACGTGTACTAAACGCGCTATACTGTCCACAATAGCTAGGCTATGGGACATTATGGGATTTTTGGCTCCAACTATTCTTTTCGCTAAGCTACTTATTAAAGAGCTCTGGCTTTCGAGACTCGATTGGGATGACACACCACCATCGAATATTATTAAGAGCTGGAAACAATTTTGTCTCGAGTTACCATCGCTAAATGACCTTAAAATTCCACGCTATTTGGGAGTAGCCGATGGTGTGGTCGTCACTCTCATGGGGTTCTCTGATGCCAGCCAGCACGCGTACGGAGCCGTCATATATTTGCACGTGCAGTCTGCGAGCGGTAACGATGTACAGCTGGTCTGTGCAAAGTCAAAGGTAGCTCCGATCAAGACGCTTTCGGTTGCTCGTCTTGAGCTTTGTGCGGCTGTGTTGTTATCAAAGTTACTCCGCATAGTTTTTGATAATTATAACCCGCGATATAACATGGACGTATACGCTTTTACCGACTCTAAGGTCGTGTTATATTGGATTAAAAGCTCGCCGCACCGCTGGCAAACATTTGTCGCTAACAGGGTCGTCGCACTTAATGACAATATTCCTGCTACTAAATTTTACCATGTTTCGGGATCCGAAAACCCGGCTGATTGTCTCTCCCGCGGTTTATCGCCCCGAAAATTACCTGAGCACCCTCTGTGGCTCCACGGGCCCCAGTGGGCTTCTTACGCACCTCACCAATGGCCTATTAAGGAACTGGGTGATATATCTGGGGATGATATACCAGAGCAAAAGATTCTTTCGCATGCAACACTAATTGCTCTGGAAGAATCTATTATTTATAGCCTCGCCACTCGCATGTCCTCATGGACAAAATTATTACGTACGCTTGTTTATGTTTTGCGTTTCGTTAAATTATTACCGCGCTGCAAATCTTCTAGCATGACAATCGGTGATCTAGAATTTGCAGAAAGTAAATTAATTAAAGTTTTGCAATTAAAGTATTTTAAAGATGATTTTGAAAATTTAAATAATAACAAACCTTGTTCATCCGCACTACAAAGATTAAAACCATTTTTAGAAAATGGACTTATTCGAGTTGGAGGGCGTCTTGCATACTCCGACTTAATTTATTCGCAGAGACACCCTATTGTGTTGCCTCGTAGTGATCATATTATTAATTTATTAATTGATTATTACCATATTAAATATTTACACGCCGGGCCGGAACTTTTAATGTCTTTACTGAGACAACGGTTTTGGATCCTGTCCGCTCGAAGATCTATACGAAGTCGAGTTCACAAATGTAATACGTGTTTCAAATTAAAACCGCGTTCCACGTTTCCTCTTATGGCTGATCTGCCGAGTGCCAGAGTTACGCAGGCTATTAAAGCTTTCGCACATACAGGTTGCGACTACGCGGGTCCGATCTCTTACACGCCTGTAAGGCGTCGAGGCGCTAGGAGCCATAAGGCTTATTTATGCGTCTTTACGTGTCTTACCACTCGCGCGGTTCACATTGAAATCGCTACGGACTTAAGTACGGACAGTTTTCTAGCCGCTTTAAAACGCTTTCTCGCACGAAGAGGTCCCGTCGAATGCATGTACTCGGACAACGGGAGGAACTTCGTCGGGGCACGTTCGTTTTTAAAGGACCTTTACAAATTTTTAAATAAAAACTATCGCACGCGCTTTGAGGAAGAGTTAAGTGGTGTTAAAGAGCCGTATTCCGCTGCCTAATCAGTAAGTTTAGATATAAGCATTTATTAGGATTAGGTAAAACATATTTTTTAAGGACCCGCTATTTATGTTTCATGTATACATACTATTACTTAATTTATTATATTTCGCCTGTATCCTCCTCACTCCTCTTATATCAAGTATATGTATCGCACGCTTTCTATTTATGTATATCGCATTTTTTTTCTTAAAGGCTACCCTTTAAGGGCGGGGGAAATGTTAACGCCATCTATCGTTGGACTTGTTATTTTGTTTTTTTTTTCCTATGATATTGCAGTGATCACGTGATGATCCGATGAAACATCCCTTCCCTCTTTCCTTACGTGCACTGTGGCCGAAGAAAAGACAATTAGTAGTCGTGTCGTGTCAGCACCGCTTATCGTTACGCATATCGCAAACCGCATTTTTAAACGCATAAACGAACATAAGACTTAGGTCTCGCATATCCGCATCACTAAATTGTGTCCGGTGGAAGTACGAGCCACATCACCTCGGAAGTGTCCACGGTTGCCGCGTGTGTGTTCGTGTGTGTGCCTGGATCCAGGACAGACTTCAGTGGCCATAAACCAGGTACGTGCACGCTCCTGATTTTTCCTTGTGCCGCCATACTTGTTTCCTTTGCTACGTGGACACTGCATATTAAAAAACTTACAGTCCACTCTTATTAATTCAAGCGTGATAATGGTCCGCCGCCGCGACAACAATTACCTTTGTTTTTTATTATTACTTTTATATATAGAACAATGAAGAATAAACTGCTAAAAAAAGTGCCGCGGTTTCGGAGAAAACCCATAAATAATAACAACCCACGTTCCTATATGTCCAAACTTCAAACACGAGCCCCAGAGTATCTAAACTCTTATTCCAGTGACGCAATTCACGCGACAAAACGCAACTTGTAATGAAATTAGGGACACGTGGGAAATACAAGCCAGGTAATATGTTATTCAGACCCTTTTTAATTTAAAAAGTTTCACAGCAAGGGACGTGACGGCCTCCCTTATAGCCCTTAGCAAATTACGAAACCAATTTATTTAATTACGGTTCAAATGTGCTATTCGAAATGCATATCTTTGGGTGGTTTAAAGAATTTTGTCGCTGACGACATTGATCATTCAAACGAAATCAAATCAAAATAATCTTTATTCAAATTATCTTTTTTACAAGCACTTTTGAATCTTCAAGGATGTATTAGTAAATCTATGTGGCATTCTTCTACTGGTGTAAAATAAAGGTTAGTGGGTACATTTCTCTATCCGATTGCCGAAAAAACTGAAGTATGTAAATATCATTTCCCTGTAAGTGAATGTAGAAATTCTATTAATATTCAAATAAGTCTTTTACAAGCACCTTTGAATCTTCGTAGATCAATTAGATTTAATAAAGCAACAACTGGTTCGGAATGTTGCTCTTACCGAGTAGAACCAGCATGAAACTCGGCGTTCAATCTTTTATACATTTTATATTTACATTATTTAATTTGCCTCAAACAACACTGCAGAGTCTTGTTTGAGGCTAAAAGGATTTTCAAATCCAAACATTTTTATCGTTCAAATAATCTTCAATATGATTTATAGAATTAGGCGTTACTTTACGGAGATCCATAATACAAAAGTAATAATGCAAATTATTTTGCTATAATCCGCGATAAAGTAAATGGAAAATATATACAATGCTAACTGTATAGTGGTATATCCGTCTTTTCATACCCGATACATGCAGGATTCGTAAAAACACATGCACGAACCTCCACCACCGGCACCACAATACACAAGCATTACACACGTTCACTATCACAAACTCAACAATCATTTCGCCCCGCAACCGAAGCATCATCAGGAGATAGACTCCACGACAAAATCGCAAGCTTCGAGACAATATCGCAAGGTTTGTGCAAAATAATTTTATTATTACTATACATTGAGGATATATTTTTGTATTTACTATTTATCAAAATAACTAACTAAAACTGCAATTATCGCGGTAACAGGCCATATTATATACCGCGAAATTAACTATAAAGCCATTGGCAGTTGACCCGCAACATAACGCGCTCTGAAATGCGGTTAACCCCATGGCAAATAAAGCGATTAACGCGGCTTATAAACTCTACCAATATTACTGCGGTACGCGGGTATAATAAAACTATATTTTTATGTTATTATAAGTATAATAGAGCTGTGATAGCCCAGCGGGGAGACCGTGCAACTCTTTCGAGGGGAACAGGAGTTCGAACCCGGGCTTTGCTAATTGCAATTTATCACACGCTTTTCGGTGAAGGAAAACATCGTGAGGAAACCTGCATAAAAAAAAACCGCAATCCAATCCGCATCGGAGCAGCGTGGCAGGTCTTAGCTCCAATTCTTCTCTCCAAAAACGGAGAGAAGAGGCCTTAGCTCAGCAGTGCGCATAGTAACAGGCTGTTACTTTACTTTACTTTACACACTTTTCGGTAAAGGAAATATCATGAGGAAACCTGCATATCTCTAGAGAATTCTGGAGATATGTGTAACCCACCAATCCGCATTGGAGCAGAGTGGTAGGTCTTAGCTCCAACCCTTCTCTCCAAAAACGGAGAGAGGAGGCCCTATTCCCTGCAGTGGGATTGTAACAGGCCGCTACTTTACTACTTTATAAGTATAATTAATTATAAAGGTAAAAATATATTATAAAGGTAACGTCCCAAAAGCTGTCTGTGTGTGATCGATTTTCTCAAAATCTATTGAACTGATATTTATACGGTTTTTACTAAAACATGTGCAATATTAAGCAGGTACAGGTTAATAGTACATTCGTCGGAACGGCTAAAGTAATTTTGAAAGGACTTTGATTGGAAGATAGAGGTGTTGTGTAGTAATATATGGACTACTATTTATGCTACAATTTCCTTGGGGTCAGGATTTACGTGGGAAAAATTTATGACACTGATTTCCACTGAATAAAATCTGTACTCATCATCATCCTCCTGTCCTTATTCCACTCTAAGTGGTGTCAGCACAGCATTTTACAAACATGTTCTCACATGATTTGGCTACGCATTTTACGACCGGCCGCCTGCCTGACGTCAACTCGCCTTAGTCGCCTCTTACGACACCTCGGTAAGTTATGAGGGTGGTCTATTCTACTCAGCCGGATACTAGACGGCAAAGTGAAATCTATACTAATATTATAAATGCGAAAGTCTGTCTGTCTGTCTGACGTACTACACAAAATTTTATATTCGACGGTAGTTAAGGATAAACAGAACCCGGTAAAGCTAACTAGCTCTATGTCTAACTAGACATATATTAAAAAATAAGAACGTCAGCGCCAACTTAAGCGCTTAAGTACCCTAACACAAATCTGTTCCCGGAAGAAAAACGGAATTTCTTTTGTCGTATATGTTACCATGGTGTGTAGGCTTCAATTGTATTCAATTTTACCAATATTGGTCAAGCGAATTAGCCGTGAAAGCGTAACGGACAGACAAACTATAACTTTTATAATTTCAGCATGGATTTTCAAGAACTTTTTAGAAGAAATTACAACTCCATCTCTGAGAAATTGGCCAAGTTATAAAGTTTAACCTATCGTTATCGAAAAACCGATGACCAAAGTCACATCTAGTTGAACATTAATTGAGTTTCATTGTTTTTCATTTAGACTTTGCCAATTCAATCAGGCCACAGAGCCGCGAAGTTCGATTTGATCTTCAAAGTTAATTTTCAATTCTTGTTTAAACGGAGTTTATAATATATAGAAGTTTACTTTAAGAAGGCGTTACTTTGTGGAATTCAATATTATAAGTGCTAAAGTTTGTCTCTCTGACAATATGATTTGAGCGATGTAGCGACTTTAAAATAACATTTAGAAGTCGATTCATTCATAAAATATATAAAAGGTGTAACTTCTGCAAAATAATTTTTGTAGCGCTAATGCGCTACATTATTATATTTAATAATAGCGTAATATAAGCAAAGGTTTGCGATTTTGTCGTGTAGCCTATCTCCTGATGATGCTTCGGTTGCGGGGCGAAACGATTGTTGAGTTTGTGATAGTGAACGTTTGTAGTGCTTGTGTATTGTGGTGAAAGTGGTGGAGGTTTGTGCATGTGTTTTTACGAATCCTCTCCATAGTAGTTATCCTTATTTATTCAGAGTTTGCTCATATGTTATTCTTACCTGTGTTTTGTTGTGACATGTCGTCTGAAGAATCTAAAGGATATGCAGGTTTATAGAAGCATGCGTTACTTTGCATTCCGCAAAGTATTATTATAGAAGAATTCCATATTATAGAAACTATAACAGAACTACTTTGCTGTAGTGTTTTTACGAATTCTTTATGTATTGAGTATGAACAAACAGATATACATTTAGCGTTATATATATTTTCCATTTACTTTAAACGCGAAATAATTTTATTATTACTTTTGAAATTGTATAATAGTTATATTGTAGGTATAATAATTACTTTATAAGTATCATTAAGGTTTAGTATCACAACTTCAACCGTTATCCCGAATGCTGATGGTTCTTAATACTTCGAAACTTTTCCCATGTTTAGATTAAAATTACTGACATAAAGTCGCAGGATTGTGAAGTTCGTGTAAGACTTAATAATTTTTATAATTCCAAGATTCGTTTTACACTAAATCTAATTTACACTAACTCTTTTCATCATCATCCTCCTGCCCATACCCCACTCTAAGTGGGGGGTCGGCACAACATGTTACAAAGATGTTGTCGCATGATTTTGCTACGTATTTTACGACCGGTTGCCTGCCTGACGTCAACTTATCTTAATCGCCTTTTACGACACCTCGCTAAGAAATGAAGATGATCTATTCTACTCAGCCGGATACCACACGGATGGTCGACTTACCTTAGTCGCATTTTACGACACCTCGGTAATAAATGAAGGTGGTCTATTCTACTCAGCCGGATACCACACAGTGGATCAACTTAGCTTAGTCGCCTTTTACGACACCCCGGTAAGAAAGAGGGTGGTCTATACGCAACCGGATACCACACAGTGGGTCAACTTACCTTAGTCGCCTTTTACGAATTCTCGGTAAGAAATGAGG
This sequence comes from Morpho deidamia, assembly GCA_947086505.1. Lineage (NCBI taxonomy): Eukaryota > Metazoa > Arthropoda > Insecta > Lepidoptera > Nymphalidae > Morpho > Morpho deidamia. Next base: position 13,024,286 of record CAMTZC010000009.1, read on the forward strand.
GTGGTCTATTCTACTCAGCCGGATACCACACGGCATTTACTTATTAATTTATTCATTTATCTAGAGTAATCTGTACCTACCTACATTCTTTGGCTATAGTTGTGTTCACCAAAGGGCGTCTGTAAGAGATTGATTATAAGAGATCTGATTGAGAGAGTCATTTATATTTAACGCTCGTTTGGTGACATCATTACATGTCCATTCCATCTTAATCTTGCACTTTTCGTTCTATAATCAGTCAATTTTGCCACTGGTTAACATATTTATAGTACCCGGCAATAAATAATGCACATCGCGAACTTAGAACGAAACAGCCGGCTAATTCCGTTTCGTAGAGCGCTGTCTCTGTCACACACGGGTTCGTCAGTCTATGCGTCAGAGACAATGCTCTATGAAGCAGAATCTAGCTGATTTCTCTCTCTGAGCCTCGCTGTGCATTATTTATTGCTGCGTACTATAAGTACTATCAGTTAAATAATACAGAAATATCGTACCGGCGCTGTTATATAGTATCTTATGATCTTCAAAAACAACTAAATGAAGAGCGAAATAATTCAACAAGTATACCTTTTAGGTAAACCGCCGTTTAATACGGATCGTAAATTCAAAATGGCTGTCATATCATTAAATTTAACTTCTTTCAACATATTTTTGTGAAAGTATTTCATACAAATTCTATCGTCTGCGCAATAAATTTTCTATGAAAATATATTAGATGCTCTAAAGCATTGGCCGGAGAGTTTCTTTTAGAAATGTGATGCCTTTTATCGTTGAGTATGATAGCGTGAGGCCGTAAAACAAGCGAGATGAAAATCTAAATCTATTGCCGGTAGCGGATGTTGCAAATTTAGTAAAATCTATACTTATTATAAAACAAAGTCCCAAAAAGCTGACTGTCTATATGTAATAGATTTTCTCAAAATCAACTAACGGATTTTTGTACGGTTTTCATCAAAAGATAGTGAAATACTTCCGGATGGTTTGCTTGCTGGGATCTTTAGTCGCGTGCGCTGTCTAAACCAGCAAAGATACGCTAAAGTCATGCAGTAGAGAATTGTAGATTTATAAAAATACTACAAAAAGTCCATAATAGCATGTCTCTATCTCTCACAGTTAACTCACAATAACTACTTTTATGTTCAAAATAATCGAAATTCACTGAATTCCACGCGGGCGAAGCCGTTGTTGGCACAGCTAGTATTTTATAACTATGAATGATTGAACGAAGTGCCTTTAACAATATTAAGGCTGGTAAGAAACTTGATTAACTTATAATTAGCTTTCCAGGAAACAAACATATAACTAAACATATAACTTACTGAATCACAGCTTAGCAAGACTACGTAGATATTTATTAATTTAAACTATCATGTACAGTATATTTGTATAACACCGACTATATAAGACCGTTTGCCCGATGCGATAACTGCGCAAAAAGATGGGTTCAAAACTAATTGGGCTAACCCGATATCAAAGATATAGCCAGATAATACACATGAATATGAATACCATATGGTTATTGAATAATAAAATAATTTATAAAATTTTATTTTATTTCAAAATAAACCAACATGATACTCGGTGAGAGTATCATGTTGGTTTAATTGGTGGTTAGTATCATTAAACTGCAAATAACCAGTAAATTTAGCAAAAATGTTTTTTGATTTCTTGTAAGAGTCTTTTGAAATAAATAGAGTTTTAAGGTCTGAAAAACTAGAAACTATTTATTAAATTATTTATTTATTTTTCAATCAAACTATATTTCGCAACGAAACAATTCTAAATACCTAATTGTTTTATCAATTATAGTCATATCTAGTATTTAATCTTTGAAATGTAAATGTTGACTTAAAACATTATGATGTAAATTACCTACTTCATGATAAAATAATGATAACATCTATACTAATATATATAGCTGAAGAGTTTGTTTGTTTGATAGATTGATTGTTTGAACGCACTAATCTCAGGAACTACTGACTCGATTTGAAAAATTCTTTGATTATGAGATAGTCCATTTATCGAGGAAGGTTAAAAACTATATAATATCACACTTAGATGAAAAGGAGAGGAGCAGCAATAAAAATATTGCGTAAACGGCAAAATTTAAAGCTTTCCTTGCGTGTGCTAAGTAAACGGTAAAAGTTATTAAAAAATCGTGTATTACAAAATTGTTCCTCTCTAAAAGTTCTTAATAAATATTCGCCACAGCATATGTCTAGCTTTTAACGTTAATCCACTGGAACCATAATTAATATAAGTATAACGGTTCACTCCAATAATAAGACTGCAGTCCACGCGAACGAAGTTGCGTTTAAAAGCTATTTTTTAATAAAATTTCAACTTATCGTGAGTTTATGGCCGCAAAATTGAAAAATGAACATAAATATTTGCTTATTTATTTTCGTTTCGCAAAAGCGACATGTGCCATGCATAATTTTAAATGGATATATAAAATGGCAGCTGCCGTAGCCGCAATGTTAATAGATATTTATTTAGTGTGATGATGATGCTGACATGATAGCGTAATTCATAGCAAAATACTCTAGTAATCCAACTAAAATGAATATGAAAAATTATACTCTAAATAGAAAAAATATTTTACCAGATCCAAATAGACTCGAATAAGATAAGTGTTTTTATAGTCTAGCAGGATAGTTATTTTAAATTGAGGGCTTGTAGGATTTGAAGTCAGTTCTCTGTTTAGAACGTGGACTTGATACTACTTATAGAGACTTGTCTTTTATTTTTTAACTTTGAACTGATTGTATTTCTGAAGCCAACAGCCGCAGCACTAGAAATTACATTGATTTTAAGCTAAAACCCAACAGGTCACTTTACGAACGTATAACTTCAGCTACATAACTGATTCGGGATTTTTCTTTTATGTTGAATTTACAACAAATTTTACTCAATGGGAGTACATTTTCGTTTGCTTGGGCAGTACAAATAATAAGTGAAGTTAAAAAAGCTTTGAACAAAATTTTATATATTTTCCTATCGTTAACCGTTGGGCAGATCCTTCGTCTGGAGCTAATCATGGCAGCAGCATCAGTTCATGCTTATCATAAACATGCATCGTCATTAGGATTGGATCAGTATGTAAAATTTCAGCTCAATCGCACAAAAGCTTATTACACTGTTGATGTTAATGATAAGAAAGCTTGGAATTAAATTGCGACCAGCTATAAACTAGATTATTTTGTAATTTATGTTTATTAACAATTACAAATACAATATTACTATATTTATTTTTGAAAAGAGTGACCGCCGAGTTTCTTGTTGGTTCTTCTCGGTTAAGGCACCTTTCCGAACCAGTCGTACCTTCATTTTAATTTGACGATTCAAAAGTGCTTGTAAAGGCCAATTTGAATAAAGAATCATTTAAATTTGGATTAGAATTTTGACACCGGGAAATGGGTCAAGTTTAATTTACAAGATTCTACCTTCACATACATACCTACACGACAAGTTAAATAAAATCTTTAAAAAACGGAAATTTCCGAATAAAATTTAGTAATGAAGCAAAGGAAACATTATAAAAGCGGTCAACCGTGACACTACGTGCTAAATTTACGTCCAAAGTTTGATAACTAAAGCGCTAAAAATAATTCATTAATAACAAACTGTTGACGGACTGTCAAATATCCGTTATTAACGAGGCGGCCCTATTTTACGATTATAATATTTATAAAAAATCCACGCCGTTATTTTATTATTCTTCCAATATTCATAACATTGTGTTTTTTAATATTACATGAAGAAAAAAGTGTTTATTTGAATTCGATTTCGATTTTCAAGTACATAGAAGCGAAAGGAGTTTGCGTTCTAAAGTGATAAAGAAGCGATTTCGGGTTAAAGAATTTGTTTTTCAAAGAATTTGTACACTCTCTTACAAAACAAATTAACATACATTAGTTTTTTCGGCAATGTTATGGATATAAAAATCTAGCCACTAACTTTTATATTACACCGGTATAATAATGCAAGATCGTTGCAACAGTATACCTAAACTAAGTTTGACAAGTTATTTTAATTTAGTAATTTAATATCATTTAACGTGTTTTTTAAGTTTGTTTTTTAATACTTTAAGCGATTTTGCATTTACCTCCTAACTTAATATGTTACAACTTGTTTGTTTTTCAGTAAATAACAAAATAAATTTTAAAAATTACAGATGCAAGTTCGAGGGCCCCCCTGATATTAGCGCCCTGGGGCACTGTGCCATCTAGGCCTCTGGTAGATAGGACACTGACAAGAAACCTCGAACATATTTTCAATCAAAATTATCATCTTCCTCCTGCCCTTATCCCACTCTAAGTGGGGTCGGCGAAACAAATATGTTGTCACATGATTCTTCTACGCATTTTATGACCGGTCGCTTGCCAGACGACAACTTACCTTAGTCGTATTTTAAGAACCCTTCGTAAGAAAGAGAGTGGTCTTTTCTACTCAGCTTGACACCATACGACAGGTTGACTTACCTTAGTCGCCTTTTACGACACATCGGTAAGAAATGAAAGTGGTCGGAGCCGGATTGTGGTATCCGGCTCCGACCACTTTCATTTCATTTCGGCATAAATTATATGATGTGAAATTTCCTCGAACATCTATATGCATAGTAGACAAAATCTTCCGCAAGACAAAAGCATTTATTGGAGCGTACTCGATAATTGTTAACGCACTTATTTTGAAACTTTTTTCAATACTTCAAAAAGTGTATAAGTTATTCATTATCGACGACGAGAAACTGCGGACGCGCTGTCAAATATCCTTTATTAATGAGCGGCCATTGTTAAAGCCCGCATTGTTGGCCGAAGTGATTTTTGTTCGAACCAAAGCACTTCTAGACACTAATCACGTAAACAATTATAGCGACAGCTATTGTTGATACTAGATTTCCCATTCATAAGACCACCCCGCTAGCTTTTCTCAATTCCATTCAATTTTTATTCAATTTAATTTTTGTACATTATTTAAGAATATAAATAATTATAAAACGATGGGCGATGTATATAATAGACAAAGTAGGAACCGACATAAGCTTGCGACTCCTGCTTACATAGTACATAAGTCGTTTGTAGTTTTGGGTATAAGATTCTGTAATAAAATTCAGCAACAAACAGCTTTCCGAACCAGCAGTAGATGTTGACGATTCAAAAGCAGTTGTTTACAAATTTACTTGAGTACACACACACACGTACACATATACACGCAGTGATTCATGAGGCCGGACCACATAAAGCTGCTGACGGCCGCTTAAGGTGGGTTGAGACGCCGAGACGACGGGCCCAGGTCCCGGAGGTTGTTTCATCCGTCCGCACGTTTGCGCGGAACACAGTGTATATCAAAAATCAATTGCTCAACATTTTGACAATACCTCGCTCTTTTGAATTTTAAGCAAATTGAACGACTGAACTCGTAATTTGTCACGCGGCATTCAAAAGCAAATGAAATCGAGACCCTCCATTAGTGCCTTCTGACTTCGGAAGAGGTAAGAAATGAAAATGATTTGTAATGGCGAAATGAAAATTACGCGCGCATATCTTAGGAGATCTTCCCGTCTCCAAATTTATAACCGGCTGTGATTTATGCGTTAAAAAGCGGAAGGGAACACTGGATACCTTTAAATTAAATTAAACGTAGATAAAAAATAATGGCGCAGTTTTTCGACGATTTTTATGTTTTAGTCAAAGACAAAAAACGGACGAGACCAATGTTTCTAAAATTCTTATTCCCGCCCCTGTTAAAAAATTGAATTGTTCACTTAAGAAACCCAAACGATAGGTTTTAAGAAAGAAGGATTTGCTTTTTTTGTTATATTTGGCACCTAAATCAATCATTAATCTGATAATCCTGATAAAGGAAGAAGGCTGATTTCTTTAGATTCCGCCGCGTGATGTGCGGCGGAATCTTAAGAAATTGTATGTTTGAACTAAAATTTATATAAACTTGTACGGTTAACTTAATGGGTATGAATAATTATTGCAAAATATACGCATTTAAATCTTAAATTACTATTGTATAAAATGACTATATAAATCGTGTTTATTAAATATAAACTAAATAATAGTAATTTAGTTTTAAAAAGTTAAAGAATTCCTGTGGCTGAAATAACTGATTTTTTTATGTTGTTTTGTTATGTAATTAATGTCTTATGATTAGTATCACCCTGTAAGTAATTTAAATTGTTTTGTAAAACAAACTAAAAAAAGTTACAAAAGTAGTAATAAAGTAAATAGAAAACATATAGTGTTAAATGTATAGTAGACTATCCGTATTTTGTCGTATCGATTGTTGATTTTGTGATAGTGAACGTGTGTAGTGCTTGTGTATTGTGGTGGAAGTGGTGGAGGTTTGTGCATGTGTTTTTACGAATCCTGCATGTATCGGGTATGAAATTACGGGTAGTCCACTACACATTTAACACTATATATATTTTCTATTTACTGTATAGCGGATTATAGTAAAATTAATTTTATTATTACTTTTATATTATGGATCTCCACAAAGCCTAATTCTATAAATTATTTTAAAAAAGTTACATGACTACGTAATTCGATTGTAAAATTTTAATATTGCATGCATCCAAAACTGCACGTAAATTTCTAAAACTATTGAAATTTATGTCGAAATATATACCGTGGTCAGTAACAAAGTTAAGATCGCTATATCGCATGCAGGAACAAATTTTGGCACAGCGGCCAACGAGTTTACTTGATACAAACTGGATTCACTTGAAGGAACTTGCTCGCTTTTATAGTCCAGTGGTCTCCAAGTTAATTATACTCGAACTAACTTCTGCATGGTCACTAACTAAAGTAACTAAGTAGGGTAACACGATTTGCGTTATACAATTTCTAGAAGCTTGAATATTGATACCGCCAGAGACTCTATTACTATGGAATACATAAGTTATTTGGCAGATCTTTTTGTTCAATATACATTAGTATCTGAAGACCTTAGTCTTTGAACTGTGCATGTTGCTATTGGTGACATATGAATCCGAAAGGAGGGTGGTCTATTCTACTCAACCGGATACCACACGGTGGGTCGACTTACCTTAGTCGCCTTTTACGACACCTCAATAAGAAATGAGGGTGGTCTATTCTTTGCAGCCCGATACTACACGGCACATACCTTAGTCGCCTCTTACGACACCTCGGTGAGAAAGGAGGGTGGTCTATTCGACTCAGCAGGATATCACACGGCGAGTCGACTTACTTTAGTCGCCTTATACGTAACCTCGATATGAAATGAGGGTGGTCTATTCTACTCAACCGGATACCACACGGTGGGTCGACTTACCTTAGTCGCCTTTTACGACACCTCGATAAGAAATGAGGGTGGTCTATTCTACTCAGCCGGATACCACACGGTGGGTCGTCTTACCTTAATCGCCTTTTACGACACTTCGGTAAGAAATGAGGGTGGTCTATTCTTCTCAGCAGGATATCACACGGCGGGTTGTCTTACCTTAATCGCCTTTCACGACACTTCGGTAAGAAATGAGGATGGTCTATTCTACTCAGCCGGATACCACACGGTGGGTTCTTACCTTAGTCGCCTTTTACGATATCTCGGTAAGAAATGTGGGTGGTCTATTCTACTCAGCCGGATACCACACGGCGGGTCAACTTACCTTAGTCGCCTTTTAGGACACGTCGGTCAGAAATTAGGGTGGTCTATTCTAATCAGGCATTAAGTAAGAATACCTAGGTATTTCTTTAAATTTATCACTAAGCGAGTCACATGGTTTCATTTTATATATCGCACGTAAAAATAGTAACTAAAGCTACAAGTTATAACATGTAGTTATTCCATTAAATAAAAAGCCATTATAATACATTATTTTTTCTATGAAAATCGGTAAAAGCAGTACGCACTCAACCTAAAAAGGCAAAGAGCACAATGCAACAAAGCCAAATAGCGGCTTTACTTAAAGCAAAAAAATTGAATACTATGTTTAATATTTGTGCTATAAAAAAGGTATAATTTCATTAAAAATAAAGTAGGCTTTAATGGTTTTGGACTTTCTCCTGTCAAGTCTCGTGAGGATGTTGCAAAACATTTTGCGCTTTGCGCTTATCATATACTTCTCTCTTGATATGCAGATTTTCTTTTTTGAAGCTATGATAGCCGAACGGTAATACCGTGTGAATTTCGAGGAAGTCACGGGTTCAATTCACGGGCAGACGCTGGTGAGTTTTGCGTTTAAAACACATAAGTTTGAAGATAAATATTTTATAGAATAAGGCGTTACTCTACGGAGATCATTATGGATCTCAATGGACAAAAGTAATAATAAAATTATTTTGCTACAATCCGCGATAAAATAAATAGAAAAAATATATAAATAAATGTAGAGTGGACAGACTCCACATCTAGAGTCTATCTCCAGATGATGCTTAGGCTGCGCGGCGAAACGATCGTTGAGTTTGTGATAGTGAACGCGTGCTTGTGTATTGTGGTTGTGGTGGAGATATTTTTTTTTTGCAAATCCTGCTTATATCAGGTATAAAAACGGATAGTCCATTCTATATTTTGCACGACTAATTTCAAGCACATACGGGGCTCATATTCATGAGCTCTTTACGCGGCATTATCGCAGCCAGAACTGTTCCCGTATTAATTAAAATTATCCGTCGAATTATTTGCTGGTTCCTCTCGGTAGGAGCAACCTTTGGAATCATTTGTAGCTTCTTTAAAAACATTTGACGAATTAAAGTACTGAAATCAGTCCACTTGAATAAAGACTATTTTGAATTTGAATGATTTTGTGTTAAGAGAAAATTCATTTGTCTTCCCGGGGTCTAAACGCGTGAGCCATGGAAAGAGTCTCACGGTCTCACCACTGGGCTACTACAGCCTAGTTTGTAATAGTTAGTTTTTAAAGTCCAACGAGAACTGGGTTAACATCTCTCTAGGTCCTCATTACAGTTATAAGGTCTCGCACTGTGAACACGAGTGGCTCGTTATGGCTCGACGCGAGTTATCTTTGGACTAAAAATGGCGGTCAAGTGCGAGCTGTGCTGATGGATCAATTAATGAGGTTTGTCAAATTTATAAGTCCTATAGAATTAATCTTCAATCCCTACCTTTATCCCATTCTAAGTGGGGTTGGCACAACATGTTTTGAACATGTTTTGGCTAGTTATTTTACGGCCGGCCACCTGCCTGACGTCAATTTAACTTAGTCGATAAGATGATTGAACGACACCTTGATAAGAAATGAGGGTGGTCTATTCTACTGAGCCGGATACCACACAGCGGGTCATCTTACCTCGCCTCTTGCGGCACCTCGGTAAGAAATGAGGGTGGTGTATTCTACCCAGCCGGATACCACACGGCAGTTTCTTTGTAATTAAATTATAAACTATCTTTCGGTTCGTTGATAACTTTCTTCTATTCGGCCCGTCCATCGCCACTTTATCTTCCCGACTGATATCGATATATATATCGATAGTATTGATTATTTTACGAAACTTCTCATTTCTGATTCGATCATGTAGAGATTCTCCAAGCATAGCCTCGCCCTATCATCCGCCAATTGCCCTCCTGCTTTAAGTGGGGTTTGCACAAAATGTTACAAACTTGTTGTCAAATGGTTTGACAGGGTATTTTATGACCGGCCTCTTATCTGACGTCAACTTACCTTAGTCGCCTATTAACGACACCTCGGTAAGAAATGAGGGTGGTTTATTCTACTTACCCAGATACAGGGGGTACGGGGAGTACGCATATCAACCAGTGCTCCCAAATGTCAACCTCACCTGCACGCGGTGCCCCCTGCCGATAACAGACAAGGCTATGGCGACCGACTGATGGCGGTATGACCATCCAATTAAGCTGACTTAAAATCCCTGACCGGAGGTGGGCAGCAGCGCCTCTATTGTCGAATAAGTCAGCTCTGCGGTCACCAACCCGTTTGCCCAGCGTGTTGACCATGGGCAGCAACCCCCATATGGAAGATACCACACGGCGGGTAAAATTCAAATTCAAATAAGTCTTTATTCATATCGGCCTTTACACGCACTTTTGAATCATCAAATTTAAATTAAAATGAAGCTACGGGTGGTTCGGAAAGGTCCTCGGACCGAAAAGAACCAGCAAAAAACTCGTTGGTCACTCTTTTAAAAAAATTACAATATTGTATTTGTAATTGTTAACAAACATTGGTTACAATATAATCGAGTGCGTACCTGGTTGCAATTTAATTCCAAGCTTTCTCATCGTTAACACAGTCTTCAACATTATAATAAGCTTTTAATTTTTAAAATTAATGAGAGTCTCTTTAATTCAACTTCAACTTACTTGGTCGCCTTTACGACACCTCAGTAAGAAATGAGGTTGGTCTATCCTACTCAGCCGGATACCTCACGGTGGTATATAAAAAATATATAAAAATGTACACTTAGCACGAATACAATGATTTATGATGAAAAATATGACCAAGATATTAGCTCAAGGTTTTGCTTCGCCCACGTTTAACGCCTACAGGCAATTTCAAACTATCTTTTATTTCGAAAAAATGACAGAGACTGTGGGCGTAATGGTATCTTTATTCTTATCCTCATAAATTTTATCATCTCTACAGTAAATTTGTGAGTTAGTTTTAGTTTTTTAACCGCTCAATTTAACGTACAAGTCTTTACACGTATAATTGCCTGAACTTTTATTGCTATAACATAAAAAAATTGTTTGACAAAGAAAAAAGGTTTATTTAAAAGCACGATGATTACCATTGTTTATAAAAATAATATCTTCATCCTCCTGCCCTTATCCCACTCTACGTGGGGTCGGCGCAACATGTTACAAACATGTTGTCACTTGATTTGGCTACGTATTTTATGACCGGCATTTTACCACCCCTCGGTAAGAAAGAGGGTGGTCTATTCTACTCAACCGGATACCACACGATGGGTCAACTCAACATAGTCGCCTCTTACAATACCTAGGTAAGAAATGAGGATAGTATATTCTACTCGGCCGGATATCACACGAAGGTCGACTTACCTTAGTTGCCTTTTACGACACCTCTGCAAGAAATGAGGGTGGTCTATTCTACTCAGCCGGATACCACACGTCATACCATTGTCTATAAAACAACAAAGTAAAAAACGCACAGTAGGTACAATGGCGTGGTGTGACGTCACAAAATAGGTAGCTCGGATTTATTGCAGATCGGAGATACGAATACGAAATTTCAGTGGTCACAATTCTATAACTCACGAACATCAGCATCATAAAATTAATATAAAGAAACGAAAGCATAGAACTCATTAAAAATAACGGCTTAAAGTGGCCCAAAGGAATAATTGGAAACTTTTTTCATTTCATGCAAGCGATTTTATATGAAGTGCACCATTTCCAACTGCGACTTGCGAGGCGCCGACTTGTCGACTTCGAGTTTGTTAGCATTGTACTAAAACGGCACGATAATTTTGCAGATACGGTTTTCATTTTATTGTTAGTTTGTTGAATTTCGAATTAGGCTTGACATTTGACATGAATCATTTTCGGCTTAGTAAATTAACATTAATATAACGATTACGATTGTGAGCAAATGAGTTAGTTATCCAGCGTATAAGTATTTGAATTTTTGTCATCTAAACTCAAATATATATATAATTTTTTTACTAACTAAACCACTTTCAACCAATTCGTACATACTAATAATAAAAATACGATAGTTTGTAAGTCTATGTCTTTCTGTCCGTAACGCAACCATAGATAATCCACTAGTGCAATATTGAAATGCAATAATAAAAAATAAAAAAGGGAAGAAAGGGCACACCTGCCCTTTTATCCTTTTTTATTTATATCACCATATTTGGGTGTCGATCAGGGGTATATTTACTTTACTAATCCGCTCTTTTCTCACTGAGCTATTAGAACTTTACAAATGACAGCAAAATTATATAGCCAAATCATGTGACATGTTTGTAACATGTTGTGCCGACCCCACTTATAGTGGAATAAGGGCAGGATGATGATGATGATATTATATCATAGCCTTGTATACGAGTGTAATAACCAGGACCTTTTCCACGACTCTAAGCGGTTAATATAAACAATGCCAAAGTTTATATCCAGGTATAAACAATGGATTGTTCTAAAATTGGTAGAAACTCTTAGCGGCAGGTAAGAGACAGTAATGGCGCGTGATTGTCGTTGTTAAGCTTTTGCTTTGGCTTGGCTAACGTGGTATAATCCCAGTTTTCTGACTGACGTCGCTCGGTCGTGGCTTCACGCCACCCTTCCGACGCCGCAATGATTAATCTAAGTCATACCATTAATCCTCCACTACGAAAATATAGGCGTCCAAAAAGCGTCCTGTATGACCCTGACGATCAAATAACGATCGCCAACACAGAAACACCTCATACACACACACAGCGTCTTCGCCGGCGAAGACGAGGTACCAGTTTTCTGACGACCACGCGTCGCCCTAAGCCGTGGTCCGGCCTCACAGGAGGCACCCTTAGGACGACGTTCCCCGACTTAAGTAGAGCTTTTGCGCTCTACTCTCTGAATTTCGCAACCTCGACGATGCTTCTGCGCTCGCCCGTTCCGTCCGGTGACGCTGTAAAAGCTATTAGGGCTAACAGCATACAGTCAGTTCGAAAAAAAAACGTGGTATAAGGTGAGGCTTTACATTACAGTATAATATAAATACAATGGAAACATACTTTAACGTGACTGAAACTAAGAAATGCATACGGTTCTACTCGCTCACTCGGTTCGAACTCGTTGCCGGCACCACTTTTAGATTGTAAGTGACATTCTATACTCGATTTAACGATTGCAACTTTTTTTAAGTTATATATTACGCAATATTGATTCAAATTATTCTAATAGATAAATAAATCAGAAAAAGATTAATGAATTTACTTACTTACACTTGATTATATATTTCTAACTACATCCATCGTATAGTATTTTACTCAATTAATATCAATTCGAATTCAAAAATATTCTGTATTCGAGTTAGCTTTTAAAAGCACTTTCGAATCATAAAAATTATAATGAAGCTACGACTGCTTCAGGAAAGGTGCTCTTACCGAGAAGTACCATCAAGAATCTCAACAATCTTTTCAAAAATGTTCAAAGGTCTTCTAAAAATTACAAAAAAATATTCTTTGTACTCTAGCTGCTATGTCCAATCATTTCAGCTCGTTTTCAAATATTTGTCTCACGTTCTCAGCACGGCTTCATAAAAGCAAGATCGACTGCCACTAACTTGGCAAATTTTGTAGAAGATTTGTTTAGGACTCTTGACGCTCACGGCATAGTCGATGTAATATACACGGACTTCTCGAAGGCTTTTGAACGAGTACACCATGGGCAGTTACTAACTAAGCTGGATTCTATATATAGATGCTAGAGTGGTACAAATCTTACTTATGTACCAGAACATCTAAAGTGGTTGTTAGCGTTCACCAGTTTGAAACCTTTATATGCGCATCTGGAGTACCGCAGGGGTCACACTTGGGGTCATTGTTGTTTACCATTTTTATAAATGATGGTGATATATGCTTCCAGTATTCTAAGAGACATCTAATTGCCGACTTAAAATTTATAAAAGTATCAACCTGCAACGTTTAGTGGTTTGGCGTAAAGCGAATAGAATATTTTTCAATACTAATAAATGACATTACATACAATTTACGAGACCGCATAACATATGGTACTAGGGTTTACCCGCGGCTTCGCTCGCGTGGAATTTGGTCTGCCACATTAAGTTTCGTGACAGATCATTTCATTTTTTTTTAACTTAATATAAAAAAATATATTTATTTAGTTCAACTAACTTCAAAACAAAAGGATTGCATACAATTTTCGCGCGCTGCGCTTATTAGACACTCTATAGCGCTCCATTTAAGTCAATCATACGTGATAACTTTTAAACTATTCGGCCAAATTAATGCTTAATGTAAAAGACAAAATTTATCTACATGAAATACTGAAAGCGTTAAATGTATTGATTTTTATAAGAATTTGATAAATATACTAAAATATGCATTGTAAAATAGTATCTAATTAAATTAACTTTATGATTCACAATTTTGGTCACAGTGGCTTCCACATAAAAAGTAGATATATGGTGTCGCGAACTTTTATTTAGAACTATTCTAGACAAACAATACTACGATACATCATGTCACTTAAATGGTTTAGGCAGCGTTCGCCAAAATAGCTCTCAGAGGCCAGATTTATTCCGACTTTATTGACATGTATATTAGATAAAATCATTACAAATTGTAGCCTATATGTTATTCTGACGTATAACCTATATAACTGTAAAGTTTTATCCGTCCAGTAGTTTTTTCGTGAAAGAGTAACAAACATCCATCCATACTCACAAACTTTCGCATTTATAATATTAGTAGGATTATGCGCTCGAATTCTTATTTCCTTGAAAGTAAAAAATTACTTAAGGTCGATCAGATCAAGTCCGTGATCTCGGTATAATTTCGGATAGCCCTCTTAAATTTAATATTTACATTATTATAACACTATTTTATGTTTTAAATCTATGAATACTTAATCTTCTATTGAAAGAACTGTCCCATTAACAAACCAATCAAAACTTTACCAAAGCTTTGTACCATTGTGTAGCATTCGTTTTGTGACATTGGTATATGTTATGCCAATCAATCAAATTATCCTGTTTTGTTTAATTTTATCTTTATTTGAGAAACAAACAATGGTTCTATGAATATATAGATATTTAAACATAAATAAAGTTTACATCCGTAAAGTATAGTATCAGTAATATAACTATTTGTCATGTTTGAAATGTCTTGTCTTTGTGTTAAATGGTTTGGTGAAAATATAATAAATAACTAAGTACCCTAGATTTAAAATTAACACTTATTATTGATTTGTTTGATCGGTCACCAGAGCCTCAATCGAGCGTAGCGTAGCTCAATCGTAGCGCCCCTAAAGCTGAGTATACACACTGGTTCACTCCTTACCATCCCAGAACCACGTATTATTACCGAAGACGTTAGTACGCGGGTACGTGACCCATTTATGAGCCTACATAAAACCTATATTGCCTATAACTGATTTTATTCGCAATAAAAACGGCTCGTGTATTTACGGTCGCGTATTGTTTACGCCGCGTGTTTATTTAATAGGATATTTATCTAGAAACACACCTACGTAAGCTTAATTTAATGCACAGTTTATAGAAATAGGCGGAGATAGAGATTACGGAGATCCATAATACAAAAATAATCATAAAATTATTTTGCTATAATCCGCGATACAGTAAATAGAAAATATATATAATGGACTATCCGTTCTTTCATACCCGATACATGCAGGATTCATAAAAACACATGCCTCCACCATCGCCACCACAATACACAAGCACTGCACACGTTCACTATCACAATTACAACAATCGTTTTGCCTCGCAACCGAAGCATCATCAGGAGATAGACTCCAAGACAAAATCGCAAACCTTAGCTATATATACACGAGCTATATTTTAGCATGCCGCCTGCCTGACCTCAAGGTCAGGCCTAGGGTCAACATACCCTAGTCGCCTTTTACGACACCTCGATAAGAAATGAGGGTAGTCTATTCTACGCAGCCGGATACCACATGGCACTTACGTTAGTCGCCTTTTACGACACCTCGGTAAAAAGGAGGGTAGTCTATTCTCTTCTGCTGGATACCACACGGTTGTGTCTCTTACACCAGGACACCAAAAAGTTTTTTATTACAACTTGTGTCCCTAAAGTCCCTGTTGCTATTCCACTGCTGGGCTTCAGTAACAAGCCTCACAGACCCCCCTCTCTGTCTTTAAAGGGTAGGATTGGAGATAAGATTGACTCGGTCAGTGAGTACGGCTGATCTCTCTGCAACTCTGCCGAAACGTCGAACCTTACACAAAGGTAATTCGAATAAGTCGCGATGTCCCGTATTTTTAAACTCTATGGAAAGAGTTTAAGTTATAAGAAAATCTATGTAATGTTTAATGTAGGAAGAACAATATATTAATTTTTTTATTTTTGTACCAAAATTAAAATTTATAAGAAAATACAGGTAAAAGAAAACAAGTACAAAGGATTACTTATCTCTATAAGAGATATCTGCCAGCGACCCTTGGTGGTTTGATAGTAAGTGAAAACGTAGTATAGGTACATTAATAGTTAAAAAATAAATTATTAGAAACACTATAAAACAATTATAAATTAAATATGGATAAACTTACTTTCTTATAATCATAAAATAGAATACATATATATAACACAAGATAACACTAATACTAATACAAAATATAATAAACCTACATAGATATATGTTATGACAACGGGGAAAGGTAGTGTTGCTTTAGTCTAAGTTATGTACATACATGAATAGTACCTGCACACATGCACTAGCACGATTCAACAATAGTTTTATAATTAAAACATCGCTTAAACATACGAGTAGGCTTAATGGCCAAATCATAAACAAAATTTCTTGAATAAACGCTGTAAAGTAACGGCTTGTTACAATCCTATTGCTGGGCATAGACCTCCTCTGTTTTTGGGGAGAAGGATTAAAGCTAAGACCTACCACTCTGCTCTGATGCGGATTGATAGGTTACACATATCCCTAGAGTTGTCTAAACATACATATGCAGGTTGCATTAATATTTTTTCGTTCACTGAAAAGCGTGTGATAAATTGCAATAATTAATTAGACGCATACGTTTTAATAGAAAAACTCCTTTTGTCTGCCTGGGATTGGAATCCATGATCGTCTCTAGAGAGTCGCACGGTTTTACCGTTGAGAGTATACTTTGTGTTACGGAATTCCGCAAAGTATGGAAGGTTATGGGAAAGAAGTCATTCTTTTTTTTATTAGAAAAATGCTTAGCGCTTGATTGAATGCGTACTACGTCGCCTTTTAAGTAAACTACGTTCGCCCACGTACTTAGTTGCCTAATTTAAACTGTGCATGCCCAATGAATGTTTAATGAGTTGTTAATAAGATGCAACTAAAAATACCTTTGTGAAGCTGACTTGATGAATATAAATGAGAAATATACATGTAAAAACAGACTAATTTGATGCCAACCCCAAAATAAACTTCTCAAAAAAAATACCTTTGATTTAAATTGTTAGCGAGGTCAAAACAACCGCAAAGTCTTATACAGCATAAGTTTTGATTAATCCTCCTACACACTGGCCGTTTTATAACAACAAAACTCAATGTGGAAGAAATAATTCATCTGTTGATACTAATTTTACAGAGTAAGGACATTTTTATATTTAAGAATTAGGCGTTACTTTGCATGCTTTGTTTGTACTACGTAGATCCATAATACATAATACATTGCTATAGCAAATTTATTTTATTACTACATTTGTATTAAATTGTTGTTAAACAAACGTGGATTTTAGCAAAATAATTCTACCATAACTTTTGTTCAATGCTGTAATTGGAAGTATTTAGACGTAGATAGGTAGCGTTAATTCTTTCCAACTAAACAAGGTTAATTTTGCCAGTAATATCATTAATGTTAACATAGAATTTAACTACATAAATTAGATCAACACTCTTCATAAATATTAACTCGTTTGCGAGTTGCTATTTATTTAACAACATTTAAAATACTCAAATAGAATTTGTATTGTAGTCGTAGCAATACGGAATATAGAACATAAAAACTAAGTAATCGAAAATATGCCCGCCTTTACGAAAACTGAATTTATTTATAAAAATTGCAGAAATATATTAAGATTTCTATGTATTTTTGGCAAAGTAAAAAGAAATGTATTTTATTTTGGCACAATAAAATTATATTGGACATATAATTATCTAGTTTCATTATAGAATATAAAAATAGTATTACGTCATCATTATTTTAACCTATGTTGGCACCGACCAGCCACTCGGTGCAGCAGCAAACTTGGAATAATGCAAACATGTTAAAATCACTAAATTAAAAGTAATTAGTGAACTTGTGTAGTGCTTGTGTATTGTGGTGGCGGTGGTGGAGGTTTGTGCATGTATTTTAAGAAATCCTACATGTTTCAGTTATGAAACGAATCCACTCAACATTTAGCATTATAAATGTTTTTATCGCTTATTATATCAAAATAATTTTGTTATTACTTTTGTATTATGGATCTCCGCAAAGTAACGCCTTCTATAAATTGTTTAAAGTTAAAATTACTTAGACGTTCTTTTAACCGCCTCGTGAGCCGTCGCCCTAACAAGAATCCTGCATATTAAAACGGCAGGACACAGAAATGAAATGTAGCCGCGTTACGTAAGCCGAAACACGAGCGCCGGCTGTGAAATATTACATCTGTTCAATGATTTATTTACTATGAGATTGGCTGGCGCTTTTTGTGCACGCCACTGACGTCTATATGCGAAAACGGATTCAAAAAATGTTTATTTCATTTCTATAAAAATATTTTCAAAAGTAAAGAGTTAGACCAGCGTATACAGGGTGGTAACTATACTACGACATTCATTTTATTGTCACACACCTTAGCACACTATATTAAAAAAATCAGTTAATTCGACGAAGTATTTTATAACTATCTGCCATCAGCAGGCCTACGATGAAATCTTATTGCGACTCAATTGGAGACAGTAAACTAAATTGTTTGCTTTTTCATACCATGACATCTTAAAGACGCACACTTTAAGTCGTTGCCGAATGAGCGATCGGAATTCGTCCTAAGAACATATGAGTAAAAGAGACAGAGTTATCTATAGTTCATATAACGTTATCCTTTTCAAACATTACGATCCCAGTGCAGTTCACACTTCACGGTACGAAAGAAAGCGGTTCGCGGTAGTCGTTTACGCCTTCAATTGAGTCGCAATAAGAGTTCACGGTAGGCGTGCTGGACTGCTATTGCGCTTACTTATACTCGTAGTTGTTATGGCAGAGGGAGATTCCTCTAAGAAAACATGAAAAGCATGAAATAAAAAGAAAACTTAGTCATGAAATCACGACTAGATTTTACCTGCGTATCCCTATAGCAAAAGTTATTTTTTTATTTCTGGACCTAAAAAAAATAGATTTATATTTCCTTTTCAAACAAATACTTTTAAAAAATACACAATAAAAATGTACTTGTATATGTATTGAGGACATATAGCAAAGCCTTTGTATATTTATTTATTATTCAGTTTAATATTCAGGTGCCGTGTGGTATCCGGCTGCATAGAATAGACCACCCTCATTTCTTACCGAGGTGTCGTAAGAGGCGACTAAGGTATGTGCCGTGTGGTATCCGACTGCATAGAATAGACCACCCTCATTTCTTACCGAGGTGTCGTAAGAGGCGACTAAGGTATGTGCCGTGTGGTATCCGGCTGCATAGAATAGACCACCCTCAATTCTTACCGGTGTCGTAAGAGGCGACTAAGGTAAGTGCCGTGTGGTATCCGGCTGCATAGAATAGACCACCCTCAATTCTTACCGAGGTGTCGTAAGAGGCGACTAAGGTAAGTTGACGTCAGGCAGGCGGCCGGTCGTAAAATACGTAGCCAAATCATGTGACAACATGTATGTAACATGTTGTGCCGACCCCACTTAGAGTGGGATAAGGGCAGGAGAATGATTCAGTTTATTATTCAGATCTCCAACAGAATTAATATTAGATAATAATACATCCTATATTTTTAAATTAATTATATAGAACAAATTAAATCACATAATTCTTAATTACAGTGTTACAATTATAAAATACTTACAATTGATTACAATTTTAAAAATAAAATAAAAAGAGAATAGAACAATGAAATCATTCAAAATAAAATTAACAATTCTATAGGTATTTATTATAAAACAAAGTACCCAAAAGCTGTCTGTTTGTATATAATCAAAATCAAAATCTACTAAACTGATTGTTGTACGGTATTTACTAAAAGATCTTCCGGAAGGTTTAGATTAATAGTAAATTGTTGTTTTACGTAAATTGTCTTGAACAGGTCGAGAGGTTGTAAAAAACTCGCTTGCTGAGAGCTTTACTCGCGTGCTCCGCGTATAACACCAGAGATACACTAAAGTAATGTACTAGACAATTGTAGATCTACAAAAATACTATAAAACAAGCAATATAACAGAACTAACTACTTTGCTATAATCCGCACGGGCCAAGTGAATGCATGCAAAGCCAATGTGTATGAAGCAGGCAAAATCTACGCACCTTATACATGCTATACTACATACTAATGCTATATACTATAAAACAGTTTTGGAGAACATGTCTCTATCTTTTATGGTTAACTCACAATGACTAGTTTTATGTTCAAAATTTCAATTCGGTAAACATGTTGTCACATGATTTCGCTACGTATTTTACGACCAGCCACCTGCCTGACGTCAACTTCCTTAGTCGCCTTTTACGACACCTCGATAAGAAATGAGGGTGGTCTATTCTACTCAGCTGGATATCACACGGCGGTACAACTTACGTTAGTTGCCTTTCACGACACCTCGATAAGAACTGAGGGTGGTCTATTCTACTCACCCGGAAACCACACGGCGGGACAACTTACGTTAGTCGCCTTTTACGACACCTCGAAAAGAAATGAGGGTGGTCTATTCTACTCAGCTAGATACCACACGGCGGGTTAACTAACCTTAATCGCCTTTTACGACACCTAGATAAGAAATGAGGGTGAACTATTCTACTCAACCGTATACCACACGGCGGGTCAACTTACCTTAGTCGCCTTTTACGACACCTCGATAAGAAATGAGGACGGTCTGTTCTACTCAGCCGGATACCAACACGGCATAGTAAAATAAAATATATATTTATAAATTCACTATTGCTAGCAGAGACGTCATTCGCCTGGACTTTTGTATGAAAATATCTACAATTTTGTCGGCTGGCTTACATTCTTAAATCCATTACACAATATCCGTGCGTGTTGCCGAAATATCCACGATCTCACGTAAAGCTAAAAACGTAAGGGTATTTTTCCGATATTGCCTGTATTATAAGAGGTCCCCTTGTCTTACAGGGGCACTTGAGGCCCGTTAAGGGTCTTTGTAAGTGCCGGGGCCCTCTAACGACCTCAACACTTGGATGCGGCTCCCTTTTTAGGGTACCGCAGTAAAAAAATAACACGAAAAGCTTTGGCTCGCAACTTTAAGTGAAAACGTAGCGATTCTGCCACTTCAATTATCTTCATATAAGTAAAAAAAATAGAGGAGGACACGAATAAAATACAGAAAATATTAGAATATAAAATATCAGAATTATTTTTTTATCATCGGTGTTTGTTAAGAAAATCAATAATATAGAATACGCGGTACACCGATCATAAGATACGTCACGTTAAAATAAATTTGTTTTACTACTATCACGCTGTGTCACACTTTCTGTTAATTTTTTTTAAAAGCAGTAGGTTTTATTAGGTTTCATGCCACGTGTTATCAGGCTGAATAAAATAAACCTCATTTCTTACCGAGGTGTCGTATAAGGCAACTAAGATAAATCAACCCGCCATGATATCCGCTTGAGTAGAATAGACCACCCTCTTCGTTACCGAGGGATGGTAAAGTACGACAAAGGAAAGTGACGTCAGGCAGGCGGCCGGTCGTAAAATACGTAGTTAAATCATGTGACAACATGTTTGTAACATGTTTTTAACATGGTGTGACGACCACACTAAGAGTGAGATAAGGGCAGGAAAATGATTCTTTGCGTTTTCTGAGATATTAATTTAATGACATGATATTTAATAATAATTCCCGACGGAACCCGTAAACCGTGCATATATAAAAAAAGCACTCGACCCATTTCCCAACAGAAAATCTTCTTCGCTTGGCGTTTGAATTACTTTCACGTCACTCAAAATGGCGGCTACAAGTTTACATTCCACTTTTTTTCTTGTTTATTTTGATGTCAGGAGTTCTTGTAAA
Organism: Morpho deidamia; assembly: GCA_947086505.1. NCBI lineage: Eukaryota > Metazoa > Arthropoda > Insecta > Lepidoptera > Nymphalidae > Morpho > Morpho deidamia. The sequence goes on from CAMTZC010000009.1 coordinate 13,046,193, forward strand.
ATGTGTTGTAAAATTATAAAAGCATAAGCGTGTTTGATCCGGAACTTGTCTTATAAATACGAAATTATTTATTAATAAGAAATATTTTAGTGAAATGTATATATTGCTTTATTCGTCGTATTTTTTCACAGGTAAAATAATGATAGCTACTAAATTACGTTTAACGTTGGAAAAATGTCTATCTATACTTATTATAAAACAAAGTCCCAAAAAGCTGTAGTCGATGTTTTCAAAATCTACCTAACGGATCTTTGTACGGTTTCACCAAAAGATAGTGCAATACTTCCGGATGCTTTAGGTCAATACAGCATATTGGTATTATGTAAATTGTGTTGAAGAGATCGCACAGTTGTTAAAAAAACTCGCCTGCTGGGAGCTTTAGTCGCGTGCGTCGCGTTAACCAACATAGGTACACTAAAGTGATGTACTAGAGAATTGTAGATCAGCAAAAATACTACAATAAAGTTCTGGATAGCATTCCTCTATCTCTTATTTGTACACTGGTTAAGTCACAATAACTACTTTTATGTTCAAAATTTCAATTCGGGAAAAATTTTGGAACAAATTTCCACGCGGGCGAGGCCGCTGGGACATATAGTAAATTATATTTTTTTATAAAATACTGTATCCCATATGTAGACCTAGTGCTTTATAAATGGACGTTATGCAATAATTTAATTTGATGCGATATTTTAAGCTAACATAGTATTCCACTTCTTGTTATTTTAGGTTTATTATACTATACTGTACACTATAAAATTGAAGAATATTTGAGTGATGGTGGTACCACCGCCGTGTGGTAACCGTCTGAGTAGAATAAACCACCCTCATTTCGGGTCGTAAAATACGTAGCCAAATCATGTGACAGCATGTTTGTAACATGTTATGCCGACCACGCTTAGAGTGGGATAAAGACAGGAGGATAATGATTGAGTGATGGACCATACAGAAAACAGATCACTTGAATAAAGAATATGTTGAATTTGAATTTAATTCGCAAAACGCAACTATTTCCGTATGATAATTAAATTCTGGCGTCACGAAAACGGATTTTCGGAGCCGAAATTCTTGAGCAGTAAAGAAACAAGCATTTGAATTTTCGCACATGTAGCAGAATAAACTCAGGTGATCAAATACAGAACACTTCTATAAACAAGAGCTTGCGTTTAAATTGAAGATTCTTGTCTCTCAAACACGGATCTTACGGTAACTGGATATCGCAACATTATAAGTCACTAGCTGTCTCGAAAAACTTTGTTTGCCATACAAATTACTTCTAAGAAAATTATTGTGCATTTTAGGGATGGATAACTCTTATCACTTCGGAGTTTGAAAAAGATAGTTACCGATTCTCAGACATTACTGAATATGCATATTAAATTTCATAAAAATCGGTCAAGCCGTTTCTGAGGAGTATAGTAACTATTGTATTATTTTAGTCCTTAACCTATTTAAATCTATAATCATGTATAAAGCTGTTAATTCATTGGAACACACACTTAGAAACTTACTTATTTTCTGTAAATTTTGTATTCACAGTATCTATTAGTTGTTCAAAATATCAATTTAAGGTCTGAAAATCTGGTCCCATACTTATTCAAAGCTATTATTTCACTTGCTTGGTATGTATGTGAAGGTGAAATCATGCAAGTTAAATTTTACCCACTTCCCAGTGTCGGAAGCTAAGTGCCAGTATGTAAAATTTCTTACATAATCACTATGACATTGCATCTTTATGATAAGCATGACTTGATGCTGCTGCCAGGATTGGCTCCAGACGTGGAACTCCTCAACAGTTAATAGTAGGGACATTAAAGTTTGGTTAAAAACTTCTAAAACCTTTTTTTAACTTGACTTTTATTAATAATATTGCTGCTCTTTCATTTAGCAGTCGATGAAAACATTACATCGGACAAACCATAAACACCATATAGGAAACGGCCTTCTCTCTGACATAAAACATCTAATTAAATAGATAGTTTTCTGTTTCAAGTCCAATCCAGTAGCCTATATATCCATAGAATATGTAAGGCGATGTTTACAACTTTAGGGAGTTGCAAATAAACACCGCGGCATAGCTGCAAATTGTCGTCGCGAGTATACCCTACCTTAGGCAGGCTGCCTGCCAATATATCAGACTAGATAACGAACGCGTTGTAAAACTTGAGGTATTTCATCCCGGAGCGTGGTTAAATCACTTGTGGGATTTTTCGGTTCTTTTAATATACAAGTTGTGTCCATTTCCTTCTCGTGAAATTTATTTTAAAAATGTTCTTTATTGATCATCATCTCTCCTGCCCTTATCTCACTAAATGGGATGAAAAAGAATGAAAATAATTTTTATTTATATGAAATTTCATCATACACTAACAGCGAGGAATAGGCATAACATGTTTTTCCCTTCCATTCCCTCAAATCATTCGTCGAATCTGATGCTATTTGTGATCCTTTTAGCATTACATACTTCAAACTTCTCACTCTTCACTCGGAGATTTTTTCGATACCTTAGTGCCTGAAGATCAAAGTCTTCGAACTGTGTGTGTTGCTTCGAACAGTGTGTGGTGACGTGGTCGCTGATTATGGGCCTCATAAAAAGGCTCAGAGACACTCAGCGAGCGATGGAGCGGGGTATGCTCGGAGTGTCTCTACGTGATCAAATCAGAGATGAGGAGATCCGTAGAAGAACCAGATTCACTGATATAGCTCAGCGCGTCGCGAAGCTTAAGTGGCGATGGGCGGGGCACGTAGTGCGGAGAACCGATGGACGTTGGGGTCTCAAGATGTTGGATTGTTGACCCCGCACCGGAAAACGCAGTGTTGGCAGACCCCCTACGCGATGACCTCAAAAAGGTCGCGGGGAGCCGCTGGATAAAAGCGTTACAAGATCGTTTATTTTGTAGATCCCATAAAGAGACTTATGTCCAGCAGTGGACGTCCATCGGTTGAGAAGGAAGAAGAAGAAGACAATCCAATCATCTGCTTTTGGCCTTCTAGTCACATTTCCATTCCCATTCATATTTAACTCGTTTAGTGACATGATTTTAAACCCTCCTCATTATATATATCCTTATCATATTAATCTTGCACTTTCAGACTATACTCGTTTTTGTATTTTATCCAATCTTGTCACACCACCTTAGAGTTCTAATCATATTTGCATGCAGTATTTTTTCATCCGTCTTTTTCATTGCCTTTATTAATGAAGAGAAGAGCCCTATGCCCAGCAGTGGGATAGTACAGGTACAGTTGTAGACAGGCCGTTACTTTAACAAAAAAAAAAATTAATAGCTACTACAAAAGTAATAATAAACATTATTTTGCTATAATCTGCGATACAGTTTATTAACTGAAAATATATATAGTGCTAAATGTATAGTGGACTATCCGTTTTTTTCATACCCGATACATGCAGTAATCGTAAAAACACATGCACAAACCTCCACCACTGCCACCACAATACACAAGCACTACACACGTTCACTATCACAAACTCAACAATCGTTTCGCCCCGCAACTGAAGCATCATCAGGAGTTAGATCCTTGACAAAATCGCAAAGCCTTTATCGCGGAGTAATGCGGATTATAGCAAAATAATTTTTATTATTACTTTTGTAAACTCAACAATCGTTTCCTCCCGCAACCGAAGCATCATCAGGAGATAGACTCCACGACAAAATCGCCTTTATCGCGGAGTATGGCGGATTATAGCAAAATAATTTTTATTATTACTTTTGTATTATTGATCTCCACAAAGTAACGCCTAATTCTATAAATTACTAATAATTTAGTGGCTTATTATTCCTGAAAGCGGCCATATGTTCTTTAAAACGGGTTTCGAAATTACGACCAGTCTGACCCACATATGTATCATTGCATTCAGGACATTTTATTTTGTAAACACCACTCTTTTTCGGGTTTTCTAATTTATCTTTATTATTGCATAATATATTTTTTAAAGAGTTATTACTTTTAAAACCTAATTTTATATTTGACTTTGTTTTGAATATAGCTAAAATTCGTTCTGACAATGTTCCAAAATAGGTCAAACTGGCTTTGTACTTATTATCTTTGTTATGTGGCACCGCATAGAAGTGTTTTGCCAATTGGCAAAACACTTCTATTAAATTCACATTTCGCGAAACATTTGTTAGAAAGCGGTCATAAAGTTCCTAATGACCATTGTTTCGAAATACTGCACACCTGTGAAAAAAGCTTAAAATTGAATATTTTGGAACAATTAGAAATCATTAAGCATAACAATGGCACCCTCATTAACGATCAGATAAATGTTTCAAGTTCAAGCTTGTTGCACGTGTTCAGAGGTAAAGGTGGGGATGAACCGATTACTATATAACAATGCTTGTTTGCATAACGCTTCGCTTTGCGATTTTGTCGTGGAGTCTATCTCCTGATGATGCTTCGGTTGCGGGGCGAAACGATTGTTGAGTTTGTGATAGTGAACCTGTGTAGTGCTTGTGTATTGTGGTGGAAGTGGTGGAGGATTGTGCATATGTTTTTACGAATCCTGCATGTAACGGGTATGAAAAAACGTATAGTCCACCATACATTTAGCACTATATATTTTTTCTATTTACTGTATCGCGGATTATAGCAAAATAACTTTATTATTACTTTTGTAATTCGTGCATAGCGATAAGTTTCCATACTAAATAAGGCGGATAAAACTGGCACAAACATATTTATCATACCTAATTAACTTCTCAACCAAATTAAAACAAAACAAAATGAATAGTGATGAAGAAAAAGGAAAAACAAACTCCCTCAGTAAGTGACAAAGTTAGTTTTTAACTGAGTTACGCCGGAGTTGTGTTTACGGAAACAAGATGCTTCAGAGGGAAAAAAAATAAAGCAATCATTTATCCCTTGGTTTGTTTTGGATAAAAAGTTGACTTCGCAATCTTGCGAAATTAAATACAGCGCGGTCCACGAATCGGGGCTACTTCGCGTTTACGGCTCATTGGATCACCTGTAAAGTAACAGCCCGTTACTATGCCCACTGCTGGGCTAAGGCCTCCTCTCTCCGTTTTTGGAGAGAAGGATTGGAGCTAAGACCTACCGCGCTGCTCCAATGCGGATTGGTAGGTTACACATATCCCTAGAATTCTCTAGAGATATGCAGGTTTCCTCACGATGTTTTTCCTTCACCGAAAAGCGTGTGATAAAATTGCAATTATCAATTAGACACATAAGTTTTAATAGAAAAACCCATTGGTGTCTGCCCGGGTTTGAACCTATGTCGTCTCTAGAGAGTCGCACGGTCTCACCGCTAGGCTATCACAGGATCACCTGAGTGAGTATATATTCGTAGAGTTTATATTCGAGTAACCGCTTTTGCAAAGATAAATTAAGTCAATAAAGTGCTGCTTAAGTTTTATGACCAATTCCCAACCTATAAGTTAAATAAGTTCTTTCGTAGGAAGGAGGACATCAATCAAATGTAAATAAGTTATGTATATAAGCAATATAACAGAACTAACTACTTTGCTATAATCCGCACGGGTTAAGCGAATGCATGCAAAGCCAATGTGTATGAAGCAGGCAAAATCTTAAATCTTAAATCGTACGATTTTTGTCGTGGAGCCTATCCTCCTGATGATGCTTCGGTTTCGGGGCGAAACGATCGTCGAGATTGTGGTGGTGGGTGTGTGTGCTGCTTTTGTGTGCGTTGTTGCTGGTGGGTGCGCCTTGGGGTGCATGTGGTGGCTTGTCCTGCATGTATAAGGTGCGTAGATTTTGCCTGCTTCATACACATTGGCTTTGCATGCATTCGCTTAACCCGTGCGAATTATAGCAAAGTAGTTAGTTCTGTTATATTGCTTGTAATATGGAATTCCGCAAAGTAACGCCTGCTTCTATAAATCATTTATAAAAGTTATGTATATGTATATAATCAAATTTATATCACGCGTTAAAGAGCCTTGCAGTTTTAATGTCGGGTAGGGTAGGGCTATACCCTACCTTCTGTTTTACTTCCTACACACCCATACTTAAATTTTAAATAAGAAACGAAATTTCTCACAAAGTAAGTTTATTGTGTTTTAAAAACTTATCAACTCCGCGCACATATCACAACTACGCTCCTCTCCTCCTACTACGTCCCTTCGTCTCCCGACCGCCTTTCTCCTCTCTACTTTCCTCTCCTATCTACCATATCTATCCTCATTCCATGCTACAACTTCCACGCTGCTCATTTTCATTCCTTTAAAATATACAGAATTCCATAATTAATAGACAGGCTATAGGCACTTTGAAAGTGGATCTATTCACGAATCAAAATCAATTAAAAAAAATGTATATTTTTAAAGTGATACCCAAGTTATGATTTGTTTCTAAACTGTCAATTTTCCTACTACTTTGCATTTCTGTTTACCACAGCAATAAGCAAGTGAAATTCGTGGGTCTTTTGGTAATATAATAATCATGACTGTACAAATAAATATCTATTATATTATATGATATTTTGTAAATTGGTTTTGAATCGTGAATGAATCGACTAAATTAATGAATAACAACTGAATTTAACTTTAAAAACTAATCTTTTGCCCCACCAATGTTGACTCTCGCCTTAGATAATGTAGCTTTTGCATGTGACATTAAGTGGCGAGGTTGTGAGCGATGGCGTCGGCCACTCGACTGCTATTTTTTGTTAGCGAATACCAAATTGTATGAAGGAATGTCAAGTGTTACGGCTTTCATTAGTCCAGATAGACGCCGTACTCGACGTACAGCGCTAGTTTAGCTTAGTGTGAGTTAGTGAATACCATTCATTCGTACCAAATCATTATTTCGTCGCTGTACCAGCCGTGAAAGCAAGTTTATGTCCTTAGCGAATAGCACCCCAGGAATTAAAAGGTTATTCATTACGGGATATATTTGCGCCACTATATTTGAAACGCGTCTCATGTATCGCGAGGGTGCTTAGTGAGTAAATTTACATTTTCATTCCCTCTTAGTCAGCTTAAGTTACGGAGTCCAAAAACGAATCGGACAACTCAGAAATGAATCCCTCTTTATTTTTAGCCAGAGTAATCCCACCTTCCAGATTCGAGATAAGCGTTGTAATTATCTGAAAATTCCCGAATACGTTCCGGGAATACGGATCGCCTTTTTATTATACTTTATAACGACTTTTTAAAAATCGGACTTAGCACCGACTTTTGGCCGGTCTGTATCGGTGTTAAAATGGCGACTCTTTTGACTTTTGAATACGTAATAACGAAACGTTTCATCTCTATTTTTTCACTGACTTTACCTTATTACGTTTATTATATTTTATCGCTATGATTTTCGTTTTTCTCAGACAGATATTTTTGTTTTATTTATTAACTTTTTGAACCCGTGACTTCGCGTCAACGAAAGTATTGAAATATCTTTAATTATATTATATTTTTTGCTATCCCCCCGATGTTAGTCTGGTATATAAATAAATATATATGGGACAAGTGTCCCATATATACACACACGTTCGTCCATCCCCAAAGTAAGTAGATATACTACATGTATAATTTTAAATATATACCTAAATACAAATATATACCCAGGCTCGAAGAACCAACAAATTGTTTATAGAAAATGTCGGCCCTCGACGGGAATGGATTCAATTCCCGCCGACCCGCGGAGCTGAAAGAAGGGTTACTAGCCACTGCGCCAACGAGCCAGTCAAAAAGTATAAGACATGTCAAGTATCTGACAAAAGTGATGAATATAAAATTATTTTACATTAATCTGCGATATAAGACATATATGTTATGCTAAATGTAGATTGCACTATCCGTTTTCATATCTGATACATGCAGTATTCGTAAAAGTTCATGCACCACCCAACAATGACATATGAATACACAAGGAATGCACACATTCACCACCACAATCTCAACAATAGTTTCGCACAATCAGATCGACTACACGACAAAATCGCAAGACCTTTTTTTAACCTCCTCAAAGTAAAGCTTAATTCTATAAATTACACATATATTAGCTTACTTAGTTAACGTTGTCTTAAGCGTTTACGTATCCTCCTAATGCAATATGTGTTTTTATTTCCTGAAAGAAAAACGTTTTTCTTCAATTAATCGTTTTGCTTCAATTATTCAAAATTTCCTCAATATTGTTCTGCCGGGTTAGACGTGAAAAGTCTACAGACAAACAAACAACCACACATACAGATAGACTGTCTTATTTACTATGTATATACAAGAATAAGTAGGGGAGATTTAATTTGCGAATATTCCGAGATTGACTTCAAGCAAAAACAATTTAATTATTATCTCAAAGGACAGACGTCGTTCGCAAAATGAAAGCTTCAAAATTCAGAACTTCTTATCTCTTCAGAAAGTATCTGTATATCAAAATTGTTCGCAAGTAATTTGCGCGAAACTGAAAAGAATTTCAAGGCGGAGATTACGTACACATAAGCTGTTTAACAATAGATTTGAAAATTGTTATAAAGGTTTTTAGAGAATTATGTGAAAGTAACAGCTTAAAACGATAAAGCTTTAGACCAGGAGTGAGCAACCTTTTTAATTATCAAACGATAAGGCTTTAAACCAACCTTTTTAATTTAAATTTTAAAAATTTTGGCTGTCTTTATACATAATAACTTTTTTTATACAATAATAAATATTACAATATAAAAATATAATTTTCACCAATACCTTGCCTTTACCCCACCCCCCTTTCACTGGCCCGTTTGCACGCTGGCTAGTGACGATGCCTTCAGCAGCGCGGGGCGCGGGTTCTATTCCCGCCGAAGGCCAACATTTTCTATAAACCATTTGTTGGTTCTTAGAGCCTGGGCGTATATTTCTATTTAAGTATGTATTTAAAAAAAAAGCTGTGATAGCCTAGCGGTGAGACCGTGCGACTCTCTAGAGACGACATAGGTTCAAACCCCGGGCAGGCACCAATGAGTTTTTCTATTAAAACTTATGTGTCTAATTGATAATTTCAATTTATCACACGCTTTTCGGTGAAGGAAAACATCGTGAGGAAACCTGCATATCCCTTGAGAATTCTCTAGGAATATGTGTAACCTACCAATCCGCATTGGAGCAGCGTGGTAGGTCTAGCTCCAATCCTTCTCTCCAAAAACGGAGAGAGGAGGCCTTAGCCCAGCAGTGGGCATAGTAACAGGCTGTTACTTTACTTTTAAGCTGTGATAGCCTAGCGGTGAGACCGTGCGACTCTCTAGAGACGACATAGGTTCAAACCCCGGGCAGGCACCAATGAGTTTTTCTATTAAAACTTATGTGTCTAATTGATAATTGCAATTTATCACACGCTTTTCGGTGAAGGAAAACATCGTGAGGAAACCTACATATCTCTAGAGAATCTAGGGATATGTGTAACCTACCAATCCGCATTGGAGCAGCGTGGTAGGTCTTAGCTCCAATCCTTCTCTCCATAAACGGAGAGAGGAGGCCTTAGCCCAGCAGTGGGCATAGTAACAGGCTGTTACTTTACTTTTATGTATTTAAAATATATATGTAGTATATTTACCAGCTGTCCGTCACCCATAATACAGGTATTAAGTTACTTACTTTGGGATCGGACGACCGTTTGCGTAAGTGTCCCATATATTTATTTATCCCAATCTGAGTGGGATCGGCACAATATGTTTCATCTCTCATTCTCGCCTATCAATCTTCAACTCTGATTCTACCCCTTTTATACGCATATCGTTCTTCACATAAACCATCCAACTTGGAAATCAATATGTATAATTAAAAGTAGTTATTGTGAGTAAACCATAAGTGATAGGCATGCTGTCATCATCATCCTCCTGCCCTTATCCCACTCTAAGTGGGGTCGACAAAACATGTTACACACATGTTGTCACATGATTTAGCTACGTATTTTACGACCGGCCGCCTGCCTGACGTCCACTTATCTTAGTTGTATTACACGACCCCTCGGTAAAAAAGAGGGTGATCTATTCTACTCACCCGAATACCACACAACTCAACTTAACCTAGTTCCTTTTTTTCACACTTTGGTAAGCAATGAGGGTGTCTATTCTACTCAGCTGTCGTAGTTTTTTGTTGGTCTACAATTCTCTTGTACATGACTTTAATGTATCTCTGCTGGTTTACGCGGCACACGCAATTAAAGCTTCTAGCAGGCGAGTTTTTTTGTATCGCTCAACCTCTTCAACACAATTTACATAGATTCATGATGTACTATTAACTTAAACGTTTCGGAAGAATTGCACTACTTTTAAGTAAAAACTGTAGAAAAATATGTTCAGTAGATTTTGTGAAAATCGTTCACATACAGACACACAGCTTTTGGGGAGTTTTTTATATAATAAGTATAGATACTTAAAAACACACACGTCTGAAAGTTCCGCCCATTACAAAACCAAATATCACCCTCACATCTTATCCTGGCTTTTTATAATACTGTTTTAAGGAAATGATATTGAAAAAAAGGAAAGTTTTATTTAGGTTTAATTGAGTTGAGAAATGCCGGATTTGGCGCACCCGGGATATACTGAAAAGCGAAGTATAATATTTTTGCAAATGAGTATCAATTTATTTTATACATTAAGCATAAAAACAAAGTTAAAGAACACAAGACAGTTGACTTAATACTACAGACGGTTTAATTCATATGTTGTCTTTTTTTAAATTTATTTAAATAAAAGAAATAAAAGTGATTACAAAAATACATAAATCAACGAGATTTGTCTGGTATGTGTACTACTGTTAGCATCGATGCGACATAGATAAGGAGCAAGCTCGTGACCTTGGCTTGCAGCTATGCTATTCACTTAACGAGCGAATCAACAAATTATAAAAAAACAGCTCTCACTTACTTAATTATACACAGGTTGTTCAGAAAATATGTTTTCAATTTAGATTTTATATTACTTTTACGCAGGGGTGACTGTGGTGAGACTGATCAATAGACTGTAGGTTTGACTGACTCCAAACAAAAAAATATACAGTGTCCAGATAAGAAAGGAGGCAAATAAAGAATCAAAGAAGAAACAGGAGAACCTGAACCGTATCTTACTTGATATAAAGTAGTATAAATGCGAAAAACTATCTGTGTGTCTTCCTGTCTTGTCTGTTTGATACAGTTTAACTGCTGGAGTAATATTAATAAAATTTAGCAGTGTTAAAAACCGGACTAAAAAATAGAGTTTAAATCAATCTTATCTTATTGAGTATATTTCAACACTAAAGTTGACGCAAACGAAACAAACAAATCCATTAACATAAAAATGAATTTCTATTATCCTTGTTCATGAATTGAATTTATTTTTGCTGTAATACAAAAGTAAAGTGTAATAAAAAAAATACGGACACTATACATTTAACACTATATATATTTTCTATTTACTGTATCGCGGATTATAGCAAAATAATTTTATTATTACTTTTGTATTATGGATCTCCGCAAAGTAACGCCTAATTCTATAAATTATTTTTGCTGTGTTTAGGAAAGGTTTTTATGAAAGGAAAAAAAATGAAAGTTTAGTGGAACTTAAAAAATATGCCTTTTTCTTAATGCCAATTAACTAGTTATAGCCGCGGATGGCACCGCGGCCCGCAGCGAGTATTTGTATTTATGAAATCGCTTTCGCTTATGTAATATATCGTACCTTTAACATGGGCCTCAGTATCTGGTTAAGTTTGGACCGTAAACTTGTGACACAAGTATCTTCCATTACACATTCATTCATAGTGTATCTTGGGGATTCTTGGGGTCCGAACTGTAAATTCTTGTGTCCAGGGGCGAGATTGAAAACCAAATTGCCTATTAGAAAGTTATATTTAATGCATTGTGAACGGCATAGCTATATTATTCGAATATAATTAAAAGCTTTTATTTTAGTTGGTTTGTATGTATGTTATTAATGCCATCGCTATCTTCTTCTTCTTGTGCCTCTCCGACTAGCGAAGGTTAGCCGTCAGGGCTTTAAACGCTTTCCTATCTCTCGCGAGGCTAAAAAGCTGGGCAGCGCTCGCGACTCCAGTCCATTCCCGTATGTTGGGCCATCGCTATAGAATAACTTTATTAATCACGTACCTGTGGAATGATTGCTTTACGTTTGATGTAATTTAAGCAAATAACTTATCGAAATTAATTAGTAGTTATTTTATTTAGTAGAATAGACCACCCTCATTTCTTAACGAAGTGTCATAAAAGGTGACTAAGGTAAATCGATCCGCCGTGCGTATCCAGTTGGGTAGAATAGACCACCCGGTTGCTTACCGAGGGGTCGTAAAATACGACTAAAGTTTACGCCAGGCAGGCGGCCGGTCGTAAAATACGTAGCCAAATCATGTGACAACATGTTTGTAATATGTTGTGCCGACCCCACTGAGAGTAGGATAAGGTCAAGAGGATGAACTTATCGAAATTTATTAACCTATTATCCGCGATTTAGTAAACGTAAAAGTGGTATCTTAGAAGTAAAATTTGACCCACTTCCCTGACCGATTGAGCTGAAATTTCAAATACTGCTCCAGTCTCGATAATAATGTTCATGATAAGCGTGAACTGACGCTGATGCCAGGATTAGCTCCAGACGAAGAAACTCATCTACGGTTAAAAAAAGGGATATAAAAATTGTATTGTGGCATCTACAATTTAAGTCCGCGTGATTGATTCCCTGCGAGAGAAGTTTAAGGAAATTCTTACATTTGCTTCACAGTATATTTTAAACAATGTAATTTTTGTACATAAAAATATAAAGAATTATAAAACGATAGATGATGTATATAATAGACAAAGTAGGAACCGACATAAGCTTGCCACTCCTGCTTTGCGCCTAGCAAAAGTACGTAAATCGTTTGTGGGTATTGGGTATAAGATTCTATAGTAAAATTCCGAAATCAATTTTGGCCATGCCATTACAGCAGTTTAAAACCACTGTTAAAAAGAGGCTGATACAGAAAGCCTACTAAGCCTGTTGAAGATTACTTAGATGATAAGGATTTGTGGATATAGGTGTACTTCTACCCTGTACAAGACAGTAATAAATAAACGTAACTAGTTCTAAGATTTATATTTTAAAAAGAGCAACCGTCGAGTTTCTTGCTGGTTCTTCTCGGTAGGAACAGCTTTCGGAACCAGCAGTAAAGTTGACGATTCAAAAGCACTTGTTTACAAGTTTACTTGAATAAATAATATTTTGAATTGAATTGAATTGAATATAAATCTTTTTTAACTTGACTTGTTTTATATAATGATCTAATGATGTTTATAATTATAAATTTCAATTCATATGTGATAACTATAGTTACCATATAGCATAGGATCTTCTAGGGATTTTTAGAGATTTTTAATTAAAATAAAAAGAATTTAAAAAATCTAAAAAGACATTCTAGCCCGGCGAACCCACCGCCTTTTTCGAGGGTTCACTGGGTTCACGGGTAACAAGCCGATCAGGTACCAATGAGTTTATCTATTAAAACTTATGTGTCTATTTTAAAATTACAATTTATGAAGCTTTTCGGTAAAGGAAAACATCGTGAGTACTAATGCATGATACTAGAGAAGTCTGGAGATATGTGTAACCTAACAATCCATATGAGAGCAACGTGGTTGGTATAAGCTCCAACCCTTCCCTCCAAAAATGGAGAGAAGAAACTTAAGCACTGTGATAGTAACTGACCGTTACTTTTTTTAACAGGAACCCCAGGTGCACCAGCGTTAGCTAAATCCAATCAAATAGCGCATAATTCCGCGGTACATGCAAAATTCGACGATAAATGTAGAATAATTGTTAATTGGACAAGTTTAGAATCGGAAATTGCGCTTGCAGCTGGGCACATGTGCCGGCCGTGGTAATAAAACTTGAAGGCTCTGGTATTAATCAACTCGCTCTTAAAAATAAAACTATTTCGAAATGTGACTTAATGTTATTTCAGACCAAAATATGTGAAATATATGATATTGCTATTATATTTTTAAGAAGTTCAAGTCAGCGACCACGTCTGTCACGGGTCAAATAAACCACCATTATTTCTTACCGAGATGTAAAAGACAACTAAGGTAAGTTGACCCGCCGTGTGGTATCCTGCTGAGTCAAATACACCACCCTTATTTCGTACCGAGGTGTCGTAAAAGGCGACTAAGGTAAGTTGACCCGCCGTGTGGTATCCTGCTGAGTAAAATACACTACCCTCGTCTCTTAAGTGTCGAAAAGTGTGCAAAAGGCGATTACGGTAAGTTGATGTCAGGCAGGCGGCCGGTTGTAAAGTAACTAGCCAAATCGAGAAACAAAATGTGAAGACTTAGAGTGGGATATGGGCAGGAGAATGATCATTATATACATGTAAACATACAGATGAAACTAATATAAAGCATGTAAAAAAGAACAATACATTTACAAAATGATCCTAAGATACATTTAAATTCACTTAACGTTAGTGTGCCCATTGAGTTAACATAGTCTTGAGCTGAATCCCTCAGTTCAGTTTACTCAAGACAACCCCACGAGTACTCTGTTTGCCGTTTGTACACGCCGAGGGGTTGAGAAAACAGTGTCATCCAATATTCAAATACGGTATTCCATCGATATCGGTTTGATCTTTCGGACAGTGTTGCTAAGTAAATGCACTTGGTTCAGTTGATCGACGCATCTAGGGAATTATAGAGCGCAACAAGCGCTTTCAGTTACTGTTTAATTATTGTTTGTTGTTGTAGAATTAGTCGTTACTTTGCGGAGATCTATAAGACAAAAGTAATAATAAAAATATTTTGTTATAATCCGCGATAAAGTGTAAGAACGGCCACATAAAGTAATACAACCTACTTTACAATTCCAACTATACATATTTATTTCTCAGAATATTAACACGTTACAATTTACTTTCGTCTTCACTGTAACACTCACAAAACGTACTGTTCCCACTCCACCTGGTACCGTACGTTTTATAATCTATAATATTAGTCAAATGATTTCTATTTAGATTATTGAACAAAAATACAATTATAAATTAAAACGTTTGTCCTAAAAATTGTTCTGAAATTATTGAACCTTACAAAAGTTATTACAAAATATATATAAAGCTAAATGTATAGTGGAGTATCCGACTACACACGTTCACTATCACAAACCCAACAATCGTTCGCTCTGCAACATAATCGGTTCGTTGGCGCAGTGGGTAGTGACCCTGCCTTTAGCTCCGCGGGTCGCGGGTTCTATTACCACCGAGGGCCAATATTTTCGATAAATAATCTGTTGGTTCTTCGACCCTGGGTGTATTTAAGTATGTATTTAAAATTATATATGTAGTATATTTACCAGTTGTCCGTCACCCAGACACAAGTATTAAGTTACTTTCTTTGGGGATGGGCGACCGTCTGTGTAAGTATCCCATATATGTATTTATTTACTTATTTATTTATTTTAATAAATGTTACCAAATAATTTGCCAACCTTTCATTTGTACCATACAAAAGCATGTCAACAAACAATAGAAGCTCTTTATATTTGAATAATTTTTATTTCCGCCCATGACTCGTGCGATCCGCGAATTCCTTCCCTAAAGAAGCCGCTGTCTAATGGCATTCCATCATTAATCAATCCACAAGAAAACCTTGGACTTCGATGCCCTTGAGATATCATTTTTTACGATAACAACAAATTATTATACTAGCTGAACAAATGATCGCACTAACATTATTAAGGCAATTTATCGCATTACATTATTTATGATAACGAGACCAAATTTATAACTCCACGACAAAATTGCAAAGCATTGTGATTTTGGATTTTGTCGGGATTATACCTTGTTGCTTCGTTTACGGGTTCCAAAAGGCTTTGAAATAAATTAAAAAAACATGGTCTATAGGTCTTATAAGAAAGCTCAGAGGTGTATCTCATCAAACGTGATCAAATCAAGAATTAGTAATTTTTTTAGAAATCCATTATTTATTTATATATATGTTTATAACATTTTGAGATATTCAAATTCAAATTCAAATTCAAAATATTCTTTATTCAAGTAAACTTGTAAACAAGTGCTTTTGAATCGTCAACTTTACTGCTGGTTCGGAAAGCCGTCCTACCGAGAAGAGCCAGCAAGAAACTCGGTGGAGCTCTTTTAAAAAAGAAGATTCTTAATACTAATTACATTTTGTCATAGCTATCCTGCACAAGGTCGAAGAGCAGCTATATCCATGCATTCTTATCATCAATGTAAGCCTCCACGGTATAATAGGCTTTCTGTATCAGCCTCTTTTTAACAGTATTTTTAAATTGCTGTAATGGCAAAGTTAAAATTGATTGTGGAATTTTATTATAGAATCTTATACCCAAACCCACAAACGACTTACGTACTCTTACAAGGCGCAAAGCAGGAGCCGCAAGCTTATGTCGGTTCCTACTTTGTCTATTATATACATCGCCAATCTTTTTATAATTATGTATATTTTTATGCACAAAAATCAAATTGCTAAAAATATACTGTGAAGCTAACGTAAGAATACCTGTTTCCTTAAACTTCTCTCGCAGGGACTCACGCGAATTCAAATTATAAATGCCACGTATGGCTCTTTTTTGCAATACAAAAATTTTCTCAATATCAGCACATTTACCCCATAACATTATTCCATAAGACATAATGCTATGGAAGTAAGCAAAATAAACTAGTTTTGCTGTTTCGACGTCTGTAAACTGTCTTATCTTTCGAATAGCATAGGCTGCTGAACTGAGTTTCCCTGCGAGAGCTGTTATGTGTGTGCTCCATTGGAGTTTTGTATCCAACGTCATTCCCAAAAATACAGTTGTATTTTCTGTTTTTAGTGGTACATTGTCTATTAAGAGCTCATTTGCTTTTTTAGCTGTATTAGGTAATGCAAATTCTAAACATTTCGTTTTATTTGAGTTTAGTACCAAATTATTTAGTCTGAACCATTGAGCTACCTGCGACAATCCACTGTTTACTTCGTCAATATTATTAGCGTTATTCCTATTAGATAGTTATGGATGCCGATCTCACGTCATGCAAAGTGGTCTTTATACAATCGCGGAAACTCTGATTTGGATTTCGGAAAAAAGCAACCTACCCGCATTGTTGCGCGATGGTCGCTTGAGCCATCGCGAGGAGTCAGTCTAGTTGACTTCTACCGTTAAACACTAAGTTTAGTATAGGTCTTAATTTGTGTAAAATTTAATTAATGAAATTTAATTTCTTTTTATAATAATTTTAAAAAGTCTTGAGAAAACACAAACTTTGACTAGATATTCTCATTCTCTTCATTTTATAATATTCGCTACCGGTTTCTAGTTCTAAATCAAAAATATACTATAAATTTCCAATTAAAATAACAGTATAGATGTAATATAAAGAATTTATCAATAATTTATATAACCAGGCGTTAATTTGCGGAATACCATAACAGAAGCTATGATAGAATTATGATTGAATGCTATAATCCGCGTTTGTTAAGAGAATCTATGTAATACTAAATGCAGGAAGTGGATCAGTCTCCACACGTATTACAAAAGGCCGCTACCTACAAGCACTACACACGTTCACCACGACACTCTCTGTAACCGAAGCATCATCAGGAGAATAGGCTCCATGGAATAATCGCATTTACGGTTTTGTCGTGGAGTTGTACGAGGCATGTGAACGGTTTCTACTTCCTACACATGGCATTACATAGATTCTCCAAACAAATTATATAATTATATCAAAATAATAATATCTCAATTTCTGCAATGTATCAATAGTTTATTGAGTGTAAATTTAATTCAGAAAACGATTTATTTCACTTGGCGAGTATCATCGGGATTTCGAGGGCGTAGCTGGAGTATATTTTATCAGTTGCACTCCGATGGGCAGGGTACAGATAAGAAATTGGCAGAGAAACCAGCATCCCTCAATTTATTGATTTATTCGTCTTTATTTATTTATTTATTAAAGGGACTCCAACAACTCCAACATGAATTCCGTAATAACTATTTTAACAAATTAGCTTAAGTATACCCCCAATTACAGGAGAACACAAGATGCTTAATTTATTAAAGTAAAAAAAAGTGCAGTAACGGCCTGTTAATATCCCACTGCTGGGAATATGCCTCCTCTCTCCGTTTATTGGAGAGAAGGATTGGAGCTAAGACCTACCACGCTGCTCCAATGCGGATTGGTAGTTACACATATACCCAGAATTATTTGAAGTTAGGCAGGTCTCCTATGTTATCCTTCACCGAAAAGCGCGTGATAAATTGCAATTATAAATTACATACATAAGTTTAAAAAAACTCATTGGTGCCTGGGGTTTGAACAAGTGATCTTCTCGAAAGAGTCGCACGCTATCACCGCTGGGCTATCACAGCTTAGTACATAAACATTGCATGTAAAATGTATTGAAAGGCTCGCGCGGTTCAAAAATGTTCACCTGCTAGGTGATTTAGTCGCGTGCGCCGCGCAAACCAGCAGAGATATACTAATATGATGTACTAGAGAATTGTAGATGTACAAAATAACTACATTAAAAGTCCGCGATAGAGTGTCTCTATCTCTTATGGTTAACTCACAATGGCCACTTTTGTGTTCAAAATTAAAATTCGGTAAAATTTGTAGCACGCTGATTCTCACGCGGGCGAAGCTGCTGGTACGGCTAGTTTTTTTTATAAATATAAAACAAAAACATAAATCCCCAAAAGCTGTCTGTTTCTATCTGATGGATTTTCTCAAATCTAAATTTACTAAAAAATTTCGGCTCAATCAGACCCCAGAAAGTGGGTCAAATTTAACTTGCAAGATTCCACCTTCACATACATACTATGTTTGAAATAAAAGCTTGACTGACTGAATAAAAAATTGTGTTTTATTTTACTTTTCCTTATAACAAAACAATTGCAATGATTTCTTGAGGGTTTTTTTACCGCATATTCTTACACGGAGGATAGTCTTAACGTAATTTCATTAATCATTGAAAATTCAAAGTTTACTCGAGCACACAAAGGTAAATTCTATACAGCTTCTTCTTCTTCTATTCTTCTATCTTCTATTTATGAGAATCAATAAGATTAATTCAAACAAATATAGAACATCTTTGTTCAAATAAACCTAACACTATAGTATGCTGGCGTCTGGATTTTCCTTAAGAAAGCGATTCGTTTCACTTTGGCAGTATTATCGGGATTCGAGGGCATCGACTCGTATATTTTTTATCTGTTGCACTCGAGTGGACTTAACGATCTGATACATTGGCATAGAAGCTGCGAAACTTACTAACTTACTACTTGTAGTATATTTGGATTGAGATATGTGATTATTACTTTGTATCCATACTAATATTATAAATGCGTATGCCGTGTGGTAACCGGCTAAGTAGAATAGACCACCCTCTTACCGAGGTGTCGTAAAAGGCGACTAAGGGAAGTTGACCCGCCTAGTGGTATCCGGTTGAGTAGGATAGACCACCCTCTTTCTTATCGAGAGGTCGTAAAATAAGACTAAGGAAGTTGACGTCAGGCAGGCGGCCGGTTGTAAAATACGTAGCGAAATCATGTGAAACCATGTTTGTAAGATGTTATGCCGACCCCACTTTGAGTGAGATAAGGGCAAGAGGATGATGACTACTTTTTTAAATTATTTTTAAAAATTAACCGCTGGTTCTACTCATTAACAACGCCTTTCCAAACTAATGTGGACTACATTATAATTTGACGATTCGAAAGTTGTAAAAGCCAACTTAAATAAGAAATATTTTGAGTTTCAATTAGAATTATGCTTATAACAAACATTATACATATTAGGTACACATGTTATTTGAAATATTCATACATGGTGGAATGCCTGAGACAACATTTGCCTCTGAAATGAATATTACAGCGTGCTTGAAGCTATGCGAGCTGGCAAGTAAATGTTGGGTGTAATATCTTGCGCGGTATGCAGTTTGTACAAGGTTATTAAAGGAGTAATACGGTGTTGAAACGTGGAGGATTAGTTAATTACTTCTGTATGTACCTGTCTACAGTGTTATGTCATGACATAATACAATAGTTAGGTAATATATAGAACTACTTATACAAAAGTTTATAGAATTAGGCGTTACTTTGTGGAGATCCATAATACAAAAGTAATAATAAAATTATTTTGCTATAATCCGCGATACAGTATCAAAGTATATATACAAGCATCGCAAAGCTTTGCGATTTTGTCGTGGAGTCTATCTCCTGACGATGCTTCGGTACGATACGGTTCGGCGAAACGATTGTTGAGTTTGTGATAGTGAACGTGTGTAGTGCTTGTGTATTGTGGTGGAGGTGGTGGAGGTTTGTGCGTGTGTTTTTACGAATCCTGCACGTATCGGGTATGAAAATACGGATAGTCCACTATACATTTAACACTATATATATTTTCTATTTACTGTATCGCGGATTATAGCAAAATAATTTTATAAAGTGTTTTATACAAAATCTGTACAAATCGGTAATTATTCAATCCAATTGTTACGTACAAGGGGTTCGTGGATTTAGATGAAAATACCTGGTGACTCGTTAAAAACGCTTTATTCAACTTTACACTCAAAACTTAGTACTAACAGTCTCTATGCAGTTCGTTGTCCAATAAGAAATATATCACTTTTATTTTCACTTCGTAATTCGCGCTTGATCGCTATTCGCAAACTGACCGTCGAGGCGCATGATATGTTTGCTTATATATCGAATGAACCGATGATGACAATGTTCGCGAACGTTAGCGAGTCCTAGGAGCGACAGTAAAATTCTTTTTTCGTAAACAACCTAAATGCTCCAGAGAATTAGCGTCAAGCGAATTTGAACTATAATGACATATAATTTACGAACTCTTTTTACACGTTCGTAAACTGCCCCCGTCCAATTTGAACTTTATGACATATGCATTACGAACTCTTTTCGCATGTTCGTAACAGTATATTTCAGCCCTCATCGCTGACTATAGGCCTCATAAGAACGCATATAGTACTGTACGTTCAATGGACGTAATAGTTTGGGAAGAAAAAGTTTTAGACCAGTAAATAAGCTTTAATAGTACCAAATTTCATCAGTATTTTACCAGTGGTTTAGATTTGATATCTAAAAGCGTAACAGACTGTCAAATTTCTGTATTTATAATATTAGTATGGATTAAGCGTAATTTTTTGGAGATCCATACAAAAGTAGTGATAATATTATTTTATTATAATTCGCGAAAAAAGCGTTTTGTCGCGAATTATGTTGATGTTATTACTTTTGCGATAACACTTGTATAGTGTTCTAGTGATCGTCCAGTGATCCAAAATGACCAAAAATATTATAAAGTGAATGCAGTCTTTCCAGCTAAACTTTCGATTGCAAAATAGTACAAAACACAAAAATATTTATTTCATTTCCATAAATCGTTACAAGAAATACAGTCTATTAAGCATTAAAAATACTTGCGACAGAAGGTCATTTTCATAAAAAGGTAAGTATCTCATTTATAGCGTGAAGTAACATTACAAATATTCTGAATTTTTATTACAGCATGTGTGTGTGTGATTGTGTGTCGGGTGTCTTTGTGTATGTAGTAGGAGAGACGCAGTCGAAAAGGGAATTGAAACGCATGACCAGATTTGCCAGTTAATATATATTTCGTGATATAAATCTTCAGATACCTGTTGGCAACAAAAAATACCGCGTTACACCAGCTTAATGTGATTTATATTTGTAATAACGTTCATCTTGGTACAAATAATGGAGTGTGCAAAACGACTTTCTGAATGGAATTAATATGAAAACTTTGAGCAAACGTTAAAGTTTCCCAATCACAGCGCGCTTTTGTGCCGCGCGACAATTAATGGCCGCGACACAAATTACACTGTGCTTTATTGTGTTCAACTTTTAAACGGTCCTTTTAACATGATATGCATGATACGTCCGTCTTGTTTCCAGCTGACAGACGCCTCTGCGTCTTAACATGTCAATAGACCAGAAGAGAAAGTTTATTTATTTATAGATCACCAACAAAATATACACTTAATATTAACATTGTACATTGAACAACTCCGCCGTGTGGTATCCGGCTAAGTAGAATAGATCACCCTCATTTCTTAGCAAGGTGTCGTAAAAGGCGACTAAGGTAAGTCAACCCGCCATGTGGTATCCGGCTAAGTAGAATAGACCATCCTCATTCCTTACCAAGGCATTATAAAAGGCGACTAAGGTAAGTTGACCCACCGTGTGGTATCCGGTAAAGTAGAATAGACCACCCTCGTACCCACCCACCTCCCCACCTTCTTACCGAGGGGTCGTAAAGTAAGACTAAGGTAAGTTGACGTCAGGCAGGCGGCCGGTCATAAAATACGTAGCCAAATCATATGACAACATGTTAACATGTTGTGCCGACCCCACAGTTGGACAGTTGGATAAGGGCAGGAGGATGATGATTGCACAACTAAAACTGAGTAGTATTTTAAATAGAGGTGAACTTTAAAATTAAGTTAAGAAAATTGGAAGATACGGTTAAACTAATCTTATCGTTAAATTAAGGCAAAAAAATTGATGATACTGTTAAAGTTATGATTTTATATGAAATTTTAAAGATATCGTTGTTACTTATTAATTTAGTTAAACTACATTACAACGGAACTGTGGTATCCCAATGAGACCGCGTTACTCTTTCGCGGGAATCACGATTTCAAACCCTGGGCAGGCACCAAAGAGTTTTTCTTTTAAAACTTATGTGCTTAATTGACAATTGCAATTTATCACACGCTTTTCGGTGAAGGAAAGACTTTGAATACCCACTGATTCCACGTTTCGATTTGCCATTCGATGAAATTTTCCAGTTCACTGATCACCTTTTTTAAATTCTTAGGTACACGATTGCCCGAAGCAATTTTATATTCACTATAACATACGCCTAAATCTATATCAGTTACGATATATAACCAGGCACATAATATTATCATTAATTTTTAAATACCAAACTTGTACGACAATTTGCCCTAATGCACTGTAGACATTAAAAAAAGATATTGTAACTCTGCGGAAACCTCCAAAGATTTCTAGAAGTGTAAGTAAGGTCACGATCTTTAAGACAATTAAAACGCCAAATAAAATGAGTTATACCGTTAATGTGACAAATAATGGAGTGTGCAAACGACTCCGTAAGAGGAATTAATATGAAAACTTTGAGCGAACGCTAAAGTTTTCCAATCACAGCGCTCTTTTGTGCCGCGCCACAATTAATGGCCGCGACACAAATTATACAGTGTTCTTTTGTGCTCATCTTCGAGACGATCCTTGAAAACATGTTATACATGATACACCTGATTCGCAGTCCATTTAATTGTACTTTTCAGCTACTTTTTTTAAATGCACACTGTTAACAGTGATTCAAGTCGACTATACTTTATAGATCTCGTGAGTATCATTAAGCCTAAGCACACCTTAAAAAGAACACCTAATTAGAACTATAATTACAAACCTCCACCACTACCACTACAATACACAAGCACTATACACGTTCACTATCACAAACTCAACTATCGTTACGCACCGCAACCAAAACATTACCAAAAGATAGACTATACGACAAAAAACGATGAAAATTAAAGTAAAAAAATAAATACTTCACACAAACGTATGAAAACGGATAGTCTACTCTACAATAAATAAACAGTCAAATAAATAAATAATACTTTTGTAATGTGGATCTTCGGAAAGTAACGCTTAATTCTATAAACTATACAGATATCAAACATCACACACTTCAGTGAGGTGTCGTTTATGATTTCTGTGCTCTGATAGTACAATAAAAAACAAATGCGGAACCTGCCTTAGAGTATTCATCAACTTGCTCCGTCAGATATCTTTCAATGGCGAAAATTAAAGCCCATTTATCCCCATTTTGTCGGGAAAACATTAATTTTCGCAAACAATTACGTATTTATTTATAGGTGGATGCGGAACCAAATAACAGGTGGCGATTCACCGCTAACGATCCGCATTGCGTCAGGACCTTTTGTCTCGTAAAATTGCTGTAGCAGTAGGGTGATCATGTGTCTTGTACAAGGACTACAATATACTATTTCTCCGTAATTGACATAATTTTACAATCCATTTGATACAGCTAACATATTGTGATGTAAACTATGATAAAGTGATTTTCGTTGTGTTAATTTGAGGGTGGTCTATAAACTAGCGCGTAATATGGACATTTTCATGAAAATAACATGAATTTATGATGATGATGTTAGAGTATGAATACGCCGTATGGTACAGGCACTATAACAGAACTACCTCGCTATAATCCGCACGGGTTAAGCGAATGTCTTAAATAGTTGAACTATTTAAGACTGCTTGTATGGGTGGCGCGGCGCATTACGATTTTGTCGTGGAGCCTATGCTCCTGATGATGCCTCGGTTTCGGAGCGAAACGATCGTCGAGATTGTTGTGGTGGTGGTTGTGTGTGTTGCTTGTGTGCTTTGTTGCTGGTGGAAGAGCCTTGGGGTGTTTGTGGTGGCTTGTCCTGCATGTGTAAGGTTCATAAATTTTGCCTGCTTCATACACATTAGCTTTGCATGCATTCGCTTAACCCGAGCGGGTTATAGCGAGGTAGTTTTGTTATAGTGCCTGTAATATGGAATTCCGCAAAGTAACGCCTGCTTCTATAAATCAACGCCGTGTGGTATCCGGCAGAATAGAATAGACCACCCTCCTTTCTTACCGAGGTGTCGTGAGAGGCGACTAAGGTATGTGCCGTGTGGTACCCGGCTGCATAGAATAGACCACCCTCATGTCTTACCGAGGCGTCGTAAAAGGCGACTAAGTTGTGCCGACTCCACTTAGAGTGGGATAAAGGCAGGAGGATGATGATGATGTTAGAGTATGAATGAAAGATGGCGAGAAGCGATCTCTTATTTTAATAAATTAGATATGTGATGTGAATGAATGAATGAAAACTTTTATTGACCACCAAATTAATAACAATAAAACTAAAAATAATAATAATAATTGATGTTCACCGCACGTGATTCTTATCAACAGTATGGAGGAGGGAAATTCGGACAAGCAGTTCAGAGTTGCTTACACTTTGATGCTCCTTACTCTTACTAGCATACAGTGCTTTCTAGTTTTTTTTTCTCAACAGTGTTGTCACAACCCGCTCCAATTTATAACGTTTTAGCTGGCAGAGATCTTTGTCACAGAGATAAGTTGAAATTTGTAATTTTTTTTATTAATAATATTTTCTAACGTTTATCATGGTAAATAAATAAATATTTCAAAAACAAGAATAAGAACACAATTACAGTAATTTGACAATAAGAATACTATTTCTTTGACACTTGACAGCGGTTATTATCGTGACGCCAATCGTCACAGTATATGTATTTGTAGGTGGAATCTTGCAAATTAAATTTGACTCACTTCCCGGTGTCTGATGGAGCTGAAATTTTACATACTGGTTCAGTCCCGATTACAATTCATGTTTATGATAAGAATGACCTGATACTGCTGTCTGGATCGTCTCCAGATAAAGAACTCCTCAACGGCTAACAGGGACATTAAATTTTGTTTAAGTTTTTTAAAGCTTTTTTAACTGCACTTGTATTAATAAAATCCTTCACTTAGCGGTCGATTAAAACATTATATCGGAATATATATTATATCGGATATTAATGAATTTTACAAAATCTAGATGTAAGTAAGACCTTTTGATTTTAAATATATTAGGTACCTTGAAACGTCTAGAATCATTTTTATATATTTTAAGATTGTCCGAATTACCAGTTCTGTTTATTTATATGGAGCTAAACGACTACTCAACGGATAACTATAAAGACATGAAATTTACTATAAACCTTTTAGAAAAGTATTTTTAAGTTGACTTTAATCCCCCTTATTGTGATATAATGGCGACCCTACTGTGAGAACACGAAGAACTATACGTGCGAAGACTTGCCCCAGTAATGCCCATAAGCATTATGAGGCCCAACTTGTAAACACTGGCGCAATATTAATCTTTTTAATGATGCATATCGTTTGAAAAGATTTTCCAATGTTACTCAACGAACATACTTTAAAAAAAATTATAAAATTATGTTTTTTTACATAATTACTTATTTTTATGTATTACATATCGCAGGTTCGATTACGTCGAGGGCCAACAATTTCTATAAACAATTAAAATTATGTATTGTTAAAGAATGTTCAGAAGTGTGTATTAATGAATCCTAAATCTGTAATTCAACTTGTACTTCCTTATTCGCAATTAATACAATAACACAAAACACGCGTCACATCACACATGATGGCTCCTTGTTATTCCGTCTCCATGGCGACCACTATTCGTTGTTAGGCGTTGCCTTGACAACGCCATCGGCTGTGTTCCTTATTCATCGTTTGCACTCGTAATACGCACGATAGCAGCGACCTCTTGTAATTACCCCTTACAGTATGTATATATTTACCAGAATAGTGAAATGCGAGGATATAGTCCGGCCGCTCGCTACGGCCGGTCTTCCCGACAGCATCGGATTCCCCACAGCTATGATAGCCCAGCGGTGAGACCGTGCGACTCTTTCAAGGGGTACACGAGTTCAAACCCGGCCAGGCACCAATGAGTTTTTTATTAAAACTCATGTGTCTAATTGATAATTGCAATTAATCACACGCTTTTCGGTGAAGGAAAACATCGTGAGGAAACCTGCATATCTCTAGAGAATTCTGGAGATGTGTGTAACCTACCAATCCGCATTGGAGCAGCGTAGTAGGTCTTAGCTCCAATCCTTCTCTCCAGAAACGAAGAGAGGAGGCCCTATGCCCAGCAGTGGGATTGTAACAGGCCGCTACTTTACTTTACTTTACCTTATTTACCAGTTGCCTGTCATCCATAACACTTACTTTTTAAAATAACACTGTTGACGTAGGCTAAACGACGTGATAAAGAAGCTCGTTTTAATTATAGATTTAACTCGACTTTAACACATTGTGAATTAAAAAACTCTGTTAGGTGATTCACCTTTTCTATTCACCATTCTCTATTATTCAATAGATGGCGTTTTTAAATGTCATCCTATTTCTGTGGAATTAACAGGATTTGTATGGACTATATGTTATCCCGGTATATAAGGAATAATTGTGCAAAATTTTAACGATATTGGTTTAGTGGATTGACCGTGAAAACGTAACAGACAGACTTTCGCATTTATTATAATAATAAGGATTAGGTTCGTATCGTATTAACACTTTACTTTTCATTTAAAAAACGCAGTACTTTTCAAGACTAGCATGTGTTGATTAGCTTTTATCTTTTGAGACTTTAGAATATAGTACAGGATCAATCACGCACTGACAAGTAACAAGATGTCACTAGACGTCCACTCTTACCAAAGGCTCTCATGTACTGACGTGTGTACGTTAGAGACAGTGTAATGTTTTCTTTGTACATTAGTGTTAGTGTAAGTTACTATGAGCATATTCATGTATATATCTTGTATATATATAAATATATAAGGTTAAAAGGTTAGATACACATATCTCAACCCGCATACACTACAGTTAGTGACCTCACAACGCTGATTCTTTAGGAGAAACAAACTGAGACGAGCTTCATTTTTACCCCCGCGAAAATTACATTATTTAACAATTGTAGTTGAGTCTAAAGAGGAAATGCAACTTAATATGCAAGCATAATTTAACATCTTAGTCATTGTTTAGTTCATATTACGTGACACTGATTAATGTGAGGGTAGGCCGCGACTAACTGCCGTTTTGGCAACAGTCCTGGACGCGGGTATGCGGTCCAGTAACAAAACTAAAGCTAAGCTAATTATAGAACCCACCGTCGGCGGCCTAAAGGTATCATACCAGAGTATGGAAAACCAGCGTAAAATGTGCGCTATTACAGTTAAAAGAAAGCAAATGAGACTGTATCTATCTATCTCTTTTTTTTACGTATGATTAGTCAAACATTAAGTATAAAAATCAAATCAAATCAAAAACAATCTTTATTCAAACTGTTGATAATTAACGTGGTTTTTAATTGAATTAATT
The DNA here is from genome assembly GCA_947086505.1 of Morpho deidamia. Taxonomy (NCBI): domain Eukaryota; kingdom Metazoa; phylum Arthropoda; class Insecta; order Lepidoptera; family Nymphalidae; genus Morpho; species Morpho deidamia. The sequence goes on from CAMTZC010000009.1 coordinate 13,074,194, forward strand.
GAAACAAACTGTTTAGATCACGGAAAAAAATAATATATTTCTTGGCGTAAGTTTTGAGACTACGGACATCAAAAAATGGAAGAATAGTTACATCCGTCACAAACTATACAATAGAATTATCATATATAATGTTACGTTCTTAATTACCAACACAAACAGGTTCTTTCAAGCGCTTTTGAATCGTCAAAGATAAATTAGATTTAATAAAGCTACAACTGGTTTGGAATATTGCTCTTCCCGAGAAGAACCAGAAAGAAACTCGACCGTCAATTTTACATTATTAAACCGCTTTCTTGTATGAACCTGAAAGGATTATCAAATCCAGGCATTTTTAACATCCAAATAATCTTTAATTTTGTAATATGCTTTACGTATAAGCATATTTTTGTTGATGCGAGAATGGAAATGCAGTCAAAGTATTTGTTATTGGTTTTTAGTATCATTGTTTCTTTTTATTTTATTTTATTTTTTCTTTTTGTGTTCTTTTCTATATCGCTAGAATTTTTAGCATGTTATTATACATAATCCGGAGCATCCATATTGTTTTATAAAGTTAGCAAAACAAACAAGTCTGCAGAATAGACTGGTCTAGTATAGATTGCGGAATTTTATTGTAGAAGCGAATACCGAGACCAACAAATGAATTGCTAACTCTACTGAGTTGCGACGCTGGTATCACAAGCTGTTTGTGACCTCTCGTATGTCTATGATATACATCAAATTTTGTTTTATACATATGGATATTTTTCCGCCTACTCTAGTATACTCCAGTACATCTCACGCGTTCAAAGCCCGGGCAGGCACCAATAAGTTATTCTGTCAAAACTTATGTGCATAATTAATATTTGCAATTTATCACATGCTTTTCACTGAAGGAAGAAACGGAGAGAGAAGGCCTATGCCCAGCAGTGAGATAGTAATACGCCGTTCCTTTACTTTTATGTTTAAAAATAAATTTTCTTACACTAATATTAATACTAAATACAGTCAACATTTCTCCTTTATTTTGGGTACTTAAACATTTAATACGTACATAAAAATTTTGGACCCATCTTTTAAGGATATTAAAATAATAGAGATTTATAATCCCAACGATAACTATAACGCCCTACTATGTAAAGTACTTTACATAGAACTTGAAAGTTTTCATTCTATTAGTAGAACTACGATACGTTCTACGTTCAATAGAGTTGTAACAGACTTAACAATATTTCCGTTTGGGAAAATTCTTACCATTAACTGCGCTGTTCATAACGAATGCACAAAGGAGCGGAGACATAATGAGCCCGTTATAACTTTAAAATCATTTTCATACGTTATTAAAGTAAATAGAAGAGGAAAATGTTAACATCTATTGTATTCATGACTGTACATAAAAATCGGTTGTACTAATATCGTAACCGGTTGTATACACGTCATGGCCCGCTGTACTGATATCGTAACCGGTTGTATACACTTCATAACCGGTTGTATTTATATAGAATAGAATTTCTTTAATACGCACATCACAATTAAAGTTACAGTAACAAAATTAAAAAAAAAAAACGAAACGCTTTTATATTCTATCTTTTATTTTCATATTCTAACAACAATTATAGAAATAATAAAATTTGTTATACACCGCATGCAAGTGCATTATTTAGTAAAAGTGTAATCAATACGGCATGGCAGATCTACAATAAGTTACCACCCTCATTGGCTGACTGGAACTTAAAATGTTATAATATTTAAAATTAAAGTTAAAGAATTTTTGTTACTAAAAAGATATTATTCACTTAATGAATACTTGTCAGTTGTATAATATAATTATGTAATCATGACCTTTATTAATAAATATTTTATCTACTCTGCTACTATAATACAAAGATTATAAAACTGAAAACAAAATTCTTATGACAAACATTACGTACAGAACAAAAATAAAAAATTAAAAAGTTTCATTACGATACAGGTCTTGTATGGACACCTGTATCATTATGTAACTTTTTAATCATAACGATACACCTATACAATATCCAGCCGGACCAAGGAGGTTGAACCTCTACCTTAAAAAAAAGGTTTCAATGAATGGGTCCGCGGCGACGCAACACGCATGCGCAATCGATGTTTGTGCCTTAGCGCCAATATATGACATTTAAAAAATCTTTTCAATATTTAAACGAAGTTTATGTATTATTTAATTAACATCTCAATGTTTACACAATCTAAACAACAAATAAATAAATAAATGAGTAAATAACTATTACACTGTGTAGCGGTGTGAAGAAAAACAAATAGGATAATCACTCAGTCAGACTAATAAGGATTGTATATCGTAACCGGCTGTATACACATCATAAACGGCGTTCCTTACATCATAACCGGCTGTACTTACATCATAATAGGATGAACACAGGTAATAACATTCTGTACAAAGATCATAACCAGCTGGACTTACCTCAAAATCGGCATTACTAACATCATAACAGGTTGTATTCAAATTATAACGGTTTATTTATTGAATACTACTTTTACTATCAACTTCGTTTGAGTTATCGTCGAAACAACAATTGACACCGGTTTGTTACTACCCCCACTAGAAATTGTTGTAAAACAACATCTTCAACTCAAGTTACATAAAACCGTTATGTACTATTTACCTGAAGCTTTCGGAGGAAACGCACTACCTTTTAGTAAAAGCCGTACCAAATTCCGTCCAGAAGATTTCATTAAGAAAATCGATCACGAATAGATAGACAGCTTTCAGGACTTTGTCTTGTGTGTGTGTGTGTGTGTGTGTGTGTGTGTGTGTGTGTCATAACAACCATGATTGAAGCGTTGTAGTTCTTTCATGTGCACGATACCCTATATCACGCCCACTTATGTCTAAGAATAATGATACCCACGAGTATGATGGATTACACACACACACACACACACCGCTATTTTCACAGTAGGAACGGAAAACGGTTAAATAACAAAACGATAATATTGATTTACAACCGTTCATTGGGCTAGAGACGCCGCAATTGTCGATAAAACCCAATATTGTTACAACACATTAGCCTCGACTGTAGCGAGCAACAACTGTTTGTTTGCTAGTCAATACATAAACATAACTGAACGTATGTATAACTAGGAAATGTGGACGTATTGCCATACATTCCAGTATTATATACACGAAACTATTACGCTTTAACAGCTAAAAAAGTAACCATATGACTATCACTAACTTCAGATACCTTCTTAAATGCGGCAGTTTGAGCAGTAATGGTACCTAGCTCAGAGCCCCAACAACCTATTTACGTGTAATAGCAAATTAACCTGATTAAATTCCCGTGTTAATTAACTTAATGGTTAACTGTTACACAACTGATGCCTTACCTTCGTTAATTCGTTCGTAAATAAATAAACTGATAATTTGTATAATAATAATTCATTAAGTTCTGATAATTGTGATTTCTTGGTCATTCAATTATTTATTTTTAAATGTCATATTTTCTATCTTTATACTGTGACTAATTTGTAGTTTACACTTAATATTATCAAATCCACCCAGTATTAAATATATGAATAAATGTATTTGTACCCTTAGTGTAATATGCCGTGTGGTATCCGGCTGATTAGAATAGACCAATCTCATTTCTTACCGAGATGTCGTAAAAGGCGACTAATGTAAGTCGACCCCCCGTGTGTTATCCGGCTGAGTAGAATAGACCACACTCATTTCTTACCGAGATGTCGTAAAAGGCGACTAAGGTAAGTCGACCCCCCGTGTGGTATCCGGCTGAGTAAAATAGACCACCCTCATTTCTTACCGAGGTGTCGTAAAAAGCGACTAAGGTAAATTGACCCACGATGTGGTATCCGGTTAAGCTTAATAGACCACCCTCTTTCTTACCGAGGTGTCGTAAAAGGCGACTAAGGTAAGTTGACGTCAGGCAGGCGGCCGGTCGTAAAATACGCAGCCAAATCATGCGACAACATGTGTAACATGTTGTGCCGGCCCCACTTAGAGTGGGATAAGGGCAGGAGGATGATGATGACAGACAGACAACTTTTGGGGACTTAGTTTTTTCAATAATTAACTAGTTACATGATGAACCTATACAGATTAAATTTAAATTCAAATTAAAAATATTATTTGTTAAGTAAACTTTTGAATCGGAAATCTGTTACTACCAAGAAGAGCTAGCAAGAAACTCGGCGGTTGCGCATTTCAAAACATAATTCTTATTATTAGTTACATTTAGTTTTTGCAGTCTTGTACAGGGTCGGAGAGTAGCTATAATCACACAGTCTTATCATCTTAGTATTGCTCAACAGTATAGTAGTAGTAGTAGGCTTTCTGTATGAGCCTCTTTTTACCAATGTTTTTAAAGTGCTGTAATGACAAAACTAGAATAATAAAAACAAAACGTTTATGCAAACCAATTCACGTAACGCTTTATTCAGTATTTAAACCGGCTAAGCTCTGGACAGCGTCGAATAATAGCGGAAATAATATTGCCATGTTTTTACAATCTCTATTGGATTTCCGATAAACAAGAGTGCAAAGGCACGTAATGCTATGTTAATCCGGGCATCGGGCGTGCATAGAGATGCATATAGAGGAATTTTAAAATTCAAAAGTAATACTTTATTATTTTGCTATAATCTGCAATAAAAAAAATTAATAATAACTTTGATTTATAGAAGCAGGCGTTACTTTGCGGAATTCCATATTACAAGTAATATAACAGAAACAACTACTTTGCTATAATCCGCACGGGTTAAGTGAATGCATGCAAAGCCAATGTGTATGAAGCAGGCAAAATCTACGCACCTTATACATGTAGGACCTTATACATGTAGGTAAATTTTTCCATACTTTAAATAAAAAACATCCCAAAATAACATTTAAATTAGAATACGAACAAATTGGCTCGCTGAACTTTTTAGACTTGATTATTACTCGCGTTGATAATAAACATTCATTTGAGATCTTTCGCAAACCGACTTACACCGATACGATCATACCGGCTTCGTCTTGCCACCCTTGGCAGCATAAGCTTGCTGCCTTTCATAGCTACGTCCATAGGTTATTGTCGGTCCCTCTCTCAAAAAACAGCTATGAAAAGGAGTTACAAATAATTTACCAGATAGCACTTTCCAATGGTTACACTACAGACACGGTTAAAAACATAATTAAAAATAAACACAAATCTCAAGTCGCTAAACTTTTGTATGCGGTACCATCTTTTAATAAAACTAACTATAAAGCTAGTCTGACTTACTTTGGAAAATTAACAGATCGAGTGGCAAATATATTTAAATCAAAATCGGGTACTAAACTCTCTTTTAAAACTAACCAATCGCTTCGTAGTTTGTTGTGTAAAAATAAAGATACATTAGATAAGGGTAAAAAATCTGGGGTTTATAAAATAGATTGTCCTGAGTGCAACGGTACATATGTGGGTCAGACTGGCCGAAGTTTTGCGGTTCGATTCCGGGAACATATGGCTGCGTTTAGGAATAATAAACCACAAAATTCTAATTTTGCAAAACATTTGCTAGAAAGCGGTCATAAAGTGCCTAATGACCATTCATATCATATTCTCCACACTTGTGATAAGGGACTCCGCCTCAATACGTTAGAGCATCTTGAGATAATAAAAAATAACAATGGTCACTTAATTAACGAGCAAGTAAATGTATCTAATTCCGTTTTGCTGCATGTGTTCGGAGGGGAGGGTATTGGTGGGAGTTGAACTATTTAAGACTGCTTGTGTGGGTAGCGCGGCGCAGTACGATTTTTGTCGTGAAGCCTATCCTCCTGATGATGCTTCGGTTTCGGGGCGAAACGATCGTCGAGATTGTGGTGGTGGGTGTGTGTGCTGCTTTTGTGTTCGTTGTTGCTGGTGAATTGCGCCTTGGGGTGCATGTGGTGGCTGGTCCTACATGTATAAGGTGCGTAGATTTTGCCTGCTTCATACACATTGGCTTTGCATGCATTCACTTAACCCGTGCGGATTATAGCAAAGTAGTTGTTTCTGTTATATTACTTAATAATAACTTTATTAGGAACAATACAGAAAAACAATACACCACAATGAAAAACGATGATCCTGAAGAAGTATAAACTGTGTTGCAGTGATCAACGCCCTCCTCCTTTACAAAAATAGTGTTCCTTATAGTAAGTATAATTATAATATGAAATAAAAGGATGATGAAAATATTGAAAATTTGAAAGAAAAGATGTACTTTAACTTAGATTATATTAATGTTCGTGTGTGCAAGCATGCGTGCGGGTGTGTCCGGCTGCGTAGAGTGTGTTGTGTGCGTGTTTATATGAGCGCCCGAGTGGGTGGGTAAGTGTGTATGTATGTATGAAATAAAAGTAAATAATAATGTATGTTGTTCAATAGAAATATAAAGCGTAGCACCTACCTTACTTGCACCGCTTCAGGGCCACACCGGAGTAGGGGCTGGCTAGTTTTCTCCTATTTACACCATAACACGAAACATCCATAGGGTTTCTAGTTCACAAGAGTTTCCAGGAACTGACGCACACGCACACACTAACACACACAAATTGTTAGAACTAAGGAATATATGTAAATTTCGATAAAATCACTGGAGCGCGTGATAAATCGACCGCTCGGCTTGTCGATCCCGTGCGTTCTTTTAAACGCGAGAGGGCGCGTCGGCGTCCGACTAGCGAATATACTGTCATCAGCTAACTTTTGATTGGGAGATAACCACTAGAAGTTTTTTTATTAACTTAGAATTTTTATAGAAGAAATAAAATTAGCACATTATCATAGTCTCCAAATTATGTAATCGAAAAAGATAATATCATAAATTTAAACGTTAGAAACAAAACCCTGTTCCAATACGGAACATGCCGCTCACCTTAAAAGAACGTAATTCTTTTAATTGAAATATGTTAAGAAACAATTTTTAGATTAAGGTACGCTAATATAACAATAAAGGATATATCTTAAACACTAAGAAGCGAAATAATTCAATCGCCACTGTAACCCCTCGTGCGCACGAGAGGTTTTTTACCGTGCGTTAAAATACGTCGAAATGAAACAAATGGGTATCAAGGTATCTGTTTACACGACAACGTATTTAAAACACGACGTATTTTTTACGCCCGTGCTGACGAGGGGTTAAGAAGATAAATTATCGTCACACACAACGACAATAGTACCTTCACCCCTAATGTCTTATTAGCTAGCGCAGAAAAATTAGTCAAATGTATTAAACTGTGATGACGTTTATAACAATATCGGCAAACAAAGTTGGATTTGCATTGCTGTCTATTGTGACCGATATGCAAACAATTATTATAAATATTTTTATTTTGTACAAAGGAATTTCGGTCTTGTGGCGAAAAGTTCAAGTTCAGATAAGAAATGATACTCACCGCAACGATCACAAACCTTATTAATTTAAAAATAAGGTGGCGTTTTGGTATAATTTTTAGTAGACTCTTTTACTGAATTACTGACGTTAGCTGCAAAAGAGCAACGCGTTTTGACCACTATCTTTTGGTTTTCTTAATACCCGCTCTTTCGATAGAATAACCGGCAATATAACTGGCAGATAACTCCCGCTCTAAGAAATCAATAAGAATAACTAAGCACGGTAGGAATATCGGATGAATTTGATGATAATTCGAAACGGTTACGCACGGATGGCGGGATTTTACATAGTAGAATATTTCAAAATGAAACTCCAATGAATAACGGGAAATTGCATCGCTTCTAATACTTTAATATCTTTAAAATTAATTTATCTTTTAATTTAAAGTTCGTACTAGATGTTTCGATGCAATTACTTATTGTCGTAACGAGACACTAAAATATCTAATGCTATTCAAAAATTATTTTGGTATTTTATTAGAAGTGATTCTATCAAATTGTAAGTTTTGTAATTCGTTTTGTAAAAAAAGTAAGAGATAACGAAACTTCTCGACATCCGTGTAAGCACCATTATCATGAACTATTGAACGAAATAAGTCATAATTAAATAATATGATTGCGAAATTCATATACATAATATGATTGAGAGTCAGTTCACCAGAGAATGATGATAATGGCAAAGTTGGTAATTTATTTATATAAGAGTTAGCTTGAAAACTGATTGATTGACGATAGAATATACTCTTACGTCTTTAAAGCTTTGCTCTTCATCCGAATTTTAATTTATTTAACGTGCATTAAAATATTGAAATAACAATCATTAAAATCGTTTCTAATTTTTAATTTTTCTTCTCAGTCAACACTTTCGACTTAATTAATATTTTTTCCAATTTTACTTCGTGTTTTAGTAAATTTGCGATGTTAAGCGGATAACTTTGGAATTCGAAACTGCTCTTCATTCGAAATAAATCCCAATGTTATTTGAAGCTCCGAAATAAATGTCTCTTTCGTAAATATTTAACGCCGCCTCGTCCGCCATTTTGCGTAACAAATATGGCACATATGATTAATTACGAAAAAATATAAGAATACACAACCTGGAGGTATGAAATTCGTGTCGGAGGATCAATAAGAAATTATGTTCAATAGAAATATGAAGCCTAGCACCTACCTTTCCTAAACCACTTCAAGGCCCACACCGGTGTAGGGGCTAGTTTCTCCTATTTACACCATAACACGAAACACCCATAGGGTTTTTAGTTCACTAGAGTGTCCAGGGAGTGTCGCACACACACACACAATTATTAGAACAAAGGAAAATATGTAATTTCCATAAAATCACTACAGCGCGTGATAAATCGACCGGGCGGCTTGTCGATCCCGCGAGTTTTTTTGGGCGGGAGAGGGCGCGTCGGCGTCCGACTGGCGAATGTGTTCAGTGTTGCCATCAGCTAGCTTTGGATTGGGCTATAAGCACAAGAACTTCATTTTCATAAAAGAAATAAATTTAGTACATTACATATTTTGTTATCGAAAAAGATAGTTGAATTAAAAAAAATTAATGATAGAAAAAAACTGTTTCAGTACGGAGCATGAACAAACAACAAACAAAAACGGTAATTTTTAAAAGGTTGTTTTGAATTATTTTTACAGAAAACTAGCTGTAATGGAAAACGTTGTTTTACCATATAAATTATTTGGAGGGAATTTCTAATATACATAATTAAAAAAATGTAAAACAGAATGTTAACGTTTTCACCATTATCACTTAGGGGTATGAAAAAAGATTGTTTCCGATTCTCAGACCTACTCAATATGCATATAAAATTTCATTAAAAAAATATAGGTATGTGTAGTGCTAAATATAGAGTCTTCTTTCTTTCTCCTACCCTTATCCCACTCTAAGTGGGGTCGGTCAACATGTTTTCCTCTTCCATTCTCTTCTATAATTCGTCAACTCTGGCGCTACTCCTTTTATATGCATGTCATAATTCACACAATCGAAACATCTCGTTTAGTCACATGATTTTCATCCCTCCTCATTACATGTCCATACCATCCCAATCTTGCACCTCTCATCTTTTCTACAATGGGCGCAACTTTCATACTTCCCCTTATATACTCATTTCTTATTTTATCCTATCTTGTCACACCACACATCCACCTTAACATTCTCATCTCATTTGCATGCACTCTTCTTTCATTCATCTTTTTCATTGCCCAACATTCTGATCCATACATTACGACAGGTCTATTAATAAATCGATTTATAAATTTTCCCTTTAAGTTTAAGGGGCATTCGGGGGTCACATACTGTCCCTGAGACATGTCGCCACTTCATCCATCCTGCATTCATTCTATTCCTCACATCGCGATCAATTTCACCGTTTTCCTGTAGAAGCGAGCCAAGGTACCGGAAGTCGGAGCAGACTGGCAAAACAACACCATTTAAGGTTATTGGAGAAAAATTGGAGGTACCACTGAAATCACACTGCATGTGTTCAGTTTTGGTCAGGTTGATCTTTAAACCAAACCTCTCCAATTTTTCTTGCCATTTCACAAATCTGCTCTGAACCTCAGCTGCATTTTCACCGACTACGACGAGTATAACTTTTTATACCTGATACGTGCAAAATTAGTAGAAATGCATGCACTAAGAAAGTCGACCACCACCATAATATACAAGCACTGCACACATTCACTTTCACAATCTCAACAATCGTTTCTCTCCGCAACCGAAACATTATCAAGAGATAGACTCCACGACAAAATTGCTAAGCTTTGCGATCGCGATAGGAAAATTATTAGCACTTTTCTATTATGAATATTATACATAAAGCCTAATATAAAATTGAAGATTATTTGGATGATAAAAATGCCTGAATTTGATAATACTTTCAGCTTAATACGATCAAAGCGGTTTAATAATGTAAAATTGAAAATGTTTAAAAGATTCGCCGGGTTTCTTGCTGATTCTTCTCGTTAAGAGCAACATCGCGAACCAGTTGTAGCTTCATCAATCATATAATACGATCCTTGACGATGCAAAAGTGCTCGAAAGAGCTACTTGAATAAAGGTTATTTTGGTTGATTGATTGATTGAATCTCCGCAATGTACCGCCTTATATAAAATATTTTTACAATTATTTTATTATCTCACTTATTGCATATATGTGTAACGAGTCAATGGTTAAGAAACTATAATGAGAAAATATAATGAAATATAAAAAAAATATTTCTCAGGTTAAGCAGTGTATATATAATGTAAAGGCCTACTACTCTTCTATTGCTGGGCGAAAGCCTCCTTTCTGCGGCTATTTAATTAAACTATGTTAATGTTCATTGAACATGCACGTTTCCTCACAATGATTTCTTAAATCGAAAAGCGTGTGATAATTTGCAATTGTCGATTAAACACCCTTCCTCGAAAAGTCCACGCGGTCTCAACGCTGGGTGATAACCCATAACTAGTATATATGGTCTTAAATAAGTCATTTTTCTTCCTTCTTTCTTTCTTATAATATGCCTTGTTATAACTCTTAACAGCACACTTAGTAGTCTTAATTATAGTGTATCATCTATTGTCTTAACAGTTATTTAAAACTTGTGTAGAGGTAAATCCAGAATTATTCGCGAAGTCTTTATTTTTATAAAAATATATAGGTACTACAAAAGGTTTTCAAAATTTCTGGACACAGGATTATATTTTCTAATCTAATAAAAGATTATATGTAAATCCAGTGGTACTTTCCTTTATTGGACATCCAATAAACAATTGTGGACAAATACACGTAATTGTATGTAAATCTACTCACGGGTCGCGCACGGACCAATATGCACCTGCAACTGGTACAGACTAATATAATGTAACAGAGAAAACAGTTTAATTTATTGAATTAGGCGTTACTTTGCAGAGATCCATAATCATCATCATTCTCCTGCCCTTATCCCACTCTAAGTGGGGTCAGTACAACATGTTACAAACATGTTGTCACATGATTTGGCTACGTATTTTACGACCGGCCGCCTCCCTGACGTCAGGCGACTAAGGTAAGTACCTTAGTCGCCTTTTACGACAACTCGGTAAGAACGGAGGATAGTCTATTCTATTCTGCCGGATACCACACGGCGTTGCAGAGATCCATAATATAAAAATAATAATAATAAAATTATTTTCCTATAATAGAAAATATACAGGGTGCCACGGAAGAGGTGTATTATACTGCGAAACATGCGTACGCTTTATTATGGGTATTACCCATAATAAAACGATATCTGCTGGAAAAATCACAAAGTTATCGCACTATTGAGTTACAAGGTGTAAAGCGTAGCATTTACACTATCACGAAATATCAATTGTGACCTATAAAACTACTAATACGCATAGTTGATTATCAATTTAACGTTATATTACTACAAGACAACAGCCGCTAGCTGCTAGCCATTGCACACAACGTCTCGATAAAATTGCTTGCAATTCATACTACAAATACATACTAAATATCTAAATTCATTACTTTTGTTATTTTCTCTAATAACGAACAGGGTCATTGACTGCCGCGCGCATTTCCCTTAGACTCGACCGAAAAGGGACTTAAAAATTATCGATAATCAGTATTCGATACTTGTATTCAACAAGTACTTTTTGACAAGTATCGTATCAAATAAACTACCCACCAAAATTCGCTTTCACAGATTTTTTTAAAACATTACACATTAAGTCAGTGGCGTACCGTGAAATGCCACATTGGCATGTGCAAAGTCACATCAGCGAAGCTCGAAGCTATTACTTCCTAAATTTATTGCTTATCCTATCGTTTATTTATTTATTTCTTTGTTGGTTCAGTGGCATACTTACACACATGGTACGTCCGTCCTCAAAGTAAGTAACTTAACTTGTGTTATGGTTGACGGACAACTGGTAGATATACAACATATATATTTGTAAATACAAATATACCACCCACTGTGCCAACAGGCTAGGCCAAAGAATGTACAATAACACTAACTTTAAAGCAATCCGGGGATTTTAAGTCTGCAAAGGAATTTAAAAGGCCTCGCTAGGACCTTCATATACGCGGCCTGGGCTAGAGTTTTCACTCTCACCTAGCTGCATTGCTGTATTGAGTTCGAAATCTTTCTTTCCGTTCAAATATTTATAATTTTACAAGCAATATAACAGAACTAACTACTTTGCTATAATCCGCACGGGTTAAGTGAATGCATGCAAAGCCAATGTGTATGAAGCAGGCAAATCTACGCACCTTATACATGCAGGACCAGCCACCACATGCACCCCAAGGCGCAATTCACCAGCAACAACGAACACAAAAGCAGCACACACACCCACCACCACAATCTCGACGATCGTTTCGCCCCGAAACCGAAGCATCTTCACGACAAAAATCGTACTGCTTATAGCGGATTATAGCGAGGTAGTTAGTTCTGTTATATTGCTTGTAATATGGAATTCCGCAAAGTAACGCCTGCTTCTATAAATCATTTATAATTTTATTCGTTCAATCACTCACTCCCTCGTTGTTGGCCGTTTTTGTGCAGAATATTTGGATATTTTTTATTTTACTAATAATTGATTTATTATAATCTAAAACTACCCACTGTTATTCTATGCTCTCTCTATTGTTTGTGAATTTCGGTTTGTATTATTATTTAAGTCATTAGAAGATTGCCACCTAAGAAAGTGAACTGTGGCAGTATTTTGGAAAAATTAAACAAGTATTGATCAAAAATATCGAATTGATTTCGATCGAATCGAATCCTTTAATTAGTCCCATACCTTTTTACCTTGAACGTACTAACCTATTTACCGACAGTTGAAATGCTGTCTAGTTTGTTTACATTTTTATGTTGAGTTTGAATGTTTGATTTTATAAGTAATTTAGGTAAATAATTCGATTGTTCAGTGGACTATTTAAAAACCACTGTCATAGTAAATAGCACTAACATATATTAGACAATAGTATTATTTAAATTTAAATAATTTACATATCGAACCTTTCCTCTAATTAAAATAGTGTTATGTATACGGTGAAGTGATGGTGCACTAGAATACAGAAAATTGGTATGTTCACATCATGTTCTTTTTATTTAAATGCATATGTGTGTAACTCGCAAAATATATTAAATAGGTGATTTGCGTGACTATTACATTAATAGAATTATCATAGATATATTATCATATTATTTGCTAGATGTTTTGCTTACTTGCGTATCTGTTAACTCAAAATTTCGATTTTATTTCAACGTAAAGTCAATATGAAAATGTTCCTAACAAATTACCATGTCGTAATTGAGGAATTATTGAATGAGTAGTAGTGATATTTTCTCTTTTTATTGTGAGAGGGTGGGGGGAGGTATCCTCTCGTTCTTTGATTATTTTCTTGTGCTCTGTCACATGGTGGCCGGCTTCAATGAGGATTTATTGTTTGTAAATATAGTCATAACTTAGGGTTGTCAGCGAACATTTTTACGGAAATAATTTTTAGTTCTTAGAACTTTAACTTAGAAATACAACTTTTCCAAGGTTTTTTTGGCATATATATAAGTAGCACTATAACTACCTTTCGATATGATACACCCTTTTCGTGGCACCCTGTATATAATGCTACATGTAGAGCCAATACATGCAGAATTCGTAAAAACACATGCACAAACCACCACAAGCACGGCATACGTTCACTATCACAAACTCAACAATCGTTTCGCCCCGCAACCGAAGCATCATCAGGAGATAGACTCTAAGACAAATCGCAAAGCAGTGATAATGCTTATGAATTGCATGCAAAGCAGTGAAAGAAAGAAAGAAAGAGTGTTGGCAGATACAAGATGTCGGGAAATCCGATCAGCTTCCCGATGGCTGACGTACTGTGTAGGAATTGGACCACCTGTGTAGGAATTGGACCACCAGCAAAGCAGTGGTAATGCTTTAGACATACCGTTCAAAGCAATAGTACATTTGCTTCGTAAGGAAGGTAATCATCTTCCCATTCCTAATTTAATTTCTTTTTATTGTAATATGGCACCATTTTCACGTGGTTTCTTTATTTTAGTGTAATAATGTAATATCGCTTGAGCTAGTTTTTGTATAGAGGACAGATTAAAAAAAATTGTTACTGGCTCACATTTTAACTACTCTGTACCAAGACCGTATGTTCTACCAATACAGTTCCAGTCTCTACGGAAATTTCTCTTAATAAAAATATCACTTGGAACATCTACAGAGAATTCACAGCGATCGGGAATTTACTTTTTTAACATCTTATAGTTCTATCTTCTTCTATCTATCTATACTTATTATAAAACAAAATAAATCTGTCTGTATGTAATCGATTTTCTCTAAATGTACTGAACGGATTTTTGTACGGTCTTTACTAAAAGGTATTGCAATTCCTCCAAAAGGTTTCGGTTCATAGTACATAACGGTTTTATGTAAATTGAATTGAAGAGTTCGTTTTACTACAATTTTTTAATGGGGGTAGTAATAAACCGATGTCGATTGTAGTTTAGAGGGGGGAATAAGTATAAAAAGCGGTGTTGGGTATCAAAGAGCCAGTCTCCTGCCGACTCGAGTGACTATTAAATGCTAAACACTGAGGTGCACGCGGGCGTAGCCGCACGTATAGCTAGTTATCGAATAAAATAAATATGATTTCAAAAAATTGATTTTGATACCATCATATTAATTCAATTTCAAATAATTCTTTATTCAAGCACCTTTTACAAGCACTCTTGAATCTTAAAACTGCAATGAATCTTCGACTGGTTCGGCAAGGTGCTCTTACCGAGAAGAATCAGCAAGAAACTCAGCGGTCACTCTTTTCAAAAATGAATTTCATTTATATGTATATAATTGCTTACATTCTAGTGCGTAGCTGGTCGCAACTTAAATCCAAGCTTTCTTTCATCAACATAGTCTCCAACAGTATAATAAAATTTATGATTAAGTTTATTTTTAATTTCATTTTTGAACTTGTGTAAAGGCAAGTCCAAAATAGTGTGGAATTTTATTATAACTAGTATAAACCACTGGTTTATTTTATTTTATTAAATAGATCGTGTTTTAATCAGGTGATATTTTAGTCATACTTTCAGGGCATTTTAGTCACTATACCAGACATTTCATCAACATATTCTGAAGGTTATTCTGTCTGTAACTGAAATTATTGTATGTGAAATTATTGCGGTCGACCAAACTATTGTTTGCCACAACAATTTTGTTATTATAAGACTTGTTACAACATCTCAAGGCAAATTCGTAAGATACCATCTACCCTCTTTGTCTAATAATTTGTTCAACATTTCTTAGGCCTTTTCCTTTTGAAATTTCTACAATAGTAACCACAGCTGGACAGCTAGAGTAATGTTGAATAACGCTGTTCTGAATAATTGTGAAACCTTATCAATGTTTTTTTTTTTTAATTAACAGGAAAACTGATTTTTCTGCTTTTTATAACCTAATCGTAATTAAAAAAAATGGTTGCGATTTCGTCGTGGAGTCTATCTTCTGATAATACTTCGGTTACGGTGCGAAATGTTGTTGAGGTCTCGATAGCGAATGTGTGCAGTGCTTGCATAGTGTGGTAGTGACGGTAGAGGTATGGAAACGATCTTACTTTTAGCATTACATATTATACTTTATATTTGCTCTTTTTTTGCTCAATTATTGTTGAGTTTGTGACAGTGTACGTGTGTAGTGCTTGTGTATTGTGGTTGGGTAGTGGAGATTTGTACATGTGTTTTTACGAATTCTGCATCCTGTATCGGGTATGAAAACGAATAGTCCACTTTACATTTAATATATATATATTTTCTATTTACTTTATCGCAAAATAAATATATTGTTTCTTTTGTATTAAGTATCTCCACGATTAACACCCAATTCAATAAATTCTTCTTAAATTGACAGACGTCTACTACTTGACACTAGTTTTCTACCTTACCATACGCTACGGTTCAACAGCTATGTAAGACCTTTCTTGGGATCAACTATCCACCAAGCAGGAGGTCTGTCAATCTTGCATCCTCTGGCACGATGTCATCTTTCTGAAATCTAAGATGTCTACGTCTAACGAATCGTAGGATCGTAGTACTGATTCACTCACAATCGATATTCAGAACATCCCTACTTTGTGCATATCCTTGAAAACACAAATTTAGGTAGAGCTTCAACAGCATTCTATCAACTGAAATGCCTTTCGGAAATGTTTATACATCAAGTTGTATATCGATAGGGCCGGCAACGATAAATAAAATATTGGAGTCCTACTTTGAGTTTGCTACAGGTAGATTGAAAATAACCAATGCAAATACGCCATAGATGTATATTGGTAGGATGTGGTAAAAAAAATTATAAAAAATATTCTCTATTCAAGTAAACTTGTTAAGAAGTGCTTTTGAATCTTCAGCTCTACTGCTTATTCGGAAAGCTGTTCCTACCGAGAAGAGCCAGCAAGAAACTTGGCGGTTGCTCTTTACATTAATATTTTATTAACTTATTTGTCATGAAAAAAGTATTTCCAAAAAATTATCCGCGTTAGGCATTTGCTATTATCTCAGTAATGTATTTTTGAAAGCGTTTTCAGAGCCGGGTAAGTATTTGTCAAATAGTAAACCGAAAATTACTTCAGGTTTTCATAAAAGATAAGTCAGAGAAGACAGTCGTACCACCGTAATGCGTACGTAGTGCGTACCACCGGATGTACGTGCCGTCAGGTAAGACATTCTAGTGCGTACCACATGTGGTACTCGCCGTCAGATAAGACAGTCTAGTGCGTACCACAAGAGGTACGCGTCGTCTGATAAGACAGTCTAGTGCGTAGCAGAAGAGGTACGCATCGTCTGATAAGACAGTCTAGTGCGTACCACCGTTTGTATGCGCCGGCGTGAATGTATTAAATATACTTTCGTAGCTCCTAAGCGTATGCGAAGTGGCTTTTGGAAGAAAGGGTAAAATTTCAGTCACGATCTAAGCAGGGAGCGTCTCATAAATATTGTAATGGCGCAAATGTACCCACGGTTGATGAAATTTATTTAAATGCCCACATATATTGGGTGGGATCCGTAAATGAGTTAGGTATTATCCGTAACGAAATCGGTTAGGCGTTGCGGATGTTACGGTGAAGCTCGATCGTAGACAATTTCAAATTCTGATAATCTCCTCTCAACCGCAATATCTTCAAAAACTTTGGAATCGTCAAGAATGTCATTCATAACACAAAGTCACATGTATACTTTTTTGTTAAAATTGCAATTTGGTAATTTTCATGATATTAAAAATAAGTGATATGTAATTAATTTTTTTTAAAGTGATTTTTAGCGATATTTTTATAGTTATTTTTAATTATAACTGTAACGCGTCGAATCGGACGGACGTACGGTAAGAATACGTTCAAATGACAGGTAGTAGTTTATTTTCGATATTATTTATATCGAAAGATAATTTAATTTTAATTTTATAATACGGGTCCTTTACAGCATTCCAAATATAGATGTACCGGAAGATGCACCGTTTACGATACTGTTTAGGCTTAATGTTCCAGCAGGATGCACTTTGAACCAAAGGAATTGGTAAGCGATGTATATCCAACGTACATTTTGTATGGACTTCTTAAGTAACTAAAATATCACCACTAGCGCGGAGTAAAGTACTGGTGGTGCCATCTGTTATTGCAGTCAGAAAAATACATGAATTGTGCTCTGTTACATTACTATTCTTTTTTCTTATTGGGTATAGTTATATTTTTTTTATATCAGTGGAAACTTAGCTTAAGTTTTATTATCATTGTTTCCCTAAAATAAAAAAAATAATAGTCTTCTAACAAATTAGTTAACAACAGCCTCACAAAAAGGACGAAAGAAACGAAAGAAGTGAGAATCTAAATAAATAGAGTTACTGAAACTAAAAGAGGCTTTAGAACTAAAGAATGAAAATAACTAAAATTATTGGTGAGTAGACTACCCTGATATCTTACCGAGTTGTCGTAAAAGGCTACTAAGTTGAATTGACGTCAGGCAGGCCGATTGTAAAATACATAACTAAACCACATCCCAACATGGTTAAAACAAGCAGACCCCACTGTGAGTGTGATAAAGACAGGAGGATGATGATTAGTATTATTGTGAAAAAAGCGTTGCAGGCAGACAGACAAAAAATAGTAATATTAGTATAGATTATATAATCAGAAAAAAATCGATTATTAATAATAGATTTTATCCATTCGGGTTAATTGATTTTGATAAATCGATTAATCTTAAGATGAAGAATCGATTGTTTAGTAATGAAATTTTTTACAAAGTCACATTGTAATCAGCGCATCTTATCGATAAATATTAAGAATTAATATCATCATTCTCCTGCCCTTATCCCACTAATTAGGGTCGGCACAACATGTTACAAGCATGTTGTCATATGATTTGGCTACGTATTTTATGACCGGTCGCCTGCCTGACGTCAACTTACCTTAGTCGCCTTTTACGACACCTCGGTAAGAAATGGGTCTATCCTACTCAACCGGATACCACATGGCATATTTACCTTAGTCGCCTCTTACGACACCTCGGTAAGAAAAGAGGGTGGTCTAATGTATTCTGCCGGATTCCACACGGCGGGTCGACTTACCTTAGTATAATAACTTAATATTAAGAATTAATATGTAAGAAACAATTTTAATCTGTTATAATATTCCCATCCCCCTCTACGATGAGGGCGGGCCAAACCGATCTTATTGGTGAAGGGTGAGGGTTAAATTTCATTTTTTCTAATGAATAATATTCGCGAACTGCCACCGTATCTCAAGATCCCTAAAATAATGTCCACTTCGTGCTTCGTTTGAACGGTAGCTATTAAGTTACAAGTTCATTCTTTTTTGTTTTTATTTAATTACAGAAGTCGCTGTCGGAGGACTCAAGAAAACCCAAAATTACTATAACTAATTTATTTCTATATAAAAATTACAAACTAAAAAGCGTATATCCTAGCTCGATGCTAAGGAAAGAATGTCTTCAAATTAAATAACTATTCCTAAGGGCCGGCGGCAACATATCCGATTACAATAATTTGCCGCACGGCGACGGTATCCTATGGTCCAGTTACGTCGACGATGTAAATATCCGACTTGGACCCATTATTTATTATAACACCACTATAGAGCAC
This sequence comes from Morpho deidamia, assembly GCA_947086505.1. Lineage (NCBI taxonomy): Eukaryota > Metazoa > Arthropoda > Insecta > Lepidoptera > Nymphalidae > Morpho > Morpho deidamia. The sequence continues at coordinate 13,093,757 of CAMTZC010000009.1, forward strand.
CATTGTTACTATTATAATAATTTTAATCGATGACCAAATAAAATATACAAATTATGCCCACGTGGACCGGTCCCAAGAATCTTCGTTTCGATCAAAAATCCTTTTTTCGCGTTTTTATTTTCAAATTCAAAATATTCTTTATTCAAGTAAACTTGTAAACAAGTGATTTTGAATCGTCAACTTTACTGCTGGTTCGGAAAGCTGTTCCTACCGAGAAGAGCCAGCAAGAAACTCGGCGGTTGCTCTTTTAAAAATTTAAATCTTAGAACTAGTTACATTTATGTATTACTGTCTTGTACAGAGTAGAAGCGCACCTATAGCCACACATCCTTATCATCTAAGTAATCTTCAACAGTTTAGTAGGCTTTCTGTATCAGCCTCTTTTTAACAGTGGTTTTAAACTGCTGTAATGGCATGACCAAAATTGATTTCGGAATTTTATTATAGAATCTTATACCCAAACCCACAAACGACTTACGTACTTTTGCTAGGCGCAAAGCAGGAGTCGCAAGCTTATGTCGGTTCCTACTTTGTCTATTATATACATCACCTATCGTTTTATAATTCTTTATATTTTTATGTACAAAAATTACGTTGAATCCTTAAAATGATTCTTTGTGCGAAACGATCCAGCCAGCCCTCTTGTCGCCTGAAGACTCAATTAACCGAAGTGTAAGAACGGATAAGATTTTTTTGGACTTTGAGTCTAATACTCTTAACAACAAACAGCAGATATATATAACTCTCGATGAGAGATGCATAATTTCACCGCAGCTCTATTTCTTGACGCCAATTCTTTAATATGTGACAAAGCTAACGTATCAACGTACGTTGTATTATATATTGGAGTTTAAATCTACATATGTGTTTCTTGCTTACAATATTTCCAAATGAATTTTAAATCTTTGAAAAAAAAACATGGTACACCGTGTATTGTCCGGCTGAGTAGAATAGACCATCATCATTTCTTACCGAGGTGTCGTAAAAAGCGCCGAAGGTAATTTGACGTCAGGGAAGCACCTGGTTGTAAAATACCTAACCAAATCATGTTAATATGTTGTGCCAAAGAGTGAGATAAGAACTGGGGAATGATGATGAAAAATACATGGTTTTATCAACTTATTACTCAACCTTAAAGGCTTGCTTAACTACTGGAACGCCTCAAACGGGTCTCAAGTCAGACTAATGTCCCTTATCTTAATAGGAATCTCGGTTTCATAATGTCCAGGCCATCAACGTTATTCCGAAAGCCCCCCTCTATTCCACTCTGCTGATAGTGTCGCTTTTTTTAATAACCACACTCCGTTAAATCTGAATTGACTCTGTAATTACTGGTAGACTTGGTTTTTTCATTAAGCGATCGTTTTAAAAGGAGAGTTAAATTTGACGCGCATTCTTAGCGTTCCTGCCAACCTTTTTACGTTTGATTGTGTACTTTAACGAGTATATGTATTGATAGTATTGTATTGTATCTTTATATGTGGTATCCAGTTGAGTAGAATAGACCACCCTCATTTCTTACAGAGGTGTCGTAAAAGGCGACTAAGGTAAGTCGACCCGGACGCCTGGCCTACAGGTCCCCGAGGCGGTCGGTGCATCTGGTGCTCCCGATGCACCGGTTAGCGGAGGGGGGTTTCTCTTTTGAGGGGTCCCTACCCAGAGGAGGCGTCTCTGGGATCAGAGTTGCTGTCTCTGGGATCAGAGTTGCTGCTGGTGGGGATGAGGTCAAATAAGGTACCCTGCCCCTGCCGTCAGTAGCGTGGTGGAGCATACAGGTCGTTTTAGTCGTTGCGAGTCCGACATAACCACCGCCTGTCCCCGTTGGGCTGTGGTACTCATAAGGGGTTCTTTCCTGTTAAAAAAAAAAAGTCGACCCGCCATGTGGTATCCGGCTGATTAGAATAGACCACCCTCTTTCTTACCGAGGGATCGTAAAATATGACTAAGGTAAGTTGACGTCAGGAAGGCTGACGGTCGTAAAATATGTAGCCGAATCATTTGACATGTTTAAAACATGTTTTGCCGACCCCACTTAGAGTGGGATAAGGGCAGGAGGATGATGATGATGATGTGTATTTTAACGAGTGTTAAATATGAATTTGGATGGAAATGTGACTAGAGGAAGGCCTAAAAAAAGATGGTTGGTTGGATTGTGTGAAGTATGACATGCATATTAAAGTAGTAGCGACAGAGTTGACGTATGATATGAAAGAATGAAAGAGAATAACATGTTGCGCCGACCTCACTTAGAGTAAGATGAGGGCAGGAGAATGATGATTATATTCAAATTCAAATTCAAAATATTCTTTATTCAAGTAAACTTGTAAACAAGTGCTTGTGAATCGTCAACATCTACTACTAGTTTAACAAATTTTATAGTTTAACAAATCAACTTTTAAGCTGAACTCAAAGGGTTTTTTTAAATCTCCATATTAAAATAACATTGATTTATTGCTCAGTTCAGTATTGAAATGAAAGAAGGTTTAATAAACAGACGGTAAATGATTTATAGAAGCAGGCGTTACTTTGCGGAATTCCATATTACAAGCAATATAACAGAACTAACTACTTTGCTATAATCCGCACGGGTTAAGTGAATGCATGCAAAGCCAATGTGTATGAAGCAGGCAAAATCTACGCACCTTATACATGCAGGACCAGCCACCACATGCACCCCAAGGCGCAATTCATCAGCAACAACGCACACAAAAGCAGCACACACACCCACCACCACAATCTCGACGATCGTTTCGCCCCGAAACCGAAACATCATCAGGAGGATAGGCTCCACGACAAAAATCGTACTACGATACTACTACTACTACTATCGTACTACGAATACGCAGTATTACTACGTTAATTAAAAATATATATATAAAAAGACGATGTGCATAATAGTCAAAACTAGAAATAGACATAAGCTCGCGCCTCCCGCTTTGTAGACACAAAGCGTTAGAAAGTAAGTAAATAACTTGTGGGTTTTGGTTATACGATTCTGCAATATAATAATGGCATTGCAGTTTTGTAGCAGTTGAATATAACTATTAAAATAAGGCTGATACAGAAAGTTCATATTAATATAGAGAATTACATAAATAATAACAATGCGCCGATATAACTACTCTTCGACCTTATTCAATATAGCAACGCCAAAATATAACGGGTGATAATTATATTTTGAAAATAGTAACAGCCAAGTTTCTCTATGCTTTTTCTCGGTAGGAACAATTTTCCGAACTATCAGTCGGGTTCACGATTGAATTACACTTGTTTACAAGTTTACTTGAATAAATAATAGTATGAATTTCAATTTAACATTTCGTCGTTGGAAGAATTTTGAATTTAGCACAAAGGAATCTAATTTAAGTTAATATTTTTTAATAGTACGTAATTGAAAGTTTTGAATAGTGCATTTAATATATTACATAGACCGTTATTTTGTAATCGTGGTCTTTAAAACTAAACTTTTTTTAACTTAATTTATAGAATTAGGCGTTACTTTGCGGAGATCCATAATACAAAAGTAATAATAAAATTATTTTGCTATAATCCGCGATACAGTAAATAGAAAATATATATAGTGCTAAATGTATAGTGGACTATACGTTTTTTCATACCCGGTACATGCAGAATTCGTAAAAAACATATGCACAAACCTCCACCACTTCCACCACAATACACAAGCACTACACAGGTTCACTATCACAAACTCAACAATCGTTTGCATTGCGATTTTGTCGTGGAGTCTATCTCCTGATGATGCTTCGGTTGCGGGCCGAAACGATTGTTGAGTTTGTGATCGTGAACGTGTGTAGTGCTTGTGTATTGTGGTGGAAGTGGTGGAGGTTTGTGCATATGTTTTTTACGAATCCTGCATGTAACGGGTATGAAAAAACGTATAGTCCACTATACATTTAGCACTATATATATTTTTTTAACTTATTTAAAAAAGTTTATTTAAGTCACGTAACATATCATACACACCATTTATCAGATATTTAATGGCGTTCCGTGTAAGCCGATGTTTAAACAAATGGGGAAAAAAATGTTTATTTATATTCCTAGAAGATAGACTATTAAGAATTTTTTTTAGGATATTTAAACAAAATCAAATTCAAATTCAAAATATTCTTTATTCAAGTAAACTTGTTAACAAGTGCTTTTGAATCGTCAACTTTACTGCTGGTTCGGAAAGCTGTTCCTACCGAGAAGAGCCAGCAAGAAACTCGGCGGTTGCTCTTTTTAAAATATAAATCTTAGAACTAATTACATTTATTTATTACTGTCTTGTACAGGATAGAGGTGCACCTATATCCACACATCCTTATTATTTAAGTAATCTTCAACAGTATCTTTCTGTATCAGCCTCTTTTTAACAGTGGTTTTAAACTGCTGTAATGGCATGGCCAAAATTGTCTTCGGGATGTTATTATAGAATCTTATACCCATACCCACAAACGATTTACGTACTTTTGCTAGATGCAAAGCAGGAGTCGCAAGCTTATGTCGGTTCCTACTTTGTCTATTATATACATCACCTATCGTTTTATAATTCTTTATATTTTTATGTACAAAAATTACATTGTTTAAAATATATTGCGAAGCAAATGTAAGAATACCTATTTCCTTAAACTTCTCTCGCAGGGAATCACGCGGACTTAAATTGTAGATGCCACGTATGGCTCTTTTTTGTAATACGAAATTTTTTTCACTATCCGCGTATTTACCCCACAGCAATATTCCATAAGACATAATGCTATTGTACTTTATTGGCTGTATTGACTTTAATTCGATGTAATATTCTGTGAAAAAAGGAAACTTAATTTATTGTGCACACAAAGTTTTTATTGTACCCATCTAAAAAATGTTAATGAATAAAATTAACAATTACAAAATTTAAATGTACTTCGGACTTTTCCGATTGCTAATAATATTATCATCATATTAGTGTTTAAATATAATTCGATGTTAAATAAGAATCTACTAATTTAAACCTTTATTCCTTGACACGATTATCGAATCTATATTATTATCTATTTAGTCAACTGATCAACTTATATATAGCTGATGCCTCATAATCCCCGAATAGATGGTAAATAATATTTAATATAAAGTATATTCACTTTATATTAAATATTACGATTTATTTGTGTTTATTATGTATTAGTAGAGATAGTAGAAGTAGTACAAGTAATTCAAATACGAATATTATTTTAAAAAAATGAATGTCGATAAAACAGTGTGACTTACAACATCAATGTCGTAAGCGACACCTATATTTATACATAGACATTTGAATAGTTAATCTCCAAAGATTGGTCTTTATTATTATACTTTAACATACCAAGACCTTTTGTTATATTATAATATGTTTGTAACAGCCCGTTGTTGTGCCCACTGCTGGGCTAAGGCCTCCTCTCTCCGTTTTTGGAGAGAAGGATTGGAGCTAAGACCTACCACGCTACTCCAATGCGGATTGGTAGGTTACACACATCCCTAGAATTCTCTAGAGATATGCAGGTTTCCTCACGATGTTTTCCTTCACAGAAAAGCGTGTGATAAATTGCAATTATCAATTAGACACATAAGTTTTAATAGAAAAACTCATTGGTGCCTGCCCGGGTTTGAACTCGTGTTCCCCTCGAAAGAGTCGCACGGTCTCACCGCTGGGCTATCACAGCTATACATTATAATATGTAAATATAATAAATTTTAATAAACCTGCGTTGTAAATGATTGAAAAGCTAATTCTCATGCCTTATATACAATTTATATGCAATCGACATTATATGAAATAAGCAAAAATATGTTAAAAAATTGTTAGTAGACGCGACATCTAGCATCACATATAAAAAATAACAATGACATCTTTCGGTGTAATTTCTAAACATACTAAGTAGTTCTTGTTCGTCTCGTAGCGCTCACAACCCAAACAATGAATTCCAACATGGAGGCAATGTGGTACACAGTTTGAAAATGCAGGCCGTGTCATGCTTTGAAAAAAATCATTTTATACTTGAATTTGGTGGAAAATGTCGGACTCTAAACGTGCTACTCTTATAACAGTGGGTGCTCCAAAAAGTGCAAAGGGTAATGTGAATAAAACAGTGAGATTAACTGTAAATCTAGACGAAAGCAACGAAAGTAAATATCCAGAGCTGAATTACAAGGAACTACTCATAACAACAGCGGTAAGTTATCACAGAAAATCATAGTAATTTACGCAACCATACTGTTTTTTCAGCTCTTTGCATTGTTAGGAATCATGAGAAATTTTTTTAGAATGATAACTTGTTCCGTTTGGCGGCTAATGATGGTTGTAAACGAAACCCTGTCCGAATCGTTTAGGATATTTTTGCTTACGTTACACAGCTTTGCATTAGGTTTGTTACATGATTTCGCGTCTACGGGCTACACGAGAAGCTCAGATATCGGTCGCCATGTTTGCAACAATCTAAGAAGAATATATAAAAGCCTAGGACATCTCCAACGAGGCTATGTTTTGGTCGATGTCCCCGAATCATTATCTCATTTTTTTGGTTAATAGGAATATACATATTATTATTATTCTTTAGTAGACATTATAACATGCTGATTAATTGCTGACGACACCTATACAATTTAATGATAGCAAATCGAGCGAAAGTAGTAGACATGGATGACCTAGGTTAACCCGCGTATATCTACTTCCGGCAAAGGGCTATTTATAGGTTACTTTCTAATTATAAATTATTATTGAATTTTTTTTATATTTCGTATGACATATGTTAAGTAATTTTATATACCTACGTGCAGTATATAAATAAAGTCAGATAGCGTACATGTGCGCGTGTGAAGTTATCTATTAACGTGTGGCAGAACTGCTTTTAAGTTTGGCAAAGGATTATGAGGATTATTATATGCGATATTTTGTAATCTTGATAGGTTAATCGACTGGGTGCTAGTATTATAATGTATATGCATCTGTTGTGAAATTTAATTGAGAATGTTGCCAATTTCACGGAGAGTTGCAATGTGCGTGATTTAATTGTGGCAGAATGTATTGCGGTCTTTGTGCGTTGAAGCTTTTTGTTTGCCATTAAAACTTGAATCGATAGCTCTCAAAGGTAAATAATGCATAGGTTATGTATTACGTGTGTGTGTGTGTGTTATGTATTTCATTCTGTTGGCTGTATTACGAATTAATGAATGCTTTGTTCCTTGAGTGTTTAATGTTGGTTATTGTTCTTGAATATGTTTTTAATTTCAATGAAGTGTGATGTTATTTTATTGCTATCGCAGTAGAAAATTCGCGTTATATTTGATATTTGGTGCATTTATTGTTACTTTCCGGTTTCGCACTTTGTAGTATCGGTTTTTTTGTTTGTTTGTTATTTGCAGTTAGTTTTGGTTTGCTGTATTGACTAGGTGATAATGATTTATAGCGGCATGTCGTTAATCATGATAACTATACTAAATGGTTTAAATTAGTTTATTCGATTTTAAATAAGAAATAATAAAGATTAATTTTAAAATTGTGTTTAATTGTTTCAACTTTGTGTTAAAAATAAATAATATTTGAATGTTGTTAGGAATGAATATGTGAATTTCCGATAAAGACTTGAACTTTGAAGAGATCTCTTTTAGGGATAAGTACGCATTAGCGCTATTTTTTTCTTTCCCTTTCTCTTTTCTAACAATATATACGTACAATAAAGAAATAAATAATGAAATTCCGAAATATTACTTTATTTCTTAAAATTAGATTATTATATTTATTTATTGATAATCTTTTATTATAGGTTATTATTATTATTCATTATTTTTTATTATAGGTTTCTTAAGAAGTTTTTAAAATTCCCTTATATTTTGGAAATTCTAAGAATTGTGTACTGAAAATCTTGTAGGAAACTTAAAAATTAATAAATCATATTTATATGTTAACCTTTTACACTAAAAATTTTGACGCTAGACATTTTTAGCACTTGAATTCAAATGTTAAACAATAAATATTCTGCTATATTTGTTGTCTATCTAAAGTGACTAAGAGCCAACTAATGTACCATAAAGTGCTCTTCAAAAAATGTTTCTATAAATACATATTTAAAAAAAATTTTGTTCATCACATTGTTCAGTAAAATAAATAAATATAAGGGACACTTACACACAAGGGTGTCCGTCCATCAAAGTAAGTAATTTAATACTTTTGTTATGTGTGACGGACAATTGGTAGATATACTATTTTATAATTTTGAATACAAATTTACATACAGATGGTTCTTCAAAACCAACAAATTGTTTATAGAAAATGTTGGCCTTTGAAAAAACCAGCGACTCGTGAAGCTGAAGGCAGGGTCACTACCCACTGTGCCAATGGACCAGTAAAATAGGATTCTTTTTGTGCAGAATTGTCACAAAAACTACATATTTATTCTATATTTTAGCAACCAAATATTAATACTACTATAGGAACAGGCAAAATGAAGAAAAAAACAAACTTAATCGAGTTTTGAATATTTTTATACTGACATAATCTTATTATCATAACATTTATAATAATAATGTATCTAATATTCTCATGCTACAAAATATCCATATATACATGAAAGTCTGTCTGTCTGTTGTGATTTCACAGCTAACCTACTAGGGTGATGTTGACAAAATTTTAAGAAACTGAATCTTAAACTGAATCTTTAATCCAGGGCTAAAATATGGCATAAGGAAATCCAGTTTTATCTTGTGTAACAAGAAAAACACAATTGAACATAATAAATAAATTATGCATATTCTTATAAGAACAGAATTGTCTGTAACTTTTTGTATAGCCTGTATGTATCTTTACTTCCCTTACAGGCTATTACAATTGAAATCATGGTAATGCATGCTCACTGCATCTGTGTTCTTGTTCTTTTGGGGGTGCAGGGCCTCATGGCCCAGTATCGCCACTGCTTACAGTACGCTGCCAATGCCTGTATCCTTTAATAATATGAGGATCTTCATGGCAGTGTCATTTTTGACCGCCATTGTGCGTAAAAAGTTCAACCCTAGGAGAGAGTATTAATGATAAAATGCATCTGTGTTGAACATAGAGTTATAAATACTAGAGTAGGGGAATCATAGGCAGGCCTGTATGGGGTACATAAATAATGAGAGGGAAGATGGAACCTGTATATGTAGTCTTTGTCCAATCACAATAAAAAAGAGAGACATATAGATCATCCTCATTTACTTTCTCTATATTGTAATATTGCACATTTCAGGTTGGCTTGCCTATTATATTACTGGCTGCATGTTAACTCTATGGTGATGAAACACATACACAACTTGCTTCCAATTTGGATGTTGCAACCCATAGAAATGACCTGTTATTATTCCACTGCTGGGAATAGGCCTCCTTTCTCCGTGTTTTTAGAGAGAAGGATTGGAGCTAAGACCTACCACGCTGCTCCAATGTGGATTGGTATGTTTCACATATCCCTAGAATTCTCTAGAGATATGCAGGTTTCCTCACGATGTTTTCCTTCACAGAAAAGTGTGATTAAAAGTAATTCTCAATTAGACATAAGTTTTAATAGCAAAACTCAATACTGTCTGAACGAGGTTTGATCCTGTGACTCTTCAAAAGAGTTGCACAGTCTCACTGCTGGGCTATCACAGCTTAAAACCAATATTATTTTTAATATTATTATTTTTTTTCTAGAGGAAGAAGAGAGTAGAGAATGGCAAAACTACAGGGCTGGATCCCTTCTCTGACAATGATGATGATGTTAAAAGAGTGGCGAGGGAGTTTGAACAAAAATATGTAAGTAGTATATTTACCAGTTGTCTGTCACCCATAAATTATATCTGTAGGTGAAAGCTGAAGGACATTGAGACTTGAGTCCATGACAGCTTATGACATTTTTGTATTTTCAGTGATTCTTATTCAGTGTACTCATATTGAGCTAATGACTAAAGACATTAGTCATTCATACAGCCACTACTTTCGAGGATGTCAAATTATAAATGAATATATATGAAGTGTGGATTGCATTGGGGTCGTAATGTTTGAAAAGGAAAGTTTATATGTACTATAGATAACTCTGTCTCTTTTACTCACATGTTTTTAAGACGCACTCGAACGCTCATTCGGCAACGACTTAAAGTGTGCGTTTTTATGACGTCATGGTATGAAAAAGCAAAACAATTAAGTTTACGTCTTCAATTGAGTCGCAATAAGAGTTCATGGTAGGCCTGCTGAATATTTTATAAAATGTGACTTAAGGTCTTTTCAACCCTCATTTCTTACCGAGGTGTTGTAAAGGGCGACTAAGGTAAGTTGACCCACCGTGTGGTATCCGGTTGAGTAGAATAGACCACCCTCATTTACCGAGGTGTCGTTAAAGGCGACTAGGGTAAGTTGAACCACCGTGTGGTAGCCGGTTGAGTAGAATAGACTACTCTCATTTCTTACCGAGGTGTCGTTAAAGGCGATTAGGGTAAGTTGAACCACCGTGTGGTAGCCGGTTGAGTAGAATAGCCCACCCTCATTTACCGAGGTGTCATAAATACAACTAGGGTAAGTTGACGTCAGGCAGGCGGCCGGTCGTAAAATACGTAGCCAAATCACGTGACAACATGTTTGTAACATGTTGTCACATGATTTAGAATAGACTACTCTCATTTCTTACTGCGGTGTCGTTAAAGGGCGACTAAGGTAAGTTGAACCACCGTGTGGTAGCCGGTTGACTAGAATAGACTACTCTCATTTCTTACCGAGGTGTCGTAAAAGGCGACTAAGGTAAGTTGACCCACCGTTTGGTATCAGGTTGAGTAGAATAGACCACCCTCATTTACCGAGGTGTCATAAATACGACTAAGGTAAGTTGACGTCAGGCAGGCGGCTGGTCGTAAAATACGTAGCCAAATCATGTGACAACATGTTTGTAACATGTTGTGCCGACCACAATTAGAGTGGAATAATGGCAGGAGGATGATGAGAATGATGATGACTTAAGGTCTTTTAGCCTTCTCCTACAGATATAAGTACACACATGGCGTAAATCCGCCACTATATTATAGATGGTGATACCCTTTCTCTATACCTGTAATGAGCCAAACCTTTTTATTCCAGGGTGGTAAAAGCACGTATGGTAGGAAAGGCAAGTCTAAGTATGACGAGTTTGCGGATATCGGATATGGCTATGATGAAAACGACTCTTTCATCGACAACACACATGGTGTAAGTTATTTATACTTTTCTGTGCTAGTTTTATAATTATCTTCATAGATTTATGTCTTATGGAATACTGTTGTGAATCAAATTCGCTCATGTTTAAAAAATCTTTGTATTGCAAAAAACTCACTAATTTATTTTTTTCTTTAAAATTACTAACAATAGATACATTACAAAACATTTTTTTTTTTAATTTTTTAGTCAAATAATGAGATATTAGTAACCAATTCATGGGTCGAAAAATTTTTTCACCATTGTTTGTGATTAAAAAATAAATATATTCTTAAATTAAAATTATCGTTAGTAGTATTCGTAGTTTGTGTATAGAAACGTACTATACTCACGTCTTATTCTATCGGGATAGCCCGACTAAGGAATATACCCGGTTTCTAAATATATACTATGAATATATATCTAAATTTATGAATCGGTATATATATATAAACGTGTTATACATACACTGTGTGGTATTCGACCGAGTAGAATAGACCACTCTCATTTCTTACCGAGGTGTCGTAAAACACGACTAAAGTAAGTCGACCCGCCGTGTGGTATCCCGCTGAGTAGAATAGACCACCCTCATTTCTTACCGAGGTGTCGTAAAAAGCGACCAAGGTAAGTCGACCCGCCGTTTGGTATCTGGCTGAGTAGAATGCACCACCCTCATTTCTTACCGAGGGTCGTAAAATATGACTAAGGTAAGTTGACGTCAGGCAGGCCGGTCGTAAAATACGTAGCCAAATCATGTGACAACATGTTTGTTTCATTGATATATCAATAAAACATTGCAAGAAAATTGAGCAAAGTTTTAGTAATCCGTAATCTAAATTCTATCCGCGATAAAACATAAGCGATACAGACAAGAAAGTACGACATAAGTATGAAGAAAAAAATTATTTCAGATGATAATAAATTACCTAACCTAACCTTGAACTGATAAAACGTCCATCGAGTTCAGGAGCATTAATCAAATCAAATTTTTTCATACAAATTATTTCTATTATTTCTTCTTTTTTACACGCTTTACCTGTAATCGACTTTATAGAAATCAATTTTGAACCATTCTAAGCGGATAGATTACATCATCATTCTCTAGGTGGGGTCGGCGTAACATGTTGTCACATGATTAGTCTGCCTGACTTCAACTTATTTTAGTCGTCTTTTACGACACATACTAAGAAATGAGTGTGGTCTATTCTATTCAGTGAGATACCACAAGGTGGGTCAACTTACATTAGTCGCCTTTTACGACACCTCGCTAAGAAATGAGTGTGGTCTATTTTATTCAGGCGGATACCACGACACGACGACACATTGTTAAGAAATGATATGTTAACTAACACGGTGACACCAAAATTTCATATATAAGATTTTCTACATCATTTAACCAAAATTTAATGATATCCGTTTCAGTACGATGAGATGATCCCACCGGAATGTGACACTTTTTATGGTGGATTCTACATCAACAGCGGCTCGCTGGAGTTCAAGACTGTTCCAGAGAATCAATCAGCTGTATCTGACGGGGAGCCTAAGAGAAATAAAGTTAGTACATTTTTATATTTCAGTTTTACAAGAGCCCTGACAGCCTACGGTGAGACCGTGCGACGCTTTCGAGGAGATCACCTGTTCAAACCCCAGGCAAGCACCAATGAGTGATTCTGTTGTCTAATTGATAATTGCAATTTATTACACGCTTTTCGGTGAAGGAAAACATCGTGAGGAAACTTGACTGGCTTCAAAGAATTCTGAGGATATTTGTAACTATCAATCCGCATTAGAGCAGCGTGGTAGGTACCAGATCCAACCCTTCTCTCCGAAAACGGAGAGAGAACGTCTATTCCCAAAAGTGGGATAATTGGAGGTCACTAATATACTTTTGGTGTAAATGTTTGAAAAAAAAAACCTTCACATTTACAAATGCGGACTTATTCCTAAAGGGATCTCTTCCAGTCATCCGTAAAGTAACCGAAACAACAAGACAACAAATGAAATGTGGGTAATACAAAAACAGCTTTCCCTCTCGCCCCTACATTAATATACAAACCGTGCCCCTCTCTCTTTCACACAGCTCTCCCTCTCGCCCCTACAGTAATATACGAAACGTACCCCTCTCTCTTACACACAGCTCTCCCTCTCGCCCCTACAGTAATATACGAAACGTACCCCTCTCTCTTTCACACAGCTCTCCCTCTCGCCCCTACAGTAATATACGAACCGTGCCCCTCTCTCTTTCACACAGCTCTTCCTCTCGCCCCTACAGTAATATACGAACCGTGCCCCTCTTTCTTTCACACAGCTCTCCCTCTCGCCCCTACAGTAATATACGAACCGTGCCCCTCTCTTTTTCACACAGCTCTTCCTCTCGCCCCTACAGTAATATACGAACCGTGCCCCTCTCTCTTTCACACAGCTCATCCTCTCGCCCCACAGTAATATACGAACCGTGCCCTCTCTCTTTTACACAGCTCTCCCTCTCGCCCCTACAGTAATATACGAACCGTGCCCCTCTCTCTTTCACACAGCTCTTCCTCTCGCCCCTACAGTAATATACGAACCGTGCCCCTCTCTCTTTCACACAGCTCATCCTCTCGCCCCACAGTAATATACGAACCGTGCCCTCTCTCTTTTACACAGCTCTCCCTCTCGCCCCTACAGTAATATACGAACCGTGCCCCTCTCTCTTTCACACAGCTCTTCCTCTCGCCCCTACAGTAATATACGAACCGTGCCCCTCTCTCTTTCACACAGCTCTCCCTCTCGCCCCTACAGTAATATACGAACCGTGCCCCTCTCTCTTTCACACAGCTCTTCCTCTCGCCCCTACAGTAATATACGAACCGTGCCCCTCTCTCTTTCACACAGCTCTTCATCTCGCCCCTACACTAATATACGAAACGTACCCCTCTCTCTTACACACAGCTCTCCCTCTCGCTCCTGCAGTAATTTACGAACCGTGCCCCTCTCTCACACAGATCTCTCTCTTGCCCCTACAGTGATATACGAAACGAGCCACTCTGTCTTTCGCGCAGCTCTCCCTCTCTCTCCTACTGTAATATACGAAACGTACATCTCTCTCTTTCTATCTCCACATTCGTTAAGAAGTTTTACTAATTTAATAATTGTATTGAAGTAAAGCTTCTTTGCGAATACTTGGCTTGGGGCGTTCGTATATTAATTTAGGGCGAGAGTTTTTTTTTTAAGATAGATACATTATTGAAGTGGTCCTACTGAGTGATGATACACCCCCAGAATATGCCTTGATAGAACCAGCGCTATACCTCTTAAAGGTTGAAAGTAAAAGATCTCAATAAAGTAGCATCCTTGATAGTGCTCTTTTGCCAACAGAGACGGATATCGTCGAGCAGCAGTGAGGAGGAGTCCTCCGACAGCTCCTCGGAGTCGGACAGCCAGGAGGCGAAAGACCCCAAGGCCATCGCCAACGGCGAGCTGGACTCTCACAAGACTGAGCACCGGAAGAAGGTACAGCGTCACAGTTATCTAACACTAGCCCCGCGGCGAATATGTAGTAAAAAATTATTTAACAAGAACCTTCTGTCAATAACTAACAGGGAAAAAAAGAATCACCTACATTTTTCCATTCATTCATGATTGATTCGATGACCAGGGAAAATAGAAAAGTAAAAATAAAATTGATTCATAGAAGCAGGCGTTAATGCCGGCTGAGTAGAATAGGCCGCCCTCATTTCTTACCGAGGTATCGTAAAAGGCGAGTAAAGTAAGTTGACCCACCGTGTGGGATCCGGTTGAGTAGAATAGACTACCCTCTTTCTTACCGACGGGTCGTAAAAGGCGATTAAGGTAAGTTGACATCAGGCAGGCGGCCGAATCATGTGACAACATGTTTTCAACATGTTGTGCCGACCCCACTTTGAGTGGGATAAGGGCAGGATGATGATGATGAGAAGCAGGCGTTACTTTGCAGAATTCCATAGTGCAGAAGTTATGATAGAATTGTTTTGATATAATCTGCGTTTGTTAAGAGTATCTTTGTAATGCTAAGTTTATGAAGCAGGCAACGTTCGCATACCTTACACATGCAGGACAACTCGCCACACGTATCCCAAAATGCCGGCACCAGCAACAATTCACACAAGTGATACACACAATCACCACCAAAAAGAGCAAGATCGTTTAGTCCCGAAACTGAAGCATAGTCAGGAGGATAGATTCCATGTTTTTTCGTGTTACGATTTTGTAGTAGTGATTGTGTGAATTACTTGTATGAATTGTTGCTGGTGGCGGTATTTTGGGATACGTGTGATGACTTATCCTGCACGGTTAAAATATGTAAACGTCTGTTTCATACACTTAGCATTACATAGTACTCTTAACAAACGCGGTTATTGCAAAATAATACTATTATATATTCAATATTGAAATTGTTTTGCTATAATCCACGATAAAGTAAGTAGAAACTATATATAATGCTAAACGTATAGACTATCCGTTTTCTCATACACGAAACATGCAGGATTCGTAAAAACACACGCACAAACCTCCACCACAGCCACCACAATACACAAGCACTACACACGTTCACTATCACAAACTCAACAATCGTTTCACCCCGCAACCGAAGCATCATCGGAAGATAGACTCCACGACAAAATCGCAAAGCTTCGCTTTATGTGAACCCGTTGTAGCTTCCATTATATATATTGATCCTTGAGGATTTAAAGGTGCCTGAAAGGGTTTATTTGAATAAAGGTTATTTTGATTTGATATATATTTAAAAAATAACCAGTAAGGTTATTTCTTAAATTTGTGAAGAATAAAGTTGTAAAGAATTATTTTCTAGAATGTTAAAAATTCTCTTTCAGAAGAACAAAGACATAGATAAGCAGAAAGCGAAGAAAATACGAAGAACTGACTCTTCTGCTGCCACGTCTGGGAAGCAGACGTCTGATGGTGGGTTTTTTTTTACTGATATTACTATCTTACTAGCTGTGGAAGTCAGCGTATTTAATTTAAATTTTGAACATAAAAGTAGTTGTTGTGAGTTAACCATAAGTGATTGAGACATGCTGTCGCGGACTTTAGTGTGTCTCTATCGGTTTACGCGGTAAAAAAATCCGTTCAGTAGATTTTGAGAAATCGATTACATACAGACAGACAGATTACTTAATAAAGGATATTTCGAATTTGAATTTGATTAATCATGCATAAAAGGATTAGCGTCAGAGTTGACGAATAACAGGAGAGAATGGAAGAGAAAAACATTCTGTACCGACCCCACTTAGAGCAGGGGTATGATAAAGCGTTCCCAATAATAATTATTTCTCAAAAAAAAACCATGACATACGAGTCATCAAGATTCCAAGCGGGGTTTTTCTGAAACCAGGACCGCACGAATCCCTAACTGTGCTATAAATTATGCAAATGCGAGAGAAATTAACCTTCGTATTCTATATATGTAAGGTCGTCTCTGGGGATTTCTTTGACTCGTTGAAATATGAAACAACACTTTTTAATACTTATTACTTCTTTTATTTCTTTTAGAACATATTACACATCTTATACACCTTTAGACATCTTTCGCCTTCATCCCTTCCTCTATCGCCTCTTTCACACACATCCTTCGTATTCCCTCACTCACCACTACCTTCCATTCTTATACAATATTTTATACTTTTAAACTTATTTATACAATAATAAATTATTAATATTATTTTTCTCTTATTTTGGTGCTTAAATACAAAAGCACCACAATCCAAAATAAGCAAATTATACAGGAGTACAAATTGAAAAAATCATTTGGACTATTTTATGATTTTTTTATAAGTTTATAAAGTACAGTTGTAAAATTAAAAAGTAAAGTTGTAAAAAAATACAGTTGTATAACGTATATTTTTTTGGTATCAAAAGATGCGTAAGTAAATAGCTAATTTTTCAAAAAAGTAATCTTAATGGACTCGAATGGACTCTCCAAAAAAAGCAGATAAGATTTGGCTTCGATAAAATTTCAACCATACATATATTATATGTCTGTCTTTAATCTTGCATTTATACCAGATAACGCTCACGGGGACGCTGAGAGTGCGGACTCTCGCACGTCACAGTCAGACTCATTGACGTCCAAGCCCGCTCCGAGCTCAGAGAATGCTGTGACGTCAGATAGTTCAAGGTGATATATAATTTTTACAATTTTTTTTATATGAAGAATACCCCTTCTTCTTTTGGCGGGCTTAAGGATGAAAGGGCTAGTAACTACCCAGCCTAGCTTCTTCCAGAAGCGAAGGACCCTATGTGGGACTCTCAAAGCTTCATGCACTGTCCTCGTTGAGTCAAGAATGTTCTGCCACCTCCATGAAATACATCATGACGTGAGATGTTGTTTGCGATTCCCTCATACATCCTCTGCAAATTGGACTGTTATTTAGCAGACAATGCCCGCTGATAATAAGAAAACCCCTAAGGGTACAGCCGTCTGATAGGGACGGGCGGCAAGTATGTCGGACTCGCACCTGACAGTGCTCTAATATTAGTAGTCACAGAAAAAGGGTAAAAAGTAAAGAAAGGGCCTGTTACTATTCCATTGCCTCCTCTCTTCGGTTTCGGAGAAAAGGATTAGAGCTAAGACCTACCACGCTGCTCCAATGCAGATTGGTAGGTTACACATATCCCCAGAATTCTCCAGAGACATGCAGGTTTCGTCACGATGTTTTCCTTCACCGAAAAGCGTGTGATAAAATGCAATTGTCAAATAGACACAAGTTTTAATAGAAAAACTCATCTGTGCCTGCCCGGGGTTTGAACCCACGGTCGTCTCTAAAAAGTCACACTGTTGCACCGCTGGGCTATCACAGCTCACATTTTACTTATATTAAGAATGACGAAGAAGAAGAAAACGTGTGATAAATTGCAATTAGACATATAAGTTTTAATAGAAAATCTCATCTATATGATCGTTTCGTCCCATAGCCGAAGCATCATCAGGAGGATAGGCTCCACGACAAAATCGTACTGCATTACTATTTGCATTCTCTAAACGCGGATTATAACAAAGTAGTTCTATTAAAGCTTCTTTAATATGGAATTCCGCAAAGTAAAACCTGCTTCTATAAATCTTTTTAATTTAATTGTATTATTTTTTTAACAGAGATACAGAGGGAAAATCAGAAGAGATCAAACTGCCAAATCCGATCAGAGAAGTTCTACAAGAAATGGACGCCTTGGTTCGACAAGCGAGGGAGGATCCCACCAAGGACAGTACTAAAACCGACCAGTGTATTCTCAGGTATGTTGAAGAAAGTGTTCAGTAAAGTTAGCCCTCACTGTACGACTGTTGAAGCGAATAATGATGCTTCATTTGTTGAGATTGCGGTAATGTATGTGTGCGGTGCTAGCGTGCTAAGAAAGGGGGTGGTCTATTCTACTCAGCCGGATACCACGCGGCGGTTCAACTTACCTTAGTCGCCTTTTACGACACCTCGGTAAGAAATGAGGGTGGTCTATTCTACTCAGCCGGATACTACACGGCGGTTAATGAATAAAATAAGTAAACACATGTTATAGTAATGTAAGTAGCGGGCTGTTACAATCCCATTGCTGAGAGAAGGGTTGGAGCTAAGACCTACCACGCTGCTCTAATGCGGATTGGTAGGTTACACATATCTCCAGAATTATCTAGAGATATGCAGGTTTCCTCACGATGTTTTCCTTCAAGGAAAAGCGTGTGGTTAATTGCAATTATCAATTAGACACATGAGTTTTATTAGAAAAACTCATTCGTGCCTGGCCGGGTTTGAACTCGTATTCCCCTCGAAAGAGTCGCACGGTCTCACCGCTGGGCTATCACAGCTTAGCTCAGCTCTAGACTTATAAGTTTATATTAGGTCCTTACATATGAAATTGGCGTTTTCTATGGGAGGAACATAAAGTCGTTTTTTTTTTTAATGAAATATATTTAATTAATCAAAGTATGTACCATTGCTATGTATGCACTTTTGCCATCTCATAGGTAGTTCATTGATCCCCTTACTAAAAAAACCATTCGGGCGGGAATCAATAAAATCTTTGAAGGCGGTTTGGACTTTGAAGGTGGTTTGAGCCGCGAGTTCCCATGTAGGAAATGACGATGGGCCCAATATTGGCCCAAGCCTGGGCCGACCCTTCTCAAGCTTGGCCCAGCGATGCGCACCAACGTCGGCCCAATCTTGGCTCAAGTCTGGGATGATAACTAAGGCCAAGGCTTGGTGCCCCCGCATTGGCCCAAGGCTGGCAGTCAGCTTTGGCCCAAGGCTGGCAAACAGCGTTGGCCCAAGGCTGGCAATCAGCGTTGGCCCAAGGCTGGCAATCAGCGTTGCCCCAAGGCTGATCTATGGTTTGGACCGATGCTGACAATAAATGTTTAGCCCAATACTTAAAAACACTGCTACTTAAACAAAGGCTAAAACTGATTTCACGAAAAACTATTAACAGTTAACGCTAAATAACCAATAGAAAAAAACAAAATCATTGACAAGTGCGAACAGGTTACGTTGCGTTGTATCATATCGAATAATAGGTTTTAATGCATGACTAATACGCTTCTTTTGGTATTTGAAAACAATACTTATTACTTAGTATATTTACTTTATCTCTACGACTAGAAATAACACTGACCCATCGGAGTTGAATTTCAACTATCACAGCTCTGGACTTACAGTAATGTATGGTGTTTCAGATTGTACAACGCCCTGGCGGCGGGCGGCGTGGACGGGGCGGTGCGGCGCGCGGCATGGGGTCGCGCCGCCAAGGTGGTCAACACGTCCAGGGCGAAGCTGCTCAAGAGGGCCAAGGACCTGAACGCCAAAACCAAACAGACAGAAGCATGTGAGTTTGTATACTGTTACTTTTCTTTTTTTATTTTTTTATTTATCTTTTTTGTATAAACGAAAGGCGGACTCATCCCTAAAAGGGATCTCTACCAGCCAACCTATGAGTAACAGAAAGAAAATGAAAAGAAAAAAAAAATGATGATGGAAAAAAAAGGGAAGGAAGAAAAATAAAAATAACGAAACACCATACATAGATTAAAGTTGAAAAATAAATGAATAAAATTATAGATAATAGTGATTATTTGAATTGATTGTGTGTGTGAATGTAATTTAATATTAATAATAAATAATTTATAGAATTAGGCGTTACTTTGCGGAGATCCATAATACAAAAGTAATAATAAAATTATTTTGCTATAATCCGCGATACAGTAAATAGAAGCATCATCAGGAGATAGACTCCACGACAAAACCGCAAAGCAAATCGCAATCGCTTTGCGATTTTGTCGTGGAGTCTATCTCCTGATGATGCTTCGGTTGCGGGCCGAAACGATTGTTGAGTTTGTGATAGTGAACCTGTGTAGTGCTTGTGTATTGTGGTGGAAGTGGTGCAGGTTTGTGCATGTGTTTTTACGAATCCAGCACGTATCGGGTATGAAAATACTGATAGTCCACTATACATTAAACACTATATATATTTTCTATTTACTGTATCGCGGATTATAGCAAAATAATTTTATTATTACTTTTGTATTGATAATAAGCTAAATTTGATTTAAATGACTTGAAAATTTTTGAAAAATTTCTTTATACAAAGTGGTAACGATGATACGACATTAAATTAATCCACTGATCACTTAAATATATAAATAAATAAATAAATAAATATATGGGACACTTACACACACGGCCGTCCGTCCCCAAAGTAACTTAATACTTGTGTTATGGGTGACGGACAACTGGTAGATATACTACATATATAATTTTAAATACATACTTAAATACAAATAAACAGTCAGGCTCGAAGAACCAACAAATTGTTTATAGAAAATGGTGGCCCTCGGCGGGAATCGAACCCGCGACCCGCGGTGCTGAAAGCCGGGTCCCTGCCCACTGCGCCAAAGAGCCAGTCGAAAATAATTGGGCCAGTATAAAATAACTATGACATAATTCAATCTTCTTAAATATTGTTTTTAAAAAAAAATTATTTCCAAACAATCCTACTTCCTACTTCCTTCTATTAATTTAATATTATAAATGCGAAAGTTTGTGAGTATGGATGGATGTTTGTTACTCTTTCACGAAAAATCTATTATCCATCAGAATAACATATAGGCTACAATTTGTAATAATTTTATGTAATATAACGATACATGTCAATAAAGTCGGAAAAAATCTGGCCTCTGAGAGCTATCTCGGCGTACGCTGCCTAAACCATTGGAGTTACACAAAGATGATGTACCGTAGTATTGTTGTCTTAAAAAGTTCTAAATAAAAGTCCGTGACAGCATATCTTTAACCTTTTATGTGGAAGCCACTATGACCAAAATTGTGAATCATAAAGTTAATTAAATTAGATACTATTTTATAATGCATATTTTAGTATATTTATTATACTCTTATAAAAATCAATACATTTGTCACTTTCAGTATTTCATGTAGATAAACTTTGTCTTTTACACTAAGTAATTTGGCCGAATAGTTTAAAAGTTATCACGATATGATTGACTTAAAAGGAGCGCCATAGAGTGCCTTATATGCGCGGGATGAGAAGATTGTATGAAATCCTTTTGTTTTTAAGTTAGACATCTG
Source organism: Morpho deidamia (assembly GCA_947086505.1). NCBI lineage: Eukaryota > Metazoa > Arthropoda > Insecta > Lepidoptera > Nymphalidae > Morpho > Morpho deidamia. The sequence goes on from CAMTZC010000009.1 coordinate 13,115,546, forward strand.
AAATTTTGGATATTTATATTTATTTATTTATATTAGCCTTTATTATCTGAAGTGTTTTTTGTTTTATTTACAATATTTATTTATTTTTTTTTTACTTTTTTAACATTTTGCTTCAGTTTGCCCTTTGACATAGGCCTCCTCCAGAAACTTCCAAATTCTTTTGTCACAAGCCTTCTGTTTCCACATATGACCTGCGATCACTCTTAGATCATCCTCCCATCTTAGGTAAGGCCTTCCCCTTTTTCTCGTAATTCCCCGTGGGTACCACTCTACTATATCTCTATTCCATTTTGACAATGTTTCTCTCACCATGTGGCCAACCCATCTCCATTTCTGTTGCATTATCACACTTATTACATTTGGGGTATTTATTTTCTTTTTAATATTAGTTACTCTAACTTTATCACTTAGTTTAATTTTCAGGATATTTCTCTTCATGTTATTTTGACATGCCTCTAATTTCTTAAGTTTGTTTTTGGATATGGGCCAAGTTTGACAGCCATAAGTTAAGATGGGGATGATGCAGGTATTCATTAATTTTGCTTTATCTTGAAGCCTATTTCTCTTTCTTTCATTATAGACTTAAGTGACCAATATCTTTGCCATGATTTATTTATCCTTTTTTTAATTTCTTTCTCTGTCTGTTCATTATTTGATAGTGTTTGGCCTAAATATTCATATTCCTCAACATATTCAATTATATTATTGTTAATTTCTATTTTATCTTTTTTCCCATTTGTCATTATTTTTGTTTTAGAGATATTCATGTTTAATCCAAGTACAGAACTTTTATCAGCTAATTCTTTCAGCATTATTTGCATTGTTCGAGAATCCGCAGCAAATTTTGGATATAGAAGTAACTAAATAAATATAAGTTTATTTTTTAATATAAAGTAAAAAAAATAAACCTAAAATGATCTGCCACGAAACTTAATGTGGCAGACCAAATTCCACGCGAGCGAAGCCGCGGGCAAAACCTATAAATATAATTTAATTGAAATCTATCTTTGTTAGTAATGGGTTGAATGACCTGGCGCGGCGCGCTTGTTCAAAGAACAGCAGGCCTGCTGTTAAACGCTCAATAACATTTCCGTAACATCGTTCACTTAGAGAAATAGATGGCGCTGCACGGATTATGATTAAATCGAACTTGCGCTAAGGAGATTCTTTGTCTAAGACAGATAGGACAAAGATTTAAAAATAAATTTTATGCTTAGCCTTAGAGGTGTAAGAGTCACGACAAAAAGCGTACCCGTATGTGTTCGTTACTACAACAAGTAGACGTGGGTCGTTACGTGATTTTCGCGTGACGTAACGTAACTTGTGTCGGCAAATATGTAACCTGTTTTATAACTAGTTATTTTCGTAACTAGTTACTCATTCGAAACTGTATCACAGTAATGAAATTTAGCCAAGGTTAATACGTGATTCTACTGAACTTGCCATCGGCACAAGAATAACTACGAGAAATTACGTCACGAGTCAAGACCGCGTCTCGCACGAAACTAATTATTAAAATAACTAGTGATTCCGTTACAAGTTACATTTTGTAGTCGTTAGTGCAGTAGGCCGATGCCGTAACTTAGTTCAACGAAACGCAAACGCAACATAACGTAATGTCGCATGAAAGCTGCTACGAAAGTAGCTAGTTACAAATATAACTACTTCGCCTTTGCACACGTAACTAGTTATTCCGTTTCATAGCACGTAACCGGTTAATGTATACAGTGACGTGAAATAACGCCCACGTCTAACAACAAGTAGTACTCTTTACTATCGTATCGGTACTTTATTCGTTACTTTTGATACCTGATACCATAGCATTAAAGTATTAAGTAACGTGTCAAGTTGTATTCCCGTTCGGTATGATATCGGCGCGACATATTACTTTCTTGCATAGCTGCGTAAGGCGAATTTCATCATGTACTTTTTTCGAAATGTTGATTTCCTAAAACAAATTTCAATTGTAAAATAATTAAAAGCACAAGTAAATTGTAGGCGGAATCTACTGGATTTTGCAATGGATTTATTATTTTAACTGTGAGAATAAAATACATATTGTTTCGATTGGAATGAAATTTAACATAAAATATGATAAAAAAATATTTTAAAGGAGATTTCAAATAATTTAAAAATATTTATTCTACGGGCCTAATAAACTATTTAAAAAAACAAACATCGTTCTTCGTAAGGTACGTTTACATTCATCGACAGCACACGTACAAATCACAGATTAGGTACCGTATTATGTAGTTACTAATACGTACCGATACGAAAGATGCGAGTAACGAGTAACGAATAGCATTCGTGAGTAACGATTCGGTACTCAGTACTAGATGGCGCACCCGTTACTCAGTACCGAATCATACGGTTCGCTTACGGCTTTACTAAGCCTAGTTTCATTTCTCCTAACAGCTCAAATGCGGATGTGTTCACCTACCATGAACTCTTATTGCGACTCAATTCAAGACGTAAACTAAATTGTTTTGCTTTTTCATACCATGACGTCTTAAAGACGCACACTTTAAGTCGTTGCCGAATGAGCGTTCGGAATGCGTCCTTAAAACATTTGAGTAAAAGAGACAGAGTTATCTATAGTTCATATAACGTTTTCCTTTTTAAACATTACGACCGAAAAGAAAGCGGTTGAGTTTAGGTACTGACTTTGAAATGAATCGTTTTCTAAAAGTTCATGGTAGGCCTACAGGATAAAACAATAACATTATAGTTATGTCTCCCTCGCACTTGTCAAGTCTCTCGGTCAACATTACGCTTTACATACGAAACGGAATGAACAATCTTGACCGAGATTTCGAAATGGTATTCTCCCTTCTATATCATGTATCTTATTCAAAACGTAAAATAATGCATCTGGCTAAATTACTTCACTTAAGTAATAATAAAAATATTTTGCTATTACCCGCGATTAAGTAAATAGAAAATATATGTAATGCTAAGTGTATAGTGGACTATGCGTTTTTTCATACTCGTTACATACAGGATTCGTAAATACACATGCAGAAACCTCCACCACCGCCACCACAATACACAAGCACTACACACGTTCACTATCACAAACTCAAAAATCGTTTCGCCCCGCAAACGAATCATCATCAAGAATCCGCAAAGCGAAGCATTATCCAAACAAGCAACAATGGTGGGGTTTAACCGATTACTATATAACCATAGTAATCGGTTAAACCCCACCATTTATTTTACCTCTGAACACGTGTTACAAGCTTGAACTTGAAATATTTATCTGATCATTAATGAGGGTGCCCTTGTTATGCTTTATGATCTCAAGTTCTTTCAAAATGTTTCGTCGGAAGCTTTTTTCACAGGTATGCAGGATTTCGAAACAATGTTCCAAAATAGGTCAGAGATAATAAGTGCAAAGCCTACTGACAAATTTTGGGACATTGTCAGAATCAATTTCACCTGTATTTGAAACAAAGTCAAATATAGGTAATAGTGAACGTTTGTAGTGCTTGTGTATTGTGGTGGCGGTGGTGGAGGTTTGTGCATGTGTTTTTACGAATCCTGCATATATCGGATATGAAAAAATGGATAGTCGATAGAGATCGCGGATTATAGCAAAATAATAATAATATAAAGAGGAAAGATTTGTATGTTTGTTTGTTTGTTTGTTTGCATGTTTGTATGTATGTTTGTTACGTTTTCACGCAAAAACTACTGGACCGATTTCAAAAATTCTTTCACCATTGGAAAGCTGCTTCTTCACTGAGCAACATAGGCTATATGTCATTTTCAAAAAAATAGGGATCCCTAATAAAATTGTAATAAGTTGGGAAAAATTTTGTCGTAAACATCTTTCATCGCGTGCGCTGCGGAAACTATTGATGATAGAACAAAAAAATGTTCTACAGTATTATAGAACGTATCAATATCCATAGAAAAATCCGCGATACCATATGTCTAACTATTATAGTAATGCCAATATAACTACTTTTTTACATTGTAAAAGTTGGTAAAAGTGCCGACAATAATCAAACCATTTTATTCATATCTCTGTATTAATCCTTATCCCATTAAATGATATTTTATTAATAACTGTTTCAATACCAGTAAAATACTATTTAAATTATTAAAATCCGCCATCCCAATCAAAAGATTTTACGAATTTAAGAATGTAAATCGAAATCAAATAATGCCATAACAAACCTAACCTACCGTTATAGCAGGGCCTGCACTTGGTGAGTTAAGTCTTATTCCAAGAATACTAATGATACCCATTTTTTATAATTAAATAATCTACAAAATAAATCTATAGTCCGACTTCGTAGACTTTCCATTACCACGAGATCTGTATGGACGCGGGTGAAACCGCGGGGCTTTACTAGTAGCAAAATAATTTTATTACTTTTGTATTATGGATCTCCGCAAAGTAACGCCTAATTCTATAAATTACTTCACTTAATTCTAGCGCCATCACAAAATCTCAATCCCGAAGCCCCTTCGGCCACGAGCGTGGCAACCAGCGCCACAAATACCACGGCCACCACATCTGTAGTAACGAGTTCTGGTAATAAATCGGACGATGGCCTGTCAAATTTGGATGTCACCTGGATGAGTCCTGAAGAGAAGGAAGCGAAGATTGTGGAGACGTTGCAAAGGTGATTAATTCTATAGTCGATAGTCTATATAGTCCTACTAATATTATGAATGCTAAAGTTTGTGAGTTTGAATGGACGTTTGTTAAAAAAACTATTGGACAGATTTCGATGAAACTTTACAGTTATATAGATTATACATCGGAATAACATAGGCTACATAGGTGGCATCTACAATTTAAGTCCGCGTGATTCCCTGCGAGAGAAGTTTAAGGAAATAGGTATTCTTACATTTGCTTCACAGTATATTTTAAACAATGTAATTTTTGTACATAAAAATATAAAGAATTATAAAACGATAGGTGACAAAGTAGGAACCGACATAAGCTTGCGACTCCTGCTTAAGCAAAAGTACGTAAATCGTTTGTGGGTATGGGTATAAGATTCTATAATAAAATTCCGAAATCAATTTTGGCCATGCCATTACAGTAGTTTAAAACCACTTAAAAAGAGGCTGATACAGAAAGCCTACTAAGCCTGTTGAAGATTACTTAGATGACAAGGATTTGTGGATATAGGTGCACTTCTACTCTGTACGAGACAGTAATAAATAAATGTAATTAGTTCTAAGATTTGTATTTTAAAAAGAGCAACCGCTGAGTTTCTCGCTGGCTCTTCTCGGTAGGAACAGCTTTCCGAACCAGCAGTAAAGTTGACGATTCAAAAGCACTTGCTTACAAGTTTACTTGAATAAAGAATATTTTGAATTTGAATTTGAATACAATTTAATGATTTGACGTAATATGACGATACATGTTAATAAAGTCCGAAAAATTCTGGCCTCTGAGAGCTATCTTGTCGTACGCTGCATTGCCATTAGGGTTACACCAAGATGATGTAACGATGTATTAGTTCTCTTGAATAGTTCTAAATAAATGTCCGCGACAGAATATATCTTTTATCTGAAAGCCACTATCACCAAAATTTTGAATAAAATTTATAATATAAATGTATGAATTTATTTGGTTTCGGAAATAAAATTATTTATTTCATTGTATTGTTACTAGTTCTTGCTAAGTGTATATTATATTTGTCCATTCGATGTAGGTGAAAATTAAGTTCAAATCCTAATGGATGAACTCATAACAATAGTTACTTCATTCACATAAATTATTTTCCGTATTTCAGGCTTAAAATATTGATTGAGGAGCGTAAACCGGAGATGATGAAAACTTACAAGGCTGAATGTGAACGGGTGCAGGAGAAGAGGTAAGAACAAATTTAAACCTTTGATCAGCAGGCCTACCATGAACTTATAGAAAACGATTCAATTCAAAGTCAGTACCTAAACTAAAACGCTTTCTTTTTGTATCATGAAGTGTGGATTGCATTGGGGTCGTAATGTTTGAAAAGGATAACGCTATATGAACTATAGATAACTCTGTCTCTTCTCACATGTTCTTAGGACGAATTCCGTGACGTGTGCGTCTTTAAGACGTCATGGTATGAAAAAGCAAAACAATTTTGTTTATGTCTTCAATTGATTCGCAATAAGAGTTCACGGTAGGCCTGCAGAAGGCTTTTAAGCTTTTTCTGTTTTATTTTATTTTATTTTTTATTTATTTTTTTTTTTTCTCTCTTCATTTTTAACACCACTTATGGCTAATACAAAAAAAATAGCCAAAAAAACAAATAAAACATTATAAAAACATTAACATTACAAAACATATATTAGTCAATAGATATACATAAGCATAAATTATATATCCTTGAACTTTTCCGTGGTGGGACATATTTTTTGATTGTCAGAATCCTGACATTTTCTTATGTGATTTCAGGAAAAAACTTCAAATAGCGTCCGCAGTGGACGGTGTTCCTCACATAGACAAACGGCTGCCCAAACGTCGTTTCCCATGGTGTCCCCGCAGTAGAGCACTCCTCGCGCGCCTCGCGACCTTGGCTGGTGACCCTGAAGCAGCAGCAACACTTCTAGCCAACCGAGCATTGAAGCTGTTCCCCAGTGGGTTCGTCAGAATGCCCACACTACTGCGGCAGGCTGAGTGAGTATCAAATATTCAATACAACTATTAAAAAGAGGCAGATACAGAAAGCCTACGATATTGATGATTACTTAGATGATAAGAATGTGTTGATATATCTGCACTTCCACCCTGTACAAGACAGTAATGACTAAATGTAACTGGTGTAATGGTTTTTGGTGGATTGAATAGACAGATTGGCTTGGAATGTAATATTTTATTATTGTAAGTATGAAACGCCGACGACATGATATAAGAAAAAGCCCATTGACAACAAGTATGACATTAATGATTAATTCAATCCACTGGGAATACTTTGACAGCACAGACCTTATCTGGGTCAGGCGACACTCCATCTTTAGAAAAAATATGCCCTAAATATTTAATTTGTATAGTATTCAATCCACCAAAAACCATTACAACTGGTTATAAGAATTATTTTTTTAAAAGAGTATCCACAGAGTATCTTGCTGGCTCTTCTCTGTAGGAACAGCTTTCCGTTACCAGCAGTAGATGTTGACGATTCAAAAGCAATTGTTCACAAGTTTACTTGAATAAAGAACATTTTGAATTTGAATTTGAACAAACTATCTATGGACTGGATCGTTGTCGCAGTTCGCAGTGACCCTGCCATCAGCTCCCCAGGTCGCGGGTTCGATTCCCGCCGAGGGTTTGTCACCCGTAACACTAGTGTTAAGTTACATACTTTCAGGATGTGTGTGTAGTTATATCATATATACATATTTAATGAAAGACCGTTGGCGTAATGGGTAGTGACTCTGCCTTCAGCCCTACGGTTCGCGGGATCAATTCCCGCCGAAGGCCAATACATTTTTCATAAACAATTTGTTGGTCCTTCCTTTTCGGTTTTATAAATATTCTTGCAATCAAGCTAAACTTTTTTAATTTAAAAAATCGTGAGTAGTTTTTATAGTTAATATGTAGCCACCGGTTATACTCACGTCTAATTTTATCGGGTTAGCCCGACTAGTTTCGCTTAATCGTCAGGGACTCTTATTCAGTTCCCTGTACTCGAAACTAGATGAGACAGATAAGATGAGACGTCAATATAGCTGGTGTTTACATATTAACTACAAGATAAACTTGATGTCTTTTATTTTACCTTTTCTGTGTGTTCCTACACATCCATTCTTTGAACTCATTACAACTTCTCTCATTTCAGCTTAAGTAAAGAAATTAAGGCGTCAGATATAAAACGCCAGCGTCTAAACTCCGCGTCCCAGCCCGTCGTAACAAGCACCGCACAGTTCAGTGAACCAATACAATTCCCAAGTTCATTAACAGTCACTACATCCCTCAAAAACATCGATAAAGGTGATGATGAAAAAGACAAATACAAAATGAACCCATCTGTGTTTGGATCAATATTAAACTCATACTCTCTCACCCCAGATCTAGTTATAGAAAAACCTGACGACAGAAAGAAAGAAACAGATAGGAGTAAAGATGATATGTACATTCCCCCTAACAACATAGGCAGCATAACCATAACGCCCGTACCACAACAAAAAGACAAGAAAGTTAATAGCATTTGTGACAAAACAAAAGAACCCCTGATAAGAGTGAAATCGCCGGCAGCATTAAACGAAATGGTCATGAATAAGAAAGAGAAGGAAAAGCAAAAGAAGACAGATATCCGGAAAGAACCCAGTAAAAGACTTGACACTCCGTTGCACATAGACACTACAAATCATCATAGCAAAAAAGAGCCAACACAAAGTCCAAAGAGCAAAGAGGAGTTCAGTAAAAAGCAAATTGAAAGCATGAGGATAGCAGAAAGCAATATACCTAGGCCTGGCCTGGTGTCTGTGAACCATTCACCAACCTTTGCAAAACCTGATAAAAGGCCACCTGAGGTGAAGAAGAAAAAGGACATCCTCATTGTGTCTGATTTGGATCCCTTGGCAGATATTCCCCAGGAACCTCTGGCTGTGGACGACAGCAGTAGTGATGTAGAGGTAGTGGAAGAGAAATCTGACAAAAGCGAACCTAAAAGTGTGACAAGGAGTGATACAGTGCCTTCAAAGGACAAAGTGAGTGACAATCACAAGAAACTGAACAGTGTTAAAGTGAGAAGTGAGAAAAGTGTTAGTTCTAAGGAGTGTAGGAGGAAGTCAGACGAACAAACAAAAGAGGAGATAGAAGCGATAATGAGAAATATAAAAGAGATGAAGGTGAGTTTCATTAATCTCCATACATTTATTAGAGATTAGTAAATGCCCAGTGGCTCTAAAATGACCACATATAAAGTGGATACATAAAATGTGATTTTAAGTTAAAAAAAATTATATAAAATGCAATTCTGATAGTCTGTTTACCTTTTTTACAAGTTTTAACATAAAATAATAAGTATTCAAAATACCACTATCAAAGCAATGAGACATCACTTTTGCGATTTTTTTGTGGAAAGTATCTCATGATGCTGCAATTACAGGGCGAAACGATTGTAAGACTGTGATAGTGAATGTGTGCAGTGCTAGCAATCTAGTGGTAGTGGTTTATAGTGTATTTGAATCCTTTGCTTATAAGGTATGAACTCGGATATTATACTCTTCTCTTAGCATTACATAGAATCTATTTAATAACAATAACAGCACAATAATGTCATAATTACTTTTGTAAGAAATTAAATGTCTAGTAAGTTACCGAAGTAAGATACACCTATGCAATAGGCGGGACATTCAGTTCAAGTAACTAATGACTGTTAGGGTGTTAAGGTGATGGAATGGCCACCCCATGTTGGAAAGGATATTATACTCTTCTCTTAGCATTACATAGAATCTATTTAATAACAATAACAGCACAATAATGTCATAATTACTTTTGTAAGAAATTAAATGTCTAGTAAGTTACCGAAGTAAGATACACCTATGCAATAGGCGGGATATTCAGTTCAAGTAACTAATGACTGTTAGGGTGTTAAGGTGATGGAATGGCCACCCCATGTTGGAAAAGGTACAGTGGAACAGCTTGACCTTAGCAGCACAAGATTGTGTAACTTGGGGGTCATTTGAACAGCAGGCCTACCATGAACTCTTATTGCGACTCAATTGAAGACGTAAACGACGACCGCGAACCGCTTACTTTTCTACCATGAAGTATGAATTGCATTGGGGTTGTAATGTTTGAAAAGGAAAACGTTATATGAACTATAGATAACTTTGTCTCTTTTAAACACATGTTCTTGGGACGAATTCCGAACGCTCATTCGGCAAAGACTTAAAGTGTGCGTCTTTAAGACGTCATGGTATGAAAAAGCAAAACAATATTGTTTACGTCTTCAATTGAGTCGCAATAAGAGTTCTCAATAAGAGTTCATGGTAGGCCTGCTGGTCCTTTGAACCCATTTCCAACCGTGGACGTCCATTGGTTAAACATAGAGAAAGCCTTAAAGTCCATAAAGTCAAACATGAGTCAAAATATGCATTAATTTCTGTCTTAAACTTTTCCAGAGTTCACAAGAGCCTGCAACGTTGAACTGTAATTCTTACGGAGGTGTTATAACGAGTGGTGAGTTAACTTAATTTATGTTAACCAATACACCATAATATACTCAATATCATTAGTAAATTATTTTATAATAACTTAATTTTTCTTAAAGCTATGATACTGAATATAATTAGTCCAATTATTTAATGATGGATAGGAAGAGCATATATCAAATGGGATATTGTTATTGCTGAAATTAAATTAATGTGGATTTATTTATAATTTATGTCATTTGTTATGTGCAGTATTGGAATATTTTTGAAAACAAAAAATAGATTTCCTTGCATAGATCACGCATTCAGAACGTGTCAATTGTTTTAAAAGACTATGGAGCAGTTTTATTGTATAGACATTTTTTTTCTGTCACAATAATTTTTAATCAGTTAAGAAAGTGAATAAATAGTACTGTTGGTTCTCAGACAGCAAGTTTTCTGCTGAGACTCAAAAGAGTCCCGTGGAGACTCAAAAGAGTCCTGCTGACACTCATTAGAGCCCTGCCGAGAGAATGTTATTTGTGGCATGATGAGCTAAATTATGTTGTGGTAATGGTAATCTTGTCAAGCAAAATAAATGCAACCATGGTCACAAATTTTTCGCGGTCTTACCTTCAGCAACAGAATAACTACAGAGTAGACTGTACAGAGTATACCGTAGATAACTGGGTATTTATTTCTTAATTTGACGCATGTAAAGATAAAATTTACATTTCTGTATGTAAGTCTTACATATAATTCATTAATACCTGACTTATGACTGATTATTGAGTAGATGATAAAATTTCATACATAATTTGCATTCCCAATATCTAGAAAAATACGGTGAATTCGCAGGCAGGAATTAGTTATAAATATCAAGTAAAATCAAAATAAACTTTATTCAAATAAGCTCTTTCGAGCACTTTTGGATCGTCAACGATCGATATGATTGATGAAGCTACAACTGGTTCGGTTGCTCTTACCGAGAAGAACCAGCAATATAGAAATATTCCATTACTGTTCACGGCTCAGACGACATAATATTTTTTTTTTTTTTTTTTTTTAAATTAATGCAAATTTTTGACTTCAAGCAGCTAAGCACGAGTCTTCCAAACAAACATACAACAGGCCCACCATTTTCGGCGAGCCGCGTACTGATAAAGACAAGTTGTAAGTCTGGTTGTTGCTTCCCGTCCATCGCATTCGCACAGGCAGAGTATTGATATGTCACGTCAGAATGTTAACATTGATGTCTATTTTTTGAAAATTGTGCCCTCGGCGAACCCCAGTCATAAAATGCCTCGTTAATTCTGAATGGCATTTGATACAGAGATTCAGTTTGCATCTAGCTCGGTCCCTCTCATTAAGCGCTCTCCTCGCATCTTGCTTCTTCCTTTCCTCATCTATTTTCTCCGCCTCCCTTCTTCTAAGTCGCCTGAAAATTCCAATCTCCCCCTGTCTTCTTCTACAGTTTCCCATCTTCTCTCTTATCAATCCCGGTCCACTCTTTTCTTCTCGCTTTGCTATTCTTTTCTTCACCCGCCCCTACTATACTCCTCTGCCCTCTGCCGTCTACACTCGCTCAAAGAAATATCTAAATTATGCAGTTCCATATTTCATATTATGGAAAATGAAATATTTATTGCTTATTTTTTTAATCGTGACCAACTTTAAATCTGCTTTAGATACTCTATATTAAATATATCAGATATACATATAATCAATTGACTACAATTAACCAAATAACAGTAACAGACAATGGTTTATCAAGCCTTAAATCAACCGAATTAATCGTAATCATTATTCTCCTGGCCTTATCCCACTCAAAGTGGGGTCTGCAAAGCATGTTTCTCTCTTTCATTCTCTCCTATTATTTGTCAACTCTGGCTACCCTTCACAATCCAACCATCTCCGCACATGTCACATATCCATATTCATATTTAACACTCGTTCCCATGATTTTCATCCCTCCTCATTACATGTCCATACTATCTTAATATTGCACTTCTCTGTTATATAATGGACACAACTTTCAGTCTTCTTATATACTCGTGTCGTATTTTATTCAGTCTTGTTACGCCAAGCCTTAACATTCTCATCTCATTTGCATGTACTCTTCTTTCATCCGTCTATTTCATTGCCCTACATTCTGGTATACAATACGACAGTTCTAATGACTGTTTTATAATCAAATTACACTACACCCCATTTAAAGAATTCAGCATCTGAATAAAACTACAGATCCTAAATCAACGCATCTAAAGCACCTTGTAAATATTTTTGGACGTAACATTTTAATGTCTCCGCCTTAACTCATATACACTGAGGTTTCCTCGCACTTCAACATTGTATATCATTCAATATGGCTTTAATAACATCATACATATCGACAGTATCGTGCGTGAATGCGTGTAAGATTATGTATTTTTTTTTAAACCATACTCACCAAGAGCTTTTATTTCGATCTAAAGAGTTCGGAAAACTAATTAAAAATTTAAATTCAAAATATTGTATATTCAAGTAAACTTGTTTGTTAACAAGTGCTTTTGAATCGTCAACTCTACTGCTGGTTCGGAAAAGTGTTCCTACCGAGATCAGCAAGAAACTCGGTGGTTGCTCTTTTCAAAATACGATTCTGAGTACTAGTTAAATTTAGTCATTATTTCATCCACGCCTTATCATTTAGGTACCCTTCAACAGTACAGTGTTTTTAAACTGCTGTAACGGCAAAAGTAAACACTTTTGGAGTACAGGCAACTTTCAAGGCCCTTTGGGGTTCCATCAACTACTTTATAAGTCCCTCTCTCAGTAAATGCGTATATTTTTCGGCACAATCAAAAGTTATACTCAATATATGTCATATTAAATGAAGATTCGATAATATAGAACAATATTTCGTTGGCTTAGCTTCTGGTAAAGCTGAATCATTTGTTACTTGCCTTAACCTTGCTTTTCGGTTCTGAATGCTTACGTTTTGTCCTGTTAATAATGATTGTAAATATTTACTAAAATATTTTTTGATTTCTGTGAGTGTCGTTAATGCAATCACGCACTGTTACAACCCTATTGAACATGGGCATACATTGCTGACTTATTGTTTCCCAATTGGGGTCAATATAAAGTGTCGATCAGCAATATAGGCCTATAAATACAGTTAGTTCTTGTGATCTAGTCGACTTGTTGCCCAGTTTCGGACCCGGTTCCTGCCTGCCGGCAGTCCAAGTACCCGTAGTGTTTAGATTAAATATAAAGTAATATTTTATAAAATTACAAAACTAAAGGTAATAAGTTCAATTTGTGTTTTCTTTATATATAAATCAATCTGGACGATCTAACAGCACGCACGCATTTTCGTACGCCGCGTTTAAACTTGCGAATCCGAATTCTTGATTTCTCACATCTTTTATACGAGTGGTGCAAAGGACTCGACTCGACTCGGCTTCTTTGAACCCGACACAATCATACAAGACTCGTTGCGCTACAAGTCTCGAGACTAAATTTTACGAGTCTTTAACAAAGAGAATCGAGTTCTTAAAAGTAACTGGGATTTTAAAAAACAACGGCAATCGTGAGCACACCGTTGGAAAAGACTCCTATAAACGGTAAAATATTGATTTTTTTTATTACTGTTTAATCCTTAAAATTTTTAAACTATCGTGTATGTAGTATTTATAGTTAATATATATATATATATACCGGCTTTACTCACGTCTAATTTTATCGGGTTAGCCCAAGTAGTTTCGAGCCCATAGGGGGCACTTTTTCATGAGCTCTTTACACGACGTTATCGCGGCGGGAACTGAGTCCTTTACTTTTGAGTGCTATTTTAATAAGTCCAGTATTTTAACTCCGTATGAGTCCATTTTAAGACTCGAACGAGTCCTTTGCAACTTTAGTATGAAACGCTTTAATGTATTTTATATATTATATAAGCTATTTGTGTTTAACTTATTGTTAAGCTCTGTGTATTCTTTATGAAACTAGTCTAAGTAAGTAAGTAAGTTTACGTCTAAGTATAGTTAGTACCTGTCATTAAATAATGCACATCAACGTTTAGAACGAAACAGCCGGCAAGTTCAGTTTCGTAGAGCGCTGTCGCTGTCACTCAGTTAGTATGTGACGTTTCGCACGGGTTCGTCAGTCTGTGTTACAGAGACAATGCTCTATGAAGCAGAATTTAGACGATTTCTCTCGCTAAGCCTCGATGTGCATTATTTATTGGCGCGTACTATACTTCTTACTTAGAAGTAATACTAGTTGATTTGCTTTTTTTTATATATATAGAGTAGTACCGACGATACCACGTTATATGAATCCACTGATCACTCAAACGTATAAGATAACTTTGGATTAATTCAATCTTTATATACATCGTTTTTAAAAATATATATCGTTATATATTATAAAAATATATAGAGATCTGGCTTTGTTAGTAATGGTTAAATGACCTGGCGCGCTTGTTCAAAAAGCAGGATAAAATTATAGTTCTGTCTCCTTCGCACTTGTATGTAGTCTCTCGTTTAAGGTTAATGCATTGCATACGAAATGGAATGGAATGGGTTACGGTCATTCACCCTTTTATACGATGTATCTTTTATTCAAAACGTACAATAATTACTGTGGCTAAATTACTTGACTAAATTAACTCAATTTTTTTATGTAGGCTACTAAGATGTGTATAATTATATCCTACTAATATTATAAATGGGAAAGTTTGTGAGTATGGATGGATGTTTGTTACTCTTTCACGAAAAACTATTGGACGGATTTGAATGAAACTTTACAGTTATATAGGTTATACATCGGAATAACATATAAGCTACAATTTGTAATGATTTTATGTAATATACTGATACATGTCAATAAAGTTGGAAAAAATCTGGCCTCTGAGAGCTATCTCGGCGAACGCTGCCTAAACCATTAGAGTTACACAAAGATTATGTACCATCTTTAATATTTCTAAATAAAAGTCCGCGATAGCATATATCTATCTTTTATGTGGAAGCCACTATGACCAAAATTGTGAATCATAAACTTAATTAAATTAGATACTATGGCAGATAAAATTCCTAGCGAGCGAAGCCGTGGGAAAAAACTAGTATATACATATACTAACTGTACCAGGTACCTGGAATTAAAATTTATATCGTATGTTTGGTACCACCCTGTATATGTACCTGTTGCGTGCGTTTAAAATATGTTCAACGAAAACACCTTCGTTGAATAGAAAGCGTCACTTTTTTTAAAGTGCTCGGGTTCTATTTCCGGTTGCGATTAATGGGCTCTTATCTTTTTATAAATATATGACATAGTATTGATATAGCTAAGCAGCGTCTTAATGTCTGTATTTTTTATGTTTCCCTACGATTCTGCATAGAAAGCGTTAATAGGTATGTTTTTTGTGACTTATAATTTAAAAATATTGAAAATATAAGTAAGTCTTTATTAACAACTAGCTGTGCCAGCGGCTTCGCCCGCGTGGAAACCTGCGTGTCACGTTTTTTCTAGAATTCAAATTTTTTACATAAAACTTATTATTGTGATTTAATCATAAGAGATAGAGATCTACAATTCTCTAGTACATTACTTTAGCGTATCTCTGCTGGTTTACGCAGAGAGCGCGACCAAAGCTCCAAGCAATCAAGTTTCTTAACAACTGTGCGATCTCTTCAACACAATTTACATAATATCGATATGTACTATTTAGTATTTACCTAAACCATCCAGAAGTATCGCACAATCTTTTGGTGAAAACCGTACAAAGATCCGTTCAGTAGATTTGGAGAAAATCGATAACATACAGACAGACAGCTTTTTGGGACTTTGTTTTATAATAAGTATAAATAGTGATACTGGATTGTAGTTTAAAATGTATAAAAAGGAATTTTTAGAATGAATTTGTAGAAAATAATTAAAAAATTATCGCCGAGTTTCTTGTTGGTTCTTCTCGGTAGGAGCAAACTTCCGAATCAGTGGTAGCTTCTAGAAAAACCTTTGACGATTCAAAAGTACTGAAAACAGTATATTTGAATAAAGAATATTTTGAGTTTAAATTTGAGTTTGAATGTTAACTGTGTTGGTTAATTGGGATTGAGAGAACAAGAAAACTTACAGTTTAGGGTTGTCAGACATATCTTTTATAATTATTTTTTTGGAAGTTGGACTTTCCTTGTCAAAAATTATACTCTGAATAAAAGTGTGTGGCGCTATGTACCATCTTTTCCGTTTAAAGCTTAGTAATTATTTACCCCACTGCTGGGCATAGTCCTTCTGTCTTCGTTTTTGAAGTAGATAAATTTATGTATATAGACTTGTTAAAATTTACCTACAAAGAGACCTTTGTTTCAGCGCAGAACCAACTTCTTTAAAGAAAATGGATGGATATAATACTGTCACAGGTTGGTTACACTTTTTGTTGTATTTATTTTATGATGGCACCCTCGACTACGTTCTAGTCAACTTAAGTTTAAAATACCCTCAATTATGCACTACACTCCATAGGTTTAGGTAATTAACTAAATGTAAACATAAAAAAGGTCGATTTATAGAAAGTAAAGAATGTAAGGAAATTACAATTGAATTATTTTGCTATAATCCGCGTGTTCAGAGCATCTATGTAATGCTTAGTGTATGAAGCAGGCAACGTTCACATATCTTGTACATGCAGGACAAGTCACGATACGTACAACAGAAAGCTGCCACCAGCAACACTCCACGCAAGTACTACACACACAACTACAATCTTTACGATCGTTTCGCCCTGTAACCGAAGTATCATGCCCCACGACAAAATCTATGATGATATATATGGAATTGAAATAAAGATTATAATGTATCTAACTCAATGAAGCCTAATTTTTAATTAATATTGCATTTTGTAGCCTCTATGGCTATGCTTTATTGCAATTTTCCAGACAACTTTTTTGAATTAGGTCTCTTTAATACTACGCGAGCTATATATATATATACATAAAGATGGAGCTAAAGAAGTTTGTGGTCTAAGCACAATCGTTTTTTTTATATCAAAGACAAGATTATGTATAAATTTTTTTACATTTGCAGGCTGATATCTCTGCAGCATCACGACTGCGAGATTAAGGACTATAATATATGTGAGATGGCTGCTTATTACTACAAGATCTATAATTGATTTATTGTAAAGATATATACTTATAAAGTCGATATTGGCTGAATTTTTTGGGTAAAATGGTATTAGTTTTACTTAAAGGTTGTGTTTTTGCAACAAGTCTTTCCTACCTAGCTTTCCCTATTCTAACCTACTCATTCTCTCCAACCTTCACTCTATTACCCCAATATCAAAATTGGTCTTTAAATTTTAATTCGTTAATTCGTTATTGACACATTAATCGATTAATCATTACAACGTTAATATGGCACCAACTAACACCAACCTTCTCACTTTTACCCCAATATCAAAATTGGTCTTCAAATTTTTAATTCATTATTTATTTTTTGATAAATTAATCGATCGAACTGACCCCAATCGCCACACTTTTACTCCTATATTAAAATTTTACTCCTATATTAAAATTGGTGTACAAATTTTTAATTCATTATTTATTTTTTGATAAATTAATCGATTAATCATTACAACGTTAATATGGTACCAACTAACCCCAATCGCCACACTCTTACCCCAATATCAAAATTCTTCAAATGTTTCAATTCATTATTTTTTAATTAAATTCGACTCATAACTTCAACACTAATATAGCACCAACAGACCTCAACCTCCACTCTTTTACCCCTATATCAAAATTCTTTTAATTTTTAATTCATTAATTATTTTTTGATACATTCGACTCATCATTTCAACATTATTATAACATCAGTTACCCCAATATCAAAAATCCAAAAATTTTGAATTCATTAATTATTTTTTATTACATTCGATTAACCATTACAACATTAATATAGCACCAACTGACCCTTATCTTCACACTTTTACTCCGATATCAAAATTCTTCAAATTTTTAATCTAAAAAATCTAAATGGTATTAGTTTTTCTTATAGTGTTGTGTTTTTGCAATAAGTCCTTCCTACCTAACTTTTCCTATTCTAACCTTCTCATTCTCCCTAACTTGCACTCTATTACCCCAATATCAAAATTCGTCTTTAAGTTTTAATTCATTAATTCGTTATTGACACATTAATCGATTAATCATTACAACTTTAAAATGGCACCAACTAACACCAACCTTCTCACTTTTACCCCAATATCAAAATTGGTCTTTAAACTTAATTTATTAATTCGTTATTGACACATTAATTGATTAATCATTACAACTTTAAAATGGCATCAACTAACACCAACCTTCTCACTTTTACCCCAATATCAAAATTGGTCTTTAAACTTAATTTATTAATTCGTTATTGACACATTAATTGATTAATCATTACAACGTTAATATGGCATCAACTAACACCAACCTTCTCACTTTTATCCCAATATCAAAATTGGTCTTTAAGTTTTAATTCATTAATTCGTTATTGACACATTAATCGATTAATCATTACAACGTTAATATGGCACCAACTAACACCAACCTTCTCACTTTTACCCCAATATCAAAATTGGTCTTTAAACTTAATTTATTAATTCGTTATTGACACATAATCGATTAATCATTACAACATTAATATAGCACCAACTGACCCCAAACGCCACAGTTTTAGCCCAATATTAAAACTGGTGTACAAATTTTTAATTAATTATTTATTTTTTGATAAATTAATCGATTAATTACAACATATACCACCAATTAATCATTACAATAATATATTAATTTTATTATTATGAATTCTTTAATTTTTGTGACTTCTAATAATTGTAAATGACTTAATTTATTTGATTCAACGGTCTTTCCTTTTCCCTATTTGAAAAGTAAAATTAGGCCATAATTTATATAGCACTTACTCGTGACTAATCATCCAAATTACGCCGAAATCAAATCAAAATAATCTTTATACAAGTAAGCTTTTTACAAGCACATTTGAATCGTCAATATGATTAATTAAACTACAACTGGTTAGGAATGTTTCTCATACCGAGAAAGACCAGCAAAATACTCGGTGGTTAATTTTTTAAAAGTCTTCAATTGACATTATTTAACCGCAGTCTTGTGTGAAGCTGAAAGGATTTTCAAATCCACGTATTTTTATCGTCCAAATTATCGTCAATTTTGTAATCAGGCGATTACATCAGTCTGGGCCATTTAAATGCGTTTGATGCCAAATTTAGCGGAAAAAGCATATTATTGTTCCTAAAACCATTTTAATTTCCCTTCTCGACTATTCAATTTATTAATATTAAAATGTACATACATTCAATTGACATTATTTAACCGCAGTCTTGTGTGAAGCTGAAAGGATAATCAAATCCAAGCATTTTTATCATTGAAATAATCTTAAATTGTGTTATATTATAAGTATAATACTTGTATTGTAACAAGAATTATAGTGAAATATTATTACTATACAGAAGAAAACAGTCCAAAATATCGTAACATTTTTAATGCCAATTTTGAACATAAAAGTAGTTATTGTGAGTTAACGATAAGAGATAGAGGCATTTTATTGCCGACTTTTTGTAGTATATTTCTAGATCTGCAACGCTCTAGTGCATTAATTTAATGTATTGTGTTTGAATAAAGACATAACTTTAGTTTCTACTCAAATAACCATTGCAACATTTTTTTTTAATTATTAAATCCTTCCAATCCCAACTATACTATTGTTTAATTATATACAGATTTTTTTTAAATTAAATTAATTATTATTAAAAATACTTAAAAATTCAGTCAAATTGTACGTGTAATTATAAATCTTTTAGTTATAAGTAATTTAGGTATAGACAAACGACGCTTAGAACAGAATAGATGTGATGTTTAAAAATAATCGATTTTATTCACGTGATAAAGTTTATTTAATTACGAAACACATTTTGAAACTATTACCGAATTTTTATTATTAAAACCTGGCACCGAGGCCTGAGCGAGTCTAAGAGAGAAGTCCCGAGGTATTTTATAGTTTATAATACTTTAAAGGGTATCTCTACAGATTTTGTTTTTATTTCTATGATGTTACGTAGTCTAATTTATTTTGGTTACCTCCATTTCAAAAAATATTTATTTTATTTCGAAACGTTCGCAAATTTTAGTTTACAATGAAATAATATAAAATTTGCTTTGAATTTATTGAATATATCGAGTTTCAAGGTTTTCTGTTTTCATTGATGACTTTTTCGTTCACTCCTCTCAAAGTATTAATTAAAAAAAGGTTTTAAATTGGGTTAAAAATATCAGTGGGTAAAACCGGTTATTTTTAATTATACAGGCTGGTACCGACCATGCGACATTAATTTTAATTCCAGGTACACATCTTAGCAGCGTACATAAAAAAAAACAGTTAATTTAGTCAAATAATTTAGCCACAGGAATTATTTTACGTATTGTATAAAAGAAACATGATATATAAGGGTTGAATGACCGTAACCCGTTCAATTCCGTTTCGTATGCAATGCATTGACCTTTATTGAACTATAATTTCACTGTTTTATCCTGTATTTTGAAAAAGTGCGCCGCGCCAGGTCATTCAACCATTGCTAACAAAGCTAGATCTCAATCAAATTATATTTATTTTGGACGAAAATACTTTTTTTTTAAAAACGATATTTTAAGAAGATTGAATCATACCAAAGTTATCTTACACGTTTAAATGATCAGTGGATTTAATTAATGTCGTATCATCGATACCACTGTATATATGAATGTATTGTAAATTAAAAAAAATGTCTCAACGTTCCTATTGCGTCCGCGTGAAGTTGAGCATGGGATGGATTTTTGAAAGATTTCAAGAGAAAAACGATTTTATTTGTATAGAACACTGTATTTTGTATAAAACGTTAGATTAAAATAGTTTTACACGGTTCAGTTTCAATGTTGCGTATAGCACTGCTCCACGAAGGTAAACCGGTAGCTTAACAAGTTCGCACAAGTTTCAATTGTTGACAATTCACAATTCACAGGAAGGAGTTCACAATTTTTTATCGACTTTTTGAAATATGGTAGAAATTTAGCTACTGTCCAACTGGAACCAGCTAAATATTGAAAATTGACGTCTGACGTAAGCGATCGAAACTTGTGTAAACATGTTCTAAGGCTATATTTTACAATAAATCACGTCACGTGTCGCGTTCTGCTAAAGTCTGGAATGATCTTCCCACACTCTTTGGGGGCATATTCCAAATTAATTTATTATGTTACATAAAATCAAAAATTTCATTTTAACATTTCATTTCTAGAATCTGTAAATGAAATACAAACAAATATAATTGAACTTCCACTGCCAAACTTAAAAGAAATCTGTGATAAATTGAAAATAAAGAAATCACATTAGTCTATATAAATTATACTGACTTCAATCAATCTTGTATTATTATTTACACAAGAGATGAAGTTTTCAAATGCTGCGTTTTATTTATTAAAAAAATAAAAGTCAAGATTGGCTCCAGACGAGGGTCTTCTCTCCTCTACGGTTAATAATACGGACGTGAAATTTTGCTAAAATCTTTTTAAATTGACTTATTATCAAACTTTTATCCACGTTCGTTGAAGTTGTTTATTGCGTGTAAAAAACGCTGCGTTTGAAACGCTACTTGTATTTTGTGTCTCGCGCGTTTTATATTACTACGTGGAGCAGAATATTATTTAATTGTACATGTACATATACAGCTTTATCCATCCTGAAAGGTGATTAGTTATTTGAGATAAACTTAGTGATTTGTCCGTTTGAAACTTCGCAGAAAGAATTATGACTTTTTTTTTGAAAATTTATATTTTTTGTTGCACACTCATAATTACTTAATTAGGCAAACAAACGGACAAAAGAAATATAACAATTTTAAATCATGAGTGTCATTTTTTAATCTTTCCACTGATCTACTGTTACGATACTTTGTTTTAATCTAAATATTTTCCATTACGCCTTTTGCACCGTATTGAAAGATTGTGTCCACTCTAGGGACGGTCTTCTACCTGATTTAGATAAGTCAGATACATTCCTTCAAACAGAGCAGACCCTTATAGATAGGGGGCCTGTTTTTTTGCGATTTTTTGCCTCGTCAGTTATTTATATATTTTCTACGGATGTCATTTCAATAGAACTTAAAATGGTTGTTCTATGGATCTTATGTCCCAAGGAAGTCAAAGACTCTTTAATGTCTGATTTATGTACAAGTTATCCCTTGTATTCTCGACTTCATTCCAGTCGACTTAAATGTTTAAGCTGTGATAGCCCAGCGGTGAGACCGTGCGACTCTTACGAGGGGAACTCGGTTCAAACCCGGGCAGGCACCAATGAGTTTTTCTATTAAAACTCATGTGTTGTGTGTGTGATAGTTGTAATTTATCACACGCTTTTCGGTGAAGGAAAACATCGTGAGGAAACCTGCATATCTCTAGAGAATTCTGGAGATATGTGTAACCTACCAATCGACATTGGAGCAGCGCGGTAGGTCTTAGCTCCTACCCTTCTCTCTAGAAACGGAGAGAGGAGGGATGGGATTGTAACAGGCCGCTACTTTACTACTTTTACTAAATACCTTCAATTATGTATTGTTTTGTTTTATTGCTCCTTTTATTGGTTTTTGTGGTAATTTTGTAACCAATATGTTAGGTTGGTATACAAGTTTCTCTTGTACTCAATTCCATTGATATCGATCCAGTGGATCAGCTGTGTAAGCTGAACAGACAGACAGACTTTTCTAATGCGATAATTTGGTCTATTTAAAAGAGATTTCTATCATCAAATTATGGTTATAGTATAAGTAGTGAAATAAATTAATCACCTGTCAGGATGGATGGTGTTTGACAGATTTTATCTGACGATTGAATAACGCCCGCGAGTTTATTGCGGATATTTGAAAGTATCGATACTAGAGTCTAGCGTTATTGAATCGCGGTTCACACAGATTTATTGTAAAGCGGCATAGAAAACTAGTTTTTTTTTTTTTGAGTTTGTAATTATGATGTAAAATTTTATTCTGGAATTCCAAATAATGTCCATTGCAATGATGAATAATTAATAGATATTTTTTTCAGTGGTATCTCTAATTTTACCTTTACCCGATTTTACCCGATTACCTTAAATTGTGTGGTTTTTGCCAGTCTGCTCCGACTTCCGGTACCTTGGTTCACTTTTCCAGAAGGACGGTGAAATAGATCGCTATGTGAGAAATGGAATGAATGCAGGATGAAGTAGCGACGGGTCTCAGGAACAATGTGACCCGCGAATGCCTCTTAAATTTAAGGAAAAGGTCATTAGATCTGTCGTAATGTATGGATCAACAGGCCTACCATTAACTCTTATTGCGACTCAATCGAAGACGTAAACTAAATTGTTTTGCTTTTTCATACCGACGTCTTAAAGACGCACACTTTAAGTCATTGCTGAATGAACGTTCGGAATGCGTCCTAAAAACATTTGAGTAAAAGGGACTAGAGTTATCTATAGTTCATATAACGTTATCCTTTTCAAACATTACGACCTCAATGCAATTCACACTTCATGGTACGAAAAGAAAGCGGTTGAGTTTAGGTACTGACTTTGAATTGAATCGTTTTCTAAAAGTTCATGGTAGGCCTACAGATCGCAGATAAAGATCGACAATGTTTTTTTTATATTATTGACGTAATTTGAATTGATTGAAGGACGTTGTATTTTTTAACATGTTGTAACAAAATTATTGCATAAATAGATATTCCTAAATAAAGATATATATAAGTATAAATATATGATATAATCCCACTGTCGGGCACAGGCCTCATTTTCGTTTTTGGAGAGGTTTGGGGTCAAAAGTTTAAGTTCAAGATCCACCAAGCTGCTCCAACGCGGATCGGTAGGTAGCACATATCCCCAGAATACTCTAGAGATATACAGATGTTTTTCCTTCACCGAAAAGTGTGTGAAAAATTACCAATTAGTTACATAAGTTTAAATAAAACTCAATGGTGCCTGCCTTTGGATTGAACCTGCGACCCCCTCGAAAGAATCCCACGGTCTCACCACTGGCCTATCACATATTTAGATTTATAAACAGGAAAAATAAAACCCAACAGCGTGTTTATAATTTTTTTATTAATTTCACAAAATTTATTATTAAAAGCCACAATTTTAAGGCTTTTAAGCTGTCAAGCGTTGACCGTTTAATTTCCAAAGCCCACCGCTGAACAGAGCGTGGGCCGGAAACTGTAATTTCGAAGCTAACTAGTGTCTACATTAGTTTTATATTTTATAGAAAATATCGATATCCACTTTTTTCTTTATGGGCATAGTTTGACTTAGGGAGGTCACTTGTAATGGTAAAAATCGATTACAAAATAATCGATTTTTATCACTTCAAAATAAATCGATCAGTAAAAAATCTACTAACTTGAAACGAATAAATTGATTATTAATAGTCGAATTTCTAGACTTAAATTCAGATTCCTCAAATAAAAAAGTTGTTTTTTTATATTAATAATAAGGGTAATGACTGATTAAAGGACTGGTACGTATAAAGAATAAGCATAGATGCCCTATTTGCAAAATTCGATTAAAATGTGTAGTTTTGTGTCATTGGTTTCATCCAACAAAGCATATTTTATCTTAAAAAACAAGAAAAAAAGCGATTTAAAAGAAGCAGGTGTTATTACAAAAGTACAATAGAATTTTGTTTCTATAGCCCGTGTTTGTTGTTAAATTAAGAAGAAAAATCAGAAAATAAAAGGCTAATAAATGTACTCGATCGTATTTATACGATTTTTTAATCGAAAGAAGGTTCAGAAAATCGATTATTAAAAATCAATTATAGCAATGAAATAATCTAATACAAAATCCATTATTTCACATCCCTAGTCTGAAATACTTCGTAAGACGTAAACGTGTGGAAAAAATGCCGTTTGTGTGTGTGTAGGGATCAAGTCATCAAGACTACTCGCCAACCTAATCTGCGGTATTTAACTTCTGTAGGTAAACTGTAGGAATCTATTCCCATACTTATAAATGTGAAAGTCTGTTATACTTTCACGGCTGACGGTAAAGCAAGCAATATTGAAGGAATGTGGTGCAAGTCAAACTTATATACTTTTACAGTGTGACTGGTTTGAACACTTGCTTCTAAATATGTAATAAAAATAGATATAGTACCCGGCATTAAATAATGCACATCGATGTTTAGAACGAAGCAGCCGGCCATTTCGGTTTCGTAAAGCGCTGTCCCAGTCACTCAGTATGTGACGTTTCGCACGGGTTCGTCAGTCTGTGCGACAGATTCAATGCTCTATGAAGCAGAATCTAGCCGATTTCTTTCTCTAAGCCTCGATGTGCATTATTTATTGCCGCGTACTATACTTATATACTATACGAAAAAGTTGTTACTCGTGAATATAAGCCTCGCGTATACTATTTGTTTACAAAGTCACAACGCCGGCCCCCCTTTGGCTTTTAACTCTTTTAACTCCTCCCGCAAAATTGCACCACTCCTGTAACTGTACATGTATGGTGTAAAAATTCTAGTTTTTTTTCTTCAGTTTAACACATAATTTAACAATCTACGCGAAAAATCTCCGCATTCCGTATTAAACTTATCGAAAAATGGTCGGAAAAATCAAGTGTAAGAGATATGCTTATACGCAAAGTATAACCCTATACGAGTTCACGTGGTGATGTTTACGGCCTCTATGGTAGTTAATGGCGACTTTTATTTCTTAAGACTTACTCTGCAAAATTGATCATAATCATACATGGGATAAGTTCTCTAGATAGAGATGTATATGCATACACATGTATTTACAAGTGAGTTTCGATGATTTGATCCCGAACTAAATAAAAAATTTAATTTTAATTAAAAACAACGCCCCGAACATGCCTACCAATGATTATAGCTACTCATAAAAATACTATACACACACGCTTTACTCTGATTTAATCAGTGCTGCCAGAATTCATTTAAAAAAGATCTTATCTCATTTTTCTAGTAAGTACTACTAAATCTTTCTTGAGGACGTGAAAAAACAAAAAATAAATATGCCTTTATATAAAAAATTTTAGCGACAAAAGCCCTAGGCAAACTTTTATTACTCTGCATTTATGGTATTAATGAATCTGGCAACACCAATAAATAAATAATACAGAACCATTTAGTTGATACATAAACCAATCAATTGCAATACAAATCCAATTGAATAGAAAATATCCAGTTTATTACAGCTTCCCTAAACCAATGTCAAACCGCCCGCTATATATTTAATCTCGTATAAACAATGACATAGATCATAGATTACTTAACATTAACGTGTCAATAAAACTATGGTTACGTATAAGAACAACTCAGTGTATCCATACGGTAGTACGACAAGCAACATTGATCACTAATAGGTAATTGAAGGTATGTATACTTTGAAGCTAATCTGTGATATCTAACGAACGCCTTAGACTATTTTTGGGGCACGAAAATGACCTCGGAACGACGGAACATGACATAAACTGCGAAGGTAAAATTTAGCCCAAGGTCATCAACCCCACTACGTACATTTAAATATACTATAATAAAAAGTGTTACAGACACAAAAACACATTACTATAAGTTTTCCAGATTCAGTGCTTCCAAGATAAACTCCCATTTCCTTTAACGTGGGTCCCAGCGCCCTATTTACAAACTTTTTTTATTTTCATTCAATTCAAATACTTAATCCAGTAATATGACATTGTCTGTCGTTAACCGCCATCTTGCTTGACTAATCACAAAATGGCGCCTAAAAAGTTAATTTAGCTTGTATCTACATATCGCGAATAACTTCAGGAGTTTAAATACAAATATATATTTATTGAAAGCTCAACGATTTCCAACACCTTGTCACAATGAGGCATGCGATATAAAATATAATATTACCGATTATAGCCAAACTGGCAAATAAATAGGGATTAATTTCTGAACAGTTTGTAAAAATTACATTGTATATGACATATTTTATGACAAAACTAACTTAGATAAGCTAGTCACCGTGAATATATGAATATACCAATATTCATCGCGGTGTCATACCAAAAATATTTATCTTTTGCAATCGATTATATATTTATACAAGCTTAAGCAAAAATAAACTCTTTACATATACACTTAAAGTTCTAATTATAATATCTATTCTACGTCCAACTTGATATTCCAATCAGATTCAAGAGCGGATGCTTAGTTTCTGATATCCATTGAATATTTACAAATTTGAAAAATTAAATATTCAACGTAATGAATCTTTGAAACAGGAAATAATTGAACGAATATTGAAATATTAAACTTAATTCATTTAACTGAATCGTCATGAGACGGATAGGTAAGTGAAATAGAATAAAGTTAGAAAATTGATCAAAAATATAAATGAAAATTTGTTTAATGACATTTGATAATTAATAAATTGAACTCAATTTCCAAACCATTCAAATGATACCAACCTGTAGATTTTCAACAAATCTACCAGTAGTTAAACTTGCATCCGAACTTGAGTGTCGCAATTTCTTCATACCGTGCTCGAAATTAATTTCCCAACTTGAAACTGAAACAATTCAGTGTTTCTGTTTCATGTTAAAAATCACCCAACATCGTTCCGTATTTTACATTTAAATGAAATTCCATTGAAGTTTACAATTATATTTACAATCGCCTCTCGCCATTACATACCAACATATACTAGACTTACGAATGCCTTATATTATATGTGTTTAATATTGCAACTGCCAAAATTCATATAACTTTAATGCGGTCTATTAACATAAGGTCTGTCTCATATTGATATTATTTCAAATTGGTAAATTGAAATGCATTAATGCTATGAATAAAGCAATTAGCCTTTAAATTTTAGGTGTAATATTATGTCTAGACCAAAACTTTAGCATTATTTAACTTAAGTTCTTAGCCTACACGCAGACTCATTTAAAATAATCAACGCCTGGATGTCATTTTTAAAGAATCTTTGTTTTCTTTGTAAAGAATATGATTTTATGAATATTAAAAAATAGAATAGGATATATTTAAATCTATACCCACGACAAAACTTCATATAAATATTTAATTTTTCCACGTCAAATTAAATTTCATTCGTAGGATATTTATTTATGGTCTTCGTCGGGCTGCTGAGTACAGATAAAGTTATAAGTTAGCAAAACTTATAATTTTATACAACAACAGAAAAGTAGGGAAAAAATTAGTGAAATGGCAACACCGGCGTTGATTTTTTGTAAGGCATAAACTATTTTACATTATTGTGTATAATTTTACAGCGTAGATTATATTTTTTATATGTAACTTGACTATACACCGCTATGCGAAACGGCAAGCGAGTTAACACTATCATTATAGATACCGCCTTAAAATTTACAAAACCGTAACGTGATGTACTATCGACTAGGAATTAAGGTAACTATAAAATTATGAGACCAACAAAATATAAATCTACGTAATTATATATCATTAACTCGATAACACTAACTCTTTCGGCGATATAATATTACAAAATCTGCCTTAATAGAAACATTGGCTTGAAGTAAACAAGAAACATAGAAGTATATTTTGTTAAGATTTTGGTTTTGCGAATCTGCTATGACAATCTTTCCTTCCATCAAGACTATAGATGGATGGGAAGGATTATGATTAGACAATAATATACTCTAGAGTCTGAAGTATGTTCTCGTATAAATATATTCAAGGACTTGGCTTTGCAAGATGCAAATATATTAATTTATTTTGCATCAATACAGTGTTTTATTACTTAACAGACAATTTTATAGTCGCTTGTTTACTTGCAGATTCTTTTAATATAGACTAATATGAAGCCTATATGATAAACGATGGCTTTATACAAATATGCTAAACAACGTGTAGTCAACATCATGTGAACAAATCCTAACGCAGTGATTCGAAAATGTGAATTAAATGTGTAGTTATTGTTGTAACCAATAGTCAAATCCTTTAATATAAATGCTTGAGTCATAGCTGTAATTAAGACTTGGTTAGGACTTGACTATTAGATGAACAAAAACTTAAAAAGCTCTTAGAATACATTATAATTATGATTATGGTGACATAATGATTTATCGTAACATAGATATGTATGAGAAATAAGATCTAGGTTATTCGATGTAGGTTTTTATTTGTAATTGTTTTTGTATGTAATTGTAGGTTTCAAATTGGTTAGAGAAAGAACCCGGCAGTGACGCAAGCTAATCTTTTCCAAATTTTTGGTTTAGCATGTCGCAGGAAAAAGGACCAAAAGCATGCTCGCCGAAGCTACGCAAACGAAACAGGTAATTCAAGTTTAAAATCGACTACTGTGTAACTCAAGGTCTGTCAATCAAATCAATTTAGTAAACGAAATGACCTTAAAAACTTTACAAACCAATTCAGAAAACCGATACCCGATACTATAATATAAAAACACAATAAAGGCCTATCTACAGATTAAAAACACAAAATATCCTATAATACAGACTCGAAATGGTATTAACTCCACAAAAAGCCGGATGTTATTAACGGGTAAGACAACTGTCCAAATTTTATAGCCCAGGAAGTTACGTATTGATTTATGCACTTGTAATTTACTTTAGTTTTATAATAAATAGTCTTTGTTTATATAAAACATTGTATAAAATACTGGTGTCTTTTCGCTTCAAAATTAAGTGAAACAACTAATTTTGGTTTGAATCTACGATTATGCAAATTCCTTCACCCTTTTTGCTTTCACTATATATGTATTATACTATTAAATCTATATTATGATAAAAAGGCGTAACCTTAATTCTTTTTATATTAAATGACAGTTCAAATAAGATTTCTATTTACTTTTATTACTTTTTTTATCTTAAGCTTTGACGTCTCTTTGAAAAGTGGTACATTTTATTTGATTATAGCAACCCTGTGATATTTTAAAATGTAAAATCGTAGATATTTGTGTTTAGCTATGGATTTTCACTCGTTTATTCTTTCTTAAAAGCGTTTTGTTTGTGCTATATAGACTCAAAATATTCTAAACATCGTTATTATTACGTAGAAAATCTAAGCAATAAAGAAAAAAATCGTATAAAACGTTATAACTTTGTTTCTTTTCTTTCTACAGTAATGGCCATATGAATAATAATATATAAATAATTATTTCAATTATTTCTTGATCGGTTAGTGCTTTTAAATGTTGCATTTATCGTATCCTGTACGATGGATTGTTTACAACGGATATGAATAATTGTATACAAATGGACACTAGATCACATCCAATAGAATTTTTTCTAGTTTTTGTTTTATTACATATCTCGATATATCTAATAAAAATATTGAATAATCGTGTAGAGATCAACAAGATGGATTCTAAAACACAAAATTAAATTGCTCGAATTGAATATATTGGAAAAATTTATGGCGATTGACGAGTTCACAATTGAATGGAAAAGTAGATTTAGACGAGTTTAGAAGTGAATCGATACAGTAAAACGTGGTTTACGTACAAAGTTGTTATGAGTCAGTACGTTATTTACGAAAACTTAAAACGCAACGCAAGGGTAAGTTTTGAAGTATTATTCTAAAACACAAAAAAATTAACTAGACTATACTACAGTTTATAATTAACCTTTGTGTTTCACGCTTAATAAGGGATATAACGCTGAGCTAAGCGTGCCCTGCGGTGCGGGTGCGTGCGCCGCACGTGGGCGGCACAGGAGCGGCACGTGAGCGGAGCGGATGCGGCGCGGCTGCGTTACGCGGAAGCGCTCCTCGCTAACCGCTTAGAGTTTACTGGAAGAACGATTAAATGCATTGATCTAAAGTAATAGATAAATATTTAGGCCTAGGAATGAGAAAAAATTATCGATTTTTAAATTAATCGACTATCTTTACAGTCGAGTTTATCTAATCTATTTTCTAAACATTATAAATCGATTAAAATAAGTACCGTCTTTTCCTCTTTTTTACTCTCTTTTCTTAAGAAAATTAGATTAGTTATGCGTTATTAATATATCGATATATAAATCGCGAAGTATTTATACCTTTTATATAGTGTGTAAATAAAGTGTAGTGCTTCAATCAAAGGACCTAGGTTTGTGGGAGAGTTTTCTCCAAATACGAAACGGAGAAATCGTCGTCTACACTATCGGTCGGCAAAAGTCAGGACCGGATCCACGGGTTGGGGTTCCCCATGTCGAGGGTTACCTGGTGGTGCTCAGGAGGCGCGGCGGCCGGTCAGCGAGCCCACGAACGACTTGAGCGCTTGCCCCAGCGACGCGCGCGCCGCCTCGCCCGCCAGCGCGCCGCCCGCGCAGCCCGCGCCGGAGCCCCCGTGCGCGTCCAGGCACTTCTGGTAGCGCAGCTGGACATACCGACACACACACTCACACTTCAAATAAATCCCAGAGGCGCCGGATCATCATCATTCTCCTGCCCTTATCTCACTCTAAGTGAGGTCGGCATGTGACAGCATGTTACAAACATGCTGTCACATGATTTGGCTACGTATTTTACGACCGGCCGCTTCCTGACGTCAACTTACCTTAGTCGCCTCTTACGATACCTCGGTAAGAAAGGAGGGTGGTCTATTCTATGCAGCCGGATACCACACGGCACATACCTTAGTCGCCTCTTACGACACCTCGGTAAGAAAGGAGGGTGGTCTATTCTATGCAGCCGGATACCACATGGCACATACCTTAGTCGCCTCTTACGACCCCTCGGTAAGAAGTGAGGGTAGTCTATTCTATGCAGCCGGATACCACACGGCACATACCTTAGTCGCCTCTTACGACCCCTCGGGAAGAAGTGAGGGTAGTCTATTCTATGCAGCCGGATACCACACGGCACATACCTTAGTCGCCTCTTACGACCCCTCGGTAAGAAGTGAGGGTAGTCTATTCTATGCAGCCGGATACCACACGGCACATACCTTAGTCGCCTCTTACGACCTCGGTAAGGAAGGAGGGTGGTCTATTCTATATGCCAGATACCACACGGCGTTCCCAGAGGCGCCGGATACACTCACTAATATCTAGTCGTAAAAGAATTATATTTCTCGATCAATCCGGGATCGTAACTACAGAGCATTATTTATGAAGATACGAAAGTTCTAGTCGAGTAAATCAATCATTTATTAATTTAGTACGTCAAATTTAAATATTAACTGTACCAAACTTACGTATAGATAAATTAATAGAGTCAATTATCTATGTCCACGACTACGTTTATCTCAACCTAAATCTTAAAATACCATCAAATATTTACCGATTTTTTTATTAGACCAGTATATAAGGCTATAAGCTACAATTGTACAACATTTCATAATCATAACTCCAGCGAATCGGCCGTAAAAGTTAAACTTGCAAGATAAGAAGACATACACGACCTCGATTGTCTTGTACAGCGTGCTGTGAATGTATTACAGATAAGACAAGATTCACGCTTTAAAAATATCAGTGGACATGCGGGCGTGTGGCCCAGGTAAAGTATTATTCCTGGCCCTTAATGAAGTGGACTGTATTTTTTATTATTTACTGGTTCGCGGAAACCCCCAAAATACTTGCAAATAACAAGAAGGAATATGGCAGCCGTCTTGTACTGGGCGGGATTAAAATAACTGCCAAGAGGGATGGAGGCACTTACTTGTGATGTCGGATCCAGCATATTGTCCATTCACTGATGTTAACACTTATAATACACACAATCGTGCTAGCGGTGCGGTGCGAACTTATAACAAATTTATGCGTGTGCGGCGATCGTTCATGAGACGTGCAACGTACGACGTGCGTCTTGCGACGGCGTTTTACGACAAAAGTGCGTGCGGAAGGAAACGGGAAGGATGCTATTGCAAGTATATGCTAAACTGACTGTTCCTTACAAACGTGCGGGCGAATGAAACAACCTCCGACACCTGGGCCCGTCGTCTCGGCGTCTCAACCTACCTTATACGGCCGTCAGCTGTATGCGGTCCGGCCTCATGAATAACTGTGTGTATATGTGTACGTGTGTGTATGTGCTTGTATGTACTTGGCCGATTCCCGAACCCGTTGGCTCGCCTCTGCAGTCTTCCACGGACACGTACTGTCTATTTCTCCCGGAGTATACACTTCACTATATCGGTTAAATAACACAAATAACACGCGATGTGCACACAACCTTCGTAAGGTCACACGTTATTGAATCGTCCCTATAGTCGGGGAACATTAACCCGAACGCGCACTAAAACCGCGGACAGTCGCGTCTTCTCAAAATGCTTCACTGATTGAACGCGTCTAAATCTAAAAATCACACCCAAAACGCATAATTACGCGTGTGCGTTATACAATAAAGTCGTATACAGGCGCGCGCGCGTCCTGTCTTATCGTAATCCAAAACGTTACTAAGTATCGGCGCTCGCGTCGATAAGCTTATGCATAAAGGTCGTTGCTCCGGCCGGTCGCGCCGCGTCGCGCGTCAATTTGTACAAAACACTGACATTTGATATCAAACAATCAGTACGGACGAGATAGTACCTTGCAAGCGGCCTCGATGGTCTTGCAGAGCGCGCCCGAGGAGGGCTCGGCGTGGAAGGCGTGCGCCACGAACAGGTCCTGCGGCGTGTGCACGATGAACGCGCAGCGCCGCACGTCGCGCCCGATGCCCAGGAACGACAGGTAGCGCACGCGGCACTCCGCCAGCGGCGTGCTCTCCTGCACCGGAACACGACAGCGTATAGAAAGCGGTACAATAGCGTAACAACAGCGTGGAACACTGCATTCAGTTGCCAATTGCCCAACACCGAATGAGACCAAGAATTGTCCATCGAACGAGCAAAGGGCTTTAGCGCTTTCTTGACGACAGCTCAACACCTACGAGTACCAAAAATATCCTATCAAGAGACTTTGGGGTTGGGTTCTATATAGTACATCTGAAATTATCTTAACTATTAAAAGCTCAACTCGTGACACCAACTAGATGATATCCATCTACCGAGGAAACTTGGGCACGACAGCGTTTCAAACGTGGCACAATAGCGTAACGTAAAATTTTCGTATTACAAAAAAGAGCCATACGTGGCATTTACAATTTAAGTCCGCGTGATTCCCTGCGAGAGAAGTTTAAGAAAACAGGTATTCTAACATTTGCTTCACAATATATTTTAAACAATGTAATTTTTGTACTTAAAAATATAAAGAATTATAAAACGATAGGTGATGTATATAATAGACAAAGTAGGAACCGACATAAGCTTGCGACTCCTGCTTTGCGCCTAGCAAAAGTACGTAAATGGTTTATGGGTTTGGGTAAAAGATTCTATAATAAAATTCCGAAATCCATTTTGGCCATGCCATTACAGCAGTTTAAAAACACTGTTAAAAAGAGGCTGATACAGAAAGCCTACTATACTGTTGAAGATTACTTAAATGATAAGGATGTGTGGATATAGGTGCACCTCTACCCTGTACAAGACAGTAATAAATAAATGTAATTAGTTCTAAGATTTATATTTTAAAAAGAGCAACCGCCGAGTTTCTGGCTGGCTCTTCTCGGCAGGAACAGCTTTCCGAACCAGCAGTAAAGTTGACGATTCAAAAGCACTTGTTTACAAGTTTACTTGAATAAAGAATAATTTGAATTTGAATTTATCAAACGTGGCACAATAGCGTAACAACAGCGTAGAACACTGCATTCAGTTGCCTATTGCCCAATACCGAATGAGACCAAGAATTGTCCATCGAACGAGCAAAGGGCTTTAGCGCTTTCTTGACGACAGCTCAACACCTACAAGTACCAAAAATATCCTATCAAGGGACTTTGGGGTTGGGTTCTATATAG
Source organism: Morpho deidamia (assembly GCA_947086505.1). Taxonomy (NCBI): domain Eukaryota; kingdom Metazoa; phylum Arthropoda; class Insecta; order Lepidoptera; family Nymphalidae; genus Morpho; species Morpho deidamia. The sequence goes on from CAMTZC010000009.1 coordinate 13,150,500, forward strand.
TACATCTGAAAGTGTATCTTAACTATTAAAAGCTCAACTCGTGACACCAACTAGACGATATCCATCTACCGAGGAAACTTCGGCTTTGGGATTCATTGCTTGCGTTCTCATGTAGTACATATCAAAGGGGTTTCCTAACGACTGAAGTTGGGTTCCATTAGTGAGAAGTTTCAACGGGAAACACACATCGATCGAAGCGACTTGGGCGTTGAGCTTAATTAGTTTAGTTTTCGATGTAGTTATATATTCAAATTCAAAATATTCTTTATTCAAGTAAACTTGTAAACGAGTGATTTTGAATCGTCAACTTTACTGCTGGTTCGGAAAGCTGTTCTTACCGAGAAGAGCCGCCAAGAAATTCGGCGGTTGCTCTTTTTAAAATATAAATCTTAAAACTAGTTACATTTATTTATTATTGTCTTGTACAGGGTAGAAGTGCACCTATTTACACACATCCTTATTATCTAAGTAATCCTCAACAGTGTAGTATAGGCTTTCTGTATCAGCCTCTTTTTAACAGTGTTTTAAACTGCTGTAATGGTAATTAATCAAACACCGAACGAGTACTGAACCGAAACTGAAACGGAACTGAACGAGACTGAAACGGAATTTTTCTAAGTCTCAATTACGTAATTTCTTTCGTTTCGTTCTAATTCTTAATACGTGGAAGTCTTTTTTGAGACGAATTTTTCTAAGTGTTTTTTAAACGTAATTTTTCTAAGTGTTTCTTCTAATCCGAATTTAACTAGTCTTTATTCACAATTAAATAATTTTAAAGTCTTACCAGAGTCCGTTGCACAACACTTACACTGATTGACTTACTTGCACTGTACACACTTACTATAATCCGAGTGAGAAGGACCAAACAATAATTAATCAAACACCGAATGAGTACTGAATCATATTTTTGTATTTATTTTCATTTTTTTTTTCGGTCACTAACTAATGCTGTTAGCCCAAATGGCTCTTACAGCGTCACCGAGCGCGGAAGCATCGCCGGGGGTATAAGCTGGGAGAGCGAGTCTCGTAACATCCAGCGTCGCCTTAAGGGTGCCTCCTGTGAGGCTGGACCTCGGCTTAAAGCGACGCGCTGTGGTGGACTGTATCGGACTCACTTATTTTCATTTTTTTTTTTTTTCGAATGTGTCTAATGCTGTTAGCCCTAATGGCTTTTACAGCGTCACCGGTGGGATGGGCGAGCGCAGAAGCTTCGCCGGGAAAATTATTTTCATATGACACAAGCTTGCACTTATACTATCTACAATGGAACATCCTTAGCGCGGCGTAATATGGAACAGCGCCATCTAGTTCTGCGTGCGGTACCAAAATATCTCAAACAAATGGCATGGCCAAATTGGTTTCGGAATTTTATTATAGAATCTTGTACCCATCCCTCCCTCACCCCTCCCTCACCCCTCACCCCTCCCTCACCCCTTCCTCCGTGATGGTGATCATGGAGGGAGCCACGGCGACCGCGACGGGCCTCCAGGCGGACGGGGCCCGCGCGGCCGCCAGCCGGTCCAGCGCGTCGTTGAGCACGTCCATGCCGGTGGCGCGCGGCACCTCGGCGCTGCCCAGGTAGCGCGCCCTCACCGTCTTGCGGGGCTCCTCCATCGGCGTGGGGAACGACGCTCCTGTACATACATACAAGAGCGTATTGTAATAAAAATATATAAATTAATTAATATTAAGGCTACGGTTTCAGAAAGTTCGTAGATCGTTTGTAGGCCGCGGTATACATCTATACTTATTATAGAACAAAGTCCCTAAAAGCTGTCTGTTTGTATATAATCAAAATTTACTGAACGGATTTTTATATGGTTTTCACCAAAGAACAGTGCAATACTTCCGGATGGTTTAGGTAAATAGTACATATCGGTATTATGTAAATTGTGTTGAAGTTCCCATCAAGAAAAAACTTGCTTGATGGGAGCTTTAGTCGCGTGCGCTGCGTAAAACAGCAGAGATAAGCTAAAGTGATGTACTAGAGAATTGTAGATCTATAAAACTACTACAAAAAAGTCCGCGATAGCATGTCTCTATCTATTATGGCTCATTCATAATAACTACTTTTATGTTCAAAATTTGAATTGTAGAAAAAAATTTGGCACGTCGCTTTCCACGCGGGCGAAGCCGCTGGCACAGCTAGTTTTTATAATAAAATTCCTGAATCTATTTTGCCTGAATATATTACTTGCCTTAACATAAGCTCAAAAAAGCAATTAAAGAGACACTTATTCATAAAGCTTATTATACTGTTGAGTACTATGTTAGTGATAAAAAAAGCTTGGATTTAAGTTATGACCAGCTACACACTAGATTATATTGTAATTTTTAACTTGTGAACAATTATAAATTGCTGGTCCTTAAAAGATATATACAGTGATATAAGCAGACGCTCATCACTAAAGCGCAAGGTATTTAAACTTTTTCCAAAAAAAATAAATTAAAATTATTGTCATATTACAATCAAATCAAATAAATAGATAAATACGGTGGAGAAATTTATTGTTCATCATTCTCCACCCGATATAAGTGGGGTCGGCACAACATATTTTTCCCTTCCATTCTCTCTTATCACTCGTCAACTCTGGCGCTACTCCTTTTAAATGTATGTCATATTTCACACAATCCAACCAAATCTTTTTAGGCCTCCCTCTAGCCATCCACATCATACTCAACACTTGTTTGGTCACGTGATTTTCATCCCTCCTCATTACATGTCCATACCATCCCAATCTTGCACTTGTCTTTTCTATAATGGACGCAACTTTCAGACTTCTCGTTACATACTTATTTCGTATCTTATCAAATCTTGTCACACCACACATCCACCTTAACATTCTCATCTCATTTGCATGTACTCTTCTTTCATCTGTCTTTCTCATTGCCCTATATTTTGATCCATACAAAACGACAATATTGTTAGTAACTTTTGTGTCTGTAAGACTATAGTTTTTTCAGCACGAGAATGACCGGTTCAATGAGAATCTTCTCATACCACCATACACTTCTCATACCAGAAAGCGGCCTAGGGCGTCTCGCAGCGGGCAGATCAGTGGGGCGCGGCGGAGGCTGCAAGGACCGCTCGATCATGATCCGCTTGCAGATGTCCCTCAAGGCGTTGGCGATCGACCGAGCGGGCGCTTCGCATCTGAACACGTGGCACATGTGCTTGCGAGTGACGCGGTCGCGGGCCACGTACGCGAAGTCCCTGGTAAGAAGACGAAAGATATTTATACTTTCTTAACACAACTTGCACTACACAGAGCTGCCGATCGCAACATCTGGAAAAGGGCAGTTGATAATTTGAAAAAGGGTCACGATCCTCAGCAATGAGGGAACGATTCAGAAAAACACAACTTGGCGCGAACCAAGTCACGGTTTCAGCGTGTAGTCGATAAAACTACGTCCAACGGGCAACGACTATTCAACTCGATAATAAGAAAACCCGAAAGCTTCAGGAAAAAAAAACAATTTTTATACAAAGCAAACAATATTGTTCGTAGTGAATTTGTTATCTCATCGAGCACTACAACTTATATGTTATAAAATTTCGAAAATTCATTCGAAAAACATCCTGGATTTGAATAATTTTTTCTCTCTTTCTTACTGAGAATCCAGTTAAGCTCTATCCAACAACCCGACCCTTTTTTTTCCAAAGGTGAATATTGAAATCTAATAATACATATTCTAATAATCCCACTGCTGGACATAGGCCATTCTCTTCGTTTTTGGAGAGAATTGGAGCTAACACCTACCACGCTGCTCCAATGCGGATTGATAGGTCACTCATATCCCCAGAATTCTCTACAGATATGCAAGTTTCCTCGCTGTTTTCTTTCACCGAAAAGCATGTGATACGACTACATTGCAATTATCAATTAGACACAAAGTTTTAACACAAAAAGTCATTGGGGCCTGCCTGTGGTTTGAATCACGTGACCTGCGCTGGACTATCAAAGGCTAACTTAGTTAACGCCTAATTCTATGAATTATTTGTATTTTATTATTTCCATACCTTTCACTACTCCAAGAGAGCATGATGGAAAATAAATGTGATTAGTTATTAAATGATATTAGGATAGGTATATGATCGACTATAGACGTCACAGGTTGGGTTCACTAGTGGGCAAAAGGTTCCGTGAAACACATTTTCATAAAAACAACAGTGCTATCTACGTTTACCATTGCATTGATTGTACTTATAACGCATACACATATAATATTACTATAGATATACTTACCATGTAGGATATACAGGATTTTACCGACTATACGACGTTATTTTAAATTTTAGGTACCTACTCACCTCAACACTAAAATATATGTATAAAAAAATTGTTAAAAAAAATTTTAGGGTTGGGCAACCCTTACCACTTAAGGGTATGAAAAATAGATAGCAGCCAGGTCTCAGACTACCTGAATCTGAACTGAAAAGATGTAACAGAGCTGAGAATGATTCAGCAAGACTTTTACTGAAGGTTCTTTTTTGCATTCATAAAATCTAAATCTTGTCCAAGAAGACTCCATTTTTATTGTTGATGTAATGCAAATGCTATGGATGCAGGATTTTATAAACCTAAACCTCAAAATGTTTAACTAAATCGTTCAGCAAGACTCTATTTTTTTGTGATTCTCAAAGACACATTATTAAAACCTAAATTTAAAAATGTTTAACTGAATCGTTCATCAAAACTCTATTTTTTGTGATTCACAGTTCAAAGACACATTAATGAAAGCAAAACTTCAAAATGTTTAACTGATTCGTTCATCAAGACTCTATTTTTTGTGATTCACAGTTCATAGACACATTAATGAAAGCTAAACTTCAAAATGTTTAACTGAATCGTTCATGAAGACTCTATTTTTTTGTGATTCACAGTTCAAAGACATATTAATTAAAGATAAACTTCAAAATGTTTAACTGAATCGTTCATCAAGACTCTATTTTTTGTGATTCACAGTTCAAAGACACATCAATGAAAGTTAAACTTCAAAATTTTTAACTGTATTGTTCATCAAGACTCTATTTTTTGTGATTCACAGTTCAAAGACACATTAATGAAAGCTAAACTTCAAAATGTTTTACTGATTCGTTCATCAAGACTCTATTTTTTGTGATTCACAGTTCATAGACACATTAATGAAAGCTAAACTTCAAAATGTTTAACTGATTCGTTCATCAAGATTCTATTTTGTGTGATTCACAGTTCAAAGACACATCAATGAAAGCTAAACTTCAAAATGTTTGACTAAATCGTTCAGCAAGACTCTATTTTTTTGTGATTCTCAGTTCAAAGACATATTAATTAAAGATAAACTTCAAAATGTTTAACTGAATCGTTTATCAAGACTCTATTTTTTGTGATTCACAGTTCAAAGACACATCAATGAAAGCTAAACTTCAAAATGTTTAACTGAATTGTTCATCAAGACTCTATTTTTTGTGATTTACAGTTCAAAGACACATTAATGAAAGCTAAACTTCAAAATGTTTAACTGTATTGTTCATCAAGACTCTATTTTTTGTGATTCACAGTTCAAAGACACATTAATGAAAGCAAAACTTCAAAATGTTTAACTGATTCGTTCATCAAGACTCTATTTTTTGTGATTCACAGTTCATAGACACATTAATGAAAGCTAAACTTCAAAATGTTTAACTGAATCGTTCATCAAGACTCTATTTTTTGTGATTCACAGTTCAAAGACATATTAATTAAAGATAAACTTCAAAATGTTTAACTGAATCGTTCATCAAGACTCTATTTTTTTGTGATTTTCAGTTCAAAGACATATTAATTAAAGCTAAACTTCAAAATGTTTAACTGAATCGTTCATCAAGACTCTATTTTTTGTGATTTACAGTTCAAAGACACATTAATGAAAGCTAAACTTCAAAATGTTTAACTGTATTGTTCATCAAGACTCTATTTTTTGTGATTCACAGTTCAAAGACACATTAATGAAAGCAAAACTTCAAAATGTTTAACTGATTCGTTCATCAAGACTCTATTTTTTGTGATTCACAGTTCATAGACACATTAATGAAAGCTAAACTTCAAAATGTTTAACTGAATCGTTCATCAAGACTCTATTTTTTGTGATTCACAGTTCAAAGACATATTAATTAAAGATAAACTTCAAAATGTTTAACTGAATCGTTCATCAAGACTCTATTTTTTGTGATTCACAGTTCAAAGACACATCAATGAAAGTTAAACTTCAAAATGTTTAACTAAATCGTTCAGCAAGACTCTATTTTTTTGTGATTCACAGTTCAAAGACACATTAATGAAAGCTAAACTTCAAAATGTTTAACTGATTCGTTCATCAAGACTCTATTTTTTGTGATTCACAGTTCATAGACACATTAATGAAAGCTAAACTTCAAAATGTTTAACTGTATTGTTCATCAAGACTCTATTTTTTGTGATTCACAGTTCAAAGACACATTAATGAAAGCTAAACTTCAAAATGTTTAACTGATTCGTTCATCAAGACTCTATTTTTTGTGATTTACAGTTCATAGACACATCAATGAAAGCTAAACTTCAAAATGTTTAACTGAATCGTTCATCAAGACTCTTTTTTGTGTGATTCACAGTTCAAAGACACATCAATGAAAGCTAAACTTCAAAATGTTTAACTAAATCGTTCAGCAAGACTCTATTTTTTTGTGATTCTCAGTTCAAAGACATATTAATTAAAGATAAACTTCAAAATGTTCAACTGAATCGTTCATCAAGACTCTATTTTTTGTGATTCACAGTTCAAAGACACATCAATGAAAGCTAAACTTCAAAATGTTTAACTAAATCCTTCAGCAAGACTCTATTTTTTGTGATTTACAGTTCAAAGACACATTAATGAAAGCTAAACTTCAAAATGTTTAACTGAATCGTTCAGCAAGACTCTATTTTTTGTGATTCTCAGTTCAAAGACATATTAATGAAAGCTAAACTTCAAAATGTTTAACTGAATCGTTCATCAAGACTCTATTTTTTGTGATTCACAGTTCATAGACACATTAATGAAAGCTAAACTTCAAAATGTTTAACTGAATCGTTCATCAAGACTCTATTTTTTGTGATTTACAGTTTAAAGACACATTAATGAAAGCTAAACCTCAAAATGTTTAACTGAATCGTTCAGTAGACTCCGATCTTTTGTAGTTCTTAGTTCAAGGACACATTAATAAAACCTAAACTTAAAAATGTTTAACTAAATCGTTCAGCAAGACTCCGTTCTTTTGTAGCTCTCAGGCCAAGGACAAAATAATAAAACCTAAACTTAAAAATGTTTAACTAAATCTTTCAGCAAGACTCCGTTCTTTTGTAGCTCTCAGGCCAAGGACAAAATAATAAAACCTAAACTTAAAAATGTTTAACTAAATCTTTCAGCAAGACTCCGTTCTTTTGTAGCTCTCAGGCTAAGGACAAAATAATAAAACCTAAACTTATAATGTTTAACTAAATCGTTCAGCAAGACTCCGTTCTTTTGTAACTCTCAGGCCAAGGACAAAATAATAAAACCTAAACCTCAAAATGATTAATTGAATCGTTAAGTAGACTTATCTTTTGTAGTTCTTAGTTCAAGGACACATTAATAAAAGAGAAACTAACAAATGTTTAACTGAATTGTTAAACAAGACTCAGTTCTTTTGTAACTCTCAGTTCAAGGACACATTAATCAAACCTTAACCTCAAAATGATTAACTGAATCGTTCAGTAGACTCTGTTGTTTTGTAGTTCTAAGTTCAAGGACACATTAATAAAAGAGAAACTAACAAATGTTTCACTGAATCGTTCAGCAAAATGCAATTTTTTTGTGATTCTCAGTTCAAAGACACATTAATAAAAGCTAAACATCAAAACCTTTAACTGAATCGTTCAGTAGACTCCATTTGTAGTTCTCAGGCCAAGGATATATGAATGAAACCTAAATTTAAAAATGCGAATTGCGAAAAGTGCTGAATTGTGCATTAATTTTTGTGGATCTGACGCAAAGACAAATGGATGGATGCATTTATACAGCGAAATATTTATAGCAGTTATAATTGAACTATCTCTATGGTCCCTCACCGGCCGTTGTCTCTGCCCACTCCCCAAACACGGATCGTGTGTATTGGCTGAGTGTGGAGTGTATTCAAACTCTCAGGATCTATGAGTTTCAGTGCGCCGTCGTCGAGATCCATAAACAAATCTTTCCCCTGTAAAAATATAAAAGTGCCATTATCCCATGGGCTTGGCCTATGCCAAAAGAAGAAGGCAGGCCTTCTTCTCCTTTTGGACACAAGGAGTAAAGCTTAGAACCACCACTCTGCTACAATACGAATTGGTAGGTTACAGATATGCTAGTAATTCTTCAGAGGTATGCATGTTTCTTAAGATGTTAATTTATAGAATTAGGCGTTACTTTGCGGAGATCCATAATACAAAAGTAATAATAAAATTATTTTGCTACAATCCGCGATACAGTAAATAGAAAATATATATAGTGTTTAATGTATAGTGGACTATCAGTATTTTCATACCCGATACGTGCAGGATTCGTAAATACACATGCACAAACCTCCACCACTGCCACCACAATACACAAGCGTTACAAACGTTCACTATGACAAACTCAACAATCGTTTCGCCCTGCAACCGAAGCATCATCAGGAGATAGACTCCACGACAAAATCGCAAAGCGAAGCGTTATCCGAACAAGCATTGTGATATAGTAGTCGGTTCAACCCCACCTTTACCTCTTAACATGTGCAACAAGCTTGAACTTGAACGTTCATTCATTAACGATCAGATAAATAGATTAGATAAATAGAATGGATAGTCCACTATACATTTAGCACTATATATATTTTCTATATATAGCAAAATGATTTTATTATTACTTTTGTCTTAAGATGTTGTTAATTGGACAGTTTCAATTACTCATTGGTTTCAAACCTGCTCAGGGTTTGAATCTGCGATCTCTGTAAAGTGACACACGGATCTTTCGGCTATCACAACGATTATATACAATTAAATAGATAAAAAAGATGGCGCCGGTCCAATCGAATCGAATAATCGAGTATTTTAAGAATTAAAATAGTTGAATAAAATTTCCATAAAATGGTAGACTGCGCTGTTTCTTAATCACTAGATTAATCTTTCAGCGTGTATTTTTTGCATACACAGAGTTATTATTTTAAATTAAGTGTACGAACTATGCTTATACGTAAGGCATATTACACAATTGAAGATTATTTGGATGATAAGAAAGGCTGGATTTGAACATCCTTTCAGCTTCATACAAGACAGTGGTTTAATAATGTATAATTGGAAATATTTAAAAGATTGACCGCCGAGTTTCTCGCTGGTTCTTCTCGGTAAGAGCAACATTCCGAACCAGTTGTAGCTTCACTAATCATATCGATACTTGACGATTCAAAAGTAATTGAAAGAGTATTTTTGAATAAAGATTATTTTGATTTGATTGGAATATTCAAATTCAAATTCAAAACATTCTTTATTCAAATAAACTTGTAAACAAGTGCTTTTGAATCGTCGACTCTATTGCTGGTTCGGAAAGCCGTCCTACCGAGAAGAGCCAAGAAGCTCGGTGGAGCTCTTTTAAAAAAGATTCTTAATACTAATTACATTCTGTCATAGCTATCCTGCACAAGGTCAAAGAGCAGCTATATCCACGCATTCTTATCAATGTAAGCCTCCACGGTATAATAGGCTTTCTGTATCAGCCTCTTTTTAACAGTATTTTTAAATTGCTGTAATGGCAAAGTTAAAATTGATTGTGGAATTTTGTTATAGAATCTTATAAGATTTACGTAAGTCGTTTGTGGGTTCGGGTATACCCGAACCCACAAACGACTTACGTACTCTTACAAGGCGCAAAGCAAGCTTATGTCGGTTCCTACTTTGTCTATTATATACGTCGCCAATCTTTTTATAATTATGTATATTTTTATGCACAAAAATCAAATTGCTAAAAATATACTGTGAAGCTAACGTAAGAATACCTGTTTCCTTAAACTTCTCTCGCAGGGACTCACGCGGACTCAAATTATAAATGCCACGTATGGCTCTTTTTTGCAATACAAAAATTTTCTCAATATTCAGCACATTTACCCCATAACATTATTCCATAAGACATAATGCTATGGAAGTAAGCAAAATAAACTAGTTTAGCTGTTTCGACGTCTGTAAACTGTCTTATCTTTCGAATAGCATAGGCTGCTGAACTGAGTTTCCCTGCGAGAGCTGTTATGTGTGTGCTCCATTGGAGTTTTGTATCCAACGTCATTCCCAAAAATACAGTTGTATTTTCTGTTTTTAGTGGTACATTGTCTATTAAGAGCTCATTTGCTGTTTTAGCTGCATTAGGTAGGTGCAAATATTTAGGCTGCTAAATATTTCGTTTTGTTTGCGTTTAGTACCAAATTATTTAGCCTGAACCATTGAGCTACCTGCGACAATCCACTGTTTACTTCGTCAATATTATTATCGTTATTCCTATTTACTTTAAATATTAAAGATGTGTCATCAGCAAACAGTACAATGTCGCAAATATTATGAATGAAATATGGTAAAGTAATGTAATGTCAAAGTTAAATAATGTAATGGCAAAGTTAAAATTGATTGTGGAATTTTGTTATAGAATCTTATACCCAAACCCACAAACGACTTACGTACTCTTACAAGGCGCAAAGCAGGAACCGCAAGCTTATGTCGGTTCCTACTTTGTCTATTATATACATCGCCAATCTTTTTAAATAGACTTTGAATGACGGACGATTGGGTTTGAAAATCGTTACTCACATCGCCCCAGCGGCCGACTTGGTCCAGCAAGTCGTTGCGGCCGAGGCTGAGGTCCACGATGCACTTGTTGACGGCTCGGCTCGATCTCTCCGGGGTGAGGTCAGCTTCAGAGATCTCCACCCAACCCAGGGAGCGCACAAAGAAACGCACCGCGCGTCCATCGGCCTCCGGGCGGGCCGGGTAGCTGCGGCGTCTGAAAGGAACATTAATTCAATTTTAAAATCTTCTTCTTCTTCTTCGTCAGCCGATGGACGTCCACTGCTGGACATAGGCCTCTTCATGGGATCGCCACACCACACGATCTTGCGCCGCCTGGATCCAGTGGCTCACCGGATGGCTCACTGGATTACCGGCACAACCTTCATGGCATCACAAATTTTAAAATATTCTCTAATAATTATTTGAAACTGTGACTTGTAAGTCTATTATAAATTAAAATTTATTATAAAATTTGTTTATGTATTCTTTGGAACTCCCAAACCGCAATCTACCTTAGGCTACATACTTCGCTTCCATCGGGCGAGAACATAGCCAGGCACTAGCCTTTGATTATAAAAAAAAATTGGATATGCATACTAATATATTATATATTTTAAATACTTTATTTTAATTTGTATTTATATATAAATGTACATATATTATACTATTTATTAGTCTGTGTAGAATCTGTATGTATTTTAAATAATATTATTTATGTAACGTGTCTGTGTATTAGTGTGTACTTAATTGTATGTATGTCTATTATAATACACCACCTACCTAAATTTATCTTACAACTTTCCTAATCCAAAGGTTGTCTGGAAGAAATCGCTTAGCAGCGATAAAACCGCCTTTTGTACTCTATAATTTTTTATTTTTAGTTGTAATTGTACATTTAAATTTTTTTGGTGTGCAATAAAGTATATAAATAATATATAAAGCTCAACAGTTTGGTTGATTGATTGATTGAACGCGCTAATATTTGAAACTGTGACTTGGTTCGCGTCTATTGTAAATTAGAATTTATTATAAAATTTTCTTATGTATTCTTTGGAACTCCCTTACCGCATCTATCTTTCCGGACTGCTAAGATCTGATAAATTAAAAAAAAAATCAATAGGCACTATAGTGGCAAGCGCAGTCCACTTGAGGCTACATCCTTTGACTATAAAAAAAATTTGCATATGTATATATACACACAAAACAGCCGCCTTTCGTGGTAGTTTCAGATTTGCAGCCACGAAGTGTTGGAACAGTCTTCCACCGCCATTACGTGAATTAAGTACAATATCTAGCTTTAAGAGTAAGTTGAAGGAATTTTTGCTGAATCAACAACTAGGCCGCTAAATGAGCTTTATACTCCGCCTTCCGAGTTTCCGGTTTCGAGTCTGGGTTATAGTTTAATAGTTTAATTTTTCTTTTAAAATATCGCACCTTTACCTTCATCTATTTATTTTTTACCATTATAATAAGCTTCCATTTATATAAAGTGATAGTTATAAGTACGTCTCATTTTCTTCTTTTTAGATATATATATATATATATGATGGGCAGCGTTCGGGAAGCTACGCGAGATCTTTTCGTCTAAGATACCTCAGTGCCTGAAGACCAAGGTTTTCGAACAGTGCGTGTTGCCAGTGCTAACCTATGGATCCGAAACATGGTCGCTGACTATGGGCCTCATAAGAAAGCTCAGAGTCACCCAGCGGGCGATGGAGCGAGCTATGCTCGGGGTTTCTCTACGTGATCAAATTAGAAATGAGGAGATCCGTAGAAGAACTAGAGTCACCGACATAGCTCAGCGTGTCGCGAAGCTGAAGTGGCGATGGGCGGGGCACATAGTTCGGAGAACCGATGGACGTTGGGGTCTCAAGGTGTTAGAATGGCGACCCCACACCGGAAAGCGCAGCGTCGGCAGACCCCCAACAAGGTGGACAGACGACCTCAAAAAGGTCGCGGGGAGCCGCTGGATCCAAGCGGCGCAAGATCGTATGGTGTGGAGATCCCGTGAAGAGACCTATGTCCAGCAGTGGACGTCCATCGGTTGACGAAGAAGAAGAAGAAGATATATATGATAGAAATAGTTAGTTTTATATAATAGGTTTACATATCGTGTTTTATAATCTAATTCAGTAGTCACTGTCGTCCAGAAACGGTAGGAAGTCGCTCAGGGCGGGACACGTATCTTTATAGTTATTTTTGTATGTTTTTGAATATTCTACCCCCCCCCCCTTTAATTAACTTTCTTATTTATTTTTAATTTTATTTTTATTGTTTATTACTTTTTTTTCTTTGTTATGATATTTAATTGTTTGTGTGCATGAAAGTGTTATATTTAAATAAATGCTGTTTGATTTGCTTTGATTTGATTTGATTTATACTAATATATAAAGAAGAGTTTGTTTGATTGATTGTTTGAAAGCGCTAATCTCTAGGAATACTGGACCGATTTGAAAAATTCTTAGATTCTTTGGAAGATAGTCCATTTCGAGGAAGGCTATAGTCTATATAACATCTCGTTAAGATGAAAAGGAGAGGAGCAGCAATAAAAAATATTGCGAAAACGGCAAAATTCAAAGCTTTCCTTGCGTGCGCTAAGTAAACGGTGAGTTATTCAAAAATCATGTATTACAAAAATTATTCCCATCTAAGAATTCCAAATAAAAGTCAGCTAGAGCATATCGACTGTGAACCGGCAATATGTCCTATCTCAGTTTTAAGCCAAATCACTTACTAACGGCATTGGGAACTACTGCCCATCATTTACCATATCAACATGTATTATCTACTTGAAAATTTATCAATAAATAAACATATTTAAACTCAACTGTTTCTTTATTACATAAAAATTATTGCGAATGTATTAAAAATAACTATTTTCTTCTTGCTGAAAAGTTGTCGAAAATAAGATAGGACAATTTGCCAGTTCACAGTCGATATGTCTATCTGTTTAGAATATATGCGCACAGGCAGGCGCGCGGGGTGAGGGACGCGCGGGGGAACGCGTCGTAATCGTGTCGACCCGAGCGCACTAATCACGATTGAGTTCGCGCACCGAATCCATGTTCGTTGTCTCGACGGCGGCAATTCCGACGTCGAATGAAGTTTAATTGATAACCGCGTGGTGGCTTTTACTGGTGTTATCACGCTAATATGTTTATGTGAATAGTTTGTTTAATTAAATTGAAACACATTAAGATGCTTACAGCCTGATGAACGTAATACTTTCGGCTGACCTCGATACCGGGCAAGGGTCGGACATTGAGTGACAGTCGGTTACGCGATATTTACTATCGGAGCGGATTGTCGGGCGATAGATAGGTTACTGACCGGCTGTGGTTGGACATATTCGGGAGAGCTTGTGTCGTTATTTGTGCACCAGTGGGAGACGTGGGTTTGATTCCCGCCTTATGGGGGACCCCACTGTTCTGGCAGCATACGTACAAGCGAGTATACACGCACCCATACACACATACAATAATACATCGAGGAGCCCAGGCCATCGAGGCTCCCGATCAAGGTAAGCTAACGACGGATTTATATGGGCCCGCTTGTGCGGCACGTAACACTATCTTTTAAGGTTAACCCACTTTAACCATAATTAATATAAGTATTACGGTTTAGTCAAATAATACGATTGCAGTCCACACGAACCAAATTGCGTTTAAAGCTAGTCAACGGTACTTGACTATCTTCTTAAAAGAAAAAAAATAAGAACAAAAAAAATACATACAACCGTGTAACAAATTCAAATTTCAAATTCAAAATATTCTTTATTCAAGTAAACTTGTAAACAAGTGCTTTTGAATCGTCAGCTTTACTGCTGGTTCGGAAAGCTGTTCCTACCGAGAAGAACCAGCAAGAAACTCGGCGGTTGCTCTTTTTAAAATATAAATCTTAAAACTAGTTACATTTAGTTATTACCGTCTTGTACAGTGTAGAAGTGCACCTATATCCACACATCCTTATCATCTAAGTAATCCATTATCTTCCATTATCTTATATCATCCGTCAACTCTGGCGCTACTCCTTTTATATGCATATCATACTTCACACAATGCAACTGTCAAAATGTCTCTTTTTCGGATTCCTTCTAGTTATATATCCATCGATATTTATATTTATTGGACTATACATAGTGGATGGAAAAATTCCCTTTTTCCTTTCGGGAACAGGAAGAAACAACTAAAACATAATTGAGTGTAATTTAACATTTGAAATAACACGACCGGAAGGAAAAGACATTTCAACTTACTTGTATGCGACTTCCTCTCTTCGTTTCCTATCAGCCTCCTGGTCCACGTGGTCCAAAGCGCCACTAGTGGTACTCCTGGTGACTGACGAGGTCATGGCACCCTCGTATTTCACGTCGGACAAGTTGGAGCAGTCGCGCACCATGGATATGCGCGACTCCCTAGCTTCTATGGGCGGCATCTTTGGTATTTCCCTTTGGATAGTTCCACTCTTTATGTGCCAGTAGTAGGGACCGTCATTATCTGAGGATAAAGACACGAGGACAGATGTATTGTGTACACTTTTTAAGTTCTACTTTCGATGCGTGTTCCGCACAAACGTGCGGGCGGATGAATCAACCTCCGAGACCTGGGCCCGCCGTCTCGGCGTCTCAACCTACCTTATGCGGCCGTCAGTTATGTGCGGTCCGGCCTCATGAATAACTGCGTGTATATGTGTACGTGTGTGTGTGCGCTTGTATGTACTTGGCCGATTCCCGAACCCGTTGGCTCGCCTCTGCAGTCTTCCACGGACACGTACTGTCTATTTCTCCCGGAGTATACACTTCACCAACGCGGTTAAGTAACACAAATAACACGCGGTGTGCACACAACCTTCGTAAGGTCACACGTTATTGAATCGTCCCTATATGGGGGAACAGTAACCCCAGCGCCAACTCAAACCGCGTACGGTCGCGCCTTGTCACACGTTTCACGGGTTAAAACGCGTCACTAATTACTTATATCAATATCAAAAGTCAATAAACAATAAACCACACCCAAAACGCATAATTACGCGTGTGCGTTCTACCATAAAAATCCTATACAAGCATACGCGTCTTGTCTTTATAGTATCCGAAACGTCACTAAGCTGGCGGACGTGACTTGCTGCAATAGAATGCATAAAGGTCGTTGCTCCGGCTTGTCGAGGTCGCGTCGCGCGCGTGAATTGCGTGAATTGAACAAAACAATGCGTTTAAGACAATATAATGACAGTGAATTTTTCAAGACCAAAGAACCCGGCTTCCAAAATGTTGCAGCCATTAAAAGTAATTTTAATGATATTTTTTTTTGCTTATATTTCACAAGCTTTTGCCCGCGGGTTCGCTCGCGTGGAATTTGGTCTGCTACATTAAAATATTGCGCATATTAAGCACTCTATGGCTATAATCATATCGTGATAACTTTTTAATTATTCGGCCAAATTACCAAGTGTGAAAGACAAACTTTACCAACATAAAATACTGAAAGTGACAAATGTATTGATTTTTATAACAGTTTTATAAGTATACTAAAATGTGCATTGTAAAATAGTATCAAATTTAATTAAAGTTATGATTCACAATTTTGGTCAGTCGCTTCCACATAAAAGGTAGATATATGCTGTCGCGGACTTTTATTTAGAGCTGTTCAAGACAAACAATACAGTACATCATCTTTGTGTAGGTCCATTGGTTTATGCAGCGTACGCCAAGATCTCAGACGACAGATTTCATCCGACTTTAGTAACATGTATCGTTATATTACATTATATCATTACAAATTGTAACCTATATGTTATTCCGATGTATAAAACCTATGTAACTGTAAAGTTTCATCCAAATACGTCCAATAGTTTTTCCGTGAAAGAGTAACAAATATCCATCCATACTCACAAACTTTCGCAATTATAATATTAGTAGGATAGGATTGGAATATATAATTTTTTTTTAAACCTAAAATAATTATAATAGCATTATCCTCCTGCCCTCATTCCACCATAAGTGAGGTCACAACATGTTAAAAACATGTCACATGATTTGGCAACGTATTTTACGACCGGCCGCCTACCTGACGTAAACTTACCTAAGTCGCCTTTATCGATACCTCGGTAAGAAATGAGGGTTGTCTGTCGTCTCAAACGCTATAGAGAGCTAAATGCAAGCGAATATTAATGAAAACCGTCACTCAAAGAAAGATTGCCTTTTTCGGTGACCTAGAGAGAGGATCCTTGAATCAATTTCCTAGGTTGATCCTAGAAGGAAAGATCTACAGTAAAAGAGCACTCGGAAGGCGTAGTCTTAAATGGTTCAATAATATAAGGGAGTGGACGGGACCTAGTTACTGTAAAATAAAAAATATGACACACAATCGGAAAGTTTCTCCAAAACTTCATTTTGAAGATAGCACCAGATGAAGATGATGGCATTAAAAAGTATGTCAACATCATCCTCCTGCCCTTATCCCACTTTAAGTGGGCTCGGCACATGTTACAAACATATTGTGACATGATTAGCTACATATTTTACGACCTGCCGCCTGCCTGACGTCAACTTAATTTAGTCGTATTTTACGACTCCTCGGTAAAAGACACCCTCTTTTCTACTCAACCGGATACCACACGGTGGGTCAACTTACCTTAGTCGCCTTTTACGACACCTCGGTAAGAAATGAGGGTGGTTTGTTCTACTCAGCCGGATATTACACGGCTTTAACAAGTCAGATTATACGGTAGAAAAGTAAAATTTAGTACGAAACCGTCAAGGCCTGTCAAAGCATAAGCATTGAAAAGCTCGCATTCATAATACTTGCAAGATCTACCTTCGTGTTTCTCCCATCCAGGAGGGAGAGTTTCTTTCTTGGGTCGCAATTTAACGGGAATGGCGTAGAGGTCGTCATTGGGCCCCTCCACGCAGTGGGGCACGGAGCCTGAGTGCCTTTTCTCAGAATCCTCCTGATCGGCTCTCTCCTTTTCCGGTGGGGGCGAGTCCCCTCCGCCATTTTGTTGGGGTGGCGTGATTAAGCCGCTTTTTTCGCTGCAAAAACAGGAAAAATGGCAATTATTGAAATCTTGCTGTAATATTCCTCTCCTATAACATTTTGCGAAACGAGTTTGTGATAGTGAACGTGTGTAGTGCTTGTGTATTGTGGTGGCAGTGGTGGAGGTTTGTGCATGTGTTTTTTACGAATCCTGCATGTATCGGATATGAAAAAACGGATAATCCACTATACTTTTAGCACTATATATATTTTCTATTAGGATCCCAATGCAATAAGAGTTCATGGAACTTTTAGATAACGATTCAATTCAAAGTCAGTACCTAAACTGAACCGCTTTCTTTTCGTACCATGAAGTGTGGACCGCATTGGGGTCGTAATGTTTGAAAAGGATAACGTCATATGAACTATAGATAACTCTGTCTCTTTTTCTCACATGTTATAGGACGCATTCCGAACGCTCATTCGGCAACGACTTAAAGTGTGCGTCTTTAAGACGTTATGGTTATCAATTAAGTCGCAATAAGAGTTCATGGCAGGCCTGCAGATCCTTCCTCATGAATTTATTTATTTTATTTATTTATTTATTTATTTATAGATCATCAACAAAATACACACTTAACATTAACATTGTACATTGAACAACTAAAACTAAGTAGTATTTGAATTAGAGGTGAATTTCAAATTAAGTTACGACAACTGAGTGATACGGTTAAACTAATCTTATCGTTAAATTGAGACAAAAATTGGATTATACAGAAAAAGCAACAGAGTAAGCAACTCATTTGTAGGTCTCGCTATTCGCTTCTATAATAAAATTCCTCAACCCATTCTAGACCAGTGTACAGAAAGATTCTAACTAAGTGTAAAAAATATGCTTATACTTAAAGCATATTACAAAATTGAAGATTATTTGGAGGATAAGAAAGCCCGGATTTGAAAATCATACAAGACAGCGGTTTAATAATGTATAATTGAAAATATTTAAAAGATTGACCGCCGGGTTTCTTGCTGGTTCTTCTCTGTAAGAGCAACATTCCGAACCAGTTGTAGCTTCATTAATCATATTGATGCTTGACGATTCAAAAGTGCCTGAAATGGTTTATTTGAATATAGATTTTTTTGATTTGATTTGATTTGAATACAAAAAAAATATGTCAGCTACTGCCTATAAAATATAACTGAGAGTTTAAGATCAGCACTTATCACTTATAGCCCGAACTAAGGTAGCTTTTTTGAATACGCTTAAAACATGGAAAACATCCGCGCATTGAGATCACTCTGAGAATCACTCTGTCTATAGTTGACAATCGTATTAAAGTGCATTCAGTAGTTAGTGAATTAATCGCGAACAGACAGAATAATAGTTAAGACTGACGCGGCGAGGGACTTTGGTTTTATATTCAAATTCAAATTCGAATAAGTCTTTATTCAAATTGGCCTATTAGAAGCACTTTTGAATCCTCAATTTAAAATTAAATTGAAGCTACAACTGGTTCGGAAAGGTGCTCTAACCGAGAAGAACCAGCAAGAAACTCGGCGATCACTCTTTTAAAAAATAAATTTTACAATTCTGTATTAACTATTGTTAACAAACATAGATTATAATATCGTCTAGTGCATAGCTGGTTGCAATTTAGTTCCAAGCTTTCTTATCATTGACATAGTCTACAACATTATAGTAAGCTTTATTAATGAGAGTCTTTTATTAGGAACTTAGTCTGGATAAACTTACTTTGTTTTGTTTACAGGCGAAGACACTTCGTCCTCCACTCTGAAAACAAAAAAAAGTGATCCACTTTAGATTTTTTAAAATAAATAATAACCTAATTTAATATATTAGCTAACCGCTTTTAATCGGAACTTGTGATCGAACTTAAATATCGAAACTAGTTTAATGTCATTTGTTACTTAAGTTGTTCAGTATTTAGAGTTTTACGGAATTGGGAGTTTGCTTCCGAGTAAATAGTAGAAGATAGGGATGTGAGTTGGATTTGAAAAAATCTATTATTAAATCGATTTTTTCAATTGAAATTAAATTCGCAAAATTCCACCTTCACATATATTGCAATTTGAATAAAAGCTTTTAAGAAACATGTTGAATTTAAAATTCTCTACATATTCTTTTTTAAATACAACTTTCCCAACAATTTTGAATACTCGAATATCAAATGAATAGTGCCTTTACCATAGAATTTTCTATATTGGTTCATAAAGGTGCTTAAACCGCGAAGAACCAACAAGAAAGTCGACATTATCTCTGACTTTTTCTCCCACGTAAAGTAAAATCTTTTTTATTTTTACTGCACCAAGCAAACTTTGAACTTTTGACATCACTACCTAACTCTTAGTCGTTTCATTAGCAGGGTATCAACTTTATGGCTTTGCCGTTAATTGACCTATTCAGCAACATTTTCTGTGTCACGTTGACATAGCGCGGACATGTTGTAATCACTGGAACACGTTAAAACAGGTCGTATAGGCTTAGAATCATTGGAATCATTTATTGGCAGCATTCTGGACTTACGAATGATTTTATGAAGCTGTGATACGGTGAGACCGTGTGACTCTGTAGTGACGATCATGGGTTCAAACCCCGGGCAGGCACCAATGAGTTTGTCTATTAAAAACTTATGTGTCTAATAGATAATTGCAATTTATCACACGCTTTTCGGTGAAGGAAAACATCGTGAGGAAACCTTCATATCTCTAGAGAATTCTGGGGATATGTGTAACCTACCAATCCGCATTGGAGCAGCGTGGGAGGTCTTAGCTGAAACCCCTCTCTCCGTAAACGGAGAGGAGGCCTATGCCCAACAGTTGGATAGTAACACGCCTTTACTTTTTTATGAATCCTGAGTTGACAAACAAGTCGGAACCTTTTTTGATTACCGTTAACGAATAGAAAAAAAAATTTTATAGAATTAGACGTTATTTTGCAGAGAGCCATAGTAAAATTGTAATGGTAAAATTAATTTCCTATCATCACGATAAAGTAAATGGAAAATACTCCTCCATGACAAAATCACAACTCAAGTCAAGTCACAAAAGACAAGTCTATCTCATGATGATGCTGCGGTTGCGGGCCGAAACAATTGTTGACAAAAGTAATAATTAAAATTATTTTGCTATAATCCGCCATACTCGCCGCTATCGCGGATTATAGCAGAATAATTTTTATTATTACTTTTGTATGATGGATCTCCGCAAAGTAACGCCTAATTCTATAAACGATTGTTGAGCTTGCGATAGTAGTCGGCGGTTGCTCTTTTCAAAACTAGCTCCATTTACGGCCGAAACCAATAATCGATCTAATCCAAAATCTGCAGATTTTAGATCGGCCATAATCCCTAGATTACCAATAAAGTGTGCCAATAAACAATCTGTAATCTAGAATCTCAATCCGTCAAACCGATCAATCTATGGGAGGACAAATCTCAGATTGAAGATTGCCCTCTGTTCGAAAATGACGGTTTGAGCGTGCCAATAACATATCTGTTGCGTTCGATGTTTGTTTAGATAGGTATTTTAATCTGTAATCGCGATCTTACAATTTCGGGGGATTTCGAAACTTGTTTACGGATTTTATGTCTAAAATGACACAGGAGAATATTATTTCCTTTATTATTGTTATTATATATATATATTTATATGTATATATTATAAATATATTACATATATTATTATTTTTAATTTTCATTATGTTCCTTTGTTCTTTTTGTTTTAACTCTCTTTTCTTTTCTTAAAGATAAGATATGCATTGTTGGATGAAACCAATGTAGTCAAACTACAAAATTTACGATTTTTACGCTTGTCTTGTTGTTTTTCTTTTTGACGTATATGAATAGTATCATTTGTTATTAATATATTGGATATACTATTTGAAAATCTTAAATATTCCTAATTGTGACTTGGTGATCTTGTTATTTGTAATGAATCTACCTTTCAGTATATTTCATCACATCTAAAGTTGGCGAAGACAGTTAAGTTCAATATTTTGCAACAGAATCGAAAGGCTGTTTATGGCGCACTGGTCTTCATGCTCGCCTTTTAACAGCATATTACATCGCACGTAAACCTAGATCGAATCCCAGTGTGCTATTAGCTATTTACAAAATTTGATTTTATAATTTTTTTCCATTTTTCTGAGACCATTAACTTGAGTTAAAAGCAATTCACGTTTTCGACTTTAGTTAGTTAGGTTAGGTAGGTGTCCACTTTGATTAGCCTTTATTCTAATTAATTATTATATTATTTAAAAAGGCAACTAATTAAATAAGTAAGAATTATTATTAATCGGTTATTTTAATCGATTTCTTAAAACTCGATTTATTTTAAAGGCAAAATCGATTAATTATTAATTGATTTTTTTCTACTCCAACCCACATTATTACTAACCTGAGAGCCACGAAATCGTAACGTTCCATTTCTAAATATAAAGAAATTTCTACTGTTATTTGTAACAAAATCGGTTCTTTTTGAAAAGAAAAAAGGCTTTATATGATTAAAAGTTAGGTTATTATCAAAAATTAAACTATTTGAAGTCATTTTTTAATTTAATTATTATAAATATAGCATGAAAACAATTTTAATTATTGTGTAAAATTTTAATATTTGTGGTCATTCCGACCAGGAGGAAAAAGATTTGAAGATATCTGAAGATTACGCAAGAAATCTGTAGATTGTCGATTGTCAATATTGTTATTGGCACGCGGATCGGAGATCGATCCATAGATCGACATTGATCGAAGATCGAAATCAATCTTGGATTACGGATACATTATTAATTTCGGCCGTTAGCCATTAATGTCTTGTACAAGCATTCTTATCGTCTAAGTAATCCTCAAGAGTAGGCTCTCTGTATCTGCCTATTTTTAAGTGTTTTTAAACTGCTGTAATGGCAAAGCTAAAATTGATTGCGGAATTTTATTATAGAGTAATAATAATATTATTTGGTCAAGTGAACTATTTTCAGTACTTTTGAATCGTCAAATGTTTTCAAAGAAACTACCACTGACTCGGAAGTTTAGTCCTACTTAGAAGAAACAGGAAGAAGCTCGGCGTATAAATATTCCAAAAAAAAAAAATTACAATTTGATTTATGGTTACAAGATAATTGTAGCTTGGTGCGTAATCCTCAAATAATCCTCAATTGTATAGTAAGCTTTATGTAGCAGCATTGTTTTAAGATATAATTTATAGAATTAGGCATTGCTTTCCGGAGATCCATAATACAAAAGTAATAATAAAATTATTTTGCTATTTCACTAACTAACAAGCTCCCGATGATGCTTCGTTTGCGGGGCGAAACGATTATTGAGTTCGTGATAGTGAACGTGTGTAGTGCTTGTGTTTTTACGAATCCGCGCTATAATCCGTGATAATAATTTATCGGATTATAGCACAATAAGTTTTTATTATTACTTAAATAATTTCTAAACTTGTGTTAAGGCAAGTCTAGAAGAAATATAAAATGGTAATCCAAGAAAATTTTTTAATAATACAAGATCGAATTAGCATCGCAAACCGAAATTCCTCCGAATAAAATGCAGCGAGGAATGACCGTTCTGGTGTAATATAAACGCGTTCCCGTTTTATGTCCGCAGTTAGCAAGGGAACACCTCGTAAACGGACATAAACCGAGAAAATCCTCGTGAATTTTAACAGCACGCCCGATGCGCGGCTTTGTTTACGAAACGGTTGCCAGGTGCCGTATAGAATTTTAGATTTCAATGCATATTTCACCAGTGAACTCTATCTGATGCCCTGTTTACGGTCAAGTCTTCCTGTTTATACTGCTGTAAAACTGATTGAACGTATTTCGGGAAACGGGACGGTTGTGGAACGTAACCATCCGTGGTTACGCCCTTAAAACAAATATTATATTGTTAAGCTTAATTTAATTGTCCACGAGAGTTCAACATATTCGACATTTAGGCATAGTATTGGATGAACATCCATCCTGTATTCCACAAATTAAGCAATTAACGGGGCGTGTTAGAAAACTTAAATGGGTGTTTAAGAAGCTAAGGGATGTAGTTAATTCGGACCTATTCAGGACAATTTATTTCGCTCTATGCCTATCAATATTATCTTACTGTATTTCAGTTTGGGGGGCACTTGTAAAACGAACCTAATTCACCTGGAAAGGGCACAAAGATCTGTACTAAAAGTTTTGTACCATACACTACCGTTAGCCAACTGCTATTCTTTTCTCTACTACCAAAGTACTAACTGTGCGTCAATTATTCTTTTTAACCACTACTCTTAGGGCACACACAGTTGGATTTAATCCCTCACTTCAAATTACAACCGTATAAATAATTCTACGGATGGATCTTGTGGATTGAAAAACAATAATGTTCTTCCATCCATAAGACATCAAAGATCTTTCTTTGAACATCAACATTCATTTTTAGCATCCTTTGTGTATAATAAGATAAACAAACATTTGAACTCTTCTTTCTTCTTTCTGCTACCCTTATCACTCTCTAAGATGTTTTTCTTTTCCATTCTCTCCTATCATTCGTCAACTCTGACGCTACTCATTTTAAATGCATGTCATAATTCACACAATCCAAACATCTCCTTGTATGACTACTCACATATCCATCCACATTCATATTTAATACACGTTTGGTCACATGATTTTTCATTTCTCCTCATTACATGTCTATACCATCCCAATCCTGCATCTCTCGACTTTTCATAAAGTATAGTAAACTAATATACCGCTCATTATTGTATATTTTTTAAATGTGAGTTTATAATAGATAATATTTCGACATCATTCTCCTGCCCTTAGGTCGGCACAACATGTAACAAACGTATTGTCATATAATAAATAATAATAATAATAACTTTATTAGGAACAATACATTAAATTATTATTAAATGATTTGGCTACGTATTTTACGACCGGCTGCCTGCCTTACGTCAACTTACCTTAGTCGCCTTTTACGACATCTCGGTAAGAAATGAGGGTGGTCTATTCTATGTAGCCGGATACCACACGGCATTTACCTTAGTCGCCTCTTACGATACCTCGGTAAGGAAGGAGGGTGGTCTATTCTATTCTGCCGGATACCACACGGCTAAATAGATATTATACGACATAAAAATAATATGTCACTATAAACATATTGTATTACGAAGCTCATAGCATTAATTTAATGCATTGCCAATCAATTTTATATGACTGATTGTAAAATAACACGCTCTATTTTCCTTACAAGCAAACTGCGGAAGTTACCAACTGAATCTAAAAATAGCGATATAAGATATCCAACTGAAAGATATAAGAGGCAGTATTTTTAGCGGGTAATCGATTAAAGTGTGAAACGAGTGAAGGAAATTACGTTTTAGTACCCTCAATAAAACAATATTTTTCTGTTCCTGAAAGATACGAGGTTTAATTGTGTATATTATTTATTAAGCTTAATCCGCGGAAAGTGAAACGCTACAAACAGATAGTCAGACTAATATTATATATGCCAATATTTAATATTACTAGTAAACTAATACCACTGTATTAGTGAATTCACTCTTATCAACTTAAATGTTTAATAATAATAATGTTTAATAATAATAATGTAATGTGTTTTTACATCTTCCCGAAAGAAATTCGAGATTTTGTTAATCCTATAGCTTAGACTGGTTCATGCTTTGCATCAATTACATAAATATCGGTCCAGCGCATTAGCCATGAAATCGTAATGGACAGACAGATAGTCAGAGAGACTTTCGCATGTGCAATACTAGTATGTATTCAGTCATCTTTGATAAAATAAAACGACCGTTTTGAAATATTCGTGCGAAAGTTTTATAATAGACTGCAAATTAATTAAGCTCGCATGTCGGGCAAGTATTACGAGCGAAAGTTTTAATCAACTTTTACGACAGTTGTCAACTCTGCTATGATTGCAGCTGCAGAAAGTTTCTGAACTTTTATTGATGTGTAGGTTTTTAATCACATAGAACCTATTCGAAAATGCTTGCAAAAGCTTATTTGAATGCATCTGAGAGAGAGAAAACACCTAATCCGTTTGAAATATAAGGAAACAACTTACTATCTAAAAAGTAGGTACTAAAAAATACAAATCTATTTTTTATAGTATTTCCTACTATCATCATCATCGTTCTCATGCCCTTATCCCACTTTCAGTGGGGTCGGCACAACATTCTGTAAAAATGTTGTTAAAGGATTTGGCCAAGTATTCTATAACCGGCCGCCTGCCTGAAGTCAACTTATCTTAGTCGTATTTTACGACCCCTCGGTGAAAAAGAGGCCTCTCTTCTTCTATTCTACTCAACCGGATACCACATGGCGAGTCACATTTTAGTACTATATCGAGAATATTCTGATATTTAATATGAATATTGTCATAAGGGACGCCGACTCAATATTTTAGAGCAACTTGAGATAATAAAAAATAACAATGGCCACTTATTTAACGAGCAAGTAAATGTATCCAATTCCGTTTTGCTACATGTGTTCGGAGGGGAGGGTAGTGGTGGGGGTTGAACTATTTAAAACTGCTTGTATGGGTGGCGCGGCGCATTACGATTTTTGTCGTGGAGCCTATTCTCCTGATGATGCCTCAGTTTCGGAGCGAAACGATCGTCGAGATTGTGGTGGTGGCTGTGTATGCTGCTTGTGTGCATTGTTGCTGGTGGGGGCGCCTTGGGGTGCGTGTGGTGACCTGACCTGCATGTGTAAGGTGCGTAAATTTTGCTTGCTTCATACACATTAGCTTTGCAAGCATTCGCTTAACCCGTGCGATTATAGCAAGTTAGTTCTGTTATAGTGCTTGTAATATGGAATTCCGCAAAGTAACGCCTGCTATAAATCAATATTCTGATATTTAAGTTGACTCCAACAAACTCGAGAGTTAAGCTTGTATGTACAACTTAGTATTCTATAAAATGCGGTCGATCCTTTAAGTTGCGATAGCACACAACGAGGCTAGTTTCCTGTTGTTTGCTGAAAAGCTCAAAGGAGATCGCCTTGCAGCGCAGCGCCGCACGTATTGCAATAAAGTAGGATCGTGTGTGGTTCAAGGAACGGGTGGGAAGCGATAAAATGAGATTAGAAAATGCTTCATGAATTTCGATGTATAAACATACTACATAATACATAATTGTGGTTGTAAAATACGACTAAGGTAGGTTAACGTCAGGCAGATAGTCAGTTGTAAAATACGTAGCCAAATCATGTGACAGCATGTTGTGCCGACCCCACTTAAGTGGGATAAGGGCAGGAGGATGATGAAACACTATATAGGAGTGTATGCAAATGAGATGAGAATGTTAAGATGACAAGAAATGAGTATATAAGGGTCCGAAAGTTGCACCAATTATAGAAAAAAACGAGAGATTCAAGATTGGAATGGTATAGACATATAATAATGGTATAGATTTTCATCCCTCCTCATTACAAATGAGGAGGGATGAAAATCATGTCACTAAACGAGTATTAAATATGAATGTGGATGGATATGTGACAGAGGGAGGTCTAAAAAAAGAGATGGTAGGATTGTGTGAAGTATCACATACATATAAAAGGAGTTGCGCTAGAGTTGACGAATGATAAGAGAGAATGGAAAAGAAAAACACTGTGCTGACACCACTTAATAGTGTAGGATAAGGGTAGGTGAAAGTAGAAGAAGAAACATTCTAAAGCAATGGCTATAAGTGACACTACATCGTATCGCCCTCTGCGTAGCTCTGGACTAAAAGAACATATCGAGCTTTAAAGCCACGAAAGCAGGTAAGGGTGACGCGATCTCGTTTCCCATATTATCTACTACTATAATATCTTTTGAAGAAATATCGATAAAACTAGTAGAGATTGAATTTTATATAACAGGCTAACATATAAGATATTACACGCTGGTAATTGAGGGTTGACACGTAAGAGGTGAAGAGTGCAGCTTATCCATCATATATTATGGCATAAAGTTTGTAACTTGCATCGCACCTTACGTCATTTTATGTTCAGCGGTAGAATACGCGTTCGCGGCGGAAGTTTGGAACCATCAAGCCAGTTAGCTAAACCTAATTTTAAACTAGCTTTACGTTATACGAAGTTTATGATGGATTATATAAGTTTTGTAGACTTTTATAACCAGTCTGTAAGCGTCGATTGTAGTTGGTTATGTTTGTTCTTTGGATTTAATACGCGTTGGATGATTAGACTTTTATAGCTAACTCAAAAATGTTTTCTATCGTTTGTAAATCACACATGGGCGTATAAGTTGGAACACACTTGAGAAGAGCGTTTGAGGTGAGTTTGAGGGACAACTCAAAACAAAGTGACTTTTAAAAGACTCGCATAAGACCTATAATTAACTTGTGATATAAAGGTGTGATAGCCCAGCGTTGAGACCGCGTGATTCTTTCGAGAGGTCACGGGAACAAGCCCCGGCGGGCACTAATGGGTTTTCTGTCAAAACTTATGCGTTTAATTGATAATTGCAATTTATCACACGCTTTTCGGTGAAGGAAAACATCGTGAGGAAACCTGGATATCTCTAGAGAATTCTGGAGATATGTGTAACCTACCAATCCGCATTGGAGCAGCGTGGTAGGTCTTAGCTCCAACCCTTATATGCCTAACGTTGGGATAGTAATAGATCGTTACTTTAATACCTTACACCCCATTACTTATTTAAGATATTCGTAGATTATATCAGTAGTACAAAGTGCGACAAATTCGGCACCATGCTGAGCTGAATGGTTTTCATTGCTGCGCTATATGTGGTCGCGTATTTTGTTTTAATTAGTTCAAATTATTATATTTTTGTAATAATTGTTAAATATATAACTTATTATATATTGGTATTTGTAAACTTTTACATTATTTTGTAGCACCGTGTGAAGAGCACAAATGAATAAGCTGACTATGGGCCTCATATGAAAGCTCGGAGTCACTCAGCGGGCGATGGAGCCGGCTATGCTCGGCGTATCTCTACGTGATCAAATCAGAAATGAGGAGATCCGTAGAAGAACCAGAGTCACCGATATAGATCAGCGTCGGCTAAACGCAGTGTCGGTAGACACACACGATGGATTAACGATCTCAAAAACGTCGCGGGAATCGTTGGATCCAAGTGGCAGAAGTTCGTGTTTTATGTTCGTCGACTTATGTCCAGCAGTCGACATCTATGGGTAGATTATTTTCTGGAGTTGAGCTTTAACATAAAGCTCATGATGAATTGTAATAATCAAAGTATTAGTGTGAATAGTGTTTCAATGTAAAGGATGTTAAGGAACCAGTGTAATAGATGTTACCTCAACAATCTAACGAAATAGACGAATATGTATGTCGGTATGTGTCCGTAGACGGCGTTGTTTAGACACATCGCGCGTTGCGTGACGCCGGTGCAGCGCCGATCGATGCACTACGACTGCGCACTGCGGGGGTCAGCGCTCCCGCGGCGTCCTGCGGCTAGGGTTGCCAATTTTATTTTAACGAGAAATAAAGTATGCTACTTTTACCAACCTATTCTTCTATTTAGATCCGTAACTTACGGATTGTCTGTGAGAGATCGCTGAAGGCAATAACACCGCATTTGCACATTATTATAAATATTTTTTTGTACATATAATATATATGTATTATTTTATTAGTAAATTTGATTTATTGTTACTAGTAACACTCTATAGTTACCACCCATCCAGGTGTATAAAAGTAACCAAGTGAGATTAACAGAGACTATTTTACGATCGGTTCTCGCGTGCGTAAGTTAAGTTGGTCTGTCCACGCGACTCATTTTACTTATTGTGTTTATGATTACACATATGTGTTATTTTTTTCTCTTTTTATTAAAATATAGTATTTTATTCATTCAATTAAATTTTTGAGACCTTCTCACACAACTTATTTACTGTTCTTTTTAAAAACTTCTTACGCCTCACTAAGGTCATAATTAAAATTAAGTCTTACTGTAATTTTTATGTGACTGCGCTGTATTGAGTGCAGTCTGACTAAAAAAAAATGTGTAAGCTTCTAGGTCTAACACTAACTCAAGCATTTGATACCGAAAACTGTATCTTGTTTACATAATTTTTAATTTGATTATTGTAGCGAAAAACAGTTAAACACTGTTTTGTTAAAATCAACAATATAGTTTAGTTGGCAACCCTACCTGTGACCAGCTCGGCGGGACTTTCGGGACAGTCCCGGATTCTGTGATACAAGTTAAAGCCCCATTCAGTTTGGAGGCGTTCGGCGACCGACGGCGTACTGAACATTGTATTACGACCCGATACTTAAATAATTTATTTAGTATGTACCTCCGTGTTTCCCCTTGCAATAAACGACGGTAGATATTCCCACGAGTTCATTCGCGTCAACTCAAACATTAAAATACCATCAATTATTAAAAACTTATTTAACTTGCTTTAGCTTGCTTGTTTACAAATAAAGGTCAGCGAAATGGGCTGGGTATGCTACAAATTTTTAAAATAGGTTGTAGCATCGAAATGACGAAATTTAAATGAGTTTTTATTGCTATGAGTAATAGACAGGGAAGCCTTGAACTTAACATTTCATGCTATTCAAGCCATCGGCATTCGAGGAAAAGAAAATGGCCGTTCGTGCGTCACGCTGCACATGACACATTCCTTATGACGACACATGTTTATGGTCGAGTGAAGGTCAGGTCGACAATTAAAAAAAATATTAAAGCTATATCAACAAAAGTTATTATTATTTTATTTAGTCACTAAGCTGAGTAATAATTTAATTCTATACTGTTGAGGACTATGTTAATTTTAAGAAAGCTTGGAAATATGGTTAATAATCCGAATAGGTTTTATAGATAAATAGAACTAGGTATTCAAAAATTGACAAAAATATGCATAGAGATGTTTTTTTTTCTTGGTTTGAAAACGACTTTCAGAATAGTTAATAAAAAGTAAAGTAGCGACTCTTTCTATCACGCAACCCGTACTCTCGTGGACATAGCTATAAGAGTTTATAGCTATATTGTTTATAGGAGTTAATAATAACTGATATTAGATATTATAAAAGTAAAAAAAAAAGAAAAGTAACGGCCTGTTACTATCGCACTGCTGGGCATAGGCCTCCTCTCTTCGTTTTAGCAGAGAAAGATTGGAGCCTAAGACCTTCCAGGCTGCTCCTATGCGGATTGGTAGGTTACACATATCTTGCATATCTCTGGAGATATGCAGGTTTCTTCACGATGTTTTCCTTCACCAAAAAGAATGTGATAAACTACAATTATTGATTAGACACATAAGTTTTAATAGACTCATTGGTTAGTATAGAAAAACTCACACTGCCCGTGGTTTGAACTAATGATCCTCTCTAGAGATTCGCACGGTTTCACGGCTGGGCTATCACAGCTTATTTAGATATTATATACACAATGCTTTCCTGCGTCATAAAGCGTAAGTTTCAAGTTAAGTTTTATAGAAAGCTTGGAAATATTTTCTTCATTTTTGTATAGTGGACTCGCCGTGTGGTATCTGGCTGCATAGAATAGACCACTACCCTCATTTCTTACTGAGGTAGTCGTAAAAGGCGACTAAGGAAGTCGGCGTCAGGCAGGCGGCCTATCGTAAAATACCTAGTCAAATCATTTAACAACATGTTTATGACATGTTGTGCCGACCCCACTGAGAGTGGAATAAGGGCAGGAGAATGATGATGATTTTTGTATAATGGCACTCCGCAAAGTAACGCCTAATTCTATAAATGAAAAACAAATATAAATAAGTAAAAGTTAATATTAATAAGTAGTTATTTAACGACAATCGAAGCTGTGATAGCCTAGCGGTAAGACCGTGCGACTCTCTAGAGACGACATAGGTTCAAACCCGGGCAGACACCAATGGGTTTTTCTATTAAAACTTATGTGTCTAATTGATAATTGCAATTTATCACACGCTTTTCGGTGAAGGAAAACATCGTGAGGAAACCTGCATATCTCTAGAGAATTCTAGGGATATGTGTAACCTACCAATCCGCATTGGAGCAGCGTGGTAGGTCTTAGCTCCAATCCTTCTCTCCAAAAACGGAGAGAGGAGGCCTTAGCCCAGCAGTGGGCATAGTAACAGGCTGTTACTTTACTTTTACTTTAACGACAAAACCGCGTAATACTTGATGTCAAGTATTATTTAATATCTTAATAATTTGATGGGATAATATACGAGTATTTTAGTAATTTTGAATATGTTAATCGGTTTTAACGATGAGGTAGAATGTAATAATTATTTTTCATTAATTTATAATTTTATTGTAATGCAGTATCATTAAGTATAATCATTGATTGTTTCGAAACACTTATAGTCATGGTGACTTAGCGATTGAAATGCGTAATTAAAAAAAAAAGAATTTAAAAGATTTTAGGCTCTTCGGTGACTAGAGACAATATCAGACAATATAAATATGTAATATATGTATATTTTTTTTACGTTTATATTGTTTAGTAATTTTTTGGTGCATGCTGTGACACCTTCATAAGTTGTACATTTTAAACTATTTTTTTGTTTCTATTATTTTTTTAATGTAAGTTTCATATGTAACAACTACTGGATCACATAAATAAATAAATAATGTCTAAGTAAGACTTATATCAATATTTATCCGTACTATTTGATTGAACACTATTCTTTCAGAATTTCTTCAGCAGTTACCGAAAAATTTGGAATAATTGCACCAAACTTCATCGATATTGGCTTAGTGGATTCGCCGTGAAAACACAATAGACAGACAGATTTTCGTATTTATACTACTAGTAAGGATATGACACATTTTGGGCTGGCTTCCCCGCTCTAGTATAATAGCTCTATGGATATAACTAAACAATATTATCATTGCTTTTTCATCATTCATCTGCCCTTATCCCACTCTAAGTGGGGTCGGCACAACATGTTAGAAACATGTTGTCACATGATTTGGCTACGTATTTTACGACCGGCCGCCTGCCTGACGTCAACTTACCTTAGTCGCCTCTTACGCCACCTCGGTAAGAAAGGAGGGTGGTCTATTCTATGCCGGATACCACTCGGCGTATTATCATTGCTTTTTGTAAAATTATATTATTTGTGTAGGTATATCCTGAATCAAGTATGGTCACGATGCGCGTATAAAACTAAACAATGACAATGAAATAGTTTTTGTGCACTGACTCATATTATAAACTCGTCCGGGTTTTTATTACATTATACAGTACAGTTTAGTACTACACTAACTGTTCTCAATGTTATAGATTTTAATATTAATTCAACGAAAATAAATATAAATAATAATAAAATAAAGCTGTGATAGCCTAGCGGTGAGACCGTGCGACTCTCTAGAGACGACATAGGTTCAAACCCCGGGCAGGCACCAATGAGTTTTTCTATTAAAACTTATGTGTCTAATTGATAATTGCAATTTATCACACGCTTTTCGGTGAAGGAAAACATCGTGAGGAAACCTGCATATCTCTAGAGAATTCTAGGGATATGTGTAACCTACCAATCTGCATTGGACCAGCGTGGTAGGTCTTAGCTCCAATCCTTCTCTCCAAAAACGGAGAGAAGAGGCCTTAGCCCAGCAGTGGGCATAGTAACAGGCTGTTACTTTACTTTACAACGAAAATATAAACGCCCAAAAGCGTCCTGTAAGACAATAAAAAAACAATCTTAAAAACAGACACATTTTACACGCACCCAAGCGTCTTCAAATTCTATACATCTATTGTGGGTTTTGGTATAAGATTCTATAATAAAATTACGCGATCAATTTTTGCTTTACCATTACAACAGTTCAAACGAAGGCTGATACATAATGCCTATTGAGGATTACATAAATGATAAAAACGCGTCGATATAGCTTGTACGAGATAGAACAAAATGTAATGTATTATAAGAATTATAATTTTAATAAAAGAGCGAATGACGAGTTGCTTGCCGTCTTTTCTTGGTAGGAACATTTTTACGAACCAGTAGAGTTGACGATTCAAAAGCACTTTTTTACAAGTTTACTTGAATAAGGTATAATTTGAATTTGAGTTATTTGCGTAATTTTAATATAGAACTAGCTGTGCCAACAACGGCTTTGCCCCCGTGGCATTGAGTGATTTACGAAACTTTTCCCGAATTTTCGAAATTTTGAATATAAAAGTAGTTATTGTGAATTATCCGTGAGAGGTAAAGACATGCTATTGCAGACTTTTTTGTAGTATTTTTATAGATCTACAATTCTCTACTGAATCACTTTAGCGTATCTCTACAGGTTTACGCAGCGCACGCGACTAAAGCTCCCAGCTAGCAAGTTTTTTAACAACTGCGCGATCTCTTTAAAAAAATGTACACTATAGCGATATGTTCTATTTACCTAAACCATCTAGAAATATTGCACTATCTTTTGGTGAAAACCATGCAAAAATCGTTCAGTAGATTGTAAGAAAATCGATTACACACAGACAGACTGCTTTTTGGGACTTTGTCTTTTTATAAGTATAGATCTTATACCAAAACCCACAATCGATTGTTTTGGACCTTGTTTTCACCGGCGAAACATTTATTTTTGTAAAGAGTGACCGTCGAGTTTCTTGCTGGTTCATCTCGGTAAGAGCAACGTTCCGAACCAGTCGTTGCTTCATTGTTATTTGACAATTCAAAAGTTGTTCGTGTGTATGTGTGTGTAATCGTTAATACCTGCAATATAAACCAAGGTCAAATATATAATCTGCACTCACCTCCTGTTGTCGAGGTAGTTATCGTAGTCTAATGGCATTTTGTCGTCGTGCATGTCGTAGAGGTCGCTGTAGATAGCGGACTCGAGGCGCGCCGGGTCCAAATGGTAGTTAGGGTTCTCGTACGAGAGCAGACCATTCTCTGCGGACAAACATACATATATATCAACATACAAAGTTTATTTAATACTTTTAAACGAGCAATTTTTGTATATATTATCTCGATTTTGAGAAACGACGCCAACGATTTTCATAAAATCTATATAAAATTATAAAGAGGAAAGATTCGTATGTATGTTTGTAATGTTTTAACGCAAAAACTACTTCACCGATTTCAAAATTTCTTTCACCTTCCGAAAGCTGCTTTTTCATTGAGCAACATAGGCTATATTACATTTTCAAAAAATAATAGGGATCCCTAATAAAATTGTAATTAGGTGTGAAAAATTTTATCGTAAAAATCTTTCATTGCGTGCGCTACGAAAACTATTGATGATAGAACAAAACAATGTTTAAAGGATATTTGATTAAAAAGTTTGTTTGTGTGTCTGTTTCAAGATCTGCAGAATATTTATTAAATTATTAAAATCGGACATTCCAGATGATGAAAGATGTAACGAATTTAAAAATTATAATCTAAAGGAAATAATTCCACAACAAATTCATTGTAGCGACCATTATAACAGGGCCTGCAACTGGTGAGTTAGCTCTTATTCCAAAGATGCCTATAATATACAAAGTTATAGTTATACCTTTTGAAATAATTCAATTTCCGCGACTTTGCGCGAATCACCTTAATTATTTAAAATACATTCAAAGTATTGTATATTATAATACAATATGTATTTTCTTGCTCGCTAACGAAAATCTATGTTTTATATATCTGATATATACATCGGTTTCATTATAAATCATCAATGTTGGACTATTCTTAATGATTTAACGATATCCCGCGGCAGGAGGTCGAGGGTATTATATAATAAACATTCATAACCATCCTCATCCTCCTGCCCTTATCCCAATCTAAGTGAGTCGGCACAATATGTTACAAACATGTTGTCACATGGTTTGGCTAAGTATTTTGCGACCGGCTGCCTGCATGACGTTAACTTACCTAAGTCGTATTTTACGACACCTCGGTAAGAAATAAGGGAGGGGGGGTATATTCTACTCAGCCGGTTACTGTAAAAAACTAATAAACCGGCAAAATCGTTTTCTATAAGGCTTAAGTTTGACAGTGCGGTTTTATTATAGGTACATAGGTTCTATATCTACAGTTGTAAGGCTTCGGCGTCGCATTACTGATACCTGTCAAGTGCTGGCATGTCGCGACTATGCGGCGGATATTATATTCTATATCCCTTAGTAACAGGGTAGATGGGGATAATATACTGGGTGGTACCGCAGAATGATATTAAATGAATCCTCTGATCATCTGTCCGTAATAGATAACTTTGGCATAATTCAGCCTTCTTAAATATAGGTTTAAAGTAAATATAATTTAATTGAGATCTGGCTTTGTCAGTAATGCTTAATTGACCTAGTGCGGCGAGCTTGTTTATAAAGCGTTATTGTTTACTCTCAGTGTACAGAAAGATTCCAATTAAGTGTAAAAAATATGCTTATATATAAAGCATATTACAAAATTGAAGATTATTTGGATGATAAGAAAGCCTGGATTTGAAAATCCATTCAGCTTCATACAAGACAGCGGTTTAATAATGTATAATTGAAAATATTTAAAAGATTGACCGCCGAGTTTCTTGCTGGTTCTTCTCGGTAAGAGCAACATTCCGAACCAGTTGTAGCTTCATTAATCATATTGATGCTTGACGATTCAAAAGTGCCTGAAATGGTTTATTTGAATAACTACTATTTTGTTTTTTGGTCAAGGTTATTTCTTTGTAATAGGGTACGGTTGTTGATCTGTATAAATCGTGTTTATTTTTTTTAAACGTAAAATAACTCCTGTGGCTAAAATACTTCGCTGAATTAATTGTTTTTTTTTGTAGGGTGCTAGGTGCGTAGGTAACTATAATCAAAATTAATGTCTATGATCGGTTGGTAATAATGTTTATTTAGAATTCATACTATAAATGCGAAAGTCTATCGTCTGTTTTTAAAAGCTTTCATTTACCTTGCCGTATGCTAAGGTGGAATCTTGCAAGTTAAATTTAACAAATTTCCCGGTGCCCGATTGAGCTGAAATTTGACATACTGGTCCAGTGTTGGTGACAATGCATGTTTATGATAAGCTATGTGCTGATGCTGCTGCCAGGATTGGCGCCAGACCAGGGAATACTTCAACGGTTAATAGCAGAGACATATAATTTTTTTAAAAGCTTATTTTGTCGAAAAGCGATAACGCCGTGTGGTATCCGGCAGAAAAGAATACACCACCCTCCGTTCTTACCGAGGTGTTTTAAGAGGTGACTAAGGTAAGTTGACGTCAGGCAGGCGGCCGGTCGTAAAATATCAAAGCCAAATCATGTGACAACATGTTTGTAACATGTTGTGCCGACCCCACTTGGTTGTATAAGGTCAGGAGGATGATGATGTCGAAAAGCGATAGAAATTATTTATTTGTGTCTATTTGCTTTGCTTTCACGGAAAAACGAAAAAAAAACATTGAAGGTACTTTAACACTAATGTTAACCTAAAGAAACTCAATTACTACTATAGAATAAGAAAGCAATTACTACTATACTTCTTTTACAATTTGAACTATCGTGAGTAGTATTCATAGTTTATGTATAGAAACCGGATATACGTTTAAGAATATCGACAAGCCCGACTAATTTCAAGCCCGTCTGGGGGGCATTAATGAGCTCTTTACACGGCGTCGCGCTAACACGATAGAAATATAACCCGAAATAAAAAATGTGAATATAGCCGGTTTCTTTACATAAACTTTACTATTAGACAGATATAATATTATAGAGATAGAAAGAATATACTATATAGGCCAACTATACTGCAGAGAGATCAATATGACGTAATAATTTTGGAATAATACGTATTGATTCATGAATTTTCTTGTCCTTTTCACACACAGATTTTCAGGTTACACGTAAAATGAGCGGCCACAAATTGCACGCCCGTAACGAGCAAGCTCTTAACGGTTATGGGTCCACATAACACCTCTATTACGTATATAACACCTCTATAACCTAAATAAGGGAAGTATGAAACAAATTTATTCATAACAAGCAATGCCCCGCGGTTTCACCCGCGTATATACTGATCTCGTCGTAGTGGAAATTCGGACTATAGATTTATTTTTTAAGTTAAGAAAAGGGAAGTTTTAACTGGAAATGTAATTATTATAAAAATTAGCTATATCCGCTATATCATTGGTACCCTAGGAATAAGAGCTAACTTACCAGTTGCAACCCCTGTTATAAAGGTCGCTAGAATAAATCTGTTATGACATTATTTGCTTTAGATTATATATATTCTCCTGCCCTTATCCTACTCGAAGTGGGGTCGGGACAACATGCTACAAACATGTTGTCATATAATTTGGCTACGTATTTTACGACCGGCCGTCTGCTTGACGTCAACTTACCTTAGTCGCCTTTTACAACACCTCGGTAAGAAATGAGGGTGGTCTATTCTATGCATCCGGATACCACACGGCACATGCCTTAGTCGCCTCTTACGACACCTCGGTAAGAAAGGAGGGTGGTCTATTCTATTATGTGATAGCCTAGCGGTGAGACCATGCGACTCTTTCGAGGGAAACACGAGTTCAAACCCGGACAGGCACCAATAAGTTTTTCTATTAAAACTCATATGTCTAATTGGTAATTGCAATTTGTCACACGCTTTTCGGTGAAGGAAAACATCGTGAGGAAACCTGCATATCTCTAGAGAATTCTAGGGATATGTTTAACCTACCAATCCGCAATGGAGCAGCGTGGTAGGTCTTAGCTACAATCCTTCTCTCCGAAAAACGGAGAGAGGAGGCCTATTTCCAGCAGAGGGATATTAGCAGGCCGCTACTTACTTTTTTTTTAAACTTATATACCTACCGAGAAATAAAACTAATACAGAGAATAAAATTCAGTTCTTAGAAACTGACACAACTGACAAAAAATAACTTGATTTTAACATTTAGTTCATGTGAACGAAGTCATGGTTACTACTCTATATTTTATGTACACAGTTAAATATAATATATTCATGAAAAAAAAACAATTCAAAACACGCCAATTGCTACTAGAACGTAAGGAACGCAATAAAGAAGTATGAATGCATTAAGACGTCCATGGGCATGAACTTGATGGAAAAATATACCATGACGAATAAATAAAAACAAGGGTGTCTGTTTAAAATCGTTTAAAACTGTTAAAAATTGTGGCATTTATAATTTAAGCGCGTGATTTCCTGGGAGAAGTCTAAGGAAATAGGTATTCTTACATTTGCTTCACAGTATATTTGGAGCAATTTAATTTTTGTATATAAAAATATAAAGAATTATAAAACGATAGGTGATGTAAATAATTGACAAAGTAGGAACCGACATAAGCTTGCGGCTCCTGCTTTGCGCATAGCAAAACTACGTAAATCGTTTGTGGATTTGGGTATAAGATTCTAGAATAAAATTCCGCAATCAATTTTAGCCTTGCCATTAAAGCAGTTTAAAAACACTGTTAAAAAGAGGCTCATACAGAAAGCCTACTATACTGTTGAGTTACTTAGATGATAAGAATGTGTGGATATAGCTACTCTTCCCTGTACAAAACAGTAATGACTACATGTAACTAGTTACAAGAATTTTATTTTAAAAAGAGCATCTGCCGAGGTTCTTGCTGGCTCTTTTCGGTAGGAAGAGCTTTCCGAACCAGCAGTAGAGTTGACGATTCAAAAGCACTTGTTTACAAGTTTACTTGAATAAAGAATATTTTGAATTCGAATTCGAATATAAGGGGAAGTCTGAAAGTAGCGTCCATTATCGCAAAGACAAGATGTGCAGGATTGAGATGGTATGACATATAATGAGAGAATCATGTGACCAAACGAATATTAAATATGAATGAGCATGTCAAACTTCACAAAAACCAACCATCTTTTTAGGCTTCCCTCTAATCAAATATCCATCCACATTCATACTCAACACTAATTTGGTGAGATGATTTTCATCCCTTCTCATTACATGTCAATACCATCTTAATCATGCACTTCTCGTCATTTCCATAATGGGCGCAACTTCCAGATACAGCTTGTAGTTTAATATACCGGCCGGTTAATCCGGACAATCGTATAACCTTATAACGCAAGTAAGAAAGTGTAAATAAGACGTGCCCGGGTATCGATCGGCACGACCTTCGGCGCCCGGTCGCGCCGAACGCAGCGTCTCGTCGTAAACTAGACGGCGTACTTTGTATGTAATTACACGAGATAAAGAATAGAAGCTATATTAATGGCATGAACGTAGTAAAGTACAGGCTTGTTACTATGTCCCTACAGCGTATAGGCGTCTTAACTCCCGAGTCAAGACTTCAATGCGGTTTGTTAAGTTACACATAAAGGAGTAGCAGCCTGTTACAATCCCACTGCTGGGAATAGGCCTCCTCTCTCCTTTTCTGGAGAGAAGGGTTGGAGCTATGACCTACCACGCTGCTCCAATACGGATTGGTAGGTTACACATATCTCCAGAATTCTCTAGAGATATGCAGATTTCCTCACTATGTTTTCCTTCACCGAAAAGCGTGTGATAAATTGCAATTATCAATTAGACACATGAGTTTTTAATAGAAAAACTCTCCTGCCTGCCCGGGATTGAGCTCGTGTTACCCTCGAAAGAGTCGCACGATCTCACCGCTGGGTTATCACAGCTCACACATTTTACACATGTACTTTATTATTATTTAACATACTTTGGCCACGTCTCACAAGGAAACGAAGAGTCCATAGAACGCCTTGTCCAAGGCAAGGTCAAGGGTACCAGACCTCTCGGCATTTACAGTTTAAATTCGCGTGATTCCCTGCGAGAGAAATTCAAGGAAACAGGTATTCTTACATTGGCTTCACAGTATATTTTTGGCAATTTAATTTTTGTACATAAGAATATACATAAATATAAAAAGATTGGCAGAGATTGGCAATGTAATAGACAAAGGAAAGCAGGAACCGCAAGCTTATTTGTCTTATCTTATCGCCTTGCTAAAGTCATTTGTGGGTTTGGGTATAAGATTCTATAATAAAATCCAATCGATTTTATCCTTACCACTACAGCAGTTTAAAAACGCTGTTAAAGGGAGGCTGATACAAAAAACCTACTATACTATTGAGGATTATATAGATGATAAAAATTATTAATTAGCTACACCTCTATCCTGTACAAGATAGTAACCGCGCGTCAAGCTAGTATATATAAAATAAGATAATATGTAATTACTTGCGAGTATATTTCGGTAAATAATTATAATGTAATGTAAAACCAAACTGTATAATTAGCTAGCAGTTTTTAGTGGAACATTCAAATTTTTTCCTCGTGTAATTTGACCGAATACAAATTCAGGTATTCTTCGTTTCAAAAATGTTTTTTATTTAATTAGCTTCTACCTGCGACTTGCAAAATCTATCGATCTAATAATACTTATCGAGCGATTGCATATATATAGTCTATTTTTGAAAACAGCTCCAAAGAATTTGATAAAATTTAGTATACAGGGTTTCGGACATACATAAATACTTTAATTTATGTTTACTGTTATCTACACTTATTATAAAACAAAGTTCCAAATAGCTGTCTGTCTGTATGTAATCGATTTTCCCAAAATCTACTGAACGGATTTTTGTACGGTTTTCACCAAAAGATAGTGCAATACTTCCGGATGGTTTAGGAAAATAGTACATATCGGTATTATGTAAATTTTTTTGAGATCGAGCAGTTTTTAAAAAACTTGCTTGCTGGGAGCTTAAGTCGCGTGCGCTGCGTGAACCAGTGGAGATACGCTAAAGTAATATACTAAAGAATTGTAGATCTATAAAAATACTACAAAAAAGTCTGCGCTAGCATGTCTCTATCTCTTATCGTTAACTTACAATAACTACTGTTATGTTTAAAATTTGATTTCTAGAAAAAAAATTGTGACACCCTGATTTCCACGCGGTCGAAGCCGCTGGCACATCTAGTATATATATAAATATATAATAATATATATGTATGTCTTGTATATTTACTCATTTATTTTTTATTAAAAAAATTAAAAAAATTGTCCCTCAGAAAGAAAGACGCGACCACTGGAGATGAACTCTGAAGGCAGGGTCACAGTTCTCGTAAATTAATCTAAGAACAAATTATACTCACTTCCCCGTTTATGTAATCCCATGTTGACTGCACCACTAGCACATATCGTCAACACTTTCACAGCACATCACTATTCTACTGTCACCGTGGAAAGCGGGCTACACACCGACGTACGAATTTCAATATTGCCTGCGTAAGATTTTATATAAGTATGGTAATACTTGAACGCGGTACGAATTTTAATTCACACTTACTTGCAAAAGTAAAGCAGAGATTTTGTATTGCGATTCTGTCATGGAGTCTATGTTATGCTTCGTTTATGGAGGGAAACGATTGTTGTACATTGACATTGTGGTAGTGAATGTGTGCAGTGCTAGTGGAGTGTGATGATAATGGTTTATAGTACGAATCCTGTACATGTAAGGCATGAAAACGGATAATATAACCAATATTTAGTATGACGTAGATTTTCTCTAATCGGATTATAGTAAAATAATATTTTAGAACTCACAGATCTAATCGAGCAGAACCGGCAAGGAACTCAGGGGTAATTCATTTCAAAATTAAATATTAAATTGTATATAATTGTTGGTCATAGTGCATAGATGGTTGTAACTTAAATCTAAACTTTCTTATCATTAACTGATATTGTTAACATTAAAAAAAAATTCAAATATCTAATTTTTACAATCCGGCGTTACCTTGCGAATATCTATAATACAAAAGTAAAAATAAAATTATATTGTTATATTCCGTCATAGAGTAAATAGAAAATATATATTGCTAAATGTAGAGTGGACTATCCGCTGTAGTGAACGTGCGTAGTGCGAATATGATAGTGAATTTTTGTAGTGTTTGGGTTTTTACGAATCCTGCATGTATAGGGTATGAGAACGATGAGAGCTCTCTCTCTTATCGTTCACACTCCCGATACTACTAAATTTACAGTATCAATGTCGAAACAGCAAAACTTGTTTATTTTGCTTACTCCCATAGCCTTATGTCTTGTGGAATAATACAATGGGATAAATGCGCGGAAATTGAAAAAAAAATTGTATTACAAAAAAGAGCCATACGTGGCATCTACAATTTAAGTTCGCGTGATTCCCTGCGAGAGAAGTTTAAGGACATAGGTATTCTTACATTTGCTTCACTGTATATTTTAAGCAATTTAAATTTTGTACATAAAAATACAAAAAAATATAAAACGATAGGTGATGTATATAATAAACAAAGTAGGAACCGACATAAGCTTGCGGCTCCTGCTTTGCGCCTAGCGAAAGTACGTAAATCGTTTATGGGTTTGGGTATAAGATTCTATAATCCGCAATCAATTTTGGCCTTACCATTACAGCAGCTTAAAAACACTGTTAAAAAGAAGCTAATACAGAAAGCCTAATATACTGTTGAAAATTACTTAAAAGATAAGAATGTGTGGATATAGCTGCGCTTCTACCCTGTACAAGACAATAATGACTAAATGTAACTACTTTTAAGATTTACTACCGGGAGGGAGAACAACAGTCCCAGGGTGGTATCGGGTTTCTCGTCCACAAGTCCCTTGTCAACAACATTGTTCAAGTCGAGAGTGTGTCGAGCAGGGTCGCGTTCCTTATACTCAGAATTACCAAACGGTATTCGCTGAAGGTCATACAGGTTTACGCACCGACATCGGCACATCCAGACGAGGAGGTAGAGGCCATGTATGAGGATTTATCTAGAGCCATGCATGCCTCTAAAACCTTCTACACTGTTGTGATGGGGGATTTCAACGCAAAGCTGGGCAAGCGAAGCGGCACAGAGGTGAGAGTAGGGCAATTTGGATACGGGCAACGGAACCACAGGGGCCAGATGCTGGCCGATTTCTTGGAGAGAGAGGACCTCTACATGATGAATTCTTTCTTCAAGAAACGGCCGCATCGAAAATGGACCTGGATCAGTCCCGACGGTTCCACGAGAAACGAGATCGACTTCATCATGTCGACCAGGCGTCATATATTCAATGATGTCTCTGTGATCAACACCGTTAAGACCGGGAGTGATCACCGTATGGTTAGAGGCACATTGAATATATGCGTACAGCTAAAAAAGATCCAGATTGGTGAAGTCTACGCTCCGACCAACTCGAGCCCATATCCAAAACCCCGAGAAGTTCCAACTCGAGCTGATGAACCGTTTTGATTGCCTAGCTGACTGCGCCTCTGTGGACGATGTAAACAACAGGCTGGTGGAAACTGTCCATACGGTGGGGTCCAAATTTTATAAGACACACCGTAAAAGACTCAATAAATTCTCGACCCAGACTCTCAAGCTCATGGATGAGAGGAACGAAATGAGGCTACAGTCTTCAGTAGATGCGACACGCTACCGTCTGATCAATAGACAGATTTCTAAGGCGCAGAAATGCGACCTGCGACACTTCAAAACCGAGTACATTCGAGAGACTATTGAGCGTAACAGGGGCTCAAAAGTGCTCGCAAGAGATCTATCTATTGGGCAGCGGCAGCTGACGCGATTGAAGACCGATAGCGGTAGTATCATTTCATCTCGTCCTGAGATTTTGAGAGAGGTTGAGAAGTTCTATGGACAGTTATACACCTCAACACAACAGCCTGTTGTCAGTTTGGCAAAAGACCCAAGAGCTAAGCTGACCCGACACTATACCGAAGATATCCCGGACGTCAGCCTATACGAGATTAGTATGGCTCTCAAACAACTCAAAAACAACAAGGCACCAGGTGATGACGGAATCACAACAGAACTCCTGAGGGCCGGTGGAAAACCGGTACTTAAGGTCCTTCAGCGATTGTTCAATTCCGTCATTCACGAAGGTAATACGCCGGAAGCCTGGCACAGAAGCTTGGTGGTTCTTTTCTTCAAGAAGGGTGAT
Source organism: Morpho deidamia (assembly GCA_947086505.1). Taxonomy (NCBI): domain Eukaryota; kingdom Metazoa; phylum Arthropoda; class Insecta; order Lepidoptera; family Nymphalidae; genus Morpho; species Morpho deidamia. The sequence goes on from CAMTZC010000009.1 coordinate 13,195,151, forward strand.
AACACCTTATTGAAGAATTATAGACCCATCGCGCTGCTGAGTCAGGTTTATAAGTTGTTTTCGAGAGTCGTTACGAATCGTCTAGCTCGTAGGTTTGACGACTTCCAGCCTCCCGAACAAGCCGGTTTCCGCAAAGGCTATAGTACCATGGACCACATATTCACGCTGCGGCAGGTTATTCAGAAGACCGAGGAGTATAACCAGCCACTTTGCTTGGCGTTTGTGGACTATGAGAAGGCCTTTGATTCGGTGGAAACATGGGCTGTGTTAAGATCACTCCAGCGATGCCGAATCGACTATCGGTACGTCCAAGTGTTGAAGTGTTTGCATGAAAACGCCACAATGTCTGTCCGTATCCAAGACGGAACTACGGGACCAATCCGAATGCGGCGAGGTGTGCGACAGGGAGATGTCATCTCCCCGAAGCTGTTCACCGCTGCATTGGAGGACGTCTTTAAGCTTTTGGATTGGAACGGATACGGCATCAACATTAACGGCGAGTACATCACTCACCTCAGATTTGCCGACGACATAGTCGTTATGGCAGACTGTCTGGAGGACCTTAACACAATGCTCGATGACCTCAGCAGAGCATCTCAACAGGTGGACCTTAAAATGAACATGAGTAAGACGAAAATCATGTCAAACTCACATGTTCCGCTCCACCCGGTCATCGTTGAGAACTCTGCACTCGAAATTGTAGACGAGTACATATACCTGGGACATACGGTCCAGCTGGGTAGGTCCAATTTCGAGAAAGAGGTTAGTCGCCGAATCCAACTCGGATGGGCAGCGTTCGGGAAGCTACGCGAGATTTTTTCGTCCAAGGTACCTCAGTGCCTGAAGACCAAAGTCTTCGAACAGTGCGTGTTGCCAGTGATGACCTACGGATCTGAGACGTGGTCGCTGACTATGGGCCTCATAAGAAGGCTCAGAGTCACTCAGCGAGCGATGGAGCGGGCTATGCTCGGAGTGTCTCTACGTGATCAAATCAGAAATGAGGAGATCCGTAGAAGAACCAGAGTCACCGATATAGCTCAGCGCGTTGCGAAGCTGAAGTGGCGATGGGCGGGGCACATAGTGCGGAGAACCGATGGGCGTTGGGGTCTCAAGGTGTTGGAATGGCGACCCCGCACCGGTAAACGCAGTGTTGGCAGACCCCCTACGCGATGGACGGACGACCTCAAAAAGGTCGCGGGGAGCCGCTGGATACAAGCGGCACAAGATCGTGTGTTTTGGAAAGCCCATGAAGAGACCTATGTCCAGCAGTGGACGCCTATCGGTTGAGAAAGATGAAGAAGAGAGAGCAATCATAAGTGTTAAAATTGATTGTCCTGATCTCTTATAACAAATTTTTTTTCAGAACCTGTTTGAGATATTTGGCTACCGCACGCAGAACTGGATGGCGCTGTTCCATATTCCGCGCTAAGGATGTTCCATTGTAGTATAAGTACAACCTCGTGTTATATGAAAAAACTACCCGGCGATGCTTCTGCGCTCGCCCGCGTTCCTGGTGACGCTGTCAAAGCCTTCAAGACTAACACGCATTAGATAGTGTCCGAAAAAGAAATACGGTTCAGTACGCGATCGGTGTTTGATTAATTAGAACTCCCCTTACAGAACCCGGTATACACCATTATTACAAGTGCCTAAATCAAAAACGAATTATGCTAGAAATTCTATTATACCGCGTATAGCTCAAACATATAATCAAAATTATTCTAAATTAGACCCTTTCCATATAAATGAACGCAAATTAAAAAAAGAACTATTAAAATTAACCGGTAACAAAGATTGTGAAATTTTTAGGGGCAAAAAAAACTTACATCATGCAGCTCACACACACGCACACCCACAAATTTAATACCTATTACAACTTTTTTGTCACATCTATATAAGGAAGGAAAATATATAGAAGGATTCTTTAACATAAGTAAATTTAAGTAAGTATAAACCACTCCTGGCCTTATTATATTATTATATATAGTATTTAAGTAAGAATTTTGTAAACGCTGTAAAATTATTGCATAAATGAATAAATAAATACAGACTGTGACAGTATGCCTATATCGCGGATCCAAAAAAGTAACCAATGAGGACGTTCTAAATGACTTATAGAATGAATTACGGTTTTTAAACATGCGCTTTTAAATAGAAATTTAAAAATGCCGTTTAGTATCCGGCTAAGTAGAATAGACCACCCTGATTTCTTACCGAGGTGTCGTAAAAGGCGACTAAGATAAGTGCCGTGTGGTATCCGGCTGAGTAGAATAGATCACCCTCAATTCTGACCACCCTATTTCTCTCATTGTCGTAAAAGGCGCCTAAAGTAAGTTGACGTCAGGCAGGCCGGTCTTAAAACGCGTAGCCAAATCATATCACAACATGCTCAAACATGTTGTGCCGACCCCTTCTAGATTGGGATAACGACAGGAGAATGATGATTTAAAATGATCTTATTAAAGGTGTTTTCTGAAACAAATAAAAGGGTAGTTTCAGTTGTATTTAGAACCAAAAAACTTAAAATAATTAGTTTCCTTATGTTAACTGTGCTTTAACAAAATATTGTTTAGATAATAATAATGAGCGGTGAGACAGCATTGATTAAATGTGACTAGTAATAAGAATTATGTTTTAAAAGGAGCCAAATTTCTTGCCGGGTCTTCTCGGCAGGAACAGCTTTCCGAACTGGCAGAAGAATTAACGATTCAAAAGCACTTATTTACACGTTTACTTGAAGGAATATTTTGAATTTGAAATAACATAAAAATCCATTGATTTTTATGTTATTTCAAATTCATACCACGGTCTGAACTCAATGCCACGGTCCTACCGTTGGGATCACTAGTTAGCGGTTATTACATCAAGATTTATAATTATACAGTTTTTATAGCCGGCATTTATAAACAGTATACATAATGATAAATTTTATTACCTCTTTCGTATTTTAATATTGTAGCCAAATCTTACGGAGCTGGTTTTTCGTCCACTTTTTTTGCCGCTCTTTTGAGTTATCAACAAAAACCAAGGACGTTATACAGATTATAAATATAGAGGCACAAAAAGCATTATTCGCATTAATTATTTATATCACTATTTTTAACCCCAGACTTTACTTGAATGGTTCAACTTATTGATGTTTTTATCGATCTGATACAATCTCGTATGCTCTCTCCTTATTTCTTTTCAATGTAATATCGCAAATTCTAGGCTGGCTACTATCCTTATATAATAACTTTATGCAAATAGTACGCGTAATGAAAACTCCGTACATATGACGTATAAATTTAGAGAAAAAAATTACAAGAATAGAAGCATTAGTTTTTTGTTATTGTTTGTGTGAACATTTTTTGTTTAGAATAATTCGTCATAATGGACTCCGTATATTTTGGATTATAATTTAATGTTGGTTATTCTTAAGTATCTAGTTATGAATAAACATTAATTATATAGTTTTTTTTAAATAATGAAATCTTCCGCTTCTTCATATAAATTTAAATTATTGTTTGAACACTAAAATAATAAATGATGTGTTTGTAAACCTATATTCTTCATTCTTCGACTTTAACAGTAAGGTTTTTTTTTCGAACTGACTTTATGCTGTTAGCTCTAAAGGCGAGAGGAGAAGCATCGCCGAGGTTGCGAAATGCAGGGAGTAGAGCGCAGAAGCTCTACTTAAGTCGAGGAACGTCGTCCTAAGGGTGCCTCCTGTGAGGCCAACAGTAAGGTTTATATTTTAACTGTTCTATGCCTCCAACTATTAAATGGATTTGTATAAAACTTGTATATAGGTAGGTCTAAATCTGAGAAAGAACGTCTATACGTTCTTTCTCAGATTTTCATATATAAAAAAATCCATAGTCGACAAAAAAAAGTTAATTTTGTCTATGACTAGGAAGTCTGAAAGTTGCGTCCATTATACAATAAGACGAGAAGCGCAAGGTTAAGGTGATATAGATATATGATGAGGGTGATGAAAGTCGTGTGACAAATCGAGTATTAAATATGAATGTGGATAAATAAAAATAAATAAAATAAATATATGGGACATTTACACACACGGTCGTCCGCCCCCAAAGTAAGTAACTTAATACTTGTGTTATGGGTGACGGACAACTGGTAGATATACTACATATATAAGTTTAAATACATACTTAAATAAAAATATACACCCTGGCTCGAAGAAACAACAATTTGTTAATAACAAATGTTGGCCCTCGGCGGGAATCGAACCCACGACCCGCGGAGCTGAAGGCAGGGTCACTACCCACAGCGCCAACGGGCCAGTCAATATGGATATGTAACTAGACGGAGGCCTAAAAAGAGATGGTTAGATTGTGTGAAGTATGACAAGTAGCGGCAGACTTGACTAATGATAGGACCACAGGGTGATATTAAGGTAGGAAAATGGTATTAAAGCGACCGTATTCAAGATTAGTCTTACCGCCTTATGGTATCCGGCTGAGTAGAATAGACCACCCTCATTTTCTTACCGAGATGTCGTAAAAGGCGACTAAGGTAAGTCGACCAGCGTGTGGTATCCGGCTGTGTAGAATAGACCACCCTCTTCGTTACCGAGGGGTCGTAAAATACGACTAAGGTAAGTTTACGTCAGGCAGGCGGCCTGTCGTAAAATACATAGCCAAATCAAGTGACAACATGTTTGTAGCATGTTGTGCCGACCCCACCTAGAGTGGGATAAGGGCAGGAGAATGATGATGGTGATGATTCAAGATTAGTCTTAATTGAGCAAGATACATTGTTATTCTTATTTTAAGGTCATTCACATCAAGAAATTTTAAGAACGCTAGTGTTTTCTTGATCCTCCAAGTTATGGGTATCTTTAATCGTGTTTTGTAGGCGCTATTCTACGCCATTCTTATTAATTTTTTTTAGTTAGGTCACTAATACTAAGTTTGCTATATATTTGTATGTGACTAAGTCTAGATCTACAGGTTCTACTTATCACTGCAGTTTTAATTACGGCACAATAATAAATCTACTTTTGTTTTGTATAACAAGAATAGAAGTTACACACAATTTTAGGAAAACAATTACGCCGCGCAGTCGACCGCAGCGCCGGATGCCAAAGTACCTCGGATATAACAATCAATCATGTTAGTATATTACGAAATTGCGCTCTTCAACATTGATGTGATTAAATAAATAGAAATTACTCTGTAGGTACACACAAAGGCGCATATCATTCATACATATCATAAAACAAAGTACTCCGACGATATATGTCTGCCTGCGATAAACTCGAAAAACTTATTGAATAGATTTTCGCAGTTTTCACCGATAGACATAGTAATTCACGATGCACGTTTAAGTGTTTAGTTTGATAAAGTTTTGAGTGAAATTAATTGAAACATTACGATAAGGTAAATATTCCAAAAAAGACAAGCGATCGAAAATGCTGCCGACCCCATTTAAGATGTAAAAGAAAACAAAGTAATCCTCTTTTATAGAGCTACAAAACATCTCATATCTTTCAAGTCATCTTCAAATCAAGTCTCTCTTGTTGTATATTCAGTCGGATTGAAATATCATGACAAACAATAAATTTATAAAATCTAAAGCACGTGTTGAGTAAGATTTATCCGGAGGCTTAGTCGTAGTCGGAGATGTCAATCTGCGGTTCCGACTTATCGGAATCCGAGTCGGATTTCTGTAAAATTCGTAAAACGTATATCGCGAGCCATAAGTAATAATAAAATTATTTTGCTATAATCCGCGTTACAGTAAATAGAAAATATATATAGTGTTAAATGTATAGTGGACTATCCTTATTTTCATACCCGTGCAGGATTCGTAAAAACACATGCACAAACCTTCACCACTTCACACGTTCACTATAACAAACTCAACAATCGTTTCGCCCCGCAACCGAAGCATCATCAGGAGATTGACACCACGACAAAATCGCAAGTCCACGTGTATTATGGATCTCCGCAAAGTAACGCCTAATTCTATAATGTATATCAGGAGCTTCAAATCATAGGGTTTTTTAAGAATCTTTTGTTTTTTACTGTTATCGACTCTACTGCTGGTCATACACCATCTCGTTGTCCGGATTACCGTCCGTACACGGACGTGTACACCTTATGTGTAGTAATAATGGGCGGGGCACATATTTTGAAGAGCCGATAGACGTTGAGGTCTCAAGATGCTAGAGTTACGCCTCCGCAACGGAAAACGTAGTGCTGACAGACCCTTCACTAGATCGACAGACGACTTCAAAAAGGTCGCGGAGAGCCGCTAGATCCTAAATGTCAACCCTTTATATTTTTTTTGGTAAATTTTAAGTTTTTTTCCAAAAAAATAACCGTTGGGAAATTAGTGGAAAATTTGGTGGCAGAATATATGCTACTGCCTGCATACTAAGAGGGTAATAAAGGTTCTTATGCTGCTTATAAGATCGTTTAGCATGGAAGTAGAGACCTATATCCAACAATGAACGTCAGTTAACGAGAGAGAGGTACAGTCACTGTACACCGTAATCCGTTTAGGCTACCAGTTCTAATCCCTATGGTTTAAAGTCCGGGGATATATTCGCTTAACCAGGTCACTCTAGACCAGACGTTGCGCTTAATCGGCCGAATTAAGCCTTTTAAAATGTTTTATTCTAGATAAATCTGGATTTCAGAACAAAATCCTTTTATGGGAGTTTATTTTATTTGGAAATAGCTTTTAAACGCATCTTCCTTGCGTGGACTGCACTCTTATTATTTGATTAAACCGTTATACGTATATTAATTATGGTTAAAGTGGGTTAACCATAAAAGCTAGACATGCTGTCGCGGACTTTTATTTAGAACTTTTAGAGAGGAACAATGTTATAGTACATGATTTTTGAATATCTTTCACCGTTTACTTAGCGCACGCAAGGAAAGCTTTAAATTTTGCCGTTTCCGCAATATTTTTTATTGCTGCTCCTCTCCTATTCATCTTAGCGTGATGTTAAATAGTCTTTAGCCTCTAGAAATGGACTATCTTATACTCAAAGAATTTTTCAAATCGGTCCAGTAGTTTGTGAGATTAGTGCGTTTGAACAAACAAACAAACTCTTCAGCTTTATATATTAGTATAGATATAAATTAAATAATTTATAGATTAGACGTTACTTTACGGAGATCCATAATACAAAAGTAATACTAAAATTATTTTGCTATAATCCGCTATACAGTAAATAGAAAATATATGTAGTGTTAAATGTATAGTGGACTATCCGTATTTTCATACCCGATACGTGCAGCATTCGTAAAAACACATGCACAAACCTCCACCACTTCCACCACAATACACAAGCACTACACACTTTCACTATCACAAACTCACTCACTCCACGACACTTTGCGATTTTGTCGTGAAGTCTATCTCCTGATGATGCTTCGGTTGCGGGGCGGAACGATTGTTGAGTTTGTGATAGTGAACGTGTGTAGTGCTTGTGTATTGTGGTGGAATTGTTGGAGGTTTGTGCATGTGTTCTTACGAATGCTGCACGTATCGGGTATGAAATACGGATAGTCCACTATACATTTAACACTATATATATATTTTCTATTTACTGTATGGCGGATTATAGTAAAATAATTTTATTATTACTTTAGATATAGATTACTTTAATGTTAATTGAAAATAATGATATTGCTTTGTTACAATCAGCGATAAAAGGAAATATATTCAACTAGCTGTGGAAATTAGTGTGTCACAATAGTTTCCCCGCGTCAATTCTGATTCCGCGGCTATTCTAGGAGAAATAGTAGCCTGTATGTTGCTCCACATCCTCCTGTATCTACTCCCATCCAAATTGGTTCAACCGTTCCAGAACCTAAGCCTTCTGGAACAATTGCACTTGGTCTTCCAGTAAAAACCGTACAAAATACCATTCAGTAGATTTAGAGAAAATCGATCACAGACAGACGGCTTATGGGGGGTTTGTTTCATAATAAGTATAGATACATAGATTCCAAAAAGATTAGTGTTTTGCACAATTGATCTTTATATACCGGTCCAATATATAAGATCTCTATCCCATTTTTTAAACCGGAAGGAAACAAAGTACATAATTGAGGGTTATTTTACCACAGAAATCGATGCGAAGTTGTCGGTACCGCTAATCTAATATCCATAATTTTATATGCCATGTCTAGTTTAAAGCTCCGGTTTCATCTCGTCAAATGCCAACATAGGTCTAAGGTTAAACTAGTAATAAAAAATACATCGACATTTCGCAAGGTGACTTAACCTTCAACAAATAGATATAGAAAGTTGTTTGAATACAATAATTCATTGTAATATAATTGGACGATCTCTGTGACCCTAGGATATTCGTAGTGTCCTGACGTTGGTCGTGGCTTGTGCTACCCTTCCGACGTCGTAATACCTAATCAAACGTAATGTTCGCCGCCTTGACGTCAACTTACCTTAATCGTCTTTAACGACACTTCGGTAAGAAATGAGGGCGGTCTATTGTACGCAGCCAAATACCACAACGGCGGGTTAACTTATCTTAGTCATTCGTTGCGACATCTGGGCAAGAAATGAGGGTGGTCTATTGAACTCAGCCACATACCACACGGCGGGTTAATTTACCTAATTCACCTTTTACGAGACCTCGGTATGAAAGAACGGTGGTCTATTCTAATCAGTCGGACAACACACGGGGGTCGACTTAACTTAGTCGCACATTTACGACACCTCGGTAAGACATAAGGGTGGTCTACTGTACTCAGTCGGATACCACACGGCGGGTCGCCTTACCTTAGTCGCCATTTACGAAACCTCGGTAAGAAATAAGGGTGGTCTATTCTACTCAGCCGGACACCACATGGCGGTTCGAGTTACCTTAGTCGCTATTTACGACACCTCGATAAAAAAATGGGGGTGGTCTATTCTACTCAGCCGGATACCACACGGCGGATCGACTTACCTTAGTCGCCATTTACGACACCTCCGTAAGAAATGAGGGTGGTCTATTCAACTCAGCAACATACCACACGGCAGGTTAACTTACCTAAGTCACCTTTTACGAGACCTCGGTATGAAAGACGCGTGGTCTATTCAACTCAGCCGGATACCACACGACGAGTCAACTTATCTTAGACACCTTTTACGACACCTCGGCATAAAAGAAGGTTGGTCTATTCTACCCAGCCGGATACCACACGGCGGTCTACTGGCTACATAATATAACATTAATTTAACCACATTATCTATGTTACGGTTCAGCGCTAAATCTGGAACATGCGAAAATTTATCAAATACCCTGCAATTCGGAACGCGCCGTGGCCGTTGACCCCGCTATAACAATTGGATTTATGTTCGACATATACTCTATATTAGTTCAGTGTACTTTGAATGGATTATAAACAACTCTGGTCTATTTAGCCTGGATTTCGAAGTATATACGAATGCAAGCTTCCAAACTTCTTCCAAATTTCTTATACCTTTGAACGGACAAATGCTAATATATATGTTTTACAGAATTTTAAGATTTTGTAATAAAATTCCGCAATCAATTTATAGCCATTACAACAGTTTAAAAACACTGTTAAACAGAGGTGGATAAAGGAAACCTACTATACTGTTGACGATTACATATTCAAATTCAAATTATTCTTTATTCAAGTAAATTTATAAACAAGTGCTTTTGAATCATACATAGATGATAAGACTGCGTGGATATAGCTACTCTTAAACCCTGTACAAGATACAAAAGTAATAATAAAATTATTTTGCTATATCCGCGATACAATCGCATCGCGGATCGTGTATCGCGGATTATAGCAAAATATTTTTATTATTACTTTTGTATTATGGATCTCCGCAAAGTAACCCCTAATTATATAAATTATTCCTGTACAAGATAGTAACTAAATGTTACTAGTTATAAGATTTATATTTTCAAAAGAGCAACTGCCGAGTTTCTTGCTGGCTCTACTCGGTAGGAACATCTTTCCGAACCAGCAGTAGAGTTGACGATTCAAAAGTACTTATTTACAAGTTGACTTGAATAAATAATACTTTGAATTAGAATTTGAATACGCCCCAGAAAGTTCGTAATTAGTGCATTTATAACGATAGGCACGCAACGTTTTGGGTACGGGATTCGAGTCTGATCAATCAAACATAGCTATTTTCACCCCAGCATTAAGTGATCCATCATTTGTTTTATGGCGTTATTCGGGTCACTAATGGGGTGGAAAAGCGAAACGGTCACGTGATTAGCAAAAAAACTAATTTTTCTACTCTCTTGTTTACAGTTTGTTGAAATTCAAGCAGATACCGAAAATCGTGTTTTAATTAATGCACTTAGGGTGATGGGAGCGGCAATTATAGTGTTTAAAATAAAATTGTTTGAGAATGTAGTAGTAAATGTGTGCATTGCTAGTATTATAGTGAAGTGTGGTGGTGTCAGTTAATACTGCATGCGGCTTATGAACAATGCACACATAAGTTATAATTACGGATAGTATTATCTACTTTTAGCATTACAGACTTACTCTAATCGCGGATTATAGCAAAATAAAATTTTCATTAATAGTCCAGCGGTGAGACCGAACGACTTATTCGAGACAGTAACGGGTTCAAACACCAGGCAGGCACAAATTAGTTCTACTAAAACTTACGTCTAATAAATTTATTACACGCTTTTCGGTGAAGGAAAACGTGAGGAAACCTGTATATTCTAAGAATTGTAATGAGTAACCTATCAATCTGTAACCCTTCTTTCCAAAAACGGAGACCTGAGCCCAGCAGTGGGATGGTAACAGGCCGTTACTTTACTTATATTAACATTACTTAAACTAATCACTAATCAAACTCAGAAGTACCGCACAACTCTTCAGAACCACAATATAACTAAAACAACAGCAAAATATATTAAAATAATACCGAAAGGCTTAGTGGCAGCACCAGCTATTGTAATCTCTTGACCCGGCTTAACCCTAATTAAATGAAAGATTAAACTGAATTCTAGAACTAAGTAATGCATATTTCGTAAAATCATTAATAATCTGTGCGACGTGCAGTATAAGCAAATTGGTTAGTAATTAGTTTTTTTTTTCGAAAATGATGTTCTCACCAACCTTAAATTTCGAAAAAGTACGTGAAAATATATTTTTCAAATTCAGATTAAAATAATATAAAAGATTCCGTAAATATATTATTCATCCAAATTGAGTTATTAGAAGTAAAATATGTGATTTATACACGACTACAATTTATAATTATAGGCAAGACACGTTTCTATAATTTAAATGATCATAATTAAAATGTCATTAACATTTTATTTTCACATTGTAAAGCCTATATTGAATATTTACGAGTGACGAATTAAATTCGAATAATATAATTGGCATAAAAAGTAAGGATTCAACATCAAATATAAATTACAATCGATATAAAACAATATTGCGACAAAAAATTTACATAACTATTGCTTCGAATCGTAACATATCGATGTTTCATTTACATAACCTCTGTTATTGATTTAGAAACCGTTGCATTCGTGTAAAGAAAAAAAATAAACGAATAACAATATAAAAACGATTTAGTCAATAATAAAAGAAAAAAATTAGGTCATTCAAACAATTCCATTTAAAGAGTATAGTTAATCGAAATAATATTTGTAACGAGTTAATGAATGGCTTCAATAAAACCTTTTTAATGTTGACCTAGACACGAATAATATACAATCACGCTACTGACACATTAAACACGAAAATTAAAACTGATTAACAGTAGCATCGCAATAAAAGACCTCGCACGCCGTTCTTTATCCGCATAGATTAAACAGTTCACGATTCTCACACTATAAAACACCTAATTTAAAAAATAAAATGTCACTTATCACAGTAAAAATGGATTTACTTTTTAAATATAATCGAGGCACAGGCAACGTACATACGCGCACGCGGTCAACAGTAGACTGGCTGAAAGAGGTCGCCAAGGAGGGAGAGGGCGCCCTCCCTCGCAGACTGTACGGTGCTCCACAGCTGATTATACATATAAAAACTTTTTGGTTCTTTTCAAGTCTCACTAGCCATTATCATTGGAATGGAATCGAGTTCTTTGTTAGCTGTGATTTAGACAAGAGTAATTTTATTGCAGACGATTCTCATGCGCCTAACTTATGTTCGCAATCTAATATGCAAATTTGCTGAGTAACAATATAAATCGATACAAGAGGCTGATAGTAGACATTTTATTTTTTCTGAACACGTATGGCATCTTGTGTTTGTTTTGAAGATTTCTGCGGAACTCGAGCACAGAGAACTGAGAGAAGGACCAGCAAATACTCGGCGGTCAATCTTTTTAAACATTTAATTTTACATACTTAAGCCGGTCTTGTACGAAGCTGAAGGGATTTTCAAATCCACGCATTTTTATCATCCAAATAATCTTCAATTTTGTAATATGCTTTACGTATTACCGTATCTATTACAGTTATTTTAAACCTTTTACACACACGGGTTGTATGTAATATATACATATATATAGTTTTTAAATACCTACTTAAATACATATGTACATCCAAACTCCAAGAACCAACAAAACGTCTCATAGAAAATGTTGGCCCTCGGCGGGACTCGAACCCGCGACCCACGGAGCCGAAGACATGGTCACTGCCAACAGGCTAGTCATCAAAAAAAGTATCTGGTGTTGATTGTATGCTTGGCTAACAAAAAATATAAACAAAAATAAACTCTCAGGTCTCCATTTTTGTACATTTCAAAGAAACCCATGTTTTTTTCGTTGATCGCGGATTTAATCTGTATCACGTTCTCAGGGCGATTGTTGTTTGTCTTGGACTTTTACTTTCACAAAAAAAAAAACAAGTCCGTGACCTTGTTGAAGAATTAACGAGTTTTAGTATCGTTTACTGAATACATTGACAGTTTTTACTCAATTTTCGTAAAAATTTCTACTGTGAAAATGAAAACAAATATTTTGAGCTGCGTACATGTCTACTAATTTTTGTAAATCTAAAATTCTCTGATACATTACTTTGGTCTATCTCTGTCGGTTTACGCAACGCACTAAATCATCATCATCATCCTCCTGCTCTTATCCCACTCTAGATGGGGTCGGCACAACATATAACAGACATGTTGTCACATGATTTGGCTACGTATTTTATAACCGGCTATTTGCCCGACGTCAACTTACCTCAGTCGCATTTAACGACCCCTCGGTAAGAAAGAGGGTGGTCTATTCTACTCAGCCGGATACCACACGGTGGGTCGACTTACCTTAGTCGCCTTTTACGACACCTCGTTAAGAAATGAGGGTGATCTATTCTACTCAGCCGGATACCACAAGGGGGTCGAAATACCTTAGTCGCACATTTACGACACCTCGGTAAGAAATAAGGGTGGTCTATTCTACTCAGCCGGACACCACACAGCGGGGCGACTTACCTTAGTCGCCATTTACGACACCTCGGTAAGAAATGGGGGTGGTCTAGACTACTCAGCCGGATACCACACGTACGTCGGATCGGATCACCTTAGTCGCCTTTTACGAGACCTCGATAAGAAATAAAGGTGGTCTATTCGAATCAGTCACACGGCATTTACGCAGCGCACTAAAGACTTTGTTTTATAGTAAGTATATACTGCAGCTATATGCGTATTTAGACCAGCATCTTCATTATTCCTACATATTTAAACAACGTTTAACCTATTTAAATTCTGTATACCCAAGGCTTCATCAAATAGGCAAAATTAATTACCGCATAATTAAACGCAACGCAAGCGCTGTGGAAACATTTAAATGAGAAACTTTATTAATTTTAATAGGTGCCGTGAATCAAGTGTGCGCCGGTTCAAAAACCTTTTGACAGCTCGAGTATGGCGCTTAAAATACTACAGACTATAAATGGAACTATTTTGATTTTATCGAGACATTTTAAGGGTGCAGCAATGAACCTCAAATGTGGCATGGTGATAACGTTATATATTTCTAAGAGATAAAACTTTTTGTTATAGCTGCATTTAAATAGAATTAAAAGATTAATTGTTATGCCAATGGTAAATTATAAACATGAACTAAAGTATTATTCGTTTTAAAAGGCTTTTCAATAAGAGAATTAAGTATTTTTAATACTATGTAGTATTAAAGAAGGTAGATGTAGATCAATTATACAAAAGTATTGAAAGATTTTTTCACTAAAATTGTATATATATATATTAAACTTAGATATGTCGTTCAAATGACCACTTAATATTTTTCTTCTATTTACAACAAGGGGAATTAGAAAATAAACCTAGCAAACCATAATCGCTTAATTAAATTACCAATACAAAAGAAGGTACCGATACCGGATTATAGCAAAATAATTTTTATTATTACTTTTGCATTATGGATCTCCGCAAAGTAACGCCTAATTCTATAAATTATTTAAATTAACAATGTTATTATGATTGTTGTTAGTTGTTACACGAGTTTTGCCACACAGTTTGCCAGTTTCAAGTTAGGATTTTGAAAGGATTTGTCGTGTCATATTAAGAATTAACTTTTAATTAGCAACAATAAATATAATACACAACAAAATAGAAAAAATCTTACAGAAATATAAACCGTGATAATACCGATTTTGTCCTAAAATTTATTATATTTAATATAATAGTAGTGTTTGTATTGTAACAAAATGTCACATTCTATTCGTTATGGCGCGTTCATTTCGCACGAAATTGTTATTGCTTTGGACTCGTTACAAGCGAGAAAAGTTTTTATTGTCAAATATTATTACTGTCTGGTTAAACGTTCTGGAGGGGTGAGAGCAATCTGCAATAGTTCGTTGCTGTTATGACAAAGATAATACTCACTACTCAATACTTTGGATATGAATACGAAGACGTGTATAAGTGAATTTGATAAAGTTAACACTAGAAGAAGAGTATACTAAAGAAGAAAAGAACTCGTTTTATTATTACGAAAGACAAAATATTATATGACTACAAAGATGTATATACGTGAATAAGAAGAGATTAAAATAGAAGAAGAATATACTAAAGGAGAAAAAACTCGTTTCATTATTATGGACAATTGACAAGGCGGTATGGTTAACGACGTTAGTCTGCTCGTTCAAAAACACGGGCGAATGGAAGGAAAAAAAAATATTATGGTATCTATGTAAGCATTTCATGTTCTGATAGAAAATCTAAAAATCAAAATATTTAACTGAGAAATCTAATTTCTTGATTTTGTTTCTTCTTTATTCAGCCAATAATAAATCTTTAATGATATCTTTAATCCAAAGAAACATTTTATTAGTACAGGGGGTAATGATTCATCGGTGGGCAGGGAGCGATCGCTAGCAGCAATGGCCTCCTTCTGCTCTGCGGAAGGAGGCGGCGGAGCGGTTCCGGGAACATTTGTTCTGGATCCAATCTGCCGCTGGCGAGTCCAGGTGGTAGCGACTTGCCTAAGTCCATGGTCTGCCACCCTGACGGGGATATTCGGGCGTTCTGAACAGGGTATATCGGACGCCTGACTTACAGGTCCCCGAGGCGGTTGGTGCATCTGGCGATCCCGATGCACCGGTTAGCGAAGGTGGACTTTTCTTTCGAGAGGTAGGGATCCAGAGGAGGTGTTCTCTGGGATCAGAGCTGCAGGCGGGGATGGGGGCAATGTGTATAACGATACCCTGTCCTTGCCATTGGCAGCGTGGTGGAGCACACAGGTCGTTTTAGTCGGTGCGAGTCCGACATAACCGCCGTCTGTCCCCGTCGGGCGGCGGTACCCATAAGGGGTTTTTTTTTCCTATATAGAAAAGGCGGTAATGATAAATGGTATTATTTAGTCAACATCTACCTATAGATAAACTTCGCACAATAAGACGTTGTACTTTTGATAAGTTACTAAGCATTGGTACTAACATATTTGATGGAAAGTGATGATTTGATAAAAAAAATTGAGCCAATGGAAAAAATCCGTCTATTATTTAAGGTCAAATAACTAAAGTTTAGGTATACATATTATATAACATAGATTTTATTTAACCATAGAATTGACTACAATTGTGATATCTCTTGTGGAAATTCACATAATACATAAAACTCTATGAATTATGAAATAAACAATTCACTTAAATTTTTTACAAACATTGACTGAAGTAGAAATATTATTAAATACTTCATCTTTGATGTATTTTATTGATCGATTAGGTTGTCGTCCTTGTCTTTGGTCAATTATTAAATAAGTAATTATCATATAAGTAATTTAAAGATATGATAATAATAGAGCAGTCAAAATATTGAAAAAAATTATAACGCAATTAAGCCTTCTATCGCGCTATGTAAAGTTTCACTTATGATATTTTCCACTGCATTGATAATTTTTTTTAATGAAGGGACTTTCGAGGTATACAGAGTTTATTAGTGGTGATATCGTAATTTATTTTAAGTCACTGACCGCAAATGGTATGTAACGTTACAACAAACAAGTAACAACGCAATATTGGGTAAGGGTGTGCGGCTCACTGCACATTTATACAAATTGGGTGGGACGAGTCCGCCATTTTGTTTGTCTATTACAGCTTTGTAGTTGATCTCTATCTATAGAGGTATTATAATAGAAAGAAGCCATTTTTTTTCGGATTGACTGTAAGCCCTAATGGCTTTTACAGCGTCACAGGGCGGGACGGGCGAGCGCAGAAGCATTGTCGAAATGCAAAGAGTATAGCGCAGAAGCTCAACTTAAGTCGGGAAACGTTGTCCTAAGGGTGCCTCCTGTGAGGCCGGACCAAGGCTTAGGGCGACGCATAGTGGAGGGTTGATGGTATGACTTAGATTAGTCATTGCGACGTCGGATGTGTGGCGAGAAGCCACGACCGACCGACGTCAGAAAACTGGGACCACGTCTTCGCCGGCGAAGACGCTGTGTGTGTATTACTTGTTTTCTCTAATAAATATTTGCAACGTGAATCTCCATAGAGATCTCGATCTTCCCACGATAGTCGATCTTCTCAAACGATTCTCGAAGACTTACTTCGAGAAAGCGTCCACACACCCGAACCCCCTTATAGTGGCCGCGTCCAACTATAAAGTGTTTAACTTTCCCAACCGTTTTCACAGGCGCCCTAAGAGCGTCCTTAACGACCCTGACGATGCTATTACAGCATCAAACAAGATCTACACACAACATTCACACAAACAGCGTCTTCGCCGGCGAAGACGAGATCCCCGCTTGCTTGTGTCAAGCGGCCGCAGCCCTCTGCCGCGGCCGCCGTGATGCAGACTTCTTCAAAGTCAATGTGTTAGATACAGTCCTCCAAAACGCGCCGCCTTAAGCCGAGGTTCGGTCTCGCAGGAGACACCCTTAAGGCGACGCTCCCAATAAGTTAGGAGTGCCTAAAAAACACTCGCTTCTTATCAATTTTACCCGGCGAAGCTTCTGCGCTCGCCCATCCCACCGGTGACGCTGTAAAAGCCATTAGGGCTAACAGCATTAGACACATTCGAGAAAAAATCTAATAAATAATTATAATAAATATGTCCGATTTTTTAGGTTAACCCACGCGAACGACGCTGCGTTTAAAAGCTAGTGTATTATAAAATTTAAGAAATTAATTTTAGATAATAATTTGTAATTTTTTTCTTCTACTTTTATTATTATTGTCAAATAGAGGTTGCTGGTTTATGCCTTAGTTTTAGTTTTATCAATGTTATTAGTAACAGTATACTTTTTGGCTTGAAAATAATAAAATAAAAAACGTAAATTGATGTAAATCAAAATAAGGGATAATTAAGTTAAAAACATTGTAATCCTTTCCTTGGGAACGGGGATTATTTTTACTTATTTATTTATTATTGGGAAACATACAGCTTAAGATATAACATGTTTACAATAAATATTCAGTTTTTTATAGATTCCAACAAAGTTTTCACTAAAAGCTAACAACATTGATTTTAACTTTTAAATTTTAATAAAAAACAAAAACAAAGAGTATCATTTAAAAAAAAAGAATTTTACAGTAAGACAATTTAATATAATAAAGGGAAATGGCCGAATCCGGCAAGCGGCGAAAGTATGCATCTCCCGTTGAGAGTTATACATTTGTGCCGTTTGCAGTTGAGACCCTAGAGCCTAGTCAAAGTGCAAATTTTTTTACCTCGGTTGATCGCCTCTTTGCGTGACAAGAGGGCTGGCTCCTTTTATGCAAAAAGAATGAGCTTAGCGATTCAACGCGGAAACGCTGCCAGCTTTCTTGGGACCATTCTACGTGGGCATGATTTTTAAATTACTAACGTGTAAGTAATTTAAAATAGACATAGTTTGTACATTTTTGTTATACATATAAGTAAAAAATTAATCCCTATTTCAATGCCATCTGACATCGTGTTACGAACTATTAAAATTAGTGTTTCCTTGCTCTTCCAAGTTATAGGTCCCTTTAATAATCACAAATTTTGTAAACGCTACGGTACGCTTTATTGCTATTTGCTACAAAATAACTTTTCTGAATCAGGTCACTTTATTATTAAGCGTGCAATATAGACAATTGAAACTTATACAAAGCGTGTAAAAAACGGGAATAGATAGATTCTTTTTACGGGAATAGAAATAAAATTTAGGGACTCATTTTATAGCATCTACGGAATACAAACACCGTGACTTTCAATCGCCATGAATTATTAATCATAAAACCGAAACCCATCGATTTCCCATTAGGAAATACTTAACCATGGCGGCTTGGTAGACAGGCGTATGGTATAATGGGAGAGCTTGATGACCTAGTTACGGTACATTGTTATTGATTGAACGTTTAAATTTATTTGACTTGTGTCATATTTGATGGTAAGTGGTAGGTGCCAGTGGTAAATGGTAAATAATAAATACAAGACATTACACACACGGCTATCTCCAAAGTAACTCTTTATACTTTTGGTACGGATGACAGAGTACTGGTATATATAAATTATATTAGTTATATTAATTATAATGTAATATATATTATTAAAAGCTGTAATAGCCCAGCAGTGAGACCGTGCGACTCTTTCGAGGGGGATTTCTTACTGAGGTGTCGTAAAATACGACTAAAGTAAGTTGACGTCAGCCAGGCAGCGGGACGTAAAATACGTAATCAAATCTTTTGACATGTTTCGTTTGAAATCGTTTGTAACATGTTGTGTCGACCCCGCTTAGGTTGTGATAAGGGTAGGAGGACGATGATGCTTATACACACGACTATCAAAGTATCTCTTAATACTTCTATTACTGGTGACTGACAACTGGTATATTTAAACAAATACATTAGTTATATTAGCAATTTAATTTTAGTGCATAAAAATATACATAATTATAAGAAAAATTGGCGATGTACATATTAGGCAAAGTAGGAATCGACATAAGTTTTCAACTTTTGCTTTGCACCTTGCAAAAGTACAAAAGTCGTTTGTGGGTTTGGGTATAAGATTCTATAATAAAATTGCGAATTCAATTTTGGCCGTGCCATTACAGCAGTTTAAAAACACTGCTAAAAAGAGGCTGATCTGGAAGTCTTATATATTGTTAAGGATTACTTAGATAAAAAGAACGTTTGGATGTAGCTAGACTTCGACCCTTTACTAGACAGTAATATCGAAATGTAACTAGTAATAAGAATGATAATTTGAAAAGCGCAACCACCGAGTTTCTTTCTGGATCTTCTCGGTAGGAACAGCATTCTGAACCAGCAGTAGAGTTGACGATTCGAAAGCACTTATTTACTTGAATACAGAACATGTTGAATTTGAATACACATATATAGTTCAAATAAATACTTAAATACAAATAGGCCCGTAAAACCAAGTTATAGTATTTAAAAATACAATCGCAGGTTCAATTCCCGCTGAGGAATCCGCGAACTTCAGATCTTAAGGCAGGATAACTCTCATCTACCCAGGTGATAGTGATACGCATATTTTTTAAACGCCATGTTTCGATCCCACTTCTGACATGTGAACAAGGCTTAAAACTTCATTTCACCCCTTAACCAATGCATCATCAGTAGATAGATTTTGCGACAAAAAAACAGAATTGTTTTTGTGTTTTGATGTCATGTTCGGAAACGCAAATATAATACACAATAAAAACATTCAGACTAGAAGAATAAACAATATTTGTTTCAAAATATGTTGACCGGGAATCGAACCCGTGACCAGAGCTTTAGGCAGGGTCACTGTCAGCTGCGCAAACAACTTTGGCAACTTGTGACATCAAAAAGAGTCAACAACTCGCACATTTATTTAACAAACATCGAAAAACAAACCGATCTCTGACTAATACACCGATATTCACAGTAAAAGCCTTAAATGTGAAAATATTTGAAAAGGCGACTTTATTTCTAGAATGCTAAAGTTCATTTTCCTTTAAAAGAGTTAATAGACCGTCGACTTGTTTATAAGGCAGTGGGAAAACCATGGCTGAGTCACGGTTGGACTGAAAAATATTATTAGTTTCATAGAAGTTGAATGTAAGGTAATAGTTTCATACAAATTACATGAATACAAATGCAAACTATAATTATTATATGCCCCGGCTTCTTGTGAATATTAGAACGTTTTATGCCCTGATTTAGACAGAAGTTATGATAAAATCATTTTGCTATAATCCGCGTTTGTTAAGAGAATTTAAGTAATGCTAAGTGTAGAAAGCAGGCAACGTTCACATACCTTATACATGCAGTACCAGTCACCACACGTATAAAAAATGACGTCACCAACAACACACAATACAAGCACTACACACACAGTAAACGTCTTCAACTCCAGTTTGCTATTATGTTTAGAGGAAAAATCAATGATGGGGGTTGAACTGTTTGTATATAAGACTGCGCATTACGCCTTTGTCGTTGAGCCTACCCTTCTGATGATGTTTCGGTTACGGGGCGAAACGATCTTAGAGATTGTCGTAGTGAGTGCGTGCAGTGCTTGTGTGGTTCGTTGTTGGTGGCGGCGTTTAGTGATACGCGTGGTGACTGGTCCTGTATGTATAAAGTATGTGAATGCTGCCAGCTTTATACACTTAGCATTATAAACGCGGATTATAGCAAAATAATTTTGTTGTAACTTCTGTATTACTTTGTATATTTATATAAAGACAAACATATGATATGTTTCATACATCAATATCCGTACACTGCCTCAAGCGCACCACGTCATTGATACCGGAGCCGCGAAAGAGAGTAGACGTTTAGTGACATATTGTTAGTGCATGTTTGAGCCTGCGCAAAAGGCATACAATACAAGTAAACTCATACAACTTCTATTCCATACTGATAAAAATACTAATATCTTTTTGTCAGACTGTCTGGTTTTTCAAATTTAAATTCAAATTCAAATAAGTCTTTATTCAAATTGGCCTATTACAAGCACTTTTGAATCGTCAAATTAAAATTAAATTGAAGCTACAACTGGTTCGGAAAGGTGCTCTAACCGAGAAGAACCAGCAAGAAACTCGGCGGTCACTCTTTTAAAAAATAAATATTACAATTTTGTATTAACTATTGTTAACAAACATAGATTATAATATCGTCTAGTGCATAGCTGGTTGCAATTTAGTTCCAAGCTTTCTTATAATTGACATAGTCTTCAACATTATAGTAAGCTTTATTAATGAGAGTCTCTTTAATTGCTTTTTTGAACTTGTGTAAAGGCAAGTCCAAAATTGATTGAGGAATTTTATTATAAAAAAGTATACCGAAGCCCACAAACGATCTACGTACTTTCTGAAGCCTTAGCCTTGGTATTATTAATTTATTTCGGTTCCTAGTTTGTCTATTACTAATATCGCTTTTTTTATTAAAAAGATCTATATTTTGTTTCACAAACACTATATTATTATAAATGTATTGTTAAGCTACAGTAAGAATACCTATTTCTTAAAATTTATCACGAAGCGAGTCACGTGGTTTCATATTATAAATCGCACGAACAGCTCGCTTTTGTAAAACAAATATTTTTTGGATATCAGCTGCTTTACCCCATAGCAAGATACCGTATGCCATGATGCTATGAAAATAAGAAAAATAGACAAGTCTTGCTGTTTCAATATCAGCTAATTGCCTAATCTTCCTAATGGCATAAGCAGCGGAGCTAAGTTTACCACAAAGATTCGTTATATGGGGTCCCCATTGCAGCTTTACATCCAAGGTAACTCCCAGAAAGACAGCTAATTCTTCTGTTTTCTTCTGTTTAAACCTACTGCCCCCTTGGAAACAGTCAATATCCATATACCAACGTCTTAAGTCTTAAGTGTGTCACATAATAAATATCGTACGATGTAGACGTAATGATATGTTAATGCAATGCAAGAAATTATCAGCACAAGCTATTTGGTGTTCTGCCAACTAGGCAGAATTTACTGCACAAATAGGGTTGCCAGCTATTCTCTTAAAATAAATATCTGCTAAATATAAACTATTTTTCGTAATACTTCTTCCTATTAAACACAAATCAAATGTACATAATACTATTTTCAATATCAAAATGCCTAACACTATAAGTGCTACAACTTATAGACTAAAACGGTCCCAACCTTCTTTTTTAGCCAGAGGGTGCTCAACGCAGCGCAGCCTCCGATAAATCACAAGAGGACTAAAAAATGTGGTGAGGCGAATGATATTAGAAAAAAATTTATATTAATAAGCTGTGCGAATAGCTCCATAAATATGTGTTTAATATCTATGCTTATATAAAACAAAGTCCCTAAAAGTCTATCTGTAAGTTTAGAAATTATCTTAAAACGATGCTACATAAAGCTTACTATACAATTGAAGATTATTTGAGTGATAGTAGCATATCTTAACTGCAGTCAGCTACGCACCAAGCTGCAACGTTTAATTTGTAACCATTAATGAAATTGTAAAAAAAATATTAAAAAAAAACGGCCGCCGAGTTTCTTGCTGGTTCTTCTCGGTAGGAGCAAACTTCCGAATCAGTGGTAGCTTTTTGAAAACTTTTGACGATTCAAAAGTACTGTAAACAGTCTACTTGAATAAAGAATATTTTGAGTTTGAGTTTGTATGTGATTGGTTTTCTCTAAATCTACCAAACGGATTTTTATATAGTTTTTAATAAAAGATAGTGCAATTCATGAGGAAGGTTTAGATGCAACATAATAGTAGAAATCCTGTGGGGTCGAGATTTACGCGGGAAATACTTTGTGACACACTGATTTCCACGTGGGTGAAGCCGCTGGTACTGCTACTTTTTAATAAATACCTCAAAACCTATCTGTCTGTATGTCGTTGATTTTCTCTAAATCTACGGAACGTATTTTTATACGGTTTTTAATTAAAGAAAGTGCAATTCTTTCGAAAGGTTTAGCTAAGGCACATTGCTGTTTTATATAAATTGTTTTGAAGAGGTCGCGCGGATGGTTCTTTAGTCGCGCACGCCGCGTATACTATCAGAGATACTAACGTAATGTACCACAGAATGATAGATCTATAAAAATACTACATAAAAAGTCTGCGACACCATATCTGTGGCTCTTATGGTTGTAATGTAATGTAGCGCCCTGTTACTATCCCACTGCTGGGCATAGGCCTTCCCTTCTCCTTTTTTTTTGGAGAGATTGGTTGGAGCTACCACGCTGCTCTAATGCAGATTAGTAGGTTACACATATCCTCAGAATTCTCTAGAGATATGCAGGTTTCCTCTCGGATTTTTCCTTACCGGTTAACAGACAATAACTGCTTTTATGTTTAAAATTACAGGGAAAAACTAGAAAATATAACGTTCATTTTTCTACAATACTGTTTAATACAATACTCTTTTTTTTTTAAGTTGGCAGCCCTATGTACGAACGAATAACTCTCTGACAATAAAAGAACGGCCGTAGCTTAAAGGACTTGCCATTGTTCCAATACGAATGGACTCTTGAGCACGTAGCGTTTGGTATTCGTTAGAGGGATATCGTATTGGTCAATTAAAATTAACGTAAAAAACTGTATTTTGTTTATTTAGGGTATCCAAATAAATGCTTACAGATTACGGAATGTTATTAACGTTAAATTAACCAACAAATGTACGAACAGAGAATATATAAAACAGGTTTTTTGTTAAATAATTTATAGAATTAGGCGTTACTTTCCGGAGGTCCATAATACAAAAATAATAATAAAATTGTTAAGCTTTAATGTGCGATAAAATATATTTTGCGATTTTGTCGTGGAGCTTTGTCGTTTATCTTCTGATGATGGTTATAGGGCGAAACGATCGAAGATTTTCGCACTGCAGGCCCACCATGAACTGTTATTGCGACTCAATTGAAGACGTAAACGAAATTGTTTTGCTTTTTCATACCATGACGTCTTAAGTCGTTGCCGAATGAGCGTTCGGAATTCGTACTAAGAACGAGTGAGTTAAAGAGACAGAGTTATCTATAGTTTATATAACGTTATCCTTTTCAAAAATTACGACCCCAATGCAATTCACATTTCATGGTCTTCAATTGGGTCGCAATAAGAGTTCATGGTAGGCCTGCTGGAGCGTGAAATGTCACTAATAGTACGAAAAGTTTAGTTTTAATGTACTTAAAAGTACAAAAGGTAAGGTTCACTTATATGCCAAGAAGTCGCAGGTACAACATGTTAACTATATCGGTACTGAATTCTGTCAAAGTCGCGAGCGGCAGATGGTGAAGTAATAAATTACATTTCAAATAAGATTTAACATAATATTACAACAACGTAATTCGTTAATTAGATTACGTATAAACCTAATAACATTTGTATTAGATAGGTGATTTTAATGTTTAACTGAAGTATGTGATAGTCTACCACCGTGTGGTATCCGGTTCAGTAGAATAGACCACCCTCACTTCTTACCGAGGTTTCGTATTTTACGACCCCTCGGCAAGAAAGAGTGTGGTCTATCCTACTCAACCGGATACCATACGGTGGGTCATCACTCAACTTACCTTAGTCGCCTTTTACGACACCTCGGTAAGAAATGAGTGTGGTCCATTCTACTCAACCGGATATCATACGGTGGGTCATCACTCAACTTACCTTAGTCGCCTTTTACGACACCTCGGTAAGAAATGAGGGTGGTCTATTCTACTCAACTTTATTTTTGTACATAAAAATATAAAGAATTATAAAACGATAGGTGATGTATATAATAGACAAAGTAGGAACCGACATAAGCTTGCGACTCCTGCTTTGCGCCTAGCAAAAGTATGTAAATCGTTTGTGGGCTTGGGTATAAGATTCTATAATAAAATTCCGAAATCAATTTTGGTCATGCCATTACAGCAGTTTAAAAACACTGTTAAAAAGAGGCTGATACAGAAAGCCTACTATACTGTTGAAGATTAGTTAGATGATAAGGATGTGTGGATATAGGTGCACTTCTACCCTGTACAAGACAGTAATAAATAAATGTAACTAGTTCTAAGATTTATATTTTAAAAAGAGCAACCGCCGAGTTTCTTGCTGGCTCTTCTCGGCAGGAACAGCTTTCCGAACCAGCAGTAAAGTTGACGATTCAAAAGCACTTGTTTACTAGTTTACTTGAATAAGGAATATTTTGATTTGATTTGATTTGATTTGATACCACACGACACTTACCTTAGTCGCCTCTTACGACACCTCGGTAAGAAAGGAGGTTGGTCTATTCTATTCTGCCGGATACCACATGGCGTTAACAAACGCGGATTATTGCAAAATAATTCTATTAAACAGTAAATTGATTTCGAACAAGAAACAACTTTAACTTTAATTTCTTTCTGAACAATATTTGTTTTTTATACCCAAAGAAGAATTGGGATTATTTATCCACTATGTTAGACAGATATATAAGCTTCCATTCTAAAAAAAATTTGGTCTACCGCCCACTTCAAATGTAATATATATTGTGTACCCACAGAGTACCCTCTGTGAGTGCTTTCAAAGAGCAACCGATTGCCTCGTGATGAAATTTACTCGCTAGAACCTTATTGCTATTTGGACAGTGAAGTTAATTGATAACCTGATATGGTCATATCTAACACTAAATACTTAATAAATAAATATATGGGAAAACGCCGCGTGGTATCCGGCAGAATAGAATAGAACACCCTCATTTCTTACCGAGGTGTCGTAAGAGGCGACTAAGGTATGTGCCGTGTGGTATCCGGCTGCATAGAATAGAACACCCTCATTTCTTACCGAGGTGTCGTAAGAGGCGACTAAGGTATGTGCCGTGTGGTATCCGGCTGCATAGAATAGAACACCCTCATTTCTTACCGAGGTGTCGTAAGAGGCGACTAAGGTATGTGCCGTGTGGTATCCGGCTGCATAGCATAGACCATCCTCATTTCTTACCGAGGTGTCGTAAAAGGCGACTAAGGTAAGTTGACGTCAAGCAGGCGGCCGATCGTAAAACACGTAGCCAAATCATGTGGAAACATGTTTGTAATATGTTGTGACGACCCCACTTAAAGTGGGATAAGGACAGGAGAATGATGAAATAAATATATGGAAAAATTATAGACACGGCCGTCCGTTCCGTTCTGTGTTACGTGTGACCGACAACTGGTATAATTTTAAATGCATACTTAAATATAAAAATACATCGAAACTCGAAGAACGAACAGATTGTATTTAAAAAATGTTAGCCCTCGGCGGGAATGGAATCCGCAACCCGCTGTAGGGTCACAACAACTCATTCAACGGTCTTAGCCTCAACTTTTCTCTAAAAACGGAGATACGAAGCCTATCCCCAGCAGTGGGATAATTCGAGGCCCTTACAGCTACGCTGTGCTGTGAGAGCGGTGAGACCGTGCGACTCTGCCGAGGGGAACACGAGTTCAAACACGGGCAGGCAACAATGTTTTTCTATTAAAACTCATGTGTCTAATTGATAATTGCAATTTATCACACGCTTTTCGGTGAAGGAAAACATCGTGAGGAAACCTGCATATCTCTAGAGAATTCTAGAGATTTGTGTAACCTACCAATTCGCATTGGAGCAGCGTGGTAGGTCTTAGCTCCAACCTTTCTCTCCAGAAACGGAGAGAGGAGGCCTATTCCCAGCTGTGGGATTGTAACAGGCCGCTACTTTACTTTTTTTTTACTACAGCTTTTTTTTATAAAGTTTATCCGCCGACTTCTTTCTAGTTCTTCTAGGTAGAAGCAAACCCGAATCAGTTGCAGTTTCTTTACAAACATTTGACGGTCCAAATGTTCCGAAAACAGGTAACTTGAATATAGAATATTTTGTATTTGAATTCAGTTTAATCGCAGTTGACGTTTGACGTTTTGATGACGTTTAACACTAACACTTCATCATCTTTTTCCTCTTACTAGTACATCTATCTAAACTAAGTTTGAAGACTGTGCTACAAATAAAGTTTAAGTATTTTGATTCGATCCGATCGAACGCAACAATACCAGCTCGATCTACCAGAATGGCTGACGCGGGTCACGCGACGCGCTATCTGCAGACATCTTGGCGCCGCCCGCCTCGCCCCTCGACCCTTTCCTCAGCTTATTGCGGATTTTCTATAAGACATGCTACGGTGGCCGTAAACTACGTACCCTTTAGAGTAAATAAGCTTACTATATTGCAATTCAAATTCAAAATATTATTTATTCAAGTAAACTTGTAAACTTTTTCTCGCTCTTACGACAAAACTGCCGGACCAATAATGATAACGGGGTACCATATATATATTCCGTTTTTCGCTCATCACCACGAAATAACAAATTCACCTTGTGCTATATATATTTCATTCAGGAATATTTTGAATTTATGTTTATACATCATATAGTGCAGTAATTCCCAAAGTGGTCTAAATCGACCCCTAGGGATCTACGTCAGCGAAAAAAAATTTGGGGGTTCATGAAATGAAAATATTGACTTATTGCTTATGTTATTTTATTTATAGTTTATTTTATGTTTATTTAATGTTACGTATATTTTACATAACAGATACAAAATTTTATTTTGAGTAGTTTTAATTTAAATTCAATTAATAAATGTATAAATTAGCACGTGTTATTACTTAAAGTTTTTAATACTAAACTTCCCTACAGTTAGAAATTTACAGGAAGTAGGGGTAAGTAAGTAGGGGGTCTACCCAACACGGAAAAACATGGCAAGGGGTTTAGGACACGAAAAAGTTAGGGGAACTCTGATCTAGTGTGTGTGGGTTGAGGAGTAAGACTATTACTTTGTATATTTATATAAAGACAGAAACATATCATACGTACATCAATATCTTTACACTGTCTCAAGCGCACCGCGTCAGTAACATTAGAGCCGCAGGTGCGAGTGGACGCGTAGTGACATACTATTAGTGCCTGTTTTTTAATTGAACAGGGAAAACATAGCATTATTGAGCGTACTTAAACGTGCAAACTTGGTTTAACGAAGTCGTGCATATCATTATACGGTATGTCCATTGACATGACGATGAATTTGGATAAAAAATCTCGAGAGAGATATCTTCATTAGGATCCATGTAGAACTGAAATATGATGTGAGATAAAGGTATCTAGACCAAAACATATGATTACTGTAAACTGTTATAACATTAAAAATAGTTTCCGTTAGCTTAATTTGTAATTTTAATTTTGTAAATGTAGGTGATTTTATAATTAGACGTCTACAAAATACAATAATATAGGAGTCGGTTTTATAGCTAGTCAAACTTCGCGTTTACTCCGTTTTTTTAAAAAATAAAATAATTATTTTTAAAAAGGAAATTTATTTAATGACTCTCACAAGAAATACTAAGACCTAAACTAAAGTTAATTCTTATTGGTAGGAGTCTATTTATGGACTGACTCCTCCCGATGGCCCAAGCGACCATCGCGCGAGCAATGCAGGTGGTCGCTGTTGCCTCTACTCTCTCTACCTCAGCGTTTCCGCGATTCTACGCTTATTGTTGGAAGACCACCCTGCATATCGTGGGAACGACATCCACAACTAGCTTAACGTGTATTTCTGTATTCATTTACTGATCTTACAGTAAGGCCGTGGAATAAAACTCACTTTTGGATAAATTTTTACCATTGTTGTCTTATTTCTAATGTTATAAACGTTTTTACTCGACGTTCAAGCGTCGGTTTTAATAAATGTTTCGCCCCATTACCAACAGGAAAAATATATTCTTCTACCCAAAATCGGTACTCTTTCTGTATAACGAGTGTTTCTGTTTTGTCTTCTTCGTGATAAGCATTTATAATGTTATATACTTATTATAAAACAAAGTCCCAAAATGCTGTTTGTCTGTATGTAATCGATTTTCTCTAAATCTACTAAACGGATCTTTGTACGGTTTTCACCAAAAGATTGTGCAATACTTCCGCATGGTATAGGTAAACAGTACATATCGGTATTATGTAAATGTGTTGAAGAGATCGCGCATTTGTTAAAAAACTTGCTTGCAATTAATGTACTAGAGAATTGTAGATCTATAAAACAACTACAAAAAAGTCCGCGATAGCATGTCTTATGGTTAACTCACAATAACTACTTTTATGTTTAAAATTTGAATTCTAGAAAAAATCGTGACACGTAGATTTCCATGCGGGCGAAGCCGCTGGCACGGCTAGTATTATATATAGGATTATAAACAAGACAAGACAGTTTACTAGTCTTACACGATATCGAATAGATTCGTGGGACGACGTATGCTGCGACGATTGCCGACAAAGCAAATGAGTCGGATGAAGGATAGGTTGGAATGAAAGATAACACATAAGTCTTTGAGATCCTTTTGGAAATCTAGACGTTTGTATAAAGAAAGAGAGACACTGGGTGGCGTCTGACGTTCTTAGTTCTACTAGTCCTAGCAAAGAACATAGCTGCCCTTGTGTCGAGATTGATTTCGATGCTCCACCGGCGGGACCAGCTTCCGGGACTATAGGTAGCTTCTCGGAGCCTATCATGAAATGAAATGTAAAATCGTTTATTCTACAAATGTGCTAACATAACATATACAAACTGAACTTAATTTTTATTATCAAAAATGTATGAAGCACAGTGCAGAAAAGACTTTAAACTCAGGCATAATACTGTGTGCCTCGAAAGGAAGCACACAGAACTGATTTTCATCTAAAGCCTCGTGTGTTACGTCGCGGACAACGACTGACTGAACTGAATACAATCAGACCTATTAATTTATTTATAACATTTTACTTATATTAATCCTTGTACTGCTATATGTATCCATTAAAGGCGTATTCAGCATTGTCTTATAATGTTACAATTAGGTACATCATCAACCACAGACAGACATCAGACCTACTAAGTATACCAAATCCTGAAATTGTGATTGCCTTTCCAATAAAAAGGTTTTCAATCATTTTTTAAACAAAAACTTAGACTTCACTAATCGTTGTGGGATCCCTAAGTGTCAGTAAGGGGCTCACCTATAAAGCTGGCCTCGTCGCTGGCGTGCAGCGCGTGCATGACGAGCGCAGCCAGCAGGGCGGGGCGCGGCGGCAGCGGCGGCGCCAGCCCCCGCAGGCTCACCGGCGCGGCGGACCAGATGGCGCCGCAGAGCATGCCCTAGCGCCCGCACCGCATGCCTGCCCGCGAGGACACGTCCTGGAATAGAGATAGCACTCGCATAAGGGACAAAAAGCTTCATTGACGAGATTATATAGGTGAGGGGTCTTTTTCATTGTTAAGTACGCGAGTGCTTGACTTCATGCCTGATGGTAAGCGATGACACAGTCTAAGATGGAGCGCGCTTACCTAGAAGATGCCTATTCGCTCTTGCCTTGAAGGTACCCATATCGTAGGTATTGGGAAAGATAGATGCCGGGAGAGAATTCCATTATTGCTGTGTGAAACAGAAATGATGATGCGAAGCGCTGCGTGCGTCTTCGTGGGATGTCGGCGATATAAGGGTAAAACTTCTCCCGGTGCCTAGCGGTGCAATAGTTGTGTTGTAAGACTTAAAAGCTCTACAAACGTTACGATAATGTTAGGGACTGCAACGGCGCTAGCACTTGTTTTTATAAGGGACATAAGAATGCTAAAACAAGATCCTATATGTCAGGGGTTGGCAGCTTCGGACTACCAGTTGGAATAGGTCTCCGAGGTGATCGATGTATCGATTAGCGGTGGGAAGGGCCACTGTTAAGAGAGGCCGGGGTAAAGAGTTGCTGTCCCCGCCACCAGCAGCGTGGAGGAGCACTGCCAGGTTTTTAGTCGGTGAGACTCCGACATACCCAACGCTCCTCCCCGTCGGGCGGTGAAGACCCATAATGGGTTATCGTGACAAAAAATATGTTGACAGTTTTGTAAGACTAAACGTTAAAAAATCTTCAAAGCCCTATCCTAGAACCCTACCTCTCAAGAACCCTGCAAACGTAATAATAATATTCTGCGAGGACGCAGCCACTTGTTGCAACGATATACTTGTAAAAAGGAGAATACCATAGCAAAATGCTACAGGTCTGGGTTGGCAGTTTTGTAAGACTAAAGAACCCTAATAAAGTAAGGATTAGGTTAATCCTTACTTTGTGTAATTTATAGAATTAGGCGTTACTTTGCGGAGATCCATAATACAAAAGTAATAATAAAATTATTTTGCTATAATCCGCGATACAGTAAATAGAAAATATATATAGTGTTTAATGTATAGTGGATTATCAGTATTTTCATACCCGATACGTGCAGGATTCGTAAAAGCACATGCACAAACCTCCACCACTTCCACCAAAATACACAAGCACTACACAGTTTCACTATCACAAACTCAACAATCGTTTCGCCCCGCAACCGAGGCATCATCAGGAGATAGACTCCACGACAAAATCGCAAAGCGAAGCGTTATGCAAACAAGCATTGTTATATAGTAATCGGTTCATCCCCACCTTTACCTCTGAACAGATAAATGTTTCAAGTTCAAGCTTGTTGCACGTGTTCAGAGGTAAAGGTGGGGATGAACCGATTACTATATAACAATGCTTGTTTGCATAACGCTTCGCTTTGCGATTTTGTCGTGGAGTCTATCTCCTGATGATGCCTCGGTTGCGGGGCGAAACGATTGTTGAGTTTGTGATAGTGAAACTGTGTAGTGCTTGTGTATTTTGGTGGAAGTGGTGGAGGTTTGTGCATGTGCTTTTACGAATCCTGCACGTATCGGGTATGAAAATACTGATAATCCACTATACATTAAACACTATATATATTTTCTATTTACTGTATCGCGGATTATAGCAAAATAATTTTATCCTTACTTTGTGGGTAATTGCAGATTTTTTTTTAAGCCATGTGGTATTTTAGTTTTAAGTTATTATCTCATATAAGTGAATAATATTATTCTTAATAAGAATTAAAGATATTAGGTCCTTACATATGAAATTAGCGTTTTGTCGAACTGGCCACTTTGATCTCAAATATTACCTTTATGGTTAGGAATTCCAAATTCAAATTCATACAGCTATTTACTCATGCATTTGTGTTTCAAACCCCCTAATTCATTTGTTTTTTCTTCTTTTGTTTATTTCTTTGTGTCACTCTGTTTACAAAATGGAAAACATGAAATATCGCGTTATTTACGAGTATGAGTTCCACCGTGGCACCAGTGCTGCAGAAACGGCTCGAAGGATTAATGATGTGTATGGTGACGGTGTCGCAAAAGAAAACACAGTGCGTTTTTGGTTCCAACGTTTTCGTTCTGGAAATTTCGACCTGCAGAACAAGCCTCGTGTACGGCCGGAGACCAAAGTTGATAATGAACAATTGAAGGCTATTGTGGAAGCGGATCCATCGCAAACCACGTCCGAGTTAGCTGCAGGCTCCGGTGTTAGTGATAAAACTATTCTAATCCACTTGAAGCAAATTGGGAAGGTGAAAAAGCTTGAAAGGTGGGTACCTCATGAATTGAGTGAAGCAAACCGACAAACGCGCGTCGACTGCTGCGTTACGTTACTCAACCGGCACAATAATGAAGGAATTTTAAATCGAATCATTACCTGTGATGAAAAGTGGATCCTCTACGATAATCGGAAGCGCTCATCGCAATGGCTGAACCCTGGCGAACCAGCCAAATCCTGCCCTAAGCGAAAATTGACTAAAAAAAAGTTGCTTGTAAGTGTTTGGTGCTTTAGTGCCGGTGTCGTTCACTACAGCTTTCTTAAATTTGGCCAGACGATTACGGCAGATATCTTTTGTCAGCAACTGCAAACCATGATGGAAAAGCTAGCTGCTAAACAACCGAGGCTGGTCAATCGCTCTAGGCCACTGCTGCTTCAGGACAACGCTAGACCACACACTGCACAACAGACGGCTACCAAATCAGAGGAGCTTCAATTAGAATGTCTAAGACATCCACCGTACTCTCCGGACCTTGCTCCAACAGATGACCATTTTTTTCGCAATTTAGATAACTACTTGCAAGGAAAAAAATTCAACTCCGATGGGGCAGTTCAAACCGCCTTCAAAGATTTTATTGATTCCCGCCCGAATGGTATTTTTAGTAAGGGGATCAATGAACTACCTATGAGATGGCAAAAGTGTATACATAGCAATGGTACATACTTTGATTAATTAAATATATTTCATTAAAAAAAAACGACTTTATGTTCCTCCCATAGAAAACGCCAATTTCATATGTAAGGACCTAATATCTCAAACCTCTAATATTACTTTGCTTAAATTCGCGGCAAAATTCCGTATTCATATTAAGATGGTACAATGTAATACACGGACCTAACTGCCAGAAAATCGTAGTGTTAAAGTTTGGCGATGGAGTTCTGTCACCTCATTCAAATTAGCTGCGAGTATATCACGTATCCTAACGGGAATGCAGCGAGTTCGTCCTGTGTACTAAAGGGGTGCACCGCACGTACGACGCATGTCGTTGCGGTTGTGCTGCGAGATCGCTACTCTCCGCAATGGGTGTGCAGCGAAAACTTGGCGAAAAAAGTAGCCTAAAATAGCCTAAATATTTTGTAAGTAAAGTAGCCTAGTTGAAAGTCGTAGCAGCCTAAAAAAGCCATTTGTGTTTTTTACAGTTCGTGTATCTAAATACACTATACGAAACTATAAAGGCGATACATTCGTTTGTGGAGATGATGCCTTAAAGCTGCAAACATAACGCTTATCGCCTCTCAGCTTTACTACAAATAAAGCTTTCTACGAACAAAGAAACGGGGACGTTGCTCGGGATCCGTGTCACAAAAGACGCAGAGCTCAAAAGGACCCAATTTGTAAATGAGCGAGCGTTCCATTACAATAGTTGTTTACATAATGTCACTGAAATTGGTACAACACTAGAATATTGGCTTTACTTTAACAAGAAAACAGAAAGTTCGAGCGAATACATAATTGGATTATCCTTTCAGTGAAAGTTTCTTTGTCAGCAAAAACTTTGTGATAATTAGTTTAGAACCAAATATTACTATAAACGTTATAGTACAAGATCCTAGCGCCCACTGACGTTATTTATTTTCTCAGAAATAAAATGTATTGAATAAGGGAGAGAAGTTTAAGGAAATAGGTATTATTGCTGCACATTTGCTTCACAATATATTTCAAGCAATTTAACATAAAAATATAACGAATAATAAAATGATAGGTGATGTATATAATAGACAAAATAGGAACCGACATAAGCTCGCAAAAGTACGTATATCGTTTATGGGTTTTGGTATAAGATTCTATAATAAAGTTCCGCAATCAATTTTAGCCTTGCCATTACAGCAGTTTAAAAACACTGTTGTTACGTATATACGTGTAATAGTACGTTAATGTAGAGTTATAGTATATAGTTATAGTTATACGGGGTACTCGTCCAACCGCAACGTAGGTCTGACTGAAGGATGGCGTCCTTTCAGCCTCCGACCGCAGACGCCACTTTATAGGTCACCCAAGACTTAATAAACGATCTCGTTAGTTTAAAGGAAACCACTTCTTCTATTAAACCAGTGTTTCTCAGGGTGGGCCCCACTATTACATACTATAGTCCACTTCCGATGACAATGCATGTTTATTATAAGCATGACATTTTGCTTATTTCCATAACATTATGTCATATGGAATAATGCTGTGGAGCGAAGCGGCCGATATAGAAAAGATTTTAGTTGCTCAAAAAAGAGCTATAAATATAATATGAAGCAACGTGAGTCCTTTCGCGAAAAGTTCAAAGAAATAGCCATCACAATATATATACAGTAATATTTTACTTGTACCGAAAAAATCGGTGTAAAACAATATTTGAATTATATCATAGACATACGAGAGGTCACTAAAAAGCTAGTACTACCTGCATCGCGACTCAATAGAGTAAGCAACTCATTTGTTGGTCTCGCTATTCGCTTTTATAATAAAATTCCTCAATCCATACTAAACCAGTCTACAAACTAAGTGTAAAAAATATGCTGATACGTAAAGAATATTACAAAATTGAAGATTATTTGGATGATAATGCCTGGATTTGAAAATCCTTTCAGCTTCATACACGACAGCGGTTTTCATAATGTTTAATTGAAAATAATTAAAAGATTGATTGCAAAGTTTCTCGCTGGTTTTTCTCGTTCAGAGCAACATTCCGAACCAGTTGTAGCTTCATTGATCATATTGATGCTTGACGATTCAAAAGTGTCTAAAGTCGCTTATTTGAATAAAGATTATTCTGATTTTGATTTTGAGGCTGCTGCCAGGATTGGCTCCAGACGAGAGAACTCCTTGCCGGTTAACAATAGGGACATTATTTTTTTTTAAGCTTTTTTAACTTCACTTATTACCATTTATTATCAAGTTCCGTCTTTTGTGAGAATTATTGGAAGATTTTTTATCAACACTTATATTTCGAATCTAAAGTAATCTTATAAAGAAATTACCAGCAAAGTTCGGTCATTCGTATACTTGAATTTAAACAGTCCTGTGGAAGTTTCTTAGCTAAACGGGGTTGGGATTCCATAGAACCAAGATATTTATTTCATGAGGTAACAATCATCATCCTCATCATCATCATCATCCTCTTGCCCTTTTCCCACACTAAGTGGGGTCGGCTCAACATGTTGTCACATGGTTTGGCTACGTATTTTACAACTGGCCGCCTGCCTGACTTCAACTTAGCTTAGTCGTATTTTACGACACCTCGCTAAGAAAGGTGGTGTATTCTAGTCACCCAGATACCACACGGTGGGTCGACCTACCTTAGTCGCCTTTTACGACACCGCGGTAAAAAATGAGGGTAGTTTATACTACTCAGCCAGATATCACGTATGAGATATAATAAAAAAGCGGCCTGTTACAATCCCACTGCTGGGAATAGGCCTCCTCTCTCCGTTTTTGGAGAGAAGGATTGGAACCTACCACGCTGCTCCATTGCGGATTGGTAGGTTACACATATCCCTAGAATTCTCTAGAGATATGCTAGTCACGATGCTTTCCTTCAACGAAAAGCTTGTGATAAATTGCAATTATCAATTAGACACATGAGTTTTAAAAGAAAAACTCATTGGTAGCAACTCATGAGGTATAGTAATCATGGAGTTATTATAATAGAGTAGGCAAGTCGGCCTACCATCTATCTGCATCTCTGTTTATGTGTGATTAGACAAAGGTTAGAGTAATAAAATGAGAGTGCGTTTTCCCGCATTATTTGTTATTTGCTTTTTTTTTCTAATAAATTTATGGGACGCTTACACACACAGTCGTCCGTCCCCAAAGCAAGTAACTTAATACTTGTGTTATGGGTGACGGACAACTGGTAGATATACTACATATACAATCTTAAATACATATTTAAATAAAAATATACACCCAGGCTCGAAGAATTCTCTGCCTTTGACGTGATCGTTTATCATTTTCAAGCTTTTAATGAAAAATGAAAAATACATCTCACAAAATTCATGTTTCTAGTATTTAATCACGATCTATAAAACATAAATTATTCTTCATTCAAGTAAAGTTGTAAATAATTGCCTTTGAATCGTCAACTCTACTGCTGGTTCGGAAATCTGTTCCTACCGAGAAGAGCCAGCAAGAAACTCGGTGGTTGCTCTTTTTAAAAATATAAATCTTATAACTAGTTACATTTAGTGATTACTGTCTTGTACAGGGTAGAAGTGCAGCTATATCCACACATTCTTATCATCTAAGTAATGCTCAACAGTATGGTAGGTAGGCTTTCTGTATCAGCCTCTTTTTAACTGTTTTTAAACTGCTGTAAAGGCATTGCCAAAATTGATTGCGGAATTTTGTTATAGAATCTTTACTGGCCCGTTGGCGCAGTAGGTAGTGACCGTGCCTTCAGCTTCACGGGTCGCGGGTTCGATTCCCGCGGAGGGCCAACATTTTCTATATACAATTTGTTGGTTCTTCTAGCCTGGGTGTATATTTGTATTTAAGTATGTATTGAAAATTATAATATGTAGTATATCTACCAGTTCTACATCACCCATAACACTAGTGTTAAGTTACTTACTTTGGGGTTGGATGACCGTGTGTGTAAGTGTCCTATATATTAATATATTTATTTACCTTATACCCAAACTTATAAACGATTTACGTACTTTTACTAGGCGCAAAGCAAAGATATAGTCAAAGATTTTTTTCATTTGATTATCTCTTTATTGTATATACATAATTTTAGAAAAGAGAAGAAAAGAAGCATAAGTAGAAAGGTGGACTTATCCCTCAACTTTTGAGTGCGAACTTTTAGGTATAAGATTCTGTAATAAAATCCCGCAATCGATTTTATCTTTGCCACTACAGTTACAGTTTAAAACGCTGTTAAAGGGAGGCTGTTACAAAAAGCCCTAAAATACTATTTAAGATTATATAGATGATAAAAATGCGTGGATATAGCTTCTCTTCTTCCCTGTACAAGATAGTAATAACGGTATGTAACTAGTTATAAGAATTTTATTTGAAAAGAGCAACCGCCGAGTTTGGCTCTTCTCGGTAGGAACAGCTTTCCGAACCAGCAGTAGAGTTGACGATTCAAAAGCACTTGTTAACAGGTTTACTTGAATAAAGAATATTTTGAATTTGAATTTGAATACGCGAGTAAAGCTTGTCTATATACATATCGACAAAAACCTTAGGAAATTTACTATCTCAAAATGTAGCCTACATAAAGTAATACTTTACTTAATTTATAGAATTAGGCGTTACTTTTCGAAGATCCATAATACAAAAGTAATAATAAAACTATTTTGCTATAATCCGCGATACGTATTATACGATATGTATCGCGGATTATAGCAAAGTAATTTTATTATTACTTTTGTAATACTTTACTATCGCAAATGTAGCCTACATAAAGTATATTTAAATATATCGAAAAACTTATACAGTACCTGGACCGCGTTCACGCTATCAAAGTATCCTCCAATAAATTTAAATACAAACTAAATTGTAACAAATGGCGGCCATTATGCAAATTACGAACGCCTCCTAATTTACTGGCCATTTTCTCGGCGCTTGCCTTTTTGATATGAAAATCTTTGAGGCTCAAAGTAGACGAGTATGTTATGAAAGTAATAATAAAAATTATTTTGCTATAGTCGGCGATAAAGAAGAGAAAATATATATATAGTGCTATGTATATAGTAGCTTTCCGATTTTGTCGTGGAGTCTATCTCCGGATGATGCTTCGGTTGCGGAGCGAAACGATTGTTCAGTTTGTGATAGTGAACGTGTGTAGTGCTTGTGTATTGTGGTGGCAGTGGTGGAGGCTTGTGCATGTGTTTTTACGAATCCTGCATGTAACGGGTATGAAAAAACGGATAGTCCACTATACATTTAACACTATATATATTTTCTATTTACTGCATCGCGGATTATAGCAAAATAATAATTATTATTACGATTCTAGGGAGATTCTAGTGTACATTATAAAAAAAATAAAAAAATTGTTAAAAAAATAATAACAAAAGTTTAAGAGGTGGACAAACCTTATCACTTAGGGGCATGAAAAATAGATACTAATAGTAGAATATGCATATAAAATTTCATAACAATCGGTCAAACCGTTTCAGAGGAGTATGGTAAATAACTGTGACACGAGAATTTTATATATATGACTAAGCGCCGGCGGCTTCGCTTGCGGGGAAAGCCATCCACATCCCTACTGTAGCTTTTGAATATATCGCGCACAGATATACAAACAGACGGATACAGCGGGTTATTTTGTTTTTTTATTTATAAAGATTAATCGAGCGTTCTGGCCAATTATTTTACCTTATAGGTGGTTTGCTGTCTGTAACAGTATAAATCTATAATTATAAAATAAAGTCCCGAAAGTCTGTATGTAATCGATTTTCTCAAAATCTGAACGGAATTTTGTACGATTTTTACTAAAAGGTAGTGCAATTTCTCCAAAGACGTAGGTTACATTACGTTAGTTACCTTATAGGTGGTTTGCTGTCTGTAACAGTATAAATCTATACTTATAAAATAAAGTCCCCAAAGTCTGTATGTAATCGATTTTCTCAAAATCAACGAACGGATTTTAGTACGGTTTTTACTAAAAGGTAGTGCAATTCCTCCGAAAGGTTTAGATTAATAGCACATAACCGTTTCATGTAAATTGAGTTAAAGAGGTCGTTAACAAAAAATTTTAGTGGGGGTAGTAACAAATCGGTGTCGATTGTAGTTTAGAGGGGGGAATAGGTATAAAAAGCGGTGTAGTGTACCAGAGTGCCGTCTCCTGCCGAGACTCGAGCGACTATTACACGCTAAGCACTGAATTTCACGCGGGCGAAGCCGCACGTATTGCTAGTATGTATATAAAATTAATTCACTAGACTGTTCAACAAAAAAAAATTCTTTTCTTGTTCATTAGCTACAACCTTAAAATCAATACAATAAGATTAGCAATGTTATCAAAAGTCAATCTATCACCTGTATGTATCTTTCTTTATGACCTGCGCAAATAAGGCACAATTTATAATGGAATTTAGAATTTGCCTCGAAGAGATGGCACCACATAAACTAACAAAAAAAAGAACAAAATACTTTAGATTTAAGAAATTATGAAATAAAATAAAACTAAGGATATAACTAACATAATTATACCTTTAACTTATTATCTACAATCAATCTATCAAGTTAGGGTAGTTATAATTTCATTATCCTTATTGTTTTTAATTAGTTTCATTAACGACCTGGAATCAAGTCTCTTTTAAAGATTTTTATATTAAACTTGGACGAATGATAATCATAGACAAAAAATTTTTTTTTCGTTTGAGACGTAGTAGCTTACGATAAACTTATTCTGCCAAAGTATGTTTTAGTAAATAAATTGCTGTAATCGAAAGAAATCTTTCGTATAATCTTTTGCATCTGCGCAAATAAATGGATGTAATTTTGATAAGAAGATAATTGTGGGGCTAAAATGTATAGATAATATGTTGCTCCACGCAGGATAAGTCACAAACTAATCTTAGTAATTAATACATCAGCTTAAATCTCAAATTTCAACGCTCAAATGTATTATAGAATGATCTTAGCGTTATAAGAAGAAATGAACGTATAGCATTGTATTGACAGATGTTAAGCGAAAATCAATGATTTGTATATCTTATATTTCTTTATGGATTTATTATAATTTTTGCATTAATGTAGCGTAAATTACGTCTATGACACAACGGACTGGTATTTTAACGAATATAGAAGGAGATTCTTACCTTTTTCCTTTAAGACGTCACGTTAGATCTTCGAAGAAAAGAAATATTACGTAAGCTTGAAAAAGTTCAGAGTTTTTTTACACAAACAACAGTCAACGCACCACTGGTTACAGTTTCAATTAAAATTGTTCGTTTTCATATAATTGCGTACAAGTGATAGTTTTTAACGGGAGAGGAATACAAATGGAAATAAAATGGAGGCGTTAAGCAACCTTAGCGATTTGGGGTTACTCGATGCCGCTGGTTCTACGCATGCGTTATCTACCCCTAATGCTCGTCTGGAAACGCCCTGATGTTTTATTTATATATATATTAAATTATATTATTAATTAGCGATATACTTTTACATTTTATAAAGGTGAGCATTATTCAATAGATTCAAATTCGAATAGTTCTTTATTTGAGTTCGCATTTACAAGCTCTGTCGAATCGTCAAATTATTGTAAACCTACTGGTTCGGAATTGCTCTTAATGCTCGTGATTGTGGTAGTGAATGTGTGCAGTTCTAAAAGTGTAGTGTGGTTTATGAATCCAACATGCATGACAACGGGTAGTACTTTCAACTTTTAGCATTACATAGATTTTCTTTAATCAATAGCTGATTATAGCAAAATCATTGCTTTTGTTTTATGGGTTTATAAAGTAACGCCTAATTCTATAAATTACGTTGTTAGAGACTCAAAATCTCTTGTAAAACCTTTTTATGTGTATTTTTGCAAATTATCTATATCAAAATGCAATACTTTACGATCAAAATTATTAATTAAAGCGTTATCTTTGTAAATACTTTGGAACTACGTAGCGAACTGCCGTTGTTTAAGATTTCATATAGAGCGCCATCTAGCGTGAAATTAATCTATCTGTGAAAAAATGAAATTGATATTATCTCTTGTTTCCCACGAAGATTATATCGCTTCGTCATCATCATTAGACCCACGAGACACTTCCCCTCAGGCTCAAGCCATTAAGCCAGAGCCTAGGCCAACAGGCCTAAATACACATCCAGGCGAATGGCCTGCGAGGAATGACCCGGGTAAGGAGGTACGCCTCGAAGCCCGTACCACACCCGCCCTCGGGCGAGTGAGAAGACCCCTGATACGATGTTATCTCTTGTTTTAGTAATTATATTATACTTATTAAATTTATTTTTTATTTATTAATATATCTGTCGGATCATCAGGAGGGCCGAGGATAGAACGAGAGAGACGAGAACGGAAGCATAATTCGAGATCACAACGCGGAAGTTGTAACGTAACTTCCCAAGACAGGGCCGGGCGTGGGCGTGAAACATAAGAACGGGCCGAGCGAGTCTTAACACGGTTAATTATACTTTAGAATTATTACCAGATCGGTTCTACCAACTGTTCGGAACGCTGTCATCCACTGAGAAGAACTGGCAAGAAACTCAGCGGTTGCTCTTATCACAAATAGCAATTATCCGAAGTTGGATTTTATTAAAACGGAACGTAATGTGGGTAGGTGCGGAACTGTCTGAACAAACCACCAAACGCCACTATAGTAATCACACGAATATGAAGGTAGATTCTAATAAAAAATAGCAGGTACTCGCGAATTACCTAAGCTACATTAAACTGACACAGTAATTAATGATACTAGATTGAAACTGCTGGTTGTGACCAACCAAGACAAGTTCAAACACGATCTAAACGTTAGATAATCGTACAAGTCTCGTTTACAACGAAACACCCAGCGATGAAATGGTCTAGACGCGTAAACGCAAGCTTATAACCGTATGAGCCAGGTTTTTCAACGAGTCTGCCTTCAATGTGGCGAACTCCACATTTTAATAACAATTGTCGCACCAAAACAAGCCCGCGCTTTGCTATCGGTCGCGTGATCACACTGATGCCCAGTGCCCACTATACAAAACTAAAGAAATGAAACTTGACTATTGCGATGGATACGACTAATAATTAAACACTCAAATCAATATATAATCTTAGATTTTTTTAATTTCTTTAAATGATTTATAGAAGCAGGCGTTACTTTGCGGAATTCCATATTACAAGCAATATAACAGAACTAACTACTTTGCTATAATCCGCACGGGTTAAGCGAATGCATGCAAAGCCAATGTGTATGAAGCAGGCAAAATCTACGCACCTTATACATGCAGGACCAGTCACCACATGCACCCCAAGGCGCAATTCACCAGCAACAACGAACACAAAAGCAGCACACACACCCACCACCACAATCTCGACGATCGTTTCGCCCCGAAACCGAAGCATCATCAGGATGCTTCGGTTTCGGGATCTCGACCATCGGTTTCGATGTTGCTGGTGAATTGCGCCTTGGGGTGCATGTGGTGACTGGTCTTGCATGTATAAGGTGCGTAGATTTTGCCTGCTTCATACACATTGGCTTTGCATGCATTCACTTAACCCGTGCGGATTATAGCAAAGTAGTTAGTTCTGTTATATTGCTTGAATTTCTTTTTTCAGTCTTATCCTATAAACTGTGAATCGTTTTTTTATGCACACTTTACATAGAACAGAGTTGTTTTATTGTTTGCTTACGTAACTCGGCAGTTAAAATATGAAAGTGAATATTTCGAATTGCAATATCAAAGACAAAATTGTAAGAAAACCAAATTGCTGTTGGCTCAGTAGACCGATGTTAATACCCGAATTATTTCCCATCGCCTCGAAACTTTTCTAGTTTTCAGGTCACATTGTGTGGGTTAAGTAACAGTTTCATTTTAATATTTTATTTGACAATTTTACCGTTTAAAAAATTTGGCAAATTTGTAACCGCGATCTCAGGATTTGCAATTAAAGGACGTTTAACATAGTCGAGGGGTTGTTTTATACTTCGTTATATCAAAAAATAATACAATCTATACTTTATAGGTTTAAGTACTTAACTAAATGTAAACAAAGAAAATCATATCACTCACGCGTGGAATAATATAATCTACAAATAATATAATAAAACTGCACATGTCAAAATATTACTTTTATAAAATTAATATTTATGCTTTTATTACCAAAACCATAAACATTTAATTCTATAATAACTATTGCCAGAATTTTACATTATTTGATGAAACATAATATAAAACTTTTATAAAGTCACTCTGTGATACTGTAGTGTTATATTTTTTTAGCAAAGTTTTAAAATACCTGTGTGATTGTCATATCAAAAAAGGTTCTTAAAGTAGACCTAGACAGATTACAATACATAAAATTATAATTTTTATGGGCCAAAAAGGGTCA
Organism: Morpho deidamia; assembly: GCA_947086505.1. Classification (NCBI taxonomy): domain Eukaryota; kingdom Metazoa; phylum Arthropoda; class Insecta; order Lepidoptera; family Nymphalidae; genus Morpho; species Morpho deidamia. The sequence continues at coordinate 13,238,978 of CAMTZC010000009.1, forward strand.
ACTACTTACCTCTACGGGATCGGGACTCAATTCTGGACACTCTAGACACTTTATAGTTTGGTCACAAAACACAGGTTTTTTGGATAATTGCTGTTTCTGCGCGTACGTTACATTTCACGAGTTGCAAACGAAGTGTGAAGGGGTGGGAATGGATAAAAGGGATAATGGCCGGCGGCCATTAACCAATCAGATTCGATCCTTCAACATCCGAGATCGGATACTTTGACGTAATAATTTATATTTACTTATTTCGAAGTTTTTATAATTATTGATAGCAATCATAATCATAATAAAATGGCGCAAATAAAATCGATAATTTTAAATGCTTTGAAAAAATAAATAAGAATAATACTTGGAGTCATGTAATGTGTTGTAATCTTGCCTACTTATTTTATTTTTTTTATTTTTTATTTATCTTTATTGTATAAACAAAAGGCGGACTTATCCCTAAAAGGGATCTCTACCAGCCAACCTATGAGTAACAAAAAGAAAATGAAAAGAAAAAAAAAATTGATGATGGAAAAAAAAGGAAGGAAAAAAAATAAAACTTAACTTACTTACTTAAAATAACTTTTTTTTAGAATGTTTAACTTTAGTTGAGTACCTGAAACTACGGAGTATAGTAAGTCAAGCTAAGTTTTGGGAATTACCCCATATCCCAGGATATTTTCATGATGTTTTTCTTGACCGAAACGTGTGATAAATAGTAAATATCGATAAGACAAATAGGTTTTAAGAGCAAATCTCATTGGTGCCACCTCGGGGATTGCTCTAAAAAAGGGCATGGCATATGCCCAACAGTGGGACATTATTTTAATACTATTATTACTAATTATTAAACTGAAAATCGAAATTATAACTAATATAGGGTAAAATGAAATACAACAGAGAAACTATACCAATAAAATTTGTAATTCACAGTTCAGAAAGTATCAATACATAATTTTAGTCTTTAATAAAATATAACTATTGCTATATCATTGCAATAACACTCAAAAATACAATTGTCTTAACAAAGAATGTTAGCTATACTTAGATTTTATATATATATAACGTTATTCTGAGAATATTTCAAAATCTACTTATTAATAATGAACTTATATTAGTTTAATTACGCAATTGTATACAGCAATATCCGTGGATAAAGAAAATATAACTTCATTTATATATTTCATGTAGACTTCATTTACTTTCAGCTATAACCTCATTTAATATGTGGTATTTTAAATGGCGGGAAATGAATAAGGTGCATTTATATTCATCGAACTGTGTATAGTATATTTTTATAGAAAAGTCTTTTCTATTATTTTAACACCTATTTTAAAATGCTTCTTGCGAGTTGGTTGGAGCAATTAAAATGCGTTCATCTAACAAATCTATCTCATTGCCTTCATATTTAAAATTCTTTCAGTTTATGTACATTCCTGCATTTTTTTTAAACAGTTATTTGTCTTAATTTAGTTTCTAGAGACGTTGTCAAAAAAAATATGTCATAAATGCAACATTTTGAAAACATTCTTTCACTATGTCTAATTCTAGAATTCATTACAGTAATATATTGATTTCATCATATTTTATTTCGTCAACAAAACAATATTGCATCGAGCAATTTCTAAATACAATTCCGTTAATGTCAATCTGTTAAATATTCATCTTAAATCTAAACAATTGTTTTATGTATAACGCAACTAAATTGATACTACATCGTACTTTACACATAGCACCTTTGTTTATTTGGTCATGCCCTGTTTCGCGCGCCTCTCCCATTCCGCTCTCATTTGCAAAATGCCTTTAAACTGTGGCGAAGCGTCCGCTTCTTCTGCATTCTTCTCTTTCGCACCCTCACTCTTTTCATCATCTTCCTTTTCTATCACAGAACTCTCACGCTTCTCCTTCTCTATCGACTGTCGAAAGTCATCTTTCCTTTGCCAAGGTCTTTTCGTGAGCGTGTCCGCCTTGTACGCCATCGCTTCGCTTTTGGTAATGCTTTTGATATCTTCTCTATCGTTTGCCGAATCTGGGAACGTCCTATTTCTCAATCTCTTTTCTGGTGTAGAATCTGACACTTCCTTTTTATATTTGTTTACTTCGTTTCTGTATACAGGCGCGCTGTCCCTTTTCGTGCTTACACTGTTGATGCTAACGCTCCTTTGGTAATGCACTCCGAACTGACTGACTCGAGCTGCGATGTCAACTAGTTTGTTTTCTGGACTTTGTTCTTTATTTTCTTCGTTCTCTTTGTCGCTGTCTCTTGATTTAATGGATGCGTTAAATTCATTCTTGAGTATCTTAGTCCGCGTTGCGGTTATATTTTCATCGTTTTTTGAATGAGCTTCTGCTATTTCTTGAGCTATATGGTCGGCTTCGCAATCCTTGAGCTTAAGGGATCTTCTAGCGAACACCTTCATCAGTTCGGGTTCGTCGTCGTTTTTTCTGTCACCTCGAGATTCTTTGCCGAGTACCGGTTTTTTTCTAAATATAACTGCCTCTTCTTGTCTATCAGGGGTTCTGTTTTCGTTGCTGTCTATGCTTTGAATAGAGCTTTTGCTTCCAAAACTTGAATGTGATTTTTGACCAATGGATATATTATCATCAATTTTTTCTGTACTTCCTTCTGTACTTACTGAACTAGTTCTGGGCTTTTCAGGGCGATCTTGGGCTTCAACGCTTGATGATTTCTTTTTAAAAAAGTGTTTAGGTGTCAAGGGACTTTGTGGACTCACGTTACCCGTATTGGTACTTGTTGCTTTTGAAGAAATTGCCGTTATTTTTTCATCTGTTTGGGTGTTTTCGACAACTTCAATCTTTTTAAAAGAATCTTTTCTAATTTCAATGTTTCGAGAGGGTTTAGTCTCTGATACGAAAAAACTTTCTATATTTCCTTCCTTTTCAACTTGCGGAGTTTCAACTTTCTTTGGTGTTACATTAGCAGTCAACACCACATTCGTAACGGGTTTCGTATCAACTTTATTCAATTGTATATTCAGAAATTCAGGTACACCTGGTTTTGTGGTCCCTGATTTCTGAACTTTTTCATCACTGTTACTTACTTTTAAGATTTCAGCGTTTTTACTTGAAACTGGCGAGTGTTCTTTATTTATATGCGTCACAGATATAAAATTTTCAGAATCTACTTTACTGTCTTTTTGATGAGTATTCTTAGATTGACCTAATGCACTTTCAACAGAGATAGTTTTTCTTCTATCATCAATAGGTCTTTCAGGACTACTTTTTACGCTGTCTAAGGAACTAGATTTGAGTATTGGCGAGATGATAGGTTTAGGTGAGCTAATAATGTCATCGATCTTAGCCTCTATCTGAGAAATATCACTATCACGTTTATGAGTATCCAAAGTGATTTGGATACTGTTCGTAAAGAGGTTTCTGTCTTCATTTATATCAGGCTTTAGACTGTCAATGTAACTGCTGTCAGTGCTTGGTAGACTGTCGAAATTTGTTTCTGAATTATTTGGAAGTAAACTGTAATTTCTAGCTGAAATTCTCTTTGAGTAATCGTGTCGCTCACTAACATTTCTTCTGTAGTTTACTTCCCAGCTTTCAAGTAGAGGCTCAGAAATACCAACTATTGCAGGGAGACTAGGCATTTGATTTTCTTGAGAACTGATCGATGGTGATTCAGAAGCATAACGGAAACTATGTGATTTTCCTAAGCTGCTTCTTGTTTCGACATATTCCTCTCCTAATGATCTAAGACCAGATGTTACATAAGATTCTTCTGTTTTTCCAGCATGATGAATTATCTCACGTCTAGACACAATATCGTTTTCATGAAAATCTGATACATCTGACGATCTACTCATATATTTCATATTTTCTGAGCTATGGGTAATGTTCCTCGTCGGTGATGATGACACCATAACACTTGGGTTAAAGTAAGGAATATTCTTAGGCATACTTCCGCTGTGAAACACGTAATCATTATTGACATTGTTGATTCTCATTCCTCTAATGGGAGGTTCCTCATCAGAAACATCAAAAGTTGGTGATGCACTTTCTTCCTGAGCTCTATTTGCTAATTCGTGAACTAAAAATGCTTTTGTCGAGAATGGATCAATCAGCCTCTGAACTGAAGCTGGTCTTTTAGATTTATCGTGGTGCAAGCTAAAAGACTCCCTTTTATTTTCATCAACAGCTTCTTTAGAGGATGTACGTTTGGTCCTTTCGACTTTTTCACAGAACTCCTCGCGTCTGCTAAATCTATTTTTCATTTCCAAATTCAATATTTTATCTGTTTCTTCGGCAACTTTAAGATCAGTTATGTTATATTCGACGCCGGCAACTTTTGCAGCACTGTATACGTCTTTATATGCTCCGTCGTGAACGTAAGCACCTTTGTTATCTATTCTTTTGTGCATTTGATTAGCGAAAACCTTTTGACCGGTAGATTTATAAGACCGCTCCACTGGTGCAGGCTTGTAACTTTGGCCTTGTTCTGCGTAGTAAAACCCTGAATTTCTGTCTAATTCAACAACCTTGTATTGGGATGTTGATTTCTCTGTTTTCGTTTTCTTCACCTCTTGTAGACCTTCTCCATCCGTCTGATCCTTCTTTGATTTCTTCCCACTCTTCCTCAACAAAAGTCTACTGAAAAACGACTCCTCTCTCTTAGAAGACCTTATGACTTCGTTCTCGATTTTCTTCTCAGACTTAGATTTCTTCTCGAGGCAAGATTCTTCGGCATACTTCTTATCACGACTCTTGGATATCCTTTCCTCTGACTGATAGGTGTGAGCGTCGCTTGTTTGTATTTTCGGCGATTCCCTGAGAGTTTGGTCTTGAGTGCTTGACTTGCTTCTCTTTATGGAAGACCTGGGCGTGCTGGAATCTGCAATACTGAGTTTCGCCGGCGACTGCCCCACAAGCTGGCTCAACGCTAATCCGGGTGGGAGCGAGGAGGATTTCATTTTTGTGTCGCTTGGAGTGTCCAGAACTTTCTGTAACTCTTTATTCAGTTGTTGATGGTGATGCTCTTTCACGATCATTTGCTTCGTCGTGGTCGATGAAGAGAATGATTCTGAAATAAAGTAATAACAATATATAAGTGCGAGTTAAGCTTCCAACAATGATTAATCAATAAAGTCGCTTTAAGTTTAAAGTGTTATGAAATGTTAAATTTTTTAAGGAATATTTTCTAGCGATATTTGGCATGCAATCTATTAATATTTATTTGAATTTAACATATATTTTGTATTTAAGGAATAATTTGAATGGTTTAGAAAAAAAAAAAAATTAAGCATATAAGTACGTGGTCTTGTTAGTGGGACAGTTATTTTAATAATAAAATTATATGAAAGAAAATTATGGTTCGATTCGACTATTTAAAACTTTGTCTGCTAGATGTTTCCAAGAGAGTTGTCCACGTTTACTTCATCGATAATATCATCGATTAAAGCATACTAATATATATTAAGTGTAAAGCGTTTAAATACTCACCAGTTACAACTTCTGAGGTTTTATAGGCGACTTCAGGAGTAGTGCTTCGTATCATTTCTTCGTTCAGCTCGGGAGTTATCGGCAGGGCTGACGCAGCCATCTGGAAGTTACAAAAATATATCACAGACGATTGTTATGGGATACGGAAGAATTCCTAAGACAGGTGTAGTACAGGATGTACTGCAGATACCAAAAATCTTGTAAAGATAAAAATGATATAAGAATCGATGGTTTTGCTTTACTCGAAGTATTACTAGGACTTTGAAAAAACTTCAACACAGCAGGCCTATAATTAACTGTTATTGCGACTCAATTGAAGACGTAAACTACATTGTTTTGCTTTTTCATACCATGACGTCTTAAAGACGCACACTTTAAGTCGTTGCCGAATGAGCGTTCTTGCGAATGCGTCTTAAAAACATGCGAGTAAAGGAGACAGAGTTATCTATAGTTCATATTACGTTTTCCTTTTCAAACATTTGGACCCCAATACAATCCACACTTCATGATACGAAAAGATAGCAGTTGAGTTTAGGTACTGACTTTGAATAGAATCGTTTTCTAAAAGTTATGGTAGGCCTACAGCTATGGCTTATGAAGACTTCGTTGCATGGAGTTGCATATGAGCTTCACAAAACCAGTTCTGCATGACACTGACTTGACAAAGGCTGTCCGCAAGAATCGGTTATTTAGTGTTTTCAGAGTACGCATTGCGACATTAGCAAAAGTTTTGTTGTGATACTTTTTTGCCGTGTGGTATCGACAATCCGAGTTCTGGTTATGTGTAACCTACCAATCCGCATTAGAGCAGCGTGGTAGGTCTGATCCATAAACCTTATCTTTAAAAAACGGAGAAGAGGCCTATGCCAAGCAGTAGAATAATACGGAGCCGTTAGTTGACTATTTACACAAACTCAAAATCATCTGCCTTATGCCTTATGGTGTTCGACTGAGTAGAATAGACCACCCTCATTTCTTACCATGATCTCGTAAAAGGCGATTGAGGTAAGTCGACCCACGTGTGTTATCCGGATGAGTAGAATAGACCAGCCTCATTTCTTACCGAGGTGTCGTAAAAGGCGACTAAAGTGATTTGTACCACCGTGTGGTGTCCGGTTTAATGGAATAGACTACTGTTTCTTGGTTTACCTTGGCGTCATTAGTTTATTTCGGTTTCTAGTGTGTCTGTCATACCTATCACTATTCTAGTATTGAATATTTTGATTACAAATAGTTATATCACATGGTATATACTCACAGAGTTGGCTTTCTTCCGTCGGGGCGCGCCGTGCGTGCGTCGAGGCCGCACCGCCATTTTGTGTCGCGCAGCCGAGTGCGATAGTGGCGCCACGCCCGGCGGCGGCTCTGATGAATCTGGAAGATAGAAACAATTTCCTTATGTAACAATTAATAAAACGACCGAAAAACAGATATTGTGTTACTATTAATTTAAAAGTTAAGCCTAATTATCTATATACATAATCGAAAACTAATTTAACTTAACCGTTTTTTTATTTCAGGAAAACTGATTATAGTTTGTCGTCTCGGCGGGGACAGGGTACCGTGCACATTACTCCCATCCATTTGCAGAATCTCTGTACCCCGGAGAGCGCAACCTCCGTGTCGGGCCTCTCTGAACAGTGGCCCCTCTCTAAGCTTATCGATGCATCGGGAGCACCAGATGCATCAAATCTAAATTCAAAATATTCTTTATTCGAGTAAACTTGTAAACAAGTGCTTTTGAATCGTCAAAATCTACCGCTGGTTCGGAAGGCTGTTCCTACGGAGAAGAAGCAAGAACCTCGGCGGTTGCTCTTTTCAACTAAAATTCTTATAACTAGATTTGGTTATTACTCCGAGCCGAATCATGGACAATAAGAAAATCAGAAAGGGCTAAAATAGATGCTTTCGAAATGTGGTGTTGGAGGATGCTGCGGATTCCATGGACTGCACACCGAACCAATTTGCCAATTCCAAAGGAGCTCGGTATAAATACTAGACTGTCCGCTGTCTGCTTCCAGCGTATCCTTAAATATTTCGGACACGTTGCTCGCAGAAACTCTCAAAGCATCGAGAAGCTGACGGTTGTCCAGCAGGTCGACGAGAAAAAAGCACGCGGTCGCTCATCTACCCGTTGGTCAGATCAAGTAAAGACACTTACAGACCTGCCTATCACCGAAGCTTTAAAGACCGCCAAGGAAACCTTAGTGCATGACGTGATCCGCAGTAATAATTCCGTCTAGACACGACCTTCAGCAATGAAGACCTTGACTAAGAAGAAGACAGAGTAGAGGAGTAGCTATCTATATCCATGCAATTTTATCACCTATATAATCCTGAATAATATAGTAGGCTTTTTGGATCAGCCTCCCTTTAACAGTGCTTCGGCATCGACCGCTTCGGGTATCTAGCTACAGCGAGCGTCCGATAAATCCCGGATCATCACTTCGGTGAGTCGCTTGCGCCCTGCTCGCCTACAGCGGATCGGATCCAAGGATTTTCCGGATCCGCTCAACATAACGTCCTCGCAGAAGGAGGCCATCGCTGCCCACGATCCCTCCCTGTCCACCATGGCACGAACCACAGTGGGCAGGGAGAGATCGTGCCGCAACTCTATCATCTAACTTAACCTAGTCGCCAGCATATGCATCATTAGGCAATGATTCAAATGCGAACACTGTTGCTTTTGTGCTGTTAAGAGAATTCTCCAACGACACGCGGGTTCTGTCACGATGTTTTCTTTCACTAAAAAGCGTATGATAAATTGCAAATATCAATTAAGCACATAAATTTCAATAGAACAACTCATGGGTGCATGCACGGGATATGAATCTGTGGTGCCTCGAGGGAGACCATGGGCGGCTTAATCTATAGTTTAGGGTGTGTAATGCACACAGGCGCCGACATCTCAGGGAGCGGCAGACAGCTAAGAGCATCATCTTAGACCATCATAGTACAACAATGATATGACATGAAGCGGCCAGCCAGCGCGGTGGTGGCAGTTATCAAACGCGAGCGCCCTATGGGTGGCTTCTTTTTCGAACATTTTATTTCAACTCAAAATAAACCTTATTTCACGTATTCTATTTCTATATTCTATTTCAATGTCCATAAAAGTTAAAACACAAGACGAAACATGAACTATCATCGCTGTTAGAGGCATAAAAACTTATGTTATTCTGCCGTCACAAGAAGAAAGGCCGTAACTAATACCATACTGTAAGCTATAACTTATACTTATAAAATAGCTTGTTCGAATATGAAAAAACTTCTTGTTACCACGGCAAAGTTTATATAATATATTTGTTCATATTGTCGTTACCTGGCACTAAGCAAAATAGAAAACCTATTGACTCTTGCTAGCCCTAACACTGGCCTAGGTCTATTTGAGCTGCATATTGCTATATACCAGTGGTTCCCAGGTTTCTTATGCCCCCCCCCCCGTGTAACATTCATAACTTTAAATGTTTAATAATGGAATTGTTTACTAAAGTAAATGATATGTAAAATTAAATTTATACCTAACTAGCTCATTATCCCATTCACCGTAACGTTAATTCTACAGATTCTCCCAAAATTTATCATAATACTATTATTATAATTATTCATTATTATATAAATTTAGATAAGACATTTTTAAATATTAATTTTATATATTAAGATAACTAGCTGCTGTCCGGCCACGCGTTGCTGTGGCTCACTCTGGAGTTCAATTCCCCTCGAATCAGAATTCAATAGTTTAAAAAGAATACTTCGATCGCCATCGAACTTTACAAAATCATCCGCTGGGTTATTACAAAGATTGTATGAAAATTACATTTAAATCGGTCCGTCGTTTAGTCTATAAAGGAGATACAAACATTTATTTTTATATATAATATTATGATTATATACCATATTTTTTTTTAAATTTTCTTTTATCGTTAAATTTGGCACGGAATATAGTATTAAATTAAATGGCCCGTAAAAAAAGAGTTAAACTCGTGTTGAGTCCATTTTCGAACTGCCCACTTTTAACATTCCAATTGCCCCCCTGTGGGGCGTGGGCCCCACGTTGGGAGCACTGCTATGCACCAACAAGAAATGATGTTAGTCTGGTGGTTTTTTCTCAAGTATGGGTTTAAAATATACTTGCTGTAATTTTTCAAGGAATAAATAAATAAATAAATAAAGTCAGGGTGAGGGGGTCAGGCCTAGGGGGCGCGAGGGTTGTTTTTAGGGAGGCATACAGATTCACCGTTCGGCTATTGAAGCTTTGACATAGCGACTGTGAACTGGCAAATTGTCCTATCTTATTTTTGTCAACTTTTCAGTGAGAAGAAAAACATGATTATTAATACAATCGCAATCATTTTTATGAAATAAAAAAACAGGTGACTTTAAATGTTTATTTATTTACAAATTTTCTTGTAGATTATACATGTTGATATGATAAATGATGGGCAGTAGCACCCAATGCCGTAAAAAGTAATTTAGCTTAAAATTAGAGATAGGATATATTGCCGGTTCACAGTCGATAGGTAAAATTCCACCAAGTGATGGAGTCAATGATGACTTACTATAGTTGTCTGAGTGGTCACTCCTGGAGTGGTCGTGCTGGTGCCCACTGCTGGAGTCCTCGTCCATCTCCGACGAGCCCACGCTGAGCAGCGACCCGTCGCTGCACGACGACTGCGATATGCCGGCATGGTGACGCTGGAAGACGAAATATATCCAATAAACAATCAAATAACACTTTAATACTTTCACATTCACCGCCGTGTGGTATCCGGCTGAGTAGAATAGACCGTCATTTCTTACCGAGGAGGTAAAAGGCGACTAAGGTAAGTTGATCCACCGTTTGGTATCCGGTTGAGTAGAATAGACCACCCTCCTTCTTACCTTGGTCCGTTTGACTGGCCCGTTGGCGCAGTGGGTAGTGACCCTGCCTTCAGCTCTGCGGATCGCGGGTTCGATTCCCGCCAAGGGCCACCATTTTCTATAAACAATTTGTTGGTTCTTCGAGCCTGGGCGTTTATTTGTATTTATTATATAATTAATTATATATGTAGTATATCTACCAGTTGTCCGTCACCCATAACACAAGTATTAAGTTACTTACTTTGGGGTCGGACGACCGTGTGTGTAAGTGTTCCATATATTTATTTATTATTATTACTGAGGGGTCGTTAAGTAAGACTTAGGTAAGTCAACGTCAGACAGGCGGCCGGTAAAATAAGTAGCCAAATCATGCCACAACATGTTGAGCCGACCCCACTAAACGATAAGAGTAGGAGAATGATGATGAACACTTTCAAATTCACTTTGCCAGTTAAAAAAGAATGTTAAAGTGAGGCTGATCCCTCTAGCCTACTTTACTATTGAGAATTATATAGATAATAGGAATGCGTAGATATAGATAGATAGTACATTCGAGCCTGTAAAAGTAAATTTCAGTAGCGGCCTGTTAGAATCGCACTGCTCGGAATAGGCCTCCTCTCTCTTTTTCTGGAGAGAAGGATTGGAGTTAAGATCTACCACGCTGCTCCAATGCGGATTGGTAGGTTACACATATCTCCACAATTCTCTAGAGATATGCAGGTTTCCTCACGATGTTTTCCCTCACCGAAAAGCGTGTGATAAATTAGAAAATAGAAAAACTCATTGGTGCCTGCCCGGGTTTGAACTCGTGTTCCCCTCGAAAAGAGTCGCACGGTCTCACCGTTGGGCTATCACAGCTTTTATCACAGCGGGCATTCGAGCCTGTACAAGACAGTAATGATTAACGGTAACTAGTTATAATAATTATAATATATTTCGAAAAGAGCAACCGCCGAGTTTTCTACTGGCTCTTTTCGGTAGTAATAGCTTTCTGAACCAGCAGTAGAGTTAACGATTAAAAAGCATTTGTACACAATATTACTTGAATAAGGAACATTTTTAATTTGTGTTAACGTATCAAATTCCGGCATTTTTATCAAGATTTAAAAAAAATGGTGCCAAATGGTACAGCGTCTAAATCGCACAAAAATTTAGCCGGGGTTCAAAACCAGCGAGTCAATACCAAGCCGCAGGTAGTGTTTAAATCAATGAATTATATAAGAGCTGTGATAGCCCAGCGGTGAGACTGTGCGACTCTTTCGAGAGGAACACAAGTTCAAACCGGGCAGGCACCAATGAGTTTTTCTATTAAAACTCATGTGTCTAATTGATAATTGCAATTAATCACACGCTTTTCGGTAAAGGAAAACATCTTGAGGAAACCTGCATATCTCTAGAGAATTCTGGAGATATGTGTAACCTACCAATCCGCATTGGAGCAGCATGGTAGGTCCTAGCTCCAACCCTTCTCTCCAGAAATGGAGAGAGGAGGCCTATTCCCAGCAGTGGGATTGTAACAGGCCGCTACTTGACTACTTACTATAGGAGTCCCGTACAAGAAGTGTTCTTGAAAAATTTGCCGCCATTATCATATTATTCATATCGCTTATGACATTATCTACATAATCTTTTCGTCGATCGTGAAACAGTGCGCTGGCCGAAGTGTCATCGCCTAAATTATGCAGTAGGAAATATGTTTATTTGTAACTGACGCCTACCCGCGTCAAAAAAAAAACAATTTTTACATTAATCCATTATTTTATTATTATAATCCATTTTTAATAGTCGATGTCGATTATATAATTTATCCTCTTTTATTTACTCTCTTTTTTCTTCGTTTTTAAGATAAGATTCGTACTTGGCTGAAACCAATATAACAAAACTATAAGTTTTAATCGAATCTTATTTTTTATTTTACTTTTTATTCCTACTAGTCCACTTATTAAGTCTTTATTCTAATTAATGATAAATATAAAAAAAACTTTCCAATAGTCAGAAAAAATCTTTTATTTCTAAACGTTTTTTCGATTTGAGATAATCGTTATTTAATAAATCAATTTATTTAGGAGGAGGAAAATCGATTATTTAGTAATCGACTTTCCCAATCCGAGTTACGTCCCTATACGCGACTTTGTTGACATGAACTTCAGTAATGCGATAAAATGTAGCACTTTCTAGTCTTTTCTCTAATTCCACTAAACTTTACAACAAAAATCACACTGAACCGATAATCCGTTCTGTATTTTTCTTAGTATAAATTATGATAAGTCTAAAACCAAACTACGTTTCTATTTAAATTTGTATACAAGATGGCGGTAAAATAAACATAGCGCTAATATCTTATTCGAATAATACATTAAATAAATACTATAATAATGAAAGGAATCGAAAACAGGCAAGTTTTCTAATTTTTTGATATTCTAGTAAATTTAATTCTTGTCATGTTTTATGCAAATTTTAAAAACATTCAACAATATTTCTGTTAGAACTATTTAGAGAACATTGTTAAAGTTCGGAAAATGGTTACAAAGTTTCATTCTATTGTCGATATATTAGGATAATCGGATTGTAGCTGGATTTGATGGTTAATAAACACGATAGTTAAAAGGTTTCTTGTATGTATCTAAATAAATAAGTACTTACTTAATATAACCCAGTAACATTGTGGTAAAATGTTGCAATGATTTATATAACACCTAGATTATATACACATTGATAATTAATTTTGTGAAAGTAGTAGTAAGTAAAGTAGCGGCCTGTTACAATCCCACTGCTGGGAATAGGCCTCCTCTCTCCGTTTCTGGAGAGAAGGGTTGGAGCTAAGACCTACCACGCTGCTGCGGATTGGTAGGTTACACATATCTCCAGAATTGTCTTGAGATATGCAGTTTCCTCACGATGTTTTCCTTCACCGAAAAGCGTGTGATAAATTGCAATTATCAATTAGACACATGAGTTTTAAATAGAAAAACTCATTGGTGCCTGCCCGGGTTTGAACTCGTGTTCCCCTCGAAAGAGTCGCACGGTCTATCGGGCTATCACAGCTCGTATCACAGCATTAATTTTGTATGGTATTACTCAATATCCTCAATATTTTTGTTTCTATTACCATAGAAAAAACGAAAGTTTCATTCTGGATATCAGCCCAAGATATAAGCTTCAATTGTACCAAATTTCATCAACATCCAACGAATTGTCCGTGAAAAGATAGACAGACCGACTTTCCGATTAGTATTATTAGTACTGTTACTGTGATTACTATAAGTAGTTACATGATTATTTTTCAACTAGAAAATACTTATTTAAATAACAAATAAGTATTTTGTATGGTGGAATATAAAATTTATTATTAAAGAAGTAAGTTCCATACACATTTTTTGATAAAGGGAAGTAAAAGTAAAAAAAAAAAGTAAAGTAACGGCCTGTTACTATGCCCACTGCTGGGCTAAGGCCTCCTCTCTCCATTTTCGGAGAGAAAGATTGGAGCTAAGACCTACCACGCTGCTCCAATGCGGATTGGTAGGTTACACATATCCCTAGAATTCTTTAGAGATATGCAGGTTTCCTCACGATGTTTTCCTTCACTGAAAAGCGTGTGATAAATTGCAATTATCAATTAGACACATAAGTTTTAATAGAAAAACTCATTGGTGCCTGCCCGGGTTTGAACTCGTGTCGTCTCTAGAGAGTCGCACGGTCTCACCGCTAGGCTATCACAGCTTAAAAAGGGAAATAACTGTACTTTATTGTTAGTTGCAGTAAGATAAACAAACCTTGATATTGGCACTGATATGTCGTCTCCTTGGAGGTCGTCTCACACCCACATCACCGCTAGTACTAGTCACATACAGCATCATTTTATATACAAGTCTGTTACATCACTACACTGTCACTATAACAACTTCACTATCATTATTCTGTTGGAGTAGTCACTCGTGCTTATTGCGCCGTTACTTTCACCACTGTATAGTGGCAACACGTGTTTCATTTGCACAGGTAACTTGCACCACATCAAATGGAGTTTGCATGGAGTTTATACTAGAGAAGGGTAGCCATACACAGGCCTTTAAGTGAGAGTGTCTATTTTGACACTTAAAAAAATATGAAAGGAAAGAAAGCAAAAGTAAATCATTCTCCTGCACTTATCCCACTCTAATTAATGATTTTATACTTGAATATTCGTGGTTTGAAGACATAATTATAAATTATTACTTTCGGGTACATACCACGGTAATTTGTTTTTGATTCGCCGATATTTCGACCCGATAAAAAGAACGAGACGGAGGGTAGTTAGATACTGCCCCTAACATCTCAGCTTGACGTACCGCCTACCTGCAGTTCCGTCGTGACCACGATCCATGCAACTGGGTCGAAATATCGGCGAATCAAAAACAAATTACCGTGGTATGTACCCGAAAGTAATAATTTATAATTATATCCCACTCTAACTGGGGTCGGCACAACATGTTATAAACATATGTCACATGATTTGGCTACGTATTTTACGACCGGCCGCCTGCCTGACTTCAACTTACCTAAGTCGCCTTTTACGACACCTCGGTAAGAAATGAGGGTGGTGTATTCTATGCAGCCGGATACCACACGGCACTTACTTTAGTCGCCTCTTACGACACCTCGATAAGCAAAAGTAAATATAAAATTAAAATGTAGCTAAATGTGAAATGTAGACATGACAATCCGATAGTCCACTCTACATTTAGCATTATATATATTTCTCGTAGCTTTTAAGCGCAACTTCGTCCGCGTGGACTGCAGTTTTATTATTTGAGTAATATAACACATATTAATTAAGGTTAAAGTGGGTTAATCTTAAAAGCTAGGCATATGCTGTCGCGGACTTTTATTAAAACCTTTTAGAGGGGAACAATTTTGTAGTACATGATTTTTTAATATCTTTCACCGTTTACTTAGCGCACGCAAGGAAAGCTTTAATTATGCCGTTTTCGCAATATTTTTTATTGCTGCTCCTCTCTTATTCATCTTAGCGTGATGGTATATAGCCTATAGCCTTCCTCGATAAATGGACTATCTTACACTAAAATAATTTTTCTAATCGGTCAAGTAGTTCCTGAGATTAGCGCGTTCAAACAATAAATCAAACAAATAAACAAACAAACAAACAAAGTCCTCAGCTTAAATATTAGTATATATATAGTTACTTTATCGCGGATTATAGCAAAGTAACTCCTAATTCTAAAAATTAAGAAAAAAAAGCGTCATTTCTAATTTTCTAACTCTATTTATTTAGTTCCGTGTACTCTATCATATTTTTTTTATCTATATCTCGAATAACGCAATCATCGTAGATCATATAATGGTCATAACACCCTCTATCTTCTTGTAACATTTTCAATAAAATTTTTATCTTTCTATCTTTATTAAAGCAATTGATAAATAATGACTTGTAAATTAATATGCTTAAATGATATTGTATAAACTTATAGAGTTATTATACTAGAGTAGGTAAAACATAGGTAATTCTGTATGTGCCAGTGTCGCAACAAATAATAAGAGAGGGAGGTCGAAACTCGTGTATTACTGTTTATTATATTTTAAGCAATTTATTTTTGTACATAAAAATATACATAATTATACAAAGATTGGCGATGTATATAACAGACAAAGTAGGCACCGACATAAGCTTGCGGTTCCTGCTTTGCGCTTTGCAAAAGTACGTAAGTCGTTTGTGGGTTTGGGTATAAGATTCTATATTAAAGTTCCGCAATTTTAGCTTTGCCATTGCAGCAGTTTAAAAACACTATAAAAAAGGCTAATACAGAAAGCCTACTATACTATTGAGGATTGCTTAGACGATAAGAATGCGTAGACATAGCTACTATTCGACCCTGTACAAGACAGTAATTACTAAGTGTAACTAGTGATAAGAATTTATACCTTAAAAGAGCAACCGCCGATGATTCAAAAGCACTTGTTTACAAGTTTACTTGAATAAAGAATATTTTTAATTTGAATTTTGAATTCCCCATAATATTTTGGTGTGCATAAGAATAACATAACAGAATATTACACTAAGATTAAAAACGATATCCCCCCTATATTTGCATAAACAATTTCATCGAGTAAATTCTAATTTAGCTAGTATTGCTCTTCGCATTGCTGTAATCGATACCAGCCCTCGCGGCACTCAATATGTTGACGGTAACTGACGTAATATCTCATTTTTTTTAATTAGAATTGTTAACAGTGAGTTATCCTTAAAGTGTCATGAAAGATACTTATTATTTATGGCCGTGTACGTACTTTATAGTTTGAAGTGTAGATAGAAGCTATAATTGAGAAAACCCACTCAATTTCATATCATTTGCAGTACAACGTAATTGCTGCTGAATTGACAGAAGTCTTGATTTCAGTTATAAATATTACAGATATTGTAAATATTGTATGGTGATGTGTATAATAGACAAAGTAGGAACCGATATAAGCTTGCGGGTTTGTGAGTTTGGGTATAAGATTGTATAATAAAATTCCGCAATTCACTTTAACTTTACCATTACAGCAGTTTAAAAACACTGTTTAAAAAAGGCTAATACAGAAAGCTATAAGAATGCGTGGAAGTAGCTATTCTTCGACCCTGTACAAGACATCAATAACTATATATAACTAGTAATAAGAATTAATCTTCGAAAAGAGCAACCGCCGAGTTTCTTGTTGGGTAACGAGAACAGCTGGTAGGAACAGCTATCCGAACCAGTAGTAGATGTTGACGATTCAAAAGCACTTGTTTACAAGTTTACTTGAATAAAAAATATTTTGAATTTAAATTTGAATTTGAATTAACCTTTTTTTATTGAGCGTCGACTTGAAAAGATGTCTATTACATAAAAAACAGTTACAAAGTCAATTTGATGTCAAATCCTTTTATTTTTCAACAACAGCATCACGATTGGGCAAGGTTCGCCGTGTGGTATCCGGCTGAATAGAAGAAACCACCGTCATTTCTAACCGAGGTTTCGTAAGAGGCGATTTTGCGATTTTGTCGTGGAGTCTATCTCCTGATAATGCTTCGGTTGCGGGGCGAAACGATAGTGAACGTGTGTTGTGCTTGTTTTTTTTTTGTGACGGTGGTGGAGGTTTTGTATATGTGTTTTGACGAATCCTACATGTATCGGGTATGACAACGGATAGTCCGCTCTACATTTAGCACTATATAATTTCTATTTATTTTATCGCGGATTATAGCAAAATAATTTTATCATTACTTTTGGATAATGTTTCTTTTACAGATACAGAAAGCCTACTATACTGTTGAAGATTACTTAGATATTAAGGATGTGATAGGTGCACTTCTACCCTGTACAAGACAGTAATAAATAAATGTAACTAGTTTTAATATTTATATTTTAAAACGAGCAACCGCCGAGTTTCTTGCTGGTTCTTCTCGGTAGGAACAGCTTTCCGAACCAGCAGTTAAGTTGACGATTCAAAAGCACTTGTTTACAAGTATACGTGAATAAAGAATATTTTGAATTTGAATTTTTTAATTTGAACTTAACTTATTGGAATCACTTCTTAGGAAATTGCTCAGCCAATAGCTGACACATATGATAATGTAATAAAATTTGACTTTGAGATAGCATTATCAGTGAAACGCCTGTCAATGATCAGGCATCAGCTTATCAGAGATAATACTATCCAACTATCGGCACTTCAGAATTACTTCGATATAACAATACAAGTAACATATCAATGCAATAGCATAATATGTTAGCGTGTAATTGTTATGGAGCTGCAATAGGATAGCGATGATGACTTTTTCTATTGATACTTATATGTCATATAGTAGTGGGCTGTTGTAATCCCACTGCTGGGAATAGGCCTCCTCTCTCCGTTTTTAGAGAGAAGGGTTGGAGCTAAGAACTACCACGCTGCTCCAATGGATTGGTAGGTTACACATATCCCTAGAATTCTCTAGAGATATGCAGGTTTCCTAACGATTTCCTTCACCGAAAAACGTGTGATAAATTGCAATTATCAATTAGACACATAAGTTTTAATAGAAAAACTCATTGGTGCCTGCCCGGGTTTGAACTCGTGTTCCCCTCGAAAGAGTCGCACGGTCTCACCGCGAGGCTATCACAGCTCTATATGTCCTATAGATATTTGCAATTTCTTATATTCGCTAAAGGAAGAAGGTCACATGTAGAGACAGAAGTCTCTGGAAGAGCCCTATGTAGTAAAAAAAGACTAAAGATAAAATTAAAAAAAGAAAATGTATAATTGCCGTGTGGTATCCGACAGAACAGAATAGACCACCCTCCTTTCTTACCGAGGTGTCGTAAGAGGCGACTAAGGTATGTGCCGTGTGGTATCCGGTTGTTATTATTATGTCTACATTATTTGTACCTATACCATTCCAATATGTTTCCCGACACTCTTAGGGCTGCTGGAAGAGATCGCTTATAGCGATAAGCTTTCCTTTGTTCACATTGTTTTTGTTATAAAATTTATTGATTAAGTTGTGGTACATAAATAAATAAAATAAAAAAAAAAATATCCGGCTGCATAGAATAGACCACCCTCATTTCTTACCGAGGTGTCGTAAAAGACGACTAAGGTAAGTTGACATCAGGCAGGCGGCCGGTCGTGAAATACATAGCCAAGTCATGTGACAAAATGTTTGTAACATGTTGTGCCGACCCCACTTAGAGTGGGATAAGGGCAAGAGAATGATGACTTATATTGTTATATCAATGTAATAGCATAATATGTAAGAGTGTAATTATTATGGAGCTGCTAGGCTAGCGGTGAGGCCGTGCGATTTTTTCGAAAGGATCACGGGTTCTAACCCCGGGCGGGCATCAATGATGTTTCTGTAAATAATTATGTGTGTAATTGTTATCTCCAATTTATCACACGCTATTCTCTAAAGGGAGAAACGAGTCGTAATCACAAAGAAAGACTAAAGATAAAATGTTAATCATAAAAATCATAAGGAAACCTGCATATCTCCAGAGATTTTGAGGATGTACCTACCAATCCACATTGGAGCAGCGTGGTAGGTCTTAGCTCCAACCCTTCTCTCCGGAAACGGAGAGAAGAGACCTATTCCCAACAGTGCTATAATAAGAAGCCGCTTTACTAAATTTTTAGTGGTTACCCAGTGGTTGAAATTCCACCATATTTCATATTGAAATAAAAAATATTCTTTATTCAAGTAAGCATTTTAACAAATGCTTTTGAATCGTCAACTCTACCGCAATTTGGGAAAGCTGTTACTAACGAAAAGAGCCAGCGAAAAAATTCGGCGGTTGCTCTTTTCAAAATTCTTATAACTAGTTACATTTAGTTATTAATATCTTGTACAGGGTTTGAGAGTAGCTATATCTACGCATTTTATCATTTATGTTACTCACATATTTGTTAACAGTACAGTAGGGTTTCTGTATTACACTTTTTTAAATGTTTTTTTTAAACTGCTATAATAGCAAAGGCAATAATATATATAATAAATATATGGGACACTTACACACACGGTTGTCCATCCCCAAAGTAAGTAAGTAATACTTGTGTTATGGGTGACGGACAACTGCTAAATATACTACATATATAATTTTAAATACATACTTAAATACAAATATACACCCAGGCTCGAAGAACCAACAATTTTTTTATATAGAATGTTGGCTCTCGGCGGGACTCGAACCCGCGAGCCGCGGAGCTAAAGGCAGGGTCACTACCCACTGCGCCAACGGGACTCGATGGTCAGTATAATGCATTATACGCCATTAGTAATGTTAAATAACCAGTTACACAAGACTACCCTTCCCTACTAAACCTTCCGCATTAACGTAACAAACGGATTACACTGATGGATTATTGAAAACGTATACATAACGTTTTAAAATAGATGAATATACATTAAAAATTCGCAGAATTGGATTTAACGTGTAATAACGTTAGGTTAATTTGCAAATCCGTATTAGAGCTTGGTGGGTTTAAAATCAGTCCCTTAAATCTTTTGGATTAACCGTTGATGTATGTACACAAAGCCTATTATGCAATTAAAGGTCACGTGTATGATAGAATGCGTCGATTTTATTGGACTCGATGTCGCACGAGATAGCAATGACAAAATGTAGCTAGTAAATGAGATTTATAGAAGCAGGCGTTACTTTGCGGAATTCCATATTACAAGCAATATAACAGAACTAACTACTTTGCTACAATCCGCACGGGTTAAGTGAATGCATGCAAAGCCAATGTGTATGAAGCAGGCAAAATCTACGATTTTTGTAGTGAAGCCTATCCTCCTGATGATGCTTCGGTTTCGGGGCGAAACGATCGTCGAGATTGTGGTGGTGGGTGTGTGTGCTGCTTTTGTGTTCGTTGTTGCTGGTGAATTGCGCCTTGGGGTGCATGTGGTGGCTGGTCCTGCGTGTATAAGGTGCGTAGATTTTGCCTGCTTCATACACATTGGCTTTGCATGCATTCACTTAACCCGTGCTGATTATAGCAAAGTAGTTAGTTCTGTTATATTGCTTGTAGTAAATGAGAATTATATTTTTAAAACATCATTTTATCCCTGTCGTTTTATCCCTGAAAAACTGCTACTTATTATTTTAAATAAAAGTTTTATTACGCTGTCATTAGCGAAATCATAATTTTTGTTTATTTTATGTTTATTAATTTTTATTTAAATAGGCCATCAGCAATATATCACCAGACATAGACAAATACACAATATACACGGATTATTAAATTAAGTGGTATATTTATTATAGATGGCAACAGCGTGTGCAGATTGAAAAACTATCAGATTCAAATTCAAATTCAAAATATTCTTTATTCAAGTAAACTTGTAAACAAGTGCTTTTGAATCGTCAACTTTACTGCTAATAATTCGTTATAGTTGGGTACAACAGTTAAGAGCAAAGTGATATCCTAGATTCGTCCTTGATTTGACCGATTTCAAAAATTCTTTCACCATTGGAAAGCTGCTTCTTTACCGCGCAACATAGGCTATATTACATTTTCAAAAAAAATAAGTTTCCCTAATAATATTGTAATAAGGTGTGAAAAATTTAGTCATAAAAATCTTTCATCGCGTGCGCTGCGGAAACTATTGATGATAGAACAAAAAAATGTTTATCAACAGTATTATAAAACCACATCATCATATCAATATCCACAAAAAAGTCTGCGATACCATATGTCTAACTATTATAGTTTTACCAATATAACTACTTTTCTACATAGTAAAAGTTGATAAAAGTGGGGACAATAATCAAACCATAATATTTACACCTCCGTATTAATCCTTATCCCACTAAATGATATTTTATTAAAAACTGTTTCAATACCTGTAAAATACTTTTTAGATTATTAAAATCGGACATTCCAAGCAAAAGATGTAACGAATTTTAAAATGTCAATATAGAGAAAATAATGTCATAACAACTGTAGCATATTGTATTTGTGTACCTATGAATACATTCCGTAACTATTGATAAGTCCTAGGACCAAACTTTCAATTTACAAAAATAAATCAATAGTCTGACTTAGTAAACTTTCCACTACCACGAGATCGGTATGTACGCGGGTGAAACCATGGGGCATTGCTATATTATGTATGCAATATTTCAGCTCAATCGGATACCAGGAATTTGGTCAAATTTAATTTGCAAGATTCCACCTTACATAAACACATTGCAAGTTTTTAAAAAATAATGAAATCGAAGTAGTGGTCAATTTATAATTTCCTAGCCTATCTAACATAACTTGTACTAGTATTATTTCAAAACACATATCATTTATTGATTAGGTACGGCACAGATCTTAAATTAAAATCAAGATACGGATTTATGACTATTAGCACGCGAGTAAAGTGCACGAACGGGTGTCGTGGGTAATTTTAAACCATAGTTATTTGAATTGTGGACTGTGTTCAGTCAAAAAATCCGGTCGCGGATGATCATGGGTTATATTTGATTGGTCACTATCATTATCCCCCTACCCTCCACACAACACTTTTAAACGAAACGTAGCGCAACCGCAGTATAAGCAATTTCCAGAAAACGTTTTTTTTAAATTCATAATAAAAAAAAGTAAAGTAACTGCCTGTTACTATGCCCACTGCTGGGCCTCCTCTCTCCGTTTTTGGAGAGAAGGATTGGAGCTAAGACCTACCACGCTGCTCCAATGCGGATTGGTAGGTTACACATATCCCTAGAATTCTCTAGAGATATGCAGGTTTTCTCACGATGTTTTCCTTCACTGAAAAGCGTTTGATAAATTGCAATTATCAATTAGACACATAATTTTTAATAGAAAAACTCATTGGTTCCTGCCCGGGGTTTGAACCTATGTCGTCTCTAGAGAGCCGGTAGAGGCACGGTCTCACCGCTAGGCCATCACAGCTTCATAATGCTTTTTTAATAATAATAAATAATAAATATATGGGACACTTACACACACGGTCGTTCTTCTCCGAAGTAAGTAACTTAATACTTGTGTTATGGGTGAAACCCAACAGGTGAATATACTACATATATAATTTTAAATACATACTTAAATACAAATACACACCCAGGCTCGAGGAACCAACAAATTTTTTATACAAAAAGTTGGCCTTCGGCAGGACTCGAACCCGCGACCCGCGGAGCTAAAGGCGGGGTCACTACCCACTGCGCCAACGGGCAAGTCTAAATTTTTGCATAGTTAGAACGCGTGTGTCGCATTTTATCTACATACCTGCCGATGAACTGATATCTTTGGCGACCAACTAATAATTAAAAAAATCGTAACGGTTGACTCAAATACAAATTTCTATCTCTATAGAAACTATTCAATATTTTCTTCTGCATTTTGAAATCATTGGTTCAAGCCTTAGAGACATATCAATAAAAATGCGTTATTTGTTTCCTACTATTACAAGGTTACAAATAAATAAATATATAGGACACTTACACACACGGTCGTCCATCCCCAAAGTTACTTAATATTTGTGTTATGGGTGACACACAACTGCTAAATATACTACATATATAATTTTAAATACATACTTAAATACAAAAATATACATCTAGGCTCGAAGATCTAACAAATTGTTTATAGAAAATGTTGTCCCTCGGCGGGAATTAAACCCACATCCCGCGGAGATGAATGCAAGGTCACTACTCACTGCGTCAACGGGTTGTCTATTCTTTACGGAGCATCCTATATATTAACGTCTATAAGTTTACTAATGATAATTTCCGAAATATTCACGCACATAACATTTTATAGAAAACTTCTACCTTCCATGGCTTGAAACCACAACCCTTTGTTAAGGTTTACACAATCTCACTCTTAATCTATCGCGACTCAGAACCCTCAAGCATCATTGCAAATCATTGTCAAATCAGGAAGTAAAATTAACTATATATAACGATCAGACTGTCACGTCCGTTCTCGACCCCCCACCAGGGTCCCCACGTCCGCTTTCTAACAAACAGCGTTATGTTGCAGTTTGGTAAATGTTTAACTGTTAACTAACTGACTGACAATGCAAACTTTAAAAACCGGCTCAGAGAAAGTATCAGATTTTACACATGTAAGGTTAACGGTTTTTTTTTAAATATTTACCAATTATTTAAAATATTTTGTGTTGGCAGCACTGAGGTGGAAAGAAAGATGGCGATTTGCGCGGGAAGACATTCTACCGCAACATCTATACGCGCCTTTATAACGGCAACTCAATATGCACTTAAAAGCTGTTGCCGATATAATAATATTATAAACATCGATAAAAAAATTATTATCAACGATAAAAAGAGATATTAAACATTAATGATTAATACCCTAATTTTTGTTTATCTACTAGATATCTCTTATCAATGACGTAATTGTCTACCTGGAATAATTAATGTCCCGAATGGACTAAGATATCATTCGGGCGAGTCGTGTTTATTGACTACCTGTGACCCCCTGGAAAGAGTCGTCTAATTTATTCTAATAACAAGCTATGCTGGCGTAGAAATCAGTGTATTTAATTGAAATTTTCAACGTAAACTAGTTCATCATCCTCTTGCCCTTATCCCAGTGGGCTACGTATTTTACGACCGGCCGACTGCCTGACGTCAACTTACCTTAATCGTATTTTACGACAACTCGGTAAGAAAGAGGGTGGTCTATTCTACTTAACCGGGTACCACACGGTGGGTCAACTCATCTTAGTCGCCTTTTATGACACCTCGGTAAGAAATGGGTGTGGCCTATTTTACTCAGCCGGATACCACACGGCGGGTCGCCTTTTACGACACCTCGGAAAGAAATGAGGGTGGTCTATTCTACTCAGCCGGATACAACACGGTATAACATAAACTAGTTATCGTGAGTTAACCATAAGAGACAGAGACATGCTATCGCTGACTTTTTGTACTATTTTTGTAGATCTACAATTCTCTAATACATTACTTAAGTGTATCTCTGTTGGTTTATGCAGCGCACGCGACTAAAGCTCCCAGCAGGCGAGTGTTTTTTACAACTGCGCAACCTCTCCAAAATAATTTTCAAAAAATGTACTCTTAACTTAAACCTTCTGACGGTTTTACTACCTATTAGTAAAAACCGTACAAAAATCAACTTTTGACTACCTATTATGAGAAACCGTACAAAAATCAACTTCTGACTACCCATTAGTAAAAACCGTACAAAAATCAACTTTTGACTATTTATTAGGAATAACCGTACAAAAATCAACTTTTGACTGACTACCTATCAGTAAAAACCGTATAAAAATCAACTTCTGACTACCCATTAGTAAAAACCGTACAAAAATCAACTTCTGACTACCCATTAGTAAAAACCGTACAAAAATCAACTTTTGACTACCTATTAGTAAAAACCGTACAAAAATCAACTTTTAACGAGCTATTAGTAAAAACCGTACAAAAATCAACTTTTGACTATCTATTAGTCAAAACCGTACAAAATCGACTTTTGATGACTTTGTTTTATAACAAATATAGATTAAATTAAACTATATAGACGATCCATCGCATGAGTTCAGGACGTATACAGTAATGCGAGCGCCATTAAGGCGCTGAACAGAGCTGGCGCAAATTCAGATTTCGGCATATAAGCCACGCCCACAATTTCTGCGACAGCGTAGCGACAAAATTAATTTTTTAACACCCATTGTAGGTGTACACTATTTTATCCAAACTTTTTTTGTACAATTTATTTAAAAAACTTATGTCTAATTAATCTTATAAAACTAAGTATGCTGAAACTATAACTAAACACCTAAAAAAAGACATATTATCAACAAGGAATAGTCACAAAAGGCGGCAGCTAGCGACACACGTCCGTATAGCAGCGCGCCTCAGCGATCACTGTCTATATTCGTAGATGTAAAAGAGAAGCGAGACGATGACTCGTTTCAGTTTTGCTATTTTCTAAAAAATATTTAATTTGAATGAAATATCTTAATTAATTCAAAATTTAAATCTTACATTCTCTTTATATTATAATGATTTATTAGTCTTATTAATTTTACCAATTTTTGTTGATAAATATTAGAGATATTTACGATCAAAGTAAAAATCAGAGGTCTATTTACCAATTTTTTTTATCGAAAAAAAGTATCGTAATCATGTTTTGAAATCTTACATTCTCTCTGAGATATGATGTATATTAACATATATTTTTCTTTTAATCGTCATCCCTATAGCTTTTGTTAAAAACGTGTTTAAAGTCAGCCTATTTGGCTCTGTTCAGCGCCTTAATGTTTATTGCGCAATTGATTGTTTTCATGTCCACTTGCTGACTTACGCTGATACATCCTAACATCGCTGGGCGTTTTTTAACGATTTCACGTAAAATAAATATTTCACTTCATAAAAAATATATATTTGCTTATTAGATACAGTTCTCTTTTCTCACGCAATTCACATTGGTATTTAAAGACTAAATACCAATTTAGTTTTTAAATTGGTATTTAGTTTCAAAATCGATTTTGTCCTGGAGCCTATTCTCCTGATGATGTTTCGGTTTCGGAGCGATACGATCGTCGAGATTTTGGTGGTGGTTGGGTGTGCATTGTTGCTGGTGGAGGCGCCTTGGGGTGCGTGTGGTGGTGGCATTTTGTGGTGACTTGTCCTGCGTAAATTTTCCCTACTTCATACACATTAGCTTTGCATGCATTCACTTAACCCGTGCGGATTATAGCAATGTAGTTCTGTTATAGTGCCTGTAATATGGAATTCCGCAAAGTAACGCCTGCTTCTCATCATTCTCCTACCCTTATCCCACCTAAGTAGCGTCGGCACAACATGTTACAAACATGTTGACACATGATTTGGCTACGTATTTTACGACCGGCCACTTGCCTGACGTCAACTTAGTCGCCTTTGACGACACCGCGGTAAGAAAGGAGGGTGGTCTATTCTATGCAGCCGGATACCACACGGCACATACTTTAGTCGCCTCTTACGACACCTCGGTAAGAAAGGAGGGTGGTTTATACTATTCTGCTGGATACCACACGGCGTAAAGTAACGCCTGCTTCTATAAATCAAATATTATTTCGTCTCTCGGGTACATAAAAACAATTGAAAGCAGTAAGGCCAGTGCTGCGTTGCGTTCAGCCGCCGCAAGCGCATTGTAATCGTGAATTGTAATGTGAAACAATTGAACTGGAAAGCCGTTAGAAAGCGTGCGTAACCTCGCGCCACTGCGCCGGCGCACCACCTATCATCTCGCTAGGGTTACCGCGTACGCGAAGCTAATGTTCGTTAGTGATGAAAACAAACTGTACAACTTAGTCACACGGAACCCACGACGCAGGTCTCCAAGTGTGGGATCCACTGTAATCCAAAATTGGGAAAATGCTTCACAAAGAATGTAACACTTTAAAAACTTGTAAATCTGTTCAGTAAAAACTTTAGTTATAATCATATGTATTTTAATTAATTTTATTTTGTATCCATTTTTTGTTGAATAAAGGTTATTATTATTAGTCTTTGGAACAGTGACGACAAGACGTCACAATTATTCATTTATTTATGTACCAAAGATACAAGAAAGTACAGTTAAAATAAAACAAGTATAAAGGATTGGTTAACTCTGTAAGTGATCTCTGCCAGCGATCCTGGGTGGTTTGATATTTAGTGGAAATTTAGTGTTGGTACATTAAATAGTTAAAAAATACATCATTAAAAACACTATAAACATACTTTCTAATAATCATAAAATCTAATCTATACTAATATTATAAAGAGGAAAGATTTGTATGTTTGTAATGTTTTCACGCAAAAACTACTGGACCGATTTTAAAATTCTTTCACCATTGGAAAGCTGCTTCTTCAACGAGCAACATAGGCTATATTACATTTCCAAAAATAAATAGGGCTATCTAATAAAATTGTATAGACAAAGTAGGAACCGACATAAACTTGCGGTTCCTGCTTTGTGCCCTCCAAAAGTTCATAACTCGTTTATGGGTTTGGGTATTAAAATCTATAATAAAATTCCACAATCTACTTTAACTTTACCATTACAGAAGTTCAAAAATACTATTAAAACAAGGCTAATTCAGAAAGCATATTATACTATTGAAGATTACCTAGACGATAAGAATGCGTGGATATAGCTTCTCTTCAACCCTGTACAAGACATTAATAACTACATGTAACTAGTGATAAGAATTATTGTTTGAAAAGAGCAACCGCCGAGTTTCTTGCTGGCTCTTCTCGGCAGTAGATGGCATGGCCATTACAGCAGTTTAAATTAAGAGGAGGTGATACAGAAACCTATAGAATTACAAAGATAATTAGCTTCTTTTAGAACTAGCAGGAATAAAGCTAGTAATAAGAATTATATTTTGAAAAGAGCAAGCGCCGAGTTTCTTGCTGGTTCTTCTCGGTAGGAACAGCTTTCCAAACCAGCAGTAGATGATTCAAAAGCACTTGTTTTGAAGTTTACTTGAATAAAGAATATTTTGAATTTGAATTTGACTTTTGTAATAAGGTGTGAAAAATTTAGTCATAAAAATTCATCATTGCGTGCGCTGTGGAAACTATTAAGTAGGTACTTCATCCAATTAACTGAATTTCTTTATGTAGGCTGGAAAGATTTGTTGGAACCTCGAATTTAAATTAAAGTCGTATTAGTGTTGAAGTGGCAACCCTGAGCGTCAACTGTCAATTGACATCTGATCTTTGTATTGGTTAAGCTCAACCACTTTGCCTTAATAGCATATCTATTAAAACTAGTAATTCTAGTTCCTACTCTAACAAAGATTATAGTATTTCAGTTATTTATTATTCATTGTTAAACGCTAAACTTAAAAGAAGCCCGTCAATACAATCCGTAACTGATAAAAAATAATAAATAAATTTGACAATTACACACACGTTAGTCCGATATTTAAATATTTATTTATTTTTTAATTTATTTATCTATACTTATTATAAAACAAAGTACCAAAAAGCTGTCTGTCGATATGTAATCGATTTTCTCGAAATCTACTGAACAGATTTTTATACGGTTTTCACCAAAAGAAAGTGCAATACTTCCGGATAGTTTAGGTAAATAGTACAGATCGGTATTATGTAAATTGTGTCGAAGAGATCGCGCAGTTGTAATAAACTCACTTGCTGGGAGCTTGAGTCGCGTGCGCTGCGTAAACCAGCAGAGATGTGCTAAAGTAATGTACTAGAGAATTGTAGATCTATAAATATACAATAAAAAAGTTCGCCACAGCATGTCTCTATCTCTCACGGTTAACTCACATTAACTACTTTAAATTAAGAATTTCGAAAATTCGGGAAAAGTTTCGTAAATCACTGAATTTCTCGCGGGCGAAGCCGTTGTGGGCAGAGCAAGTATAATATAAATATATATAACATTTATCGACACAGTCGTCCGTCCCCAAAGTAACGTCATACTTGTGTTATGGGTGAAGGACAACTGGTAGATATACTATATATATAATTTTAAATACATACTTAAATACAAATATACACCCAGGCTCGAAGAACCAATAGATTATTTATAGAAAATGTTAGCCCTCGGCGGGAATAAAACCCGCGACCCGCCGAGCGGAAAGCAAGGTCACTGCGCCAAAGGACCAGTCAGATATTTGACTAATGGGTGACAGATTAACAATGACTAAATCTCTACTTATCATAAAAAAGTCCCTAAAAGCTGTCTGTTTTTGATCGATTTTTGTACAATTTTTACTAAAATGTAGTGCAATTTTACCGGAAGGTTTAGATAAATTGAATACATTACCGTTGCATGTAAATTTTAGTAAATAAAACTCGCCTGCTGGGAGATTTAGTCGCGCGCGCCGCGTGAATCAGCAGAGATACATTAATGTTCGTGAGAATTGTAGATCTACAAAAATACTACAAAAAGTCCACGACAGCATGTCTCTATCTCTTATGTATCTCTGTCTTGTCACAATAACAAATTTTATCTTCAAAATTTCAATTCGGGAAAAATTTTGTGACACTGAATATCACGCGGGCGAAGCTGCTGGCATAGCAAGTATATACATAAATACAACCAGACAGAACCAACTTATTGTTATATAAATGTTGGTCCTTGGAAGGAACCGTACCCGCAACCCGCGGAGCTGAACGAAGGATCAACGCCACTTGCGCCAACGTGTCTTTACAATAAAACGTTAGGTCTGTCAGTTTGTGTGTTAAATTTACTTGTTTCTATAAATAAATTAGACGTCCTTTAATCAGGCTTAATCATTTTATGCTAGAAACCCATCAAGCGGGTATATATTTGGAAAGAGGGATTAAATACGAATTAGAAAAATCGATAAGCAATGAAGCCCGTCAAGGTTTTTGGTAATCCTCTAATATAACTTCCTCTAATATAAATATGTTGGTGATCCAAATAAATAAATAAATATGTATTTAAGCGAACTTTTCAGCCGGCTGCGTCCCGATTGCGCAATCAACGGATGTGCTTCCGACAGTAGGTATACCGGTTTGCTTTTGATTTTATCGCCACGTTGAGGCCATTGAAAACTGTTTTATTGTGTTCAACGCGAGGCACATTGACTATGGTGGTTTTGTTGGCGAAATATCCACAAGCCTGGATTGTATTCTTTTAGATAGATACCCAAATTGCCTCTCAACATACGCATATATTGCTGACTTATTGTTTCCTAATTGGGGTCAATATAAAGTGTAGATCAGAAATATAGGCTCATAAAATCCATATATCTTTCCAAATTCAGTTAGTTCTTGTGATCAAATCGACTTGCTGTCCGGCTACGGACCCGGTTCCTGCCAGCCGGCTGGCTCCAGCACTAGACTGGTGAGCAAATACTTCGGCTCGTACAACCCACTACAAGGGATTCGCGAAAAGTATCCAAGTACCTACCAGTGATTTGACTAATGAAATTAAAGTAATATTTTTATAACATAAATAAAAGTTAATAAGTTCAGTTTGTTTATTTTTTTATATAAACCAAACTGAACAGTCTAACAGTACGTAGATGATTTATAGAATTACGCTACCTTGCGGAGATCCATAATACAAAAGTAATAATGAAATGATTTTGCTATAATCCGTGATTAAGTAAATAGAAAATATGTATTATGCTTAATGTAGAGTGGACTATCCGTTTTCATACCAGATACATGCAGGATTCGTAAAAACACATGAACCAACTCCATCACTGCCGCCACATATACACCACTGCCAATACACAAGCACAACACACGTTCACTATCACAAACTCAACAATCGTATCGCCCCGCAACCGAAGCATCGTCAGACATGAGATAGACTCCACGAGAAAATCGCAAAAAAAAGCTTCGCATTTTATATATTTTCTATTTACTTAATCGCGGATGATAGCAAAATAATTTAATTATTATTTTTGTATGAAAATAACGTTTTATTTGAACCGAATTCACATGAATATTACAACATTAAAGATTATGTGGATTATATTCTTATCATCCAAATAATACTGGCTTTGAAAATCCTTTTAAGTAATGTTCCGTTTAATAATGTTCAAATTCTACCTAATCTATATAACGCTCAAATGTGTCTTCTCTTATACATCTGTGACAGAGATAACACAACATATTCTCAAGGATATCACCCCAAAAAGTTTTTATATTAATAAGAACTACAACGCGGTAAACGGTCAAACGATTATGAAAGCAAAACCTCCAAATTTCGTATTTCCATCCGGTCTAATGCGGGTCGACTCTTGCTTAAACAATGCAATCATCTGACACACGCTGTCGCAACGTGGCCTTGCTATTAAAAAAACTAAAATTTACATCAACCCGGCAAAATATGCTTAGTTATTCATGCCAATATTATAAATGCTGAAAGTTTGTCAGTCTGTTACGTTTTGACGGCTTGTTAGCCCAATTTTATTGATGAAAATTGGTATAATTCAGTTCATACACCGAGGTAGCATATACAATAATATAAATCAAATTTTTCGTTGTAAACTAGGCTAAAACCAATATAATACATAATTGAGGGTATTTTAACACTAAATTCGACGTGACGAAGTCGCATGTTCAAATAGTTTGATAGAAATTTAAATTCTCTTGCAAGGAGAAAGATGAACGCACTGTAACCTCCAAAGCTTTCACTCAGGCTTTATTACGGATGTCAAGTTAATTAAAATTCTCTATTTTATATTAATCGACGGAAATAGACTATTTGAATAATTATTTTTTATGCCAACAATAAATAAATAAATTAAATAACACAAACAGAACGCAAACAACTAAAAAATAATAATTCTGAAAAACTATTCCGAGTTATTCGTCTATGCTAACTAGCGAGACAATAAATTTAGTTTAAGGACTGGATTCCAAGCCTTTATATTTATTTTACATACACTAAAAAATAAAATTTTAAAAAAACAGCGTATTCTATTTGTTCTTTAAAATTATGAATATAAACTGGAATTCGAAAATCAAAAAATAAATGCGAACGCTAATTTAATAAAACTAATTGCGTTTTAATGAAATCATATAACACGTAAATGCAAAAACAATTAATATAACAATATATTAAAATTAATTATTACTTAATTATTACCGCAATACTAGAATGCAATATCAATAAAAATGGCGGCCGAAATAGCAATAACATAGACAATAAATATGCATCACGCAAGTGATCGTATGAAATTGCTTTAAATTCGAGGTCTGCGTAATTTTTATATTTATTTGACAATAATATACAAATAAAAAATGAGAACACTATAATCATTTAAAATATAGCCGTTTTATTAATTATCGCTGCAATCGCTAAAATAACGCGGTATAATTACATAATTAAATTATCGATGTTAACAAATAGTTAAGAAGCAATACAAGCAAGCTCCACGACAAAAATCGTACTGCAGTACGATTTTTGTCGTGGAGCCTATCCTCCTGATGATGCTTCGGTTTCGGGGCGAAACGATCGTCGAGATTGTGGTGGTGGGTGTGTGTGCTGCTTTTGTGTTCGTTGTTGCTGGTGAATTGCGCCTTGGGGTGCATGTGGTGGCTGGTCCTGTATGTATAAGGTGCGTAGATTTTGCCTGCTTCATACACATTGGCTTTGCATGCATTCACTTAACCCGTGCGGATTATAGCAAAGTAGTTAGTTCTGTTATATTGCTTGTAATATGGAATTCCGCAAAGTAACGCCTGCTTCTATAAATCATTTAAATAGTTAAGAATTATTTCCCTATAATCCGCAATAAGAGATCTATATAATGGAGATACTGCATTGTCTTTTTTTTTGTGCTAGCCTCACCTTCCTTTTCTAAAATTCCCCTATGTAACATAAGAAAAAAGTAAAGTAGCGGCCTGTTACAATCGCACTGCTGGGAATAGGCCTCCTCTCTCTGTTTCTGGAGAGAAGGGTTGGAGCTAAGACCTACCACGCTGCTCAAATGCGGATCGGTAGGTTACACATATCTCTAGAATTCTCCAGAGATATGCAGGTTACCTCACGATGTTTTGCTTCACCGAAAAGCGTGTGATTAATTGCAATTATCAATTAGTCACATGAGTTTTATTAGAAAAACTCATTGGTGCCTGCCCGGGTTTGAACTCGGCACACAGTTATATGCTTATAGCTATATGTAACATACATAACTTTAAGTATTAAAAGATTGAATTGTCTACTTAAGAAAAATTATAGGTTCAATAAAAATTATAATTAATAATTTACACGGTAATTATTTAAGAATTTGTTTTATTTTTGTCGTTAAATTTAGCACTGATATCTAGTATTGCATTTAAATAGCTCGGAATAAAATGGTTAAGCTCGTGTTAGGCCTATTTTCGAATTACCCCTCATAACAATCAAATTGCCCCCTTGTGGGGAATGGGCCTAACACTGGTTTAATTAAAAATGTACTTTACGTTTTATATCGTGCAAAGCATATTTTATGATTTCGTTCTGGAGTCTATCTCCTATTACGGGACGAAATGATTTTTGAGATTGTGGTAGAGAATGTGTACAGTGATAGTGTAGTGTGGTGGTGCACAGACATTTATACATTTACTAGCTGACCTGACAAAGGTTTTTTACATATAAATTATTTTTAGCGAATGTCTACATTACAAAAAATAAAAAAAAATCCAAAGAATTTAAAATAAAATTGCGGTGGACAACCCTTACCACTTAAGGGTATGAAAACTAGATTGTAGCCGATTCGCAGACCTACTGAATATGCATATAAAATTTCGCGGGTTCGATTCCCGTCGAGGGCCAACATTTTCTATAAATAGTTTGTTATAAAAGATAGATAGAAAAAACATTCACTCACACACGCACTCACATTCACACAAATTCACACTTAACATTCTCACAAACACACACACACAAATAATTAAGCTTAATATTATTTTATATTTTGTTTGAAAAAAAAAATTAGCAGTATATAAGACAATGGAAGGCACTAGTAACCAAGAATACAAGCTAGGCTTAGTTTGGTTACTAGTGGTGACATTTAAAGTGTATTTAAGGCATCAAAAAGTTTTTGTAAACATTGTATATCACAACTGTTTTTTTTTACTACTACTTTACTATATATAGTAGTATATTTACCAGTTGTCCGTCACCCACAACACTACTATTAATTTAGTTACTTTGGGGACGTACGACTGTGTGTGTAAGTGTCCCATATATTTATTATTTATGCTATATATCAAGTAATAAAAACTTTGCAATTAACATTTACATCATTACTTCTAGGATCTGAGATGTACAATTGACTCATATTTTTTGTCTCAATGCCGTCAAGGCTGAAGAACCTTAAAAGGCGTTGTCTAGAACCAGAAAGGGTCTTAACCGGGCAAACGAAGTTCTCAAGAACCCTTACGGGCTATGTTGTTCTCCTTGTAGACCTTAAAAGGCAAACCCGGCCCACTGAGAAGAATCAAGCTTACCCCTCGTTCGCACGGGAGTAAAAAATACGTCGTGTTAAAATTCCGCAATAGGCGTAATAAGTTTCGTATGGTATATTTAGCTTAACGCCCTGTGAGCTGCCATGTGAACTGCAGGCCTACCATTTACTCTTATTGCGACTCAATTGAAGACTAAATTGTTTGTAAAAAAAAAACTAAATTGTAAAAAATATGCTTATACATTAAAGATATTTCAAAATCGAAAACCTGGATTTGAGCTTCCTGCTGACCTTTCAGCTTCATACAAGAAGCGGTTTAATAATGTATAATTGAAACTATTTAAAAGATTGACCGCCGAGATTCTTGCTTGCTCTTCTCGGTAGGAATTCTCGCGGGAAAATCCTATTTAGATTTGGAAAAAGAAGTTCCAGTAGTAAATTTCTACTGACTATGACCAAGGCAGAATATAAATATAGTATTTATAACAGAACGAAATTTAATAAATATATTAAAAATAAAATGGAAGAACCAAGTCAAATTAGTAAAGAAAATCGATTTGCAATTTAATAAATCAATTAAAATTCTAATTCATCGTATAATTATTGTATATCAATAGAACTATAAATATCGATAAACTAGTAGGCGGAACGATAAGATCGCAATCAAAGCATCGATTATCAATTATCACGTACATGCTACCGAGCGAAACGAGCTAGCTAGAACTGAGCGTCTTGTAATATGAACTTTAAGAGAATTTATTAATTTTATCTTTTGAATAGTTGTAGTTACTAATGTATGCACTACCTACCATTTAACTAAGGTGTTGAAATAACCTCAATTATGTTACTACTTTAACTTTACCATTCCATCAGTTTGAAAATACTATTTAAAAAGACTAATACACAAAGCCTATACTATACTATTGAGGATAACTTAGACGATAAGAACGCGTGGATATAGCTACATTTCGACCCTGTACAAGACATTATCTATACTTATTATAAAACAAAGTCCCAAAAAGCCTGTCTATATGTACTCGATTTTCTCAAAATATACTGAACGGACTTTTGTACGGTTTTCACTAAAAGATAGACCAATACCCCCGGATGGTTTAGGTAAATAGTACATATCGGTATTATGTAAATTGTGTTGAAGAGATCGACCAGTTGTTAAAAAACTGCGTACACTAGTAGAAATACGTTAAAGTAATGTACTAGAGAATTGTAGATCTATAAAAATACTTCATAAAAGTCCGGGACAGCATGTATCTGCCTCTTACGGTTAACTCACAATAACTGCTTTTATGTTTAAAATTTGAATTACAGAAAAAATTGTGACGCGCTGATCTCCAAAGTAAAGTACGGTAAAGTCGCTGGCACAGCTAGTTATATGTAACTAATATTATGAATTATCCTTTGAAAAGAGCAACCGCCGAGTTTCTTGCTGGCTCTTTTCGATAGGAACAGCTTTCCGAACCAGCAGTAGAGTTGACGATTCAAAAGCACTTTTTTAGTTTGCTTGAATAAAGAATATTTTGAATTGAATTTTGAATTTGAAGTTGGTAGTTTTTTTAGAAAAGCCACATTCTTTTGCAGGGATTTTCATGTTATAAGATCTACTACATATATAACTAAATCTCTTTACTAGTCGTTTTTAGAAACCTCAACATTGTTTCTGCGCCGTAAGGCCGAAACCTATTGGCAAAGATATTGACAAAATTTGTTTAAGCTTGGGTCTCGGGAACTGCATCTTAAGGGAGTCTGCCTAATCTGACGATGTAATATCAATTTACCTTAATATTAATATCAATTTTATGTTTCGATTAATCAGTGAACACTTCATTGATATAATTGCAATCAAAACATCGGCTAGCCACTAAACGTATTAAATGGAAAATTTCTTAATTGCATTCAATAAGAAGAGTATATCTCAATTTCATAATTTGCATATTTTACTTAAATACATGCAAACGTAATAAAATATTTTGAAGGTCAAGGTTAACTCACGTCATATCGATAAGTAATTAAGACGATAATTCAATCAACGAATTCCACAAAGCACCGCCCACGTTTATTATTCACAACAATATCAACAAAAGAGATGGATTATGTATCGATACAATCGATTAAGCGTAAATTATTAAACGTACCCGGATAACCTACCACCTTTTTTTATTAGAAATAAGATTTATGTGGTAACCGGGACTATCGGGGTCAAGCAAACACGTCTTTAAATTTAATCCTTTATTCATCCAGACTCACAGTTCGGCGAATCAATCCTTTTCATTAGATATTCAGAACTCCTTAAAGGTATATGACCAGATCTAATTCTAAATGCTATAACTAACATAATTCTGTTCAACGCTGTATATGTCAAAACAAAGTATATGAGGAGGCTCCGTTTGAATAGTTCTATACCATATTCCTTTGTCCAACGATCTCTTATCAAAAAACTCCTTCCAAATGTCATAACAAATAATTTTGAATTTTGGTTACAATTCACCATAATGTGGTTTAAAATTTAATGTAATTCACGAATATATTTGAACGAGTTTATAAAGGACTCCCAATAATAGTTCATTCTCACAAAAGACGGAACTTAAAAATTAAATGGAATAAAAATCGGACCTTGGCTCGAATCGGTGTCTTCTGGTTTCGAGACTGACCAATTTCTCATCTCAGCTATTATAATTTTGTATAGTGACGAAATTAACCTTAGTATTCTAATGATATTGTAGCAATTTTTTTATTGCCTAAAAACACGGATAAATCGACGTTT
This sequence comes from Morpho deidamia, assembly GCA_947086505.1. Classification (NCBI taxonomy): domain Eukaryota; kingdom Metazoa; phylum Arthropoda; class Insecta; order Lepidoptera; family Nymphalidae; genus Morpho; species Morpho deidamia. The sequence continues at coordinate 13,276,438 of CAMTZC010000009.1, forward strand.
TCTATAAAAGAAACCTAGCTAGATTAATTAACCTCCTCCTACATACAAAATTAAATAAAAATTGTTGATCTTCTGTTTTTTTATGGACCCATTTAGGCTCCCCTATTCTAGTATAACAACTCTATGGCAACAATTTGAATCTATTTTATTAAAAAAAAACCTTCTTTAGAACATTATTCGATGTATCGATATAGCTTTAAGTATTGATGACAACTATATTATAACCGATATCTCGCTACACCTACGTGATCCCAGAGAATGTTCGACATTGGTACAATCCAAGGTATTCTTGAGTAATACTGACTCATAACACCGATTTTGGACAGCCGTGAAATCAAATTAAAAATATTTGTCGGTTATCGCGTTCGCTAAATTTAGTTATTGTTTTATAGTTTTGTTTGTATCGAGAATTGTTTGTACGCAAATTGTTAGATATACATTAAAAAAATCCAAATCAATTTTGGAGTTTTTAAAACAAAAACGTCGTTCAAGCTCAAGCTTGTTGCACGTGTTAGGAAGTAAAGGTGGGGTTGAATCGACTACTAATAACAACAAACATAACAATGAATATATTCGGATAATGCTTCGCTTTGCGATTTTGTCGTGGAGTTTATCTCCTGATTTTGCTTCGGTTGCGGGGCGAAACGATTGTTGAGTTGAACGTGTGTAGTGCTTGTGTATTGTGGTGGCAGTGGTGGAGGTTCGTGCATGTATTTTTACGAATCCGGCATGTAACGGATATGAAAAAACGGATAGTCCACTATTCTATTTACTGTATCGCGGATTATGGCAAAATAATTTTACTATTACTTTTGTTTTACAAAATACATCTCTTAAAATGACACTCAAGTAATAAAGCTCATTATAAATACATGTAAAATTTTTACATATAACTAAAATAGGTAGACAACTACTTTAATCGTTAAAAAAAGTAAAGTAACGACCTTTTACTATTTCACGGCTGGGCAGAGGCCTTCTCTCTTCGTTTTTGGAGAGAAGGATTGGAGCTAAAACCTACCACGCTGCTCCAATGCGGATTGGTAGGTTACACATATCAACAGAATTATCTAGAGATATGCAGGTTTCCTCAAGATCCTCCTTCACCGAAAACCATGAGTTAAATTGTAATTATTAATTAGACACATAAGTTTTAACAGAAGAACACCGTTGGGCTATTTTATTTATTTATTTTTTTTCGAACTGACTGTATGCTGTTAGCCCTAACGGCTTTTACAGCGTCACCGGGCAGGACGGGCGAGCGCAGAAGCATCGCCGAGGTTGCGAAATGCAGAGAGTAGAGCACAGAAGCTCTACTAACGTCGGGGAACGTCGTCCTAAGGGTGCCTCCTGTGAGGCCGGACCACGGCTTAGGGCGACGTGTAGTGGAGGACTGATGGTATGACTTTGATTAGTCATTGCGGCGTTGGAAGGGTGGCGAGAAGCCACGACCGACCGACGTCAGAAAACTGGGACCTCGTCTTCGCCGGCGAAGACGCTGTGTGTGTGTATTACGTGTTTCTGTGTTTGCGATCGTTATTTGATCGTCAGGGCTTTTTGGACGCCTATATTTTCGGTGGTCAGACCTAACTGGGATGTAGGTGGAAGCAACTGAAATAAGGGGGTTTGGGTGTACCTCAGATTTCTCGAAGTAAGATTTCGAAAAGCGTTTAAAGAGGTGAGTAATAGTAGGGAGTTCGAGGTCTCTATGGAGGTCAACGTTCCGCATGAACCACGGACAACCAGTGGCTGTCCGCATGAATCGGTTCTGTAGTCTTTGGAGCTTGTCCGCTTACTGTTGGGCTACAATAGCTATACTTTATCGTACAAACGCTTGTACATCAAATACAACAAGATGTTGTAAATATTACATGAAATAAAACTGGGAAATGATAGTATGTTTTTATATTTTATTTTAGACGATTTTGTCAAGCCTATCCTCCTGATGATGCTTCGGATTCGGGGCAAAACGATCGTCGCGATTGTTGTGGTGGTGGGTGTGTGTGCTGCTTGTGTGCTTTGTTGCTGGTGGAGGCGCCTTGGGGTGCGTGTGGTGGCTTGTCCTGCATGTGTAAGGTTCGTGAATTTTGCCTGCTTCATACACATTAGCTTTGCATGCATTCGCTTAACCCGTGCGGATTATAGCAAGGTAGTTCTGTTATAGTGCCTGTAGAACTCTATATCTTGTAAAGCAAACAACTACGCTATAAAGAACGTGCCTGCGACATGGAAGCACTTGAAATGTATATAATTTTATACAGTATTAGTGACGCATTTATTATACTACTGTATTTAATCCCTTTACTATGCTAAGCATGAACCCTACAAGTGTATTTTCATAAATAAACTATGAAACGTGTTGTCATATAACAAAGTGAGACCAAAACTTTTTAGAACAATGGACATTTACTTCTGGAAATAGGTTTCTTCACGAGATCTCCACACTATATTTAGTGTATTTAAACGTTCAATTAGACGCGAACGAAGTGGCGGATATCACCAATCCTTACTAATATTATAAATGCGAAAGTCTGTATGTCTGTCTGTGACGTTTTCACGGCGAAACCGCTGAACCAATATCGATGAAATTTGGCACAATTACTCCTTATACCAGAGTAGCATAGGCTATAGAAATCCTGGAAATTCAACAGGAATAAGATAACATTAAAAATGCCATCTATTATTGATAATAGAGAAAAAGCTGTGATAGCCTAGCGATGAGACCGTGCGACTCTTTAGAGACGACATAGGTTCAAACCCAAATGAGTTTTTCTATTAAAACTTGTGTCTTATTGATAGTTGCAATTTATCACACGCATTTCGGTGAAGGAAAACATCGTGAGGAAACCTGCATATCTCTAGCGAATTCTAGGGATATGTGTAACCTACCGCATTGGAGCAGCGTGGTAGGTCTTAGCTCCAATAACGCAGAAAGGAGGCCTTAGCCCAGCAGTGGGCATAGTAATAGGCTGTTACTTTTATTTATTGATAATAGATGGCATTTTGTAATGCAGCATTCATAGGTTCATAGGCAGCATGTCAGCATTCATAGGTTGAACTATCACGAATAAATCGAGTTACCTTTTCACAAGGTGCGACGTTTAATATTAGTAAATTGTTAATAAATTTAATATTAATTTAAATTGAACCCAACCGGATCGATCTGATTTTTGTGATGGAGATGCTTGCAGGTTTGGCGAGTGACAGAAGCTACGAAGCTAATTCGAAGACTCAAGTCTTATCTTATCTTACTTATATCTTGTTTCTTAATCTTACTTATTCTTACTTATTATATTATAAATGCGAAAGTTTGTGAGTATGGATGGAGGTTTGTTACTCTTTCACGAAAAAACTATTACACGAATTCGGATGAAACTTTTCAGTTATATATGTAGGTGTACTACCTATATAAATCAGAATAACATATAGGCTACAATTTGTAATGATTTTATGTAATATATACATGTCAAAAAAGTCGGAAAAAATCTGGCCTCTGAGAGCTATCTCGGCGTACGCTGCCTAAACCGTTGGAGTTACAGAAAGATGATGTACCGTAGTATTGTTTGTCTTGAATAGTTCTAAATAAAAGTCTGCGACAGCATAGATCTACCTTTTATGTGCAAGCCACTTCGACCAAAATTGTGAATCATAATTTTAATTAAATTACTTACTGTGGGAAACCGAATGCATGCGAGCAAAGCCGCGGGAAAAACTAGTTTTTAATAAAAACAACTCGAAACAAACAGTTTATTGTGAAGCAAAGACCTCGACGCCCCGTCACCCACTCACCCATGCAACAGGATATACACACACATGCCCACGTGTGGTCACAGACCGTGAACACCGTGTGATCACACCCTTAACCTCAATTCTTGCGGTTTTGTATTTCGTTATTAAACGCTTTATAATCAAGTAAGAGCACACGAGTACACAGCTGTGATAGCCCAGCGGTGAGACCGTACGACTCTTTCGAGGGGATCATGAGTTCAAACCCCGGGCAGGCACTAATGAGTTATTCTATTAAAATTTATGTGTCTAATTGATAATTGGAAGTTACCAGATGCTTTTTGTCGAATGAAAACATCGCGAGGAAACCTGCATATCTCTAGAGAATTCTAGGGATACGTGTAACCTACCAATCCGCATTGGAGCAGCGTGGTAGGTCTTAGCTCTAACCCTTCTCTCCAGAAACGGAGAGAGGAGGCCTATCCCGAGCAGCGGGATTTTATCAGTCCGTTACTTTACTTTTAAGAGCACTGTGAATCTAGAAATATAAATATGAACACCTTTTTCCTTGGTCATTGCATAATTTCCTATTTAAAAAATTATAGTATTTTTTATGATTATTTTAAGGTTGGAGCTAAGACCTAACACGATCCTCCAATGCGGATTGGTAGGTTACACATATCCCTAAAATTCTTTAGAAATATGAAGGTTTCCTCACAATGTTTTCATTCGGCGAAAAGCCCATGATAAATTATAATTATCAATTACACACTACGACACCTCGGTAAGAAATGAGGGTGGTCTACTCTACTCAGCTGGATACCACACGGCACTTTATATTATTTTTTTATCTTAAATTCCATTTATTTATTAATCTGTTTACATAGAGACGGGACCGGATCTGCAGCCGGTTATATATTAGCTTTTTCTACGCCATAACTCTCGTCCCACCGGTCCCCGTCTACTCTTAACTGGTATTTTCACCCCGTTAAAACTCTTTGTCTCTAGATTGGACTTCCCACGGTTTTTGCGGCGCTCAATGTCTAGGTACGGCTGGCTAATTAGTTTTTACATCGAAATATTATTCTGCTACGCATTTTTATGAGCCATACTGAATGACAAAAGGGACGCGCACGTAGAGTACGCGGCAATAAATAATGCACATCGAGGCTTAGAGAGAGAAATCGGCTAGATTCTGCTTCATAGAGAATTGTCTCTGTCGCACAGACTGACGAACCCGTTGCGTTCTAAACATCGATGTGCATTATTTAATGCCGGGAACTATACCTGTCTTTAAATTCATTTGCAGTTAAGAATTGACGGGACTCTAACGAACGATTTAATTGCGGTATAAATATACATAACAGATTTCAATAATTAAATTAATATTATTGCTGCGACAGGACAGTAGTATTTAAGTAGTAATGTATTAATTTATTAAGAGAATATTTATATTTAAAGCTATTAACTAAGTTATGCTTATTTTGTTTAATTCTATTGTACATACTTTTTTGATTTTGCGAAAATAAAACACATAAATACAGCTTTTGGGGAGTGACGTGTGGTATCCGGCTTTATAGAATAGACCACCCTCATTTCTTACCGAGCTGTCGTAAAAAGCGACCGAGGTAGGTTGACGTTAGGCAGGCGGACGGTAGTAAAATACGTAGCCAAATCATTTGACAACATGTTTGTAACATGTTGTGCCGACCTCACTTAGAGTGGGATAAGGGTAAGAGAATGATGAGAGACAGCTTTTAGAGACTTTGTTGTACGTTATATATAGTGAAGTATATAATATTATGTACATCCATAATGAGGAATATAAGTAATTGAATTGCATAAAGTAGCGATTATAGGCATTGTATTGACTTATTCTAAACAATGGTAGCCGAATCTTAATTATTGTGGTTAATTTAAAATTTAATGGATTAAAATAGCATAAAAAAAGTATTTCTATCTTGCAATAAAAGTAAATATGTAAGACGGGGCTCATTAAAATATCCGATAAATTTAACACCTGTACCGGTGGTATCCGGCAGAATAGAATAGACCACCCTCCGTTCTTACCGAGTTGTCGTAAAAGGCGACTAAGGTAAGTCGACGTCTGGCAGGCGGACGGTCGTAAAATATGTAGCCAAATCATGTGACAACAGTCTGTAACACCTTGTGCCGACCCCACTTAGAGTGGGATAAGGGCAGGAAAATGATGAAATTTAACACCTGTGTTTTTGTAATACACCTACACCTGCCATATTTATCCCACAGCAAAACTTATCCCCCAAGATATTTCGCGTTCGCATACTAAAACTTTTATCTATAATATAATTCTAGCTCAATTATTTATCATATAACTATCCATTGTCACCATTAAGTGTGGGCTGTATGTATGTATGCCATATGCTTGAATAATAATTTTAAAAAATACGAGTAATAAAGATTTAAACTTCCGTTTCCATAAACATATTTTCTATAATAGAACCAAGAGATTTTTATAGAATAATATTAATCAGATACCTTTATTGTTGTTATTAAAATGAAAATAAACTTGAACCTATTAGTACTGATCCAGACGATTCATACGCTTTCTAAACGTTTCATCAAATTACCTAATTCATTACCGTTTCAAATCCACTAATTATTAATCTTATATCCAAAATATATAAAAATCAAAATTTTGAGCCATAAATTCATTAGAGATTTCTTAATAAATAGCTAATTAAAAGATGATAAACTTTCTATGTCACATTTAGGTTTTTTATGGTTTCGCGTTTCCGAACAAGCGTGAATCGCGAGTGCGTGAGAATATTTTTTGTCTGGACATGTAAAAACATCTAAAATGAACATTGAACTATAAAATTCTGAATTATAAATATTAATAATCTATAAGGAAATATAAAAAATATATAGGTAATTTCTTTTGAATAAAATATTTAAAAACACTATTTACTTTATAAAAAACTTTTTCGAAAAAGAACACTTATTTACGTATACAAGTTTGTTCTATTTTAGTAATCACTACACTATATTTAAAAAAATGTCTTTCACGTTTTATCATCTATGCTATATATTATATTAAAAAGTCTTGTTTCCGAAATTATATATGGAACGTTTATTTTTTTTTTACGCGTGCGACGCAAGCTAAGGTCGCGGCTAGACTGCCTATCTGACGGCGAAGACCAAAGATATCAGAAGCCTTAATTGGCAATGCATCGCTATGATATTACATCGTCTTACCTTGTATGTAAACTGGATTTACATAATAATGAAAGCGTTTACGTACGTTCCTGTGGCATTATTAAGTTAATAAAATCGTGAATAACACCTACATTGAGTATACCTAAGCGCTTAGCTGTTATTTGCGTCATTGGCGGATTTAGTTTCTTTTCTATATATAACGTAAAAAAAATAAAAAATCTAGCTTTATATTGACTATTGACTGAAATTCGTATTTAGAATGCTTAATACCTAGAAAGAAAGTATAAAAAGTTTTATGTTTCGGAATTACAGTAAATCAAAAGTGTAAACGTACTTTACATATTTAGATACACAAATGTTGTTTAGCCAATACTGATTATGAATAGCCAAATTGTTCGTTCGTTTTACTTTCACGTTCCAAAAGAGCATTTAACGACGTTTTTTATATGAAAATAGTTAAGAGATAAATATTGTCATAGTCGAAAATAATCATACATACACAATAGCTAGCCTACGTTCATTGTTTTATTAAAACAAGTTTCTATTTAACTTTCTTAATTTTTGCAAATAGGATAAGAAAAATTTAAGCTATCAGTGTTTTTACAAAGCTAAAAGATCGCAAAACAGTATAAGGCCTTAGTTTATTTGGTTGTTATACATAACGCACACTTAGTATTAAAATAAAATTTAAAAAAAATTTACTTGATTGAGTTACGTATAGTACGCGGCAATAAATAATGCACATCGAGGGTTAGAGAGAGCAATCGGCTAGATTCTACTTCATAGAGCATTGTCTCTGTCACACAGACTGGCGAACCCGTGTGAAACGTCACATACTAACTGAGTGACAGAGACAGCGCTCTACGAAACCGAACTGGCCGGCTCTTTCGTTCTAAACATCGATGTGCATTATTTAACGTCGGGTACTATACTTGAAATAAGGATTACGTTGTACATTACATACAACGTAAACCTTATTTCAATGACATCTATGACATCACGCTCCAAACTATTAAAAAAGATAGAGTTTTCTTTTTTCTACCAAGTTATGGATCCCTTTAAGACTCACGATTCTTGTAGGCGTTACGCTATGCTTAATTGCAATTTATCACAAAACAACTTTTTTAAGTTACGTCTCTTTAATACTAAATGTGCGATATAATTACCTTGATGCTCTTCCACACACTATTATTTCATCCGTTTTGCAACATTTCTTTAGAGAAAACTATTTCGTTTGCCTTAGACGAAAAAGTTTTAAAACGTATAATCATATTTTAAGGGAATTCTCTTTATTACTTTATGTAATATAAAAATAATAATCAAAAGATCAAATATACTCGAAAGGTAAGAACGTGTAATGTTTTAGTAAATGATTAAACGGGAGAAAAGTATATATACATTTAGATAATCTTCAACAGATAATCAAAATTTTGCTTATCTATGTATTAGTTTTATTGCTATATCAGCAATACCAACTACTTATCAATTTTAAGTACTCTATATAAACGTTTGAGACCAAAAATTTGTGATTATCTTTTACCCCTTATTTGATAATAAAGCCACCACAATAATAAATATATTATACGCACCATAATAAATAATATATGTACTTGTAAGAATATAAATTTTTTAATTTGAGTTATTGTTGTCTATGATCCATAGAGACGTATAGTTTGAGAAAAAAAGCTGTATGCAACTAAAAATATTTTTAATCGTCTTTTCTTTGTTTTACAAGATAGTTTAATATATGAGAAAAGTAGATAAAATAAATTTTAGTTTACAAAGGAACGTATTTAGTTATATTCCATTTCAAAACAAAGTTGCTATTAATTGTTTTATACATATAAACACACGCTTGGAATACTTGAATTCTATACAGCGCTTAAAGCCTACAGCGCCATCTATTTCAAACTTTTAAAACTATTACATAACATCATGAGGCATAGATGGCACTACTGTACATGTATAAAAAGTATTATCTATGGTCATAGACAGATGACGCCACTGCAAAGTTTACAATACTTAGAAATAACTTACACCTTGAAAAATTACATATTTTATTCAAATGTGATTCAAATAAACTTAAACAAGTTATTCTGAATCACATTAGATAGTATTTACATATTCATATGTTAGAGACTACTATTTGGATCCTATATTTTATATTTCACAGAACCATTCACAAATAGTTAACTTAGTTTATATGGACACTAGCTGTGCCAGCGGCTTTGCCTGCGTGGAAATCAGCGTGCCACAATTTTTTTCTAAAATGCAAATTTTAAACATAAAAGTAGTTATTGTGAGATAACCATAAGACATAGAGACATACTATCGCGGACTTTTTCATAGTAGTTTTATAGATCTACAATTCTCTGGTACATTACTTTAGCGTATCTCTGCTGGTTTACGCAGCGCACGCGACTAAAGCTCCCAGCAAGCAAGTTTTTTAACAACTGCGCGATCTCTTCAACACAACGTAAAACCGATATGTACTATTTACCTAAACTATCCGGAAGTATTGCTATCTTTTGGTGAAAACCGCACAAAAATCCGTTCAGTAGATTTTGAGAAAATCGATTACATACAGACAGACAGCTTTTTGGGAGTTTGTTTAAATATAGATTTAGTACATACGACCGCGTTTTCTGTATCAGTTTCAGTTGTAGTTAGAGATAAATCTTTAATTTGATTTTGCAGTGTAATATACTGCTTTTTCTATTGTCTCACTGCCTAGGTTAACTGGTCTAGATCTCTGACATAGGAATAAGTTATCCTATGAACATTTTTTTAAATAATAATGTGTTTTGAAACTAGCTACCAAAAGTTATATTTTGCTAGCAAGATGCGAGCAAGGTTACGTAACGTATGTCAAGGTACAACTAAAATTCATAACTTTATACTAATATATAAATCTACACTAATGTATAAAGCTGAAGAGTTTAATAAATAAGTAAGAAGACTGCAATAGAATCATTGGCACATAAAAAAGGATTAATTATTTAAGGATTACGGCAATAGTACTTACTTGGTTCGCCTTGTCGGTGGGGGGGGAAGCTGGTGGACTTCGCGGGAGGCCCAGGTCTTCATCATCATCGCTATCTCCTCGGCCGCGTCGACGGACCGCCGCCACTAGCTCCGCCTGGTGAACAAATTGTACTTATAATAATCCATAATAATATTTTTCAATTTAAACTATCCTGAGTGGTATTCATAATTAATGTATAGAGACCGGCTATATTTACGATGAGTGTTGCTTGTGCTTAAGTTGTATACATTTGGGAGCGGCGGTAGCAGAATTGTTAGGGTAACAGACTTGCGTCTGCATCTGCACCAATGGGGAGAAGGGGGCTTCGGATCTTAGCCATTTATAATAATTGGTAATCCAAATAGCTACTAATCATTACAAAAAACAATATCTGGTCGTACCCTCAGCTTCGTACGCACTGTATTAAAATACCCTCGATTATGTCCTATATTGTTTGGATATCTGTGTTATAAAATTTTTCCCTCGTAAATCCCGACTAAAAAAGCTATAAAAGAATTGGATTGCGATTTTGTCGTGGAGCCTATCCTCCTGATGATGCTTCGGTTTCGGGGCAAAACGATCGTCGAGATTGTGGTGGTGGTTGTGTGCTGCTTGTGTGCTTTGTTGCTGGTGGAGGCGCCTTGGGGTGCGTGTGGTGACTTGTACTGCATGTGTAAGGTGCGTAAATTTTGCCTGCTTCGTACACATTAGCTTTGCATGCATTCGCTTAACCCGTGCGGATTATAGCAAAGTAGTTCTGTTATAGTGCCTATAAAATAATTATTTTGTTATTATCCGCCCACAAAATCTTAATGTGAGCCTATCCTCCTGACGATGCTCTGGTTTCGGGGCGAAACGATCGTACCCATTGTAGTAGTGATTATGTGTTGTTCGTATAAATTTTTGCTGGTGGCGGCATTTTATACATACAGACAACTTTTGAGGATTTCTTTATATACTAGTAGCTTCGCCCGCGCGGAATTTTAAATACAAAAATTGTTATTGTAAATCAACCGTGAGAGATAGAGACACGCTGTCGCGGACTTTTTTGTAGTATTTTATAGATCTACAAATCTTTAGTACATTACTTTATCATATATCTGCTGGTTTACGTGACGTACGCGCCTAAAGCTCCTAACAAGCAAGTTTTTTAACAACTACGCGATCTATTCAACACAATTTACATAATACCGATATGTACTATTTACCTAAACCATCCGGAAGTATCGCACTAACTTTTGGTGAAAACTATGGATTCTTCTATATCGATACATATAATATATAAAATCGAATTCGAAGAAACGAAACGCATTACCGCGCAATCGAATTCCAAATATTGTCTGAACTGTGTCAACCAAGGGAAGCGATAGTGCTATCGGCGCAGATGTTTCCGTCAAGCACACTTGTTAGCAATGTTTATTTGCATTTTCATACAAATAATGTGCAGTAGATACTTAGGAAGGAAAGAAGGACAGTAACGGCTTGCTACTTTCTCACTGTTGGGCATACTGTTAGGCCTCCTCTTTCCGTTTTTGGAGAGAAGAATTGGAGGTAAGACATTCCACGCTGCTCTAATGCGGATTGATAGGTTACACATATCCCTAGAATTCTCTAGAGATATGCAGGTTACCATAGCTGTGATAGCCCAGCGGTGAGACCGTGTGACTCTTTCGAGGCGAACACGAGTTCAATCCCGGGGTGGCACCAATGTGTTTTTCCATTAAAACTCATGTATCTAATTGATAATTGCAATTTATCACACGCTTTTCGGTGAAGGAAAATATCGTGAGGAAACCTGCACATCTCTAGAGAACTCTGGAGATATGTGTAATCTACCAATCCGCATTGGAGCAGCGTGGTAGGTCTTAGCTCCAACCCTTCTCTCCAGAAACGAAGAGAGGAGGCCTACACCCAGCAGTGCGATTGTAACAGGCCGCTACTTTCTGCAGGTTACCACACGATGTTTTTCTTCATCGCAAAGCGCGAGACAAATTGCAATTGTCAATCCATATAAGTTAGCACAAATTGGTGCCTGCCCGGGATTTGAAACCGTGACCTCTCAAAAAAGTCACACAGTCTTTCCGCTAAGGTATCAGAATACGAAAGAACAGTGGGCGTTGGGAAATTAAGGAGCTTGACCTAACCTTGAACCCCATAATTGATCATAACCCCATATCTGAAGACAGTGGACTATCAGTTACAAAATAATCTTCATTCAACTAAACATTTTATTTTTGCTTTTAATCATCAAGGATCAAAAGCAAAAATAAAATTATTTTGCTATAATCCGCGATACAGTCGTTCAACAATCGTTTCGCCCCGCAACCAAAGCATCATCAGGAGATAGACTCCACGACAAAATAGCTGTTTTTTAAGTATGTTTAGTTTGTGATAGTGAACGTGTGTAGTGCTTGTGTATTGTGGTGGAAGTGGCGGAGGTTTGTGCATGTGTTTTTACGAATCCTGCATGTATCTGGTATGAAAATACGGATAGTCCACTATACATTTAACACTATATATATTTTCTATTTACTGTATCGCGGATTATAGCAAAATAATTTTATTATTACGTTTGTATTATGGATCTCCGCAAAGTAACGCCTAATTCTATAAATTACGTCAAGGATCAATTACCATTTAATGAAGCTACAACTGATTCGGAATGTTGCTATGTTGCTCTTACCGAGAAGAACCAGCAAGAAACTCAGCGGTCAATCATTTAACAATTTTAATTTTACAATATTTAACTCCAGCTTGTTTGAAGCTGAAAGAATATGCAAATCCAAGAATTTTTATCAAATATTCTTCAATTGTGTAATATGATTTACTTATGAGGATATTTCATACACTTAATTTAAACCTTTCTGTTTTACAAAAGATAAAATCTTTTAAACATTTTATTGCTATTTAACTGCAGTCTTGTTTGAAGCTGGAAGGATATTCAAATCCAAGCATTTTATCATTCAAATAATCTCAATAGTGTTTATATTCGCTTCAATATGCTTTACGTATGAGCATATTTCTTACACTTAATTTAAAACCTTTCTGTTTTACAAAAGATAAAGATAAAAAGTTAACCAACCCACAACCGACCGATCTTCGATTCCTTCACCCAACGCAATCTCCTCTGCCATCCTTGACTCATGCCAACTTCACTTCACTTTCAAATTAACTACACCGAGGCGTTTGCATTATCACTTTATTTTTCACTTAAACACTCGAACCGAAGTGTTGCGCAAATAAATCATTCAAGCGTTTACACTTTTAGTGTGTTTAATTAAAAACACTTAAAATATTTACACTTTTCGGTAAAAACACTGTTTTGTAAATCAAAATGGAACTTTTGGTGTTAAATTTTAAATTAAAGATTATTATTTTTATATTTTAATAGGTTTTTAATTGTAATTTATGAGTATTTTCAAATGTTCACACAATATAAGCAGGCACCTAAGAGTTTTTGTTGAAAAATTAAATTCAACAAAAATATATATGCAACAAGCTATACCATAGACATCGTTCGTGTCAATTAAATGTTAAAATACCATCAATGTGGTTTTTCCTTGGTCATGAAATAAAAACAGTGTTTTATTTCGTATAATTTAGTATGTGTAGTATTTAAGCAAAAAAATTATAAATTAACGGCCTCTAATGCTAAGACCCGCTGGTCGAATGCTGATTGGTAGGTTACTAATATCCCCAACATTCTGGCAAATTTTGGCAGAGGTTTCCTCACGATTTTTTCAAATCAATAGCAAATATCACTTAGACATAAGTTTTATCAAAAATACTTATTCATGCTGGGGCTTGAACTTGTGACCCCCTTCGAAAGAGTCACACGCTCTCGCCGCTAGGCTATCACAGCTTTTTAATCTAAATTTTATGAAATATAACGAACTAATTTAATACATTTAAAATTTATATACCGAGTTAACAAATGGGATGAAAAAAGATTCCCGTTTTTTATTCAAATTAAAACAGTTCAATTGACTCTTAAAGTACTTGCTTATAATATTTCAAGTAATTTTTATTTTATTTATTTACTAGCTGTGCCAACAACGGCTTCGCCCGCGTGGAATTCAATGATTTACGAAACTTTCTCGATTTTTAGAAAATTTGTTACATAAAAGTAGTTACTAGTTAACCGTGAAAGATAGAGATATGTTGTGTTGGACTTTTTGTAGTATTTATATAGATCTACAATTCACTACTACATTACTTTAGCATATCTCTGCTGATTTACGCACCGCACGCGACTAAAGCTTCCAGCAAGCAACTTTTTTAACAACTACGCGATCGCTTCAACACAATTTACATAATACCGATATGTACTATTTACCTAATCCATCCGGAAGTGTTCCAATATCTTTTGGTGAAAACGGTACAAAAATCAGTTCAGTAGATTTTGAGAAAATGGATTACATATCGACAGTTTTGGGACTTTGTTTTATAATAAGTATAGATAAATAAATTAAAATATATATATCGGACTAACGTGTGTAATAGTCAAATTTATTTATTATTTTTTATCAGTTACGGATTGTATTGACGGGTTTCATTTAAGTTTAGCGTTTAACAATGAATAATAAATAACTGAAATACTAAAATAATAAATATTTAATTCATCTTAAATAAACTAAGAGTAAACTATAAAGTAGATATAATGACGCTCCATTTTCTCCTTGAAATCACTTATTTCTCGAATCAATATTCACGTTATAAAGAAACTAAATTAGATGTATTTTAATCAAAGTAATTACTTTACATGTTTATTACACAAACACTAGGGATGCGTCAATAAGCATTGATCCCTGAATTAACACTAATCGTTAAGTATGACTCAACACTACGATTCCATGTAAACAGTGAACAATTTGTTTTTGATGATAAATAGTACTGTCTACATGTTAATGCTTGTTGCAGTTAGTTTAGTTTAGCTCACAACTAACGCAGCTTTTCATACCTGTGTGCAGACTGCAAGCTACGTAAACTAAGCTATATGAGCTAACTAAAATACACGAAGCTAAGTCATTTGTGTATGATGCGGGTTGCAGACTGAAAGCTAAGCTATTCCAAAACTAAACTAAGCCAGCTTAGCTAGGCTAAGCTAAGATAAACTGAAGATATGTCCTGTGCACACCATAAGCTAAGCGAAAGCTCGATCAGATTGCGACGTTCAATTCGACGAATGAAGTGCGGGGTATAGATCCTTTATTCTAAAAGTGCGGTTTTATTCTAAAAATTTATTGCGGTTTAATTTTATTCTTTTTTTACTAACAAAATAAATGAACAGACTTCTGTACATTACGTTTTATTTATCATTCTAATAGTTGCATAATGAATATATGATATGATCTTTATTAAATTAAGTTGGCAAGCTCTTGATTGCGAATTCACCTGATGGATGCCGATGTAGTTTAAGTTTCTTGAAAGGGTTTGGAGATTAAACGTGTTAGCATTCAGGGTTTTTACACGACATCGTACCTGAATGCTAAACTGCTTAGTGGTACGTCTTTGTTAAAAGGGTACGTCGAAAGTATCTATCTAGTCAAGACCAGGGATAAATTTTAGAAATATACTATTATGTTTTTTCTAGGATTTGAATGCGGAACTTCCCGTTTACAATCCACAGCGCTTACTATTACTCCAGGGAAACGTTAAAAACTTCCTTTTTATTCTAAAGAATTTTAACATAAATTTGATAATAAATATGAAATTAATTTTATTTTTATGCAAACGTTACTCGTAATCCGTGTAACCGGGTTGGTTGGTCAACCAGTGCACAAATGATAGGAACGCGTGACAGAATAGATGTGTTGTCTCATACAAAGCGTGCATTCTCCGGCATATAAATGCTTGACTTATACCAGGTGAGCAATTAGTTGACCTTTAAGTGCGCGAATGAGTCGAGTCAACTTTGAAATTGCTGCGCGCACACAAATAAAATAGTACAGTTAATATTTTCTCTCACACATTAACATAATGTAATTTTGTGGAGGGGCGTGCACTTTTAGAATGAAAGATCTCTAAGCGGGAAGGACTCATCTTAGTTCTTAAAGCTGCGCATCGTCCGTCGAATTGAATGTCGCAACGATTGAGCTTCCGCAAGGCTTTTGGTGTGCACAGCACATATCTTTACTTCATCTTAGCTTAGCTTAGCTAGGCTGGCTTAGTTTAGCTTTGGAGTAGCTTAGCTTTCAGTCTGCAACCCGCATTACACCATGATGATGTTCATAATTTTAATTAATCATAACATTGCCAAATTCCACATTAGAAAAGTCATGATAGAGCTATTTTGCTATAATTTGTCGCGCGAATTTAATACAGAGCTTTGGCCAATGTGGCGTCCACGCTCTACAGGCAATTTGATTGTAAAGAAGACCTTTGAAAAATGGTATTTCACTCAAATAAGCTCTTTCA
Source organism: Morpho deidamia (assembly GCA_947086505.1). Taxonomy (NCBI): domain Eukaryota; kingdom Metazoa; phylum Arthropoda; class Insecta; order Lepidoptera; family Nymphalidae; genus Morpho; species Morpho deidamia. The sequence goes on from CAMTZC010000009.1 coordinate 13,292,801, forward strand.
AACACTTTTGAATCGTCAAAAATCAATATGATTCGGTAATCATACCACAGCTTGGGCAGCTTTATAAAGCTATCAGAACGGTAACGGTAACAGCTATCAGAAGGGACATGAAATGTTATAAGATTTTTTAAGTTAAATAATTTCTACAAAAATATTTCATTACAACTTCTGTTAATACTTTTAGCTGCATATGTAGCAATAAGCTGTGATAGCCCAGCGGTGAGACCGTTCGACTCTCTAGTGATGATCATGGGTTCAAACCACGGGCAGGCACCAATGAGTTTTTCTATTAAAACTTATGTGTTGAATTTATAATTGCAATTTATCACACGCTTTTCGTTGAAGGAACACATCATAAGGAAACCTGAATTCTATAAGAATTCTAGGGATATGTGTAACCTACCAATCCGCATTGGGGCTGCGTGCGTATTTGCTCCAATCCTTCTCTCTAAAAATGGCGAGAGGAGGCCTATGCCCAGCAGTGGGATAGTATGGTATTTTGCTATAATTCGTGGCGCGAATTTAATACAGATTTTTTCCCAACGTGGGGTAATTTGATTGTTAAGAATGCCTTTGAAAATGGACAACACAAGTTTAACCCAAATAAAATAAAATCAAAATAATCTTTATTAAAATAAGCTCCTTTAAGCAATTTTAAATCGTCAATTATCAATATGATCAATGAAGTTACAACTGGTTCGGAATGTTGCTCTTACCGAGAAGAAACAGCAAGAAACTTGGCGGTCAATCTTTTAAACATTTCAATTTTACATTATTACCGCTGTCTTGTATGAAGCTGAAAGGATTTTCAAATCCAGACATTTTTTACGTCCAAATTATCGTCAATTTTGTAATCCCCTATCACTCTGGGCCATTTAAATGCTAGATTTTGATGCACAATTTCGCAGAAAAAGCATATTATTCTTCCTAAAACCATTTCAATTTCTCTTCTCGACTATTCAATGTATGTACATTTTAATATTAATAAATTGAATACAATAATTAATATTAAATTCAAATTCAAAATATTCTTTATTCAAGTAAACTTGTAAAAAAGTGCATTTGTAATCGTCAACTTTACTGTTGGATCGGAAAGCTGTTCTTACCGAGAAGAACCAGCAAGAAACTCGGCGGTTGCTCTTTTTAAAATATAAATCTTAAAACTAGTTACATTTAGTTATTACTGTCTTTTACAGGGTAGAAGTGCAGTATAACCACACATCCTTATCATCTAAGTAATCTTTAACAGTATAGTAGGCTTTCTGTATCAGCCTCTTTTTAACAGTGGTTTTAAACTGCTGTACTGGCATGACCAAAATTGATTTCGGAATTTTATTATAGAATCTTATACCCAAACCCACAAACGATTTACGTACTTTTGCAAGGCGCAAAGCAGGAGTCGCAAGCTTATGTCGGTTCCTACTTTGTCTATTATATACATCACGTATTGTTTTATAATTCTTTATATTTTTACATAAATTACATTGTTTAAAATATCATATTAATAAATTGAGTACAATAATTAATATTAAAAAATTGAACATACATGTTGCATAAGGAGGCAAAATAATTTTTAATGTGGGGTACAAAATAAGTCGAGGAGCACTGGTGTAGCTCGTATGCTCAAGCTCGACGTCCTTAAATATTTTGGAGAAGAAAGCGTCTTGCCAAATTCCATAGTAGAAACATCATGATAGAGCAAATTTGCCATAAATCGCAGTTTTTTGCATAACTTTGTGAATTTAATGTAGAGTCTAGCCCAGTGTTTCCAAAGATTTGGTCCCACCCCAAATAGCAGGGCAATTTGATTATTAAAGAGGGGCAATTTGGAAATGGATCTGTTATCTTTCTTCTTATATATGAAATTCTCGTGTCACAATTCTAAGAATAAGAATAAGAATATCTTTATTTATACAATTGCACTACTATTATGACTATGCACCTATACAACAACAAAAAGTAATTTTAATAACGATACTTCTTTCGAAACGGCTTGACTGGTTTTTATGAAATTTTATATACATATTCAACTAGGTCTGAGAGTCGGCAACTATCTATGAGTATTTTTTCATACCCCTAAGTGATAAGGGTTGTCCACTACATTTATTTTTATTTTTTGGGCTATTTTTTTTATTTTTTTAAATGTACACTATAAAACAACGTTAGCCCGGTACAGATAGTAATATAAAAATGAATATTTGTATGTACGTCCTCCATAGACTACGAAACGTCTGACCCGATTTTATTGAAATTTTCAGAAAATTTTTGGCCGACCCAGCAGATGATCCTGTAAATTTTTGTTGGCGATCGGAACATTTTTTTAAAGTTTTGAGTTCTGTCTCAAGGGATATTCGAAACCAGGAAGAACCAAAGCAACGCATGGCGGGACAGCTAATTTTGCAATAAATATGTAATACAAACATAACGAGCACAATGGTGTGAGGTCCGCGGAGACAATGGCGATGGTATCGTAGACGGTATTGTGATGTAACATCGGTTTAAGATTACAAGAATGCTTGTATACCGGAAGGTGACCTGTATATTGACATCTAAGGCGCAGCGGTTGTGGCTTGCAAGCTATAATTATTTGGCTGGAATTGCCTGATTTCGACAACCTTGTCAAGTTTCGTAAAGTAAAATTTAGTTAATTTCGTTAGACCTCTATTTTTGTGTAATCTTCCGTGAGGGGGAGTTAGGTACAAGCTCCGCGGGTCGTGGGTTCGATTTCCGCCGAAGGTCAACATTTTCTATAAGCAATTTATATTTAAGGTTAAGGTCAATAAATAACTTAAATAAGGGATATAAAACAGATTTCTTCATAACAAGATGTACCCGCGACTATAAACGCGTCAAATAATAAATAAAAATGTAAAAATATGGGACAATAATTACACACACGGTCGTCCGTCTTCAAAATAAGTAACTTAATAACTTACGGGTAAAATACAACTGCTAAATATATATAATACATTTATAATTTAAACACTTAAATACATTACTACACCCAGACCCGAAGAACCAACGAATCGTATTGTATGTAACGTTGGGTCTTGGCGGGATTCGAACCCGCGACTCCTGGTGCTGAAAAGCGAATCGGCAAATATCGACCAAAATTTGGGACGATTAAAGCTTACATTGAACATAATAGATCCCGATTTTAGTTCAGGAACAGGGTGAAAAATTCATCATCCTCCTACCCTTATCCCACGCTAAGTGGGGTCGGCACAACATGTTACAAACATGGTGTCACATGATTTGTCTACGTATTAAACGATCGGCTGCCAGACGACAACTTAACTTGTCGTATTTTACGACACCTCGGTAATAAATGAGGGTGGTCTATTCTACTCAACCGGATACCACTCGGTGGGTTGACTTACCTTAGTCACCACTTACGACACCTCGGTAAGAAATGAGGGTGGTCTATTCTACTCAACCGGATACCACTCGGTGGGTTGACTTACCTTAGACACCACTTACGACACCTCGGTAAGAAATGAGGGTGGTTTATTCCACTCAGCCGGATACCACACGGTGGGTCAACTTACCTTAGTCGTCTTTTACGACACCTCGGTAAGAAATGAGGGTGGTTTATTCTACTCAGCCGGATACCACACGGTAGGTCAAACTTTCCTTAGTCGTATTTTACACCTCGGTAAGAAATGAGTAAATAAATATTATGTAAGGTGCTTTTGACGCTAAAGTTGGCGCTGGTTTATTGGTCGCCAACGTTGGCGTTGTTGGCTTAAAGAGCCTATAGGTCAGTAGGGAAAAACTGCCTTCGATGCAGCGATGTGTGATTCAGCGGCTAAATACGGCATTTGTGGTCAGACCGTATCATGAAACCTCATAAACAACGTAAACAAGTTATATAAGGAAAATAACATAAATTCAATTACAAGCCGACCTGACGTATTATAACATAGTACCTGGGAGATCGAGGAAGGCTCGGAATTTTTTTAAGATATAGAAAAAGATGTAACTTGAAAAAAAAAGGAAAAAATAATCCGTCTTGCAGGCGGGATTCAATCCTAACTGAGATATCATATTATGACTTTGCAAGTTATAGCGAAATTAACCTTTCTATTTCTAATAATATTGTATCAATTTTTCAGCACCTTAAAACAGGGATAAAACGATACTTCTCAGAAATGAAACCTCGCTAAATCTATTTATCATCCCCGAAACTCCCTACATATTAAATTTTATGAAAATCGGAGCCGTTTCCAAAATTTAGAATATATATGTATTTATATACAAGATAAACTCATTTAAAGGTTTAAGATTTACTCTAGGATAATACTACTGGCAGAATATTACTTTATCAGTGTTAGATGACCTACAGGCCTACCATGAACTCTTATTGCGACTTAATTGGTGACGTAAACGACGACCGCGAAGCGCTTTCTTTTCGTACCATGAAGTTTGAATTGCATTGGGGTCGTAATGTTTGAAAAGGATAACGTTATATGAACTATAGATAACTCTGTATCTTTTACTCACATGTTCTTAGGACGAATTCCCAACGCTCATTCGGCAACGACTTAAAGTGTCTTTAAGACGTCGTGGTATGAAAAAGCAAAACAATTTCGTTTACGTCTTCAGTTGAGTCGCAATAAGAGTTCATGGTAGGTCTGCTGACTATCTGTTTATATACCTTAGACACTAATAAGGTTGAATAATAATGCGAAGTGGCAGTACTTTCTTTGCCGTGTGGTCCGGCAGAATAGAATAGACCACCCTCCTTTCTTACAGGTGTCGTAAGAGGCGACTAAGGTATGTGCCGTGTGGTATCCGGCTGCATAGAATAGACCACCCTCCTTTCTTACCGAGGTGACGTAAGAGGCGACTAAGGTAAGTTGACGTCAGGCAGGCGGCCGGTTGTAAAATACGTAGCCAAATCACGTGACAACATGTTTAAACATGTTGTGCCGACCGCACTTAGAGTGGGATAAGGTCAGGAGAATGATGATGATGGCAGTATTTTCTTAGTATATATCGAAAAATGGATTAGTTAATTTTGCGTTATAAACGAAACAGCAACGTGTATTCGTTATAATAGGTATTTCGACATTAGTCACCGTGGTAAGTCATAGACGTGAGGCGTTTTTAAAAATATTTTATTAAACTCGCCTTGTATTTGAAGATGGAATCTTGCAAGTTAAATTTCACCCACTTCCCGGTTTCGGATTGAGCTGAAATACTACATTCTGCATCATATATATCTTAGACATACGAGAGGTCACAAACAACTTGTGATACCTGCGTCGCGACTCAACAGAGTTAGCAACTCATTTGTTGGTCTCGCTATTCGCTTCTATAATAAAATTCCTCAATCCATTCTAGAACAGTGTACAGAAAGATTCCGATTAAGTGTAAAAAATATGCTTATACATAAAGCATATTACAAAATTGAAGATTATTTGAATGATAAGAAAGCCTGGATTTGAGAATCCTTTCAACTTTATACTAGACAGCGGTTCAATAATGTATAATTGAAAATATTTAAAAGATTGACCGCCGAGTTTCTGGCTGGTTGTTCTCGGTAGGAGCAACATTCCGACCCAGTTGTAGCTTCATTAATCATATTGATGCTTGACGATTCAAAAGTGCCTGAAATGGTTTATTTGAATAAAGATTATTTTGATTTTGATTTGATTTGATTTTGATCTGCTCCAGTACCAATGACAGTGCATGTTTATGATAAGCATGACCTGATGCTGTTGTAAGAATTAGCTCCAGACGATAAAACTCCTCGATGATTAACAGTAAGGACAAAATCTTTTGTTAAAAGCTTTTCTCAAGTGTTTTTTTAACGTCTTACCTTTTTTTTTGGGATTTATTTTAATGGTTTATAGGTGACCGCTTGATCGTAGTCATGCTTAAGAATAGCAATTTAGCCTAACGATACCTATATATAAAGTCTCTCAGTGCTAAAGTATCAAAAGTAAAGACAGTATTCGTTTCTTGAATATTTGCACAAAGTTACTAAATATATAGCTGTGATAGCCTAGCGGTGAGACCGTGCGACTCTCTAGATACATAGGTTCAAACCCCGGGCAGGCACTAATGAGTTTTTCTATTAAAACTTATGTGTCTAATTGATAATTGCAATTTATCACACGCTTTTCGGTTAAGGAAAACATCTTTAGGAAACCTGCATATCTCTAGAGAATTTTCTAGGGATATGTGTAATCTACCAATCCGCATTGGAGCAGCGTGGTAGGTCTTAGCTCCAATCCTTCTCACCAAAAACGGAGAGAGGAGGCCTTAGCCCAGCAGTGGGCATAGTAACAGGCTGTTTCTTTACTTTACTTTACTAAAAATATCTATAATTTAGATATCCTATTAGTTTAGTTTTTTAATTGAGTTTTTCCTCGTTTTACAGTTGAATCTTATACACAAACCCACAAACGACTTACAGATATTTTTTAAACACGTTATTATCCCTCATGTCTCGTATTTTATTATATAAACAGTAATAAACTAAATTGTAAGGGAAAGACGTTAAGATCAGCGTCAACAGAAAAATAAATCTAGAAATAATTGATTATTAAATTAAAAAAAAAAACTCTTAATGTCCAGTTCTTAGAACGGTAGTTTTACATTTAGATTAAGTAGTTCATTGTTGTCCTTATATATAATGATGTACATGCTGTGACATCTAAAGACAGTGCATTTAATGCCTTTTGTGGTGAGCCTACTTTAATATAATGTTTTAATGTAACTGCTACTTGGTCTTAAATCATCTTCCTCGTGCCCTTATCCCACTCTAAGAGGGGTCGGCACAACATGTTAAAAACATGTTGTCACATGATTTGGTTACGTATTTTACGACCGGCCGCCTGCCTGGTGCCTTACCTTAGTCGTACTTTACGACTCCTCGGTAAGAAAGGGTGTGGTCTATTCTACTCTACCGGATACCACACGGTGGGTCAACTTACCTTAGTCGCCTTTTACGACACCTCGGTAAGGAATGAGGATGGTCTATTCTACTCAGCCGGATACCACACGGCGGGTCGACTTGCCTTAGTCGCCTTTTACGACACCTCAGTAAGAAATGAGGGTGGTCTATTCTACTTAGCCGGATATCACACGGCGGACTTGGTCCTAAATAAATAATCTCTTATCCCAAGATTCTCTCTCTTATCACTTATACCAAGCGGCAACATTCATTTGAATATGAAATGTAGGCGGATGGCTTAGGTCTCGCAATACAGCGTCTGTCGGGTTAATTCGGACATATAAATGCGTCGACTGCGTGTTATTGTTTAGATATTTCGAATATAACGCAGATGGATAAATAAATAATCCGTTTAAAACGCTTTCTCAAAATCCACGTCGAAATCATGCTAAAATACTCTTAATTAAGTATCGTGATGTTATACAGCCGTTAAAGGGCTATACCTCTATTTCACGACGATCGTTGATCGTGTGATCGTCTTCTATCAACACGATCATTGTGCGAGTGTACACATAATCATGCGTATCCCTTTGATGCGTGTCTGAACACCGACAATTCCCGGATTGTAAGCGATCTTATACGATGATCGCCGAGTGCGATCGCACGATACACGATCATCGTATAAGATTAATCGTTTGTAATCGCCGGTTACGCTTCATGCGCACAGGCGTAAAAAATACGTCGCGTTAATTTCCGCAATAGGCGTAATAAGTAGTTTCGTATGGTACATTCGGCTTAACACCCTATGCCTAACGCCTCGTTAGCACGGACGTAAAAAATACGTCACGTTAATACTCCGCAATAGGCGTAATAAGTAGTTTCGTATGGTACATTCGGCTTAACACCCTACGCCTAACGCCTCGTTACCACGGACGTAAGAAATACGTCACGTCAAAACTCCGCAATAGGTGTAATAAGTAGTTTCGTATGGTACATTCGGCTTAACACCCTACGCCTAACGCCTCGTTACCACGGACGTAAGAAATACGTCACGTCAAAACTCCGCAATAGGTGTAATAAGTAGTTTCGTATGGTACATTCGGCTTAACACCCTACGCCTAACGCCTCGTTACCACGGACGTAAGAAATACGTCACGTCAAAACTCCGCAATAGGTGTAATAAGTAGTTTCGTATGGTACATTCGGCTTAACACCCTACGCCTAACGCCTCGTACGCACGGGCGTAAAAAATACGTCACGTTAAAACTCCGCAATAAGTGTAATAAGTAGTTTCGTATGGTACATTCGGCTTAATGCCCTACGCCGAACGCCTCGTACACACGGGCGTAAAAAATACGTCCCGTTAAAATTCTACAATAGGCTTTGTAAGAAGTTTCGTATGGTAAATTCCGCTTAACGCCCTACCCTCTAACGCCTAAAATGGAACACTGCGTGATAAAATACGTCGCGTTTAAATGCGCTGTCGTGTGAATACAGATCTGGATACCCATTTGTTTCATTTCGACGTATTTTTAACGCACGGTAAAAAAAACGAGAGGTTTACCCCTGTTAAGCATAGCAGACGTACAGATAAACTTTATTATCATATATTTGATGATAGATATTTGAAAAATATTTCATTAAATGTAATATTATAGAGCCAAATAGCATTATGTTGATTATTGGCCCTTGACATAATCTACACGAGCGCAACTCTATTCATCGCAACGATATTTTTGTCGTGTCGTGTATTTATATATAAACTGTGAACGTGCCTGCATGCGACGATTGATGGCGGCACGTTCATAGTTTATTAATATAAATACAAGACGATAATATCGTGGTGATGTGCCGTAATTGACTAGTAACACCTTTTCTGTGACACGTGACTCCAACTCCAGTCCGTCGCAAGACGTAACAGGCATGCTTACGTCCCGTTGCACTTATTATATAATGGCGGCTGTACTCATTCGCAAGTGTTAGATATTGTCAGATATCATACGGTGACTCGGTATAACGTGTATAATTGTTAGACATAATTATAATAATCGGCCATAAATTATATATTATAAATAAATACATTAATATGCATAGAATAATAATGAGGAAGTATTTTGTCTACAATATTATGTTATCTGTCATTTGGTGGGTAGAGGAATAAAACCGAATGAATGAGGGTAAAAAATTGTGACCCGAGTCTTGTTCGCGAGCGACATTCAACAGTTTAGGCAGTCCAATACCACCTCTCAAGGTGTCCGTACGTTTTAAAGTGCTGTGACGTTGTGTGTTGATTTGGTTACCGATATTGAGTATTTCGTGTTGTTAGAATCTAACGTCAAATAGTTAATATTCGCAATAAGAGCAACGATTGAGTTTCTTGCCAGTTCTTCTCAGTGGAGGACAGCGTTCCGAACTGGTGGTAGAATCGACCTGGCTTAATGACTCCAAATTATTATTAACTTAACCTGCCAATACTTGTTTAGCGTGTTCCATAAGTTATAGTTGTACGGTTATCTGTTGTTGACGTATTATTTCGTAACATTTTCTATGAGAGAACGTTAGAATTATGAGTCGAATCCCGGCCGTAGCTAACACAAGACACTCCGAGACATGCCGAGGGCAATGGTATAATGGTATAACAGGGTAGCTCTCGCCTCCCCTCGTTATGTCTTGGAGTGTCTCGCCCGATCTCACAGCTGTGTCGAATTTTGTGCCCAAATAAAAGAGTCTCACACCGTCAATCGGCACAATCGGCGAACGCGTCGCTAGTCGCTGTACCTGGTAGACCACCCTCATTTCTTACCGAGGTGTCGTAAAAGGCAACTAAAGTAAGTTGACGTCAGGCAGGCGGCCGGTCGTAAAATACGTAGCCAAATCATGAGACAACATGTTTGTAACATCTTGTGCCGACGCCACTTAAGCTTGGGTGTCAACGTCAAATCATTTTGTATGTTTATTTGAAAATATCTGCAGATTTCGTGGGCGTGCGACATGGCTTTTGTATATTCAACCGGTTTGCTCACTTGCCGCTAATAGGTTTATATCTGCAACTCTATTTAAACATCGTATATAATGCGATTAAAGTTTGATTACATTTAAACGCAAACGTAATTATAAAAATTATAATGCTTTAATCCGAATTATTTGTTATTCTAAATGCATACTAAAATATCCGTTTTCATACTTATTCTATGCACTTATCACCCTCCTGCCCATATGCCACTCTAAGTGGGACACAACATGTTACAAAAATGTTCTCACATGATTGGGCTACGTATTTTACGCCCAGCCGCCTGCCTGACGTCAACTTAGCTAAGTCGCCTTTTACGAAATAAGACCTACCTTAAATACCTTGTTAAGAAATAAGTATAGTCTATTCTACTCAGCCGGATACCACACGGCGGATCGACTTACCCATGGTCACCTTTTACAACTCGGTAAGAAATGAGGATGGTCTATTCTACTCAGCTAGATACTACACGGCGGATCGACTTACCCTTGGTCGCCTTTAACGACAACTCGATAAGAAGTGAGGGTGGTCTATTCTACTCAGTCGGATACCACAAGGCGGGTAAACTTACCTTAATCGCCTTTTACGACAACTCGGTAAGAAATGAGGGTGGTCTATTCTGATCAGTTGGATACCACACGGCGGGTCGACTTACCTTAGTCGTCTTTTACGACATCTCGGTAAGAAATGAGGGTGGTCTACTCAGCCGGATACCAGACGGCATCTTTCTCTCCATACAATATGAACTTATATTATTGCGTGGCACTTGTCATGCATTGTTTTTAAGATAAACGTACAGATAATAAATGGTAATGCACATTTTTAATTGCTTCGGCAAACGAAAGCGACGCAGGACGGCTCTCCGGCTGCAGGCAGACCGTGACGGTAGATGTGTGTATGAGTGAAATTGACCATTCAAAACGTACTTTCTACTTATTCACTCTTTTTTATATATTTTTAAGTCACCACACGTATCCCAAAATCCACACCAGCTTTTTTTTTCGAACTGACTGTATGCTGTTAGCCCTAACGGCTTTAATAGCGTCACCGGGCGGGACGGGCGAGCGCAGAAGCATTTTCGAGGTTGCGAAATGCAGAGAGTAGAGTGCAGAAGCTCTACTTAAGTCGGGGAACGTCGTCCTAAGGGTGACTCCTGTGAGGCCGGACCACGGCTTAGGGCGACGAGTAGTGGAGGGCTGATGGTATGACTTTGATTAGTAATTGCGGCGTCGAAAGGGTGGCGAGAAGCCACGACCGACCGACGTCAGAAAACTGGGACCTCGTCTTCGCCGGCGAAGACGCTGTGTGTGTGTATTACGTGTTTCTGTGTTTGCGATCGTTATTTAATCGTCAGGGTCATATAGGACGCTTTTTGGAGGTCTATATTTTCGGTGGTCAGACCTAACTGGGTTGAGGTGGAAGCAACTGAAATAAGGGGTTCGGGTGTACCTCAGATTTCTCGAAGTAAGATTTCGAATAGCGTTTAAAGAGGTGAGTAATGGTAGGGAGTTTGAGGTCTCTATGGAGGTCAACGTTCCAGTAGAACTACGGACAACCAGTGGCTGTCCGCATGAATCGGTTCTGTAGTCTTTGGAGCTTGAGCAATCTGACCTTTGAAACGTGCGCGAACGCAACGCTTGATTAGGACACACCAGCTTGCACGCATGCGCTGCGGCGTATTACAGCTTTGTCCTTAAGCCTATGATGATGCTTAGGTTTCTGGGCGAAACGATCGTAGCGATTTTGGTAGGGATTGTGTGTATTGCTTGTGTTCATTGTTGCTGCTGGAGGCGTCTTGGGATACGTGTGGTGACTTGTACTGCATGTGTAAAGTATGTGAATGTTGCCTGCTTCATGCAATTAGCATTACATAGATTCTCCTAACAAACGCGGATTATAGCAAAATAATACTATAACTTCTGTACTATGAAGTTTCACAAAGTAACGCTTGTTTCTATAAATCTGATGTATTTTTAAATACATACTTAAATACATATATACATCCAGATTCGATGAACCAACAAATTGGTTAAATCAAATCAAATCAAAATAATTTTTTTCAAGTAAGAACTTTCGAGCACTTTTGAATCGTCAAAGATCAATAAGATTAATGAAGCTACAACTGGTTCGGAATGTTGCTCTTACCGAGAAGAACCGGCAAGAAACTCGGCGGTCAAACATTTCCAATTTTACATTATTAAACCACGTTTATTATTAAATCGAGTTTATTGAAATTGTTTGCCCTCGACGGTAAACGAAGCCGCGACCCGTGTAGCTAAAGACAAGGTTACTGCCAACTGCGCCAACGGACCAGTCTTAAGAAAAAATAAACATTCTATTCTATTCAATGTAGATGGCCTCAACTAACACTTTTTACAACAATAATATATAATATTTTCACTTAGTTTAAAAGCGTGGTATTTCGTTTTTTTTTACTTTATTTATTGAAAGATCATATAAAACTTATTAAACGAGGTCAAGAACGAATGTGCAATATATAAAAACGAATTAAATTACATACTTATGATTTATTTTATTGCCTTTATAAACAAATTTATATTATAACTTACTTATAAGAATTTGTTGTATCAAATAAGATATATGCATATTTTTTATTATTCAAGCCATATAAGTATATACTGTATAGCTGTGATAGCCCAGCGGTGAGACCGTGTGTCTCTTACGAGGGTAACACAAGTTCAAATCCGGGCAGGCATCATGAATTTTTCTATTAAAACTCATTGATAATTGAAATTTATCACACGCTTTTCGGTGAAGAAAAACATCGTGAGGAATCCTGCGTATCTCTAGAGAATTCTGGAGATACGTGTAACCTACCAGTCCGCATTGGAGCAGCGTGGTAGGTCTTAGCTCCAACCCTTCTCTCAATAAACGGAGAGAGGAGGCCTATTCCCAGTAGTGGGATTGTAACAGTCCTCTACTTTATACTGATATATATAGAGGGTGGTAGGTACCGATTATACGATATTAAATGAATCCACTGATCATTTGTACAAAATAGATAAATTTGGCATAATTCAATCATCTTATATATCTTTAAAAAATAAATGTATTTTCAAACAAAATAAATATAATTTAATTTAGATCTGGATTTGTTAGTAATAGTTGACTGACCTGGCGGGGTGCGTTTGTTGAAAATACAGAAGAAAACAATAAAATATTTGTTTTCTCTCACTCACAACAGTACTTCATTTTGTTCATTTATTTAGGTCAAGGTTATTTTTAGTTTCATGTGTCGTAATAGGGTACGGTCACTGATATCTAAAAAGCTGTCTATTTGTTAAAAAGCGTAAAATAATTTCTGTGGCTTGTATTTTTCAGACTCAGCCAAAAAAAATATTTTTTTTATGCAGGCTGCTAAAGCGTGAAGTTAACTAAAATTAAAATTAATGACGTATGATCGGTACCACAAAGTATATTAAAGGTTAATTAATACTCTTATATATTCACTCCGTCTCATTTCAATTTCTTACTCATTCATTCACAAAACAAACTCACTCAATGACACTTATGTATTAACCCATGCATATATATACATTTACATGTGCATGCATGTTTTAATGCAAACATGTTACATGTACACATGCAAATTTATATGCATGTATACACGGGACGTACACAAATTAACTTATTAAATATGCATATATCATTATCGTTTATCATTTAAGCTACAATTTTCTGGCAGAAGTATTGCTTGAAAAAACGATCAACCTTCAACCATTGTGTTAAAGAAAAATAATGATATTTGTGTCTGAAAAATACCAAAGGATCTTATATCTTTATCAATTTAATTTAATATATGCCGCAACAACAATATAGTTTTCAAAATCTAGGTTGACATCGATAAAAAAAACTATACTAAGTAATATTTTTGCGAGAAATCTATACAGCGCTAAAATTCTTAGGTATCAGAAGCATGTGCCAATATAATATAAATTATAACATAAAAGTGCGTATATAATTAATAAAATTCAATAAATAATTACCAAAAATACTTTAGTAGTGAACAGCCATGCTATATTCCAAAAATTGCGTAGAGTCTCTTTAAAAGAACGTCCCATTTTTATTCACTTAACAGCCAAACTTTTTTAATATCACTAAACTTAATAGCGATTTAAAAAAAAAACTTTTTTTTTAATAATCACATAACACATGCATCAATCTTATTGTATTCACTGCTACTAATTTATTTACGTAATCTGTGAATTTTATGCTTTTAAATTTCGAACGCAACATTTCAAAGACAATAAAGGGGAGCGCGCATTCTTTTTTATTACAGATTAAATATATATTGCAATCGCGGAAGACGCTTTGAATGGTATGCACTTTGAAATATTCACTTCCTATATTTTTATTACTCTATACAATTTAATGTCGCGCCTACTCTACATTTTTGAACGTTAATTTATAAATCGAACTTTTTGTAGCCACACGCCACTTCTTAACAGTACCTACCTACTTTTTTAAAATACTGTCACTTTCAAATTTCGAACGAGAAATAGGAGTAAAAAAAATTGAAAATAGAGATATTGCGCGCGCGCAGGTTTTTGGAAAGTCCGACAAAACGGTACTGAGCATCGAGATTCAAACGAGAATCATGGCATCACTTTCTAAGCGTGATTATTATTATTTGATATGCTACTTTTTAATTAAATTTTGAGTTTTTATTACCATAATGATTGTTATTGGTTTCGTTTTACGTAATGTGGTCATTAAAAGGTTTTTTGAGTGGTTAATTATTTAATAAGCTTAATGATGTTTTGGTGGCTGATTTTTAACACCAGTATATCAAAGCAAAGGTCGCAACATACCCACCATGCTCAAATCTCTTTTCACTCTCTGATTCATTTCTTTAACGTGTGTAACCTACATTCACATTGATCAATGTAAGTATAATTTTTAACGCTTTTTCTGAGAGAATAAAGAAGACTTATGCCCAGCGATGGGATAAAAATTTCCGCTACTTTCATTTACTGTTACTTTTATCTAGTGTAATTTTCAATATTGCTATATTCACATTAGTATAACAATATTTTAAAAATTTACTAGGTACAAATATTGACGACATGGATGTATGCAAACCAACCGTAGGCAATATGACGGTTTAAAAAAAAGAAAAAGATATTTTTGGGTAATAATAGAACGAAGGCAGTCGGTTGAGAGGACGCTAGGTATTAATATCTAGTAATATAATTAATATTTGGTGCCCTGTGGTATCCAGCTGAGTATCCCTCATTTCTTACCGAGGTGCCATAAGAGGCGACTAAGGTAAGCCGACCCACCGTGTGGTATCCGGTTAAGTAGAATAGACCACCCTCTTTCTTACCGAGGGGTCGTAAAATACGACCAAGGTAAGTTGACGTCCGGTCGTAAAATACGTAGCCAAATCATGTGATAACATGTTTGTAACATGTTGTGCCGACCCCACTTAGAGTGGGATAAGGGCAGGAGGATGATGATAATTAATATCTGGTCTGCGATAAATTTTAGTATCTTAGACACCGACTTCATAAAAAGAGTCAACATACCAAATTTCGTGGCTTCTCGCCAAACTTCCATGGGTATATCACCAAACCTCCACTACACGTTACCATGAGTCGACGGTCAGCTTCAAAGGACACCCTTAAGGTGATCTTCCCGACGTTATTAGACCTTCTGCGCTTTACTATACTCGTTTCGAACCCTCCAAGATGCTTCTTAACTCGCTACTCCTGATATATATATATTTAAGCTTATTTAAAGCTTAAGACATATTATACATCATCATTCTCCTGCCCTTATCCCACTCTAAGTGGGGTCGGCAAATTATGTTACAAACATGTCACATGATTTGGCTACGTATTTTACGACCGGCCGCCTGCCTGACGTCAACTTACCTTAGTTGCCTTCTACGATATCTCGGTAAGAACTGAGGGTGGTCTACTCTATTGCACCCGGATACCACACGGCACATACTTTAGTCGCCTCTTACGACACCTTCGTGAGTAAGGAAACCTCCTTATAATAGAATAGAATAGACCACCCGGTCTATTCTGTTCTGCCGGATACCACACGGCGTTTTAAGGCATATTATACATTCGGAAAAATTATAATCTACTAGCTTTACGTGGGGCTTTGCCCGCGTGGAAACAGGCAGGAGACTGGCTCTCTGATACCCTACACCGTCTTTTATACCTATTCCCCCCACTAATCTACAATCGACACCGGTTCGTTACTACCCCCACTAAAAGTTGTTGCAAAACGGCCTCTTCAACTCAATTTAAATAAAACCGTTACGCACTATTAATTTAAACCTTTCTTGCACTACCTTTTAGTGAAAACCGTACAAAAATCCGTTCAGTAGATTTAGAGAAAATCGATGATATACAGACAGACAGTTTTGGGGAATTTGTATATAGATTATTATAAAAATTATGATTTATAGAAGCAGGCCTTACTTTGCGGAATTCCATATTACAAGCAATATAACAGAACTAACTACTTTGAAGTACAGTACGATTTTTGTCGTGAAGCCTATCCTCCTGATGATGCTTCGGTTTCGGGGCGAAACGATCGTCGAGATTGTGGTGGTGGGTGTGTGTGCTGCTTTTGTGTTCGTTGTTGCTGGTGAATTGCGCCTTGGGGTGCATGTGGTGGCTGGTCCTGCATGTATAAGGTGCGTAGATTTTGCCTGCTTCATACACATTGGCTTTGCATGCATTCACTTAACCCGTGCGGATTATAGCAAAGTAGTTAGTTCTGTTATATTGCCTATAAAAATTATATTAAATTTAAATAGTACCAAGGATATTGGATACATTTCCGCGTTGAAACGCTCAACTGAATCTCTTTGTAAAAAACAAGTCGGGTGTTGCCTTAAGCGGCCGTGAGAATAATCGATGAAACGGGTAATTTCTTATATAGATCACTGAGGCAGTACAAATCGGATGCAGTGTTGCCAACGCGACCTTGTTAAAAGTTACGTTGGCACACTTGTAACTTTGCGTTATTTATTTGAAATTCGGATATACGGTTATTAAAGCAATTTTTTAAATATTCGCAAAAACAAAAGTAATAATGAAATTATTTTGCTATAATCCGCGAAAAAATTAAATAGAAGATATATATGACGCTAAATTTATAGTGGACTATCCGATTTCATACCCGATACATGCAGGATTCGTAAAAACATATGCACAAACCTTCACCATCACCACCACTATACACAAGCCCTACACACCTTCACTATCACAAACTCAACAATTGCTTCGTCCCGAAACCGAAGTGGATATATATCGCGGATTCATCATCATTCTCCAGCCCTTATCCCTCTCGAAGTGGGGTCCGCACAACATGTTACACACATGTTGTCATATGATTTGGCTACGTATTTTACGACCGGCCGCCTGCCTGACGTCAACTTACCTTAGTCGCCTTTTACGACACCTCCGTAAGAAATGAGGGTGGTCTATTCTATGCAGCCGGATACCACACGGCATTTACATTAGTCGCCTCTTGCGACACCTCGGTAAGAAAGGAGGGTGGTCTATTCTATGCAGCCGGATACCACACGGCATTTACATTAGTCGCCTCTTGCGACACCTCGGTAAGAAAGGAGGGTGGTCTATTCTATGCAGCCGGATACCACACGGCATTTACATTAGTCGCCTCTTGCGACACCTCGGTAAGAAAGGAGGGTGGTCTATTCTATGCAGCCGGATACCACACGGCATTTACATTAGTCGCCTCTTGCGACACCTCGGTAAGAAAGGAGGGTGGTCTATTCTATGCAGCCGGATACCACACGGCATTTACATTAGTCGCCTCTTGCGACACCTCGGTAAGAAAGGAGGGTGGTCTATTCTATTCTGCCGGATACCACACGGCTAGGATATATATCGCGGATTATGGGAAAATAATTTTATGATTACTTTTCTAGATCAAGTGCACATGCCTAATACATCGCCCTATCCGAAGAATAATGTCACATCTCCCATATATAAGCATAGGAAATGTAACTTCGTTGTTTGGATAGGGCGACATCTCCGTTCCAGGTGTACATATAATGATAAGTCAACTTACATCCTTTTATATTTTTAATCATAATAGGCAGTAGGATTGATATAAATTATTATATGGCGAATATTTCAGTGAAGTCGACAAGTCCTACTTAATATTATAAATGCGAAAGTTTGTGAGCATGTACGGATGTTTGTTACTCTTTCACGAAAAAACTATAGGACCGATTTAGATGAAACTGTACAGTTGTATAGGTTATACATCGGATTAACATATAGGCTACAATTTGTATTGATTTTATGTAATATAACGTCAATAAAGTCGGAAAAAATATGGCCTCTAAAAGCTATCTCGGCGTACGCTACATAAACCATTACACAAAGATGATGTACCGTAGTATTGTTTGTCTTTAATAGTTCTAAATAAGAGTCAGCGACAGCATATATCTTTTATGTGGAAGCCACTTTGACCAAAATTGTGAATCATAAATTTAATTAAATTAGATACTGTGCCAGATCAGATTCCTCGCAAGCGAAGCCCCGGGCAAAAACTAGTCTTTTATAAAGCACATACAAACTTGTGAATATTTAAACAACTCTCCTAAATTTATACTATGCGTAAACTCATTTATTGCTGACGTGAAAAGCATTTTGGACTTATTAAGTTATTCACGTCAGGTACAAATTTAAATAAATAAAAATTGACCTCCCGTTGCTCCAGTATAGACTATTGTTAGAAATCTAGTGCTTACAGTGCCTATGGTAATTGACACGCGCGATATCGCTAATTGGTCAAAATATTAGTAATCAAAACACGTTTAAGGGCTTTTGTTGATAATTAGACAGAAGGGTGAACATATAGAAATCTTTCGCTCATTTATCTATAGGTGTTTGAAATATAGTTAAATTAAAAACCTTCTTAAATTCAAAATATTCTTTGTTCAAGTAAACTTGTAAACAAGTGCTTTTGAATCGTCAACTTTACTGCTGGTTCGGAAAGCTGTTCCTACCGAGAAGAACCAGCTAAAAACTCGGCGGTTGCTCTTTTTAAAATATAAATCTTAGAACTAGTACTAGTATCCACACATCCTTATCATCTAAGTAATCTTCAACAGTATAGCAGGCTTTCTGTATCAGCCTTTTTAACAGTGTTTTTAAACTTCTGTAATGGCATGGCCAAAATTGATTTCGGAATTTTATTATAGAACCTTATACCCAAACCCACAAACGATTTACGTACTTTTGCTAGGCGCAAAGCAGGAGTCGCAAGCTTATGTCGGTTCCTACTTTGTCTATTATATACATCACCTATCGTTTTATAATCCTTTATATTTTTATGTACAAAAATTACATTGTCTAAAATATATATCTTATTGAACCGATAGATATTATTTGCATAATCTTAAGGGATATACATTATACAAACTTGCGCAACTTGGAACTAGCACCACCGAAAATATAGGCGTCCAAAAAGCGTCCTATACGACCCTGACGATAATAACAATATAATAAGCAAACACAGAAACACGTAATACACACACACAGCGTCTTCGCCGGCGAAGACGAGGTCCCAGTTTTCTGACGTCGGTCGGTCGTGGCTTCTCGCCACCCTTCCGACGCCGCAATGACTAATCTAAGTCATACCATCAACCCTCCACTACGCGTCGCCCTAAGCCGTGGTCCGGCCTCACAGGAGGCACCCTTAGGACGACGTTCCCCGACTTAAGTAAGCTTCTGCGCTCTACTCTCTGCATTTCGCAACCTCGGCGATGCTTCTGCGCTCGCCCGTCCCGCCCGGTGACGCTGTAAAAGCCATTAGGGCTAACAGCATACAGTCAGTTCGAAAAAAAAACATCCCGTCGTACTTATTATATAATGGCGGCTGTACACTTTAGCAAGACATTTCGAGACATGCCGAGGGCAATAATGGTATAACAGGGTAGCTCTCGCCTCCCCTCGTTATGTCTCGGAGTGTCTCTCTCTCTCTCGCTCTCTCAGCTGTGTCGAGTTTTGTGCCCAAATCAAAGGGTCTCACGCCGTCGAGGACGTTAGGACGACGTTCCCCGACATTAGTAGAGATTCTGCGTTCTACATGCATTTCGCAACCTCAACGATGCTTCTGCGCTCACTTGTCTCGCCCGGTGACGCTGTAAAAGCCGTTACCGCTAACAGCATACAGTCAGTTCGAAAAAAAAATGGATCTAGAATTTTTAAGGTCGCCAATCTCAAAAGCTATCTATCTATTTGGGAATTGGTATTTTAATGAAAGTCTATGAAACCGACTCTAAGTATATCTAGTATGTCGGATAAATTTCAAACGCATACGAGATCCTAATACGATTTTTGGACTTCCTTTAGCAGCATAATTTTATTTCTATTGACTGGCCCGTTGGCTCAGTGGGTAGTAACCCTGCCCTCAGCTCCACGGGTCGCGGATTCGATTCCCGCCGAGGGCCAACATTTTCTACAAAAAAAATGTTGGTTCTTCGAGCTTGGGTGTATTTTTGTATTTAAGTATGAATTTAAAATTATATATATATGTAGTATATCTACTATTTGTCCGTCACCCATAACACAAGTATTAAGTTACTTACTTTGGGTGCGGACGACCGTGTACATCTATTTATATTTATATTTCAGTTTATATAATTTATATCATGATTTTTACTATGTTAGTAAATTTCGCAGCTATGATGTGTGCAGCCATATGTGGTGAAACCACGCGATTCTTTCCAGGAGTCACGGGTTCGATCCCCGGGCAGGCGCCAAAGAGTTTTTCTGGTAAAACTAATGTATCTAATTGAAGGTTGCAATTTATCACACCTTACTGTGAAGGAAAAAATTATAAAGAATCCTGCATGTGTCTGGAGAATTCTGGGGATATTTGGAACCTAACAATCCGCAATGGAGTAAGGGGTGGGTCTTTATTCCAACCCTTCTCTCCAAAAAAAACGGAGAGGAAGAAGGGGAGACCTATACTAAACAGTGAATATTTCGAACAAAAAAATAAATTATAACATCAGGTGATTTGCTTACTTTTTCGACATTGATAGACAAGAAACCTGTTATAAATTCATGTACATGATTTAAATTATATCCGCTTATCAATAAATTTGAAATCCGCACACAAAACCGCCATTACCGGTTGCGAATATCGCTAACCTGATCCGCAACATATTACCGCTTCATTTAAATGTATGTTAATAAAGTTGTAGCGATCTGCCGTTTGCTAATCACGAAAAACTTTAGAATATAGGCCGCCTGCTTGACGTCAACTTAACTTGGTCGCCTTTTACGACACCTCGGTAAGAAATGATGGTGGTCTATTCTACTCAGCCGGCAACCAAACAGCGGGTCAATTTACTTTAGTCGCCTTTTACGACACCTCGGTAAGAAATGAGGGTGGTCCAATTTACTCAGCCGGCAACCAGAAGGTCAATTTACTTTAGTCGCCTTTTACGACACCTCGGTAAGAAATGATGGTGGTCTATTCTACTCAGCCGGCAACCAAGCAGAGGGTCAATTTACTTTAGTCGCCTTTTGCGACACCTCGGTAAGAAATGGGGGTGGTCTATTCTACTCAGCCGGATACCACACGGCGGAAAATTTGGTATCATGATACTAACTGGGCTAAAAATTAGAATAAAAAAACACTACACCATGAGATTAATTTTTTTGGACACTTACACACGGTCGTCCGTCCCCAAAGTAAGTAACTTAATACTTGTGTTATGGGTGACTGAGAACTGGTAAATAGATACATATATAGTTTTAAATACATACTTAAATACAAATACACACCCAGGCTCGAAGAACCAACAAATTTATTTATAGAAAATATGAAAAATTAATTCTATTTTCTATATTTTCGTCTTCCGGAATCTGAAATAAATCATAAGTCCGTTTGCGCAGATGGTAAACGCTATGCCATGAGTTCCGCGGGTCGCGGTTTCGATTCCGAGGCGCAACGTTTTCTAAACCAATTTCTTTGGTTTTTCTAGTTTGGGTGTAAACATATTTAAGTATTTATCCTACTATGACACTCAGTAATGATTTGCAGATATAGTGGTACTAACTAAATAAATATAAATTAAAACTAATGTCTAAAAATTAATATTTCCCATATTTTCATCGTACGGATCGCATTACTAATTATGTCGTATTTATTAAAAAAACAGCCATTTTAGCACAACTTGTTTCGCTCATAACAAAGTCAATGCCAAAATGGTTGTTAAAGCCAAGCATTATTGATTCGCACCATATGACTCATGAGTCCGAAGCTAAATCACCTACATTACCTTATACGAGGCAAACATATGAGTAATTTATCCCTGATATAACTAGTTGACCTCTAAGTGTGATGCCATTTCTTCAGAAAGTACACAAATGTGTAGAAAATTTTTTAGGTCGCAGATCTGATTAATGGCTTCCCTTCGTAATCAGCGATTACAAACGATTAAGAGCGATCACGATCATCTAGGATCGGGGACGACTGTCGGTACAGGGCGGGTGGTCAGCTCCAATTCTGGACTATTCCACCCATAATCACGATCATGCTCGGCTGTATTCGCCAATCATTGTCTATGGTTGCCTACGATGCCTACAACCCGGGAATTCTCGGTTTTTCGGACACACATCAAAGGGAATCGCTGGATAATACCTGTGATCGTATGTATCGTATGATAATACGGACGATTGTGTGGTTGCACGATTATTGTGCCGATTATAGACGATCACACAATTAGCGATCATCAATAGTGAAGCACAGGCATAAGACAGGGCCATAGCGTATGATGCTTAAGTGCGTGGCGGTGAATCTACATTGTACCTACAGTAAAATTATTTTTTTCCGGAATCTCTATTATTCGTAGAGAATAAGAGTTATTCGAGGACGTAAATATTGTATGCAACTCTAATAAGGACTGTCCTACGTCGTATTGGCTATATTTAAGGAGAGAAAGGGATTCTTATTTAAAATCCGCAATCCATACTAGAACAGTCTACAGCAAGGTTTAAATTAAATGTAAGAGATATGCTTATACGTAAAGCATATTACAAAATTGAAGATTATTTGGATGATAACAATTGAAAATGTTTAAAAGATTGACCGCCGAGTTCCGAATCAATTGTAGCTTCAAAAGTAGTAATAAAATTATTTTGCTATAATCCGCGATACAGTAAATAGAAAATATATAAAGTGCTAAATGTATAGTGGACTATCCGTTTTTCCATACCCGTTACATGCAGGATTCGTAAAAACACATGCACAAACCTCCACCACTGCCACCACAATACACAAGCACTACACACGTTCACTATCACAAACTCAATAATCGTTTCGCCCCGCAACGTTTTACCTCTGAACACGTGTTCAGAGGTAAAACGTTGCGGGCTTATTTGAAAAGGCTTATTTGATAATGATTATTTCGATTTGATTTAATATATTTGACTTTCATGCTTTTAGAGTTCAACATTACAATTGATTCTAATAAAAATGCAAACTATTTCTGTTGGTCTGGTACGCCTTCAAAGCTAATATCTAAAGCAATATTGATGAAATTATGTAAAATAATAATTATGGTAAAATAAACCATAAAAAATTCCAGTTTTGTTTCGGAAACAAGGAAAAAATTGGTATTGATGGTACGTAAACGTTTAAATTAGCGTGAAAGAGTTGCGGTAACCCATAATGATAATTGTTTCAAAGTAATGGGGTTATATCATTAGTGAATTTATCCCATCCTCACAGTCATAAAAACAGGAAGAAATAAAAACTTTAACACTATATACGCAGTTTATAGGATGTCTAGACAATAGTCTAGACTTAACAATATGTGCAACATATCAGTTTATTTTTTTAAATTATATTTTTAGTTTTACGTAATACCAAAAAAGTTTACTTATAACAACAACCTCCTTGCTATCGATATCCACAAGTCGTTTAAAATATACCTTAACAAGAAACTTTTGTGCGTAAAATTGAAAATTTAACACCAAAAGTTCACAAATACTCGTAAAACCTCCTGTTAATAAACACCTAAATCCAAAACTTTATTTTAAGTATAATTTTTAATTTAATTTCCATTAATGACACCAAAAAGTTTTCATATACAACCTCCTTGCATAAAACCTTGGTCACAAAATCACGTTTAAAAAAACAGACCACAGATAAATAACGTTAAAGTTTTGTATATAATGCCACAGACTACTTAATATAAAGCGAACGCCGGCGTCGACGGGCGCGCGATCGCGACTGATGAATCATCCCATCTCGCTGGATCGAAGGAAAACAAAAAGTTGTATTGGTCCAAATGGCGATATAAATTGCAAAATGTGTGCACGCAACTTTATTGCCCATTGCATAAGCAGTAGAGACGCTAATAACTTGCTGATTTTAACAGGATACACTTTTAACGAGTGATTTATTAATTTAAATAATTGTTGGCATACTAAATGTAGTCTTTGAATGTTATAAACCTAGTACTGCCTGCTGCTTCGTTTACGTAAACTTGAGAATCAAATTGAAATTCAGAATACTCTTTATTCAAGTAAACTGAGCTGTAATTGCCCAGCGGCGAGATTATGCGACTGCTGTTCGTCACGAGTTCAAACCAAAACGAAAGAGTTTTTCTATTAAACTTATGTGTCTAATTGATAATTGCAATTTATCACACGCTTTCCGGTAGGGAAAACATCGTGAGGAAACCTGCATATCTATATATAATTAATATAATTCTGGGGATATGTGTAACCTACCATTGGAATAGCGTGGTAAGTCTTAGCTCTAACCCTTCTCTCCAGAAACGGAGACAGCAGGCTCGTATACCTAGCAGTGGGATAGTAACCGGTCGTTACTTTACTTTACTTAAAAGTAAACTTAAGTGTCTTTGAATCGTCAAATTGACTGCTGGTCCGCCTTTGCCTCTACGGTGAAGAACCAGTAAGGAACTCGGCGGATGCTATTCTCGAAATATAAATATAACTGGTCACATTTTGTCATTTTCAATATACTATTTACAAATATAAAAATTTTAAAAAATCATATCTAGCCAAATTTTTTATTTAAATCACTATTCTTATAATTTATAGAATTAGGCGTTACTTTGCGGAGATCCATAATACAAAAGTAATAATAAAATTATTTTGCTATAATCCGCGATACAGTAAATAGAAAAATCGCACTTTGCGATTTTGTCGTGGAGTCTATCTCCTGATGATGCTTCGGTTGCGGGGCGAAACGATTGTTGAGTTTGTGATAGTGAAACTGTGTAGTGCTTGTGTATTGTGGTGGAAGTGGTGGAGGTTTGTGCATGTGTTTTTACGAATCCTGCACGTATCGGGTATGAAAATGCTGATAGTCCACTATACATTAAACACTATATATGTTTTCTATTTACTGTATCGCGGATTATAGCAAAATAATTTTATTATTACTTTTGCACTATTCTTATGTTTCGGGGTGTCCCAGTTTCACTCGTGCCGTGGAACCATGCACATGCCAATTTTATTTAGCCGTACACAATGTCGTAGAACGACGAGAGTGAATACTTCAATTATTATTCTAGATATTAAATAAAGAGATATCTTGAAAAGAGATGGGAAGCTCTCGAAGCTATCCCCTGCAGATAAAAATCTTAACGTGATAGGAAGCCGTATGTAATATTATTACATAATATAACATTATGCATTGCATGCTTTTATCGTGAATGTATTTTTTATGATGTATAATTTTACGGCACAAGATGAATTGGGTAACTGTTGTCTTTGTTGGTGAAGTTTTTATAAATAAATAATTGACATAAATAGTGGCAAATAGCGCAAAAGTCGCAGCAACTTACGAGTATGTTTCGTCCATTCCCCAATGTCCACAACTGAAATGATCCTATTCAGAATGTACATGATCATTCCGAGTTTACACGTCTCGGAGAGGCGTCTAGGGCGAGACATAGCGAGTGCACTCGGGCGAGACTATGCTCAGAACCGATTTATGCGGACAGCCACTGGGTGTCCGTGGTTCATGCGGAACGTTGACCTCCATAGAGACCTCTATCTCCCTACCATTACTCACCTCTTCAAACGTTTTTCGAAATCTTACTTCGAGAAATCTGAGGTACACTCGAACCCCCTTATTTCAGTTGCTTCCACCTACATCCCAGTTAGGTCCGACCATCGAAAATATAGGCGTCCAAAAAGCGTCTTGTATGACCCCGACGATCAAATAACGATCGCCAACACAGATACACGTAATACACACACACAGCGTCTTCGCCGGCGAAGACGAGGTCCCAGTTTTCTGACGTCGGTCGGTCGTGGCTTCTCGCCACCCTTCCGACGCCGCAATGACTAATCTAAGTCATACTATCAACCCTCCACTACGCGTCGCCCTAAGCCGTGGTCCGGCCTCACATGAGGCACCCTTAGGACGACGTTCCCCGACTTAAGTAGAGCTTTTGCGCTCTACTCCCTGCATTTCGCAACCGCGGCGATGCTTCTGCGCTCGCCCGTCCCGCCCGGTGACGCTGTAAAAGCCATTAGGGCTAACAGCATACAGTCAGTTCGAAAAAAAAAAAAGGGTGAGACTATGCAGCCGCCTTAACGATGTAGTGGTCTGAACGCGCAACTTTCGCATGACTGACATTAATATCAATATTTGCAATGACTGTTTTCCATTACGCGAATTTACGAGCCAAGATAAACTCGAATCAATTGGTGTTTGATATTGCACAGATCCGTCTTATTTCCTTTATTATACACACATATATATACGTAGTAGTGGCTCAAGAATGAAAGCGCTTGAGTTTATCTTTTAAATTACCCTAAATTATGTACTATATTTTTTTGTGTTCCGAAAGAGAAACGGGAATTTTAATACCCTATATGCTAGCGCAGTATATAAGCTTTAATTGCACGAAAACAAAATACAGTAACGGCCTCTTATTCCACTGCTGGGCTCTCTTTTGCCATTTTTGGAGAAAGGTTGGAGCTAAGACCTACCACGCTGCTCTAATGCGGATTGGTAGGTTACACATATCCCTAGAATTCTCTAGAGATATGCAGGTTTCCTCACGATGTTTTCCTTCACCGAAAAGCGTGTGATAAATTGCAATTATCAATTAGACACATGAGTTTTAATAGAAAAACTCATTGGTGCCTGCCCGGGTTTAAACTCGTGTTCCCCTCGAAAGAGTCGCACGGTCTCACCGCTGGGCTATCACAGCTCAGCAAGAAGCGTGTGATAAATTGCATATATCACACATGTTGGACTTGTTCGTTAGAAACATTTTTAACAGAAAAACTCGTTGCCATCTACCCAGTGTTTGAACCTGTGACCCCTCGAAAGAGTCGCACGGTCTCACCTCTGTTATAAGGCACGAAATTTTATCAATATTTTTTTCGATTTTCCGTGACAGCATAAAAGACTAAAGACGGACGGATAGACAGACTTTCGCATTTATAATATTAGTATGGATGGATGTCAAGTGCACATCCGTTAATATCTGAAGACTCATTTGCATGCAGCGAAAATAATGACAAAGCGTTATAACAACTTTCTATTTCGATATAGTTCCGAGTGAAATACGAAAAATCTTTTTTTAACTTAATCACAACAAAAATACGTTTCTGGAGGTTTATTCTTTATACAATAAATATATGGGACATTTACACACACGACTGTCCATCCCTGTGACGTATTGCGACGTGCGATAGAGTGGGGGCATCGCACGGGGGTCGCCTGTGAGAGGGGACTGTGAGAGTAGTCTGAGACCTGAGTTAGACCACCGGCCAGAATGGAAGTGTTTTGTGTTAAGAGTATCGATTGGAAACGATTCCCAAAGTAACTTAATACTTATATCATGGGTGACAGACAACTGGAGATAACATAAAAATCATCATCCTTCTACCCTTATCCCACTCAGAGTGAGGTCAGAACAATATGTTACAAACATGTTGTCACATGATTTGACTACGTTTTTTCCGACCGGCCGCCTGCCTGACTTCAACTTACCTTAGTCGTATTTTACCAACCCCTCGGTAAGAAAGAGTGGTCAATTTTACTCAACCGGATACCACACGGGTCAACTTACCTTAGTCGCTTTTTACGACACCTCGGTAAGAAATAAGGGTGTTTGTACTACACAGCTGGATACCATACGGTATATATAGTTTAAAATATAAACTTAAATAAATACATGTATATACCCTTAAATAAATATATGTATAGACTTAAAGAATCAATAAATTGTTTTTTGAAAATGTTAATGTAATTATGTCAGAATATATAACTTCGATTTATGTAAAAATATAACCGTCATAACTAACTAAAGAATTTTAAGAATTAGAGTTACTTTGCATAGGTCTATAGTATAAAAGAAAATGAAAAATGAAAACGGATTATAGCAAAATAATATTTTCATTACTTTGTTTTTAAAGTATACTTATCTTTCCTTTTATAATATGCATCTATTAAAAATGATATCCCTACCTTTTTTATTTTCTGTTTGAAAAAGAAAAAGTAAGAAATGTTTTAAGTTAAGGTTGGTTTTAAAATACACTCAACAATTTTTACGAACAGCGCCGTCTATTATAAGTTGCACGAATCAAGTCGTGACGATGAGATAACTACAGGTTACTAAAATGGCCACCAGCGCTTATTTTTATATAATAGTTTCAAAATGGCTTAAATTAATGAATATTGCAATTGAGTATCTGCTAAATTGTATTATCTAGTTAATTTATCGCTGCACAGCGATAACAATTAGCTCAAATATACTTAAAAGATAATATCAAGATCGAAAATAATGTGAACAAGTAATTGTTAATAATGTACAGAATTATTAATGTTGAGAAACCGGCTATACTCACGTCTTATTTTATCGGATGAGCCCGACTAGTTTCCCATACGGGGCTCTTATTCATGAGCTCTTTAAGCGGTGTTATCGCGGCGGGAACTAGTCGGACTCATCCGATAAAATAAGAGTGAGTATAGCCGGTTTCTCAACATTAATAATGAATACCACTCACGATAGTTTAAATTCAAAAATGTACAGAATTAATAATAAAGAAATAAATATATATTCTTTGTATCTTATGTGTCTAATTGATAATTGAAATTTATCACACGCTTTTCGATAAAGGAATACATCGTGAGGTAACCTGCATATCTCTAGAGAATTCTGATGATATGTGTAACCTACCGATCCGCATTGGAGCAGCGTGGTAGGTCTTAGCTCCAATCCTTCTCTCCAGAAACGGAGAGAGGAGGCGAATGCCCAACTGTGGGGTTGTAACCGGCCGTTACTTTACTACTTTTATAAATATATATCATAGTTGTTTTTTAAATTTATTCATTCAATTGTGTGGTCATATTTGATATCGGGGAGACGATGAAAATGAGATGCAGAACCTTCTCTACAGTCTAAATATGTCTATGTCAGCAAATATGGCGATTTGGTGCCTGTTATCCTAACAATATCCAACTCTAAGTAGGGTCGGCACAGAAAAAACATGTTGTCACATGATTTGGCTACGCATTTTACGACCGGCAGCCTGTCTGAAGTCAAGTTACCTCAGTCGCCTTTTACGACCTTCCGGAAGGAATGAGGATGGTCTATTCTACTCAGCTGGATACTGTAGTCTATTAGTACGGTGTGTTCTGCAGAGTTCATAGTAGACACTATGAACTCTTATTGCGACTCAATTGAAGACGTAAACTACATTGTTTTGCTTTTTCATACCATGACGTCTTAAAGACGCACACTTTAAGTCGTTGCCGAATGAGCGTGCGGAATTCGTCCTAAGAACATGTGAGTAAAAGAGACAGAGTTATCTATAGTTCATATAACGTTATCCTTTTCAAACATTACGACCCCAATGAAATTCATACTTCATGGTACGAAAAGAAAGCGGTTCGCGGTCGTCGTTTACGTCTTCAATTGAGTCGTAATAAGAGTTCATGGTAGGCCTGCAGTTTGTGATACTGAACGTGTATACTGGGTAGTGGTGGAGGTTTTTGCATGTGTTTTTACGGATGCTGCATGTATCGGGTATGAAAACGTACAGTCCACTCTACATTTAGCATTATATCATCATCATCATTCTCCTGCCCTTATCCCACTCGAAGTGCGGTCGGCACATTATGTTACAAACATGTTGTCACATGATTTGGCTACGTATTTTACGACCGGCCTGACGTCTTACCTAACTTACCTAACTTACCTAAGTCGCCTTTTACGACACCTCGGTAAGAAATGAGGGTGGTCCATTCTATGCAGCCGGATACCACACGGCAAGATACCTTAGTCGCCTCTTACAACACCTCGGTAAGAAAGGAGGGTGGTCTATTCTATTCTGCCGGAAGCACCACGGCGTACGTTTAGCATTATATATATTTCCTATTTACTTTACCGCGGATTATAGCAAATTACTTTAATTATTTATTAATTATTGGTTCTTAATGCTGGCAGCGTTTACGCGATTAATTGCAAGATTATTGGCGAATCGCACTCTTGTTACGTGATTAGGCGATTAACGTGTTCAATTGAGTAGCAATAAGAGTTCATGGAAGGCCTGCTGGTACTTACTCTGTGTGAGGAGGCGAGATGCGCGGCGTGCGCCGGCGTCGGCCGCTCATCGCTCGACTCGTCCCCGGAACGCTCCCCAGTAAACACAGAATCATGGGATACCGACAAGCCGCTCCCGTATGCGCCCTCCCTGTTGGCGAACAGAATAACGACCACGTTAGTACCGTAATGGTAAGAAAGGGTGGCT
Source organism: Morpho deidamia (assembly GCA_947086505.1). Taxonomy (NCBI): domain Eukaryota; kingdom Metazoa; phylum Arthropoda; class Insecta; order Lepidoptera; family Nymphalidae; genus Morpho; species Morpho deidamia. Next base: position 13,323,501 of record CAMTZC010000009.1, read on the forward strand.
CAAAGTCCCATGAGATAGCCGTAACATGGGCGTTCCGAACGGGTTTTATCCTACCCATCTTATAAACTAACTAGCTGTGCCAGCGGCTTCGCCCGCGTGGAAATCAGCGTGTCACAATTTTTTTGCTAGAATTAAGCTAGAAGAAACATAAAAGTAGTAATTGTGAGTTAATCATAAGAGATAGAGACATGCTGTCGCGGACTTTTTTATAGTATTTTTATAGATCTACAATTCTCTAGTACATCACTTTAGCGTATCTCTGGTGGTCTACGCAGCGGACGCGACTAAATGTCCCAGCAAGCAAGTTTTTTAACAACTGAGCGATCTCTTCAACAATTTACATAATACCGATATGTACTATTTACCTAAACCATTCGGAAGTATTTCACTTTTTTCTGGTGAAAAATTGTACAAAATCCGTTCAGGAGATTTTGAGAAAATCGATTACATACAGACATATAGCTTTTTGGGACTTTGTTTCATAATAAGTATAGATAATCCACATTAGGCCAGTCTGTTTTCGAAATAACAAAGTTTTTTGAATTTTTTTTTACCCCCATTGTAAATAAGCTTGAATTGTACAAGATTTGATTATACTGATAAGGGTCTAGCGTATTAGCGTAACAAATAGACACACTTTCGCATTTATTGCGACGAATTGTTAAAATGCAATTTTTATCAAATTATTGTATTGCCATCGGCTTCAGATAGGTGTACAAAGTACGCATAAAATTTTTCCGCTTGAAGTGTGTTAAAATTGAGCTTCAAATGAGACGGTTGAGACACAAACAATTGAAACTAATAAATAGTATCTAAGTACTCCTAACCGACTCTTTAGATTGGGTGGTAGTATACAGTTGTGGGTATTTCAACACTACATTTGTCGCAAACGAATCCGCCGGTATAACTAGTAGTAACTATCGGCTCACTTCCTTCTGTTGTGCCGCTCGGCGTCGAGCAGCTCGCTGGTGGAACTGCTCTTGGGGTCTGGCGAGCTGTCAGCCCTGGGCCGCCTCTTAAACATGCGCCGCAGCCCCCGCAGGAACCGACCTGTTCGTCCTTCGCCTGCAATAACCATAGATTTTTAATTTAGACCTGTATTTCCAAAAATTTGGTTGTCAAGGGTGCAATGGTAAATTTTAAACTTTCGCGATTCATACTTATTATTATATAAATAAATAAACGTGTCTCATCGCGGCAAAATCGAGTTACCTTTTTACAAGGTTCGACGTTTCGGCAGAGTTGCATCTGCCATGGTCACGAACTGACTGAGGGTGCAATTCGAAAATAGATTTTCTCAGCTCTAAAACAGCGTTTGATCTCATGAATAACGGCCCAAGTGATTCGAAACTACTCGGGCTGACCCGATATAATAACGATATATGTATAGCTGGTTTCTATACATAGATTATCCCTAGTCTAGTCTTCTCCACCTCCTCACCTCCACGATGGACGTCCACTACCTGGTCATAGCCACTACCGGGTCACTACCGGGTCACTACCGGGATCTCTACATCAAACGGTCTTGTGCCGCGAGGATCCAGCGGCTCCCCGAGACCCTTTATGAAATTGTCAGTCCACCTTACAAGGTCTACCAATGCTGCGTTTTGTTTACCAACGCATGTTTTGGGCACACCGTTAACAACTTATATACCGTATTAACCATAGCGTATAGACGCATGTTGGCCTTAAGCTGGACTCACAAAGTTTCCAATATGGAAGTACTGCGACGTGTTATCCAAAAATGCGAATATTGAATATTTTCTGAAGGAAAGTGTCGTATCTGGGGCATGTGTTTAGGTACGAAAGGTATGAATTTCCAACTAATCATGATGGAAAAAGTAGCAGGAAGAAGAGGTGTCGATTGCAGGAAGAAATCCTTTTTTTTACATGAGGAAACCCTTCATGAGTACCGCTCTCCGCGGGGTTGAAAGCAGTTATGCCGGACTCCTACCGGCTAAAACCCCATGGTGTTGCACCTTGCTGCTTGGTGACGAGGGCACAGGAATACTGAACGCATCACTGAAATCCTAACTACGTATAGATCTTTTATTCTTAAAGTGCACGCCCCTCCAATGTCTTTACTCACACACATAAAACTAATGTAAAGACGAAATACACGCAAACTTGTAATTCTAATTGGTTATTCAGTTGCCGGACAGACACGAACGTAGGAGTACGCGTCGATTATTGCCAAAAGTACAGTCAGCATGTCACAAAAAAAAACAACTCCGGAGTCAGATAAATATTTTTTCTTTAATAGAAAAATATGGAGAATTAAAAAAAAACTATGTGACGAAAAAAAACGGGCCAGACTTAACATCTATCATTATTTCATCATTAATGCCATTGCTATAATTAAGGAACGAATTGACATGATTAATAGAAATATGTGGGAAAATACGGGTCGAAATGCGAATGATATTGAGATAGAATATATGAAAAATTCTGACATGGATTTTGAATTTATAATTAAGGTTGAGTCCGAATCTAAAGAAAGCGACGTGAGTGAATAGCGTTAAAATTGTAAATATTTATTGCGGTTTAATTTTTTTCTTTTTTTACTAATAAAATAAATGAACAGACTACTGTACATTACGCTTTATTTATCATTCTAATAATTGCATAGTGAATATATGATATGATCTTTATTAAGTTGACAAGCTAGCTCTTGATTGCGAATTCACCTGATGGATGCCGATGTAGTTTAAGATGGAAGTGGGCTAACTTGAAAGGGTTTGGAGATTAAACGTAACCATTCAGGGTAACCATATGAACGCTAAACCACTTGGTGGTACGTCTTTGTTAGAAGGGTACGTCGGAAGTATCTATCTAGTCAAGACCAGGGATAAATTTTAGAAATATACTAATATGTTTTTTCTAGGATTCGAATACAGAACTTCCTAATTTACGATCTACCGCGCTTACTATTATTCAAGGGAAAATATTAAAAACTTACTTTTTATTCTGAAGAATTTTCAATATAAATTTGATTATAAATATGAAATTAATTTTATTATTATGCAAACGTTACTCGTAACCCGTGTAACCGGATTGGTTGGTCAGCCAGTGCACAAATGATAGGAACGCGTGACAGAATAGACGTGTTGTCTCATACAAAGCGTGCATTCTCCGCCATATAAATGCTTGAATTATACCAGGCGAGCAATTAGTTGACCTTTAAGTGCGCGAATGAGTCGAGTCAACTTTGAAATTGCTGCGCGCACACATATAATATAGTACAGTCAATATTTTCTCTCACACATTAAAATAATGTAATTTTGTGGAAGGGCGTGCACTTTTAGAATGAAAGATCTGGGAAAGATCGGGAGTGGACAGGAATCACGAGTACTACAGAGGTATTTCACCTCGCGGAAAATAAACATAAATATACGCTGCTGAGTGCCTACCTTCGATGATCATAGAGGCAATCCAATGCAATTCAAATTCAAATTAGTTTATTTGCTGAAAACATGGGAAGGAAAGGTGTAACAAGATATTAGTTAGTAGCAACATGTTTAGTCATATATCTGACATGCAAATTTTATTATCTATTTAAGAAGAAGATCTTAAGACTAAAAGCCCATCGGTTCTGCATACTATGTGCCCCGCCCATGGCCACTTCAGATTCGTCTTATCAGTAACTATGGTTCGTCTACCGATCTCGTAATTTCCAATTTGATCAATAGATATTCCAAGCGCGATCCGTCGCGGTTATAGCAAAATAATGGGAGATTGAATGGTGGTGCTATGGGTCACATACCATGGGTGCTGGTGTCGTGGTGCGGCGGTCGGTAGGGCGGCTCGAGCGAGCCCTCGCGCACGCAAGACATCAGCCCCGCCCCGCCGCCGCCCGACATCCGCACAGCCTGCAAAAGAGACCACTTCCTTAATATAGACCATCAGCTTTGATGATGAAAGTATACATATTACGCTTCTATATCTCTATTAATATGCTGTCTGTCTGTATATGATTGATTTTCTCAAAATCTACTGAACGAATTTTTGTACGGTTTCCACTTAACGGTATTTCTTCCGGAAGGTTAGGGTTAATGATACATTACGGTTTTATATATATTGTGTTGAATAGATCGCGTGGTTGTAAAAAAATCGCCTGCTGGGCGCTTTAGTCGCGTGCGCCGTCTAAACCAACAGACATACACTAAAGTAATGTACTAGAGAATTGTAGATCTACAAAAACACTACAAAAAAGTCCGAGATAGCGTGTACATTACGGTTTTGTATAAATTGTGTTAATAGATCGCGCAGTTCTTAAAAAAAACTCGCCTGCTAGGGGGTTTGGTCGCGTGCGCCGCGAAAACTTACAGAGATACACTAAAGTAATGTATGAGAGATCTACAAAAATACTACAAAAAAGTCTGGGAATGCATGTCTCTATCTCTTATGGTTAACTCACAATAAGTACTTATATTTTCAAAATATTAATTCGGGGAAAAATTTGTGACACGATGATTTCCACGTGGACAAAGCTAAAGCGAAATACTATTTAAAATATTCTAATAGAACAATCAAAGCGTAAAGCGAACTCCATTGTACCCTTATAATACAATAGCAGAATAAGAATGGAGTAACTGGTTATAGGATCGTCTAGTTTTCAAGTAACAAGGTCAGGGCTCTGTTTACCCGCAGGAAGGTCAAGGGCGCCGGGGAGATCGATACGGATGCTGCGTGCGAGGGGGATGCAAGATACGGAACAGATAGCATTCGGATAGAGACGGGTGATGCACTTACTGGGATCGCTCCCAGTTTACCAGCAATGACATGAAGCACAACTTCACGTTATATTACCGTTACGTGCAATTTGACACTTAAATCAAATCAAAATAATCTTTATTCAAGTAAGCTTTTTACAAGAACTTTTGAATCTGAAACTGGTTCGGAATGTTGCTCTTACCGAGAAGAACCAATAAAAAACTCGGCGGTCAATCTTTTAAACATTAAAATTTACCATATTTAACTACAGTCTTGTTTAAAGCTGAAAGGATTTTCAAATCCAAAATTGTTGTAGTAGTTGTTGTAGCAAAACTTGTTCTTTGTTTGTAGATGTTGTGGCTACCTTAATAAGCTGCACATTTAACGAATGCTATTAATAAGTTTATAGTATAATAATTTATTTAAAAGTAATAGCTACTGGTGGTCCTTAAATAAATAAAAAAATAAAAAATAAAATAAATCCAAGTATTTTTATCATTAAAATAGTATTCAATTGTGTAATATGCCTTACGTATAAGCGTAGTTTGTTTACTTAATTTAAACCTTTCTGTAGACCGTATAAGACTATACGGATTGCGGAATTTTATTGTAAAAGCGAGTACCGAGACCAACGAATGAGTTGCTAACTCTGCTGAGTCGCGACGCAGGCTTATAAGCTTCTTGTGACCTCTGGTATATCTATGATACACATCGAATTTTGTTTGATACATGTGAATATTTTTGCGTACGAAAATAATATCACTATATATATATCGTGACGCTACTGTACGTATGTTTCGTTTGTTATTTCGTTGAACTTTTCTCGAAGAGACTCAGGATGTCTTTTTCGTTAACCGGTGAACGTCCGCTGCTGGACATAGGTCTCTCTACCGGATCTCAACACCACAAATTCAAATTCAAAATATTCTTTATTCAAGTAAACTTTTAAACAAGTGCTTTTGAATCGTTAACTCTACTGTTTGTCCGGAAAGCTGTTCCTACCGAGAAGAACCAGCAAGAAACTCGGCGGTTGCTCTTTTTGATATATAAATCTTAAAACTAGTTACATTTAGTTATTACTGTCTTGTACAGGGTAGAAGTGCACCTATATCCACACATGTTTATCGTCTAAGTAATCTTCAACAGTATAGTAGGCTTTTTGTATCAGCCTCTTTTCAACTGTATTTTTAAACTGCTGTAATGGCATGGCCAAAATTGATTTCGGAATTTTATTATAGAATCTTATACCCAAACCCACAAACGATTTACGTACTTTTACAGGAGTTTCAAGCTTATGTCGGTTCCTACTTTGTCTATTATATACATCACCTATCGTTTTATAATTCTTTATATTTTTATGTACAAAAATTACATTGTTTAAAATATACTGTGAAGCAAACGTAAGAATACCTATTTCCTTAAACTGGACTGTCGTGGAGCTTATCTTCCTGATGATGCTTAGGTTTCTGGGCGAAACGATCGTAGAGATTGTGGTAGGGATTGTGTGTATTGCTTGTGTGAATTGTTGCTGGTGGCGACTTGGGATACGTGTGGTCTTGTCCTGCATGTGTAAGTCATGTGAATGTTGCCTGCTTCATACACTTAGCATTACATAGATTGCCATAACAAAAATAATACTGTTATAGAATAAAAGTAATAATAAAATTATTTTGCTATAATCCGCGATACAGTAATATAAATATATATAGTGCTAAATGTATAGTGGACTATCCGTTTTTGCATACCCGCTACATGCAGGATTCGTAAAAACACATGTACAAACCTCCGCCACTGCCACCACAATACACAAGCACTTAACACGTTCACTATCACAAACTCAACAATCGTTTCGCCCCGCAACCGAAGCATCGTCAGGAGATAGTCTGGATGGATTATTTATTTATTTTATTTTCAAAAAAGAGCACCAAAGACTCAGTGTTTAGTAACATAAAAAGAAACTTAAAATTATGTTAGTACTTAACCTACTCTTAAACTATTTTAAACACTAATTAATTGAATCATTGCTGCGATATTCCAGTCGAAATAGCACAGCAATGTCTCAGGTAAGTGCTGTCCAGTCTGCTAGCAATTAGCTTCAGGATGCTGTTGGAGCTGCTCCATAATCTACGCACCAGGGATCCACATCTTTTGCGCATCGTAGCAGAAAAACAGTCTACTCGCACCGCCGCGAACATCCCTGATGCGCTGCAAAAACGGGGCAACCTCATAAGCACCCTGAAGGCGTTGTTATATTGAACGCTGAGAGCGCTGTAGACTTTTTTGGTGTACGTAGCCCACAAGTTGCTTGTTGCATTATTATGAATTATTATGGATCTCCGCAAAGTAACACCTAATTCTATAAATTAGGTGTTATAGCTTCTGTAAATAATCCAAGCCAAGAAATACCATTCCGTTTACTTGACACCACAGTGACCTCGTTTTACGACCGGCAACAAGTAAGACTCAAAGTTTCTTCAATTAACAAGCATGTGTTAATTAGATGTTCACTGACAATCAGGCTATGATCACATTAAGAAGCTATTAGCGATTCGTATCAGCGGCATAAAATTAGTGGTATGGCCACACTGTAAGCGATGTGCAGCGAGAAACCGGCATCGACGTGTCGTCGCGTAATTCACGTCTAATATGGCCACCCATATTTAGTAAAGGTAGTATTAAAGTAATAATAAAAATATTATTACTTTTGTATTATTAATTTTAATAATAATTTTATTATTACTTTTGTATTATGGATCTCCGCAAAGTAACGCCTAATTCTATAAATTATTTAAAGATAGTATTAAAAGTAAAGTAAAGTATCAGCCTGTTACAATCCCACTGCTGGGTGTAGGCCTCCTCTCTCCGTTTCTGGAGAGAAGGGTTGGAGCTAAGACCTACCACGCTGCTCCAATGCGGATTGGTAGGTTACACATATCTCCAGAGTTCTCTAAAGATATGCAGGTTTCCTCACGATGTTTTCCTTCACCGAAAAGCGTGTGATAAATTGCATTTATCAATTAGACACATGAGTTTTAATAAAACTCATTGGTGCCTACTCGGGTTTGAACTTGTGTTCCTCTCGAAAGAGTCGCACGGTCTCACCGCTGGGCTATCACAGCTTGCCTGAAGATAGTATTATTAATAAATAATATTTGTTGCTTTATAACCTGAACTAACTAGAAAATAACTATTATTAAAGTTATACAAAGTACGAGAAAGCTCAAATTTACAAAAAAAACACCCTTATCACAATTATTTTTTACTTAGATTATTATTTAGACACTAATATAAAATTAAAGTACATGAATCGATCATGGACTGTGACAGTGGCATAAAACTAAGAACACGTGTTTTGGACTAGGAATAGATGTAAATGTTAAAAACACACCTTGTTTTCGGCACCAATAACGGCAGAACTTATAATTCAATATTAGACCGTTTGTTTAGGCAAACTGAAGATTTTTTTATGCATTTTGTTATTTTTGATAACGTCAAACATATTTATCACAAAACATGATTTTTAAGTTGCACGGCTATTGCAGCCCATGAGCGAAATGTATGTGTCAATGATAATTTATTTTAATCGCTTTACGCACAGTACGCAGGTTGCGTCGCTAGCTAATGAAGTCTCATCCTGTATTAATTATTTGGTTCTAATTTTGCTGCGTCAATTTTAGTACATATATGAAAATATCCTATTCAAATTCAGATTTAAACTATTCTTTATTCAAGTAAACAAGTGCTTATGTTGTCAACTCTACAGCTGCTTCGGAAAACTGTTTCTACCGAGAAGAGCCAGCAAGAACACGGTTGCTATTTTCAAAATATAATTCTTAAAACAAGTTACATTTATGCATTACTATCTTGTAGAAGAGTAGCTATATCAGCGCATTCTTTTCTGTGTAATCCTCAACAGTATAGTAGGCTTTCTGTATCAGCCTACTTTTAATAGTGTTTTTAACTGCTGTAGTGGCAAATCTAAAGCTATTTCATTTTAAATAATTTATAGAATTAGGCGTTACTTTGCGGAGATCTATAAAACAAAAGCAATAGTAAAATTATTTTGCTATAGTCCGCGATAAAGTAAATAGGAAATTATATAATGCTAAATGTAGAGTGGACTATTCGTTTTCATACCTGGAACATGTAGCGTTCGTTAAAAATAAGTATTAGTTTATATAACTATGCTTGTTTGGGTAATTTCCTATTTACTTTATTGCGGATTATAGCAAAATAATTTAACAATTTCTTTTCTTTTTCATTTTACTCTCATTTGTACTTTCTCTATACAAAATTACATAGATTCGATACACGGTACGGGCGTCAACATATAAGTAACAAACAGGCAGTCAAATCAGTTATTCTTCTGTAGAAAGTTTTTTCCCTTTCTTCAGCGGGTTGCAAGTACAATCTGAGCGTAAATTAACGTAACTAAACAGCCATGAGTCATGTTTGTCTAGACAGTGTTAATGATATCCTGTACCTTTTCTAATAAAGGCGTGCATATTACCCGCTCATATACCGACCGCACCAATGTTTCCGTCCTTTGTTTGATGACTCCTTTCTATACTAATATTATAAAGAGGAAAGATTTGTATGTTTGTGTGTATGTTTGTAATGTTTTCACGCAAAAATTACTGGACCCATTTCAAACATTCTTTCACTGAGCAACATAGGCTGTATGTCATTAAAAAAAATAGGGATCCTAATAAAATTTTAATAAGATGTGAAAATTTAGTCGTAATAATCTTTCATCGCGTGCGCTGCGGAAACTATTGAGGATAGAACAAAGAAATGTTCTTCAGTATTATAGAACATATCAATATCCACAAAAAAGCCCGCGATACCATATGTTTAACTATTATAGTTATGCCAATATAACTACTTTTTTACATTGTAAAAGTTGATAAAATTGCCGACAATAATCAAACCATTTTATTCATATCTCTGATATTTTATTAAAAACTATTTCAATATCTGTAAAAAACTTTTTAAATTATTAAAATTCGACATCCCAATCAAAAAATATTATGAATTTAAGAATGTAAATCAAAAGAAAACAATGCCATAACAAATTCATTGTAGCAACCATTATAGGGCCTGCATTTGGTGAGTTAGCTCTTATTCCAAGAAAAAAATCAAAATTCAAAATATTCTTTATTCAAGTAAACTTGTAAACAAAAGGAATAATTTCGGACAAATCGCTTTAATTATTAGTATTAAAATACTATAATTTATGTAGTAAAATACAATGTGCATTTATTGCGCTATAGTACGCAAACATGTCACATTCGCGCAAGTACCCTGCGCCGCTTGCGAACAGCAAGCGCAGGCATACATTTTCAACGCGCGATATTCTCCTACGCCGAACCGGCGGTCTACTCTCCATCTGTCTTACGAATTGTCGATCAAGTCACGTGTCTTGACTCCAATTTTAATATTTTTTACCTATCAAAAAAAGTGCACAACGCCACTAAGAGTTTTCACCTCATACTTCAATCTTTTACAATTGGGCCCAAAAGTCGCCGTTTCCTTTGACAATATTAAAACTTAATTGACAAAGTCGTCCTTAGCATTATGCTGCAGTATATACAGCATCCGGCAGAATAGAATAGACCACCCTCCTTTCTTACCGAGGTGTCGTAAGAGGCGACTAAGGTAAGTGCCGTGTGGTATCCGGCTACATAGAATAGACCAACCTCAATTCTTACCGAGGTGTCGTAAAAGGCGACTAAGGTAAGTTGACGTCAGGCAGGCGGCCGGTCGTAAAATACGTAGGCAAATCATGTGACAACATGTTTGCAACATGTTGTGCCGACCGTGCCGTTGTGCCGTTGTAGAGTGGGATAAGGGCAGGAGAATGAATGAATGAATGGATCCTTGTATACAATATACTAGGGAAATTCTAGGTCAAAGATATTACATAAATATGAGTCCTATACTGCTCTGCTTAGGGTCCGATCCCAAATGGGTCAAGGGTAATGGAACAGATTTTCAGATCTAACAAACCTTCAATCTAGATCAGGGGTGTCAAACTCGCGGTCCTAGAACATTTTTAAGCCCTAGCCGATACCTGACGCAAAATGCAAATAAAATTGAAATTTTCCTGCCCTTTTCCCACTCTAAGTGGGGTGGGCACAACATGTTGTTACGTGTAAAATAAGTACCTTACACATGTTAATACATGTTTTTCCTAGTTATGTCTCAACCGGCCGCCTGGCGTCATTTTACCTTAATCGCCTTTTACGATTACTTGGTAAAAAATGAGGGTAGTTATTCTACACAGCCGATACAATATGACGTGTCAATTTATCATAGTCGCCTTTTACTTCACCTCGGTAAAAAATTAGGTCTATTCTACGCAGCCATACGGTGGCAAAATAAAATTGAAATATGAATTGGAAATGAAACCAGCATACAAAATTAAAATATATTTTATTTAAGAACTATACGGACGGATACTAGATTAGTAACGCTCACGTAAGGTCAATTTTATGAATGAAGCTGTGATATCCCAGCGGTGAGATCGTGCGACTCTTTCGAGGGGGTCACGAATTCAACCCAGGACAGGCACCAATGAGTTTTTCTATTAAAACTTATGTCTCTAATTGATAATTGCAATTTATCACAGGCTTTTCGATGAAGGAAAACATCATTAATGTTGAGATAAACTAGTCGGGCTCAAATAAGACGTGAGTATAGCCGGTCTCTCAACATTCATAATGAATAACACTCACGATAGTTTAAATTCGAAAAGGAAAACATCGTGAGGAAACCTGTATATCTTTAGACATTTCTGTAACTTACCAATCCGCATTGGAGCAGCGTGGTAGGTCTTAGCTCCAACCCTTCTCTCCAGAAACGGAGTGAGGAGGCCTATTTCCCAGCTGTGGGACTGTAATAGGCCGCTACTTTTTTATGTCTATTTTATGAAGTAATCTCGGCCATAAAATATTTCCCAAAATAGGAAAGACAGCATCACTCCTTTTCCTTCTGTCACTCAAAGGTTGGCTGGAACGGCATTGTACATGTGCTATTGTTTCTTACTCTTTTCTAACAATACGTATGTGTAATTTATTAATAAAGTAATAAATTTAAGATTTTTTTGGCTCAAGTTAGCTTCTAAGTTTGACACCCCTGTTCTAGGTCAAAGATATTACCTGAATATGAGGTTGCATCGATCTAGTCCTCTGCTAGTTTTGGTCTGATTGCATTTGGGTCAAGGTAATGTAACGGTTTTCCAGATTCACCAACCTACATTCTAGATGCAAGCCCGGCATGTTTTTCTCGTTTATAGCAAAACTTGATTACGTTTTCAAAACAGTTTTACCGTTATATTTATGTTCACAATAATGTTCTATTTATTTATCTATACTTTCTAGGTGTCGTAAAAGGCGACTAAGGTAAGTTATAATAATAATAATATAATAATTATTATATGGGCCACTTACACACACGGTCGTCCGTCCCCAAAGTAAGTAACTTAATACTTGTGTTATGGGTGACGGACAACTGGTAGATATACTACATATATAATTTTCAATACTTAAATACAGATTTACACCCAGGCTCTTAGAACCAACAAATTGTTTATAGAAAATGTTGGCCCTCGGCGGGAATCGAACAAAAAGTCAAAAGTCAAAAGCCAGTTGACCCGCTGCTCTTTCTTACCGAGGGGTTGTAAAATACGACTTAGTTTGACGTAAGGCAGGCGGCCGGTCGTAAGATACGTAGCCAAATCATATGACACTTACAACTACTTTGCTATAATAATAATCGTTTATTTGCCAGAATATGAGTAATAAACAGAGATGTTGACATTATATGAGGCACAAACATATTCTACTGTTATACAGTATGCAAATTTAAGTTTCAATTTCGTTCGAACATTCTTATAAAAATTTACAATTATAAATACAAAATGTCAAGAAAGAAAAAGTGGACTGTCGATAAAACAATAATTATTCTATGTATTAACTTAACAATAAAATTATCTAATTAGAATATTATGTCAAAATTAAATTAATAAAAATAATAAAAAATATGTATGTATGTCAATGATATAATCCGCGTGGGCATAAAGATTTTGTCGCGGAGCCTATCCTCCTGACGATGCTTCGGTTTCGGGGTTTAACGATCGTAAAGACTTTGGTGGTGGTTGTGTGTATTGCTTGTGGGCATTGTTGTTGGTGGAGGCATCTTGGGATGCATGTGGTAACTTGTCCTTGTAAAGTACGTGAATTTTGCCTGCAATTTAAGATTTATTTAACTGCAAGAAGTGTTTCAAACCCCCTAATTCATTTGTTTTTTCTTCTTTTGTTTTTTTCTTTGTGTCACTCTGTTTACAAAATGGAAAACATGAAATATCGCGTTATTTACGAGTATGAGTTCCACCGTAGCACCAGTGCTGCAGAAACGGCTCGAAGGATTAATGATGTGTATGGTGACGGTGTCGCAAAAGAAAACACAGTGCGTTTTTGGTTCCAACGTTTTCGTTCTGGAAATTTCGACCTGCAGAACGAGCCTCGTGGACGGCCGGAGACCAAAGTTGATAATGAAGAATTGAAGGCTATTGTGGAAGCGGATCCATCGCAAACCACGTCCGAGTTAGCTGCAGGCTCCGGTGTTAGTGATAAAACTATTCTAATCCACTTGAAGCAAATTGGGAAGGTGAAAAAGCTTGAAAGGTGGGTACCTCATGAATTGAGTGAAGCAAACCGACAAACGCGCGTCGACTGCTGCGTTACGTTACTCAACCGGCACAATAATTAAGGAATTTCAAATCGAATCATTACCTGTGATGAAAAGTGGATCCTCTACGATAATCGGAAGCGCTCATCGCAATGGCTGACCCCTGGCGAACCAGCCAAATCCTGCCCTAAGCGAAAATTGACTAAAAAAAGTTGCTTGTAAGTGTTTGGTGGACTAGTGCCGGTGTCGTTCACTACAGCTTGCTTAAATCTGGCCAGACGATTACGGCAGATATCTATTGTCAGCAACTGCAAACCATGATGGAAAAGCTAGCTGCTAAACAACCGAGGCTGGTCAATTGCTCTAGGCCACTGCTGCTTCAGGACAATGCTAGACCACAAACTGCACAACAGACGGCTACCAAATCAGAGGAGCTTCAATTAGAATGTCTTAGACATCCACCGTACTCTCCGGACCTTGCTCCAACAGATTACCATTTTTTTCGCAATTTGGATAACTACTTGCAAGGAAAAAAATTCAACTCCGATGGGGCAGTCCAAACCGCCTTCAAAGATTTTATTGATTCCCGCCCGAATGGTTTTTTTAGTAAGGGGATCAATGAACTACCTATGAGATGGCAAAAGTGCATACATAGCAATGGTACAACATACTTTGATTAATTAAGTATATTTCATTTAAAAAAAACCGACTTTATGTTCTTCCCATAGAAAACGCCAATTTCATATGTAAGGACCTAATACCACAAGTGTCCGAATATTTTCGTGAGTCGCTGTATATGTTTCGATTGCATGCGTGTCTTGTTAGAATAAATATTTATGAGAGACAGTAACTGTGTGACAGAGAGAAATAGAGAAAGTGACTTGAGAATTAGAGTGACAGAGCTCCACTAATTTCCCAAGTAAATTATCTATCTCAGAATTATCTATATCTCAGGTCACAACGAAAACTGAGCTAAGAATATGAGGGTTACATATTCATTAATTCCATTCGCCTTAAATTATGCGAAAGTAGTTTAAAAGCTCTCAAAAGTAAGTCGTTCAAAGACCTATTAAGATAACTTTGTATCGAAGACATTTTTTTTGCGAGATTTTATAAAGATTTTTTAAGTTCGAAGGCCATAGAATTTCATTGGAATCTTTTATAATAATTCTTTTTTGTTGTGTTAATTATTGTCAGAAGTTTTATTTAAATAAAACTTGTATATTTTCACATAAATGGTTGGTGTATATTAAATAAATCATGGTTAAAGTTTAAAGTAAAATTAAATTTATAGACCACGTACAGAGGGTGGCAGATTATCCCTACCTTTTTTTTACACTCCAACTCTGTCTATCCAATTTCTAAAAGGTATGCCTATGCCTATGCCCAGCAGTGGGATAGTAGCAGAGCATCACTTCACCTAACCAAAATCCTCAAGTATACACGAACTGCGTCAAATTGTTTTATTTTCGATGAATTGCCAGGTTACATCGATTTCCGTCATAAATTTATTTAGGCACACCTGTGTCTACATATTCGGCATTGTCGGGACGTAGCACAGCCTCTAATATACCTTTGTTTGATAAAATATGTATTTAGGCCAGTATGTACGATCATATCGTTGCTTCTGTCAGCTTTTTTACAACGACCTGTTAGTGCCCACAGCTGACCGGCTAAGATCTATAAATACGTTAGACCTTGCCTTCCCTAAATGCTCCTCACTGATTTACTCGAGATCATTTAGCTTTCACGGTGTAAAGCTGTGGAATGATTTACCAATATCAATCCGCAAATCTCCTTCCCTATCAGCATTTAAGTCACAGACTAGAAAATATTTGTCTCATGTCATTTAAATTAAATTTAGTAGCATCTAAATCACCATCTACCTATTTTACCATACCATACATATTTTGCATTTATTTATATTGTAATTTATGTTTTTTTTCTTCCTTCCTTTTTTATTATCCATATTTCACATCTTGACCTTTTCTTTCTGTTACTCAAAGGTTGACTGGAACTTTATGCCGTGTGGTATCCGGCTGCATAGGAAAGACCACCCTCATTTCTTACCGAGGTGTCGTAAAAGGCGACTAAGGTAAGTTGACGTCAGGCAGGCGGCCGGTCGTAAAATACGTAGCCAAATCACATGACAACATGTTTGTAACATACTGTGCGGACCCCACTTAGAGTGGAATAAGGGCAGGAGAATGATGATGATGACTCAAAGGTTGACTGGAAGAGATCCCTTTTTGGGGATAAGTCTGCCTTTGTACATATGCTATTTATTCTTATTATATTTCTTTTTTATATTATTCTGTATGTGCAATAAAGAAATAAAGAAATAAATAAATAGGCCTCCTCTCACTTTTTTGATGGCTGCCAATCATGCAATCAACGGTAGACTAATTATGATAACTTGATTATTCAGTCACATACGTCCATTATTGACATGCAAATGATTGAAAAAGAAAGCTCGAATATTTTGGCCACGTCATGAGAAATGCTAAATATGAATTGCTGCGGCTTATCATACAAGGCAAAATCGAAGGTAAACGAAGTGTGGGCCGACGGAGAATATCTTGGTTAAAAAATCTACGCCATTGGTTCGGCAAAAGTACTCGTTCCTTATTCAGAGCAGCGGCATCGAAGATCCAAATTGCCTTATTGATCGCCGAACTTCGAAAGAAGATGGCACCTTGAGAAGAAGAAGAAGAAATGATTGCTAAATAATACGCGTGACAAAAAATAATTAATTATTTTGCTATAATCCGCGATTGTAACAAATATATATATTTTTAAATGGAACTCGAAAGTAACGCCTTAAACTAACGACCTATCACTATTCTGCTGCTGGGTGCACGTTATTAATAAATAAATAGATAATAATTATATATATATGGGACACTTACACACACGGTCGTCCATACCCAAAGTAACTTAATACTTGTGTTATGGGTGACGGACAACTGGTAAATATACTACATATATATAATATACACAATCTACATAAAATTTTACCATTACAGCAGTTATAAATACTATTAAAAAAAGGCTAATACAGAAAGTCTACTATACTATTGAAGATTACTTATACGATAAGAATGCGTGGATATAACTACTCTTCGACCCTGTACAAGACATTAATAACTATATTACTTTTGAAAAGAGCAACCGCCGAGTTTCTTGCTGGCTCTTCTCGGTAGGACCAGCTTTCCGAACCAGCAGTAGAGTTGACGATTCAAAAGCACTTGTTTACAAGTTTACTTGAATGAAGAATATTAGACATATCCTCAGATTTCTCTAGAGATATGCAGGTTTCCTCGCGACGGTTTTATAAACCGAAAATTATGAGATGATTCAAACTCACAAGTAAAAATAAAATTATTTTGCTATACTATATGTCTAGCGGATTATAGCAAAATAATTTTATTATTACTTTTGTATTATAGATCTCCGCAAAGTAACGCCTAATTCTATAAATTATTTATGAGATGATTCTCTAATCGCGGATTGTAGCAAAATAGTAATATCGTTGTTTTTATTCGTCATTCTCCTGTCCGTGGGGTCGGCACAACGCGTTTTTCCCTTCCATTCTCTCCTATCATCCGTCAACTCTGGCGCTACTCCTTTTATATGCATGTCATATTTCACAATCCAACTATCGCTTTTTAGACCTCCCTCTAGTCACATATCCACCTTCATATTTATTTCTCGTGTGGTCATATTACCATTATTTTTTAAGGAAAGTAAAGTTATTCCTCATTTAAATAATTGACTTTATTCTTACTTATATAATACAAGCTTTGCTTGCGGCTTCGGGATAAATCAGTGTATTTATTTGAAATTTTGAACATAAAAGTAGTTATTGTGAGTTAGCCATAAGAGACAGAGATATGCGGTCGCGGCCTTTTTTGTAGGATTATTGTAGATCTACAATTCTCTAGTACATTACTTTAGTGTATCTCTGTTGGTATAAAGCTGCCAGCAAGTGATTTCTTTATTTATTTATTTTATTAGCACAGTTTTACAATAAATGTAATATTACCCAAAAATTAAAGTGAAACGATATTGGCTGCATTAGTTGAAAACTGTGTCGCAGCCGATAACGCCCGCCTCCAGTATAATACATTAATTAGGCACTAAGTTATATATTTTTTTATACGTGAGTGTGTGTGAGTGTTGGTGTGTGTAGGTATGTGGGTGTTGTGTGAGTGTGTGTGTTTGTGTGTGAAATAGAAGAAGTTGGTGAATGTGATTGTAGTGCATGCAATACATTTACTAATTTATAATTTTACAAAAATTTTCCGATTCATTGTATGAAAGTAATTTAATTTTTTTACAACTGCGCTACCTTTTCAACACAATTTATATAAAACGATAATGGATTATTAGTCTAAATCTTTCGGAAAAATTGCAAGCTTTTAACGAAATCCGTATAAAAATCAGTTCAGTAGATTTTGGGAAATTCGACACACAAAGATAGACAACTTATGGGGACTTTGTTTTATAATAAGTATAGAAATGCGTAAATCTGTATGTGAAATATCCTGCTTTATGCTTTGAATAAATAAATATATGGGATACTTACATACGCAGTCGCCAAAAGTAACTTAATACTTGTGTTATGGGTGACAGACAAATGGTAAATGTAGTGTACATATCAATTTTTTAATAAATACTTTAAAAACCCCAGACAGAAATAGTGACCTCGGCGGGAATCGAACCCACGACCTACGGAGGTGAAGGTAGGGTAACTCACCCCTGAACACAGTTCAAAATTCAAATTCAAATTCAAAATATTATTTATTCAAGTAAACTTGTAAACAAGTGCTTTTGAATCGTCAACTTTACTGCTGCTTCAGAAAGCTGTTCCTACCGAGAAGAACCAGCAAGAAACTCTGCAGTTGCTCTTTTTAAAATATAAATCTTAAAACTAGTTATATTTATTTATTACTGTCTTGTACAGGGTAGAAGTGCACCTATATCCACACATCCTTATCATCTAAGTAATCTTCAACAGTATAGTAAGTAGGCTTTCTGTATCAGCCTCTTTTTAACAGTGTTTTTAAACTGCTGTAATGGCATGGCAAGTAAAAAACAAGTTACTTAATTGAAGCATTCAAATAAAATTTACGCGAACAAAGTTGCGGGTATATAAAGTTCTTCGTAATTGCTCGACAAGATCGCTTATTGCGGCGTTAATTTTATTCGACAGAGATTTCTATAGCGGGTGAAAACTGACTTACCTATTTGCTATTCAAATTTCACGCGTTTAACTAATTTGGAAAATCATTATAAACGAGCGCGGTCACAATAGTGAAATCATATGCCGATTCTAAATAATAGAAGCGGAATAACCTGTTTTTTTTGTTTTTTATTCTACGACGAAATATAAACTGTAGTGTTCGCTTTGATGTATTAATATACTAATGCTGTATGAATATAGCACAGGCTCAAACACGCACTACATGTAACAACATGTCACTACACGTCCACTCTCACCAAAGGGCTCTCGTGTACTAACGTGTGTGTGCTTGAGACTGTGTATGTTTATTTGTACATGTGAGTGCGAGTTAGTGTGAGGATATTCAGTTATGTGTCTTGTATATAAATATATAAAGTAAGATACACACATGTCAACCCACATACACTACATAAACAAAAGCGTGATAACCGTTTGTGAGAACCTTTACAGGAAAAATGAATGGGAATGGACTACGCAAGCTCATCTTATGGCTTCTCTGAATAATCAGCGATTACGAACGAAGCGGTCGTGTAGATCGAATACTCGGCTTCAGTCTTTTATCATCGTGAATGATCAACTACGATCGCCTAAATTTCGGACACGCATCACTAATCGCTGGGTGATACGTTATAAATAAATAAATAAATAATAATTAAATATATGGAACACTTACACACACGGTCGTCCATTCTCAAAGTAAGTAACTTAATACTTGTGTTATTGGTGACGGATAACTGGTAGATATACTATATATATCATATACACAATCTACTTAAAATTTCACCATTACAGCAGTTATAAATAAAAGTAAAGTATCGGCCTGTTACAATCCCACTGCTGGGAATAGGCCTCCTCTCTCCGTTTCTGGAGAGAAGGGTTGGAGCTAAGACCTACCACGCTGCTCCAATGCGGATTGGTAGGTTAAACATATCTCCAGAATTCTCTAGAGATATGCAGGTTTCCTCACGATGTTTTCCTTCACCGAAAAGCGTGTGATAAATTGCAATTATCAATTAGACACATGAGTTTTAATAGAAAAACTCATCGCTGCCTGCCCGGGTATGAACACGTGTTCCCCTCGAAGAGTCGCACGGTCTCACCGCTGGGCTATCACAGCTCTAGTTGAGATATAAATACTATTAAAAAAAGGCTAATTCAGAAAGTCTAATTGAAGATTACTTAGACGATAAGAATGCGTGGATAGAGCTACTCTTCGACCCTGTACAAGACATCAATAACTATATTACTTTTGAAAAGAGCTTGCTGGCTCTTCTCGGTAGGAACAGCTTTCCGAACCAGCGGTAAAGTTGACAATTTATTTATTTTATTTATTTATTTAATATTTTAAAAATATACATGTACAAATTATTGTGTCCCTGGCTCCCAAGCTAGTTTAAACTGTATTTTGGGAACCAGTGCCCACCTTCACTTGTTTTAATTTACATATAACTTACTTACCTACAGGTGTAAAAAATTACAATAAAAAAAAGAGAATTTAAATTAAACTACAAAGAACAACCGTTTTAGATTATTAAGGTAAGGTAAAAAAAAACAAAAAAATAATTTAAAAGCACTTGTTTACAAATTTACTTGAACAAAGAATATTTTGAATTATGAATATTGTTTTTAATAGAGAAATTATATTTGCCTAGAATGGTGGTCTTATCGCACATATCTGTCGCTCACTCTAAGATTTATATTAATTAACACGCGTCATTTGTGACATTTTTTTTATTTTAGGAAAACCCGTTATGGGTCATCACCGCCCTTCGGGGACAAGCGGCGGGTATGTCGGAATCGCACCGACTAATAAGTCAACACTTTTGCCTTAATGTCGAATTATAAGGTAATATGGAACTCACCCGCTTGGCTTAGGGGTTTGTTTCCACGCCGGCAGCCATGGTTACCGGCGACCCCGACACGACCTGTAAATAAAGAATTTGTTTATGTTACACCATAACAAAAAACATGACCGGTTGACTAGAATTTTACAAGTCACATCAAACGAAACTGCTCGAGTAGATAACAGTACAATGACGGCCTTTTACTAGCCCACTGCTGGGCATAGACCTCCTCTCCGTTTTTCGGAGAAAAGAGTTGGAGCTAAAACCTAGCACGCTGCTCCGATGCGGATTTGTAGATTACACATATTAGAATTCTCTAGAGATATGCAGGTTTCCTCACGATGTTTTCCTTAACCTAAAAGCATGTGATAAATTGCAATTATCAATTAGACACATAAGTTTTAATAGAAAAACTCATTTTGCCTGTCCGGGGTTTGATCCTTGATCGTCTTTAGTGTCACACGGTCTCACCGCTTGGCTATCAGAGCTTGACTAGAATATACCACCCTCATTTCCTCACCGAGGTGTCAGCCAGCCAGACACCACAGGGCGGAATATTCAACCCTAGATATAGGATAGAAACGAAGTACATACTATAGGTTATTTGAACATCTAAGTTGACGCCAAGTTGCGGGTAAAGCTTTTTGTTTCTAAAGCACCAGCTGTGAATGACAATTTGTCTTAACAGGCTTTGTCTGAACGGTTGGGAAAGTTTGAATTAGTATTTCGAGTCTCTAAGGATAACAAACATTGAATTCATTCTTTGTATACAAAGTAAACGTTAAGTCTCTTAAGCCGCAGTTATTTAATCGTGACGTTTTAACTAAAGCTTTCAAAAGTTATGATAGGATTATTTTGTAATAAGGCTGCGATATACTTAAATACAACATTTTCTTTATTCATGTACTTTTTTTGAAATCGTCAATGTTTTTAAAAAGCCACCACTACGCAAAGCAATCAAACTGTATTTTTTTTACAAGATAATCAACAGTTCAGTTTCCTTAACATTATCTTTTCTTGACACAAGTTTAGAAATTATCTTAAAACGATGCTGCTACATAAAGCTTACTATACAATTGTAGATTATTTGAGTAATAGTAGCATATCTTAACTGCAGTCAGCTACGCACTAAGCAACGATTAATTTGTAATCATCAATCAAATTGTAAAGAAAACAATTTAAAAAAAATATCCGCAGAGTTTCGTGCTGGTTCTTTTCAGTAGGAGCAAATCAGTGGTAGCTTCTTGAAAAACAATTGACGATTCAGAACTACTGAAAACAGTCTACTTGAATAAAGAATATTTTGAGTTTGAGTTTGAATCGTTGGAACTTGATGCGTAGCTGACTGCAGTTAAGATATAATACTATGACTCAAATGATTTTCAATTGTACAGTAAGATTTATGTAGGTAGCAGCATCGTTTTAAGATGTCAAAACTTGTGTAAAAGCAGGTCCAAAACATTATGGAACACGAATCAAGCAAGAATACGCTATAAACTCGAGTATAATGGATTTTAAACAATGACAAGTAAACGCCATACTTACACTCTACGGGGATACACAAAACAACCCCCGATAAATCCCCCCGGGCGTCGTAAAAATAAACAACATGGAAACGTCGAGGCATTGTTTAGAACGACTAAATCCACGGTGAGAGTCCTCCAGAGGTTTCATTATATTTTATAATCGGGCCCGTAGAATAATTGGTGAGTGAATTCTAAATGACTCCTTAAGTCACTTCTACACGACGACCCTGTATCAGTATCTAAATATTTCGAAATAAAGTAAAATAATAAGTCTACCTGAAACGCCGTGTGGTATCCGGCAGAATAAAATAGACCACCCTCCTTTCTTACCGAGGTGTCGTAAGAGGCGACTAAGGTATGTGCCGTGTGGTATCCGGCTGCATAGAATATACCACCCTCATTTCTTACCGAGGTGTCGTTAAAGGCGACTAAGGTAAGTTGAAGTCAGGCAGGCGGCCGGTCGTGAAATACGTAGCCAAATCATGTGACAACATGTTGTAACATGTGCCCCCACTTAGAGTGGGATAAGGACAGGAGAATGTATGTAATAAGTCTACCTGAAAGTTCTATCCGTTTTTAAAATGAAAGAAAAGGATATTCTTTCATACTTTGAATAAACTTGATTGGCCCGTTGGCGCAGTGGGTATTACCCTGGCTTCAGCTCCACGGGTCGCGGGTTCGATTCCCGCCGAGGGCCTACATTTGCTATAAACAATTTGTTGGTTCTTCGAGCCTGGGTTTATATTTGTATTTAAGTATGAATTTAAAGTTACATATGTAGTATATTTATCAGTTGTCTGTCACACATAACACAAGTATTAAGTTATTTGCTTTGGGGACGGACAACCGTGTGTGTAAGTGTCCTAAAAAATACTTTCTTATATAATATAAAAAAGTAAAGTAACGGTCTGTTACTATGCCCACTGTTGGGTTAAGGCCTCCTTTCCGTTTATGGAGAAAAGGATTCCAGCTAAGACCTACCACGCTGCTCCAATGCGGATTGGTAGATTACACATATCCCTAGAACTTTATAGAGATATGCAGGTTTCCTCACGATGTTTTCCTTCACCGAAAAGCGTGTGATAATTTGCAATTATCGATTAGACACATAAATTAATTAAATAAAAAATAAGTTTAATAGGTGCAAGGTGCTATAATAGGTGCACTCATTGGTGCCGGGCCGGGTTTGAACACATGATCGTCTATAGAGAGTCATATGTTCCCACCGCTGGGCTATCACAGCTTACTGGGGGTACCGTGTCTACATAGGAGGCCTGTGTGCGGCTGGGCCGAGCTAATTAAGCCACACTCAAATGACTAAAGTTGATCATAGACTACAGTATTCAATGTAACGCAATATAAATAATATAATTTGCCATAACTATGTATAAGTTATAAAAGTAAATTAAGCAAATAGAAGCTTCGAGCTTGCGAGATTTGCGATTTTGTCATGGATTCTATCTCCTGATGATGCTTAGGTAGCGGGGCGAAATGATTGTTGGGTTTGTGATAGTGAATGTGTGCAGTGCTAATGTATAGTGGTGGCGGTGGTGTTGCAATGCATGCGTTTTTAAAAACTCTGTAAGTAACGGATAGTCCACTCTACATTAAGCATTATATAAAAGTAATAATAAAATTATTTTGCTATGATCCGCGATACACTAAATAGAAAATATATATAGTGTTAAATGTATAGTGAACTATCCGTATCCGCTATCCGCTTTGCGATTTTGTCGTGGAGTCTATCTCCTGATGATGCTTCGGTTGCGGGGCGAAACGATTGTTGAGTTTGTGATAGTGAACGTGTGTAGTGCTTGTGTATTGTGGTGGAAGTGGTGGAGGTTTGTGCATGTGTTTTTACGTATCCTGCACGTATACGGGTATGAAAATACGGATAGTCCCACTATACATTTAACACTATATATATTTTCTATTTACTGTATCGCGGATTATAGCAAAATATTTTTGTTATTACTTTTGTATTATGGATCTCCGCAAAGTAACGCCTAATTCTGTTAATTATTTATGTAAACTACGAATTGAAAATATCAATAAGCAAGCAGATTAGACGTGAAAGCGTAATAAAGAGACAGACTTCCGCGTTTGTAAATGCGTAAGGATTAATAATAATTGGTGTGTGCCATAATAGATTTTAAAAAAAATCTTAAAAGTTCCATCGTGTAAAGACATCCTACAAACCATTAGGTTACAAATTTAGCGGTAATCAAAAGAGATTTAGAACTCGATTATATTCATTCGTCTAATCTTTAATCTGTATATCATTATAGGCGTTATGAAAAAATATGGTAAATAATATGTTTACATCAAGTAAATAGAAAGTCAGATTGATAATTTGGATTTGGTCAAAACAGATGTAGATTGTGTAGTTGTTAAATACGTAGCCAAATCATGCGACAACATGTTTGTAACATGTGCCGACCTCACTTAGAGTGGGATAAGGGCAGGAGGATTATGATGGTTTACACGACGCACTCGACTAAAGCTTCCAACGGGCGAGTTTTAAAAACTGCGCGATCTATTCAACACAATTTAGAAAAAACAGTAATTTACTGGTTTCCGAAATAATTAAATTACCTTTTAGTAAAAACCATACGAAAATCCGTACAGTATATTTTGAGAAAATCGATCACAAACAGACAGTTTTATAATATTTATAGATAGATAGATAGATAGATTATATTCAAATAAAATTTTAACTATTCATACTTTCATAAAAACCACATCACACCGTGGTGAATAAAGCAAAACGTTGTAACAGAACACGATAGAAAAAGCGCGGAAACCAAACCTTGAACTTAAATACATCTAACACACCATAAAATACTCAAATCAATCGATAATGAACTCTAATACGTGGTATTGAGTGTTATTAAAGTTAAATCAGACAGCATGGCAATCACAGGTAAAGTTCAATGGCTGGAAGAAAAAACGGTGACTATAAAAAACCTGGTCTCATGTAACGTTATTATGCTTCGATGGCTGCACATTTCTTCATTTTTTTAGATGATACTGATATGAATTTCAAACACTAAACTTTATATGAGACCAAAATAAAACGATCGATTGAAATATTTTAACCTTAAATTTGTGGTACGTTGCAGTTTTAGGCCCCCCGTCTACAGAAAACAGCGATACACGATGCGTCCTGGAGAGCGTAAGGAAATAAAAATATTAAGGCTATAATCTATATTTATTATCTATACATATTATAAAACAAAGTTCCAAAAAGCTGTCTGAATGTATGTAATCAATTTTCTCAAAATATACTGAACGGATCTTTGTACGGTTTTCACCAAAAGATTGTGCAATACTTCAGGTAAATAGTACACATCGGTATTATGTAAATTGTGTTAAAGAGATCGCGCATATGTTAAAAAAACTTACTTGCTGGAAGCTTTAGTCGCGTGTGCTGCGTAAACTAGCAGAGATACGCTAAAGTAATGTACTAGAGAATTGTAGATCTATAAAAATACTACAAAAAAGTCCGCAATAGCATGTCTCTATCTCTTATAGTTAACTCACAATAACTACTTTTATGTTAAAAATTTGAATTCCATAAAAAAATTGTGACACGCTGATTTGCACGCGGGCGAAGCCGCTGGCACAGCTAGTATGTTATAGTGGAAGCTGTCCTGTTGTTTTACGACACCTCGGTTAGAAAAGAGGATGGTCTATTATACTCAACCGAATACCACACTGTGGGTCAACTTACCTCAGTCGCCTTTTACGACACCTCGGTAAGAAATGAGGGTGGTCTATTCTACTCAGCCGGATACCACACGGCATTCAGTAGAGAAGTATAAAGTAGTAATAAGTATAAGTAAAGACGCAGTTCATCAAAATATGCAAGACTCAAACTTTTCTCGTACTCATACTTAAACAAACACGAAGTACGCTTTTAAACTTAAATTTAAGGCTCACCTTTTTAGTATACGTCAATTATAGTTACCCCTTTAATTACAGAGAATTTCAATTCCTTTCAAACAAAATTTTTGAAACTAACTTGTCAGACAATTAGTTTCCATTATTTCTTTATTATTATCCATTTTTACTGTTCAATTATTAAACTGTGTAATTATTTTATTATTTCAAATTTTGGTTGTATATGGTTCTGCTTTATTGTCCGTGATGTCACCTAGGCTGCAGCAAAAAATCGGTGTCGATATTCGGTTCATGCCGAGCTGTATAGCCTTTTCGAAGACTATAAAAATTAGATTAAGGGACGATTTTTCAATCGCCAGGTAAAGCTTCAGATAAACTACTTGACGAATAAAGTTATCCGATCCTATATTCCGAGGAATAAACAAAATGTATTTTTTAATGGTCAAATCCAGATCCGTCAACTCTATTGGCAGATGCAGTATTTTAAGTAACTAACTTGGCACTCAGCGAGTGTGAAAGAGATAAACCTATCAAAATTGAAACACCTTAGAGTGGGATAGAAAATTGTATTGTTATATGCGTCATACGGTTCTCATTATTTTGTTTGGCCTACGCAATATTGTTTCTTTTTATTTGTTTAATAATTAATATAGCAACCAATAGAGACCTTTAAATTTCCGCAAGGAATCTGTAAATACAGAAATTGAAAATTTCATTTCAAATAATTATAAATAGTTCTTCTTTATATTAATCTTCTTCGATCTCAGCGTCATCGATATCGTCAAATATATCCATAATTTCACAAAATCAAAATTCGACGATAAAAAAAGACGATATAATAACAAATTAGATTATATGTATGCCAACGAATGTTTAATAAAATTACCTAAAACCAACACACTTAAGACGTCGTCATAATCATAGACTATTCACAACATCTGTTGTTTATCAGTCGGATAATGCGTTATTCGCTCCTAAAAGAGGCAGGTAATTTTAACCCTCAGATAGAACCTTTATCTAACGAATAAAGGCTATCTGACCATTAAAAATATAATTTTGCGGTTAAATACTATCTGGCTCCTTATCTGACGATTGAAAAATCGGCCCTAAGTGTATGTATTTATCTAAGCTCAATACGGTGTTTGAATGTTCTTTATTTTTGAATACACAAAATCCTAAAGCTCTTGTAAATCAAATGTAAACGAAGGAAATTTGTATATGATTATCTATAATCAACAAAAATAAATTTGAAGCGTATCATGTTGCAAGTTGATTTCGCTTTCCAGTCCACCGTTACGTATGAATTTAATTAATAATGGCCTCTGACGCAAAGAGTAAACAACAATCACCCAAATTCATAATTACGTACGCTAAAATGTGCGGGCGTAATTCAATTGTAGCAAACTTTATATTGAGAACGGTCACAGAGATAATTCCGTGCTTATTCACACGGGGAAGGTCGCAGATGTGTTACGAAAAACGTAAAATCTGCGATTGAATGTCGTAATACACGGGCCATTGTTATTAACAATGGACGTTGGTAATCTGCTTTAAAATTGGCCTTCGTATGCATCCAAATGAGCACATTTAGTCTGTTTTTTTAGTTCCTAATCTAAATTGAACGTAACCATTCATCTAAATGCGTGTTGGAATTCTAGAACACCATATCGAGACTTTGTGAGTACACGCTTACTGCAAACAAAACAAAATACTGGAGATTCTGAGCAACAGTAAGTAAGATAACTACAGTTATATAGTTTTTAGTTTTAACCCAGTCATTATAGTAACTATACGTTGAAATTAAGAAGACCATAAAAGAAAATCAGTCAGAGACATCTCAGGAACTGACAAACCAAAGTGGCAATGAGATAGGGAACATAACAGATTTACGGTTTTTAAAAATTTGTCGTATAGATGCACGAGGCTAGAACGAAACTATTAAATTAGGTCCTCAAATTCTGCTTAAATTTTTCTGACACAAGCAAGATTCTTAAAGCTCCTTTTATATAATTTATAGAATTAGGTGTTACTTTGCGGAGATCCATAATACAAAAGTAATAATAAAATTATTTTGCTATAATACGCAAAGCTTTGCAATTTTGTCGTGGAAAGCTGAAGGCAGGGTCACTACCCACTGCGTCAACGGGCCAACCAAATTAAAGTTACCTAATTCAAAATTACGCTTAATGGACTTTGTAATTTTGTGATTTTGCCGTAGAGTCTATCTCCTGATGATGCTTCGGTTGCGGGGCGACACGATCGTTGAGTTTGTGATAGTGAACGTGTGTAGTGCTTGTGTATTGTGGCGGCAGTGGTGGAGGTTTGTGCATGTGTTTTCACGAATCCTTCGTGTAACGGGTATGAAAAAGCGGATAGTCCACTATACATTTAGCACTATATATTTTTTCTATTTACTGTATCGCGGATTACAGCAAAATAATTTTATTATTAGTTCCTTTTATGTTTAGGCATGACGCATGGAAAATACTTAACATAAATAAATATAGATGCGCTACTATTAAGAAATTTTGCATGTACAAAGTTGCAAACGGACAGTTAGCTCTATATTTGACATGACACTTTCTTCACCCGCTGTTAATAAACAATGACTATATAATTGCATTTTTGTATTAATTAATGTAATATCTAAATCTTATTTGAATTTAAATTAAACTTTTTGGCAATCGGTGACAGTGGCTTGTATTTTCTATATACTATTTACAATTTTATTTCTAACCTATAATTTAGATATATGCTATTTCTTTTGTAGTTTAATTTACTCTTCTTTTCTTCCTACAATTTTAATAAAACCATATACTAGTGCTATTTGATCAGTAAATGGGAAGTTGTCGGACTACACCTAGTACGAAATGTTCATATCTAGTCAAAGCTATATCTTCTCGTACAATTATAAATACGTCTATTCATCTATTAGAATGTACAAGCCGAGGCCAACGTCCTTGGTGCAAAGAGATGACAGAGAAACGCGTTTCAGTTACGCTAGCTATGGAATCCGTCATGCGTGCATCAGTAATTTCTGTTTCGTGTGACACACAATCTGGATTGTTAATGTTGTTAGGCGTGCATCGTATATATTTGGTCTTTGTATCTGTTCAATTAAATAAAAAATGCATAGAATTTTATCATTATTCATCGTTCTCCTGCACTTATTCTTCTCTAAGTGGAGTTAGCATGTTTTCATATGATTTGGCTAGGTATTTTACGACCGGCCGCCCGCCTGATGTCAACTTACCTTAGCCACCTTTTATGATACCTAGATAAAAAATGAGGGTAGTATATTCTACTTAGCCGGATGCCACACGGCGGGTTAACTTACCTTAGTAGCTTTTTACGACACCTAGCTAAGAAATGACGGTGGTCTGTTCTACTCAGCCGGATACAACATGGCGAATACATAGAAATTAATTGCTTTTTTAAAAAGAAAGGCAATACTAAATTGAAAAAAGATTTGATGGCCCGGAGGTGAGAACAGGCGTCTCTTTAGGAGGGTCACGAGTTCAAACCCAGTACAGGCTCCATAGAGTGTTTCTGTTAAATAAAATTTGTAATTGTAATTTATCACACGCTTTTTGGTGAAGGAAAACATCATGAGGAAATCTGTATATCTCGTATATGTATAACCTTGAAATCCCCATTGGAGCAGCGTGGTAGGTCTTAGCTGCAATCCTTCTCTCTAAAAACGGACCTTAGCCCAGCAGTGGGCAAAGTAACAGGCCGTTACTTTCCTTTTTTTATATTTTAGAAAGTTTATTCAAAGTATGTGAAAAATATGATTTTTCTTTCATTCTAAAAACGGACAGAACTTTCTGGTAGACCTATTATTTTATTTTATTTCGAAATATTAAGATACTCATACACGGTTACGAAAAAGGAGGATCATGCCCAGCAGTGGGATAGTATCAGGCCGTAACGGTAATTTATCTTATACCGTAATCCATACTAATATAATAATAGTTAAAGTCTGTACGTCTGTCTATTTGTGTCGGCTAATACACTTTTTGTCAAAAAATCACATACCCAGAGAACCCAGGAATAATCAATCCGTCGAGACGTTAAATGATATCTTAAGGATAAAGTTATTGAGTAATTTAGATTGAATTATTGAACGGAATGTCGAATTTCAGAACTAATGATGCTTTTCAGTCGTCGCGGAATTAAATTTATTAGATGTAGGGCGGTATCATTATTCATCTTACAAACGAAAAGCTATCGCAGGTATTACAATCAATAGATATCCATAGTAAGGCATAAAAAACATTAGCTTTGCGATTTTGTTGTGGAGTCTATCTCCTGATGATGCTTCGGTTGTGGGGCGAAACGATTGTTGAGTTTGTGATAGTAAAGGTGTGTAGTGCTTGTGTATTGTGGTGGAAGTGGCGGAGGTTTGTGCATGTGTTTTTACAAATCCTGCACGTATCGGGTATGAAAATACGGATAGTCCACTATACATTTAATACCATATATATTTTCTATTTACTGTATCGCGGATTATAGCAAAATAATTTAATTATTACTTTTGTATTAGGTATATCCTTACGTTTTCTTAAATTAATATATTAAAAAAAAGAGAGGGTAATAATTGACAAATATAAATATATACTAAAGAGAATCTTCAGATTTCAAGACGTCCATTTTGAATTTCGTACTAATTTTTAAATCCTTTCGATATTATCTTGACTGCCAATTCATAACTGAATAATCACCGAAGATACCACCCGCCTCTGATAAAAATCAAAATTAATTTTTGGGAAGATTTCGAGGTCAGGTCAGGTAACGTCGACGACCGCACGCATTTTTCAAGGCCGTGGTAAAGGCTGCGCCCTTCTACAAATCGAATACCAAGGTCGGTCTCGAGGATTAGGCGATTATTCTGGAAAATTTCCTCTTGAAAACTAGAGGGACAATTTATTAGATTGGGGAATTTTTTTTTGAACTTTTACTCCATCTAGTTTACATTTTGCCCTCATTTGGTATTTTTTGAAGCTGTGATAGCCTAGCGGTGAGACCGTGCGACTCTCTAGAGACGACATAGGTTCAAACCCGGGCAGACACCAATGGGTTTTTCTATTAAAACTTATGTGTCTAATTTGCAATTGCAATTTATCACACGCTTTTCGGTGAAGGAAAACATCGTGAGGAAACCTGCATATCTCTAGAGAATTCTAGGGATATGTGTAACCTACCAATCCGCATTGGAGCAGCGTGGTAGGTCTTAGCTCCAATCCTTCTCTCCAAAAACGGAGAGAGGAGGCCTTAGCCCAGCAGTGGGCATAGTAACAGGCTGTTACTTTGGTATTTTATTATTAACTAGCTGTGCCAGCGGCTCCGCCCGCGTGGAAATCAGCTTGTCACAATTCTTTTCTAGAATTCAAATTTTAAACATAAAAGTACTTATTGTGAGTTAACCATAAGAGATAGAGACATGCTATCCCGGACTTTTTTATAGTAGTTTTATAGATCTACAATTCTTTAGTACATTACTTTAGCGTATCTCTGCTGGTTCACGCTGCGCACGCGACTAAAGCTCCCAGTAAGCAAGTTTTTTAGCAACTGCGCAATCTCTTCTGTACTATTTTCTGTAATATGTACTATTTACCTAAACCAACCGGAAGTATTGCAAAATCTTTTGATATAAACCGTACAAAGATCCGTTCAGTAGATTTTGAGAAAATCGATTACATACAGACAGACTGGGACTTTGTTTTATAATAAGTATAGACTAGCTATGCTTGTGGCTACATTCGCGTAGTGTACTTATTTGACATTTTGAAAAAAAACAGTTATTATGAGTTAGCCATAAGAGATTTCCGGTTTTTTTTTTGGAGAATTGTTGTAGATCTTCAATTCTCTAGTACGTTACTTTCGTGTATCTCTGTCCTTCTATGCAGTGCACGCGACTAAAGGTCCCAGCAGGCGAATTTTTGCACAACCGCGGGCCCTTTTTAACACTATTTACATAAAACCATAATGTACGATGAGACGAAACTTTTCGTAAGAATTGCTTTGAAGAATCTTTTATAAAAAACCGAAAAAAATCCGTTCAGTAGAATTTAAGAAAATCTATCACATACCGGCAGACAGCTTTTGGGCTTGTTTTATAAGTATAGATAATTCTTGAAAATAGTTGTCAATTTGCGCACGCTGTTGCCATCTATAATGAATATAGCACTTAATTTAATAATTGTTCTATATTGTGTATTTGTTACTATGTATTGTATTTATATTCTTGATTGCCCTTTTAAATAAATGAATAAATGTTCAAGAAAATTGTACATATAAATGTAGCTCATGTTTTAATAATAAAACTATCAAATACTTAAGTCGCGTTTGAGAACGTTCAAGAACGTTTCGCCTAGAGATGCTCCGAGAATAGATCTTAAAGATCAGTCAACCACCGTGTAGCTAATGAGTTTGTGTATAAACAGATAACTAACAAAAATATATATCTTAGTTGTGAATAGGATGAAAATGTTGTTACTTTACTTGAAATATTGAAATTAGTTCTTTTTCTATTTTCTTGTTGTCGTTTAAACCAATATATATTGACAGTTCGTAACATAACGTTCAAGTAACACAGTTTACGTATTTTCCACACTTACACACACGGTTGTCCGTCACCAAAGTAAATAATGTTGTGTTATGGGTGACGGACAACTGGTAGATATACTCATATATAATTTTAAATACATACTTAAATATAAATATACACCCAGGCTCGAAGAACTAACAAAAGGTCTCTACCCACAGCGCCAACGGGCCAGTCAATTACATAAGAAGTCCCCATACAAACTGTTCGTTGAATCGACATCCCGTACCAATTTCTTCGGGTCAAAGTGCATTCTACTAGAACACGCCTAAACGAAACTATAAACGGTGCATCTTCCTGTACATCCATTCTTGGAATGCTGTGAAGGACCCATCCGTGATACTCTCTGTATAAGTGACAATATATACCTTTCTTGTTATTCGTACGTATTCTTTCCCGTCTAAACGTCCGTCGGGTTCAACGCGTTACTAGTTTAAAATAAAATTTTTTACAATTTCTAATTCGGTTCGGAATTAGTATTGCTAGATAGAAATATTAAGAATAAAATCAGTTAAAACTGTTTGTTGCTGTCAAATTTTCGCACAAAGAATAAGAAGTTAAATTAAACGCGAAAATGTTGCCAACATTTTTAGGACCATTCCATGTGGGCTTAATTTGTATAAGTAATTTAAGATATAACTTGTATATTTCCGTTATAAATAAAATATTTACATTCTATTTTTAAAAAGGCTTTATGTTCCGTGTGACCTGTAGCCTACCATGAACTCTTATTGCGACTCAATTGAAGACCTAAACTGAATTGTTTTGCTTTTTCATACCATGACGCACTGAAGACACACAGTTTACGTCGTTGCCGAATTAAATCCTGAATCGCAAACGTATTTCATTCGTTCTTATTTATTTAGTAGGTGTGCGATCCAAATCCAACTCAGTTAAAAACACTTCATAGTACAAAGAGAAAGCGATTCAGTTACCGACTTTGAATTGCATTGCGGTTGAATCGTTTTCTAAAAATTTATGGTAGGCCTTCTAGTCACTTGAATCAACTATTTAAAAACTGATCTTACAATATTCGACACTACTAAATTGACTTGTTCGTTCCGACAATTCATAAAAGTTGTAAATACAATAGGTCGCGACCTTTTTGTCTCTCACGCAGCCAACTTCAGTAAGAACTTAATTAAGAGATCATGAACCGGCTAATATCTGTTTAACTCTTTAGCTGATTAAGCGAAAATATTAATGAAACTAAAATAATAACCAATAACTAAATCATCATTCTCATGCCTTTATCTCACTATAAGTGGGGTTGGCTCAAAATGTTTAAAACTTGTTGTAACATTATTTCACCAGTCATTTTACTATCCGCGGCCTGTCTGTCATTAACTTACCTTAGTCGCATTTTATGACCACTCGGTAAGAAATGAGTGTGGTCTATTCTACTCAGTCGGATACCATGGGAATTAATATTCAAGTTCAAAATATTCTTTATTGAAGTAAATTTGAAAACAAGTGCTTTTAAATTGTCAACTCTACTGCTGGTTCGTAAAGCTGTTCCTACTGAGAAGAGCCAGCAAGAAACTCGGCAGTTGCCCCTTTCAAAGAATAATTCTTATTAAGTACTAGTTACATATAGTTATTATCTCGTACAGGGTCAAAGAGTAGCTATATCCAGGCATTCTTATCGCCTAAGTAATCCTCTATAGTATAGTATAGTGTTTTTCCGCATTAGCCTTAATAGTGTTTTAAAAACTGCTGTAATGGTAACGTCAAAGTAGATTGCGGAATTTTATTATACCCAAACCCACAAACGACTATACTTATATACTTTTGCAAGGCGCAAAGCAGGAACCGAAAGCTTATGTCGGTTCCTACTTTGTCTATTGATGTATATACATCGCGAATCTTTTTATAATTATGTACATTTTTATGTACAAAAATTCAAATAATTTATAGAATTAGGTGTTTCTTTGCGGAGATCCATAATACAAAAGTAATAATAAAAATATTTTGCTATAATCCGCTATACAGTAAATAGAAAATATATATAGTGCTAAATATATAGCGGACTATCCGTTTTTTCATACCCGTTATATGCAGGATTCGTAAAAACAAATGCACAAACCTCCACCACTGCCACCACAATACATAAGCACTACACAAGTTCACTATCACAAACTCAACAATCGTTTCGCCCGGCAACCGAAGGATCATCAGGAGATAGACTCCACGACAAAATCTTAAAGCCTTCGCAAAGCTTACTGTAGCGGATTATAGCAAAATAATTTTATTATTACTTTTCTATAAAGCTAGTGCAGCGGTGGACAAACTTTTTAAATCGGGAACAACAAAGTTATAGAAATTCTAGAGGAAGGCCAGATTTATGGAAAAAATGCATGTGTCAAAACGTAATTATAGCGAAATTATACTATCCATAGACCCTCGGCGGGCCGGATTAAATGATATCGCGGGCCGTACTTTGCCCATCACTGAGCTATTAGCACCCACGCCTTCGTTCGCACCAACTTAAGCGTTTAAGTACCCTTAATAATGCAATATGTGTTACGCCCCTATTTTTTTAACTGATAAACTCATTAGTGCCTACTCGTGACTCCCTCGAAAGAATCGCACGGTCTCACCGCTGGGTTATCTTAGCTTCCATAATTATTACATAAAAGTAAAGTAACGCCTGTTACTATCCCACAGCTGGGCTAAGGCTCCTCTATCCGTTTTTTGGAGGGTTGGAGCTTAGACCTATCACGCTGTTCCAACCCGGATTGGTCGGTTACACATATCCCTAGAATTCTTTAAATATATGCAGGTTTCTTCACGATGTTTTTCTTCACCGAAAAACGTGTGACAAATTGCAATTGTAAATTGGACACATAAGTTTTAATAGAACTCATTGGTGCCTGCCCGGTATTGGAACCCATGATCGTCACACGGTCTCACCGCTGGGCTATCACATGTAATAAATATAATTCCTACTCTTACTAATATTATAAATGCAAAAGTTTGTGAGTATGGATGGATGTTTGTTACACTTTCACGAAAAAACTATTGGACGGATTTGGATGAAACTGTACCGTTATATAGATTATACTTCGGAATAACATATAGGCTACAATTTGTATTGATTTTATGTAATATAACGATACATGACAATAAAATCGGAAAAAATCTGGCCTCTTGAGAGCTATCTCGGCGTACGCTACCTAAACCATTAGAGTTACGCAAAGATGATGTACCGTGGTATGTTTTTCTTAGTAATAGTTCTAAATAAAAATCTACGACAGCTTTATCTATTTTTTTATGTGGAAGCCACTTTGACCAAAATTGTGAGTCATAGATTTAATTAAATTAGATACTGTGGCAGATCAAAGTCCTCGCGAGCGAAGCCGCGGGTAAAAACTAGTATTACATAAGTTTACATAAATGCTCTTTATTTATGTTAGTGTTGGTCTATCGACTCAAGTACATAGCTGGTCTGAAGCTATTAATATCAAGGATCTGATATCGACAGGCCGCATAATTACATGCCATTGCCAATTACAATGGCTTCTGTATCATATTGATAACGTAAACACGTTTTCCGCATTTATACACCCTGGTGAGATGTCTTGATTTAATAAAATTGTATTGGACTTTCAATTTTATTCTGTACTAGCAATGCCTCGCGGTTTCACTCGAGTACATACCGATCTCGTGAAAGGCAACTAAGTCTGACTAAAGATTTATTTTTGTATATTAAAAGTATGGCCCTAGGACTTATTAATGTTTAAGGCTAAGGAAGTTTTAACTGGAAATTTAATTCTTTAAGAGGGATAGCTATATCCGTGGGTATCATTGGTATGCTCGGAATATAACTCATAATAACTCATCAATTGCAGGCCCTGTATATTTTACAGGTATTGAAACAGTTATTAATAAAATATTTAATGGGATAAGGATTAATACAGAGATATAAATAAAATGAATTGATTATTGTCGGCACTTTTACCAACTTTTACAATGTAAAAAAAGTAGTTATATTGGCATAACTATAATAGTTAGACGTATGGTATCGTGGACTTTTTTTTGGATATTGATACGTTCTATAATACTGTAGATTTTTTTTTGTTTTATTATCAATAGTTATCGCAGCGCACGCGATGAAAAATTTTTCACATTTTATTACAATTTTATTACGGATCCCTATTTTTTTGAAAATGTAATATAGCCTATGTTGCTCAGTGAAGAAACAGCTTTCGAATGAAAGATTTTTGAAATCGGTCCAGTAGTTTTTGCGTAAAAACGTTACAAACATACATACACATAAAAACATACAAAACTTTCCTCTTTATAATATTAGTATAGATTCAATTTAGTAAGTAGTAAAGTAATGGAGAATGGACATCAGAAATTTATCACACTCTTTTCCGTGAAGCAGAACATCGTGAGAAAACCTGCATATCTCTATAAAATTCTGGTGATATGTGTAACCACCAATCTGCATTGCAGCAACGTGGTGAGTCCAACCCTTCTGTACAAAAACGGAGCGAGGAGGCCTATGCCCGGCAGTGCGATAGTAATAAGTCGTTACTTAGTTAGTTTTACTTTTAAATTAACTATGATTGTTTGTATGGAGACGTTAGAGAGATGGAAGTCACAAAAGATGCTTTTATTATCCTTTCTGAATTTCACGCAGACGAAGTAGAGCGAAGTTAGTTAAACTATGACTTACAATAGAAGGTCACCTAACACTTATTGTTGAGTCATAAAAGGTCACAGCAAATATCAGATAAAAATGTCATGTTATTAGTAAAACCAGGATTGTAATAAAGACAATTTATAATTCTTTTTTTTCGTTTGGTGAGAGAAACAGAAAAAATGGTGATACCATTTTTTCTGTGGTGTTAAATCATTCAACTTTATTGCAATTTGACACAAAACAACTTTTTGAATGTTTTGAATGAAATTCGGTCACTTTAAAATGCAATAGGAAAACCTTAAACGAACTGAATTGAGAAATACTAATAGGGTAGTGAGAACGCTTAGAGATTTCAGCTTTTAATTGGAATTAACATTCGTCGCAAGGTTTAAAAGACTTTATTTTACCTCTAAATTGGAATTTGAATAAACCGCAAGGTTTAAGAGAAAGTTTGCACTTTCTTTATTAATTGCTGTACATTTTATAGGAGTAAGAAGCGGGCCGTAATTTAAGGTTAAATTGCCCTAATATCGGCGTAATATGTTTTAACGAACTCAAATTTTTGAAATTCAATTTGAACCATTAATTTAACAAGTTGTGCCCCAGGGTTTGAATTGAAATTTTGAACATAAGAGTAGTTATTGTGAGTTAACCAGAGATAGAGAAAGATAGTGAACGTGTGTAGTGCAGTGCATTGTGGTGGCCGTGGTGGAGGTTTGTGCATGTGTTTTACGAATCCTGCATATAACAGGTATGAAAACGCGGATAGTCATCTCTAAATTAAGCATTACATATATTTTATATTTACTTTATTACGGATTATAGCAAAATAATTTTATTATTACTTTTGTACTATGGATCTGGAAAATTTGATGTATATCATAGACATACGAGAGGTCAGTAAAAGCAAGTGATACCTGCGTCGCGACTCAGCAGAGTTAACAACTAATTTGTTGGTTTCGCTATTCGCTTCTATAATAAAATTCCTCAATCCATTCTAGACCAGTCAAAAGAAAGATTCAAACTAAGTGTAAAACATATGCTTATACGTAAAGCATTTTACAAAATTGAAGATTATTTGGATGATGAGAATGCATAGATTTGAAAGTCCTTTCAGCTTCATACAAGACAGCGGTTTAATAATGTATAATTGAAAATATTTAAAAGATTGGCCGCCGAGTTTCTTGCTGGTTCTTCTCGGTAAGAGCAACATTCCGAACCAGTTGTAGCTTCATTAATTATATTGATGCTTGGCGATTCAAAAGTGCCTGAAATGGTTTATTTGAATAAAGATTATTTTGATTTGATTTGAATTTAAGTAACACCTAATTCTATAAATTATGTTTTCTCTTTATTGTATTATACATTTAAGGCTGACTTCTGTACATTAGATGTACATCATTCTGTACATGATGCTTCGGTTTCGGGGCGAAACGATCGTCGAGATTGTGGTGGTGGGTGTGTGTGCTGCTTTTGTGTGCGTTGTTGCTGGTGAATTGCGCCTTGGGGTGCATGTGGTGGCTGGTCCTGCATGTATAAGGTGCGTAGATTTTGACTGCTTCATACACTCTGTACATTAGAATAAAAACTACATGCAAAATATAGGAAAAAACTACGTTTCACTAAAACACTGTTTCGAAAGTAACATTTTTTGCAAGTCTAGATTCTAGCAAATTAATACCTCATTCTTAATTCAAATTTATTTTTGTCGCCAACTCGATTTGAAATTAAATTTTTTTAATGTATTTAATTTTTTCGCAATTTCGATGATTAGATGACGAAATTGTTGCTAAGTTGCAAAAGCTTATTTGTGATGAAACTATTTATTAACAAATAAAGTCTCCTTGTCGATCAGTTAGTACACACACTTTTTTTGTTACAACCCTTATTTCATTGTATATTGGGATAACCGTGTACAATCTATACTTATTATAAAACAAAGTCCTAAAAAGCTGTCTGTTTGTATGTAATCAATTTTCTCAAAATCTACTGAAGAGATTTTTGTACGGTTTTCACCAAAAGATAGTGCAATACTTCCGGATAGTTTAGGTAAATGGTACATATAGGTATTATGTAAATTGTGTTGAAGAGATCGCTCAGTTGAGAAACTTGCTTGCTGGGAATTTTAGTCGCGTGCGCTGCGTAAACTAGCAGAGATACGCCTAAGTAATGTACTAGAGAATTGTAGATCTATAAAAATACTACAAAAACGTTCACGATAGCATGTCTCTATCTCTCACGGTTAACTCACAACAACTACTTTTATGTTCGAAATTTCGAAAATTCGGAAAAAGTTTCGTAAATCAGTGAATTTCACGCGAACGAAGCCGTTGTTAGCACAGCTAGTAAAGTACATAAGTAGTAGTAGCGGCCTGTTATAATCCCACTGCTGGGAATAGGCCTCCTCTCTCCGTTTCTGAAGAGAAGGGTTGGAGCTAAGACCTACCACGCTGCTCCAATGCGGAGTGGTAGGTTACACATATCTCCAGAATTCTCTAGAGATATGCAGGTTTCCTCAAGATGTTTTCCTTAATCGAAAAGCGTGTGATAAATTGCTATTATCAATTAGACACATGAGTTTTAATGGAAAAACTCCTTAGTGCCTGCCCGGGTTTGAACTCGTGCTCCCCTCGAAAGAGTCGCACGGTCTCACCGCTGGGCTATCACAACTTACAGTAACGTAGAAAAGTACATATATATATGTATATTTTAAAACCTAATAATAAAATATTTTGGTTTATAGCAAAATAAATTTATTATTACTTTTGTATTATGGATCTCCGCAAAGTAACGCCTAATTCTATAAATTATTTTAAAACCTGTTCTAGTACGGAACAAGTAGACATGCAGACGTTTTCATTGATATTATTAGTATAGATTCAGTGGCGAAGTTCAAAGTAACAAGTTGAATGAGTCACAGTACATCGACAGTGGAAGCCAAACAATCGACTTATTGGAAACAAACGGACACGCGGCGTTACGCACAGACCGACCTCGCGATACGGTAAACGGATTACGTGTTCATTAAATATCGACTTTCTTTGTACGTTTGTTTGTAATCTTCTTATTGCATAAATTGACTTTAATATAAAAATGTTTAAGAAAATGCAACATAATGTGCAATGGTGTGCTTATTTCGGAATCGGAATCTCTTCCAACCAATTTTACTTTAAAAAAAAGTAAATATTAAGTAAAATTAATTAATATTATGAAATATATAAATATATAATAAGCCCTTATTCCACTGTAAGTGGGGTCATGTTCGGTATAAATATGTAGCCATATTTTACATCCGGCCGCCTGCCTAACGTCAACTCGTCGTTGTCGTCGTCGTCTCAATCCATTTTAGACCAGTCTACAGAAAGATTCCAACTAAGTGTAAAAAATATGCTTATACGTATAGCATATTATAAATTGAAGATTATTTGGATGATAAGAAAGCCTGGATTTGAAAATCCTTTCAGCTTCATACAAGACAGCGGTTTAATAATGTATAATTGAAAATATTTAAAAGATTGACCGCCGAGTTTCTTGCTGTTTCTTCTCGGTAAGAGCAACATTCCGAACCAGTTGTAGCTTCATTAATCATATTGATTCTTGACGATTCAAAAGTGCCTGAAATGGTTTATTTGAATAAAGATTATTTTGATTTAAACAAGCAATACACACAATCTCCACGATCGCTCCGCCCCGAAACAGAAGAATCATCACGAGGACAGTCCCCACGACAAAATCGTGTGTGTAAATGTTGCCTGCTTCATACACTTAGCATTGCATTCATTCCCCTAACAAACGCGGATTATAGCAAAATAATTTTCTTATAATTTATATAATTAGGCGTTACTTTGCGGAGATCCATTATACAAAAGTTATTATAAAATTATTTTGCTATAATCCGCGATACAGTAAATAGAAAATATATATAGTGTTAAATGTATAGTGGACTATCCGTATTTTTATACCCGATACATGCAGGATTCGTAAAAACACATGCACAAACTTCCACCAACGCCACCACAATACACAACACTACACACGTTCACTATCGCTTTGGGATTTTGTCGTGGATGATGATCTATCTCCTGATGATGCTTCGGTTGCGGGGCGAAACGATTGTTGAGTTTGTGATAGTGAACGTGTGTAGTGCTTGTGTATTGTGGTGGTGGTTTGTGCATGTGTTTTTACGAGTCCTGCATGTATCGGGTATGAAAAAACGGATAGTGCACTATACATTTAACACTATACTTATTTTCTATTTACTGTATCGCGGATTATAGCAAAATAATTTTATTATTACTTTCGAATTGTCTTATAGCTTTTGTACTGTGGAGTTCCGCAAAATAACGCCTGCTTCTATAAATCAAAAAAATGATCCAAAAGCACTTGTTTACAATTTCACTTATGTATATAATATTTCAAATTCGAACGTGAATCGAAATTGGATTTAACTGGGTTAGGTCACTTTGATAGTGCATTCCATGTCCCGTTTACTGGAAACATTATGCAAACTGCTCTTTGAAACTTTATAGGCATTAGTTCTATTTTAAGCCGTCGCCTAATGCGTTTGCAACAGTTTTGCTAGAGTGAAAGTTTGGCAGGCCGCCAATCGTTATGGAAACCTAGTTGACCCGCGATTTTGTAAGCTTCCACTTCCACTAAATTCCACACCCTCAATTATGTATGTTTTTTTTATATTCTTGAAGAAAAAATCGTAATATTTTTATATTATAGTAGCTTTGCTTGCAGCTTCAGGCTACGGTGAAATCGGTGTCACCAAAGACACAAAAGTAGTTATTATGACTGAACTATAAGAGATAGAGACATGCTGTAGCGGACTTTTTTGTAATATTTATATAGATCTACAATTCTCTAGTACATTACTTTAGTGTATCTCTGTTGGTTTAGCGTTGGCACGCGACTAAAGCTCCAAGCAGACCGGTTTTTTGAAATGCGCCACCTCTTTACAATTTACATATATAGCAAAGTAGTTAGTTCTGTTATATTGCTTGTTACATATATTCGTAATGACTATGAACCTAAATCTTTCGGAAGAATTGCACTATCTTTTATCAAAAACCGTACGAAAGTCTGTTAAGTGAATTTTGAGCTTTAAAAGCTGGTCTGTCTGTATGTGATCGATTTTCTCAAAATCTACTTAAAGGATTTTGAATGGTTTGTACTAAAAGGTATTGCAGTTCTCCCGGAAGGTCAAGGTCAATAATAGCTTACGTTTTTTATTTGAATTGTCTCCAAAAGGTCGCACGCATAGAAAAACACTCGCTTGCAGAAAGCGTCAGTCGCGTGCGCCGCATAAACCAGTAGAGTAATATACTACTAATATAGTAATACACTAAAGTAATGTACTAGAGAATTATAGATCTTCAAATTACTACAATAAAGTCTGCGACAGCATGTCTCTATCTCTTATGCTTAACCCACAATAACTATTTTTAACATAAACGTATATTTTAACATAAACGCTGCTCTAGCCTCATACCTTTTGAGGCTAGTAGACTATGTTTCTCAGGTATTATACTGTATAGTTTTTCACACATACCTACATATGCTTTAAGGAAAATGTGATTTAAACGACCATGGTGTATCTTTCATAAACAAATCTCAAACATATAAAGACTTGAACTAATAATTTTAACTGACGTAACTTAACAGAATACAGCAACTAATTCTCCCACTTACAAACTTTCTTTAATACATCCGGAACAAAGTAAAAGTAGCGGCCTGTTACAATCCCACTGCTGGGAAAAGGTCTCCTCTCTCCGTTTCTGGAGAGAAGGTATGGAGCTAAGACCTACCACGCTGCTCCAATGCGGATTGGTAGGTTACACATATCTCCAGAATTCTCTAGAGATATGCAGGTTTCCTCACGATGTTTTCCTTTACCGAAAAGCGTGTGATAAGTTGCAATTATCAATTAGACACATGAGTTTTAATAGAAAAACTCATTGGTGCCTGGCCTGGTTTGAACTCGTGTTCCCCTCGAAATAGTCGCACGGTCTCACCGCTGGGCTATCATCTTAACCAGTAGAGATACGCTAAAGAATCATATATCTTCAAATTACTACAAAAAAGTCCGCGACAGCATGTCTCTATCTCTTATGCTTAACTCACAATAACTACTTGTGAAGGATATTTTAACATAAACGCTACTCTAGCCTTATACCTTCTGAGGCTAGTAGACTATGTGTCTCAGGTATTATATTGTTTAGTTTTACACACATACCTACATAGGCATTACAGAAAATATGATTTCAAAAGGTCGTGGTTTATTTTTCTCAAACAAATTTCAAATATATAAAGACACGGTAACTTTAATTATTTTTATTCATGTAACGTGACAGAATAGAGCAACTATTTCTCCCATTTACAAATTA
Organism: Morpho deidamia; assembly: GCA_947086505.1. Classification (NCBI taxonomy): domain Eukaryota; kingdom Metazoa; phylum Arthropoda; class Insecta; order Lepidoptera; family Nymphalidae; genus Morpho; species Morpho deidamia. The sequence continues at coordinate 13,367,073 of CAMTZC010000009.1, forward strand.
AAGCGTCGCAAATTTCATTAACTCTTTTCGTTTCCGATATGCTTGCTTTAAGAAACTGTTCCAAAGCGTTCCCATAAGTAGCTGACTTTGTCTAGATCTGGATGATTTACGGTGCATTATTACCTTTGCATACAATAGGCATATTGATCTAGCCATGGAGTTTAAACAATGGCCAACCTTTGCCTACATCGACGTTTGTTTATTTATGCCATAACTTGTTTTACCGGTGACTTCGTTAGCTATGAGCCGCAATAGTTTCAATTAGTTACTAAGTATTATTCTTCTTTGCAGAAGGAAATGCGTTAGAACTGTTTTCGTTTTAATTTCACCTAAAATATGAGATTTGAGTAAGATCGTATAAAATGGACGAAACATGTCGAAATTTGTGTGTGTGTGAGTGAGAGAGAGAAAGAGAGAATGTGTGTGCACGTGACAAAGAGGCAAAAAGCCAGACTTTCGCATTTAGAATGTATGTAAAAACGAATGTAACATTTTAAGATTTATGTGAGTTTGTGTGTGGTTTATGCGCTTGAGGTCTGTTCGATGTTATTTATTATTATTTTCCATAGAGACAGTTCAAGAGCGTAGAGGCAAATTTTTATCTCGGTATTAAAGTAACGCAAAAGCTTATCATTCTTCTGCCCTTATTCCACTCTAAGTATAGTCGGCACAACATGTAATAAATATGTTGTCACGTGATTTAGCTAGGTATTTTACGACCGACCGCCTGTCTAACGTCAACTAAGGTAAGTACCTTAGTTAACTTTTACGACACCTCGGTAAGAAGGATTTGGTCTATTCTACTTAGCAGGATACCACGCGGCGGGTCGACTTCCCTTAGTCGCATTTAACGACACCTCGGTAAGAAAGAGGGTGGTCTATTCTACTCAGCCGGATACCACACGACGGGTCGATTTACCTTAGTCGCCTTTTTCGACAGCTCGGTAAGAAAGAGGGTGGTCTATTCTACTCAGCCGGATACCACACGACGGGTCGACTTACCTTAGTCGCCTTTTACGACACCTCGGTAAGAGAGAGTGTGGTCTATTTTACTCAGACAGATACAACACGGCGGAAAGTTACGCAAAAGCTATACCTTATTAAAGCACGAGAGCTCGTAAACTTAATTTCAATTATAGCTTTGACTGAATTGTGGCTTGACTGTTAGTAAACATTATGAGTAACGAACGCCATTTCCTGCCAATCCCACTTCTGTAACCTTCACATTATTATACTCGTGCGCAATGTTGTTACATAATGACTGGCCTGCAGGCCTACCATGAACTCTTTTTGCGACTCAATTGAAGACGTAAACGACGACCGCGAACCGCTTCCTTTTCGTACCATGAAGTGTGATTGCATTGGGGTCGTAATGTTTGAAAAGGATAACGTTATATGAACTATAGATAACTCTCTCTCTTTTACTCACATGTTCTTAGGACGAATTCCGAACGCTCGTGCGCAAAGTGTGCGTCTTTAAGACGTCATGGTATGAAAAGCAAAACAATTTCGTTTAAGTCTTCAATTGAGTCGCAATAAGAGTTCATGGTAGGCCTGCTGTTAGCGCAGTTGACAGTGACCCTACCTTCAGCTCCGTAGATCGCGCGTTCTGTTCCCGAAGGGCATCATTTTCTATAAACAATTTGTTGGCTCTCCAATTCTGATTAGGATGATGACATAGTAAGGGTGAATAGTTTTATGAACTATGTATTTTAAAAAGTGGTATCGAAATATTTACGAGAGCTGATATATTTACGATATAGCTGACTATAGTTAGTCTCTGTAGGAATTTCTTGTGAAATACTTGGGAAATTATAAAACTTAAGTAAAACTAAGGATAATTAAAGTACTGTTGCTATTAAATTATGTGTTGTGTAACACAATGGGACAAAATATTGATTAAAACCATATAATAAAGGAAATATTTATTTATATCTGAACTTCACGATACAACTACTCGCTATATTGAGACTGTATACAAGCAGTTCTGCAACTGAAAGAGTTCTTTCTTAGGGGAGGAGCCTTCAAAAGAATTGGTCTATCAGCGCACTGCAAATATCGGGTTTGAGGTCTAACTCCATAGCCTAATATAGTTACTACCACCATACCACCGCCTGAATATAATACCTAAAGGTAATTTATAGAATTAGGCGTTTGGCGAGATCCATAATACAAAAGTAATAATAAAATTATTTTGTTATAATCCGCGATACAGTAAATAGAAAATATATATAGTGTTAAATGTATAGTGGACTATCCGTATTTTTATACCCGATACGTGCAGGATTCGTCAAAACACACGCACAAACCTCCACCACTTCCACCACAATACACAAGCACTACACACGTTCACTATCACAAACTCAACAATCGTTTCGCCCCGCAACCGAAGCATCATCAGGAGATAGAAGCGTTATCCAAACAAGCATTGTTATATAGTACTTGGTTCATCCCCACCCTTTATTTTACCTCGAAGCTTGAACTAGAAACATTTATCTATATACCTAAAGGTCTCCATTAGGATAGCATACAGCGGATATTGAAAATTGGGATCGCCCTTTCCATCTCATACATCAAAAGTAATAATAAAAATTATTTTGCTATAATCCGCGATACAGCAAATAGAAAATATATATAGTGCTACATTTAGCACTATATATATTTTTAGTGTAAAACTTTATATATTTTCTATTTACTTTTTGTATCAGGGATTTCCGCAAAGTAACGCCTAATTCTATAAATTATCTCGAAAATCGGTGTTCAATGTATTTACCATACATAAAAGTAATGTGTTTATACCTTAATGGCACATAAAATGTAAATTTTGAAGTTGTTAATCCGCGTCCGAGCTTTAAAAGGCTTTCCCTGTTGAGATTTGAGTTACAAATTAAAATGTTCGCTGGGCCGACCACTTTTTTCTTTTTATCGACAAATTTAATATTTCGTACGATAGCTATAGTAACCGGCATTAAATAATGCACATCGATGTTTAGAACGAAACAGCCGGCCAGTTCGGTTTCGTAGAGCGCTGTCTCTGTCACTCAGTATGTGACGTTTATCACGGGTTTGTCAGTCTGTGAAACAGAGACAATGTTTTATGAAGCAGAATCTAGCCGATTTCTCTCTCTAAGCCTCGATGTGCATTATTTATTGCCACGTGCTATACGTACGCTTTTGATATTGATAGTCTTTTTTTATACAGGCACCATAGAGCAGGTTCTCAGCGCCCTCAGACATCACTTGTTTTTTTCAGAAATAAAACATATACAAAAAAGTAGTGTTAGTTAGTATATACTATGAGTGTATGCATACTGGTTAGCTTGGCTCGTAGACCGATTTACAGTACCTTTAAAGTACAGGACAAAACGTACAATGTAGGCTAGAATAGATGATCATCATCATCATCCCCTTATCTGCCACTAAGTGGGGTCAGCACAACATGTTATAAACATGTCACATAATTTGGCTAGGTATTTTATCAGCCGCCTGCCTGACGTCAACTTACCTTAATCGCCTTTTACGACACCTCTGTAAGAAAGAGGGTGGTCTATTCTACTCAGCCGGATGATATACAAGTGTATTTAAATAGATATCTCTCACGCTCAAGCGGATAAACAATGAACTTGCGTTCATACTCTGTGCCAATGCGGATTGGTAGGTTACACAAATCCCCAGAATTCTCTAAAGACATGCAGGTTTCTTCACGGTATTTTCCTTCACCGCAAAACGTGTGATAAATTGCAAATATCATTTAAACACATAAGTTTTAACAGAAAAACACACTGGTGCCTACCTGGGGTTTGAACCCGTGACGCCCTCGCAAGAGTCGCACGGTCTCACCGCTGGGATATCACAGCTTTACAGTAGTTAAGGTATACCATAGATTAATTTAATCGATTATTTTATCCTTATTATAGATTTTTAATAATCGATTGTTTTAACATTATAAATCGATTTTTTAAAATCAATTACATCTATCACCATCGCATCAGTTATATTTTATTCGTAATTGTCCATTTTAATTAGTCCTAATTGTCCTTCTGTCCAAAAACGGAGAGCGAAGGCCTAACCCCAACAGTGGGCTTGTAACGAGCCTTTACTTTAAATTTTTATACTTTACTAATTAATTGTTAAAAAAAGCAAATTTTTAAATAGTCAGAAAGTAAACAATTATTAATCGATTAATTGATTTTTTTCACTTCTAATCACATCCCTATTGTGAAACGAGATTAGATTTTGTACCTACTTAGGATAAGTACTGTGAAACTATATTCAAACTGAAATTCAAAACATTCTTTATACAAGTAAACTTGTAAGCAAGTGCTTTTGAATCGTCATCTTTACTGCTGGTTCGGAAAGCTTTTCCTACTGAGAAGAACCAGCAAGAAACTCGGCGGTTGCTCTTTTTAAAATATAAATCTTAAACTAGTTACATTAGATATTACTGTCTTGTACTGGGTATAAGTGCACCTATATCCACACATCCTTATAATCTAAGTAATCTTCGACAGTAAATAAGGCTTTCTGTATCAGCCTCTTTTTAACAGTGTTTTTAAACTGCTGTAATGGCATGACCAAAATTGATTTCGGAATTTTATTATAGAATCTTATAACCAAACCCACAAACGATTTACGTACTTTTACTAGGCGAAAAGCAGGAGCGGCAAGCTTATGTCGATTCCTACTTTGTCTATTATATACACCTATTGTTTTATAATTCTTTATGTACAAAAATTACATTGTTTAAAATATACTGTGAAGCAAAGAATATAACAGGTATAACCTACTATGTACTATAACTTTGATAACTTTATAGCACTATACTCTACGATATGTTAAATGCATTTACATACAATCATTTTCTGCAACTACAAATACATTTTCTCCGTAATACAAAATGGATTTTGTAGATATATACATAGGGATTATTTTCGTATAGCAAGGTATTAACCGTGCTTTGAGAAGCAGGTTGAGGGCCCTACATTACGTATGATGTCAGTCGTCTCTAAGAGTGGATGGAAAGCTGCAGAAACCTGCAGGTGCAAAATACAATTTTTTTTGCTTACCTTAGGTATTATGGGTAGGGTTGCTTACTTATTTTACTAAATCTATATGTATTGTAAAACAGTCTCCAAAATCTATCTGTAGTTAAAAATAGTAATTATTACTGACAAAAGTAATACTGATGAATGTAAGAACTTCTAACAAATTGCATGAATACATCAGAAGTAAGATTGCGCAGTTGTAGGAAAGTTTTATTACGCGTTGCTATAAGTCCCAACATCAATTCAAGACTTTTAATTAATTTTAAAACAGACAACTACGATTAAGTGCTTTTATATCTATACTTATTACAAAACAAAGTCTCCAAATTAATGTTGAAAGACCGGCTATACTCACATGTCATTTTATCGGATGAGCCCGACTAGTTTCAAGCCCATACGGGGCTCTCATTCATGAGCTCTTTTTGCGGCGTTATCGGGGCGGAACTGTTGCCGTATGGGCTTGATACTAGACGGGCTCATTCGATAAAATAAGACGTGAGTATAGCCGGTCTCTCAACATTAATTATGAATACCACTCACGATAACTTAAATTCAAAAAAGTCTCCAAAGCTATCTGGCTGTATATGATCGATTTTCTCAAAGTCTACTGAACGGATTTTTGTACGGTTTTTACTAAAATATAGTACAATTATTTCAAAAGGTTTGTTAATAGTATGTCACCGTTTTATGTAAAATGTCTTGAAGGGGGTAGCGAAGTAGTAAAAAAACTCACTTTTTGGGAGCTTTGGTCGCGTGTGACGCGTGAACCAACAGAGATACACAAAAGTGCTGTACTAGGGAATTGTAGATCTACTAAAATATTACAAAAAAGTCCACGACAACATGTCTCTATCTCTTACGGTTAACTTACAATAACTATTATGCTTTCATCGTCTGTCAATTATAATGTTATTCTAAAATTAATAATAAAATTCTGTTGCTATAATCCGCGATAAAGTAAATAGGAAATATATCAGGTCCTTAAATATGAAATTGGCGTTTTGTCGTACTGGCCATTTTGATCTCAAATATTACCTTTATGGTTAGGAATTCCAAATTCAAATTCATACAGCTATTTACTCATGCATTTGTGTTTCAAACCCCCTAATTCATTTGTTTTTTCTTCTTTTGTTTTTTTCTTTGTGTCACTCTGTTTACAAAATGGAAAACATGAAATATCGCGTTATTTACGAGTATGAGTTCCACCGTGGCACCAGTGCTGCAGAAACGGCTCGAAGGATTAATGATGTGTATGGTGACGGTGTCGCAAAAGAAAACACAGTGCGTTTTTGGTTCCGACGTTTTCGTTCTGGAAATTTCGACCTGCAGAACAAGCCTCGTGGACGGCCGGAGACCAAAGTTGATAATGAAGAATTGAAGGCTATTGTGGAAGCGGATCCATCGCAAACCACGTCCGAGTTAGCTGCAGGCTCCGGTGTTAGTGATAAAACTATTCTAATCCACTTGAAGCAAATTGAGAAGGTGAAAAAGCTTGAAAGGTGGGTACCTCATGAATTGAGTGAAGCAAACCGACAAACGCGCGTCGACTGCTGCGTTACGTTACTCAACCGGCACAATAATGAAGGAATTTTAAATCGAATCATTACCTGTGATGAAAAGTGGATCCTCTACGATAATCGGAAGCGCTCATCGCAATGGCTGAGCCCTGGCGAACCAGCCAAATCCTGCCTTAAGCGAAAATTGACTAAAAAAAAGTTGCTTTTAAGTGTTTGGTGGACTAGTGCCGGTGTCGTTCACTACAGCTTTCTTAAATCTGGCCAGACGATTACGGCAGATATCTTTTGTCAGCAACTGCAAACCATGATGGAAAAGCTAGCTGCTAAACAACCGAGGCTGGTCAATTGCTCTAGGCCACTGCTGCTTCAGCAGATTCTTGCTCCAATAGATTACCATTTTTTTCGCAATTTGGATTACTACTTGCAAGGAAAAAACGACTTTATGTTCCTCCCATAGAAAACGCCAATTTCATATGTAAGGACCTAATATATAATGTTAAATCTAGATTGGACTACGCTCATACCCGTTACATGTAAAAACACATGCACAAAACTCCACCACCGCTACAATACACAAGCACTACACACGTTCACTATCACAAACTCAACAATCGTTTCGCCCCGCAACCGAAGGATTATCAGAATATAGACTTCACTCGATTTTGGATTAGAATAGATTTTGGAGTTTAATTTAGCATTATGATAGGAGAGCTGGCTCCGTTTTCGCACAAAGAATCAGCTTAGCGATTCAACGCGGAAACGCTGCCAGCATTCTTGGGACCATTCCACGTGGGCATGATTTGTACAGTAGTAGCGTGTAAGTAATTTAAGATAGATATAACTTAAACATATTTTTTATAAATAAAAAAAAAAAAATTTAGCATTGATATTTAGCATTATGGTAAATAATTAATAATAATTTAAAAAAAAAAAATTAACATTAAAAAAAACTATGTACATTTCCTTTTTACTATCGCACATTATATCAAAATGATATTACTACTTTTGTATTATGGATCTCCGCAAAGTAATTCTATACATTACTACAGTTATTAATGTAAATATTTTGACGGAACTCATCATCGCTACAGCAACCACAAAATGTTAATGTTTGTGTTACGCTTTTATACGTTTTATACGTTTCGCTGATAGCTTTAAATATTTTTGTACATATACTTACAAGTAGATTTCATGATCATACAAGATTTAAGTTTCAATATCAAAACAAAATAAACTTTGTTCAAATAAGCTTTTTCAAGCACTTTTGAATCGTCGAGGATCAATATGATTAATGAAGCTACAACTGGTTCCGCCGTGTGGTATCCGGCTGAGTAGAATAGACCACCCTCTTTCTTACCCAGGGGTCGTAAAATACGTCTAAGGTAAGTTGACGTCAGGCAGGCGGCCAGTCGTAAAATAAGTAGCCAAATCATGTGACAACAAGTTTTAACATGTTGTGCCGACCCCACTTAGAGTGGGATAAGGGTAGGAGGATGATGATGAAGCTACAACTGGTTCGGAATGTTGCTCTAACCGAGAAGAACCAGCAAGAAACTCGGCGGTCAATCTTTTAAACATTTTCAATTTTACATTTTTAAACCGCAGTCTTGTATGAAGCTGAAAGGATTTTCAATTTCATTTTTATTATCCAAATAATCTTGAATTTTGTAATATTCTTTACGTATAAGTATATCTCTTACTTAATTTAATTAATTTAAAACTTTCTGTAGACTTGGTCTAATATGGATTGCGTTAAAACAAACTTCATTGAGCGGAAAATAATAATATATAGTATAAAAAATATGTTTGTAGTTAAGACTGGACCGTTTTTATAACCATCCCTCTTGAAAACTACAAGCCACACCATTTTTTTATTATATAGTGGAATGATAGTTGGCAACACTACAATCACGTGGCCGATAGCAAGGAAGAGAACGAAAATTGGAGCGAAAATTAGTTATAAAAGATGGAGTCCGCCATATAAGTCAGTCTTGGTGTCATACTCGACTCTTACGGTTATTAAACTGTTATGCTGCTGCAAGTATCGTCGCTTGGAGTCTCGTTTTAACGAGACTTGTACGATTATTAAACGCTCCCGCGTTAAGATCGTGTTGCAACCTGTCTTAAATTAAGTTAATTAATTTTGTCTCAAGTTAAATTGGTGTAATTAGTGTTACTGTGTCGTTTTAATATTGTTAGGGTAGACCCGCGTCTACCTACCCACATTGAGTGTTATTTGTTATTAGAATCGACCCTCATATTCGAGTGATTACTATAGTGGTGTTTGATGTTGTTCGGATAGATCCGCACCTACCCACATTACGTTCCGTGTTATTAGAATCTGGCCACGAATAGATAATATTCGTTATGAAAGTAATCACCGAGTTTCTTGCCAGTTGTTCTCAGTGGATGACAGTTTCCGAACTGGTGGTAGAATCGTCCTGGCTTAATGATCCCAAATTATATGAAACTACTATGTGAGAAAGCTGAAATATTTAAGTGAAATTCCTGCCATTTCTAATAATAGTGTATTCTATATTTCTTCCGGTGGTCCTTTGAGATTCTTTGAGTGTCCGATGTAACGTCCTACCCCAACACGTCTGTTGACGCATCGTTTATCATCTCACTGAGTGTGGGAGGTCTCCGGTGTCAATTTTCCGAGGTCATTCGCACCATTACTGATAAGATCTGATACTTGAGCGTGAATGTAATTGATGTCTCGTGTATTATTCATAATTGTGTAATCGGTGAAAGATGTCTTGAAAGCAATCATAATATTGTTTTTTACGGGCGAAACAATTGTTGACATTAATTTATAGAATTAGGCGTTACTTTGCGGAGATCCATAATACAGAAGTAATAATAAAATTATTTTGGTATAATCCGCTATACAGTAAATAGAAAATATATATAGTGCTAAATGTATAGACAACAACAACAAACCTCCACCACTGCCACCACAATACACAAGCATTGCGATTTTGTCGTGGAGTCTATCTCCTGATGATGCTTCGGTTGCGGGGTGAAACGATTGAGTTTGTGATAGTGAACCGCCGATGAATCTGTTATGAAAACGGATAGTCTACTCTACATTTAGCGTTATATATTTTTTCTATTCATTCTATCGCGGATTATAGCAAAACAATGTTCGTCTTTATTAGAATAAATAAATAATAATAAATAACTATATGGGACACTTACACACACGGTCGCCCCCAAAGCAACAATACTTGAGTTGTAGGACACTGACAACTGGTAAATATACTACATATATATTTTTCAATACATAGTGAAACATAAATATACGCTCAGGCTCGAAGAACCAACAAACTGTTTATATAAAATGTTGACCCTCGGCGGCAGATTCACTACCCACTGCGCCAACGAGCCAGTCTTGATCCGATCCATGTTACTGCGATAATTAAATCATAAAATACGCCGCCCAATAAATTGTACGTTCTAACGATTTATTGCGATCATCAAACCTAATAGACGGTAAATATAGTTCCCCCTTATACAGTTAAAAATAGTTGTAACGCCATAACAGGGCGTATTACAAGTACGTGACTCAAATGAAAACTGCGCAAGTTAAAAAGCAAACATCGTGTACGGAACAATGGACCGATAAAGTTATACAAGCGAAGAAACCTGTTATCCCACGGTTGGTCGACGTTATTAGTAAATTAACGAGAGGGTTATGAGGTTATAAGTTATCCACGTGGAATTTAGTCACAAAACATTTACCAAATTGAAATTCTGAACATTTGAATGTAATTTATAGAATTACCCCTCGTACGCACGAGAGGAATTTTATCGCGCGTAAAAATTACGTCGAATTGAAACAAATGGGTATCCAGGTATCTGTTTCAAATTCAAATTCAAATTCAAATTCAAATTATTTATTTGCATGATTGTAGGTGTAAAAGATATTAAATTACATATTTTCCTTACTACAGTCTGCCATAAAATGGCGTGCAAATTTATAATTACATTGAATGTTACGTATTAAACTAGGGAACATGTATGTCAATATAGTAAAATTTATTTTCATTTTAATTTAATATCATGTCAATCAATAAATTCGTTTACAGTATAAAAAGTTGCATCAATTAACCACCTTTTAAGTTTAATTTTGAATTTTTCTGTATTTTTAATGTTTTTTATTTCATTTGGCAATTTATTATACATTCGTACAGCCATTGCATATATATTTTTACTAAATAAAGTTGTTTTCATTCTTGGAAATACCAATTTATTTGCATAACGAGAATGGAAATTATATTTATCCTTCACAGTTGCAAAATCTCCTAATTGAGTTTTAACATAAACGCATGTTTCATATATGTATAAGCATGGGACAGTCAAAATTTTGAGTTTTTTAAATAATGGTCTACACGATGTTAACGAGTTGACGTCACAAATGCTCCTCACGCATTGTTTTTGAGCAATAAATACTTTCTTTATTTGGTACGAGTTCCCCCATAAAGTGATACCGTATCTGAGAATAGAGCTTACATACCCATAGTATGCTTGTAAGGCAATTTTTTGGCTAGAGATTTTTGCAAGTTTCCATAACGCATAAGAAAATGAGCTTAACTTTTTGCAGACGTGCTCAACGTGTTCGGACCAAGTTAATTTATCATTCGAACTACACACTTGTTCACACGACAGCGGGTTTAAATCGCGACGTATTTTATCGTGCAGTGTTCCATTTTAGTCGTTAGACTCCACGACAAAATCGCAAAGCCTACCACTTTTGTTTTACAAAAGTAATAATAAAATTATTTTGCTATAATCCGCGATACATCATCATCATCATGTGAGACCGTGCGACTCTTACGAGGGGAACACGGGTTAACACGAGAGAGAGAACTCGAACCCGGGCAGGCACCAATGAGTTTTTCTATTAAAACTCATGTGTCTAATTGGTAATTGCAATTTATCACACGCTTTTCGGTGAAGGACAACATCGTCAGGAAACCTGCATATCTCTAGAAAATTTTGGAGATATGTGTAACGTACCAATCCGCATTGGAGCAGCGTGGTAGGTCTTAGCTCCAACCCTTCTCTCCAGAACCGGAGAGAGGAGGCCTATTCCCAGCAGTGGGATTGTAATAGGCCGCTACTACAAACAGACAGCTTTTGTGGACTTTGTTTTATAAAAAGTATAGATAAAGATAACGATTCGCATTAAACTGATATCTATCTAACCCATTAACAGGTTCATTAGAAACCAATTAGTTTAGTACACAATGATTTGTGGAATTCTACCTTTTAATGGGCCTATAATATAGTGACAGTAAATTAGGTTAACCGAAATATCACGTAAATATCGACGGTCCCTACGTATATGAAGACATGTCCATAATAGTATTTTATTTTATTTGATTGTGATCGTAGATACACCGCCGTGTGGTATCCGGCAGAATAGAATAGACCACTCTCCTTTCTTACCGAAGTGTCGTAAGAGGCGACTAAGGTATGTGCCGTGTGGTATCCGGATGCATAGAATAGACCACCCTCCTTTCTTACCGAAGTGTCGTAAGAGGCGACTAAGGTATGTGCCGTGTGGTATCCGGCTGCATAGAATAGACCACCCTCCTTTCTTACCGAAGTGTCGTAAGAGGCGACTAAGGTATGTGCCGTGTGGTATCCGGCAGAATAGAATAGACCACCCTCCTTTGTTACCGAGGTGCCGTAAGAGGAGACTAAGGTATGTGCCGTTTGGCATCCGGCTGCATAGAATAGACCACACTCCTTTCTTACCGAGGTGTCGTAAGAGGCGACTAAGGTAAGTGCCGTGTGGTATCCGGCTGCATAGAATAGACCACACTCCTTTCTTACCGAGGTGTCGTAAGAGGCGACTAAGGTAAGTGCCGTATGGTATCCGGCTGCATAGAATAGACCACCCTCCTTTCTTACCGAAGTGTCGTAAGAGGCGACTAAGGTATGTGCCGTGTGGTATCCGGCAGAATAGAATAGACCACCCTCCTTTGTTACCGAGGTGCCGTAAGAGGAGACTAAGGTATGTGCCGTTTGGCATCCGGCTGCATAGAATAGACCACACTCCTTTCTTACCGAGGTGTCGTAAGAGGCGACTAAGGTAAGTGCCGTGTGGTATCCGGCTGCATAGAATAGACCACACTCCTTTCTTACCGAGGTGTCGTAAGAGGCGACTAAGGTAAGTGCCGTATGGTATCCGGCTGCATAGAATAGACCACCCTCCTTTCTTACCGAAGTGTCGTAAGAGGCGACTAAGGTATGTGCCGTGTGGTATCCGGCAGAATAGAATAGACCACCCTCCTTTGTTACCGAGGTGCCGTAAGAGGAGACTAAGGTATGTGCCGTTTGGCATCCGGCTGCATAGAATAGACCACACTCCTTTCTTACCGAGGTGTCGTAAGAGGCGACTAAGGTAAGTGCCGTGTGGTATCCGGCTGCATAGAATAGACCACCCTCCTTTCTTACCGAGGTGTCGTAAAAGGCGACTAAGGTTAGTTGCTGTCAGGCAGGCGGCCGGTCGTAAAATACGTACCCAAATCATGTGACAACATGTTTGTAACATGTTGTGCCGACCCCATTTAGAGTGGGATAAGGGCAGGAGAATGACGATGATATACTTTTAAATACATACTTAAATATAAATATACGCTCAGGCTTACGACAACTCGGTAAGAAATGAGGGTGGTCTATTCTATGCAGCCGGATACCACACGGCACATACCTTAGTCGCCTCTTACGACACCTCAGTAAGAAACGAGGCTGGTCTATTCTATGCCGGATCATACCACACGTCACATACCTTAGTCGTCTATTACGACACTCGGTAAGAAACGAGGGTGGTCTATTCTATGCCGGATACCACACGTCACATACCTTAGTCGCCTCTTACGACACCTCGGTAAGAAACGAGGGTGGTCTATTCTATGCCGGATACCACACGTCACATACCTTAGTCGCCTCTTACGACACCTCTGTAAGAAACGAGGCTGGTCTATTCTATGCCGGATACCACACGTCACATACCTTAGTCGCCTCTTACGACACCTCTGTAAGAAACGAGGGTGGTCTATTCTATGCCGGATACCACACGTCACATACCTTAGTCGCCTCTTACGACACCTCGGTAAGAAACGAGGGTGGTCTATTCTATGCCGGATACCACACGTCACATACCTTAGTCGCCTCTTACGACACCTCTGTAAGAAACGAGGCTGGTCTATTCTATGCCGGATACCACACGTCACATACCTTAGTCGCCTCTTACGACACCTCTGTAAGAAACGAGGCTGGTCTATTCTATGCCGGATACCACACGTCACATACCTTAGTCGCCTCTTACGACACCTCGGTAAGAAACGAGGGTGGTCTATTCTATGCCGGATACCACACGTCACATACCTTAGTCGCCTCTTACGACACCTCTGTAAGAAACGAGGCTGGTCTATTCTATGCCGGATACCACACGTCACATACCTTAGTCGCCTCTTACGACACCTCTGTAAGAAACGAGGCTGGTCTATTCTATGCCGGATACCACACGTCACATACCTTAGTCGCCTCTTACGACACCTCTGTAAGAAACGAGGCTGGTCTATTCTATGCCGGATACCACACGTCACATACCTTAGTCGCCTCTTACGACACCTCTGTAAGAAACGAGGGTGGTCAATTCTATGCCGGATACCACACGGCATTTAAGCCAGCTGTATATTTTACTCATTAAGTAGTAAAAAATATAAGTAAAACTCGTAATTTTTTATGGTCAAAGTTATTTCGTAACGATTGCAGACGTCAGCTTTGTTAACGTTCCGAGGACGCGCGCTTGCCCTCATTCCGCGTTTTTGTTTGCGAATTAGTTTCACAATCAGCATATTATTATTGTATTTAGTAATAATACAGTAATATTGTGAACGGCTACATCATCCTCCGGTCGCTATGCCACTCTAAGTGTGGTGGGCACAACTTGTTACAAACATGTTGTCGCATGATTTGGCTACGTATTTTACGACCGGCCGCCTGCCTGACGTCAACTTACCTTAGTCGTATTTTACGCCCCTCGGCAAGAAAGAGGGTGGTCTATTCTATGCAGCCGGATACAACACGGTACATACCTTTGTCGAATTTTACGACACCTTGGTAAGAAAGAGGGTGGTCTATTCTATGCAGCCGGATACGGCACGGCACATACCTTAGTCGCATTTTACGCCACCTCGGTAAGAAAGAGGGTGGTCTATTCTATGCAGCCGGAGACCACACGGCACATACCTTAGTCGTCTTTTACACCTCGGTAAGAAAGAGGGTGGTCTATTCTATGCAGCCGGATACCACACGGCACATACCTTAGTCGTCTTTTACGACACCTCGGTAAGAAAGAGGGTGGTCTATTCTATGCAACCGGATACTACACGGCACATACCTTAGTCGTCTTTTACGACACCTCGGTAAGAAAGAGGGTGGTCTATTCTATGCAGCCGGATACTACACGGCACATACCTTAGGTGCCTTTTACGATACCTCGGTAAGAAAGAGGGTGGTCTATTCTACTCAGCCGGATACAACACGGCGGTGCTGTGAACGACTACAGCAAAATTTGATTGTTTATATAAGTTGAGACAATAGTAAAAGATTTCATTCAATTTTTCAATGTATGTGAAGGTGGAATCTTGCAAGTTAAATTTTACCCATTTCCCGATGTCCGATTGAGCAGAAATTATACTTACTGGTCCAGTACCCATAACAATACATGTTTATGATAAGCATGACCTGATGCTGCCAGGATTAGCTCCAGACGAGGGAACTCCTCAGCGGTTAACATTGGGTACATTAAATTTAGTGACATTAGCCGTGGCGTATCCGGCAGAATAGAGTAGATCACCTTCCTTTCTTACCGAGATGGCGTAAAAGGCGACTAAGGTATTTTGACGTCAGGCAGGCGGCCGGTCGTGGAATGCGTTGCCAAATCATGTGACAACATGTTTGTAACATGTTGTGCCGACCCCACTTAGAGTGTGATAAGGGCAGGAGAATGATGATGTTTTTTCCAAAGCTTTATTGATTTGACTTGTTTTAAATCAAAACTATATTTTGAAAGTAATTTTATAGATTTAGGCGTTACTTTACGGAGATCCATAATACGAAAGTAATAATAAAATTATATTGCCATTATATCCGCGATAAAATATGTGTAATTGATTTATTGAACATTTTTTAAACTTTTTTTTAAATAATATACTCTAGAAATTTCCTAGAAATAATTTATATTGCAAAACTACTTTTGCCGGGTTAGTTAGTACATGTAATTTTAAATACATACTTTATAATAGAAAATATCGGCTCTGCGGGAATCGAACCAGCAAGCCATGAATCTGAAGGCAGGTTCACTGCGAATTACGCCAACGGGTCGGTCATTTCAACCTAGTTAAGTTCCCGCTTGAATCGCTTACGGGCAAATGTCATACCGACTGTAAAACGTTCATTTTTCTCGTTTCTCCAGCTCACCAAAAAACCTTGACCCCTCAGTTAATACCGAATACTTCGGCTTAAATAAATAACCGAAGCTTTAGGTTTTATATCACTTATAAATTCGGATAACGATCCTCTCTCCTTTATTAGCCGGGTGGTCGTAACATTTTTAAGACGTGCATCCCGTAATGCGACATTTCCTGCAATATATTTTAAAGGATTTAAACAGAACTTTGCGAGCCAAGTATCGTATATCTTTAATCAAACAATTGTATATATCGCACGCTTACTATTAAAGTGACCTAATTCGAAAAACTTGTTTTGTAGTTTTAGTTTTAATTAATGGTGGTAGATCAGGGTGAGAAGCTGTCAGGCGTCCAAAATATCCAGGGCATCAACACGGTCGAAAATTTTATCTATTTCGGATCAAATATAAATAACGAAGGCAGCTGTTTCCCAGAGATCAAACGTAGGATAGCTATTGCTAAAGACCAGATGATTTGCCTCCAGAATATTTGGAAAAATCGGGGTATAAGCTATGACACCAAAGCTCGTTTAGTCAGAGCCCTAATATTCCCGATCCTCCTGTATGGAGTAGAGACCTGGATAATCCGCGCAAGGGAAAGACAGAGAATAGATGCATTCGAAATGTGGTGGTGAAGGCGAATGCTCCAAATACCCTAAACGGCTAAACGCACAAATGTATCTATTCTCTCTCAACTCGACATAAAAACCAGCATCTGTCTTCAACGCGTACTCTCATATTCCGACCACATAATGCGACGAGGAGATGGCAATCTTGAAAAGCTGGTCATTGTTGGCAACACAGATGGCAAGAGACCACTAGGCCGGTCGCCAACACGATGGTTTGACCACGTGAAAGAAGTCACCTACTCATCCAAATTCTATCAGGCGGTGAGCGCTAGTTTAAACCGGAATAATTAAAGGCAGATCGTACGAAAGAAGGGCTCAGGTTACCACGATCTTCCGTAATGAGGGACCGATTGAAGAAGAAGTTTTATAGTAAATTGCAATAAAACGCAGTGTAGCGCGTGCAAAACTCGTGAGTGTTAACCTTAGAAACCTTAGAAGATCCAAGAAAACAGTTTTTTAACAGTTCGTAGAGTGGTGTCATAGATGCTATTGGATTTTATAATAATAAATAATAAATAAGTGGGACACTTACACACACGGTCGTCTTTCCCCAAAGTAAGTAACTTACAACTGGTAGATATACTACATATATAATTTTAAATACATACTTAAATACAAATAAACACAAGTATTATATTACTTACTTTGGGGATTTTATTACTTTATTACTTACATACACGGTCGTCCGACCGTGTATGTAAGGGTCCCATATATTTATTTATTTATTATATAATTTTAAATACATACTTAAATTCCAATACACACGCGGGCTCGAACAACCAACAAATTGCTTATAGAAAATGTTGGTCCTCGGCGGGATCGAACCTACGACCCGCGGAGCTAAAGACAGGGTCACTACCCACTGCGCCAACGGGCCAGATTAAGAAGATGTGCCAAGATAATTAAATCTGTATCTAGTTAAACAGGTGTTTAAACCACTGTACCGCCCAGCAGGCCTACTAAGAACTCTTATTGCGACTCAATTGTAGACGTAAACGACGATTGCGAACCGCTTTCTTTTCGTACCATGAATTGTGAATTGCATTGGGGTCGTAATGTTTGAAAAGGATAACGTTAAATGAACTATAGATAACTCTGTCTCTTTTACTCATTCGGCAACGACTTAAAGTGTGTGTCTAGACGTCATGGTATGAAATAGCATAACAATTTCGTTTACGTCTTCAATTAAATCGCAATAAGAGTTCATGGTAGGCCTGCTGGTCGTCACACCTCAGCAAGCACCAAAAATGATGTTCAATTCACGCTCATTTTTACAGATAACTGTACCGGTCAAACAACGGTCGGTCAAACTTGAACCGAATACCTATCTCGGTGTGAAAGGGTGCACCATTTTCGGAAAGCGATTTATGTAAAAATTTAGTATAATTTTAAAAACTCAAGTGAGAATCTCGTGGGTATTGTCGACGTCAATTGTCGATTACTCAATTAGTCGATTACCTGAAACAATAAAAAATATTATAAGTATGTTTATAAGTTTTATTTTAATATTATTTACATAACATCATTTAAATCCATTTCTTTTTTTTCATTTTCCTGTTGGCTGTGGTCTCGCGTTTAATGTTTAAATTTCTACATAATAATATAATATTCTGTCAAAAATTTAATAGTTATAAAATTAATCTAAGAGTATAAAATTAAGAAATAAATTCAAAATTATTAATTGAAAATTGATGTTATTTTACTAATGCAACAAAAATGTAGAAGTTATATCTATCTTAAATTACTTACACGCTAGTAATTTAAATAATTTATAGAATTAGGCGTTACTTTGCGGAGATCCATAATACAAAAGTAATAATAAAATTATTTTGCTATAATCCGCGATACAGTAAATAGAAAATATATATAGTGCTAAATGTATAGTGGACTATCCGTCTTTTCATAACCGTTACATGCAGGATTGTGATAGCCCAATGGTGAGACCGTGCGAAAGCTGTGATAGCCCAATGGTGAGACCGTGCGACTCTCTAGAGACGAACATAGGTTCAAACCCGGGCAGGCACCAATGAGTTTTTCTATTAAAACTCATGTGTCTAATTCATAATTGCAATTTATCACACGCTTTTCGGTGAAGGAAAACATCGTGAGGAAACCTGCATATCACTAGAGAATTCTGTTGATATGTGTAACCTACCAATCCGCATTGGAGCAGCGTGGTAGGTCTTAGCTCCAACCCTTCTCTCCAGAAACGGAGAGAGGAGGCCTATTCCCAGCAGTGGGATATTAACAGGCCGCTACTTTACTTTTTTACTTTACATGCAGGATTCGTAAAAACACAAGAACAAACCTCCACCACTGCCACCACAATACACAAGCAATATTAAATTAAAATAAATAACAATATCCGGAATTTATTGTAGAGATCCACTGAATCTATAACATATTCTATATTATTTATTTTTCATTTATAATTTAGAGATAGTTGGAAAGAATTAGAATCTACTACAGTCTTAAATCTACTGAACGGATTTTGGTACGGTTTTTACCAAAAGGTACTGCAAGTAGTGCAATTTATATCATACTAAATTATTTTATAAAATTTATATCATACTAAGGTTTTTCGTAAGCTGTGCTCAACAGGTCGCGGAGTTGTATAAAACTCACCTGAACTCGCAGAGAATTGTAGATCCACTAAAACTTTACTAAAAAGTCCGCGACAGTATGTCTCTATCTCGTATGGTTAACTCACAAAAATTACATTTATATTCAAATTTTTTATTAAACACATCGATTTTCACGTGGACAAAGCCGCAGGCATAGCTAGTTGTAAATATATAAATCCAAGCTTTATCCACGACTTCATTCAAAACTTAAATGTTAAAAATACCTTAATGGTTATTTCTTGTTCCCGGTAAGAAACCTTTTTTTGTTTCCCTATTACCTAAGTCCGCTATAGTATAAGCTTCAATTGCACTAAATCTCATCTAAATTGCTTCATCTGATAATCAGTGGAATAGAAACACAGGCAGATAGACAGACTTTAGCTTATATACTAATAGTACAAAATATCCGCCGTGTGGTATCCGGCTGCGTAGAATAGACCACCCTCATTTCTTACCGAGGTGTCGTAAAAGGCGACTAAGGTAAGTTGACGTCAGGCAGACGGCCGGTCGTAAAATATGTAGCCAAATCATGTGACATGTTTATAACATGCTGTGCCAACCCCACTTAGTTGGATAAGGGCAGGAGAATGATGAATAATTGTACAAAATATAAATGCTTATTTTGCAAATTTTAATAGACAATCCGTTTTCCGATAAAGGATACACGTGTTATTATAAACCTCCAACATCCAATTTAGATAACCTTGCCACCATTTAAAGGTTAACCGATGGAATATAAACCTTAAATTAATATGAATTAGTTTGATTATAGGTATAAAACCATTACACACGGGTCGATTATTGATTCAATAGTTAATAGGAGATCTAACGATATCCCTCGCATTTAATAGGTTGTATGGTAGGTTGTATTGTCGGTGTATACATAGGCTAAAAGCTGTGATAGCCTAGTGCGACTCGTTAGAGACTATCATGGGTTCAAACCCCGGGCAGGCACCAATGAGTTTTTCAATTAAAACTTATGTGTCGATAATTGCAATTTAACACACGGTGAAGAAAAACATCGTGAGGAAACCTGCATATCTCTAGAGAATTCTAGGGATATGTGTTACCTACCAATCCGCATTAGAGCAGCGTCGTAGGTCTTAGCTCCAATCCTTCTCTAAAAAAACGGATAGAGGAGGCCTTAGCCCAGCAGTAGGCAAAGTAACGGGTCGTTACTTTACTTTTTTTTATATACATAGGCTTACCAACTATACTGTTAACAACAGTATTATACTGTTTTTAAGTACATTATACTTTTTTTTGTTGAATAAAAATAAAGTAGTTGTATCCCATGCCTGTTAGCTCGCAGGAAAGAAGGAAAACAAGAGGGGTTTTTGTGTCCAATTGAAAAGGAAAGTATTCCATTTGACACTCTGCAAATAGATCATATTGGGCCATTAACAGAAACGAAGAAACAATATAATTATATCCTAACGGTGATAGATGCTTCCACTAAATTTGTGTGGTTATTTCCTACAAAGACGACCTCAAGCTCTGAGACATTGAATAAACTTACAATACATCAGCAGGTCTTCGGTAATCCAAGGAGAATAATTACAGACAGAGGGACAGCATTTACAAGTAAAGAGTTTCAAAGTTATTGCGAAGAGGAAAATATCTGTCATGTAAAAATCACCACTGGTGTACCAAGAGGCAATGGACAGGTGGAACGAATACACAGAATTATTGCTCCCCTCTTAACCAAGTTATGTATTGAAAATTCTTCTACGTGGTATAAACATGTTAGTAAGGTGCAACGAGCTATCAACAGTACTTTTCAGAGGTCTATAAAAACAACACCATTTGAAATGTTAATGGGAGTAAAGATGAGAAATAAAGAGGATGATAAAATATTAAATTTATTAGAAGAAGAAACTATTTCACAGTTTGATGAAAATCGAGAAAACTTAAGGAGGCTAGCCAAAGAACAAATTTTAAGAATTCAAGATGAAAATAAAAAATACTTTAATAAGAACAGAAAGGAGAGTACTAAATATGTAGAAGGCGACCTAGTTGTAATCAAAAGGACACAATTAGGTCCTGGTCTTAAGTTAAAACCCAAATATCTTGGTCCTTAAAAAATTGTTAAGTGCAAGAGGAATGATCGTTATGATGTTGAGAAAACAGACAGCAGTGCTGATGGACCAATAAAGACATCAAGTTCTACTGATCAGATGAAGAGATGGCCTGAGCAGATTGATTTAGGGGAATAGGGACACTAACTTATTTAATGGTATGATTTACTTCTTTTTTTTGTTGTTACAGATACATTCATTCCTTCATTAATATGGTTGAGTCTCACAATTGGCCATTAGATGTCCTACATAGTTTATGGTTTAAGTATGTCATATTTGCAGCTGTATTAAGTATAAGGTTGTTTATTGTTAACTTTAAGCATGTCATTTTTCAAGTTCTATTAGTTTTAAGATTATTGTTTGTAAACTTTAGAGATCAAGGACGCGGTACGACGTAGTCAGGATAGGTGTGCGCTGTGCAATTAAATTAAATTTTATTAAATCTACGGAGTTTTACTTTGCCCTGGATGCCCGAAAACTGCATATATAATACTGTTTTCAGCATCAAAATGTACACATTAAATATTATATATTAGACGCTGACACAATTTTTTTATTTCAGATTATTTCACGACCGGCCGCCTGCCTGACGTTTACTTACGTTGCCTTTTACAACACCTCGGTAAGAAATGAGGGTGGTCTATTCTACTCAGCCGGATAACAGACGGCGGGTCAACTTACCTTAGTCGCCTTTACGTACACCTATGTAAGAAATGACGGTGGTCTATTCTACTCAGCCGGATACCACATTGCGGCTGAATGGAATATTAATAAAGTAGTTTCATCATCATTCTCCTGCCCTTATCCAACTCTAAGTGGGTCGGAACAACATAGATAAAAACATATAATAAACATGTTGTCTCATGATTTGACTAGGTATTTTACGACTGGCCGCTTGCCTGACGTTAACTTAATTTTGTCGCCTTTTACGTATACTCGATAAAAAAGAGGGTGGTCTATTCTATTCAGCCGGATACCACACGGCGGGTCAACTTACCTTAGTCGCTTTTACATACACCTATTTAAGAAATGAGGGTGGTCTATTCTACTCAGCCGGATAACAGACGGCGGGTCAACTTACCTTACTTGCCTTTACGTATACCGATTTAAGAAATGAGGGTGGTCTATTCTACTCAGCCGGATAACAGACGGCGGGTCAACTTACCTTAGTCGCCTCTTACGACACCTCGGTAAGAAGGTGGTCTATTCTAGTCAGCCGAATACCACATTTATTGTAAAAAAATTATTGTATAAATAGCTTAAGCTGTTCATTTTCCAAATAAATAAAAATTAGATAAAACTCTATGGTCATTGTCGCCCGTGGAAAGCCGGGACGGCTAGTGGTAGCTCGTAAGGTAATTAAACATTAAAAACAACCACAACAATGTCACGAAGCCACTTTCGCCGCAACGTCACGCCCAAACAGGCCATCAATCACACCTCGAGGACGGGGACAATAATAAAACAATTATGCGCGTGTTAAAGACAATTATCGACTTAGATACGTGATAAGGCGGCTGCTCATTAGGTATGCGAGGCTTGTCGGAGACTCGTACATCGGTGGCATGCTTTGCACAGTGTACTTTGAACATAGAGAATATAGTATATTCTCTATGTTCTATGACCAGTCTACACAGAAAGATTTAGATAAAGTGTAAGTGATATGCTTATATGCTTTTATGTCTTATGGAATAATGTTATGGGGTAAATGCGCTGATATTGAGAAAATTTTTGTATTGCAAAAAAGAGCCATACGTGGCATTTATAATTTGAATTCGCGTGAGTCCCTGCGAGAGAAGTTTAAGGAAACAGGTATTCTTACGTTAGCTTCACAGTATATTTTTAGCAATTTGATTTTTGTGCATAAAAATATACATAATTATAAAAAGATTGGCGATGTATATAATAGACAAAGTAGGAACCGACATAAGCTTGCGGCTCCTGCTTTGCGCCTTGTAAGAGTACGTAAGTCGTTTGTGGGTTTGGGTATAAGATTCTATAACGAAATTCCACAATCAATTTTAACTTTGCCATTACAGCAATTTAAAAATACTGTTAAAAAGAGGCTGATACAGAAAGCCTATTATACCGTGGAGGCTTACATTGATGATAAGAATGCGTGGATATAGCTGCTCTTTGACCTTGTGCAGGATAGCTATGACAAAATGTAATTAGTATTAAGAATCTTCTTTTTTAAAAGAGCTCCACCGAGTTTCTTGCTGGCTCTTCTCGGTAGGACGGCTTTCCGAACCAGCAGTAAAGTTGACGATTCAAAAGCACTTGTTTACAAGTTCACTTGAATAAAGAATATTTTGAATTTGAATTTGAATTTATACGTTAAGCATATTTGCATACATTTTCTATAAGAAGTTGGTTCTTCAAGCCTGGGTGTATATTTAAGTATGTATTTAAAATTACGTATGTAATATATCTGTAAAAAAGCTGTGATAGCCTAGCGGTGAGACCGTGCCACTCTCTAGAGACGACATACATTCAAACCCCGGGCAGGCACCAATGATTTTTCTATTAAAACTTATATGTCTAATTGATAAGTGCAATTTATCACACGCTTTTCGGTGAAGGAAAACATCGTGTGGAGACCTGCATATCTCTAGAGAATTCTAGGGATATGTGTAACCTACCAATCCGCATTGGGGCAGCGTGGTAGGTCTTAGCTCCAATCCTACTCCCCAAAAACGGAGAGAGGAGGCCTTAACCCAGCAGTGGGCATAGTAACAGGCCGTTACTTTACTTTTACTTTATGTAGTATATCTACCAGTTGTCCGTCACTCATAACACAAGTATTAAGTTACTTTGGGGACAGACCGTGTGTGTAAGTGTCCCATACATTTAAAAAACAGAGAATATTCTATACCAGTCTATGGAAAGCATATTACAAAATTAAAGATTATTTGGATGATGAAAATGCCTGGATTTGAAAATTCTTTCAGCTTCATACAAGACTGCGCTTTTAATAAAATTATTTTGCTATAATCCGCGATAAAGTATATAGGAAATATATATAATGCTCAATGTAGGGTGGACTATCCGTTTTTACGGGGCGAAACGGTCATAGAGATTTTGCTGGTGGTTGAGTGTATTGCTTGTGTGCATTGTTGCTGGTGGAGGCGTCTTGGGATGCATGTTCACCACTTGTCCTGCATGTGTAAGGTACGTGAATTTTGCCTGCTTCATACACATTAGCATTGTATTCGTTCGCTCAACCCGCGCAGATTATAGAAAAATAGTTCTGTTATAGCTTCTATATGGAATTCCGCAAAGCAAGGATTGCTTCTATAAATGATTCTTATCTTGTATATTTATGATCTAATAAAAAAACTAAATAATCAAAGAAAATAAATAAAATTTCATATATTTTTAGAGCTTCATTTACAGTCTTTTGTTTTCATTTCATACGCTAAACAATTATAACTAAAACTTCTAAACTAAAAAACGAACTCTATAACTGTCTAACTATCACAGCTCCGTCGTAGTAGCTGTCATTATATGTATTTACAAAATTATAAATGAGTCATATGTAGATGTCATATTTTTTGAGTACATTGCAGCAAAAGTAATAATAAAAGTATTTTGCTATAATCCGCGATACAGTAAATAGAGAATATATATAGTGCTAAGTGTATAGTGGACTATCCGTTTTTTCTTACCCGATACATGCAGGATTCGCAAAAACACATGCACAAACCTCCACCATTGCCACCACAATACACCGTTTCGCCCCGCAACTGAAGCATCATCAGGAGAGACTCTACGATAAAATCGCAAAGGCTTTGCGTTAGTGTGTTTGTGATTGTGAACGTGTGTAGTGCTTGTGTATTTTGGTGGCAGTGGTGGAGGTTTGTGCTTGTGTTTTTACGAAACCTGCAAGAAAAAAGAACGTATAGTCCACTTCACATATAGCACTATATATATTTTCTATTTACTGTATCGAGTATTATAAGAGAATAAGTCGAGTAAGTTAAGAACAAAACGACGTTTGGAGAAGCGAAGCGTGAGACAGAAAGAATATTCATTTCATATAAAGTGCAACAAAGATAGATATGTTGTACCATTCCCCAATGGAGACGAACCCTTCTGTAATTCCGCATCCGTGATGACAAATTGAAACTTTTTTGAACTCAAATTCTAATTAATACACCTGCAAACAAGTTATTCCATTTTAACCCAAGGACCTAGTTGTATAACTTAATACATAACACAACTTTTTAGGTACCTATGTTTTTCGTTTCTTCATGCACGAAATTTTGATCTAGTTCTATTAATTTCATTTATAGGGACTATGTTTTTATTTTTTGTCTCTAATGCAATATTAAAGTATGTAACGTTAAACAATCCATAATAATAGCAAAATAACCTTATTATTACTTTTGTATTATGGATCTACGCAAAGTAACGCCTGATTCTATAAATTACCTAATTCTATAAATTACATTGCTGCATTTACGTCGATAATAAAGTAATCGTGAACTGAATCGGATTAACTACGTGACACGACAGTTCGTTAGGCATGCATATCGCTTGTCATATACACAATCAATACATATGGTGACATGTTATGTGCATAGAGTAATTTAAACACAGGCTATTTTTTCTAAATTATTAAACAGATACAAAATCTAGTATCTCCGCCGTGTGGTATCCGGCTGAGTAGAATAGACCACCCTCTTTCTTACCGAGGTTTCGTAAAAGGCGACTAAGGTGAGTCGATACACCGTGTGGTATCCGGTTGAGTAGAATAGACCACCCTCTTTCTTACCGAGCGGTCGTAAAATACGACTGAGGTAAGTTGACGTCATGCAGGCGGCCGGTCTTAAAATACATAGTCAAATCACGTGACAACATGTTTATAACATGTTGTGCCCACTTTGAGTGGGATAAGGACAGGAGAATGATGATGAGATACAAAATCTAGTATCTCCGCCGTGTGGTATCCGGCTGAGTAGAATAGACCACCCTCTTTCTTACCGAGGTGTCGTAAAAGGCGACTAAGGTGAGTTGACCCACCTTGTGGTCGAGTAGAATAGACCACCCTCTTTGTTACCGAGCGGTCGTAAAATACGACTAAGGTAAGTTGACGTCAGGCAGACGGCCGGTCGTAAAATATGTAGCCAAATCACGTGACAACATGTTTATAACATGTTGTGCCCACTTTGAGTGGGATAAGGGCAAGAGGATGATGATACAAAATCTAGTATCTCGTAATGAAAATAATTTTAACTAAGGACATTAAAAAGGAAATTTTTGTGTTTGTAACCTCTACTTTACATTACTGTTAAAAATGTTTAATATGTAGGTAGCTAGATTATTTTATCTGTCTCGCATTAAATGCATTAAAAGTACCTATTTCTGAACTTTTATTTCATTAACTAATTTACTCATAATTTAAAGTAAAGTTGTAACACAAAATATCTAACTCAAAATACTTATTAATGGATATTTCATTTGCAGATTTACATTCCTTACTTTATTGCGAAATCAATTTTGGCCATGCCATTACAGCAGTTTAAAACCAATGTTAAAAAGAGGCTGATACAGAAAGCCTACTATACTGTTGAAGATTACTTAGATGATAAGGATGTGTGGATATAGGTGCACTTCTACCCTGTACGAGACAGTAATAATAAATGAAACTAGTTCTAAGATTTATATTTTAAAAAGAGCAACCGCCGAGTTTTTTGCTGGTTCTTCTCGGTAGGAACAGCTTTCCGAACAAGCAGTAAAGTTGACGATTCAAAAGCACTTGTTTACAAGTTTACTTGAATAAAGAATATTTTGAATTCGAATTTGAATATCATAAGCACTTCTAGTAGTTGTCTATTTGAAAATTAATTAAAAATTAGTTAAAATTTAAAAGGAAATTGGCGCCTATAGCAACGCGAGATAAAAGTTTCCTACAACTGCGCAATCAATCTTACTTCTGACGTATTGATACAATTTGTTAAAAGTTCTTACATTTATCAATGTCTTTGTCAGTAATAATTACTAATTTTTGACTACTTAACGTTTTGATATGAAAAGTGCGGCAAGAGAAAGCTATTGTTCTCAAACCATATACGAGAATAACGTTCTTATACCATCCATACTAATATTATAAGTGCGAAAGTCTGTTTCTGTCTGTTACGGTTAAACGCCTAATCCACAGAACCAATGAATTGGTACGCTTTTTATATACTTGTAATATTGTTTTTTTTTCTTTTCTACTGTGTAATAATTGTTTGTACAATTGTGTACACAATAGTACACTTAAAAATAGTGTCTATATAATGTTAATAGTTTTTTTTTTATTTTTTTATTTCATATCGTTTCAATATTTTACCCCTAAATATATACTAAACGTGACGTGTACACATATTTTTTGGATTACTGTCTAGTCTCAAGGTTATACATACGTATGTTTTATCTTGTACTTCTCCGACAGTACTCTGTTTTCGGTACCCCTTAAAATAAATAAATAAAGTTATATACAACAACAAAAACCAATATCGATGAATTTTGGCATTAATGAAGCTGTTCAAATTAAAATAATCTTTATTCAAGTAAGCTGTTTGCAAGCACTTTTGAAACCCCAAGATTACTGCATTATGATAAAAAGGAAATAAAAGTCGCCTTTAAAAGTTTTCTATACTTGCACAGATTAACTTAAGATACACAAGATCATGTGTATAAATCTTCAATAAAGAAATAACATTCAACAGCCAGTCTCTGGTCGTTAGTTAGCTGTGAGAGTCCATCTGTCAACTGTAATGAACGTGCGTCATAAAACCTTGAGGATCCTAATGAGATGCCTTTGTAAGTACACAGAAAGGCATACGCTATGATTTCTGAAAGCATATGAGTAAAAAGATTAAGGAAACAATACATTGAAAACGGCTGTTCTTGCGATTTTCTTTACGTCAACTTAACGTTCAAAAATCCTCCATTATAAATTTTTTCATATTCCCGAAAGAAAATTTGAATTTTAGTTAATAATAAATGATTGGTACGTAATGGTACAAAATGTTATAAATATTTCTACAGCAGATTAGCCGTAAAGATTACACATTATAATACAGATAACCCTCCTATAACACGGTAGTTAGGCTCCAAGAAAACGCGGCGTTTTGTGACGCCGTGTTGTATGCAACTCATAGCTTAGTACAAAAACTTATTAACAAAATAGTTTTTTTTAATCCACATAAAACAATTTTATCTATTATCTATTAATAATATATAAAGCTGAAGAGTTTGTTTGTTTATTTGTTTGTTTGTTTGTGTTTGTTTGTTTGTTTCTTTGTTTGTTTGTTTGTTTGTTTGTTTGTTTGTTTGTTTGTTTGTTTTGTTGTTTGTTTGTTTATTTGTTTGTTTGTTTGTTTGTTTGTTTGTTTGTTTGTTTGTTTGTTTGTTTGAACGCGCTAATCTCAGGAACCACTGGACCGATTTGAAAAATTCTTCGAGTGTAAGATAGTCCATTTATCGAGGAAGGCTATAGGCTATATACCATCACGCTAAGATCAATAGAAAGCAGCAATAAAAAATATTGCGAAAACGGCAAAATTTAAAGCTTTCCTTGCGTGCGCTAAGTAAACGGCGAAAGTTATTAAAAAATCATGTATAACAAAATTGTTCCCTCTAAAAGTTCTTAATAAAAGTCCGCGACAGCATTCTAGCTTTTAAGGTTAACCCACATTAACCATAATTAACCTAAGTATTACGGTTTACTCAAATAATAAGACGAACGAAGTTGCGTTTAAAAGCTAGTTTTAAATACAACTGCACTTCTTATATATTTTTCATTTTCCTTGGCAGTCCGGACAGGCTTTTCACAGTGTTCTTTTTTTCAGGCCACGGAGATGAAAATATTTCTTCCACAGAAACCCATCCTCGTCGCCACTTATTTATATTTAAGTTAAATAAAACACGGGACACAATTCTGCGTTTACGAATCGAAATACATACGTCACAAACTACGCACAGTTTACTTTTGTATTACCTACATTACACACTGCATCTTTAGTATATCAAACCTCGGTATTATGGAAAACACTGTTGTACAAGCTGTGTAGAGCTCTGAGACCGTGCGACTATTACGAGGGGAACACGAGTTCAAACCCGGGCAGGCACCAATGAGTTTTTCTATTAAAACTCATGTGTCTAATTGATAATTGCAATTTATACAACTATACTAACCTAACCTTTTTTTTTATAGTCAGGAAACCCGTTATGGGTACCACCGTCCGCGAAGGTGACCGGACGGATGGTTATGTCGGACTCGCACCGACTAAAACCTGACTGTGCTCCACCACGCCACCAATGGCAAGGACACGGTACCGCTGTACGCACTATCCGCGCCCCTGACAGTGGCAGCTCTGTAACCCGGAGTGCTCCTCCTCCGGGGCGGGGCCTCTCTGAAAGTGGCCCCTCCCTCTGCTAATCGACGCATCGGAAGCACATGATGCATCGACCGCCTCGGGAACATATCTCCATGGTGGGCGCCTAATCCCCCTAATTAGACGCCCGGAGGTCCCCCTTAGGGTGGCAGACGACGGTCTTGGGCGAGCCGTCTACGTCCTACTCGCCTGCGGCGGATGGGGTCGAGAGCCTCAGCTTCTTGGATCCGCTCCGCTGCCTCCTTCCGCGAGAAATTCCTCGCAGAAAGAGGCCATCGCTGCCCACGACGTCTCCCTATCCACCATAGCGCGAACTACGGTGGGCAAGGAGAGGTCGTGCCCTACCTCTGCCACGAGTTCCGCCCGCTGAACTGCCCAGGCAGGACAGTCTGCGAGCGTATGCAACGCCGTATAAAATTCGGCGCCGCACTCGTGGCACACACCGGACGCCTCGCGCCGGGCCACCCTCCACAGGTACCTCCCAAAACAACCATGTCCAGAGAGCACCTGCGTCAGGCGGAAGGTAAGGACCCCGTGTCGCCTAGCGATCCAACTCTGAAGTATGGGCTGGATCGTGAGACGGTTCGGTAGCTCCACACAATCCTGACTGCCATGACCCTCTGCACGTTGCGTAATAGGGCCCGTGATTTGACAGTCAGCCTCCCCGCCCATACAGGTGCACCGTAGAGGGCCATACTCCGAATCACTCCGGCGTATAGACGTCGGCAGCCAATATTTGGCCCCCCCACCATCGGAAGCAGCTGGCTCAGCGCTCCAATACTAAACTAACCTAACCTACCAATCCGCATTGGAGCAGCGTGGTAGGTCTGAGCTCCAACCCCTCTCTCCAGAAACGGAGGGAGGAAGCCTATTCCCAGCAGGAGATTGTAACAGGCCGGTACTTTACTATTTTTTTACTGTTGTACAAAGGCTTTGGCTTCAAATCAAATCAAAATATTCTTTATTCAAGTAAGCTCTTCGAACACTTTTGAATCGTCAATGATCAATATGATTAATGAAGCTACAACTTGTTTAGAATGTTGCTCATACCGAGAAGAAACAGCAAGAAACTCGGCGGCCAATCTTTTAAACATTTTCAATTTTACATTATTAAACCGCAGTCTTGTATGAAGCTGAAAGGATTTTCAAATCCAGGCATTTTATTCAATCACTTTTATAATATGCTTTACGTAGAAGCATATCTCTTACATGTAATTTAAACCTTTCTGTAGACTGGCAAATGGATTGCAGAATTTTACGGCTTAGACACAATCCTATAGAGATGGTCGCGGCCAGTCATACCGTTCTTTCGTTTAGTAATTCCTACTGCGTAATCTGCGCTTACGCTATTGCATATCCATTTCAATCATCTTACGTACTGCGTTGCGTATTTTCATTTGCATGCAATTTCAGCATAACGACGGAGTTAATCCTATCACGAACAGACTTCCGATTTATATTTTCTCGCTTCAGTATTGAGAATAATCCAAAATTTATATTCAAGTGTGTATTTGATAGCAAATTGGGTCTGTATGATTAACTGAGTGCCAGGCATATGATGAGTCTGCTCTGAAAACGTAGTATAGGCATAGATCGTATAGTGGAAGTTATTTGAAGAGACTATAGGTTGCAGAGAGTGAGCGAGAGAAGGAGAAAACGAAAGCCAGAGATTGACACAGAGAAATTTGGCACAGAAAAAATTGACACACAGAAAGCCTACTATACTATTGAGGATTACTTAGACGATAAGAACGCGTGGATATAGCTACTCTTCGACCCTGTACAAGACATTAATTACTATATGTAACTAGTAATAACAATTATTCTTTGAACAGAGCAACTGCCGAGTTTCTTGCCGGTTCTTCTCGGTAGGAACAGCTTTCCGAACCAGCAGTAGATGTTGATGATTCAAAAGCACTTGTTTAATTGAATAAAGAATATTTTGAATTTGAATTCTGAATTTAGAGAGAGATAAAGCGAGAGAGAGTTATCTATAATAGAAGCAGGTCACTTAGTAAATATCAGTTGGAACAGGACAAGATGAACTGACGCAAGATCACTGCTTTATGAATCTCTTTAAAACAATCGAAAGTAAAAAATTTAATTTCAATAGATTCAGGCGTTACCAATTCCAAATGACCATAGAAACGATTATACATTGGCCGGAACAATCTTCAAATGCACTGACCTCAAAACCGGCGCCGGAGATCGATGCGGTTACCACATACGACAAAGGCTAATAATAATAGACGTGACTTAGAGAACATAGACGAACCAGATGGGACAATGACTAAAAAAATAAGTAAGGGAACATACCATTCGTTTCTTTTTAAAAGCCCTTATTCAACTTGCGATGTATGTATGTGAAGGTGAAATTTTATATATTAGTCCAATCCCGATGACAATGCTTGTTTATGATAAGCATGACCTGTTGCTGCTACCAGGACTGGCTCCGGAAGAGGTTACCGTTCAACGATTAACAGTAGGGACATGAAATTTTGTATAAACCTATTTTAAAAGCTTTTGTAACTTGACTTGTTTAAGAATTCTTTCGTAAACCTTTTTTTACACTAATAAAATAGCTATTTTTTACCAATAAAAATATGTGTAACCAACGAATCCACATTGGAGCAGCGTGGTAGATCTTAACTCCAATCCTTTTTCCCTAAAATGGAGAGAGGAAACTTTGATCAGCAGTGGAATAATAACTTTGTTTTGACAAATATAAGCATACATCTTTCCTGTTATTATTTATTGTTACTATGACTCCCTTATTCTATTATAACTCTATGCTTCAAATAAATTCAAATTAAAATTCAAAATATTGTTTATTCAAGTAAACTTGTAAACAAGTACTTTTGAATATAACTCTACCTAAATAACGACACTACATAAAAAAACACTGTGAAACATCTGCGTACTATATTAAGTCTACATTTTTCACTCGAGCTATCTGTTGGTAAAATGAATGCGGTCGACTGAGCTCAATACGATGTACACAGTCCACTGACCACAGCGAATGAATATAATATCAACTCCACTGTTCAGTCTAGTTTTGAAGTATGGCGTGGACTGGGGACGGTATAGTATTGATGAAGTATTAACATCAAACTGCAATGTTAGTGCTAGATTCGCTGGACTTCGGTGGACCATTTCGGTGGATCAATTCGGTGGACAGACCAGATCTAAAGTACCTTAGAGATAAATCTGCGCGTTGCATTTCATTCGGAGAAGGAAAGGAACAAATGACGAGCAACTGTCCAAAAGATAACCGCTCGGCACTAGGAAACAAGACCTTAGGTAATGAGCATAACGATGCGACTAGGAGGAGCAATGTTAGATAAAGTAAAGCGCAGTTTAAATATTCAATATTGTCTATTATTCGAAGTATAAAGTGAAGCCGCGATAACCGAGCGGTGACAACGCGTGATTTTGCTCGAGGTTTCACGTAATTAAACTCCGCATCTATAAGTGTTCTATTAAAACCTCATATTAATTTGTATTTTTGCAGAACATACGTTTTGTTATCACGGTCATGAATTCAAATTCCAGGCAAGCATGAGCAGTTCCCAAAAAGTTTTACAGTTAAAAGTAAATCAGGTATCAAGTTTTGCTGTGATAGCCAGACGTTTGATGTGAGACTTTTTTGAAGGGATAATTTTTAATTTTAAGGCACCGAATTTTTCTATCAAAACTTATGAAATTAATCACATGCTTCTCGGTGAAAAAAAAATAGCTTGGGGAATCCTGCATATCTCTTGAGAATTCTGGAGATATCTGCAACCTACCAATCCGCCTTCGAACAGCGTGGTAGGTCTTAGCTCTAAACCTTCTTTCCAAAAACTGAGAAAAGCGGCCCAGTGGTGGGATAGTAAGCGGTTGTTATTTATACTCTTTTCGTTCTTTTTTTACGATTACAGCCCGTTTACGATTTTCTCAAGTTCCGGAAAGCACAGAAAGTGCATTAAGCTTTGATATCTCAACAAATTAACAAACAAAGTCCCCAAATGTTGTCTATCTGTGTGTATGTTTTCAAAATGGCCTAGATATGTAATGGATTTTGGTACGGTTTTTACTAAAAGATGCAATTCTCGGGGAAGGTTAAAGGTAATACTACAATCTCCGGAATGGCCTAACTGATTTTGATAGGACTTTCACTGGAAGATAGAGTAGGTTATAGAGCAACATATAAAGTACCCTTCCCTAGAATTCCCGCTTTGTGACAACTTCAGATTCAAACTTTGTGACACACCGATTTTCACGCGGGCGAATCCACGGTCACAGCAAGTAATAAATAATTGACTGTACCTAACATAGTAACCGATGCACCATTGCCGTTACGCAACCAGACACGCGACTCTCGCCGGATTACGCGGATGCTGTAACAAGATGATTAGCCGATAAGCTACTAGACGTATAGACGGTAGATGGATTTAGTTGCACGATCATG
Source organism: Morpho deidamia (assembly GCA_947086505.1). Classification (NCBI taxonomy): domain Eukaryota; kingdom Metazoa; phylum Arthropoda; class Insecta; order Lepidoptera; family Nymphalidae; genus Morpho; species Morpho deidamia. Next base: position 13,401,293 of record CAMTZC010000009.1, read on the forward strand.
GCACACTTTCGAAAAAGACCATTGTTACTCAATTGCCAAGATGATTCAGGACCATACTGATTTTCTATATTGACTATATCTAATACTTTTAAACGAGCTAATTTTGTATCTCTATTTCTTCTCGAATTTCAGAAACAGTTTCCACGATTATTAGGAAATTTCGTATCTAGGGAATTTCGAGGTCGATAAATACGTCTAGGTAGATTTTGATATTAAACATATGTCGTTTAATTCCTGTTTTCAGAAAATGAAAAAATTGATATAATTAAATTAGAATACGAAGCTTAATTTCTCTGTAATTTGTAAAGCTGTAATGACAGCTGGTCCAAAGAAATTAGATTACTCCAGTTCCAGTCCAGATATCTGAAACCTTTTTTTTTTAAGTTCCGTTTTTTGTAAGAAAAATTATTATTGGGAGCACTGTATCAACGCATCTACTTCGTATATAAGTAAAATATCATCATCATCCTCCTGCCCTTATCCTACTCTAAATGGGGTCAGCATAACATGTTATAAACATGCTGTCACTTCATTCGGCCGCCTGCCTGACGTCAACTTACTTTAGTCATATTTTACGAAACCTCGGCAAGAAAGAGGGTGGTCTATTAATCAGCCGGATACCACACGGCATAAGTAAAGTAAAATATCATCTAAAAAAATATATTATCTAAAAACAAATACCGACCAAAACTCGGTGAAACAATAATCTATTCAAGTCTTTGTGTAGTTTTTTAACTATTTATTAAGAAGCTGGGTTAGAGAAGCGGAGAGCCCTCGAGCGTTTAGAAATCGGGTCCAAAAAACCCTTCCAAAGTCGCAATGACTAATCAAAGTCATACCATCAGCCCTCCACTACGCGTCGCCCTAAGCCGTGGTCCAGCCTCAAAGCACCATTAGGACGACGTTCCCCGACGCTAGTAGAGCTTCTACGCTCTATTCCTTGCATTTCGCAACCTTGACAATGCTTCTGCGCTCGCTTACACCTCGGTTACACCTATACCAATTTTTTTTATCCAATCATTAAATTTGGTTGGCTAGGTATGTAATGCGCTTTGTAAACGAATAGTTATGAAATCTTAAATCGGTCGGCTAGCTATCATAGATCTAAGAGTTTGGTGCACAGAGTTGATTGAGTATGCTGAGACGTGTAGTCTCCTTAAAACTTTATTTAAATTCCATCTTGTTCCCAAATACTCCAGACCTCTGCTTATATTCAAGTTATCCCTATACACCCGAATTTCTCTACATATATTTAAATTAAACTGGCTTACAGTTTAATCAGCAACAGCTTGTGTTGAAATCAATAGAACTATTTCCTTAATCAAATCGCTACTGTTCGCGAGCGTTTGTTTACAATGGCGTACATATCGTAAATCCTAATTTAAACACGTAGTCTGAGAGCCGACGGTGAAATTAACTATCTAAAATAATCCTACTAGCTACACAATCCAATGTCATTTATGACTGATAATATTTTATGTTATTGTTTTGAATAAAATGACTCGCCCGCCGGAGGGGCGAGCGACGCGAGCGGCGAAATCAAGGCCGTTTAGGCATCCGATTGCTACCGGAGCGGCCGACCGCTAGTTACCTTTCAAACACGACAGGAAGAAGCCGCGTGCGCCTGTACACGGCATTCCTTTATAACGCACACGTGTAATTTTGCGTTTCGGGTGTTATTCTCAGATTTAATGACGCGTTTAGCCAGTGAAGTGTTTGATAAGACGCGACCGTCCACGGTTTTGGTGCGCGTTGGATACTATTCCCCGATATAGGGACGACTCAATAATGTGTGACCTTACGAAGTTTGTGTGCACACCGGGTGTTATTCAGCCGTTACGTGTCCGTGGAAGAGTGCAGAGGCGAGGCAACGGTTTCAGGAATCGGTCAAGTACATACAAGCACACACACACACGTACACATATACACGCAGTGACTCATGAGGCCGGACCACATACAGATAACGGCCGCATAAGGTAGGTTGAAACGCTGGGGCGTCGGGCCCAGGTCCCGGAGTTTGTTTCATCCGTCCGCACGTTTGCGCGGAACAGTTATGTATACGAGTTTATAAGGGGAAATCTAAAAGTTGCGATCATTATAGAAAAGACGATAAGTGAACGAGATTAAGGCTATATTGAACATAAAACGAGGAAAAGTAATAATAAAATTATTTTAGTATAATCCGCGATACAGTAAATAGAAAATATATATAGTGCTAAATGTAAAGTGGACTATCCGTATTTTAATACCCGATACGTGCAGGATTCGTAAAAACATATGCACAAACCTCCACCACTTCCACCACAATAAACAAGCACTACACACGTTCACTATCACAAACTCAACAATCGTTTCGCCCCGCAACCGAAGCATCATTAGGAGATAGACTCCACAACAAAATCGCAAAGCTTTTGCGATTCCTGGCAATGCTAGGTGTTTGGATAAAATACATCTCATTTTTTATAATGGTTTTTTTAGACATACACTACATTACGTAGAATATTCAAGCCTAAATAAGGTTTTTTTTCTAGGAAGCTTCTGATGGCCAGCACTCTGGAAGTCTTCTGTTCTGTGTGTGTTTGTATATTCAACCATCAAAACTCAAGTTAGAAATTATATGCACTATCGCAATAATTATTGTTATTATTACTGGAAGTCTAGTTCAATAACCACAACGCAATTTAATACTACGAATTGTAGTCGATTAGATATTTAGCGTCCAGCATATTATAAGAAATTTTATTATATATATTAATCAGCAAACGTTTTTGTGTACCAGTACGTATATAGATCATAAAGTATCTTTCCCTGCCAAAATCACGCGTTTCAATGTAAGAACATCGGGTATCTTATCGATATTGTGTAGTAACTATATGATTTAAAATTTAATTTAATTTTTGTACATATGAATATAAATAATTATAAAAGGATTGGCGATGTATATAATATTGTCTATTATATGTATAAACACATGTTAAACCTCAAATTACATACGACAGCATACCCGGTAGTAATATATTTGAGAAATACTGTCCTGCTAGGTAGATCCAATTTTGAGAAATAGGTCAATTTTTTAATCCAATTTGGACGGCCAGTGTTTATAACTATAAAAGGATTGGTGCTGTATATAATAGACAAAGAAGGAACCGACATAAGCTTGCGGTTCCTGCTTTGCGCTTTGCAAAAGTTCGTAATTCGTTTGTGGGTGTGTGTATAAGATTCTATAATAAAATTCCACAATCTACATTAACTTTACCATTACAGCAGTTTAATAATACTATTAAAAAAGGCTACTTCAGAAAGCCTATTATACTATTGAAGATTATCTAGACGATAAGAATGCGTGGATATAGTTTCTCTTCAACCCTGTACAAGACATTAATAACTATATGTAACTAGTGATAAGAATTATTGTTTGAAAAGAGCAACCGCCGAGTTTCTTGCTGGTTCTTCTCCGTAGGAACAGCTTTCCGAACCAGCAGTAGAACTTGACGATTCAAAAGCACTTGTTTACAAGTTTACTTGAATAAAGAATAATTTGAATTGAATTTTGATGAATCTTTATGTATGTCTCTCAGACTACAACTGTCCACATAGCATTTCGTAAACGACGGACGAATTACGCTGTCGAGAATATAATTCAGTTTGTTCAACTCTGATTCGCTCAACATTTAACTTACGTTTTGAACTCTAACACGTGGTATTAAGGTTAACAATCGTTGTTATTTCGTCATCCGAAATCGGGTCATTTCAAATTGATTTTGATGACAATTGAATCACATTTGCTGTTCTTCACTCATAACAATTTTAATAAAGTTTTATTTGAATTATCACTGTTATTTAATGCGACTTCTCGTCCAAGTGTTAAATGTAATTAATAACTACTTTTTATATATTACACCATATAAAACTTATGATAGTTGCAAAGTGAAAGCTTAAACAGAATCCGCGGCCTGGCATCCATTCTATAAACTATAAAAAAATCAATCTTTGTTTCAAAACTGTAAAAGTATATATACAATTAAGACATAATAAAATCAAGATAAAAAAAAATAGAGACGTAATAGTATAAAATTACCGCAAAGTCTAGGTTTAATACAGTCATGAAATAGGTCAGCCTATGCCGATTGTTATTTATTAATAATACAAATAGGCAAGAATGAATGAATGAGTGCTCAGATAACGCCGCGTAAAGAGCCACTACTTTTATAATATTAACATCTCATTACCAGGGTGATTATGATGTTTTCATTATCATCATCCTGCCCTTATCCCATTCTAAGTGGGATCGGCACAACATGTTACAAACATGTTGTCACATGATTTGGCTACGTTTTTTACGACCGGCCGCCTGCCCGACGTCAACTTACCTTAGTCGCCTTTTACGACACCTCGGTAAGAACGGAGGGTGGTCTATTCTATTCTGCCGGATACCACACGGCGTATCTGACCTCTTGTTATATAGTCATATAAACCAGTTGCACTTATAGTTAATGATGTAAGTTTCACATTTCCTTATGAAATTCATTTGGCTAACGTAACGGATGAGGTAATTTGATACAGGCTTAGGTATTAGCAATACTAGTACATCCGCCTAGATTGCATAAAAATAATAGACGTACGGTATGCAAATATATAATTTAAATGTTATTTATTTAAGTTTTTCTTTAAGAGCTGTGATAGCCCAGCGGTTACACCGTGCGACTCTTTCGAGGGGGGCCACGGGTTCATTCCCGGGCACACCAATGAGTTTTTCTATTAAAACTTATGTGTCTAATTGATATATGCAATTTATCACACGCTTTTCGGTGAAGGAAAACATCGTGAGGAAACCTGCATATCTCTAGAGAATTCTGGAGATATGTGTAACCTACCAATCCGCATTGGAGCAGCGTGGTAGGTTTTAGCTCCAACCCTTCTCTCCAGAAACGGAGAGAGAAGACCTATTCCCAGCTGTGGGATTGTAACAGGCCGCTTCTTTACTATATAATTTTCTTATTGATTCACAAGTGAAAAATAGTGTTTCTTTAGTTTCAATTTAAGCGAGTTTACGGAAGTTGTATTTTTTGTTATACTATCGGGAAGCGAGATCCACAAAAGAGCAGCAGCGATTCTAACGGATTTCCTATAAAAAAATGTGTTAAAAGGGGGGATGGGCAATGATTTATTTACCGTGCAGGATCGACTTGGTCTTGTACTAGGAGAAGGGGGAAAACCGTTCTCGCAAATATTGAGGAGAAAGACCGTTTAATTTTTGTTACGCCGTATGGTATCCGGCAGAATAGAATAGACCACCCTCCTTTCTTACCGAGGTGTCGTAAGAGGCGACTAAGGTAAGTTGACGTCACTGCTTGACTGCTGGGCAGTGGGACTGTGACAGGCCGCTTCTTCCCAGCAGATAGAATTTACTTGTTATCATTCGCGGTTTTTTATTTAAACAAAAACTATAATACAATAAAATAACTTTGTCTCTACTTTTTAAAGGCTTTTATTCAACTTGAAGTTTATGTATATAAAGGTACAATCTTGCAAGTTCTTGCAATCTTGCAACTCTTCAAAGGTTAACAGTAGGAACATGAAATCTTGTTAAAAACTTTTTTAAGCATTTTTACTACTATACTAGGTAGTTATATCTGTGCCAGCGGCTTCGCCTGCGTGGATATCAGTGTCGCAATTTCTTTTCTGTATTGAAATTTTGAACTAAAAAGTTTTTGCGACTTAACCATAAAAGATAGAGACATACTATTACGGACTTTTTCGTAGTATTTTTGTAGATCTACAATTCTCTAGTACATTACTTTAGTGTATCTCTGCTAGTTTACGCCGCGCACCGGCTTAAAGGTCACAGCAGGTGAGTTTTTTAACAAACGTGCGACCTCTCCAACACAATTTATATAAAACCGTAATGTACTATTAAATTGAACCTTCCGGAAGAATTGCATTACCGTTTAGTAAAAACCGTACAAAAATCCGTTTAGTATACGTTGAGAAAATCGATCACATGCAGAGAGACATCTTTTGGGAACTTTGCTTTATAATAACTATAGATTGTGTAATTTCATCGACATTGGTCAAGCGAGTTGGCCATTAAAGCGTAACAAATAGACTTACATTTGTATTAATAATATGAATTCATAAGAGAATGGAGAAACATAACATTGATAAGAACGTGTTGACGTCCCTGAGCATGATTGGAATATTTATTGTATTGGTCAAGAGGTCAGGGGCAGTTGCATCATGGGGCACCTCTTATCTTCACGAAATAAACACTTTTCCAATATGTTTCTTAACATATTGCTTTTTTTCGCAACTTCGTATGCATAGACCGTGGCGAGATATCTATCTATCTATACTTATTATAAAATAAAGTCCTCAAAGCTGTCAGTCGGTATGTATCCGATTTTCTCAAAATATATGAACGGATTTTAGTACGGTTTTTACTAAAAGGTAGTGCAATTCCTCCAAGAGGTTAACAGTACATAACGGTTTTATATAAATTGAGTTGAAGAGGTCGTTTTACGACAATTTTTTTGGGGGTAGTAATAAACCGGTGTCGATTGTAGTTTAGAGGGGGGATAGGTATAAAAAGCGGTGTAGGGTTGCAGACACCCAGTCTCCTGCCGCGACTCGAGCGACTATAACATGCTACAATGAATTTCACGCGAGCGAAGCCGCACGGCTTTCTAGTTGAGTATATTTAAAAGTATGCCACATCAGCGGTTCAACTATCTCCATACCAAAAATCAAACCAGTCGTCGAATGTTTCAAATTAAATCAAAATAATCTTTCTCCAAATAAATCATTTCAGGCACTTTTGAATCGTCAAGCATCAATATGATTAATGAAGCTACAACTGGTTCGGAATGTTGCTCTTACCGAGAAGAACCAGCAAGAAACTCGGCGGTCAATCTTTTAAATATTTTCAATTATACATTTTGAAACCGCTGCTGTCTTGAAAGGATTTTCAAATCCAGGCACACTTATCATCCAAATAATCTTCATTTTTGTATAAGCATATTTTTTACATAGACTGGCCCGTTGGCGCAGTGGGTAGTGACCCTGCCTTCAGCGCCGTGGGTCGCGGGTTCAATTCCCGCCGAGGGCCAACATTTTCTACAAACAATTTGTTGATTCTTCGAGCCTGGGTGTGTATTTGTATTTAAATATGTATTTAAATTATATGTGTTGTATATCTACCAGTTGTCCGTCAGTCATAACACAAGTATTAAGTTACTTTACTTTGGGGATGGACGACCGTGTGTGTAAATGTTCCATATATTTATATATTAAATAGTTTGAATCTTCCTGTAGACTGGTCTAAAATGGATTAAGGCATTTTATTATAAAGTGAATAGCGAGACCAACAAATGAGTTGGTTACTCTGCTGAGTCGCGAAGCAGGTATCACTAGCTTTTTGTGACCTTGATTTGATTTGAAAGAGCTGATTGAAGTGCTAAGAACCGTTTGATTCAAATGGCATATAATCGTGTCATGTGGAGATCCCCTAAAGAGATCTATGTCCAGCAGTGAATCTTGACTTCTATCAGTTGGATAAGTATTTCAATATCTCAATAAAATTATATACATACAAACGGTATCAAGTAGTTGATACATAAACAAACAGACCACACTTCGTATACACGATACGATAACAAAGTTTCCTTTATGCCAAGACACACAATGAGTCACGCACTTACTCAGTACTTGTTCCCTGCTAGAGTTACCATTGTTTGTCCTCAGTATGGACGGTGCATTATTTTATTAATCTTCTAGCTAATAAATATAATTAGGCGTTACTTTGCGGAGATCCATAATACAAAAGTAATAATAAAAATATCTTGCTATAATCCGCGATAAAGTAAATAGAAAATATATATAACTAGCTGTGCCAACAACGGCTTCGCCCGCGTGGAATTCAGTGATTTACGAAACTTATCCCGAATTTTCGAAATTTTTGAACATATAAGTAGTTATTGTGAGTTAACCGTGAGAGATGGAGACATGCTATCGCGGACTTTTTTGTAGTATTTTATAGATCTACAATTATCTAATAAATTGCTTTAGCATATCTCTGCTGGTCTACGCAGCGCACGCGACTAAAGTTCCCAGCAAGCAAGTTTTTTAACAACTGCGCGATCTCTTCAACACACTTTACATAATACCGATTTGTACTATATAGCTAAACCATTCGGAAGTATTGCATTATCTTTTGATAGAAACCGTACAAAAATCCGTTGAGTAGATTTTGAGCAAATCGATTGATACTTTACAATAAGTATAAGTTTTATAATAAGTATAGAGATAGATGCTAAGTGTATATATAGTTGACTGTCCGTTTTTTCATACCCGATACATGCAGGATTCGTAAAAACACATGCATGGTGGAGGTTTATGCATGTGTGCATATCTGCAATCCTGCGTAGAAACACATGCACCAACCTCCAGTATGGATTCCCGGGATTTGAACTCGTTTTCCCCTCGAAAGAAGCGCACGGTCTCACCGCTGGGCTATCACAGCTCAATGGTGTTGTGGTAAATTGCAATAAATCTTAGCGTAGCGTCTTCAAAACTTGTGAGTGTTAAAGACATCTAAAACTTGGAAGAGCAAGAAAACACTAGCTTTTTTTATCTTTTATAACGTGATGTCATATGGCATTGAAAAAGGATTACAATGTACAAAAGTAATAATAAAATTATTTTGCTATAATCCGCGATACAGTAAATAGAAAATATATATCGTGCTAAATGTATAGTGGACTATCCGTTTTTTCATACCCGTTACATGCAGGATTCGTAAAAACACATGCACAAACCTCTACCACTGCCAGCACAATACACAAGCACTACACACGTTCACAATCTCAACAATCGTTTCGCCCCGCAACCAAAACATCATCAGGAGATAGACTCCACGACAATATCGCAAAATTACAATGTATCTAACTTAATTAAGCGTAATTTTGAATTCGGTAACTTTAATTTGGTTGGCCCGTTGGCACAGTGGGTAGTAACCCTGCCTTCAGCTCTGCAAGTCTCGGGTTCGATTCCAGCCGAGAGCCAACATTTTCTGACAATTTGTTGGTTCTTCGAATCTGGGTGTACATTTGTATTTAAATATGTATTTAATCTTATGAGGCCCATAGTCAGCGACCACGTTTCTGCTCCGTAAGTCATAACTGGCAACACGCACTGTTCGAAAACCTTGGTCTTCAGGCACTGAGGTATTTCGGACGAAAAGATCTCGCGCAGCTTCCCAAACGCTGCCCATCCGAGTTGGATTCGGCGACTGACCTCTTTCTCAAAATTGGACCTACCTAACCTGACCGTGTGTCCCAGGTATATATACTCGTCTACAATTTCAAGTACAGAGTTCTCAACGATGACCGGGTGGAGCGGAACAAGTGAGTTTGACATAATTTTCGTCTTACTCATATTCATTTTAAGGCCCACCTGTTGAGACACTCTGCTGAGGTCGCGAAGCTGAAGTGGCAATGGGCGGGGCACATAGTATGTAGAACCGATGGGCGTTGGGGTCCTAAGGTGCTGGAATGGCGACCCCGCACCGGTAAACGCAGCATTGGAAGACCCCCCACGAGGTGGACAGACGACCTCAAAAAGGTCGCGGGGAGCCGCTGGATCCAAGCGGCACAGGACCGTGTGGTGTGGAGATCCCTTAAGGAGACCTATGTCCAGCAGTGGACGTCGATCGGTTGAACAAGAAGAAGAAGAAGATGTATTTAAAATTATATATGTAGTATATTTACCAGTTGTCCGTCATCCATAACACAAGTATTAAGTTACTTTGGGGACGGACGACCCTGTGTGTGTGTCCCATACATTTATTAATACTAAGCGTGCGTAGTGTACAATCAATCACAAAAGATATCTGAAATTAAATAATACTCTACTTTACGCTCAAAAAAGAATTATCCTATCTTATATTACGGTATAAAGTATATTTCTATACAATTATTCCAAGAACAAAGCTCGGAGCTTCATGACGACACCCGTATAATCTCTAGGTGTTTATGTCGCAATAACAATTACTATTAATTCCGCTTAATTCCCTTGCAACTAATTCCACTGGGTTGTATTGTTTACTAGCAGACATATGGTGACCCTACTCAGGGATGACGCACGCGTCCGTGATCGCTCTTCTCAAATGGTTTCCTAGAACTGAGTCCTTGAATTAGTTTTGAATTCCATAGTTTTTTATACGTTTTGATGACGGTAGGCAGGTTTTTTAGTACAATTAACGATTGGACCGTTGGCGCAGTGGGTTGTGACCCTTTCTTCTTTTTTTAATCAATCAATCAAAATATTCTTTATTCAAGTAAACTTGTAAACAAGTGCTTTTGAATCGTCAACTTTAACTGCTGGTTCGGAAAGCTGTTCCTACCGAGAAGAGCCAGCAAGAAACTCGGCGGTTGCTCTTTTTAAAATATAAATCTTAGAACTAGTTACATTTATTTATTACTGTCTTGTACAGGGTAAAAGTGCACCTATATCCACACATCCTTATCATCTAAGTAATCTTCAACAGTATAGTAGGCTTTCTGTATCAGCCTCTTTTTAACAGTGTTTTTAAACTACTGTAATGGCATGACCAAAATTGATTTCGGAATTTTATTATTTTATTAGCTTTAACTTAAGCTTTTATTAGCTTTAGAATTTTATTATTTTATTCAGCTCCGCGGGTCGCGGGTTCGATTCCCGCTTAAGGATAACATTTTCAAAAACAATTTGTTGGTTCTTCTAGCCCACGTGTGTATTGGTATGTAAGTATGTATTTAAAAATAAAAAATAAATAAATATATGGGACACTTGTGTTATGGGTAACGGACAACTGGTAAATATACTACATATATAATTTTAAATGCATATTTAAATATAAATATACACCCAGGCGCGAAGAGCCAACAAATTGTTTATAGTAGAAAATGTTAGCCCTCGGCGGGAATCGAACCCGAGACCCGCGGAGCTGAAGGCAGGGTCACTACCCACTGCGCCAACAGGCCAGTCTATAAATATATATGTAGTACTAGTTTTTTCCCGCGGCTTCGCTCGCTAGGAATTTTGACTGCCACAGTATCTAATTTAATTTAATTTATGATTCACAATTTTTGTCATAGTGGCATCCACATAAAAGCTAGATATTTGCTGTCACGGACTTTTATTTAGAACTTTTAAAGACAAACAATACTACGGTACATCATTTTTGTGTAACTCTAATGGTTTAGGCAACGTACGTCGAGATAGCTCTCAGAGGCTAGATTTTTTCCGACTTTATTGACAGGTATCGTTATATTACATAAAACTATTACAAATTTAAGCCTATATGTTATTCCGATGTATAACCTATATAACTGTAAAGTTTCATCCAAATCCGTCTGATAGTTTTTTCGTGAAAGAGTAACAAACATCCATCCATACTCACAAACTTTCGCATTTATAATATTAGTAGGAAGTAGGATATTTACCAGTTGTCCGTCACCTATAACACAAGTATTAAGTTACTTTGGGGATGGACGACCGTGTGTGTAAGTGTGCCATATATAATATTTATATATTTATTTATTAATTAAACACATTAAGTTTTTATATTGCCCGGGACTAAACCAACGTACTTTAAATGAGAATTGTACACAAACCAATGGGTGATTTTTAAGTAGTCTTTTATGGTAAAAATGAATCGCTAAATGTTTTGCTAAGAGCAATTCTCGAGAGCAGTATTACTGATTTGTACGATTCACATCGAATATAGGTCATAATAAGTAAGAATAGTTACTCACACTAGATTTAGTATTTTATTGTATTACTAACCTTAATGTAACGAGTTTAAGTTACAGTTGAAATAAATAAAAAAAAAAGACACGAGGGGAACACGAGTTCAAACCCGGGCAGGCACCAATGAGTTTTTCTATTAAAACTCATGTGTCTAATTGATAATTGCAATTTATCACACGCTTTCGGTGACGGAAAATATCGTGAGGAAACCTGCATATCTCTAGAGGATTCTGGAGATATGTGTAACCTACCAATCCGCATTGGAGCAGCATGGTAGGTCTTAGCTCCAACCCTTCTCTCCAGAAACGGAGAGAGGATACCTATTCCCAGCAGTGGGATTGTAACAGGCCGATACTTTTCTTTTTTTTATATAGTAAGTATATATATCCTACAACTCATTATCCAAGGAAAGATCCAGGGGAGAAGAAAACCCAGAAGAAGAATATCCTGAGTAAAAAAAATTGGAGACAGTGGTACACTAAAAGTACCTGATCGCTGTTTCGGTTAACGGCTTCTAAATGAAAAATAACCATAGTGGTTGCGAACCTCCGATAGGAGATGGCACGAGAAGAAGAAGGATAAGAAAATTGTTACCTGAGCCACAGCAACCCGTAGCCGGATCGCAAGTATAGAATAAATCTAAACGAACGGTGTATTGACCCCGGGCGCAACTTTACCGGGTCGTTCGTTCATCTCGCAAACATAACGGTGATATCGTATTCAGGTAACGCTGTTTCATTAACCTTGAACCGTGAGAATATAATTTGCACAATACGTTTTTATTTACATCATCATAAACGAGACAATAGACGAAATTACATTTTTTTTAAAATTTACATTTATATTTTTATTTACAACAAAAATAAACGGTCTTTCATCATTCCCCTGCCCTTATCCCACTCTAAGTGGGGTCGGCTCAACATGTTACAAACATGCTGTCACATGATTTGGCTACGTATTTTACGACCGGCCGCCTGCCTGACGTCAACTTACTTTAGTCGTATTTTACGACCCCTCGATATGAACAAGGGTGGTCTATTCTACTCAACCGGATACCATACGGTAGGTCAACTTACCTTAGTCGCCATTTACGACACCTCGGTAAGAAATGAGGATGGTCTATTCTACTCAGCCGGATACCACACGGAGGCAACAAAAATTAAACGGTCTTTCTCCTAAATATTTGCGAGAACGGTTTTCCCCTTCTCCTCCTAGTACAAGACCAAGTCGATCCTGGGCTGGATATTTTTTTATAGGAGATCCGTAACAATCGCTGCTGCTCGTTTGTGGAACTCGCTGCCCGATGATGTAACTAGAAATACAACTTCCGTGAACTCGCTAAAATTGAAACTGAAGAAACACTATTTTTCACTTGCGAATCAATGAGAAAATTATAGAGTGAAGAAGCGGCTTCCTACAATCCCACTGCTGGGAATAGGCCTCCTCTCTCCGTTTCTGGTGGGAAGGGTTGGAGCTAAGACCTACCACGCTGCTCCAATGCGGATTGGTAGGTTACACATATCTCCAGAATTCTCTAGAGATATGCAAGGTTCCTCACGATGTTTTCCTTCACCGAAAAGCGTGTGATTAATTGCAATTATCAATTAGACACATGAGTTTTAATAGAAAAACTCAAATTCTGGAGATATGTGTAACCTACCAATCCACATTGGAGCAGTGCGGTGGGTCTTAGCTCCATTGTAACATGTTGTGCCGAACCCACTTAGAGTGGGATAAATCGAGAATAAAAGTTATCGGTATTAAAAGACCACAAAAATATAATCAAGCTATCAATATGATAATATGACAGATATATACGCTGAAAGTCCTAAACGCGAATTGCGTGGAAATTGTATCATGCCAGTTCTCAAATTCGCGGAAAATGGGATATCGAAAACATCATTATTATCGGTATCGAATGGCGGGGTAACGAGCGACCCGCATCATCCCGAAATCCCGTCTGGAATCATAAGATCCCTAGGTATTACCGCAGATTCCCAGCTAGACGGGAATTGATGACGCCGCGACTGGATTTTGGGATTTCACACCAAAATAGTGTACGAAATATTGGCCTTTTTTGACATAATGATATCTTGTGTCACAAATAGTTTGACCTGAATTCCGATTTCGGTTGAGTCAAGATTAATACTTGGATATTCAGTTTGAAAACGTTTACTTTACCTACGTAAAATAGGGATGTGACTTTGAATCGAAAAGAACGATTATTAATAATTTCGATTTATTTTAATATCTATTTGAAAATTTGGTTATTTATATTAATAATTAAATAGAATAAATACTAAGTAAAGTAAACTATTACGATTAAAAAATAACATAGATGCACTGACTGCAAATTATACATGCAAAATCTTAAAACATAAAGAACTTTGATGTTAATTAGAGTTATTAAGTAAATAAACTTTAAATTCGCAAAAAATAAGATTACCAATCGATACCAAAACAAACATCCTTTAAGTTGGATCGAAATATTCTACAATATTCCATTTAAATTCATTTATTAGTTTAGGAGTTGTTGATGCAGTATTTGACTGTTCAGTAGTTCATAAGATTTTTTTCTTAAAGTTCCAAGAAGGTAGAATCTTGTAAGTTAAATTTAACCCACTTCCCGGTGTCCGATTGACCTGAAATTTTATATAACTGCTCCAGTCCCGATGACAATGCATGTTTATGATAAGCATGACTTCATGCTGCCAGGGTTGGCTCCAGACGAGGGAACTGCCCAACGGTTAACATAGTAGTTACATGAAGTTTTTTAAGTTTACTTAATTAACAATATTTATTTAAATAGTTTATGGCTATATTGACCCCTGTTGCTATGAACTACACTAAATACTTAAGTCGACAAGGCACGTGACTTACAGAGAAATTCCTTCTTCGATATTTTAATTCTGTATCATTTAAATATACAATTGGAAATCGACGTGTGAATTCACGAATACAAATCAGGTTACATATCATGTGTCTCGCTCGTTTTGTATGCAAATGGAGATAGAGGCCCCATAGTCTGGGTTACTTGATAATTGCAAAAGACGTGTAGGCACGTTCTTTCCCATTCGCGTGTGACGTGGTCATAGAGTTATTACACTTAGAATAGGTAAGTAAAGTAACGGCCTGTTCCTATAAACCACTGCTGGGCATTATTCTATTCATTCATTCATTATATATTCTATAATCTGATTCCGCAATCAATTTTAGCATTGCCATTTCAACATTTTAAAAACACTAAGGTTAAAGATTATAAGACGATAAGAATGCGTGGATAGAGCTATTGTTCGACCTTGTACAAGACTGTAAGGACTAAATGTAACTAGTAACAAGAATTATATTTTGAAAAAAGCAACCGCCGAGTTTCTTGCTGACTCTTCTCGGTAGGAACAACTTTCTGAACCAGCAGTAGAGTTGACGATTCAAAAGCTATGTTTACAAGTTTACTTGAATCAAGAATATTTTTGCTTTGAATTTCAATAGGCTTCTCCAAGGGCGTAGCTAGAATTCTTTACGGGGGGGGGGGGGGGGGTCAAAATTGTCGCAGAAAATATAGATTTTTCTTCGTAACCATGGTATATAAAATATGAGGAGCTCACATTTGTAATGAAGGTGAGGCACATTATAGGTCTTATGCAAGCCTTTTATAGTGTAAATATATTGCGAATTGTCAGTTTCCCAGTGTTACAGTTTTCAGTGTAAGGGGGGGGGGGGGGCAGCTGCCCCCCTTGCCCATACCTCGCTACGCCCATGGGCCGCTCTCCGTCTAGTCTAGTCTATAGCCCTCGCCGATAAACGGACTATCTTACACTTACAGAATTTTTCAAATCGGTTTAGGAGTTCCTGAGATTAGTGCGTTCAAAAAATCAAACAAACTCTTCAGCTTTATATGTATGTTAGTATAGATACAGAAATAGATTAGAAAAAGATGAAGAATATGAATGTTATCTTATTATTTATTCTGTCATTGTCACTTACAGGCCTGCCTATGGCTGTCCTACTCTTAAGTATAATAACTCTACAGACGTGGTACACTTCAGAAATTTCCCGCTAAAGACCCGCTCGAGCGGATCGGCGGTCGATAGCTCTCTTATACGTTGGACGTGCAGAAATTCAGACCAACGGCTAGAGTCAGTAAAATATCTCTCTATAGTAAAATTATGATTTATAGAAGCAGGCGTTACTTCGCGGAATTCTATATTACAAGCAATATAACAGAACTAACTACTTTGTTATAATCCGCACGGGTTAAGTGAATGCATGCAAAGCCAATGTGTAAAATCGTACTGCAGTACGATTTTTGTCGTGAAGCCTATCCTCCTGATGATGCTTCGGTTTCGGGGCGAAGCGATCGTCGAGATTGTGGTGGTGGGTGTGTGTGCTGCTTTTGTGTTCGTTGTTGCTGGTGAATTGCGCCTTGGGGTGCATGTGGTGGCTGGTCCTGCATGTATAAGGTGCGTAGATTTTGCCTGCTTCCTACACATTGGCTTTGCATGCATTCACTTAACCCGTGCGGATTATAGCAAAGTAGTTAGTTCTGTTATATTGCTAGTAAAATTGTCTAAAAGCGCGTACAGACATCCCGAGGCGTGTGTTGCGAATGTTCGTCTCGCATGCCTCGAGTTGTGTGGACGTCCGTGCTCATAGTGAACATTCGCGTCATACGATCGTTGCGAACGCCTCAGTGCGAGTCGTGAATAAGTTTTTAGAGAAACTCGTTGATGCCTGTCCGGGGTTTGAACTCGTGACCTCATCGGAAGAGTCGCCCGTCTCACCGCTGGGCTATCACAGCTTTCAATGCCTGAACTCAATGTAAGAATACCTATTTCCTAAAATGGTTAGAATATTCGAAAGATATACATATATGCCGTATGGTATCCGGCTGGGTAGCATAGACCACCCTCTTTCTTACCGAGGTGTCGTAAAAGGCGACTAAGGTAAGTTGACGTCAGGCAGCCGGTTGTAAAATACGTAGCCAAGTCATGTCCACAACATGTGAATGGACATCGCCGAATGCCAGCAGCATGAAATAATAGAAAATAAGCTAATATGAGTATTGGAGCATGAATAAATCAAGATAACCACTTCTTGTGTTTGCAGTGAACAAATTGGGTCGAACAGGATGTATTTAGATTTGGTCCAGCAGTTCTGAGGTATTTACTTTTGTATATTATCCTGTAGGCCTACCATGAACTTTTGGAAAACGATTCAATTCGAAGTCAGTACCTAAACTCAACCGCTTTCTTTTCGTACCATGAAGTGTGGATTGCATTGGGCTCGTAATGTTTGAAAAGGATAACGTTATATGAACTATAGATAACTCAGTCTCTTTTACTCACATGTTTTTAGGACGCATTCCGAACGGTCATTCAGCAACGACTTAAAGAGTGTGTCTTTAAGACGTCACTGTATGAAAAGAAAAACAATTTAGTTTACCTTTTCAATTGAGTCGCAATAAGAGTTCATAGCAGGCCTCCTGTGCATTACCATTGTTTTTTTTATTTATCGTGGATTATAGCAAAATTAAATTTATTTTTTGACTTGTGGGTCTACGAGCTCGGCGGGTCGCGAGTTCGATTCCCGCCGAGGGCCAATATTTTCTATAAACAATTTTTTAGTTCTTCGAGTCTGTGTGTATATTTGTATTTAAGTATGTATTTAAAATTATATATGTACCAGTATATTTACCAGTTGTCTGTCACCCATAAAACAAGTATTAAGTTGCTTACCTTGGGGAGATCCATAATACAAGGGAAATAAGTAAATTATTTTGCTATAATACGCGATAAAGTTTAAGTATAAAAGTAAATAAGTTTAAAATTCTTTATCGCGGCTTATAGCAAAATAATTTTATTATTAATTTTTAAAAAATTACGGCCACTGCCAAATTGTATGTCAAAATGCCTAAATACATCATTGCTTACCTATAACCATATTAAAAAGGATCACCTTCTCTTTTGATAATATGTAGTGATAATAAAATACTGCAGCTTTTTACTATTCTATTTTATTCAATTTTATAAACAATCCATTATGTTATATTATTACAATTTACCATTTCTCCGTTTTACGTCTATTCCTTTTGACCGCTAGCGCCAACATGGCCGCATTGTTTGTATAAGCAATCATTTAGTCCAGTAATCGCTAAATCGCTAAAAGCGTAAATAGCAAATAGCAAAGAATGCTATCGGCTATTATATTATTCAGCTATCACTAGACAAAGTTATTTTTATTACAAACTAATAATTCTTAAATCATATGCAATACGGTCTTTATTTCTAGGTTATACTTTCAGTTAGAATATCGTAAAAGTGCCACATAGCCTCGATATATATGATATAATGATAACATTTGTTTGTAATATTATGTTACTTTTTTATGGAATATCAATAATTTTGGATAGCAATAGCAGTTATCTAAAAATCAATAGCAGATGATGCTATATGATGAGTGAATCATATCATGATCACTAAGTGATCGGTTATTCTGTCCATCCCTAGTGTCGTCTATGATTTTTAGTTAGACTTTTAGTTAGTATAGACAAATATTTTGGAATAGCTAACAATAAATATTGCCCGAGTTGATTTATACAATGTAACATTTCATACAGTTATTAACATGTTACGTCCCGTATTTTATATTCGAGACGTGAGCATAACCGGTTTCTACGTGCATGTACAAACAAGTCACGATAAGAGACGTTTAATAAAGAGCCAAGGTTATTCACACAAGTCGAGCTTGCTACTTCGGAAGATCTAAATCGAATCAAAATAATCTTTCGAAAGTGATAATAAAATTATTTTGCTCTAATCCTCGATTAAGTAAATAGAAAATATATATAATGCTAAATGTAGGCCGTGTGGTATCCGGCTGAGTAGAATAGACCATCCTCGTTTCTTACCGAGGTGTCGTGAAGGGCGACTAAGGTAAGTTGACGTACGGCAGCCGGTCGTAAAATACGTAGCCAAATCATATGACATGTTTGTAACACGTTGTGCCGACCCCCTTTAAGAGTGGGATAATGGCAGGAGGATGATGATATACTGCTAAATGTATAGTGGACTATCCGTTTGTTCATATATTATATGAATTTATAT
The DNA here is from genome assembly GCA_947086505.1 of Morpho deidamia. NCBI lineage: Eukaryota > Metazoa > Arthropoda > Insecta > Lepidoptera > Nymphalidae > Morpho > Morpho deidamia. The sequence goes on from CAMTZC010000009.1 coordinate 13,420,183, forward strand.
TCGATTGTTGAGTTTGAGATAGTGAACGTTTGTAGTGCTTGTGTATTGTGGTGGCAGTGGTGGAGGTTTGTGCATGTGTTTTTACGAATCCTGCATGTATCGGTTATGAAAAAACGGATAGTCCACTATACGTTTAGCATTATATGTATTTTCTATTTACCTTATCGCGGATTGTAGCAAAATAATTTTATTATTACTTTCGTATTATGGATCTCCGCAAAGTAACGCCTAATTCTATAAACTATTTAATATCTTTTTTCAAATAAGATTTTTCAATCACTTTTGATCAAGGATCAATATAATTACTGCCCGGGCAGGTACTAATTAGTTTTTCTGTTAAAAATTAAGGTGCCTAATAGATTTTGAAAACTGCAATTTATCATATGCATTTCAGAGAAGGAAAACATCATAAGGAAACCTCATAGCTCTGGAGGATATTGAAGATATCTCCATCTTATTCCGATAATGTCACTTTTTTACTATATTCTTTATCCATATTTAAAACCCGCGTAAATCATTGCCATAAAATTATTCTTCTTTTTATATCAACCCATACATATATAAGAAATTTAGCAAATTGACGGCTTTTAAATATGTGGTATCCATCTGAGTAGAATAGACCACCCTCATTATTTACTGAGGCGTCGTATAAGGCGAATAAGGTATAGTACGCGGCAATAAATAATGCACATCGAGGTTTGGAGAGAGAAATCGGCTAGATTCTGCTTCATAGAGCATTGTCACTGTGAACCAGAGTGAAACGTCACATACTAACTGTGTGACAGTGACAGCGCTCTTCAAAACCGAACTGGGCAGCTGTTTCGTTCTAAACATTGATGTGCATTATTTAATGCTGGGTACTATAAATGCCGTGTGGTATCCGACTGAGTAAAATAGACCACTCTTTTCTTACCGTGGTATCGTAAAAGGCGACTATGGAAGTTGACGTACGGCAGCCGGTCGTAAAATACCAAGCCAAATCATTTAACAACATGTTTTAAAACATGTTAGAGGGCAGGAGAATGATGAATAATGCCTTTTTTATAAATTCTTTGCCTACCTTACCTACTAGTCGCTGCTGATTTGCAATCACACACATCACACATTTCGAAAGGCTTTTGTCTGGATGGCAAGTTGCGACCTCTCCATTGTTGCGCGAAACACTTCGTTACCCCACTTACATAATGCGTCCATTATCCGCTACAAGTGAACAATACGTTACAACAATCTTTATTTGTTGAGTTCGCATATTTCGATATACAGCACGCTTACCATGAACTCTTATTGCGACTATATTGAAGACCTAAACTGAATTGTTTTCATTCCACGACGTGTTAAAGACGCACAGTTTAAGTCGTTGCCGAATTATTACGTATTTAATTCACTCTTATTTATATAGTAGGTGTGCGATTCAAATGCAAATCAGTTAAAACACTTCATAGTACGAAAAGAAAGCGATTCAGTTTATGTATCGACTTTGAATTGAATTGCAATTGAATCGCTTCCTAAAAGTTGGTAAAAAAGGATGGTAGGCCTACAGCACTTAATGTTAACGGCAACTTTCAAAGAAATAGGCGTACTCACTGTAGCATCACAAAATATATATAGTAATGATTATGATAGTAATGATATTGTAAAAATAGATTTATTTTTACAGAAAAATATCGGTATGTATAAAACAAAACTTGATGTATATCATAGAAATACGAGGGGTCACAAAATTCAAATTCAAAATATTCTTTATTCAAGAAAACTTGTAAACAAGTGCTTTTGAATCGTCAAAATCTACTGCTGGTTCGGAAAGCAGTTCCTACCGAGAAGAACCAGCAAGAAACTCAGCGATTGCTCTTTTCAAACAATAATTCTTATTACTAGTTACATATAGTTATTAATGTCTTATACAGGGTTGAAGAGAAGCTATCGACGCATTCTTATCGTCTAGGTAAACTTCAATAGTATAATAGGCTTTCTGAATTAACCTTTTTTTAATAGTATTTTTGAACTGCTGTAATGGTAAAGTTAAAGTAGATTGTGGGATTTTATTTTAGAATCTTATACCCAAACCCACAAACGAATTACGAACTTTTGCAAGGCGAAAAGCAGGAACCGCAAGCTTATGTCGGTTCCTACTTTGTCTATTATATACATCGCCAATCCTTTTATAATTATTTATATTCACATGTACAAAAATTAAATTACTAAAAATATACTGTGAAGCCAATGTAAGAAAAAGCTTGTGATACTGTGTCGCGACTCAGCGGAGCAACAAACTCATTTGTTGGTGTCGCTATTCGCTTCTATCATAAAATTCCTCAATCCATTCTACAGAAACATTCAAACTAAGTGTAAAATATATGCTTACACGTAAAGCATATTGCAAAATTGAAGATTATTTGGATGATTACAATGCCTGAATTTGAAAATCCTTTCAGCTGCAGAGAAGGCAGCGGTTTAATAACATATAATAGAAAATATTTAAAAGAGTGAACGCCGAGTTCCTTGCTGGTTCATTATCATCATTAATCATATTGATGCCTGACGAATCAAAAGTGACTGATTTTGATTTGATTTGAACGTACTTTAAAAAGTATAGTATCGGCGTGCTATTATTGCCGAAAACCCTTTTCCTTTTGTAAGAACGTTTGGACGAAAACAAAGTAACGTAACAGTCTATTGCTATCCAACTGCTGGACATAGGCCTCCTCTCTTCGTTTTAGGAGAGAAAGGGTTGAGCTGAGACCTGTCACGCTGCTTCAATGCGGATTGGTACCTTATACATATCCTCTAAATCTCCAGAGATAAAGATGTTTCCTATAAATATAACGGTAGGAGAGGAGCCTATTGGATATCCTAGTTGTGGAAGTGAACGGTGAACATGAAGGCTGAATATGTTTCTCCATAATGGAATAGAGTTCCCTACAATATCAATTAGACACAACTTTTAACAGAATTAAGAACAGAAAGAAGATATTGCCTGCCTAGTTTAATGACACACTCAAGCGAGGCACACAGTCTTACGGTTTCTTCAGGCCTGAGTATAAAATTTTCTTTAATATTAGCATGAGACGTAAGGGCGTGTCAGTTGGGACGTGCGTGCGCGCGTGCGAGCTGGATTGTAGTCGAGGTGCGTGCATATGCCATACTTGCAAGCGTTTGGCGATCTTAGAAACAGAAAGTCATCTGTTGCATATAATAACAATTAGAGAAAACGAAAGGTGATTAATATTAATATATTTTTATTTAACCTACGTTCATTTTTATTAATAAGAACGTATTTGAATTCCATAACGCCGTACCGGAGCTGAAATTCGACGACGCCTTACTAACGCCGGCGAGCTCACGTCGCTTGCAATCGCACCAGAGCCGATTTTATGGGAACAATGGGGAAGTAAATTAAACGCCTATTATTTGGAGCTGAGGCCAAGCAAGCAGCCTCAATGCAAATTGGTGGGTTTCAAATACCCCAGAATTCTCTAGAAAGTTATTGTTGATTTCGCGAAGACATTGTCACGGGATTGAACCCGTGATCTCCAAGAAATAATGTATTAATTTAAAAAAAAAGTTTAATTTCACTACTATTCATCCATCCATTCCTACTCCATCCTCCCTCCATTACTATTATATATTCCATATATTTTTTAAATCCTTTATGTTATCTCATCGCAACCGCAAATATTCATCTAAGTACATACATAGTTTTTCGTTATTTTTCTTTTTCTTTCTTTCTATATCACCTGTATTTAACTTCTTATTTTTCCTTATGTTACTCAAAAATGCCGTGTATCCGGCTAAGTAGAATACTAATAATAGAAATTTGTTACGGGTACGTCGGAAGTATCTATCTAGTCAAGACCAGGGATAAATTTTAGAAATATACTAATATGTTTTTTCTAGGATTCGAATGCGAAACTTCCCGTTTACAATCCACAGCGCTTACTATTACTCCAGGGAAACGTTAAAAACTTACTTTTTATTCTAAAAAATTTTCAACATAAATTTGATAATAAATATTATATAATATTAATTTTATTTTCATGCAAACGTTACTTGTAATCCGTGTAACCGGATTGGTTGGTCAACCAGTGCACAAATGATAGGAACGCGTGACAGAATAGACGTGTTGTCTCATACAAAGCGTGCATTCTCCGGCATATAAATGCTTGACTTATACCAGTCGTGCAATTAGTTGCCCTTCAAGTGCGCGAATGAGTCGAGTCAACCTTGAAATTGCTGCGCGCACACATATAAAGTAGTACAGTCAATATTTTCTCTCACACATTAAAATAATGTAATTTGGTGGAGGGGCGTGCACTTTTAGAATGAAAGATCTCTACTCAAAAGTTGTCTGGAATCTGTGGGAGAGATACGTATATACGCAAAAAAGGTTTAATGTTATTATGAAGAAGTTACAAACACTTTTGTTAAAAAAAATTGATCCACACGAATCCGGTATCGGGACGTCGACAAGTATATATCATATTACTAAAAAACCGGGACACTTTCCCCGCCCGCATCCTGTTCTTTAAATAAACTGAACCCACACAGAAATAACACGTCAATGTTGAAATACCCTCAACTTAATACTTAAGTGTTTCTACAAGTTCCTGAACAATGAACGGAAATTCTAGTATCCTATTTGTTTGCCCGGTATAAAAGCTTCAATTGTACCGAACTCCATCAATAATGGCGCAGCAGTTTTCCCGTAAGGGTTATAAACACACGGACAGACTTTAGCAACATTGGTACACGTGCATCGTTGTTTCTTGCGCCGAATATAGTTTATGTCAAAGTAAAGGGTAGAAAAGACAATAATAACTTCAGTACTCGTGGACTACGACGTATATGAGAACGGATATTAATCACACTATACACTAATAATTTTATCGCGGATTATGGCAAAATAATATTTAAATTACTTTTGTATTATGAACCTCCACGCCTAATTCTAACAAATTATTGTTACTATTAAAGAAAAAGCTACCGTCATTTCAATTGATTTTGTCCAACAGTACATTATAAAAATGTATGGATCAGAATGTTGGGCAATGAAAAAGACAGATGAAAGAACAATGTATGCAAATGAGGTGAGAATGTTAAGGTGGGTGTGAGGTGTGACAAGATTGGATGAAATACAAAATTAGTATATAAGGGGAAGTTGCGCCCGTAATAGAAAAGACGAGAGGGTTTTTTTTTAATTAACTGTATGCTGTTAGCCCTAATGGCTTTTAGGGCGGGACGGGCGAGCGCAGAAGCATCGCCGAGGTTGCGTAATGCAGAGAGTAGAGCGCAGAAGCTCTACTAGCGTCGGGGAACTTCGTCCTAAGGGTGCCGCCTGTGAGGCCGGACCACGGCTTAGGGCGACGCGTAAGCCGAGAGGTGCAAGATTGGGATGGTATGGACTTGTAATGAGGAGGGAGGAAAACCATGTGACCAAACGAGTGTTGAGTATGAATGTAGATGCGAACGTCTTACGGATTATTGCTATGGGGTAAATGCACGGATATTGAAAACAATTTTTGTATTACAAAAAAGAGTCATACGTGGCATCTACAAATTAAGTCCGCGTGATTCCCTGCGAGAGAATTTTAAAGAAATAGATATGCTACATTTGCTTCACAGTATATTTTAAGCAATTTTTAATTTTTGTACATATGAATATAAATAATTATAAAACTATAGGTGATGTTTATAATAGACAAAGCAGGAACCGAAATAAGCTTGCGGCTCCTGCTTTGCGCCTAGTAAAAGTACGTAAATCGTTTGTGGGTTTGGGTATAAGATTCTATAATAAAATTCCGCAATCAATTTTAGCCTTGCCATCACAGCAGTTTAAAAACACTGTTAAAAAGAGGCTGATACAGAAAGCCTACTTACTATACTGTTGAGGATTACTTAGATGATAGGATTGTGTGGATATAGCTACTCTACCTCGTACAAGACAGTAATGACTTGTAACTAGTTATAAGAATTATATTTTAAAAAGAGCAACCGCCGAGTTTCTTGCTGGCTCTTCTCTGTAGGAACAGCTTTCCTAACCAGTAGTAGATTTTGACCATTCAAAAGCACTTGTTTACAAGTTTACTTGAATAAAGAATATTTTGAATTTGATGATTATACGGCTAGAGGGAGACCTAAGAAGAGATGGTTGGATTGTGTGAAGTATGACATACATATACAAATTCAAAATTCAAATTCAAAATATTCTTTATTTAAGTTAATTTGTAAACAAGTGCTTTTGAATCATCAACTTTACTGCTCGTTCGGAAAGCTGTTCCTACCGAGAAGAACCAGCAAGAAACTCGGCGGTTGCTCTTTTTAAAATATAAATCTTAAAACCAGTTACATTTAGTTATTACTGTCTTGTACAGGGTAGAAGTGCACCTATATCCACACATCCTTATCATCTAAGTAATCTTCAACAGTATAGTAGGCTTTCTGTATCAGCCTCTTTTTAACAGTGAGGAGTATACAAGGAGTAGCGCCAGAGTTGACGAATGATAGGAGAGAATGGAAAAACATATTGTACCGACCCCACTTAGAGTGGGATAAGGGTAGGAGAACGAAGAGTATATAATAAAAAACTTAATAAAAGGTGAACTTACAAGCCTTCCATTAATTACAACAATATAAAAATACACTTACAGTGTTGGAAATTACGAAATAATCCGCTATACGTCGGGTGATAATCGAATCAGAGTAACGCGATTTGTGAATCAAAGCATTTGATGATTTAATATATCTGACCTTGATCAGCGATCGCATCTACTTTGTAACGTAGAAAATCCCGAACAAATCGTATTAGGCTTTGCAACGTGTGTTACGCAATTGTATCGAGAATGATTACGAATCAAATCAAGTCAAATATTAACTAGCTTTTAAAAGCAACTTCGCGTGTACTGCAGTCATATAATATTCATTATGGTTAAAGTGGGTTAACCTTAAAAGCTAGACATGCTGTCGCGGACTTTTATTTAGAACTTTAAGAGGGGGACAATTTTGTAATACATAATTCTTTAATAACTTTCACCGTTTACTTAGCTCACGCAAAGAAAGCTTTAGATTTTTCCGTTTTCGCTATATTTTTTATTGCTGCTCCTCTCCTATTCATCTTAGCCTTCCTCGATAAATGGACTATCTTACATTCAAATAATTTTTCAAATCGGTCCAGTAGTTCCTGAGATTAGCGCGTTCAAACAATCAAACAAACAAACAAACTCTTCAGCTGTATATATTAAATATAGATAGGGAAATGAAGCCGTGCTTGTGTTATCCCGCTGAGGAGAATAGACCACCATAATTTCTTATCGAGGTGTCATGAGAGGCGACTAAAGTAAGTTGACCCGCCGTGTGATATCCGGCTGAGTAGAATAAACCACCCTCATTTCTTAGACAGGTGTCGTAAAAAGCGACTAAGGTAAGTTGACGTTGGCGACAGGCAGTTAACGGCCGGTTGTAAAATACCCAGCCAAATCCTGCATAACTCTAGAGAATTCTAGGGATATGTGTAACCTACCAATCCGCATTGGAGCAGCGTGGTAGGTCTTAGCTCCAATCCTTCTCTCCAGAAACGGAGAGAGGAGGCCTATTCTCAGCAGTGGGCGTAGTAACAGCCGTTACTTTTTAAAATTTTCACTATCGTGAGTAGTATTCATGTTTAATGTATATAAACCGCCTATACTCACGTCTTATTTTATCGGATTACCCTGACTAGCAGTTCGCATCGCGATAACGTCGTGTAAAGAGCCCATGAATAATAGGATGGGCTAGAAACTAGTCGGGCGGACCCGATAAAATAAGTCGTAAGTATAGCCGATTCCATACATTAGCTGTTACTTTTAACAATATTAGTAGGTAACACTATCGGTAAACGACGTGCTCTGTAGCATATAAATAAATGATTTACTTACAACATAACAGATTTGGATTTATCGAGCATCATTACGTCATAGAGTAAAGTTTACTCAAGATAGAGCGTAATGTTAACGAGATCACGTAGTTCGCGTGACGATAATTATACAAGTTTATGTACGCATATTAAAAATAGAGAAATTTTGTGTTTCACTAATTATATAAATGGGTAATACGCGAGCGTTATACGTTATCATGCTATTCTAATGCGCGGTGCAGTGTGAAACCTACTTGCTATTTTTGAAGTTTACTCCTCTAGATTCTAATAGCTGTGCCAACAACGGCTTCGCGTGGAATTGAGTGATGAACAACTTTTCCCGGATTTTGGATTTTTTTTAATATAAAAGTAGTTGGTTTATGATTTATAGAAGCAGGCGTTACTTTGCGGAATTCCATATTACAAGCAATATAACAGAACTAACTACTTTGCTATAATCCGCACGGGTTAAGCGAATGCATGCAAAGCAAATGTGTATGAAGCAGGCAAAATCTACGCACCTTATACATGCAGGACCAGCCACCACATGCACCCCAAGGCGCAATTCACCAGCAACAACGCACACAAAAGCAGCACACACACCCACCACCACAATCTCGACGATCGTTTCGCCCCGAAACCGAAGCGTGGTGGTGGGTGTGTGTGCTGCTTTTGTGTGCGTTGTTGCTGGTGAATTGCGCCTTGGGGTGCATGTGGTGACTGGTCCTGCATGTGTAAGGTGCGTAGATTTTGCCTGCTTCATACACATTGGCTTTGCATGCATTCGCTTAACCCGTGCGGATTATAGCAAAGTAGTTGGTTCTGTTGTATTGCTTGTAATATGGAATTCCGCAAAGTAACGCCTGCTTCTATAAATCATGACCAAACGAGTGTTGAGTATGAATGAAGATGCGAACGTCTTACGGAATATTGCTATGGGGTAAATGCACGGATATTGAAAACAATTTTTGTATTACAAAAAAGAGTCATACGTGGCATCTACAAATTAAGTCCGCGTGATTCCCTGCGAGAGAATTTTAAAGAAATAGATATGCTGCATTTGCTTCACTGTATATTTTAAGCAATTTTTAATTTTTGTACATATGAATATAAATAATTATAAAACTACAGGTGATGTTTATAATAGACAAAGCAGGAACCGAAATAAGCTTGGGGCTCCTGCTTTGTGCCTAGTAAAAGTACGTAAATCGTTTGTGGGTTTGGGTATAAGATTCTATAATAAAATTCCGCAATCAATTTTAGCCTTGCCATCACAGCAGTTTAAAAACACTGTTAAAAAGAGGCTGATACAGAAAGCCTACTATACTGTTGAGGATTACTTAGATGATAGGATTGTGTGGATATAGCTACTCTACCTCGTACAAGACAGTAATGACTTGTAACTAGTTATAAGAATTATATTTTAAAAAGAGCAACCGCCTAGTTTCTTGCTGGCTCTTCTCTGTAGGAACAGCTTTCCGAACCAGTAGTAGATTTTGACCATTCAAAAGCACTTGTGTACAAGTTTACTTGAATAAAGAATATTTTGAATTTGATGATTATACGGCTAGAGGGAGACCTAAGAAGAGATGGTTGGATTGTGTGAAGTATGACATACATATACAAATTCAAAATTCAAATTCAAAATATTCTTTATTCAAGTAAACTTGTAAACAAGTGCTTTTGAATCATCAACTTTACTGCTCGTTCGGAAAGCTGTTCCTACCGAGAAGAACCGGCAAGAAACTCGGCGGTTGCTCTTTTTAAAATATAAATCTTAAAACCAGTTACATTTAGTTATTACTGTCTTGTACAGGGTAGAAGTGCACCTATATCCACACATCCTTATCATCTAAGTAATCTTCAACAGTATAGTAGGCTTTCTGTATCAGCCTCTTTTTAACAGTGAGGAGTATACAAGGAGTAGCGCCAGAGTTGACGAATGATAGGAGAGAATGGAAAAACAAATTGTACCGACCCCACTTAGAGTGGGATAAGGGTAGGAGAACGAAGAGTATATAATAAAAAACTTAATAAAAGGTGAACTTACAAGCCTTCCATTAATTACAACAATATAAAAATACACTTACAGTGTTGGAAATTACGAAATAATCCGCTATACGTCGGGTGATAATCGAATCAGAGTAACGCGATTTGTGAATCAAAGCATTTGATGATTTAATATATCTGACCTTGATCAGCGATCGCATCTACTTTGTAACGTAGAAAATCCCGAACAAATCGTATTAGGCTTTGCAACGTGTGTTACGCAATTGTATCGAGAATGATTACGAATCAAATCAAGTCAAATATTAACTAGCTTTTAAAAGCAACTTCGCGTGTACTGCAGTCATATAATATTTATTATGGTTAAAGTGGGTTAACCTTAAAAGCTAGACATGCTGTCGCGGACTTTTATTTAGAACTTTAAGAGGGGGACAATTTTGTAATACATAATTCTTTAATAACTTTCACCGTTTACTTAGCTCACGCAAAGAAAGCTTTAGATTTTTCCGTTTTCGCTATATTTTTTATTGCTGCTCCTCTCCTTTTCATCTTAGCGTGATGGTATATAGCCTATAGCCTTCCTCGATAAATGGACTATCTTACATTCAAATAATTTTTCAAATCGGTCCAGTAGTTCCTGAGATTAGCGTTCAAACAATCAAACAAACAAACAAACTCTTCAGCTGTATATATTAAATATAGATAGGGAAATGAAGCCGTGCTTGTGTTATCCCGCTGAGGAGAATAGACCACCATAATTTCATATCGAGGTGTCATGAGAGGCGACTAAAGTAAGTTGACCCGCCATGTGATATCCGGCTAAGTAGAATAAACCACCCTCATTTCTTAGACTAAGGTAAGTTGACGTTGGCGACAGGCAGTTAACGGCCGGTTGTAAAATACCCAGCCAAATCCTGCATAACTCTAGAGAATTCTAGGGATATGTGTAACCTACCAATCCGCATTGGAGCAGCGTGGTAGGTCTTAGCTCCAATCCTTCTCTCCAGAAACGGAGAGAGGAGGCCTATTCTCAGCAGTGGGCATAGTAACAGCCGTTACTTTTTAAAATTTTCACTATCGTGAGTAGTATTCATGTTTAATGTATAGAAACCGGCTATACTCACGTCTTATTTTATCGGATTACCCTGACTAGCAGTTCACATCGCGATAACGTCGTGTAAAGAGCCCATGAATAATAGGATGGGCTAGAAACTAGTCGGGCGAACCCGATAAAATAAGTCGTAAGTATAGCCGTTTCCATACATTAGCTGTTACTTTTAACAATATTAGTAGGTAACACTATCGGTAAACGTGCTCTGTAGCATATAAATAAATTATTTACTTACAACATAACAGATTTGGATTTATCGAGCATCATTACGTCATAGAGTAAAGTTTACTCAAGATAGAGCGTAATGTTAACGAGATCACGTAGTTCGCGTGACGATAATTATACAAGTTTATGTACGCATATTAAAAATAGAGAAATTTTGTGTTTCACTAATTATATAAATGGGTAATACGCGAGCGTTATACGTTATCATGCTATTCTAATGCGCGGTGCAGTGTGAAACCTACTTGCTATTTTTGAAGTTTACTCCTCTAGATTCTAATAGCTGTGCCAACAACGGTTTCGCGTGGAATTGAGTGATGAACAACTTTTCCCGGATTTTGGATTTTTTTTAATATAAAAGTAGTTGGTTTATGATTTATAGAAGCAGGCGTTACTTTGCGGAATTCCATATTACAAGCAATATAACAGAACTAACTACTTTGCTATAATCCGCACGGGTTAAGTGAATGCATGCAAAGCCATCAGGAGGATAGGCTTCACGACAAAATCAGTACGATTTTTGTCGTGGAGCCTATCCTCCTGATGATGCTTCGGTTTCGGGGCGAAACGATCGTCGAGATTGTGGTGGTGGATGTGTGTGCGTTCTTGCTGGTGAATTGCGCCTTGGGGTGCATGTGGTGGCTGGTCCTGCATGTATAAGGTGCGTAAATTTTGCCTGCTTCATACACATTGGCTTTGCATGCATTCACTTAACCCGTGCGGATTATAGCAAAGTAGTTAGTTCTGTTATATTGCTTATAAAAGTAGTTATTGTGAATTAACCGTGAGAGATAGAGACATGCTATCGCGGACTTTTTTGTAGTATTTTTATATATCTAGAATTCTCTACTACATTACTTTAGCGTATCTCTGCTGGTTTACGCAGCGCACGCGACTCAAGCTCCCATAATTTCTTAAACAACTGCGCGAGCCCTTCGACACAATTTATATAATACCGACATGTACTATTTACCTAAACCACCCGGAAGTATTGCACTATCTCTTGGGGAAAACCGTACAAAAATCCGTTCAGTAGATTTTGAGAAAATCGATTACATACAGACAGACACAGCTTTTGAGGACTTTGTTTTATAATAAATATAGATTCATGTTAATGCTCATGATATGTCATGATATGACAGTTACATGAGTGGAATTGAAAACAGTATTCAAATATTATTTATAAAAAAAAAGCGTACTATAATATTGAGGATTATATAGATGATAAAAATGCGCGGATATAGCTACCCTGTACAAGATAGTAATAACCAAATTTAACTAGTTATAAGAATTTTAAAACGAGCAACCACCGAGTTTCTTGCTGCTCTTCTCGGTAGGAAACAGCTTTCCTAACCAGCAGTAGATTTTGAAGATACAAAAGTACTTGTTACAAGTTTACTTGAATATTTTTAATTTGAATTCCAGTAAACTTGTAAAAAAGTGCTTTTGATCGTGAACTCTCTTGCTGGTTTGGGAAACTGCTCTCACCGAGAAGAATCGGTAACGAAAAATACAAGCGTTATATCATTGTAACTTTAAATAGGGATACAGCGGAAGAGAAAGGGGGAGAGGGTGAGCGAGAGAAAAGCGCATACACGCACATTCATATACTAATAACTAACCATTTTAATATGTCTATAATGACATTTGTTCTACTATTTTCCTTTGTCTCTTTTTAATGCTTTTTCTGGCCGTTAAAGTTTACTATTGTTGATGCGCAACAAAGACAAGGAGAAACCCACATTGAGGCCCAGTATCCACCAAAGCGGAGAGGAGAGGCGATGCTCTTTGACTACCGATCAGATATCGTCATTAAAGCTAAGCGGAGAGATGTGGAAATGACAATATCTGATTGGTATTCGAAACCTATCTATTCTCCGCTTTGGTAGATACCGGGTCTAAAACTTATATGCTTAGATGAGTCATGTGTTGCTTCTAATATAACCCAATAATGAGGACAAAAATAGAACTGGAAATAAAATTAAGCGAGTTATAGATAAGTATTTACGACAATCCCTCTTTAATAAACGGTATTATGCCTAAATTTAAAAAACTCTTCTAAACGTCGACCTAAGTCACCTTTACCTAAAAATATCATTAAAACTCATTGATAAACCTATGCATGTTTTTTGTCCTAGTAACACAAAAATATTTAAACCTGTTTACCAAGTCTTGTGAATACGGCGTAATGAAATAGGTTCCTACGCCTAACAATATTAAGATTCCACAGGTGCCTCATAATAACAAAGACTTGTTTGTTCTATCTCCTGATGATGCTTCGGTTGCGGGGCGAAACGATTGTTGAGTTTGTGATAGTGAACCTGTGTAGTGCTTGTGTATTGTGGTGGAAGTGGTGGAGATTTGTGCATGTGTTTTTACGAATCGTGCACGTATCGGGTATGAAAATACTGATAGTCCACTATACATTAAACACTATATATATTTTCTATTTACTGTATCGCGGATTATAGCAAAATAATTTTATTATTACTTTTGTATTATGGATCTCCGCAAAGTAACGCCTAATTCTATAAATTACTTGTTTGTTCATTGAGACCACATTTCCATGGGAAAACGGAGAATGCGAAACATTGAAAAAGACTCGCTACAAAAAAGTATTTAATGTACCTATCAAAACTATTTTCATTGAGATCTATCGTACAATTCACACTTCGCAATAACTATGCGATGTCTTTCTTAATTTAAAATTGCAAACACAATTGCATCAAACAGTATAAATAAAATACAACTGTTTTGAAATTAAAACAAATGTTGGTAAAAACCGCTTCTTAATGACCGATAAATTAATGACAAAAGTTATTGTAAGTGTTTATCACTGGACACGTAATGAAATCCCTCATTGTTGAACTGTATACGCAAATGATAACGTTTGCGTTGAGAAATTATTATTAGAAACATATTTTATAATTCCTTTCAAAGACTGTATGAAGAAATAGGCCTTTAGAAACTATTCATATTTTACGTTATGAAATTATTTTTAGTGAGCCTCCAAGGCAGTGTAAGAGAACCGGCCAAGTAGCAGTCAACAGGTAGGCAATAGGGCACTGACCTATACTCGATGCATAGCATGAATGGCATTGCTAAGCACATTCAGCTCTCGGAACGAGTGACGTATCCGATTTTTGGACAACACAAAGTAAAAAAAGTTCCATTAATTGACTTTCGAAATCATCTGGAACAGAATATTCTTGTTTATGCCAGTTATGCGGTAATTAGACCACAGCCGAGTGAAAGATCTTACAGTACGTAAGTTTTTTGCGTAATAAAAAATCTGTTAAGCTAACAGTACTTGGAAGAGTAACTCAAGCGAAATGCCACTCACCTTCGAGCTAGTTGCAATCGGTCCGTGTCCTTATGAACTTAACAAAGGTCTACTTTCACCGATGGACGCCAGGCCGAAGAATCAACTTAACCATATACGGCCCTCTCTTGCGTTCACGACTCGCTATTACGCGCTTTTTGTTCAAAACAGTAACGTTCAATTTAAACGGTAAATTGTGATTGCAAAAAAAAAACACTTCACTTGCACTTAACTATTAATACACTATAATTCACCGCACTATAGTTTAGCGTAGGCTGTTTTTTAAATCATTGCCACAAGTTTTAAGTTGGGGGAAACTTTTTCGGATGTCGATTTCGTCGGAACGCGATAGTACGTTATAATAAGGGCGATGCCGCCGCGCGAATGGCCCCGATGTCGGCTGAACAGCCGTCGCACTTCGGCTTGTCGAGTAAATTAAAAACAAAACGACGTTTGGAGCGAAGCATGAGGGAGAAAGAATATTCATCTCATATAAAGATAAATAAGTGCAACAAGGATAGAAATATTGTACCATTCCCCAATGGAGACGAACCCTTCTGTAATTCCGCATCCGTGATGACAAATTGAAACTTTTTTGAACTCAAATTCTAATTAATACACCTGCAAACAAGTTATTCCATTTTAACCCAAGGACCTAGTCAAATCAAATCAAATCAAAATAATATTTATTCAAATAAACCATTTCACCCACTTAGAGTGGAATAAGGGTAGGAGAAAGAAGTTCAATATAAAACCTTATTGCCGACTGCATGGTGTTTGAATCTGCGACTTGCTGCTCCACTGTTCAGCTATCATAGCTGTAGAGCTACTACTACTAGTAAGTAGTAGCTATCTACTAGTAATTTAACTCATTTATAGAATTAGGCGTTACTTTGCGGAGGTCCATAATACAAAAGTAACAAAATCGCTAAGCTTTCAAAGAAAAAATCGCTTTGCGATTTTGTCGTGGAGTCTATCTCCTGATGATGCTTCGGTTGCGGGGCGAAACGATTATTGAGTTTGTGATAGTGAACCTGTGAAGTGCTTGTGTATTGTGGTGGAAGTGGTGGAGGTTTACATGTGCATGTGTTTTTTACGAATCCTGCACGTATCGGGTATGAAAATACTGATAGTCCACTATACATTAAACACTATATATATTTTCTATTTACTGTATCGCGGATTATAGCAAAATAATTTTATTATTACTTTTGTAGTAATTTAACATTTAATTTGTGAAGCTATTTACATACTTTACACCTTGGAGTTATTAAAACACATCAAAACAGAGGCATTAATTGTAGCAGTAGCAGAAAGAGTAACATTAAGGAATATACAAAAATAGAGGTCGAAATTAATGTGAACACAGATTTCAAAGTTTAATGCATAAAAACATATATAATCTCAAAAAAATATCAATTGAAAATAAAAAATAAGAATTCAAACAATTGTATAAGGAACCTGACAAAACAGCCTACACCTTTTAAATAATAATACAAATAAATTAGTTTATATAAAAATGGAAAAATATACTATCAAAACTTATATACAAATAATATTCGAAATTAAAATTGTGCTTACAATTTATCACCTTCATATATTACTCATTTGGGACACAAGTAATCTAAAGAGTCATTAATAATTCAACATACACTGTTGGAATGTATGAAGATATTTTTCCAGAGAGCTAATGAAGTTCAGTAAACCTAATTCATTTTTAATCTGTATTTGGAGTCAAGTAATAAACAAAAATATCTGTGGTTCAAATTTTTTATATGAAATGTGTGAATAAGAAATCTCTAACTTCAAATAATACAAAGCTGCAAAATTTTTAGGCCTAGTTATGAATATAAAAATACTATGTCATCATCTGTGTGGAAATCAGCGAGACAATTTTTTTCCTATCTCAATTTACATTGAACCACAATCTACTATTAAACTAAATCTTCTTAAAGAATTGGACTAACCCTTAAAAATCCTTTCAGTGGATTTTGAGAAAATTGACCTTCACACGCTTTTGGGTTTTTTTTTTAAAAATATGTAGATGCTGTCAATAAAAATTGACTTCAAAGTTTATTCTTTGGCTTCAAACCATAAATAAGTTATTTTTCTTTTAATACTGCTATATGATCCAAATGAGTAATAAATATAAGTTGCAAGTCTAAAATATACATTTACTGTCATTGTTTTAAAATATCTACAGGTACATTCAGATCTGTTGGTGTTAGTAATGGATTCATTGCTGCAGGTCTCAAGTTATCATTATCTAACTTTTTATTAGTATAAACCGAAGTTCGTGTCCTCACACCCAACACTATTGTGTTGATAAAGCTTATTATCACATATATACCACCTATAATTGAAAATAGACGTAACATGAACTGTAATAAGTTTTCTCTTTCCTGATATACCTTTATTTTAAGACCTGCCATATCATATTTAAAAAATAACCCAGGTACACCGTGGGAGCCTTTTGAGTGACTTATTGGTCTTTCTAATTCTCTCACAGAATACTGAAATGTTTTAATTGACTCAAATGCTGTGTCCACATCAGTCGGTACAACATCTATAAAATATTGGTATAATATATTTTCTTCAGTTGTGATCTTTTCATCGCCTTCCAAAGGATATATAATACCATTGGCAGGACTCCCGAAGCTGAGTCTGTGTATTCTGTGACTAAAGTTCTGTGGTATATCATCAAACAGCATGTTTAGGTGTATATGTCCACGTGGTAATGGTAAGCTCTTTCCAGTAGTTATGTGAAAGTTTCCAGAAACTTTATTCAGTATCAGCACTCCGTGAAGTCGACAAGCATCGGGTCTGCGGTTAGGTTTAGTTTTTCTTTGTGGTATTGTTGCACTGACTGATCCATGACCTTTCTTCCAAAGCAACTGCCACACCGAGTGATATTCCTCTCGCAAATATGAGTTTAAATACTTAACCGCATCAAACGCATCTTGTTGTTGTGGCGTAAGCTCCCACCAAGTGTCGTCCTCCTGCAATTCACCGAACCCGAACACGCTTTGAGAGGTCGTATCTAATATATCTGCACCGATATTGGAACATGGCATTGCAACTGTAATATCGATGTTAATTCGTAACTTTTCGTCCATGTCTGTGTCTGGTACGAACTTGAATACTAAATTGCTATCTAAAAAGTAAGTAACTTCACTATAAACAAGCCACATTACAATAAAAAATGTAATCACTGAAAATGTGCCGCCTACCGGCGTACTGTCCACGTACTCTTCTGGAACTTTTGAAAATGCATCTAATTCCTTCACCTTGTCCAGGACTTTTTTCTTGCCTCGATACCGAATCATGGTTAATATAAAAATGTGTTTTTTAATATATTTAAAAACAGTTCGAAATATCAATAGGATACTTCAAAAATAGTTGACGTGTTTTTGATATTGACATTACAATATAAGTGATTCAGAATGTTTGTAACGTTTTAAAACTTGGCGCGAGTAATGCTTTGATATTGCTTTTTTTTAACTGACTCTCAGTATCAGTTAAATCCAAAAAGGAAATTTTATAAAGATGATTTCACCAAAATTTTATATATCTGACTTATAAGAAAATTAATAACAACCAAAATATTTGAGGTACCTAGGTAGCTCAATGAAAGTTAATAGCTATAATAAGTATATAGCTAGTCAGTAAGTTTCAATAGAGATTTTTGGTACCTATCATAAATTGCATTTACAATCAACAATTGACCCTTGACAATGAAGGCTATAAAATTTGGAAGATGTTTATAATAAACGCCCCCAAGGAAATCAATGTATCATAAAGTTTACCCGTGAAAGATTTTTGCAACTGCACGACTCCTTCAACACAATTCTCATAAAACCGTAATGTACGTTTAATCTTAACCTTTAAAGTATAAACCGTACAAAAAACCGTTCAGTAGGTTATGAGAAAATTGATCACATACAGTCAGAAAGCTTTTGGGGACTTTGTTTTATAAAAAGTATTGATTAAAGAACGAAGGTGCGTGCATCAAATCTACTTAGATTCTTGACAAGTAAAAATGACATTATGTTGACATCTATCAAAAACTAGAGTGAAGTTTATGCGATAGTGAAATTTGTCGAAGGTAAATTACACATTTTTCTATTTATAACGACGTTAAGCGAACAAAATATTTATGCAGTCCGACACTGAGGAAAGTTTGCTGCATTCATGCTTCGGCTCGTTGAAGAGCGCCGTCATGGGTTGCTGCTACAGTATTTGTCACAAAGAAACTGATCCTCAGGTAAGATTTGTTCACCAAAATTCCACGTATTAATAAATATTTATTGGAAATCGTATGCTAATGAATTTGATATACATTTTAAAGACGTCATCGAATACATTGAACAGTAAATAGAACCATGTAGGAAAACTATACAATAGTTGTCATTGACTGTCGTTACAATCTTATCGCCAGTTCCCAGTTGATTGGCATTTTATGTTCATTGTGAACCTGGAAATAAATCTCGGCTTATCTCGACAGTTGTAACCTAAATATTTTTATTTACATTTAATATCATTTTATTGAATGGTTTGTATTTTTGTTTATGAACCGATATGTAGTAAAGGGTACTTTTTCTAGCATGTCTGTTTACTTGTGATTAATATTAAATATGATGATTGATATATGTATAATGTTTTGTGTAAATTGACTGTACTCTTTGGTCCTTATATTTTTGTTTTGAAGCCTATAATATAGCACTTTATATATTTAAATCTATGTTATTATAATTGTTACTGGTTTCATTAGATTTTTGTGGCATTCTTTTGAAATATATTTACAATTAGCCTTTTTTTGTAACTTGATGTAAAAATATTTTACCACAAATTATACAAGACTCTTGAATGAATTTATTAGCATACTAGAATAATAATGTGGACTCAATATTATTATTGCTTAACAAATTTAAATTTTGTTTTAGAAATTGTTTTGGGAATATTAATTTATGTAAATTAAGTGTAGGTTTTTAAGTAATATATAGAAGTAGGTGTTAATTTGTGGCTTTACATAGTCCAAAAGTAATCGACTACTATTACAGATTCATAGCAAAATAACTTATTTATTGCTTTTGTGTAGGTCTCTAATTTGGGATGCTGTATTTGTAGGTTTTATACTTGCATCCTGTACTAGCCTGAATTACCTGGTAAAATACCAGGTAATTACACTAGCAATTATAAATGTGTTTTATTCATAGGTTTCATGTCAAACTGGAGGATCACACATAATTTTTAAAACTATAGATACATTTCTTAATGATATAGCATATAAGTACTAAATACTAATACATTTCTAGTTTAGCTGTGCCTATAATTGTAATAACTTGATTTATAAGTGTGTTTATAATGGTAATTTTACATATGCTATAGATGTATCATTGTCATTAGGTTTCCATAGAATGGATAGTGACTATCAAATTGAAAAAAGCAAAGGGTGTACTGTGGTGATCATTATATATATGTCTGTTACTTAGATTGATGTACTCATTGCAGGAGAATGTGGTGAATGAGCGAACTCATCTCCTAGAGGTGCCAGAGCAACAACAAGAGACTCCTTCCCCAACAGCATGCGAGTCCACACCTCCCAGGAAGCCTGACGAACAGAGTGCTCTCAACAGGATACTGCATGAGACTGCTACGTATGTATAATTTATACTGTTCGGTATCAGATATTTCAAAATAAATTTGACAAGTTTGTTAACTCCTAATTTATTAGTCTGTGACTTATTTAATTGTTTGTCTGTAATTTTATATGTTAAGTCTTAATGAAATAGTTTTCGTAGAGCGCTTTCTCTGTCACTCAGTATGTGACGCTTCACGCGGGTTCGTCAGTCTGTGTGACAGAGATAATGCTCTATTAAGCAGAATCTAGCCGATTTCTCTCTCTAAGCCTCAATGTGCATTACTTATTGATGGGTACTATAAATAACTAAATGCTTTATATATTTGTGTACAGTTGCTAGACAGAAAACTTCTCGTTTGCGAGGTTTTTGTTAATGGTTGGATATAATTTTATGCTAAACTCTTGAATTGATCTTTACAGTAATGTTATTGACGTGGGCGCGTTAGGACCGTACTCCCTGGAAGCAGGTGCGTACAGCGAGAGAGTAAGGGCTTATACGGCACGGGCGGCTGCCGCGGCCCTACCGCCACCGATCCCAGCCAAGCTATTGACAGACCTACCACCTGCCATTAGACGACAAGTGCTGTCTGCACCACCGATCACTGTCGGCGATAAAGACTTGGTAAGAGTTACTTAAAATGACACATTAAATAAAGATCTAGGTCCTTACTAATGCCTTTCGCTTTTTTGACCTATGGTTATGAAATCTAATTGACTCGTTTAGAGTAGAATCAAATCAAATGAAATTACATCAAAATAATCTTTATTCAAGTAAGCTTTTTACAAGCACTTTTGAACCGTCAAGGATCAATCAGATTTAATAAGCTACATTGGTTCATGATGTTGCTCTTACCGAGAAGAACTAGCAAGTATCTCCGCGGTCAAACATTTAAATTTACATTATTTAATTGCAGTTTTGTTTGGAGCTGAAAGGATTTTCAAATCAAAGCACTTTTATCATTAAAATAATCTTCAATTGTGTAATATGCCTTAACCTATTCTGCCCGCAATTTTTTTTTTAAAAAAAAGGTCAACATACGAATGTCCGTTGACGTCAGCGCGCACGTGGTCGATACTCTCGGTTTTTTTTACTCAAGCTATTGTTGGCTTTGTTTTTATGAGTTCAAGCAGCAATTTGTGATAGCCAGATGAATAGCCGATAAAAATAAACAAAAACGATAATAATAAAATGTATATTTAGTACGCACTGGTCTTTGTTTCGAGCGGCTTTTGAAAAAATGGGTTTCATTGCCAAAAATAAATATTTATAAATAGAAATACTACAATGTTTCTTTTATGTTTTATATCCCTAGAATGTACATAAAATGAGGCTTCCAATAAAAAATAAAAATATGCATGTCATTATTATAATAATTGTATTTTTTCACTCTCAAACATTTGTTAAAAATTAGACGATAATCAGTTCTCGCGCGCGTTGTAAGGTCATTTTCAAAACATTCTTGGGGGCGTAAATACTACCGTAATGACTTATATCGTTTTATAACATAAAGATAAACTATTCATAAATAGAATTATATAATTATAAATGTCTAGTCAGAAACAAAATATTTATAAAAAAGGATAAATATCCCACAAAGTAGATTTTATCAAGTACATCCATAAGGTTCAGTTTCGATCAAATTTGTCGTTATCGATCGATATTTATCGTTAAACTAATTCTTTTCTCAATAAGAAGATGAAATTTCGAACTTATTGGCATATATTACAAATACACTTATCGAATAAACTCTGTGACAAAACAAATTCTAAAAATAGACATTTTTTGCTTGGGGCCCCTCGCCGGGTTTGAATTTTTTATGTGCGTACACTAAGGTTATACAGGCTGATCTTAGAAGCGCGGCACGATATGACCGACACCACCGCTAGGCCCCGCGATGTTTTCTATGGTATTCTGACATTAGAAATTTAACAGTGTAAATATTCTGATTATGTTATGAAACTGAGGATCCAGGATATATTGGATTAAAAAATAATCAAAACAAAATAATAGGTGAAAATAATAAATTATTATGAAATACCCATTTTTTATATCATTTTGCCACATTTTTGTAGTTCGGAACTCAAAAAAACAATTATAAGCACTGAACATTCATAACGTAATAATAAAAATATACCCAAAAATTAAAACATCAACAAAGTTAAAAAAAATCAAGTAAACAAAAAGAACATACTGTAGCGAAATCAGCTCGGCCGCCATGATGGAATTAACGCACACATACAACTACCTTGCGAGTGTGTGAGTGCAATTTGACACCTCACGTAATTTATCGAAGAATATAAACAAATACTGTTCACTTTGTTATAAAAATACGGATGAATATGGGTTCTAATAATATTTTCTATTAGAATTAGTGTTTCTAACAGCGTTTTGTATAAGAATTACATACTTTTTTCTCACTGCAAATCGCGAGTAGAATCTTAGTTTATCCATAGGCTATCGAAGTTAATTTTTTTATCAATTGAAATAGGACAAATCATTGTTCTAGTAACTTATATTGGTCACAAATATTGTCTAGTAATGATATTAAATATAACTTCCCGGTTAAAGTTTCAATATATCCAAAAAAACACAATTTCACAATGTCGTACGCGTACATCTATGAGCGAGTTTAGGCGCGAACTGAAGTGCCGTTTCTTTTTATTTTTTTCTACGGGAGCGAACGAACCAAATTTTTTGTTAGTATCCGTGTTTAAATGATAACAAGTTGAAGTACTTGGCACAGAAAAAGATACTCTAGCTATTTTATAATAAATCAGAAATTGGACCGGAGAGTACATGGCTTGTTAAAACGCCCACCGTATTCAAGCGTCATTTCAATTTGGGCTTGTTAAAACGCCCGCCGTAAATAAAAGGTTAAGTATAAGCATAGTTCGTACACTTAATTTAAACTTTTCTGTAAATAACTCTAATATAGATTGCGGAATTTTATTGTAAAAGCGAGTACCGAGACCAACGAATGAGTTGCTAACTCTGCTGAGTCGCGATGCAGGAAAGTAAATTTTGCATATATCAGGCAGAAATGAGGTATATGAACCAATGCCAGCGATAACTCAGTTAGTCGTTAGTTGTAATCGTAACGTGGGCTAAGAATCTTTCAGAACCAAGATATTCGGTCTTGTCATGTCTTAGAATACCGTCCACATAGCGTAGTTAAATTCCCTCACAATCGGACCATAGCTAAACGACCATAGTTAGTAGCTAAGATCAAGTGTATTAAAGCCGTAGAATTCTATCAACCTTTATCCTTAAGTGAATTCGTTGCAAAGGTCGTCAACTTTAATGCGTCATCACTTTTTACAGATAACGAATGCCGTGAAGAAAGCGGCATCCGCTATTTCTGAACTGCACGTTGAGCATCACGAGGACTTGGTGGTGCCGTTCAGGGTTCCATAGCAGAGAAGTTCCGCCTCTATGTCAGAGGACGATCGTTACTGATGGGTGACGGTTGATTGGAAAAGGACAACTGGTTGTAAAAGTGGATGGGTTGAGGAGGGAGGTAGGCAGTGCTCTTTTAGTAATTCAAAAACCTCAGTGTACGCAAGTTCGCAACATTTTAGATATTCGTTTTAAATTATAACATGTCAAGAAATCGTTATTGCAGCTAATGTTTTCTTAATTTATATAATATGATTGTAAAGTTGAGTTCCGTGCGGTGCTTTCCTTGGTCCACACTAAAACTCTTTATCAGGAAGAGTAAAATTTTGCTATGTTGCGAAATGTTATTTATTTCAGAGAATAATTACTTATTTATTACTTTTAAAATTCTAATGTATATCAAATGTCAGTAAAAATGATGATGAAACTAATCAAAGTTTATTTAAAAACTATAATAATTAGGTTAAAAGCTACAATTATATGTTATGATATTGTTCTGCTTCCCACCTTCCTCCAAAAGTTAGGCAAAAGTTCGATAAGTTATGTTTTAGGCGGGAAACCAGTGTAATTGGACAATTTGTATTATTATAATAAATAGTTATTATACTTGATTATTTAATGGGCTTCTGCTTTGTATTTCATTTTGTTAGTCGACGGCCCTTGGGCGTGACGCGATTATTAAAATGATAAATGTAATCGAATTATGTTAATATCATTTCATCTATTTATAATTCTATAATCAAATTTGTATTCTATGATGACTAAGTTGCTTTGTAAAAATTCTGCAAAGAATGTGATTATAAGGGCTATTACACACGGACGTTTATGATGATATGGAATTGTATGATTACTGTTTCTGAATAGAAATTGCTTGAATAAGCGATGAGAGCTAACAGAAACTTTCACTTGGACAAGAAAAATATGTATAAACTTCTCCAATAACTACCTTGTTCTCGACAGAGACTTAAAGAATTCAGTGAACAGTGCGTAGAGTGTACCAAACTGTTATTTACACTCTCGCGGTATTAAAAGGCACGAAGAATTAACCGAAACAAAATTAGCAATTCTGTACTAAACGTTTTATGTAGAAACCATCGTCTAGATATAACTTCACAGTGTTTTCACTACACACCACTCACCACTATATACTAACATTAGTGTGAGAAGCTAATAAAATTAATAAACATGACAATCCGTCACAGTCAATAAAATAACAATGTGGATATCTGAACTGCGACTTGGCTACTTTCAAAATCTTAGTTTAAAAAACCTCATGACCTCGGTTTCACAGTGATCATGAGTTTGGTAATTAATAAATATCCGAAAATATCCGTAGAACGACCTAATCTCAATTTCCTATTGCATCCAATATCTCAGCTTAACCTACTACACCGTCGATATCATATAATAATGATGTTATTATTGATTGACTATGACGAACTAATTGGTCTAAAAAATCAACTACTATAAGAAAATGATCTAATAGATGTCTGTCAACTGTTTTCGTTACCTTAAAACGTCCGTCTGTTAAACGCTTTGTGCCTTATTGATTGTCATATCAAAGTTATAACACGAAAATCGGTTAGTGCTTGATGATTTTTTTAGACTAATACGTGATGTAGTGAATTTATACATCTGGGTCAAAGGTATACTATAGATAGCTGTATATTTCACTGAAAAAAAAAACTTGCGTGATGTATTCATTGTGCCAAAGACATCAAAAATAACCAAGCTAGTTATAGAAAGAAAAAGTATCCACTATATGCCGGTTTCAGTTCGACACTAAAACTCACAAATTATTCTAGAAAGTTCACAAACTATTACAGTATATTTATTTTTCAAATATCACCTCACATTGTGGCTGACGGTTGTCGCGTTTCATTTCGTTACATGATGGCCTTAGAATAAGGTTTATAAAAATCAAGCTTACCTTTAGTCAATAAAAAAACTACATCATCAACTACACAAATGATAATTAATTGATACTCGAATATTAATATGCATAAAAATATTATTATTTAATTGTTCTTGTATTGTGCTATCCCTACCCAGCGTTTTAAACGTGTGTTCAAAACGCTTCTACATCGCGACTAGCCATATGATGGGAACTTATCATAGACAAGTTGTACTCACAACTCTATCCGCGTCATCTAAGTTTTAGAATATCCTTAAATTTGTAATAGTTAATTTAAATAAACCAGATATACTTACCGTCTTAATCTATCGAGTGAGCCCGATTAGTTTCAAGGCCATACGTGCCCTCATTCATGAACGGGAACAATTCCCGCCGCGATTCCGTCGCATAATAACGCCATTATATAATGAGTTATTTTTCCTGTCCCTGGACGAAAATAGGTATAATTTTTAACCTTTTTGTTAGTCCATCGTATTAAATCAAATGTCATCTATTCCCACACTAATGTCATCTATTCCACTAGGGATTAGCTGTTAAAGCGCGACAGACGGACTTTCGAATTTATATTGATTATATGGATATAGCAGTGTAGATATATTCTTCGCTGCGATTTAGTCGCACGTTTCAAACGCTAGATATGTTTTCTGCTGTATGTTTACTGTATACAACTGCTATACGTGTTTGTAATAGTGACGTTATACAGAGAAATTGCATTGCAAAGTGTAAAAATCAATGATTAACACTTGAATATTTAAAGTTTAAGAACACTATTAATAATTTAAACTATTTAACTGAATTTCTATTTAATAAATAAATGTATAAGATAAGTACGTAGTCAAATGAATTGTTTGAAATTGTCTTTTCTATTAGTGATCCATACAATTTTATGATAATCATCATGCTGACTGATAATTTATATTACCCAGCTATATCGCCGTCATCGTGGTCAGAAATTCGTTCATCGTCACTACGGTATACCAGTAGAGTGTTTTGAAGACATATTAAGATGAAATAAAATAAATCTGCGACGTGTTAGTAACCAATATGAATGTTTATATCATTTTTGATACGTTACATATTAAAATATAAAAATCTAATAATATTTTCAAAGCACAAAGTCAAGACGAAAAGAAGAGTTGACAAAAATTATTGTGATGAATATAAATAACATCAATGCCTGGAATGCCAGGAATTAATACGACAAGACTATCTCTCGTGAAACGAAACGTTGAAATAACGTACAGAGTGTGTATACGGCATATCTCGCTAAGACGATATGTATGATCTTATTACCTATCAAAGATGGAATGTATAACATCGTATCACCTAGCTAAGATAAAATGTATAACATCGTATCACCTGGCGAAGATAGAATGTATAACATCGTATAACCTAGCTAAGATGGAATGTATAACATAGTATCACCGAGCTAAGATGGAAATTGTAACATCGTATAACCTAGTGAGGTGGAATTTATAAAATCGTAGGATCTAGCTAAGATGGAATGTATAACATAGTCTAACCTAGCTAAGATGGAATGTATAACATAGTCCAACCTAGCTAAGATGGAATTTAAAACACCATATCACCTAGCTAAGATGCAATTGTAACATCGTATAATCTAGCTAAGATGGAGTGTATCACGTCGTATAACCTAGATAAGATGGAATGAAAAACACAGTATCACCTATCTAAGATGGAAATTTTAACATCGTATAACCTAGCTGAGGTGGAATGTAAAACATCGTATGGTACCTAGTTAAGATGGAATGTATAACATAGTATCACCGAGCCAAGATGGAATATAAAACACCGTATCACCTATCTAAGATAGAAATTGTAACATCGCAACACTAAGCTAAGATGGAATGTATAACACCGTAACACCTAGCTATGATGGAATGTATAATATCGTATAACCTAGCTGGACTGTATAACGCCGTATAAGCTAGCTAAGTTGGAATGTATAAACATTGTATAAAGAATATATTGTGTAAAAAAGCACATAAGCCAATTAGCCATTGACACTATCATTCTGTATCTGTTCATACCCATGATATGAGGAATAGGTGTCTTTGGTGACGAAAATATGTAATCTATATTGACCTTGACTTATTTAATTTTATAATAATCGCTTCCGAATTAAAAATTTTGTTTTCTTAAATTGTATATTAAGGATACCATAGATATTTTTTTTTATTGCATACCTTAACGTTTCGTTTCATGCAAAATATAAAAAAAGCAGTCTGTATCAACTAATTTTCTAATTTTCAAGAAACCAACATGGAAATTAGGAATTAACAAGTACACCATATTAATTCCATTATTCCTATGTATATTTTTTCTTATACCCAAGTCAAATTAGGTCTTCAAAATTCTTATTCTAAACTATATGCCTATTTCTAAGATTTTTTTTGTTTTCCCTGTATGATAGACAGATATATAGTACGCGAGGCTGTGTCTATAATTGCATGTTATATTTCATTTAATCTTTGTTTTTAATTTGAAATTATATTTAAATGTTAATTGTATTACGCCATTATAGATGTACCTTAAATAATAAATAAATTTTTAATAACCATGTTTTGATTGTGTCATTAATGCAAAATATAGTTCCTAATACTCAATATTCCCCTGTCCTTATCCCATCCTAATGGTCGGTACAATATGTTTTTCTCTTCCATTCTCTCCTATCATTCGTCAACTCTGGCGCTGCTCCTTTTATATGCATATCACATTTTACACTACCAACCACCTTTTTTTAGGATTCCCTCTAGCCACATATCCAAGCACATTCATATTTAACATTCGACTGGTCACATGATTTTCATTGCTCCTCATTATATGTCCATAACATCTTAATCTCGCACCTCTCATCTTTTCTATAACGGGCACAATCTTTATAAAAATAGGCTCTTTCAAGCACTTTTGAATCGTCAAGGTTCAATAAAATTAATGCGCAGCTGATTCCGACTGTTGCTGTTACCAAGAAGACCAGCAAGAAACTCGGTCAATCTTTTAAACATTTCCAATTTTACACTATTAGATCGCAATCTTGTATGAAGCTGAAAGGATTTTCAAATCCAGGCATTTTTATCATCCAAATAATCTTCAATTGTGTTATATGCTTTACGTATAAGTACTTAATTTAACCTTTCTCTAGACAAGTCTAGTTTAATTAGGTAATTAGGTGAATGTAATAAATCGGTACCTGTAAAAGAAACCTATATACCTATATAATTTTTCTGTTTGTAATGTAAGAGAATTTATGTAATATTAAATAAATAGGTGTAAATAAATTACCGCTTTATTCTATATCCCTAATACATAGTAACAAGTTCTCGCACGCTTCCAATCACCGCACGAAGATCGCCGCAAGAGGACGCACACTCAAGTTCCGCAAGCACGAACACGCCGCTCTCGCACGTCAAATAACTTTTTTACATATTGTGCTATTAGTGAAAGTGTTTTGGAGACCAGAAACTGAACCTGCCGATCCTCAGTGCCCAGCATAGCAACAGACCAAGGTAAGCGTGCCTCCCTTCATTCCGCTCCCTTAAATTATAGTTCTTTCTCGCCGCCATTTTTCTTTCCCCCAACGAACTATCACCTTTAATACAGTCCACTTTTTTATAATCTGTATATCTCTCATCCCTTCACCCGAACAGGATTACGCGCCGCACCATTTAGTGGTCCTGTTCGAGTCGGACCCCCTTTTTTCTTTATATATTTTTCTTTCCCCGCTCCTATAGGTCGCCTGAATAGGTCTTTAAATTTATATAACCGCAATCCTACATAGGAAATTTATTAACATATATATCTATATAACCGCATACATCATAGAAAGAACTATTTAAAGAAATATAATCCTATCGCCAGAAGTGAATGTTTTAGTTTCACCCGCAATATTTTTTATTTTCTATCGCGCTACTCTAATTTATAGGCAAAACGCTGTCCGCTTACCCACTTATTTATTATTTATTTCGTTCGTTCGTGTTTGTGTTATCGCTTTATACGCGTATTGTTAACGAGTTATTTTTAGAAATATATTACATATAAATATAAAATATAAAAAATAAAAAATGGATGAAGACACTGTCATCGCTGTCATCTTTTGATATAAAGATGACTTCGTGTTTTAGAGGCGAGACGCAGTGCACTTTTCACCCGAATGCAAGTTATTTTTAATAAAGCGAAAATTGCACACTTAAACGAAAATATTTTAGAATCTTTTTTAGTCACTGTCGAAACTGAACGACATTCGTTCGGAGTTTAAGTCGCTTGTTGTTAAGTACAACACTGTGTTATTGACCGTTAACCCCAAAGCGCAACTTGATTATCAGACATGGACTTCTTGCGAGGAGTTGTATAGCTTTGTAAAAAGGGTCATAACGAAACTATCACAGCCTAAACAATCAGCCAGTGACGTTAAATGTTCTCCATCGCCACCTCTCTATCGACCTTTGCGTCCTATCGATCTTATGACGTTTCTAGTGATATACGCACTTGGCCATTATTTTATGCCAGTTCCAAGGCCACTGTCATGACAATCCCGTCATTGACAGATGATGAAAAATTATATTATTTAGGCGAAATTATCCAGCAAGGCGCAGTGTTTAGTGGGGGAGTAACAAACCGGTGTCAATTGTAGTTTAGAGGGGGGAATAGGTACAAAAAGCGGTGTCGGGTATCAGAGAGCCAGTCTCATGCCGAGACTCGAGCGACGATAACATGCTAAATACTGAATTTTACGCGGGCGAAGCCGCATGTGTTTCTAGTAGTAAAATAAGTAACAAATTTCTACATTTTATTTTTTTGTAATAATGCTTCCAACGATGCTTTTATATAAGCTCTCTGAGCTTGAGAAAGATCAAAGTTTCTAAAGGGTAAGTCTTTGCTTTATGCTCTGTTCGAAGTCGAGGTCTTGAGGCAATGAGGGAAAGTTTGGATTTGACTTTTCAAGGAAATGAAATGAAATTTTTATTAAAGGAACTACACTAATGCATTTATACTATGGCAACGAAGGCACTGTAAAAGAAAAAACTGCGCTGCAGGTTTCAACGCCCGTCTCCATAAAATAAAATAACAAACTGTGTTCCAAACAAAATATACCTAAACTAAATTACGTTAATTAAGGAACATTTCAATGTTTATTAAACATTATTATTAAAGTTTGTATGACCTTATTTAATTTACGCTGTGTGTGAGAGAGTGTATTTGTATGTATTTGCGCGCGTTTGTGTGCATATGTATGTATGTCCGTGTGTATGTGTGTGTGTGTGTGTATCTGTGTGTGTATCTGTGTGATTATCTGTATGTTATGGCTGTGTGTTGAGTCAGTAATTTACCTGTTGCGTTGCCTACGGCATCGATTCGATTCTAATGGAAGGTCAGTTGTGATGATAGTGCGTACATGTGCGTATGAATGACACTAGATTAATTGGGAATAGAAAATTGCCTTTATTTTCTATTCCCAATGAAAGATGGGAAAACGTAAGCGCGTTGCCTAATTTCTTTTGTACAAAGACGTTTTGCAATGCCATTTAAACGAGTGCAGGATTCAATCCTAAAGAATTAAGGGACGAGCTCTCAAACACAAACCGAGGTGAAAGAACTCGTCTAATAAACCTTAAAAAGACCCATCTTCTCGCCGACTTGTGGACCCTGTAATAGCACATTTAAAACTAAATTTGGTTTATTTATAGTTGTTATATCTTCGGAGCTACCAAGGTCTGACGAATACGCCAAGGAGGATATCATTTTCATAAAAAAGTATATCCTTAATAACTTTTTAACTTTTTTTTGATGAAAAAAGTAAACATAAATGGCAAGTTTTATTTTTGATGTTTGGAAACAGTGGTATTTCGAAGATAACGTTTTATTTATAATAATATTATTAAAATGTCCGTGTTTGACGGCGAAATAGAATTCCAGTCAGTTTACATGGTGGACTTCGTCAAAAAAGATAAACCGTGAATATTTCAAACTGGTTTTTTTAAAATAGAGTTCTGTGTGATATTTTTTTTTATTATTCGAATCTGTAGAGCATTGCTATGTACTTGTACTTGTAGTTTAATATCTGGAGTACCCTAAGTGAATTTCATTAAATACAGATTTATGACGGCAATCTAAACAGTCGTTTTGCCTCATCATCAGGGGATTGACGCCACGGCAAAATCGCTTCCCCATTTTTTTTGAAACTGATAGTATTACATTACATATATTTTTTCTTACTAAATTCATTTTAATTCTTGGGCGTTATATATTATATATAATTTTAGAAGTGTCACAAGACATTTTACATTATTACTTCGCTAATGTTACGTGGAAGAAATGGGATTATAGAAGTTAGTTAGTTAAAATTGATTGATCGGTTTAATTTTGAAAATGTGAAAATAGACAGAATTTCTCGTTTAGAATTTACAAGTATGCCTTCACTTTAAACGATATACACAACACAACTTACCTGATACTATAAATATGTATAGGATATATTACAATTATAAGATAAAAATATATTACAGAAATTTTAACGACAACTTTACCTCTATTACCCTTGGTTAAGTTTTTTATTTAATGGGTATTTGTTTCACAGTAAAAGTCCTCGACGAAAAGCTATCGATGACGACTGTCTCATAGTTGGCATCAGCCGGGACTCGTTAAAGGCAAAAGACCAACCTCGGAAGAGTCCCGATGTGTTTTGTCCTATCAACTTTGAGTACTATAAGGAGGCCGTTGAAAGAGTATTATTACATTTACTTTATATTTACAAGAAACTTTACCCGCAACTCGTTCGTGTTAATTTAAGTTAAAAATAAAATTATGCAGTTTCTTCTGTTCGTGAAGGAAACGCGGGGATTGTATAATCCAAAATCCTTATTCTTGTTGCCATTCAAACAGTCAAAGAAACCATAGGGGATTCAAATGTCTCCCACATTTCTACAATTACAATTGAACTCGCATATCTATAACTTAACTGCTTTGATGTGTGGTTTTAGTTTCACGAAGATCACCCGAAGCTAACCAAGATGTACATGTCAAAGGACATCGACCCGACGCCCATCGACCACGAGATTCAGGACCTTAAAAGAACTGAATATCTAACTAAATATTGTTCTCGAGGTAATGTAGCTGAATTCCTAATAGATAATCTTCATTTGTTGTGGTCTCCACCGTCTTTAAACGATAAATTTCGATTCAATAGTAAGCCAAACAGACGTATTTTTAAATCTCAATAACAAATCATAGAAAGCACACTAGCGAGTCATACAAATTATTTTCAATGGATGACCACAGCTGTAAATAAATCTGCAGTCTACTTCTTGATGCTTGGACTACTTCCTATCGTTTAGGGAACCTCTGAAGTCCTTCCCCGATTTGTATCACCACATCTCGACTTGTGGACCTAATTTCTTGACGAGATCCTTAACTGGTGGAGGGTCTTACTTTAAAAGTCCTATATAAGAGAGCCTGGAGTATGAGAGAAACATACATCCTTAATTTTTCCACAGGCGATTAAAATAAAGAGAGAAAATGAATTAGCAATTAATTATAGCGGCTGCTAACTCAATTGTTTTCTTTTTAGAACTTCCTTTCATGTCGGTGAATCTTGCGCGTCGTGCTCGAGCTCTACAGACTCTACGTCTACCCGACGACATCTACATCCCGGACACCAGCCAAAAAGGGTCATACAGACGTCCCAATTCTGACAAATACGCCGAACCTCCTTCCGCTATGTCCATGAAGCCCAAATTTGATCCGTCCTTACAGAGTAATTATTTGTTATTGTGCAAAGGCATTACAATTAATTTTGAAATTCTGTTTACATACTAAAACATGCAGAAGAGACTTACATATTAACTTAACATACTATCAATCACAGTAGTTCTGCCCGGACAATTCAATTTTGAATTTTTATTTGTTAATTTTCAGCAATTTATTATATTTTTTGTTTCTCAGAAAATCATGAAACAGTGCTAACATTTATATATAAATTACTGCGATAGGAATCTGTTAACCGTTTGAATTTTTTCTTTCCCTACTAGATCTCTTATAAGTCGATTTCATAAGACTTGTAGCTTGGCGAATTTTGGTTCGAAAAAGGTTCTAATGAAAAATTGTGAATAGTATATTTTAAATCTCTTTAGGCACAGCTTCAACGATTAAATAAATAAATGGCAGGTACAGCTGGTAAATATACAAATATAGTTTTGAATACATACGAGTTTATATAGCCAGATTAGCTGTGCTAACCCAGCGGTATCAGACTGAGTGACTCTCCAGAGATAATCATGGATTCAAACCCCTGGCAGGCACCAATTAGTTTTTCTATTAAAAATTGTGTTTAATTGATAATTGCAATTTATTACACGCTTTTCGCTGAAGGAAAACATCGTGAAGAAATCTGCATATCTCTAGAAACTTCTGGGGATATGTGTAACCTACCAATCCGCATTGGAGCAGCGTGGTAGGTCTTAACTTCAACCTTACGGACAAAAAACGGAGAAAGCAGGCCTATGTCCAGTCAGATAGTAACAGGCCGTAACTTTCTATAGTCAGGATAGAAGAACCAACGAACTGTTTATAGAAAATGTTGATTCCAACTGCGTTAAAGGGGTTAGGCAAGTCATCTTTGAAAAAATTCTGTGGAAGCTCTGATGTTTCAAATGCAAATAAATCTTGTCTGTTAGTTTAATGCCTCCTTGTCCTTGCGTCGTTGTCCTCGATTCTGAGGATCGTGACCCCCTCCACGGATTAACTTCTTACGGACAATGCTGCGCCAACGGTGTTTAATGCATATACACGTTATTCCTTCTTGATCTTGCCTTGCAGAGGAGTTGCGACGTATTCTTAGGGTGCGAACTGGTGATACGAGCTACGAAGTGGCCCACGGGCTGTTGGCGCAGGTGGTTCTGGAGAAAAGTCCGTTTGGACCTCCGCGAGAGGAACCTAAATACGGACGATGGAAGAACCCTTATATGTTTACATATAGAATTTGATTCATAAATTTGTATCAAACGTGCGATGTACAAAAATATTTCATTTTAAATACTTTTTTTTAAAATAATGTTACACACGTGTGTTTCAAGGCCGCGGTCTAATTATGCGCGTGATGTCTGTGCGGATTTTCGGCCGATATGGGTTTATTTATTAAGCGAGTACAGTCTTGTAATGTTTACAGTGAAGCTGTTCTGAAAATAAATTTATCTTTTAATTGTACCTGTCTTTGTGTGTTAATATCTGTAATTTTTGTTCTGTTTGTACAATAAAGAGTATTCATCTTCTTCTTCTTCTTCTTCTTACTTTGTTAGCAAAAGACTAGCTTAGCATATTGTTATAGAATTAAAAGTGACAAATATCTAGTAACAGGCAACTATAACTAGGCACAAATAAGTTTTATAGACCCGCAAACTTTTTGGTCGATTTACCAAATCGAGATGTCAACGGCCCATCAAAATGCCATAAAAAGTCTTGGAAAACGAAAGGAAAATTATATAGATTTGTCTACAATGCATAATTCACTAGAAACTTAAATTTTAGTTATGTGAGCTCAATAATATAGCTATCATCAAAAGGTCATCATGGATCATTACTTAACGACATACAGGAAGGACTACCTTTGGCCGAACCTACCTGGTACTACCGGGAGCGGTGCTGGTACCATTGCTGAGTGAGTTAAAAGCTTTTTATATATATTTTATACTATACTAGCTGTTTTTGAGGCTCCACGGTCCCGCGTGGCATTTTAAATATAAAAATAGTTATTGTAATTTAACCGTGAGAAAAGAGACATGCTGTCGCAGACTTTTTTGGAGTATTTCTATAGATCTACAATTCTCTAGTACATTACTTTAACGTATCTCTGCTGTTTTACGCAGCGCACGCGACTAAAGCTCCCAGCAAGCAAATTTTTAACAACTGTGCGATTTCTTCAAAACAATTTACATAATACTGATATATATAATACTATAGATATATCTAAGCCATCCGGAAGTGCTGCACTATCTTTTGATGCGAATCGTACAAAAATACATTCAACACTATTTGAGAAAATCGATTACATACAGACAGACAGTTTTTTGGACTTTGTTTTGTATGATTTATAGAAGCAGGCGTTACTTTGCGGAATTCCATATTACAAGCAATATAACAGAACTAACTACTTTGCTATAATCCGCACGGGTTAAGTGAATGCATGCAAAGCCAATGTGTATGAAGCAGGCAAAATCTACGCACCTTATACATGCAGGACCAGCCACCACATGCACCCAAGGCGCAATTCACCAGCAACAACGCACACAAAAGCAGCACACACACCCACCACCACAATCTCGACGATCGTCTCGACGATCGACAAAATTCGTACTGCAGTACGAATTTTGTCGTCAAGCCTATCCTCCTGATGATGCTTCGGCTTCGGGGCGAAACGATCGTCGAGACTGTGGTGGTTGGTGTGTGTGCTGCTTTTGTTTTCGTTGTTGCTGGTGAATTGCGCCTTGGGTGCATGTGGTGGCTGTTCCTGCATGTATAAGGTGCGTAGATTTTGCCTGCTTCATACACATTGGCTTTGCATGCATTCACTTAACCCGTGCGGATTATAGCAAAGTAGTTAGTTCTGTTATATTGCTTGTTTTAAAGTTTAGATAAATATTTGTGTTTTTATGTGTTCCTGTGGAAAAATAGGATCTTTTGATCTTAGAGAATGTTGCATTGTTTGAATGTAGAATAAGAATCGAACCAAGTAGCGAGTCTTAAGGCAGGATTAATGCTACCAGCAGGCTTACCATGAACACTTATTGCGACTCAATTGAAGATCTAAATTTAATTGTTTGTTTTTTCATACCATGATGTGTTAAATACGCACGGTTTAAGTCGTTGCCGAACTAAATCCTAAACTGGATCGCAAACGTATTTCATTCACTCCTATTTCTATAGTAGATGTGCGACCCAAATGCAAATCAGTTCTGATGAAAACTTTATGGTCCATGATTCTCTATTCTAATTCTCTCACAACTTTGTCAGGGTTCCAAAACTCTCGGGTCAGGAACTAGCATTCTACCAAGCATGCATGCAGCACACTCGACCTCCAGACTGCAGATGTCCTCAGTACTCAGGAGGAGAGATGCCACAATTGCCTCCACGGAAAGAGGGAGGATGGAGTCGAAATGAGGTTTGACAACGAAGAATATTCTTTACAGTTACCTTTTATTACGAAGTCAAATCAATAAAAATTATTAGCAGCTCGAAATAAAGTAGAAAACGATGTATTTGCAATACGAGTTATAAGTTAAATCTAAGTTATGGAGCGTGAGGACGATATTCAAAGAGAACTGTAACTGTATTTTTGTTTACACCACGTCATTTTATGTTCAATTCGTTTTAAATACAATTTTACAATAATTTTCGAATCGTTTAGTATTCAATTCTTCAATAATTTTGAAAATAGATGCCAATGAAAAGAAAGCTTGTTTTTTCCTCAAAAATTTTTTTTCCATAATTTTATAAATGGGAATGCAATTATTTTATCGGAGCCATCGTAGCATTTTGACTGGCCCGTTGGCGTAGTGGCTATTGCCCTGCCTTCAGCTCCGCGGGTCGCGGGTTCGCTTCCTGCCGGGGTCGTACATTTTCTATAACCAATTTGTTGGTTCTTCAAACCTGGGTGTATATTTGTATTTAAGTATCTATTGAAATTTATATATGTAGTATATCTACCAGTTGTCCGTCACCCGTAACACAAGTATTAAGTTACTTACTTGGGGACGGACGACTGTGAGTGTAAGTGTCCCATATATTCATTATTTTCATCTTCGTGCTCCGTGCTGGAAAACGCAGCGTCAGTAATTTCCCTACTAGGTGGATTGATGAATTTAAAAAGTCGTGGAGAGCCGCTGGATTTAAGCGGCATAGGATCGTGTGATGTGGAGATCCCGTGAAGATACCTATGTCCAGCGAACGTCTATCTGTTAAGAACGAAAATGAAGATTCGGAGCTCCTGCACATGCCGTGCCAAAGCTGGAAATATTTCACTGGAAGGTGTACTAAATAAAATTTATGAATTAAATGATTACAGATTATGGGACCTATGTTGGATCCGAAACTATACCCAGTCCGCGTCGGAGCGAGTCCTGAAACACCAACTTCTCGCTACGATCAACCAAATGCATTTTTAGACAAGGTATTTGCGCTTTGCGATTTTGTCGTGGAGTCTATCTCCTGATTATGCTACGGTTGTGGGGCGAAACGATCGTTGAGTTTATGACAGTGAACGTGTGTAGTGCTTGTGTATTGTGGTGACGGTGGTGGAGGTTTGTGCATGTGTTTTTGCGAAACCTGTATCGGGTATGAAAAAACGGTTAATCCTCTATACACTTAGCATTATATATTTTTTCTATTTACTTTATCGCGGATTATAGCAAAATAATTTGTTGTTAATTTTGTATTATGGATCTCCGCAAAGTAATGCCTAATTCTATAAATCAGGAATTATTGAAGATAATAAGATGGTAAATTAATTGGATATCACCGATGACGTAATAAAAGTTGACATATATAAACTATAATAACTGTTTCGCAATGATCAGAATAATGCATAGAATATAATAAATAGGTTAAACTATTTACAGCTTCAATCGAAATATCCGATGCTGTACAGCATACTGCAGAACGAGGCATCACCTGAATTGAAGCAGCGAATCGATCGTGACCGAAATAAAACTACATACCAGGTTGATTACTGCGAGTCAGGTAACACTACTGTATTTTGGCCTTCTTAATATTTTAAGTCCTCTAGAAGTCGTGTGGTATGGATCTTTACAAGGGATTTCCATGCCACAGTTTCAGATTCAAAGGTTTCTTTCAGAATTTCCTAACTCATTGGATCATAATAATTAATGGTCTTTACCAGCAAGAGGTCACGACTTCTCAAGGGATAAATTATACATATTGAAGCGAATTGAAATTTCTTTTTACAGGTCCCGGTGCTAAGTTCGAAGGTCTCCAAAGAGCTGCTGATGAAAGTGGCACAGGGCCTTGTGCTCAGCCAATGCGCTTGCCCGGAGATCCATGCAGAGTTGGCCCTAAACCAAGGATGACCACAGCCAAAACGATATCTAAACAAGGCGGTGCTGCAGCCAGTGATCCTAGAGCTAAATGCGGTGAGAATTGCTTATATTTTTTTTTTATTTCCTTATATTAAATCGATGGTTAACAGATAAACTGTAAGCTCCATGGTCAGACATCGGTTTACAGTTGCAGCTTTATACCTTAAAAAAAATACGTAAATTATTTGTGGTATACGATTCTGTAATAAAAATCAACAATCAATTTTAACATTGCCATTATAGCAATTCAAAATAAATAGAGGCTGGTACAGAAAGGCTATACTATCGAGGATAACATAAATAATCAGAATGTGCGAATTTACACCGTCAACCTTTTACAAGATGGCTATGACGAAATGTAACTAATAAGAATTTTAATTTCGAAAATAGCAAACGCCGAGTTTTTTGTTGGCTCTTCTTGATAGGGGCAATTTTCCAATCCATCATAAGAGTTGACGATTCATAAGCAAATGGTTTTCGAATTTGAGTTATATATTGGCTTCTGTGCGAAAACTGTATGTTTGTTTGTGACTAATACACCTTTTCATTTGCAGAAACCACATCAGCGACCCCTCCTTTGGGTAAAACAGAATATCAAGATGGCGTCTCAAAATTGGGCGCGATAATCATGCGAGATAAATTACACAGGAGATAGACATAAATAAGAATATAAGATCGTGATAAAATGGAAATGATGAAATTAATTCAACCTACACATATAACTTTTTGGGATTTTCACTTTCTTTGTATTAATAATTGTTTAGTCTTGAAAGTGAAACTGAAAGATTTTTTTAAATAAGAAACTCTAATCTGTAAGCAATATTTGTCATTTCGAATAAAACAAATGCGTATGTTATATATTGCTTTGCTACGTTTATATTTATAAGTAAAAGTTAGCACAAAGAAATATGGAAAAATCAAATCTGTTTGTACTATTGGAAGATCAACATTTCATAACTAATATAAGTAGCAAAATACCTAATAAAAATGGCTTTTGCGATAAATATATTAGAACAAAAAGGTTTGCAGTTTTGTTCAGTACAAAATCTTCATGGTAGGTACAAAGTTCAAAGCCAACTTGTTTCCTAACTAAAGGACCTCAGGCGATTCTAAAATAAGAAATTGATTGATCCAAATTTGGATTTGGTTTCATTGATAAATCTGGGTGCATGAACAAAGTCAGCAGTGTTTGTAAAAAAATCTTTATTTCTCTAAATATATAAATAAAACACGAAATGATAAATAGACGTTTATGTATAAAAGCGCGTGTACATGTAATGTGTCACGCGGGCCGAGTTTGGGCACTCGATATGAGCTCGCCCCTTTTATAAAGCATTGTTCCTTCTCTCCTCTCTTCTCTTCTAACGGTTTGTTCTTCTCTTCTTATATTTTGGTCGTCTTTCCTGACGTTTGATTCGTTTCTCGTACTCTGATCTTCTCTACGGGGATTGGAATCTTCTCTTCTACTAGTATTATGTTCAGTTTTTCTTGCAATTGCTTCTTCTCTCCGAGAGTTGTGCTCTTCTTTTCTGATGATTTCTTCTCGTCGCACCGTGTGTTCTTGTCTAGTTGTAACTCTAGTTGTTCGTGAGACGGTTGTTTCGTCGTGCTGTTTCACGACGACAGCTCGGGCGTCCGATGTATTGCGCTCTCTGGAAAAGAAGTCGTTGTTTCTTACAATCGATCAGGTAATTAAATATTTAACTTGGCGTTGCTTTACTGAGGTTTATAATAAATAAAAATTAAATAAAATACATTTACTTATTTTCGGATTTTATAATATATTTTGTTAGTATTTTGCTATGATACGCAAGTAGAGAGTGCATGTAATGCTTAGGAATGCCGATTTTCATATCTTATACAACCTCTGTTAACGACCACCGCTAATAGCATTGCACACATTCCCTGCCATAATCGTAGCAAATATTTCGCTCCCTCTTCAATCATCAGGATATAGACTCCATGATAACATCGCGAAGCTTTGCGATTTTGTCTGCGTTTAGCATTAAATGAATTTGGTCTAATTGGTAGTTATACACAACATTGTTTTGAATAAAATGACGCGCGCGACGCGACGCGAACGCAAGCTAGGACGTTTTATGCATTCGTTCACTACGAGAGCGGCTCCCCGTCATTCACCCGTCAGACACGATAGAGAGAGGCCGCGCACGGCTTGGACGCGGCATCCTTTTTCTTACGCACGTGTAATTTTTCGTTTCGAGTGTTACTCTCAGATTTAGTGACGCGTTTAATCAGTGAAGCGTTTGAGAAGACGCGACCGTCCACGGTTTTAGTGCGCGTTGGGTTACTATTCCCCGATATAGGGACGATTCAATAACGTGTGACCTTACGAAGGTTGTGTGCACACCGGGTGTTATTTAACCGATATAGTGAAGTGTATACTCCGGGAGAAACAGACATTACGTGTCCGTGGAAGAGTGCAGAGGCGAGCCAACGGTTTCGGGAATCGGCCAAGTACATACAAGCACACACACACACACAAGTACACATATACACGCAGTGATTCATGAGGCCGGACCACATACAGCTGACGGCCGCATAAGGTAGGTTGAGACGCCGAGACGACCGGCCCAGGTCCCGGAGGTTGTTTCATCCGTCCGCACGTTTGCGCGGAACAACATAATATTGTTCCGTATTTTCAAATTTTGTTTTTTTTTATCACGTATCATTCAGGGGTTTGATGGGCAACATTAGACAAAATCCTTGACGGCTGCATTCACCAGACATACAAGTAGGTGCTGCCGCTTCTCAAATTGTAAAGGTTCAAACGACTCCGACCGTCAAATCTAAAGACATTTTATAAGTTGTGCAAATCCCCAGATTTAAATATACTTTCTCAAGGAGATCGTAAGATGTGGCTCGCTTTAGGACTAGTAAGTGTTCTCTTTGTCACTTCCCTGAGAGATTGAAGGGATTAAAGATTCCCAATAAATAGTATCATTATTTTTTTAAAGATATTTATAATATTACCTTCCAAAGCCCACCAGCCTTTCGATGTCGGCGTGCCGTCGTTCAGGCCGTTCTGGCCTTAGAGGAGGGCTTGCGGGGGGCGAAGCACTGGACGCCGGGGAGGGGGATGCTGCTGAAGAGCCCACAGCGGAGTCTCTTTTGGCGGATGAAGAGGATCCCGAGGTAGACCGCCGCCGGGGCCGCACCGCCGGGATGTGCAGGGAGGCTGTTATCACGCAGTCGTCCTCTGATACATTGCCAGTCTGGGGGAAGAATGAGTTTAAATATTATTTAAATTAAAAATAAATTAACGGCTTGTTACTACTGTTCCTATTGTTGGCTACTTTATGAAGGAGAGAAAGGGTTGGAGCATAAAACCTTGCTGCTCCAATGTGGATTAGGATACACATATTCCAGGAATTCTTTAGAGACATGCCGATTTAAAGCAAAACTATTTTTGTTAATTTTGAATTATTTTTGACTTGAACTATGTTTGTATAATCAACACTAGGTCATGAAATGGAAGTTAATAGTGTAACGTAAGGAAAAGGAGGACAATACCAGTTGTGGCATAGAGACGGGAAGATAGCTGTGGCGAGATGTGGTGACGGACGGAGAGGTGCGGAGAGGAGAGTAGTGGCGTTTATTGACGTTGTTGAGAATGTGTGCGTGGAGTTAATAAGTTGCCAAAAAAGAATAAATTAAGTTGAGAAAGTTGAGCTGTGATAGCCCAGCGGTGAGACCGTGCGACTCTTTCGAGGGGAACACGAGTTCTAACCCGGGCAGGCACCAATGAGATTTCTGTTAAAACTCATGTGTCTAATTGATAATTGCAATTTATCACACGCTTTTTGGTGAAGGAAAACATCGTGAGGAAAACTGCATATCTCTAGAGAATTCTGTTGATATGTGTAACCTACCAATCCGTATTGGAGCAGCGTAGGTCTTAGCTCCAACCCTTCTCTTCAGAAACGGAGAGAGGAGGCCTATTCCCAGCAGTGGGATTCTAACAGGCCGCTACTTTGAGAAAGTTATACTTTGAAACAAAACATAATATCATGTTTCAATTCAAAATATTATTTATTCAAGTAAACTTGTAAAAAAGTGTTTTTGAATCGTCAACATCGACTGCTGGTTCGGGAAGCTCCTACCGAGAAGATCCAACAAGAAACTCGGCGGTTGCTCTTTTCAAAACATGATAGGAGAGAATAGAAGAGAAAAACATCTTATGCCGCCCACTTAGAGTGGGATAAAGAAAGAAAGAAAGAAAGAAAAACTTTATTTGTGACGTACACCCATAAGATAATACAAAATATATATCTTTTTTTTAAAGGTTTGGTGTGACGTCACAAAATGGTAAACCACTCTGCTTTGGTTCGAATACTCGAACACCGATTTTCAGTGGCCGCCATTTTGTGACTCACGGACGTCAGCAACAGATAACATAACTTAATATTATATTTAGTAAAAACAAAATTAAAAAAAAAACTTAATTAGTATACCTATATTTTCTATATACGTATATAGTATGTAATGAAATGAAAATGTATTTATATATGGTATGGGGTTAGGTAACTGCATAATTTTTATATTTTAATTAATTACTATCTTAAACTTAAATTTATATTTAATTTATTAATTACAAATAAAACTAATGCACAGTGTTGCGTGGGTTCTTATATTTTACTAAACCAAATCTTTTATATTCGTTTTTGCTTATCTACTAAGTATAATTTGTATTTTCTTTTAAATTGTTTTATTGTGTTGAGATTGCGCAGAGGCGGTGGAAAATTGTTCCAACACTTCGTTGCGTTATACTTAAAGCTACCACGGAAAGAGGCAGTATGGTGTCTTGGTATACGTATTTTGTATGAGTGTCCTCTGGTTGGTGGAGATGATGAGTAGTAATAGGATGGAAGTGATCCACTACTCACTTCATTGTAGTCACTGGCAGAGTCGTTAGAGTCGGGCGCGGAGTCCCGCGGCGGGGAGCTCACTATGCCGCTACTGCCGCGCTCTTCACTGCTGCGTAATCGGCTGTAATTTACAAATAATACGTTTAAACGAGCTATTCAAATCAAATCAAATCAAATCAAAATATTCTTTATTCAAGTAAACTTGTAAACAAGTGCTTTTGAATCGTCAACTTTACTGCTGGTTCGGAAAGCTGTTCCTACCGAGAAGAACCAGCAAGAAACTCGGCGGTTGCTCTTTTTAAAATATAAATCTTAGAACTAGTTACATTTATTTATTACTGTCTTGTACAGAGTAGAAGTGCACCTATATCCACACATCCTTATCATCTAAGTAATCTTCAACAGTATAGTAGGCTTTCTGTATCAGCCTCTTTTTAAAAGTGGTTTTAAACTGCTGTAATGGCATGGCCAAAATTGATTTCGGAATTTTATTATAGAATCTTATACCCAAACCCACAAACGATTTACGTACTTTTGCAATGCGCAAAGCAGGAGTCGCAAGCTTATGTCGGTTCCTACTTTGTCTATTATATACATCACCTATCGTTTTATAATTTTTATGTACAAAAATTACGTTATTTAAAATAT
The DNA here is from genome assembly GCA_947086505.1 of Morpho deidamia. Taxonomy (NCBI): domain Eukaryota; kingdom Metazoa; phylum Arthropoda; class Insecta; order Lepidoptera; family Nymphalidae; genus Morpho; species Morpho deidamia. The sequence goes on from CAMTZC010000009.1 coordinate 13,464,320, forward strand.
ACTGTGAAGCAAATGTTAAAATACCTGTTTCCTTAAACTTCTCTCGCAGGGAATCACGCGGACTTAAATTGTAGATGCCACGTATGGCTCTTTTTTGTAATACGAAAATTTTTTCACTATCCGCGCATTTACCCCACAGCAATATTCCATTATTCTAATATGTAATATATGTTTAACTGTTGAAAGTTGTTTTGTCGTATAAATTACTACAGATTTGACTTTTGACACATCGTGAATAAAAAAAACTTTGCTAGGTTGATAATAGATGACGCTTTTCAGTGTCATCCTATAACTGTAGACTTAACAGGATTTCTACAGCCTATATGTTGTATAAGGAATAATTGTGCCTAATTTTATAGATATTGGTTCAGCGGATTCGCTGTGAAAGAGAAACAAACATACATACACACTCACAAACTTTCGCATTTATAATATTAGTAGAAGTAGGATTAATTGAAATAATGACAGCAAGGCTCATTATAGGTTTAAAGTACAACATCACACTGAAAATAAATATTTTTCATCGTATTCCGACAAAAAAAACCAACAAAATTTCATGTCCCTAATGTTAAATGTTGAGGAGTTTCCTCGTTTGGATCCTGGCAGAGGTCATGCTTATCATAAAAATGTATTGACATTGGGACTGGTCTAAAATTGGTGTAAAATTACAGCTCAATAACTTGCAAGATTCCACCTTCACATACAGATACATGAGTTAAGCTTTTAATATAAGGAATATATTGTCTTCTAATATAATATCTTTGAGAGAAATGGACCTTTTAAGATAACTGACATATATTATGACATTATGTCTTACGGAATATTGTTATGGGGTAAATGCACGGACACTGAAAAAATTTTTGTATTACAATAAAGAGCCATACGTGGCATTTACAATTTAAATTCGCGCGATTCCCTGCGAGAGAAGTTCAAGGAAACAGGTATTCTTACGTTGGCTTCACAGTATATTTTTAGTAATTAATTTTTGTACATATGAATATAAATAATTATAAAAGGATTGGCGATGTATATAATAGACAAAGTATGAACCGACATAAGTTTGCGGTTCCTGTTTTGCGCCTTGCAAAATTTTAATTTAATTCGTTTGTGGGTTTGGGTATAAGATTCTATAATAAAATTCCACAATCTACATTAACTTTAGCATTACAGCAGTTTCAAAATACTATTAAAAAAAGGCTACTAAAGAAAGCCTATTATACTATTGAAGATTACCTAGACGATAAGAATGCGTGGATGTAGCTTCTCTTCAACCCTGTACAAGACATTAATAACTAAATGTAACTAGTGATAAGAATTATTGTTTGAAAAGAGCAACCGCCGAGTTTCTTGCTGGTTCTTCTCGGTAGGAACAAATTTCAGAACCAGCAGTAGATGTTGACGATTCAAAAGCACTTGTTTACAAGTTTACTTGAATAAAGAATATTTTGAATTTGATTAACATTAGCATTAACCGTGTCATATTCGGCGGTAATAGTTAACAAAGAATAATGACGCCATTTTATCTCGTGAAACTTGGAGTACCTAAATTTTAGCTTGACGCAGATCCCTAGAATTTTCTGGAGATCCCACTCTCGGGCATAGGGCCTCCTATCTCCGTTTTTGGAGAGAAGGGTCGGAGCTAAGACCTGCCACGCTGCTCCAATGCGGATTGTTGGGTTGCACATATCCCCAGATATAGAACTCTATAGAGACATGCAGGTTTCCTCGCGATGTTTTCCTTCACCGAAAAGCGTGTGATAAATTGCAATTAATTAGACACATAAGTTTTTTAATCGAAAAACTCATTGGTGATTGCCCGTGGTTTAACCTGTAACCCCTTGTAAGAGTTGCAAGGTCTCACAGCTGGGCTATCACAGCTTAGATGGTTCAATCCCCTTAAAAATATATTTTCATGTCATGCAGCATGCAAAGTACACTTGGTGCATATGGAGGTACGAGTGCTTGCCTGGTGAGAAGCGTGATGGTGGAAGAGATCGAAGCTGAGGATGTGTCGGAGGCTGCGCGAGATCGCCGCGGCCGCTCGCCGCTCCTACACAATTGTCATCCATAGACATAACTTAATTGGACATTGAAACATTTAAACTATCTTGAGTATTATTCACAGTGAACAAAAACCGGCTATACCCACGTCTGCCAAATTCCGTTTCAAGTGTGCCAAAACGGAATAGAACGAAGCGTTGTGGGAGTGAAAAGGATAAGGTAAGATTATAAAATATTAAGACCATAACAAAATTTAAAAATATATGTACAGTATTCAAGCCTCAAATGGAAATGGACAGGAGATATGCTCAGGGAAGAAAACGAGAAATGGACAAGACTGGTAACAGAATGGTATCCGCGTGACAATAAAAGGAGCAAGGGAAGACAAACAATACGATAGGAGGATGATACAAAAAGGATAGCTGGCCCAGTATGGACAAGGAATGGTATCCGTGTGAAGGTAAAAGGAGCAAGGGGAGACAAACAATACGATGGGAGGATGATATAAAAAGGATAGCTGGCCCAGCATGGACAAGGATTGCTTGGGACGGGACAAAATAGAAAGCTTTAGTTGGAAATGGAATGAAAAATGAAAAATGAAGAATGAAAAATGGCTTGGAATGGAGGCCTTTGTTGTGGGGCAAGCTGAAAAGGATAAACCGGCAACAGAAAAAAAAGTTTAGATGTCAATTTAATTGAACTAATTATATAATATATATAGAGGATAAGAATTTTTTTTGTTGCAAATTTCAGCAATAAAAGCTTCAAGAATAAAGGCTTATTTATTTAGTTATTTATTATATAACCACGTCTTATTCAATCAAGTGAGCCCATTCATGTGCTCTTTATACAGCGTTACCGAGGTTGGAACAGAATGAAATATATTTAAACGGAAGTATAGTACCCGGCAATAAATAATGCACATCGAGAACTTAGACCGAAACAGCCGGCCAATTCGGTTTCGTAGAGCGCTGTCACTGTCGCACACGGGTTCGTCAGTCTGTGCGACAGAGACAATGCTCTATGAAGCAGAATCTAGCCGATTACTCTCTCTGAGCCTCGATGTGCATTATTTATTGCCGCGTACTATACGTAATCCAAAGGAACACCATACTTTACTAGCGGATTGATTGAATCGTGAAATGAATACTGATGTAATGCTATGATATTTGAAAAAGCAGATAACTTGATGATTTATAGTACGGTTGAATTTCATGGTTGCAAAACATTAGTAGTATTTGTGAGACAAAATACACATCTTTTTAATAAAAGAGAAAAGATTTTTATTAGAAATTTGATGATATTAGTAATAGGCCAACCAGGAACCGAAATGAATTTATAAATTTTGAAAACTTCAAATTTGAAATACTTTTATTTGTTTTTTTTTGTTTTGTTGTGTTTCGTGTTAAACCACATTATTTTTTAAATATGTCATAAATCAAATGTACACGCCTGTTATGATGTTTATGCTATGTGCCTTATTTTATGTTTCTTTTATTTGTGTTTTACATTTATGCACAAATGTTGGCTTGACAAATAAAATAAAATTAATAATATCAAATAATTTATAGAATTAGGCGTTACTTTGCGGAGATCCATAATACAAAAGTAATAATAAAATTATTTTGCTATAATCCGCGATACAGTAAATAGAAAATATATATAGTGTTAAATGTATAGTGGACTATCCGTATTTTCATACCCGATACGTGCAGGATTCGTAAAAACACATGCACAAACCTCCACCACTTCCACCACTATACACAAGTACTACACACGTTCATTATCACAAACTCAACAATCGTTTCGCCCCGCAACCGAAGCATCATCAGGAGATAGACTCCACGACAAAATCGCAAAGCTTTATGATTTGCGATATATATTTACTATTTACTGTATCGCGGATTATAGCAAAATAATTTTATTATTACTTTTGTAATAATCAAGGCTACGGCTGAGAAAGTTCGTAGATCGTTTGGGGAGTTCAGTACATTTTTATTATAAAATCTCTCAATCTATTTTGGACTTGCCTTTACACAAGTTCAAAAAAGCAATTAAAGAGACACTCATTCATAAAGCTTATTACACTGTTGAGGAATATGTTAATGATAAGACAGCTTGGATTTAAATCGCGACAAGCTACGCACTAGATTTTATTGTAATTTTTGATTTGTGAACAAATATAATATTGAAATATTTATTTTGAAAAGAGTCCGACAGAATAGAATAGACCACCCTCCTTTCTTACCGACGTGTTGTAAGAGACGACTAAGGTACGTGCCGTGTGGTATCCGGCTGCATAGAATAGACCAACCTCATTTCTTACCGAGGTGTCGTAAGAGGCGACTAAGGTAAATGCCGTGTGGTATCCGGCTGCATAGAATAGACCACCCTCATTTCTTACCGACGTGTCGTAAGAGACGACTAAGGTACGTGCCGTGTGGTATCCGGCTGAATAGAATAGACCACTCTCATTTCTTACCGAAGTGTCGTAAAAGACGACTAAGGTAAGTTGACGTCAGGCAGGCGGCCGGTCGTAAAATACGTAGCCAAATCATATGACATGTTTGCAACATGTTGTGCCGACCCCACTTGGAGATAAGGGGAGGAGAATGATGATTTATTTTGAAAAGAGTGACCACCGAGTTACTTGCTGGTTCTTCTCGGTTAGAGCACCTTTCCGAAACAGTCGTAGTTTTGTAGTAATTTGAATATTCAAAAATGCTTGTAAAGGTAAAAAAGCTTTAATAATTTTATTTGTCAGTTAGATATAAGTGCATTATTTTGTTTATTATTATTAATATTTTTTCTTCGCTATGTGATTCTCTCTCTGTGCTGTAATGTGCCGCATGAATAAAGTCTTTCTTTACAAGCAATATAACATGTGTTCAGAGGGGAGGATAGTGGTGGGGGTTGAACTATTTAAGACTGCTTTTGTATGGGTAGCGCGGCGCATTGCGTTTTTGTCGTGGAGCCTATCCTCCTGATGATACTTCGGTTTCGGGGCGAAACGATTGTCGAGATTGTGGTGGTGGTTGTGTGTGCTGCTTTTGTGTGCGTTGTTGCTGGTGAATTGGGGTGCATGTGGTGGCTTGACCTGCGTGTATAAGGTGCGTAGATTTTGCCTGCTTCATATACATTGGCTTTGCATGCATTCACCTAACCCGTGCGGATTATAGCAAAGTAGTTAGTTCTGTTATATTGCTTGTAATATGGAATTCCGCAAAGTAACGCCTGCTTCTATAAAAGTCTTTCTTTCTTTCTTCTTCTTTCTAATAAAGAATTATTTGAATTTGAATATAAGTCCACTGGTTGCGTTTTGATATGTTGGGATTATGGAGGTACCTGGCAGTAGGGGAGGAGGCCAGGGTGGCGGTGTTGGCTGCGGCGTGCAAGAAGCTCTCTCGCGACCACAGCCTCTTCGCACCTTCCGCGTTCGCACACTCCGCTGCGCATCTGAATAAACGTACAGTACCTATAGGCCAACCGTTTAGCTCAAACTATGAAAGGACCTCTTTCTAACCTAAACCTTTCGGAGGAATCGCACTACGTTTTAGTAAAAATCTACTAAAATCCGTATAGTAGATTTTGAGAAAATCAATTACATACAGACAGACAACTTTGGGGACTTTAATAAAGTATTGATAGATAATGAAATCTACCGATATTGCCGCTGAAAAGAACGTGTTCATTTACACCTGTTTCTTGCCCAAAACACGTGGTTTGTTTGTTCTGCCAGTTACGTTTGTTTGTGCCCATTACAGCCCATGAGCGATATGGTGTACACTAATAATAGCTGAGACGGTAAACGTTTCTTTGCCACATAAATTATTTCAACCTCGCCTGCGGGCTCCAAGGCCGTGGAGGCAGAACGAGAACGGGGACTGAGGTACCCGCAAGCGAGGTCTGAGTTAAACGGTACACCTACAATAAATCTGTTGTAAAGAATATTCAATTCTAATCTATTTAATAAAAAAAGAATCTCTATTTCCCTCGGCCATCACATCGCTCGTGAACGGATGGAATGTCTGTAATTCTTTTTTTTTCTTGTTTATGTTTTTAATTTTGATAGGAGAAGACTCTTATTTCAGAAAAGATTTCGAAAGTTAAACACAACATTAGAAAATTTAAGAAGACTTTCTTAAAAAAACAGTTAAGACGTCTTAAGACGTCTGTGGAGTTAGTCATCATCATCAGACGTACAATCACGACAAAATCGGGATAAAAGCTGTGCTACATTCGATTGAAACATTTAAATACTTGATAAATTTAAATTTAAAATTACGAATATATATTTATTATTAAATAAAGTTATTAACTGAGGTCAATAATTATAATTATACGAAATGCAATAAGATTATAGGAAATAAGATGTATTGAGATCAGATGAGATGGTGTGCGATGAAATGTGATTGAGTGAGGTTAAATGATATAGAATGGGATGTAATGAAATAAAATAGATACCACAGGATATATAAAAACTTACTCTGCTCTTCTCAGCAGAAGTGAGTCAAGGTGAGCAGGTGCTGAGTGTGCCAGGTGGATATAAGCCTCGTGCAGCAACTCTGCAGGGAGCGACCACAGCTCCGACTGCCGCTCGACCAGCTGCCGGACCACGTTGATCACATCTGCTCGTTCTGACAGAAGCTGTTCTGCGCTGAAATTGCGTCGGTGACAAGTTATAAACTGAAAGAAGGTAATTCAAAGATGAGATCAATTGTAGACGAAAACGCAGTATCCCCCATTAGGTGTTCTGATAACCTAAATTCAAAATATTCTTTATTCAAGTAAACTTGTAAACAAGTGCTTTTGAATTGTCAAGTTTACTGCTGGTTTGGAAAGCTGTTCCTACCGAGAAGAACCAGCAAGAAACTCGGCGGTTGCTCTTTTTAAAATATAAATCTTAAAACTAGTTACATTTATTTATTACTGTCTTGTACAGTGTAAAAGTGCACCTATATCCACACATCCTTATCATTTAAGTAATCTTCAACAGTATAGTTGGCTTTCTGTATCAGCCTCTTTTTAACAGTGTTTTCAAACTGCTGTAATAGCATAGCCAAAATTGATTTCGAAATTTTATTATAGAATCTTATACCGAAACCTACAAACGATTTACGTACTTTTGCTAGGCGCAAAGCAGGAGTCTCAAGCTTATGTCGGTTCCTACTTTGTCTATTATATACATCACCTATCGTTTTATAATTCTTTATATTCCTATCAAAGATTGTAGGGAGCGTATATACCCAAGCGGCACACAATCGTTGAGATTGTTCTAGTAAATGTGTGCAGTGCTTATGTAGTAATGCTGGTGGAGGTGTGTTATGAGTTTTAACGAATCCCTCATGGATCAGGTACGAAACGGATATCACACTCTACATTTAGCATTATGTATATTTTTTATTCCCTTTATCACAAAACAATGCAAACTTTTCGGCTTACTTTTATTTCAGTTTGTAAAATTCTTACTAACAAGATTGTCTGTATTGAGCTGCATATAAGTTGTGCTGTATATTGGTCCCAAAAGAATATGGTTGTTACCGCCGTATAAAATTCTTTGCGGTCCCTTTTTCTCGTACGGTGTCCCGGGCCGAATCACCTACCTCGAACACTATCTGCCCTGAATGAGCTTTTAATGAAGTGGCCTCACTGCGATATTGCAGGCCACTAAAGATTGTGTATTGTTGCCTTCTTTTTAGTGAACGTTTTAATTGTACTATGTGCCTAAGTTGTTTTTTTTTATTCTCAATACTGGTTTTCATTTTATATCCAGTTTTGTTTATTATGTTTCCTTTTTTATGTTTTATGGTGGTGCCAGATTAAAAAACAGCATTGACATGTGAGACTTAGTAACTTTATTGCGGTTTTACAAACAAGTTATTTTAATTTCAACGGATTACATTAAAAATATACGTATACGTATACCACTCAGAGCAAGCACTGACAACGGAGTGGACTGCGGGAGCTACCGCACTCGTTGCTGTCTAGCGATCGACTGACTGCATCTTCTTTTTTTTTTTTTTCTTTTTTTTTTCGAATGTGTCTAATGCTGTTAGCCAAAGCGGCTTTTACAGCGTCACCGGTGGGATGGGCGAGCGCAGAAGCTTCGCCGGGTAAAATTGATAAGTAAACGAGTGTTTTTAGGCACTCGCAACTTATTGGAGCGTCGCCTGAAGTGTGTCTCCTGCGAGACCGAACCTCGGCTTAAAGCGGCGCGTGTTGGAGGACTGTATCTAACACATTGACTTTGAAGAAGTCTGCATCACGGCGGCCGCGGCAGAGGGCTGCGGCCGCTTGACACAAGCAAGCGGGGACCTCGTCTTCGCCGGCGAAGACGCTGTTTGTGTGTGTTTTGTGTGTATATCTTGTTGGATGCTGTAATAGCATCGTCGGGGTCGTTGAGGACGCTCTTAGGGCGCCTGTGAAAACGGTTGGGAAAGTTAAACACTTTATAGTTGGACGCGGCCACTACAAGGGGGTTCGGGTGTGTGGACGCTTTCTCGAAGTATGTCTTCGAGAATCGTTTGAGAAGATCGGCTATCGTGGGAAGATCGAGATCTCTATGGAGATTCACGGTGCGCACGAACCACGGACAGCCAGTGGCTGTACGCATGAATCGATTCTGAAGTGTCTGCAACGGACTTAGGAAAGGAAAAGACAACGGATTTAGGAAAAGTCGTGACTTAGGAACGTGCGCGAACGGGACGCTCGCATAGGTCACTATGGGTCTAATGCAAGCCTTGTAAAGCGTCACTTTGTTGCGAAGTGACAGTTTACTAGTCGCACAATATCGGATAGAGGCGTCCCATGGCGTATGCCGCCCGGTTGCGGACAACGCGGATGTGTCGGATAAAGGATAGGGTGGTTTGAAAGATAACACCTAAGTATTTGACTTCCTTTTGCCAATCTAGACGTTTGTTGTAGATTGAAACTCTAGGATGAAGTCCATGGCTCTCCTAGACCTGACAAAGAACATTGCTGCACTTTTATCTGGGTTGATTTCGATTCTCACTGCATCTTCGCCGCGGCCACTGTTTTATACTAAACTGGCTGGTGTTGAGATACTCCTGTTTGCTAGTGTGCGTGCACACAGCCTTATGCCTTACAAATGGTGCACGCGTTGTATTGGTTTGTTATAGTTTTATTTAATGTGAACGTTAATTAGTGTTATTGGTTTACCGTTCTAATTAATTTATATTTAAATAAAATAAAAATTGAGTTCTGCAATTCTATTCTTCTCTAGGGCGCATTAGTTCTCACCTGGCGGGCTCGTTGGGCTTGTTCCTGTGCAGGATGTTGGGGGCGAAGATTGTAGCGAGGTTGGCGGCGTCCATCCTGTTCCCGGGCTGGTGGTCGTCGCCCGCATGGTCCGCTACCTGCGAGAGGAAGGCCAGCAGCGCGTTGAGCGTGTCCCGGTGCGCCGCCGGCAGTAGCTGCACGATCAGCCGCAACGCCTCCCACTGGAGACGGCGGTTGCGGATTTCTGTAAACGAAGATTGTGAACGCCGACAACTACATTTTTGTACCTTTTTATATCTCTGTGCATCACTTTGCACAATTTAAATTTTGACAAGTAACTGGTGATAGCCCAGCTCTAGAGAATTCTAGAGATATGAGTAACCTACCAATCCGCATTGGAGCAGCGTGGTAGGTCTTAGCTCCAACCCTTCTCTCCAGAAACGGAGAGAGGACGCCAATTCCCAGCAGGGGATTGTAACAGGCCGCTACTTTACTTTACTTTATATGCTTAGTGTTTCAAAGATAAATCTTGCTTGTAATCAAATGTTTTGTTAAAAGAGGCACTTACTTTGTGTTTGTAAAAAAGCGGGGTAGAGATCTCTGCATAACAGGGGATCAGGCAGTTCCCTGAGGAACTCCTTGAGCAGCGACGCCACGTCGTGAGGCGACGCCGCTGGGTCTATGGAAGCCACCTGACCTCTCTCCCATTCCTCACGGAGCTGGAAATGTGCAGAAAATAATTTCAATACAAGAGTAATGCAAAAAATGTGGTGGAAAATTGTGGTAGATTATATATATGATGCGTAATGTGTCTCTCTCCTTCAAACAATGGACATCTACTGTTTGATATGGGTCTCGTCACAGGATTTTCTGCCGCTTGCATCCAGCGGCTATCCGCGACCTTTTTGAGGTCATCAGTCCACCTCGTAGGGGGTTTACCGACACTGCGTTATCCGATGCAGGGTCACCATTCTAACACATCAAGACCTGAACGCTAATCAGTTCTCCACATAGCATACCTAACTCACCCAGCCACGTCAGCTCCGCGACACACTGAGCTGTTGGAGACTTTGGTTTTTCTACAGATCTCCTCATTTATGATCTGATCACGTAGAGATACTCCAAGCATAGCTTACTCCATCGCCCGATAAGTGCCTGAGGCACTTATCGGCTTCCTTATGAGGCCTGTTATGACCATTAGGCGTAATACGTAATTCTTACTAATATAAATACAAATATTTGTCTGTAACGTTTTCACGGTTAACATATTTATGAATATTTTTTGCACAATTAATAAAAACGCACTAACTATATTTAAAATTTAGCAAGCATTTTTCAGTAAAGAAAAACATCGTAGGACACCTGCACATCTGGAAAATTCTCGGGATATGTAAAATCACATCTGAGCTGTGATAGCCCAGCGGTCAGACCGTGCGACTCTTTCGAGAGGAAGACGAGTTCAAACCCGGGCAGGCACCAATGAGTTCTTCTATTAAAACTCATGTGTCTAATTGATAATTGCAATTTATCACATGATTTTCGGTGAAGGAAAACATCGTGAGGAAACCTGCATATCTCTAGAGAATTCTAGGGATATGTGTAACCTACCAATCCACATTGGAGCAGCGTGGTAGGTCTTAGCTCCAATTCTTCTCTCCAAAACGGAGAGAGGAGGCCTTAGCCCAGCAGTGGGCATAATAACGGGCTGTTACTTTACTTTTTTTTACATCTGAGCAGCGCGATGGGTCTGAAATCCATATCGTCTATTAAAGGAAGGAAATTTTGACTGGCTAAGGAATAGAAAGAGATTTTTTTTATTTTTGTCCACAAAGTACCTTACTTAACCTAAGTATTTTATCTATATATAATGAAGTACACATAAAAATTGGACGTTAAAGATGGATAAACAAATAAACGTTTGTAATCTTACTATAGATACTAAGTACAAGATCTAACGTAGTCGTGTTTTAATGATGACGGCGTGCAAATAATTACTAAAATAGACGAACGCTGTAAACTTACTGCACGAAATTCGAGACGACCGATTCCCGATACAAAGTAAGACGTGTGCGAACTTGATTTACCAAACACTCGTTACAAAATTGTTGCTATGACAGAAAATAAAGCAGTAAATCTAGCCGCGGCGAGTTTACGAACCGCCCGTCCATACATGCGCGGTCAGATTAAGGTCCACCACACAAGTTCGACAATCGGTGTATAACTTTTCATTGGAATTAAATTAATAAATATATCGACTGGGAAGTGTGAATTGTCCTATCTTATTTTTGACAACTTTTCAGGAAGAAAAAAATCGTGATTATGGGGAGATTCCCAATAATTTTTATGAAATAAAAAAATAGTTGACTTTATATATGTTTATTTATTTACAAATTTTCTAGAAGATAATACATGTTGATACGGTAAATGACGGGCAGTAGTACTCAATGCCGTCAAAAAGGGATTTGGCTTAAAATTACAGAAAGGACGTTTTGCTGGTTCACAGTCGATATGGGACCATTACACACACATGGTCATCCGACGTCAAGTAACATAATATTTGTGTTATGGGTGAAAGATAACAGGTGAATATATACATATCGTCCTATCCGAAGAACAAAGTCACATCTCCTATATATAAGCATAGGAAACGTGACTTTAATCTTCGAATAGGACGATATATAATTTTAAATACATATAAACACACAGAAAAATCAACAAATCGTATTAAGAAAATGTTGGTCCTCGGTGGCAAACGAAGCAGCGACCCGCGGACCTGAAGGTCTGGTCACCGCTATGTGTGTCAACGGGCCAGTCATGGCAAAATTTATTTTCCATGGATAAATCTAGTATTGCAGTTGAGACTCTTGGTCCATAATGGAAGTGCAAAATATTCTTATGAATTTTAACATCTTGGTTAATTCCCTTTTCAGGTGACAAGAGTACTCGTTGATTTTCAGTACTTTTGTAAGCAAAGACTTATACTAATTATTAATTTTTAGTATATGCATTGCGATTTTGTCGTGGAGTCTATCTCCTGATGATGCCTCGGTTTCGGGGCGAAACGATTGTTGAGTTTGTGATAGTGAACGTGTGTAGTGCTTGCGTATTGTGATGGCAGTGGTGGAGGTTTGTGCATGTGTTTTTACGAATCCTGCATATATCAGGTATGATAACGAACCACTCTACATTTATCATTATATATATTTTCTATTTACTTTATCGCAGATTATAGTAAATTAATTTTATTACTTTTCTAGTATAATAATTCTATATCTATAAAACGCAAAGCACGACCAAGCTTTTGTTGGTTTCTACTTTGTCTCTATGTATATAGTAATTTTTTAATCGTTTTTTCGAACTACAGAAGTCTACCGTGGTGGGTGGGCCTTAAACATTGACCGACAGAATTAGATGTTATCGATTGTATTGGTCGATTTGCCTCGTTGACCCAGATTGGTGGGGATTTATTGCAAACTTCGCCGTAGTAGGTACTTCGGGTAAGCAATAAAGGAGATAGCTGTTTGATTGGCGGATTATTTGGAACTCTGCTAATAGTTTGATCAATGATTTAATGTCGACGTACTAACAGATATGTTTGGTTAAAGTATCCGCAGATATGAAAGTATCAAATTTGATTGGTTAATTATATAAAAGGATCAAATCTGATTGGTTAATGTTATTAAAGAATCAAATCTGATTGGGTACCAGAGATTCGACTCTTGCAACTTACAACATCGCTTTCCACCATAGGGTTGTTATATACTAGAGCAGGGAAACCAGTCTAAAATTACATTCTCTATCTTCTCTCTTTTTAAAGCGTGATAGACAATGATAATTATAATAGTTTTATCTTTCCTCTCATTATTTATTGTAACACTTACAGGCCTACTCTAATCTCGTATAACTCTATGGTAAAACCATAGAGTTATAATTAAGTTTTATCCCTTAAATTAAAGTGAACCAAGTCGCGGTTACACCTTGATTACAGGTTCAATAACCGTGGGATAGAATGTGTCCAGTCTCACCTGCCTAACCCTATTTATGGATGACGACACTCGGAACAGCCCCCTTGTGTGGAGACCGTGTCTCCGCAAATGCGCCAGACAAGCAGACACTAATGCAGGCACCTTGGGCCCGCTAGCACCAGCCTCTTCAAGACCAGACCACCCCCATTCGCCGGTATCGCAGAATTCACCCTGAAATCATAATAAAACATAGTTTAATAATGCATGCCCAGTGGTGCGACCATGCGACTGTTTCGAGGGTCATGTGTTCAAATCTCGGGCAGGCCCCAATGAGTTTTACATTAAAATTTATGTGTCTTATTGATATGTTATTAGAATCTACCTTCATATACCCTGATAAGTGCACCCACTGAGTATCTTTTGCGTTCTTTCTCAGTGGATGTAAGTGTTCTGAACTGGTGGTAGAATCGTTCTGGAAATATAATTCTAAATTATAGTTCACAGACTTGTCAAGACTTGCGCGGCCTTTGCCTACCTGTTGTTATAATTGTACGTTATGAACTGTAATTCAAATATCTTTATCTTGTGTTTCTTATTTTTTTTATTTGCCTAGATATATTTTTATATTTTGATCCAAAATGCCCAGCGCTAGAAGACCAAAGTCCTCGAACAGTGCGTGTTGTCAGCGATGAAATAAGTATAGCTCAGGATATCTCAGGATGTTGCGACGCTGAATTGGTTATGGGCGGGGAGATTGTGTGGTTAACCGATAGACGTTGGGGTCTAAAGATGTTGGAATGCCTTGCGGAAAACGCAGCGTCGGTGTACGAGGTGTACTGATAACCTCAAATGGTCGCTGCCAGCCGCTGAATCCATTGATTGAAGAAGAAGATATTAGTTATATATTCAATGAGATCTATCGCATTCTAATCTCTATGGTTAGCTACTTAAGAGGCGCGGAGACTTTCGCTTTACACTGGCATGATTTATTCGCAATAAAATTTTTATGACTGTTTACCTACAATACAGACAGAGTGTTACACGAATTTTGAAGTATTACTCATTAAACCTGTTCTGTATTTCATAATTATCTACAAGTTTTATAATAAATTAGGCTTCCTTAAAAAAACTATGATGAGAAATATAAATCATGGCATACAATAAATATTTAACTAATTAATTCAGCGTCGCAACATACTGAGATATCCTGAGCTATACTTATTTTATCGCTGACAACACGCACTGTTCGGAGATTCAGGTCTTCCGGCGCTGCTGCTCCGGGCAAAATATAAAAAAGAAGAAACACAGAATAAAAGATATTGGAATTACAGTTCATCCTTTTAACGTACAATTATAACATGTAGATAAAGGTCGAGCAAGACTTGACAAGTCAGTAAACTATAATTTAGAATTATATATTAAATTAATATTGTGATTGAAATTGATAATGTTTTTTTTGTGTTTTAGTTCATGGCCGCACGTAGGTTCGGAGCAACGCGGATATGCTAGGCCTACCGAAACCGCCCGTCTATTTCCGTCCAATTGGGCATGGGGATGGGAGTGGGGCGCGTCATACGATAAAATTATCGTGACCTTAATCAGGACCGCCGCCGTAAGGCCGTCCAGGTAATCAGATACTTGTGACGTCACTGTGACATGTTGCATATGAAATTTAAACTGTTGGAGTCACAACATTCATATTATGCAAATCAAATCGAAATAAGCTTTATTCAAATGAGCTTTTTCTATCAATCTTCAATAGCAAAGCCTCAATAAGATGAATGAAGCTACCACTCGTTTGGAATGTTACTGAACCAGCAAGAACTTTTGCGGTTAATTTTTTAAATACACAAGTTTAGTCTTGGACAATACTGGAAGAATATTTAAGTCATTCAATTGTTTAATATGCTTTACACTGAATGCGGATAAGTCCAAAAGTATTATCGTCGAAGGTTCCAACTTTTTGATATTGGTCATCAATAGTACGTCATTACAATCCCTCATATCATCCCAAAGGCTCCTACTCTTACGGCGACGTTACCCGACGCTAACAGAGCTGAGCTGTATGTTCTCTGAGTAATTCACATTCGCTTTGTCATCAGATCATCAGCAGCAGCAACCCTGGCGGTATAAAAGCCGTCAGGGTTAATATCCAAAAATTTTGGTGTTACCACCTAAATTCTTGGATTACGAATATGTTTTTACTCTATAGAGGAGAATGATTATATTGTGCCGACCACATTTGTGAACGGTGAGACTGTGCCACTCTTTAGGGGGTCATAGATTGTAAACCCAACGAGTTTATCTATAATAACTTATGATGCCCAATTGATGACTGCAATTTGTCATTGACATTGATCGTATGGAAACATGCATATTTTTGGAGAATTCTGCGACCCATTTCCTAATATTGGGACAAGAATTTATTTGCTATCCCGACAGCGTCACCTGCTCTTACCTACCCGTTGCCTTAACAAACCTGATAATATCACTAATAAATATCCCCTATATTTGTTAGGTCCTCAACTTCAATTTCATCCTTACCTAGTATTTCCCATGTTACCGGCAAGTGCATGGGGCACTCGGAACAGTTGGCTACGTGATTAAATCAGAAATGAAGAGATCCGTAGAAGAACCAAAGTCACCGATATAGCTCAGCGTGTCGCGAAGCTGAAGTGGCGATGGGCGCATATTGCGGAGAACTGATAGGTTTTGGGGTCTCAAGGTGCTGGAATAGCGACCCAGCACCGGAAAACGCAGTGTTTGTAGACCCCCTACCCGATGGACTGACGACATCAAAAAGGTCGTGGGGAGCCGCTGGATTCAAGCGGCACGAAATCGTGTGTGTGGAGATCCCATGAAGAGACTTATGTCTAGCAGTGGACGTCCATCATGTGAGAAAGAAGAAGAAGGGTCAACCAAGAAGATGAAGACTCGTTTCTTCCTCTCCACACTCTGAGCACTCTGTGTCTTCTTTTATACTCATTATTGACAGGTGTCTGTTTAACAGTGAGTGCCCAGTAATAATAAATAATAATAATAAATAAATATATGGGACATTTACACACACGGTTGTCCAGCCCCAAAGTAGGTAACTTAATACTTGTGTTACGGGTGAGAGACAACTGGTAGATATACAACATATATAATTTTAAATACATACATACAAATATACACCTAAGCTCGAAGAACCAACAAATTGTTTATAGAAAATGTCGGCTGGAATCGAACCCGCGACCCGCGGAGCTGAAGGCAGGCAGGGAGCCAGTCGAACATTGCCTGATGCTTGAATATTTACCCCAGCAATATACCGTCTGGCACAATACACCGCGGTCCATTTCACACATTCCGTTGCGAAATAAACAAACGTTTCATCTTTATTAGTTAGACGTGGAGATTGGATTTCAGAGCATCGTATTAACTTTAACTGCTAGACACCATACGTGTTTTATGGCACATTTTATTGTGTTATTGAACACTCGCGTTGATCTTCCGTGTTCCAAAATTATTATATGCGTAATTATGTATACACGTGGGTGGTGCGCAGTTTTGTTTTGTGACAAATCTTAATAAAAAATATATATTTCTGACTGGCTCCGTTTGTGTCATTGCCTGATTATTTTCGAGGGAAATGCACACGCTTAGTATTAAAGTGACCTAATTAAAAAAAAGTTTGCAATAAAGCGTAACGTAGCGCTAATGAACCGATAAATATTTTATTAGACTTGTTAGGCAATTTTCATTCTTATTATTATTATACTTTTGACATATTTTTAGTTTTGACTTTTTTGACAATATTTTATTTAATTCTGAAAGCTTTTTATTTGATGGTTGATTTAATTGTAACGTATATAAGAGCTAATAATATAAGCCAATGCTGAATACGCCTGTAATACAAAAGTAATAATAAAATTATTTTGCTATAATCCGCAATACAGTAAATCGAAAATATATATAGTGTTAAATGTATAGTGGACTATCCGTGTTTTCATACCCGTTACGTGCAGGATTCGTGAAAACACATGCACAAACCTCCACCACTGCCACCACAATACACAAACACTACACAAGTTCACTATCACAAACTCAACAATCGTTTCGCCCCGCAACCGAAGCATCATCAGGAGATAGACTCCACGACAAAATCGCAAACCCAAAAGCATGAATACGTCTGTATTTGATAATTCAAATTCAAAATATTCTTTATACAAGTAAATTTGTAAAAGTGCTTTTGAATCGTCAACATCTATTGCTGGTTGGGAAGCTGTTCCTACCGAGAAAAACTAGCAAGAAAATCGGCGGTTGCTCTTTTCAAAGAATAAATCTCATTTATAGTTACATATTACACATTATATAAAACTTGTTTACTTCCATATCACTATGTCTTATGGAATATTGCTGTGTGGTTAATGCGCAGATCTACAATTTAAGTCCGCGTGACTCCCTGCGAGAGAAGTTTAAGGAAATAGGTATTCTTACATTTACTTCACAGTATATTTTAAACAATGTAATTTTTGTACATAAAAATATAAAGAATTATAAAACGATAGGTGATGTATATAATAGACAAAGTAGGAACCGACATAAGCTTGCGACTCCTGCTTTGCGCCTTGCAAAAGTAAGTAAAACGTTTGTGGGTATGGGTATAAGATTCTATAATAAAATTCCGAAATCAATTTTGGCCATGCCATTACAGCAGTTTAAAACCACTGTTAAAAAGAAGCTGATACAGAAAGCCTACTTTACTGTTGAAGATTACTTAGATGATAAGGATGTGTGGATATAGGTGCACTTCTACCCTGTACAAGACAGTAAGAAATAAATGTAACTAGTTCTAAGATTTAGCAACCGCCGAGTTTCTTGCTGGCTCTTCTCGGTAGGGACAGCTTTCCAAACCAGCAGTAGATGTTGACAATTCAAAAGCACTTGTTTACAAGTTTACTTGAATAAAGAATATTTTTAAATTGAATTTTGAACATATATGTAGTTATAGATGTCTTGTACAGGGTTGAAGAGTAGCTGTAGTGTAAATATTGTATCGTATGCGTGTGAAATAAATAAATAAAATGAACAAATAAATAACTTCAACAAAAAAGCAATAAAACAATAATTTCTTTAAAATTTTGTAGGGTTCTGTCATAGATGGCATCGACATAAGGATTACAATGTATCTAACTCAATTAAGCCTAATTTGAACTAGGTCACTTTGATAATAATCGTGCGATTTAATCTATTTAAAGTAACGGCCTGTTACTATGCCCACTGCTGGGCTAAGGCCTCCTCTCTCCGTTTTTGGAGAGAAGGATTGGAGCTAAGACCTACCGCGCTGCTCCAATGCGGATTGGTAGGTTACACATATCCCTAGAATTCTCTAGAGATATGCAGGTTTCCTCACGATGTTTTCCTTCACCGAAAAGCGTGTGATAAATTACAATTATCAATTAGACACATAAGTTTTAATAGAAAGACTAATTGGTGCCTGCCCGGGGTTTGGACCTATGTCGTCTCTAGAGAGTCGCACGGTCTCACCGCTAGGCTATCACAGCTTTAATCTATTTGGTCTAGTACATTAGTCGTCATACCGTAACAGACAGACAGTAAGACGCTCGCTTTTATAATGTAAATATGGATGTAGAGCTTGGCTAATTTGAAAGGGCGCGCCCCACTACTTAACTAGTTGATATTAATGTGTGAGTGCTAAAGTTTCTAATGACATTTTGTCTCTGTGAGAGCTTATCAATTAATGCTTGATTTATGATCTGTTTGCGAACGCCGAACGTCGAAACGAAATTTTTTTGAAATAAATGTGAGGGGTCATCAGGTTTCCTATATAAAACGTATTTCTTTAACTTACGAACTTGATTTTGACACATAGTGAATAAAAAGATTATCATAAATTGGTAATAAATGGCGTTTTCATTCTATTCCTGTTGAATTTACAAGATTTCTATAGCCTATATATTAACTCGGTTAATAAGGAATAATTGTGCCAAATTTCATCGATATTGGTTCAGCGGATTCGCTGTGAAAACGTAACAAAGACACGTAATTTCGCATTTATAATATAAGAATTTGCTTGAATGGGTAAATACGAGAGTGTGGCGCGTCATTTTAGCTTAAACGAGATCTACGCGACGTTGAAAGCTCCGAACTGACGAAGTGAACCTGTTTACCAGCCCGTCATACAACTGTCAGACACTTAGCGCGATTTACGGCGCACTTTGATTTACGCGTACTTGAACAGTAAAACAGTGAAGCTATTATATAATTGATAAAGGAAACTGATATACTTACATACAATTTTGGGCCAAAGATTCATAGGGCTTCTTAATAGCTTATTGATTCGTTAATTATTACTCGACAATTTATAGTAAACCTACATATTTCTAAAAAAAATATCCAACAAAACTCGGCCCCCCGAGTAGTTTTTATTATATGGGTCACTATAAGAATACAGTACAGCGCAATCTAGTGGATTATTACGGTAACGTTGCATTGTCATTTTTGCGACGGAAGGTTGAGAGGAAAGGTTATTTCCTCTCATTACTCGACGGAAATGACGAAAGGAGTTATTACTCTCAGATCCCCACCGAATAAGACATCCCTTAGGTCAGCTAGGTGACCTGAGCTTACGTCCCGAATGTAGTCCAGGCCTATAGCCTGAGAGGACCGGCCAGGGCAAAGAGGTTCGCCTCGAGGCCCGTACCCCGCTTGCCCAGAAGGGTAAATTCAAATTCAAATTCAAAATATTCTTTATTCAAGTTAACTTTTAAACACGTGATTTTGAATCGTCAACACTACTAAAGAAGAGAAGAGCCAGCAAGAAACTCGGTGGATATTCTTTTTAAAAATATATTCAAATTCAAAATATTCTTTATTCAAGTAAACTTGTAAACAAGTGCTTTTGAATCGTTAACTTTACTGCTGGTTCGGAGCTGTTCCTACCGAGAAGAACCAGCAAGAAACTCGGTGGTTGCTCTTTTTAAAATATAAATCTTAGAACTAGTTGCATTTATTTATTACTGTCCTGTACAGGGTAGAAGTGAACCTATATCCACACATCCTTATCGTCTAAGTAATCTTCAACAGTATTTTCTTTCTTCAGTATTTTCTTTAGTAATTCAGTATTTTTTTTCAGTATTTTCTGGCTTTCTGTATCAGCCTCATTTTAACAGTGTTTTTAAACTGCTGTAATGGCATGACCAAAATTGATTTCGGAATTTTATTATAGAATCTTATACCCAAACCCACAAACGAATTACGTACTTTTGCTAGGCGCAAAGCAGGAGTCGCAATCACATTGCTGTTTCGACATCTGTACATTGTCTTATCTTTCGAACAGCGCCGCTGAACTAAAGGACAGGAGTTGGAGGAGAGAAGGGGTTTCTCATCCATATCCTATATAGTGTATTATCTATGTAGGTCTAAAAGGTCGCTGAATATGGGCCTCATAAGAAGGCTCAGAGTCGCTCAGCCAGCGATGGAGCGTCCAGCAGTAGACGTCCATCAGGTGAGAAAGTAGAAGAATCTTTGATTTATTTGTCAATTATACGACAAGCGGCGATTTCATAATGGCATTAGTCCCTATGGTGGATAGGTCCAGGTGCGAGCTGAGCTGTTACGTGTCTTGGCGGCCAAACGGGAACTATTTCTGCACCGAATACCGCATGCCAAATCGTTTTACCGACCAATTTTACAAGACCCCACAATTTCCTTTCATTCTCAACGCAACTGAGTTATCCCTCAAACCCTACGGACCAACTCGTGTTGGCAGCTCACTAGACTGGGTATTGTGACGTTAGTATGATATATGACCGCCCGTAATACCGTACCGTATACTCCACGTATTGAAGCTATCAAAATTTCTCATTTATTTTGAATGTAAGCTGTGATAACCCAGCGGTGAGACCATACGACTTTTGAAAGGGATCACCGGATCGAACCTCGGACGAATGAGTTTATCTGTCAAAATTTATGTGTCTAATTGCAATTTTTCGGTAAAGAAAAACATCGTGAGGAAATCTGCATATCTCTATACAATTCTGGGGATATGTGTAATCTACCCATCCGCATTAGAGCGTGGTAGGTCTTAGCTCCAACCTCTTCCATAGAAAAACGGAGAGAGGAGGCCATATATAAGATAAGATTGCGTTTCCTGCTTTGCGCTTTACAAAAGTTCCAAAATCCTTTGTAGGTCTGGGTATATGATTTTATAATAAAATTCCGCAATCAACTATAGCGTTGCCATTACATCAGTTTAAAAACACCGTTATTAGGACGCTGATACAGAAAGCCTATTATACTCTTGAGGATTACTAAGATGATAAGTATGCGTAGACACACTATGCGTAGGTACACTTCGAACCTGTACTATACAGTAATGACTAAATGTAACTAATTATAAGAATTATATTCCAAAGCCAATTCAAGTTTAGTATTACATAGATGTTAAGAATACGTAGATATAGCTACTTCTTCTTAGACCCTGTACAGGTTAGTATTAACTAAATGTAACTAGTTATAAGAATTTTGTTTTTAAAGAGCAACCGCCGAGTTTCATGCCTTTCATGGTAGGAACAGCATTCCGAACCAGCAGTAGAGTTGACGATTTAAGAGTTTACAACTTTACTTGAATATTCGGTATCTCGAATAATTTTAAATATCGCTTAAAAAACCAGTATGTGCTTCCTGAAACGCGTTTCGTCACTCGTCGCGCCCATCGCGAAGCACTAACACAGAAACTACATAAACTCCAAGAATAGCAACGTTATCCAACAACAACGCGGACAGAAATAGAAATAGTACAAAGCTGTCCTATTTTTATTGGTTTAATTTAGTTACGACGCGGTGAGCGCACGCAGTACGCACAGATAGACAGAGTCACTTACTGACTCACTGGAAAATAGAGCCTACGTATTTCTAGACCTCCAATATGTAGACAAACAAGTTCAGGACGGTCACAGGGAACTGGTTGAAGAAGTATAGAAGTCGAAATAATAGGTGATATATATTACTTCGGATACCTCTGGGACATCCCTAAATCATCATCTTCTTGCCCTTATCCCAGTCTTATTGTGGTCGGCACAACATGGTTTTAACTTGCTGTCACATGATTCAGCTACGTATTTTACGACCAACGCCTGACATCAACTTACCTTAGTCGTATTTTACGACACCTCGGCATGAAAAAGGGTGGTATATTTTACTCAACCGCATACCACACGGTGGGTCGTTTTACCTTAGTCGCCTTTTACGACACCTCGGTAAGAAATGAGGTAGGTCTATCCTACTCAGCCGGATACCACACGACGGGTTGCCTTACCTTAGTCGCCTTTTACGACGCCTCTATGGTCTATTCAGCCAGATACGACACGGCATTTTGGGACATCCGTAAATGAGTGCGGTTATCTGATGACGGTAAAAACGCGTCAAGTTGAGTGCCCTAAAGGAGATAGAATATAGAGCATTGGGATATATGCCCTTTTTTTGTCAGGAAAACCCTTTATATCTACTGTAATACGGGGACGAGCGGCAAGCATGTTGAGCGCGCTGATCAAAAACTTAATATTTTTTTATTTTGCACATTGCCCTTAAACCCGCCAACAGCAGTTCTGTACCTCAAAGAGCACCAAGTTTGGATCGAGGTCTCTGTAAAAAGTGGTCCCTCCAAAACCAGAAAGTCAGAGAGCGCCCGATACATCGACTACCTCGGGGACCTATCGAACTGAAGTCTGATAAGCCGCTAAACATTTCCCTAAACATCGTGGTTCAGTTTTCGTTGTGGTTTTTTCGGCCTCTCTAGTCACCTATCCATCCACATTCAAATTTACAACTCCTTTACAAATGTGTTGCAAATGTAAATACATTGTTAAATCCATAGCACATTATTCTCGCACTTTTTATCTTCTTTATTCCATTACATTTTTAAGTTATATATAATGCGTCCCTTTTATGCTAACCCTTTTTTAAATTAAAGCTTGAATTAATTTTACTTTCCCATACTGAGAACCTGTGATTGCCTAGTGGTAACACCGTGGGACTCTCTAGAGACTATCATGGATTCAAACCAATAAGTTTTTCAATTAAAACTTATATGTCTAATTGATAATTGCAATTTCTCACACGCTTTTCGGCGAAGGAAAACATCGTGAGGAAATCTGCATATCTCTAGAGAATTCTAAGGACATGTGTAACCTACCTATCCGCATTGGAGCAGCGTGGTAGGTCTTAGCGTAAAGGTCATTTTAATGTAATAAATAAAACAAATCAAGTTAAAAAAGCTTTATAAAAAGCTTTGAACTAAATATCATGTACCTACTGATAACTATAGAGGAGTCCCCCCGCCTTGAGCCAATCCTGGCAGCAGCGTCAAGTCATGTATATCATAAACATGCATTGTCACCGGGACTGTATCGCCGTGTGGTATCAGGCTGAGTAGCATAGACCACCCTCATTTCTTACCGAGGTGTCGTAAAGGCGACTAAGGTAAGACGACCCGCCATGTGGTGTCCGACTGAGTGAATAGACCACCCTCATTTCTTACCGAGATGTCGTAAAAGGCGACAAGGTAAGACGACCCGCCGTGTGGTGTCGTAAAAGGCGACAAGGTAAGACGACCCGCCGTGTGGTGTCCGACTGAGTAGAATAGACCACCCTCATTTCTTACCGAGGTGTCGTAAAAGGCGACTAAGGTAAGTTGACCCACCGTGTGGTATGCGGTTGAGTAAAATATACCACCCTTTTTCTTACCGAGGTGTCGTAAAATACGACTAAGGTAAGTTGATGCTGACATCAATGGCGTCGGTCGTAAAATACGTAGCCAAATCATGAGACAACATGTTTTTAACATGTTGTGCCGACCCCACTTGGAATAGGATAAGGGCAGGAGGATGATGATGTCATCGGGACTGTACTAATATATAAAATTTACCAGCTCAATCGGACCTCGTGGAGTGGGTCAGATTTAGCTTGCAAAATTCCACCTTCACATCCAAAATATCAAGTGGCATAAAAGGTTTTAATAACAACCTGTTAACATATGCGTTATAATAATAATACTTTATTAGTAATTTTTTCGAATATGTAAAGGAGAAGTACTTACATCGTCGCCCTTCTCGAGAGCTCCGATGGAGGTCAGAGATGTCCTGGAACCACCGTGCTGCCTTCGCAACGCTCGTTCAGTTTCCACGCACTGCGATAGCGGCACGCCGAACATGCTACCCGTGCCATCTGCGCAAACATACAAAAAAAGTATAGATTTAAAGAAAAATAAATGGAATTTTAAACTATGGCTAATAACGCTTATGTATGACGCTTGTTTCGTCGTTCGTTTAGCACCACCCAGGGGACACGTGAAGGAGAGTAGGAGGTAAATTTCTGCGGACGTGAGCGACGGGTCGCCCCCGTTAAGTGGAATTAAAAAGCTTGATTCAAGTAATTGCAACTAAACTAGAAAACGAGTGCTTTTGAATCGTCAACTCTACTACTGATTCGGAAACCTGTTCCTACCGAATAGAGCCAGCAAGAAACTCGGCAGTCACTCTTTTCGAAATATGAACTTATAAAAGTAACGGTCTGTTACTATTCCACTGCTGGGCTTAGACCTCCTCTTTTCGTTTTTGGATTGGAGCTAAGACCTACCACGCTGTGGTTACACATATCTCCTGAATTTTTAAGAGATATGCAGGTTTCCTCACGATGTTTTTCTTTACTGAAAAATTTCAATTAGGTACATAAGTTATGACAGATAAATTCAGTCGTCCGTGGTTTGAACCCGTGATCCCTTTCGAGAGTCGTATGGTCTCACCGCTGGGCTATCACAGCTTATATTCATAAAATAAACGAGAAATTGTGATAGCTTCGATATTCCCTTTAGCGAAAAGCGTGTGATAAATTGCTATATATTTTAAAAATTGATCGCTAAAAATATAATTATATAAATCGATATCAATTAGACATATAAGTTTTAATAAAACCAAATCTGACCACCTCGAAAGAGTCGCAAGGTGTCACCACTGGTCTATCATAACTTACATGCTGATTATCATATGATTAATCGCAATAGCAAAAAAGTAAACATTCTTGAGCCGCATACATTGAACACTTAGTAAGTATATTTAAAGACAGACATTCCAGTTATATTTATACGTTTAGATAGTGCAAAGGCCACGCTATTCTCGGCCCGCTATTCAAAGCGTGTTGACCCGCCGTAGGGAATTGACTTTACGTTTATCTGGTCTCGATATAACAAATGAGGTCTTATCACTTTTTATGAGACAGTGATAAGAGCCTCATAATCCACATAATTCTCTCCCAGAATTAATTGGTTTTAATTTCGGCCTACTTGTGTAAAGCTGTGATAGCCCAGCGGTGAGACCATGCGAATCTCTAGACGATTATGGTTCAAATCCGGGACAGGCATTACTGAGTTTTTCTATTTAAATTTATGTGTCTAATGAATCATTGCAATTGAAATAATTTTATTTACTTTTCCGTGAAGGAAAAACATCATGAAGAAACCTCCATATCTCTAGAGAATTTTAGGCATATATGTAACCTGCCAATCCGCACTGGAGCAGCGTGGTAGAGCTTAGCTCCAATCCTTCTCCCCAAAAACGGACAGAGGAAGTCTATGAATAAAGAATATGATGAACTAGCTGTGCCAGCGGCTTCGCCCGCGTGGCAACCTGCGTGTCACAATTTTTTTCTAGAATTCAAATTTTAAACATAAAAATAGATATTGTGAGTTAACCATAAGAGATAAAGACATGCTATCCCGAACTTTTTTGTAGTAGTTTTGTAGATCTACAATTCACTAGTACATTATTTTAGCGTATCTCTGCTGGTTTACGCAGCGCACGCGACTAAAGCTCCCAGCAAGCAAGTTTTTTAACATATGCACGATCTCTTAAACACAATTTATATAATACCGATATGCATTATTTACTTAAACCATCCGGAAGTATTACACAATCTTTTGGTGAAAACCGTACAAAGATCCGTTCAGTAGATTTTAAGAAAATCGATTGCTTACAGACGTTGGTCGAGGCTTTTCTTAATTAGACCGTTAACCGAAACAACAATAGGAACAATTATTGTTGAGTCAACATTGCACATGGCGGTTAAGTTTATTCAAGTCTCAATTTTCAAAGTAATTACTGGTTGTACTACAATATACATAGAAATATATTTTAATTGCTTACACGGTTAAGCAAGTAAATATACAGTTGACAGGAGTCACCGGTTCAGATACTTTTTGCAACGGACAAATCCCGGGGAGTGTTTCTTTTATTTTGTTCTTTATCATCTTTATTTAAAAACGGGGTCCAGGGTATGAATTAATGAACATTTTGTTAAGAACGTTACATGAATTTTCCAGTATCGTAAAACCATAAGAATTTTTTTTTAACCCGACCCATAAACGCAGAGGCCCGCAAAAATGTCTCTCAATAAAGTACTAATTACATTTTAATTACTTATCCGCAATCGTCTTCAACGAGGCAGGGTTTTAAAGGAAAAGACGGCGCCAGCTATTAGTAACCCAAATACAATCGAGTCGGTTTGACGCGCGCGACCCAAATTTTTGTGGCGGATACGAAAAATACTGAAATGAACACTCTTAACACAGTACAACGTAACATAAATATAGTAACCGGCAATAAATAATGCACATCGAGGCTTAGAGAAAGAAATCAGTTAGATTCTGCTTCGTAGAGCATCGTCTCTGTCGCACAGACTGACGAACCCGTGTGTGACAGTGACAGCGCTATACGAAACCGAACCTGCCGGCTGTTTCGTTGTAAACATCGATGTGCATCATTGAATGCCGGGTACTATACATTGAATATTCTAGATTCTAGATTTATCGTTTAATATAATACCATGATGACTTATGAAAATTATATATTAAAATAGCTCAATTAAATTTATTCAATAAACGAAAACCGAAATATATAAAAACTTTCTTAAAATAACTTTTTCTACGTAATAGCGTAGTATGGAACTAACTTTTTTTATGTAAGGCAAACAGTAATATAGAACCTCATCCTCCTGCCCTTATCCCACTCTAAGTGCGGTCGGCACAACATGTTACAAACATGTTGTCACATGATTTGGCTGCGTATTTTACGACCGGCCGCCTGCCTGATGTCAACTTTCCTTGGTCGTATTTTACGACCTCTCGGTAAGAAAAAGGGTGGTCTATTCTGCTTAACCGGATACCACACGGTGGGTAATCTTACCTTAGTCGTCTCTTACAACACCTCGGTAAGAAATGAGGGTGGTCTATTCTACTCAGCTGGATACCACACGGCGGGTCGACCTACCTTAGTCGCTTTTTACGAGACCTCGGTTAGGAAAGAGGGTGGTCTATTCTAATCAGCCGGATACCACACGGCAGCGTAATATAGAACCTATTTCATTAATTTGCATAATTTGCATACTTTGACATAGTGAATAAGAAAACTTTGATAGGTTGATAATAGATGGCGTTTCTCAATGTCATCCTATTCCTGTAGAATTAACAGGATTTCTATATTCTCTATGTTACCCCGGTGTACAAGGAATTATGCAAAATGTCATCGATAGCGGTTCAGCGGAATTATCGTAAAAATGTAACAGACATACAAATAGACTGTCAGACCTTCGTATTTTTACTCGTATGGAAGTGTGGATTCTAATAAGAAACTTTCATTACTCGCTGCGACACAGGTATCGTTAAATTCCGTAAAGATATTCAGTAAAGACTGTAATCGACGAAAACTGGCATCGCTCCAATAAAAATACGTAAACACCGAGAAAATGCGTTATAACGAAGTGTGTATGCACTCTGTATGTGGAGGAAAGTCTATCGTTACTCCTACACATTTTTATCAGTCACAAGTTCTCGCTCGGATAAACATTCGCAGTGATTGCGGTATGACATGAAAATCTGTTTGCTTTTTACACGCTTCATATTAGTTTTATGGATAATATATTTATGGTTTATATTTCAATCATCATCATTCTCCTACCCTTATCCCACTCTAAGTGGAGTCGGCACAACATGTTGTCACATGATTTGGCTACTTATTTTACGAACCGCCGCCTGCCTGACGTTAACTTACCTTAGTCGCCTTTTACAACACAATAAGAATATGAGGGTGGTCTATTCTATGCAGCCGGATACCACACGGCACATACCTTAGTCGCCACTTACGACACCTCGGTAAGAACGGAGGGTGGTCTATTCTATTCTATTCTATATCTGTACGGTATATATTATTATATGTTTTCCATGTTACACACTACGTACCTACCCCATCACCCAAAGCTATGTCCTTTCTCCGACCTGGTTGACTAGAAGAGATTGCTGTAGCGATAAGACCGCCAGATAGTACATTTAAAAAAGTTATTACGTTCATGTTATAAATTTTTGTGGTTTACAATAAAAGTATAAATAAATAAATAATACGAAAAAAAATGAAATAACAAGCTGGCGGTGGTGATTCACTCTAACTTTAGCATTATATTGGGTGATTAAATTTTAAGGGTCGATGTTGATTTTGAATAAAATACAAATTATTTAGGAAATTATTGTAATTTCTTTTTATTATGATAATATGCTATGGTTCAATTTTGTATGAAACAAAATATCGGCCAAATGGCCGCAGCGGCCTCGGCGGCACACCTCCATCCGATGGTCCAAATTTTTAATGACGCTGAGGCATAATTGAGGTACTATGCCGTTAATGTGCCGAATTATGCATTACGAGCTGTACGAGGATGCACTGGTGTTTTCACATCTCCTACAGACCCAGTTTGCTCAAATTTTTGCAGAATTTTTCCGATTGTAGCACATTTGGACGATTAAATTGAACGAAAAAATCACTAAGTGCACGATATGCATTTTGATTTGAACGCCCATTTTCATAATAATCCTGAATGAACTTTTGTGTCACTTTCCATGGTTTAAATTGAGTTAGTTTCAACTTAGGAAATGTCAAAAGAAATGGAAAAAAAAACTTGACGTTTAGGTGTGGTTCACATTCAACGTCGGCCCTTATAATTTAACCACCCGTTATATTCGTATATTCTATTTACTTTATCGCGTATTATAGCAAAATAATTTGATTATTACTTTTGTACTTTTCTTTACTTTAAAAAAGTTTCACTTAATTACTCAGCACAGTGAGTCCACGAGTACACCCTGCAAAAATAAAAGATTAAACCTAAAGTGCAATATATAAACTAGACCAACATTAATTTGAGTCAATCGTTCGGGCGCCAAGAAAAATTGTTCACATTACATTAAATTAAGCTTTAATACCTGATTTCCCTAAATATCAGGTGGAACTAAATCGAATTTTTGGATCGATTCCAAAAGCCAATTATAATATTCTGTACACTTTTATGAAGACTGTTTCGAATTTGAAACACAGAATCATCAGCAAATAACCGCTATAAAGATAGCTTTTTGAGAGTTCCACTTTGCTACATTTGTTCGAAAGGAAAATAAATGGAGGGGGTTAAACTTTTATTGCAATATAACTCTGCTAACTTCGGTGATGCGTCTCTTTGCAATTTGTCGTGGAGTCAACGATATCTCCTGACGATGCTTCAGTTACGGGGCGAAACGATTTTTGAGATTGTGGCAATTAATGTGTACAGTGCTTGTGTATTGTATTATCGGTAATGGGTAGATCATGAGGTTTCACGACTTCTGTATATATCTAGTATGATTATAGCTGATAGTACACACTTTGTTGAGCGTTATATTTTCAAAAATAAAAGGATTCTTAAAAACACATGCACAAACCTCCACCACTTCCACCACAATACACAAGCGCTACACACGTTCACTATCACAAACTCAACAATCGTTTTTCGGGCTTTCTAATTTATCTACATTTTATAAAATGTAATACACACAGCAAATCGTCCAAAATTGCTGTTAAAAAAGCTAAATCTACCTGGCTCAATGAAGAATCCTGCACGTATCGGGTATGAAAATACGGATAGTCCACTATATATTTTCTATTTACTGTATCGCGGATTATAACAAAGTAATTTTATTATTACTTTTGTATTATGGATCTCCGCAAAGTAACGCCTAATTCTATAAATTATATATATTTTCCTTTATCGCGGATTGCGGCAAAATATTTTCATTACTTATGTATTAATGACCTCCGCAAAATTTTAACTTTGTATAAATTTAGATTTAGGTGTTGCTTGGGTAAACAGTTGAGCATGTGGCTAGAGAAAAATAATAAGAAACACGAACGGACAGCATGGTGGCCATGAGAGTCAACGACTCACTAACCATCCCTCAGCTGTTAAATCCTTAAATATTTCCTGTTGTTTTGTTGTGTTATGTGGTAATAAAAAATTTACAATCCCACTGCTGGGAATAGGCCTCTTCTTTCCGTTACTGGAGAGAAGAGTTGGAGCTAAGACCTAAAAAATATTATGTGGAATACACCTTTCCCGTATACCCACGCCAATCTATATGACCGAATCTAATGAACGACCCCATTAACCAACAATATATGGAATTTCTGAAGCAGCAATGAGCTGAAGACAGGGTCACTACATGGGCAGATGGGCCAGTCACGTTGTGCTGACTCCGCGTAGAGTGGGATAAGGGCAGGAGAATTATCAATGATGATGATATGGAGTTTTATATATGTAATTGTTATGTTAGGATTAAATAAAAAATACATAACAAAGTAGAACATCATAAAACACAATTCCGTCAATATTGCTGTCCGTTCAAATTGGCAACATAACTGACTCAGTACGCGGGAATTCAGAAGGCGTGAAATTCTTCGAGTGTAGGCGCCACGTGATAAATTTAGACCATCGGCTATTGGGCATTGTCTGTCAACACTCGTTTATATATTGTTATTCTGCAGTACACACATTGACAGGCCGCGTTGCCATTTTAAATGCTAAATGCGATTTTTTCATACAGTAACTAGCTCACCGGGCAAACGTTGTTTTGCCATATTTATTCAAATGATTTTTTATTCAAATTGACCTTTACAAGCACCTTGTATCGTCAAGTTAAAATCAAAATGAAGCTCCAACTCGTTCGGAAAGGTTCTCTAACCAGCAAGAAACTCGGCGCTCTGTCTTGTCAAAAAGAAATATTACAATATTCAAATTCAAATTATTCAAGTAACCTTGTAAACAAGTGCTTTTGAATTGTCAACTTTACTGCTGGTTCGGAAAGCTACGGAGAAGAACCAGCAAGAAACTCGGCGGTTGCTCTTTTTAAAATATAAATCTTAAAACTAGTTACATTTATTTATTACTGTCTTGTACAGGGTAGAAGTGCACCTATATCCACACATCCTTATCAATTAAGTAATCTTCAACACTATAGTAGGCTTTCTATATCAGTCTCTTTTTAACACTGTTTTTAAACTGCTGTAATGACATGACCAAAATTGATTTTGGAATTTTATTATGGAAACCCAAACCCACAAACGATTTACGTACTTTTGCTAGGCGCAAAGCAGGAGTCGCAAGCTTATGTCGGTTCCTACTTTGTCTATTATATTCATCACCTATCGTTTTATAATTCTTTATATTTTTATGTACAAAAATTACATTGTTTAAAATATACTGTGAAGCAAATGTAAGAATGCCTATTTCCTTAAACTTCTCTCGCAGGGAATCACGCGGACTTAAATTGTAAATGCCACGTATGACTCAATTTTTTTGCTATCCGCGCATTTACCCCACCGCAATATTCCATAAGACATAAGACATAATGCCATGTATATAATGTATTGCTATGCTAACATTGGATTTGTAATCGTAATCAAACAAAAATTACGATATAATTTAGTGCATAGCTGGGCGCGATTTAATTCCAAGCTTTCTTATCAATAACATAGTTCGCAACAGTACAGCATTAAGAAAAGGTGCTTCGTTGAACTTGTGTAAAGGCAAGTCCAAAATATTATATGTAATTTATTTGTAAGCATATAAATTATTTGTAAATTTTGGCAAAAAAAAACAGAATTTTTTTACTTAAAAAAACTACTTAACAAAGTAAAAGGGATAAAAAAACTATACACCTTGTATATGTGTATATGGGTTAAGTAATGTACAGACTAACCAAAAACACTCAACGCGTTTAACGCACCAATTCCCTTTCAGCGCGAATTATACTGACATAATTTAAGATCCTTTGAATTGTACTATTATAAAAGATCTTTCCAGTCTCAGACTAGGTAATTACCGTAGCACATAAATTCAAAGTCACTCTGATTTATGAGTGTGATTCGTTTGTATAAAAAAACTACCGCGAACTATCTGAAAGCGAAAAAGCGCATAAAAACCGTTTTATAAGTTGGCATATATCAAGGTGATGTATTCATTAGCTGGCACTCTGTCTTGTATGAAGCTTTATAGCCTTCTGAACGTTATGTTCTATGCATAGAATAACAATACGTGGAACCGTATGTCTGGGATTTGTTACATTTTTATGGTTACCTCGAGAACTAGCGACTAACGTTTCAGTGCTAACATTGTATCGGCTATTACTTGAAAGTACATCCGCGTTGTATTACTTTTATGTTGATGAAATAAATGTCAGTTTTATCGCTTACTAGCGGCCGACCGGGCACGCGTTGCTGTAGCCCAGTGTGGTTTCGAATTCACCTCGAAACAAAACTGTCATTGATAAAACGGTAATAATAAAATTATTTTGCTAATCCGTGATACAGTAAATAGAAAATATATATAGTGTTAAATGTATAGTGGAATATCCGTATTTTCATACCCGATACGTGCAGGATTCGTAAAAACACATGCACAAACCTCCACCACTGCCACTGTGCATTGTACACAAGCACTACACACGTTCACTATCATAAACTCAACAATCGTTTCGCCCCGCAACCGAAGCATCATCAGGAGATAACTCCGGATCGCGGATTATAGCAAAATAATTTTATTATTACTTTTGTATTATGAATCTCCACAAAGTAACACCTAATTCTATAAATTGTCATTGATAATTTTAAAAAGGTGTTCCGATCGCTACCAAACTTTACAGGATTATGCACTGGTTCAATCTATAGATTGTCTAAAAAATCCGTTAAAATCTATCCGTTTCTCTCTAGCCTTCTTCCGTATCTATCTAGCCGTTTCGGAGTCTATAAATGACAAGTCAATCACAATTTAAGTAACCATACTTCTTGGAAATGGCTTGACAGATTATTATGAAATTTTAAATGCATATTCAGTGAGTCAGAGAATCGGCTTCTAACGATATTTTTCATATCCCTAAGACAGGCTGTCCACCACTAACATTTATTTTTTGGTCAATTTTTTTATAATGTACAATAAATATAATTTATATGGCAAAACAATGTTTGCCGGGTTAGCTAGTTTTATATATAACTAGCTGTGCCAACAACGGCTTCGCCCGCGTGGAATTCACTGCTTTACAAAACGTTTCCTGAATTTTCGAAATTTTGAACCATAAAAGTAGTTATTATTGTGAGTTAACTGTGAGAGATAGAGACATGCTCTCCGAGACTTTTTTGTAGTATTTTTATAGATCTACAATTCTCTAGTACATTACTTTAGCGTATCTAAGCTGGTTTACGCAGCGCACGAGACTAAAGCTTTCAGCGAGAAAGTTTTTTAACAATTGTGCGATGTCTTCAACACAATTTACATAATACCGATATGCACTATTTACCTAAGCCATCCCGAAATATTTCACTATCTTTTGGTGAAAACCGTACAAAACTACGTTCAGTAGATTTTGAGAAAATTGATTACATACAGACAGATAGCTTTTTGGGACTTTGTTTTATAATAAGTATAGATAAGAATAGATAAGCTGCGATAACCCGGCGGTGTGACTATGCAACTCTTTCGAGGCGTCACTAGTTCCAACCCTACGTTGAGGTACCTAAGAGTTCGTTACAACTTACGTTTCTAATTTAAATTAGCAATTTATCACTCGCTTTTCGGAGAAGAAAAAAGTGTTGAAGAAACGTGCATATTTGACATCGATATTTGTAACCTACCAATCCACATTGCAGGAACAGTGGGTTGGAGCTAAGACCTTATTTAAGAGCTCCAACCCTTGACAACAGAGTCTATGCCCAGCAGTGCGATATTCTCTCCACTTTACGTAAAAAAAAACAACCGGAAAAATGTATTTTTCTTGGTATACGAAACAAACATTATAAAATATGCCCGTGTATTTGTCGATTCCTAGAAGAATTTTCCGCGTCTACTTTTGTAGTTTCGAGCGCCACGGTTACTATGTAAATGGCGACTAAAACATATTTAATGACGCTGCAAGTAGCTTATTATAAGGACGCTTTTGAGGTAAAGATTGACATCGATTCCAGTCTCACAAAATATATGAAAATAAATGAAGTAAGTTCTCAAATATAAATAAAAATAATCAACTCTATTCAACAATTTCGGAAACGCCTCCAGCATTTTTTTCATGAAATTAAATACGAAGGGGCTTCGAGGGCGAATAATCGATCTAGCTAGTTTTGTCCTTAGAAATCATCGTTTTATCCGGGTTTTGAGTCAAGGAACTACTACTACAATATCATTAGAAAGAGAAGGTAAATTTCGCCATCATGGACAAGGTTATAATATTTGAGATTGGAAATCGGGCGTGTTGACTCCAGATGTCTTCAAACCGATAATTTTTTTTTAAATTCCGTCTTTTGCAAGAAAATACTTTTTTTCTTTACTCCGTAGGTAAATTAAGTGTGATAGCCTAGCGGTGAGACCGTGCGACTGTCTAGAGACGACATAGGTTCAAACCCCGGGCAGGCACCAATGAGTTTTTCTATTAAAACTCATGTGTCTAATCGATAATTGCAATTTATCACACGCTTTTCGACGAAGAAAAAAAACGTGAGGAAACCTGCAAATATCTAGAGAATTCCAGGGATATGTGTAACTTAACAATACGCATTGGAGCAGCGTGGTAGGTCTTAGCTCCAATCCTTCTCTCCTTCTCTCCAAAAACGGAGAGTGGGAGGCCTTAGCCCAGCAGTGGGCATAGTAACAGGCTGTTACTAAATTAAGTGGTTATGCTTTTTATACGAAAAGCATAAATATTAAATTTTATAAAAGAAATATTTCGTTAAAGAAATTATTTTGACATATACAGTTCTATTTCATTTTGTTTGGCACACCTGAGTCATGTTGTTTTTTTTTAACTTTTAGTTAAGTACCTAAACCTATGGAGCATAAATATATCATCTAAAAGAAATATCGAGTAACGCTCACTGTTTAAGACTCACTATTGCTAGCAATGTCGAAACTGGCTGGTAATAATCAGGTGTAAAATATAAAGATTCATATTCATATTAGGAAGGGTTCCTATGGAGATAGAACTAATATAGTTTTTTCAATGTAAATAAAGAAAATCTGGGTTCAAAAGTATCTTTTTTATTTAATTGTATTGGAAGTTATTCATGCTTATGGAATTTATTCACTCACTCCTCTAGGGCTTTTTCGGTATTTAAATTGTATTCTACCAACATTTTTCGAATCGTCAAATTACAATGAAGCTACTACTGGTTCGAAAAACTGCTCTTACCGAAAGGAGCAATGAACTCTCATATTTTCAATTCTTTAAGATTATAAGACAACAGTCTTATAAGACAAGACAGAATAGACGAATTTTTCTTTCAGCGACTTCAACGACAGGTAAAATTGTAACCACTTGCCTTTCTCCTTGTCGCCATCTTTAGCTCGGCTCTGGTCAAAGAAGCCCGTAGTCAACGCTTTCCTCTTCAGCAGGTAGGCCCTTCTCTTAGGTTTTGTTGGAACCGCCGCGGTATTGTCTGCACACACGGACAAATTTATTATCACCCATTTATTTATTAATAGATTTTATTACATCTTTAAATATTTTCAAAAGACCCAAGCTCAAGGTAGTTAGGAATACAGAGTGAGGTACCTCCTAATAATACATGCCGTCTCAAGCAACACTGCCTTTTGTATCCTATGCTTGATAAAGCGTTGCCAGCTCGATAGCACCGGTGAGAGCTAAATGATTAGCTAAAAAGTACTAGACAGTCGTGACTTTTCAAAAAGAATGCTAGTTTTAGTGAACATGAAATAATTCAAATTCATCAAT
This sequence comes from Morpho deidamia, assembly GCA_947086505.1. Classification (NCBI taxonomy): domain Eukaryota; kingdom Metazoa; phylum Arthropoda; class Insecta; order Lepidoptera; family Nymphalidae; genus Morpho; species Morpho deidamia. The sequence goes on from CAMTZC010000009.1 coordinate 13,500,650, forward strand.
TTAAAAATATTGTTTATTGAAGTCAAGTCGTGCATTTTAGATATTTTAGAATGGTTAGGGATTATTTTTGCACGAATTGCTTTAATTATGAGTATTAAGGCGGTAAAATATAGTATTCATGTATTGCGCTTCCGTAAACAAGCGTGACCCATTCGTGCAAGTGCCCTGCTCCGCCTTAATGAAACAGCAGGCGCTGGCATACATTTTCGCCGCGCGGTAGAAAGAGAGGTGGATATTTCCTCTCTTATGCCACATCGGCGCTCTACTCTCCCTCTGTTTTAAGAATTTATTCAAGTAGCGTGTCCTGGCGAGAGCACAGAATTTTTTTACCGATCACAAAAAGTGTCTGTCGCTGTCAAGGAAGTTTTCATTTCAAATGAATTCGCGATGTTTTTATCTCCCAAAACACGAAGGTCAATGTAAAAGTCTCGTTTTAAAAACGAGTCACACCAAAAATATTGTGAGCAGATCGACATAGAACAGTAGAACTAAACTTTCCGCTGTAAACAAGATGTAAAATGATCGCCGACCTGAAGTGCTTGCAATTCGAAACTTGTTTTGACGAATCTGCGACGTATTGCGACTGTTTGCAATCAAATATAAAACAGCTAATTTATAGAATTGGGCGTTACTTTACAGTGTTTTAAAATAGAGCTGTGGTAGCCTAGCGGTGAGACCGTGCGACTTTTTTGAGGGGGTCACGAGTTATAACCTTGGAAAGGAACCCATAAGTTTTTCTATTACAACTTTATGTGTCTAATTGATAGTTGCAATTTATCACACGCTTTTCGGTGAAGGAAAACATCGTGAGGAAACCTGCATATCTCTAGAGAATTCTGGGGATATATGTAACCTACTAATACGCATTGGAGCAGCGTGGTAGGTCTTAGCTCCGATCCTTCTCTTCAAAGATGGAGAAAGGTAGCTCGAGAGTGGGATCTTAACAGGCCGTTATTTCTTCTAAAAAACAAAAAAATAATGAATTATTTAGCTATCATTGATTTGTTTATGCTGATTATTATTAGATTAATGCTCAAAGTAGTGTACAATCAAATAATAATTATAAATAATAAATATATGGGACACTTACACACACGGTCGTCCGTCCCAAAAGTAAGTAACTTAATACTTGTGTTATGGGTGACGGACAACTGGTAATATACTACATATATAATTTTAAACACATACTTAAATACTAATACACACCAAGGCTCGAAGAACCAAAAAATTGTTCTATAGAATATGTTGGCCCCCGGAGGAAATCGAACCTGCGACCCGCGGCGTTGAAGGCAGGGTCACTACCCACTGCGCCAACGGGCCAGTCATATCATCCATTTAGTATATCCCATTAACTACCTATTCATATTTCATTAGTTACCTATTTAATACTTTACCTAATTAATTCTCTACACAATATAATTTTATGAATATCTTAGAATTGATCGCTAAACTAGGCTGCGTTGAGGAACTTTGTTTTATATTAAGTACAGGTAGATATTAATATAAATGTCTGTCTGTTAAGTACGCTTTCACTGCTAATCTACTGGAACAATATTGACAAAATATGACACAATTGTAGCTTACACGTGTAGGATACAGCATAAAAATCCAACTTTTTGTTCGGTTACAGGAAAAATACATAATACAAATTTGAGGGTATTTTAAGAGTTATATTGATGCATACTAAATCGCGAGTATGTAAAGGCGCGTGCAGACATCGCGAGACGTGCGTTGCGAATGGTTCGTTTCGCATGCCTCTAGCTATGTACTCACAATGAGCATTCACTTCATAATATCGATCAGATTTTGTTTGCGTTTGCTCATGATTCATGGAGCCCAATACCGAATCACTGTGTGAACTTGTCAAACTATATGAAAATAACAGTTTTGTGGTATTCTACACATTGTGATTGCTAAAATATATCTAAAAAGAAAGATGTGTGGCGTCAAATATCACAGAAAGTCAACATTCCCATCAAAGACTATATAGGCCGTAGCTGCAATCTGCACGTCTCGCCTTGTCGGAGCCATTTTTCTACTAACGAACACCATGCGTGGTTGTTTGTGTGCTCAGCTAGAGCATGTGTCGTTAAGGACGCATGTATAAATGTACCGTCGTATGCACGAGATCTAATTATCGTTATTAAGCCAAATGCGTTCTCTAAACATATCAAAGTGGAATGTATTTTATAACTTTTCAAATGTGAACAGGCTGTTATTTTCTTGACAATGTTTAAATTATTTATCTTTTGAAAAGCTCTAAATAATGTCCAACAGAAAAAAAAAGCCATATGTGCCATAATTTAAGTCCGCGAGGTTCCCTGCAAGAACGATAATGAAATAGGTATTCTTACATTAGCTTCACGGTATATTTTTAGCAATATATTTTTTGTGCATAAAGATAAACAGAATTGTTAATGAATTCGCGATGAATCTTTTATAATAAACAAAAAGGGACCCGACAAAAAACATTGCGCTTTGCAAAAGTACGTAAGTCGTTTGTGGGTTTTGATATTAGATTCTATAATAAAATAGGGTTTGGGTATAAGATTCTATAATAAAATCCCGCAATCGATTTTATCTTTTCCACTACAGCAGTTTAAAAACGCTGTTAGAGGGAGGCTGATACAAAAAGCCTACTATACTATTGAGGATTATATAGATGACAAGAATGCGTGGATATAGCTACTCTTCGACCTTGTAAAAGATAGCAATGAAAATTTGAAACGAGTTATGGGAATCATGTTTTTGCTGGCTCTTCTCGGTAGGAACAGTTTTCCAAACCGACAGTAGAGTTGACGATTCAAAAGCATTTGTTTACAAGTTTACTTGAATATAGAATATTTTGAATTTGGGTAGAATAAACCACCCTCATTTCTTAACGAGGTGTCATAAAAGGCGACTAAGGTAAGTTGACTCACTATGTGATATCCGGTTGAGTAGAATAGAGCACCCTAATTTCTTACCTTCGTAAAATACGACTAAGGTAAATTGACGTCAGGCAGGCGGCCGGTCGCAGAATACGTAGCCAAATCGTGTGACAACATGTTCGTAATATGTTGTGCCGACCCCACTAAGAGTGGAATAAGGGCAGGAGGATGATGATGATGTCATATAGTTTGAATATCTACTTTGATAAATAGTGAAAGCATCGAGGTATATCTTCTTTATAGCTATGTATAATATAGTTTGCACGCCTACATGTGTTCAGAGGGGAGGGTAGTGGTGGGGGTTGAGCTATTTAAGACTGCTTTTATATGGGTGGCGTGGCGCATTGCGTTTTTGTCGTGGAGACTATCCTCTTGATGATGCTTCGGTATCGGAGCGAAATGATCGTCGAGATTGTTGTGGTGGTGGGTGTGTTGCTTGTGTGCTTTGTTGCGGGTGGAGGAGCCTTGGGGTGCGTGTGGTGGCTTATCCTGCATGTATAAGGTGCGTAAATTTTGCCTTCTGCATACACATTAGCTTTGCATGCATTCGCTTAACCCGTGCGGATTATAGCGAGGTAGTTTATAGTGCCTGTAATATGGAATTCCGCAAAGTAACGCCTGCTTCTATAAATCATTTGCACGCCTACTTTACTCGATATATCGCGTAATGTTCAATCTCTGTCGGTGGTGTATTTTTATAAAGACTGATTAGTTCGCCCACGGCGCGCTCGCTGCCAACGCGATCACTCTTGACTATCTTGATTTAGATGTCAAGTGATACAAGAGCGTGCTGGGCTTAAGACGAGTACGGCATGGGCAAGTCAATTGTATTGGATGGCGATGGGATGGGTCACAGGATTTGTGTTCATAAAACTTTAACGTGAAAATGTATCCATAAAATAAAATTAAAGTAACGGCCTGTCACTATCCCACTGCTGTGATACCCCAGCGGTGAGACCGTGCGACTCTTACGAGGGGAACACGAGTTTCTAACCCGGGCAGGCACTAATGAGTTCTTCTATTAAAACTCATGTGTCTAATTGATAATTGCAACTCATCTCACGTTTTTCGGTGACGGAAAACATCGTGAGGAAACCTGCATATCTCTAGTGAATTCTATTGATATGTATAACCTACCAATCCGCATTGGAGCAACGTGGTACCTACCACTCCAACTCTTAGCTCCAACCCTTCTCTCCCGAAACGGAGAGAGGAGGCCTATTCCCTGCAGTGGGATTGTAACAGGCCGCTACTTTACTTTCTTACTTTACTATCCCACTGCTGGCCATAGGTCCCCTCTTTCCGTTTTATGGACTGAAGGGCCAACCCTCCAAAGCTAAAACCTACCACGCTGGTCCAATGTGGATTGGTAGGTTACACATATTAGAATTCTCTAGAGATATGCGGGTTTCCTCACGATGTTTTCCTTCACCGATAAGAATGTGATAAATTGCAACTATCAATTTGACACTTGAGTTTTAAATAATTTATAGAATTACTTTGCGGAGATCCATAATACAAAAGTAATAATAAAATTATTTTGCTATAATCCGCGACACAGTAAATAGAAAATATATATAGTGTTAAATGTATAGTGGACTATCCGTTTTTTCATACATACATGATTGGTAAAACCATATGCACAAACCTCCACCACTTCCACCACAATACACAAGCACTACACACGTTCTCTATAACAAACTCAACAATCGTTTCTCCCCGCAACCGAAGTATCATCAGGAGATAGACTCCACGACAAAATCGCAAAGCATGTAGTTTGTGCATGTGTTTTTACGAATCCTGCATGTATCGGGTATGAATAAAAACGGATAGTCCACTATACATTTAACACTATATATATTTTATAACACTATATAAAAACTCATTGGTGCCTGCCCGGGGTTTGAACCCATGATCGTCTCTAGAGAGTTACACGGTCTCACTACTGGGCTATCACAGCTTATAACACAGAAAATGTATCCATACTATTATTATAAATATGGAAATCTGCCCGTCCATAAAAACCCACAATTTTTCATTAACAAATTCGTTCAAATTTGACGAGGAAGATAGAAGGGTTTCATGAACTTTGATATAATGATGATGAATAATAATTGATGAATTATTATAATAATTGGCGAATTTCGACTACTATAGGCAAATCGTTTAACTTAGACCGTGCCTGCGGGGTCCAAGGGCGCAGAGGTAGGATGAGAGCGGGGACTGAGGTAGGTGCGAGCGGTCATCTCTTGTATATCACTGGCGCTTGCCACTTGCACGCACACTTGTCCCCGCAGGCAAAGTCGGAGTTGAACGGTTAGCCAATAGTAGTCGAAATTCGTCCGTAAGTCATTAATAATGGTTCATCATGGTTATATTAAAGTTCATGAAATCCTAATAGATTAGCCAGTCAGTAGATCAAATTTGAACGAATTTATTAACAAAAAAATTTAGACAGGTAATTGTGGACGGTTGTTGGGCAGGTCGACGGGAAACACTTACAGTCCTGCCTATCACCGAAGCTTTAAAGACCGCCGAGGACAGACAAACATGGAAAACCTTAGTGCATGACGTGATCCGCAGTAATAATTCCGTCTAGACACGACCTTCAGCAATGAAGACCTCGACTGTGGATCGAAGTGGACAGGCAGACTTTCACATTTATGATATTAGTATGGATACAGTTTCGCGAGAATTCCATAACACGTCTCACGTGAGAACTTTTTGATCTTTTACTTTGTGTAAGGAATCCAAAGAGCTTAGCGTTAATGGCTTTGTAAATAAAATGGCTGGTTTTAGATAAAGTTTATAGAAACTACAAGTGTGAAAATAAATAATCAACGAGTTCAAACAACTTGTAAGAAATCTACTACAGATACACCTTAGATACCGTTTCTGGTTGATCACGTAGATATTGAATCTGTGATAGCCCAGCGGTGAGACTCTTTAGAGGTGGGACGAGTTTTTCTGTTAAAATTTGTGTGTCTAGTTGATATTTTTTTTTGTTTTATTATGAAAACACAACAGGTTACAACTGAACAATACAATAAGTGCAATAATGCTTATAATAAGATTGTAGTATGAGGTGTTGTTTTTAAAAGTTTCCAATGCAAAGAATCTGCTTTGTCTACGACAGCTGCGTCTAGTGTAAAAACTTATTTGAGATAGCAAGGTAGAGGAATCAATTTTAAAGTGCAATATTTTATAAAGGGTAATTAGATCTTGACGTTTACGGCGACCGTAGAGAGGGCTCATTTTAAATTTTTTAAGACGTTCATTATACGTTTCAAATTGCCTGTACAACCCACATCTATAAGACAAAATTTTCAACAACTTTTTTGAACACTTTCAATTCTATAAGAATGCACCGCATAACATGGGCTCCAGACTATTGAACAGTACATAAGAATGGTACGTACTAAACTATTGTAAAGTAAATTGCAATCTATCACACGATTTTCGACGAAGGAAAACATTGTGAGGAAACTTTATCAATGAGACACAGGTTTTGACAGAAAAACTCATGGGCGTCTATCCGGAGTTCGAAACATAATTCCCGAGGAAAGAGACACATGGTTCAGATATCACAGCAATTTTTTGCATAATAATAATCTTTATTTGATCCTTTAGTATTTTGTTAGTGGCAACAAAGTGCGAACTTTTAATGGCTGGGTTTTGCCCATTTACAGTTTCAGCATTCTAAGGTGGACTCAAACTGAATTAAAAGAAGAAAAAATAAAAATAAAATAAAAATTGTTTATTTCCATCACAATTTGCTTTTTAGGTTTAAACAGATGATCAATCTCTTCTGGTAAGTATATAAATCCTTGTGTTAGAAGATCTCGCTCTTCTATAGCATAAATACGTTTGGCCAGATAGGCTGAATAGAATAAGCCACTCTCATTTCTTACCGAGGTGGAGTAAAACGCTATTAAGGTAAGTTGACTGGCCGTGTGGTATCCGGCTGAGTAGAATAAACCACCCTCATTGTTTATAGAGCGGTCGCAAAGACGACTAAGGTGAGTTGACGTCAGGCAGACGGCCGGTCGTAAAATTAACCAGCGAAAACATATGACATGTTTAAAACATTTTGTCATATGTTTTGACCGACCCCACTTGGAGTGAGATAAGGGCAAGAAAATGATGATATCCTCGTTCATATGTAATGAGATTGTGCATCTCACGGAAGAAAGGCAAGTCCACCACAGACTTGCTTTTCTTTACCTCAAAATTTTCTCAAGATAGGTAAAATGCGTACGGATACAGTTGTATATAAGGATCGGCTATGTATCCTGTATCCTGGAAATGGATCAATGTATCCTAGAAAGTAGGGTAAGGCTAGTTTTGCGCCTAGTTTCGAGCCCTTCCGGGACACTAATTCATGAGTTCATTACACGGCGTTATCGCGGCGGCAACTGCGTACTAAAGCTCGAAACAAGTCGAGCTAGTCCGATAAATTAAGACGTGAATATAGCTGGTTCTATACATAAAATATCAAAGGAATATTTGACCGATTATAATACCGAGAATATTTCTTGAATATTCTTAAAATGAAATGAAAAAAATCCTTACCTGAACGTGTTTCTTTATGATTCTAAAAATTAATGCGCAAAGACCACGTGAGTTTAAACAAACATAACCAAATTGTCTGCTATATTTCGAGTTACGAATACGTCTACGGGAGATAGAAAAATTAGCTCTATTTATGTTTACGTTGAGCCAGACTTCGGTCAAACAAATCACAACTGGAATGCCGCTGGTTTGCGAGCGCGAATGTGATGTGATGTGATAGTGCGTTTAATGTGTTGGCAATAGTGTAGCGGACGCCAATCATGGTGTCCACGAATAGTGAAATATTATTAAAAGCACGTGAGTAGGTGAAAGCTCGAGCGATCTAGCGATATATACTTTGAATATCTTTGAATCAAAAAAAGGAAACAGAAAAGGTTTTTATTGCACATAGTAGCGGCCTGTTACAATCCCACTGCTGGGAATAGGCCTCCTCTCTCCGTTTCTGGAGAGAAGGGTTGGAGCTAAGACCTACCACGCTGCTCCAATGCGGATTGGTAGATTACACATATCTCCAGAATTCTCTAGAGATATGCAGGTTTCCTCACGATGTTTTCCTTCACCGAAAAGCGTGTGATAAATTGCAATTATCAATTAGACACATGAAATTTAACAGAAAAGCTAATTGGTGTCTGTCCAGGTTTGAACTCGTGTTCCCCTCGAAAGAGTCGCACGGTCTCACCGCTGGACTATCACAGCTCAGCTTATTGCACATAAATAGAAAGTTATGCCGTGTGGTATCCGGCTGAATAGAAGAGACCACCCTCATTTCTTACCCAGGTGTTGTAAAGGGGGACTAAGGTAAATCAACCCAGTGTGTGGTATTAGGTTGAGTAGAATAGACCACCCTCTTTCTTACAGAGGGGTCGTAAATACGACTAAGGTAAGTTGACATCAGGCAGGCGGCCGGTCGTAAAATACGTAGCCAAATCATGTGACAATACGTTTGTGACAAATTGTGCCGACCCCACTTGGAGTGGGATAAGGGCAGGAGGATGATGCTTGTTTTTGTAAAATAGTTTAATGTTGTTTGGTAAATAGTTTAAATTAGTACAAAATTTATAATAAATAATTGTTGTATAGACCAATAAAAAAAATAAATATATACGTGATCGTGTTGAGTATGCAAATGGCATACCACAATTCGATTAACTCATAATGAATCCAAAATAAACACTTCGCACGAAACGCGTACGCCTATCGTCGGCTTGTTGCGGTTGAAATAACGAACCACCTACATTTGAATCGAAAGCAGAAATATACTCTTAAGAAACCCATCAAAACTGAGATCATGTGATCGAGTTCGGGGGACAGCCTCCGAAGCTGCCAAATATTAAACTATATACAGAGTGATTTCAATTTCAAGTGATGAATGTGTATAATACATGTTACTGAGTGGATTTTCGGATTGACTCCTTATGAATCGCATTTCATATATCAAATATAAATTTTATCATCATCCTCTTGCCCTTATCCCACTCTAAGGGGGGTCGGAACAACATGTTGCAAACATGTTGTCACATTTGGCTAGGTATTTTATGGTCGGCCGCCTGCCTGATATCAACTAACATTAGTCGTATTTTACGACCTCTCGGTAAGAAAGAGGGTGGTCTATTCTACTCAACTGTATACCACACGGTGGGTCAATTTACCTTAGTCCCTTTTTACGACACCTGGATAAGAAATGAGGGTGGTCTATTCTGCTCAACCGGATACCACACGGTGGTGTGTAATTGTCCCATATATGTATCTATTCATTGATACCTGCCCGGAATTTGAACCCGTGATCCTTGATAAGAGTAGCACGCCCAATTGGCTATCAGAGTCCCCTGTATAGCTCCATAATGTCACGCTAGGCGGTGTTGGATGACGTCACGGCGCGTCACGTTTGCGTAACGAGCGGACAACGTATTTATTTAAAGGCGGTCATTTGCAAATAGCACATGTCTTGTATGTCTCAATGTATTTATAGAAATACTTGTGTAGGTCACATGTGGACATTGTTTAGCTGATTCTTTACCTCCGACGAATTCGCATTTATATGTATAGTGCCAATTGAATCCGTGACTCAAATTGTGATATTCTCTCAATTGGCAAAATTATATTCTGCACGTTATCCTATAACAAATATCCTGCAAATATAAACAAATCCCATATAACCCATAGGTTTACAAAGAAAAAAGGAGATACTAAATGCCTTATAGAGAGTTGTCGAACTTCTTTTGCTAGGTACCAATATCATTATGGTATATTATATAACAAAACATAAATAAATAAATAAATATATGGGACATTTACACACACGGTCGTCCGTCCCCAAAGTAAGTAACTTAATACTTATATATATGTTTATATATGTATGTGTAATGGGTGACGGACAACTGGTAGATATACTACATATATAGTTTTAAATACATACTTAAATACAAATACACACCCAGGCTTGAAGAACCAACAATTTGTTTATAGAAAATGTTGGGCATCGGCGGGAATCGAACCCGCGACCCGCGGAGCTGGAGGCACAGTCACTACCCACAACGCCAACGGGCCAGTCAAACATACTAACATTTATTCTGCTACAACTAATTTTTTTTTCAAATTTTGTAACTGATAATTTTTGTAGAATTACTAATTTTAAAATGTACGGCATAAGTTTGCACTAAAATCACATTCACTAACTTCTTTTATTTCATACACAAACACACACACACGTATTTATTGTTGCGACACAGTTTTCAACTAATGCAGTTATTGTAGTTTCAGTAATTAGTTAATATAGTTTCAGTTTAATTTTTGTGTATCTAAATTTATTGTGAATATTGTAAGGATAAATAAATAATATAGAATAAACGAAAAAATTAATTTGCGATATTTTGTAAATCAAATCAAAATAACCTTTTTCAAGTAAGCTTTTGCAAGCACTTTAGAATCGTCAAGGGATAGATTTGATGAAGCTACAACTGCTTTCGAATGTTGCTGTTATTTTAACCAGCTCGGTAGCAATACTTTATCGCGGATTATAGCAAAATACTAATTTTTTTTTCAAAACTAACTTTTTGTACTTTAACATATGTTTAATAAAAACTAAATAATTAAAGAAAAACAAAAATAATGATGAAATTATTTTGCTTTAATCCACGATAAAGTAAATACAGAAGAAATTGTTAATGTAGAGTGGTCTATTCATTTTTATACCCGATACATGTAGGATTCGTAAACACGTATACACAAACGTACACCACCGCCACCACAATTATTATATAAATATAATAAAAAATCAGGAAACTGAGGTAAGCTAATGACGCCTATCTACGCTGCAGGAAAATTCTGTGTGGGCTTTGATATACGAGTCTAAAATAAAATTCTGCTATTAATTTTGTATCTAGCGTACACGAGTTCAATATAACACTTAAAATTACACTTAATAACATAAGGTTTTATAAATAGATTACTTTAACGTTAGAGTTGTTAAAGCCATGACCATACTAATATTGTGAATGTAAAAAATTGTGCGCCAACAGGAGAAATATTGATTAAATCGATATACCGGGCATGCCGCCCTAACGGGGACCTTTCGAGAATCCCGAACCAGGTTTATCGGATGCCTTAATGAGGTCCACCTCGGGGAGGCATAGGTCGATGCATTTTATGCTCCCAATGCATCGTCCAGCGGAGGGAGGGATCATTATTAGACAGGCTCCGACCCAAGTTAAATCAAAATAATGTTAATTCTAATAAGCTCTTTCAAGCACTTTTGAATCGTTAAGGATCAATACTAACTACTATTTAAAACATTGACCGCCAGTTTCTTGCTGGTTCTTCTCGTTCAGAGCAACCGAACCAGTTGTAGCTTCATTAATCATATTGACGCTTGATGATTCAAAAGTGCCTGAAATGGTTTATTTGAACAAAGATTATTTTGATTTGATTGATTTTGTTTTGACAATTGCTCCTGGCGGGGATGAGGGATTTGTACAACGGTACCCTGTCCACGCCACCAGCAGCGTTAGGGAGCACACAGGTTGTATAAGTCGGTGGGATTCCTACATACGCTCGTCCCCGTCGAGCGTTGGGACCCATAGGTCATTTTTTCCTGATAAATAAAGGCCTAGCCACTCACCTTCAGGTATCTTGATGGGCGTGCCCAAGTTGAACTGCTGCAGCCTGGCGAGAGCCGCCTGCTGCAGCGCGCGCCGCTCCACCTCAGTCAGGGTCAGCAGCGAGGTGTCAGCCAGTCGCACCGAGCGCCCGCTGCCGTCTGCCCAGCAACAACTGCCCTGCACAATGCGTTACGTCATCACACCATACAACACACCATAAAGGGACAGTGCTGCCAAATAATGTTTTATTAATTTTAGTGTGAGTTTCCGAACAACAAAAGAGGCAGCAAACATTTGACAGGTGACGCTCCGAGCGTGGTAAAATCAGTTTTCGGTTAACCAGTGGTGGAAAAACAGTGAATATAGTCTTTTATTACCAAAATATTATTCGTTATATCTCACAAGCTAACAATACTAATGAGGGTACAAAACATAAAAATTACAGCACGCTGTATTGTTATACTGTGATAATGATGATCGGGTCTTCTCGGTACCTTTAGAGGGTGCCGGGGTACGGGCCTCGAGGCGAACCTCTTTGCCCGGGCTGGTCCTCGCAGGCCTTGTGGGCCTGGTCAGTATTCGGGCCGGTTGGCCCAGGTCACCTAAGTGACCTGAGGAAAGTCTGGTTCAGGTGTGGCGGTCGGGGAATAGTAACTCCCAGACCGCTGCGTCAAGTTCGGGTGGTGTCATGTCCGGTGGGTGTGTCAAATCAGGTGGTAAAGTCATGTCCTGTGATAATGCCGTGTAAAGAGTGATTTATAGAAGCAGGCGTTACTTTGCGGAAGTCTGCATTACAGAAACTATAACAGAACTACTTTGCTATAATCTTTGCTAGAAAAGCTAGTGTTTTCTTGCTCTTCCAAGTTACGGGTCTAATTATTATTTCCTATTGTTATTACGATGAACATAGATATAAAATATAGTATACTATCTAGTACTAGATCCCATCGTTTACTCTTTGTAGAATTGAGTTTGAAGAAGTGTAGAGTTGATTCCAAAAAGATACAACTCGAGCTCTAATGCGCCTTGCAAAAGTTCGTAATTCGTTTGTGGGTTTGGGTATAAGATCCTATAAAAAATCCCACAATCTACTTTAATTTTACCGTTACAGCAGTTTAAAAATACTATTAAAAAAGGCTAAATCCGAAAGCCTATTCAAATTCAAAATATTCTTAATTCAAGTAAACTTGTGCTTTTGAATCGGCAGCATCTACTGCTGGTTCGGAAAGCTGTTCCTACCGAGAAGAGCCAGCAAGAAACTCGACGGTTGCTCTTTTTAAAATATAAATCTTATTACTAGTTACATATAATTATTAATGTCTTGTACAGGGTTGAAGAGAAGCTATATCCACGCATTTTGATCGTCAAGGTAATCTTCAATAGTATAATAGGCTTTCTGAATTAGCCTTTTTTTAATAGTATTTTTAAACTTCTGTAATGGTAAAGTTAAAGCAATTTTTGAAATTTTATTATAGAATCTTATACCCAAACCCACTAACGAATTACGAACTTTGCAACTTTTTGCGAACTTTGAAATTTGCAAGGCGCAAAGCAGGAACCGCAAGCTTATGTCGGTTCATACTTTGTCTATTATGTACATCGCCCATCCTTTTATAATTATTTATATTTATATATACAAAAATTAAATTACTAAATATACTAAATATACTGTGAAGCCAACGTAACAATACCTGTTTTCTTGAACTTCTCTCGCAGAGAATCGCGCGAATTTAAATTGTAAATGCCACGTATGGCTCTTTTTTGTAATACAAAAATTTTTTCAATGTCCGCGCATTTATCCCATAACAATATTTCGTAAGACATAATGTTATAGAAGTAAGCAAAATAAAAAAGTTTTGCTGTTTCAACATCTGTTATCAGCCTTATCTTTCGGACAGCGTAAGCCGCTGAACTGAGTTTCCCAGCGAGAGTTGTTATGTGCGTGCTCCATTGGAGTTTTGAATCCAAGGTCACTCCCAAAAATACAGTTGTATCTTCCGTTTTTAGTGGCACATTATTGATGAAGAGCTTATTTGCTATTTTCGTAGCATTAGGCAGTGCAAATTCAATACATTTTGTTTTTGTTGAATTCAGTACTAAATTATTTAGCCTGAACTAACAAGCTACTTGCGACAAACTACTATTTACTTCGTCAATATTATCGTCATTTCTATTTACTTTAAATATCAAAGATGTATCATCAGCAAATAGAGTTATATCGCAAATATTATGAATAAAATATGGTAAATCATTTACATACACTAAAAACAGAAAAGGACCAAGGATTGATCCTTGAGGCACACCCATAACTAAGGCCGATCCGGATGACTGCACATCATTAACGCACACTCTTTGAATCCTGCTATGAAGATAAGATGCAACGAGACGAAGCGCATTGTCCTTAACACCATAATGGCCAAGCTTTAGCAATAAAGTTTCGTATTGAACGCAATCAAATGCCTTGGACAAATCACAAAATACTCCTATGGCATTTTGTGAGTTCTCCCAGGCATCGAAGATATGCTTCAACAACCTCACGCCCGCATCCGTTGTAGACCGACCCTTGGTAAACCCATACTGCTCAGGATGAAGTAAGTTATTTAAATTAAAGTGCCTGAGCAGCTGATTTAAAATGACTTTCTCAAAAACCTTGCTAAGAGTTGGCAAGATCGAGATGGGTCTGTAATTGTTCGGGTCGCTCTTATCACCGGATTTAAAGACTGGGATCATACTATTGAAGTATATTATGCTATTGGAGATTACCTAGACGATAAGAATGCGTGGTTATAGCTTCTTTTCAACCCTGTACAAGAGATTAATAACTATATGTAACTAGTGATAAGAACTATTGTTTGAGCAACCGCCGAATTTCTTGCTGGTTCTTCTCAGTAGGAACAGCTTTCCGAACCAGCAGTAGATGTTGACGATTCAAAGGCATTTGTTTACAAGTTTACTTGAATAAAGAATATTTTGAATTTGAATTTGAGTAATAATTGCATAAAAATCAGGAACTCCCGATTCCGCAAACATGCCGGATGCGCTACGGTAACCCAATCAATACCCGAAAAGAATTATTATACTGAACGCGTATTGCAGTATATAATTTTTTAAGAAAATCTGTCCAAAGTTGACAAACATAGAAACTCTGGCAATACGCGTTGAACAGTATTAACTTAACAAATTTGCTGCATTTACAGAATGTACGCGTCAGCTTTGCACCGATGCTTTAAGCTCTAAGCATTCTCATCATCATCCTACTGCCCTTATCCAAAAGTCCTGCCCTGTGACGCACATATATAAACATGTTGGCACATGATTCGGCGAAGTATTTTACGACAGGCCGCCTGCCTGATGTCAACTTACCTTAGTCGTATTTTACGACACCTCGGTAAGAAAGAGGGTGATCTATTCTATTCAACCGGATACCACACGGCGGGTCAACTTACCTTAGTCGCATCTTACGACACCTCGGTAAGAAATGAGGGTGGTCTATTCTACTCAGCCAGTTACCACATAGGCATTCTATCTAATAAAATAGTAAGGCTGTTCTCTAGCGGCGGAATAAATCACGCAGTAATTTATCTTTACCGATTTTTCTCCTCGCTGATAATAACAAAACAATTTCATCATTACTCTTGCACAATGTAATCCCTGACTATAAATTCCTGAAAGTTTTATTGTCAGCAGTTTATCTTTTTATTGCTCTTATATCAAAGCTGCTGTGAATTTACGAGGACACTTCGGGATTAGGTCTCGTTTATAGGCATTCTAGTTACAAGGCCACGGAGATTTGGTACTATTTTTAGACAAATGTTTTTAATACACGTGCTCTCGACGTGAATCACGTCAACAAATTCAAATTCAAAATTTTCAAGTAAATTTATAAACAAGTGCTTTTGAATCGTCAACTCTACTGCTGGTTCGGAAAGCTGTTCCTACCGAGAAGAGCCAGCAAGAAACTCGGTGGTTGCTCTTTTCAAATATAATTCTTATAACTAGTAACTAGTTATTTGGTCATAACTATCTTGTACCGGGTAGAGGAGTACCTAAATCCACGTATTTTATCATCTATATAATCCTTGCGATTGCGGAACTTTATTATAGAATCTTATACCCAAGCCCAGAAACGACTTGTTTAATTTTGCAAGGCGCAAAGCTTAAGCATGTCGGTTCCTACATTGTCTATTATATACATCGCCAAACTTTTTATAATTATTTATAAAAGCATCTTGCAGAGAGTTCTCTAATATTTAAGACAATAAGGTTACGTTTTTTAGAGAACGCTAATAAGACCCGTGGTTGCATGGATCATTCTGATCCATTGTATAAAAAAATATATAAATAAATAAATAAAAATTGGCCCATTAAAAAAAATGTCTGGTTTGACAAACCTGGATTAAATACGAAATGAGTATTTAAGGGGAAGTCTGAAAGTTGCGCCCATTATAGAAAAGACGAGAGGTGCAAGATTAGGGTAGTATGGACGTATATAGGTGGAATAAAAATCATGAGACGAAATGAGTGTTATATTATTTTTGAGAAGGAAATTCTCAAAGGTTAACATTAAGGACATGAAATTTTTGTTAGAAGCTTTTTAAAAAGCATTCTTAACTCGACTTGTCCTATTATGTACTTTGTATTTTATTCGCGTTCCAGCAGAATTTTCATTTTTTAAAAAATTACTATTACGATTTTGTCGTGGAGCCTTTCCTCCTGATGATGCTTCGGTTTAGGGGCGAAACGATCGTTGTGATTTTGGTGGTGGTTGTGTGTATTGCTTGTGTGCATTTTTGTTCGTGGAGGCGTCTTGAGATGCATGTGGTGATTTCTCCTGCATTTGTAAGGTACGTGAATTTTGCCTCCTCCATACACATTAGCTTTGCACATTCGCTTAACCCGTGCGGATTATAGCAAAGTAGTTCTGTTATAGTTTCAGTTTTTTCCCTTTATATATTGGCTTGATGTATGAGCATCAAATGTACAAAATTTCGTCTTGATTGGTCCAGCGGATTAAAGCGTAAATACCAGACAGGCAGACGTCAAATTTTTAATATTATGAATACCGTAACAAATGTTGATTCTATTGAGAGGCGGCCAACGAGATAGTTTTTAATACCTGTCACAGTGTACGTCAAAACTACCATAAATCCAGTTTATATATAGACTCACAATGGCGTGTCATTCGCGCGAGTATCGGAAGAACTCTCAGTGACTCAGTGATAAATGTGTTATGGCTGGAAGTACGCCTACACGGTCGTTTTTATTTGAGCGGAAAGTTTTGAGGACCCACTCCTTAAAGCAGCAATACATGACTGGACCGTTGTCGCAGTGGGTAATGACTCTGCCTTCAGCTCCACGTGTCGCGTGTCCGATTCCCGCCGAGAGCCAACATTTTCTATAAACAATTTGTTGGTTCTTCGAACCTGGTTGCATATATGTATTTAAGTATGTATTTAAAATTATATAAGAAGTATATCTACCAGTTGTCTATCACCCATAACACAAGTATTAAGTTACTTAAAGGAAGGACGACCGTGTGTGTAAGTGTCCCATATATTTTTATTTAACATGAAATTTGTACAACGTATTCCTGAGAACTTAAAACATGCACGTAGTTCTTTATTATACATATATATATCTATACTGATTATAAAACAAAGTCCCCAATAGCTGCCTGTCTGTATGTAATCGATTTTCTCTAAATATACTAAACGGATTTTTGTACGGTTTGTACTAAAAGATAGTGAAATTCTTCCGCAATGTTTAGGTTAATAGTAACATAACGTTATGTTTATTGTGTTGTCGCGCAGTTGTAAAAACTCGCTGGGAGCATGAGTCACGTGCGCGTTGTAAACCAACAAGTTTACACTAGAGTAATGTACTAGAGAATTGTAGATCTACATAAATAGAACACAAAAGTCCGCGACAGCATGTCACACTTAACAATAACTACTTTTATATTAAAAATTTCAATTAAATACACAATAGCTGTGATAGCCCAGCGGGGAGACCGTGCGACTCTTTCGAGGGGAACACGAGTTCAAACCCGGGCAGGCACTGAGGCAATGAGTTTTTCTATTAAAACTCACGTGTCTAATTGATAATTGCAATTTATCACACGCTTTTCCGTGAAGAAAACCTGCATATCTGTAGAGAATTCTGGAGATATGTGTAACCTACCAATCCGCATTGGAGCAGCGTGGTCTTTTCTCCAAACCTTCTCTACATAAACGGAGAGAGGAGGCCTATTCGCAGTAGTGGGATTGTAACAGGCCGCTACTTTAATTTACTTTACACAATAGCAATCCTATAGCAATGCCATCCTCGCAAAATGATGTAAACATAATGTTAAAATGTTATAAACATATAAATAATAGAAACATTGATTTCTACGCGGGCGAAACCACAGTTATAGCTAGTATTATTAAATGTAACGTGAAGCTACGGTAAGAATACCTAATGATAAATATAGCATAATGATAATCTACTGATGCATTGGTGTTGATGATTTAATAGCACTTGTTTGAGATATTTTGTTACCGCACGCAGAAAAAAATGAAAATAAATACAAGTCCGATACAGTCCACCACAGCGCATCGCTTTAAGCCGAGGTCCGGCCTCACAGGAGGCACCCTTAAGGCGACGCTCCCAGGATGTTGCGAGCCTCGCTCGAGACTCGCTCTCCCAGCTTATACCCCCGACGATGCTTCCGCGCTCGCCCACTCTCTCGGTGACGCTGTAAGAGCCATTAGGGCTAACAGCATTAGTTAGTGGCCGAAAAAAAAAGCAAATAAATACGGTTCAGTACGCGTTCGGTGTTTGATTAATTAGCACTTGTTTACAAGTTTACTCGACTTAAGAATATTTTGAATATGACGAACACGTTAGGAATCCGTTCAAAATAGTTTTATTGACACAGATTTTGCCGCGTATTTTTACTATATCTATTTACTGTCCAATCAAACCAGTTTTCATCGCTGGCCCATCACTGTTCTTAACTCGTTACCGTTTAAAATTATTACTGTACGTATGCCTGAGACAATTCCGGAGATCGGGTGATAACATACAAATGAATCCAACAGTTAGAGATCAAAGGCGTGCGTGGAAAATGTTTTTCGTTTGTAAATAATAAGGTCATCGACGTAACGATTATGATTAGTGAACAGTTTTATGCAGCGGCGTTTTGATATTCAGTACTGGAACGAACTAGAGTAAACGAGGAAAGATAAAATTATTAATAACTAGTGATACCTGCGATCTTCGCGCCAAATTAAGCGCTTAAGCACCCTCAATAATGCAATGTGCGTTTTTTAACAATTCCCTAAAGAAAGGAAAAGGGAAGAGACGGGAGATTTTTTTATCTATACTTATATTATAAAGAGAAAAGATTAGTATGTTTGTATGTTTGTAATCTTTTCAGGCAAAAACTATTAGACCGATTTCAAAAAATAATAAGGTGTGAAAAAAATAATCATAAAAATCTGTGTGCGTGTGATGTGGAAACTATTGATGATAGAACAAAAAATGTTCTACAGTATTAAAAAAGTAATAATAAAATTATTTTGCTATAATCCGCGATACAGTAAATAGAAACCGCATTCGCCTGCATAAAAATTGCAATCGCTTTGCGATTTTGTCGTGGAGTCTATCTCCTGATGATGCTACGGTTGCGGGGCGAAACGATTGTTGAGTTTGTGATATTGAACGTGTGTAGTGCTTGTGTATTATGGTGGCAGTGGTGGAGGTGATGTATATTGCGGCCCACCTCTAGCTTAAGTCAGTAGTAAACGAACTGTCGTTCACAGTACCAGTGTGTTTCATTATCGCCGTCCTCTCATCTATTTGCATACTTATCAGTGGCGTCGAGCGGAAAAAACCCACGCACGTGTAATTATAAAAATAAAATGTCGTTTATAGGGAATATAGGGACCTTTGATCACAAGATTACAGAATGGTCAATTTTCAAAGGTAAATTAATGCAATTTTTAAAAATTAATGACGTAAAAGAAGATAATAAAAGTGCGGTTTTAATAACACACCTCTCAGACGAGACCTACAGATTGTTACGTAACCTAGCGTATCCCAATGATCTGGAAGTGCTGAGTTTTAAAAACTTGATTGCACTACTCGATAACCATTTTAAATTAAAACAGTGCTCTTTTGCGGACAAAGCAAGGTTCCACGGAGCGTCGAGAAGTCCAGGTGAAGCTTTAGGAGACTGGGCAGCACGAATTAGAGGCTTAGCGAGCTATTGCGACTTTGGTGCAGCCCTGGAAACAAACCTTACGGATCGTTTCGTCCTAGGCCTGGAGCCAGGTCCCGAGCGGGACAGATTATTCGAACAGAATGCTTCGAAATTAAGTTTAACGCGAGCCTTAGAAATTGCACAACAGGCAGAATATGCTAGGGAAGCCAAGACCATTTTTGGCAGGGAGTCATCGGCGGTAATTAAGGAGGAAACAATGTATAAGGTGTCGTGTACACAAGGAGGCGCAGGAATGTGCGCACGAACTTCACGTGCGCCTTCGTCGGGTCATGTTCAACAGGGGTATAATGAAGAATACCGGTGTTTTGTTTGTGGAATGAAAAATCATACTAAAGAGAAGTGCCGTTACAAAAATTATACGTGTCAAAAGTGCGGAAAAAAGGGTCATTTAAAAAAAGTTTGTATGGAAAAAAATAAGTGTGGCCGGGTGCGTGTGAACAATATTGGTGGAGACGGTACGGAGTCAGGTGGGGAAGACAGCTGTGATGAGTGTCATAACTTCAATTTAAGGTATGTGACAGATACACCTTTGATGTTAAATGTGGTGTTAGGCGGTAAATCTGTGACTATGGAACTTGATTCGGGTTCTGGGGTAACGGTTATTTCAAACAAATTGTATAAAGATATGTTTTCGAATTATAAATTGACAAATAGTAAATTGAAGATGTGTTTATATAACGGTCATAAAATTTCTCCATTGGGGTATTTTCCGTCTGAAATTAAATTTAACGATCAAGTAAAGTTACTTAAAATTTTTGTTGTTGAATCCTGTGGCCCCCCCTTGCTCGGGCGAGATTTTATGTCTGCCTTTGATTTAGCACTTGCTGTAATTAATAATAAAATAAGTCATATTAGTCATAATGATGACGTTAAAACATTATTGGAGCAATATCCTAATTTATGGCGCGATGAACTCGGTTCTTTTAATAAGTTTAAAATAACGCTTCAGCTCAAGGAAAACTCGGTGCCAAAGTTTTTTAAGCCAAGGCCGGTGCCTTTCGCACTGAAAGAGAAGGTGGAAACAGAACTAACTAGATTAGTTAATTTAGGTATATTAGTTCCCGTAAATCATTCTCGATACGCCACGCCCATAGTGCCGGTTTTAAAGGAAAACGGTACAGTTAGGATTGCAGGTGATTATTCCGTCACACTTAATAAAGATTTAATAATCGATAAGTACCCCTTGCCTAGGATCGAAGAAGTATTCGCTAAGCTGGGTGGGGGTGAGCACTACTCAAAAATTGATTTAAAAAACGCATACAATCAATATATTCTGTCAGACGAGTCCCAGGAGCTTACCACCATTAACACAACAAAAGGTTTGTTTAAATTTACGCGCTTAGTGTACGGTCTCGCCAACGCGCCGGCTATCTTTCAAAAATCCATGGAAATATTACTTAATGGAATAGAAGGCGTTAGTATTTGGTTAGACGATATATGTTTAACGGCTCCAACGAGGAAAATGCATTTAGAAAGGTTAAATCAGGTACTGCGTAGACTGAGCGACGCCGGTCTCCGATTACAGAAAAGTAAATGTGAGTTTTTTAAGGAAAACGTGACTTATTTAGGCTACGTTATAGATAAAAATGGTTTGCGCACGAGTGGCGATAAAGTTAAGGCCATACTGAACGCGCCCGAGCCCTCGAACGTAACAGAAGTAAAAAGATTTCTCGGAGTAGTCAACTACTATAGAAACTTTATTCCCAACGCGTCTAGTATTATGAACCCGCTTCATGAATTACTGCGAACCGGCACGCCATGGGAGTGGGGCGAGCGACAGAGGCGCGCCTTGCGCCGCGTACGCGCCGAGCTCGCTTCGGAGCGCGTGCTCGCGCATTTCGAGCCGACCGCGCAGCTAGTGCTGGCGGTGGACGCGGGGCCGGCGGGGCTCGGGGCGGTGCTCTCTCAGCGCGACCGCGACGGCCGCGAACGACCGCTCGCATACGGGTCGCGATCGCTCACAGCGAGCGAACGCAATTACAGTCAGATTCAAAAAGAAGCTACCGCGATTATCTTCGGAGTTAAGCATTTTCATCAGTACCTTTACGGACGCAGCGAGCCGTTCGTTCTTAAAACGGACCATAGACCCCTAGTGTCGATATTTAATAATAAAACGGGTCTTCCCGTGACGACAGCGTTGCGCCTACAACGGTACGCGATAATATTGGCAGCGTATAACTATACGGTACAGTATACTTCGAGCGCTAATAATTTAGTTGCCGATTATTTTTCTCGCGCGCCGGTTTCGAATGATGAATGTAAAAGCGATGTGGAATATGACGCGTATTGCGCTTTGAAGTTTTTAGATACGGTTTCGCCCGCTGTAACGTTTAGCGACATAAAAAATGCGACGGAAAGCGACAAAACATTACAAACGGTCATTAAATATATGAATATCGGTTGGCCACGTAAAATAAATTGTAAGCTTATTCGTCCTTATTTTCTCTGTAAAACTGATTTACAGTATGAAAATGGTATCTTATTGCGGGGCCATAAGGTCGTTATTCCATCCGCATTAAGAGAAAAGATGTTAAAGGAGTTACATAGTACTCATTTGGGCATCGTTAAAATGAAAACAGCTGAAACTGTCAAACGATGTAGATTTTTTCAAGTAGGGGACAGGGTATGGCTACGGTGGTACAGTGCAAGGAAGGAATCATGGATATTAGGCGTAATTAAGGAACACATTGGAAAAAGAATGTTTAAAGTCAGCTTAGAAAACAATATCACGTGTATAAGGCATGTAGACCAGTTGCTGAAGTATAAAGGGATAGATATTTTAAAAAGTGAAGATACTGTGAGACTAACATCGCCACCGCAACATTCTCCACCCGCTCTGGAGAAATATATATCTCCGACAGAAGGTTCAAATAGCTTGAACACAAATAACACGGTTTTTACAGGAATGCCGGTGGAGAGGGAATGTGGTGAAGCATCAACTTTCACCAGTGAGGGGTCTTCTGATCGTTACAGTAATGAAGGGGACACCGATAATCAGGAGGTCCATATCCGAACTCCGCCATGCCTTACGTCACCTAAAGTAGGAACAATTAGGGACGACCAACCATTATCATCCCGAGTTTTAGAGGTCCCCCAGGACTCGGCGGCATTACAACCATCGCCTGCACGATCCAAACGACTACGTAAAAAAGTTGATTATTCCACCCTTCTAAAATAAAAATGTTATATTTAGTTCAATGTTATATTATAGCTAAGTTTAAAATAGTTATATAGTATTACCATTATGTTAAAAAAAAACTATGTGTGAGGGAATGATGTATATTGCGGCCCACCTCTAGCTTAAGTCAGTAGTAAACGAACTGTCGTTCACAGTACCAGTGTGTTTCATTATCGCCGTCCTCTCATCTATTTGCATACTTATCAGGAGGTTTGTGCATGTGTTTTAACGAAACCTGCATGTAACTAACGGGTATGAAAAAACGGATAGTCCACTATACATTTAGCACTATATATATTTTCTATTTACTGTATCGTGGATTATAGCAAAATAATTTTATTATTACTTTTGTATTATGGATCTCCGCAAAGTAACGCCTAATTCTATAAATTACTAGTTGTTTTATTATAAATCTACAAATCCTATACGTAATTATATAAAAAATATAGACGTAGGCTGGGTTTCCGGCTGAGTAGAATGGACAACCCTCATCTCTTACCAAGGGGTCGTAAAATATAACTAAGGTAAGTTGACGTCAGGCAGGCGGCTGGTCGTAAAATACGCAGCCAAAGTGTGCGACATGTTGTGCTGACCCCACTTAGAGTGGGATAAGGGCAGATGGATGATGGACGATGAGAAATCTTTCTAAAGCATCGGAAGGGAAGAAAATTGCACCTTCAGTAGAACCTCGGTAACTTAAATACGAAATTAAATATAATCTGCTCCCTTCCCCTCATACCTCTTAAATACGTAACCTTTATAACTTAAATTAATAATTTCAATGTTGATCCTCAATAATATAAATAAATAAAATAAATAAATAATAAAGTCATGTTTCGACGCACTCTGTAACATAAAATACCTGTCAATTCCAGTAATTTCGAAATATGCAAAATACAAAAAACTCGGAACCCATTACTTGTTCACCTATTGTTTCTAAGAGATCCCTTAAAAATGTACATTTCATTATGTACGTTGTAGTATTTGCTGTACATGTGGCGGCGACTAGAATGACATGTCTGCGTTGTAACATTTTTAAAGCTATATATCATTGAAAATAGAATCGATATAGATATTATTTTGCTTACTTCCATAGCATTATGTCTTATGGAATAATGTTATGGGGTAAATGCGCTGATATTGAGAAAATTTTTGTATTGCAAAAAAGAGCCATACGTGGCATTTATAATTTGAATTCGCGTGAGTCCCTGCGAGAGAAGTTTAAGGAAACAGGTATTCTTACGTTAGCTTCACAGTATATTTTTAGCAATTTGATTTTTGTGCATAAAAATATACATAATTATAAAAAGATTGGCGATGTATATAATAGACAAAGTAGGAACCGACATAAGCTTGCGGCTCCTGCTTTGCGCCTTGTAAGAGTACGTAAGTCGTTTGTGGGTTTGGGTATAAGATTCTATAACAAAATTCCACAATCAATTTTAACTTTGCCATTACAGCAATTTAAAAATACTGTTAAAAAGAGGCTGATACAGAAAGCCTATTATACCGTGGAGGCTTACATTGCTGATAAGAATGCGTGGATATAGCTGCTCTTTGACCTTGTGCAGGATAGCTATGACAAAATGTAATGAGTATTAAGAATCTTCTTTTTTAAAAGAGCTCCACCGAGTTTCTTGCTGGCTCTTCTCGGTAGGATGGCTTTCCGAACCAGCAGTAAAGTTGACGATTCAAAAGCACTTGTTTACAAGTTTACTTGAATAAAGAATATTTTGAATTATTTTGAATTGAATTTGAATTTGATACTGAAAACTCTTTAAAACTATTTTTTCTGTTGAAGAAACTTCAAAGAAGCTCCGGTCATTTCTTCAATTTAGCTCCTGACATGATCTCTTAGTAACATTTTATACATAGCTCTAATTCCCGCTAAAATATAAGCTTTTTTGTCATAAAGAGTCACCGATAGATTTCTGACCCATAACTCATCAGTGACGTCGTAGCAAACGTAGACATTTCGTAGCCTATCGTATCGATATATAACGTGGGTACGATATATATCCATTCTAATATTATGAATCCTAAAGTCTGTCTGTCCACCGTGTGTGCACAACAACGCACCAGTTTTCGTGAATCATCGATAATATCATAAAAATCATAAATAATCTGATTACGTATGCTAATATTATAAAGATTGTAATGTTCGTAATTTTTTTACGCAAAAACTACTAGAGCGATTTCAAGAAAACTTTTACCAATAGAAAGGGGCGCGCTTCACTAAATAACATAGTGTTAGGAATGACAGTTGGCAACACTATAAGAGCGTGACGGATATCAAGGAAGGGACTTGCCTTTGGAGGGAAAATTAGTTATAAAAGATGGAGTCCGCCATATTGAAGTCAGTCTTGTAACAATACTCAGGACGACTTAGTTCCGCCGCTTACGCTGTTAGAAAAATTAGACATTTAACCGATGTTAAATAGCGCGACTTGTTTATTTTGCTTATTTCCATAGCATTATGTCATATGGAATAATGCTGCGGGGGTAAAGCGGCCGATATAGAAAAGATTTTTGTTGCCCAAAAAAGAGCCATACGGGCTATCTATAATATGAAGCAACGTGAGTCCCTTCGCGAAAAGTTCCAAGAAATAGGCATACTGACTGTAGCATCACAATATATATATAGTAATATTCTATTTGTGCGGAAAAATATAAGAACATATAAAACAAAATTTGATGTATATCATAGACATACGAGAGGTCACAAACAGCTTACGATACCTGCGTCGCGACTCAGCAGAGTAAGCAACTCTTTTGTTGGTCTCGCTATTCGCTTCTATAATAAAATTCCTCAATCCGTTCTAGACCAGTGTACAGAAAGATTTCAATCAAGTGTAAAAAATATGCTTATACGTAAAGCATATTACAAAATTGAAGATTATTTGGATGACAAGAAAGCCTGGATTTGAAAATCCTTTCAGCTTCATACAAGACAGCGGTTTAATAATGTATAATTGAAAATAATTAAAAGATTGACCGCCGAGTTTCTTGCTGGTTCTTCTCGGTAAGAGCAACATTCCGAACCAGTTGTAGCTTCATTAATCATATCAATGCTTGACGATTCAAAAGTGCCTGAAATGGTTTATTTGAATAAAGATTATTTTGATTTGATTTGATTTGACTCGACTCTTACGTTATTAGCTTAAGCTTACGCGGCTAGACCGTTCTGTTGGAGTTTCGTTGTAAACGAAACTTGTACGATTATTGTAGATCGTGTTACAACCTGCCTTGGTTAAACAAGGTGTAATTATTACTGTGTCGTTTTAATGTTGGTTAGGTAGATCCGCGAGCACCTAAATTAAGCGTTAATTGTTATTAGAATCTACCCTGATATTCGAGTGCTTACTATAGTGGTGTTTGATGTTTGATTCGGAGAGATCCGCACCTACCCACATTACGTTCCGTGTTACTAGAATTTAACCTCGAATAGTTAATATTCGCGATAAGAGTAATCACTGAGTTTCTTGCCAGTTCTTCACAGTGAATAGTAGCGTTCCGAACTGGTGGTAGAATCCTGTAAGGTAGAATCGTCCTGGCATAATAATTCCAAATTATACGAAACTTAACCTGTTAATACGTGTTTGTCCTGTTTCATATGTGGTAGCTGTACGTTAGTCTTTGTTGACTATGTGAGAAAGCTGAAGTATTTGAGTGAAATTCCTGACATTCCTAATAATAGGATATATTGTCAAAGAAATAAAGATAAAATATATTAATAAAAATTATGAGTTTAAGGAAATATATGATTTTAAAGAAATGGGTATTTGGCTTTGGCTTCATAGTATATTTTTAGCAATCTAATGTTTGTGCATAAGAATATACATAATTATGAAAGGATTGGCGATGTATATGATACACAAAGTAGAAACCGACATAAGCTTGCGTCATTTCTTACCGAGGTGTCGTAAAAGGTGACTAGGGTATGATAAGTATCCGGTTGAGTAGAATAGACCACTCTCTTTCTAACCGAAGGGTTGGTTGAGGTAAAATACGAGTAAGGTAAACTGACATCAGACAGGCGGCCGGCCGTAAAATACGTAGCTGAATTATGTGACAACATTTTTTAACATGTTGCGCCGACCCCACTTAGAGTGGGATAAGGGCAGGAGAATGATGATGATGCTAAAGTCTGTAAACACGTGTTTTATTTTACCAACTTTCATATATAAGCTTGAGTGATATATATTAGGGTAACAACAGTTAAAATTAGAGCTCAAAGTTACTCAACGGGCGATTGAGCGCTCTATGCAAAGAGTGTCAACCACTTGATCAAATCTAATCAAATCTGAAAAAAAAGCTAAGGTGACGATGGGGGGGAGTGAGTGATGGGGGAGTTCACACAATAAGGTGTTGAGCTGGCAACCCCGCACCGGAAAACTTAAACACCCAAATAAATAAATAAATACCCCCCCCTAATAAATGGGCTGGTGACCTCAAAACAGTCGCGGGAACTGCTAGATGCAAGTGGCCCAAGTTTCTGTGGTGTGGAGATCCCGTGAAGATAGCTATGTCTATCAGAGGAAGTCCACCAGTTGACATAGAAGAAGATATTAAGTATGATTTTTCAAAAGTAATAATAAAATAATTTTACCATAATCCACAGGAATCCACAGGAATCCACAGGAAATATATATAATGCTAAATGCAAAGTGGACTATGCGTTTTCATACCTGGAACATGCAGCATTCAACATGTAACCACGACAAAATCGCAAAGCTTTGCGACGGAGTTTACCTCCTGATGATGCTTTGGTTGCGGGGCGAAACGATTGTTGAGTTTGTATTAGTGAATGTGTGTAGTGCTTGTGTATTGTGGTGGCGGTGGTGGAGGTTTGTGCATGTGTTTTTAAGGAGTGCTGCATGTTTCAGGTATGAAAACGAATTGTCCACTGCTCATTTAGCATAATATATAATTCCTATTTACTTTATTATAACTATTTTATTACTTCTGTATTATGGATCTCCGCAATGTAACGCCTAATTCTATAAATTATTTAAATGTTTTTTAAATTTATAGTTTTATTTGGTATGTTTGTGTGTATAGAGATTAGTGTGATAGATTTGTGTGATAGAGTTTCGCAAGGTACGCCTAGTGGCATGTACATACAGCTTGTAGCAAACTAATTCTGTCGTTAGTTTTGTAAAAGTCAACAACACTTTATTATACGGCGTTCAAATCGTCCGTTGAAAGATCCGAAGTGACACATTTAAACAAGTCCGACTTTTTTGTGGCGTCGTTAAAAATGAGCGTTGTATAACTCATCATCACTCATAATATTTGGTGAGTAATGTTGTTTTTTTAAATCGTTATAAGCGAAAAGGCCAGCGCCTAGTTGTGATCTCGAGTGACGTAACAGGCCATCGACAGAAGTTTAAGCAAATAGGTATTCTTACTTTTGCTTTACAGCATATTTTAAACAATGTAATTTTTGAACATAAATATATAAAGAAAATTAAAACGATAGGTGCTGTATATAAAATAAGCTCTCGCAGGGAAACTCAGTTCAGCAGCCTATGCTATTCGAAAGATAAGACAGTTTACAGACGTCGAAACAGCAAAACTAGTTTATTTTGCTTACTTCCATAGCATTATGTCTTATGGAATAATGTTATGGGGTAAATGCGCTGATATTGAGAAAATTTTTGTATTGCAAAAAAAAGCCATACATGGCATTTATAATTTGAATTCGCGTGAGTCCCTGCGAGAGAAGTTTAAGGAAACAGGTATTCTTACGTTAGCTTCACAGTATATTTTTAGCAATTTGATTTTTGTGCATAAAAATATAATATACATAATTATAAAAAGATTGGCGATGTATATAATAGACAAAGTAGGAACCGACATAAGCTTGCGGCTCCTGCCTTGCGCCTTGTAAGAGTACGTAAGTCGTTTTTGGGTTTGGGTATAAGATTCTATAACAAAATTCCACAATCAATTTTAACTTTGCCATTACAGCAATTTAAAAATACTGTTAAAAAGAGGCTGATACAGAAAGCCTATTATACCGTGGAGGCTTACATTGATGATAAGAATGCGTGGATATAGCTGCTCTTTGACCTTGTGCAGGATAGCTATGACAGAATGTAATTAGTATTAAGAATCTTCTTTTTTAAAAGAGCTCCACCGAGTTTCTTGCTGGCTCTTCTCGGTAGGACGGCTTTCCGAACCAGCAGTAAAGTTGACGATTCAAAAGCACTTGTTTACAAGTTTACTTGAATAAAGAATATTTTGAATTTGAATTTGAATTTAATAGACAAAGTGGGAACCGGCATAAGCTTTTGACTCCTGCTTTGCGCCTAGCAAAAGTACGTAAATCGTGTGTGGGATTTGGGTATAAGGTTCTATAATAAAATTCCGAAATCAATTTTGGACAATTCTGTTACAGGCAGTTTAAAAACACTGTTAAAAAGGCTGATACAGAAAGCCTGCTATACTGTTGAAGATTACTTTACTTAGATGATAAGGATGTGTGGATACTAGTACTAGTTCTAAGATTTATATTTTAAAAAGAGCAACCGCCGAGTTTCTTGCTGGTTCTTCTCGGTAGGAACAGCTTTCCGAACCAGCAGTAAGGTTGACGATTCAAAAGCGCTTGTTTACAAGTTTACTTGAATAAAGAATATTTTGAATTTGAATTTGGATATAGGTGCACTTCTACCCGTACAGGACAGTAATAACTAAATGTAACTAGTTTTGAGATTTATATTTTAAAAAGAGCAAGCGCCGAGTTTCTTGCTGGCTCTTCTCGGCAGGAAAAGCTTTCCGAACTTCAACTCTACTGTTGATGATTCAAAAGCACTTGTTTACAAGTTTACTTAAATTAAGAATATTTTGAATTTGAATTTGAATATCCATTCAAATAAATATATGGGACACACGGTCCATTGCCAAAATAAGGGGTCAAATCCTCCTAAAATTCAAGGACGGTTAAAGTGATACTGGGTCTCGAGACCAAGAAAAAAAACACCCCAATACAAGACCCGCGTAGAGTAGTTATAAGTATGACATATTTAACACATTTCAGTTTTAAGGTTACTTATTTATCACAAACTGTACCAGTGACTACAGTCTCGTCGATTTCGATCTTAAAATACCGTAAATTACACACTATGGATTTTTTTTTCTGCTTGTAAAGGAAATCGAGAATTCTACTACCCTATATGTTAGCCGTGATTGCCTAGTGGTGAGACCGTGCGACTCTCTAAAGACGAACATGGGTTCAAGCCCGGGCAAGCACCAATGAGTTTTTTATTAAAACTTATGCGTCTAATTGATATTTGCAATTTATCTCACGCTTTTCGGTGAAGGAAAACATCGTGAGGAAACATGCATATCTCTAGAGAATTCTAGGCATATGTGTAATCAATCAATCTGCATTGGAGCAACGTGGTAGGTCTTAGCTCCAACCCTTCTCTCCAGAAACGGAGAGAGGAGGCCTATTTCCAGCAGTGGGAACTTAACAGGCCGTTACTTTACTTTATATGCTAGCCAGATACTAAAGCTTCAATTGTACCAAATTTCATCGATATAGCTCTAGCGGATTAGCCGGAAAAACTTAACAGAATAGACACACATATAGAAAGACAACCAAACTATCGCATTTATAATATTAGTATCCAAGAATGGAATAGTACTTACTAATTTTTGTGTTAAAACTGCGATCAAGGTTTATATTTTCACGTACTAAATATACTGTTTTGTATAAATAATAGTATAGAATGCATTGCGACTGACCTGAGGCGACCACGCGGCGGCGGCGCGGCTCGACGACCGGCTGCGCGTGCCCCACAGCCGCTTGCTGACGCTCTGCACCACGCTGCTGGACGAGCGCGACTTCTGCATGCCACCTGCGGGAGCGGCTACAGGTGACCCTAGCGTGGTGCGCAGCAGCGCCGCCAGGAACGACTGCGACTGAGACGGAGACGGCGGCGACGTCGGCGTCGACGCGACCGACGCGAATTGCAGGTCCCTATACGTGAATATCCAGCCCTCGTCCGTCTGGCAGCCCTTGTGGGGCCCGTCGTCGTCCACGTCGCTCGGCAACCGCGGCTTTATGTTCCGGAGGTTCTTGTCGTAGTTTATACGCTTGAAGCGATCGGTCTTCTCCGAGTCGACACTCTTCTTCCGGGCCATTCTCAGGTACCGTTTGATCGTGTCGCTCACCGACTGCGAGACGTCGTCGTGGTCCACGCTCGACCGCCTCCGGGGGCGCCTCTCCGGCGGCGGACTAGTCGGGCTGGTAGGGACCGTCGCCGCTTCATATTTCTCTCTGTAAGCGCGCTCGATTTCCTGCAACACCTCCTCCGGTACGGGCGGCGTCTGCGTGCCGACGTCCACCGGCTTCTCCTCCGACGACTCGCACAACACCTCGATGAGGGGCGGCGGGGACATCGGCGGCGACGGGTAACAGTCATTCTCGTTAAACTTCGAACTGCCGGCACGACCGCGCAACGCGCTCCGCGAATTAGCACCGCCGAGTCCGATCGCGGGGACGAACCCGCCCGTGCCGCCGCCACTCCTCCCGCCGCGATACGGTTTCGATTTACGCAGATCGTTGTAAAGTTTGTACAACAGACCCCTATCGTTCGACAAGTCCCGCACTGTACTGTCCCTATTCGACGACCTCTGGTAGTACCTACCGAGGTTTTCGCGCAGTATCCTCTGCGCGGGGTCGCCGTCCGAATTGGCGGGACCGCGATCCGACTTCCTCTCGAGATAGTTTCGTATCGCACGAAGCAGCTCCTCGGACTCCGAGAGCCGAGGCGGTCCCCTGTCCTCCTCCAACTTCAGGTACTCGCGAAGTAAATCCGCTAGCGCGCCGTCGTCGTCCTCCCGCCGGAGCGGCCGCGGGCGACCGTTCTCGAAGGCAGTGCCGAAGGTCGCCCCGGCCGAGGGCGCGGTCGGGGACGGCGGAGGCGGCGCCGCGAAGAACTCCCGCCTCAGCTTCGCGATGTCGAAGCGGCCGCCCGACGCGTGCGGGACGAACAGCTCGGTGGGGCGCGCGGCCGGCGGCGGCGCGTCGTCGGAGGGCGAGCGCGCGCGCACGGAGCCCCCGCGGGCGCGCTTCTTGCGGCGCGGCTTCGGCAGCACGCCGGGGTAGGAGCTCTTCCGCCAGAGCAGGAACCGCGGCTCGCGCTGGCAGACCTCCTGGAAGTAGGCCTCGATGCGCGGCACGTCCTCGGCGCGGTTCTGCGCGCCGTCCGGGACGAGCCGGCGGCCCGCGTCCGACATGTACTTCCAGGTCTTGCGCGTGAGCAGCCATCGCTCGCGCGGGCGGTCGCGGCGGCGCACGGTCTTGGTCATGGGGTCGACGCGGCGCTCCATGCCGGCGTCAGGGGCGCGCGCGGGTCGCTCGCCGCATCGCTCGGCCTCGGCGCGCGCACCTGCCCGCGCGAAACTGAACGTTCCGCCGCACCGTTCGGAATATTATGCGCCGAAATAGACGTCCGGTAATAGAGCGGCCGTGAACTGGATACAGGGTGCGCTCGGGCGGCGGCGCTCGGCTCGGCGCGCGCACTGCGCGCCGCGTAAACAAATGCGCGCCCACGCCGCGCGGCCGCCGGGCGGCACCTGCGCCGGCCGCGCGGGCCCTCCGCCTGCCCGTGAGAGCCCGTCGCTACGAACTCTCATGAAACTTTTTTAAGAATGCGAATGTTTTCTTTCATCATGAATTCATATCCAAATTCAAAATATTCTTTATTCAATTAAACTTGTAAACTAGTGCTTTTGAATCGTTTTTTTTTTTTCGAACTGACTGTATGCTGTTAGCCCTAATGGCTTTTACAGCGTCACCGGGCGGGACGGGCGAGCGCAGAAGCATCGCCGAGGTTGCGAAATGCAGGGAGTAGAGCGCAGAAGCTCTACTAGCGTCGGGGAACGTCGTCCTAAGGGTGCCTCCTGTGAGGCCGGACCACGGCTTAGGGCGACGTGTAGTGGAGGGCTGATGGTGTGACTTAGATTAGTCATTGCGGCGTCGGAAGGGTGGCGAGAAGCCACGACCGACCGACGTCAGAAAACTGGGACCTCGTCTTCGCCGGCGAAGACGCTGTGTGTGTGTATTACGTGTATCTGTGTTGGCGATCGTTATTTGATCGTCGGGGTCATACAAGACGCTTTTTGGACGCCTATATTTTCGATGGTCGGACCTAACTGGGATGTAGGTAGAAGCAACTGAAATAAGGGGGTTCGAGTGTACCTCAGATTTCTCGAAGTAAGATTTTGAAAAACGTTTAAAGAGGTGATTTGAATCGTCATCTCTGCTGCTGGTTCGTTCGCTGTCCCTACCGAGAAGAGCCAGCAATAAACTCAGCGATTGCTCTTTTTAAAATATAACTCTTTCAACTAGTTACACTTAGTCATTGCTGTCTTGTACAGGGTAGAAGTGCGGCCACACATTCTTATCATATAAATAATCCTCGATAGTAAAATAGGCTTTCTGTATCAGCCTCTTTTTAACAGTGTTTTTAAATTACTGTAATAAATTGATTGCGGAATTATATTATAAAAACTTATACCAAAACCCACAAACAACTTACGTACTTTTGCAAGGCGCAAAGCAGGGGCCGCGGGCTTATCCATATTGTCCATATTGTCATATCAAATATGAAATTATAAAACGAGCATCCTCATATATTTCGTATCGTCGAGTCAACTTCTTTGTAAGTTTAACAGAACAATAGATGTACGGACTGCTACTACGCTGTACGATCTTTGGTTAATAGGTTGATAGGAATAAATTGATAGAATTAGTTATATTGCGAGAACTAATTGATAGTTTATTGATTATAATATGATAGTATTTATAAAAATTAGACAGTAATTTGATAATGATTTTGACAGGACATTTATTTGACAGGTTGAGCTCGCGCGGCCGCTAACGTCGTGCTAATTCCAAATTCATGTGATATTAAAAATATAGCGTAAAATGCTAACTAAGCAAATGTACGTGTTAGGCCGTACAATAGAGAATTTTAAAAAAGCTCGATTTTCGTCTGTAACGTGCTCATCTTACTCTTAAGATTTGATATATCCAATAGTATGGCCCGCCTGCGCTTTTATTTGAGTACCACTAACACGCTGTTTATTTAAACTGAGTGAATTTCAATACGAAATTGAAATATTTCTATCATCATTTGCAGTGTTTTGATCGTGTTTGAATGTATGCGCTTAATATTAAACGATAGTATTGAATATGTAACTAGCTAACATCAATGAAAGTATACGAAATATTTGTTAAGATTCGTTATTTAGTTTTTTAGGAACTCTATATGATTTCTGGACTCTATATTGTCTGTATTATTTGTGATGATCGTTGATTGTGCGATTGCCTACAAT
This sequence comes from Morpho deidamia, assembly GCA_947086505.1. NCBI lineage: Eukaryota > Metazoa > Arthropoda > Insecta > Lepidoptera > Nymphalidae > Morpho > Morpho deidamia. The sequence goes on from CAMTZC010000009.1 coordinate 13,535,045, forward strand.
GGGCACGATCATGGTGCATACGATCGTACGTATTATCATGACAAAAGTAAAGTAAAGTAACAGCCTGTTACTATGCCCACTGCTGGGCTAAGGCCTCCTCTCTCCGTTTTTGCAGAGAAGGATTGGAGCTAAGACCTACCACGCTGCTCCAATGCGGATTGGTAGGTTACACATATCCCTAGATTCTCTAGAGATATGCAGGTTTCCTCACGATGTTTTCCTTCACCGAAAAGCGTGTGCTACATTGCAATTATCAATTAGACACATAAGTTTTAATAGAAACTGACTGGTGCCTGCCCGGGGTTTGAACCTATGTCGTCTCTAGACAGTCGCACGGTCTCACCACCGGTATTTTAGTCAATTACATACATACATACATTATCCTACTGTAAGTGGGGTCGGCACAACATGTTACAATATGTTGTCACATGATTTGGCTACGTACTTTACGATACTATGATTACGATTGTACTATATATATTTTTTATTTACTGTATAGCGGATTATAGGAAAATAATTTTATTATTACTTTTGTATGGACATAATTCTTTATTCAAGTAAACTTGTAAACAAGTGCTTTTCAATCATCATCAACTCTACTGCTGGTTCAGAAAGCTGTTCCTAACGAGAAGAGCCAGCAAGAAAATCGGTGGTTGCGCTTTTCAAATATAAATTTTATAACTAGTTGCATTTGGTCATTACTATCTTGTACAGGGTAGAGGAGTAGCTATATCCACGCACTTTTATCATCTATATAATCCTCAATTGTAGGCATTTTGTATCAGCCTCCCTTTGACAGTGTTTCTAAACTGCTGTAGTGGCAAAGATAAAATCGATGGCGGAATTATGTTATATAATCTTATACCCAAACCCACAAACGAACGGGGTTACATATAGCATAAAAAGATTTTTTTGGGAACAAGGAAAAAACCTCATATTGCATTTCTGAGGGTACTTAAACTCTTATGTTGGGTAGAGGGAAATGACGGGTACTACTAGTACTTTGGACTTTGTGATATTGTCGTGGCCCCAACCTCCTGACGATTTAGTTACGGGGCGAAACGATTATCGTAGTGAATGTGTGTAGTGCTTGTGTAGTTAGCTGTTGGTTGTGAAACGTGCGGTAACTGATCCTGCATATATGAGATTTGAGACCTGTTTTGCAAACGCGGATTATAGCAAAATAATTCGATCATAACTTCTGTACTATGGAATTCCGCAAAGTAACTCATGCTATAAATTGCATCATCAGAAGATAGACCACCATCCATTAAAAAAATCCGGAAAAAAAATATATTACTTGCTATGCCCGCGGCTTTGCCCGCGCGCCAATCAACAACAAAGTTTTCTCGCCGGAATTCTGAGATAAAAAGTGGCGTTTAATTTCAAATCTGTAATATCTTCTAACGTATTTATTTGATTTATATAGTGTAGAGGACAAATTTGATCTATATTAAATGGCAAAGCTATCGAATGCATTTATTTTGATAAGGACTTATACCAAACAGGTCAAACGGTCTCGAAAATAACGTAGTTTTAAATTAAAATTTTGATCTTAAAAGTAGTTATTGTGCCGTACCGTGAGAGATAGAAACATGCTATCGCGGACTTTTTTCTACTATTTTTATAGATCAACAATTCTGTAATACATTTTTTTAGCGTAACTCTGCTGGTTTGCGCAGCGCACGCGACTAGAGCTCCCAGCAAGCAAATTTTTTAACAACTTCTCGATCTCTTCAAAACAATTTACATAATACCGATATGTACTACCTAAACCATCCGGAAGTATTTCACTATCTTTTGGTGGAAACCGTACAAAAATCCATGCAGTAGATTTTGGGAAATTCGATTTTATACAGACAGACAGCTTTTTGTTTTATAATGAGTATAGATTTATTACTTTTAAATGTCTTTTTATTTAAACATTTTTACAGCTAGATAAAGATGCATAAATACCATCACGTTTCTCGGTATGCAACTTCTTGGACACGTACCAACATGTCACGCAGAAAACAAAAGGAATTTTTCACATTTCACTCCTCTAACCTACATTTTGCTTTATTTCCTACACAAGTATTCGGACGTCTGTTACTGTGTTAACAGAATAAATCTCTTCTGAGACTTCGTATCTGTTACTCCAAACCGGGTTGTTGAATCCAATAATGAAAATAGACAAAAGACAAAAGGAAGATAAATGTTACTACAATCCACGGCAAAAAGTATTTAAGGCTGCTCCAAGTAGGCGTCTACAAAGTCGTATAAGTGAGCGAGTTCCTTACAACGAATTTAATCAACACATACTTCTTTATTCAATCTGAGGCTGATACTTTTGTATTACAAAAAAAGATGCCAATTGTAATGGCATTTACAATTTTACAAATTACAAATTTACAAGCATTTACATACGTGGCATTTACAATTTAAGTCCGCGTGATTAGGGAATCATCCTACTTCTTTAAACTTCTCTCGCCCCTGCGAGAGAAGTTTAAGGAAATAGGTATTCTTACATTTGCTTCACAGTATATTTTAAACAATGTCATTTTTGTACATTAAAATATAAAGGTTTATAAAACGATAGGTGATGTATATACTAGACAAAGTAGGAACCGACATAAGCTTGCGACTCCTGCTTTGCGCCTAGCAAAAGTACGTAAATCGTTTGTGGGTTTGGGTATAAGATTCTATAATAAAATTCCGAAATCAATTTTGGCCATGCCATTACAGCAGTTTAAAAACAATGTTAAAAAGAGGCCGATACAGAAAGCCTACTATACTGTTGAGGATTATATAGATGATAAAAATGCGTGGATTTAGCTACTTCAATACCATGCACAAGATAGTAATAACGAAATGTAACTAATTATAAGAATTTTATTTGAAAAGAGCAACCACCGAGTTTTTTGCTGTCTCTTCTCGCTAGGAGCAGCTTTCCGAACCAGCAGTAGAGTTGACGATTCAAAAGCACTTGTTTACAAGTTTACTTGAATAAATAATATTTTGAACTCTATAAATTTAAGAAAAAATATTATCCTCCTCTTGCCCTTATCCCACTCTAAGTGGGGTCGGCACAACATGTTACAAACAAATTGTTACATCATTTCGCTACGTATTTTACGACCGTCCGCCTGCCTGACGTCAACTTACCTAGTGGTATTTTACGACCCGTCAATAAGAAAGAGGGTGGTCTATTCTACTCAACCACACGGTGTATTCCACTAACGACCGGATACCACTCGGTGGGTCAAGTTATCTTTGTCGCTTTTTACTAGACCTCGGTAAGAAATGAGGGTGGTCTATTCTCCTCGGCCGGATACCACACGGCATATTGTCGTGGATTATCTCTTGAACATGCTTCGGTTTCAGGGCGAAACGTTTGTTGAGATTGTCGTAGATAATGTGTGTAGTGCTACTGTCGTGTGCCGTGGTGGTGTCTTGTCTCAGCATTACATAGATTTTCACGGATTACAGCAAAACTATGTTATCAATATTTAAGTTTTTTGTTATTTATAAGTTTAGGTTAGTTTTTATCTTAAAGTTAACTTTTGGCTAAATCGTAACTTCAATAAAGTATAGTACCCGGCAATAAATAATGCACATCGAGAACTTAGAACGAAACAGCCGGCCAATTCGGTTTCGTAGAGCGTTGTCACTGTCACACACGGGTTCGTCAGTCTGTGCGACAGAGACAATGCTCTATGAAGCAGAATCTAGCCGGTTACTCTCTCTGAGCCTCGTTGTGCATTATTTATTGCCGGGTACTATATTTCTTTTTTGGTTGCACTTTATAATAGTAAAAAAGGCATCTAGGTTTTTTTACGATGTCCTACATCGCCGTAAATCTAATTAAATCTCTGATCTGATCTGATCTACATTATTTGAAATTTATATAATTCTTTTTGACATTATACATTGCGTATTATTTTTATTTCTTTGTCATGTATTTGATATAAAAATAATTTTGGTTATTGTAAGCAAAATAATACTGTTTAAAATAAAATAAATTATCGCTTATAGAAAACTGTTAGGAAGCACCTCAGAACTCATGGCTCCAAGTGACAATCGCAAACTCTCACTGTTCAAACATCGCAGCCTTTATTCATAAATTTCGTTCACATTTACTTGAGAGAGAGAGCTATTTCACCACTGCGTCACAGGGGTTCAATACTGTAAAGTAAAGTAACGGCCTGTTACCAACCCGCCCACTGACCAGCCCACTGCTGGGCTAAGTCCTCATTTTTCGTTTTTGGTTAGAAGGATTGGAGCTTAGAACTATCACGCTGCTCCAATGCAGATTGGTATGTCACACATATTCCTAGAATTCTCTAGAGATGTACAGATTTCCTCACGATGTTTTCCTTCATCGAAAAGCGTGTGATAAATTGCAATTTTCAATTTGACACATTAGTTTTAATAGAAAAACTCATTGGAGCCTGCCTGGGGTTCGAACCCATGATGGGTTATCACAGCTTTTTGGGTTCAATACTGGATGGAGGTAATCCTTGATTTGTTTTTTTTAATTACACGGCCACTCGCTTGTTTAAATAATAATAGCTCGAACGTACTTGCGCTTGGCCTCCATATTTGTTCGCGCAATCTTTACGGTGTCCGATTACATACTCGTACACACCATAAACCTTGGGAAACACCATGGTGCTACGGGGTTTTAATCGACGTTCCATTAAACTGTTCCATCTATTACCGTCAAGTTGATTTATAATCGAAACAGCCATTTGTGAATATAGATTAAAATATATATTCGAAAATTAAATTAAACACCAAAAAGAATAGACTATATTTTTACAATCTTTTTTTTCAATATTAATTTAGAAGAAGTATCTTGCAAATTGGTTTTTAAATAAGGTTTTATTGTACAAACTTTTGAAAACAAAGTAGGTTATATCATTACAATGTTCGCAGCGGAATAATCTCGTTATTACATCCACAATCTTGCAAGAGTGTCATACATTGACTTCCTAGGCCACTTATAAAATGCTCTGTTTTAAAAATAAATCCATAAACATTTTCGGGTTACCAAACAACTGACTGGTAACGCTATCTATCGTCACTGTAGTGAACGAGGAAAATTGTTTACGTTTTCCACGGTTACGTCATGGTTTGATTCCGTCTTGCTATATGCTTTATTGAGTAATGCCTAGATGGCGCTTAGCGGATCAAATCGAATCAAAATAATCTTTATTCAAGAAAACTGTTTGGAGCACTTTTAATTAAATCGTCAATGATCAATATGATGAAGCTACAACTGGTTCGGAATGTTGCTCTTACCGAGAAGAACCAGCAAGAAACTCGGCGGTCAATCTTTTAAACATTAATTTTACATTAATAGACCGCAATCTTGTATGAAGCTGAAAGGATTTTCAAATGCAGGCATTTTATCATCCAAAAAAATTTAAATTTTGTAATATGCTTTACGTATAAGCATATCTGATACATTTAATTTAAACCTTTCTGTAGGTTGGTCTAGTAAGAATCAGACAGATTACTCCATCTCTATTATATAAAAATGAATAGAATATAAATGCGTTAAGCTGTGTTAGCCCAGCGGTGAGACCGTGCGACTCTTTCGAGGGGAACACGAGTTCAAACCCGGGCAGGCCAATGAGTTTTTCTATTAAAACTCATGTGTCTAATTGATAATTGCAATTTATCAAACGCTTTTCGGTGAAGGAAAACATCGTGAGGAAACCTAAATATCTCTAGAGAATTCTGGAGTGTAACCTACCAATCCACATTGGAGCAGCGTGGTAGGTCTTAGCTCCAACCCTTCTCTACAGAAACGGAGAGAGGAGGCCTATTCCCAGCAGTGGGATTGTAACAGGCCTCTACTTTTAATGTGTTGCTAATCTCGAAAGCACCTGAACCGATTTCGCTAATTTTCATTGTGATTTTTAGTGACTATCAAAACGAATTTAAGTATTTTATTTTGACAATTACATTTTTAGTCTTAACATAGTCTTAATTTATTTTATATTAAAATAAAATTAGTAAAAATATATATTAAAGAATACTTAATTATATTAAATTTAAAATAATTATTTTCATTGATTTAAGGGTCCAAAATATAACTACATTTATTTTACGTTAAATACGCGAATTATAGGAAAATAATTATGGTATTACTTTTGTACTATGGAATTCCGCAAAGTAATCGGGTATTGTATCAAATTATTACAGGTTATCTATTTGAATAATTTAAAGAAGTAACGTATTTAATTTTTGTACTACGGAATTTCGCAAAGTAACACCACTTTGCGGAATTTCATAGTACAAAAGATATGATAAGATAAGATTATGTTAAAATTATTTCGCTATATTATTATAAACACATACGAATCACATCGCGATAAAATTAAGTTACAAATCTGTACCACATTACTAATGTGGTACAGATTTGTAAAATTCGCATTTTTCTTTTCCATTGTTCGCATTTTTTTTTCCTAAAAAATGCGAGACCTAAACTTAACAATTTGTATAAAACTGCAATGCTCTATAATGCTAAACCTTCCGCAAGAATTGCACTACCTTTGAGTTAAAACCGTACAGACATCAGTTCAGTAGATTTTGAGAAAATCGATCACGTACAGACAGCTTTTAGGGTCTTTGTTTTATAATAAGTACTAGCTGTGCCAACAACGGAAACATAACGGTGGAATTCAGTGATTTACGAAACTTTTCCCGAATTATCGAAATTTTGAACATAAAAGTAGTTATTGTGAGTTAACCGTGAGAGATAGAGACATGCTACTGAGTACTTTTTTGTAGTATTTTTCTACAATTCTCTTGTACATTACTTTAGCGTATTTATGCTGGTTTACGCAGCGCACGCGACTAAAGCTACCAGCAAGCAAGTTTTTTAACAACTGCTCGATCTGTTCAACACAATTTAGATAATACCGATATGTACTATTCACTTAAACCATCCGGAAAGTTTGCACTATCTTTTGGTGAAAATCGTACAAAAATCCGTTGAGTAGATTGTGAGAAAATCCATTACATACAAACAGACATCTTTTTGGACTTTGTTTTATAATACTCGTAAGTATAGATAGATACACGTTTGTTATTTTTCTAATCAAAACAAACGCGAATTTTAGAGAAATAATTTTATAACATTTGAATTTTTTGACACAACATCATATAACATGATCGAAAATAGATAACATATAAAAGGACGTCCGGCATAGATTCTTTAGTCGATCATTTGACGTCAGGCTACAATTTAATTAGCGAAGGCCCCATGCCGATGCCAAGATTCCGCTATAAAATTCGTATATCGATTAACAATGCAAATTATCGACAACAATGGTCGACGCATTGTTGGCCCGTACGCACTGAATCACGCATTCCAGAACAATCAATGTCATATTGTTTGGTGTCATAGAAAAATAATGAATCATATCGTTTTTGTGACATAGCCTCATAAGGAAACTGATTTGTGTGTGTCATTACCAGTTTATTTATTTATATAAGACACACCAACGACATGAACACAGTTAAAATTATATAGTTGCATATTTAGTGTATAAATTTTCGGGTGAACACGTCACTTAAAGGCACGCACAACATTCAATATTTATCATTATAAATATTTTAAGCGATCGAATTTATGATTACAGTATAAAAATCGTACTGCCAAACGTTTGTCGTGAAGCCTATCCTCCTGATGATGCTTCGGTTAAGGGGCGAAACGATCGTCGAGATTGTGGTGGTGGGTGTGTGTGCTGCTTTTGTGTTCGTTGTTGCTGGTGAATTGCGCCTTGGGGTGCATGTGGTGGCTGGTCCTGCATGTATAAGGTGCGTAGATTTTGCCTGCTTCATACACATTGGCTTTGCATGCGTTCACTTAGCCCGTGCGGATTATAGCAAAGTAGTTAGTTCTGTTATATTGCTTACAATTTTACATCAATTACATGACAAAGCAATAAAAATAATGTGTAATGTATAATGTCGAAAATAGTTATATAATTGCAAATAATTTAGATTAAATTTTAATCAAGTACAATAAAGGTGCGTCAGCTTTAATTCAATATGGTTAGAAATTATTACCAGATCGATTCTACCACCAGTTCGGAACGGAGTCATCCACTGAAAAGAACTGGCAAGTAACTGAGCAGTTGCTCTTATGACGAAAAACAATTATTTGAGGGTAGATATTTTATTATTTGAGATAGATTATAACAACTCGGAAACACTCAATGTAGGAAGGTAGACGCTGGTCTTTACGAACAATATTAGAACGGCACAATAACACTAATTACAGCCTGCAGGCCTACCATGAACTCTTATTGCGACTCAATTGAAGACTAGCGGTAAGACTGACTCTCTAGAGACGATCATAGGTTCATAGGTTCAGGTTGTATTAAAACTTATGTGTCTAATTGATAATAACCAATCCGCATTGGAGAAGCGTAGTAGATTTTAGCTTCAACCCTTCCCTCCAAAAACGAAATGAGGAAATTTATGCCTAGCTGTGGGATAGTACCAGGCCGTTACTTACTTTAGGCCGTGATCGTCTAGTGGTTAGAACCCTACGCTGTGCTTTTATAATATTAGTATATATTTTTAAATAATCAATGCTTTATTTAATTTATATTTAGAATTAGGCGTTACTTTGCGGAGATCCATACAAAAGTAATAATAAAAATTATTTTGCTATAGTCCGCGATACAGTAAATAGAAAGAATATATATAGTGCTAAATGTATAGTGGACTATCCACTAGTCCACTATACATTTAGCACTATATATATTTTCTATTTACTGTATCGCGAATTATGGCAAAATAATTTTTATTATAACTTTTGTACAATGCTTTATTGTTTGGTGTCATAGAAATTATGAATCATGTGGTTTTAGTGACAGTTTGGTGTATATAAGGAATTAAGATGTGTCATCACCCAATCCTTTAATAAAGGCGCACTTTTATATTAACGCTTTGATTTCTTAGACAGCATTGCGATTTATTATTATATAAATAAACCGTTTATTTATATAATAATAAGTATGAATAGCGAAAGTTTAAAATTTACCAGCATTGCGATTCTCACTCATGACCCTAATATTTATAGATAATCAAATCTTTATTCAGTTTGGTGATCCTTAGAATTTTCTAGAAATATGTAGGTTTCCTCAAAGTGTTTCCCTTATCGAAAAGCGTGTGATAACTTGCTACTATCAAAAAGTTTCGATAGCCCAGCCATGAGACCATGTGACTCTTTCTAGAGGGACACGGATTCAATCTCTAGGCTGGCACCAATAACCTTATTGGTGCCAGCCAATAATATCAAATAGGCACATAATTTTAGATAGAATACCTATTCTATCTAAAATTATGTGCCTATTTGATATTGATATAAAATACATTAATAGTCTTAATAAAAAAAATATTTAGAGATATCTTTTAACTTTTAAGAAATTATTAAAGAAAGCTCATTATAATTATTTTGGTATTCATAAGATCAATAAACTCATGAATAGCGAAATGTTTTTGAACTCACGACTGACTTATATTAAAATCGGTAGGTGTGGTTAGAAACCATGTTATTTTATCTAACACGTAAGAATATTTAACTATCTGGAGACATTTACAAGAGTGTGCACGAAATCTTCTTTATTTATTTATAGATACAAATAATGTCAAATCATTAACATTTTACATTAAACAACAAAAATAAGTAGTATTTTAATCTTTAAATGAGCCAATCTTGGCACAAGAGACAACATGGGGAAGTGGATCGCTGGATCACACAGGCACTAACTGGGCTATCGGCAAATCGACGACGGAAAACTGCTACATCTGCGGTGAGGAAGATAACCCCAGACACGCAATTTTGGAGTGCAGCAAATTTGCACACTGTAGAAAAGCGGTACAGGGAGCCCATGAAGAGAACATAAGCCCAAAGAACTTAGTTGAGCGAATGCTATCAAGCGAGTTGGACTGGAAAAAATAAGGATCTCTGATAAGAGGCATAATGCTCAAAAGAGAGGAGAGAGAAAGACAGGAAAAAAACGGGCCTTCATGATGTAATGCTAAAGCGGTTCCATGTTGGCCTAGGCGAAAAGAGGGGAGGTTGTTTAGTCCGTGCAAGTCGGATACTCCTCACCAGTACGTGCTGGTGAGCGTCCGCAAGGGATTTTTCCTCCCCAACGAAAAAAACGGGGGTTGTGGGGGCGATAAATCGATCTACCAATACAGACAACCACCACCATAATTTCTACGATCGCTAAGCTCCAAAACCAATTTCACGAAGATAGGCTCAACGACAAAATCATAATGCAAAATTGTCCTGCTTGTGTAAGGTATGTGAATTTTTCCTGCTTCATGCACTTAGCATTACATAAGTTCGCTTAACACACGCGGATTAATGCAAAGTAGATCTGGTATAGTTTCTATATTATGGAATTTCGCAAAGTAACGCCTGCTTCTATAAGTCATAGCTGGTTTTATTTTTAAAAAATGACGTTTTGTCCCTCCGTTTGTAAAGTTATAATAGCTCAGTAGGGAATTAGCGGACAAAAGAAGTGGAAATAACCCAGATCGAATCCCAGATATCACCTGTCCTTTCTTTCTTTTTTATTTCTTTAATAAAAATTGCACCCAAGTACTAATTTATAAATAGGAGAGATACTAAAGCTCGCCCCCTTGATTTTCAGAATTTCGCAGAAGCGAGATATGAAAGCAAACTTGCATTTCCTTGTAATTAATCTAATGACAAGATTTATTGCCACCAGTGTTCTTGTTTAATTCGCCGTATCACAGTTCGTTGACCCCGCGTATAAAATATGGCCAATTACATGCTTGTTTTTATAAGAAGTGTCACATTTATTTATTAAGTGAAAGCGATTGATTTATAAGGCAACAAATTTTTTATTAGACGTGAAATAAGTGGATTTATTTGAAACTTTAAACATAAAAGTAGTTATTGTGAGTTAGCTATAAGAGATAGAGATATGCTGTCTAGGACTTCTGTGTAGTATTTTTTTAGATCTATAATTCTCTAGTACTTTAGTGTAATTATAATAATAATATATTTATTTGTATTAAATATATGTCAGTACAGTTACGTACAGTCGTAGAAAACGCAGCCAAATCATGTGACAACATGTATGTAACATGTGCCGACTCCACTTAAAGTGGGATAAGAGCAGGAGAATGATGATATGTCAGTACAGTTATCAAAATTTGGTATATTTTAAAACATATATTCAGCCATTTTATACAAATTCAGTCTTTATAAAATTTTTATCTTATTTATAATACAATTTAATTTAAATATATGATTTCTAATTTATTATAATAAACCAATCCCTGTTGGTTTACGCGGCGCACGCGACTGAATCTCCCAGCAGAAGTTTTTTACTACTGCGCAACCTCATCAACGCAAATTACGTAAATCAGTAATATACTATTAACTTAAACCGTAACAAATAATTGCTCAACCTTTTATTAAAAACCGTAAAAAACCGACTTTGTTTTATAATAAGTATAGATAGATGTAAATAGTCGTACCCGCAACTTTGTTTTTGCCAACTTAACGATTAATCAATATTGCAATATGTTCTTTCCCTGCTCCTGAAATAAAAACGGGATTTTTATTCTCTTAATTGTACCAGATTTAATTAAAAATTGATTCAGTGGATTAGACGTGAGATTGCAACAGACAGACACTGTATTGAAACGACGCTTGATTGTTTGTGACATACTTTATTATCTGCTTACCTACATACTAACAAAATACACTTCATCTTTCCCCTCACAAAAAGAAATAAAAATAAACAAGTAAAGCATGCATACGTATAAATGTAACAATATGTTATTATTATTACTTTTTTTTTTGTTGTTTTTTAGTACATGTATTTAATGTACAATTGATTACTCAAGTTATACTGTTGCATTTATACGTGTATGCATGCTTTACTTGTTTATTTTATTTTTTTGTGACGGGAAAGATGTAGTGTATTTTGTTGTAAGTTGTAGGTAAACAGATAATAAAGTTAGTCACAAACAACCAAGCTGGCCTGCACATCTGGCGATTCTCTTATCACTCCCGATGCCTTGAGAAATATATTGAATTGTTTCCACCATTTTACCCATGCGTCGGCTCGTGCGGGACTGCTCTCAATATGCAATTCTGCTGGTGGTCGTGCGTGTTCCATCACAATTTTATATAACACACACAACGTATTTTTTACATTAACATAAATAGCCGTATAATTACTCCAAAACGTCATTAAAAACTTATTAAATTCGCGCACCGCTGCCACCATGTAATGGAACGACGCTTGCTTGTTGGTGACTAACTTTATTATCTGCTTACCTACATAAAGTAAAGTAAAATTTCAGCTCAATCGGACACTGGGAAGTGGGTCAAATTTAACTTGCAAGATTCTAAGATTCCCTAACCTTCACATATTTACACGGCAAGCTAAATAGAAGCTTTTAATAAAACGAACCACATCTTTAAATGGTATGGAAGCACCTTATAGTAGAAATTTTATTACAACCTTCAAGGAGTACTGTATAGTGTGTTTACGTCGGCGCGAAGAAGGTGCATTCAGGTACAATAAATAATAACTATGATAGTAAATATCTAAAATCTGTATAGTTTAAGCTTTTTAACATTCCGGTGTGATGGCGTGTACGAACTATCTAAAATAGTCCATATTACCGAATGCCTATAGCTACATTCTTAATCAATTTTGGACTTGCATCAACATCATCATCATTCTCCTGGCCTTATCACACTCTAAGTGGGGTCGGCACAACATGTTGTCACATGATTTGGCTATGTATTTTACGACCGGCTGCCTGCCTGCCGTCAACTTACCTTAGTCGCCTTTTACGACTGCCTCGGTAAGAAATGAGGGTGGTCTATTCTACGCAGCCAGATATCACACGGCGCATACCTTAGTCGTCTCTTACGACACCTCGGTAAAAATGAGGATGGTCTATTCTATTCTGCCGGATACCACACGGCTATTTTGGACTTGCATGTACTTCTTAAATTAAATCCGTACTTATTATAAAACAAAGTCCGCAAAGCTGTCTGTCTGTATCTGACCGATATTCTCAAAATCTCCTGAACGGATTTTTGTACGGTTTTTACTAAAAGATAGTGTAATTCTTAAGGAGCGTTTATGTAAATAGTACATTATGGTTAAATTCGTGCGGGGTAACGATTTACACTCTAATTTCTCTAATTTCTTAATGAAAACGTAAAAATAAGTGCTTAATATTATAATTGCAAAAAATTGTCTCTGTCTTACTCTTTCACAAATACCTTAAATTAAAGCTTATATACCGTGTTAACATGTAGAAAAAATCCCGCTTTTTTTTCAGGTATCGGAATACTACAAAGTACGTATTGTAAAGGTTAACGGTTTTTTAACAAAAATTACCAATTATTTAATATATTTTGTGTTGGCAATACTGATGAAAGTGGGCCAGAAAGATGGCTGTTTAAGACATAACTTATGTTATACGTCACAATTTTAGTTAATTTCTTTGAAGGTTGTTTTTGGTCACCATTACTTTACCATCTAGTAGGTATGACAATAGACAATAAAGACCGACATAAGCTTGCTTTGCGTTTTACAAAAGTACGAGTAAGTCGTTAGTGGGTTTTCGTATCATCACCATGTTCTGGCCTTCATCCCATTTTTAATTGGGGTCGGCTCTCCTAACTAAGGTTTTCCAGAGATGGCGGTTCTCGATCGACCGTGGATCTATGTTCTCCCTTTTGAGGTCGTCAGCTATGCTTTTTACCCATGTAATTCGGGGTCTTCCAGGTCTCTTTGGCGCGGCTCCGAGTTCCAAAATTTTTTTGGTCATATGATCCACTGGTCTCCTCATAACGTGGCCGTACCATCCGTACCAGTGGGTTTTCGTATAAGATAATAAAATTTCACAATCAATTTTAGCTTTGCCATTACAGCAGTGTAAAAACACTGTTAAAAACAAAGATGTATAGATGAAGAATTCGTAGATTCAGATATTCTTCGGTTTTGCATAAAGATGGTAATGGCGAAATATAACTAGTTATTAGAATTATATTTTGGAAAGGGCAACTGTTGAATTTTATTGGCTCATCTGGGTAGGAGCAATTTACTTAACCAGCATTGTTTACAAATTTACTTGAATGAAGAATATTTCGAATTTGAATCAAAGATTTGCACCGCAACATAATCGATATTCCTAAGCTGTGTAATATCCGGCTGAGTAGATAAGACTACCCTCTTTTCTTACCGAGGTAAAATAACAAGTCAAATCATGTTACAATATGCTTAAGAAATGTTTTTCTGACCAGCAGTAGAATGATGACATAATCGATAATTTCTGATTCCTCGTAATCACAATAATATGCAGAGCAAAGTTTCTTAACTGCGGAATATAATTCTATCATCCAAATTTCGTTGTGATATATCTTAACATATTATATACCTATTCTCAGAAGCCTTTATAGATTTTTTTACTACGCATATTACTTTATTCTTGTATGAATCGTTCACTACAAATTTGATTAGAAATTGCGTTTATCAGTGTCGTTGATTCATTTAAGCTTTTTAAACATAGATCACTTTGTTTTGTAAAATAGATGTGTTAACATTATATAAATCTGTCGAGTTGAATGCATTTTTTAAAGGTGTAAACAGGTCTTTAATCGGATATGTAGGGCATGGGAACACAGCTGTCATTACTTGTCGTCAGAATATATTTCCTATCTTGTTTGTTGTTTTAAATCAGACGCCGATTTGTTCTATGACACTTAATTATTTTTTTTTGTGATATGTGCCAAGGTTTTATTTCTCTGAGCCACATTTGTCTTTAGCCAATTCTGAATTATATCGTACTTGAGACTTACTACTTTTGTCTTGTTTCTTATCGAGGGGTCGTAAAAAACGACTAAGGTACGTTGACGTCAGGCAGGCCGATCGTAAAATACGTAGCCAAATCATGTGACAACAAATGTTTGTAACTTTTTGTGCCAACCCCATTTAGAGTGGGATAAGGGTAGGAAGATGATGAAATTTCTTAATCAAAAGTCGTGTTGTAGTAACAAAAGTAACTTTTTTATGTTTCACTACTCTAGAAAAACTCTAGTTAAGGACTAATTAATTAATTAGTGAGTAAGTTGCTGGTTGATATCCGACTAAATATGAAATGTGTAGTTCGGACATCTGTATGGTGGCGATTTATTATTTTCTCTGCGGTTAATACCACGGCAGAAGATGAAGAAATCGGGCAGCGATGGCCTTTTTATGGACGTCGTGTTGGAAAGGTTAACAATAGATTAAGGGTGTGAGCAGTCTTTCATCCATTTGTTGTGTCTGATGCAGGAGGAGGTGCTGTTTAAAGCGCCTTCGCCTCAGAGGAAGAGCTCTTTGTATTATAGAGATGCTGCTAGTAAATTATGCATTACCACTAGCAGTTTTTTTGTTTAATGTCAGGAAAAGCCATTATGGGTCGTCATGGCCCGACGGCGACCTTTGATGGACTCTGATCGACTAAAAACCTGACAGTGCTCCACCACGCTGCTGGTGGTGGGGACAGGGTTTGTATACATCGCCCCCAATACCTACAAGCAGCCGCACTGAATCCCGGAGATCGACACCTCCGGGTCGGGGCATCTCTATACAGTGTCTCCTAATAGATGCATCGGGAGCACTAGATACATCGGACGCCTCGAGGACCTAACTCCAGCGAGATTCCGATAAACCCTCCCAAATCTCCGTTAGGGCATGCCTTCGGCGAGTCACCTGCGCCCCGCTTAGTTGCGGTGGATCGGATCCAAGGATTCGACTTCCCGAATCCTCTCCGCCGCCTCTTTCCTTGACACAACGACCTCTAGCAGTACAGTCAGTTCTCATAACCACATTCCCAATCCTTCTGTGGTAGCGTAAAGGTATTCCCGTCTAAAAAACAACGCGGCCGTTCCTTTATTTTTCTCCAATCTTAAGGTTGTCTTTCAGGTCATAATGATATGTATTGTTGAGATGATTCTCGTAAATATAATATACGTTGAACGAAGATGTCCATTAGTGCAGTAACGTTCTATTTTTCATCACAACAATATAACATCCCGCATTTGTTACTGCTACGGACTGCGCCTTGATATCACTCATCTGCAATAACAACTCATATTTTCCGATTCGATTTAAAAAAAAACACCATCCGTCTCAGTCAACCTCGTTTCTAGGCCACGATATTGAACTTAGTCTAAAATAAAGTACATTTTAAATAGTGTACGCTCTGTTCCAATCAAAATTGTGAAAGAAAATGTCAAAGCTGATGTTAAACGTTTTACAGAACACTAACAGATCAATGGTCGACCTAATTTTTAACAATAACAACACTCACGCTATAATAAATTGAACGAGGCATTTTAGATTTACTTTGGTCAATGTACAAGTTGAAAAAAATTAATAATCTATATAATATCGAAACCATAATAACTGCGTTCTTATAATGTACAGTATAGATTTTATTTTACAATAAAATTTGCTATGAATTCAAAAAAATTAACAAGGAAGAAAGTTTCATCTACGGTTTTTTTAATGTGTGTATATAAGGCGCCATTTTAAATCCCTCCATTTTTTATTCGCGCTTAAAGGAAGCGATAGGCAAAGATGGAACGCGCTTGTCAAGAAAATTATCTGTGGTGTTCTATTTTCGAATGCAGACACGTTCTATTAGTCTATGAGTGATTTCTGACCTATTTATACAGTTATTTGATGTATTATTTGTTACGTTACACAAATTTGATTGAAACAGACTATACACAGAACACATTCGATATTTAGAGGACAAGGATGCAGTTCCCGCCAACACAAATGTTTAGTCTTTCGGCGGGAACGATAAACACAGGAAATGTGGCGTAATATTTGAAATACATGAAAATTGCATTAAATTCGATAACCGGTCGTGAGCTATAAACATGCTCGATGATAAACGAAACTTTACCTTTGACTTTTTTTAATGAAAACTTTACAAATACATATTTTTGTAGTCTTTGTTTCCTTTTAAATTCGTTATGTTTGTCTTTATTAATTAATTGTATTTCGTTTACTACTAATTATGTTAAATATTTATCATCGCACTTTAACTTTTTTTTATGTATTTCAAATAAAAAAATAACCACATATTATATTTCAATTGGCATGAATATTCATTTCTTCTATTATACAGTTGATAAATAAATAATAAGTCAAATGTTTAATTCGTCAAATTCGTAAGCGATATAAATTTTATATTTAATTCGATACAAAACAATATAAATATTACTTGGAAAACAAATTGGAAAAATAAATATAAGTAAATTTAATATTGACTAAAACCTGTTGTTCGGTTAATGGTTCCTCTTTTATCCGGTATATTCTTATAATATTTTAATACTAAACGATATTGATTTATGGTATGTTTTTTGGCTTATAATTTATTTTTTTTGTTAAAATTTATTTATTTTATTAAAGTGAGTAAGAAATATTTAATTTAAATATTAAGTTGAATGATTTTTTTTATTTTACGTTTCCCTTTTAATTTTTTTACTATATTATTATTCGATTCTTTTTTCAAACTTTTCTGAACGTATCGCATACAAAATTGACAGACTATACGAGAATATAATATGCTTATTAGTACTTACATGTATTATTGGTATAATTCACATTATTTTCCACCTGTATGCCCATTTTTCTGACTAGCTTCGTTTTCACTTCATGACATTTCTTGTCACTACCATTAAAGCCACACGCGCACTTTGCGTAAAATCACTACATCACTTTACATATTAATTATCCGTTCTTATCACACACTTTCAACAATATAGAGTACACTGTAAATTTTCACTGCAAAATTTAAAATATTAAACTATTTAAACATCAAATATTTCAGTTATTTTCTAGTAGTATTCATTACAAACAATATTTTTTTTATTTTAACTATTTTTTATAATTCAATTCAAATTAAATAGGTTAAACAGATAGTAACAAATGCTACGAGAAAATTTAAAAAAAACGCACAATGTCAATTCTACAGCTCCACACGCGTTTCCCGCCACAAAGCCACGCGTGCTCGTTCCCGCCAAGCCGCCATATCACTGCGTCTGAAACAAAGTTTTATTTTTAAATTTTCTGTCAACGGTCACACAGAATGCGGAAATAGACTCCATAGTTTTTGTTTAATAGCTTGAGGTGTACATATATGAGTAACTATACTGCCCAACTTTCTATGAGTATTTTTTTAAATCGTACGACTTAAAAGATAAAATACAAATGAAGTTTAATTACCACATCTTCTTTCTCCTACCCTTATCCCACTCTAAGTGGGGTCGGTACAACATGTTTTCCTCTTCCATTCTCTTCTATCATTCGTCAACTCTGGCGCTACTCCTTTTATATGCATGTCATACTTCACACATTCCAACCATCTCTTTTTAGGCCTCCCTCTAGTCACATATCCATCCACATTCATATCCAACACTCGTTTAGTCACATGATTTTCATCCCTCCTCATTACATGTCCATACCATCCCAATCTTGCACCTCTCATCTTTTCTACAATGGGCGCAACTTTCATACTTCCCCTTATATAATCATTTCTTATTTTATCTAATCTTGTCACACCACACATCCACCTTAACATTCTCATCTCATTTGCATGCACTCTTCTTTCATCCATCTTCTTCATTGCCCAACTTTCTGATCCATACATTACGACAGGTCTTATGACCGATTTATAAATTTTCCCTTTAAGTTTAAGGGGCATTCGGGGGTCACATACTGTCCCTGAGACCTGTCGCCACTTCATCCATCCTGCATTCATTCTATTCCTCACATCGCGATCAATTTCACCGTTTTCCTGTAAAAGCGAGCCAAGGTACCGGAAGTCGGAGCAGACTGGCAAAACAACACCATTTAAGGTTATTGGAGAAAAATTGGAGGTACCACTGAAATTACACTGCATGTGTTCAGTTTTGGTCAGGTTGATCTTTAAACCAAAACTCTCCAATTTTTCTTGCCATTTCACAAATCTGCTCTGAACCTCAGCTGCATTTTCACCGACAATCACGATATCGTCGGCAAATAGCATACACCAAGGAGCTTCCTCTTGAATATCAGCAGTAAGTGCATCCATCACTAAGAGGAATAAAAAGGGACTTAAAGCCGATCCCTGGTGTAGGCCTACAGACACATCGAAATTGTCAGTCACTCCGGCTTCAGACCGGACATGAGTACTAGCTCTGGCATACATGGAATATACAATACGTACATACTTCCCAGGCAGGCTCTTTTCTTTCAAAATCCACCACAGAACTTCACGGGGAACACGATCGTACGCTTTCTCTAAGTCGATAAAAACCATGTGCAGGTCCTTACGCGCATGTCGATATTTTTCACATAGTTGGCGTAAGGCGAAAATAGCGTCCGTCGTGCTCCGCCCTGGCATAAAACCGAACTGGTTCTGGGTTATCGTACACTCTTCTCTCATTCTTCGCTCTATTACTTTTTCCCAAATTTTCATACTATGTGACATGAGCTTTATCCCTCGATAGTTGTTACATTCTTGCACATCCCCCTTATTCTTGAAAATAGGTACCAGCGTACTGGTTGACCACTCTTCTGGGATTGCTTCTTCGTGTAACAACTTGTTAAAGAATAAAGTCAGCCACTTCCATCCATCCCCTTTCAAGCACTTCCACGCTTCAGCCGGTATGCCATCCGGCCCAATCGCTTTCCCACTTTTCATACCCTGCACTGCTATTCTAACTTCATCTTCATTCACTTCTCTCACTATACCTAAATTAATAGGTAAATTTTCTAACTTTCTGTTCATATCATTCTCTTCATTCATTAATTTTTTAAAATAATCCTTCCAACGTCCTTTTATATCTTCATCATTTGTTAAAATCTTTCCTTGGTCATCTTTTACACATTTTACATGCATAATATCCTTTTCATTCCTCTTTCTGACGTTCACTATCCGATATAGAGCTTTTAAGTTTAATTACCACATAAGAAATTATATTCGTAACATAATAATTTAACGCTGAAATGTATGTAAGGTATATTTAGGCGAGTTTATTTCGTATTCGTGGAATCTTCAGATTAAGACGTTCATACGATCTTCGGATATTCATTCTATTTCTTCAAAATTTCAGTACAAGATAACCTAAATTGAGAGGCATATAGTAGACCGCATAAGAAAGCCAAAAATTAAGTAACTTAGCGCGAAATCAAAATTACAGGTTTATTACAGATTACACAGTAAAGGATATAACTACTCGATCAATGTCTGTAAAATCCATGCTGGGCTGGTGATCCCTGCACTATAGCTTTCACCCCGAAAACTGTTTTGTTATATATATTTCATGATTTATATTTACTTTACATAATACTAGCTGTGGCAAGGCTTCGCCCGTGTGGTAAACAGCGTGTTACAATTTTTTTCTAAAATTCAAATTTTAAACATAAAAGTAGTTATTGTGAGTTAACCATAAAAGATAGAGACATGCTATCCCGGACTTTTTTGTAGTTATTTTCATAGATCTACAATTCTTTAGTACATTACTCTAGCGTATCTCTGCTGGCTGCAGCGCCCGCGAGTACCACACGGTACATACCTTAGTCGCCTTTCACAATACCTCGGTAAGTAGGAAGGGTGGTCTATTCTATTCTGCCGGATACTACACGGCAGTAATTTCATTTTTAAATATTTTTTTGGAATTCATGGTATAAATATTGTGTTAAGCTAATTTTTCTTAAATTAGCTTAAATCACCAAATAAATTACACACACACGGCATCAAATACCTACGAAGTCTTTCTAAGAGACCAATTTTCCATTTTGTTATTTTTAATGAGTACCCCCATTTAAAAAAAGGAACAATAGATTAACTTCTGGAGTGATTGTAACAAGCTTCCGTATTAACCCAGTAATGGAAATTATATTTCATTAACAGATATCTCTTTAAGCAATATATATTACCGAGAATATGCTGTACAAATAACTGCTGAAAGGGTTTCATTAGCTTATAAAATAAAGCCTGTCGTTAGATCAAAGAAAAAAAATGTATTCCGAGAAAGCAACGGTTGCCTGGTTTACATTAATTTTTTCTCGACGAACTGTTATAATGAAAATTAATTCAGAGAACTGAGATAGAATCAAGCCATTTGCAAACCGTGTCAAATTTATTGGTCGTTTTATGGAGCAGAGTTTTTTTATAATGATGTTTGCGACAGAGTGGTAAACTCGTCACATGAGCAGTTTGATTTCGAAATTTCACTTATAGACAATAAATATCTTACCATCCTGTTGGGAAACTCGTTAAATTATACAAAAAGCGATTGAATATTATTTATTATGTCCACGGCTTCGCTCGCGCTTGATTCAGCATGACACAGTTTTTCCGCGTAAATCTCGACCCCGCAGTAAATATATGGTGCTTGATAACCTCTTCTATCTTCCCGTGAAAGTACTATTAAAAGTGGTTAAGTCGTTCCAGATAATATATTATTAATCCAAACTCTCCTCAAAAATGTTTCAGTCAAAAAGCGTTTGGGGACTTTATTTTATAATATTATGTATAAATAGACCAGCCAACACAATGTATATTTTTTATAAAAGTAATAATAAATTTATTTTGCTATAATCCGCTATAATAGAAAATATATATAGTGCTAAATGTATAGTGGACTATCCGTTTTTTCATATACGTTACATGCAGGATTCGTACAAACCTCCACCACTGCCACCACAATATACAAGCACTACACACGCTCACTATCACAAACTCAACAATCGTTTCGCCCCGCAACCGAAGCATCATCAGGAGATAGACTTCACGACAAAATTGCAAAGCTTTTCGATTTTGTCGTGGAGTCGATTGTTGAGTTTGTGATAGTGAACGTGTGTAGTGCTTGTGTATTGTGGTGACAGTGGTGAAGGTTTGTGCATGTGCTTTTACGAATCCTGCATGTATCGGGTATGAAAAAACGGATAGTCCACTATACATTTAGCACTATATATATTTTCTATTTACTGTATCGCGGATTATAGCAGAATAATTTTATTATTAATTTTGTATTATGGATCCCCGCAAAGTAACGCCTAATTCTATAAATTATATATTTTATGTTAATTTTATCAATTTAACATAGTTCATATGTATAATGCTACCGTAATTGCATACGGACAAAGGACATGCTTCAAAAAACTATTTTGGGTAAGATTCAACATATGAAAATGTTAGTGTATGTTGATACAAATATTAATTTATCAATTTCTGGTATCGTTTACCCTAGGCCCGGGACTTCGTCTACGAGAAATTCTTCACCGAGACAAAGTCAACTATGGCACTTTACAGATCTTTTATCCATCACACCAACAAACACATCGATATACTGCTCTATTCGCACATGAGAGATGTATAAACAGCAGCAGCATCTAGCCGATTTCTCTCTCTAAGCCTCGATGATTATTTATTGCCGGGTACTATACATATAGATTGAGACGTGATTCGTGGGGTGAGTTCTGAACAGGCACGTCTTAGTATTCAATAACTTTATAATCTTAATTGATATTTACAATTAATCAGGCGTTTTACGGTGAAGGAAACTCCGTTGAACAGTTTTTCGGACTTACTTTATTGAAATGGACTTTACATTGCGCGTTACCATAATAAAGCAAACTATATTATTTTATATAATGCGATTGAAGAAAACCTACTTTGTGCTGAAAAAAGTGCATTACACACTATCCGTTTTTCGTTTTTGCTAGATACATGCTTCTATATCTAAATATAATGAATGAAAAGGACATGATAAGTACGCTGGAGCGATATTTCAAAATTTGGTAAAGCTTATATACAAGGCCGTGTAGAATAAAAAATCCTATATACTAGCCCGGTAAATAAATTTTAATGATGCCAAACGAAATCAACATCACTGCAGTGAATTGCGAATAGCTTGAAAATTACTGAGGTAATGAGTGACCTATCCCTATTGGAGCAGCACGGGAAGTATTAAATTCAAGTTTAAATTATTCCCAATGACAGATAACGGCCAACAAGTAGTAAGAGACATTACTTTATTCACTACGCAAAGAACGATCAATTTTTGCAATGGCGGCATCTGTATAGTTCAACAAGATTCACGCCATTATCACATAAAACATTATCTCAGTATCAGTGCTTCGGCGGGAGATTAGCTCTCTGTGAACCTATTGCACTTTTTTTTACCTATTCTCGCGAAACTAGAAGCTATACGACTTCTTTAATATATTTTGTACCCTCACTAAAAATTAATTTATTACTATTGATTTGTATACAGATGTCGAAACCGCAAAACTTGTTCATTTTGCTTACTTCCATAGCATTATGTCTTATGGAATATTGCTATGGAGTAAATGCGCAGATAATGAAAAAACTTTTGTATTACAAAAAAGAGAAGTACGTTGCATTTACAATTTAAGTCCGCGTAATTCCCTACGAGAGAAGTTTAACGAAATAGGTATTCTTACATTAGCCTCATAGTATATTTTAAGTTATTTAATTTTTGTATATAAAAATATAAAGAATTATATGATGTATATAATAGACAAAGAAGGAACCGACATAAACTTTCATATCCTACTTTACGCATTGTAAAAGTACGTAAGTCGTTTGTGGGTTTGAGTATAAGATTCGATAATGAAATTCCGCCATCAATTTGAGCTTTTCCATTACAGCAGTTTAGAAACACAAAAAAAGGTTGATACAGAAAGCTTACTATATTGTTGAGGATTATTTAAATGATAAGAACGCGTAGTTATAGCTACTCTCCGACCCTGTACAAGTACAATGACTAAATGTAACTAGTAATAACAATTATGATTTGAAAAGAGCAACCTCTTCTCGCTAGGATCAGCTTTCCGAACCAGCAGTAGAGTTGGCGATTCAAAAGCACTTGTTTACAAGTATATTTGAATAAAGAAAATTTTGAATTGATAGCCGTGTGGTATCCGGTAGAATAGGATAAACCTCCCTCCTTTCTTACCGAGGTGTCGTAAGAGGCGACTAAAGTAAGCCGTGTGGTATCTGGCTGCATAGAATACATCACCCACATTTCTTACCGAGGTGTCGTAAAATACGACTAAGGTAAGTTGACGTCAGGCAGGCGGCCGGTCGTAATATACATAGCCAAAACATGTGACAACATGTTTAAACATGATGTGCCGACCCCACTTAGAGTGGGATAAGGGCAGGGAACTGATGAAAGCAAATTTTGAACTGAATCAGAGTTTCTCATCGCAGGTGTGCAAACTATGCAACGTATGATCATTGGATAGTTACTTTATGGCAGTTTTCTAGTGAATGTTTTGAATGGTTTTCCACACCTTACCTGCGGTCATAACATACGGGAAGCGAAGCATTTCATACACGATCTTACGGATTCAGACACTCGTAAAGCTGTCATTGATAAAAAAGAAAACTACGCATTTCTTAGGAAAGCTAAAATACCCGTTGCCCGAACAGTTTTAATGCTGATTAATGTTGTAAAACAAACAAGGCTGGTACACACGTCGGAGATGCAATGTCATTGCCTCCGCTAAATATACCGGATGGCAGTCACCCTGCGCTTAAAACGTTAGATCAAGGTACGAAGTGATATGTATGTTTTTATCATTAGATTATATTTAATTCGTCTTCAAATAATTTATAGAATTAGGCGTTACTTTGCGGAGATCCATAACACAAAAGTAATGATAAAATTATTTACTATAATCCGCGATAAAGTAAGTAGCAAATATATAAGTAAAGTAAACTAGCGGCCTGTTACAATCCCACTGCTGGGAATAGGCCTCCTCTCTCCGTTTCGGGAGAAGGGTTGGAGCTAAGACCTACCACGCTGCTCCAATGCGGATTGGCAGGTTACGCATATCTCCAGAATTCTCTAGAGATATGCAGGTTTCCTCACGATGTTTTCCTTCACCGAAAAGCGTGTGATAAATTACAATTATCAATTAGACACATGAGTTCTAATAGAAAAACTCATTGGTGCCTGTCCCGGGTTTGAACTCGTGTTCCCCTCGTAAGTGTTACACGGTCTCACCGCTGGGCTATCACAGCTTAGTAGCAAATATATAATATATTAGCTGTGCCTGCGGCTTCACCCACGTCGAAATCAGGGTATTTAATTGAAATTTCAATCATAAAGTTAGTTATTGTGAGTTAACCATAAGAGATAGAGACATGCTGTCCCGAACTTTTTTGTAGCAATTTTATAGATCTACAATTCTCTAGTACATTTCTTCAGTGTATCTCTTATGGTTTACGGAGCGCACGCCACTAAAGCTCACAGCAGTTTTTTAACAACTGCGCGATATTTTCAACACAATTTACATAATAACGATTTGTACTATTTACTTAAAACCATCCGGAAGTATTGCACAATCTTTGGTGAAAAACGTACAAAGATCCGTTCAGTAGATTTTGAGAAAATTGATTACATACAGACAGCTTATCCCACTCTAAGTGGGGTCGGCACATGTTATAAACATGTTGTAACATGATTTTGCTACGCATTATACTACCGCCTGCCTGCCTGACGTCAACTTGACTTAGTCGCCTTTTACGACACCTCGGTAAGAAATGAGGGTGGCCTATTCTACTCACCCGGATTACACACGGCGGATAGCAAAATCTAATGCTAAATGCTAAAAGTAGCAAATATATATAATGTTATATGTACTACATCATTTTCATATCCGATACATACAGGTGGTGGCGGTCGTGGAGGTTTGTGCATGTCTTTTTACGAATCCTCCAGAATTCCTCTCAATCCAAGCTCCACAATTACTAACCAAAGATTAAAATAAAAGTTTATCATAAATAATTAGAATACAAACACACATCAGCCATTATTTTTACAAAATGCATTAATCTGTCGACACGTGGAAACACGTTGCGTGCTTGCTATGAACAGACTCGAGCTATATGATTTGTATGGGATACAAAAGACGCCAGAAGAGTTCTTTGCCGAATTTTTTTGGCATCATTATTATAAACAAGAAACTATACAATAATTAATTTATATAAATATGAAGTATTATATATAAATTTTTGCTGAAAACGCGTTGCTGTTTTCACTTTTCCCTGTTCAAATAAAAAAATAAAATAAAAGGATTCTTATCTTTTAACGTTAGAGGTCATCAGGTCTCCTATATAAAATCTATTTCTTTAACTCCCACTGGACTTAGACACATTGTGAATAAAAAACCTTGATAAAATGATAATAGACAGCGTTTGTAATGTCATCCTATTCCTGTTGAACTTATAGGATTTCTATAGCCTATCTGCTACCGGTGTATAAGGAGTAATTATGCCAAATTTTATCGATATTGGTTCAGCGGATTCGCCGTGAAAACGTAACAGACAGACTTACTTTCGCATTTATAATATGAGTAAGGATATAGTTACAAAAACAAACGCAAAATTGCCCTACCCCGTACAAACTAGCGAGATTTCTCGACGCATGATTGCCAGAGAATGTTGGCAAAGACAAATATGAGCGACAAAAATACTGTATTACAAATATCCAATAGACGTGTTCCGATTTGCGGGAATATTATAAAACTTCTCGTGTCAGCTTATCATTAGTGGTCTGTTGACAAATATGATGGATTATTTTATCAATTTACATTTTTCAACATGGTTTTACAAAAATGTAATGGTGAAAGTGATAATTGCATCAAATGTTGTGTGCAGTTAGTGTATACCAGAGTTCCCCAAACTTTTTTGTGTCAGAGACCCCTTGCCATGTTTTTCCGTGTTGGGTAGACCCCTACTTACCTGATATTAACTTCCTGTAAATTTCTAACGGTAGTGAAGTTTAGTGTTAAAAACTTAAAGTAAAAACACGTGTTAATTTATACATTTATTAATTGAATTTAAATTAAAACTATTCAAAATAAAATTTTGTGCAAGGTAGCGAAGCTCTGAGACTGCGACTTTCGGGTTTTTACAAGTTCACAATGTATTGCGACCACAAAGCGAATACCAACATCCTACAACTTACACAATTTTATAAACATACATAATATTTTTTTTTGCTTCATTTTCATTTCATAGACCCCCAAATTTTTTTTCGCTGACGTAGACCCCTTGCAGGTTGTCATAGACCCCTAGGAGTCGATATAGACCACTTTGGGAATCACTGATGTATACAATAATATGTGAAGAGCTTTGTCTACTTTTTTAAGCACGAAGCTTCGTGAGATTTGATTACTATAGACGAGTGCAGACTACAAAATTACTGTACATGATATATGTAACAAACCGTCACTGCTTTTTCTTCGATTTTAGCAGTTTCTGGGTTGAGCTTCTATCCATCTACATGTATATACTATTATATGTATATTCTTTTTATTTCTTGAGCTCTTCTTTGACAGTCCAAGTCAGGCATACGTATAGAAGAATAGGTCAGATGTAGCAACGCAAAACCTGGGTGTCTTGTAATACATTATTTGAGCAATACATAGTGCAAGGGTCGGCAACCTGCGGGTCAGGAGCCACACGCGTCTCATAGAATGAGATGCTGTGGCGCTTTAGTTTTATACGCAATATTCCATACGCATTTAAGAAAAAACATTAAGAAATCGTTCCGAATCTATTAACAAGGATTAAGCATCATTTCTATGTCTCAATTTGTACTCACTTTTCAACAGTATCAGTCTGCCGTAAGCTCAAAAATAACGCCGGCTGTTTCTATGTAGGTTCTAATTCAATTACGTCAAAACTTTATATATTTTATAAATTATTTGCAACCTGCAATGGGTCTACGTCAGCGAAAAAAAATTTGGGGGTCCATGAAATCAAAATGGGGGTCCACGATAGTCGATCTCAACACATACACTGATAGTACCTATTTACTTACATCATATTATCTTATAATATCAAAACATATACATTATTTATAAAAGTACCTATGAAGCAAAATATTATATATGTTTATAAAATTGTGTAAGTATATAATTTTTTTACTTCTGACAAAAGGTTGCTGGCATAGTAGTATTGTGTTTATTGTGGTAACTTTAACGAACCACTGAATCTAATTAGTGAACCAACATTTCACCAATTGTAATTCAAGTTTAATAATGCAGTAAAAATAGATTTTCTCGAGAAAAACTTTTAGTTGATGCAAAACTAATTCGTAATATTTGTTATCCGATTTAGCTGTCAACGTGTTTAATCTCGGGCCTCTTTAAGAGCGTTTAAGAAAAATACTTTATTAAATGTCGTGCAACATTTTGTTATAACTCTCACTCGGAATTATAATGTTTTATTAAATAAATGCATTTATATGATTTATAGGGGAGGGTATTGGTGGGAGTTGAACTATTTAACACTGCTTGTATGGGTAGCGCGGCGCATTACGATTTTTGTCGTGGAGCCTATCCTCCTGATGATGCTTCGGTTTCGGGGCGAAACGATCGTCGAGATTGTGGTGGTGGGTGTGTGTGCTGCTTTTGTGTGCGTTGTTGCTGGTGAATTGCGCCTTGGGGTGCATGTGGTGGCTGGTCCTGCGTGTATAAGGTGCGTAGATTTTGCCTGCTTCATACACATTGGCTTTGCATGCATTCACTTAACCCGTGCGGATTATAGCAAAGTAGTTAGTGCTGTTATATTGCTTATAAATGCATTTATGATACACGTCACAGCTGACAAATAAATTGAAATTTGGGAAAACTTGGTTTTTTTGATAAGGCAACTACGATAAGTTATAAATATACAAATTATAGAGAGGGTGATGTGACTTGCTCTGGACATTACTTTTTTAAACGTACACTTTTAAATTTTACATAATTTAGCTGTACAAATATGCTGTGCTATATATTCAAAATTTCTTTGAAGGGAATTACGCGGTATTAAATGCAATCTATGACTTTCTTTTGTTCTACGATATTTTACAAAATCCGCGAATTTATCACATAACATTATTCCACGTACAGAAGTAATTAACTTTTGTACTTAATGTTTTTTTTCAAAATCCGCGAATCTATCACATTAAATTATTCCGCGAAGAATAGTTTTACCTTTTGTTAATCGGCAACAATTCTTCAACATCGGAGGTTGCGGGTTCGATTTTCACCGGCTAACATTTTCTAAAAACAATTTGTTGGTCTGGGTGTATTAATGTATTTAATTATGTACTTAAAATGATATATGTATATATTTACCAGTTTTCTGTCACCCATAACACAAGTATTAAATTACTTTGGGGGCGGATGAACGTGTGTGTAATCGACCTTATCTATTAGTATTATTTAATAGCTGCCAAGCGTTGGTACCCGGCTGAGTTGAATAGACAATCCTCATTTCTTACCGAGGTGTAGTAGAAGGCGACTAATGTACTTCATGGAAGTTTTCCAGTTAAATGCATTTCCTAGTTTCCCTATTGGTGACAGTTCAGCGCTTGACAGTTATTAAATAATAATTATAGATATCATTATCATTCTCCTGCCCATCCATATCCCACTCTAAGTGGGGTTCGCACAACATTTTTTATTTATTTCTTTATTGTACATACATTATATTAAAAAACCAGAAAGAGAAAGATAAAATAGCACATGTACAAAAGCTCACAACAAAAGCGTCGTAAATTATGACTAAGGTAAGTCGACATCAGGCAGGTGGCCGGTCGTAAGATAACTACCCAATACATGTAACAACATGTTTAAAACAATAAAGTCACAGACTAGAAAATATTTGTCCCACGTAATTATAAATTAGTAGCATCTTCATTCATCATCATCATGCCATTATCCCACTCTAAGTGGGATAAAAAACATGTCACATGATTTGGCTATGTGTTTTACGACCGGCCGCCTGCCTGACGTCGACTTACCTTAGTCGTAATTTACGACGCTTTTGTTGTGAGCTTTTGTACATGTGCTATTTTATCTTTCTCTTTCTGGTTTTTAATATAATGTATGTACAATAAAGAAATAAATAAAACATGTTGTGCGAACCCCACTTAGAGTGGGATAAGGGCAGGAGAATGATAATGATATATATTATTATTATTTAATAACTGTCAAGCGCTGATCTGTCACCAATAGGGAAACTAGGAAATGCATTTAAGTACTTATTTGTTTTTGGACTGGAAAACTTCCATGAAATTCTGGCAACCCGACGTGTTGTCAACGATTACGAGTGATGCATTTGCTATTACTCAAGACTATTGTATTTATAAACTGTATTAGAGACTGGGAAACTGGCTATTTATTGCTATATTTTTATGTTGTATACAAAACCGTATTTATCATATGCCTCAGTGCCTGAAGATAAAAGTCTACGAACAATGTCGTCGATGTTGTCAGTGAGTTACGATTCCCCAACTTGTTCGCTGACTAATTTATATAGATCTGGTGAGTATGGCGAATGCGAAAGAATGCCCCATCCAAGGGATTACAAGATTTATTTTACTTGTTTTGCTGTGTGATGGAGCATCAAAGTCAGCAAAATCACTTTGCCATGTCTTCTAGCTCATTCCAGTCATCCTTTGAATAATGCATGGTTTTAAATTAATCATTTGTTGGCGATAGCGTTGTTTATAAACGTTATCACCGGGTTTCAAAAGTTCATAACACACAATATTGCTCTGGTCCAACCAGAGACAGAGAATACCCTTCTTGCCAAAACGATTTGGCCTTTGTTTTGATGGACTGGCTTCGCCAGGTGAAAGCCACGACTTTTCCGCTTCGGATTTTCAAAACCCATTTCTCGTCCCGTGTCAGCCGTCACCCGTCACAGTTCGATACAAAAATGATTACCTTTCGTTTCAGCATTTGACAAGTAACTCTGCGACTTTCCATTTGATGTTCATTCAAATTGTATAGGACCCATTTACCGAGTTTAATAACCTTTCCCATTGCTCGTAAACGTCCGCCGATTGTTTCTTTTGAGACATATAATGCTTCTGCTAACTGCCTTTGAGTTTGAGTTGAGTCTCTCTCTATAGTCGTCGCTTCATTGCTGAAGGTCGTGGTCCTGGCTTTTATCCTCGAGTGAATGACTTGAGTTGGGCAATCATCCATTAATCCCTGCAATTCCTCGTCTTTAAATTTTTGTGGTCTACCAGACCAGTCACTGTCTTTCACATTAAAATCACCACTTTGAAATTGTCGAAACCATGTTTCACTTGTTCCAATTTCTTGAAGATTGGCAGTATAGAATAGACAAATCAACAGTCGAGAATTTTGTCTCGTAATCGAATGAAGGTTACCAGAATATTGGAAGCGGTCAAACCGATATTCGGCTAGCGGTTAAGTCTATATTTAGTATAATTCAAGCCAGACGCGCGCTCAATTTGCGTCCACGATGAAGGGAAATTATACAGACGCTCGTATCTCGTACGAGAATATAGTCTAGTAAATATTGAGTCTTAATACATACTAATATTATGAATGCAAAAGTCTGTATGTCTATTTGTCGATCTGTTATGCTTTGGCTAATTCACCGGACAAAAATTGATGAAATTTGGTGCAAGTAATAAATGTATGGGACACTTAAACATTCGATATACACTTTATACATGCAGGACAAGCCACCACATGCACCCCAAGGCGCATCCACCAGCAACAACGCACACAAGCAGCACACACACCCACCACCACAATGTCGACGATCGTTTCGCCCCGAAACCGAAGCATCATCAGGAGGATAGGCTCCACGACAAAAATCGTAATGCACCGCGCTACCCATACAAGCAGTCTTAAATAGTTCAACTCCCACCAATACCCTCCCCTCCGAACACATGAAGCAAAACGGAATTAGATGCTCGTTAATTAAGTGGCCATTGTTTTTTTTATTATCTCAAGTTGCTCTAACGTATTGAGTCGGAGTCCCCTATCACAAGTGTGAAGAATATGCAATGAATGGTCATTAGGCACTTTATGACCGCTTTCCAGCAAATTGTTTTGCAAAATTAGAATTTTGTGGTTTATTATTCCTAAACGCAGCCATATGTTCCCGGAATCGAACCGCAAAACTTCGGCCAGTCTGACCTACATATGTACCGTTGCACTCAGGACAATCTATTTTATAAACCCCGGATTTTTTACCCTTATCTAATATATCTTTTTTTTTACACAACAAATTACGAAGGGATTGGTTAGTTTTAAAGGAAAGTTTAGTACCTGATTTTGATTTAAATATATTTGCCTCTCGATCTGTTAATTTTCCAAAGTAAGTCAGACTGGCTTTATAATTAGTTTTATTAAAAGATGGTACCGCATACAAAAGTTTAGCGACTTGAGACTTGTGTTTATTTTTAATTATGTTTTTAACCGTGTCTGTAGTGTAACCATTGGAAAGTGCAATCTAGTAAATTATTTGTAACGCCTTTTCATAGCTGTTTTTTGAGAGAGCGACCGACAACAACCTATGGACGTAGCTATGAAAGGCAGCAAGTTTATGTTGCCAAGGGTGGCAAGACGAAGCCGGTATGATCGCATCGGTGTAAGTTGGTTTACGAAAGATCTCAAATGAATGTTACTCGCGTTAATTTGTTATTCCTCGCGGTTAAGTTTAATATTAATTGGAATTATTATGCCAGGACGATTCTACCATCAGTTCGAAACGCTACTATCCACTGAAAAGAACTGGCAAGAAACTCAGCAGTTACTCTTATCACGAATATTAACTATTCGAGGCTAGATTCTAATAGCACAGAACGTAATGTGGGTAGGTGCGGATCTGCCCGAACAACATCAAATACCACTATAGTAATCACAGGAATATGAGGGGAGATTCTAATAACAAATAACACAGGTCGTAACAATCTAAACGCGGGAGCGTTTAATAATCGTACAAATCTTTTACAACGAAACTCCAAGAGATCGGTTTAGCCACGTAACCGTAAGAGTCGAGTATTACTACAATACTGCCATCAATATGGCGGACTTCATCTTTTATAACTAATTTTCGCTCCAATTTTCGTTCCCTTTTTTGCTATCAGCCACGTGATTGTAGTGTTGCCAACTTTCATTCCTAACACTATTATTAATACACCACTAAATCCTAACAAAACACATTATATAATTTTTTTAATGTACTTCTTTAATATCGTATACATAACTCATTGAACACAAACCGACGTAATATTTGATCATGTACCAATATTATTTACTGCGCTCTTAGATGTGCAAAAATATTCGCGACGGTACCGCTCATAAAGATGCAGATTAAGTGTTATTTTAGATTGCTATCTCGTGTACAGGCTGTATTGTAAATTCTACCTGTTGGATTTTTTCCGCTTGATCAAAAAGTCTTCGCAGCCAACAATCGCGATGATTTCGCTTCCAGAAACTTATGTATCTATACTTATTATAAAACAAAGTCCCAAAAAGCTGTCTGTATGTATGTAATCGAATTTCTCAAAATCTACTGAACGAATTTTTGTACGATTTTTACATAGTGCAATAGTTCCGGATGGATTAGGTAAATGTCGGTATTATCTAAATTGTGTTGAAGAGATCGAGTAGTTGTTAAAAAAACTTGCTTGCTGGGAGCTTTAGTCGTGTGCGCTGTGTAAACCAACAGAGATACGCTAAAGTAATGTACTGGAGAATGGTAGGTCTATAAAAATACTACAAAAAAGTCCGCGATAGCATGTCGCTATCTATTATGTTTAACTCACAATAATTACTTTTATGTTTAAAGTTTGAATTCTATAAAAAATTGTGACACGCTGATTTCCACGCGCGCAAAGCCGCTTGTTCAGTTAGTATTAGATACTTAAAACTAATATAGACTGTATATTCTTGCGATACATTTAAGTTGCGATTACATTAGGTTACATTGTAATTTTTGATTTGAACGATTCTTTATTGTTTAAATGATTAATTTTTAATATAGTGACCGCCGAGTTCCTTGCTGGTTCCTTGAGTTCCAAGAAAGACCACCTTTTTGAACCAGTCGTAGCTTGATTGTCATTTGACAAATCAAAAGTACTCGTAAAAGTCAACTTGAATAAAGAGTTATTCGAATTTGAATTTAATGACTATACCATTTTATGTTATATTATATAACTAAATTTAAATTCAAAATATACTCAATTCCAGTAGATATTTTTGGTTCTTATGAATCGCCAAATGTTATCAATGAAACTACCACTGATTTTTAAGTTTGCTCCTATCAATAAGAATCAGCAATATGATCACCGGATGCTGATTCACTGTTTCAAAAGCAATGATACAATTTGATAATATTACATATTAGTCGTTACAGTCTCATACAGTACAAAATGCGTTATTATCTTTAAAATAATCTTCAATTGTATAGTAAGCTTTATGCAGTAGCATCGTTTAAAGATAATTTGTAAACTTCTGTAAAGGCAAGTCTAGAAGAACTCTAGAAGTTCTAACTTCTAGAGGCGTGGTCCGGCCTCACAGGAGGCACTCTTAGGACGACGTTCCCCGACGCTAGTAGAGCTGCTGCGCTCTACTCTCTGCATTTCGCAACATCAACGATGCTTCTGCGCTCGCCCGTCCCGTCCGGTGAAGCCGACATGTCTAAGGCCTTTGATTTAGTCAATCACAATATATTGTCAAGCAAATTAGAAGTATATGGTATCAGGGGTATAGCTAATGAATGAATAAGGTCTGACTTAAGTAATAGGATGGTATGCACAGAAATTTCCAAAATCGAAAATAATATAAGGAAACAATACACATCTCAGTACAGTTGCAATAAAAAAGGAGTGCCACAAGGTAGTGTACTGGGACCATATCTTTTCTTGACGTACATAAATGATATTAACTTGGCAATTAATCATCCTTGTGTCCTATTCGCGGATGATACTACAGTATTAGTAAAACAAAATAATATCGCAACTTACAAACAAGACATAAGCAACGCCTTGAAATGTGTAGTAAATTGGCTGGAGGACAATGATTTACAGGTTAATCTAACTAAGACTAAATTAATAACTGCATTAATCACTTCAAATAATTTGAAAAGAGAGCCGCTTAGTATCGAATACGGGATTAACGAAATAAAAGAACCTGATAAGTATAAATTTTTAGGAATACTTTATGACAAAAACTGCAATTGGAAGGCACACGTTGACCATATATGTATGAGACTGGATAAATTCATATATGTTTTAAAACGTCTAGTGTAAACGGTTTCTGTAAAAGCGGCATTAAGTGCATATTATGGATATGTTTCGTCTGTGCTATCGTATGGCTTGGTTATTTGGGGAAACTCAGTTGATGCTATTAGAGCTTTCCGACTTCAAAAGAAATGCATTCGGGCTATTTGTAATGTAGGACCCTTAGACAGTTGCAAACCGCTATTTAAAAGGTTGGGCATATTACCCTTGCTATGCATGTATATAAGAGACATGTGTATATTCGTTAAAACATATCCTAAATATTTTCAACGTAAGTGTGATACTAATAGGTCTGTCCGCTATCCTGATAACATATTGATAAGCAAGTGCTGTAGTGCTTTGTACAAAAAAATGCTTATTACATGGTCATACAAGTTTATATAACAGACCTTCGGAAGTTAACTACAAAAAAACTTTTAAAGAAAAAATTTAAGATATGGCTATTAGAAAAATGTTATTATGGCATTAAAGAATATTTAAATTAATATTGCTGAGATAAGTATTATATAAGTATTTTTTGACATTGACTAATAAATATGTGACATTTTGAATTGTTATTACCTCACTTTTTATAATGGATTAATTATATCATTGTACAATAGA
Source organism: Morpho deidamia (assembly GCA_947086505.1). Taxonomy (NCBI): domain Eukaryota; kingdom Metazoa; phylum Arthropoda; class Insecta; order Lepidoptera; family Nymphalidae; genus Morpho; species Morpho deidamia. Next base: position 13,570,815 of record CAMTZC010000009.1, read on the forward strand.
TTTAATTTAAGTAGGACATTTATTTTATTTTGCATACTATTTATAGTTGAATGTTACGGCTGCCTTTAATCATGTTTGTCACCAATTATGTACCAACATTCTAGCTTAAAAAAAAATGCTACTAGTAAAGTACTAAATAAGTACTTAAAACGAAGTAAGTACAATACTTGTAGTAAAATTAATACTCTTATGTATATTATTAAAAAAGTGTACCGACACGATAAATTATTTAAATAATGAGAATGTGGGTAGACACGGACCAACTCAATCAACTCATCTCAACAATAGAAATATCTCAATAATAGTAAAAAAAAAAAGTAAAGTAACGGCCTGTTACTATGCCTACTGCTGGGCTAAGGCCTTCTCTCTCCGTTTTTAGAGAGAAGGATTGGAGCTAAGACCTACCACGCTGCTCCAATGCGGATTGGTAGGTTACACATATCCCTAGAATTCTCTAGAGATATGTAGGTTTCCTCACGATGTTTTCCTTCACCGAAAAGCGTGTGATAAATTGCAATTATCAATTACACATAAGTTTTTATAGAAAAACTCATTGGTGCCTGCCCGGGGTTTGAACCCATGTCGCCTCTAGAGAGTCGCACGTTCTCAACGCTAGGCTATCACAGCTTAAAGTAACAGCCTGTTACTATGCCCACTGCTGGGCTAAGGCCTCCTCTCTCCGTTATTGGAGAGAAGGATTGGAGCTAAGACCTACCACGCTGCTCCAATGCGGATTGGTAAGTTACACATATCCCTAGAATTCTCTAGAGATATGCAGGTTTCCTCACGATGTTTTCCTTCACCGAAAAGCGTGTGATAAATTGCAATTATCAATTAGACACATAAGTTTTAATCACAGCTTAATAATAGTATAAATAGAAATATCTATAAATGACAAACACCTTGTCTGGTCAGTAAAGATCTGAGAAGAATATACTCAATTGCCAAATTGAGCATACCAACACATCAATACCAAGTACGACCAATACGATAGGACTTCTGATAGTAGTATCAAAGCAATGTTCCAAACAAGAGTGACTATAATAACAAGTTATTCAAAGTTCACTATACAATTGATATTCCAGTTTTACGGATTTCGACATAGTTTTCCGAACACCTTTATATCTCACTTTTGAAAAACGTAAACACTTGAAATATTTAGGCGCCGTAATACTTTAGACTGGAGTGGATTTTGTCTTAAATTCATTATTTTTTAAGTTGATAGTTAGTACATTAGTTCAAAAGGTATTTGTCAAAAAGATTATATAACAATTGGTAACTTCAGATTATATCCTGGAAATTTTAACCGCGGGCGAGTAATGGAAAAATTCTTAAAGTAAAGCTAGACCGTATAAAAATTTAAAAGCATCCAAAAATTGTATCAGACTGTAAAATTAATCACTTTAACAAGATATCTGTTTATAACCGTCGATTTCATCCCGGAATACGTTAGTCATCTTGTAAGAGACCGTCAGACGGTGGCTCGTCATACAGTGACTCACAAAGGGACAAATCCGTTATGTGTGGGTAACTGGATATAATAAGACGAGAAGTTGGTATGGCAGCTCCGCACCAGAAAACGCATCGTTGTGAGAACCCCTACAAAAATTTCAGACGACATCTTGTGAGGAACAGGGAATCTAAACCTATGACCTCTATCAAGCAGTTGACGTCTATCGCTTGAAAAGAAAAGATGGCAAAATAACGTTTATTTCTTCGTATTGTGATACAGAGTATAATAACACAAATTAAAAAAACTGGAATTGTTAATACAACATTTTACTTTTAGCCTACTAAGATCATGACTTAGACAGATGACCACTGAAACACATAACGCACCCTGGACAAACCAGACTGGCTGTAGGCAATCCAGGGAAGCAATGTCCTTACGGGCGCTTCGAACGGGGTTTATTAGACGCCTGGCCTACAGGTCCCCGAGGCGGTCGGTGCATCTGGTGCTCCCGATGCACCGGTTAGCGGAGGGGGAGTTCTCTTTTGAGGGGTCCCCACCCAGAGGAGGTGTCTTTGGGATCAAAGTTGCTGTCTCTGGGATCAGAGTTGCTGCTGGTGGGGATGGGATCAAAAAAGGTACCCAACCCCTGCTATCAGTAGCGTGGTGGAGCATACAGGTCGTTTTAGTCGGTGCGAGTCCGACATAACCACCGCCCGTCCCCGTCGGGCGGTGGGTGGGGCTTTTTTCCTGTTAATAAAAAAAGTCTTAATAATGTTAATGAATAAAAATTGAGGATTGAAAATCCTCTTGGCCAATAAAGTAACTGAAATTACCTGTAACGAGATATTGTACTGCGTGGGATTATTGACAGAACCGAGCACGTTTTCCAATAACACTAAAGGATGTTACGTTATAAAACATTTACATTACCACCGACCGTTAAGCTGACAGCTATTATAAGATGTATTACGCAATTGAACATTGCATTAATGAACAACGAACGAAAAGAGCGAGTTATTCTTCCCAGGGTGGCTGGGTTCTAACCACGGAGCGACACCAGTGAGTTGTTCTGTTAAAACTCAAGTGTTCAATTAATATTTACAATTTATCACATACTTTTATGTAAACATCAAATCTTTTTTTCAAGTAACCTTTTTATATGGACTGCTATTACCCTGTACAAACTTTTATATAGTTATTTAAATTATAGTAATTATAATGATTTGATAAGTTGAGGATCGCGGTCGCTAACGTCGTACTAATTTCAATTTATGCGATATTAAAAATATGGCGTAAATGTAAGACCATACACTTTTACAAGCACTTCTGCATAGTTAAGGATCGATTAGATTTAATAAAGCTACAACTGGTTCGGAATGTTGCTCTTACCGAGAAGAACCAGCAAGAAACTCGGCGGTCAATCTTTTAAATATTTTAAATTTGCAGTCTTACAAAAGTAATAATAAAATTATTTTGCTATAATCCGCGATACATCGGTATCATCGGTCGGTATCGCGGATTATAGCAAAATAATTTTATTATTACTTTTGTATTATGGATCTCCGCAAAGTAACGCCTAATTTTATAAATTATTCGCAGTCTTGTTTGAAGCTGAAAGAATCCTCAAATCCAAGCATTTTATCATTCAAATAATCTTCAATCGTGTAATATGCTTTAGGTATAAGCATATTTCTTACACTTTCGTCTTTTTTCTTTCTTATATAGTTAATAAAAAATACTGGCAACTACGTATTTTACTTGAAAAATTTGACTGTTTAGTTCCAACAATTCTTAAGCAGAACTGTTCACCTCGAGCGATCTGTTCTCAGTAGTATGCAAATTTGGCATTAGTTGTAGGAAAAACTATAATATTATAAGATGCCAGAAGTTCTTTGTTCGTCATATATCGTCAGGTAAATTTTAATAAGTAGAGGTCTTTTTCTGTTTAAATAAAGTTTGAAATACTGCTCTAATAATTTTCAGGGATAGGGATAGGGGCAGGTTTGATAGCGGTATTTTCTTTACAATAAGTGCTCATAAGCTGTCTGTATGTATCGATTTTCTTCAAGTCTACTAAAGGGATTTCTGTACGGCTTTTGTTAAAAGATAGTGCAATGCTGCCGGAAGGTTTAAGTTACAGTTTTATAGAAATTTTCGGTTTCATGTAAATTGTAAAGAGATCGCATAGTTGTAAAAATCTCGCTTGCTAGGTGCTTTACTTACGTGTGCCGTGTTAACCAGCGGCGATTCATTAAAACAATGTACTATAGAATTGTAGATCTACAAAAATACTACAAATAATTCCGCAAAAGCATGTCTTTATCTCCTATAGTAAACTCGCAAGAACAGCTTTTATGTTCATTAACATTTTTATTCGGGAAAATTTGTGACAGACAATTTCCACTCAGGCAATGGAGTCGGCAAAACATGTTTTAAACATGTTGTGATATCATCAGGCTAGGTATGTTACGGCCGGCCGCCTGCCTGACGTCAACTTAACTTAGTCGCCTGTTACGACAACTCGATAAGAAATCCTCATTTCTATTCTACTCGGCCGTATTGCACGGCATTGACTATATGTAGATACTTCAGGTAATCATCTTTCTATTTATATAACGCTACACTAAGGTTGAAACCGCGACGCGCTACCAGTAACATAAGTTTTGTCTGTCATGACGTCTGTCATTGTCTGATGTCTGTCATGACGATCGGCCACTATCGATAAGTCGCTCAACCACAAACACCACAGTAGCATACTGCTGCGCTGTAAAGTAACAGCCTGTTACAATGCCCACTGCTGGGCTAAGGCCTCTTCTCTCCTTTTTTGGAGAGAAGGATTGGAGCTAAGACCTACCACGCTGCTCCAATGCGGATTGGTAGGTTACACATATCCCTAGAATTCTCTAGAGATATGCAGGTTTCCTCACGATGTTTTCCTTCACCGAAAAGCGTGTGATAAATTGCAATTATCAATTAGACACATAAGTTTTAATAGAAAAACTCATTGGTGCCTGCCCGGGGTTTGAACCTATGGCGTCTCTAAAGAGTCGCACGGTCTCACCGCTAGGCTATCACAGCTTATGTATGTAAGTATTTATGTATGCTACATGTCAGTAGCATACATAAATACTTATTTTTACGCGACACTACGAAATCTTGGTGACTATTTTTAAGTGCAACCGATTTAGCGGCGACATCAGCGTGGCGATGCATCACGTGACGTCACTGTCACCTTATGGCGCAACGGTTTCAAAGTCAACAAAGCCCGTTGAAAAATCAATCTTAATAGTAACAGTACAAAGTTGAAATTCAAATGTAGATATGAGACGCGTAAGACCGTTCGCTGGTAAGTAACATGAAATCAATTATATACAAACGTCACGCTGAAAATTAGGAACATAAAACAATAAGGTGCTTACTTTAACACGTGTTATAGCGAAATCAATCTTATGTTAAAGAGCGAAAATAGATAATCGTTTGAATAAGTTTTCTATGTGAACATAATGTATATCTTTACACGTGACTGTGTACATGACGGCCAACTATTATAGGCGGAGTGTACGCGTGCGATTTTCAAACGGCTTGACTAACAAAAGTAATAATACAATTATTTTGCTATAATCCGTAATAAAGTCAATAACAAAATATATATACAATGCTAAATGTAGGGTGGACTATCCGTTTTCATACCCAATACACTACAAACTTCCACTTCCTATCGCGGATTATAGAAAAATAATTTTATTATTACTTTTGTATTATGGATCTCCGCAAAGTAACGCCTAATTCTATAAATTACAACTTGACTTAGTCGAATTTTAATTGTTTTAAATGAACTGAGATTTCTCGCGTTCGTAATATATAAACACGTCACTAAAAAATCTTTTTTACTTCTGTATATTTTTTAGTTGTAAAATAAATAATTAAATACGTATATATGGGACACTTACACACGGTGTTCCATCCCCAAAGTAAGTAACTTAATACTTCTGTAATGAGTGACAGAAAACTGGTAAATATATACATATATACTTCTAAATACATACTTAAATACACTAAATACAATAAATATACACGCCGAGACTCAAAAAACCAACAGGTTGTTATTAGAAAATGTTTGCCCTCTGCGGGGCTCAAAGAATGAGTAAAGTAAAAAAAGTAATTAATAGTAACAGTGTTACAATCCCACCGCTGGACATAAGCCTCCTCTGTCAGTTTCTGGATAGAAGGGTTGGAGCTAAGACCCACCACGCTGCTCCAATGCGGATTGATAGGTTAGACATATCCCTAGAATTCTCTAGAGATATGCAAGTTTCCTCGCGATGTTTTCCTTCACCGAAAAGCATGTGATAAATTGCAATTATCAATTTAACACATGATTTTTAATAGAAAAACTCATTGGTGCCTGTCGGGTTTGAACTCGTGCTCCCCTCGAAAGAGTCGCACGTTCTCACCGCTGTGCTACCACAGCTTAAGAAGGCATAGCCACTGCCAACTGCACCAATAAGAATTGGTGGCTTATGGCAATAATCAAACCACATTGGAGCGGATAGGTGGGTTTAATCTCTATCCAAAACAGAGGAGGTCTATGCCAACAGTTAACTAAATCACAAAAATTCAAATTCAAATTGAAACTATTCTTCATTTAAACAAGTGTTTTTGAATCGTCAACTTTTCCGCTGGTACGAAGTGCTGTTCCTACTGAGAAGAGCCAGCAAGAAACTCGGTCGGAAAAATAAAGAACTCGAGACAAATTTGTTGCGCTCTTGTATTCGACCTTAAAGGGTCAATATGACGAACTAACAAACACGATGCACCTTGTAATGCTATTTTGGGTGATTAGGTTTCACTTATGTAAGTCAGTCGCAAGGACATACTATTAATAGATGGGATATTGCAGATTGTATTGGAGATGCGTTAGATATTGGCAATAATGCATATTACATAACAAGCTATAAACGTGACTTCGTCAGGTTAAGAGTTAAAATACCCTCAATTAAAACCTATTTTTTCTCCCTGTTCTGAAAAAAAAGAAGTATATTTTATCCTATATATGACTCCGTAACAAACTTTCGCATTTATAATATTAGAATACATCAGTGGAAAATAAAAAAAAATCTCAGTATCCTGAACAGGATAACAAAATAATAATGCTAACAAAAACGCTTCAAAATCTTCCAACTTAAAAAAAGACGTTTGAAATTATTATTTGTTAAAATTGAAATTTAAGTTCAAATTATTCTTTGTTCAAGTTGGCTTTTCAATCCGTCAATTAAAGTTGCTTAGCGAGATATGCAAAGGGCCCTATAGCCTATATATAATATATAGTTTTCTATAGATAATAAATAATAAAATAAATAAATAACCAGACCTGCAGGCCTACCATGAACTCTTATTGCGACTCAATTGAAGACGTAAACTACGACAACGAACCGCTTTCTTTTCGTACCATGAAGTGTGAATTGCGTTAGGGTCGTGATGTTTGAAATAATTAACGTTATATGAACTATAGATAACTCTGTCTCTTTTATTCACATGTTCTTAGGACGCATTCCGAACGCTCATTCGGCAACGACTTAAAGTGTGCGTCTTTAAGACGTCATGGTGTAAAAAGCAAAACAATTTCATTTACGTCTTCAATTGAGTCCCAATAAGAGTTCATGTTAGGCCTGCAGGAGTTGAAATAACTTACCCACTGATAGGTCACCGACATAGTCCAAACCACCAGTAAACTATAATGGCAATAGTTAAGGCATGCTTGCCGTTCGGCTGATAGCCGATAGTCTATTAATAAAGCTACTACTCGAAAGGTGCTCCGAAAGCTTTTACATGTACCTAACGCATAAAATACTTACACAGAAATAGCAACAATATAAAGGAAAAGAAAATGGAATGATACGTATCATTGCTAATTTCATCACCATTCCCCTGCCCTCATCCCACTCTAAGTGGGGTCGGCATGACATGTTACAAACATGTTGGCACATGATTTGGCTACGTATTTTACGAACGGCTGCCCGCCTGACGTCAACTTACCTTAGTCGCCTTTTACGACACCTCGGTAAGAACTGAGGGTGTTTATTCTATGCAACCGGATACCACACGGCACATACCTTAGTCGCCTCTTACGACACCTCGGTAAGAAAGGAGGGTGGTCTATTCTATTCTGCCGGATACCACACGGCGTGTATCGTTGTTAATTTATTTGCTAGTAAACAAACGAGCTAAAATCAACAGATGGATGCAGAATAAACTACGTAACGTGAAAATTTATGAGACGTGTATACAGGGTGCTACCGACCATACAAAATTAATTTCACACACACTTTATCTCTCTCCCTCTCTCACACACACATACTCACACTCCGGACACACAACACAAACGCAATCATGCACACATATACGTAATTTTGTTCTCAGATTCAGATATAAGATCTGACATATAAGGATCAATTTTCTTAATTTTACATCATTGCATGTTAAAAATTGATTGGACATAGTAAAAATCATTTTTATTTTAATAATTATTATAATTTTTTCTTATATGTTGTATTATTTTGGGAAGGTTGACGCTCGCGTTACAGGGCTACCTAATCTAATCTAATCTAATCTAGGGTCGGGGACGCCTGTCGGTACTGGGCGGGTGGTCAGCTCCAATTCTGGACTATTCCACCCATTTCCCCTCATGTTGGGACAAGGGTCTCACTGTTATCCCGACAGTGTCACCTGCTCTAACCTACCAGTTGCTCTTACAAACCTTATAATATCCCTGAAGGGGATATTTGTTAGGTCTTCTTCAATTTCATCCTTACCTAGTATCTCCCATCTTACCAGCGAGTACATAGGGCATACAGGGCTACCTAGCGGAAGCATCAATAGATATCTGTTCATTCCATTTACAATACAATTGTGACATTTAAATAAATAAATAAATAAAAATATTTTTAGTTACCTACACATCTCATCACACTAGATAAGAAAACAATTAATTCAGTGACGTATTCTAGTCATAGGAATTATTTTACGTTTTTTAAAAAGTATTATATTTTTTAAAAATATATACGATTTATAGAGATCAATGACCTTAACCAATTACGACGCATAAAACGAAAAAATGAAACTAAAAACTAATATTCTTGTTCGAGGGAGAAAAAACAACAATGTTATTGTTTTATGTCAATTAAATTATATATATTGTCTTCAAAAATAGATTTTTTAACCGATTTCTAAAGAGAAAGAAGAAGAAATTATGTCAAAGTTATCTATTACGTATTAATGATAAGTGAATTCATTTGATAGGGTAACGCCCTGTATAATGAAGTCAAACCTCACCAGAATAATAATGGCGTCACCTATTTCTAACAATGATGACTCTAATATATAGTTTATCCTCGGATCTACATATTTTCAGGAAACTAACACGTGTGCTCGCCCACCAATAGCAAAGATGCGAAATTTTGCGATCTTAAACACATTTACTTGTACATTTGATAATGAAATAATATCGATTCCCGCAACATGTTCATTACTTGATCGTACCACCTCTAATAGATTTGATATAGTGTCTAACTAAACTTAGGGATCTTAGGTCTATAGGGTCTACGGTGCCTTCTTTAAAGAACTAACTAGAAGGGACGTACCGGGTACCCAAGGGCAGCTACTTTAGGTTATTTCTTGTTATTTTGGTTATTATTGTCACTTTTAATTTGTATTAAAGTATTATAGAAGATACACCCTGGTAAGAAGTAAGGGTAGTCTATTCTACTCAGCCGGATACCGCACTGCAGGTCAACTTACCTTAGTCCCTTTTTACGACACTTTGGTAAGAAATGAGGTTCATTTATTCTATTCTACCGTATACCACACGATGGGTCAACTTACCTTAGTCCCCTTTTTCGACAACTCGGCAAGAAATGAGAGTGGTCTATTCTACTCAGCTGGATACCACACGGCGGGTCAACTTACCTTAGTCCCCTTTTACGACACCTTGGTAAGAAATGACAGTGGTCTATTCTACTCGGCCGGATACCACGGTGGAACTTCCTTTTTTTAGTAAGTATTTTAATTATAATATACATATAAAATATAATAATATACTAATAATCTTCATTAATCGTTTTTTTTTATTTAGGACTGTGAGTGATTCATAATAATAATTCAACACACGCTCCAATTTTCTCATACTCGGAATCGACTGTTTGGTAAACTGTCTGGCTGAGAGATAAACCGCAGAAGACGATATTGACAGATTCCCTCAGTGTTGAAATGCATTAGCGAATATAATCAACGTGACGTCACCGGATTAGACGAGGTTATTGTAAGGGCTTTCTTTCAGTGTAAGCTATGTGTATCGCCCAGCAGCGGCCATGGTTTATCCTAACGTAGAACTCCATACAGAATCCACCCTTTTAATTTTTTTCATGAGGAAACCCTTCATGGGTACTGCAATCCGCGGGGGGGGGGGCAGTATTACAGTTATGCCGGACTCTTAACGGCTAAAATCTCATACCTTACTGCCTGTAGACCAAGGCACAAGCATACTGGACGCATGACGTCTGCACCCTCGTCAGCAGTAGCCGCTCTATGCAGCTTCACCACGTGGGACCTCATTAACCAAAACCTATCCATTCAACCGACGCATTAGGAACACTTAATGCATTGGCCGCCTCAAGGGACCTTTCTCGCGCTATAGCACCGAATCCCACACTTGCGCTCGAAGATCCCATTTAGGGTGGTCTGCGGTTATGGGCGAGCCTTCTCCGTCCCCTTCTCTTACGACGTATTGGGTTGGTAGATGTGGTCTCACGTACCCTCTCCGTCGCCTCCTTTTGCGAGATTACCTGTTCACAAAAGGTAATCATCGCACTCCATGCCCTTCGACTGCCCTCCATGGATCTTACTACAGCAGGCAGAGGGAGGTCCAGTCCCAGCTCCTCTATTAAGCTCGCCCGTTGCATTGCCCAAGCTGAGCACTCGACACAGGAATTTTCCGAAGCAACATGCCCAAAAGAACCTGTGTCAGCCGGAAAGTTAAAACCCCGTGTCCTCTCTCGAACCAGTCCTTAAGTATAGGTTGGATTGTTGAAATCGTCCAATGGCCCGCACTGATTCCAGCCTTCTTAGAGAATCCAACCTGCCTTCTATCGTAATTTTAGACTTTATTAATTGTACTTATCTTCAAGCCTTTAGATTTCTTATTTTATAAATAAATGGGCCACATTGCGACAAAATCGAATTACCTTTATACAAGGTTCGACGTTTCGGCAGAGTTACATCCACCGTGGTCACGAACTGAATGGAGCGCCGCGGCGTCTTCGTTCCCGAGTACTACAGAACCTTGTTTATAGGTAATTCGACTTTGTCGCGATATGACCCTTTTATTTATGTAATAATTAGTATGAATCGCAAAAGTTTCTTATATGTTTAATGGATAATCACAACCATTAAAATATGGGTAACTGTATATCACGCAAGTATTTCTGGAACGTGGGGAACCTGTAAATATCCGTTGAGGCGGCGTAGTTAGTCTTCTTTTTGTTTAGTAGATATGCATAGCTTTACTAGGAAACCAAAGGCCCCTTGGGAAAAAAATAAAAGACCCCAGCTAAACTATTCAAAATCATTTGTTACGTATTCTTCGTGTTCCGAATTCGACAGACTCTATGGGGCAAATTCAGGGGAGCCCCTTAGCTCAAGGGCTACTACCCCGTTTAGCCCTGCAATAGCTAGGCCATTATATGCAGTGCTCTTAGTGATTCACATTATTTACAGTTCAATCAACCCTAGAACAGAATTTCGTTTATATATAAGTCGCATATAATGCTCTTAGTGATTCACATTATTCACAGTTCGATCAACCCTAGAAGAGAGTTTCGTTTATAAGTCACAAAAGTTCACACAAGAAACATCTTCCAGCTCAGAGCAGCGAAAGGTTTCAAGTCTCAATATTTTCAGGCATAGCATAGGTATATCTCCTTTTTTTTGAGGAGGCCTTTATTTTATAGTTGAATAATCACAAAACTTATTTACCGCTGTTTATATATAAGTAGTAGACCACCCTCCTTTCTCACTGAGGTGTCGTAAGAGGCGACTAAGGTATGTGCCGTGTGGTATCGGGCTGCAAAGAATGGACCACCCTCATTTCCGAGGTGTCGTAAAAGGCGACTAAGGTAAGTTTACGTTAAGCAGGAGACCAGTCGTAAACAAGTTTTGCCGACCCCACTTAGAGTGGGATAAGGGCAAGAGAATGTTGGTGATGGTGAATCACAGGAGATATTTACACCTGTATACTTTAATTCTTGATCGATTATAGCGCCTAGCGAAACCAGCTGGATATTATAGATCACGTTGTTAATAGCAAATGTCTGTCAGAATTTTATTAGCGATCGTAAAGCCGTTTTAAGACTATAGCTAGACCTTCGGTGTGCGGTCATCGATTATAGAACAAGCGTCAGTTTGTTATCGACTATTATTGTCTATGCGTTTGAAGTAAATTTATTTCGCTTCCCCATTGAGTTCACTAGCGAAGAATAGAATTCCTCAAAGTAACGCCTACTTCTATCAACATCTATCATCTACAAACGCGGATTATAGCAAAATTATTTTATGAACACTTTAATAGATTAGACCGAGATGTCGTAAAAGACGACTAGGGTAAGTCGACCCGTCGTGTGATATCCGGCTAAGTAGAATAGACCACCCTTTTTCTTACCGAAGTGTCGTAAAAGGCGACTAAGGTAAATTGGTGTCAGGCAGTCGGCCAGTCGTAAAGTACCTAGCTGAATTTTGTGATAACATGTTTATAATATGTTGTGCCGACCCCACTTATATATGCTTATACGTAAAGAATATTACACAATTGCAGATTATTTGGATGATAAAAATGCCTGGATTTGAAAATCCTTTCAGTTTACAACATTGTGGTTTTTAAATATAAAATTGAAAATATTTAAAAGATTGACCGCCGATTTTCTTGCTGGTTCTTTTCGGTAAGAGCAAATTCAAATAAACCATTTAAGGCACTTTTGAATCGTCAAGCGTCAATATGATTAATGAAGCTACAACTGGTTCGGAATGTTGCTCTTACCGAGAAGAACCAGCAAGAAACTCGGCGGTCAATCTTTTAATTATTTTCAATTATACATTATTAAACCGCTGTCTTGTATGAAGCTGAAAGGATTTTCAAATCCAGGCTTTCTTATCATCCAAATAATCTTCAATTTTGTAATATGCTTTACGTATAAGCATATTTTTTACACTTGATTGGAATTCCGAACCAGTTGTAGCTTCATTAATCATGTTGATTCTTGATGATTCAAAAGTGCTCGAAGAAGTTTACTTGAATAAAGAATATTTTGATTTGATAAGTAAGATAAGATTTAACTTTTGTTGACATCTGTTTGACAAGTAAACCTGACTCTCCTGTATACACGAACATATTTCTTCCACCAAAGAGAGGAAACAGTTTGATTGCCGTATAAACGTTGTTTACCCACTTGTCAAATGTCAAAGACACGTTGTATCTCACCGCCAATATACCAAAGGCAAAACGCCAGGTGTATTAACACAATTTTGTGTTTTCTGGGAATATACATCGCTTTTTCATATTTAATGTTACACTCGTAAAAGTTTATAAGAATTGAGAATATATTTCTTTAAGTATTTATTTTGATTTATACGAGTGTTTTGGAGAACCAGAAACATGTATTCAGTAGAAATATATTTAAAGTAGGTGATCTTAATGGTTTTAAGTGAACGTAGAGTCGACACATAAATTCAAATTCAAATTCAAAAATATTCTTTATTCAAGTAAACTTTTGTAAACAAGTGCTTTTGAGTCGTCAACATCTACTGCTGGTTCGGAAAGCTGTTCCTACCGAGAAGAACCAGCAAGAACCTCGGCGGTTGCTCTTTTTAAAATATGAATCTTAAAACTAGTTACATTTATTTATTACTGTCTTGTACGGGGTAGAAGTGCACCTATATCCACACATCCTTATCATCTAAGTAATCTTCAACAGTATAGTAGACTTTCTGTATCAGCCTTTTTTTAACAGTGGTTTTAAACTGCTGTAATGGCATGGCCAAAATTGATTTCGGAATTTTATTATAGAATCTTATACCCAAACCCACAAACGATTTACGTACTTTTGCTAGGCGCAAAGCAGGAGACGCAAGCTGATGTCGGTTCCTACTTTGTCTATTATATACATCACCTATCGTTTTATAATTCTTTATATTTTTATGTACAAAAATTACATTGTTTAAAATATACTGTGAAGCAAATGCATACAATTTTTGAAAAGTATTCCTGGTGTTTTTAACCGTCGAGTTCTGTTTCGAGAAGACCTCGAAACCAGACTGAGCTAGAGCAACGTGTGCCGAACAGCTACGTATATATAAAAATGAATGTTTGTACAGACAAACATTGTACAGACATACAGATGTCTTTTATAGACTGTGCAACGGCTGGACCGATTTTAATGAGTTTTTCAGACTTGCATTTTTTTGGAACTTTCAATTGAAATCTGAATGAGCAACAGCAACACGTGGCCGGATAAATTTAAAATCAAATTCCAATTCAAAATATTCTTTATTCAAGTAAACTTGTAAACAAGTGCTTTTGCTTCGTCAACTCTACTGCTGATTCGGAAAGCTGCTCTTAGTAAGAAGAGAACGGAAAGAAACTTGCCGGTTGCTCTTTTCAAATATAATTCTTATAACTAGTTACATTTAGGCATTACCATCTTAGGTAGAGGAGTAGCTATATCCACGCATTTTATATCTATTTTCCTCAGTAGTATAGTAGGCTTTTGTGTATCAGCCTCCCTGTAACAATGTTTTTAAACAGCTGTTGGGGCAAATATAAAATTGATTGCGGAATTTTATTATAGATATCTTGTTTTTTAGTATATTTTAAATGCATTTTTAAAACATGTTATTTACTACCATTTTTCATATATACCATTTTTTTGTTATAAAATTCCGCATTGAATACAATTAATCATTTTATAATAATAACTTACATTTATCGTTGGTGACGAAAACGTTTTGATTTTTCCAAAATTGAAATATGATCTATAAAATCTCGTATCAAATTCACGTAAATTCACATAAAAAAATACAATATTTTTTTAAGACATTGATGCAGCTATATGGATTAACAATACTACTTTTATTGGCTATTGAAAATTGAATCATACAATATATTTAATCGCCGAACCCACTATATGTCCGGTGAGCACCATGTGCACATAAGAGCAAGTACCAAAGATAAATGTAACTTACTTTATCAATGTATTATAAAATATTTGATTGCATTCGATAGGGAATCTTATAACGAAGAAAATGGTATGCTAATCATAGGTATAATTCTTCTTTCTCCTACCCTTATCCCACTCTAAGTGGGGTCGGTAATCATAGGTATAATTAAGGAAATTAATTAATTAAAATGAAATAGTTAAAAAAATGATTCAAAAATAAATGTGAAAAATTCTGCGCGACGATTTGTGAACGTGGTGCACAGCGACGGCGGAAGGGTATTCAATTATGTATTCATGTATTCAATAATATACTAATAATTTTGTAAACAGACAAACATGTATTTAAATAGTCTGCACGAGATATATTAGTCGTCACTAAATCACATCTCGCTACGTACGGGCGTCTGTTTATTGTAATAAAATAAAAATTTCGTATTTAGCCGTTTGCTAACGGAAATTATACACTGATATTTAAATACACTTCAAAGGCATCAAATATCAAACGACTCAAGGCCTCAAACGGAGCATAACAGCAGAGTGGAAAACTACGATAACAAATAATCAAAGACAATAATGTATGCACTTTATCTTAATACGTTTAGAGCTTTTTAACCAGTTAACTGCGGAATTTGGTCTCAAAAGCGAGCTTTCTGTAACAGACACTAAAAATGTTGGTATAAACTTTTATGTGGAAGCTACTGTGACCAAAATTGTGAAATTGTAAAGTTTATTAAATTAAATACTATTTTACAATGCACATTTTAGTTTATTTGATTTATATGATTTATAGAAGCAGGCCTTACTTTGCGGAATTCCATATTACAAGCAATATAACAGAACTAACTACTTTGCTATAATCCGCACGGGTTAAGTGAATGCATGCAAAGCCAATGTGTATGAAGCAGGCAAAATCTACGCACCTTATACATGCAGGACAAGCCACCACATGCACCCCAAGGCGCAATTCACCAGCAACAACGAACACAAAAGCAGCACACACACCCACCACCACAATCTCGACGATCGTTTCGCCCCGAAACGGGTAGCGTTGGGTAGCGCGGCGCAGTACGATTTTTGTCGTGAAGCCTATCCTCCTGATGATGCTTCGGTTTCGGGGCGAAACGATCGTCGAGATTGTGGTGGTGGGTGTGTGTGCTGCTTTTGTGTTCGTTGTTGCTGGTGAATTGCGCCTTGGGGTGCATGTGGTGGCTTGTCCTGCATGTATAAGGTGCGTAGATTTTGCCTGCTTCATACACATTGGCTTTGCATGCATTCACTTAACCCATGCGGATTATAGCAAAGTAGTTAGGTCTGTTGTATTGCTTTAGTTTATTTATTAAATTCTAATCAAAATCAATACATTTGTCGCTTTCAGTATTTCATGCAGATAAACTTTGTCTTCTACATTAAGTAATTTGGCCGAATAGTTTCAAAGTGATCACGATATGATTGACTTGAATGGAGCGCTATAGAGTGACTAATATGCGCGGTGCGCGAAAATAGTATGCAAACCTTTTGTTTTGAAGTTACACATCTAAAATGTTGGATGTACGAATATTTAAATATATATTTTTTTTTTATATTAAGTAAAAAACATATTTAAATCTAAAATGATCTGTCACGACACTTAATGTGGCCGATCAAATTCCACGCGAGCGAAGCCTCGGACAAAACCTAGTAACTTTTTATATATCTTCGCTCTTTATAATTAAAAGACATATATTGCAAGCGGTTAATAGGTACCAGTTGCCTCGATGAGTCGTGTGTTTACAAAACACACGGACGTGTCGGTTTCAGCGGCAGATCTCGGTGCTGTGGTTCACGTTATGAACGATTACGTAAACTCGGCACTGAGTAGGCAACTATACAAAATAATCCTTATATTCTTTCAATGGGTTGGCCTTAGACACACGGTCATCCGTCCCCAAAGTAAGTAACTTAATACATATAACAATGCTTTTTGTACATATGAATATAAATAATTGTAAAAGGATTGGCGATGTATATAATAGACAAAGTAGGAACCGACATAAGCTTGCGGTTCCTGCTTTACGCCTTGCAAAAGTTCGTAATTCATTTGTGGGTTTGGGTATAAGATTCTATAATAAAATTCCACAATCTACACTAACTTTACCTTTACAGCAGTTTAAAAATACTATTAAAAAAAGGTTAATTCAGAAAGCCTAGTTATTATACTATTGAAGATTACCTAGAAGAATGCGTGGATATAGCTTCTCTTCAACCCTGTACAAGACATTAATAACTATATTTAACTAGTGATAAGAATTATTGTTGGAAAAGAGCAACCGCCGAGTTTCTTGCTGGTTCTTCTCGGTAGGAACAGTTTTCCGAACCAGCAGTAGAGATGTTGACGATTCAAAAGCACTTGTTTACAAGTTTACTTGAATAAAGAATATTTTGAATTTGAATTTTGAATACTTGTGTTATGGGTGGCTTACAACTGGTTAATATACTACACAAATAATTTCAAATATATACTTAACTAAAAATATCTCGAAGAATCAACAAATTGTTTCTAGAAAATGTTAGCCCTCGAGGGGAATCAAATTCAAATCCAAAATCAAAATATTCTTTATTCAAGTAAACTTGTAAACAAGTGCTTTGAATCGTCAAAATCTACTGCTGGTTCGGAAAGCTGTTCCTACCGAGAAGAGCAAGAAAGTCGGCGGTTGCTCTTTTCAAAGGATAATTCTTATTACTAGTTATTAATGTCTTGTACAGGGCGAAGGCTAGCCACGCATTCTTATCGTCTAAGTAATCCTCAATAGTAAAGTAAGTTTTCTGTACTACCCCTTTTTTAATAGTATTTTTAAACTGCTGTAATGGTAAAATTATGGTAGATTGCAGAATTTTAATATGGAATCTTATACCCAATTCATACTAATATTATAATTTGACGAGAAAATTATATATAATAATTTATAGAGCACGCGTTACTTTATGGAATTCCATAGTACAGAAGTTATGATAGAATTATTTTGCTATAATCCGCGTTTCTTAAACTATATTATGCTAAAACCCCGCCACAAACAGCACACCACATAAGCACTACACAGACTCACTACGATAATTTCGACGATCGTTTCGCCCCTTGACGGAAGCATCATCAGGAGGATAGGCTCCACGACAAAATCGTAATACATGCATTACGATTCCTGCATGTTAGGTACGTGAATTTTGTCTGCTTCATACACATTAGCATCGCATGCATTCGTTTTATCCGCGCGGATTATAGCAAAGTAGTTCTGTTATAGTTTCTGTAATATGGAATTCCGCAAAGTAACGCCTACTTCTATAAATCCTTTAAAGTCACGGGTACTATGAGTAAAGAAATAAATCAAACATGTTATATAATGATGTTGTGCATTCTTTATTCTCCTCCCCGCTTTCGACACCCAAAAATCAGTCAGGCAAAACTAGGCCGCGGCGACGTACGCTCTAACGTTGTTTGATGTGTTTTAGAGCCGGCTTGCTTCCTTTGATCTCGCGCGGACTGCATCGACTCCGCGCCAATAAATTGGTGGCAACTTTATTGTGGAGGCCGATTTAAGGTGCACTGAGAATGAATCGATCGATTTACATCGACAGATGGTCTAATACTTTGATACAATACCTCATTTCTTACCGAAGTCTCGTAAAAGGCGACTAAGGTAAGTCGACCCGTTGTGTGGTATCCGGCTGAGTAGAATAGATCACCCTCTTTCTTACTGAGGGGTCGTAAAATACGACTAAGGTAAGTTGACATCAGGCCAGCGGCCGGTCGTAAAATTTGTAGCCAAATCATGTGACAACATGTTTGTAACATGTTGCGCCGACCCCACTTGGGAGTGGGATAAGGGCAGGAGAATGATGATGTTCCTATAATCTATTTGCTATAATATATAAGCTGTGATAGCCCAGCGGTGAGGCCGTGTGACTCTGTAGAGACGATCACACGTTCAAGCCCCCGGCAGGCACCAATGAGTTTTGCAAATAAAACTTATGTGTCTGATTGATAATTGCAATTTATCACACGCTTTTCGATGAAGGAAACATCATGAGGAAACCTGCATCGCCAGAGAACTCCAGGGATATGTGTGACCTACCAATCAGCATTGGAGCAGCGTAGTAGGTCTTTGCTCCAACCCTTCTCTACAGAAACGGAAAGAATGCCTATCCGCAGCAACGGGATAGTAACAGGCCGTGACTTACTTTGCTATAATCCACGATAAAGTAAATAGAAAATATAAATAATGCAAAATGTATAGTGAACTATCCGTTTTTTCATACCCGATACATGCAGAATTCGTAAGAACATATACACAAACCTCCACCACTGCCACCACAATACACAAGCACCACACACGTCCACTATCACAAACTCAACAATCGCAAAATCGCAAAGATTTGCGATTTTATCCTAGAGTCTATCTGCTAAAGGTCAACAATCGTTTCGCCCCGCAACCGAAGCATCATCAAGTGATAACCTCTACGACAAAATCGCAAGATTTCTTGAGTGAGAATTCTGTGTGTTACTTCCAGCTGATTGCGACTAAAAGCTAAGATATTTGTGATATTTAGATAGTTTACGTTTACTTCAACGTAAACTATCAACAGACTGGCCTGTTGGCGCAGTGAGTAGTAACCCTGCCTTCAGCTCCACCAGTCGCGGGTTCGATTCCCGCCGAGGGCCAACATCTTCTATAAACAATTTGTTGGTTCTTCCAGCCCGGGTGTATATTTGTATTTAAGTATGTATTTAAAACACAAGTATTAAATTACTTTTGGGACGGAGGACCGTGTGTGTAAGTGTCCCATATACTTATTATATTTATTATTTAATTAATTAACGAGTAGATAATTGTTTCTAGTTCAAGCTTATTGCACGCTTTCGTAGGTAAAATAAAGGGTGGGGATGAACCAAGTACTATATAACAATGCTTGCTTGGATATTGCTTCGCTTTGCGATTTTGTCGTGGAGTCTATCTCCTGATGATGCTTCGGTTGCGGGGCGAAACGATTGTTGAGTTTGTGATAGTGAACGTGTGTAGTGCTTGTGTATTGTGGTGGCGGTGGTTGAGGTTGGTGCATGTGTTTTTTAAGAATCCTGCACGTATCGGGTATGAAAATACGGATAGTCCACTATACATTTAACACTATATATATTTTCTATTTACTGTATAATTAAAATAATTTTATTATTACTTTTTTTTTTTTCATTTGTCACTTGGCTAATATGTGCTTTACTAAGGGTATATTTCCATCCCACCTGAAATTAGCTGTTATTACGCCGATTTACAAGAATGGTGACAGAAACGATATAAGTAACTATTGGCCAATATCGATATTACCTGCGATTTCAAAAATTGTGGAGAAATTAATAAACAACAGACTCATTAATTATTTAGAGAAATTCAATATAATATCCAACTCACAATATGGTTTTAGACGAGGTAAATCGACAGAAGATGCTATAATTAACTTGACTTCTCAAATTGTTGACCAACTTGACCACAAAAGGAAAAGTTTATGTGTCTTCTTGGACTTGAAAAAGGCTTTCGATACCGTTTCTGTCACTTTACTCGTACAAAAGCTACAACTGATTGGCATTAGAGGAATGTGTCTTAAACTACTCACGAATTACCTCATTGATCGAAAACAGAAAGTTAAGCTTGGCCAACACATTAGCGAAGTGACAGATATTTCTTATGGTGTACCGCAGGGAAGTATTTTGGGGCCTACCTTATTCTTAGCTTACATTAATGGCCTGTGTAGCTTGAAACTGGATAACGGTCAAGTATTTTCCTATGCGGATGATACCGCTGTAATATTTACTGGCGCTAACTGGGAGGAGGTACGAATTGTAACTGAAAAGGGACTTGCCAAAATAGAACACTGGCTAAAAATAAATTTGCTCACCTTAAACAAGGCTAAAACAAATTACATTTGTTTTCATTTGCATTCTACCTCGCAACCACAATCTACTTTCAGTCTTAAAATACATGAGTGTGGTAACTCAACAAACAATGCTTGTAATTGTCCTATTATCAATAAAGTTTCCTCAACCAAGTACTTAGGAGTCATGCTGGACCAGAGATTGAACTGGTATAATCATATTGAGTTAGTGGCTAACAGAGTTAGGAAACTCACCTGGATTTTTAAAACTCTGAGACATATTGCTCAACCTGATCTGTTAAAAAGAATTTACCTTGCCTTAGCTCAATCAATTATAACCTACTGTATACCAGTATGGGGAGGTGCTGCCAAAACTAAATTCATTGACCTAGAAAAGGCACAGCGTTATCTTCTCAAAGTCATCCATTTCAAATCTTTAAGATACCCAACGGACCTGTTATACTCTATCAGTGGTGTACTGCCAGTAAGACACTTGTATATTTTACACACTATTTTAAGAACGCATAAATCACTACCCCTAGACTCATCCATCTTGAAAAAAAGGAGACATAGCGCTGTTGCCCAAGTAATGAAAGCTAATACTACTTTTGCTAGTCACCATTTTAAAATTAAGTCTAGTCGGCTATATAACAAAATTAATAAAAAAATATATATTTACACCATGAAATCACACGAGTGTAAAAAAGCATTAATTTCATGGTTAAAAAATTTTAATTACGAGCAAGTGGAAACTCTTTTGCAACTTATCATTTAATGTTTAACATTTAATTTGTAATATTACTGTAGGCACTGTGTATATCTACACGTATACGTAATGCGTACTCATACACACACACTTACACTCACACTCAAACACACACACTCACACACACACACACACACATTCTCACAACTATTTTTCTTACATACACATTCTTTGAATTTTTTTTTTTAGGTTTCTGTGTTTGTTTCCTAATTTATTTTTATTTCCTAATTTATTTTGTTACTTTTATTATTATCGTTGGTTGTAAACTTCATAAAATATATTATATGTATATAACAAGTTGTGTTATGGAAGAGCGAGATCTTCTAACACAAGTATTATCATACTTACAAGAAGATCTCAAAACCGTGTTTCATAGTTATAAGATTTAATGGAAATAAACAATTTTTATTTTTTTTTTTATTTTATTTTTTATTTATTATTATTACCAACGCAGTTATGTTTAGTCTTTCCGAGGCTTCGCATCGTCCCAGAAAACTTAGGTCTTAGCTGACCACGATCCTTTCTTCTTCGCCATAACATCTAACAAGCTCCTTTAATCAATTCGCCGTGACTCAAACGTTCCGACTGATTTATTGTTTATTCGTAATTCGTTAAACAGCTTTTATAACATTGTAACGTTTTTATCTAAGGAATATATCTTTCAACTATTAACATCAGCAAAATAAAGCTCGGAACGGCCGTACTCTATAAAGATTTGTTTATTATCCGGAGCTAAAATAAATATTCAAACGGTTTTTTCTCCGAATGCGGAGAGCGCACTAAATATCTGTGTATCAAAAAACTTTCTTTCACGCTTTTGGTGGGGATTAGCACTTTTGTTTTCATGCAGTGACGAATTCAGGTCTAGACATAGGGCGGCATGGTTTGGGAGACGGGAAATTTATTAAAATGACAAAATTTTAAAGAAAAAATTACGACTTTTAAAGACGAAAGTCTTTTGATAATGAGTTCAGTTTAAAATTTATAATAAAGAATTCTATATAATGTATAATCATTATTATTTTTTATTATAAATTTACAGAGTCTTCGAGATCTTTACACAAATATGGACATTACTGTAAAGTACTTTTTTGTATTATTCCGACTACAAAGCATATCGCAAATAAATACAATAATCATACATATCTAATCGCTAAATCTATTCAAATTCAAAATATTTTTTATTCAAGTAAACTTGTAAACAAGTGCTTGTGAATCTTTAACTCTACTGCTCGGTTCGGGAAGCTGTTCCTACCGAGAAGAACCAACAAGAAACTCGCCGGTTGCTCTCTTCAAAGTATAATTCTAATTACTAGTTACATTTAGTCATACTGTTTTGTACAAGGTCGAAGAGTAACTATATCCACGCATTTTTATCTTCTAAGTAATCCCCAATAGTATAAATAGGCTTTCTTTATTAGCAGTTTTTTATAGTGTTTTTAAACTGCTGCAATAGCATAATATTAAATTATTTAATTACTTACTTCACCCTAAGCAGTATGGCTTTACTACGGCTCAGTCTACATCGATGGTGGTGTGAGGAAGTAGAAGTTTTTTTCGATGCATGGGAGGATTTACTAAATACCATAAGGGCATTTGGGGATTTGTCCACGACTCTTTGACCTTACACAAGATTGGCACAAGAAGCCATTGACTAATTATAAGAATTATGTTTGAAAAGAGCAACCACCGCGTTTCTTTTTTTCGAACTGACTGTATGCTTTTAGCCTTAACGGCTTTTACAGCGTCACCGGGCGGGACGGGCAAGCGCAGAAGCATCGTCGAGGTTGCAAAATGCAGGAAGTAGAGCGCAGAAGCTCTACTAAAATCGGGGAACGTCGTCCTAAGGGTGCCTCCTGTGAGGCCGGACCACGGCTTAGGGCGACGCGTAGTGGAGGGCTGATGGTATGACTTTGATTAGTCATTGCGACGTCGGAAGGGTGGCAAAAAGCACGACCGACCGACGTCAGAAAACTGGGACTTCGCCGGCGAAGACGCTGTGTGTGTATTACGTGTTTCTGTGTTGGCGATCGTTATTTGATCGTCGGGGTCATATCGGACGCTTCTTGGACGCCTATATTTTCGGTGGTCAGACCTAACTGGGATGTAGGTTGAAGCAACTGAAATAAGGGGGTTCGGGTGTACCTCAGATTTCACGAAGGCCGAGTTTCTTGCTAGTTCTTCTCGATAGGAACAGTTTCCCGAACCAGCTTGCTTGTAGAGTTGATTTATAAGCACTTGTTTACAAGTTTACTGGATAATGAATATTTTGAATTTGAATTATAATACATAGCTAGGCGGTTACAGTACTCGGGTATTATGATCCATCGTACGTAATACGCGGCGCGTATATACAAGCACCAGTATTTAGCGTCGTATCAGAGACACGCGCATTATACGCGTCTGCCGTCCATTATCTAAAAATAAAACGCTCTTGAAACTAGAATTAATGAAATCGCGCTCAGATCCCGTAAGCCCGAACGAATATAATAATAAAATTCGATTCATCATTGCGATCTACAGAAAAAGAATAAACAGGAGAAAGAACAGAATCCTACGTATCGGGTGTGAAAAAACGGATAGTCCACATATACATTTAGCACTATATATATTTTCTATTTACTTACTACGCGGATTATAGCAAAGGAATTTTTATTATTACTTTTGCATGTAGATGCAAAAATTACATACTTATACGTAAGGCATATTACACAATTGAAAATTATTTAAATGATAAAAACGGATGGAATTGAAAATACTTTCAACTTCAAAAAAGACTGCAGATAAATAATGTAAATTTAATGTTCTAAAGATTGTCCGCCGAGTTTCTAGCTGGTTTTTCTCGGTAAGAGCAACATTCCGAACCAATTGCTTCATTAAATCTAATTGATACTGGAAGATTTAGAAGTGCTTGTAAAAAGCTTACTCGGAATAAAGATTAGATTTGGATGCTGCATTTGGATACATTATAAAAAAATTATACAAAAAATTTAAAAAAACCGAGGTGTCGTAAAAGACGATTAAGGTAAGTTGATCCACCGTGTGGTTTCCGGTAAAGTATAATAGACCACCCTCTCTCTTACCGGGGGGTCTTAAAGTACGACTAAGGTAAGTTGACGTCAGGCAGGCGGCCGGTCGTAAAATACGTAGCCAGGTCATGTGACAACATGTTAACATGTTGTTCCGACCCTACTTGGAGTGGGATAAGGGCAAGAGGATGATGAAAAATTAAAAAAAATGCTACGGGCGTGCAACTGGAGCTGAGATTTTATATACTGGTCCAGTCCCGATGACAATGCATGTTTACGATAAGCGCGACCTGATGCTGCTGCCAGGATTGATTTCAGATGAGAAAACTCCTCAGCGGTTAACAGTATGAACACAAAATGTTTAAAAGCTTTTTTTGACGAAAACGACAGAAATTATTTACTTTACATAATGTCATTAGAATAAAAAACTTTCTTAATTAGAGTACTGTTAAGTTTTTTTGGACTACTGTTAAGGCAAGTCCACAATAAATTGAAGAGTAGTAGGCGGAGTAATAATATCTGTACTTCGTAATCAGCGGATCTCAAATATCTGTAATAGATACAACTTATAACCAGTCGCTAATTAATACGCAAACTTGTAAAACGTTTCCATAATAAATCTATCTTCACCTGCCTTACTTTAATTTCGCTCCACAATAAAGAAATAACAACAACCAAAGAAAACAACCAATGCCACAGTATCAAAACGTATACCGTAGCAAGAAGGCACGGTATAGGTTTGGCTCCAGAAACTGCAGATCGTAAGAGATCTGCAAAGTTCCTGGAGCCACGGCCTTGTTACCTTAATTAGTTACTCTATTTTCGAGGGAAGCCCCCAAGACCGCTTGACTTTTTCCGACATTTTTCAAAAGTGATTTATTTAATCATCATCATTCCCCTGTCCTTATCTTGTGATCGGCACAATATGTTTTCCTCTTCCATTCTTTCCTATACTCCGTGCGGGTTAAGCGAATTCATGCAAAGCTAATGTGTATGAATATCTTACTCTCCCACTGCTGGGCATAGGTCTCCTCTCTCCGTGGTGAAAAGGGTTGAAACTAAGACCTAACACGCTGCTCCAATGCAGATTGATAGGTTACACATATCCCTAGAATTCTCTAGAGATATTCAGCTTTCCTCCGATGCTTTCCTTAACCGAAAAGCGTGTGATAAATTGCAATTATCATTTAGACATATAATTTTAATTGAAAAACTCAATGGTGCCTGCCCGGGGTTTGAACCCATGATCGTGTCTAGAGAGTCGCACGATGTTACCGCTAGGCTATCATAGCTTCCATCAGTATGAATATCTTAACCCGCGCGGATTATAGCAAAGTAGTTCTGTTATAGTTTCTATAACATGGAATTCCGCAAAGTAACGCCTGCTTCAGTAAATCTAGAATTCTCTTCACTGAAAAGCGGTTTGATAAAACGATAATATCATTTAGGCAGATAAGTTTAAATAGAAAAAGTCATTGATGCCTACCCAGGGTTTGAACTTATTATCCCCTTGAAAGATTCACTCGGTCTCACCGCTGGGCTATTACTACAAGAATATACAGGTTTAATCACGATACTTTCTCCGTAAATCATAAGGATAAGTTTTTATAGAAAATGACTGGCGCACGGGGGTGAGGTTGGATTGCTATCCATTTGTTAGTTACTATCACGGCATTCGATTTATTTACAGTCAAATTGGAATTTTGCAAAACGGACGCAACTTTTCAATATTAGGTCTTTGTAGTTGAGGATGAAGCGAGATTCGTTTACAAACAAAACAAAGTAACTTAGCTTTTTTTATCTAATTAAGGCAAATACCAAATACCACGCAGCTTTCTTTATAAAAATATTTCTTAAATATTCAATAGAAACAGATTTGATAGTATGGTAATAAATAAATAATAGCCTAGTTTTAAATTTGTTAATCAAGAACAGGTTAAGATGAGCTATTATTTTAATAAGGTATAATAAATAAATTTTGACTGTATATTTACCTGTATGATTAATACACTATTCTCACTTAACATAAAAGTTTATTTTATTTAAAATTCACAGACTAAAAATGATATATATAAACTTTTTTTTTATAAACCTCGTTACACTAACGCCAACTCAAAATTCGAATGTCACTCGCGAAGGCGGGAACTTGTAGGGCGGTTGAAGCGACGCGCGCGCGGTTTCCACTGAAGCACTTGCCATTCCTTGCCATTGGCAATTGTATGTTGCAAATGTTTGCCAAATGTACAAATGTTCGGTATATTTCAGGGACATCGTTAGGGGTGTGACACGTTAATTTTAGATATTCTATTCGTGTGTGCGCGAAAAAATTATTTAAAATCGATCGACAATTGTCGTTTCAAAAATTACTTCAAGAACGTTGTTCAATGTCGTCATTCTAATTATTAGAACATTCAACATGTTTTTATTTTCAAAATTTATACAAATAACAGTATTTTTAAAGGTTATGAAAGAATTATAATATTTTGGAAAATTTATTGCTAAGTATAGGAAACAATACCGCTCTTATACCTTACACATACAGGATTATTTACTACACGTATCAAAAACCACCACCACCAACAACGCACTACACAAGCTCTACACACATTCACTACGACAATATCAACGATTGTTCAGACCGTTACCGAAGATATCAAGAAATAGTCAACCCAATCACTGAATTTACGAAATGAATTCAATGATTACGATAAAACAAGAATTGAAAGATGAGTTTAGATAAAAAAAACTAAATATTCTACATAAATTACTCTTCTGCTGTTTCTCAATCTTAAATTAAATTTCTTAGTATAATAAAGAGTATAATAAATACTTATATTCAAAAGAATAAATCATATACCTATATGGAAGTCTGTGCAGTTTTAAATTTCTTAACATTAAATTGCATAAAGCTATTTGCAATTCATAATTCCTGAACGTATAATTTATCATACGAAATATCTTTCGTTGTTTTTCCATAAAAATTCATATTACCCAAGTAGTTTAAAAATAAGAGTAAATATATTTGAAGGACGAAAATTCGCAAAACGCCGGGCAACATTTATGTGCTATACATTGTACATTTATGGACCAATTTTAATGAAACCTTCCGACAATCTTTAGAATGACCCAGCGGATGCTCGTTTAAAGTTTGGTAGCGATCATTTTTTTGTTGAGTTCGGTTTCTGTTGAGGGGAATTCGAAACCAGAATGAGCCACAGAACCGCGTTGTCGGACAGCTGGTCCATTTATTTATTTTGTTCCATAGAACTACCAAAAGAATTAAATGTGTAAAGTAACACCTTTCATAGGGTTGTTAATTTTTTCGCTAAGTTTGTATGGCCTATTAATAAGGGAGGCCACTGGCTCCCGAAATACAGTTAATTTTAGTTTAGCTGCCAGAGTTCCAATATATCATGTCCACATTGTTTGTATGCATCAATAAAGATTATTATTATTTTTCTTAATCCTAACTTTTAACATTTTTAAATATTTTTAATTATAAAAAAACTAAATAATTAAAAAAAACACTTAAAAACATAAAAGACCGTCGTCCCAAGCGGGGCAATATCGTAAGCTACCGTTGGCTAGGGCTCCAGAGTGAGAAACTTCCTCACAATACATGTCGCCACGGAAAATTATTTTCTCTAATCTACATTGTAATCTATAAAGGAGAAACAATAACTCATAGCAAACTCTTATTGCCGGGCTCTTGACGTCACCGCAGTGACGTCATTCTCTATGCACGTCCTATCTTGTTTACTTATGACGTGTACAGCGTGACCCGGGCTAAACTCAGCGCACTAAGTAATAATCTTAGCCAGGGTGAACACCCCGGAAGTGGCCCCCAACCTCCCCTTATAGCCACCCCTTTCCACTCACAATTCTAACACTGATCTGACTCCTCTCTTAAGCCTCAGTGGGGAATATCTCTCTATTCTCTAAGCCAGTACTTTACGATATACACCAAAGGTGAGATGCTGTAACTGATACACACTGCTTATGATAATAGTAGTTCAAACTACTCACCTAAATTCTCTCCCAATCACACAACGGTGTTCACTACACTAATGCGGTACTCGGTATGCGTCAAATGGCGCCCGCCGCTTTATAGTTTTACGATTTCTACCCTCTTCATTATAAACATTTTATTTTACTATTTTTCTACCCGCAATTACTTGTAATATGTAGTTTCATGAAGTTAATTTTACCTACAATTCGTGATATTTCACGACAATACATGCCGTTTCGAATTAATACCGCCCTCTGTATACGACTCTTGATCCAACTATTAAGCGAAAGCCTCTCAAGATGTTGGTCGAGGCTTTTCGCAATCAGACCGTTAACCGAAACAACAATAGGAACAATTATCGTTGAGTCAACATTACAAATGGCGGTTATCTCATAAGAAAGGTCTAAATATTTTGTTAATTTTTCTTTTTCCGCTTTTATGAGATTACCGTCATAATACATAAGTCCAATTAAATAGTATAGTTTAGATATTTAGACTTTTTTTTGTTTTCGACACATTCATTCAGCCGCAAACATTTTCAACAACTAAATAATATACATGTCACTGAAATAAACGATGTAATTTAACTAATAAAAATATAGGTGTCACCCAATTAATGGTGACAGCGAATAAATTTAAAATAAAAACATTACGACCCTGGCAAAAAGATTATATGACATTCACAAATCCCCGGCAATCGTACAAACGTTTGACGAACATATAAAATGTTATTTTGATAATTTGCCCGTCGTATAGCGGTATCGATGTTTGGCAAACAGCTTAAAGGAAACCAAGTCTTTATACGTCATATCGGCTGGCTCGCTCTTGATGTTCATATCTCTTTCTTATTTACTGGCCCGTTAGCTCAGATGGTAGTGACCCTGCCTTCAGCTCCGCGGTTCGCGGGTTTGATTCCCGCCTAGGGCCAACATTTTCTATAAACAATTTTTTGGTTCATCGAAACTGGGTGTATATTTGTGTTATAGTATGTATTTAAAATTATAAATGTAGTATATTTACCAGTTGCCTTTCACCCATAACACAAGTATTAAGTTACTTACTTTGGGAACAGACGACCGTGTGTGTAAGTGTCCCATATATTTAGTAATTTATATTTATTATTAGTTCTATTACGTTCACAGTGACAGCGCAGCGTAACAATTTGTAAAATTTTAAAATACTTACTATAGAGGAAGTTCCACTGAGTATCGGGTTGAGTAGAATAGACCACCTTCATTTTTTACCGAAGTGTCGTAAAAGGGGACGAAGTTAAGTTGATCCGCCCGTGGTATCCGGTTGAGTAGAATAGACCACCTTAATTACCGAGGTGTCGTAAAGGCAACTAGGTATGTTGGCGTCAGGCAGGCGGTCGTTCGTAAAATAATTAGCTAAAACATGTAACAACATATTTAAAACATGTGTGTTGTGAATGTGTGCAGTGCTTGTGTATTATTGTGTTATTGGCGGCGGGTAGTACATGAGTTTTTTAGAATTCTTCATGTATCGGGTATTAGAACGAATAGTACACTTTACACTTAGCATAACATGTATTTTCCATTATCGCGGATTAAAGCAAAATAATATTTTCATTTCTTTTGTATAATGGATTAATTTTTCTCTTAAACTTAATGAGGAAGGTGCCAAATAGTGGGATGCTAACAGTGCCCAAAAGAAATAAACTAATCTCTTCCTCGTGAAACCCGACATAAACTTTATAATGTATGATACCTTCCGTCTGTCAACAGCGTTGTATGACATATTAAGGTATTTCATACAAGCATGATATTTCCGGTAAACAAGTACAATAAATCCGTCATCCGGACACATGTGGAGGCGCCCTAAATCATCTGCCGGGGAGATCAATTTGGACGTTTCCGGGGGATTCACAAAGATTGATTTATGTTTCGTGTGAACGAACCTATAAGTAAAAGAACTAAGAGATCATGTAAAAGACCTAAACGAATAACCCATTTTTATTTTTTAAATGTCATTAAAAACATTTTTTGTCTATGGTATAAAATTGCGTTGCGAAGATTTTCAAATTTAGAACACAGTAAAACGTATTTTACTTATATATTGCGTATGTTCATCTTTCTGCAGCCAACGCCACATGATTGATGGGTAAATAAATGTTTGCACCAAGATGAAGATTTACAACTTGTAAACATTGTGTAAATACGTAAAAAGCACTTGAAAAGGATCTTAAGTTTTAGGAAATCGGTCTGACTCAGAGGTCGGACCAAGCTTTATAAACCTTATATTAGTGGCACTGGTCACACACTATAGAGCCATTAAAAAATAACATATGAAATTAATGCACTGCTTTTATCAAAAGTGACTTTGCTTTCCAATACATAACAGATTGTAACCCTTAAGATAATTTATTTATTATTATTAATTGATATAAAGTCTAATACGACAATTCTATTCCTTTATCGTCCGCCGCGTCAATATTTTATGCATAGAGTTTTTTTACTAGAGAAGCCAAGCATGCCTAAAATGTGTCATATTACAACATAAAGAAATAAAGAGAAAACAAATGAGGGTGCCTCTATCTGTCTCTTTCTTTTTTATGTGTGATTAGACAAATATAAAGAATACAAGGTTCATCTTCCCAATTCATTATTTATTGTGTCACTCACTTACAGCTTACGCTTCCCTACTCTAATATAATAATATCTTTATGATTATTTGTTATTGTGCCATATAACGCGATTTATAACAAAACACAGATTATGGCGAAATAATTTTACCATCATTTTCCTACTATGGAGCTCTGCAAAGAAAGCGTACTTTGACAAATTATTTTTTAATTTATATTATTGAAATTGCCCAAATTGCAAAGATTAATTTTGGCCAGTCCTTCAAACTTTATCTTCCTAAATTATTATGAAAAAAGAGTAATAAAAATAAAAAGTTACGTATCTCTTCCTCGTAATATAAACACTTATTATATATTTAAAGCATATAATCCCAGTCCCAAAGAGTGACAATATAAAATGTTCCCAGAACAACGTTTCCGATGTAGTCTGACACACCCTCTGAATAAGAAAATGCCGTTGAAAGAATAATTTTATTCCAGAAATCTATGACGAATTATATTTACTTCCACTTAGTAAATATGAAACGCTTTTTCCAAAATAATAGTAATGGAAAGTTAGAATCGCAATATAGGATATGTGACATAATTCTAAGCTCTGATTAATCTTATATATAACATTCTCGCATCGCAATGATAACTCCATACTCCTCCGAAATAGCTTGACCGATTTTTATGAAATTTTATATGCGTGTTCATACCCCTAAGTGATAAAGGGGTTGTCCATGGCTATTTTTTTATAATGTAGACTAAAAATTCTCTTAAAAATAATTTACAGGGGGAAAGAACGTTTGCCGGGTTAGCTAGTATTATATTATCTTGTCTATTGATCAAATATATTTATTATATTGACTTGCAAATTAAAAGTTAAAATTTAGAGCTCTACGTTTCATTTTTGAGCGGAAATATACAATCGCACAACTTTGCAACAATATAAAACATGACTTAAAATGATAATATGTGTGCCCTCTCCAGGGGTTCATGGGTTTAAACCCCAGGGAGACACCAATGAGTTTTTCTGTTGAAACTAATGTACCTAATTTGCAATTTATCACACGCTTTTTTGGGAAAAAAACTCACATACCACTGGAGAATGCTTGGGATATGTTTAACCTACCA
The DNA here is from genome assembly GCA_947086505.1 of Morpho deidamia. NCBI lineage: Eukaryota > Metazoa > Arthropoda > Insecta > Lepidoptera > Nymphalidae > Morpho > Morpho deidamia. The sequence continues at coordinate 13,602,947 of CAMTZC010000009.1, forward strand.
TACTCTTTGGCGTAGCAGGCAGCGCTGTGCGTATGCTCCAACCCTGTTCTTTAGAAAAGGAGAAAGGGGAACCATACTGAAGAGTGAAATAGTAACGTGTCGGGCCGTTATTTTATCATCCTCCTGCCCTTATCCCACTCTACGTGTGGTCGGCACATGTTATAAGCACGTTGTCACATGACGCAGCTACGTATTTTACGAGTGGCCCCTGCCTGACGTCAACTTTCCTAAGTCGTATTTTACGACACCTCGGGAAAGAAAAAGTGTGGTCCATTCTACTCTGGTTAAGTAGATACCACACGGCGGGTCAATTTAAGTTATTCGCCTTTTACGAAAACCCCAAAGAAATGAAGGTGGTCTATTCTATTGTCGGATATCACTCGGTGGGTCAAATTACCCTATTCGGGTATTACCTTTTAGCGAAACCTCGGTAAGAAATGAGATTGGTCTATTCTACTCAGCCGGATACTACACAGCATTCTCTTTACTCTAAACTAGAATAACATTAACCATTTGCACGCGAGCTCGTGTTTTATTATCATTCCAATTTACTCGCACAGCTAATCACTACTAAACAACATCTCGGTCCATCAACACTGGCATTGAGAGCAGCTGTTGTAAAAGCGGAAGAAATAGCAGAGATATCACGCAGCATCCCGACGAAAGATGGCACATTCGATTAACCAAGTGGCCAATAAAAGTCCCACAATCAAATCCGTATGTTTTTAACGTGTCTGGCGAGGGGCCAGCGGAATACCGTAAACATGGAACAAAGGATGGCAACCCTTTGTGTTGCGGGTCCCGGAATGAAAATTTCTCCGTAATTATTTATTGTTTTATTCTTAACGTGTCGCGTCAATTTACTCTCCATTTAAATATACGACATTAACAATTTAAAATTATAAAAGCCACAACTTTTATCATCTGTGACGAGGAGCATCGTGATATCGAACAATCCACTTTTCAAACTACATTTTTAAATATGACCAGCAGGCCTACCATGAACTCTTATTGCCACTCAATTGAAGACGTAAACGAAATTGTTTTGCTTTTTCATACCATGACGTCTTAAAGACGCACACTTTAAGTCGTTGCCGAATGAGCGTTCGGAATTCGTCCTAAGAACATGTGAGTAAAAGAGACAAGAGTTATCTATAGTTCATATAACGTTATCCTTTTCAAATTTTAAAAAACTTTCATGCCTAATTGATAATTGTAATTTATCACACTTTTCGGTAAAGAAAAACATCGTGAGGAAACCTGCATATCTCTAGAGAATTCTAAGGATATGTGTAACCTACTTATCCGCATCGGAGCAGCGTAGTAGGTCTTAGCTCCAGTCCTTCTCTCCATAAACGGAGAGAGGAGGCCTACGCCTAATAGTGGGATTGTTACTACTGCCCGTTACCCAAAAAGAACAGTCTACCAAAGAATTTCCTGTAGTCACAAGATGATTTGATGAAGATTATTTTACGTCACACGATCCTCTGCCGCTGGGATCTAAGGGCTTTAAGTCCCACGACCTTTTTAGGTCGTCAGTCCACCTCGTTAGGGTGTCTATCAACGCTACGTTTGTTACCGAAGGTTCACACACTGACACAAACCTCCTACCCACCTAATTATATAAATTTTATTATTTCGTAAGTCATAGTCATCGACAAATGAATTCCATTGACAACAGAATTTGCACTACAATAAAGAAACTTAAAATCAGATTAAGAAATTTTATGATTCGTTTGAAACGTGAAAAAATACGTTAGCATAACAAAAAACAATATAAAAAATATAAATGGCATGACATCCTAAGTAATAATGCTTTGTCGTTCTTCATAGGTATTGATTTCTTCTTGGCTCATCACCAACGTGTCCAGGTTTTTCCTCGGCTGCATTCCCAGACCTGAGATACAAACATTTATCCTCAATACAATTCCTTATTTTATTTTATTTTTAATAAAACTTTTTTAAGGTTCTCATATATTACTAGTAGGGTAGTAGTAGGGTAGTGACCCTGCCTTCAGCTCCGCGGGTTGCGGGTTCGATTCCCGCCGAGAGCCAACATTTTCTACAAACAATTTGTTGGTTCTTCGAGCCTGGGTGTGTATTTGTATTTAAGTATGTATTTAAAACTATATATGTAGTATATTTACCAGTTGTCCGTCACCTGTAACACAAGTATTAAGTTACTTTGGGGACGGACGACCGTGTGTGTAAGAGTCCTGTATATTTATTTATTATTTATTTATTACTGGATGAATAACAAAACTGTGGCGTGAAATAGGAGAATTCACCAACAGCATTGTTGGATTTGTAGTGCAGGATCTGTTAATATATATTATAATAATGAAATAAATAAATATATGGGACACTTACACACATGGTCGTCCGATACCACAGGGCGGACAATAACTGCTCTTATGTTCAAAATAACAATTAAAAATTTTACGTTATATAAGAGGGAAAACTTTTTGACACGCAAAACAAAAGTAATAATAAAATTATTTTGCTATAATCCGCGATACAGTAAATAGAAAATATATATATAGTGCTAAATGTATAGTGGACTATACGTTTTTTCATACCCGTTACATGCAGGATTCGTAAAAAACATATGCACAAACCTACACCACTTCCACCACAATACACAAGCACTACACACGTTCACTATCACAAACTCAACAATCGTTTCGCCCCGCAACCGAAGCATCATCAGGAGATAGACTCCACGACAAAATCGCTTTGTCTTTAGCTTTGCGATTTTGTGATGGCGAAACGATTGTTGAGTTTGTGATAGTGAACCTGTGTAGTGCTTGTGTATTGTGGTGGAAGTGGTGAAGGTTTGTGCATATGTTTTTTACGAATCCTGCATGTAACAGGTATGAAAAAAACATATAGTCCACTATACATTTAGCACTATATATATATTTTCTATTTACTGTATCGCGGATTATAGCAAAATAAGTTTATTATTACTTTTGTATTATGGATCTCCGCAAAGTAACGCCTAATTCTATAAATTATTTTTTGACACGCCTCGCCCGCATGCTTCCCCCCTTTGAATTACTTGCACAACTAGTTTTAAGAATATTTGTAACTTATAATTTTACTATAGCACATATTTGTGTTCCACAGATCTTATATTACAAATTGGCTATACTCATGAATGTTATTCAGTAATAGATGTTCTCTGTCAGGCAGTGTTTTGAAAACTGTTTATTTTTATTTCACTTAATGTTTTAGACCTGAGAATAAATTTAGCATAAATACTTTTATAGTCTGTTTAAAAACCATTCCGATGGACCGGAGCACTTGTAGCAGCGATCTGGTGAACGATAAAAGCCGTGAAGACTTCTCAGCCGTTAAAAGTTACGAGTCTAAACGCGCTCAATGCAGTGTTTATGAAAACAAAAAAAATCTACCGAGTGGCTGCGATACGATAAAATTAAAAATTTTGAAATTACGTATGAAATTGAATAGAAAGGATGTCTTACCCAAGGGACAGACTACCTTGTAATTGTCCCATATGGTGGTAACGATGGCATTAATTTTAATTTTAGCCCCCATAAAACGTTTAATTAACTCAGCGAAGTAACTATCTTAGCCACAGGAATTTTACAACATCCGAAACGAGTAATAACTTTGACCCAAAAAGTAAATAGTATGGTGCGAGGAAGAAAAAACATTGTTATTCGAAAGTAATAATAAAATTATTTTGCTATAATCCGCTGTACAGTAAATAGAAAATATATATAGTGCTAAATGTATATTGGACTATCCGTTTTTCATACCCGATACATGCAGGATTTGTAAAAACACATGCACAAACCTCCACCACTGCTACTACAATACACAAGCGCTACCACACGTTCACTATCAACAAAGTCAACAATCGTTTCGCAAAATAGCAAAACTTTGCGATTTTGTCGTGGAGTCTATCTCCCGATGATGCTTCGATTGAGGGCATAAATTGAAACAAAATGCTATTAATGCTAAGTTTCAATTTATTGTATGTATAATGTGACACTTATTTAATGAATATGTTGTTGATGAGCTAATAAAATTAAAAAAAATGAACATTGAATTATGCCAAAATATCTATTACGTATAAACACGCCGTGTGGTATCCGGCAGAATAGAATAGACCACCCTCCTTTCTTACCGAGGTGTCGTAAGAGGCGACTAAGGTATATGCCGTGTGGTATCCGGCTGCATAGAATAGACCACCCTCCTTTCTTACCGAGGTGTCGTAAGAGGCGACTAAGGTATATGCCGTGTGGTATCCGGCTGCATAGAATAGACCATCCTCCTTTCTTACCGAGGTGTCGTAAGAGGCGACTAAGGTATATGCCGTGTGGTATCCGGCTGCATAGAATAGACCACCCTCCTTTCTTACCGAGGTGTCGTAAGAGGCGACTAAGGTATATGCCGTGTGGTATCCGGCTGCATAGAATAGACCACCCTCCTTTCTTACCGAGGTGTCGTAAGAGGCGACTAAGGTATATGCCGTGTGGTATCCGGCTGCATAGAATAGACCATCCTCCTTTCTTACCGAGGTGTCGTAAGAGGCGACTAAGGTATATGCCGTGTGGTATCCGGCTGCATAGAATAGACCACCCTCCTTTCTTACCGAGGTGTCGTAAGAGGCGACTAAGGTATATGCCGTGTGGTATCCGGCTGCATAGAATAGACCATCCTCCTTTCTTACCGAGGTGTCGTAAGAGGCGACTAAGGTATATGCCGTGTGGTATCTGGCTTCATAGAATAGACCACCCTCATTTCTTACCGAGGTGTCGTAAAAGGCGACTAAGGTACGTTGACGTCATGCAGGCGGCCGGTCGTAAAATACATATAGCCAATTCATGTGACAACATGTTTGTAACATGTTGTGTCAACCCCACTTAGAGTGGGATAAGGGCAGGAGAATGATGATGATCTATTACGTATAAACAAATAGTAATGTCGATATTACCCTACATAATTTTTATATTATAATGTACGTACGTATGGACGTTTATAGGCGATATATTAGTACCGTACCTTAGTACAATCTCTCTCCGTCATAAGGTGCTCCGTCGAGCTCTGGTTGCCGGGTACCTTCAGGGGGCAGGCCCCACCGCGGCCTGCAGCCGCTGTGCGCGCGGTACCGCGGGATGCGGTCGTCCCTGATCATCTCGTACGCCAGCCGCGCTACGCTCTCCTGGTACTCGCTTATGCCAGTTTTGTATAAACATGGCCGAACGTAGCCAAGAACTAATCAACAAGAACAAAAAATATATCAAAACATCAAATCAAAATATTCTTTATTCAAGTAAACTTGTAAACAAGTACTTTTGATTCGTCAACTTTACTGCTGGTTCGGAAAGCTGTTCCTACCGAGAAGAGCCAGCAAGAAACTCGGCGGTTGCTCTTTTTAAAATATAAATCTTAGAACTGGTTACATTTATTTATTACTGTCTTGTACAGGGTAAAAGTGCACCTATATCCACACATCCTTATCATCTAAGTAATCTTCAACAGTATAGTAGGCTTTCTGTATCAGCCTCTTTTTAACAGTGTTTTTAACCTGTGTAATGGCATGACCGAAATTGATTTCGGAATTTTATTATAGAATCTTATACCCAAACCCACAAACGATTTACGTACTTTTGCTAGGCGCAAAGCAGGAGTCGCAAGCTGTTAGTCGGTTCCTACTTTGTCTATTATATACATCACCTATCGTTTTATAATTCTTTATATTTTTATGTACAAAAATTACGTTATTTTAAATATACTGTGAAGCAAATGTTAGAATACCTGTTTCCTTAAACTTCTCTCGCAGCGAATCACGCGGACTTAAATTGTAGATGCCACGTATGGCTCTTTTTTGTAATACGAAATTTTTTCACTATCCGCGCATTTAACCCACAATACAATATTCCATAAGACATAATAAGAAGTAGCCAAAATATACAAGTTTAACTGTTTCAACAACTGTTAACTCTCTTATCTTTCGAACAGCGTAGGTCGCTGAACTAAGCTTAATTTGAAACATATGATATTTTTCTACGAATTCTTTCATTTAATTCTTTCAAATATGAATTTTCCTATTTTATATCAGCCTAGGCTACAGCGAAACGAGGTGTATAGTTTGAATATGAATACAATGTAAAGAATTGTTGAACTATTTGTTCACCACATTCGTGTTCAAGAACTCTTTTTGATAAGCATTACAAAGTTTTGTTTACTTATTTTACTTTAATTCTTTATGAGCAATATTATCTGTTTACTGTATATTATCCGGTGCGCTGTTGTGTGGTTACTGTTAAGTGATAAACAAAAAACATACTCACAATACCATAGTGTCGAGGCCGGCGCATGAATGCATAACAAATTTTTAAAATGTTTTAATGCTATTATTATTCTGAAAAACATCTTATTTCCTATCCATAATCTCTATATATTATAAAACAAAGTCCCCAAAAGCTGTATGTGATTGATTTTCACAAAACGGTTACGTTAACTAACTCTAACTAACCGCCGTGCCGTAGTCCGCCGTGTGGTATCTGGCTGAGTAGAATAGACCACCCTCATTTCTTACCGAGGTGTGATAAGAGGCGACTAACGAAGTTGACGTCAGGCAGGCGGCCGGTCGTAAAATACCTAGCCAAATCATTTAACAACATGTTTATAACATGTGTCGACCCCGCTTAGAGTGGGATAAGGGCAGAAGGATGATGATAGTTACGGTAACTAAAAGAAGAAAAGTTTGGACATATCGATATCCTAAATTTAAACCCGTAAAAATTACTTTTTTATATGAAAAAATGTATATAATACAAATGTAAATAAATAGATTCTATGAACCCGCATAATAATTTACGAAAACTAACTTTAAACTAATGACTAGCTTTCTTGCGTTTATTAAGGCAAAAGTTGTTTAATTTGGGTGGGTCTTAATCAATTGTTTATGAAATAGTTAAATAATTGCGTAACATATTAATTTAAAAAAAAAACAAAAAAGAAATTCCTTTATTGCATTCTTTTAATCTATTTCTGTATTGTTTGCAAATAGATTCTATGAAAAACTATATAATATTTATACTATAAAAAAAGGAAAGTAACGGCCTGTTGATATCCCACTGCTGTGAATAGGCCTCCTCTTTCCGTTTTTTAGAGAGAAGGATTGGAGCTAAGACCTACCACGCTGCTCTAATTCGGATTGGCAGGTTACACATATCCCTAGAATTCTCTAGAGTTATGCAGGTTTCCTCACGAGGTTTTCCTTCACCGAAAACCGTGTGATAAATTCGAATTATCAATTAGACACATAAGTTTTATTTGAAAAACTCATTGGTGCCTGCCCGGGTTTGGACCCACGTTCGTCTCTACAGAGCCGCACGGTCGCACCACTGGGCTATCACAGCTTATTTTATACTATAAAATCATAATTTATAGAATTAGGCGTTACTTTGCGGAGATTCATAATACAAAAGTAATAATAAAATTATTTTGCTATAATCCGCGATACAGTAAATAGAAAATATATATAGTGTTTAATGTATAGTGGATTATCAGTATTTTCATACCCGATACGTGCAGGATTCGTAAAAGCACATGCACAAACCTCCACCACTTCCACCAAAATACACAAGCACTACACAGTTTCACTATCACAAACTCAACAATCGTTTCGCCCCGCAACCGAGGCATCATCAGGAGATAGACTCCACGACAAAATCGCAAAGCGAAGCGTTATGCAAACAAGCATTGTTATATAGTAATCGGTTCATCCCCACCTTTGCCTCTGAACACGTGCAACAAGCTTGAACTTGAAACCTTCATTAACGAGCAGATAAATGTTTCAAGTTCAAGCTTGTTGCACGTGTTCAGAGGCAAAGGTGGGGATGAACCGATTACTATATAACAATGCTTGTTTGCATAACGCTTCGCTTTGCGATTTTGTCGTGGAGTCTATCTCCTGATGATGCCTCGGTTGCGGGGCGAAACGATTGTTGAGTTTGTGATAGTGAAACTGTGTAGTGCTTGTGTATTTTGGTGGAAGTGGTGGAGGTTTGTGCATGTGCTTTTACGAATCCTGCACGTATCGGGTATGAAAATACTGATAATCCACTATACATTAAACACTATATATATTTTCTATTTACTGTATCGCGGATTATAGCAAAATAATTTTATTATTACTTTTCTATAAAATCATATTAAAATAGCTGAAAATGTAAACACTACAAAAGAATAATATTAAATCTGTATAAAATTTTGTCTTGATTTATTTACAAAAAAACCAATACAATTTACATATATTAGATTTGTTCTTAATTATAATAGCGATGACGTCACTATCAAAGCTATTCAAAAGCTTTGATAGTGACGTCAAAAAAAATCCGCGATAAAGTAAATGGAAAATATGTACAGTGCTATATATAGTCCAGTACACATTTATATTACTATCCGTTTTAATGGATAGTCCGCTATACATTATGTATTATGAAAAGCAAAGTGACACCTGATTACAAGCAATATAACAGAACTAACTACTTTGCTATAATCCGCACGGGTTAAGTGAATGCATACAAAGCCAATGTGTATGAAGCAGGCAAAATCTACGCACCTTATACATGCAGGATAAGCCACCACATGCACCCCCAAGGCGCAATTCACCAGCAACAACGCACACAAAAGCAGCACACACACCCACCACCACAATCTCGACGATCGTTTCGCCCCGAAACCGAAGCATCATCACATGTAGCAAAATGTGTTCGGAGGGGAGGGTATTGGTGGGAGTCGAACTATTTAAGACTGCTTGTATGGGTAGCGCGGCGCATTACGATTTTTGTCGTGGAGCCTATCCTCCTGATGATGCTTCGGTTTCGGGGCGAAACGATCGTCGAGATTGTGGTGGTGGGTGTGTGTGCTGCTTTTGTGTGCGTTGTTGCTGGTGAATTGCGCCTTGGGGTGCATGTGGTGGCTGGTCCTGCATGTATAAGGTGCGTAGATTTTGCCTGCTTCATACACATTGGCTTTGCATGAATTCACTTAACCCGTGCGGATTATAGCAAAGTAGTTAGTTCTGTTATATTGCTTGTAATATGGAATTCCGCAAAGTAATGCCTGCTTGTATAAATCATGACACCTGATTCTATAAACTAAATTAATATCTAAGCAATTTTAAAATAACTGACGAGAAGATAGTACTAATACTAGAAGTACTATAAGAACTAGATAGTACTAGCAGAAAGTAAAAAACTCAGGATAATTTCGTTTTGCTATAATCCGCCATTAAATCATCGTGGATTGTCGGCGTATTATCATTACTTTTGCTTTATTTAAATGTTAACTAAATATAAAATCAAAACAAAGTTCTTTAAGGTATATACTTCAGTAAAGAGTAAACTTGTATGTATATCAACTAATATCTACATAACCTGTGAGTTAATTGATTACTAACTCCTCGAGTGTGTCGGCAGTGGCTCCAGGGTGGGTTTATCCATGTCCCGTTCATATATCTCCCGGGCCACCTTCATGAGCTCCGTGTCCTTGATGGCTAGTTTAGGCGCCGGTGGTGGTGGTGCCTCCTCGATTACCACATCCTCAGGTTTGCACGGACGGCGTTTCTTATCTCTAGGCCTGAATGGTCTGGTTTTCAGATCTGTAATATACATCTACTGTGAACCGGCAATATGTCCTATGTCAAATTTAAGCCCGTTCCCCGACTTAAGTAGAGCTTCTGCGCTTTACTCTCTGCATTTCGCAACCTCGACGATGCTTCTGCGCTCGCCCGTCCCGCTCAGTGACGCTGTAAAAGCCATTAGGGCTAACAGCATACAGTCAGTTCGAAAAAAAAAAATTAAGCCAAATCACTTTTTAACGGCATTGGGTACTACTGTACATCATTTGCCGTATCAACATGTATTATGTACTAGAAAATTTGTAAATACATAAACATATTTAAAGTCCGCCGTGTGGTATCCGTCTGAGTAGAATAGATCACCCTCATTTCTTACCGAGATGTCGTAAAAGGCGATTAAGGTAAGTTGACGTCAGGCAGGCGGCCGGTCGTAAAATACGTAGCCAAATCATGGGACAACATGTAACATGTTGTGCCGACCCCACTTAGAGTGGGATAAGGGCAGGAGAATGATGATGAAATAAACATATTTAAAGTAAACTGTTTTTTTATTAATAAAAATTATTGCGAATTAAATTAACAATCACGTTCTTTATTCTTCCTGAAAAGTTGTCAAAAATAAGAAAGAACAATTTACCAGTTCACAGTCGATACAAAATCATTTTTAACTTTTCCGTTACAGCAGTTTAAAAAGAGTCTAATAAAGAAAGCTTATTATACTATTGAGAATTACTTGGATGATAAGAATGCCTCTACAAGACAGTAATAACTAAATGCACCTAGTCATAAGAATTATATTTTGAAAAGAGCAACCGCTGTGTGGTATCCGGCTGAGTAGCATCGACCACCCTCATTTCTTACCGAGGTGTCGTAAAAGGCGACTAAGGTAAGTTGACGTCAGGCAGGCGGCCGGTCGTAAAATAACTTGCTAAATTATGTTACAATGTGTTTGTAACATGTTGTGCCGACCCCACTTAGAGTGGAATAAGGGCAGGAGATTGATGAACATGATGATTTTGAAAAGAGCAATCACAGAGTTTCTTGCTGAATCTTTTCAGTAGGAGCAGCTTTCCGAATCAGCAGTAGAGTTGACGATTCAAAAGCACTTGTTTGTAAGTTTACTTAAATAAAAAATATTTAGAATTTGAATAAGAATAAGAATGCGTAGATATTGTATTGAATATAAATAGCGAAACACTTTTACGCTGACACTCTGAATGTGTCAGTTATTTATCCCTCGACGCCGGCGTAAGTGGCTCGAAATTATGACAAGTACAAATAAACTTGAATAGAGACCCATTTTTTCGGAAAGTGTAACAAATGAGAATAGACAAGGCGAGGTCACGGAATAAGAATTCGAATTTATAACAATTACATAGTGGTTACTAACATTTTTAAGATAGATTGCTCTACGCACGAAACAGCCGTGAAAGTAAGGTTATAAAAGTGTTTATATCCCGCCTTATCTCTTGGGAATGATCTTTCTAATATTTTAAGTTTTTCCTATCCTACATAATATGTAGAATATTATTATAGTACTGCGCCAACGGCCCAGAATATATATTTATATTATGGGCCGTTGGCGCAGTTGGTAGTGACATTCAGCTCCGCGGATCGCGGGTTCGATTATGTCTTACGGAATACTGTTATGGGGTAAATGCGCGGACATTGAAAAAAAATTTTGTATTACAAAAAAGAGCCATACCCCGCATTTACAATTTAAATTCGCACGATTCCCTGCGAGAGAAGTTCAAGAAAACAGTTATTCTAACATTGGCTTCACAGTATATTTTTAGCAATTTAATTTAGCTACTCTTCGACCTTGTACAAGACATCAATAACTAAATGTAACTAGTGATAAGAATTATTATTTTTTTTTTTTATTAAACTTTATTGAGCAACTACAATATATGCATATACAAATAATTGCACAAAAGGTGGGCTTAATGCCTTAAGCATTATCTCCCAGCCAACCTTCAGGAGTGAATAAAAAACGTATGTAGGCGTGCTATAATATGACAATGAAGTAGTAATAATAAAACTTAGGACATATATATATATCATATACTAAAAATATATATATATATCATAAACTAAAACAATATGTATATATAAGTCATGAGTGCATATGACTGTGAGAATCATTAATGGCATTAAAAACGTAAAATAAGAATAAATAGGTTATATATAATAAAACTAATTAAATAATAAGAATATACTACACCGCATTTTTTAAAAGCCAGTCTTTCACCTGTCGTTTAAAAGAATCTTTAGTAGGTGCTCTCCTAATTTGTTCAGGCAGAGCATTCCAGTACTGTATAGCTTCCATTTGAAAAGAATGACCAATAAAACCAGTCTTGTGGGTAGGAATCGAGACTAGAAGAGTATCAGTAGATCGCAAGGCTTTATAGATGTGCCCAGCAGACCTAAGTACAAATTTGCGTTTCAGATAGTCAGGGTAAAGAGAGTTGTTAAATATAGAGAATACTACGCAAAGTGTCCTCAGCTGCCTGCGTTGGCGAATGCTAAGCCAATTGAGCTGTGCACGGTATTGAGACACATGATCATATTTCCGTAAATTGAAAATAAAACGGATACAAGTGTTTAGTAGCCGATCAAGTTTATTGAGAAGATCAGCATTCAGATCTGGGTAACACACATCACCGTAATCGATTATTGGTAATAATAACATATTAACTAGGTGTATTTTAGATTTAATAGATAAAAATTTTTTTAGACGCATCATAGAATGCAGCATGCAGTAAAACTTACGAGAAACTTATGATAAGAATTATTCTTTGAAAAGAGCAACCGCCGAGTTTCTTGCTGGTTCTTCGTTGTAGGAACAGCTTTCCGAACCAGCAGTAGATGTTGACGATTCAAAAGCACTTGTTTACAAGTTTACTTGTATAAAGAATATTTTGATTCTTTGAGCCTGGGTGTATATTTGTATCTAAGTATGTATTTAAAATTATATGTATATTTGTCCACCAGTTGTCCGTCACCCATAACACAAGCATTAGTTACTTACTTTGGGGACGGACGACCGTGTGTGTAAGTGTCCCATATATAAAAAAAAACTTAATTTAAACCTTTCTGTAGTCCTATAGCTAAGGTAATACACAAACCGGAAGGCAAATGGGCACAATAGTCGTTGAAGTATGTAGACTGCCCGCGGAGACTCATCATAGTCATCTTGATAAAGTGTTCGATCTCTTCTTCCGTCCATACTTTCTGAAAACAAGAATATTTTTTTATTATTATATTTATATTTATTATATATTATTTATTATATATTTTATATTTTTATATTTATTTGAATAATTAATTTTAGTTCGACCTGTTCACAATTACAATGTTGAAGGAAAAAAACCGTGCTTTTTGAAACTAACGTTTGAAAGTTTGAACATCTTTAAATTAATTTGAAAAGCTGTGATAGTTAGATAGTTTAGTTTTTCTAAGTTGTCACGGTTTTGAATCTCAAGTAAGCAGCAGTGAGTTTTTTGCGTTAATGATTAGCAATTTATCACTTTTCAGTGAAAGAAATAACATGAGGAAGCCTGCACATCTCTATAGAATTCTAGGAATATGTGTTACCTACCAATCAGCGTTGGAGCAGTGTGATGGTATCCTCCTCCTGCCCTTATCCCACTCTTAAATGAGGTCGGCACAACACGTTAGAAACATGTTGCCACATGATTTAACTATGTATTTTACGTAGAATTTACGCAAAACACGTAGCTAAATCATATTGACGTCAGGCGCCTGCCTGACGTCAACATACGTATGCATTACGATTGCACCTTATTACGTATACTTACGACACCACGGTAAGAAATGAGGGTGGTCTATTCTATGCAGCCGGATACCATACGGCACATACCTTAGTCGTCTTTTACGACACCTCGGTAAGAAATGAGGGTGGTCTATTCTATGCAGCCGGATACCATACGGCACATACCTTAGTCGTCTCTTACGACACCTCGGTAAGAAATGAGGGTGGTCTATTCTATGCAGCCGGGTACCACACGGCATGGGCGTAGCGAGGTACGGCCAAGGGGAGCAGCTGCCCCCCCCCCTTACTCTAAAAACTGTAACATTGGGAAACTGACACCACGCAACATAGTGACACTTTGTAAGGCTTGACTAATTATAAGGTGGCCTGGACGGTGTTCGGGCCTGTAGGCGCAGGTCACCTAGGTGAAATGAGGGATGTCTAGTTCGGTGGGGGGTCTGGGATTGCTGGCTCCCAGATCGCGGTGTCTAAATCGATGGGGTCTTGTTCGGTGGTAAAGTCATATCCAGGTGGTCTTGTCATTTCCGGTGTTTTCGCCGTAATATACCTCATTTCCCCTCCCCACTTCTGCTTATATATATATATATATATATATTGCCACACGGCGGTAAAGGAGTATGTATAACATTTTCAGAGTTTAACCAGTACGTACATCTTCGGAGCCAACTTTCGGATCCAACCATTTCCCGTCTAGTTTTGCCCATCTGTTCTCAGGGCGACACCTGTAAATTGAAGACTCTTAGAAAGAGAACAGTGATAGCCGATTAGTTGTTGTGGTGGGACTCCAAATAAAATCGAGACCTTTGCACCCAATTGTGAAATTAACAAGCTTTAAAGATTATTTGGTACTCAAAGTTCACGCGGTTGAAGTCACTGATAGCCCTAGAAGCTTTTAAATGTCTACATTTTCGCTTTCGATTCATAATTAAAATCTCCCTTCGCGGTAAACTCAACTCCTCAACATCTCTAGTCTGTACTTACATTTTAGTTTTCCGTATAGGATGCTGTCGATATTCATCGAAATATTCCGTTAAGAAAGACATTTTTCACACTCTTAAATTTTATTTAATTACCAAAAAAAGCTCCCGATTAAACAATATCACTAACTAATTTTTAATTTGTAAATTGTAATCTCAATAAAATGTCATTTTGAAATATAATATTTTTTATCCGTGATTATTTTTAATCAAACAATCTTTAAAAGGAGTTAGTAACCATGATAAAATCCGCAAAACGACTGATTTTTCTAATTTCATTCGTTGTTATTATGGGATTGCATGTTTCATGTGCCATTTAGAGCTCGGTGTTGTGAACATTTTATAAATAATAAATACAAATTAATTATGGAATTATTTTGATATAAGAATGCGGATTACAACTAATGATTCATTAGGTACTTTTCTACTATGGAATTCCGCATAGTATCTATTACATACTATACTTCTATAAAATAGTAAATATTAATATATATGTATACGTATACGCACAATAAGTATATAAAATATATAATAGTATATAAAGCTGTGATAGCCCAGTGGTGAGACCGTGCGACTCTCTAGAGACGAACATAGGTTCAAACCCGGGCAGGCACCAATGAGTTTTTCTATTAAAACTCATGTGTCTAATTGATAATTGCAATTTATCACACGCTTTTCGGTGAAGGAAAACATCGTGAGGAAACCTGCATATCTCTAGAGAATTCTAGGGATATGTGTGACCTACCAATCCGCATTGGAGCAGCGTGGTAGGTCTTAGCTCCAACCCTTCTCTCCAGAAACGGAGAGAGGAGGCCTATTCCCAGCAGTGGGATATTAACAGGCTGTTACTTTAAGTATATAAAATATGAAAAGTTTTATTTCTATTTTTCATATATCCTTCCTTTATTTGTGATATTAATTATTTTTTGGTAAATTTTAGTGCTCATATCATACCTTTGACCCAAATTAGAGATGTATTTTAGAAACTAGGTAACACTTGATATCTGAACGATATTGAACCTCAAATCAATTTTTTCTATTCAAATAAGTTCTTTCAGGCACTTGAATCGTCAAGGATAATTATGATTAATTGAACTATAATTGGTTCGGATGTTACTCTAACCGAGAAGAACCAGCAAGAAACTCGGCGGTCAATCTTTTAAATATTTTCAACTATACATTATTAAACCGGAGTCTTGTATGAAGCTGAAAGGATTTTCATATGTACGAAAGCGTGCTGTTTAAATTTTTTAAACTCTATTTTTATCAACGAACATTGTTTTTCAGATCATAGCTTCATTAATAACTATTATACTCCTCCGAGTTTTATATTCTACGAGGTTGAAGAAACATTCTACGAAGCTTAAGAAAAATGTATTGTAAAAACAAATGGGTAAAAAGTACAAGAACTAACTACTTTGCTATAATCCGCACGGGTTAAGTGAATGCATGCAAAGCCAATGTGTATGAAGCAGGCAAAATCTACGCACCTTATACATGCAGGACCAGTCACCACATGCACCCCAAGGCGCAATTCACCAGCAACAACGAACACAAAAGCAGCACACACACCCACCACCACAATCTCGACGATCGTTTCGCCCCGAAACCGAAGCATCATCAGGAGGATAGGCTTCACGACAAAAATCGTACTGCGCCGCGCTACCCATACAAGCAGTCTTAAATAGTTCAACTCCCACCAATACCCTCCCCTCCGAACACATGCAGCAAAACGGAATTAGATACATTTACTTGCTCGTTAATTAAGTGACCATTGTTATTTTTTATTATCTCAAGTTGCTCTAACGTATTGAGTCGGAGTCTCTTATCACAAGTGTGGAGAATATGAAATGAATGGTCATTAGGCACTTTATGACCGCTTTCTAGCAAATGTTTTGCAAAATTAGAATTTTGTGGTTTATTATTCCTAAACGCAGCCATATGTTCCCGGAATCGAACCGCAAAACTTCGGCCAGTCTGACCCACATATGTACCGTTGCACTTAGGACAATCTATTTTATATACCCCAGATTTTTTACCCTTATCGGATACCGTGCGGATTATAGCAAAGTAGTTAGTTCTGTTATATTTCTTGTAATATGGAATTCCGCAAAGTAACGCCTGCTTCTATAAATCGAGTAAAAAGTAATTATAAGGTTATTAGACGTATACTGCAGATCTTTAATTTGAAACTAATTTTTTTATTTTAATAATAACATTTATTTAACTTGCGATGTATTTTTTTTAAATGTATGTATGTGATGGTGGAATTTTGCAATTTGGAATTTTGAAAGGGGTTAGCACCAAAGGTTGCTAACCCCTTTTAGAAACATCGTCATAACTCGTTCTTCGTCGTTGATAAAAGTTTTATGTTCGCTGCAGCTTTTTATGCCGGCCGCAGTTGGTCGCGTGACGGACCCACGTAAATCAACGTATCGTTATTTTTGGTCGCCGTTAATTTGTCGTCGATAGATGGTTTTTAAACAAACCATTTAACCTTGAATAAGTAAAGAGGCCAAGATACCATTTTAAGAACGTATTGATGTGCTAAATTAATAATTTCAATAAGTATTGTTGGATCGTGCTACATTATTTACTTACCAATAAAATATCAAAAATGTAACGCAATACCAACAAGTCGAAAATGCTTTTAAATAACTAAATAAAAACCTTTAAACAAAATTTCATGTCCCTACTGTTAACCGTTGAGCAGTTCCCTCGTCTGAAGCCAATCTTGTCAGCAGCATCAAGTTATGCAATGTTAAGCCTCCAGTTGCGCCTCCAAAAGGTGCGAAAATCATTTGTCGGTCTCGGTACACGTTTTTATAATAAAATTCCTCAACATTATCTAGACTTGCCTTCACACAAGTTTAGAAATTATCTTAAAACGATGCTGCTACATAAAGCTTGCTATACAATTGAAGATTTGTGTGATAGTAGCATATCTTAACTGCAGTCAGCTACGCACCAAGCTGCAACAATTAATTTGTAACCATCGATCAAATTGTAAAAATATATATATTTAAAAAAGAATGGCCGCCGAGTTTCTTGCTGGTTCCTCTCGGTAAGAGCAAACTTCCAATTTAGGATTATATGAAATGGTGATCACGTCCGGGTCACCAGTTTAGGATTATATGAAATGATGGTTGATTATTCTTTTCACTATATAGAGGTGATTTATAAATCCTATTTAAATATTACTTTTGCTTAAGTCCGGCCTTCGATATTGTCAGAATAAAAATACGTGTTTTTTGAAATTGTGTTTATTTGCCACTACTTACTAAGCTGGCGGGCGCAGCCGCCAATATGCAAGCGTAGCATTATGTCCCTACATCCAAATCAGTGGTAACTTCTTGAAAACATTTGACGAAATTTAAAAAGTTAAAACAGTCTACTTGAATAAAGAATATTTTGAATTTGAGTTTGAGTTTGAGTATGTAAAAATCAGCTCAATCGGACACCGAGTGGGTTAAATTTAACTTGCAAAATTCCACCATCACATACATACATTAAAATACATCGCGTTAAATAAAAGCTTTTAATAAAATGAAAAAATATCTGGCATTAGATAATGCACATCGATGTTCAGAACGAAAAAGTCGGCCAGTTCGGTTTCGTAGAGCGCTGTCACTGTCACTCAGTATGTGACGTTTCACACAGGCGACAGAGACAATGCTCTATGAAGCAGAACTAGTCGATTTTCTCTCTAAGTCTCGATGTGCATTATTTATTACCCGGTACTTCTTTGTCCCCCCCACGAGGTGGACAAACGACCTCAAAAAGGTCGCGGGGAGCCGCTGGATCCAAGCGGCACAGGACCGTGTGGTGTGGAGATCCCTTAAGGAGACCTATGTCCAGCAGTGGACGTCGATCGGTTGAACAAGAAGAAGAAGAAGACTTCTTTGTCCTCGCCATGTCCCGTTACGCGGGGTCGGCTTTTCTTATCATGCCATGCAACCCTGTCATTTGTATCCTCTTCGTTGAGTCCGAGCCATTTCATGTCTCTGTGGACATTCGTCATCCAGGTAGTTTAAGGTCTTCCCCTACCTCTCTTTTGATTATCTATGGAAAGGCACTTTATCACAATAAAATCGTTGGGTGCTCGCATAACATGTCCGTACCATCTAAGCCTAGCTTCTGAAATTTTGTCCATTATAGGCGCAACCTTAAAACTTCCTCGTATATATTTATTTCGTACTCTATCTTTAAGTGTAACACAGTGGTGTGTAACTTCTGTTCATGGGTCTTTTTTATTGCCCAAGTTTCAGTACCGTACAATAGTGCTGGTCTTACTGCCATTTTATACATTTTTACATGCCATTTTATACATATTTATTACCCGGTACTGTAATTGTTTTTATGCTTAGAGTAGGAAAACCAGCTCAACATGTGTCCTATTACAAATAAGATAAATATTGTGAAAAAAATTAAGAGTGTTTCTATCTCTCTATTTTTTATGTCTGATTAGACAAAGATGAAATATACCAGTTTCTTTTTCTCTCTCATTATTAATTGTAACATTCGTTAATGGCGACTCTCATTTCTTACCGGTGTCGTAAAAGGCAACTATTGTAAGTTGACCCGCCGTGTGGTATCCGGCTGAGTAGACTTACCTCATTTCTTACCCAGGTGTCGTAAAAGGAGACTAAGGTGAGTCGACTCACCGTGTGGTATCCGGTTGCGTAGAATAGACCACCCTCTTTCTTACCGAGGTGTCGTGAAAGGTGACTAAAGGTAAGTCTACCCGCCGTGTGGTATCCGGCTGAGTAGAATAGACCTACCTCATTTCTTACGCAGGTGTCGTAAGAGGCGACTAAGGCAAGTCGACTCACCGTGTTGTATCCGGCAGAGTAGAATAGACCACTCATTTCTTACCGGTGTCGTAAAAGGTGACTAAAGGTAAGTCTACCCGCCGTGTGGTATCCGGTTGCGTAGAATAGACCACCCTAATTTCTTACCGAGGTGTCGTAAAAGGCGACTAAGGCAAGTCGACTCACCGTGTTGTATCCGGCAGAGTAGAATAGACCACTCATTTCTTACCGGTGTCGTAAAAGGTGACTAAAGGTAAGTCTACCCGCCGTGTGGTATCCGGCTGAGTAGAATAGACCTACCTCATTTCTTACCCAGGTGTCGTAAAAGGCGACTAAGGTGAGTCGACTCACCGTGTTGTATCCGGCAGAGTAGAATAGACCACTCATTTCTTACCGAGGTGTCGTAAAAGGTGACTAAAGGTAAGTCTACCCGCCGTGTGGTATCCGGTTGCGTAGAATAGACCACCCTAATTTCTTACCGAGGTGTCGTAAAAGGCGACTTAGGTAAGTCGACCCACCGTGTAGTAACCGGCTGAGTAAAATACACCACTCTCTTTCTTACCGAGGTGTCATAAAATATGATTAAGGTGACGTCAGGCAGGCGGCCGATCGCAAAATACCTAACCAAATCATGTGAAAACGTTTTATAATATGTTGAGGAGGATGATATATTTATTGTGACACTCTCACTTACAGGTCTGCTTATGGATCCTCCTTACTCTTACAATAAGTAACTCCAGTCGATTCCGAAATCAATTCCTGTTATGGTATAACTTCTACCAACTAAGAAGTACCATCACAGATTCCCAAGTCACTAAAAATCCCATTCGGATATTTTTAGCACAAAAAAAAATGAAACAAAACACCCAGTTTTATATCGATTTATTTATTCTCATTTAACATATCATTAGCTTAATTATAATGAAATTATTGTACATTAAAAATACCTAAGGAAACAGTTCCAGTCAAAACAACATCCAACGAGAGCAAGAGAACATACAGGTTCACGAGAATATGGGAGGAAAGGAATAAGTTAGGTATTATATTTATAGTTATATATAAATTGTATGTGATTTGTTTTAAATTAAAAAAAATACAATTTCCATATTTCTAATGATTCTTTAACAAATATTGGTCGCTTATAACAGACTGAAACGCCTGTTTGACATAATGTGTATATCTCTTAATAATATCTGCGATATAAGACCCATTATTTCATTACAGTTGATCTAAGCCCAGAAAAATACAGGCTATTAGTTGTCGCTTTATTCTGTGTATGTAAATATAAACACTTAATAAATTTTAATAACTACCCCCACAATACGTTAAAGAAAAACGTAAAAAAACCTTCCCTTACTCAGTCATTTTCACTAAACAACAAAATATAATCAGATTGGCATTCAACATTCACCAATAGGGACTTGAAACAAAAGGGCGAATACGTATTATAACCAGTTATCTTAAATATAAAAATTCTTACGCCGTGTGGTATCCGGCTGCATAGAATAGACCACCCTCATTTCTTACCGAGGTGTCGTAAAAGGCGACTAAGGTAAGTTGACGTGAGGCAGGCGGCCGGTCGTAAGATACGTAGCCAAATCATGTGACAACTTGTTTATAACATGTTGTGCCGACCCCACTTAGAGTGGGATAAGGGCAGGAGGATGATGATCTCATATATTAAATTCTTGTGTCACAAAACATTGTAACTAACAAGTTCCCATACTCCTCCGAAATGGGTTCACCGATTTTTATGAAATTTTATATGCATATTCAGTAGGTCTGAGAGTCGGAAATTATTTTTTTTCATACTCCAAGTATAAGGGTTGTCCATCCCTAACATTTTTTTTGGACAATTTTTTTTATCATGTACGCTATAGATTGCCTAGAAATAATTTATATGGCAAAAAAACGTTTGCCAAGTCAGCTAGAATCTTTATATAAAGTTATAATGTGTGACATAAGGAGGATGAACGTATGTACATAAAAATGGCAGTATCTTTAAAAAAAAAGGAAAAGGTATAAAGGTTGCTTTACCATATCGACTCCAAATTATTTATCGACTCCAAATATCTCAATGTTTTGAGATTTTCAACTCTATTAAGTTATTTTACCAAAGATAAAATCTTCTGATTATCAATGCGCTGAAATTTTATGATATATTAATACCATAGAGTTATTGTATTGGGGTAGCGGAGAGATAGGCAGGCCAGTGAATGAGAGAGTCACAATAAATAATGAGAGGGAATATATAACTAGTATACTTCGGGCACTATAACAGAACTACCTTGCTATAATCCGCACGGGTTAAGTGAATGCGTGCAAAGCTAATGTGTATGAAGCAGGCAAAATTCACGTAACCTTACACATGCAGGACAAGTCACCACACGCACCCCAAGGCGCCTCCACCAGCAACAACGCACACAAGCACACACAACCACAACCAAAATCTCTACGATCGTTACATGTGCAGGACGAGGCCCTGGACATATAACGTACGTGAATTTTGCTTGCTTCATACACATCACCTTTGCACACATTCGCTTAACCCGAGCGGATTATAGCAAAGTAGTTCGTTAATAGTTTTTGTAATATGGAATTCCGCAAAGTAACGCCTGGTTCTAAAAATAAACCACTCTGTTATTATTTATTGGACTATGCCGTGTGGTATCCGGCTGAGTGGAATAGACCACCCTCATTTCTACTCTCATTGAGTACTACTGTACACATATTATCTACTAGAAAATTTGTAAATAAATAAACTATTTAAAGTCCGCCGTGTGGTATCCGACTGAGTAGAATAGACCACCCTCATTTCTTACCGAGGTGTCGTAAAAGGCGACTAAGGTAAGTTGAAGTCAGGCAACGGCCGCAAAATACGTAGCCAAATCAATGACAACATGTTTGTAACACGTTGTGCCGACCCCACTTAGAGTGGGATAAGCGCAGGAGGATGATGATGACGACTATTTGACTCTCGCACTCACAGGTCCTAGATGGCACCCCTACTTTTTCCATTAATAACTGTACGGTCAAACGACGCTACTACATATAGGTTATAGTTATATATAATTCAGTGTACTCTGTCAATCCGAGTGCTCGTGCCGTATTCGCCCCTGAGCCGGCCCCTCAGAACCTGGCGCGGATGTAGACCGCAGCCACGTCGTGGTTCGCGTAGCCGAGCCGCTTGGCGTGCTTGAAGATCTCGTTGGTGGTGGCGGTCAGCGGCAGCGACTGCTCCAGAGCATCTCCCAACCCTAGAGCCAGCTTCAGGTCCTTCTGCATGTGCGTGAGGGGCTGGTGCGTGGAGTACGTGGACTCGATCATCGCTGGAACCACAAAAGCTCCCTTCAGATTTGGGTATTAACACATTCTACGCGGTACTAACGAATGATGCGTGAGCACAGAAAATAGACACGTACTTGTACGTTTTCTGACGATTGATGGTTGAGCGTGGGACACGTACTGGTACGTTTTCTAACGATTGATGGTTGAGCGTGGGACACGTACTGGTACGTTTTCTGACGATTGGTGGTTGAGCGTGGGACACATACTGGTACGTTTTCTGACGAATGATACCTGAGCGCGGGACACGTACTAGTACGTTTTCTGACGATTGATACTTGAGCGTGAGACACGTACTGGTATGTTTTCTGACGACTGATACTTGAGTGCGGGACATGTACTAGTACGTTTTCTGACGATTGATGGTTGAGCGCGGGACACGTAGTGGTACGTTTTCTGACAATTGATACCTGAGCGCGGAACACTTACTAGTACGGGTTAGTGTAACAAAATGATTTGTTTCTTGGAACAAAAATAATAAATAATATGGGTAACTGAATAACTAAATATACTCGCATAATGTCCGTTCCGCTGCAAAATGTTAACACCAAATTGGTAATAAATTAATTTACAGAATTAGGCATTACTTTATGTTATATTTAATATCTTAGTATAGGTGGATGTCTTGACTGACCCGTCGACGCAGTGGGTAGTGACCCTGCCTACAGCTCCGCAGGTCGCGGGTTCGATTCCCGCCGAGGGCCAACATCTTCTATAACCAATTTGTTGGTTCTTCGAGCCTGGGTGTTTATTTGTATTTAAGTATGTATTTAAAATTATATATGTAGTATATCTACAAGTTGTCCGTCACCCATAACACAAGTATTAATTTACTTACTTTGGGGACGGACGACAGTGTGTGTAAGTGTCCCATATAGATATAAGTTGACGTCAGGCAGGCGGCCGGTCGTAAAATACCCAGCCAAATCATGTGACATGTTTATAACACATTATGCCGACCCCACTTGAGAGTGGGATAAGGGCAGGAGAATGATGATGATCTAGAAGGGCAGAGAGTTCAGCGAGCCTTTACCGGGCAATAGGGAATAGGGAGTAGGCTATACTCACCCCGTCCCTTTAGTATGAGATGGGGGGAGGCGAGCGGCGTGAGGGCCAGTACATCCAGCAGGTCGGCCTGGCTGAGGCCCGCGCGGTCGGCCAACGCCAGGCCCTCGGCCAGCGCGGCCAGCGACACGCCCCCCACCACCTGCAGCACCGAGTTCATCTTGGACGCGTTGCCGATCTCGCCTGAGGACAAACGGACAAACACGAGACCCGCTCAATCGTACTGCGTTACAATATAGCCGACAGAGACCGTGCGATTCAATACTTCCTGTGTTCCACATAGATCAAACTGCTGTGCTTTTAATTCAAATTCAAAATGCTGACGCTACCATCTCCTCCTCTTTTTTATTAGTTAAATAAGTTAGATTAAGTTTAATTAGTTAAAATAAGAGATAGAGCTGTGATAGGCCAGCGGTGAGACCGTGCGACTCTTTCGAGGAGAACACGAGTTCGAACCCGGGCAGGCACCAATGAGTTTTTCTATTAAAACTCATGTGTCTAATTGATAATTGCAATTATCACACGCTTTTCGGTGAAGGAAAACATCGTGAGGAAACCTGCATATCTCTAGAGAATTCTGGAGATATGTGTGACCTACCAATCCATTGGAGCAGCGTGGTAGGTCTTAGCTCCAATCCTTCTCTCCAAAAAAAAACGGAGAGAGGAGGCCTTAGCCAAGCAGTGGAGTATAGTAACAGCTCACTACTTTACTTACTTTAGTTAAAATAAGGACTAATTAAAGTGCACGAGTAATAATAAAAAGTACCAAATGTGTAGTTACTACACATTTGGTACTTGCTACATTGGTTTCATCCAACATCTGCATCTATCTTATCTTCAAAAAATAAAAAAGCCTAATTTATATTTAGATTAAAGATTTGGAAAAAACGATTAAACTAAAATATTTTTTAGAAAATCAATTATAATAATAGAATAAATCTTATTTATTTATTTCTTTATGGCACATACAGATAAGAAAAAAATAACATATGTACAAAGGCGGACTTATCCCTAAAATGGATTTCTTCCAGTCAACCTTCAGTAACAGAAAGAAAAGGTCAAGAAGTGAAATATGGATAATGAAAAAAGGAAGGAAGAAAAACAAAAATAACGAAACACTATATACATAGATTAGTGTTGAAAAATGATGCAATATAAATATAAATAATAATTTTTTGGTAAAATAAGTAGATGATGTAGATGCTACTAAATCATTTCTATGATCGGCGAAAGTTTCAGACTCAGATCTCTAATTCGTATTTAGTATATGTAGGTATAATAATATTGTTCATGCACCATCCCACACTCCTGCAAATAAATACTTTACAAAGGTTGCCTGTAAGAGATTGCTCATAGCAATAAGGCCGCCTCAAATGTGAGATATCTCCAATGTGTTTCTCTCATCTGCTTTATATATTATATTGTTGGAATGTGCAATAAAGTTTTATAAATAAAATAAAAATAAATATTCTATCAAATCTTGTCTCAACACACATCCACCTTAAACATTCTCATCTCATTTGTATGCACTTTAAAATAATAAGGTATTAATATGCAAGTTGAATGGAGACGAGCACTACTACCTAGGTAAAAGGAGTTCTTGCTCATCGCCTTGAAGCAGGACTGGCAATCGTCGAACAGAGAACGGTCGCCGGCAGCCAGGATGATCAGAGTGCCCTCTTCGGCTTGCGTCTTCGAACCCTGGATCTGGAATGGAATATTCACTCGTAAGAAGTAACGCTTTGATTCCAATTGAATCATACCGAAAAAAGTTATAGCGCGATAGCTGTGGTTTACATTTACAACAGATGGACTAAAAGCGAGATCAAATGTCTAGTCAACGGACAGCTCGCTTCCAGCACTGAGATGGCGTGGTTCGTCTCTACAAATGACGTGAGTTTGACATCGCTTTACCTATTATAAACCAAAAGCAATGATTCTAAGAAGTCTTACGATATATTCAAATTCAAAATTCAAAATATTATTCATTCAAGTAAACTTGTAAACAAATGCTTTTGAATCGTCAACATCTACTGCTGGTTCGGAAAGCTGTTCCTACCGAGAAGAACCAAGAAACTCGGCGGTTGTTCTTTTCAAACAATAATTCTTATCACTAGTTACATATAGTTATTTAATGTCTTGTACAGGGTTGAAGAGAAGCTATATCCACGCATTCTTATCGTCTAGGTAATCTTTAATAGTATAATAGGCTTTCTGAATTAGCCTTTTTAAATAGTATTTTTAAACTGCTGTAACGGTAAGTTATAAGATGTTGACGATTCAAAAGCACTTGTTTACAAGTTTTCTTGAATAAAGAATATTTTGAATTTGAATTTGAATTGACGGATTCGACTCGATGTTTTGTGTGCTCTATACGGGTTGTTGTTTAATACTTTTTTCTTAAATTTATTAATAACTTATAAGTCTTTCGTCCGCCTCAAGGCAAAATTGCGATCCAGTGTTAGAGCTTGAGGTTTCGTCATTATTATTATCTTCACCGATGGACGACCACAGCTGGATCCTGTGAGAGACCTACTCTCACTGGATCCAGCAGCTCCGCTTTACCCTTTTCAGGTCGTTAGTTCACCTCGTTGGGGTTCTTTCGAGGCGCGTTTTCTGTTGCGGGGTCTTCATTCCAACACCTTAAGACCCTAACGCCCATAGATTCTCCGCACTATGTGCCTCGCCCATCTCAACTCTCTTCTTAATTTCACTTTTGTTCTACTACGGATCCTACTTTATACCTGATTTGGTCTCGTAGATATACCAAGTATAGCTTAATCGCCCGTTGTGTGACTCTGAGCCCTCTCATGAGGAATGGCCACGTTTCAGATCCGTAAATCATCACTGGCAACAAGCACGGTTCGAAGATCTCAGTTTTCAGGCAATAAGGTAATCTTGTACGAAAAGATCTCGCGTGGCATCCCAAACGTTGCCCGTCCAAGTTGGATTAAAAGATTGACCTATTTCTCAAAATTGGATCTACCTAGCCGGACAGTATTTCTCAAATATATTACTACTAGTTTTTGCCCGCGGCTTCGCTCGCTAGGAATTTTGTGTGCCACAGTATCTAACTTACTTAAATTTATGTTTCACAATTTTGGTCATAGTGGCTTTCACATATCAAATCAAATCAAATCAAAATATTCTTTATTCAAGTAAACTTGTAAACAAGTGCTTTTGAATCGTCAACTTTACTGCTGGTTCGGAAAGCTGTTCCTGCCGAGAAGAGCCAGCAAGAAAATCGGCGGTTGCTCTTTTTAAAATATAAATCTTAAAACTAGTTACATTTATTTATTACTGTCTTGTACAGGGTAGAAGTGCACCTATATCCACACATCCTTATCATCTAAGTAATCTTCAACAGTACTAACTAGTAGGCTTTCTGTATCAGCCTATTTTTAACAGTGTTTTTAAACTGCTGTAATGGCATGACCAAAATTGATTTCGGAATTTTATTATAGAATCTTATAAAAATAATATAAAAGATAGATATATGCTGTCTGGGACTTTTATTTAGAACTAAAAAGGCAAACAATACTACGGTACATCATCTTTGTGTAACTCTAATGGTCTAGGCAGCGTACGCCGAGATAGCTCTCAGAGGCGAGATTTATCCGACTTTATTGACATTTATCGTTATATTATATAAAATTATTACAAATTGTAGCCTATATGTTATTCCGATGTATAACCTATATAATTGTCATTCAAATCCGAACAATAGTTTTTTCGTGAAAGAGTAACAAAAATCCATCCATACTCACAAACTTTCGCAATTATAATATTAGTACGAAGTAGGATAGGATGCTGTCGTCTATAATTTGAGTTTTAACATGTGTTTACTTGCTTGTGAGTATAAGTTAGTTCAAGTTGCTAAGATAAATACATACTTGTGCTTCAAGATATCTGCCGCCCTTCCCGCTGATCGCCTCCACGATATCGTGCGACGTGTCGGCGTCGATTGATGTCATCTCAACATAGCCCTTGCCCTCCAGCGACGGGCAGTGCAGGACGCCACAGTTACCGAATACCATCTGCACGTTAAGGGCAAATTTATAGTCGTACCACTAATCATCATTCTCCTGCCCTAATCCCACTCCAAGTACGAGTTCCGTCGTCTGGAGCTAATACTGGCAACAGCATCAGGTTATGCCTATCGAAAAAATAGCTTATCATCTTGGCTGGGCCAGTAAGTAAAATTTCGGCTATATCGGACACCGGGAAGTGGGACAAATTTAACTTGCAAGATTCCACCTTCACATGTATACATGGCAAGTTATATAAAAAATACAGCACATCATCATCCTCCTGCCCTTATCCCACTCTAAGTGGGGTCGGCACAGCACGTTACATGTTGTCATATGATTCGGCTACGTATTTTACGACCGGCAGCCTGCCTGACGTCAACTTACCTTAGTCGTATTTTACGACCCCTCGGTAAGAAAGAGGGTGGTCTATTCTACTCAACCGGATACCACACGGTGGGTCAACTAACCTTAGTCGCCTTTTACGACACCTCGAGTCGTACCACTAATACAAAATTAATTTTAGTTCGAAGTAATTGACCAAGGAATTTAATTTTCCGTTTTGAAAATTTTCTACATCTATACTTATTATAAAATAAAGTCCCCAAAGCTGTTTGTCTGTATGTAATCGATTTTCTCAAAATCTACTGAACGGATTTTAGTACGGTTTTTACTAAAAGGTAGTGCAATTCCTCCGAAAGGTTCAGGTTAATAGCACATAACGGTTTCATGTAAATTGAATTGAAGAGGTCGTTTTACAAAATTTTTAGTGGGGGTAGTAAACAAACCGGTGTCGATTGTAGTTTAGAGGGGGGAATAGGTATAAAAAGCGGTGACGGGTATCAGAAAGCCAGTCTCATGCCGAGACTCGAGCGACTAAAACATGCTAAACACTGAATTTCACGCGGGCGAAGCCGCACGTATTGCTAGTGATGTATCATGCTTAATATTCTCGCTAAAACGGTACACTGAACGTACGCAGCTGTCAGCTGATAGCATCTTAATACTTATAAAATAAAAGGTTTTGCGTAAAAATAATGATATACCTAATTTCTTTTATATTATTTCTTCTAACTCAACAATCGTTTCGCCACGCAACCGAAGCATCATCAGGAGATAGACTCCACTCCACGACAAAATTGCAAAGTGGTTGAGACTATTTTTTTTTGTTCATGTGCTCTATATTTTCCTATATTTGTTTTTATTGTCTATTTATGTATTTTACATGTGGTTGATAAAGCTTGAATTGTTAATATATTTAAGACTAGTGCTCTATATGAAAAATGGTTTAGCTTATATTATGCTAACATATACGTCACAAGTTCATTCCATTATCTCCAAATAAATGCGAAGGTTGGTGGTCGTACTGTAATTTATATCTATTTCATCACAAAGGTCACAGTTGAAAGGTTTGCCCGCTACCCACCAATACCATAATGTCGACCTTGAAATATCTAGAAGTACAATTATGCGCAAAAGGGTAGGTAAGGGTTTGCTACTAGCTGCGATGAAATTGCAAATTTATCGATAATATAGAGTTTTTATTAACCCTTGTGTTTAGTCCATATTGTAAATATTTATGTCAATTTATAAAAAAAAAACAAAATCAAATTATAAATAATAATATATTTATATATGTAGTATAAGTGTTATATGTTGTGTTGTCTGTGTTGTTTTAGGTTAAGGTTTAACTTGAAATTCTGCCTATTTCTACTGTGTCAAATTAAACCGGCCAATACAAATTTTAACCGATCAAAAGTTTATAAACGTGATTCTTCCATCCTACGTGACATCGGCGAAGTAAATAGTGTCACAAGACACTCCTGGAAGCCATAAATTCAAGAACTGACTGATTTATTAGTTTTGAATTTAAACTTTAAAATGTTTAGAGACCGGCTATACTCACTTTTTATTTTATCGGTTGAGCCCTGCTATAAATACATATTTATATCACTGGTGTACAAATTCTAACACGGGGTACTTTCCGTCATCAATACCTAGCTTTAAGCGTAGTAGGAACAAAGTTGATCTTGAAGAAGTTGAAAGAGTTGAAAGAATGAAAGTAACACGAGCTGTAAGAAGTTCGTAAAGTGGTATTACCTCCTTTGCAGCCTGAGGGTCCGCCACGCACGAGAACGTGATATCTGCCTCCTCCACAACGTCACAGGGCGTCACAGCTATCGTAGCACCGACCTTCTCGAAATCTTTACACTGAAATGAAATAAGAAAAGCAACCAATTAACACCCAACGACGTGACGTTATTCCTATATAATAGACAAAGTATGAACCGTTATATACGCAAGGCGCAAAAATACGTAAATCGTTTGGGTATAAGGTTATACAACAAAATTCCGCAATCAATTTTAGCTTTGCCATTACAGCAGTTTAAAAACACTGTTAAAAAGAGGCTGATACAGAAAGCCATACATTTGATTACTTAGATGATAAGAATGTGTGGGTATAGCTAAATTCGACCCTGTACAAGATAGTAATGACAAAATGTTACTAGTTATAACAATTTATACATTGAATAGAGCAACCGTAGAGTTTCTGGCTAGCTCTTCTCGGTAGGAATGGCTTTCGAACCAGCAGTAGAGTTATTGATATAAAAGCACTTGCTTAAAAGTTTGCTTCAATAAAGAATATTTTGAATTAAAAAAAAATTGTGGAATTATGACTATGTTGAAAATTTGGGAAAAGCCAAGCCGATTTGGAGCTTCCATCAAATCCAATACGACCCTGTACAAGATAGTAATGACAAAATATTACTAGTTATAACAATTTATACATTGAAAAGAGCAACCGTAGAGTTTCTGGCTAGCTCTTCTCGGTAGGAATGGCTTTCGAACCAGCAGTAGAGTTATTGATATAAAAGCACTTGCTTAAAAGTTTGCTTCAATAAAGAATATTTTGAATTTAAAAAAAAATTGTGGAATTATGACTATATATGTTGAAAATTTGGGAAAAGCCAAGCCGATTTGGAGCTTCCATCAAATCCACTCCCCGATTCGGTTGAGGTATAACAAAACAATGTATGGTGGAGATATGCGTCTTTTATAGGGCTAAAATAAAATATGACATATTTCTAAACAGTCCAAAAGCCTTTCGCACTAGTATTACAAATATTTGTATATATTTACAGTATCAATAAAATTTAAACTTTTTACTGTAATGAGACTAAGAAATTATATCTCGTTGCGTTCATTTAAGAATATAAGCGCAATTCTTAGAAATAATAAGAAACAAATCAAGTTAAAAAAGCTTTTATCAAATTTTCCTATCCCTAGTGCTAACCGTTGTGGAGTTCCTTCGTCATGAGCGAATCCTGGCAGCATCAGGTCATGCTTCTCATAAATATGCATTGACTTCTAGACTGGACCAGTATGTGAAATTTCAGCCTAATCGGACACCGGGAAGTATGTCAAATTTAATTTGCAAGATTCCACTCGCATACATACCTCCTCCTCCTCGCGTCGTTTTCCTCAATTCTGAGAGTCGTGACCCCTTCTGGATTAACTTGTCACGGACAATATTGCGCCAACGGTGTCGGTTCTTCGCAACGTGGATGGCTTCGTGCATCTGACTGTCGAGAGTGGTGCGGATTTGGTCTGCCCAGCGCATGGGACTTCTTCCTCGTGGTCTCTTTCCCTTGGACCTTGCCGGTGATGACTATTTTTTCAAAATTGTCACCGTTCTTCCGGGCGATATGACCGAAATACTCAAGAACTCGTTGAAGGCAGATAGTTGATAGCCTAGTTGTAATTTTGAGTTCCTTGAGTATTGACATATTAGTCCTTTTAGCCGTCCAGGGGATGCGCAACATTCTCCTCCAGCACCACATTTCGAAAGCATCCACACGTTTGCGGTCATTTGCTCTGAGCGTCCATGTTTCGGCTCCGTAAAGGAATATGGAAAATACCAACACCCTGACAAGTTTCTGTTTGGTATCATTTCTTATGTTTCTGTCTTTCCATATTCCTTTAAGTTGGCCCATGCACGGTAAGTTAAAACCTTTTAAAAATATAAAATATTCATACAATATTTTCATGATTCTCACAACGACGCCATCTATGAATAATGCAAGTCGACATTTAATTCTCGAAGCAACACTAGATGTCGCTACGAGGTTTCTCAGCTGTGGCGAATCGATAGACGCGCCACGCCAACGATCGGCGGCACTGCACGTCAACGACCCCACGCCGACAATGGCTGCCGCGCCGAGCGACGCCATTTTGATAACGGCTCTTTCGTTGTACACACAGACGCACTATATCGGACACTGTGTCCGGTTGGATGTTCGTTTTTACGGTAAATATTCACACACCGTGTCGTTCGCGACGCTGTTGAAAAACGTCGAGTGCCTTTCTGTGGAACCGGTGAAATAGTATGCAGTAAAAATAATTAATAGAAATCTTAAAGCAATCAGATTTCTATCATGCACCGTTGGGTGTCAGAAGACAATGGGTAACATTGATTCTCGATCAATTTATTTGCAGATAATAACTCTTTGAGCTCTTTATTACTCAAGTTATACAATGGCAACGGTGTTATTACAATAAACATTCTAAAATGTAGACTAAATCTCTATTATGAGGTGGATTACGACTTTATAATTATATGTCGATGGTACTATTGTATGAACATATAGATATCGCAGTAGGTATTTCACTAATGGTTTTCGAATACTCGCCATAATTATTTGGGCCATTATATAAAAAATATTAGTTAGTCATTAAAACTAAATTACACGTGTACCATTAGGCAAATAACTATCAATTTAGAACTATGCAGTACTTTGTGTTAAAGTATTGTTTTTACGTAAAAAAATAAATAATTTCTGGAAAAAAAAAGGAAGATGCGAGTCACGAAACTTTTTTTGTTAATTTTCTAATAAACCATGCTAACATAATTAATGCGAAAATCTCACTATCTGTTACAAGTTTTCGGCTAATACGTTAGTCATATAATAATACCTATGTGAATAATTTATAGAATTAGGCGTTACTTTGCCGAAATCCATAATACAAAAGTAATAGTAAAATTATTTTGATAATATCCGTGATAAAGTAAATAGGAAATTCGTTAAAACGCATGCACAAACCACCACCACCGCCACCACAATACAAAAGCACTACACACGTTCACTACCACAAACTTAACAATTCGGCCCGCAACAGAAGCATCATCAAGAGATAGACAGAATTACAAAGCCTTACGATTGTTGAGTTTATGAAGAACATAATTTTTACAAAAAAAACTAAAGGACATTAAACGTATTGCATATGAACTAATTACTTTTCAAAATCTTAGCTTCAATCTTAATATTAATACTTATACAACGAATAATTGCTTAAGTTTGTATTAGTACGATAATCCACATCTAGGCACTTTAACTCATTAGCGAAGTGTATGCAATTTATTTTTGACACAATTTTTTTTTGGTTAGTAGTGTTTGTTTGTGACATTTCATATTACGTTATAAGTTTTTGGTTTCACGCTCTCTCACATGTGATAAATTGTACTTATTTAAGTTTTTATTTTTAAGTCCTCATATAAGTGGAAGTCCTCTTAAACCTTTCTTTAAAAAAAAAAGTAAAGTAACGGCCTGTTACTATGTCCACTACTGGGCTAGGGCCTCCTCTCTCCTTTTTTTGGAGAGAAGGATTGGAGCTACTACGTACCCACACTACTCCAATGCGGATTGGTAAAATATCCCTAAAATTCTCTAGAGATATGCAGGTTACCTCATTATATTTTCCTTCACCGAAAAGCGTGTCATAAATTGCAATTATCAATTAGAAAGGTAAGTTTTAATAGATAACCTCATTGGTGCCTGCACGGGGTTTGAACCCATGATCGTCTCTGGAGAGTCGTACAGTCTCACCGATAGGATATCACAGATTAAATCGTGATAATAAAATATAATTCGACCCTCCACATAACATCTTCCCTCTAATCCCTCTAACATCTTCAGAGGCTTTTGCCTAACAGTTGGATCAATCATCATCATCCGACTCTTGAAACGGCTCGTATTGTGTGGAAGTACCTCACTCTGGAGCCCTAACCACTGTAAGCTAGGGACATTCCCCCCGATTCCGCCGGATGACATATTTTTATATTTTTAAAGGTTTTTTATATATAAATATTTAAAAA
This sequence comes from Morpho deidamia, assembly GCA_947086505.1. NCBI lineage: Eukaryota > Metazoa > Arthropoda > Insecta > Lepidoptera > Nymphalidae > Morpho > Morpho deidamia. Next base: position 13,636,748 of record CAMTZC010000009.1, read on the forward strand.
TGCAAAGAGTTAAGTAAAGTACAGGAGCGGCCTATTACAATCCCACAGGTGGGAATAGGCCTTCTCTCTCTGTTTCTGGAGAGAAGGGCTGGAGCTTAGACCTACCACGCTGCTCCAATGCGGATTGGTAGGTTATACATATCTCCAGAATTCTCTAGAGATATGCAGGTTTCCTCACGATGTTTTCCTTCACCGAAAAGCGTGTGATAAATTGCAATTATCAATTACATACATAAGTTTTTAATAGAAAAACTCATTTGCCTACCCGGGTTTAAACTCGTGACCCGCTTGATAAAGTCGCACGGTCTCACAGTTGGGCCATCACAGCTCTTGTAAAGAGTTAGGTTTAAGAAAAATAAATGAAAAAATATAATTCGATTAACTAGGAAGTATGCGACAACCCTGACCCGCCCTCCCAAATGTTTACCTTCGCATCAAACGTCCGAGACGATAAACCCGCTAGTAAGTAGAATGAAGAATCAAGAACGTCTGCAGATAGCGAAGGTCAATGACAAAGTTTGCTTTAAACTCAATGAGCCGTGCAAGGCGGAATCTGTGGACGTTACGAGTAACCTTAACAGGTAGATTTTTTCATTAAACGCAAAAAATATCTTATATATATGTATATAATTCTCTGGTCACAGTGTTACCTACTATACTCCTATGAAAAAGCTTTACCGATTCTTATGGGACTTTATATACATGTTCAGTAGGTCTGAGAATCGGGTACTATCTATTTTTCACACCCCTAAGTGATAACTTTTTTTTTTGACAATATTTTATTTTTTTATAATGTACAGTAGATTAGATAGTCCCTAGAATTTATACGGCAAAACAACGTGTATAGGGTCTAATAGTGCAAAATAAAATTTAATTAATTATTTAATTGACTGGCCCATTGACGCAGTCGGTAGTGACCCTGCCTTCAGTTCCGCGGGTCGCGGGTTCGATTCCCGCCGAGGGCCAACATGTTCTATAAACAATTTGTTGGTTCTTTGAGCCTGGGTGTGTATTTGTATTTAAGTATGTATTTAAAACTATATATGTAGTATATCTACCAGTTGTCCGTCATCCGTAACACAAGTATTAAGTTACTTACTTTGGGGACGGACGACCGTGTGTGAAGTGTCCCATATATTTATTATTTATTATATTATTATAATTAATTTTTTCAAACGTATAAAGTTTTTGTTTATAGAAAACGTTATTAAAATATCGTTCACAGATTTTATTACCGAATTAAATACTAAGTAATAAAGATGTCATCAGGTAAATTCTATATAAATTTAAGTATTATAATTTAAATAATATCGCATGTAGCACCCTCCGTCCTATTGCTAACTTTCTACGCTCTAACAAGTAGTCAATCACTAGCTGTGCCTGCGCTTCGCCCGCGTGGAGATCAATGGAAATTACATTACATATTGAATAAATTGAAATTTTGAATGTAAAAAATAGTTATTATGAGTTAATCATAAGAGATAGAGACATGATGTTCCGAACTTTATTGGAGTATTTTTTGTAGAGCTACAATTCTCTGGTATATTATTTATACTGTATCTCTGTTGGTTTACGCGACGCACATGACTAACTCTCCCAGCAGGCGGGTGGGTTTACAACTGCGCGATCTCTTCAACACAATGTATCATACACAATATATAATAGTAAAGTAACAGCCTGTTACTATGCCCACTGCTGGGCCAAGGCCTCCTCTCTCCGTTATTGGAGAGAAGGATTGGAGCTAAGACCTACCACGCTGCTCCAATGCGGATTGGTAGGTTACACATATCCCTAGAATTCTCTAGAGATATGCAGGTTTCCTCACGATGTTTTCCTTCACCGAAAAGCGTGTGATAAATTGCAATTATCAATTAGACACATAAGTTTTAATAGAAAACTCATTGGTGCCTGCCCGGGGTTTGAACCTATGTCGTCTGTAGAGAGTCGCACGGTCTCACCGCTAGGCTATCACAGCTTGTATAAGTACAATGTATAATAGTACCCGGCATTAAATAATGCACATCGATGTTTACAACGAAACAGCCGGACAGTTCGGTTTCGTAGAGGGCTGTCACTGTCACACACGGGTTCGTCAGTCTGTGCGACAGAGACAATGCTCTATGAAGCAGAATCTAGCCGATTTCTCTCTCTAAGCCTCGATGTGCATTATTTATTGCTAGTAGTAGTACTATACATAAAACTATAATGTACTGTTGACCTAAACCTTCTGGAAGAATTGCACTATATGTTAGTAAAAACTGTCTAATCTGTTCAGTAGATTTTCAGATAATCGATCACATGTTAGTAAAAACTGTCTAAAAATCTGTTTCGTAGATTTTGGGAAAATCGATTACATACTGACAAACAGCTTTCGGGAAATTAGTTTTAGAAAGTATAGATGCTTGATCGTTTATGCGAATGTATTCGGTAATGTATTGCGTTACAATTGGCAACGTCAATAATTACACGATGACGTCACGACATCTATCTATACTTAGAATAAAATAAAGCCCTCAAAGCTGTCTGTCTGTATGTAATCGATTTTCTCAAAATCTACTCAACGAATTTAAGTATGGTTTTTACTTAAAAGGTAGTGCAATTTCTCCGAAAGGTTTAGGTTAATAGTACATAACGGTTATATGTAAATTGAGTTGAAGAGGTCGTTTTACAACAATTTTTAGTGGGGGTAGTAACAAACCGGTGTCGATTGTGGTTTAGAGGGAGGAATAGGTATAAAAAGCGGTGTAGGGTATCAGAGGGCCAGTCTCATCCCGAGACTCGAGCGACTATGACATGCTAAACTTCGCGCCGGCGAAGCCGCACGTATTACTAGTTACAAATAGACTGTACATTTTTCAGTGGCAAATCAATCAGTAACAAATCACACGTCTAGCTAATATGGCCATTATACTTGTTAATCTATACAAATTATAAAACAAAGTCCCTAAAACATGTTATCTGTATGTTATCGATTTTCTGGATATCAACTGAAAGGATTTTTATAAGGTTTTTACAAAAAGATAGTGCAATTCTTCTGGACGGTTTATGTCTATGGTACATAACTGTTTTATGTAATTTATTTTGAAGAGGTCGATCAGTTGTAAAAAAAATCGCCTGCTAGCATAGTGTAAAAGTAAAGTAAAGTAGCGGCCTGTTACAATCCCAATGGTGGGAATAGGCCTCCACTCTTCGTTTCTCGAGAGAAGGGTTGGAGCTTAAGACCTACCACGCTTCGATTGGTAGGTTATACATATCTCCAGAATTCTCTAGAGATATGCAGGTATCCTCACGATGTTTTCCTTCACCGAAAAGCGTGTGATGAATTGCAATTATCAATTAGACACATGAGTTTTAATAGAAAAACTCATTGGTGCCTGCCCGGGTTTGAACTCGTGCTCCCCTCGAAAGATTCGCACGGTCTCACCGCTGGGCTATCACAGCTCACTTTAGTGTGGGGCACATTAAACGTAAACAAGTAAAGATACAATGAAGTGACGGATTAGAGAATTGTAGATGTACAAATTTGCTACTGAAAACTCCGCGACAACATGTCTCTACCTTAAGAGGTAGAGACATGTTGTCAAGCCAATTATATGTATTGTATTATTTTATATTAAATTTACGATTAATACTACCGTTAGTTTGTACTATTTGTAAACTCGGTGTAGGGCGGCCTTTTACAATTACTTGCCTTTTTTCAACAAAAGAGAGTTTACAAAATGTGTTATTTTAAATTTTCTCTATACACACACTACCACATATTTAGGGTTAAAGCACAATAACTACTTTTATTTTAAAAATTGCAATTAAAAGTATTATTTTCTCAGCTGTTTTCATTTGTTCAGTATAATCCTTGGCTACATGAAATAAAGCGAGCTGTACCTGCGGCTTAGAGCGCGTTTATTATCTTTTTAAAGTACCCTCAATTATGTGTATCACGGGCTTACAATAGCAAACACTTAATCCTCTTGCACGTTAGCTTAGTCATATACCGTAAATAACTGATCCGATAACTGTACCAACTGAGTTATCAGATAGCTCATTTAAATCATCTAGTCAGTTAGATTAAATTACAAATAATTCAAACACTTTCCAAAATACGTGTCGTGTATATCAAACAATATATTGTGTGAACCGCAAAGAGAAGTGCGGCCGACCGCGACCCAATTGCGTTGTTTACTAGATTGGATATAGATATTGAACCAGATATTGTTGCGGCAATAACAACTAAACCATCGCGAGTTCTAGTAATCGATACAGTCTCACCTAAACAAAGGTACTGGAAAGACACCAGATTACTAACATACTATGGTATTTTGTTACTAAAAATATAAAAAGGAATGTATCGCGGATTATAGCAAAATAATTTTATTCTTACTTTTGTATTATGCATCTCCGCAAAGTAACACCTTATTCTATAATGCCTCCCCAGGGTCTGTAAGTGTCACAACCCCCTCCCCCTTTACAGCTACAGCTAAAGTAATCGCATATTGCTCCTGAAACCTGTCGCCACTTCAGTCATCCTGCATTCATTTTATTTCACACATCGTGATCATCGTTCTTCTATGAAAAGCGAACCAAGGTATCGCAAAATCGTAGCAGTCGGACAAAGCAACACCATTTAATGAAATAACAGAACTACTTTGCTATACTCCGCGCGGGTTAAGCGAATGCATGCAAAAGTAATGTGTATGAAGCAGGCAAAATCCACGTATCTTACACATGCAGGACAAGTCACCACATGCATCTCAAGACGCCTCTACCAGCAATAATGCGCACAATCAATACACACAACCATCACCAAAATCTCGACGATCGTTTCGCCCCGAATCCAAAGCGTCATCAGGAGGATAGGCTCGTAATGCGCATTACGATTTTGCCGTGGATTTCTTGGTTGTGTATTGCTTGTGTGCCTTGTTGCTTGTGGAGGGGTTCTGAGATGCATATTGTGACTTGTCCTGCATGTGTAAGATACGTGGATTTTGCCTGCTTCATACACATTAGCTTTGCATGCATTCGCTTTACCCGTGCGGATTATAGCAAGGTAGTTCTGTTATAGTTTCTGTAATATGGAATACCGCAAAGTAACGCCTGCTTCTATAAACCATTTAAGGAAATTGCGGTAACTACCACTGAAATCAGCATTTAGTCTGTTCAACAAAAAATCGCGGTTAAGCTATAAATACAGATCAGGAAGCAATAAACTTACGGTATTAAATCAAGCAGTTATTTATCTGCGATCGTTACCGAAAACGCATTAGCTAGTGTTACCTTGACCGGGATACTTGCCGATCGAAGAACCTACGCTATTCACGTGATACGCTAACACTGAGATTTTTGTGTCGGAGAGTAAGAATATTTACATCATGTCGGTAAAAGAAAAAATAAAAAGTCGAACATTGAAACCAGCAGGGCTACCAGAGACTCTTATTGCGACTCAATTGAAGACGTAAACAAAATTGTTTTGCTTTTTCATACCATGACGTCTTAAAGACGCACTTTTTTAAGTCGTTGCCGAATGATTGTTCGGAATGCGTGATAAAAACATGTGAGTAAAAGAGACATTCTATTATCTATAGTCCATATAACGTTGTTTTCAAACACACTTCATGGGGCGAAAAGAAAGCAGTTCGTCTTAGGTAGTGACTTTGAATTGAATCGTTTTCTAAAAGTTCATGGTAGGCCTATTGGTCAATTTACCACGGAAGTCGGGGTTTCAAAGCTCAGGTAGATTTATGGTTTATTTAATATTATATACAACTATTTTATTTAATATTATGTGCTAGTGGCTTCGCGCGAATTTTCCCTTTATTCTAATTTGAGTTAAAAATAAAAATTAAACCAAAATGGAACAAAGAAAAATAAAAATTGAAAAATAACGTTATATATTTTTAAATCGAAATTTTAAAACTTAAACGCGGGGCACGCGATTAAAACTCCTGGCAAGCAAGTTTTTTTTACAACCTCGCGATCTCTTCAACACAATTTACATAATACCTAGTATCTAGTATAAATTTAGATTAGTTATGTAATGTATTGCATTATTTAGCTATAAACCATGTTTGTTAAAAAATTCCTTGCGATTTGTTAATGAGCCTCTCTTGATAATGCTTCGTTTATAGAGTGATCGTTATAATTCTCATAGTGAATGTGTGCAGTGCATTTGGTAAAGGGCACCTGTTGTGTTTAAGTTGGACCTAGCAATACATATGATCTTATGTCATCATCATCCTCCTGCCCTTATTCCACTCTAAGTGGAGTCAGCACAACAAGTTATTAACATGTTGTCACATGATTCGACTGCGTATTTTACGACCGGCCGCCTGCCTAACGTCAAATTAACGTAGTTACCTTTTGCGACCCCTCGAAAAGGAAGTGGTCTATTCTACTCAACCGGATATAGCGCACGGCGGGTCAACTTACCTTAGTCGCCTTTTATGACACCACGGTAAGAATGACGGTGGTTTATTTTACTCAGCCGGATACCACAAGGACGTATGATCTTATGTATCATATGATAATAAGGATGATCGTGTGGATTTCCACGATGATCGTGCCGATTATAGACAATCATAGCAATCAAGGATCATCGCTAGGTACGAGTATAAGGCATAGTGAAGTGCAGGCATAGCACTTGTCGAAAACGAAGTTGCGGGTAAAGTCTGTCTAAATAAAGAGAAGTTATTACGCCAATCGTGTTGTCATAAAAAAATCTCACTTTCACTACACAGCAATTCAAAAATTGCCTCCCACTATTGTTATATATTCCCATTGTATTCAAGTTATATCTGAAATTTGAACGCCAAAGCCAAAACATCGTGCCAAGTCAGTTTTTAGGTAATTACCCACGCTTCTGCATTGCGGAGCGTTGAAGTATTTGACAATACCTGGACGTACCTATACCATATAGACCACAAAAACACGTAATACACACATACAGCGTCTTCGCCGGCGAAGACGAGGTCCCGGTTTTCTGACGTCGGTCGGTCGTGGGTTCTCCCCACCCTTCCGACGTCGCAATGACTAATCAAAGTCATACAACAGCCCTCCACTACGGGTCACCCTAAGCCGTGGTCCGGGCTCGCAGGAGACACCCTTAGGACGACGTTCCCCGACGCTAGTAGAGCTTCTGCGCTCTACTCTCTGCATTTTGCAACATAATGCTTCTGCGCTCGACCGTCCCGCCCGGTGACGCTGTAAAAGCCGTTAGGGCTAACAGCATGCAGTCAGTTCGAAAAAAACCATATAGTAGGTCTATAAGGCAGAGTTGCATAATATAAAAAATATTTAATAATTATACTATAATCCGCGTATTAAATGTCATGATTTATATAGCTCAAAATCCATGGCTGGGTGGGTTTACATTCTTAGCTCAAAATCGAAAGGCTACAGCTGAAAATCAGTCCCGAGTGTCACTGCCAATGTCACTCGGTTCATGCCGAACTGTATATATTAAATTTAGATATATTATTTGTAATTATTTATTGCAGTAATGACGTACAGTGTTTGTAAATAGTGTAAACACCTCGTCCGCACGAGAGGTTTTTGCGTTAAAAAATGTGTCGAAATGAAACAAATGGGTATCCAGGTATGTTCACGTATGTGTACGAAAGCGCTTTTAAAACGCGACGTATTTTTATCGAGCAGTGTTTCATTTTAGGCGTTACACTTTAAGCCGAATACACCATACGAAACTTCTTATTATGCCTATGCGGAGTTTTAACGCGGCGTATTTTTTACGCCCGTGCGAGAGGCATATGTTCTTAGTTTACTTTAGGTAGTTAAAATTCATGTAACGCTTATTACTAACATAGTTTTTAAGAAAAATTGTTACTAACACTACTTAAGTGTGAATATTGTATCTGATTTAAATAAAAAAATTTATTTAATTAAATAAATAAAAAAATTGTATCTTATTATAAGTGGTCATTCTCCTGCTTTAAACGCACTCGCAAGTAGGGTCGGCACCACGTGTATTAACTATGTCATTATAGAACCCAGCAATAAATAATGCACATCGAGGCTTAGAGAGAGAAAATCGGCTAGATTCTGCTTCATAGAGCATTGTCTCTGTCGCACAGACTGACGAACCCGTGTGTGACAGAGACAGCGCTCTACGAAACCGAACTGGTCGGCTGCTTCTTTCTAAACATCGATGTGCATTATTTATTGCCGGTTACTATACGTGATTTGGCTACATATTTAGCGCCCGGCTGCCAACCTGACGTCAACTTAGGTTAGGTGCCTTTTTCTTCGGTAAAAAATTAGGTCTATTCTACTGATCCGGATACCACAGTGTTTTACTGTATTATCTATGTTTTATGCAATGTTTAAATATTTTTCTTTTCAAATAGTTTTTCCGTTAAATTACAACATCAGTCGACGTAATCTGATATCAAATTATCCGTTAAATCTAATATTATATAACTGACTCCATTGTCTACTGAATAAGCTAAGCCAACAGTGTTTGGCTTCCCGTGCGTACGTGCCTCTCTATAATAGTCAACATTGTCTATAGCAACATACCTCAGAAGCAGGGTTGCCATCTGTCCCGATATATCGGGACTGTCATAGACAAAATCCTCACTCAACAAGAGAAAATACATAACTGACCTAGTTTTTAAAAATATACAACGCAGAAATAAAAGAGAGGTTTCAAAGGCATTATTACTGACTAGTGCTACCTGTAACTTCGTTCGCACCAAATAAGCGTTTAAGTACTTTCAATAATACGATACGAGTAATTTCCGTATTTTCCAGAAAAAATCAGATTGTTTTGTACAGATTTTATCCGGTGCATAAGCTTTAATTATGCTAAATTTTTACGATACTTGTCCAGCGGATTAGCAGTAAAAGCGTAACGTATGTCTACATATAAATAATTGATTATATTTTAACACTTCCGTTGACGTGAACGATGCGGAGGAAGATAGCATTATATAATGTCTTATAAAAAAGTGCCGTGTGGTATCCGGCTGCCTAGAATAGACCACCCTCATTTCTTACCGAGGTGTCGTAAAAGCTGACTAAGGTACGTTGACGTCAGGCAGGCGGCTGGTCGTAAAATACGTAGCCAAATCATGTGACAACATGTTTGTAACATGTTGTGCCGACCCCACTTAGAGTGGGATAAGGGCAGGAGAATGATGATGAATGTCTAATAAAAAAATCATCGTTATCGAACGCAGCGTCGGTAGAACCCCCACGAGGTGGACAGACGACCTAAAAAAGGTCGCAGCGACCCTCTGGGTCGAAGCTGCACAAGATCGTGGAGTATGGAGATCCCCTAGAGAGACCTACGAGTATGTCCAGAAGTGGACATCCGTCAGTTGAAAAGGCGCTTTGTTTCGAATTACGACAACATACCAAAATATCCCGATGGACACTGCCCAACGCAAAATTTGACATGTCGCACACGTGAGGAGCGGATTTTGGGAGGATGGAGACTTGGACTAGGAGACACGTAAGTCGTAATTCTTTTTCATTTTATCTCAATATACAAATTCATTTCATCCAAGATGAAATCTAAAAATTCAGTATGTACATATATATCATAAAACTCCCGACTAGATGGCCAAATATGGTAACCCTAGTCATAAGTCGCTCGCCTAAGTAGCAAAAAGTGCTAACAGTAAACGCAATTTGCAAGTCACCACTGTCAAATTTCGTTTTTCGTCACGTTTCACGTCTTATCCGGCTTCAAGGACGATATTATAACTAAAAAATCCTCCTATTATTTTAAGTACAGGATTTTTTTTGTGTTAGTGTGTTTGTGCCGCTGAATTTATTTGTGCGAAAGTAATAAACAATAAATGAATACATGGAACAATTACACGCACAGTTATTCATCCCCAAAGTAAGTAATTTAATATACTTTTGCTATATGGGTTAGGGACAACTGGTATATACTTTACATATATGTATATGTTTTTAAATACTAAAATATATAAACGCACCCAGACTCGAAGAACGAACAAATTAAATAAAATAAATAAAATAAAATAAAAATAAAAAGCCTTTTATTTCTTGCTAAATGTACAAATACTTTTAAAAAACAAATATAAAAAAAGTTAGATTAATAATAATAGAAGTTGTATTAGTATTAGTGATAGGAAAAGTTTTCTATATTAATGTTGTGCAAGAACCCCTCTCAATGGAAGGTGAAGGCCTCCTCCAGAGATGACCAATGTTGTCTGTCTTCTGCTGCTCGCATCCAATCAGTACCTGCCACCTTTATCACATCGTCAGCCCAGCGCGCGTTTGGTCTGCCCCTTTTTCTATGGCCAGATGGTCCTTGCCATTAGACGATTGTTTTTAATATTTTTTGAAAAAACTGAAAAAATTTTCTCTGGAGGGTTTTGGTCTTGATCTTCCCCGGTGACCAGCCGGCTGGGAAGATATTGTTTAGTATTTGATTTTGTTTGTAATGTGTTGTTACGAACAAATTATTAATCAGAAAATGTTGGCCCTCGGCAGGAATCGAATCCTTGAACCACGGAGCTGAAGGCAGGCGTAAGACCTGCGCTAGCAGGCCAGTCATGTTGCTGAACCCATGCACTACAAACAACCAATAAATACAGCGCTTGTGTATCGCTGTACACATTCACTGCGACAATTTCAACAACCGTGTCGCCCCCAAACCGAATCATCGGTAGATTGAATCCGCAACAAAATCTCAAAACCTACTGCGATTTGCCTGTTTGCTTTGAGTTTATACGAAATCTGCATATATTAGGTACGAGAACGGATATTACACCCCACATTATTTTATCGCGGATTACAGCAAAATAATATTTTCATTACTGTACCAATATTACATTATAATAGTTTAATTAATAGAAGTAGGGGTGTTACTTTGCGGAATTCCATATTACAGAAACTATAACAGAACTACTTTGTTATAATCCGCATGTCGTATTCGATTTTGTCGTGGAGCATATCCTCCTGCACACCTACCTCTTATTGCGACTCAATTGAAGACATAAACTATATTTTTTTTTGCTTTTTCATACCATGACGTCTTAAAGACGCACACTTTAAGTCGTTGCCGAATGAGCGTTCTGAATTCTTCCTAAGAACATATGAGTAAAAGAGACACAGTTATCTATAGTTCATATAACGTTATCCTTTTCAATCATTACGACCCCAATGCAATTCACACTTCATGGTACGAAAAGAAAGCGGTTCGCGGTCGTCGTTTATGTCTTTTATTGAGTCGCAATAAGAGTTCATGGTAGGCCTGCTGATGTTGCTTCGGTTTCGGGGCGAAACGATCGTAGATCGTTGTTTGCGTCGTTGCTGATGAAGGTGCCTTGGAAAACGTGTGGTGACTTGCCCTACATGTGTAAGGTATGTGAATTTTGTCTGCTTCATACACTAAGCATTACATGCATTCTCTTAACATACACGGATTATAGCAAATAAATCTTGTTATAGTTTCTGTTATAATAGTTTCTTAACAATTTGTATTATGGACCTTATGCAAAGTAACGACTAATTAGAGAAATTAATTGTACAATGACACTATATTGCTATTTAAATATTAGCGTATTGTTTTATTGTTCAACATAGAATTGCAGTGTATGTAATGGGTCGTAATATCTAAACGCTTGCGTAATGAACAATGGTAGACTAGGTAGATTGCATAACGCTGTACAGGCGTTTAATGCATACTGTAATATCAGTTTCGAGCAACAAGTCGTAATGTTTGTTGATAATTTAAATTCAAAACATTATTCAAATAAAATTTTAAGCAAGTGCTTTTGAATCGTTAACTCTACTGCTGGTTCGAAAATCTGTTCCTACCGAGAAGAGTCAGAAAAAACTCGACGGTTGCTCTTTTCAAATATAATCCGTATAACTAGTTAGATTTATTCATTAATATCTTGTACAGAGTAGAGGAGTACCTATATCCACGATTCTTATCATCTGTATAGTCCTCAATAGCATATTGGCTTTCTATATCAGCCTCCAATTAACAGCGTTTTTAAACTGCTGTAAAAGCAAAGACCTAATTGATTGTGGAATTTTATTATAGAATCTTATACCCAAACCCACAAAGGACTTACGTACTTATGCAATGTGCAAAGCAAGAACCGTAAGCTTATGTCGATTTCCACTTTGTCTATTATATACATCGACATGTCCGTTAAATATTTTTGACTGGCCCGTTGGCGCAGTTGGCAGTGACCCTGTCTTTGGCTCCATGGGTCGCGGGTTCGATTCCCGCCGAGAACCAACATTTTCTAATTAGAATTTGTTGGTTCTTCGAGTCTGAGTGTATATATATATTTAAATACTTATTAAAACTATATATGTATATAATTACCAGTTGTCTCTCACCCATAACACAAGTATTAAGTTACTTACTTTGGGGATGGACGACCGTGTGTGTAAATGTCCCATATATTTAAAATTATTATTATTATTAAATATGAAATCAGTGAAAGTTATACTTGATCAAAGGTAGGCGGCCTCTCTAGGTAGAAAGAGAGGAGGTTGTTTATTCCGTGCAAATTGAACAATCACGACCAGTAATCTAGGGAGGCTAGAGGCTAGGCTGGAGAGCGTCCTTAAGGATTTTTTTTAAACACAGCAACTTTTTGCGTTGGGAGGTTAAGGCGCTGAACAGAGCTGTCGTAAATTCAGATTTCGGCATATAAGCCACGCCCACAATTTCTGCGACGGCGTAGCGACACACTTAATTTTTTAACACCCATTGTAGGTGTACACTATTTTATCCAAACTTTTTTGTACAATTTATGTAAAAAACTTATGTCTAATTAATCTTATAAAACTAAGTATGCTGAAACTATAACTAAACACCTAAAAAAGGACATATTATCAACAAGGAATAGTCACAAAAGGCGGCAGCTAGCGACACACGTCCGTATAGCAGCGCGCCTCAGCGATCACTGTCTATAATCTATATTCGTAGATGTAAAAGAGAAGCGAGACGATGACTCGTTTCAGTTTTGCTATTTTCTAAAAAATATTTAATTTGAATGAAATATCTTAATTAATTCAAAATTTAAATCTTACATTCTCTTTATATTATAATGATTTATTAGTCTTATTAATTTTACCAATTTTTGTTGATAAATATTAGAGATATTTACGATCAAAGTAAAAATCAGAGGTCTATTTACCAATTTTTTTTATCGAAAAAAAGTATCGTAATCATGTTTTGAAATCTTACATTCTCTCTGAGATATGATGTATATTAACAAATATTTTTCTTTTAATCGTCATCCCTATAGCTTTTGTTAAAAACGTGTTTAAAGTCAGCCTATTTGGCTCTGTTCAGCGCCTTAAAACAACGCTGCATCTAAATCCGTAATCTTTTTATTAAATTAACGACTTAACCATAACTCACACTTTACTCGACGAGGACTTCAGACCGCCGCTGGTTAATCGGATCTCTTTCGTATGCCCTCCATAATATACAATGTCATTGCAAGGACTGAGTACGTGTTATACGTCTGTTAGCTTTATTTTTATCTAAAAATGCATAACAGTTACTAGATTGTAGTACGATAAATTGTATGACGTCAATGTTCGCAAAACTTGCTAATTGTAATCTTATAATCCCTCTGCTCGACTTTGCCTCTAAAAAAATTTCCTATAAGCCACAATTTGCGTATAGTACCCGGCAATAAATAATGCACATCGATGTTTAGAACGAAACAGCCGGCCAGTTCGGTTTCGTAGAGCGCTGTCACTGTCCCTCAGTTAGTATGTGACGTCAGTCGGTGCGACAGAGACAATACTCTATGAAGCAGAATCTAGCCGAATTCTCTCTCTAAGCCGCATACTATACTAGGATTATATATAAGTAGCATTGCCCCGCGAACATACCGATCTCGTGGTAGTGGAAAGTTTACTAAGTCAGACTATAGATTTATTTTGTAAATTGAAAATTAGGTCCTGTGACTTATCTATAGTTAAGGCAAAGGAAATTTTAAATGGAATGTATTCCTAGGTACAGAAATACAATACGATACAATTTTTATGGCATTATTCTCTTTATATTGACATTTTTAAATTCGTAATATCTTTTGATTGGAATATCCGATTTTAATAATTTAAAAAGTATTTTACAGGTATAGAAACAGTTTTTAATAAAAATCTAAAGCCGTAAGCAAACCGTATGATTCGGTACTGAGTAACGGGTGCGCCATCTAGTACCGAATCGTTACTCACGAATGCTATTAGTTACTCGTTACTCACATCTTTCGTATCGGTACGTATTAGTAACTTCATAATACGGTACCTAATCTGTGGTTTGAATGTGTGCTGTCGGTGAATTTAAATGAACCTTAAGAAGAACAATGTTTGTTTTTTTATTATTGTTTATTAAGCCCCTTAAAATAAATATTTTTAAATTACTTGAAATCTCCTTTAAAATATTTTTTTTATCATATTTTATGTTAAATTTCATTCTAAGCGAACAATATATATTTTATTCTCACAGTTAAAATAATGAATCCATTTCAAAATCTAGTAGATTCCGCCTACATTTTACTTGTGCTTTTAATTATTTTACAATTCTAACTTTTTTTTATTAAATCAAGATTTTGTAAGAAAATAATTATAAAATTCGCCTTACACAGTTAGGTATGCAAGTAAGTAAGTAATATGTCGCACCGATATCATACCGTACGGGAATACGTACTCGAGACGTTACTTTAATGCTATGGCATCAGGTATCTAAAGTAACGAATAAAGTATATCGTATCGGTACCGAGCACTACTTGTTGTAGTAACGAACACATACGGGTACCCTTTTTGTCGTTACTCTTATACTTCTAAAAATATCACTTAATGAGATAAGGATTAATACGGATATACGAATAATATAGTTTGATTATTGAAGGCACTTTATAAACTTTTACGATGTAAAAAATTAGTTATACTGGCATAACTTTAATGGTTGGACATATGATATCGCGGACTTGTGGATATTGATACATTTTATAATAATGTAGAACATGTTTTTGTTCTATCATCAATAGTTTCCGCAGCGCACGCGATGAAAGATTTTGACGCTATGAATGACTATTATATTAGGGATCCCTATTTTTTTTCATGTAATATAGCCGATCAAATGTATGTATATGTGACGATTTTTCTTGACACACGGATTATAGCAAAGTAGTTCTGTTATAGTTTCTGAAAGGTTAAATTCTATATCGAAAGTTCTTTGTTCCAGGATGGGATAAGTCGTCTAGTGCTAAAAATAGATGTGTTAAAGGTGTTATAAAAATAGATCGACTCCTTGAGCCACTTTGACCGAAGAGTATTTTAGGCTCGAAGTTAAATACAAGGATGTTATTATACTTTAATACACATTATTAAGCATATTATATCAAATCAAATCAAATCAAAAATATTCTTTATTCAAGTAAACTTGTAAACAAGTGCTTTTGAATCGTCAACTTTACTGCTGGTTCGGAAAGCTGTTCCTGCCGAGAAGAGCCAGCAAGAAACTCGGCGGTTGCTCTTTTTAAAATATAAATCTTAGAACTAGTTACATTTATTTATTACTGTCTTGTACAGGGTAGAAGTGCACCTATATCCACACATCCTTATCATCTAAGTAATCTTCAACAGTATAGTAGGCTTTCTGTATCAGCCTCTTTTTAACAGTGTTTTTAAACTGCTGTAATGGCATGACCAAAATTGACTTCGGAATTTTATTATAGAATCTTAAACCCAAACCCACAAACGATTTACGTACTTTTGCTAGGCGCAAAGCAGGAGTCGCAAGCTTATGTCGGTTCCTACTTTGTCTATTATATACATCACCTATCGTTTTATAATTCTTTATATTTTTATGTACAAAAATTACGTTATTTAAAATATACTGTGAAGCAAATGTTAGAATACCTGTTTCCTTAAACTTCTCTCGCAGGGAATCACGCGGACTTAAATTGTAGATGCCACGTATGGCTCTTTTTTGTAATACGAAAATTTGTTCACTATCCGCGCATTTACCCCACAGCAATATTCCATAAGACATAATGCTATGGAAGTAAGCAAAATAAACAAGTTTCGCTGTTTCGACATCTGTAAATTGTCTTATCTTTCGAACTAAGTTTCCCTGCAAGAGTTTTTACGTGTGTGTTCCATTGGAGTTTTGAATCCAAGGTCACTCCCAAGAATACAGTTGTATTTTCTGTTTTCAGTGGTACATTATTTATGGAGAGCCTATTTGCTGTTTTTGCAGCATTAGGTAATGCAAATTCAATACAATTTGTTTTCTTTGAGTTTAGTACCAAAAAAAAGATCCCTGCCGCGTTTGTCCGTCTCTTTATTTGTTCTGCATAATTTTTAGGGGTTTAAGTAAATTAGTTGAAATATGAAGATAAATTGTGAAAATGAAATGTTGATAATTGTGGAAAAAATCAAGTCGCTTTTTATTATTTTGTTATATTTATTTCCAAGGACTTTTGTCTGTTCAGGCATGTCAGCCCCATCGTAACTTAAATAATAGCTAACATAAGAGATCATCATCCTGCCCTTATCCCGCTCTAAGTGGGGTCGGCACAAGTTAAGTTAAGTTAGTTAACTCTTAAGTTAGTAGCTTACTTAAGAGATAACATATCATCATCCTCCTGCCCTTATCTCACTCTAAGTGGGGTCGGCACAACATGTTATAAGCATGCTGTCACATGATTTGGCTAGTTATTTTACGACCTGCCGCCTGCCTGACGTCAACTTACCTTTATCGCCTTTTACGACACCTCGGTAAGAAATGAGGGTGGTCTATTCTACTCTGCCGAATACCACACGGCGGGTCAAAGTCAAGTCAAATCTGTATTTAAAGAAGTAGTGCTTATGTCACTTTGTTTGTCTTACATTAAAATAGGTATGTTCAGAAAGTTTACATTTTAGTATTTCTTATCTTTATTCTTTACTTATTATAAAACAAAGTCCTACAATGCTGTCTGTCTGTATGTCATCGATTTTCTCAAAATCTACTGAACGAATTTAGTGCGGTTTACACCTAAAGATAATACTTCCGGATGTCTTAGGTAAATAGCACATATCGGTATTATGTAAATTGTGTTGAAGAGATCGCGCGGTTATTTAAAAACTTATTTCTTATATGCAATCAAAATCCGATTGTTCCGCGGAGACGGCGACGTAACACTGTGGCGTTATAAACAACTTGATTGTTTCCCATTACGTTTATGCATAGTTTAGAGATCTTTGCGGATGTTGTTTTTTTTGTAAAAAATTTCAACAATTAATTGCACATCGTAAGTAAGGTAAAATAAAGGAATTGTGCATTAAGGTGTTACTGTTAGTCAAAGGCCTCCGCTCCATCATATTGGAGTGAAAAAAAACGAGCTTAAACCCACCAGGTGCAAGGCGGATTGTTAGGTTTACACATGTCCCAATAATTCTCCTCAAACATGCAAGTTTTTTCAGTATGTTTTCTTTCACTGAAAAGCGTGTGATAAATTGTAATTGTTAATTAAGCGCATAAGTTAAAAAAAAAGAAACCCCATTGTTGCCAAGCCAGGATTTGAATCAGTGACCCTCTAGTAACTCACACAGTCTCACAGATTCATCAATTAAGCATAACTTCCTGTCCGGTGTTAGTACCCGCAATCGCCTGGCCTTGAAGTCATGCGGTTCCTGTACTTTTCAGCTACTACGGCGACTATTTCGCGATAAATATTAGCGACTGAGAATGCGACAAATCTATTTTAAGTTCTTTCTAGTCTGCAGAAAGAAGTACGCATTAACAACATTGCAGTAATATTTGCACCAACTGTTTTATACTAGGTCATTCGCTGAGCGAAACATTTTGTAATACTGCCAGATAAACTTTAATAGGTATTTAGCACATTATAATGGCCAGATGTCATTGCTTCAATTGATTTCAACTGCTGAGCATATGTTTCTTCTCTTCTGTATGCTCACCAGAATATTACTAATATTTATTTATTTTATTTATTTATTTATTTATGTACCATAAAGAAAAAAAATACGTAAGAAAAACATTATCAATAAAAAAAAACAGTAGGTACAACGGTTAACTTATCCCTTTGACAGAGATCTCTACCAGATAACCTACGAAGTGAGAGAATTTATAGTTAAACAGTTATGGTACTACTGTCCTTACTTATATACTAATAAATATATATATTTGTATAAATAATATATTTTAAATATAAATATATAATATATATGATAAATAAAATAACAATAATATACAAATAAATATCAACAAATACATTATGGGAGTAAAGACATATAATATTTATAACGCTTGCAATTTGATTGATTTAACGGATCACTTAAAATTGAAAGAGTGGCCTCATAAGAAAGCTTGGGGGCGAGTTACGCTCAGAGTTTGTAATCAAAACAGTAATGAGGGGATCCGTAGAAGAACTAATGTTGCCGATATAGCTAAGCGGGTCGCCAAGCTGCAATGGAGAGGATAGTGGTTATTTGGTTCCTAAGGTGCTGGACGATCCCGCGCCAGAAAACACAGTGTTAGTAGATACCATACGAGGTGGAAATTTTTATAGATCGTCAACCTATAAAAATTTTCGGGGAGCCGCTGGATACCAAAGTCACGAAGGCGCGGAGATCCCATGAAGAGACCTATTTCTAGCGGTGGACATCTTCGGTTGATTAAGTTAGCTGAATTCAAGCGGCAGACGATCTGCAGCCCAACCATGAACTCTTATTGCGGCTCAATTGAAGACGTAAACGACGGTTGCGAACCGCTTTCTTTTCGCACCATGAAGTGTGACTTGCATTGGGATCGTAATGTTTGAAAAGGATAACGTTATATGAACTATAGATCTCTCTCTTTCTCTTTTACTCACATGTTCTAAGGACGAATACCGAACGCTCATTCGGCAACGACTTAAAGTGTGCTTCTTTAGGACGTCATGGTATGAAAAAGCAAAACGATTTCGTTTACGTCTTCAATTGAGTCGCAACAAGAATTCATGGTAGGTCTGCTGCACATCACACGTATCGTTCACGGGCTGCAATTGCGGCACAACTCAATTTTTCTTTAGGTTTGGGTTTAAAGTTTTCATTGCTACGGAAAATGCATAAAAAATGCTTTAATTTGCTTAATCGAATGGTCTAATATTAAATTATGATTTCAGACGGTATTGCTGTTAAATAATTGAATGGCCTAATATTCAATATGATTTCATTAGTACTGCTAAGATTGTGTTTAAACAATAACACCTATCCTTAGTCCAAAACACGTTTTTTTAAGTTGTGCTACTATTGCATTATTTCGTAGAATTGTCTCAATACACGTTTAAAAAATTAAACGCTAAGCGTTGCAAATACCATGTTGTAGATATTTTTGGCGGAGGTCGAATGCCAGATCACTCATTCGCGAAAAAAACTCAAGTCAATGCAGTGGGTATAAACGGCACGCTTAAAGAGTTACATTTAAATAGTTTATATTCTTAGAAGGCACTACCATGTGGTAGCCAGCTGAGTAGAATAGACCACTCTCATTTCTTACCAAGGTGTCATATAAGGCGACTTAGGTAAGTTAACCACCCGTGCGGTTTCCGGTTGAATAGAATAGACCACTCTCATTTATAACCGAGGTATCGTAAAAGGTGACTAAGGTAAGTTGACCAGCCGTGTGGTATCCGGCTGAGTAGAATAGACCACTCTCATTTATTACAGAGGTGTCGTAAAAGGTGACTAAGGTAAATTGACCAGCCGTGTGGTATCCGGCTGAGTAGAATAGATCTCTCTTATTTCTTAGAGCTGTCGTAAAAGGCGACTAAAAAAGTTGACATCGAGCAGGCGGCAGTCGGAAAATAGCCCAAACATGTAACAACATGTATAAAACATGTGCCATCTCCACTTATCGTGGGTATAAGGGCAGGAGAATGGTGATATAATTTAATGGTAATTTACAAAAGCCCAAAATACAATACAACAACAAGACAATGATATTATTATTCCCTTTATAAAAACATGTTCATAATCATCATTCATGGGAAGCTACGGGAGATTTTTTCGTCCAAGATACCTCAGTGCCTGAAGACTAAAGTCTTCGAACAGTGCGTGTTGCCACTGATGACATACGGATCGGAGACGTGGTCGCTGACTATGGGCCTCATAAGAAGGCTCAGAGTCACTCAGCGAGCGATGGACCGGGCTATGCTCTGAGTGTCTCTACGTGATCAAATCAGAAATGAGGAGATCTGTAGAAGAACCAGATTCACCGATATAGCTCAGCGCATCGCGAAGCTGAAGTGGCGATGGGCGGGGCACATAGTGCGGAGAACCGATGGCCGTTGGGGCTCAAGGCGTTGGAATGGCGACCCCGCACCGGTAAACGCAATGTTGGCAGACCCCCTACGCGATGGACGGACGACCTCAAAAAGGTCGCGGGGAGCCGCTGGATACAAGCGGCACAAGATCGTGTGTTTTGGAAAGCCCATGAAGAGACTTATGTCCAGCAGTGGACGTCCATCGGTTGAGAATGATGATGATGATGATGGTTCATAATCAGCGATTAAAAAGATTAAATGCGATCTTGGAGAGGGCATATCACCTACAACAAGTCAAATGTTGGGTTTTTCGATCACGCATAGAAGGCAATCGCTAGGATATACACATGATAATATGTGTCGCATGATAATAACGATGATCGTGTGGACACTTGCATGATGACTATGCCGATTATAGACGACCACACGATCAACGTTCATCTCAGTGAAGAGAAGGCATGAGGCTTGCAGACACTGGATCGTGCAGACTCTCCATAATGCTGAGTAAGTACCCATGCACATCCTACATCGTTGCCCTGAGCTATATATAGTGTCGCTATTTACCTCAAAAATTAATAATTGCAATTTATCACATGCTTTTCGGTGAATGAAACATCGTGAGGAAATCTGCATATCTCTAGAGAATACTAGGGATATGTGTAACCTACCAATCCGCATTGGAGCAGCGTGGTAGGTCTTAGCTCCAATCCATCTCTCTAAAAAAAGGAGAGAGGAGGCCTATGCACAGCAGTAGGATAATAACTGGCCGTTATTTTATAAAATGTAAAATCATTAAATAGTTTATAGCTCTTCACTTAATATAATTTGTATAACATTTTTGAGTTGGAAATCTTACTAATTTAGGCTTTATTTATATGTAAAGTCAGCGGTATTAATAAAATATTCCAACAAGATAGTGTGCAAAGTAAGCCTCAATACGTGTGCGAGCATACAGGTTTATCTCACAGATTAGATAAGAGTTATTTGGTTGTTATTCATTATACGACGGCTTCGTGCGCAACATTACTGATATAAACAGATATATTGTAACTTACTTACTAAGTATATTTATTCAACAGCATCCTCCTGCCCTTATCCCTCACTATATGGAGTCGGCACAACATGTTACAAACATGTTGTCACATGATTTGGCTCCGTATTTTACGACCGGCCGCCTGCCTGACGTCAACTTACCTTAGTCGTATTTTACGACACCTCGGTAAGAAATGAGGGTCGTCTATTCTTCTCAGTCGGATACCACACGGCGAGTCGATTTACCTTAGTCGCCTTTTACGACACCTCGGTAAGAAATAAGGGTGGTCTATACTACTCAGCCGGATATCGCACGGCATATTAATGCCGTGCGGTATCCAGTAATGTGTTAAGTTATTATAACAGTATTTATTACAATATTTAACATGTTTCGTTAATTTAAAATAATAACATAAAAATTATTAATGTTACTTAAAAGCAATTTTCATTTACAAACATCCAAATACAATCTATCAATATCCCACATTATCTTTAAGAAGAGACCGACCATATATATGGTATACAAAACAATGTCGGTTACTTCTAATAAAATTATGGATGTCATTATCCATGTTATTAAAAAAAAAGGCAATCTCACTGCGCATGGCCGCCGCCGTGTCTCGGATGTAGAAATAATTCAGCCTTTCCCATCTGCGATTCGTCATTCGTCTATCAATAGCGTCTAGACCGGCCAAGGACGTGCCGCTCGCTACGTGGACCGGATCACTTTTAATCGATTTAATATAGTACAGAGGCCTAATACTTAGAGCGCATGATGTTAACCACGGGAGGCGCCGATGACTTGTATTAAAACTTATTTTATATTTTCCACGTCAACTTAAATCTTAGGCCCAACTTAAAATTAAAGGCATTCCCAACTATCATGCACTCCTGCCACACACGCAACACTCCAACATACACACACACTAACATACACGCGCACACACACACGCGCACACACGCACGCGCACTTAGCCGGGGTTAATTCTCCCGTGACATATTCGTCATTAGCTTTTGGATATCTATATTTTGTAATTATCTCTCTATACTTAATGTAAAGCAGTCTTCAAAAGCTGTCTGCATGTAATCGATTTTCTCAAAATCGACTGAACCGATTCTAGTACAGATTTCACTAAAAGTGAACACTAAGATAGTGGAATTCTTCAAGAAGGTTTAAGTGAACAGTAAGGTTTTATATAAATTGTGTTGACAAGGTCGCGCAGTTGTTAAAAATTTCTTTGGGAGTTTAAGTAGCCTGCGCCACATAAACCGATAGACATGCATTAAAAGTAATGTACTAGAGAATTGTACATCTACAAAAATACTACAAAAAAGTCCGCGACAGCATATCTGTATCTATTATGGTTTACTCACAATAATTACTTTTATGTTCAAAACTTTAATTAAATACACAGAATTGCAGCGCGGTTCGCGAGTAAGTAGCTTTCCAATAAAATGAAATGAAATAAAATATATATGCAAGTTCGAGCAGAAAGCGGTATCACGTATTATCCGCGCGGTCGTAATGTTGCAGCCCACATGCGGCCAATTGTCCGCCGCGAACACCGAGATTCACTATTTCATAGGGAATAGATCAGTGCTAGGGTAAAAATAACGACAAAGGCGTACCCATATGTGATCGTTACTACAACAATTAGTACTCGTTACTATCATTTCGTCCTTAATTCGTTTTCAAAATCAAATTATTCTTTATTCAAGTAAACTTGTAAACAAGTGCTTTTAAATCGTCAACTCTACTGCTGGTTCGCAAAGCTGTTCCTACCGAGAAGAGCCATAAATTCTTATCACTAGGAACATCTTGTAAAGGATCAAAGCTGTGATAGCCCAGCGGTGAGACCGTGCGACTCTTACGAGGGGAATACGAGTTCAAATCCGGGCAAGCACCAATGAGTTTTTCTATTAAAACTCATGTGTCTAATTGATAATTGCAATTAATCCCACGCTTTTCGGTGAAGGAAAATATCGTGAAAAAACCTGCCTATCTCTAGAGAATGCTGGAGATATCTCCACCAAGCAATCCGCAACCTACCAATCCGCATTGGAGTATGGGGGTAGGTCTTAACTTCAACCCTTCTCTCCAGAAACGAAGAGAGGCCTATTTCCAGCAGTGGGATTGTAAGAGGCCGCTACAGGGTCAAAGAGAAACTAAGTCTACGCATTCTTATCGTCTCTGTAATCCTCAACAGTAAAGTAGGTTTTCTGTATTAGTCTTGTAAGGACAGAAGGAAGCAACGGTTGTAATGTGGTACTCCAGTATTGTAAGCAAAATTACGAGCAGAAATGCGATAAATACTCCACAGGTGTTTATCTAGCTTAGCGATTTAACATATATCAATATTAATATTAATTTTGAATTTGAACTTTGAACAAGACATAGTGACGTCACAGCCACAGCAAATTAAACGTTGGCATTACTTAATCATAATAAAACGTTTCGCTGCAAATTTTCATACCAAACTCGTCGCATACTCTTTATAACAAGTTCCATTGTTACTCCTTAATATGGGTCGCCATACGTTGCGATATATCGAGATTATGAATGTTTTTTTTTATATACTCTTTGTCGAGACAAAAAGTCATATATCGAGATTGATATTATTTTTGAACACTCTGTTGAGGAAAGAGAACTAATTAATAATAATTAAACATCCATATGTTAATTCGGACATCTAAGTTTTTTTTTCCTCTAGCAATGGTGCCTAGATACATGATCTAGCAATCATGCTTTACTGTAGCGAGGTGACTGAACTTTATCAATTCGATATGGCGATTGAATTACGATTCAAAAGTTGCAAAAGCTTACTTAAACAAAGTTCCTGATACGATTTGTTTTGAATACTGGTGCGCTCTGACTGACAGCTGTTCAGGAGCGTCCCGACGAGACCCTAGCTTAATATGGTAACCGTATACGTAATTAAATTTGCCCTTGAACTGCCATTGGTGTTAGTATGCTAATATTAATGTGCTTGTCATCTTTGGAAAATGTCATTTATCACTAGCAGACTGGTTCACGATCGTGTTCCAGTTTTCGTAGAATATTTAGTCAACGATATAAGTGACGACAGTATAACCGGTACAACTAGTCGGGTGTGTGAGATATTATACAATATCAGAAGTGGGATTGTGTTTGTATACTGTGTCAATTACATGCATATTTAATTTAAAAACAAAATAGATTTAGTTTTAGTTTTAACCTTTTGACAAATTTTTATTCAATTTAGATTGATTGATGCTTTTATTTGATGATGTACCTAATTGTAATATATATTTAAGAGCTAACATTATAAGACAATGCTGAATACGCCTTTAATGGATAAATATAGTAGTATAAGAATTAATATAAGTATAATGGTTGATTCATTTATATTGTATCGTTGGTGTATCTAATAAATAAATAAATAAATAAATAAATAAATAAATAAATAAATAATAAACAAGACAGGCAAGCTTTTGATTTGAAGTTTGCGTATATTAATACGTTAAAAGAAGACTTTGTACCATCGATATTTAAAAGTAAAGTAGCGGCCTGTTACAATCCCACTGGTGGGAATAGGCCTCCTCTCTCCGTTTATGGAGAGAAGGGTTGGAGCTGATTGATATTTATGACATAGTTATTCATTAATTATTACTTTAGAAGAATTATTTTTAAAGCACGGCGTCATCTGGAAAATAAAGATATTGACTAAGTGTTTATATAGAGAAAGAGTAAATAAAATATTCATCGTTTACATTTGTTCTGGCAATATCGAGCACGAAATATTTTCCTTTAAAATAATAAATAAATAAAATAAATTTATGGGACATTTACACATACGGTCGTCCGTCCCCAAAGTAAGTACCTTAATACTTGTGTTATGGGTGACGGACAACTGGTAGATATACTACATATATAAGTTTAAATACATTCTTAAATATAAATATACACCCAGGCTCGAAGAACCAACAATTTGTTTATAGAAAATGTTGGTCCTCGGTGGGAATAGAACCCGCGACTTAAACGCGAGCTGAAGGCAGGGTCACCACCCACAGCGCCAACGGGTCAGTCAGATGGGGCCAGTAAAATGCTTTTACATTAAATATTAGTGGATCGTAAGAATATTATCACACAAACTGAATACCCGAATGATTAAATTTATATCGAGTAGTATATTTCATATTATTGTAAGAAATTTTTATTACCATTTGGACTTTGAAGTCACTAGACGAAAGGCGTGATTTGTTTCATACGTAACCATTGTATGATCACTATCAAACTTCCATTTTCACCATAGAAGCTACTAATAAGTAGGCGGTTTTTTTAATATATATATTCCATTTCAAAAGGCTTATCGAATAAAACATTAACTAAGGAGCCTTTTCGCTATTGTTCCGATATAAATGGCCGATGTACGTTTGTTGAATCATACGCCACGCGATTTCCAGACAGCGGCAAATATAGACGTAGCGGTGTATATGTAGCGAGTAACTGAATCACGAAAATCTTACACAAACCATATAACAGCAGATTCATAAGTAACGGCCTGTTTTTATCCCACTGCTGGGCATAGGCCTCCTCTCTCCTTTTTTTTGACAGAAGAATTAGAGTTAAGACCTATCACGCTGCTCCAAAGCGGATTATTAGGTAGGTTACATAGACATACGAGAGGACACAAACAGCTTGCGATACCTGCTTCGCGACTCAGCAGAGTCAGCAACTCATTTGTTGGTCTCGCTATTCGCTTCTATAATAAAATTCCTCAATCCATTCTAGACCAGTGTACAGAAAGATTCCAATCAAGTGTAAAAAATATGCTTATACGTAAAGCATATTACAAAATTGAAGATTATTTGGATGATAAGAAAGCCTGGATTTGAAAATCCTTTCAGCTTCATACAAGACAGCGGTTTAATAATGTATAATTGAAAATAATTAAAAGATTGACCGCCGAGTTTCTTGCTGGTTCTTCTCGGTAAGAGCAACATTCCGAACCAGTTGTAGCTTCATTAATCATATTTATGCTTGACGATTCAAAAGTGCCTGAAATGGTTTATTTGAATAAAGATTATTTTGATTTGATTTGACACATATCCCTAAAATTCTCTAGAGATATGCAGGTTTCCTTACGATGTTTTCTCTCACCGAAAAGCGTACAATAAATTGCAATTATCAATTAGACACATAAGTTTTAATAGAAAATTCATTGGTGCCTGCCCGGGATTTGAACTCACCCACCTCGAAAGAGGCGCATGGTCTCACCGCTGGGCTATCACAGCTATTAATGAGGATCACTTAGACGACAAGAATGCGTGGACATAGCTACTCTTCGACCCTATACAACACATTAATAACTATATGTAACTAGTAATAAGAACTATATTGATTAGAGCAACCGCCGGGTTTCTTGCTGGCTCTTTTCGGTAGGAACAGCTTTCCGAACCAGCGTTCGTTAGATGTTGACGATTCAAAAGCACTTGTTAACAACTTTACTTGAATAAATAATGTTTTGAATTTGAATTTGAATTTGGCATTTATAATCTTAGATATATATAAAATTCTCGTGTCACGATGTTAGTTACGATAATCCTCCGAAACAATCGGAAACAACTCCAATCCAAATTTTATAAGCATATTCAGTAAGGTCTGTTTGCCGTGTGGTATCCGGCAGAATAGAATAGACCATCCTCCTTTTCACCGAGGTGTCTTTAGAGGCGACTAAGGTATGTGCCGTGTGGTATCCGGCTGCGTAGAATAGACCACCCTCATTACCGAGGTGTTTTAAAAGGCGACTAAGGTAAGTTGACGTCAGGCAGGCGGCCGGTCGAAAAATACGTAGCCAAATCATCAAGGTCTGAGACTTGGCTACTATCTATTTTTTATACCCCTAAGTGATAAGGGTTGTCAACCCTTATGTTAGGGCTGGCCCAAAAAGTTTTATTTTTTGGTAATTTTTTTTTTTATAATGTACTCAAGTTCCATAGAAATAATTTATATGCCAAAACACTGTTTGCGCGTATGTTTAATTACGACTCAGCGCTACAAAAGTCAACGGCATTAACGGTTACGGTATTAACAAAAAATACTACCAAATACCTATAAATTGCACACAAGGCCTCGCTTTAACCTATCGACCAAGCTAAACCGTGAAACAAGACCGCTTGCGGAGACCTAGATATGCCACGTGAACGTTTGTATCGAATCAGCAGTTACATGCGTGTGTGTAACATATTGGTAATGCTTTCTAACACGATTATACGATGTCATAAAAAGGTAGGTGTTTAATATTCAAAGTTATATTAACCGTTGGCGTGTATTCTTATATTTTTAGCATTAAACCTTCCTCTACATAATAAGTTTTTAAGCTTTCCGCTCTCTTCTCTAATTGTAACTTCTTGTTTTTGTTCTAAGTTTTCATTTTTATTAATACAGTTCGTATTAGAATAAAATATTAAAAAACTGTTTTCTTTGACTTATTCAACCGATGTTTATATAATGCTTACGCTTAATAAAATCTTTTAAATAATTTACTTTGCATCCATAATACAGAAGTAATAGTAAAATTATTTTGCTACAATCCGCGATTTTGTCGAGACTCATGTTCCAGGTATGAAAACGAATAGTCCACTCAACATTTAGCATTATATATATTTCCTATACACTTTATCGCGGATTAAAGTAAAATATTTTTTTTATTACTTTTGTATTATGGATCTCCGCCTTAGTCTATAAATTAACTAGTATTAGTCTTGCTCTTCCAAGTTATGACTTTCTTTAATACTCGAGTTTTGTAGGCGCAACGCTACGTTTTATTGCAATTTGCGACGAAACAACTTTTATAAATTCGGTTAACTTAACAGTAAACGTGCGATATTATCTATATAAAGTATATAATAATATATAATAATCGCAGATAATAGCAAAATAATTTTATTATTACTTTTTTCTTACGGTACGTATTAATTCTATGTATAATCTTCGTTCTGAAACCTCTTAACTGAACCCGTACAAGCACAAGGCCAAGAACGTCTGGCGCACCTTTTACTAATGACGTTCATGAATGACGACAATCGATAGCTCCGTCCCGCTCGCACGTTACATGAAACCCACGAGTGCGAAACGAACAGTTAACCAACTCGTTTTTTCCTAGTACTGGCACGGTATGAAAAAAGCCAGCGTGAATTCGCATTCACTTACAAATATCGATTTTCATTTTATTGGAGCCGTATCTAGTTCAGCTGATTATACGCGATACGCAATAAAGAGGCGATTGTAACGGCAATGAAATTTAGCGTTAACTACAGTAAATCTTAGTGGACTAAACAGAAACATGTTAAGACATGTTCAGACAGTGGATCGGGCACTCTGCCTGGAGGTGGAAGAAACACCCATGCATATCCTATGTGACTGCCCCGTGCTGATAAATATTCCACACTCTCTCCTAGGGTCGCATATTTTACACCCAACAGAAGTGAAAGTACTCGCTGCCAAGAAGATCCTTGAATTCTTCAAGGACACCGTCAGTGGTGACCACAATAGATCAGTAATGATCAAAGTGATACTGGGTCCTTAAGCCCTGCATAGCCGCTACTCTCAGAAGTCTTAAGAAGAAGAACGGCAACGAAATAAAACTCCGGCCATCCTTATCATAAACATGTATCGTCATCGGGATTGGACTAGTATGTTCAGCTCATTTGAACACTGGGACGTGGATCAAAGAGGGTGCCAGAATTGAAGAACGATAGCTGATGTATATAATAGACAAAGTAGGAACCGACATAAGCTTGCGACTCCTGCTTTGCGCCTAGCAAAAGTACGTAAATCGTTTGTGGGTTTGGGGTATAAGATTCTATAATAAAATTCCAAAATCAATTTTGGCCATGCCATTACAGCAGTTTAAAAACACTGTTAAAAAAGAGGCTGATACAGAAAGCCTACTATACTGTTGAAGATTACTTAGATGATAAGGATGGGTGGATATAGTTGTACTTCTACCCAGTAAAAGACAGTAATAACTAAATGTAACTAGTTTTAAGATTTATGTTTTAAAAAGAGCAACCGCCGAGTTACTTGCTGGTTCTTGTCGGTAGGAACAGCTTTGCGAACCATTAGTAAAGTTGACGATTCAGAAGCACTTGTTTACAAGTTTACTTGAATAAAGAATAATTTGAATTTGAATTGGGCCTAATTGTTACAGAAACCCCACACATACATCAAAAAATTATAAATTATAAATATTATAAACTTTCAATGGGAATTTGTTAGAAAACTTATTTAATAATGATATTTATAATGGTATTAAAGTAGTTACTGCCTTAAACGGAACGTATCATTGTCAACTTGTTACTTTTTTAATTGCCTTAACAGTGCTGGATTCCGGCGTTTTTAGTATAAATAGACCAAAATGCAAATATAAGTACATGTTGCCATAGACTAATGACTAAAATATACGCTGCGCTTATGAACGTGTTTTCTCGAAATGTTATTTTACCTGACGACAAAAAATGAATTATCAACTTTTACTTCCATGATGATAGCTTATTGTTATTGTTACGCCGTGTGGTATCCGGTAGAATAGAATAGACCACCCTCATTTCTTACCGAGGTGTCGTAAAAAGCGACTAAGGTAAGTTGACGTCAGGCAGACGGCCGGTCATAAAATACGTAGCCAAATCATGTGACAACATGTTTGTAACATGTTGTGCCGACCCCACTTAGAGTGGGATAGGGCAGGAAAATGATGATGATAGCTTATTGTTATATTTTCATTACAAATCCTATCGTTTTTATTATGTTCTTATGGTATTTAGCATGTACTTGTAGTTGTCCATAACCTCAGACTATAACTAATATTTTATAGTTCCCTTATAGAAATTAAATAAAATAATAATTGATCCTAAGATAACACATATTTCTTTATCTTACAACACAAAAATTAATACTGTAGCGTCTGGGCCCAAAGATGTATGAAATTCGGGACCTCTCCTTTAACTTGCATGATTCACATACATACATCGCAAGTTGAATAAAAGCTTTTAATAAAAATGCAAGTGCACTGTATATAAAAATGCGTTCGTGAACTTCGCTATAGTTTCAACGGACACTAAATATAAATTACCATAACAGAATTCGGTCAGATTTTATGAATTATAATAAATAAATATTAATTAAATTAATAATTTTATTATAATATAATGCATGTTCATTTTAACGAGTCGAAATTGTGCCAGTGCGACGGTTCGCCTCGCAAACAGAACGTGACTTTCGCGGTCTCGTGTTGACGACGAATACAAAAAAAAATCACGTGTTGTAGACTTGCCAGTATACATTTTAACTAAGGACAATTCCAGAGTCGATACGAAGGAAAATAATAGATTGTTTACAACTAAAATCTATAAAATTATTAATTATTATCAGTAATCAAAATATTTATTCGAGTAGCTGAGATAAAAAATTATATATTGAAATGATAAGGATTGCGCGAACTAATGAAACTCAGAACTAATAAAAAAATTAATCATTTTATCAATTCTTTAACCCTAAATCTGCTATTTATACAGTACTGTATACCCGTTTATAGACGTATACATATACATTTTTATACGGAAATACATTGACACGCAAAACTAAGCCTGTTCGCCTTTACTCATAAGAGAATGTTTAACTTAAAAATAACACATTCACTTGAGTATTCGACAAACTAGATATTATTTTTTACTAGGCAGGCTTTTTGCATCAATTGGCGAGCATAGAAGCATTTCAAGGGTGCAAAATGCGGAGGTTAGAGCACAGAAGCTCTACCAATGCTCAGAGAACGTCTTAAGGGCGCCTCAGGTGAGACCAGACCACGACTTATACAAGATTTTAATATTGCAGAAGGTTTCTCCTACTGTGAAGCAGTAAGAAATTCAGCGGTAACATTTCACATAATAACTTAGTATATAAATAAGGTCAATAGCAGCGTGATGATGAATCATATTACATCAATCAACAGGAAAGTCCAAAAATAGTGCGTGGGTTTTTGGTATATATTACCCGTAACGACATTCCTTATTGTACTTTAGACTTTACAGGATTTTAAAATGTATATTATGTTACTACACAAAACTTGAAAATTTTACAATCGCTACAACTTTAGTTAAAATACCACCCATAACTTACTGAAAACTGGAAAACAAGAATTTAAAACAATATTGCTGAAGACGTTTAGCCGTGGCATCGTAACGGACAGACAGATAAGACTTTCACATTTCCAACATTAGTATGGATAGATTCAAATACCCAAATACGCAATAGTAGTATAGTATACGATTCTAATAATTCCAGACTTACTTTTTTAAAATCGCGTTGATTTAATTACGCTCCATCCTTGTATAATGAAGAAATTTAGCCGGCTATAAGAAAATAAAGAACAACCGAGTATTTTGTCAGCTATTCTTCGTAGGAACAATTTCCGTACCAGCAGTAGAATTGACGATTCAAAAAGACTTGCTTACGTTTATTTGAATCATTAATAATTTCAATTAGAATGATAACTCGCAACATAAGCGACTGAAAATTCGAAGTCTGTTGCCAAATATAGTAAAGTTGTAAGTAAAGTAACAGCCTGTTACTATCCCACTGCTGAGCGTAGGTCTCCTCTCTCCGTTTCTGGGGAGAACGGTTGGAGCTAAGACCTACTAAGTTGCTCCAATGCGGATTGGTAGGTTACACATATCCCCAGAATTCTCTAGAGATATGGAAGTTTCCCCACTATGTTTTCATTCACCGAAAAGCGTGTGATAAATTACGATTTTCAATTAAATAAACAAGTTTAATAGAACAACTCATTGGTGCCTGCCCGGGGTTTGAAGTCGTGACAATCTCGAAAGTGTCGCACGGTCTTAACGCTGGGCTATCACAGCTCCAAATATAATAGGAATCAAATCGGATCACGAAAAAAAGAGAACTAACAGAGAACGGAAGTGAAAACGAAAGTTATTTTTCAAAACTAAGCCGATTCTCTATTCACAAATTGAGACGCTATCAAACGCTGATGATAAATTACTTTATTTTTTAAAATTTTAAACCTCGTTATTACAACGATTCACGCGCACGTTTTAAAGTACTTAAAAATAAACTAGAGTGGAGTCTCATATTCAATGTTTCTATGACTTGATTTCGGGACTAGAGAAATTATAAATAATATTATGGTAAACCTATGCGTCGCTTATTAATAGACTGCCGGCTGTCGCATAGATCGGCATCTTGCCGAAAACGAGGCTATCTTTGGTCCCGAATAATAATAAGTTACCAACTCTAAGTATAATGATTATTTCACGCCTATTAGAATAATCGGTAAGTATACGTGTGATAGTACAAGTGAAGTATTAGTGGTAGTAGCATATCTTAACTGTATTCAGCTAAGCTGCAACGATTAATTTGCAACCATCAATCAAATTGACAAAAATAAATATAATTGAAAAAAATTAGCCGCCGAGATTCTTGTTCGTTTCGGTAGGAGCAGACTTCCGAATCTGTGATATCTTCTAATATAAAAAAAACATTTGACGATTCAAAAGTACTGAAAACAGTCTACTTGAATAAAAGAATATTTTGAGTTTGAGTTATTAGCAGGATTGATGGAAGCATCGCTTAGGTTGAAAATTCGAAGAGTAGAGCCTTGAAACTCTAGCACCCTCCGAGAACATCATGCTATGTGAAATTGTGACTAGCCACCACGCCGTCGGCAGTTTTTTTTCTTTTCTTGTGTAATATCTCCAAACGAGATGAGCGAGGTCAGAAGCATCGCCGGAAATGAAAAATGTGAATCACATATAAGCTTTACTAACATCGAGAAAACCGCCGAACTGCGGCCTAGAGCGAAATGCGCTAGAGAACTGGCGTTATTGCTGTGAATTTATCATAACAAAGACCGTAGCAGATCTAAGATTCATCATCTCTTCCGGATAAGAGGTTTCATAAAAAATTCTACGGTTTATTTATTTATTTATTTATCTTTATTGTATAAACAAAAGGCGGACTTATCCCTAAAAGGGATCTCTACCAGCCAACCTATGAGTAACAGAAAGAAAATGAAAAGAAAAAAAAATTGATGATGGAAAAAAAAGGAAGGAAGAAAAATAAAAATAACGAAACACTATACATAGATTAAAGTTGAAAAATAAATGAATAAAATAATAGATAATAGTGATTATTTGAATTGATTAAAATGTAATTTAATATTGATAATAAGCTAAATTTAATTTAAATGACTTGAAACAGATAATTTTTTAGTCTGTGACTTAAATGCTGATAGGGAAGGAGATTTGCGGATTGATACAGGTAAATCATTCCACAGCTTTAAAACATTCATAAAATATACTTTATATAGCGTCAAATAAAATCTGATTATTAAATTCACAGCTAATAAATATCAAATTGGCAAAGAAAATAATTTGTAAGTAACCAGACGGTTACTATTATTGGAAAAGTCTAGAATACTACATTGTTTTAGTTAACTAGCAGGCGGTCATAATTCTGCACGGATAAGTTTGTTTATAATAAAAAATAACCCGTAACAAAAACTCCTTTCACACAATGTAAACTAGCATTAAAAATGCTTGAAACAATTCGTCTGTTTCCCATCAGTAGAAAATACAGCAAAATGTGAATACGATCGGATACGCCGCGCTGCCGAGGACCCGAACATCGCTTTCGCCGCGCTTCGGCAGCGATCGGCCATGTTCGCTCCCCCAGCTGAGCCCGCGAGAAAGAAACAACGAACCGCGCAACTCCGTCGGCCGCCATTAATTTCTTTCTAGTGCCCGACACCGCCGTAGCGACTGCGTTTTATATTATCGCGAGACCACAATCGTTTTATATGTGAAAATTGTATATTAAGTTTCATACATATCGTTATATCCGTGTTGCCCTCTAGTGATATATCTACAATGGGAATATGTGTACGTAATGTCTGAAATGTGACGTGTAACGAAGCAATGTCTGGCGTACTCACATCTGTTGTCAACAAGAAATAACGTGGATTATGCAAGTTGGGATGAGATGTGGACGAGTGTTAGGTAAATTTTGTGTGTAAAAACGCTGTGTGAATAGTTATTTTATTTTAAGTGATAATAAAAAGCATCTGCGTAAAGGTGAGGTGAAGGCGAACGATGTGGTCAAAAGAATAACTAATAGGCACCTTGTGTTTCGGTCGCGAACTCATTGTGTTCATTAGTAATTTACTTTTATCAATTCTAATAAGGAAACATACCAGTTCTTAAATACGCTATTTCGTGAATTACAAAGTTTGATAATGCATTGTTAGATAGTTAGTAATAATAATTGAATATCACTGCACAACACATTTACAAAAAACATTAAGTGATTATTAATAATTTTAATAAGGAACACACGAAATAAAAATAATATAGTAAGATAGGTAGACGTTAAATGTCACTATTTTTTTATTCAGAAAAACAAGTTTTTAATTAAAGTACGTAATTCGTGTTTGTAGTTTTAGTTATCAGGTTTTCATAAATATAAGGATATATAAATGTTGTCAAAAACCTAAAACTTTAAACACAATATTTAAACATAATCTAAAGTACAATAGTTCTTTGAAAGTTATTACCAGACAACTAATTACAAGTTGTTTGAATCGATTATCATAATTTGAAGGTGAATAATGTATTATCGTGAGGTAATTAAATTAGGTTTACCTATTCTTAGCGCAGACTTAGTAGCATCACTTAAATGTTACCAAAACAAAAAAAATTAAATATGGAAATCGCTCACTGAATGTTTCTCACACTGAACATGACCTTTGAAATTAATAAAGATTAAAAATAGAATGGAATTATATCTGTGCTCTAAATTTATATCTCCAATTTTATGTTTTTCTAAAAAATATAGTAAAAGTAAGTTTTGTTTTGTAAAAAAATATAAGAGATTTTTTAGGAAAACTATAAACACAGACAAAAATTATTCAAAACAAAACAAGAAACAATAAATACTAGAAAAGGCTGATTCTGTTATATATTAATCAGATCTTTAAAGTAACCTGATTATATTCCTGAAGTTTATATAGACTATAAGTTGGTCATTTATTTGAATGAGTATATATTTCATTGACAATGTTAATGTTAATTTCATAAAATTTACTTCAATAACCTCTTCTTACATTTTGCAAAAAAAAAACATCAATTGCTGAATGGTATTCCATACAATTTAAATAATATATATTAAAATAAAACTAAATTAGATGTTTTCTGGTCTAATTTCTAGCTGATTTCAATGACCAATATGACATTTCCATTTGACTATACATAAGTGCAATTCATATTTAAATTGAACACATCCTATATCAAATTTCTTTGCCTGAACACTAAATATCCAAATATATTTAAATATATGTATGTATGTCAAGAACAAATATATAAAACTAATGAAGATATATCAAGGAAAACTAAAAAATTTACATAATAAATTGACATTTATTTGAGTTCCTAAGAAAATAAATTACAAAATATTTTGAATTTGACTGGCCCATTGGCGCAGTTGCGCATTGGGAGTGACCCTGCCTGCAGCTTGTGGGTTCGATTCTCGCTGAGGGCCAACATTTTCTATAAACAATTTGTTTGTTCTTTAAGCCTCAGTGTTTATATACTTGTATTATAATATAGTATATTTGTATTTAAAAATACATGTGTACATTTATTTACCAGTTGTATGTTACCCAAAACACAAGTATTAAGATACTTAATTTGGGGATGGATGACTGTGTCCAGAATATCTATTTTTATTATTTATTATTAATTTACATTTGAAATATTTCGACTGTTAAATTACTGTCAAAGTGACACTAATCAGCAATTAATGACTAGTAGTTTGAAAAGCAACTAACCCAAATACTTAATAATAATTATTTAAAAAAACTAATATAGTAACAGCCTCTTACTATCTCATTGCTGGGAAAAGGCTTTCTCTCCTTTTTTTTTGGAAAGTAAGGTTGAAGTATAGAGTCACCATGATGCCCCAATGAGGATTGGCAGGTTACACATACCCCCAGAATTCTTTAGATAATGCAGGCTTCCTCTCAAAATTTTCCTTCACCAAAAACGTGATAAATTACTACTATCAATTAGTACATAAGTTGTTATACAATTCACTGGTGCGTTCTCGGTGTTTGAACCTTGAACCCCCAAATAATTTTTAATAAAATAAAATTAATATGAAGATATTGAATACAAGTGAAAATTACTTAAAAAACTATTTACGACTTGAATCTGTTTGTTTTTATTATCCACTGATAGACCTTGGCTATCTAAATAGATTTGAAAGTAAACATCAATAAAGCTTATTGTCTTTTTTTATGAAGCAATGATAATATATCTGATAAATATTCATTGAATATTTCCTGGGGAACACAATTTGATAATCGAATGTATTAAAGTTGATACATTAATATACTATAATTTATTGGAATAAATGGTATATTGAGAAAGTATAATAATATTCACAGTAGAATTTAATAATTAAAACACGCATATTAATATTATAAACGTGAAAGTATGTCTGTCTGTCACACTTCAATGTCTAATCAGCTGAACCAATATTGATATAATTTGATTCAGTTAATACTTATATACTGGTGTAACAAACAGGATAAAAAATCTTTTTTCTGCCAAGAAAAGGGAAAACATAGTGCATTATTACATGCTGCAGATGTACAAAATTTATATTTAATATAAAATATTCCTTTCGAAAGATGATATAAATGTTAAAGTCATATAATCGAACGTATGTTCTGTTTAAATGTTATATAGATACCTTAAGAACCTTTACCTCCTCTAGTTTTGCACTGTCTTCATTTGAGACTATCTTCACTAACTAGCTGAAATAACAGTCAAGCGATAACCCATAGCTAATAAAAAAAAAACAATTTAACTAATTATGAAAAGGAATTTCTATTAACTATAAATAGAAATAACTCAAGTAATAATCAATTTATTTTGCTATAATCCGCTATACAGTAAATAGAAAAAATATATAGTGCTAAATGTATAGTGGAATACCGCGTTTTTGTCGTGGA
The DNA here is from genome assembly GCA_947086505.1 of Morpho deidamia. Lineage (NCBI taxonomy): Eukaryota > Metazoa > Arthropoda > Insecta > Lepidoptera > Nymphalidae > Morpho > Morpho deidamia. The sequence goes on from CAMTZC010000009.1 coordinate 13,674,129, forward strand.
GTCGCATATCTCCTGATGATGCTTCGGTTGCGGGGCGAAACGGATGTTGAGTTTGTGATAGTGAACGTGTGTCGTGCTTGTGTATTGTGGTGGCAGTGGTGGAGGTTTGTGCATGTGTTTTTACGAATCCTGCATGTAACGGGTATGAAAAAAACGGAAAGTCCATTATACATTTAGCACTATATATATATTCTATTTACTGCATAGAGGATTATAGCAAAATAAATTTTGAATTTAATAGTTTTATTATTACTTTTGTATTATGGATCTCCGCAAAGTAACGCCTAATGCTATAAATTATAGAAATAACTTATTGCATTTCTATATATAACAGTAGCTGATGCACGCATGTTCTCTTGACGTGGTTTATACTTTCTTTTTATGATTGATACAAAGGAATGATATTATTCTGCTATAATCCACGATTAGCGATATAACTTTGCATGGAAGATGAATCGCTTTGCGATTTTCTCGTGGAGTCTCCTTATCCTCGGTTATGTGACGAAACGATTTTTGAGATTGTGTTGATGCTGGTTTATAGCGCAAGCAGTTTATGAATTCTGCATGCATAAAGTATGAACTCTACTTTTAGCATTACATAGGTTTCTCCAATCGCGAATTATGGCAAAAATATTATCCATTACTTTTGTAATATGGACGTAAGTCTAATTCTATAAAATATTTAATTCTCTATACTTATTATAAAACAAAGTCCGAAAAAGATGTCTGTATGTAATCGATTTTCTCAAATTCTACTAAACGGATTTTTGTACGGTTTTCACCAAAAGATAGTGCAATACTTCAGGATGGTTAAGATAAATAGTACATATCGTTATTATATATATTGTGTTGAAGAGATCGCGCCTTGAAAAAACCTTGTTTGCTGGGAGCTTTAGTCGAGTGCGATGCGTAAAGCGTGCATTATAATAAACATACACAAAAAAGTACACGCTAATAAACACAGATTACACAAATAATAATATATAAAATACATAGAATATCCATACAAATATTATACGTTCCAAAAGCGCATAATGATGATAGTTTATACGTTATCAGAACTGACGAATTGATCAGAAATTTAATAGTTAAACAAATGTGCCAAAAACAAATTATACATTATTTAAACGCAACCGGACGGCCGATGAGCATACGAATAATTATCTATTGTTTCGAGTATTACTATGGCCACAAACCTTCACGCAAATGCTAATACCACCATAGTTTTATAGCAATCGTAAAAATGGTGCAAAGAAACAATTGTATGAGTGAACTATTTACGGGAGATATATAAATGATTAATAAATTACCTCAAATTTGCTTAATAATTTATAGAATTAGGCGTTACTTTGCGGATATCAGTAACACAAAATTATTATTCACTGGTTGGCGCAGTGAGTAGTGACCCTGCCTTCAGCTTCGAGGTTCGTGGGTTCGATTCCCCAACAGGAGGCGGAGAGGGCCAACATTTTCTGTAAACAATTTGTTGGTTCTTCGAGCCTGGGTGTGTAATTGTATTCAAGTATAAGCAATATAACAGAACTAACTACTTTGCTATAATCCGCACGGGTTAAGCGAATGCATGCAAAGCCAATGTGTATGTGTAATGCGCCACGCTACCCATTACGATTTTTGTCGTGGAGCCTATCCTCCTGATGATGCTTCGGTTTCGGGGCGAAACGATCGTCGAGATTGTGGTGGTGGGTGTGTGTGCTGCTTTTGTGTGCGTTGTTGCTGGTGAATGCGCCTTGGGGGTGCATGTGGTGGCTTGTCCTGCATGTATAAGGTGCGTAAATTTTGCCTGCTTCATACACATTGGCTTTGCATGCATTCGCTTAACCCGTGCGGATTATAGCAAAGTAGTTAGTTCTGTTATATTGCTTGTAATATGGAATTCCGCAAAGTAACGCCTGCTTCTATAAATCGTATTCAAGTATGTATTTAAAATAATATATGTATTTATTTACCAGTTATCTGTCACCCATAACACAAGTATTAGGTTACTTACTTTGGGGACGGACGACCGTGTGTGTGTGTCTCATGTATATTATTTATAATTATATTAAAAAACGAATAATAAAAATATCCTCATTACCAATATGTGATACGTAGGCAAAAACGTATATGACAATTGATATAAATTATTGTTATGAAATTAATTATCTTGATATAGAACGAAAATCAATGTTTTACTTAATTTCAACCTTACTTAAATTAAATAAAAAGTAGCTGTGCCAGAAAGTAGTATTTCTCAAAAAAAAACCCGCATAAATCCTGATCCCGCGGGAATATATACGTAATATATTAAACCTGAGAATTGCATTTAAAAAACGTACAAAACACGGCTCAATAGTTTTTGAGAAAACCAAACATCTACAGATGCCTTTAGGCTTTAATTCCAACTGAGCATTGACTCATTACCTTTAAACCGTGAAATTGTATAAAAACTTTTAATAACAGTGTGTACAACGAATTTACAATACGTGTCAAGCTATTTTAAAACCAAACAACGTTATCGTTGCGTTACTGTTATAAAAAAGGTACTGCTTGTAATATTTAGGTTAATACTTCATTGAAGGTAAAACAACGACCTACAAACTATTCATGTTATATATCTCACGATCTTTGAATAACCGCGAAACCTGAAATGAGGCATTGATATAACGTAAAAGGATCGTTGAAAACATCTAGCACTTATTGCCTCTATGTTTCACAAACTATTAAACATTGATATATGTAAAAGAAATAACAAAAATATTTATCCGCGATAAAAAGTGATGACTATATTAAAAATAATTTATTATTACTTTTTTAATTAAAATTATCCGGCTGAGTAGAATAGTGGTCTATTCTACTCAGCCGGATACCACTCTCATTTCCTACCGAGGTGTCGTAAAAGGTAACTAAGGTAGTTTGACGTCAGGCAGGCGGCCGGTCTTAAATACGTACCCAAATCATTTGACAACATGTTTGTAACATGTTGTACCGACCCCGCTTAGAGTGGGATAAGGGCAGGAGGATAATCATCATTTTTTTAAAGTAACGTCTAATTCTATAAATTATTAATATATGTGTTAGTTTATGAATTTTAAAATTACGCTAAATTTATGTCAGTATCAGTAATTATTTTGCTATATTTAGCGTTTATAGTGTACTATGGAATTCCACTAAGTAACTTCTACTTCAAAAAATATTTATATTTCGATTTTTAACAATCAAGCTTAATTTGTATTCAGCTTACGAAATAAATATACAAAAATATTTCATATTTTGTTATCTAATATTTCTGGCTCAATTGACCTCTTTAAATTCATCTGAAAAACATTGATGGTTCCGGAAGTCAACGTTAAATTAACAGACAAGTCCAACGATACTTTTTTAATAAGATGCTATGATTAATAATATGTTGTTGTAAATGCATTTTTTCTCTCTTTTCAGTCAATAAGACTATGAGGGTTATAAAATAATGCAGTGGCTGCACAAAATATTGACGCTGGCAATAATTTGCGCAGCTGTGAAGGCCCAGGTGTGCCCCAAGACGTGCGACTGCACACAGGACAGACTGTCATGTACCGGCACTGCACTCCCAGATAACAAACTAACGCGGGCAGTCCTTGCCAATCATGGATCCGCTCTCCGAGAGATAACTTGGACTAACTCGAATATAATCTCCTTAGATAATAATACATTTTACGGGCTATACTATATTGAATACATCGATTTAAGCAGAAACGAAATGAAGAGAACCGAGAATGGACTGTTTGCAAGACTGAGTCGTTTAAAAAGTTTGAACCTGTCTTGGAACCAAATCAACGACATACCCAGATCCACGTTCACCGATTTAGGGAACCTAGTCACCCTTGATCTGTCCCATAATAATTTACAAGCTATACCATTCCAGGTCTTTGGGCCGATGACCAGATTACAGAATTTGGATTTATCTCATAACAAACTTGCTACTTTCTTAGATTACTATTTCCAACCTAATTGCCAACTGAAAACATTGTTCCTAAATAATAATAGTATAGACAAAATGACATCAAACGCTCTAGTCAATCTAACGGAATTGGAGATTCTCGACATTTCTAGCAACAAATTAGAAGATGTACATAAATCTCTATTCGATAGCTTAGAACAATTGAAAGAACTAAACTTAAGTTATAACAATTTCCAAAACATATCACAAGATGCTTTTAAAAATCTCAATAGATTAATATCGCTTAACATTGGCGGTAACAGGCTGAAAGTGTTGCCCTCAATGCTCTTCCAGCATAACGAAAATTTGATAACGATCTACCTCGATCATACAGAAATAGCAGTTTTACAGAACACTAATTTTAAAAGATTACAAAGTTTAAAACAATTATACATAAGAAATAACAAAATGTTACGTGAAATAGAGAATTTTGTATTTCAAGATACACCATCTTTAACCCTTTTAAACATAACTGCAAATGCTTTGACGTATTTGCCGCTATCTATGCAGACGTTAGATAATTTACAAGAATTATGGATAGGCGGAAACCCTTGGGCGTGCGACTGTCGGATGGCCTGGTTTGTTGGATGGGCTGAACAACGCAAGGAAATAATAAAGTCAGATTTAAGTTGTAGATTAACGTATCCAGATGATATGTTGACGATCTTGAATAATACCAATTGCAAATCACCCGCTCTTATCAGCAATAGCCCACTAACACTGCATAGACTGCAGACTGATGCATTACTTGAATGTAGGTTCGGAGGAAACCCTCCACCTTCCATCACATGGATCACACCTACGAGAGATGTTTATCATTGGAACCCAGAACCAAGGGTACCAGACATATTTCATAAGCATGGAATTGCGCACGATCAGTATTATCGCCCTATAGATTATAGTAAGTCAAGAGTCAGAGTTCAAGATGATGGATCTCTATTCATAGCCGATATCCATCGGGAGGACAGTGGAACATATATATGCTTAGCCACTAATCCTTCAGGAAATATGACTGGGAAAGTAATTCTGAACATAGATCCAATGACTATGTACGAAATTAAAATATACAGTTTACTCTGTGGTGCGATCTGTGCTGCAGCTTTTCTAGGACTCACTCTGCTTGTGCAGGCTCTACGTCACATTTTTTACAGGTAAGTATAATATATTTTTTAGGACTCTACCGTTCTTTTTATAATATAATTGATCTACGTAAATTTCTTTTCAGGTTCCGTATTTTGGAGACATGCTGCAGTTGCTGTACATGTGTTAACCGCGACGCTCCGCGTACCAGACAGATCTACCATATGCTCGACAACATAGAACAATATAAAAGGCAGCAATTGGAAAAACTAAGAGAAAATTATGCAGTTCAAGTAAGATTTTTAGATAATATAGGACATAACGCTTTGTGTCGCTTTATATGTAACGATCGTTTTATTGATAGGTGCATCGAATTAAAGAAAACTGCACGCAACAAATGGAGTGGATTCAGAGTAGTTATTCATCACAAGCGGCTCATTTAAGGAATATCAGAGATATAGGCACCAATCATTTGACTGCTATGAAAGACCAATACTACGATCAGGTATGTACTCAGTCTTAGATGTAAATAGTAATAGATGTAGTAATTAGTACTAGTACTATTAGATGCACTTATAAAAAATTAGTAAATGTATAGCATTAAAAAAAATCAAATACGGAAAACGACACACTTGTGTCACGACTCAGTTATAAATAACTTAGACTTTCCCGTTTGTTTACGCAGGTGAAACGCGTTCGCGAATATTCCACTTCGCAATTGAATTGGGTTCGAGAGAACTACGTTTTTCAGCGGAATAAAATAAGAAAATTCAGCGCCCACCAGATACTGAGATTGCGCGAATCTTACAAATACCAACAGCAGACCTTGAACAAAGTCCTCGAGAACCTACCGAGCCTATATTTCGAAAACTGCCGCAGTGGCTCTTGCGGCAGGAGCGATTCAATGGCTTTCGACCCCGACGTCGAAGTTATAGACATGTACCTGAAAACCAAGATCGAGAAGCTCGCCAGGTTGCCTAACGCTGATGAAGAGAGCAAGATATCAATATACTACACGCCGACGGAGAGATCTGTGAACTCGCGGAGGAACTCTCCGGTGACGATACCAGATGGTATCCACATTAACATGATAGAGCGGAGCGGGCCACCGCGGCTGCTAGCCATGATCAAACCCTTGCCCGTGCCTCCGCCCACTGTGGAGATGCACACTCCCGCATCCGGCTCGCAATCCCCATCAAGATCCGGGAAACATAAATACAGAGAGGAATCTAAGCCATCCAGCGAACCACTGCTAGGGCATAAGACTAAGGACTTGCGTCGAAAAATAAACTTGGCTGCAAGTGTTAGTTCGCCAGAACTTAGAGACGTTGAAAAGGAAGGGGAAAGCCAGATTCCAGATAGGGATAAAGCTAGAGTCCTGCTCGCTGTAGAATTGACACAACCAGAGTGCCAAGTACGACACATCGCTGGACAACTGGTGTGTGGAGAATGCGCTCGGCTGTGCGAGAACACACCCTTGTAGTACAGGCTTTTGACGCGTGTATTCAAAATTTACGCGTTTGGGCCGGGGTCTGGTCGCACGGAGGACATACAACTAAGCGACTACACAGAATCGCCGTCCTACGTATAGCGACCTATCTTGCCGTTTAAGGTCATTTAAGGTCTAACCGACCTAGTGATTGCCGTGAGACCGAGTGTTGTCGAGCCACTTGTACTTTTAAGTAAGCTGTGATAGTCCTAGATTGGAATAACGTACGTTTAGCGACCATTTTTACTTTCCGTAGTGGTAGGGTTAAGGAATGCGATCTGCTCGTTTAGTGAATCCGTTTTCTATTAAGCGTTCTGTGGGTATTGTTGTAAATACTGTTCGTTTCCATTTTGATGTAATTTTTAGGGTTAAAAGAAAAAAACTTAGAGCGTTATGCATTTTATATTCGTTCGTCTTAAAACTAGTTTAAAACGTGAGTAAGGAAATTGTTACGTCATTGTTGTATTTGTTCAGGTTAATTGGTGTAACCCTTTACCTACCTGATTTATAGAAGCAGGCGTTACTTTGCGGAATTCCATATTACAAGCAATATAACAGAACTAACTACTTTGCTATAATCCGCACGGGTTAAGTGAATGCATGCAAAACCAATGTGTATGAAGCAGGCAAAATCTACGCACCTTATACATGCAGGACAAGCCACCACATGCACCCCATGGCGCAATTCACCAGCAACAACGCACACAAAAGCAGCACACACACCCACCACCACAATCTCGACGCTCGTTTCACCTTGGGGTGCATGTGGTGGCTGGTCCTGCATGTATAAGGTGCGTAGATTTTGCCTGCTTTATACACATTGGTTTTGCATGCATTCACTTAACCCGTGCGGATTATAGCAAAGTAGTTAGTTCTGTTATATTCCTTTACCTACCTTTAGTCGACAGTTAGTCCTGCTACCCGACTTTCCTCTCCCTCTCAGTAACTTATATTCGCGTATGTTGCAAACTTTACTATTTATATATTATGTACACTATATATTTTGTGAAACAGTCGTATGGAAATGAGTCTTGCAGTGATATGCCAAATGCTACATACAACAATGGTTATATTGTATAATGTTTCTTAATATAAATTATACAATTATTGTTGAAAATTTTCTAAATATTATAAAGGAGAATAAGGAATCGTGAAGAATAAATTATTTTTCAATGTAATTTGCGTTTAATTATTTTATCGTTTATCTACTGGGGTGTTATGAATTAAAATAAAATTAATACAAATGATATATAACACGACTATATATTTGAAAATAATAGTGACGGAATATTGTTTTTTTTTAACTTCCCCATTTAAGAAAAACTTCAGTTGCCTGTAAGTTTCGTAAAAAATGCTTACACGTATTGAATATTATTTATTATATTACTTATATTTATACTGAATGTATGTAACTATTTAAACACGTTAGGTTACAACTTTACGATTAATTAAACAAAAGGTAACTAATACTTTTATTACCTTGTAAGTTTTATAAATACGAAATGTAATTTATTTCAAGAGGTGTTCAAATATGAAATAAGTTGTTTTTTGTAGGGTGTATTTGCTATTTCGATAGAAATTTTAGGATGAAAATGTTTTACCCTTTGAAGCGGGGTGGGGGTTTACGAATTTTTTACCTTCATTTTTAGATCGTGTTATTTTACTATATGATAATTATACCATATTGGTATACTATTTTCTTTGTTATAAAATTCCCCGTTGAATACAATAATTTATTTTATAATAATAATTTACATTTATTGTTGTTGGTAAGGAAAACATTTTCAAAATTGAATTTGTACATATTTGTACTAGACGTTTGAGAGGATAATCAAATATTTTTTTTATAAATTCCTTACAACCAGTTTCTTATGAGAGTGAAAAATCGAAGTTTCTAAGTAGAGTATTGAAATGAACCTAAACTGAGGTGTAAAGATCCAGTCAAAATCCCGTTTGATCTGGCTTTACTCGATTTAGTAATCAATTCAATCATCAACCTTTGATTATTGCTAAGACAAATATTTTATTTGATTTTCTTTATTAGTAAAAAAAATGTTCGTAAAAAATTAGTTTTTAAAAAGAATTTCGGAAAAGTGCATTTGAATTTGAAAAAGTGCAATTGAAGTGCAAGTGAATTTCGAAAAATGAACAAGAAATGTTATCCCTGCTTATTATACGTATTTAATATTATGTAGAGACGGAAATGAGGTTTTCTAGAATAGTAAGGAACTATTCTAGAAAACCTCATTTCCGGTACACTAGTAGAGCACCGACAGCTAAGTACAATTAAATATAAACTAAGGAGAGTGGTATTCATAATTAGTGTTTAGGGACCGGCTATACTCACGTCTTATTCTATCGGGTGAGCCCGACTAACTTCCGTATGGGCTTGAAACTAGTCAGGCTCATCCGATAAAATAAGACGTGAGTATAGCCGGTTTCTAAACATAAATTACAATTAAATATTTAGCAGGTATACGAGTAGCTTTCTTAAGCGCAGTTTTTCTGATGGTCAGTGGCAATGTTATAAATAAAACACGCTCTTTTGCAAAAAATTTATTGATTATTACGTCTTCTACTCACAGTTTATTTATTATTTAAAATTAATACGTAGAAAAAAGAAGTCACACGTTAAAAAATGCAACCTAATAAAGTTGAATACGTAATTGAGTAATGTGTCAAGAGGTTATCTTCTTTCATAGAAAGGAAATCTGGAACTCAGATAAAACTGAACTCTATTACCGTACTAGTTAAGATGATAATCGTTTTGATTATTTAAAGAAATAGGCGTTACTTTTGCTGAGGTCCATAATAGTAAGGTAATAATAAATTTGTTTTGCCATTATCCGCGATTAGAGATGTTCTATATCTATACTTATTATAAAACAAAGTCCAAAAAAGCTGTGTCTGTATGTAATCGATTTTCTCAAAATCTACTGAACGGATTTTTGTACGGTTTTCACCAAAAGATAGTGCAATACTTCCGGATGGTTTAAGTATATAGTGCATATCGGTATTATGTAAATTGTGTTGAATAGATGGCGTACTTGTTAAAAAACTTGCTTGCTAGGAGCTTTAGTCGCGTGCGCTGCGTAAACCTACAGAGATATGCTAAAGTAATGTACTAGAGAATTGTTGATCTATAAAAATACTACAAAAAAGTCCGCGATAGCATATCTCTATCTGTTATGGTTAACTCACAATAACTACTTTTATGTTTAAAATTATAATTCTAGAAAAAAATTATGACACTCTGATTTCGAAGCCGCTGGCACAGCTAGTAATAATATATAATATAAATAAATATATAGCATACACACAAAGTCGCCCGTCCCTAAAGTAAGTAACTTAATACTTGTGTTATGAGTGACGGACAACTGGTAGATATTATTACATATATAATTTTAAGTATATATTTAAATACAAATATACACCCAGGCCCAAAGAACCAAAAAATTGATTATAGAAAATGTTGGCCCTCGGCGGGCATCAAACCCGCGGCCCACGGAGCTTAAGGCAGGGTCACTACCCACTGCGCCAACAGGCCAATATATAATGATAAAGTAGAGAGTAGAGCTCGTCTAGGCTAAAATGACGCGCCCCTCTTTCGTATTTACCCACTCAAGCAAAATTAAAGTATGTACGAAAAAACACATAAAAATACAATTGTATTGGCCAATTAGTTGGTAAGGATATACTTGCTAAGGAAGGGTTCTTGATTTGTTGTTCAACTAGTTTAATTTTCTCCGGAAGTGCTAGAAGGCGGACGTCTTGTTTCATACAATGAGCCAGCGATCCTTTATATAGAGAGCGTTGCCAAATCGTCACCCGACTAATCGACCACGACGTTCGCAAACAAATCGTAAATCACGCAACAATTGATACATCTCACAGAGACAAAATGTCATTATAAACATTAACACTCACACATTAATATCCACTAGTTAAGTAGTAGGGCGCGCCATTTCAAATTAGATAAGCTCTACAAAAGTAATAATAAAATTATTTTGCTATAATCCGCGATACAGTAAATAGAAAATATATATAGTGTTAAATGTATAGTGGACTATCCGTATTTTCGTACCCGATACGTGCAGTATTCGTAAAAACACGTGCACAAACCTCCACCACTTCCACCACAATACACAAGCGCTACACACGTTCACTATCACAAACTCTACAATCGTTTCGCCCCGCAACCGAAGCATCAGGAGATAGATGAAAAAACGGATAGTCCACTATACATTTAACAGTATATATATTTTCTATTTACTGTATCGCGGATTATAGGAAAATAATTTTATTATTACTTTTGTATTATGGATCTCCGCAAAGTAACGCCTTATTCTATAAATAAGATAAGCTCTACCCGTGTTTATTTATACCTTATGCATGCAGGCACTAAAAAAACTACAGCCGGCACCACGGCCTGCTTGACAATATAGTGCCTATTCTCTTTTCTTCAAAGTTTAAAGAATCCGGAATATTAGATGTAGACAGGCACTTCCGCAGTTAATAAGTAAAATTGAGGTATAGTGAATTATTGAGTTAAATTTCAATTTTAGTATGTCGTTATATATAAAAATATTAATGCAGTTAACCCTGTCGTCGTTGCGTTCTTACTACAATGTTCTCAAGACATTTAACCAATTTATTTTTATTAATTTTCTATTTAAGTAAACTTGAAAACAATTGCTTTTGAATCGTCAACTCTTCTGCTGTTTCGGAAAGCTGTTTATACCGAGAAGAGTCACCAAAACACTGTGGTTGCTCTTTTCAAAATATAATTGATATAAATTGTCACATTTTATCAGTAAAGGGTCGAAGAGTAGCTAAATCCACGCATTCTTATCATACGTGGGAATGGAACGTTACGTGAGTGCATGGAACTGAATGCCAGAAGTGTGTGAGCGAGACAGAATGACAGGAGAGAGAGCGAGGAAAAAGGACGGACAGAATAGTTTTGAGTAGTGAAATAAAATAAGGAACTATGAAACTAAAAGCAACTATGGTGTTATATTTGGAAGGCCGAAATTTGTATTTATGTAATTCTCAACAGTATAGTAACCTTTCTGTATCAGCCTCCTTTTAACAGTCTTTTTAAACTACTGTAATACCAAAAGCCTAGCCAAAGTACGTAAATCGTTTGTGGGTTTGGGTATAAGATTCTATAATAAAATTCCGAAATCAATTTCGGCCATGCCATTACAGCAGAGTAAAAACACTGTTAATAAGAGACTGATACAGAAAGCCTACTTTACTGTTGAAGATTACTTAGATGATAAGGATGTGTAAGCAGTAATAAATAAATGTAACTAGAAAAGTAATAATAAAATTATTTTGCTATAATCCGCGATACAGTAAATAGAAAATATATATAGTGTTTAATGTATAGTGGATTATCAGTATTTTCATACCCGATACGTGCAGGATTCGTAAAAGCACATGCACAAACCTCCACCACTTCCACCAAAATACACAAGCACTACACAGTTTCACTATCACAAACTCAACAATCGTTTCGCCCCGCAACCGAGGCATCATCAGGAGATAGACTCCACGACAAAATCGCAAAGCGAAGCGTTATGCAAACAAGCATTGTTATATAGTAATCGGTTCATCCCCACCTTTACCTCTGAACACGTGCAACAAGCTTGAACTTGAAACATTTATCTGCTCGTTAATGAGGGTGCCAAAGCTTACAATAAGATAAATTTTCATCGGTGAAACCGTGAGGCATTCGCGGATTAGCGTTATTTGTCGCTAAGAACGAAAATACGACATTGAATTATATAGAATAAAACAATTTTAAAATATTTGTGTATTTCCTATAATTTAAAATGTACTCGTAAGCGTTAAACGTCGATGAAATAGCATGGCTACTTCTTGGAAGGTACGTCTTGCCGCCTGTATTATTTGCTTTGATTTCGAATGTAGAGTTAATTCCATTGAAATCAATGACGTATCTGTATCATCATTCTCCTGTCCTTATCCCACTCTATGTGGGGTCGGCGCAACATGTTGTCACATGATTTGGCTACGTATTTTACGACCGGCCGCCTGCCTGACGTCAACTTACCTTAGTCGCCTTTTACGACACCTCGGTAAGATATGAGGGTGGTCTATTCTATTCAGCCGGATACCACACGGCACATACCTTAGTCGCCTCTTACGACACCTCGGTAAGATATGAGGGTGGTCTATTCTATTCAGCCGGATACCACACGGCACATACCTTAGTCGCCTCTTACGACACCTCGGTAAGATATGAGGGTGGTTTATTCTATTCAGCCGGATACCACACGGCACATACCTTAGTCGCCTCTTACGACACCTCGGTAAGATATGAGGGTGGTCTGTTCTATTCAGCCGGATACCACACGGCACATACCTTAGTCGCCTCTTACGACACCTCGGTAAGATATGAGGGTGGTCTGTTCTATTCAGCCGGATACCACACGGCACATACCTTAGTCGCCTCTTACGACACCTCGGTAAGAAAGGAGGGTGATCTATTCTATTCTGCCGGATACCACAAGGCGTCAATCTCTAATTTTACAATAAATTCTACTACGTCAACTGGAATGTAAGAATACCCTTCACTTATGAAGATTTTTCCTGTTCTCTGAAATATTAGATTTTTTTATATCCAATAGATTAGCTCAGATAACAGCAGACGGACAGACAGATCGAAACTAACGCATTAATGAGTATATTTAATATGGACGCACAGACAAGTCACACAGCAAGCCTGGATGAGGTTCCCTTAGATATTTAAGTGATCTTTACCAAAAAAGCCCCGTAAGCGGAACCAATGGCCTTTTTCTCTGATAATATTCTGTTAGTTTAAAACATCACCGGAAGAGATCGCATCATTGCTATTTGTAAGGGACATGCATCTGACCCGTTTATCCCTTCACGGATTCCCCTTTTACGTATCGCTATTCTTATATGGAAAACCATTGAGCCGACGTAAATCCTATAGATGGCGCTGTCCGGAATTATTTTAATACCCATAATAAATAACGCAATCAATTTTCAGTTAAGCCTAAGAAATAAAAATAAAAGATAATAAATATTGTAAGAATATGAAGGTAGTGAATAAATAAAATATAAAAATATATATCGTCGTTTTTAAAATAAATCTATTAAATAAGTGTAAATTTTAACGCATTAGATATTGTTATAAAATTAATTCATGTCTTAAATACAAAAAAAAACAATTAATTCAAAATAAAATGGGACTTTTGGTCTAATTATCCAATTAATTATATATGGATGAGGTATGGCTTTAAGCTGTGATAGCCCAGCAGTGAGACCGCGCGACTCTTTCGAGGGGAACACGAGTTCAATCCCGGGCAGGCACCAATGAGTTTTTCTAATCAAAACTCATATGTCTAATTCATAATTGCAATTTATCACACGCTGTTCAGTGAAGGAAAACATCGTGAGGAAACCTGCATATCTCTAGAGAATTCTGTCGATATGTGTAACCTACCAATCCGCATTGGAGCACCGTGGTAGGTCTTAGCTCCAACCCTTCTCTCCAGAAACGGAGGGAGGAGGCCTATTCCCAGCAGTGGGATTGTAACAGGCCGCTACTTTACTTTTTAAGAGATTTATTGTAAGAATATGAAGGTAGTGTGTAAGTAGGTAGGTATAAAATATAAAAATATATATCGTCGTGTTTAACATAAATCTATTTAATTAAAATTTTAACGCATTGGATATTGTGATAAAATTAATTCCAGTCTTAAATACAAAAAAAAAACAACTAATTCAAAATAAAATGAGACTTTTGGGCTAATTATCCAATTAATTATATAAGGATGTGGTATTAGCTTTAAAAAAGCTATAAATTTTTATGTTTCAAAATATTAAAAATTTCAATTTGGAAATTAAAAAATATTTAACCATTTTAAAAATAATAAAATAAGTTATCGATTAAAGTAAATGAATAGTTAAAAATATAACAAAAATGGCGTTTAATACACGAATATTTCAATATAGATAATTCATAATAATTTAAATGTTTTATTGTGAAATATTTAAAAGTATATAAAAATTAAAGGTAAGTTGACACTTGTTCATAAATTAATTGTTATTTCATCACTATTGTCTTTACTTATCTGTACTGCTATATCTATGACAAAATATGTCCTATTTCAAAAATCTGCTGTTGAACATATAAGAAGTTCAAAACTTTGCTTTTACTAAACCTTTTAACTATTTAAGATTGACAGAATCAGCCAAATTTTGAGTAATGGTTAATTAATAAAAAAGCTATTGATTAGTTCCATTTTACATCTTTGGTCCAAACTATGAAAGTGTTTCAGCAAATTCAAAATATTGTTTATTCAAGTGAACTGTTTCCGGTACTTTTGAATCGTCAAATGTTTTTCAAGCTACCACTGATTCGGAAGTTTGCTCCTACCGAGAAGAACCAAGAAAATCTTAGCTTCCTTTAGACCCTTCATAGTCTATTTCTTCTTCTTTATAGTCACTTTATTTAATTTTCCGTACAGTGTAGAATCACATTAGACCTTTAACTAAATGCAAAATAATTGGTTTCTTTATCAGATTGAATCAGATTTATAGCAGGATTGCCATGTAAGGTGCTGAGTAAAACCAGCAAATAAATAACTGTATGCTAGGAAGTTAATACTCCTTACAAGAGCATGGAAACATCCGCTTCAAAGTTTTTAGGCATTTATATAAACACTGAATATCGTACCAATTTGTTGCATGGATATAAGGTTCCCAAGACAGAGCACAAGTTTTATTTAACTGAAATATAATTAGCTTTTCTTTAATTGATATTCAAAAGTCCTGAGGTATTTTGGTAGTTAAGTCCGATGGCAACCTGCATTAACGCAATAAAATATGACCATTCGACCTAACTAACCTCTGATGACCAAATCACCATCAATTCCAATATCAACTGCCTTTAGACGATCAAATCAAATCAAATTAATCTTTATTCGAATAAACTATTTCAGGCACTTTTGAATCGTCGAGCATCAATATGATTAATGACTGCAACTGGTTCGGAATATTGCTCTTACCGAGAAGAACCAGCAAGAAACTCGGCGGTCAATCTTTTAAATATTTTCAATTATACATTATTAAACTGAAAGGATTTTCAAATCCAGGCTTTCTTATCATCCAAATAATCTTCAATTTTGTAATATGCTTTACGTATAAGCATATTTTTTACACTTGATTGGAATCTTTCTGTACACTGGTCTAGAATGGATTGAGGAATTTTATTATAAAAGCGAATAGCGAGACCAACAAATGAGTTGCTAACTCTGCTAAGTCGCGAAGCAGGTATCGCAAGCTGTTTGTGTCCTCTCCTATGTCTATGTAACCTACCTAATAATCCGCATTGGAGCAGCGTGATAGGTCTTAACTCTAATCCTCTCAAAAAAAAGGAGAGAGGAGGCCAATGCCCAGCAGTGGGATAAAAACAGGCCGTTACTTATGAATCTGCTGTTATATGGTTTGTGTAAGATTTTCGTGATTCAGTTACTCGCTGCATATACACCGCTACGTCTATATTTGCCGCTGTCTGGAAATCGCGTGGCGTATGATTCAACGAACGTACATCGGCCATTGATATCGGAACAATAGCGAAAAGGCTCCTTAGTTAATGTCTTATTCGATAAGCCTTTTGAAATGGTATATATATTATAAAATACCGCCTACTGGATTTTCAAATCCAGGCATCCTTATGAGTGGCCAACAAATGAGTTGCTAACTCTGCTGAGTCGCGACGCAGGTATCACAATCTTTTTGTGACATCCCCTATGTCCTATGTCTAATGCAAGCAAAAACACTTGGTCAAGTCTTCCAAATCATCAGCGGATTAACGATGAAGAGTATTTCTAAGACTTACCTTAGCACCAGTGCGGTTCCACACCAACACCTTATGTCCTGAGTTGAGGAGGTTCTTCACGATCCCGCTGCCCATGATCCCGAGGCCGAGGAAGCCGAACTTCATCTGGCTCGCCTTGATGTTCTTCTCCAGCAGCGTCTCCGACACGTTCTCCAGATCCAGTGGTGGTGTTTCCTGAATGTCAAATGATAGATTATTCAAATCCATGTTAAGATGATTCTATGAATTAAGATTTCTAATTTAGTCTGGGTGTAGCTTGACGCGGCTACTAATACCCATTAACCTCCACAACTATAGCCATAGTATGTTGTTTTATTTTCCCATGGTACATGGCACCAAAGTTAGGTTACCAATAAGTTATCAGGTAATATGATATCACAGAAAGCTGTGATAGCCTAGCGGTGAGACCGTGCGACTCTTTAGAGACGACATAGGTTCAAACCCCGGGCAGGCACCAATGAGTTTTTCTATTAAAACTCATGTGTCTAATTGATAATTGCAATTTATCACACGCTTTTCGGTGAAGGAAAACATCGTGAGGAAACCTGCATATCTCTAGAGAATTCTAGGGATATGTGTGACCTACCAATCCGCATTGGAGCAGCGTGGTAGGTCTTAGCTCAAATCCCTCTCTCCAAAAACGGAGAGAGGCCTTAGCCCAGCAGTGGGTATAGTAACAGGCTGTTTACTTTACTTTACTTTACTATTATCAGGTAATAGGTTATCAGGTTAGGTTATGAGGTAATAGGTATTAGTAGCTGCGTCAGGCAGCTACACTGGGTTTTAAAACGGACTAATCTGAACATCTGTGAATCATTTAAAGGATTTTTGTACCGTTTTTACTAACAGAAAAGTCGAACCTAACAAATATCCCCTTCAGGGATGTTATAAGGTTTGTAAGAGCAACTGGTAGGTTTGAGCAGGTGACACTGTCGGGATAACAGTGAGACCCTTGTCCCAACATGAGGGGAAATGGGTGGAATAGTCCAGAATTGGAGCTGACCACCCGCCCTGTACCGACAGACTTCCCCGACCCTAGATTAGATTAGATTAGAACAGAAAAGTCCTTCTTGTGGAAGGATTAGGCTAATTTATAATACATTAGAATTCCCGCTGGATCGCTTCGATTTACGCACGAAAAATTTTGTGACACATTGATTTCCACGCGAAACACCGTGCACGAGTACTTTTGTAGATTTTTTTAATATATTACTAGCTGACCGGGCCAATGTTGTTTTGTGATATAAATTATTTCTAGTTTACTAAATTTAAAAAAATTGTTACGGACTTATCGCGTAGGGGCATGAAAAATATATAGCAGCCGGTTCTCAGACGTACAGTAACGCCTGCTTCTATAAATCATATATAGGACCTATTTTGGTTTCTTTATTGATATATACTGGCACTTTTTTTCATGCTCTCTTAAAAGTCTTTCATTTTGTGCCATCTATTAATTTTTATCTTCCTTTTATTAGTTATTTCTTTATGCTGGCATCCGGCTGAGTAGAATAGACCACCCTCATTTCTTACCGAGGTGTCGTAAGAGGCGACTAAGGTAAGTCGACCCGCCGTGTGGTATCCGGCTGCATAGAATAGACCACCCTCATTTCTTACCGAGGTGTCGTAAAAGGCGAATAAGGTAAGTTGATCCACCGTGTGGTATCCGGTTGAGTAGAATAGACCACGCTCTTTCTTACCGTGGGGTCGTAAAATACGACTAAGGTATGTTGGCGTCAGGCAGGCGGCCGGTCGTAAAATACGTAGCCAAATTATATGACAACATGTTTTTAACATGTTGTGCCGACCCATTTAGAACAGGAGAATGATGATATTAGTTATTTCTTTTCTTGTATCGTGTATCACTATCGAAAAGCACTACACCATAACACCATCAGTCATAACACTTACATATGAACCAAACAAACTGCTTTCTTCCATTAAAGGGGTAGGGAGGGATCCCTACTCCTTTAATGGAAGCATTAAGATGCCTAAATAGAATAAGCATTAATAATAATAATAAATATATGATACATTTACACACACGGTCGTCCGTCTCCAAAGTAACTTAATACTTGTTTTATGGGTGACGGACAACTGGTAGATATACTACATATATGTATAAGTTTAAATACATACTTAAATACAAATACACACCCAGGCTCGAAGAACCAACAATTTGTTTATAGAAAATTGTTGGCCCTCGGCGGAAATCGAACCCGCGACCCGCGAAGCTGAAGGCAGGGTCACTACCCAAGAAGATTAAAAAAAGGAAGCTATGTACATAGTATCTAGAAGTTTAGTTATTTTTAATTGTTCTTTTCTGTCTTTAAAATTAACACTATGTTGCTAACAAAGACACGTAATAAAGATAAGTAATGTACTGAAGAATTGTAGATCTACATAAATCTACGAAAAATTCCGCGACAGCATGTCTCTATCTCTTATGGTCAAAATCTAACTCACAATAACTACTTTTATGTTCAAAATTTCAATAAAATACATTGATTATTTAACTATAATTGCAGCTAGATCATAAATCCCTATGATTAACTATAGTTATCATAATGTAGTTTGGTTAAAAACCCAATACCACTTACAGGTCTCAGTATGTTGGAGGGGCGGTGCAAGAGGCTGGACTTCTTGGAGAAGGAGTGGTTCAGCATGGAAGGCTTCTCGTTGGCCAGGTCGCTGTCGGTGTACGAGCGGGAGATGTTCTTCACCTTCTTCCGAGGAGTGCCCTTGAGTCCAGCGGACGAAGAGCGTTTGATTGGCTTTACCTTTGAAATGCCCAAACGTATCTATAAATATTGAGAACGTATCAAAATTACAACATAAATCATTCTTTTATATCTTTTTTTCAGAAACGCAGACCATATAATCATTTCATTTAATCAAATTTAACGTCTTATTGTTACTAGTTTTTGAATGATTTATAGAAGCAGGCGTTACTTTGCGGAATTCCATATCACAAGCAATATAACAGAACTAACTACTTTGCTATAATCCGCACGGGTTAAGTGAATGCATGCAAAGCCAATGTGTATGAAGCAGGCAAAATCTACGCACCTTATACATGCAGGACAAGCCACCACATGCACCCCCAAGGCGCAATTCACCAGCAACAACGCACACAAAAGCAGCACACACACCCACCACCACAATCTCGACGATCGTTTCGCCCCGAAACCGAAGCATCATCAGGAGGATAGACCACGACACTACGGCATTACGATTTTTGTCGTGGAGCCTATCCTCCTGATGATGCTTCGGTTTCGGGGCGATGCGATCGTCGAGATTGTGGTGGTGGGTGTGTGTGCTGCTTTTGTGTGCGTTGTTGCTGGTGGAGGCGCCTTGGGGTGCATGTGGTGGCTTGTCCTGCATGTATAAGGTGCGTAGATTTTGCCTGCTTCATACACATTGGCTTTGCATGCATTCACTTAACCCGTGCGGATTATAGCAAAGTAGTTAGTTCTGTTATATTTCTTACTAGTTTTTGCTAATAGTACACTCCATAACAGCGTAAGTCTGATAAGTGTATACTTACTCATCATTTGATTACTATGCTAGATGTTGAGTATTGTGAGTTGTTGCCATCTTTAATTAGTATAGCATTTTTTTTATCTTTATTTTTTTAAGGACATATCCTACAAGGATATGCCAGTCCCATCATCGCCTAAATTAATATTACATAAATATTAAAATTATATATATGTATAATTATATATCATTTAGGTAAAAATATACTAATCATCATCTTAAATATATCAGTAGACGGCTAAGAAAGAACACTAGTTAGAACTCCTAAGTTGTATTTATTTAAATTATATTTCCGCATAAAGTGGTCTCTCTCCCCATCATACATCTTACATTCTAACAGAATATGCTGGACATCATCCATCGTCCCGCACATATCACAATTGGGCGAATTAACTTTTTCCATAAGAAATGCAAATTTGTTCGACGGATAATGTCCAAACCTTAACCTATGAGCTACAATTATATATTTCCTACTTAATTCAATATTATCGAACCAAGGGAAACGAAGAAAGAGGCTGGCCTTGTATAACTTTGTACCAAATACCTTTTTCTCTACTTCTTTTATCAAAATATTCCCAAGTCTATCATAACATATATTTTTAAAACTGTGTAATATTTCTGTATAATATGGTAAAATACTTAACTGGCTACCTTCTATTAGAGCTAACTTCGCTAATTTATCAGCCTTTAGTTAAAACATTTTATTGCATCGTGTATAATCTTAAACGTATTTAATGTATATATTGTTGATGGCCTAATAAATAAAATAAAATCTATAAAAAGGTCATAACACCGGTCGTATTGTATGGATCAGAATCTTGGGTAATGTAAAAGACGGATGAAAGAAGAGCATACAAATGAGATGAGAATATTAAGGTGGATGTGTGGTGTGACAAGATTGGATATACGAAACAAGTATATAAGGGGAAGTCTGAAAGTTGCATCCGATATAAAAAAAGAGAAGTGTTAGATTGAATGGTATGGATTATCCTGCCTTCAGCTCCACGGGTCGCAGATTCAATTCTCGCCGAGGACCAACATTTTCAGTACCCAATTTGTTGGTTCTTCGAGCCTGGGTGTATATTTGTATTTAAGTATGTATTTAAAATTATATATGTAGTATATTTACCAGTTTTCCGTTACCCATAACACAAGTATTAAATTTCAATTCAAAATTTCCTGAGATTAGCGCGTTCAAAAAATCAATCAAACAAACAAACTCAATTTTTATGTGACAATACTGATTTCCATGCGGGCGAAGCCGTAAGGATAGCTAGTATGTACATATGTAGATTCATACAGGTGAAACTAACATACAGCATGTCAATTACATATTAGTAGTTTATTAACTTAGCAATTAAGACATATTACCTGATTTAGTTTCGCCATTTTCAAAAAAAAGCTTACTTGCCATGCAAGCAACTTTCATCCTTATTACCTTTGGTGTAGCGCTCTTTTTCTTCACCTCAAGCACAGGTGTATCTTCTTCTGGTTGCTTCTCTTCCGAGCTATCTTCCATCATATCATCCTTCAGTTTGTCAAAGTCTTCTTCTGTATTCCGAACGTGTTCGTCCAAATCTCCGAATTTCTAACGATAATATCATAAAATCAAACGTCAAATCGATTCCACCAGATCTAATGGGACGTCACCGCTTTAATTCTTGATTTGCTGTTATAATACATCGTCATCATTTTACTACGTTTACATTTTACCTAACAATTTTTTTTAACAAATTGGACAAACAACAAATTGAAGTCCCTACTCGTAACAGTTATCTTATCATCGTCTTGGACACTGTATCATAACATTTTGAGCACAAATAGATCACACATTGAACAAAATGAAAATGTTAGCTTTTTAAATACGAAATAATTTACTTCAAACTTACTGGTCCTTACTAAATAATAACAATAAAGATGGCCCCAAGTGAGTCCCTTGTGATACACCCATAATATTCACATTAGGATAGTATTAATCATTAATAGCCTAAAGAACGAATTCTTTGAGCACAATCAGCATTTGTGCTTTAAATCTATCATTTAAATGACCATCCTAAGCAACAGATGTACATAATCTTACCTCTGGATTTTCTATGTACTCTTCAATCTGCGCCACGGCTTCTTTGAAAGCCACTGTTTTTGAGGACTTGATCAGCTGCTCTTTGTGTTCCTGATACGGCTTGATATTATTTTCTTCGATCCAGGCACTGTTGACAATAACCTGCTTGTAGTATTTTTTACTACAAGTTATAAAGTCCCCCGGGGCGGCTGTATGTCTGCTCGCGACAAACTTAATAACAGTAGATCGTTTTTCATAAGGAATGATTGTAAGGATGATGTTGAAGAATGTATATATATAATGATTTTTTTTAAATAGTTCTAATATTGTTGTGAATATCAAAATAAAATACTAGTCATGGTAATACATGACTTTTTTTGTGCTTATATAATTAACCGTGTCTACTGGTGATATGCAAAGAAAATTGTCTCTATAATCATTAAAAAGAAAAAAAAATCATTCTATTCGAGCACAATTGTAAAAATAAAAGTTTCGTTATTTTACATATTGTTATAGTTTATTTACTTACGACTAAAGTAAGTTGACCCACAGTGTGGTATTGGGTTGAGTCGAATAGACCAATTTTTTTATTACCGAGGGGTCGGAAAATACGACTAAGGTAAGTTGACGTCAGGCAGATGGCCGGCCGTAAAATACGTAGCCAAATCATGTGACATGTTTGTAACATGTTGTGCCATTCCCACTTAGAGTGGTATAAGTGCAGAAGGATGATGATGTTTATTTATTTAATAGGTACCCACAAATAGTTTTTGCAATAATAACCATTAATTAATTATTTTTACATATTTTAAATCTTGAATGCTACCTTATTTATAGGTGGTAACAACTAGTCATCAAAAAAAAAATTATAAAAATATCTTATCAAAATTTCATGTTGATATTGTTAACCGTTTACGAGTTCCGTCGTCTGGAGCTAATACTGGCAACAACATCAGGTTATGCCTATCGAAAAAATAGCTTATCATCTTGGCTGGGCCAGTAAGTAAAATTTCGGCTATATCGGACACCGGGAAATGGGACAAATTTAACTTGCAAGATTCCACCTTCACCTGTATACCCTTATCCCATCCTGCCCTTATCCCACTCTAAGTGGGGTCGGCACAGCATGTTACATGTTGTCATATGATTTGGCTACGTATTTTACGACCGGCAGCCTGCCTGACGTCAACTTACCTTAGTCGCCTTTTACGACACCTCGGTAAGAAATTAGGGTGGTCTAATCTATGCATCCGGATACCACACGGCGTATAAAAAATACAGCACATTTGGATCATAATAAAAATACGTCAATTTACCTTAGTCGTCTTTTACGACACCTCGGTAAGAAATGAGGGTGGTCTAATCTACGCAGCCGGATACCACACGGCACATACCTTAGTCGCTTCTTACGACACCTCGGTAAGTAAAGAGGGTGGTCTATTCTATTCTGCCGGATACCACACAGCGTATAAAAAATACAGCACATTTGGACCACAATAAAAATAGCGTCAACATATCAGAATGCCCAAGTATATATAAAATTGTCATTACATTAGTTTCAATTACTGATGTTATAGCGTAGTGCCTCGACCAAAATCTCAAGAGAGTCAATTAATACCTTGAAAGGATAGGATACAGGACGCTGTATAACTTGAGATGGCGCGAAGTTCTGGGCTTAACTTCCTGTAACTTGAGCCCTTTTCGCGCTTACAAAATAAAATTTTCCTAATTTATTTTAATTTTTTATATTATATTTCCATCTTAATATTAAAATTATCTCAATTAAGTAGTACGTAGTTTTTTATTACGTGAGATTCTAGCCCAGTATACAAACTTTAATTCAAAGTTAAATTATTTATTCAGTCAACTTTTAAACAGGTACTTTTGAATCGTCAACATCTTCTGCTGGTTCGAAAAGCTGTGCCTACCGGCAAGAGCCAGCAAGAAATTCAGCGGTTGCTTTTTTAAAAATATAATTCTTATGACTATGTACTCTTCAGTTAATTTTTTTGCAGATTTAGATAATCCTAAATAGTATTCATAGTTAATGTATTATAGAAAGAGGCTATACTCAAGTCTTACCTGATCGGGTGAGCCCGAATATTTTAAACACATACGGGGCCATTATTCTGAGCTCAATACGGCGTTATCGCAGAGGGAACGGTTGCCCTGGGCAGTGTTCCTGCCGCACTTAATGCCACGTGAAGAGCTCATGGATAAGAGCCTCATATGGGCTTGAAACTAGTCGGACTCACCCGATAGAATCTTATAACAAAACTCATCAATAACTTTACACTCTCTAAAGCCGACATTCTCCTGCCCTTATCCCAATGTAAGTGGGGTCGGCACAACATGTTACAACCATGTTGTCTACGTATTTTACGACCGGCCGCCTGCCTGATGACAACTTACCTTAGTCGCCTCTTACGACACCTCGGTAAGAAAGGAGGGTGGTCTACTCGATTCTGCCGGATACCACACGGCTATCTCTAAAGCCGACGTATCTTATTGTATTAAAAGCTATTATTTAACTTGCATTGTATATATGTGAATTCGGAATCTTTCTAGTTAAATTTGACCCACTTCCCGATATCCGGTTGAAAGGAAATTTTACGTACTGGAATAGTCCCGATGACAATGCATGTTTATGACAAGCATGACCTGATACATGCAGGATTCGTAAAAACACATACACAAACCTCCACCACTGCCACCACAATACACAAGCACGTATCGGGTATGAAAAAACGTCAACTATACATTTAACACTATATATATTTTCTATTTACTGTATCGCGGATTGTAACAAAATAATTTTAATATTACTTTTCTAACTGACTGACTTTTGTTATTTTTTTTTAATGTACACTAGAAATTCCCTAGAAATAATTTATATGGCAAAACGTTTTCCCAGTTAGCTAGTACTATATAATTTTTTCTATAGACTAGTACGTCCAGCCTACTTCACAGAGCTTAATTTATTGATATATGGATTAAAGTTAGAAAAAAAAATGCTCCGATCACCACCAAATTTTTACAGGAACATTGGCTGGGTCTTCTTCTTCTTCTTCTTCTGGGAGTAGCGGCTATGCAGGGCCTAAGGGCCCAGTATCACTTTGACCATTGCCGATCTATTGTGATCGCCACTGCTTACAATTCGCCACCAAAACCTGTGTCCTTGAAGAATTCAAGGATTTTCTTGGCGGCGAGTGCTTTCCCTTCTATAGGGCGAAAAATATGTGACCCTAGGAGAGAGCATCGAACGTTGATTAACGCAGGGCAGTCACATAGGATATGCATGGGTGTGTCCTTCGCTTCAAGGCAGAGTCTGCACAATCCAGTGTCTGACAGCTTCAGGTTTAACATGTGTCTGTTTAGTCCACAGTGCCCCGTAAGCACCCTAGCTAAGTTACTTAGATTTACTCTACTTAGCGCTAAAATTTTTCGAGTAGCACTTTTATTAAAGGCTTTCATTAGCGCTTTCGAGTGCTTTAACCCCGGACTGTTGGTCCAGAGATTGAGTGTGTGATAATAACAATAGGTCTCCAGAGTAAGCAACGCCAGACTTTTGGAAATTCCACAGATAGGTTCTGGTCCCATCTGCAGAATTTTGGCGCCAGCTTTTGCTAGGCCATCGGCTATTTCGTTGCCGGGGATGCCTTCGTGTCCTGGGACCCAACGTAGTATCACCCTGTTTCTAGAGCCCAGAGTGTGAAGTAAGTTTTTACAGTTTTCAACCAGCCTCGACTTTGTAATCTCAGTGGAAAGAGCTGCCAGAGCTGCCAGAGCCGCCTGGCTATCTGAATGTATGTATATTGTACGGTTGAGGTAGTTGCCCCGAAGTAGAGTTGAAGCACATTCAATTATGGCATACACCTCTGCCTGGAATATGGACGTAAACTTGCCCAGGTTTAGACGAATCATCTGTCTGGGAGCTTCCCCATAAATACCGCATCCTACCTCATTTCCTGACTTGGAGCCATCAGTGAACAATTTGAGGCTTCCAGACTTCCAAGTTACCTGATTCTGTAACCAAGCATCTCGATTGGGTATTTCTACAGAGTATTTCCTGCGGAAAATAAATTTGGTAACCATCACATCTGATGGCATACCCAAAACTGGTATATTGAGTATTGAGTCTTGAAAGGATCTCAGCACTTTAGATTGCCATTTTATCTCAGCTTGGTGGGTGATTCTGTACATGCTGACTCTTGCGTCCTTTCCAACATACAGGTGAAGAGGAGGCATATTCAGCAGCGCGTTCAGTGCAGCACCCGGTGATGTAGACATGGCACCAGTGACTAGGAGGCAGGCTGTTCTCTGCAGGCTGGCTAAACTAGTTTGAATGGTCGTTTGTGTCGTTTTCCTACACCATGCCACTGAAGCGTAAGATACTATTGGTCTCACGATGGCAGTGTAGAGCCACAGCGCAACTTTGGGTTTAAGCCCCCATCTATTGCCTGCTAGACGACCGCACGTGTTTAAGGCCATTTTAGCCTTTTTCATAATACCATCAACATGTGAGTTCCAAGTCAGCTTTTGGTCCAGGATAACTCCTAGATACTTGACCTCATTGGAGAATGGTATTATTTTTCCTTTCAGCTGGGGTGGCCTGAGCTTATCAAGTTTAGTCCGCCTGGTGAAAGGGACAATGACAGTCTTTTCGGCATTGATAGAGAGGTCATTCTCTACACACCATCTGTCAATAATTTTTAGAGCTTTTTGTATAAGATACGATACGCTGCTAAAACAGTTACCTCTTACCGATACCACCAGGTCGTCTGCGTAGCCTTGGGTGTCAATGTGGAGGTCGTTCATTTTGAACAATAGTTCATCCACTGCTAAGGTCCAAAGCAGGGGTGAAAGAACGCCGCCTTGCGGGCAGCCCCTTGTTGTGTGTACCTGAGCAGTTACATCGTTTAGCTCTAATCTAGCTAATCTGTTGGTGAGCATCGCTTCTACCCAAGCTATAGTGGTTTCGTCTACCAGTTTCCTAGCAAGACCTGCCACTAGTGTTCGCATAGGAGTATTATCGAAAGCTCCCTCGATATCATGGAAGGCCGACAGGGCTACTTCCTTGTCTTATTATGCCTTCTCCACCTTATCTATAAGGCATAATAAGGCCGTTTCAGTAGAACGGCCTCTGCAGTAGGCATGTTGGTTATTATGGATGGGTCTTGTTATAATAACCTCGTCCCTAATAAATCGATCGATTACCTTCTCCATAGTCTTAAGTAAAAAGGAGGAGAGGCTTATAGGTCTAAAGGATTTTGGAGAAGAATAGTCCTTTCTCCCAGCATTTGGTATGAATACAACCTTTATCTTGGTCCACTGTTCCAGTATGTATCCCCAGGCATAGCTGGTCCGGAAGATTTTTACTAAGTGCGGTATTAAGATATCTGCTCCTTTCTTTAGTAAAATAGGAGTGATACCATCGAGTCCGCCACTTTTATTACCGTTGAAGGAGTTGATCGCCCACCTCACTAATTCGGGTCTTATAATCCTAGCAGCTTTACTCCAGTCCTCATGACGAGGCCTGTGCGGAACGCGCGCAGAGGTATTAGCAACACTAGCATTTAGTGCTCCCGGGAAGGTAGTTACCGCGAGTAGCTCCCGGCTGGGTCAAAAATCTAAAAATTATTTGTTTATCTGTATGTCCTTTATTGACATAAGGGGCATACAGACAAACATTCATTTTTATATATATTGATATTTTTGCTGACAAACTACTGCAAATACATTGCAAATCAAAGATCATATGCAATTCTGGCAAATTAAATTTACACAGACATTTACATAACAACATCATAAGACATAATACTATGATAAACAAGCTTTCATGCATTTACACTATCTACTTTTAAATTTTCTAAGCCATTAATTATTTACAGCGATTTTTCACAGTTTATTTCTTATTAAAACCTCTATTAAAATCTATGTTTATAAAAAAACAAATTTCACTAAAAAATAAATGACATTTTACACTCTATTCAAGTTGTTTTGTCAAAGATATAAGGAGATTTTGGTTAGAATAATAATAATAATAGAATAAAAAAAATTACAAATAATTAAGTATAAATAATCAACTTTGCTATTCTCTTTTCAATGATAGTCTACGAGTCTCATCTAAAAGTATAATTTAATTTTAAGGATCTGAGTTTCATTCAGAACCTGAATCCTTTGTCACATGATAAGCTATTCCAAATACACTGAGCCTTTAAGAACATTAAGTCTTGCATGATTTTGTTATATCTTCAACATAATGAAGGATTGACGAAATTATATTATAAGAATTTAAATTATACATATATATATAACACTCCCATATTTTTTTATAGCTGTTACTTAGTCTATCTAGATAAAATATTGCTTATGTCTCTATCTTATTATTAAAACAATACATTACACACTTATATTTCAACAATATATATAAAGTCTTAATAAGAAATCAGCTCCTTACATCTATTTTCCTCTACTAATAAATTATCTGTTTTCCATAAGAATAAATAGTTCCAATAAATATGTCAAAATATATATATGTCAAATAAATATGTCATATTAAAAGTTAACCATGCCTGCCCACTGAGATAAATGTATCTCAGTGGGCAGGCATGGTTAACTTTTAATCATAAAACATTATTTACCCCCATTGTTAACTTTTAATCATAAAACATTAATTACCCCCATTATATACTCAATATTTAAAACGATTCAATAGACCACATTTTAGCGAGCTCTTTCTACAATAATCTCTACTATTACTCTCAATCAGAGATTGTAGCAGCAAGCTTGCACTTATTTTACTATAGTAATAAGTATTCTAAGTATACTATAGTAATTAATAAAAACAATAATAATTTATTTCTTATTAGTATTTTGAATCAATCAATCGCTTATTTAAGATCTATGAATATTTTTATGAAAGACATAGAGCATTTTAAAATGGCTATGCATTAATGATACACCATATGCACCTATGCACCACATGAACCTTAGATTGTTTCCATTTCTTGATAAAAATTTATACTAAGGTTTTATACTTTAATCATGTGTTCATATAAATTATAGAATTAGGCGGCATTTTGCGGAGATCCATAATACAAAAGTAATAATAAAATTATTTTGCTATAATCCGCGATACAGTAAATAGAAAAAATATATAGTGTTTAATGTATAGTGGTCAGTATTTTCATACCTGATATGTGCAGGATTCGTAAAAACACATTGCAAAGCGATTGCTTTGCGATTTTGTCGTGGAGTCTATCTCCTGATGATGCATCGGTTGCGGGGCGAAATGATTGTTGAGTTTGTGATAGTGAAACTGTGTAGTGCTTGTGTATTGTGGTGGAGGTTTCTGCATGTGTTTTTACGAATTCTGTACATATCGGGTATGAAAATACTGATAGTCCACTATACATTAAACACTATATATATTTTCTATTTACTGTATCGCGGACTATAGTAAAATAATTTTATTATTACTTTTGTTTCATGTGTTTGTATTTTGATCATAGGAGAAAGCATGATAGGTGCAAGTTTTATTTGCCTTAATTTGATTATATATATTCATTATATTATTAAATTAATTATGTGTCATTTATAGTGTAATAAAATTTCTTAAATTAAGTTTTCTTTATACCTATGTATGTATTATGGCCAATCCATCCATAACTTTATTTAATACTTACTAGTTATTGGTCCCAAAGAAATAAATACACTGGATATTTGTTGCCTTCTTAGGAGGTCTAAGCTCTGGAGTGGGGATGGCAACCTGGAACACAGACATAGCAGTATTATAGCTTCATTTGAAATCAAAACATATGTCCTCTCTCTCTCTCTTTCGTACAATATGTTATATATGAGAGAAAGTGATAGCCAAACTGAAATGAACTACATGTAAATACTTTTTAGGATTTTTATGTTTATATAACTATATATGTGCGTTTCATTCTGCTAGTTTAATATACCGTACTATTGATAGATTACATGATGTGTAGAACCTATTAGCGTCCTGTCTCGCTCATTGGAAAATTTCCCGCTCTTAATTAATATCCAAATAAAATTGCTGAATCTAACTTTAAATGCGTTTAATTAGTAGGCATTTATGTTATAGTAACATATTTTTAATATTGACTCTTTGGAGTCAGCATTTTTAACGTTAAAATAGCATAGCGAAGAGACTCACCCGGCCAGGCCAAGGGCTGAACCCCTTCATTTTCGCCCTGAAACAAAAAAAAATCGTAAATGTAAACTACTGGCATAATTAATATACGCTATTTGTTATATATAGCTAGTTTTAATAACGTACCAAACTAAATCACCAAGTTTATATGCAATAGACATGACGTACGTCCACTTACTCCTGTTTTCCACAACGAACTGAATCAAAAATAATCGAGATCAACATAAACTTTTCCGCGTCTTCTTGATGTCTATGACCTTATCAGAGACAACACAGGAAAGTATACAGGTCAAAATTATGTAGTAGAACAACAAAATTTTAAAAATTAAAAATTATTGTATTCAAAATGTATATAAATTTTTCCTTTCTTTTCAAATTGGAATGAATAAGAAAATTATATCTTAAAAATTGTGTTTATATTTTTTTATCTGTGTGCAGTATAGTATTACTATACTTTTTTATTACCCTAAAATATTGCAATTTCTTGACGCTAGACAACCTTTAATATGTATTATTAATTATAGTTATGTCTATAAATAAAGCTCAAAATATACATTTCCATTAAACATTTAAACAATCTACTGCAATGCATGTGCTAGTCATATAAAAAATTGAATTATCTGACAAGTTGCCATTTTTATTATTAACAATTTAGTAGAATAAAGACCAATTAAATTGGACAAATACAAATAAAAAATAACAGTTGTGCTGTTAGTGAAATTCGTTTAAAATGCGAAATTTGGCTACATTTACATCCTCACAATCTTGCCTGAAAAAACAAGAAAAAGGAGAGTTAAAAAGAGGAAACAGGTTTTTATTATAATCGATTTTTTATCGATTTATAATATTTAAAAATCGATTATAATAATAAAATAATCGATTATTCTTACATCCCTATTAATGTAGACTGCAATGAGTTTTAGTTAGTAGTCTATACTCTATGCTACTAAGTACTAACTTAATTACATAGACTACTAACTAAAATAAAGACGACAATGTTTCATACTTTGGCGCGTTAGAATATTAGGAAGAGTGGGAGATGGTGGGAGGTGCGGATACGTACTATAGGTACTAATTATAGTCATTCATAGAAATGTATCTGCCTCTCACCCGTTTCATTCATAAATCCGGAAATAGTCTCAGCTCTGACTCTCTCTAACACATGGAAATTTACTACGCGTAATATATATAACGAATGACGTAAATTCGTAGTAAAATTAGTGATGTACTTGTTGTGCTAAAACCGTAACTAGTGATTCCAAAGTTTTATCGATTCGTATTTTTCTGTTACCGATTATTTCAGTTACCGGTTTTCTTCTACATACTAATATTAATCTTAAAATTTAAATAAAACAAAATATTTTAGTAACTTCTTTATTAAATTTATTATTGAATTAAAAAAAAATGTTTTAAAAACAGCGCATAGAGATGCAAAAAATTTAACTCAGCATACGTGCTAAAAATTTTTTTTTCCTAAACACGCTAAAAGTATAACAAAAAAACACAAATATAATTTGTACATAGAAAACAGAATAAGCCGACAAAAAGTTATTCAAACAGAGATTTCACAGGCCTCAAACATAGACACGTAAGCGATCATGTATCTTTAAATTGGATTTGTAACTTATTAACAAAAAAAAAGGAATTTTATACATTCACTCGAAACAATTTACAAGATCAATATTTGAAACGATAGATGTCGCTTTTGGTAAATTATAAATATTAGAGTGAGAATGTATGTGCAATCGCATATCACTTATGGTAATGAACGGGTCTTATCTCTACTTATATTATTTACAATCAAATCAATTAACACCTGAGATTAATACATAGTTAAGAAAGAATGAAATCACGAAATTATAGTATTATTTGAAATAATTATCACGCTTAAACGAAGTATGCTCCATAACTTATTTAACTAAATGGAAACATGTAAAAAAGTACTTTGTAGTAGTAGGCACAAAACACATTATTTTACCATTAAACCATACAAATATCTAATATATAACAACAATATATAAACTTAGTTATAGTTTTCGCACTATTTGATTATGGCGTGATTGCTATCAATATTTTTTTTAAACTTTGAAGCAAATAAATAAGTATTATTTAATATCAACTTATAAAAACCTAAACATAAAGTATTTTAAACATTTTCAAGTATATTAAAGTATTACAGTATCACAGAGTTAATTCATAGAATATTGATATTATGTTACATACGTATATATTTATGTTTTGCTATACTTTAATACGGCAAAATATATATAAAATACAAGGTACAAATATTCAATTTTATAAAATAAATATTCATTAAAGATATTATTTTGACAACTTCAGTTCAATTTGTATTTCTTCATTTGTCAATTATATTATTGTAATGACATGGTTTTGTTTGTTTACATTAAGTGAAGTATCTACTTATGGAATATAAAAATAATAAAATTTATCCAACAAGAAAACTATATCGCTTTACAAATGTTAAGAATAGGAATTTCAGTTTGCTACTTTTGCCTCATGTATTTCAAATAACCCTACTTCTGATAAAAAATTTACATTTCAATTCCCTTTTTTCAGCTATCTGTAAATTCTTCTAGTAAAAATAATAATATAATTTTTCAAGTAGACTAAACAAATCGTTGACTTAATAAGTCTTTTCTTAAACATATATAATACTGTTCAAAAGACATAAGTTTCTGTGATGGATAATATAATTTCACACATGTGATGTCACTGGCAATATATTCTCTATTTTTTATTAAAGCAATTTAATCAAATCTTTCAATTTTATTAGAAAACAGCGTACTTATAAAAATTTCAAAATTTACAAAATTCAGATTTTTCATTCAATAAAATATATCGCTTGTGGAATGCAATAGTGGCACTATTAAAAAACACGTCTATCGGAATAGGAATAAAATGTGTAAATGTTAAAGTACACATTCTATTCAGCACCAACACAAGAAGAACTCATGGTTCAATATTAGGCCGTCGTTTCAAACTATAACAATTTTTATACATTTTCCTTAGCAACAAAAACTATAAACCCATTTCAAAAGATCTCAATCAACCAGTCTCAAAATATAATTTTTTGCGATATATCGATGTACCGCACCGGAAATATACGGATTAGATTTGGAACATATTTCTGATGGAATATTAGGTTCTGTAACTATCAAACTTCTGCCTATCACTGAGAATTCCTAACATTTTATCACTATCATCGGCACATTAGCATACAAAGATTTACTGGTACTAATATTATTAACCAATAATGTTTTAAACTAACAAAACAACAAAATTACGATCAGTGCTAGTGTGTCAGCTACCTTATCTATGATTATGAGAAAAAAATCCATGGGCTCCTAGTTAACATCCTTCAAACTTTATATTGTTTGTCAATTTGAATATTATGAATACAATTTTATAGACATTGGTTTGCTTTTTCTTGAGTCTCAAGCATCAAATCGCATTGACTTTTACAGCTGAACTTCAAAATTCAGAATGGTTTGAATTTACTGACAAAGAGAAATTTTAGATGTCCACTACTATAATCAGAACAGGTATTTTATGCCAAATTATTATTAATATTGGTGCTAAATAGTTGTGATCCAACTGAAGCTCTTCATATATCTTCATCTGCATCATGTGGCTGGTAGATACTTCCCGGCGGAGGATTGTGCAGCTACTGATCCTGTAATGCATATGTATTGTTTAAATAATGTTATGATACTAAAAATAGTGATTGCAAAAGCAATCTTACAGACAATCTTGGCATATAGAATTGACAATATTTTGGTAGATGCAAAACAATAATAAACTTGCGCAATTTTATGTAGAAATAAATACTACGTATAACAATTAAGAATTTTCCTTTTATGAAAATTATTCTTAATCTTAGAAAATTTACATGAAATAAAGTATTATAATAGAAATGTTTAAATATACAATTTGTTATTATAAACTGTACCAATATTATTAATCTAGTATTATTTAAATAAACCAAGAACTTTAATAAGACATTTTATAATAATTAGAATTACGATCTGTATTTTATCCTGTTCTCATAAGAATAACAGGGTTGCTTGCATACTTAATGTTACAGCGAGTTATAAATGTCTATTTTGTGAGTTTTATTTAATAAATAAATAGAGAGTGGCTTGTGTACATTAGAACACTCCTAAAAATATATATAATATTTTCCTGTTCCTGAAAGAAAATTGAACTCTTTAACCCTATCTGTTAGTATATAAGCTTCAATTGTTGTGTATTGTGTGTGATGCTTTAACAAATAACAGACAGAAAGATAGATTCTATATTTAAAAATATATTCCTGCTCTTAAATAGTGTCCTCAAAATATTTTTATATTGGTCTTTAACTAACAGACTTGACTGTGTCTAGAGTTCTGATATTTAGGTAAAATCTCTACAAGTGATGTCTAGATGTCTTACTTTGCCAGTTTTATATAGACACTATAAATATATATATTTTTTTGTTGTTAAATAGGCGAGCGCTTGACTGTAATCATGCCTCATGGTAAGCAATGATACAGTTTAAGATGGAGCACGCTTACCTAGAAGATGCCTATTCACTCTTGCCTTAAAGGTACCCATATTGTAAGTATTGGGAAAGATAGATGCCAGGAGAGAATTCCATTCCCTTGCTGTGTGCAACAAAAAAGACGAAGCGAAGCGTTGTGTGCGTCTTCGTGGAATGTCGATGACATAAAGGTGGAACTTCTCCTGGTGCCTAGCGGTGCGATGATTGAACGGCGAAGGTGAAATAAGTTCATGAAGTACCTGGGCACACTCTCCGAAATATATCTTGTAGAAAACCGATAAACAGGCAACTCTGCGCGGGTGTTGCGGACTCTGCAATTTGGCATTTGTCAGGGTCTCATCACCTATGAGTTCCTGGCACGTCGATCCACCGAGTCCAAAGCATCCAATTGGTATTTGGCAGATCCTTCCTACAAATGGCAGCAGTATATTTTAAAATTAATAAAATAGTAGGTATATCTGTGTCTCTTTGTAACTTAAATATCTTTGATTATGTACTGTTAGCAAACCAAGTTTTAAATAAGAAGCTTTCCAAATACTGTAACTCAGCATCATTGTCACATGACAAAAAAAAGTTAGAATAATTATCACTAACATATCTTTACATCTGTTCTTATATCACATACTTATATCACTCTAAAAGAGAAATAATTGATTTATACAGTATTTTATTATATCTCAAATCGAATGGCCCACTATATATATCAGCTTCAGATGTACCTAATTTTAAGTGAAAGTGAAATAGCCAGACAGACATACAGGCATTGAATTAATATTTACTTGCCTTCATCTTGTCATAAAAATTGGGCTAATCATTTGCTTCATCCCACAAAGCATCAGCATATATAGCCTAGGACGTCATCCCACTGAGTACTCTCTTTGGCAATTACAAGGTTGGTCTGAAAAATATTACACAAAGATTTCAATAAACATGGAACATCGATAGTATCGAAATAACTTTATATTTGACTGGCCCTTTGGCGCAGTGGGTATTGACCCCGCCTTCAGTTCCGCTGGTCGCGGGTTCGATTCCATCCGAAGGCCAACATCTTTTATAAACAATTTGTTGGTTCTTCGAGCCTGGGTATATATTTGTATTTAAATATGCATTTAAAATTATATATGTAGTATATCTACCAGTTGTCCGTCAGCCATAACTCAATTTTATTATTATTATTAAAGAATTAAAGATTGTCTATAATATATTTTCTCTTACAGAAAAAATAATAAACTATCAATAAATAAATACTTTAAACATAGGATATAACTGATATTGGTTAAGATTCGATTCAATGAACACATAATAAATATTATTATGAAAGGAAATGTTTTAACAATTTTGTATATTTTATTTTAAGATTAAATTTTATAATATTAGTATGTCGAATAAAAAAAAAGATCTTTGAGGATCAGCTTTGAGGTCCCTGCCTAACACCATAGAAACATATTAAAACAGATTGAAAAATCCAAATGTTTTCATCACCAGCAAAAAAAGTTATTATAAAATGATTTATTATATTCAATGGGGAATTTTATAACAAAGAAATTGGTATATCAATTATAAGTATAATTATTATACATATAGTAATAACATGATCTAAAAATTAAGGTAAAAAATTAGTACACCCTCCTGCTTCTTGTCAGTCAAAGGGTTAAAGTTATTACTTGAATGATTTGTAATAAAAAAAAGACTTACATACTTAATCTTGTTGTCGCAGGTATGTGTAGAAATTGTTAGATAAGATGGTAGGTAGCTTGAGTGTCATCTTTTTCACAAATATAACTGTATATATTTATAGCCTTTAGTCATACAGTCTAGTCTTAAATTTCTGAAAATATTTTTGGTAAAATTGAGAATAAATTCTGTTAAGTACAAACAGTAGCATATATAAGTGATTAATTAAACAAAATAATTATTCTTTTGTAGTATTATTGAACAGTCTTTCTAAATTGCTATTATTCTTTCATTCAGTACACATAGCACTATATTGTTTATCAGCACTGTAAATGTAAATATATCTTAAAGCACAAATCAGATCATGTGATAATCAAATTTAGACAAAAATTACATAAATTTATTTTGAGTTGCTTATATATTACAGAATATGCAATTGATTCAAGAATCCTGGGATTTGACTTTCTGTACATCTGTTTAAACAGTCTTAAAATTTGCTTTGGCTTTTTAATTACAAACCAACAATAGTTTTATATAAAGCAATATACTCTATTGCTTTATACAGAATAAACTTTCTCTATTATACTATTTACTCGTTTTTTATCTGAGTGTCATTTTTAAAAACCTGACAATAAGTTTTAAATTACATGTTAATATATTACATGTTACTTCAATCAAAAATACTGTAAAGATTGTAACTTTATGTTCACACAGTTCACAAGTATTGGTTTCTAAGCTATCTATAAAATTAAGGTATAAGAGGTACACAATGATTTCCAATGAGTAAGCGGATCTGAAAATATTTTTACATTTTATGCTATGACAGCGAACTCCATTTTTCAAAACCATTTTAATTCTGTTCACATTATTAATAACTAATATTCACCCTTAAAACCATTTAAAACAGCTTCTAATAAACTAACTTAAGACTTTAATGCTACATTATTGATCGTTTATAGAGCAACAAGACCACTAGACCCTTTAATATAAAATTGCAGGACATAATATATTAATATTTAATACAGGTAATTCGTCAATCTAAATTAATGTGCGTAACGTACAACAGTAATAATAAAATTATTTTGCTATAAACCGCGCAATTTTCATATTACGATAATTGAATCAAACAGTTGTTAAAAATTTTACTGTAGTAATAGTTTTGAAATACAATTTCAGCTTGCAAGGAATTAGGTTATTATATTTGGAATGTGAGAATATAAATTTTAAGAATGCTCTTACTATTATAGAAATGCACAAAATTCATTAAAACTCAATACTTACATTAAAATTAAGTAAATCCTCTTCGTATTGTTTTTCCACGTGTTAACACACAATTTTATTTCATTAGTACATATTTAAGAAATATCTCAACAGATATTAGTGAAATAAGACTTTATACATTTAAATTGTAATAAGCAATATTTGTTTTAAGTATATTTCTAACTAAATTACAATAAAATTATCAATTTTTGTTAAAATTAAAGTAGTTAAAGTTTTCAACGGGAAGTTTAATAAATTTAAAATGGCTCCCATACTTTCATTGATAAATTTTCTTGTTATATTATACACTGTCATAATAAGAATGAGTGCGTAATTAATATGTATGGCGGAGTGGAGCGAGATGCAGCTGAGACTATTTTCATACGATTCATTCATAAAAACGTGCATGTGCAAGAGGGATGCAAGATCTCTTGTATTGGCGCCCGTAGTAAAACTGCCCTGCTTAATTAAGCCAAACTACTCTATGTTTATCTAGCTGGTTATGTTTTTATTTACTTGAGCGCTAAAATTGATTTATATTTTTTATTCCTTAGTTAAAGGTTATTACAACATGTCCAAACGATACATATTCCCACAAAATTATGGTGAAAGAAAAAAGGCGAAACTCGATGTAACGGTCTCCGATCATAATTTTCCACTAAGTCAAAACTTTGGGACTACCAAAGGTATATTAGTAATTTAACGATAGTTGCATTTGTAATCGAAGAACTAAACATACATTACGATGATAATTTATTATTATAAATTAACAAGATAGTCTCGTGACCACGATCCACGTTATTTGATCGAAATAACGACAAATACAATAAATTGTTTTGTTAACCATTTTGTTTATTATTTATTTAAATATGATAACTTATGAATCCGAATCTTTCCTACTGACTATGAGTATGGATGCGATACGCAATTTTTGACTTATCAGCGTGATTAGAAATAAATTAGAAATGAGCGATTTCGTAGAACAAAAGTTGCCATTGGTAATTACTTGGGGGAGGTGAAGATCTGTAGGATTTGTGGTCCGAGAATGCAGCTTTGACAGAGTCTCACTGAGTGGAGAAATTAGAAATTATTTGTTTAACAGCTATTCAATATATGTTTTTTTTACATCTGTATAAATTTGACATACTTTCATATATTCAGATGGTGATAAAGCAACCACTTGGGGTGATGATAATAATGACGAGATCCTCCTGCTGGCCAGCCAAGCATGTGAAGAGGCATTTAACGACCAGATTAGTACA
This sequence comes from Morpho deidamia, assembly GCA_947086505.1. NCBI lineage: Eukaryota > Metazoa > Arthropoda > Insecta > Lepidoptera > Nymphalidae > Morpho > Morpho deidamia. The sequence goes on from CAMTZC010000009.1 coordinate 13,713,107, forward strand.
TTGCCCGACTACAGCATGTGCATGCAGCCATCTTCTACAAGCACCCAAAATTATGTACCCATTGCCAGCACCTCTAAAACTGCCTTTACATTTAAGAAGCCCACATCTAGCCCATTAGTGTCTGCAAAACTAGAGGTTAAATGTGAGAGGATATCTTCACCCTTACCTGGAATGTCTAAAGTGTGTAAAACAGAAGGGGTTAACGTCAGTGATGATATCATAATCAATGATAATTTATACAGAGGTATGTAAAGTTCAGGAAGTATATCCTGATATAGCCAAACTGCAAATATCCACTTAATGAGAAGAAATAAAGAATATACCTGTTAAAATGTATCAGAGTTTTAGGAATATTTAAAATTGTCAAATCTTTTGCAGATAGACAATTATTAGGATTATTTAAAATAATCCAGATTTTCAAATATAAAATGAACAACACAGATTTGTTACTTTACTGTTGTATTGAGGATATTATCAAATATAAATGTAAAGATCTGTCTGTGTAACACTTTTATGAGATTAGACTACAACCAGCCAAAGATTGGTGAAATTTTGGACCAGGGAAGCTTATATACTATCATATAGGGTATATAAATGTCCTTTTAAAAAAATTACAATAAACATATAGTCCATAATTGAGGGTAACCTAATAACACCATCAGGAGTATATCTTAGTTCTACAACAAAATCGCATAGCTTTGCCAAATCATTCTATTATATTTGTACTATGAAATTCTGAAAAGCAATGCCTATTTCTACAAATTATATAATAGAATAATTTATAGAATTAGGTGTTACTTTGCGGAGATCCATAATACAAAAGTAATAATAAAATTATTTTGCTATAATCTGCGATACAGTAAATAGAAAATGTATATAGTGCTATATGTATAGTGGACTATCCGTATTTTCATACCTGATACAGGCAGGATTCGTAAAAACACATGCACAAACCTCCACTGTCGCAATCCAAACATCGCAATCGCGATTTTGTCGTGGAGTCTATATCCTGATGATGCGTCGGTTGCGGGGCGAAACAATTGTTGAGTTTGTGATTGTGAACGTGTATAGTGCTTGTGTATTGTGGTGGTAGTGGTGGAAGTTTGTGCATGTGTTTTTACTAATTCTGCATGTATCGGGTATGAAAACTCAGCTAGTCAACTATACATTTAGCACTATATATATATTTTCTATTTACTGTATCACGGATTATAGCAAAATAATTTAATTATTACTTTTGTATAAAAGAAAATATATTTACAATTACAGGCCAAGACTCTGACCATGTTTATCGTCAGCTTCTTAAGCTGCAAGAGGAAAATGCGAAATTGAAATCAGAGAATGGAAAGTTGTTGGAGAAATGTGTGACCAAGGAGGGTGAAGTGTCCATACTGAGGACTCAGTTGAAAACCTGTCAAGTTGCTGTGGACAATGCACGACTGGACAAAGTGAGAGTACAGGAGAGGGTGCAAATGGAGTGGTCAGAGAAACTGAACACAGCCAACAATGTAGCGCACGATTTGCGAACTCAGCTGGATTTTAAGGTATTGTTAGTAATGGAAATTGGCAACACGATAATCATGTGGCCGATAGCAAGGAAGAGACTCGCTTGGAGCTAAAATTGTTTATAAAAGTTGGAGCTTGCTATATCAAAGGGAGTCTCGTTGCAAGAGTTGGCTCATACGGTTTGTTTTGAATAAAATGACTCGCCCGCCGGAGGGGCGAGCGACGCAAGCGGCGAAAGCAAAGACGTTTAGGCATTCGATTCCTACCAGAGCGGCCGCCAGCTAGTCACACTTCAAACACGATAGGGAGAAGCCGCGTGCGCCGGAACACGGCATTCCTTTCTTACGCACACGTGCAATTTTGCGTTTCGGGTGTTATTCTCAGATTTAGTGACGCGTTTAACCAGTGAAGTGTTTGATAAGACGCGACCGTCCACGGTTTTGGTGCGCGTTGGGTACTATTCCCCGATATAGGGACGACTCAATAACGTGTGACTTACGAAGGTTGTGTGCACACCGGGTGTTATTCAGCCGATATAGTGAAGTGTATACTCAGGGAGAAACAGACATTCCGTGTCCGTGGAAGAGTGCAGGGGCGAGCCAACAGTTTCGGGAATCGGCCAAGTACATACAAGCACACACACACACGTACACGTATACACGCAGTGACTCACGAGGCCGGACCACACAGCTAACGGCTGCATAAGGTAGGTTGAAACGCCGGGGCGTCGGGCCCAGGTCCCGGAGGTTGTTTCATCCGTCCGCACGTTTGCGCGGAACACGGTTATTAGACGCTTACGCGGTTGGATCGTGTCATCGCTTGTAGTTTCGTTGTAAACGTGACTTGTTCGATTATTAAACGCTCGCGTGTTTAGATCGTACTACAACCTGTTTTGGTTAAACAAGCAGGTGTAATTAGTGTTACTGTGCTGTTCTAATATTGTTCGGGTGGACCTTCATGTGCCTACATACAATGAGTGTTCTTTGTTATTAGAATCTAACCTCGAATAGATAATATTCGTGATAAGAGTAGTCACTGAGTTTCTTGTCAGTTCTTCTCAGTGGATTACAGGGTTCCGAAATGGTGGTAGAATCATCCTGGCATAATAATTCCAAATTATATTAACTTAACCTATTAATACTTGTTTGGCCTGTTCCATATGTTGTAGTTGTACGTTTATCTTTGTTGAATATATGAGAAATCTAAAATCTTTAAATGAAATTTCTGCCACTTCTAAGAGTATATTATTTCCATCATCTCACGAAGCAAGAATGCTATAATCTGTGAATTTAATAATGTTATGTGAAGTGCAGTCGAGTTGGAGGAAGCTAGAAAATCAATTGACTAGAGGGAGGCCTAAAAAGAGACGGTTAGGTTCTGTCAAGTATAACATGTATAAAGGTGATGAAATGAAAGTCAGACAGAGTAACGTCTCAGACACGTTTACTATATCAGATGCCGTCTAAAAATTCAAATTCAAATTCAAAATTTTCTTTATTTAAGTAAACTTGTAAACAAGTGCTTTTGAAACGTCAACTTTACTTTACTGCTGGTTCGGAAAGCTGTTCCTACCGAGAAGAGCCAGCGAGAAACTTGGCGGTTGCTCTTTTTAAAATATAAATCTTAGAACTAGTAACATTTATTTATTACTGTCTTGTACAGGGTAGAAGTGCACCTATATCCACACATCCTTATCATCTAAGTAATCTTCAACAGCATAGTAGGCTTTCTGTATTAGCCTATTTTTAACGGTGTTTTTAAACTGCTGTAATGGCATGGCCAAAATTGATTTCGGAATTTTATTATAGAATCTTATACCCAAACCCAGAAACGATTTACGTACTTTTGCTAGGCGCAAAGCAGGAGTCGCAAGCTTATGTCGGTTCCTACTTGGCTATTATATACATCACCTATCGTTTTATAATTCTTTATATTTTTATGTACAAAAATTACATTGTTTCAAATGTAAGAATGGCGTGCGGCGGTTTATATTGAATGAATCTCTCTGGGTGGTAGGGAGGAACAGTATTGGCACGGCTGACGTCACATCCGTTTCAATTTAGCGGTACGGATCGTATCTCAGGCATGCCTCTGGTTGATAGTTATCGCATTCTACTGTCTTGGCTCTCTCAGTTGGCTTGACAGGCCTGCTGGCTTGGCTGGCTTGGCTGGCTTGGCTAGCCTGGTTATCTTGGCTTCGGTTGGCATACGACGTTGAGTTACACATGCATTTAAAAGGAGTAGTGCCAGATTTGAATGATAGGAGAGAATGGAAGGGAAAAACATGTGTCTAAGTAACCCTATTAATATTGTTAATCTGAAATTTCGTAATTTTGTCTGCTTAAGCGCGTTTCGTTGGTCTCGGTATTCGCTTTTACAATAAAATTCCGCAATCCATACTAGACCAGTCATCAGAGAAGTTCAAATCAAATGTAAGATGTATGCTTATATGCTAATATTACAAAATTGAAGATTATTTGGATGATAAAAATGCTTGGATTTTAAATCCTTTCAGCTTCCAGCGGTTTAATAATGAAAAAATTGGAAATATTTAAAATACCGTAGAGTTTCTTGCTGGTTCTTGGTAGGAGCAACATTCCGAACCAGTTGTAGCTTCATTAATCATATTGATCCTTGACGATACAAAAGTGCTTTAAAGAGTTTATTTGAATAAAGTTTATTTTGATTTGATTTGCTTCTATAAATTATGATTTTTCTTGTGTACCTTTTTCGAATATGACTTTTATCAATATTTTCAGAATTTGGAAATAATAAGCGTTAAAGAGAAATGCAAAATGCTGGAATCGAATAAAGTGAGACTGACGCAGGTGACATTGACGGCGAATGATATATCGATGAGGTATGAGAAAATATCTATCATCATCATCCTCCTGCCCTTATCCCACTCTAAGCGGGGTCGGCGCAACATGTTAAATAAATAAATAAATAAATATATATGGGACATTTACACACACGGTCGTCCGTCCCCAAAGTAAGTAACTTAATACTTGTGTTATGGGTGACGGACAACTGGTAGATATACTACATATATAAGTTTAAATACATACTTAAATACAAATACACTCCCAGGCTCGAAGAACCAACAAATTGTTTATAGAAAATGTTGGCCCTCGGCGGGAATCGAACCCGCGACCCGCGGAGCTGAAGGCAGGGTCACTACCCACTGCGCCAACGGGCCAGTCAAAATGTTATAAACATTGTTCTTATTCCTCTGACAAGGGGATCAGAGTCATTTTTTACAGTTTCTGTTTTAACTTATTATTATATCTAGTTTTACAATTTCTTATTTTTCTAATATCTTAATTTCTAATTACATTATTGCTTATTGTTTTGTATAAATTCACGCGCGCCACGCGGCGCGCGCGCCTAACCAGCGAGCTTATCGGTAAACTCGCGTCGAAGCTGACTTGACGTGCATTTCGAGTGCCGTATGGTCTGCGCTGGCCGCTCGCGTTTATTACGTAGTATTTTTAGTAACGTTTTGTATTACGATAAGACAGGACGCGCCTGTATACGATCTTATTGAAGAACGCACACGCGTAATTATGAGTTTTAACCAGTGAAGGGTGTGGTGTTAGATAGTACCACGACTGTATTGACTTTTGATATTGATATAAGTATTTAGTGACGCGGTCAATTAGTGAAGCGTTTCGAATACTATAAAGATAAAACGCGACCGCGACGCGGTTTTAGAACGCGTTGGGATTAATGTTCGTTGATATGGGACGATTCAATAACGTGTGACCTTACGAAGGTTGTGTGCACACCGGGAGTTATTTGTGTTATTTAACCGCGTTAGTGAAGTGTATACGCCGGGAGAAATAGACAGTACGTGTCCGTGGAAGACTGCTGAGGCGAGCCAACGAGTTCGGGAATCGGCCAAGTACATACAAGCGCACACACACACGTACACATATACACGCAGTGATTCATGAGGCCGGACCGCATATAGCTGACGGCCGCATAAGGTAGGTTGAGACGCCGAAACGGCGGGCCCAGGTTACGGAGGTTGTTTCATCCACCCGCACGTTTGTGCGGAACACTTATTTTTAACATTTCCTTTCTTAGATATTAACAGTATATTTATTTCTAATTACTTATAGGGCTTATTCTAATACAATTTTAATGCTTCTAATACATAGGTGGTACATTACTATGTTTCTGTTTGCATGACGGTGACGTTACATTATTGTCTTATTTTCTAGTGGTTATTAACGTAATTTTTGTTTTTTAGTAACCGCAGTGCAAGATGATTTTAGTTGTGTGCGTCTGAGGCTAAATTTTTCATATTTTAATTGCTCTATGATATTTTTAATTCAAGTTGTTTTTTAGTCTAATTTTGTTTAAATATTGCTGCTATTTTATACATTTGTATTTTGTTGTGCTTCTATTTTATGGTTTTACATAAACATTGTTACACTGCGTTAAATTAAATAAATAATTGCGCGATTACATTGTGCAAGCGCATGAGTCAACTGTAGAGAGAGAGGGCTTTGAACTTGAAAACGGTTTGATTTGACAGACAGTTCGTAAATGAGATTCTCTTACGGCTCATTACTATTGTTTGTTTGAATACTGCTCTAAAAGTCTACGTTATAAGTGAATTATAAACAATTGGAAACTGAAACCTAATCTATAAATAACGTATTAGAAGCTGTAATTATGAACCCGTAATTGGGGTTTATATAGGCTGAAAATGCTGAATTATTCTGTGAGGTTCTCCACGTCTCTCTCGTGGGTTCGATTCCCGCCGAGGGCCAACATTTTCTATAAACAAATTGTTGGTTCTTCGAGCCTGGGTGTATATTTGTATTTAAGTATGTATTTAAACTTATATATGTAGTATATCTACCAGTTGTCCGCTGCCCCCCCCCCCCCCCGAGAAAGACAGGGCAGTGTGTTTTTTTGTCTTAGTGCAAATACAGGAAGTTCTCTCTATCAATTCTTTTATTTGTGTACGTATAGACGTAACAACATGTTGAATGATTTGGCTACGTAATCGACTTACCTTAGTCGCATTTTACGACACGTCGGTAAGAAATGATGGTTGAGTAGAATAGACATTCTACTCAACCGGTTACCACGCGGCGGGTCGAGGAATGTCAGAAATCAAATTGTAACTAGAGAATCTTGTCTGACTGTCAACATCAATTCTTTCAATTCTTGTGATAAGTACAATTCTTATCTTTCAGGCTGTAAAAAACTTTTTTTTTACAGTCAAAAAGTGAACAACTCATATTCAACAAGGGAACCTACAACGGTGAGGTTGAAGAAACATAAATGTACATCTAGCGGGGTTCAAACTGAAAACTCCCATTTCATCCATCTGAACATCCCAGCAAGAGAAGGTAATGCAAAAAATTTTATACCTACCCTTTTTCGATCTCGTTCCATCTAGAAAGTAGAAGTTCCATCCTAAATTCCTTTGGCTTACTCTTATTCCCATCTCCCTTCTCTCTTCCATTCTTCTCTGTCTCAATCCACCTATTTTCAAATTACTCCCACTCGATCTGTCTTCCTCTTTTAACTTCTTCCCCTTCTCTCCTTATTAATGAAATACGTCACTTCAAAAGAATACCACATTATCTAGTGCTGCCCGAAGCCAGAGGTTTAACTTACGGTTGCCATTCTAACCCCAGACCATTTGGCCTCAAAATCTATTGTTGCGAACATGCGAAAAAAACATCGTACATATGTCATAGAGTTAGGGGAGTTAGTCATAGAGGAAGGGTGCAGTTCACGAACATGCAAAAAGAGTTCGTATATAATAATGTCATAGACTTCAAATTCGCTTGACGCTAATTCTCTGGAACATTCACGTTGCTTACGAATCGTGTTCCGTATCCCCACCACCACTCTCGAACGATCGCGAACATTCTTGAAATCGGATCGGTCGAATCGCGCGCCTTTCAGTTTGCGAGTAACAATCAAGAGCGAATTAAATGGAAAGGAAATAATAGCGATCTCGGCTTTGTTATTGGACTGCTTCTGACAGTTAGTACTTATTTTGTATTGAAAAGCTAAATAAAGTTTTTAACGAGTCACCAGGTATTTTCATCCGAATCCAAGAACCCCTGTACGTAACACCATCTATTCTTCTTACTACATACGGTTCGTCACTATATCAGCTAACTGAACTGACTCAAAATGCTGATTTAACCATTTGAGTCTCATAAGAATCCTTAATTCTACCAAAGTAATAATTAAATTATTTTGCTATAATCTGTGATCACGTAAAAAGATAATATATAATGCTTATGTAGTGTTTTCATATCTGATACATTCAGGATTCGTAAAAACACATGCATAAACTTCCACCACTGCCACCACAATACACAAGAACTACACAAGTTCACTATCACAAAGTAAATAATCGTTTCGCTCCGCAACCGCATCATCAGGAGATAGACTCCACGACAAAATAGCAAAGCGACTCATAATCTACGCGGTTATAGTTATATACTAATTGTTTCAACCCCCCACAATTTATTTTGCCTTCGAACTCGTGTAACAAGCTTGAACTACAAACATTTATCTGATCGCTAATGAGGAATCCTGACTAATACTGCATGTGATATGAAGACGGATTGTCCACTCTACATTTAGCGTTATAGATATTTTCTATTTACTTAATTGGGGATAATAGCAAAATATTTTCATTATTACTTTGGTATTATTATAGATTACCGCAAAGTAATGCCACTTGCCGAATAACTCGTAATTTCCAGTTTAATTATAGAAGTCATTCCTATCTTTCCGTATACAACCGTTTGCGTCCAAAAATTCGTATTAATATTGGCCTGCGGTCCATTTTTAATGATTTCATTAATATATATAACTTTGATTACTAATTCAGAACTGGCAAAACACGCCTTTGTACAAAATGTGCTAAATTTTCGAAGAGCACTTGAGGTCAGGTTCAATTTCGCGCACGTTTCAAGGCCGCGGTCGATAGGACGTGTGTTTACGAATTGAAGGACACGATCGGTTTTAAACATTACGCGAGTGTTTTGGAACATCTTAAATACTGTTGTAACAATATTTATTGATTTTTTTTTATTAATGAATGAATGAATTATTTATTTGACACAAATCACTATACTATTATAAACTAACAAATAAATTAAAATAAACTATAATTAACTTAAACAAACAGACACAGTTATATTTATAATAATATAAAAAAAAACATAAAAACAGTATAGTGTGTTGTCCCAAAATGGATGATCTGCTCAGCATTTTCAGAAGTGAAGCTTCTGATGCTGGTTTTTAGAGATCGACACGGAAGGCAGTGACTACGAACATAAGCTATTAACTAATATAATATAATCTAATATTTAACATTACATTGCAATTACACTATATTATTATCTTTTTTATTACAGAACCATCAAAACTAATCGAAATCTTACCCTTAATAATGGAACCGACATCTCCGAACTGCTCCATCTTGGAGAATGAGAAGCTGAGGCATTCAACTGAGGTGAACAAGTGCCGCGTGTTCAGCGCTTTTCACAGACTACCCTCCGCCACTAGAGTTTGTGCGGGAAAGCAAAACAAGAAGATAAACATGAACTCTGTCTACGAAAGCTTGTCGAGAATGACAAGCCACGAAGAGATAGCTGTAGAAAATTATTTAGACGTTAGTATAACTAATCTTATACATAAAATTCTTGTCTCACAATGTTAGTTGGCATACTTCTCGAAACGGCTTGACCGATTTTTATGAAATTTTATATGCCTGCAGTAGATCTGATTTTCTTCTTCTATCTATTTTTCATACCCCTAAGTTATAAGGGTTGGCCACGTCTATTTTTTTTCTTTTTGGATATATTTTTTAATTCTTGTATAATGTATACTAGTAATTCAATAGAAATAATTTTTATGGCAAAAAAACTGTTTTGAATAGAATGGCGCGCGCGACGCGACGCGAACGCAAGCTAGGCCGTTTTATGCATTCGTTCACGACCAGAGCGGCCCCCCGCCAGTCACCCGTCAGACACGACAGAGGGAGGCCGCGGCATTCTTTTTCTTACGCACATGTGTGATTTTGCGTTTCGGGTGTTGTTCTCAGATTTAGTGACGCGTTTAATCAGTGAAGCGTTTGAGAAGACGCGACCGTCCGCGGTTTTAGTGCGCGTTGGGTTACTATTCCCCGATATAGGGACGATTCAATAACGTGTGATCTTACGAAGGTTGTGTGCACACTGGGAGTTATTTAGCCGATATAGTTAAGTGTATACTCAGGGAGAAACAGACATTACGTGTCCGTGGAAGACTGCCGAGGCGAGCCAACGGTTTCGGAAATTGGCCGAGTACATACAAGCACACACACACACGTACACATATACACGCAGTTATTCATGAGGCCGGACCGCATACAGCTGACGGCCGCGTAAGGTAGGCCCAGGTCTCGGAGGTTGTTTCATCCGACCGCACGTTTGCGCGGAACAACAACGTTTGCTCAAATATAAACAATATTTTCTATTTTCTACTTTTTATAACCCTAAGTATAACTTAGGGGTATGAAAAATACACATATCCCTAGAAGTCTCTAGAGATATGCAGGTTTCCTCACGATGTTTTCCTTCACCGAAAAGCGTGAAAAATTGCAATTATCAATTAGACACATTTTTAATAGAAAAACTCATTGGTGCCTGCCCGGGTTCGAACTCGTGTTCCCCTCGAAAGAGTCGCACGTTCTCACCGCTGGGCTATCCCAGCTCGTTTTTATGTTAATACTTTACAAAAATTCGCTCCAGATATACAAAATGGCTACGGATCTCTTACAAGATGTCCAAACTGATTTAGAGTCAATAAGTCAACAGATGACTACAGCTTTCCAGAAACAAATGGACCAGAAATACATTGAAGTTACATCCGATATGGTGGTTGTTGAAAAAAAGGACTTATTAAGCGGGCGGTAAGTTTGTTTTATATATTTTTATTGACTAACCCGTTGGCGCAGTTGGCAGGGACCCTGCCATCAGCTAAATAAGAATAGGAATAAGAATAAGAATATCTTTATTTATATAATTGCACTACTATTATAACTACGCACTTATACAACAGCAAAAGTTCAAAAACACGGATAATAGCAGTGCAATGGTATAAAATGGTAGCTACTCAGCGATTGTTGAGCTGGGAAGCCCAACACTGATTTTCAGTAGCAGCCGAAACCTAAAACTAATACGTCCCAACGTCAGTAACAACATAAGAAATGATAAAATAAATTAACAATGTATAAATATATATAGTATCAAAGAATATAAAAAATAAAAAATGAAGTAAAACCGCAATAGAAAAATACTATATAATAATTTATTTATTTATTTATTAGAGATACTTTATTTATAATAATAGAACATCTATACATGTCACTTAAAAATATTACAAGTTAGCGTGGCACAACTATAAGGAAAATATGTGTAATGCAGCTTATAATCATAATAATGCTTGATAATAATATATATAAATAATATATTGTATATACATATTAAAAATAATTACGATAAGTATATTAAGTAAGTAATGTAGTATGTATTTACACTCCCAATAATAAGTCACGGGTTTGATTCCCGCCGATTACGACCACTTTCTATAAACAATTTGTTAGTTCTTCGCGTCTGGGTATATATATATGTATTTAAGTATGTATGTAAAAATATATATAAGACAATCTATCACATACAGACTAGCTTATTATAAAACAAAGTCCACAAAAGTTGTCTAGCTATTGTGGACTTTGTTTTATAATAAGTATATATAGATATATTTATTACTCGTTCACCGGGCATTATTTTTCCATATAATTTCTAGGGAATTTCTATTGTAGATTATAAAAAAAATTTAAGTGTTATCAACCCTTATCACTTAGGGGTATGAAAATAGATAGCAGCCGATTGTCAGACCTACTGAATATACATGCAAAATTTAATAGAAATCGGTCAAGCCGTTTAGGAGGAGTATGGGAACTAACATTGTTCGTGTAAATGTCCCATATATTTATTTAAATATTTAGTAGGCACCGAGATGACCATGATTTGATCGGAAAAAAATATCGGGTTAGGGACTCAATTGAAGCCGTAAACGATGACCGCGAACCGCTTTCTTTTCGTACCATGAAATGTGAATTGCATTGGGGTCGTTATGTTTGAAAAGGATAACGTTATATGAACTATAGATAACTCTCTCTCTTTCACTCACATGTTCTTAGGACGAATTCCGAACGCTCATTCGGCAACGACTTAAAGTGTGCGTCTTTAAGACGTCATGGTATGAAAAAGCAAAACAATTCAGTTTACGTCTTCAATTGAGTCGCAATAAGAGTTCATGGTAGGCCTGCTGAGCTGCTATAACTTTGTAGTAAACGGCCTGTTACTATCCCACTGCTGGGCTAAGGCCTCCTCTCTCCGTTTCTGGAGAGAAGGGTTGGAGCTAAGACCTACCACGCTGCTCCAATGCGGATTGGTAGGTTACACATATCTCCAGAATTATATAGAGATATGCAGGTTCCCTCATGATGTTTTCCTTCACCGAAAGCTAATAAATTGCAATTATCCATTAGACACATAAGTTTTAATAGAAAAATTCATGGTATTTGAACTCGTGACGTGAATGAAGAAAAAGACAGTAAACAAAGAAAAAAGGGGGTTATTAATTAGATCGATTTTTTTAAAATCGATTTAGAATCGATTATTAAAAGTAGATTATAATAATAAAATAATCGATTATTTATACAAATGACTGCGTGAAACCATCAAATTCTCTATAGTCATTGAATTATAGGGTCCTGTATGATGAGGAACAAGCAATACTAGCACGGAGGATGACAGCTGTATTAGTTTATATTCTAGAAGATTCTAGACATAATGATGGTTTTAAAAACTTCCTACAACTAGGCGATTTTAAAAGGCAAAAGGAAATTTTAGATATCATTAATAGGATATGTTCATTATTAGACACTACGGTGAGTTTATTTTTTGTCATTTAAGAAAGCAATTCGATTTTTTTCCCATAAATGGACAATTAAAAGGCGAAAATAAACAGAATTTAAAGAACTAATTTTAAAAACTAAAAACACGTTTTCGAACTAAAAAGTTAAAAATAAATAAAGATCTTAGTATTTTAGTAAAAAATACTATAATGATAAGATGGCAGAAAACGGCTCTAATATTTTTCGGTATTTTTCATGTTGTTCAAACTCTATTCATTATATTGGTTTTCTTAAAATCTATCGAACGGATTTATGTACGGTTTTTACTTAAAGATAGTACGCCGTGTGGTATCCGGCAGAATAGAATAGACCACCCTCATTTCTTACCGAAGTGTCGTAAGAGGCGACTAAGGTATGTGCCGTGTGGTATCCGGCTGCATAGAATATACCACCCTCAATTCTTACCGAGGTGTCGTAAGAGGCGACTAAGGTATGTGCCGTGTGGTATCCGGCAGAATAGAATAGACCACCCTCATTTCTTACCGAGGTGTCGTAAGAGGCGACTAAGGTATGTGCCGTGTGGTATCCGGCAGAATAGAATAGACCACCCTCATTTCTTACCGAGGTGTCGTAAGAGGCGACTAAGGTATGTGCCGTGTGGTATCCGGCAGAATAGAATAGACCACCCTCATTTCTTACCGAGGTGTCGTAAGAGGCGACTAAGGTATGTGCCGTGTGGTATCCGGCTGCATAGAATATACCACCCTCAATTCTTACCGAGGTGTCGTAAGAGGCGACTAAGGTATGTGCCGTGTGGTATCCGGCAGAATAGAATAGACCACCCTCATTTCTTACCGAGGTGTCGTAAGAGGCGACTAAGGTATATGCCGTGTGGTATCCGGCTGCTTAGAATAGACTACCCTCATTTCTTACCGAGGTGTCGTTAGAGGCGACTAAGGTGTATGCCGTGTGGTATCCGGCAGAATAGAATAGACCACCCTCATTTCTTACCGAGGTGTCGTAAGAGGCGACTAAGGTATATGCCGTGTGGTATCCGGCAGAATAGAATAGACCACCCTCATTTCTTACCGAGGTGTCGTAAGAGGCGACTAAGGTAAGTTGACGTCAGGCAGGCGGCCGTAAATACGTAACCAAGTCATGTGACATGTTTGTAACATGTTGTGCCGACCCCACTTAGAGTGGGATAAGGGCAGGAGAATGTTTACTTAAAGATAGTGTAATTCTGCCGGAAGTTTTAAGTTTTTATACAAATTGTGTGAAAGTGGTCGCGTAGTTTTAAAAATGCTGGGAGCTTTAATCGCGTGCGTCGCGTAAACCAGCAGAGATACATAAATTAATGTACTAGAGGATTGTAGATCTACATTCATACTACAAAAAAGTCCGCGACAGCATGTCTCTATCTCTTATAATTAACTCACAATAACTACTTTTATGTTTTGATTGAAAAATTTTGATATTCCCACAAGGACAGCTAGTTATATTATATTAATCATTTCCAGGTATGCTCAATACCATATAGCGGTCTATTGCTGTCCATAACAATGTTACTAAACACGTTAACATCAACAAACAAACAGACATTGGACATAATAAAAACCATAATACTCTCCAGACCGATGCACTTTGTTGTTTGCGAGATTTTGAATAATTTAAGTGCTTCGGAGTCGGTCAAAGAGGTGTGTTGTGGTGCGGGGAATATGAAAGTGGATTACGAACAGGGTGTGCTGTTGTACAAGCGGGAATCTTGCGTGTTGCAAGTGCTTTTGAAACAGGCGGAGTCGGCGTTCAAGTGTATAGAGAAGGGGAGGGTAGTCAAAGAAGCCATAGACAATACTAGGAGCGTCATACAATTGTATGGCCGTATGTGTTATCACGCAGAGCAACTCGAAAAACATAGGTAATGGTCTATATATTTATGTATATATATTTATCTTAAAAATATGTATAGTACCCGGCATTAAATAATGCACGTCGATGTTTAGAACGAATCAGCCAGTTCGGTTTCGTATAGCGCTGTCTCTGTCACTCACGGAATAGTCAATCTGTGCGACAGAGACAACGCTCTATGAAGCAGAATCTAGCCGATTTTCTCTCTCTAAGCCTCGATGTGCATTATTTATTGCCGTGTACTATAAGTGTATGAAGTGAAAGGGAAAAAATAGAAACTATAACAGAATTCAAAAGGAATAATAAAATTATTTTGCTATAATTCGCGATACGATACGCAAAGTAACTAATTCTATAAATTACCTATAACAATTGTTTTCCTATAATCCGCTTTTGTTAAGAGAATCTTTGTAATGCTATAAAGCAAGCAACGTTCACATACCTTACACATGCAGGACAAGTAAGGCATTACGATTTTGTCGTGGAGCCTGTCCTGATTATGCTTCGGTTTCGGGGCGAAACGATCGTAGAGATTGTGGTGGTGGTTGTGTGTATTAATTGCGTGAATTGCTGATGGTGATGGCATTTTGAGATACGTGACTTGTCTTACATGTATAAATATATATACATATATTTATACATGTAATATAAATACATATATGTACACATATTTATTTATATATACATATATATACATATATATACATATATATACATATATTTATACATATAAGGTATGTGAATGTTGCCTGCCTCATACACTCAGCATTACATAAATTCACTTAACAAACGCAGACTGTACTCGTAGCAAAATAATTCTGTTATAGCTTCTGTACTATTGAGTTCCGCAAAGTAACGCCTGATCATTTAAAGGGAAAATAATCAAAGAAGCCATAAACAATACTAGATGCTTCATACTCATACTGTTTGTCAAAGCTATTAATATTATTATAATGTAAAAGTAGATATTTTTCCACAGAAATATTGCATTACTATATATTTATACTGCATTCTAACATATATAGTATATGTTACATATATGTCAGAGCGCCTATTTCTTGAAATTTCTTTTTAAAAGGTGATTTCCTAAAAGAATAACTTATTATAAATACCACAAGTAGCTCTTTTTTGTAAATTAAATTTTTTGTGAATATAAACTGCTGTACCCCATAGCATGATTCCATATGACATAAAGCTATTAAAAACATCAAAATATTAGTTTTACTGTTTCAATATCAGCTAATTGTTCTCATTTCGATCACTTGCCAATCTATATAGATAATAATCAAAATATTTTTCTCATCCACAGATGCGACTGTCAAAATATTTTAATGCAAGTGATAGTGTATGGACTCAGTATATGCGCTAATATTTTGAAGACTGACTGCAGTACAGGTACTGAAATTTTGAGTATTATATGCAACTCTGTTGCTTAAAGATCTTTTCACATTTATTTATTTATGATAGGATTACCAACAGGGTACAGGTTACATCGATTAGGATGTAGACCCACTTAAAGGTAACACCTTGCGCTTTGGTTGCGTCTATAACCTTCACATAGCATATATAAATTTACTTAAATTAATACAAAACAAACACACACATACACACACACGCACACATATACACACACATACACTAATATATATATATATATATAGCAAACCAGCAGAGATACACTAAATTAATTTACTAGAGGATTGTAGATCTACATTCATACTACAAAAAAGTTCGCGACAGCATGTCTCTATCTCTTATGATTAACTCACAATAACTACTTTTATGTTTAAAATTTCAATTCGGGAAAAATTTTGATATTCCCACAAGGACAGCTGGTTATATTATTTATAGGTATTTTCACATTTATTTATTTATTTATGATAGGATTACCAACAGGCCACAGATTACATCGTTTAGGATGTAGACCCAAAACAAACACACACACACACACACAAACACACACACACACACACACACACTAATATGTGAATATAGTATTATATATACTAAATTCATAATATTATTACATCATAATATTACTATATTCACATATTAGTTTTCTGACACAAATTAGTTGTCTCTATTTATATAACAGAGAGGTCTATTAGACTCAATTTTGACCCACTTTAAACGGACAGATTTAATTCAATCTTTGTACACTAAGTATTTATGCCGTGTAGTATTCGGGTGAGTAGGATAGACCACCCTTTTTCTTACCGATTTATGCAGCGCACGCGACTTAAGCTCCCAGCAAGCAAATTTTTTAACAACTGCTCGATTTCAACACAATTTTCATAATACCGATATGTACTATTTACCTAAACCATCCAGAAGTGTTTCACTATCTTTTGGTGAAATCCGTACAAAAATCCGCTCAGTTGATTTCGAGATTACATATGAATCCGTACAAAATTCAGTTGATTGTGAGAAAATCGATTACATACAGACAGACAGCTTTTTGGATCCGGAAGTGTTTCACTATGTTTTGGTGAAATCTGTTCCGTTCAGTTGATTTCGAGATTACATACAGACAGACAGCTTTTTGGGACTTTGTTTTATAATAAGTATAGATATAGGTATTTAAGTATGTATCTAAAATTATATATGTAGTATATCTACCAGTTGTCCGTCATCCATAACACAAGTATTACGTTACTTACTTTGGGGTTGGAAAATATTTAAAAGATTGACTGCCGAGTTTCTTGCTGGTTCTTCTCGGTAAGAGCAACATTCCGAACCAGTTGTAGCTTCATTAATCATATTGAACATTGACGATTCAAAAGTGCCTGAAATGGTTTATTTGAATAAAGATTATTTTGATTTGATTTGGACGACCGTGTGTGTAAGTATCCCATATATTTCAAGCAATACAACAGAACTAACTACTTTGCTATAATCCACACGGGTTAAGCGAATGCATGCAAAGCCAATGTGTATGAAGCAGGCAAAATCTACGCACCTTATACATGCAGGACCAGTCACCACATGCACCCCAAGGCGCAATTCACCAGCAACAACGCACACAAAAGCAGCACACACACCCACCACCACAATCTCGACGATCGTTTCGCCCCGAAACCGAAGCATCATCAGGAGGATAGGCTCCACGACAAAAATCGTACTGCGCCGCGCTACCCATACAAGCAGTCTTAAATAGTTAACCCCCACCAATACCCTCCCCTCCGAATACATGTAGCAAAACGGAATTAGATACATTTACTTGCTCGTTAATTAAGTGACCATTGTTATTTTTTATTATCTCAAGGTGCTCTAACGTATTGAGTCGGAGTCCCTTATCACAAGTGTGGAGAATATGAAATGAATGGTCATTAGGCACTTTATGACCGCTTTCTAGCAAATGTTTTGCAAAATTAGATTTTTGTGGTTTATTATTCCTAAACGCAGCCATATGTTCCCGGAATCGAACCGCAAAACTTCGGCCAGTCTGACCTACATATGTACCGTTGCACTCAGGACAATCTATTTTATAAACCCCAGATTTTTTACCCTTATCTAATGTATCTTTATTTTTACACAACAAACTACGAAGCGATTGGTTAGTTTTAAAAGAGAGTTTAGTACTTTAGCGATTTTGATTTAAATATATTTGCCACTCGATCTGTTAATTTTCCAAAGTAAGTCAGACTGGCTTTATAATTAGTTTTATTAAAAGATGGTACCGCATACAAAAGTTTAGCGACTTGAGACTTGTGTTTATTTTTAATTATGTTTTTAGCCGTGTCTGTAGTGTAACCATTGGAAAGTGCTATCTGGTAAATTATTTGTAACTCCTTTTCATAGCTGTTCCTTGAGAGAGGGACCGACAATAACCTATGGACATAGCTATGAAAGGCAGCAAGTTTATGTTACCAAGGGTGGCAAGACGAAGCCGGTATGATCGCATCGGTGTAAGTTGGTTTGCGAAAGATCTCAAATGAATGTTTATTATTAACGCGAGTAATAATCAAGTCTAAAAAGTTCAGTGAGCTAATTTGTTCGCATTCTAATTTAAATGTTATTTTGGGATGTTTTTTATTCAAAGTATGGAAAAATTTATCAAGTTGTCCAGTAGTACCTATCCAGCATATAATAATATCATCTACATATCTATAATAGTATAGAATATTTTTGTTATGAACAATATGTTGGTTTTCGAAATTATCCATGAAAATTTCAGCCATCAGTGGACTCAAAGGTGATCCCATTGCTAAACCATCCTTTTGATGAAAGAATTGGTTATTGAATCTAAAATAATTTTGTTCCATACATAGTTGAGTTAATTCTAACAATTCTAAGGTCTCACCAGGATGTGAACATTTTTTCTCGAGTAAATTGCTTAAAATGTTCAATGATTCCTTATATGGCACATTCGTGAATAGACTATCAACGTCTAATGAGACTAATTTACATTGAGGTGGTAAATTTATATCTTTAATCTTGTAAATAAGCTGAAGGCTGTTTTTTAAAGCATATGATGGTCGAAAGGACGTTTTCATAGGTATAATTTTATTTAAATGTTTGGCTAATTTATATGCTGGGGCACCAATGTAAGAGACAACAGGACGAATTGGAATATTATTTTTATGGATCTTTGGCAAACCATATAACATTGGAGCGCGAGGATTCATCTCAATCTTCAATTTCGATGTATTTGTGGGAAGTATATATTGACAATTGTTAATCAATTGTTTAAATGCACATGAAAACTTTTTCGTGGGATCTGTAGGTAACTTAACAAAATCATCACCTTGGATAACATTGTTAACTTTTTCGAGATATATATCCCGTTTTAAAATAACAACTGTGTTCCCTTTATCAGCTTTTGAAACTACAAGGCTATTTGCGGATATAGTTTTATGTAATGTCTTAATAGTTTTAATTTCCGGATTAAGTGAGCGAAAAATTGGAGTGGTTTTAATTTCATGCGCAACTAAATTTCTGATGATGTTATCCTCTTTATTAGCGATAACGGCCAACTCAGCATCGACAGCTAATGTCTCTAATGTTTTTTTTACTTGTATTTTGGGGAATGCTATATTTTAAACCTTTTTCCAAGAGTGTTATTTCACTGTTAGACAAAGGAACTTTCCATCAACAGGAAATTTCCTTTGTCTAACAGTGAAATAACACTGTTGAGACCTTAGTCCTGGTGAGACCTTAGAATTGTTAGAATTAACTCAACTATGTATGGAACAAAATTATTTTAGATTCAATAACCAATTCTTTCATCAAAAGGATGGTTTAGCAATGGGATCACCTTTGAGTCCACTGATGGCTGAAATTTTCATGGATAATTTCGAAAACCAACATATTGTTCATAACAAAAATATTCTATACTATTATAGATATGTAGATTTTTTTATTTTTTATTTATTGTTTAACTCAGGTTTACATTTTGTTAATATTAATAATTTCGCCAAACTATATAATAGTTTGTTGGCGAGTACATACATACACGCTCAGCTATCTAATGACAGAAAAAAAAAATACAAAAAACATGCGCTTAACACTATTTTCTCTTATACATTACAATACAAAGTGGTATTATTATTTATTATTACTACTATTACTGGGAGCTGTGATAGCCCAGCGGTGAGACCGTGCGACTCTTTCGAGGGGAACACGAGTTCAAACCCGGGCAGGCACCAATGAGTTTTTCTATTAAAACTCATGTGTCTAATTGATAATTGCAATTTATCACACGCTTTTCGGTGAAGGAAAACATCGTGAGGAAACCTACATATCTCTAGAGAATTCTAGGGATATGTGTAACCTACCAATCCGCATTGGAGCAGCGTGGTAGGTCTTAGCTCCAATCCTTCTCTCCAAAAACGGAGAGAGGAGGCCTTAGCACAGCAGTGGGCATAACAACGGGCTGTTACTTTTACTATTACTGAAAGCATATCTATGAAATAATTCTTTTAGTCTTCTTTTAAGAACTTCTTTACTGATTTGCTTTCCCCAATCTAAAGACCTTAAATATTCCAGCTCATTATATAATTTAGGCACTAAGTAACCATTTAATCTTTTACCATAATAATTTTTCACCCTTGGTAAAGCTAATTTATATTTTCTTACTTTTCTTATAGGTTGTTTATATGTCACCGGTTGAATAATATTTTTTTCTGAATAATAATTCTCTCTCACTAACATGTATTTTAATTTAATATCTACTGGTAATATTTTAACCTCTCTAAATAGCTTTAGACAGTTCCCTTTACACTTTATTTTGTGGCTTTTATTTATTAAATTTTTAATTATTCTTAATTGTATCCTTTTAATTTCATTAATATAAGTATTGAAAGTTCTCCCATATATACTTAATCCATAGCTAAGGACAGAATCTGCTAGTGCATAGTATACTACAAGCATAGTGTGTTTATTTAGTACTCTCTTTAAATGGTAAAATTTACTCAACACTGATCTTAGCTTATTACATACTATCCCTACTTGATATTTCCAATTAAAATGTCTATCAATATATAAACCCAAGTACTTATATTTGTTCACAAATTCTAATTTTTGGCAATAACATGAATTCTTATTGGTATGTATACAATCATAACTATGCCCAATTATACTTATATCACTGTGCTTGATACTTTTTGCCTTTAAATTATGCGGTGAGTAAATATGCATGCATTTGGTCTTTTCTAAATTTATGATTATACCGTTGTCATGTGCCCATTTAGTTACATTATCGAAATCTTACTGTACAATATCGCGTGATTCTACTATATCATACGAAGAATATAAGAGACACATATCGTCTGCGTACATAAATACTCGACATTTTTGTATTACATTAACTACGCTGTTAACTAGCATTAAATACCCTAATGGTCCATATATGGAACCAGTAGGTACTCCTAAACTTACATCGTAATCCTCTCCTTTTACACCATTTATTTCTGTGCGTATCGTTCGCGCTGATAAGTAATTACGAAACCACTGGTTAGTGGGGCCTGCAATGCCACACTCTTGCATGGCTAAAAGTAACACGTCTCTGTCTAAAGTATCGAATGCTTTTTTATAATCAATGAAAACCGCTAATATTTGATTACCCTTGTCAAGACTGGCATTAATTTCCTCTGAAAATTGGGTTAACGCAGTTGTCGTGCATCTACCTTTCCTGAACCCATGTTGAGCATCCGTAAATATATTATATTTTTCTAAGAAACAGGACACCTGACCTATTACTATTTTTTCCATTATTTTGTTTATTACTGATAGTATGGCGATTGGCCGATAATTAGTATATTCTAAGTGATTTCCCCCTTTATAAATTGGGCGTATAATTGATTTTTTTAAGTTTTCTGGATATAACCCTTTTTCTATACACATGTTTATAAAGTTAGCTAAGATTGGACTAATCTTTTCACTCACATATTTTATATCCTGAACCCTAATATTATCACAACCCGGAGCTTTATTCATATTTAATTTACAAATAATTTTTTTTACATCTTCTCCATTTATTTTTACATATCTAAAAGAAACAGCAGGTTGTTTAACATAGGATGTCCTATCTAAAAATTTTGTATAACACACATGTTTTATACTTTGAATTTCCTCAGTAAAGGTTTTGGAAAAATTATTACATATACTTTGCACATCACTTATTTTACCTAAATGTTTCATAATTACACTATCAACGCTCGGTTTTATTCTCCCTAACCACATATTTATAGTTGACCATATTTTTTTGTAATCCCCGTTGCAATTCTTAACTTCTTGTCTTCTATGTTTATTTTTTGCTAAATTTATTAATTTATTTACCCTATTTCTATATCTAGTATACTCTAATCGTTTATTCATATTACTCGGAGAAGCTTTCCAAGAACGAAATAAGTTATCCCTCTTTACAATCATATCATACAATCGTTTATCTATCCACGGTTTCGTTGCTCGCTTACATTTTACAGGCTTCAATATCATACTTTCTTAATATATGTCGCTAAACAAAGTCTCTAAGTTATTATATAACAACAAAGGGCATTGAATATTTTGAAATTTAGTCCACTCACAAATATTTAACTTTTCAATGACTAATCGGTTACACAAGATATGTCTTTCACGAGTATTAATCACGCCAGTATTATAAAGACGCTCATAGTTCGTTGCAAACGTAACACCGATCGCATGATGGTCCGAGATATCACACTCAATTAGAAACGAGTTTACCGGAACATTCTCGTGGCTACGCCACTGTCTCGCTCGCACCCACGCGTGATCAATGCACGTCTGAGTGAGACGGCCGTCGACTATAGCTTCCCGCGTAAACTCCGTCGACGGTATTGCACACTGAAGTCCGAGTTCACACAAGGTGTTTTTGTATCTTATCGCAGTTGAATTTAATTTATTTTGTATAATATCTATATTGACGTCTCCTATGATAATCAAATCCTCATGTCTTGAAAATTGTTTCACTAATTCACTTATTTGTTCTATGAAGCGACTTTTATTTTTACTGGGAGGTCTGTATAATGCCAAAATATGCAAAATATCCTTATCTATTTTTAACGTGGTGTATAATGCTTCAAAAGAAGTAGTATAAGATTCCTTCATCGTTAGATTTAAGTAATTCTTTACGTATAATAATATCCCTCCCCCTTTGGTTAACTCTCGCGTCTTGTAATATTGTGTGTACCCTTCTATAGTATACGAGGGGATCTCATCTTGTCTGATATTTATTTCAGTTAGTATGATTACATGTATTTTATATTTCGCTTTATCTAGTAAGATCAAAAATTCATCAAAGTGCTTTCTAAGTGATCTTATATTTAAATGGAAAATATGTAATTTTTTGTCAAATGAACTATAATTATGAGTCCATAAATCAATGTTTCCATATCTATAATAATCTATTTCTGACGAAAAATCAATAAGGTCGTCGATTTTAATTAAATTTTAAATAATCCAGTAGTGTGTACGCGCGCATTACTTGCAATTCTCGTTCAACTAACTATATTTTTAATGTCGTTTTCTGAAGTAATCTTATAGATTTTGGTGTCATTTTCCTTTTTAGCCAACACATTCGAATTTTGAACCCATACATATTTACATATACCTTTCAGCTGGTTTTTAGCAGACCAAAATAGCTGCCGTTTTTGACGTGGGAGGTCTTCGTTTATGTGGATGGGCCTAGCGCTGTTGTTCCCATAAATATCTCCATTTGATAATCCACTCTTTCTAGAACTGATCCACTGCTCTTGAGCAGTCTTAGTCTTGAATTTTATTATAACTGGTTGCACTTTACCATCACGTTCTCTGCCTACTCTGTACACTTCCTTTATATAATCCGGGTTCAACTTCAATTTTTGGGCCATTTTACGTACTGTTTGCTCGAGCTGAGTGCTGCTTTCATTTTCCCGCTTTTCGAGCCCCACGATTTCCACATTCTTGCCTTTCATGCCTTGTTCAATGTCTAACAGTCTTTCCTCTAATGCCTTACTACACTTTTCTAGAAATACATTTTTTTGCTCTAAAAATTTCATTTTTTTTCCGTATCTTTAAACTCAACCATCTGCTGGTATCTTTCAGCATAAAAATCCACGGCTTCACTCAGGTTCTCAATCTTTTTTTCAATTTTATAAATCACTCCTAACTTTTTGTTGATTTCTCTCAACAGAGTCTCGGTAGAAGACCCCTCAAGGTTAACGTTAATTTGTGGCGTCTCTTCACTTTGCAAACAGGAATCACAGAATTCATTTTTCTTTTGAAACCTTTTCCAATTTATACACTTTTTGTGATAGACGCCTTCACACGGTCCTTTACAATTAATAATGTCCTCTTTGGCCAAGGATACAAACAAACGGCATTTTGAACACTGCACCATGTTGATATTTCAACTGTAAATAATGTTCGCGCATGAAGTTGTATCCTAATGCACAAGCGTCCGTCCGCCGAGCGCGTACGCACGAAACTGCGTACTGCGTAGATGATATTATTATATGCTGGATAGGTACTACTGGACAACTTGATAAATTTTTCCATACTTTGAATAAAAAACATCCCAAAATAACATTTAAATTAGAATGCGAACAAATTAGCTCACTGAACTTTTTAGACTTGATTATTACTCGCGTTAATAATAAACATTCATTTGAGATCTTTCGCAAACCAACTTACACCGATGCGATCATACCGGCTTCGTCTTGCCACCCTTGGCAACATAAACTTGCTGCCTTTCATAGCTATGTCCATAGGTTATTGTCGGTCCCTCTCTCAAGGAACAGCTATGAAAAGGAGTTACAAATAATTTACCAGATAGCACTTTCCAATGGTTACACTACAGACACGGTTAAAAACATAATTAAAAATAAACACAAGTCTCAAGTCGCTAAACTTTTGTATGCGGTACCATCTTTTAATAAAACTAATTATAAAGCCAGTCTGACTTACTTTGGAAAATTAACAGATCTCTTTTAAAACTAACCAATCGCTTCGTAGTTTGTTGTGTAAAAATAAAGATACATTAGATAAGGGTAAAAAATCTGGGGTTTATAAAATAGATTGTCCTGAGTGCAACGGTACATATGTAGGTCAGACTGGCCGAAGTTTTGCGGTTCGATTCCGGGAACATATGGCTGCGTTTAGGAATAATAAACCACAAAATTCTAATTTTGCAAAACATTTGCTAGAAAGCGGTCATAAAGTGCCTAATGACCATTCATTTCATATTCTCCACACTTGTGATAAGGGACTTCGACTCAATACATTAGAGCACCTTGAGATAATAAAAAATAACAATGGTCACTTAATTAACGAGCAAGTAAATGTATCTAATTCCGTTTTGCTACATGTGTTCGGAGGGGAGGGTATTGGTGGGGGTTAACTATTTAAGACTGCTTTAATGGGTAGCGCGGCGCAGTACGATTTTTGTCGTGGAGCCTATCCTCCTGATGATGCTTCGGTTTCAGGGTGAAACGATCGTCGAGATTGTGGTGGTGGGTGTGTGTGCTGCTTTTGTGTGCGTTGTTGCTGGTGAATTGCGCCTTGGGATGCATGTGGTGACTGGTCCTGCATGTATAAGGTGCGTAGATTTTGCCTGCTTCATACACATTGGCTTTGCATGCATTCGCTGAACCCGTGCGGATTATAGCAAAGTAGTTAGTTATGTTGTATTGCTTGTAATATGGAATTCCGCAAAGTAACGCCTGCTTCTATAAATCATTTAAATTATCCCATATATTTATTTATATATTGTAGATGTACCAAATGATACTAAGGCAGAAATATTGGCGCTCTGTCGCGGTGGAATACAAGTCTTGTATCGCTGCGTAGCGGACGTTGAATTCGTTTCCCGGTTGGGGCACAACGAGGGTCACCTGCTGGAGTTCTGTGAGATACTGCGTTGTTACGACCATCCAGAAGTATACAGTGAGTATAGTATTAAATTTTATTTAAAACGAAATAGAGGATAGATAGATATCACCCCTAATATAACAACTTGATATAGCGATCATTATCCATAGAGTTAGAGCTGGTAGCTTTTTCCCGAAACCGTTATAAAAACGCTTTCTTACCGCGTAACGAACAAACGGTTTTTTTGTCTATAGCACCGTATATATATAAACCGTTTCCAATTTTTGTAAAAACGCTTTCTTCCCGCGTAACGAACAAACGGTTTTTTGTCTATAGCATCGTATATATATAAACCGTTTCCAATTTTTGTAAAAACGCTTTCTTACCGCGTAACGAACAAACGATTTTTTTGTCTATAGCACCGTATATATATAAACCGTTTCCAATTTTTGTATAAACGCTTTCTTACCGCGTAACGAACAAACGGTTTTTTTGTCTATAGCACCGTATATATATAAACCGTTTCCAATTTTTGTAAAAACGCTTTCTTACCGCGTAACGAACAAACGGTTTTTTGTCTATAGCACCGTATATATATAAACCGTTTCCAATTTTTGTCTATAGCAGAAACCGTTTCCAAAAAACTAGTTGCGGTCTAAATGGGTGGTCATATATCGAAAGACAAGCCCGCAACGATAAATGCATGAGCAAATTTCGCCCTGTCTCGCTCACACCTTCCATAAATACGGTTATAATAAGCGAGACAGAGCGATCACTCTCCAAAGTCGTTTGAACAAACAGTTTCAAGAAACTTACTTCTTAAATATACCTTGGGTGTATGGGAATAAAGCTGATATTTCTCTGACATATATACGAAGCTTTATAAACCAGTTTCTTTAGTTTAGCAGTTCTTCATCGGACCTATGGAACCGGTTAGTGTTACAGGTCATTGAAATCGAAGAAAAAATTATAATTGTTTTGGTCGCTGTTAATAAATTCGTGCCATTTTAAAGCTCCTTTCTATAATATAGCGCAAAAATGAGTATTTTTTTGAGAAGATATTAATTGTAAATAAAGTGTATTCGATATTAAACTTGTATAGTGTGTTAAGTATATGTATGTAGTTCTAAAGCGTTTTTAAATAACTGTTTTTTGAAACCGTTTTTGCCCAGTTCTACCGGCCGGACGTGCGGAGAAATAATAAGTACAAGTTATAGGATAGTAGTTTATTTTAATGTATATAGAGTGTTCCGCGCAAACGTGCGGACGGATGAAACAACCTCCGGGACCTGGGCCCGACGCCCCGGCGTTTCGACCTACCTTATGCGGCCGTTAGCTGTATGTGGTCCGGCCTCGTGAGTCACTGCGTGTATATGTGTACGTGTGGTATGTGTGTGCTTGTATGTACTTGGCCGATTCCTGAAACCGTTGACTCGCCTCTGCACTCTTCCACGGACACGTAATGTCTGTTTCTCCCTGAGTATACACTTCACTATATCGGCTGAATAACACCCGGTGTGCACACAACCTTCGTAAGGACACACGTTATTGAGTCGTCCCTATATCGGGGAATAGTACCCAACGCGCACCAAAACCGTGGACGGTCGCGTCTTATCAAACACTTCACTGGTTAAACGCGTCGCTAAATCTGAGAATATCACCCGAAACGCAAAATTAAACGTGTGCGTTATAAAGGAATGCCGTGTTCCGGCGCACGCGCCTTGTCCCTATCGTGTTTGAAAAGTAACTAGCGGACGGCCACTCTGGTAGCAATCGGATGCCTAAACGGCCTTGATTTCGCCGCTCGCGTCGCTCGCCCCTCCGGCGGGCGAGTCATTTTATTCAAAACATAGAGATTATCGGGTCCTTCGCAGAAATCTAAGAATGGATGTACAGGAAGATGCAGTATGCACCGTTTACAGTTTCGCTTAGGCTTTGTTCTAGTAGGATGCACTTTGAACCCATGGAATTGGTAGACGATATCGATCCAACGAATAGTTTCTATGGGGACTTCTTATGTAATTACAAAGCACTACAATAGCGCGAAGCAAAGTACTAGTGGCGCCATCTGTTATTCAGTGGGGAAAATACGTCAACCGTGTTCCTAGTACGTTATGTTACATTAATTAATTGTTTACTCATGATCTCAGGCAACATGCTTTCGGAGATCAGCAGCTCGTTCCAGCCGACCGTCGAGGAGCCGACGACCACTTACCACAAACAGGCCTGGCTCGACAGCTTCCAAAACTTCTCTATGACCGATTAGACATCGCCGGTTTGCAGGTAGAACTAATGCTATAAAAAAACATATTTTGCCCACTGGTGGGAAAATGTATAATAACGCCATTCAATTATAATTTTAAGATAGACATGACTTGTAAAAAAAACTCACAATTGTATTTTAGTGAATATGTATTTTAATAAAGAATATACATACATAACATAAGACAATTACACCGCGAATTTCCTACGGTGAATTTCGTACAGTCAATTTCTTAGAATGAATTTCCTACAGTGAATTTCTTACAATGAATTTACTACAGTGAATTTCCTACTGAATTTCGTACAGTGAATTTCCTACAATGAATTTCCTACAGTGAATGTCCTACTGTGAATTTTCTGTATATACGACAGTATTTTGTTTTACAAAGAGTTCTATTGCAGCGGCGTTACTTCTACAAAAACTGTACTAAACCTTGAAAAAGACAATTTGTACGCTTGCGAGCGCAGAAGCATTGTCAATGTTGCAATATGCAGAGAGTAAAGCGTAAAACTCTAATAGAGTCGGGGGAACGTGGTCCTACCTCCTGTGACGTCGAAATATAGTGTCGTTGCCAATAAACTGTTATCTAGTTTGGCGAGTATTCGTGTTAAAAATGTATATAGATAATTTAAATTATTAAAAAAACAACAGTTTTCACTCCAAGAGTGCCGAAAACTTCAATATTAACGTTGTGCATTTTTGAAATTTTCGAATGATTAGGGAATTAATTTTGCACGAATTTCTGTGATTATCGGTATAAAGGTACTATCATTTATGTGGTACAAAATAATTTTCATTTATTGTGCTATCGTACCAAATATGTCACATGCGAGCAAGCCCACTACCCTCCTAAACGAAATGCGGTAACATAAATTGTTACCGCGCGGTAGAAAGAGAGGAGGATACTTACTCTCCTACGCCGCGTCGGTGGTTTACTCACCCTCCGTCTTACGAATTTTCGCTCAGTAGGCCTACCATGAATTCTTATTGCGACTCAATTCAAGACGACCGCGAACCGCTTTCTTTTCGTACGATGAAGTGTGAATTGCATTGGGGTCGTAATGTTTGAAAAGGACAACGTTAACTATAGATAACTCTGTCTCTTTTACTCACATGTTCTTAGGACGCATTCCGAACGCTCATTCGGCAACGACTTAAAGTGTGCGTCTTTAAGACGTCATGGTATGAAAAAGCAAAACAATTTCGTTTACGTCTTCAATTGAGTCGCAATAAGAGTTCATGGTAGGCCTGCTGGTCACGTGCTCTGACGCGAGTTTAACATTTTATACTTATCACAAAAAGTGTACAACGCCGCTTTAAAGCGCAGGATTTATTGTAAATATTAATTAAGTATATTAGTTTTCTAAGAAAACTCTAATGTAACTCGGGTATTCAAACCGGCGAAGAATTTTATTTGTGATATATAAACATCATTACTGTGTAATGTAACATTTTACATTTGTATATAATTATATATATTATAAATATATGAACC
The DNA here is from genome assembly GCA_947086505.1 of Morpho deidamia. NCBI lineage: Eukaryota > Metazoa > Arthropoda > Insecta > Lepidoptera > Nymphalidae > Morpho > Morpho deidamia. Next base: position 13,742,543 of record CAMTZC010000009.1, read on the forward strand.
ATGTATTCAGTTTTATTTAATTTCGTTATTTCCCTTTCATAATAGGAGACCTATTATGAAAGGGAAAGGGAGTCTTAACTTTTGAAGGAAAAGATAGGATATGAAAATGAGATAGTAGGTTAAGGTTTATCGCGGATTATAGCATAATAATTTTATTATTACTTTTAAAAAAGATAGCTTAAACCACCGCACCGCCCCAATTAAAGTAACAGCAAATTTGAAGTAAATTTACACTTACTTCCTTCCATCAAAAGTAATCTGAATTCTAGTTTTACACCTACTTTATTCAAAATCTCTTACAATTTGTGAAGTCGCTAGAGCGCTTAAGCACACAAAATTACGAATTTTCGGATTGTACTATATTATAAGGGTTACCATAAATAAAAGAAAAATGTTTATCTATCATATTATTTAACATTACCTTTAACCTGTGACTTGGTTCAGGTGGATCGTTGAGTCTCGGAATAAACAGTAGCTTTTGTCACTCACTAACCCTGCAAATATCTCATCACAAAAATCAGAGTTTAAATTGCAATTAAATGTTAACTGTTAACTAACATAACTAATCTACTTCTTTAACTTACAAACTTGCCTTAGACGCATTGTGAATAACAAAAATTTCATAGTTTGATAATAGATGACGTTTATAATGTCATCTTAATCCTGTTAAATTTACAGGATCTATAGACTATGTGTCACCCCAGTGTTTAAGGTATAATTGTGACAAATTTCATCGACATTGGCCGATTCGACATGAAAACGTTACAGACAGATAGACAAGACTTTCGCATTTATAATATTAGTAATGATTACAAGAATAATAATTTAAATATAGTATTTTATAGTTTAATTTTACAAGATTGTCGTGTATTACGACTTTCGTGTAAATAAAAATTCTGTATCTGGTTTATAATTCTGTTTATAATTCGTAACTATAACAATTATGTTAATTTTGGATAAAAAATGATGTTGTAATGATGATGTACGTGTTCAACTTGTGACAGCGCTCTGCTCGGTCGCGGTGGCGCGTCTATCGCGTCCCCCCGCAACCCCCTTTGCCGCTCGCTCCCGGCTGACATCGTTTTAGGCGCGAACATCTTCCCCCCTCTCGAAGACCTTCGGATTTCGAGAAGAATCTTCAATTGGTTCAAGCTTAGGTAAGGGGCACAAGTTCTTCACAGCGCGACGTAGGGTACCCTTTGTTGTCAAAATATCTGCCACTCGTGTTACGCCATCGGTTCCTGGATATAGCTTGGAGATACGGCCCATGCGCCAGTCGAGTGAAGGTAAGTTTGGCTCCTTCAGTACAACCATGTCACCTTGCAGAAGCTCTCCTTTATTAATTTGCCATTTTGATCTTTGCTGTAGCTCACATAGAAATTCATTGCGCCATCTTTCCCAAAAATGTTGTCTCATTTGTTCTATTTGTTGGTATCTACTAAGTCGGTTAACATTTGCGTCGAGTAAAGCTGGTGATGGCAACGAGGTGAGAGGTCTACCAATCAAGAAGTGGCCAGGAGTCAAGGGAAATAAGTCGGATGGGTCTGAAGACAATAGAGTGAGGGGTCTCGAGTTTAAAATTGCTTCGATCTGCACGAATAATGTCGATAATTCCTCTAATGTCAAGTGAGTATTACCAAGCATTCTATGTAAATGATGTTTTGCAGACTTTATGCCAGCTTCGAAGAGTCCTCCGAAGTGGGGAGAGTAAGCTGGCGAGAATTTAAATTTAATGCCCTCAGTGGCAGCGTACGAAGAGATTGATTCATTGTTTACTAATTTTGAAAGATCATTGTTTGCACCCACGAAGTTACGACCATTGTCGCAGTATAATTCACTAGGTTTTCCTCTACGAGAGATGAAACGCTTCAAGCATAAAATGAATACATCAGTGCTAAGGTCAGATGCAATTTCTAAATGTACAGCTCTAGATGAGAAGCATACGAAGAGACACAAGTAACTCTTTATTATTTTACAGCCACGTCCTGTACGATCTCGTATAGGAAATGGTCCTGCAAAGTCTACGCCAGAAATCTGGAAAGGTAAGTTAGGAGTCACCCGAGGTTTTGGTAAGTTACCCATTATAGGATTTACTGTATTAGCCTTTAATATTCTACATAATTTGCAATTATTTACAGTACTTCTAGCGAGTCGTCTTCCTGTGATAGGCCAATAATTTTGTCTTAAATTAGTTAGTAATAATTGAGGACCACAATGCATAAGTTTCTTATGTTCTTGAGAGAATAATAATTTTGTAAATGTGTGATTTGAATCTAACAAAATTGGATGTATTTTATTATAAGTTTCAGAAGAGTGTTGGATGCGACCGCCTACGCGTATAACGCCGTCTTCATCTACAAACGGACGCAGTGGCAGTAAGCGCGACTTCGAGGGCAAGCATTTTTTATTGGTAAGTAATTTAATTTCTACTTCAAAACATTCTATTTGATGCTGTTTTATTAGAAGAGTGAGTGAAGTTTTAAGTTCATCAGTAGTTAAGTAGCCTTTGCATTTTGCATGTTTATTTTTAAATTATAGATAAACCTCAATACGTAAGTTGTGCTTCGATGTAATGTTGAAAATTTGGAAAACCTTTCGAAATTGACAAGATGATATGTAGGAATAGTGTTTATATCAGTAGATTTATTATGTGTAGTTGTAGTGAATGTAGGTGTGGGGTATGGAGATGATAAATTGAGATCATGTTTATTATTTTTTCTTTCAGGCAGTTTTTTGGATGCTTGTAAATTATTCGGCCACTGACTTTCGTTTTCTAATAAATATTCTGGACCGTGCCACCATAATGAAGCTTTTTTAATATTTTAGGATCTATACCACGAGAGGCAAGATCGGCTGGATTATCTAAAGAAGATACATGTCTCCATTGACCACAAGAAGATAAATGTTGAATTTTTGCAACTCGATTAGCAACAAATGTTTTAAGATCCCTGGAGTGTGACGATATCCAACCAAGAACGACTGAGGAATCTGTCCAATAAATTTGTTTAGATATATTTTTAATTCGAAGAGCCTTTGTAGCAGATGAGGTTAAGCGCGCTGCAAGGAGCGCTCCACAAAGTTCTAAGCGTGGTGTGGTTTGTGATTTCACTGGAGCGACCTTGGTTTTCGCACAAAGAAAATTAACCGTGATATTCCCTAATTTGTCAATAGATCGCAAATATATGCAAGAAGCATATGCATCTAAAGAAGCATCGCAGAACGCATGAAGTTCTATGATGTGCGGCTCATTAATAAGAACATATCTAGGAATTTCAAGCGTTGATAAGATGTTTAAATTTAAAACAAAATCGAACCATGCATTCGAAATTTCATAAGGTATGGGTTCGTCCCAAGGTGGTAGATTCAGAACTTAAATCAAAATATTTAAATAGATGCATTGTCTGAATAAATTGTAAACAGAATGACAGTTAGTTCGGAATTTGCGAATAGGGAAGCACGCGGAATGATGGATTTCTTTTCATTTTGTTCTTCATCGCAAATAATCTCTTTTTAGCAATGATATAGGACTCACGCAGCACATCAGGTAAATCGCAAAGAGGAATTTGAACACAAACCCTACCATATTGGTGACAGTAAGTAGTGTCATTAAACGATGTTTCGTAAAAGTGTTTTTTGAAAGAAGACGTTTTTGTAGGTACTTCCTCTAGTTCTCGGAAGTAAGAAAGTTGCTGCTGTATTACCTTGTTAAAGTTACAATAAGTTTTATTAGAACATGTACAATTTTTCCCCCCCATGGGGCCAGCAACTATCCATCCTAACTGAGTTTCTTGTAATATCGGTTTATTCGGACCTAGTTTTATCTTAGAACCACATATTAAGTCCCAAAATACATCAACGCCTAAGAGCAAATCGACATCAGACGGGTAAAAGAAGTTCGGATCAGCTAATTTGATGTAACTTGGGATATCTAAATTTTCGAAATTAATGTTTACCTGCGGCAGTCTGTCAGTTATTTTTGGAATGACATAACATTTTACAGGCAAACTAAATGTATTGAATGAAGACCGTATTACGACATCGCAATGTTTCGTAATATTAATGATGGAATTATTTAGACCAGATACACAACGAAGTTCATTAGAAATTGTAGACAAACCGATTTTTGCTAAAGCTACTTCGGTTATAAAAGAAGACTGGCTGCCGCTGTCCAGCAATGCTCTCAAAGTAAAAGAAGTATTATTGACGTTTACCTCGACCAAGGCCGTAGACAGAAGAGCCTGATTTGAGGAGACAGAAGACATACTGATGACACGTGAAGAATCTTTAACTTTATTTAACTCCGAAGAAGAAGGCATGTTATGCAAAGAAGCTAAATTTTTAAAAGAAGACGAAGCAGATTCTTCAATACTTTGTAATAACGTATGTGGTGATGTTTGTGTAGTATATAAAGATGACTGTTTATGTAATATTGTGTTATGTTTCTTTTTGCAGATGCGGCACCCACCCCCAGTTACTACATAATTGCCATTGAAAAACTTTAGAAATTCGTTCTTCAGTAGGAAGCGATTTGAACCTTGTACATTCATAAAGTTTGTGATCTTGTTTACAGGCTAGACAACTACCTTGAGTGGGAGAATGAGAAGTAGAAGGCGAGGATACCACGAAAGATTTTGTCTTTACTAAACTGTGTCGTTTTTCAGATCTGATAGATTTACTGGCATGGACTGTTTCTAAAACAGTTGCTCGTTGACGAAGAAAATCAAAGAAGTCAGATAATTTGATAACCTCCCGGGTGCCCCTAAATTCCTCCCAGTTTCTAGCTGTTACAGAATCAAGTTTTGAAGAAGCCATATATATAATCAGAGAATCCCAATATTCGGTTGGTTCTCCTAATGAATTTAATGCATTCAGATTTTTTGAAATTTCATCTATTAAATTGCGTAAACACTGTTCCGATTCTTTAGAAATAGTTTCTATGGAAAAAAGACATTTGATGTGTTCATTTATTAAAAGACGCTTGTTGTTAAACCTATCGCAGAGGAGCGACCAAGCGATCGGATAATTTAGAGACGATACCGTGACTGAATTTATGACTGCACTGGCAGAATTCTCTAAATAAGATTTTAAATAATGAAATTTGCTTATGTTATCTAAACTGTCATTGTTATGAATCAATGATATATACATGTCTCTAAATTCCAACCATTTATTCGGATCCCCATTAAAAGGCGAAATCTTGAGAGGTGGTAATTTTAGATAATTATGTTTTGATGAGGCAGAACCGTTAATAGATGCTGATTCACTTTTAGGCATATTTTCGTAAAGTTGTAACAATTCCTGAGCGCGCGCGATTAAACTGAAAAATCTATTTTCAATCCTTTCGATTATTTGAGATTCCTCATCTTTGTCTAAAGATTCTATTTTAAACTGAATTTCTTCAAAACTATACGATAAATCTTGAAATTTATTTAATCTCAAACTTAATTCGTTACATTGACTTTTATTTAATTTTATATTTAAAAGAGGCGTTAAATATTTTTCAAAAAGAGTTATGCGAGTTTTAACGCGCCCTCGTTGCGCAATAAGTTCCTTTAACTCCGTCATTATGTAAGCGCAAACAACAAAACAAAACTATAATAGAAAAAATAATAGATAAACAATGAATCCAACCTCGAGCGCCCGTACAAACCGGGCTCGCGAACAGCAACGCCCGGCCGCCGCTGCAACTCGAACCGGCGCCGGCGCGGCAACAAACAGCATGAAGAACACACGATTCTCGCCAAATCTCTCCCGAAGCACTCCTGGAATAGTCGGCATATATGCTTAACTAACTGAATTGATAGTATTTCGTTTGTATTAATGAAGGTTAAACGATGACGTTAACAAACTTTTCTTTATAAGTGCGAAACACTATTGAAAGTAACTAAGTAACGTTAGTCGAACGTAATTAATTAATAAATTACTATATTCAAACGGAATTACGTATCGTAATATGATTATTTCATCAATTAGGCGTATAATTTCAATGTAATACTAAGAAATAAACGAACTTTGAACAAAACAACAAAAAAGTAAAATTGATGTAGGTAGAATATGCAACTGACGCGTGAGAAATATATCGAATATTAGAACAAAACGAAGCAAAATTGTTTAAAATGATGTAAAATAGGATGGAAATAGGCTTACTCCCCTTGGTTTGGATTGTTTCACCTCGTCCTCTGGGTTTTTGCCTTCTACGACTGCGATGTTTAAGCGCCTTCTCGATATATCTCTTCGTTGAAGCACGTCGGTTGATCGCGTCCGAGGGTCACCAAAACTTGTCGTGTATTACGACTTTCGTGTAAATAAAAATTCTGTATCTGGTTTATAATTCTGTTTATAATTCGTAACTATAACAATTATGTTAATTTTGGATAAAAAATGATGTTGTAATGATGATGTACGTGTTCAACTTGTGACAGCGCTCTGCTCGGTCGCGGTGGCGCGTCTATCGCGTCTCCCCGCAACCCCCTTTGCCGCTCGCTCCCGGCTGACATCGTTTTAGGCGCGAACAAGATACTTATAGTCATATATTTAATAGTATTAGTTGTTTAATACATCATTAACCATAATACTAAACATTTTTAACAGTAGTAACTAAGTTGGCAACAGCCGGCACCACGGTATCGGGCACGTGGAAGAAGAACAGCATGAAACCAGTCGCCAGCAGGAAATGGAAGGCCAGTATCGAGCAGATGAGGATGAGGAAATATCTGGACTTCCTCAGCGCTGGGAGCAGCCAGAATATCAGCACCGCTCCGGAGACAAGCGCCGCCATCAGAACGAAGAGCCACTGCAGCCAAGACACCTGGATCGTCCACAGCACCGCCACTGGGACGTATATGGACAGCGAGTAACCATAAAGGCAGAACAAGGACATCATGCTAGGCGAGCTCGACGTCTGGAACAAGACTTATTTATATTAACTAGCATTCCCGCCACGCGTTGCTTAGGTTCTGTCTAGTACCGAATTCCCCTCGAATCAGAACTCAATAGTTAAACAAATCAAGTTTTAAAAGCTTTTAACAAAATGTAACCTTTGAGTAGTTCCGTCGTCTGGAGCCAATTATGGCAGCAGCATCAGATCAATCTTCTCATAAACATGCATTGTCATCGGGACTGGACCAGTATGTAAAATTTCAGCTCAATCGAACACCGCTAAGTGGCTCAAATTTAACTTACAAGATTTTATCACCACCAAGAACCGGGAGAAGTTCCACCCTTACGTTATCAACATCCCACGAAGGTGCACAAAGCGCTTCGCGTCTTCTTTTATACAGCGCACGGCAAGGGAATGGAATTCTCTCCCGGCATCTATTTTTACCGAGTCATATAATATGGGTACCTTCAAAGCAAGAGCGAATAGGCATCTCCTAGCATGCTCCATCTTAGACTGTATCATTGCTTACCATCAGGCATGATTACAGTCAAGCGCTCGCCCATTACGCAATAAAAAAAAAACTAAACTTTACAAGAACATCTGCTGGGTCAATCTAAATATTGTCTGAAAATTGTATAAAAATCAGCCCAGCCGTTCCGGGGGCTATAAGACATACAGACAAACATCCTTTTTTATATGTAAGATAATAAACACAATTAGACACACGGTAATTTATGGACTATGACAGCTTGTGTGTGACCCGTATGTTTATATAATAATAAGTATAAATTGTGTAAGTGTAACTCATCAATCCGTATTGAAGGAGAGTGATGGTAGTGTTCTCCGTGGCCATTATCTCCAAAGGACATTTGTGTCACAACCCACCTGCATCTCCATGTCATTTTCGTCCGTAGTGATTGTCCACTTGAGCGCTGCCCATAGCAGCCCCGGAACTAACCACACGTAGCACAGGATGGCGGTGGCCGCGTACGACACCAGGTGGTAGTTGTACCGCCAGTGCACCACCTTGTTGGCATTCTGCAGGTAGCTGGCTATGTTGCCGCTCACTGCGATTGTGAATATCTGGGGATAATTTAAACTGGGTCATTGCAAACACTAGGTCATTACAAATACTGGATCACTACAAACAATGGGTCATTGCAACTACTGAGTTTCTAGAAACAGTGAGTGATTGCAAACACTGGATTATTGCTTCAGTGGGTCATTACAAACACTGCATTATTGCAATAATGTGGTCATTACAAACACTGGATAATACCAAACACATGGTCATTATAAATACTGGATCATTGCTAATACTAGATTGTAATAGTCACTGGGACATTTCAAACATTTTGTTATTGCAGACACTGCATTATGGTTAACATGTGGTCATTACAAACACTGGGTCATTGCCAATACCAGGTCATAACAACATCTTGTCATTACAAATGGCATGAAATTTGGTCATTATAATCACTGTATCATTGGCAATACTGTATAGATTCAATCACTGGGTCATTGCAAATACCAGGTCTATCAAATCACTTGGGCATGTTCATGATTATTTTACATTATGCATAATTTTGGTCTCACTGGTTAATTTGGTATGAGATTGTTATTAGATCAGATAGCTGATGCTTTATGTTAAATTTGAGTATCACTTTAGGATTACAATCAAAAGCAAATCTTCATTTAATGCTGGGAAAATACATGTTGTGGAATACCCTACCAATGTGACAGAAATCCATATTGGTCCATACAAGTCAGGTTTCCCTTTGATCCTCTCGTCAAAGTAATTCCGGGACACCTTCTGCGGAAGCACAGATGAAATAATCCTTTCTACTACTTCACTTGTCTGCACATCAAAATATTTTTGATAGTACTCGATGGTCCAGAAGTTGTGATTACCTACAAATTTTAATAAGAAGTTATGGAATATTTCCATATTTATTAAGATTGTGTATGTATTTTAATATATTACTTTTTATGAAAATAGCATGCACATATACCCCAAATGCTGGTATGATTTCCCTATGATTTCTATATAGTTTTTAAGTTAATAAAAGTTTGTGTTAATAGTATAAATAATAATATATTTAGTTATATTGATGGATGTAGAAAATGGCTGAGGTATAGATACAGCTATAAAATAATTCAACAACTTAGACTTGCCTATAAAATGTTAAATTAAAGTATAGAGGTTAAAATATTGTTTAAAACACTGCAGTCTCTTATTGTCCATTTAGGTAAGTCTCATTATTGTCAGATAGATGTTTAAAAAATTGAATATACATGTAAAGTTTATTTGAATAAAGTATAATTTGATTTGGTTTACATGTACTAAGCTTGGTAAAAGTAGCTGCCTGTTACAATCCCACTGCTGGGAATAGGCCTCCTCTCTCCGTTTCTGGAGAGAAGGGTTGGAGCTAAGACCTACCACACTGCTCCAATGCGGATTGGTAGGTTACACATATCTCCAGAATTCTCTAGAGATATGCAGGTTTCCTCACTATGTTTTCCTTCACTGAAAAGCGTGTGATAAATTTTAATTATCAATTAGACACATGAGTTTGTAATAGAAAAACTCATTGGTGCCTGCCCGGGTTTGAACTCGTGTTCCCCTCGAAAGAGTCGCACGGTCACACCGCTGGGCTATCACAGCTTTTTAATAAGCTAAGCATGGTATTTTTTATAAATTACTGGCTACTCTTTAAGTATGTAAGAACTGACATAATTTAAGTGTACATATTTCCTTAGATGTATACATACAATTATGGAGCTAACAGAAGAATACACAGTATGCTTGGTATTTGAAATGTATGAAACATTTCAAAATGTTAACTAATTAGCTCTTAGGATAGACTAGACAAGACTGTTTGAATCAAGAAGTTTGAAGTAAATTAGTTACAATTTCTTTAAAAATATATCGCTTTTACTGAAATTAGAACCTCGGACTAATGAAATTGGTGATCCGTCACCACGTCGTAAAAATTGTATATAGAATATTATGAAGTGTTAAATTACTCAAAAAATTTCGTAATCAGAAATTTCTTTGCCTTTTAATTAAAAGGCAAAATTATTTTGCCGTTTATGTTAACAGATCGCCACGTAGTAAAATTAATATCTATGCGTTAATGCGCTCGATTACAAGAATTAAATTCAAAATTATAGCATCTGAAAATTCAAATTTCAGTATTTTGATTGTACCAATAATACATAAATAAGGTACTTGGCGATGAAGGTGTTTCGTCCTCTTCAGTCGGTTTAGGTTCTTCGAAATTATAGTTCGAATTGGACATTGTATTGTGGTATTGATTCGTATGCACTGCTTCTACATCTATACGGGCACTCCTTTCGTTATGTTCTGGTGAATAATCTTGAAAATTTAACAGTTCGCCAGTATTGACGTGCGTCATTTTAAAAGATTATGAAGATTTATCAGTGAAATAAGAAGATACCAATCTGCCGTATTCAAATGCACAAAAATTCTCAAAAATCAATATAGACCATAGATGATATGATATGAGATATAGACTAACAATAGAATTTAGCCACAGACTATTTGTAACAACGTACCATAGAGACGATAAGTATAAGAAAGATACAAATGAAGAAAAATCAAGAAATATTTCTTATTCTCATTAATAAAATTGTTAACAGCCTGGACTGTAATTAGAGATTTTTCTAGGCCACAAATGACTTGAAATGAATCTAAATAAAATTTCACAAGTATGCATTTTACAAATAATATTAATTAATAGCTTAATTTTGATCCCAAAGGGATATTAGGCGTTGAAAACATGTAACTTTTGATTTATATTAATTATGAGATTAGGTTTATATTGATTTTTTTCCAAAATGATAGTGATAAAAAGTACTCAAATCGAGTTACGAAAATGATTATAATGATTTTACTTTGATAATAAAGAGGCTTATCGAGTTTCAATGCATCGATTATGTATTAAATATATCTTCTTACTATCACTTCGTAGTTTTGTATTATCTTAAAAATGCATGAAACCTTTTCTTGAATCTATACTATAATTATAATAAAAATTAACAAGAATAAATACAAAATACGTATTTTCCAAATATAGTTTTAACTAGATACGAAGTCATTAATACTGAAATTGATCAGAGAAACCTATATTTGATTACGTATTAAAAACTAAATTATCTATTTTCCAACTCTAAGGTTCAATAAATATATTAACATTCTCGTTACATTACGTTCTTTTAATCTTTTGCTGACTAGGGCAGTCTGGAATTAATAAACAACTACCAGCGTAGGTTTATAAATCAACGAGAAGTGACACTGCTTTTCGTATATTATTTTAAAATCTATAATATACGAATTAATAATTATATTACAATGTAACGTATATTATTTTAAAATCTTAAGAAATATTCTATATTTAAATTTCAAAAATCCTTATTTTGAAAAGTCTTGTCAGCGATACATGGCAAAATCTTTTTCCGATATATTGAATATTGATATGCATTGAACATCTCTCATTACGAATTACGGTTACTATAAATAAAAGAAAAACGTTTATCCATCATATTCTTTAATAATAGTTTTTACACGCGACTTCGTTCACGTGGACCGTTGAGTCTTGAGTTCTACTTTTTCTACTGTTTATAGTAGCTTCTGTCACTCACCAACCCTCCAAATATCTCCATCATAAAAATCAGATCGATCCGGGGAGTTAAATAGCAATTACTTTTAAATTTATTATCAACAATTTACTAATATACCAGTATACCATTTGCTCTGGAAATTAAAAAAAAAAACCATTAAAAAAGTTTTAAAATCTTATATTATATCTTGTAATGTGAGAGGTCATGTCTCCTATATTAAATCTACTTCTTTAACTTACAAACTTGCCTTAGACACATCGTGAATAACAAAATTTTCATAGTTTGATAATAGATGACGTTTATAATGACATCCTAATCCTGTCAAATTTACAGGATTTCTATAGAATATGTGTTACCGCAGTGTTTAAGGTATAATTGTGACAGATTTCATTGAAATTAGTTCAGCGAATTTGCCGCGAAATGTAACAGACAGACAGACAAGAATTTCGCATTTATATTAGTAACGATTACAAGAATAATAATTTAAATATATTATGTTATAGTTTAATATTAGAAGATACTTATAGTCATATATTTAATAATATTAGTTGTTTAATACATCATTAACTATAATACTAAACATTTTTAACAGTAGTAACTAAGTTGGCAACAGCCGGCACCACGGTATCGGGCACGTGGAAGAACAGCATGAAACCAGTCGCCAGCAGGAAATGGAAGGCCAGTATCGAGCAGATGAGGATGAGGAAATATCTGGACTTCCTCAGCGCTGGGAGCAGCCAGAATATCAGCACCGCTCCGGAGACAAGCGCCGCCATCAGAACGAAAAGCCACTGCAGCCAAGACACCTGGATCGTCCACAGCACCGCCACTGGGACGTATATGGACAGCGAGTAACCATAAAGGCCGAACAAGGACATCATGCTAGGCGAGCTCGACGTCTGGAACAAGACTTATTTATATTAACTAGCATTCCCACCACGCGTTGCTTAGGTTCTGTCTGAACCGAATTCCCCTCGAATCAGAACTCAATAGTTAAACAAGTCAAGTTTTAAAAGCTTTTAACAAAATGTAACCTTTGAGTAGTTCCGTCGTCTGGAGCCAATTATGGCACCAGCATCAGATCAATCTTCTCATAAACATGCATTGTCATCGGGACTGGACCAGTATGTAAAATTTCAGCTCAATCGAACACCGCTAAGTGGCTCAAATTTAACTTACAAGATTTTATCACCACCAAGAACCGGGAGAAGTTCCACCCTTACGTTATTGACATCCCACGAAGGCGCACAAAGCGCTTCGCGTCTTCTTTTATACTGCGCACGGCAAGGGAATGGAATTCTCTCCCGGCATCTATTTTTCCTGAGTCATATAATATGGGTACCTTCAAAGCAAGAGCGAATAGGCATCTCCTAGTGCGCTCCATCTTAGACTGTATCATTGTTTACCATCAGGCATGATTACAGTCAAGCGCTCGCCTTACGAAATAAAAAAAAAAAAAAAAACTTTACAAGAACATCTGCTGGGTCAATCTAAATATTGTCTGAAAATTGTATAAAAATCAGCCCAGCCGTTCCGGGGGCTATAAGACATACAGACAAACATTCATTTTTATATGTAAGATAATAAACACAATTAGACACACGGTAATTTATGGACTATGACAGCTTGTGTGTGACCCGTATGTTTATATAATAATAAGTATAAATCGTGTAAGTGTAACTCATCAATCCGTATTGAAGGAGAGTGATGGTAGTGTTCTCCATGGCCATTATCTCCAAAGGACATTTGTGTCACAACCCACCTGCATCTCCATGTCATTTTCGTCCGTAGTGATTGTCCACTTGAGCGCTGCCCATAGCAGCCCCGGACACCACACGTAGCACAGGATGGCGGTGGCCGCGTACGACACCAGGTAGTAGGTGTACCACCAGTTCACCACCTTGTTGGCATTCTGCAGGTAGCTGGCTATGTTGCCGCTCAGTGCGATTGTGAATATCTGGGGATAATTTAAACTGGGTCATTGCAAACACTAGGTCATTACAAACACTGGATCACTACAAACAATGGGTCATTGCAACTACTGAGTTTCTAGAAACAGTGGGTGATTGCAAACACTGGATTATTGCTTCAGTGGGTCATTACAAACACTGCATTATTGCAATAATGTGGTCATTACAAACACTGGATAATACCAAACACATGGTCATTATAAATACTGGATCATTGCTAATACTAGATTGTAATAGTCACTGGGACATTTCAAACATTTTGTTATTGCAGACACTGCATTATGGTTAACATGTGGTCATTACAAACACTGGGTCATTGCCAATACCAGGTCATAATAACATCTTGTCATTACAAATGGCATGAAATTTGGTCATTATAATCACTGTATCATTGGCAATACTGTATAGATTCAATCACTGGGTCATTGCAAATACCAGGTCTATCAAATCACTTGGGCATGTTCATGATTATTTTACATTATGCATACTTTTGGTCTCACTGGTTAATTTGGTATGAGATTGTTATTAGATCAGATAGCTGATGCTTTATGTTAAATTTGAGTATCACTTTAGGATTACAATCAAAAGCAAATCTTCATTTGATGCTGGGAATACATGTTGTGGAATACCCTACCAATGTGACAGAAACCCATATTGGTCCATACAAGTCAGGTTTCCCTTTGATCCTCTCGTCAAAGTAATTCCGGGACACCTTCTGTGGAAGCACAGATGAAATAATCCTTTCTACTACTTCGCTTGTCTGCACATCAAAATATTTTTGATAGTACTCCATGGTCCAGAAGTTGTGATTACCTACAAATTTTAATAAGAAGTTATGGAATATTTCCATATTTATTAAGATTGTGTATGTATTTTAATATATTACTTTTTATGAAAATAGCATGCACATATACCCCAAATGCTGGTATGATTTCCCTATGATTTCTATATAGTTTTTAAGTTAATAAAAGTTTGTGTTAATAGTATAAATAATAATATATTTAGTTATATTGATGGATGTAGAAAATGGCTGAGGTATAGATACAGCTATAAAATAATTCAACAACTTAGACTTGCCTATAAAATGTTAAATTAAAGTATAGAGGTTAAAATATTGTTTAAAACACTGCAGTCTCTTATTGTCCATTTAGGTAAGTCTCATTATTGTCAGATAGATGTTTAAAAAATTGAATATACATGTAAAGTTTATTTGAATAAAGTATAATTTGATTTGGTTTACATGTACTAAGCTTGGTAAAAGTAGCTGCCTGTTACAATCCCACTGCTGGGAATAGGCCTCCTCTCTCCGTTTCTGGAGAGAAGGGTTGGAGCTAAGACCTACCACACTGCTCCAATGCGGATTGGTAGGTTACACATATCTCCAGAATTCTCTAGAGATATGCAGGTTTCCTCACTATGTTTTCCTTCACTGAAAAGCGTGTGATAAATTTTAATTATCAATTAGACACATGAGTTTGTAATAGAAAAACTCATTGGTGCCTGCCCGGGTTTGAACTCGTGTTCCCCTCGAAAGAGTCGCACGGTCACACCGCTGGGCTATCACAGCTTTTTAATAAGCTAAGCATGGTATTTTTTATAAATTACTGGCTACTCTTTAAGTATGTAAGAACTGACATAATTTAAGTGTACATATTTCCTTAGATGTATACATACAATTATGGAGCTAACAGAAGAATACACAGTATGCTTGGTATTTGAAATGTATGAAACATTTCAAAATGTTAACTAATTAGCTCTTAGGATAGACTAGACAAGACTGTTTGAATCAAGAAGTTTGAAGTAAATTAGTTACAATTTCTTTAAAAATATATCGCTTTTACTGAAATTAGAACCTCGGACTAATGAAATTGGTGATCCGTCACCACGTCGTAAAAATTGTATATAGAATATTATGAAGTGTTAAATTACTCAAAAAATTTCGTAATCAGAAATTTCTTTGCCTTTTAATTAAAAGGCAAAATTATTTTGCCGTTTATGTTAACAGATCGCCACGTAGTAAAATTAATATCTATGCGTTAATGCGCTCGATTACAAGAATTAAATTCAAAATTATAGCATCTGAAAATTCAAATTTCAGTATTTTGATTGTACCAATAATACATAAATAAGGTACTTGGCGATGAAGGTGTTTCGTCCTCTTCAGTCGGTTTAGGTTCTTCGAAATTATAGTTCGAATTGGACATTGTATTGTGGTATTGATTCGTATGCACTGCTTCTACATCTATACGGGCACTCCTTTCGTTATGTTCTGGTGAATAATCTTGAAAATTTAACAGTTCGCCAGTATTGACGTGCGTCATTTTAAAAGATTATGAAGATTTATCAGTGAAATAAGAAGATACCAATCTGCCGTATTCAAATGCACAAAAATTCTCAAAAATCAATATAGACCATAGATGATATGATATGAGATATAGACTAACAATAGAATTTAGCCACAGACTATTTGTAACAACGTACCATAGAGACGATAAGTATAAGAAAGATACAAATGAAGAAAAATCAAGAAATATTTCTTATTCTCATTAATAAAATTGTTAACAGCCTGGACTGTAATTAGAGATTTTTCTAGGCCACAAATGACTTGAAATGAATCTAAATAAAATTTCACAAGTATGCATTTTACAAATAATATTAATTAATAGCTTAATTTTGATCCCAAAGGGATATTAGGCGTTGAAAACATGTAACTTTTGATTTATATTAATTATGAGATTAGGTTTATATTGATTTTTTTCCAAAATGATAGTGATAAAAAGTACTCAAATCGAGTTACGAAAATGATTATAATGATTTTACTTTGATAATAAAGAGGCTTATCGAGTTTCAATGCATCGATTATGTATTAAATATATCTTCTTACTATTACTTCGTAGTTTTGTATTATCTTAAAAATGCATGATACCTTTTCTTGAATCTATACTATAATTATAATAAAAATTAACAAGAATAAATACAAAATACGTATTTTCCAAATATAGTTTTAACTAGATACGAAGTCATTGATACTGAAATTGATCAGAGAAACCTATATTTGATTACGTATTAAAAACTAAATTATCTATTTTCCAACTCTAAGGTTCAATAAATATATTAACATTCTCGTTACATTACGTTCTTTTAATCTTTTGCTGACTAGGGCAGTCTGGAATTAATAAACAACTACCAGCGTAGGTTTATAAATCAACGAGAAGTGACACTGCTTTTCGTATATTATTTTAAAATCTATAATATACGAATTAATAATTATATTACAATGTAACGTATATTATTTTAAAATCTTAAGAAATATTCTATATTTAAATTTCAAAAATCCTTATTTTGAAAAGTCTTGTCAGCGATACATGGCAAAATCTTTTTTCGATATATTGAATATTGATATGCATTGAACATCTCTCATTACGAATTACGGTTACTATAAATAAAAGAAAAACGTTTATCCATCATATTCTTTAATAATAGTTTTTACACGCGACTTCGTTCACGTGGACCGTTGAGTCTTGAGTTCTACTTTTTCTACTGTTTATAGTAGCTTCTGTCACTCACCAACCCTCCAAATATCTCCATCATAAAAATCAGATCGATCCGGGGAGTTAAATAGCAATTACTTTTAAATTTATTATCAACAATTTACTAATATACCAGTATACCATTTGCTCTGGAAATTTTAAAAAAAAACCATTAAAAAGTTTTAAAATCTTATATTATATCTTGTAATGTGAGAGGTCATGTCTCCTATATTAAATCTACTTCTTTAACTTACAAACTTGCCTTAGACACATCGTGAATAACAAAATTTTCATAGTTTGATAATAGATGACGTTTATAATGACATCCTAATCCTGTCAAATTTACAGGATTTCTATAGAATATGTGTTACCGCAGTGTTTAAGGTATAATTGTGACAGATTTCATTGAAATTAGTTCAGCGAATTTGCCGCGAAATGTAACAGACAGACAGACAAGAATTTCGCATTTATATTAGTAACGATTACAAGAATAATAATTTAAATATATTATGTTATAGTTTAATATTAGAAGATACTTATAGTCATATATTTAATAATATTAGTTGTTTAATACATCATTAACTATAATACTAAACATTTTTAACAGTAGTAACTAAGTTGGCAACAGCCGGCACCACGGTATCGGGCACGTGGAAGAAGAACAGCATGAAACCAGTCGCCAGCAGGAAATGGAAGGCCAGTATCGAGCAGATGAGGATGAGGAAATATCTGGACTTCCTCAGCGCTGGGAGCAGCCAGAATATCAGCACCGCTCCGGAGACAAGCGCCGCCATCAGAACGAAAAGCCACTGCAGCCAAGACACCTGGATCGTCCACAGCACCGCCACTGGGACGTATATGGACAGCGAGTAACCATAAAGGCCGAACAAGGACATCATGCTAGGCGAGCTCGACGTCTGGAACAAGACTTATTTATATTAACTAGCATTCCCACCACGCGTTGCTTAGGTTCTGTCTGAACCGAATTCCCCTCGAATCAGAACTCAATAGTTAAACAAGTCAAGTTTTAAAAGCTTTTAACAAAATGTAACCTTTGAGTAGTTCCGTCGTCTGGAGCCAATTATGGCAGCAGCATCAGATCAATCTTCTCATAAACATGCATTGTCATCGGGACTGGACCAGTATGTAAAATTTCAGCTCAATCGAACACCGCTAAGTGGCTCAAATTTAACTTACAAGATTTTATCACCACCAAGAACCGGGAGAAGTTCCACCCTTACGTTATTGACATCCCACGAAGGCGCACAAAGCGCTTCGCGTCTTCTTTTATACTGCGCACGGCAAGGGAATGGAATTCTCTCCCGGCATCTATTTTTCCTGAGTCATATAATATGGGTACCTTCAAAGCAAGAGCGAATAGGCATCTCCTAGTGCGCTCCATCTTAGACTGTATCATTGTTTACCATCAGGCATGATTACAGTCAAGCGCTCGCCTTACGAAATAAAAAAAAAAAAAAAAACTTTACAAGAACATCTGCTGGGTCAATCTAAATATTGTCTGAAAATTGTATAAAAATCAGCCCAGCCGTTCCGGGGGCTATAAGACATACAGACAAACATTCATTTTTATATGTAAGATAATAAACACAATTAGACACACGGTAATTTATGGACTATGACAGCTTGTGTGTGACCCGTATGTTTATATAATAATAAGTATAAATCGTGTAAGTGTAACTCATCAATCCGTATTGAAGGAGAGTGATGGTAGTGTTCTCCGTGGCCATTATCTCCAAAGGACATTTGTGTCACAACCCACCTGCATCTCCATGTCATTTTCGTCCGAAGTGATTGTCCACTTGAGCGCTGCCCATAGCAGCCCCGGACACCACACGTAGCACAGGATGGCGGTGGCCGCGTACGACACCAGGTAGTAGGTGTACCACCAGTTCACCACCTTGTTGGCATTCTGCAGGTAGCTGACTATGTTGCCGCTCAGTGCGATTGTGAATATCTGGGGATAATTTAAACTGGGTCATTGCAAACACTAGGTCATTACAAACACTGGATCACTACAAACAATGGGTCATTGCAACTACTGAGTTTCTAGAAACAGTGGGTGATTGCAAACACTGGATTATTGCTTCAGTGGGTCATTACAAACACTGCATTATTGCAATAATGTGGTCATTACAAACACTGGATAATACCAAACACATGGTCATTATAAATACTGGATCATTGCTAATACTAGATTGTAATAGTCACTGGGACATTTCAAACATTTTGTTATTGCAGACACTGCATTATGGTTAACATGTGGTCATTACAAACACTGGGTCATTGCCAATACCAGGTCATAATAACATCTTGTCATTACAAATGGCATGAAATTTGGTCATTATAATCACTGTATCATTGGCAATACTGTATAGATTCAATCACTGGGTCATTGCAAATACCAGGTCTATCAAATCACTTGGGCATGTTCATGATTATTTTACATTATGCATACTTTTGGTCTCACTGGTTAATTTGGTATGAGATTGTTATTAGATCAGATAGCTGATGCTTTATGTTAAATTTGAGTATCACTTTAGGATTACAATCAAAAGCAAATCTTCATTTGATGCTGGGAATACATGTTGTGGAATACCCTACCAATGTGACAGAAACCCATATTGGTCCATACAAGTCAGGTTTCCCTTTGATCCTCTCGTCAAAGTAATTCCGGGACACCTTCTGTGGAAGCACAGATGAAATAATCCTTTCTACTACTTCACTTGTCTGCACATCAAAATATTTTTGATAGTACTCCATGGTCCAGAAGTTGTGATTACCTACAAATTTTAATAAGAAGTTATGGAATATTTCCATATTTATTAAGATTGTGTATGTATTTTAATATATTACTTTTTATGAAAATAGCATGCACATATACCCCAAATGCTGGTATGATTTCCCTATGATTTCTATATAGTTTTTAAGTTAATAAAAGTTTGTGTTAATAGTATAAATAATAATATATTTAGTTATATTGATGGATGTAGAAAATGGCTGAGGTATAGATACAGCTATAAAATAATTCAACAACTTAGACTTGCCTATAAAATGTTAAATTAAAGTATAGAGGTTAAAATATTGTTTAAAACACTGCAGTCTCTTATTGTCCATTTAGGTAAGTCTCATTATTGTCAGATAGATGTTTAAAAAATTGAATATACATGTAAAGTTTATTTGAATAAAGTATAATTTGATTTGGTTTACATGTACTAAGCTTGGTAAAAGTAGCTGCCTGTTACAATCCCACTGCTGGGAATAGGCCTCCTCTCTCCGTTTCTGGAGAGAAGGGTTGGAGCTAAGACCTACCACACTGCTCCAATGCGGATTGGTAGGTTACACATATCTCCAGAATTCTCTAGAGATATGCAGGTTTCCTCACTATGTTTTCCTTCACTGAAAAGCGTGTGATAAATTTTAATTATCAATTAGACACATGAGTTTGTAATAGAAAAACTCATTGGTGCCTGCCCGGGTTTGAACTCGTGTTCCCCTCGAAAGAGTCGCACGGTCACACCGCTGGGCTATCACAGCTTTTTAATAAGCTAAGCATGGTATTTTTTATAAATTACTGGCTACTCTTTAAGTATGTAAGAACTGACATAATTTAAGTGTACATATTTCCTTAGATGTATACATACAATTATGGAGCTAACAGAAGAATACACAGTATGCTTGGTATTTGAAATGTATGAAACATTTCAAAATGTTAACTAATTAGCTCTTAGGATAGACTAGACAAGACTGTTTGAATCAAGAAGTTTGAAGTAAATTAGTTACAATTTCTTTAAAAATATATCGCTTTTACTGAAATTAGAACCTCGGACTAATGAAATTGGTGATCCGTCACCACGTCGTAAAAATTGTATATAGAATATTATGAAGTGTTAAATTACTCAAAAAATTTCGTAATCAGAAATTTCTTTGCCTTTTAATTAAAAGGCAAAATTATTTTGCCGTTTATGTTAACAGATCGCCACGTAGTAAAATTAATATCTATGCGTTAATGCGCTCGATTACAAGAATTAAATTCAAAATTATAGCATCTGAAAATTCAAATTTCAGTATTTTGATTGTACCAATAATACATAAATAAGGTACTTGGCGATGAAGGTGTTTCGTCCTCTTCAGTCGGTTTAGGTTCTTCGAAATTATAGTTCGAATTGGACATTGTATTGTGGTATTGATTCGTATGCACTGCTTCTACATCTATACGGGCACTCCTTTCGTTATGTTCTGGTGAATAATCTTGAAAATTTAACAGTTCGCCAGTATTGACGTGCGTCATTTTAAAAGATTATGAAGATTTATCAGTGAAATAAGAAGATACCAATCTGCCGTATTCAAATGCACAAAAATTCTCAAAAATCAATATAGACCATAGATGATATGATATGAGATATAGACTAACAATAGAATTTAGCCACAGACTATTTGTAACAACGTACCATAGAGACGATAAGTATAAGAAAGATACAAATGAAGAAAAATCAAGAAATATTTCTTATTCTCATTAATAAAATTGTTAACAGCCTGGACTGTAATTAGAGATTTTTCTAGGCCACAAATGACTTGAAATGAATCTAAATAAAATTTCACAAGTATGCATTTTACAAATAATATTAATTAATAGCTTAATTTTGATCCCAAAGGGATATTAGGCGTTGAAAACATGTAACTTTTGATTTATATTAATTATGAGATTAGGTTTATATTGATTTTTTTCCAAAATGATAGTGATAAAAAGTACTCAAATCGAGTTACGAAAATGATTATAATGATTTTACTTTGATAATAAAGAGGCTTATCGAGTTTCAATGCATCGATTATGTATTAAATATATCTTCTTACTATCACTTCGTAGTTTTGTATTATCTTAAAAATGCATGAAACCTTTTCTTGAATCTATACTATAATTATAATAAAAATTAACAAGAATAAATACAAAATACGTATTTTCCAAATATAGTTTTAACTAGATACGAAGTCATTAATACTGAAATTGATCAGAGAAACCTATATTTGATTACGTATTAAAAACTAAATTATCTATTTTCCAACTCTAAGGTTCAATAAATATATTAACATTCTCGTTACATTACGTTCTTTTAATCTTTTGCTGACTAGGGCAGTCTGGAATTAATAAACAACTACCAGCGTAGGTTTATAAATCAACGAGAAGTGACACTGCTTTTCGTATATTATTTTAAAATCTATAATATACGAATTAATAATTATATTACAATGTAACGTATATTATTTTAAAATCTTAAGAAATATTCTATATTTAAATTTCAAAAATCCTTATTTTGAAAAGTCTTGTCAGCGATACATGGCAAAATCTTTTTCCGATATATTGAATATTGATATGCATTGAACATCTCTCATTACGAATTACGGTT
Organism: Morpho deidamia; assembly: GCA_947086505.1. NCBI lineage: Eukaryota > Metazoa > Arthropoda > Insecta > Lepidoptera > Nymphalidae > Morpho > Morpho deidamia. The sequence continues at coordinate 13,764,990 of CAMTZC010000009.1, forward strand.
ACTATAAATAAAAGAAAAACGTTTATCCATCATATTCTTTAATAATAGTTTTTACACGCGACTTCGTTCACGTGGACCGTTGAGTCTTGAGTTCTACTTTTTCTACTGTTTATAGTAGCTTCTGTCACTCACCAACCCTCCAAATATCTCCATCATAAAAATCAGATCGATCCGGGGAGTTAAATAGCAATTACTTTTAAATTTATTATCAACAATTTACTAATATACCAGTATACCATTTGCTCTGGAAATTAAAAAAAAAAACCATTAAAAAAGTTTTAAAATCTTATATTATATCTTGTAATGTGAGAGGTCATGTCTCCTATATTAAATCTACTTCTTTAACTTACAAACTTGCCTTAGACACATCGTGAATAACAAAATTTTCATAGTTTGATAATAGATGACGTTTATAATGACATCCTAATCCTGTCAAATTTACAGGATTTCTATAGAATATGTGTTACCGCAGTGTTTAAGGTATAATTGTGACAGATTTCATTGAAATTAGTTCAGCGAATTTGCCGCGAAATGTAACAGACAGACAGACAAGAATTTCGCATTTATATTAGTAACGATTACAAGAATAATAATTTAAATATATTATGTTATAGTTTAATATTAGAAGATACTTATAGTCATATATTTAATAATATTAGTTGTTTAATACATCATTAACTATAATACTAAACATTTTTAACAGTAGTAACTAAGTTGGCAACAGCCGGCACCACGGTATCGGGCACGTGGAAGAACAGCATGAAACCAGTCGCCAGCAGGAAATGGAAGGCCAGTATCGAGCAGATGAGGATGAGGAAATATCTGGACTTCCTCAGCGCTGGGAGCAGCCAGAATATCAGCACCGCTCCGGAGACAAGCGCCGCCATCAGAACGAAAAGCCACTGCAGCCAAGACACCTGGATCGTCCACAGCACCGCCACTGGGACGTATATGGACAGCGAGTAACCATAAAGGCCGAACAAGGACATCATGCTAGGCGAGCTCGACGTCTGGAACAAGACTTATTTATATTAACTAGCATTCCCACCACGCGTTGCTTAGGTTCTGTCTGAACCGAATTCCCCTCGAATCAGAACTCAATAGTTAAACAAGTCAAGTTTTAAAAGCTTTTAACAAAATGTAACCTTTGAGTAGTTCCGTCGTCTGGAGCCAATTATGGCACCAGCATCAGATCAATCTTCTCATAAACATGCATTGTCATCGGGACTGGACCAGTATGTAAAATTTCAGCTCAATCGAACACCGCTAAGTGGCTCAAATTTAACTTACAAGATTTTATCACCACCAAGAACCGGGAGAAGTTCCACCCTTACGTTATTGACATCCCACGAAGGCGCACAAAGCGCTTCGCGTCTTCTTTTATACTGCGCACGGCAAGGGAATGGAATTCTCTCCCGGCATCTATTTTTCCTGAGTCATATAATATGGGTACCTTCAAAGCAAGAGCGAATAGGCATCTCCTAGTGCGCTCCATCTTAGACTGTATCATTGTTTACCATCAGGCATGATTACAGTCAAGCGCTCGCCTTACGAAATAAAAAAAAAAAAAAAAACTTTACAAGAACATCTGCTGGGTCAATCTAAATATTGTCTGAAAATTGTATAAAAATCAGCCCAGCCGTTCCGGGGGCTATAAGACATACAGACAAACATTCATTTTTATATGTAAGATAATAAACACAATTAGACACACGGTAATTTATGGACTATGACAGCTTGTGTGTGACCCGTATGTTTATATAATAATAAGTATAAATCGTGTAAGTGTAACTCATCAATCCGTATTGAAGGAGAGTGATGGTAGTGTTCTCCATGGCCATTATCTCCAAAGGACATTTGTGTCACAACCCACCTGCATCTCCATGTCATTTTCGTCCGTAGTGATTGTCCACTTGAGCGCTGCCCATAGCAGCCCCGGACACCACACGTAGCACAGGATGGCGGTGGCCGCGTACGACACCAGGTAGTAGGTGTACCACCAGTTCACCACCTTGTTGGCATTCTGCAGGTAGCTGGCTATGTTGCCGCTCAGTGCGATTGTGAATATCTGGGGATAATTTAAACTGGGTCATTGCAAACACTAGGTCATTACAAACACTGGATCACTACAAACAATGGGTCATTGCAACTACTGAGTTTCTAGAAACAGTGGGTGATTGCAAACACTGGATTATTGCTTCAGTGGGTCATTACAAACACTGCATTATTGCAATAATGTGGTCATTACAAACACTGGATAATACCAAACACATGGTCATTATAAATACTGGATCATTGCTAATACTAGATTGTAATAGTCACTGGGACATTTCAAACATTTTGTTATTGCAGACACTGCATTATGGTTAACATGTGGTCATTACAAACACTGGGTCATTGCCAATACCAGGTCATAATAACATCTTGTCATTACAAATGGCATGAAATTTGGTCATTATAATCACTGTATCATTGGCAATACTGTATAGATTCAATCACTGGGTCATTGCAAATACCAGGTCTATCAAATCACTTGGGCATGTTCATGATTATTTTACATTATGCATACTTTTGGTCTCACTGGTTAATTTGGTATGAGATTGTTATTAGATCAGATAGCTGATGCTTTATGTTAAATTTGAGTATCACTTTAGGATTACAATCAAAAGCAAATCTTCATTTGATGCTGGGAATACATGTTGTGGAATACCCTACCAATGTGACAGAAACCCATATTGGTCCATACAAGTCAGGTTTCCCTTTGATCCTCTCGTCAAAGTAATTCCGGGACACCTTCTGTGGAAGCACAGATGAAATAATCCTTTCTACTACTTCGCTTGTCTGCACATCAAAATATTTTTGATAGTACTCCATGGTCCAGAAGTTGTGATTACCTACAAATTTTAATAAGAAGTTATGGAATATTTCCATATTTATTAAGATTGTGTATGTATTTTAATATATTACTTTTTATGAAAATAGCATGCACATATACCCCAAATGCTGGTATGATTTCCCTATGATTTCTATATAGTTTTTAAGTTAATAAAAGTTTGTGTTAATAGTATAAATAATAATATATTTAGTTATATTGATGGATGTAGAAAATGGCTGAGGTATAGATACAGCTATAAAATAATTCAACAACTTAGACTTGCCTATAAAATGTTAAATTAAAGTATAGAGGTTAAAATATTGTTTAAAACACTGCAGTCTCTTATTGTCCATTTAGGTAAGTCTCATTATTGTCAGATAGATGTTTAAAAAATTGAATATACATGTAAAGTTTATTTGAATAAAGTATAATTTGATTTGGTTTACATGTACTAAGCTTGGTAAAAGTAGCTGCCTGTTACAATCCCACTGCTGGGAATAGGCCTCCTCTCTCCGTTTCTGGAGAGAAGGGTTGGAGCTAAGACCTACCACACTGCTCCAATGCGGATTGGTAGGTTACACATATCTCCAGAATTCTCTAGAGATATGCAGGTTTCCTCACTATGTTTTCCTTCACTGAAAAGCGTGTGATAAATTTTAATTATCAATTAGACACATGAGTTTGTAATAGAAAAACTCATTGGTGCCTGCCCGGGTTTGAACTCGTGTTCCCCTCGAAAGAGTCGCACGGTCACACCGCTGGGCTATCACAGCTTTTTAATAAGCTAAGCATGGTATTTTTTATAAATTACTGGCTACTCTTTAAGTATGTAAGAACTGACATAATTTAAGTGTACATATTTCCTTAGATGTATACATACAATTATGGAGCTAACAGAAGAATACACAGTATGCTTGGTATTTGAAATGTATGAAACATTTCAAAATGTTAACTAATTAGCTCTTAGGATAGACTAGACAAGACTGTTTGAATCAAGAAGTTTGAAGTAAATTAGTTACAATTTCTTTAAAAATATATCGCTTTTACTGAAATTAGAACCTCGGACTAATGAAATTGGTGATCCGTCACCACGTCGTAAAAATTGTATATAGAATATTATGAAGTGTTAAATTACTCAAAAAATTTCGTAATCAGAAATTTCTTTGCCTTTTAATTAAAAGGCAAAATTATTTTGCCGTTTATGTTAACAGATCGCCACGTATACTGCGTCCATCATATTATCAGTCTTTTGACAGCTCACGCTCATTAAGTTTTGTATTGCTTACGTACAAATATCATACAAATAATATTTGTACTTTATGGATGGGTACCGCCCACTTAGTGATGTCACACATAATGGTTACTACGATTATGCCACAGATTAAAAATAATCGGTAGAAATCGATGTTACGAGTATTAAAAGACATTTAATAACATTATATAAAGTTTTACCTTCTTCTTAGTTAATACATGAATACAAATAAAACAATCAAGATATTTTAATTTATTTTATTAGCACGAGTCGTCGGAATGATAATCAACACTAGACTCCTCCGATGAGGAGTCTTCAGTAGCAGTTATTATTAGCTCTTGTGTAGATAATATATTATCAAACGCAATATCACGTTCCCAATCAGAGAATATTACTCTTTTAGTTCTTTCCACCACACTTGCCCAGTTCTCGGCCGTTACGTGGATGCAAGCATTTTTTAGCAATTGCAACATTTTATTCGCTGTGAATGGGGGGCTTGTATTGCATCTCGCAGCATGCCCTTTTACTTGTGCCCATATAAGTTCTATTGCGTTGTACTGGCAGTGGTATGGAGGAATCCGAAGAACAGTATGGCCATATTCTGCTGCCATTTCATTGATTACATAGCGTTTTGCTCTCTTTTTGGTTTTTAATATTTTTATTAATTCAACTTTTAACATTGAGTCGTCCACATTTTCTCCATTGTCCCGAAGCCAATTAATTGTTTCATGCTTTTTATTAGCCTGTGTTGGCATTTTGTCAATTTGACGGGAGTGGTAGGGCGCATTATCAATAAAAATTATTGATGGTTCTTCCAATGAAATGAGCATTTTTTTGAACCACTCTTCATACACATTTGCATTCATCTCTTCGTGGTAGTCATTTGATTTCTTCGATTTAAATGCCAACAGTGCGTCTTGTACAAATCCTTTTGCTGTACCTGCATGGCAAATGATTAGGCGCTCACCTTTTCCCATTGGTACTGAGGAAGTGGAATCAGCAGTATCATCAGTCCAGAAACGAGATAGTGTGTGGTTAGCGTTGAGCCATGTTTCATCCGTGAAAACAATATTTGCCCAATCTTGTATTTTCTTTGCCTCTCTTAAAAAATCACAACGTGCTATAGCTATATCTGTGCGTTCCATTAATAATTTTCTTTTATTTAACTTTTTATATGAAAAGCCAATTGTGTTCAAAACTTTGACCAAAGAAGATTTTTCACCATGAAATAGACCACTTCTTTTCAAAGAAACAATAAGTTTTCTCAAAGTTGGAATTTCTTTTCTCAAGTAGTAATCATATACATGACGACGAATAGCGTCAGCGTCAAAGTCATCAACAGCTGTCACCTTATGAGCCCGGCGCTTTCTTTTTGGTGTAGATGGTTTGTTTTGCTTCAGTAGTTAGGCATCAGTAGTGATTTTAGTCACAGTTGATAGACTGATCCCCAACGCGGCTGCAACACGGTTTCGGACTTGCGTGATAGGTATAAGAGGTCCGCCATTTTGATTTTCTTGCTCAAAATACTCATGAAGTTTTAACACTAACTGTCTCGATTGTGCTTTCAACACACGTCCTTTCGGCATTTTCACGATCAATTAATATAAGTTTCACAAAAGTTTTTCCGAGGAATAAAGCTACTTAACTCAAGGTGTAACAGATGCGAGAGAACACTCAGCGAACGTAAATGCGTGTGACTATCACGGGCGTTTCGTTGAGAGTGACAGATCACGTCAAAATGGCGGCCGAGCGGAAGGTCTGTTGATGTTGCCAGTTGATGTATAATATATTTTTTATGATTATAATAAATACACACGGATTAACATTTATTTTCAAAAAACTAAGGCAATATTAAATCAAAATGTTGATTTCTATATCTGTTATTAGTTTACGTAGGTTATCATTAATCGAATTACTTAGGTACGTAATTCGATTAATGATAGTAGGTACTATAATCGGAATGGTATCGCATACGAGAATCTTTAGGACATCACTAAATATGTAAATCGTCAATCTGTCAAAAGATGGTTAATATAATGGACAGTGTATAGTAAAATTAATATCTATGCGTTAATGCGCTCGATTACAAGAATTAAATTCAAAATTATAGCATCTGAAAATTCAAATTTCAGTATTTTGATTGTACCAATAATACATAAATAAGGTACTTGGCGATGAAGGTGTTTCGTCCTCTTCAGTCGGTTTAGGTTCTTCGAAATTATAGTTCGAATTGGACATTGTATTGTGGTATTGATTCGTATGCACTGCTTCTACATCTATACGGGCACTCCTTTCGTTATGTTCTGGTGAATAATCTTGAAAATTTAACAGTTCGCCAGTATTGACGTGCGTCATTTTAAAAGATTATGAAGATTTATCAGTGAAATAAGAAGATACCAATCTGCCGTATTCAAATGCACAAAAATTCTCAAAAATCAATATAGACCATAGATGATATGATATGAGATATAGACTAACAATAGAATTTAGCCACAGACTATTTGTAACAACGTACCATAGAGACGATAAGTATAAGAAAGATACAAATGAAGAAAAATCAAGAAATATTTCTTATTCTCATTAATAAAATTGTTAACAGCCTGGACTGTAATTAGAGATTTTTCTAGGCCACAAATGACTTGAAATGAATCTAAATAAAATTTCACAAGTATGCATTTTACAAATAATATTAATTAATAGCTTAATTTTGATCCCAAAGGGATATTAGGCGTTGAAAACATGTAACTTTTGATTTATATTAATTATGAGATTAGGTTTATATTGATTTTTTTCCAAAATGATAGTGATAAAAAGTACTCAAATCGAGTTACGAAAATGATTATAATGATTTTACTTTGATAATAAAGAGGCTTATCGAGTTTCAATGCATCGATTATGTATTAAATATATCTTCTTACTATTACTTCGTAGTTTTGTATTATCTTAAAAATGCATGATACCTTTTCTTGAATCTATACTATAATTATAATAAAAATTAACAAGAATAAATACAAAATACGTATTTTCCAAATATAGTTTTAACTAGATACGAAGTCATTGATACTGAAATTGATCAGAGAAACCTATATTTGATTACGTATTAAAAACTAAATTATCTATTTTCCAACTCTAAGGTTCAATAAATATATTAACATTCTCGTTACATTACGTTCTTTTAATCTTTTGCTGACTAGGGCAGTCTGGAATTAATAAACAACTACCAGCGTAGGTTTATAAATCAACGAGAAGTGACACTGCTTTTCGTATATTATTTTAAAATCTATAATATACGAATTAATAATTATATTACAATGTAACGTATATTATTTTAAAATCTTAAGAAATATTCTATATTTAAATTTCAAAAATCCTTATTTTGAAAAGTCTTGTCAGCGATACATGGCAAAATCTTTTTTCGATATATTGAATATTGATATGCATTGAACATCTCTCATTACGAATTACGGTTACTATAAATAAAAGAAAAACGTTTATCCATCATATTCTTTAATAATAGTTTTTACACGCGACTTCGTTCACGTGGACCGTTGAGTCTTGAGTTCTACTTTTTCTACTGTTTATAGTAGCTTCTGTCACTCACCAACCCTCCAAATATCTCCATCATAAAAATCAGATCGATCCGGGGAGTTAAATAGCAATTACTTTTAAATTTATTATCAACAATTTACTAATATACCAGTATACCATTTGCTCTGGAAATTTTAAAAAAAAACCATTAAAAAGTTTTAAAATCTTATATTATATCTTGTAATGTGAGAGGTCATGTCTCCTATATTAAATCTACTTCTTTAACTTACAAACTTGCCTTAGACACATCGTGAATAACAAAATTTTCATAGTTTGATAATAGATGACGTTTATAATGACATCCTAATCCTGTCAAATTTACAGGATTTCTATAGAATATGTGTTACCGCAGTGTTTAAGGTATAATTGTGACAGATTTCATTGAAATTAGTTCAGCGAATTTGCCGCGAAATGTAACAGACAGACAGACAAGAATTTCGCATTTATATTAGTAACGATTACAAGAATAATAATTTAAATATATTATGTTATAGTTTAATATTAGAAGATACTTATAGTCATATATTTAATAATATTAGTTGTTTAATACATCATTAACTATAATACTAAACATTTTTAACAGTAGTAACTAAGTTGGCAACAGCCGGCACCACGGTATCGGGCACGTGGAAGAAGAACAGCATGAAACCAGTCGCCAGCAGGAAATGGAAGGCCAGTATCGAGCAGATGAGGATGAGGAAATATCTGGACTTCCTCAGCGCTGGGAGCAGCCAGAATATCAGCACCGCTCCGGAGACAAGCGCCGCCATCAGAACGAAAAGCCACTGCAGCCAAGACACCTGGATCGTCCACAGCACCGCCACTGGGACGTATATGGACAGCGAGTAACCATAAAGGCCGAACAAGGACATCATGCTAGGCGAGCTCGACGTCTGGAACAAGACTTATTTATATTAACTAGCATTCCCACCACGCGTTGCTTAGGTTCTGTCTGAACCGAATTCCCCTCGAATCAGAACTCAATAGTTAAACAAGTCAAGTTTTAAAAGCTTTTAACAAAATGTAACCTTTGAGTAGTTCCGTCGTCTGGAGCCAATTATGGCAGCAGCATCAGATCAATCTTCTCATAAACATGCATTGTCATCGGGACTGGACCAGTATGTAAAATTTCAGCTCAATCGAACACCGCTAAGTGGCTCAAATTTAACTTACAAGATTTTATCACCACCAAGAACCGGGAGAAGTTCCACCCTTACGTTATTGACATCCCACGAAGGCGCACAAAGCGCTTCGCGTCTTCTTTTATACTGCGCACGGCAAGGGAATGGAATTCTCTCCCGGCATCTATTTTTCCTGAGTCATATAATATGGGTACCTTCAAAGCAAGAGCGAATAGGCATCTCCTAGTGCGCTCCATCTTAGACTGTATCATTGTTTACCATCAGGCATGATTACAGTCAAGCGCTCGCCTTACGAAATAAAAAAAAAAAAAAAAACTTTACAAGAACATCTGCTGGGTCAATCTAAATATTGTCTGAAAATTGTATAAAAATCAGCCCAGCCGTTCCGGGGGCTATAAGACATACAGACAAACATTCATTTTTATATGTAAGATAATAAACACAATTAGACACACGGTAATTTATGGACTATGACAGCTTGTGTGTGACCCGTATGTTTATATAATAATAAGTATAAATCGTGTAAGTGTAACTCATCAATCCGTATTGAAGGAGAGTGATGGTAGTGTTCTCCGTGGCCATTATCTCCAAAGGACATTTGTGTCACAACCCACCTGCATCTCCATGTCATTTTCGTCCGAAGTGATTGTCCACTTGAGCGCTGCCCATAGCAGCCCCGGACACCACACGTAGCACAGGATGGCGGTGGCCGCGTACGACACCAGGTAGTAGGTGTACCACCAGTTCACCACCTTGTTGGCATTCTGCAGGTAGCTGACTATGTTGCCGCTCAGTGCGATTGTGAATATCTGGGGATAATTTAAACTGGGTCATTGCAAACACTAGGTCATTACAAACACTGGATCACTACAAACAATGGGTCATTGCAACTACTGAGTTTCTAGAAACAGTGGGTGATTGCAAACACTGGATTATTGCTTCAGTGGGTCATTACAAACACTGCATTATTGCAATAATGTGGTCATTACAAACACTGGATAATACCAAACACATGGTCATTATAAATACTGGATCATTGCTAATACTAGATTGTAATAGTCACTGGGACATTTCAAACATTTTGTTATTGCAGACACTGCATTATGGTTAACATGTGGTCATTACAAACACTGGGTCATTGCCAATACCAGGTCATAATAACATCTTGTCATTACAAATGGCATGAAATTTGGTCATTATAATCACTGTATCATTGGCAATACTGTATAGATTCAATCACTGGGTCATTGCAAATACCAGGTCTATCAAATCACTTGGGCATGTTCATGATTATTTTACATTATGCATACTTTTGGTCTCACTGGTTAATTTGGTATGAGATTGTTATTAGATCAGATAGCTGATGCTTTATGTTAAATTTGAGTATCACTTTAGGATTACAATCAAAAGCAAATCTTCATTTGATGCTGGGAATACATGTTGTGGAATACCCTACCAATGTGACAGAAACCCATATTGGTCCATACAAGTCAGGTTTCCCTTTGATCCTCTCGTCAAAGTAATTCCGGGACACCTTCTGTGGAAGCACAGATGAAATAATCCTTTCTACTACTTCACTTGTCTGCACATCAAAATATTTTTGATAGTACTCCATGGTCCAGAAGTTGTGATTACCTACAAATTTTAATAAGAAGTTATGGAATATTTCCATATTTATTAAGATTGTGTATGTATTTTAATATATTACTTTTTATGAAAATAGCATGCACATATACCCCAAATGCTGGTATGATTTCCCTATGATTTCTATATAGTTTTTAAGTTAATAAAAGTTTGTGTTAATAGTATAAATAATAATATATTTAGTTATATTGATGGATGTAGAAAATGGCTGAGGTATAGATACAGCTATAAAATAATTCAACAACTTAGACTTGCCTATAAAATGTTAAATTAAAGTATAGAGGTTAAAATATTGTTTAAAACACTGCAGTCTCTTATTGTCCATTTAGGTAAGTCTCATTATTGTCAGATAGATGTTTAAAAAATTGAATATACATGTAAAGTTTATTTGAATAAAGTATAATTTGATTTGGTTTACATGTACTAAGCTTGGTAAAAGTAGCTGCCTGTTACAATCCCACTGCTGGGAATAGGCCTCCTCTCTCCGTTTCTGGAGAGAAGGGTTGGAGCTAAGACCTACCACACTGCTCCAATGCGGATTGGTAGGTTACACATATCTCCAGAATTCTCTAGAGATATGCAGGTTTCCTCACTATGTTTTCCTTCACTGAAAAGCGTGTGATAAATTTTAATTATCAATTAGACACATGAGTTTGTAATAGAAAAACTCATTGGTGCCTGCCCGGGTTTGAACTCGTGTTCCCCTCGAAAGAGTCGCACGGTCACACCGCTGGGCTATCACAGCTTTTTAATAAGCTAAGCATGGTATTTTTTATAAATTACTGGCTACTCTTTAAGTATGTAAGAACTGACATAATTTAAGTGTACATATTTCCTTAGATGTATACATACAATTATGGAGCTAACAGAAGAATACACAGTATGCTTGGTATTTGAAATGTATGAAACATTTCAAAATGTTAACTAATTAGCTCTTAGGATAGACTAGACAAGACTGTTTGAATCAAGAAGTTTGAAGTAAATTAGTTACAATTTCTTTAAAAATATATCGCTTTTACTGAAATTAGAACCTCGGACTAATGAAATTGGTGATCCGTCACCACGTCGTAAAAATTGTATATAGAATATTATGAAGTGTTAAATTACTCAAAAAATTTCGTAATCAGAAATTTCTTTGCCTTTTAATTAAAAGGCAAAATTATTTTGCCGTTTATGTTAACAGATCGCCACGTAGTAAAATTAATATCTATGCGTTAATGCGCTCGATTACAAGAATTAAATTCAAAATTATAGCATCTGAAAATTCAAATTTCAGTATTTTGATTGTACCAATAATACATAAATAAGGTACTTGGCGATGAAGGTGTTTCGTCCTCTTCAGTCGGTTTAGGTTCTTCGAAATTATAGTTCGAATTGGACATTGTATTGTGGTATTGATTCGTATGCACTGCTTCTACATCTATACGGGCACTCCTTTCGTTATGTTCTGGTGAATAATCTTGAAAATTTAACAGTTCGCCAGTATTGACGTGCGTCATTTTAAAAGATTATGAAGATTTATCAGTGAAATAAGAAGATACCAATCTGCCGTATTCAAATGCACAAAAATTCTCAAAAATCAATATAGACCATAGATGATATGATATGAGATATAGACTAACAATAGAATTTAGCCACAGACTATTTGTAACAACGTACCATAGAGACGATAAGTATAAGAAAGATACAAATGAAGAAAAATCAAGAAATATTTCTTATTCTCATTAATAAAATTGTTAACAGCCTGGACTGTAATTAGAGATTTTTCTAGGCCACAAATGACTTGAAATGAATCTAAATAAAATTTCACAAGTATGCATTTTACAAATAATATTAATTAATAGCTTAATTTTGATCCCAAAGGGATATTAGGCGTTGAAAACATGTAACTTTTGATTTATATTAATTATGAGATTAGGTTTATATTGATTTTTTTCCAAAATGATAGTGATAAAAAGTACTCAAATCGAGTTACGAAAATGATTATAATGATTTTACTTTGATAATAAAGAGGCTTATCGAGTTTCAATGCATCGATTATGTATTAAATATATCTTCTTACTATCACTTCGTAGTTTTGTATTATCTTAAAAATGCATGAAACCTTTTCTTGAATCTATACTATAATTATAATAAAAATTAACAAGAATAAATACAAAATACGTATTTTCCAAATATAGTTTTAACTAGATACGAAGTCATTAATACTGAAATTGATCAGAGAAACCTATATTTGATTACGTATTAAAAACTAAATTAATTATTTTCCAACTCTAAGGTTCAATAAATATATTAACATTCTCGTTACATTACGTTCTTTTAATCTTTTGCTGACTAGGGCAGTCTGGAATTAATAAACAACTACCAGCGTAGGTTTATAAATCAACGAGAAGTGACACTGCTTTTCGTATATTATTTTAAAATCTATAATATACGAATTAATAATTATATTACAATGTAACGTATATTATTTTAAAATCTTAAGAAATATTCTATATTTAAATTTCAAAAATCCTTATTTTGAAAAGTCTTGTCAGCGATACATGGCAAAATCTTTTTTCGATATATTGAATATTGATATGCATTGAACATCTCTCATTACGAATTACGGTTACTATAAATAAAAGAAAAACGTTTATCCATCATATTCTTTAATAATAGTTTTTACACGCGACTTCGTTCACGTGGACCGTTGAGTCTTGAGTTCTACTTTTTCTACTGTTTATAGTAGCTTCTGTCACTCACCAACCCTCCAAATATCTCCATCATAAAAATCAGATCGATCCGGGGAGTTAAATAGCAATTACTTTTAAATTTATTATCAACAATTTACTAATATACCAGTATACCATTTGCTCTGGAAATTAAAAAAAAAAACCATTAAAAAAGTTTTAAAATCTTATATTATATCTTGTAATGTGAGAGGTCATGTCTCCTATATTAAATCTACTTCTTTAACTTACAAACTTGCCTTAGACACATCGTGAATAACAAAATTTTCATAGTTTGATAATAGATGACGTTTATAATGACATCCTAATCCTGTCAAATTTACAGGATTTCTATAGAATATGTGTTACCGCAGTGTTTAAGGTATAATTGTGACAGATTTCATTGAAATTAGTTCAGCGAATTTGCCGCGAAATGTAACAGACAGACAGACAAGAATTTCGCATTTATATTAGTAACGATTACAAGAATAATAATTTAAATATATTATGTTATAGTTTAATATTAGAAGATACTTATAGTCATATATTTAATAATATTAGTTGTTTAATACATCATTAACTATAATACTAAACATTTTTAACAGTAGTAACTAAGTTGGCAACAGCCGGCACCACGGTATCGGGCACGTGGAAGAACAGCATGAAACCAGTCGCCAGCAGGAAATGGAAGGCCAGTATCGAGCAGATGAGGATGAGGAAATATCTGGACTTCCTCAGCGCTGGGAGCAGCCAGAATATCAGCACCGCTCCGGAGACAAGCGCCGCCATCAGAACGAAAAGCCACTGCAGCCAAGACACCTGGATCGTCCACAGCACCGCCACTGGGACGTATATGGACAGCGAGTAACCATAAAGGCCGAACAAGGACATCATGCTAGGCGAGCTCGACGTCTGGAACAAGACTTATTTATATTAACTAGCATTCCCACCACGCGTTGCTTAGGTTCTGTCTGAACCGAATTCCCCTCGAATCAGAACTCAATAGTTAAACAAGTCAAGTTTTAAAAGCTTTTAACAAAATGTAACCTTTGAGTAGTTCCGTCGTCTGGAGCCAATTATGGCACCAGCATCAGATCAATCTTCTCATAAACATGCATTGTCATCGGGACTGGACCAGTATGTAAAATTTCAGCTCAATCGAACACCGCTAAGTGGCTCAAATTTAACTTACAAGATTTTATCACCACCAAGAACCGGGAGAAGTTCCACCCTTACGTTATTGACATCCCACGAAGGCGCACAAAGCGCTTCGCGTCTTCTTTTATACTGCGCACGGCAAGGGAATGGAATTCTCTCCCGGCATCTATTTTTCCTGAGTCATATAATATGGGTACCTTCAAAGCAAGAGCGAATAGGCATCTCCTAGTGCGCTCCATCTTAGACTGTATCATTGTTTACCATCAGGCATGATTACAGTCAAGCGCTCGCCTTACGAAATAAAAAAAAAAAAAAAAACTTTACAAGAACATCTGCTGGGTCAATCTAAATATTGTCTGAAAATTGTATAAAAATCAGCCCAGCCGTTCCGGGGGCTATAAGACATACAGACAAACATTCATTTTTATATGTAAGATAATAAACACAATTAGACACACGGTAATTTATGGACTATGACAGCTTGTGTGTGACCCGTATGTTTATATAATAATAAGTATAAATCGTGTAAGTGTAACTCATCAATCCGTATTGAAGGAGAGTGATGGTAGTGTTCTCCATGGCCATTATCTCCAAAGGACATTTGTGTCACAACCCACCTGCATCTCCATGTCATTTTCGTCCGTAGTGATTGTCCACTTGAGCGCTGCCCATAGCAGCCCCGGACACCACACGTAGCACAGGATGGCGGTGGCCGCGTACGACACCAGGTAGTAGGTGTACCACCAGTTCACCACCTTGTTGGCATTCTGCAGGTAGCTGGCTATGTTGCCGCTCAGTGCGATTGTGAATATCTGGGGATAATTTAAACTGGGTCATTGCAAACACTAGGTCATTACAAACACTGGATCACTACAAACAATGGGTCATTGCAACTACTGAGTTTCTAGAAACAGTGGGTGATTGCAAACACTGGATTATTGCTTCAGTGGGTCATTACAAACACTGCATTATTGCAATAATGTGGTCATTACAAACACTGGATAATACCAAACACATGGTCATTATAAATACTGGATCATTGCTAATACTAGATTGTAATAGTCACTGGGACATTTCAAACATTTTGTTATTGCAGACACTGCATTATGGTTAACATGTGGTCATTACAAACACTGGGTCATTGCCAATACCAGGTCATAATAACATCTTGTCATTACAAATGGCATGAAATTTGGTCATTATAATCACTGTATCATTGGCAATACTGTATAGATTCAATCACTGGGTCATTGCAAATACCAGGTCTATCAAATCACTTGGGCATGTTCATGATTATTTTACATTATGCATACTTTTGGTCTCACTGGTTAATTTGGTATGAGATTGTTATTAGATCAGATAGCTGATGCTTTATGTTAAATTTGAGTATCACTTTAGGATTACAATCAAAAGCAAATCTTCATTTGATGCTGGGAATACATGTTGTGGAATACCCTACCAATGTGACAGAAACCCATATTGGTCCATACAAGTCAGGTTTCCCTTTGATCCTCTCGTCAAAGTAATTCCGGGACACCTTCTGTGGAAGCACAGATGAAATAATCCTTTCTACTACTTCGCTTGTCTGCACATCAAAATATTTTTGATAGTACTCCATGGTCCAGAAGTTGTGATTACCTACAAATTTTAATAAGAAGTTATGGAATATTTCCATATTTATTAAGATTGTGTATGTATTTTAATATATTACTTTTTATGAAAATAGCATGCACATATACCCCAAATGCTGGTATGATTTCCCTATGATTTCTATATAGTTTTTAAGTTAATAAAAGTTTGTGTTAATAGTATAAATAATAATATATTTAGTTATATTGATGGATGTAGAAAATGGCTGAGGTATAGATACAGCTATAAAATAATTCAACAACTTAGACTTGCCTATAAAATGTTAAATTAAAGTATAGAGGTTAAAATATTGTTTAAAACACTGCAGTCTCTTATTGTCCATTTAGGTAAGTCTCATTATTGTCAGATAGATGTTTAAAAAATTGAATATACATGTAAAGTTTATTTGAATAAAGTATAATTTGATTTGGTTTACATGTACTAAGCTTGGTAAAAGTAGCTGCCTGTTACAATCCCACTGCTGGGAATAGGCCTCCTCTCTCCGTTTCTGGAGAGAAGGGTTGGAGCTAAGACCTACCACACTGCTCCAATGCGGATTGGTAGGTTACACATATCTCCAGAATTCTCTAGAGATATGCAGGTTTCCTCACTATGTTTTCCTTCACTGAAAAGCGTGTGATAAATTTTAATTATCAATTAGACACATGAGTTTGTAATAGAAAAACTCATTGGTGCCTGCCCGGGTTTGAACTCGTGTTCCCCTCGAAAGAGTCGCACGGTCACACCGCTGGGCTATCACAGCTTTTTAATAAGCTAAGCATGGTATTTTTTATAAATTACTGGCTACTCTTTAAGTATGTAAGAACTGACATAATTTAAGTGTACATATTTCCTTAGATGTATACATACAATTATGGAGCTAACAGAAGAATACACAGTATGCTTGGTATTTGAAATGTATGAAACATTTCAAAATGTTAACTAATTAGCTCTTAGGATAGACTAGACAAGACTGTTTGAATCAAGAAGTTTGAAGTAAATTAGTTACAATTTCTTTAAAAATATATCGCTTTTACTGAAATTAGAACCTCGGACTAATGAAATTGGTGATCCGTCACCACGTCGTAAAAATTGTATATAGAATATTATGAAGTGTTAAATTACTCAAAAAATTTCGTAATCAGAAATTTCTTTGCCTTTTAATTAAAAGGCAAAATTATTTTGCCGTTTATGTTAACAGATCGCCACGTAGTAAAATTAATATCTATGCGTTAATGCGCTCGATTACAAGAATTAAATTCAAAATTATAGCATCTGAAAATTCAAATTTCAGTATTTTGATTGTACCAATAATACATAAATAAGGTACTTGGCGATGAAGGTGTTTCGTCCTCTTCAGTCGGTTTAGGTTCTTCGAAATTATAGTTCGAATTGGACATTGTATTGTGGTATTGATTCGTATGCACTGCTTCTACATCTATACGGGCACTCCTTTCGTTATGTTCTGGTGAATAATCTTGAAAATTTAACAGTTCGCCAGTATTGACGTGCGTCATTTTAAAAGATTATGAAGATTTATCAGTGAAATAAGAAGATACCAATCTGCCGTATTCAAATGCACAAAAATTCTCAAAAATCAATATAGACCATAGATGATATGATATGAGATATAGACTAACAATAGAATTTAGCCACAGACTATTTGTAACAACGTACCATAGAGACGATAAGTATAAGAAAGATACAAATGAAGAAAAATCAAGAAATATTTCTTATTCTCATTAATAAAATTGTTAACAGCCTGGACTGTAATTAGAGATTTTTCTAGGCCACAAATGACTTGAAATGAATCTAAATAAAATTTCACAAGTATGCATTTTACAAATAATATTAATTAATAGCTTAATTTTGATCCCAAAGGGATATTAGGCGTTGAAAACATGTAACTTTTGATTTATATTAATTATGAGATTAGGTTTATATTGATTTTTTTCCAAAATGATAGTGATAAAAAGTACTCAAATCGAGTTACGAAAATGATTATAATGATTTTACTTTGATAATAAAGAGGCTTATCGAGTTTCAATGCATC
Source organism: Morpho deidamia (assembly GCA_947086505.1). NCBI lineage: Eukaryota > Metazoa > Arthropoda > Insecta > Lepidoptera > Nymphalidae > Morpho > Morpho deidamia. The sequence goes on from CAMTZC010000009.1 coordinate 13,783,042, forward strand.
GATTATGTATTAAATATATCTTCTTACTATTACTTCGTAGTTTTGTATTATCTTAAAAATGCATGATACCTTTTCTTGAATCTATACTATAATTATAATAAAAATTAACAAGAATAAATACAAAATACGTATTTTCCAAATATAGTTTTAACTAGATACGAAGTCATTGATACTGAAATTGATCAGAGAAACCTATATTTGATTACGTATTAAAAACTAAATTATCTATTTTCCAACTCTAAGGTTCAATAAATATATTAACATTCTCGTTACATTACGTTCTTTTAATCTTTTGCTGACTAGGGCAGTCTGGAATTAATAAACAACTACCAGCGTAGGTTTATAAATCAACGAGAAGTGACACTGCTTTTCGTATATTATTTTAAAATCTATAATATACGAATTAATAATTATATTACAATGTAACGTATATTATTTTAAAATCTTAAGAAATATTCTATATTTAAATTTCAAAAATCCTTATTTTGAAAAGTCTTGTCAGCGATACATGGCAAAATCTTTTTTCGATATATTGAATATTGATATGCATTGAACATCTCTCATTACGAATTACGGTTACTATAAATAAAAGAAAAACGTTTATCCATCATATTCTTTAATAATAGTTTTTACACGCGACTTCGTTCACGTGGACCGTTGAGTCTTGAGTTCTACTTTTTCTACTGTTTATAGTAGCTTCTGTCACTCACCAACCCTCCAAATATCTCCATCATAAAAATCAGATCGATCCGGGGAGTTAAATAGCAATTACTTTTAAATTTATTATCAACAATTTACTAATATACCAGTATACCATTTGCTCTGGAAATTTAAAAAAAAAACCATTAAAAAGTTTTAAAATCTTATATTATATCTTGTAATGTGAGAGGTCATGTCTCCTATATTAAATCTACTTCTTTAACTTACAAACTTGCCTTAGACACATCGTGAATAACAAAATTTTCATAGTTTGATAATAGATGACGTTTATAATGACATCCTAATCCTGTCAAATTTACAGGATTTCTATAGAATATGTGTTACCGCAGTGTTTAAGGTATAATTGTGACAGATTTCATTGAAATTAGTTCAGCGAATTTGCCGCGAAATGTAACAGACAGACAGACAAGAATTTCGCATTTATATTAGTAACGATTACAAGAATAATAATTTAAATATATTATGTTATAGTTTAATATTAGAAGATACTTATAGTCATATATTTAATAATATTAGTTGTTTAATACATCATTAACTATAATACTAAACATTTTTAACAGTAGTAACTAAGTTGGCAACAGCCGGCACCACGGTATCGGGCACGTGGAAGAAGAACAGCATGAAACCAGTCGCCAGCAGGAAATGGAAGGCCAGTATCGAGCAGATGAGGATGAGGAAATATCTGGACTTCCTCAGCGCTGGGAGCAGCCAGAATATCAGCACCGCTCCGGAGACAAGCGCCGCCATCAGAACGAAAAGCCACTGCAGCCAAGACACCTGGATCGTCCACAGCACCGCCACTGGGACGTATATGGACAGCGAGTAACCATAAAGGCCGAACAAGGACATCATGCTAGGCGAGCTCGACGTCTGGAACAAGACTTATTTATATTAACTAGCATTCCCACCACGCGTTGCTTAGGTTCTGTCTGAACCGAATTCCCCTCGAATCAGAACTCAATAGTTAAACAAGTCAAGTTTTAAAAGCTTTTAACAAAATGTAACCTTTGAGTAGTTCCGTCGTCTGGAGCCAATTATGGCAGCAGCATCAGATCAATCTTCTCATAAACATGCATTGTCATCGGGACTGGACCAGTATGTAAAATTTCAGCTCAATCGAACACCGCTAAGTGGCTCAAATTTAACTTACAAGATTTTATCACCACCAAGAACCGGGAGAAGTTCCACCCTTACGTTATTGACATCCCACGAAGGCGCACAAAGCGCTTCGCGTCTTCTTTTATACTGCGCACGGCAAGGGAATGGAATTCTCTCCCGGCATCTATTTTTCCTGAGTCATATAATATGGGTACCTTCAAAGCAAGAGCGAATAGGCATCTCCTAGTGCGCTCCATCTTAGACTGTATCATTGTTTACCATCAGGCATGATTACAGTCAAGCGCTCGCCTTACGAAATAAAAAAAAAAAAAAAACTTTACAAGAACATCTGCTGGGTCAATCTAAATATTGTCTGAAAATTGTATAAAAATCAGCCCAGCCGTTCCGGGGGCTATAAGACATACAGACAAACATTCATTTTTATATGTAAGATAATAAACACAATTAGACACACGGTAATTTATGGACTATGACAGCTTGTGTGTGACCCGTATGTTTATATAATAATAAGTATAAATCGTGTAAGTGTAACTCATCAATCCGTATTGAAGGAGAGTGATGGTAGTGTACTCCGTGGCCATTATCTCCAAAGGACATTTGTGTCACAACCCACCTGCATCTCCATGTCATTTTCGTCCGTAGTGATTGTCCACTTGAGCGCTGCCCATAGCAGCCCCGGACACCACACGTAGCACAGGATGGCGGTGGCCGCGTACGACACCAGGTAGTAGGTGTACCACCAGTTCACCACCTTGTTGGCATTCTGCAGGTAGCTGGCTATGTTGCCGCTCAGTGCGATTGTGAATATCTGGGGATAATTTAAACTGGGTCATTGCAAACACTAGGTCATTACAAACACTGGATCACTACAAACAATGGGTCATTGCAACTACTGAGTTTCTAGAAACAGTGGGTGATTGCAAACACTGGATTATTGCTTCAGTGGGTCATTACAAACACTGCATTATTGCAATAATGTGGTCATTACAAACACTGGATAATACCAAACACATGGTCATTATAAATACTGGATCATTGCTAATACTAGATTGTAATAGTCACTGGGACATTTCAAACATTTTGTTATTGCAGACACTGCATTATGGTTAACATGTGGTCATTACACACTGGGTCATTGCCAATACCAGGTCATAATAACATCTTGTCATTACAAATGGCATGAAATTTGGTCATTATAATCACTGTATCATTGGCAATACTGTATAGATTCAATCACTGGGTCATTGCAAATACCAGGTCTATCAAATCACTTGGGCATGTTCATGATTATTTTACATTATGCATACTTTTGGTCTCACTGGTTAATTTGGTATGAGATTGTTATTAGATCAGATAGCTGATGCTTTATGTTAAATTTGAGTATCACTTTAGGATTACAATCAAAAGCAAATCTTCATTTGATGCTGGGAATACATGTTGTGGAATACCCTACCAATGTGACAGAAACCCATATTGGTCCATACAAGTCAGGTTTCCCTTTGATCCTCTCGTCAAAGTAATTCCAGGACACCTTCTGTGGAAGCACAGATGAAATAATCCTTTCTACTACTTCACTTGTCTGCACATCAAAATATTTTTGATAGTACTCCATGGTCCAGAAGTTGTGATTACCTACAAATTTTAATAAGAAGTTATGGAATATTTCCATATTTATTAAGATTGTGTATGTATTTTAATATATTACTTTTTATGAAAATAGCATGCACATATACCCCAAATGCTGGTATGATTTCCCTATGATTTCTATATAGTTTTTAAGTTAATAAAAGTTTGTGTTAATAGTATAAATAATAATATATTTAGTTATATTGATGGATGTAGAAAATGGCTGAGGTATAGATACAGCTATAAAATAATTCAACAACTTAGACTTGCCTATAAAATGTTAAATTAAAGTATAGAGGTTAAAATATTGTTTAAAACACTGCAGTCTCTTATTGTCCATTTAGGTAAGTCTCATTATTGTCAGATAGATGTTTAAAAAATTGAATATACATGTAAAGTTTATTTGAATAAAGTATAATTTGATTTGGTTTACATGTACTAAGCTTGGTAAAAGTAGCTGCCTGTTACAATCCCACTGCTGGGAATAGGCCTCCTCTCTCCGTTTCTGGAGAGAAGGGTTGGAGCTAAGACCTACCACACTGCTCCAATGCGGATTGGTAGGTTACACATATCTCCAGAATTCTCTAGAGATATGCAGGTTTCCTCACTATGTTTTCCTTCACTGAAAAGCGTGTGATAAATTTTAATTATCAATTAGACACATGAGTTTGTAATAGAAAAACTCATTGGTGCCTGCCCGGGTTTGAACTCGTGTTCCCCTCGAAAGAGTCGCACGGTCACACCGCTGGGCTATCACAGCTTTTTAATAAGCTAAGCATGGTATTTTTTATAAATTACTGGCTACTCTTTAAGTATGTAAGAACTGACATAATTTAAGTGTACATATTTCCTTAGATGTATACATACAATTATGGAGCTAACAGAAGAATACACAGTATGCTTGGTATTTGAAATGTATGAAACATTTCAAAATGTTAACTAATTAGCTCTTAGGATAGACTAGACAAGACTGTTTGAATCAAGAAGTTTGAAGTAAATTAGTTACAATTTCTTTAAAAATATATCGCTTTTACTGAAATTAGAACCTCGGACTAATGAAATTGGTGATCCGTCACCACGTCGTAAAAATTGTATATAGAATATTATGAAGTGTTAAATTACTCAAAAAATTTCGTAATCAGAAATTTCTTTGCCTTTTAATTAAAAGGCAAAATTATTTTGCCGTTTATGTTAACAGATCGCCACGTAGTAAAATTAATATCTATGCGTTAATGCGCTCGATTACAAGAATTAAATTCAAAATTATAGCATCTGAAAATTCAAATTTCAGTATTTTGATTGTACCAATAATACATAAATAAGGTACTTGGCGATGAAGGTGTTTCGTCCTCTTCAGTCGGTTTAGGTTCTTCGAAATTATAGTTCGAATTGGACATTGTATTGTGGTATTGATTCGTATGCACTGCTTCTACATCTATACGGGCACTCCTTTCGTTATGTTCTGGTGAATAATCTTGAAAATTTAACAGTTCGCCAGTATTGACGTGCGTCATTTTAAAAGATTATGAAGATTTATCAGTGAAATAAGAAGATACCAATCTGCCGTATTCAAATGCACAAAAATTCTCAAAAATCAATATAGACCATAGATGATATGATATGAGATATAGACTAACAATAGAATTTAGCCACAGACTATTTGTAACAACGTACCATAGAGACGATAAGTATAAGAAAGATACAAATGAAGAAAAATCAAGAAATATTTCTTATTCTCATTAATAAAATTGTTAACAGCCTGGACTGTAATTAGAGATTTTTCTAGGCCACAAATGACTTGAAATGAATCTAAATAAAATTTCACAAGTATGCATTTTACAAATAATATTAATTAATAGCTTAATTTTGATCCCAAAGGGATATTAGGCGTTGAAAACATGTAACTTTTGATTTATATTAATTATGAGATTAGGTTTATATTGATTTTTTTCCAAAATGATAGTGATAAAAAGTACTCAAATCGAGTTACGAAAATGATTATAATGATTTTACTTTGATAATAAAGAGGCTTATCGAGTTTCAATGCATCGATTATGTATTAAATATATCTTCTTACTATCACTTCGTAGTTTTGTATTATCTTAAAAATGCATGAAACCTTTTCTTGAATCTATACTATAATTATAATAAAAATTAACAAGAATAAATACAAAATACGTATTTTCCAAATATAGTTTTAACTAGATACGAAGTCATTAATACTGAAATTGATCAGAGAAACCTATATTTGATTACGTATTAAAAACTAAATTATCTATTTTCCAACTCTAAGGTTCAATAAATATATTAACATTCTCGTTACATTACGTTCTTTTAATCTTTTGCTGACTAGGGCAGTCTGGAATTAATAAACAACTACCAGCGTAGGTTTATAAATCAACGAGAAGTGACACTGCTTTTCGTATATTATTTTAAAATCTATAATATACGAATTAATAATTATATTACAATGTAACGTATATTATTTTAAAATCTTAAGAAATATTCTATATTTAAATTTCAAAAATCCTTATTTTGAAAAGTCTTGTCAGCATACATGGCAAAATCTTTTTTCGATATATTGATATGCATTGAACATCTCTCGAAATATCGATTATAATTTATAAGGGGCCGACCCCGCTATACCCGCCAGCCGCCATATTGTTTCGTGAAATAACTTTTCGCGTGCACAGAAGCTCGTATTGCATGTTAATTTCATAAATCTAAGAAGCATACGTGATTTAAATAGACATTAAAATGTGCTTCGTTTCTTGTACGTGATGTTGAACCATTACATTGTGCAATATTGATGCCTGCACGTCGCTATCAGTGATAACGTAAGTTTTTCTCATATATCGCTTAGGCAAAATTACGCCATGATGGAAGAGGAGCCACGTAACGAAGATTTGTTTTAATTACAGTGATGCACCTTTGAAAATAGTATTGGGGATGGTAATCATTGCAACGGGAGTGAGAGAACAAAATGGCCAAAGAGATTGCGGAAGAATACGCGTCGAGTTTGTCGGATCTGACTGTGAACAGCAAGCCGTTAATAAATATGCTGACAATACTCGCTGAAGAAAATATCGACCATGCCGGTGTTATCGTTGAAACAGTGGAAAAGCATTTGGAGAAGGTGAATTTGTATTTTTAAATTTGGCGAACGGCGTTGGGATACAACGCTTTCACGTGAGCTAAAGGGAAAGTGTCACAGAATGTGACGCACAATAGTGCGTTTTGTGTTCACTGTGTTATTAACATGATTTGTAACCAGCTGGCAAGAAACAGGTATCTCCTAGGTTTCTAGATTTCACAATGATTACAATCTATTTTTGTTGTTATAATACTGGTCTATATCTGATATCCTTTTGTTATCTTTAATGAATACAGAATTCAAATATTCGGATTATATTAAAAGGTTTTTTTTGCATATACTAATTTTGTTAACACACTTTTATGATTGATTACAATAAAACTACCTTAACTTAAAGAATATACATTATATAAAGCAGCAAATGCCTCTTATTTTACTGATTATTAATCAGTTTATGATCTACAACATAAAACATATTACCACACACACCAAAATATTTTACCAGATGCATATGAGCCACCAGATTATTAAATATGATGGTTGTGGCTATATGCTGCCTCATTTGTTAATGCTATTAAAGCTAAAGTGATCACAGTGTATTGTATTAAAAATTTAAAAAACAAAAACTTAAGGACTAATATAAATTGTTACCTGGAAAAATCGTTATATATAAATACCATTAGGCAATTATTTATTATTTAACTTTGATATAAATAATAATTGAATTTGAAATTTAAAACTGTCTTGGTAACTGTGACTAACAGATAATGTCATGAGAAACATGATATCTTCATACAAACCTATATATTTTCATACAAAGTGAAAAGATTGGAGACCAGTATGTATACTATATACAGACCAAAATGAAGAAATAGTAAAAATATATTTAATTTTTATTTTATTTCATTCTTAAAAGACATAAATGCTTTTCAATCTAAAAATGAGTCATAGAGACGTATAGACATATTTTGTGGATTACATTTTCCTTAAAATTATAATCACTCATACAATTTTTTATTAAGAATCTGACTTTAATCATTTAAATAACAAGAACTGAGACCTTAGTAAAAATAATGTATCTAGAATCTATAATGTATCCTGAGAATTATGGAAATAATTTACTTTTTTTTAATTTTTTACATAATTTGGAAATATCATCCTGATTTTTTTGTTGTTTTTTTTACACTGTAATAAAAACCGCCTTATGTTTAGTTAATGTTAGTTATCTTACACCAAATTGAATTCCAACAAATAACAGTATGAACAAAGATGTATACATAAAATTCCTTAAACTGAGATGCTCATATAAAATCTTAGTATTTTAGATTATGATGTAAACTTTTTGTTTGTGTTGAAGCCTAATTTTGACTTTTGTTTAATTTCTACTGGAGATACCTGTTAAGTAATATATAAAAAATATCTATTCACCCCACTGGTATGTTATTAACGAAACTTTGCACTCACTGATTTTTCTGATCAGTTGTGTACGGAGATGTTGTATGAATAAAGGTTTTACCAAACTGAGTTCTTATTTATTTTCAAATATCAATAACATTAAAGGGTTGCCAAAAGAAAGTTTGTATTATTTCCTGCACCATAACAGCTAAAGAGAAAATAATGAAATCAAATTCTCAAGATTGTAGACTGGGCAGGCCGGTGCGGACTTGGTCCGGCCAGGGTTTGGGATTAGACAATATTTTTCCTCCACACAGGTGCCTCCGGACATCAAGCTGCCCGTACTGTATTTAGTTGATTCCATTATCAAGAATGTAGGAGGTGCCTACACCCAGAAGTTCTCCCAGATCATCGTAAATATGTTCACAAAGACTTTCAAGCAGGTAAATATGAATCAATATACTTTTGTCCAATTATACATATTCTTGTACATGTATAGTTTGTATAATTGCTTTTTTTGTGTTTCAGGTGGATGAAAAAATACGTTCACAGATGTTCAAGCTGCGAGAGACTTGGCATGATGTGTTCCCATCAACCAAGTTATACCAACTTGACGTTAAAGTGAACCTCATAGACCCCGCGTGGCCAATACAAGCTCAGCCGCAACAGTCTAACATCCATGTAAATCCAAATTTTCTGAAAAAGGTGTTTTTTTTAGTTGATTATGTTTTGATGTATACATGTTTACAAGATATATCTTTTACACGTTTAGTAGTTTATACTATTTTAGGCACTATTTTGCGGATCTGTAATGGTAATATAATATTTCTATAATCCGCCATTAGAGGATCTAAGTAATGTTAAAAGTAGAGTGTACAACCATATTCATACCTGATATATGTAGAAATCCTATAAACACATTTAGTATCAACACTGCAATACATTAGCACCACATATTTTCTCTAACACAATCTCAACAATCATTGCATCTTAATCGAAATATAGGAGATGATTCCATGATGAAATTGCAAAGCCGAGTTGTGGGGGAAATATATTGTTACGATTGTGTTAGTAAATGTGTGCAGTGTAGTGTATTGTGGTGTGTCAGGTTTGAAAGCACACTCTACTTTTCAATTATAATTTTTTTGTCGCTGAAATTTAGCAAAATTATATTATATTCTCTTAGAAGTTGTTAGCTAGTTATATAGCGCTATAGTTCGCGATAGATTAGGTTGTTTATAGGCCAACCGTTTAACTCAGTCCTCGTGTGTGGTACAAGCGACTGAGGACTAAGTTGAAACGGTACATCTAAAGTAGTATTTAGTTTTCTTTTGGTATCAAACCCGTGTAAAAAGAATCTTTCGTTGACAGACCTACATGCTAAATTATTCAAATAATATATACGTTATTTTAGAGCCATGTTTAGTTATGGCCTGTTTCTTCGTCGGTCTTATTCGGCTGGCTACGATTAAAATTAAACATTTTTAGACGAAGTCTAGACTCTATCCAGGTGCTTTTAAGTCAATATTCTTATTATCAAGAACTTTTGTTTTAGTGTCTTCAGATTCTTCCTATACTATAGAATCTTATATCTCATGGTCTTTAATTCTATATAATAGATATAGCAAATTAGTTTCGACGTAGTTCCATTTTTATTGTAATCTATTCTATATCTCACATATTTCGTAAGTTGACTTTTGCGTGTACTTCAGTACTGGAATAAAAAGCAGCCTATAAACCTCCCGTTTTCAAAGTGTCTTCATACCAAATACCACAGCTATCTGTGGTATATCTATATTCTTTTCGGACGTGAGTGGAGAAACATAGAAAAGTAAAGCTACTATCCTAGTGCTGGGGATAGGCCTCATCTATCTGTTTTTGGAACGAAGGGTTGGAGCTAATACCTACCACGCTGCTTCAATGCGGATTGTTGGGTTACACGTATTCCAAGACTTCTTTAGATATATTCAGATTTCCGTACAATACGTTCCTTCAAAAGCTGAGATAGCCTAGCGGTGAGACCGTGCGAATCTAGAGATGATCATGAGTTCAAACTCGGGCAGGTACCAATGAGTTCTATTAAAACTTATTTGCCTAATTGAGAATTTCAATTTATCACATGCTTTTCGGTGAAGGAAAACATCGTGAGGAAACCTGCATATCTTCAGTGAATTCTAGGGATATGTGTAACCTACCAATCCGCATTGGAGCAGCTTAGTAGGTCTTAGCTCCAATCCTTCTCTCTAAAACTGGAGAGAGGAGGCCTATGCCAACCAGTGGGATAGTCGTCACAGGTCGTTACTTTAGACAACGCCCATGGGCTTATAATAGTGGCATAACTCAAAAAATCATGTTTTGAAATAAAAGAGTTAAAAGTTTTTATCGTTAAGGAAAATGCTTAAAAAAATCTTTAGGCATAAATCCCTCTTCTCAGCATAATTATTGCTGAAATACATAAGATTTATAGAAACTTATAATTGCTAAATGGGAATTTGAACCCACGAACTCATGGTACGCGGTACTATCATGCTGCATTTGACTTTTTTTTGACTGGCCCGTTGGCGCAGTTGGCAGTGACCCTGTCTCGGCTCCATGGGTCGCGGGTTCGATTCCCGCCGAGAACCAACATTTTCAATTTAGAATTTGTTGGTTCTTCGAGTCTGAGTATATATTTGTATTTAAAACTATATATGTATGTATTTAAAACTATATATGTATATATTTACTAGTTGTCTCTCAACCATAACACAAGTATTAAGTTACTTACTTTGGGGACGGACGACCGTGTGTGTAAATGTCCCATATATTTTTATTTATATTTATATTACGACTTACAAGACATGTATTACTAGGAAAATTATATATTACATTTGCACGTTTCTTAAACTTTAATAGTTTAAAGTGTAACAAAGTCAAGTTTAAAAAAGCTTTTAACCAAGTCATGTCCCTACTGTTAACCATTGAGGAGTTCCCTCGTCTGGAGCCAAACCTGGCAGCAACATCAAGTCATGCATCGTCATCGGGACTGGACCAGAATATAAAATTCATTTCCCTACTTTACACCGTTGAGCAGTTCCCTCGTATGGAACCAACCGTGCCAACAGCATCACGTCATACTTATCATAAACATGCATTGTCATCGGGCCTAAGAAAGTGGGTCAAATTTAACTTGCAACATTCCACCTTCAGATACAGTTGAATTAAAGATTTTAAAAAGAGACCTTCATTAAGTCAGTTTCGGTAATTTATTTTGTAATCAACGTGATTGTTTTGAACAAAGATTCATTTTTCTTTACAGCAGCCAACACCAACAACAAGCACGACAGTACTCACAGAAGAAGAGGAGAGGATGCGCAGCATCCTCGCGAAGAAGGAGCAAGAGCTACTGATGCTGCAACGTAAGAAGGTCGAGATGGAACTCGAGCAAACGCGACGGCAGCTGCAGCTCGCTGAGAAAACTACTAAAAAGGTATTGCAAATACTCCTTTGCCTACTTATTTTATTCCGAAAAAAATGGGAGAACAATGTGTCTTATATCTATCTATACTTATTATAAAACAAACTTCTCAGAAACTTTCTGTCTGTATGTAAAATATTAAGTGAGTGGTTATAGTAGTTTATGATACTGTTGCATAATAAGGGTCCTTATAACACGAGTGCGGTTTAAAAAAACGAGCCGCAGGCTTGATAAGACCAAGTTATGTACAGTATCATACACTACTTTATCTACTCTCATACTATAATACGTAAAACGTACGTTTCCATACCATGAACTCGTGGTAACATTTAATATAGTTGCTCCTAGATTTCGTCGGCAACAGGTTCACGGTCATGTTTGACGCAGCTTTCATAATATCTGGTGGTGTACAATTACCACTATCCCCGCTCTCAGACATGTTTTTACACATAAACTTATTTTTTTTACAAACAAAACTAAACTTCGTTTAAAAATTGAAGGGATTTTTTAAATGTCATATATTGGCGCCAAGGCGCAAACATCGCTTGCGCATGCGTGTTGCGTCGCCGCGGACCCATTCATCGAAACCTTTTTTTTTAAGGTAGAGGTTCAACCTCCTTGGTCCGGCTGGAAATTGTATAGGTGTATCGTTATGATTAAAAAGTTACATTATGATACAGGTGTCCATACAAGACCTGTATCGTAATGAAACTTTTTAATTTTTAATTTTTGTTCTGTACGTAATGTTTGTCATAAGAATTTTGTTTTCAGTTTTATAATCTTAGTATTATAGTATCAGAGTAGATAAAAGTTATTAGATTACGATGAAACAGAAAGTCTTTTGGAATTAATAAAGTAAACACTCGGATAGAGTCCCCTATATCTCCTGAAGATATCCCTGCACATACACACACAACTTTAGATCTTTAAAAATACAACAAAAAAGTCCGGAATAGCATGTCTCTACCTCTTATTGTTAACCCACAATAACTATTTTTATGTTCAAAATTTCAATTAAAAATATTACTTTATTTTCAAACCGTTTTCTTTTGTTCTGTATCAATCCTTATATATAAATGCTTTCGTTAGCTTAGCCAATTAGCATAGATCAAAATTGTCCTTGCACCATGAATCAAATAAGTACTTTAGAAGACATTACAGATTAAAATTATATGCCACAATTATAATTACACATTGACTTGCTGTACGCTCAAAGTTCTATGCATTAAAACTGTTAAAGGAAGGATCACATACACTGATAGTACCTATTTACTTTCATCATACTATCTTATAATATCAAAACATATACATTATTTATAAAAGTACCTATGAAGTAAAAAATTTATTATATATGTTTATAAAATTGTGTTAGTTGTAGGATGTTAGTATTCGCTTTGTGGTCGCAATACATTTTGAACTTGTAAAAACCTGAGAGTTGCAGTCTCAGAGCTTCGCTACCTTGCACCGAATTTTATTTTGAGTAGTTTTAATTTAAATTCAATTAATAAATGTATAAATTAACACATGTTTTTACTTGTAAGTTTTTAACACTAAACTTCACTTCAGTTAGAAATTTACAGGAAATCAATATCAGGTAAGTAGGGGCTCTACCCAAAAACATGGCAAAGGGTCTACGACACAAAAAGTTTGAAGAACTCTGCCTTAAATGAATACCTTCTCTATCCTTGTTCTAAAGAGATTTTGTTTGCAGACTGTTGTACCACCAATGAGCGCCCCAACGGCAGCTCCGGTACCAGTAGTGGCGCCCAGCATGCCAGTAGCCATGGTCAGCCCCGTGGTTGCCCCACAAGTTGAGCCATCACCATCACTTTCCGTCAAGCAGAGGCTCGGACCGGTGAGTGTATTTTCTTATTATCATTCATATTTCCACACCGTTTTCTGTACATGGATTTTACCAGTTATACGTTTCTTTAACTTTATGCCGTGGATATCCGGCTGACTAGAATAGACCACCATCATTTCTTACCGAGGTGTTGTAAAAGGCGAATATGGCAAGTTGACCCATTGTGTGGTATCCGGTTGAATAGAATAGACCACCCTCTTTCTTACCGAGGTGTTATAAAGGGCGAATAAGGCAAGTTGACCCACCATGTGATATCCGGTTGCGTAGAATAGATGACCTGAGGGTCGTCTAAGAAGTGAGCTTCTTACCGAGGTGTTGTAAAAGGCGAATAAGGCAAGTTGACCCACCTTGTGGTATCCGGTTGAGTAGAATAGACCACCCTCTTTTTTTACCGAGGTGTTGTAAAAGGCGAATAAGGCAAGTTGACCCACCATGTGGTATCCGGTTGAGTAGAATAGACCACCCACATTTTTTACCGAGGTGTTGTAAAAGGCGAATAAGGCAAGTTGACCCACCGTGTGGTATCCGGTTGAGTAGAATAGACCACCCTCATTTTTTACCGAGGTGTTATAAAAGGCGAATAAGGCAAGTTGACCCACCGTGTGGTATCCGGTTGATTAGAATAGACCACCCTCTTTCTTACTGAAGGGTCGTAAAATACGACTAAGATAATTTGATGTCAGCAAGGCGGCCGATAAAATTTAAAGCCAAAGCATGTGCCAATATGTTTGTAACATGTTGGGCCGACCCCACTTAGAGTAGGATAAGGGCACGAGGATGATGATGGTGATACGTTTCTTTAACTTTATCACTTACATAAAAAATATATATCTAACCAGTAGCTTCTGCTATTCTCCACCCCTAAAAATATCTCATATGATTTAGTCTCCTTTAAATTATAGATTTGACTTGACCTTGACACATTGTAAATAAAAAAACTTTGAAAGATTGATAGTAGATGGCGCTTTTCCATGTCATCTTATTTCTGTAGGATTAAAAGGATTTCTATATGTTACTCCGGTGAATCAGGAACAATTGTGCCAAATTTCACCGATATTGGTTCAGCGGATTCTATGTGACAAACATACATCGTTACTCACATATATAATATAAGTAGGATTAGTAGGAGGAAGTAGGATATTCCTCCTTCTTGCGTCGTTCTCCTCAGTGCTGAGGGTTTTGAAAATCACTTTCGCGGATAATCGATCTCCAGGTTTTGCGATCTCTTGCGGTTGTTTGGCAATGCGGATTTGGATGGAGAGCGACTTGGTGATCTGATCGGACCATCGAGTTGGTCTGCGGCTTCTTGCTCTTTTTCCCTATTTTTATCTGGAAAAAAAACCCCTTATGGGTAAGTCGGTAACGTACCGACCAAAACTACATGCCCTGAGTGATCCACCACGCTGCTGGTGGCGGGGAGCTGGTATCGTTGGACCCATTGCCGCCATCCTCGTCAGCAGTAACTGAAACTCTAGAATCGGGGTCTCTCTAAAAGTGGCCCTTTCCTCCGCTAATCCTCCCCCTCGGGGACCTTATCAGGTGGGCGTCCGATAAATCCCCGTTCGGAACGTCCGAAGATCTCCGTTATGGCGGCAAACGACGAACAATTTTTTTATTTAAGGGAAACCTAAACAGTATAAAAAAAGTAAAGTAAAGTAACGGCCTGTTACTATGCCCCACTGCTGGGCTAAGGCCCCCTCTCTCCGTTTTTGGAGAGAAGGATTGGAGCTAAGACCTACCACGCTGCTCCAATGCGGATTGGTAGGTTACATATATCCCCAGAATTCTCTAGAGATATGCAGGTTTCCTCACGATGTTTTCCTTCACCGAAAAGCGTGTGATAAATTGCAATTATCAATTAGACACATAAGTTTTAATAGAAAAACTCATTGGTACCTGCCCGTGGTTTGAATCCATGATCGTCTCTAGAGAGTCGCACGATGTTACCGCTAGGCTATCACAGCTAAACAGTATAATAAATCAAAAAAATTAAGTTTACAAATAATACAAATACCAGCAAAGTTTCCACAAATTACTCAACACAAATAAGAGTAAACGAGTTAGCTTTACAAGCATATTGCAAGATTGAAAGAAGAATGACCACAAAATGAAATGAAAAAAATACAAATATTACATAATTTATTTCTGAGATATCCCTATTTAGTTTTTACAGTTTTATCCCGAATTATTTTTTTTAATATCTCAAGGAAACAAATAGTTAAATCAAAAAAAAAAGTTATTGTAACTACGACATGCTCGAAATAAGAAAGTATTCCTCGTATTTTAAGTGCTGCTAACAGGCACTTGAAACATATTGTTGCTCTTTTCCCTCCATCGAACCAATGATTGTTAGCTTCTCCAGTCTTCCTAGCAATGTGTTCGAAGAACTCCTTACTCTATAGAGAAACGTAGTTGAGCACCTGGTGGTTACTCCTATATCTTAAAGTACCGATGCATTAGTCCGGTGTTCAGTTCAAATATAATATTAATTTGTTATAAAAAAAAGTAATTAAATTAGTATTAAAGTATAAAAATTAGTAATTTGTTATAATCCACGATAAAAGCCTTTAGTCTTGCTATTACAGCAATTTAAATAACTATTATAAGGAGGCTGACACAGAAAGCCCAATATACTATTGAGCATCACGTAAATTAAAAAAAATGCGTGCATTTATCTACTCTTTGACCTTGCACGACATAACAATGTCGATATGTAAGTAGTAACTAATAAGAATTATATTTTGAAAAGATCCACTTCTGACGTTCTTTCTGTTTTCGTTTACACATGCAGGACTATGTAAGAAAGAACTAGGTATCCCAAGATGCCTCCATCAGCAACAATACATACATGCTATACACACAAACACCATCAAAATTCAAATTCAAATTCAAAATATTCTTTATTCAAGTAAACTTGTAAACAAGTGCTTTTGAATCGTCAACTTTACTGCTGGTTCGGAAAGCTGTTCCTACCGAGAAGAGCCAGCGAGAAACTCGGCGGTTGCTCTTTTTAAAATATAAATCTTAGAACTAGTTACATTTATTTATTACTGTCTTGTACAGAGTAGAAGCGCACCTATATCCACACATCCTTATCATCTAGTATCTTCAACAGTATAGTAGGCTTTCTGTATCAGCCTCTTTTTAACGGTGGTTTTAAATTGCTGTAATGGCATGGCCAAAATTGATTTCGGAATTTTATTATAGAATCTTATACCCGTACCCACAAACGATTTACGTACTTTTGCTAGGCGCAAAGCAGCAGTGCAAATCTCCACGAAGCATCATCAGGAGGATAGGTTCCACGACAAAATCTTAATGAGAATATCGTAATCAAACAAGGTAATAGCACTATAAATTTGTTCACAGCCGGTGAACAAGTCCGCGGGCGGTCGTATCGCGCCCGTCAGCGGAGTCCTAGCGACCGCGCGAAGAGATCCCCGACTGGCCCGCCGGGCTCCGCCCCCTCGGCCTGCGCCCCCCCAACAGCCAGCACCCCCCGCACACCCCTCGCACCCCCCCATCGCGCCCAATGTCTTCGACATCAAACCCCTCGACCGAATCACCAAGAGAAAGAACGTCATCACTATTGACGTCCGTCCTGACGCGGCCCGCGACCCTCGCCTCGAGCGCGCCAGGAACCGGAAGCGGACAGACGAACGCCGCAATGACAGAGACAAGGATAAACCAGAGAAAGACGCCAAAACCAACGACGAAACTGAAAAGGCGGCCGTCGACAACTATATCGACCGCCTGCAAATCCCAGACCCTAAGAGGATCAACAAATTGCCACCGATCCCGAAGATACAACGGGACAAAGACGATCCTCCAGTCAAAAGAATGAAAGATAACTCTCGGGATAGAAAGAAAAGGAAAGAAAGCAAGGACGGCTCGGTTCCGTCCCCGGAGAAACGTTCGAAGGTGAAAGAGAGAGAGAGGAAGAATAAAAAGAAGGAGCAGGTTGAGGAGGAGGAGAGACCGGTTAAGCTGGAGCTCGTCGCGTTCAAGGAGCTGAAAAACTATCACAAGGAGCGCTACATGAGGAGGAATAAAGAAAAATCTGAGAGTCCGGAGAGAATAGACAAGTCAGACCTCAAGCCTATCGAAGATTCGACAAGTAAGATATCCCTATTTAGAATGAGAGGTTGATCTTATAACGGCCTTATCAGTCTTTTATCTGTGATATTAGGATGTAAGACGTCAAAACACTGTGGAAATAAAATATTAACCAACTGCTGGAGTATTCATATTGATGTCTAGGACTCTACCCTTACTTATAAAGTTAACACAAAAAACACTTTACTAAACAGCTGGACTTAAAATAATTTGCCAAAGCCATTATTCAAAATTGTATCAAAGAGAATTGAAACAGAAACTGGCAAATATTGGTATAGTTATTAAATATCTATGGAAACGTATCCAGTGAGCTGATAACCCTTATCAAAACCGTTCATGTCTTTTGATGTTCTGAAACTATTCAATTTCTTTCGTATTATTGTATATTTATTTATTTATTTATTATGACAAGCCAATAGTATTTTACACATACTTATTAATACACATTTTCATACGGTAAGTTCTAGGTAAAACACTTTTTAAGGCAAGTACAGCGTTATCGTAGATACAAAAGTTATTTATATAACTAAAAGGAGTCAAATTAAGTTATAATTTAAGGAAAATTTTGATAAAAACTATTACTAAAACTTAACAACTTAAAGCAGGCAAGCAAGTTTATTTTTATATTTCAATAGTGGGTCGTGGAAGATGTCTATATCATGGGAATTAATAAGCCGGTTAAATGGACTATTTTGACCTAAATTAGTTCTTGATTTCGATATACTGAAAGTTTTTAAGTTTTTACAAGAATGACGAGCATTACGTGGAACCGAAAAATTTAAACTACTTACATATAAATTTTACTTTCACAAAGTATCTAAATACAATAGTTATAATAAAATTAATTTGCTACATTAATCCGCGATAAAATATTTTATCGCGGATTAATATAGCAAATTAATTTTATTATTACTTTTGTATTATGGATCTCCGAAAAGTAACGCCGAATTCTATAAATTATTTAAAGACAGAAACTATAACATAACTACTTTGCTATAATCCGCGCTGGTTAAGCGAATGCATGCAATGCCAATGTGTATGAAGCAGGCAAAATTCACGTACCCTACACATGCAGGACAAGTCACCACACGTATCCCAAGACGCCTCCACTAGCAACAATGCACACAAGCAATACACACAACCACCACCAAAATCTCCATGATCGTTTCGCCCGAAACCGGAGCATCATCAGGAGGATAGGGTCCCTAAATTGCAAATTGTAAATGCATTACGATTTTGCATCTTGTGACTTGTCCTGCATGTGTAGGGTACGTGAGTTTTGCCTGCTTCATACACATTGGCATTGCATGCATTCGCTTAACCAGCGCGGATTATAGCAAAGTAGTTCTGTAATATGAAATTCCGCAAAGTAACGCCTGTCGCAAGGTAATTTCTATAAATGATCTATAGAATAATTTATAGAATTAGGCGTTACTTAGCGGAGATCCATAATACAAAAGTAATAATAAAATTATTTTGCTATAATCCGCGATACAGTAAATATAAAATATATATAGTGTTAAATGTACAGTGAACTATCCGTATTTTCATACACGATACGTGCAGGATTCGTAAAAACACATGCACAAACCTCCACCACTTCCACCACAATACACAAGCACTACACACGTTCACTATCACCAACGCAACAATCGTTTCGCCCCGCAACTGAAGCATCATAATGAGATAGACTCCACGACAAAATTGCGGATAGTTCTCTATACATTTAGCACTATATATATTTTCTATTTACTGTATCGCGGATTATAGCAAAATAATTTTATTATTACTTTTGTATTATGGATCTCCGCAAAGTAACGCCTAATTCTATAAATTATGTGAACAAATCAATGAAAAAATCTATTAACAAAATTTAATGTCACTATGATTTATTGAGACTGCATTACTATTGGAAGCAATTTAAAAGAGCGTTTAAATTTTTTTTTAACAAAATTTCAAAGTTCCTACTTAGTAACCGTTAAGGAGTGTCCTCGTCTGGTGCCAATTCTGGCAGCATCAGGTCATGCTAGTAATAACCATTATCATCGAAACCTGACCAGTAAAATTTCAGCTCAATCAGACACCGGGAAGTGTTTCAAATTTAACTTGCAAGATTCCACCTTCAAATAAATACATGGCGTTAAATAAGAGCATTTAAAAAGCCTGGATGTAACCGCCATAAGCTTTATACATGGCAAAAGCTTTTAAAAAGCCCGGATGTCATAAACTTTTTTCGCAATAAAACATTTTTCCTTATTATTCACTTTTAGTGCGCAATTGTGTTTTTTTTAGTGTATTTATAACTCTATTTTGGTTATTTTTTTTTGTTTTGTCACTGGTTCTTGATAAGTGTACAAAGTTTTGAAATATAACATCTGTCCGTTCAAATTGGAACAAAATTTACTTCAAAGGAGTTACATACATTTAACTTAGAGATAAAGCCTCAATTATTGGTATGGAAAAGGACTTTAACTCTGTTGTATTAACTACAAAGTTCATGTACGGTACACGCAAATTGGAAATCTCGACCTCGACTCGACCTTTGTATTTTGACTGGGACACTTGCTGACGTCATTGAGGAAGATGACCACTTATCTAAGAAAATGAGATGATAACTGGACCAGGTGAGATTTGTTTTATTTTCCACTGTACTATTGTGAGCATCCTGTAGAATAAGAATAGGGGTGTCCAACTTGAGAAAAATAAACAATGCTTAACTTTGATGGGCCGCAAAAAAAACAGTGTTCATAGAAACAAATATTTTAATTTAATATTTAAAGTTTAAATATTGACATATATTATATGCCATTTTCGTTTCTAATTCACATTTTTATTTATTTATACTGCAAAATAGTTTCTCCCGGGCCACGAGTTTGACACCCCTCTTATAGATCCAGAATCAAGATTGCGTTTTTCGTGTTAATTTTTTATATTTTATTGTTACAGATAAATTATTTGGGTTAAGGGTCGGTATTAAGGGTCTTTATAATTCATGTATTAATCAAATAGATTTTGCATTCATTAGTGTTAATACTAGTTATAAGTAAGTCTGATATGAACCAAAGTCTGAGTCACCCATCCTTTTACTGACTTGAGCCAAAGTTGAAAGAGATGGCTTACACGAAACAGTTTATCCGGCGTAAATTTAAAGGAATTGTATTTGCAATATAATGTATTTTTTATATATATATTAGTATAGAGTATTATATATGACGGTAATATGCATTAGACGACTTGGGAAAGATTACTTAGTAAATTTATTTTATCCAGATATTATTCTTCTCCTAACTGGGGAAACTATGCTTTATATACTGCGTCTCTGAACTGCAAATTCAAATGCATAAAGTTCTTTAATCAAGGCGACTTGTAAAAAAAGTGTTTTGGAATCGCGAACTCTACTGCTGGTTCCGAAAATCTTTTCTACCTAGAAGCATTAGTGAAAGTCGAGCTAAAACTCGGCAATTATTCTCGTTGTTTTGGCATATAAATTATTTGTAGTAAATTTGTAGTATACATATCATAAAAAAAAATTGACATAAAATGTTAGGAGTGGACAACCCTTATCACTCAGGAGTATCACAAAAAAATTATAGAAATCGTGGAGATCGATAACACAAAAGTCATAATAGTATAAGAAAAATATCACGGATTATAGCAAAATAATAGTAATCTAAATTTATAAATTTTTACTATTTCCGCAATAGTAAAGTAGACTTTCTGCATAAGCCTCCTTTTAATAGTTATTTAAATTGCTTTAATGACAAATCTAATTAATTTTTTTTATTCAATCAGCCTGTTTTCGTTCTACATTATTACAAAGTTAAATGTCATATAGCGTCAATGTACACTTTTATAAATGTACATTGACGTGGTTATCCCAAAACAGAAGACTTCAAGCCATCTAAATGAACTAGAAACATAATAGTCGAAAATTAAAACTATTATGCTATTATCGGTGCTCTCTGTAAGCTCGTAAATTCAAATATTTCGTTGTTTAAGTTGACTTTTATAAGAACTTTTAAATCGTCGAATTACAATAAAGCTACGACTGGTTTCGAAAAGCGCTCGTACCGAGAAGAACAAGCAGGAAACTGCGGTCATTCTTCAAAAATATATTTTATTTAATAATATATAATTGTTTAGCAAATCAAAAATTACACTATACTTAATACATTTTATGTTTAGTTCTCATAAACTCTTTGTTTATTGTATTATCACTGTTTCATCTCATTGCAAATGATGGTGTAGTTATCAAACTTGTACCATTACCCTAAAATGCTTATTACATATTTCATTGGAGCGATTGTTGCTACTTTACCGGTGGTTTCTTTGAGAGCTTGGCTCTACTTCCACATTTTATAAATTAATTCTTTTAAACAAGCTATAACATTGTATTCAAAAGTGTTTCAAGATTTATATTGCATAATAGAACAACGTGTTACTTTGTATTACAAAGATGGTTATGAAATAATTATCCTTTAATCCATCGAGAAGATTTGTACTAAACTGCATATTTATGCAGTTTAGTACAAATCTGCAGTAGGCACTACAAATTAGTGCCTACTGTAAAGGAAATCTTATGACAAGGCAAGTTTTGGGAAAAGGTGCTCGAAGTACACGCGATCTTATCAGAAATTATTACATTTATAAAAGAATTGCCATTGGACAGTTGGACGAGTGGTAATACCTTGGTAATATGAAGAACTGGCCTACTGCCCTAAGGTTTGAAGAGGTTGAAGTGGCATCGGAAGTTATGGTAGCGGTGACCCACTAGATAAATACACAACTAAAAAAAGAAGCTGGATTCAAACGGCACTGGGCTATGTGTGGAAATACCTTGAAGAGACCTATGTCAAAACATGGATGTCGATTGAACAAAAGGAGCATAATATGATATAAATGCGGCACAAGATTCTAGTTTGTGGAAATGTTTGAAGAGCTGAATGTCCAAAAGTGGAAGTTTAACGCTTGGAAGAAGCGTGATACTATCTCCTATATACTTATGGGAAAACAATCATACATATGTATGCAATGAATAAGGTAGAGATGAGAACTTCTTTGTAATATTGGTCTGCAGTTTGACATAGTTCTTTTCAAGATTTTTCCCAACACGATCCTGTGCCCCTTAGATCCATCACCATTTTTGAGGTCTTCAGTCTATTTCGTAAACTCTAACTCACTCTACTCAATCTATCAGCGCTTCGTTGACGACATTCCAATAACTTGGACCTATCTTGGACCATGTGTTTAACCCATAGCCATAGTTTTGCCTCACTATTACGAATATTCTATTTCTACGGATCGCCTGGTTCTCGGTTAAACCGAAAGGAGTCTCCAAGCGTCGTAATCGCCTGCTGAACGACTTTGAGCTTTGAGAAGTAGCTCAGGTTTAATTTTTGCGTTATTTATTTACATTGGCCAGACGATTACAGCAAAATAACTTATCGGACACTTGTTTGACAATCGAAAGTCTTAAGTGATTGCGTTGTGTGTGTCAAAAGATCACCTGTTTTCATAGACTGTCAACCAACGTTGCGTTTTTGAACTACGGTATTGTTACTCGCATCATTTCGAGACACCAACGTCCATCAGGTCCTCGAAGTATGTGCTGCACCGATCGCCACTGCAGCTGTGATCTGGTTCTCCTACGTAACTCGTCATTACTCTTAATGTTATCCTAGGAAATTTTATGAAGCAGTGCTAAATATTTTGACTTAAAAATTATCCATTTGACTCTCAAGTCAATTGGTGCTATGTGTTTTTCTTTTTCGTGCGTACTAATCTTACATTCTTTATAAAGTTTGTATGAACAGAGTACGTACAATATGTATTATGCGTTTTTTTTTATAAGTTAACTCAGATTTGATAACGTGAAATGAGCCTCAAAAATACTTTTCACCATTTAATACATCCTTAACGTGTTCTTTGTGAACATAGTGTTTAGACTTTTCTTAAGGTGTAACTCACATGAGACTATGATTTTAGCTTGCTAAATATGAACTGTCATATTGCATTTAGTTAGCTAACTAGCCCCTTCATCAAGCTGGTTATACACCTTGTAATTAATATCATAGGCATCTTACATATCCTCATAACTTATATAAATTTTTAACAAAATAAATGAATAGTCCAAAAACACCACTGGTTTTTTCTAATCATGGGTCATTTTTATCAGCTCACTGGATAATTCAGATCATAGGTATATTAACAAAAAAAATGTAACCGTTATGATAATGTGATTCAATATTCTGTGGACTACATAAGTAATTGAAACTATCAACTTGACTGTGATCCGTAAGTTATTGTTAAAGGAAGCAATATATTGTGTTCCAAAGTACAAAAGATCAGGTAAAAGGTATGAAGTATTCGAAATTTGACTTTAGACTACAATAAATAGAGTCTTCTTTCAGATCCCCCAGAGATAGCGGAAACAAAAGATGTCGATCTTCGCGTTTTGCATCCCGTTATTACAGAGACAGCTGCTACTATTGCACACAAGAGACCTTCCACGGAGTCGCTAGAAGGAAAAGTAAAGAAAAATAAACTCGACAAATTCGATATGTAAGTAATTTCAATTTCAATCAAAATGTTTGAGTAAGGATAATGTGTTTCCAATTACTTAATCTCCTAATTATTAATATTTGATTTTAGCCTCTTTGGTAATGAAGACGTCGATCTTCGTAAGCTGCCGCAAGTAGAAGAATTAAACGCTCCACCGCCACCTTCAATATCTGAAAACAATATTAAAACAAATAGTGATGAAAATAACGATCATTTAATCGCCTCGCCAGTAAGATCTCCGAGGAAAGATTGGAACGAAGTCAAAGAGAAGGAGGAAACAAAGAAAACACCGTCCAAATTAGACCTCGTCAGGGCGAAATTGGCGGAAGCGACAAAAGGAAAAGACGGGCTTGGACGTCCTCTACTATTCAGCAAATCCCCTAGTACGTACATTCATATGATCTGCTATTTTTTTATCTTATTTTCTCACAACATATATATAATAATATAGTAACTTCAATTATCAGGTTAAAAATTGTTTGTAATTTTATAGGTATCGAAAGAGAACGTCGCCGCACACTTAGCACTGAAGAGAATGACGTACGAACAGAAAATACAGAGGATTTTGATGCAGAGGATCATAAAAAAACCATATCTATAATAATGAATCAAGCTAAAGAACAGTTTAAAGACGGTCAATTAGATAAAAATCAATACAACACTTTGATGTACCAAGTTCTTCAACTGAATGAAAAACTTAAACTAAATCAGGCCAAACAAAGGGAATCCCTAGAAATATCCAAAAGAAAACTCAAAGCACATTTACAAGACGAAAGCAAGGTACCATCGCCAAAATCTTCGCCGTCAGAAAGAAATACTTTTGGTGATATTGACGAAAGGATAACGCCAGCACCATTTGTAGAGCCTATAACTGACAATAATCAAAATCATTTCCAAGACTCTGACATGAGGATGAATCACTTTGGAGATAACATGGATCATGGGTCACAAGTTTCATTTCCCGCACCACCAATGATGCCTCCGATGTTTATGGCACCCTTTCCAATGTGGAGAGGACCGCGGCCAAGAATGGAAGAATTCGGACCTCGACGCTTTAGAGGTCCAATACCACCTTATTTTAGAGGAAATTTTGATAAAAGGATTCCAAGACCACCGTATGAGCCAAGAATGCCTCTTCTTCCGACTCCCAAACTTGGTATGGCCCAAGGCGAAAATCCGCTGAAACCTTATGAACGATCAGCATCACCACCGCCGCTTGGCACTCCCGGTTATAATATCCCTCCTACAGATTACAAAATCCTAGAATATATTGACCAGGATCCTATGAAAACAATTCAAATTGATGGTATCCCACGAGAAATACGATTTTATGGAGAAACCGCCATTATTATGCTAGATTGGGATGATCCCCATGAAATAAAATTCTGGCCAGGTTGCCGGAGAGTTACGTTTGATAATAAAGATTCTGTCGTGCTATCCTTCAATGAAGGTTACAAACAGGTGGAAATAGATGATCAAGTATTTGATATTCGATTTGGCGCTCCTACAAGAGAGCTGTATATCAATGGAAGGTGGTATGAATGTTTCTTTGGAGGGCAGCCATTAGGAGTGATAATCGACGGACAGCCTCGTTTGGTTCATTTAGAAGGTCCATTACCACAAGTGGATATTAGTAAAACGAAACGAACTGATCTAGTAGCTGGAAAAATAAATCTTATCGTAAACGCCACAAATATTTGTCCAGTCTATTTAGACGCAAAAGTGCAGAAGTTTCACGTTAATGGCAAATTTTTCACAATACGTTTTGTAGATTCACTACAAACCGTCCTGATTAATGAACAACCGTTTAAAGTTGAGTACGGTGATTTACCGAAACCAATTTTTGTCGGAGATGAAAAGCTGTTTGTACGTTTCTCAGCTTTACCTAAGAATATAAAACCTGGACAAGTGGAGATCGTCGATATGGAGGGTAGCGTAGGTGCCCCTGTGTCTGCGCCAGAAGACCCAGTTCACGAGCCTCAAGAGCAGCCAGTCAATGAAAACCCTCTAATGGAAGTAGATGAAGAAAAGCCTGTGGAAATTCCACAGAAATCTCCCAGCCCTGAAGGTGAAATAAAGGGTAAGTGTTCCATTTCACAGTTATCAATACATTAAAAATAATAATCTACGTTAAACTCAAGATTTTTAGTTAAATTAACTATAAAACAAAATTGTGTCCTTCTTTACTTATTATTGCCGAAGAGTTATCTATCACAAGATTATTAGCATAGCTAATTTACTGAGTGCTTCCACCGTCGTTTTTTGAAAAACATGCGGAAAAATGACTTTTTTTAATGTTAATGATAAAAACGAAAATATAATAGCTTAAGGCAGTACGTAGTATCAAGAAAATAAAACAAGTTTAATGGTATACCGAATATTTTTTTGTATTTTGCATAGTGCTATTGTCCACAACTCGTCCTAAGTAACAGCGCCTAACTTCTTTTGTATGTTCTAGAATTCTTGTGCAACTTATTTGGCTAGTCTGTAGTGAAGTTTTAGAACTAATTTCCATATGTGTTGAAACTAGAGATATACTGGCTCTCCAAATCCATACCTAATGACACTAAGTGCATTAATATATAGTATATTTCTTAATCTAAAACTATTTTCGCCTAGGTCTCGATATCCTGGTAAGTTTGATGCCAACAATAATGGCGCCTGCTTCAAGTTCGGAATACAGTTCGGCTGAGCCCTTATTCGCGAAACCTGACACAATTCCTGGCCTCGAGACTCCGTCAGAGGAAAAGCCAGCTTTTTCGTTACCAATCATTGGCAACATAAACGTAAACGATCTTTACACGAAACTTGTAGCGACTGGGATCGTGCCGATGATAAACGATGCAAAACCTGAGGTTAAAAATGATACGAAGCCTGAGGAAAAACCTAAACCTAAGGAAGATAGGACTGTGATACATAAAGTCGATTTGCTAAGATCGGAAACGTTGAAGGTGTAAGTATTATATTAAGATATGAATTAAATCAATCTAACGATGCTCTAAATTATGAAGTATGTGTAGTTTTCGAAACTACACATATTAGGAGGAGGTTAATTTTCGTATATTTTGCTCTCACTCTCTGTACTATTGTTGGTATATGCCACGCTTCTCAAGCAAGCAGCCGTCTGTCTGTATGTAATCGATTTTCTCAAAATCTACTGAACGGATTTTTGTATGGTTTTCACCATATGATAGTGCATTACTTCCGGATGGTTTAGGTAAATAGCACATATCAGTTTTATGTAAATTGTGTCGAAGAGATCACGCAGTTGTTAAAAAACTTGCTTGCTGGGAGCTATAGTCGCGTGCGCTGCGTAAACCAGCAGAGATACGCTAAAGTAATGTAGTAGAGAATTGTAGATCTATAAAAATACTACAAAAAAGTCCGCGACGGCATGTCTCTATCTCTTATGTTAACTCACAATAACTACGTTTATGTTTAAAATTTGAATTCTAGAAAAAAAAATTGACACGCTTATTTCCGCTGGCACAGGCTAGTTTTCATATATATTGTTCTCACTCTCTTTACTATTCTTTGTATATGCCACGCTTCTCAAGCAAGTAGCCGGCCAGTTCATTTCCCCGGAACCGATTAATTCTAGAGGAGGACGTTAATTTTCATATATTTTGCTCTCACTCTCTTTACTATTGTTGGTATATGCCACCATTCTCAATATGTCCGATGTCCTATAACAAGCAACCAGCCAGTCCATTTCCCCGGAACTGATTAATTCTGGAGGAGGACGTTAATTTTTCTATATTTTGCTATCACTCTTTGTACTATTGTTGGTATATGCCACCATTCTCAATATGTCCGATGTCCTATAACAAGCAACCAGCCAGTGCAGTTCCTGGAGCTGATTAATTCTGGAGGAGGACGTTAATTTTCCTATATTTTGCTATCACTCTCTGAACTATTGTTGGTATATGCCACCATTCTCAATATGTCCGATGTCCTATAACAAGCAACCAGCCAGTGCAGTTCCTGGAACTGATTAATTCTGGAGGAGGACGTTCATTTTCATCTGTTTTGCTCTCACTCTCTGTACTATTGTTGGTATATGCCACCATTTTCAATATGCCCGATGTCCTCTGGCAAGCAGCCGGCCAGTCCATTTCCCCGGAACTGATTAATTCTGGAAGGAGACGTGAACTTTCATATATTTTGCTTTCACTCTCTGTACTATTGTTGGTATATGCCACCATTCTCAATATGTCCGATGTCCTCTGGCAAGCAACCGGCCACTCCAGTTCCCCGGAACTGATTAATTCTGGAATGAGAGCGTTAATTTTCGTATATTGTGCTATCGCCCTCTGTACTATCGTTCACGATGTGCCCGATGCCCTCCAGCAAGCAGCCGGCCCTCGTGGCGAAGCTGTACGGCGGCATGCAGTGCAATGGGTGTGGCACGCGCTTCCCTCCCGAGCACACGGTGCGCTACTCGCAGCACCTGGACTGGCACTTCCGGCAGAACCGGCGCGAGCGGGACTCTGCCCGGCGCGCGCACTCGCGGCACTGGCACTACGACCTCTCCGACTGGCTGCAGTACGAGGAGCTCGAGGACCTGGAGGAACGCGGTGAGACAGCCGATTTAACTTTCTCAAGGTGCTGGGATGGCTGAGAGAAACGATTTTGTCGTGAAACCTATCGACCTGAAGATGCTTCGGTTGCGGGACGAAACAATCGCACATATTTTGGTGGTGGTTGTGTGTATGGCTTTTGAAATGAAATGAAAAATCTTTATTCCGTAAATAACAGAAAGGGCTCACAGCTCAGCATTGCCGCATGTCATCACAGGGAGTAATGACATACGGCGCTGATTTTCAGCTGCTGCCCGAGCAAAATGACAGAGACCAGTATACAATACAACAAAATACAACAATAGATACAACAAAAAAGCATAAAATTACAATAAAAATAAATATAAAATACCAATATAAACTAAAAACTACAATAAAATACATAAATCAAGACAAAATAATATCATATCAGTTTTTGGGCATTGTTGCTGGTGGAGGCGTCTTGGGATGCATGTAATGACTTGTCGTGCATGTGTAGGGTACGTGAATTGTGCCTGCTTCATACACATTAGCATTGCATGCGTTCGCTTAACTGGAATTCGTCGTAATTTAGTAGTATTTTTTTGCTCCATTTTCGTTGTCTAATTTGATCGTCCTAGCATCGCTCTGAGGGATATTTCGTATATGTACAGAAAAGAACTGGTTCGAGACGGGGCGTACGGAGGAGGGCGAAGGGCCGACCGAGGCAGAGGAGAGCCCCAGCGTGGCCGCCGGAGCACCGCAGCACCACTGCGCGCTCTGCGGGGACCGCTTCCAGCAGTTCTACAACGAGGACCGCGAGGAGTGGCACCTGAGGAACTCTGTACGGCACGACAACCACTATTACCACCCACTGTGCTTCCAGGACTATAAGGTAAGTGATGAGGGAGTACAGGGAGTCTTGGACACTCGTTTGAGACTGGGAGGGATACAATGAGAGTGCTAGGCTTTGATAGAATAGACGAGTATGTCTACTACGGGAGAATTGAACAAAGATGTAAGTGTAAGACTGCAAGAGAATAGACGTATATGAGGCTGTGAGAGAATAGATGAGAATGTGATGCTATGAGGGATTAGAGCAAAATGGGAGCTGCATTAGACTAGATGTAAGTGTGAGGCTACGAGAGATTAGACGAAATTGTGACAGAATGGAAGTAAATAGAGTGAAAAGCTGCGAGGCAATAGAAGAAAATGTGAAAGACCAGGAGTAAATAGAGTAAGGCTGCATGGAAACAAGCAGACTTTTGGACTTGGACTAGCCCGACTAGTTCATTAATCGCTCCCAGCAAGCTGCTACACACAGTTCAGCTCTGAACTCATGAATAAGGACCCCCGACTTGAACTATTCCGACTAAACCCATACGGCACGTGCATTTACCTGTTTCTACACTACACAATATGAATACCAGTCAAGATAGTCTGAATGTCATGGATTATCTTAAGTCGCGGTTGTTGATCGGGACATCTAACTATACGGGGTCTCGGTAAATACAGGGGCCCTTGCAAATTTTATGTTTTTTTTGTTGAAGAGGAGCTCCTACTAAGTACATAAGCCTTTAGAGAGGCAATGACATAGTTACGTGGGACTCGCATCCACTGAAACCCCCTGATGTTCCATCTCACGGTATATGCTATGTTCACTGTACCATTACCTCTTCTAAAAAATGAAATTAAGCATTTTGAAATATTTTCCAGGCGTCTCTTACTAAGGAAGAGCCTCCTGTAGAGGAAGCGCCCGTCGAAGTCCCGGACGACGATAAAACCACCGAGCCCATCGAGATCAAGGACGTGGACGATGTGGACGAGTCGGACGGGGAGTCCGTTGTAGAAGTGGTGGAGCCCGAACTAGACCAGCCCTTAGAGGTAAGACTGTCTGTTTTTCTATAGATATTGAGAGGGAGAGTGAGTGAGACGAGTTGCTTTAATAATGGAGATTTAATAAGCTCATAGTTTATTAATAGTGAGAACGAGCCATGACCAGAAACATTCCTGGAATAAACATACTGCACCAGCAAATATATAGACCGGTAGACCTCTCTACGAAATGGACTGACCGCTTCTAAAAGGTTTCCATCTAGAGATACATGCGGCACGAGATCGGCTGGTGAGAAGATCCCTTAAAGAAACCTGTCCAATAGCGGACGTACATCGATTGCAGAAGAAGAGGGGGGGGGGTCACAAAAAGTGAGATTGTTTGCTGGAATGACAGAGTCCAAACCTGACTTGCCCTTAGAAGGCTGTCCGTGGTGTATTTATGTGTATTAAGGGGGGAGGAAAGACTGGCAGATTGTGCATGGCTTTTAGCAGTGACGCTGTAAAAGCCATTAGAGCCAACTGAATGCATTCAGTTCACAAAAGCTACGCCTTTACTATTTGTGCTGTGATTATGGTCTGTTATTGATCTGGTCGTGGTGGATGGTGCAGGTGGAAACAGCCGACGAGGGTGACGAGGACGACGTGGTGCTGAAGGCGGAGCCTGTGGAGCAGGTGCTGGTCGAGGATGCTGACACTGATGACGAGACGGTGGCCGAGCGCGCCAGCCGCGACCGCACCGCTGAGATCGACTTTGCGAACGTGAGGGTCAAGCAAGAGCCCATTGACCCTGGTGAGTCTTTGCTATTCAAACACCTGGTATTTTTTCAGTAATTTTGACATATTCAAAATATTCGTTATTCAAGTAATCTCCGAGCAAATTGATTTCACGAACGTCAAGGTCAAGGAAGAGCCTATAGACCCTTGTGAGACTTTGCTATGCAACATATTATAACTTTGCGTTTAGATAACGGTCTCTTAATAAAAGTATCTTAAAATGTAAATACAATATTTCCAATAAAAACGGTTAAATAGTGCTTTTGTATCCAAAGTAAAAAAAATATTAAATTTGTTTTGCTATAGTCTGCGACGAGAAAAAATCTACGCAATCCTTTTAAAACATATGAAGTAAAAACCACACTACACTAGCACTGCACACATTTAAACTTGGTGTGGGTCTGGGGTTTGAATCCGTAACCACGTGTGTACGGTGTGGTGAAGAAGTACAATTTAAACAACCGATGTTTACTAGACATATATATTTATTAGCGTAAAATTGCAAAATTGCTTAGAAGTGAACGTTGTTTCTTAGGGGATGGTTTTGAATGAATGTAGCCGTTGAGTTGAGTTCTGGCGCATGATTGGTTGACTGATGGATTGAATGATTGGTGTCTTGATGACCGGTGACACAGATGTCCAAACAACCGACTACCCGAATTATATTTCGCCTATATTTTTAAAGTAATTAATTCAAATTCACCGACGTGTGGTATCCGGCTGAGTAGAATAGACCACCCTCATTTCTTACCGAGGTATCGTAAATGGCGACTAAGGTACGTTGACGTCAGGCAGGCGGCCGGTCGTAAAATATATAGCCAAATCATGTGACAATATGTTTGTAACATGTTGTGCCGACCCACTTATAGGTGGATACGGTCAGCATGATGATGATAATTCAAATTCAAAATATTCTATATTTAAGTAAACTTGTAAACAAGTGCTTTTGGATTGCAAATCTCCTGCTAGTTCGGAAAGCTGTTCCTACCGAGAAGAGCTAGAAAAGTAACTCGATGGTTGCTCTTTTTAAAATATAAGTCTTATAACTAGTTACATTTAGTCATTGTCTTGGTAGAAGGTAGAAGTGTATCTACATATTCTTATCATCCAAGTAATCCTCAACAGTATAGTAGCCTGTTTTTAACAGTGTTTTATAATATAAACTGTTCAAGACTATATTTCAAAATCATACAATGTATCGGAATATTTAATTTGATAATTTTTGCGAGGTATAAACAGAATGAGTCTGATCATAACTTTTGCAATAATTTTGTAGATGATGAACCGATAATAACAGCTGAAGTCGAAAGCATCCCACCGACAATCGACACAACTCACAACACGGTGACGTCATCCATCGACGGCAACGTGCAACTGGAGGATGCCACACCGGCACCCATCTTCCCCCTTGGCGGCATTCGGATCAACATCTCGAAGAGCATTCCCACCTTCCTCACCAACCAGGAGGACAAAATGTTGGATGACATCAGTATAGAGGAGGAGCCGTTGCCACCCGGCGAGGAACCAGAGCTGGTGTACAAGTTGAAGCCAGCCTTAGAAGGCATTCAGTTCAGTAGACATCCTCCAGTGCAGAAGGGGAATGAACTCTCCGGGTTGTGTTCTATAATGTGAAACTTCAATACATTAGTGTGTGTGTAAAAGTGTACAAATTTAAAAAGAAAATAAGCAATCAAATTGAATTGTTTTAACTTCATAAGTGTACAAAGTTCGAACTAAATTCAACCCTTCAAGTGGCTCAAAATTGAGTAAAAGTCAGTTCCATACAATATGGGTGACACTAATATAAAAGACTCTGTGATGACTCTTAGTTGCAAACTGTATCCATATCCATCTGCTGCATTTGTCGTGTATATTTGACTTTAGTTAAAGCGGATTAATCATGCTTGATTTGCAGTAACTCAAGATGAAGTTCATTGTAGGAATGTAAAAAATGTCTAGCAAAATAATATAAATTAAAATTTATATTTAAAAAATACTTGCTCACTTATAACTAAACTTAGTTTTACAACATTTTCTTCTGCTTATGCAGCTATAACTATAAACTTTCTGTATAATAATTCTTTCTTATTGATACAATCTTTTTATAATCTTTCAAAATTCCTCAAAAAGATTTTATTGACTTGTTTCACATATTTAAATTATCCCTATAAAATAATTAATACCTCTGCCAAATATATGTATAATATTCATGGTAACATATTGAACACTTACATTGTGAAATTTTAAGTGATATCATAGAATTTCACTCGATTTTAGCAACATGGAGTTGTACAAGCAATTTGAAAAGAAGTATTCCAATAAACTTTCTGATAATGATTATTAAATTATATTTAATTGCTTCTTAATGTCACAATATCATGGTATTTGAAATATCCCCACATAAATTGTCAAAATAAAATCGAAAAATATGTCCACGGTTTGTTGCACTCTATCAAATCAAATCAAAATATTCTCAATTTGAATAGATTTTTTTATATGAAGTGACTGATTAAAGAAAATTTCTATTATAAGAACCAGCAAGAAACTTAGTAAGCAATCTTTGAATTTTATTTTATATAGGTATTTATAGCTTACATATTGTATTAAGTTGTATATCATAGTGTTAAAGGGTAGTCATAAATTTTAGGCTCAATTAATATCATGTCATTTCTTAACACTTCAAGCCAAGAAACGTTATTACACATAAAATTTGATAACCACCTACAGACCAGAACGTTTATACATGTCGGCAAAATGTTTGGTATGAATTTCTTTAAACAACGTGTGTAAACAGTTGAATCTTGTCCCGTTACTTCAAACATATGTCATTGCGCCTGACTTCAAATTTTTGAACAGACAGCGCTTATCCATGTTAGTCCTTTCATACAAGTAAAACATAATTTTGGGTAATTTATATTGTATGATAAAACAAACATTTGAAAACCCATATGCTCTGCTCAAAGTGTTAATAGAAATAAAATGATTTGTAAATATGTGATGTAATCTTTAATTAAGATACAAATAACTGTTATATAAAAAGAGGATTAAATTAACTTTTAATATAATCTGATATACCAGAACTCTACAGGAATTATAACTTTGATTTATAATTAATATACCTAAGTATGTACTATGTTTATCACTATTTATTGAAAATAATATTTATTAACTATTGAATACATCTGTACAAAGCATTAAGGTTCAAATTAATTTTTTGGACTTATCTGACTGTGTAGACACTAATTTAATTTAAATGCTAAACAATATATAGATGTTATACAAAAGGAAAATCATATCAGAATAATATATATTATTATTATATATTACTATTATTATATACTATTATTATATATTACTATTACTATTATTATATGTAATATAAAGCTATTATCTTTTTTCTTGTTACAAGGGTTTACTTTCAATAACAATTATTTTGCATCAATCTATCTCCAAGATTATTCAAATTTAAAAACCGTTATTTGTGACTTATCTGAATTTTTTATGAATTTTTGTGTTTTTGCCATAATATAGGAGTGGTAGGTGGTATAAATATTATTTACATATAAGGTTTGTTTTTTTAATCAGTTTATAGCTATAAAGTTTTATGCCTCAAGGTCAACATTCTAGATCACAAATAAAAAAAAATTGTAGGTTTTTTTACTGTTGATTAAGTAATCTGTATTAAGTTATACTCATCTGTAGTAAGTAATCTGTGTTAATATCTATTACTGTTTAATGATCGCTATGTACTATTTAATGATCGCTCATATCTATGAGCGATCATTAAATATCTGTGTATAGATCACAGAGTTATTATACTAGAGTAGCCAGCTTAAAATTTGACATATTACAATTAAGAGGAATCATATGAGCGCGATCTATCTGTCTCTCTTATGTCTGATTAGACATGATGACTAATGATGACTCTGATCTGACTCTGATGACTCGTATACTTCAGTATACGAGTCATCCGAGTTTCCGTCATTATTTATTATATCATTGTCACTTACAAGCCTACCTATGGTTCCCCTATACTAATTATAATAACTCTATGACATTTTTTGTCTATATTTACATCTTTGAACTTTAAGAAATGCTATTAACTACATATATTATTGCCTTAAAATCAAATTATATTTGCAGACAGAGAAATCCATAATAAGTATATATTCTGTCAGATATGAAAATTACAATATGGTATTCTGGTGGATGATGAATAAAAAAAATCGTCTATATTCTTTCACATCACAAATGATTATAAAATAACTACACTTGTAAAAGTGTCTAATAATTTGTTTATAGGATAACCGCTATGTATTAAATACAATAGAATTTGTTAAATATGTCCACATACTATAAGTAGGCAACACATATTGACAGGTGTAGGTATATTTGTGCTAGGTGTAAAAATTTAGGTATAGATTAAAAAGCTAAAAATTACCAATTATATATATATAAATTGTGATATTAAAGTTAAGGTATGTTGGTGAATTAAATTTAAAAATTCCTGTCACTCTAATTTTTAGTATATTTATAAGGCTGTATAATTAAAATGTATATATAATTGTGTATATACACTTAAAAGTAGGTTTTTATGATAGTAGAATTTTTTAAATAGGTAAACGAATCTCTAGCATCGTGTACTTTTAAACTGATGTGTAAAAAACATAAACAATAAAAGTGAAAAAAAAAGGAATTGATTTAAATTTAAATAAATTTGTTTTCTTTATAACAAAAACTTGTTTTAATTATATATAGTTAGCTACCACTTATTGTTTAGTTTATTTTCTTTGAATAAAGGCGATTAGTTGTGTATATAAAGTGTTTCATTGTATATGAACTTACCTCACCCTTTGAATTTGAATTGAAACCTTTGACGATCACAGAATATTTAATCGAGTACTATTAAGACAATGTAGTGTAGTGAAACGTGACTGTCAACACAAACCTCAAGTCAGTAAAGACTCCATAAGACAATATCGTATCTAATATCATCGTTGGGCAATTTGCACAAATAAATTTAATTAAAGTTGAAGTGTAAATAAAATTGCAAAAGTAAATTATAATTTATTTATTAAGCTTTTGATTTTAATAACTAAAATTAAGTGACATCAACTTATATTTAACTTATATCTATCAACTTGCAACTTATATTTATCTCAGTAGTAGCAATACATGTTTTTGGATACCTATTAAATACATCTTTACAAATATGTTGAAGTGTATTCATTTGTCTATCTTTTAACATCCATGCTGAGGAAGCATCCATATTTTGGTATGAAGATAGTTAAAATTCATTCTGATGAAGCATTCATGTTGGCAGACAGTAGTATGATTTACATTTCACAATTGTGAGGCCATCTTGGAAATGGTAAGGTGTCTTTTATATTGGACACATTACACAAAACCTGTAAAATCCTCTCCAAGCCCAGTCCAAAACCACCAGTGGGTATGTTCCCAAATTTCCTCAGTTCTAAGTACCAGTTCAGTTGATCTGATGGCAATTTGCCCTTAAGTTTATCATAATCATCCTCTCTGAGGCTTCCACCAACAATTTCTCCTGTAATTGGAGCCAATAGATCCAGTGCATCCACCTAAAATAAAAACAAAGAGATTGAGATTAAATTGCTGTATGTTTGTGAAGTTAAAATTGAACCACTTCCCATTGTCCAATTGAGCTCAAATTTTACATATTGGTAGTCTTGTTGACAATACATGTTTTTGATAAGCATGACCTGATGCTGCTGCCTGAATTAGCTCCAGATGAGGGAACTTCTCAATGGTTAACAGCACAGACATTATATTGTGTTAAAAGCTTTTTTAACTTGAGTTGTTAATTTATTGAAATCAATTCGTTTTATAAAAACAAAAAAGGTTTGATAATTTCTACAATAAACTTTTTCACATCAGAAACAGGTAAGGTAACATCAGGCAGGCGGCCAGTCGTGTAATATGTAGCCAGATCATGTGACATGTTTGTAACATGCTGTGCTGACCCCACTTAGAGTGGGATATGCACAGGAGGATAATAAAATCAAGAGATCAATTGTCAAATATTTTTCACTAAGGCTAGAAAGTTATAATTTAACCTCATACAATGGCTTCATCAGAGTGACTGCTGTGTCTGCTAGAATATATATAAAAATATGAAGCAATACACCATAGTCTCCAGAGAATTACCTTACTTTAAATAACTTGTTAAAATCAAATTTAGCTGTAGCGCATTAACAAAACTGTGAAATAATGAAATATTTTAATTAATTTTTAACCAACCTTTGTTTTATCAAGTGTTGATTCCTTCATGTAAAATGACTTAATTTCTTTTGGCCAATGTACTACGAAAACTGGTACTTGACAGTAATCAACAAGTGCCAATTCTTGTTCTTTACTAATTCCCTGTTCAGCCACACTGAGACCTCTCTTATCTAAAATAATCCTTGCTTCATCATATGATAACGTTATAAACTCATTATCAACCCATTTAGGCAATTTATTATTTTTATCTATTAAAAACAAATCTGTCTCATTAGTATTCCAGGTCTTTGTAAATAAATACTTCAGTAAATCTTCTATAACACCCTGTAGATTTATAATGGTGTCACAAAAAGCAATCTCTGCTTCTAACATATAGAATTCAGATAAATGCAAACGAGACCTAGAGTTCTCAGCCCTAAATGTGGGACCCAATGTGTAAACATTACCCATCCCTCTACATATTGCTTCTAAGTGCAGTTGCCCAGAGACAGTAAGAAAGGTCTTTGTGCCAAAATATACTGTATCTCTGTCCCTTCCATCTTGCATCATAGCTTTAACAATTTCATCACTTTCTGGTTGAACTTTGAACACTTCACCTGCTCCTTCGCAATCATTCGAAGTTAATATAGGAGTGTTGATGTGCAGGAAGTTTTTGGATGCGAAATAATCATGTATATGCCTAGTGACTGAATTCCTTATTCGCAACACAGCTGAAATTAAGTTCGTGCGCGAACGCAGATGAAGGTATTGTCGCACATACTCGGGAGGGTGAGCTGTTCGTGGGTTGAAAGGGTAACCATCCATTATGACACATTTCCCGAGTACAGTCACATGCTCTGCAAGAAGTTCTAGCTGACCCCTAGGGCTTTTCGAAAGTTTTCCAGTTATATGTACCGAACTGCCATAAGTAAGAGCTTCAGTCTTAAGGTTTTTAGGAATAAGAACTTGCAACTTTTGAGCACAGGAGCCATCGTTCACGTCGGCAAATATATTATCTTTTTGAATTCGAAGACTTTTGACCCAACCCTGAATGACAAAAGCATCATGTTAATTTTTAATCCAATTAAATTTTTCAGCGGGTTCCACTTGGATGTTTTAAAACCTTAATTTCAGCAAATTCCCCAACATTTGCCTTTTCGAGGACAGAAGCGATAACACTGTAATTGTGTCTCCGGGTAAAATGGAAATTTTGGAATGATTTGTTAAAAACAGTTTTATGTAGCATCATTTATTATTAAAAAATAATTAAATAGATATAGAATGGTTTTTAAATATATCGAGTTTTTTATTTAAAAGTTATTTGTTGATATTTAATAATATTTTAGGTAGTCTATAGTCTATACTTGACTTGAAATTTGACAATGTGTAATTTTCATAGTATAATAACTCTATGGTTATTTGTTACTTTATGATTCTTATATTTTTAAGTTATTAGTCTATTGGGCAAAATTTATCCCAAAACAAGCGTATACCCAGGTAATCATAATCAATCTTAACAATATCATAGAGTTATTACACTAGAGTAGGCAGTCACAGGAAGGTTTATAAGATAGAGTGTCGCAACAAATAATGAGTGAGAAGATGAAAGTCATATCTTATTTTATCTATCCTATCTTTGTGTAATCACACATAAAAAAAAGCGTATACATAAGTCTCATTTGCTCTCGTTTGTTGTCTATCATTTTGGCTTTTCTATTATAGTGTAAGAAATCTAAGAACAATACCATCATAAAGTTACAAAAAGCTTAAATTCTTTATCGGATTATAGCAGGAATAAATCATCATCAAATAGTACTTGAATATGTCTTAAACTTGTTGTCTATGTTTTCGAAATTTCGAGTGATGTCCATAACTCCATAGATAACAAGCACATGTGTCAATTCCGTTGTCAATTTTTACAAAGCAAATTAATGTCATGAATTTTATCGTGTAGTTCGGCTTCTAATTAAACTAAATAATAACTTAGTTTTCTTGTGTTTTTCTGCGTCATATTAACTTAGTGTAAGTGATTTCAACTTATTATACTAATTTTTTTTTAAGGTTAATTCGTTAACATAAATGTTGCAAATTTTCATTCAATTATCCCTAAAACCAGTTTTTCTACGTCATGCTAATCATGTTCAAATTTAGTCTAATATTTAGTTACGTCTTGGAAATTTTATCTTTATATGAACCTTTGACAATATTTACAACTGATAAAATTATAAATGCTTGAAATTCGAAATGTAAATGTGGGTTCAAAGTATTATTTGCCACTACTAGTATTTGCTAATTAATTTTCATGAACATACTAAATAATGTTGTTTTCATCATTTAATTAATGAGTCAGCCTTGACTACTGTGTGTGTATAAAAAAGGTAATATTCTTTGATAACAATGACCAAAGATTAGAAGGTTAGTATTCTAGATCCAGTACAAGTTGACTGCTTTCAAATTCAACTTTTTCAAAAAATAATGAAAATATTATTTTACTATATAAGAATACTTTTATTGTGGATAGCAATAAAATATTTTCATTACTTTTTGTATTATGAACCTCTGCAAAGTAAAGCAAAAAACACCTTATTCTTTAAATTATACAACATCTCAAGTTTCTCAGATTGCATATCATTTTCCTTTTGTTCACAAGTAAAATCATTATTAATATTAAATTTTATCTATGTATTATTTACAAACAGTTCACATGACAATATCTGCACAACTAAAGTGTTAAAACACTCCTATAATGTGTATTACATGTCTGTTTCCTGTTCCCATAGGAGAAACAGGCTTTTTACTCTACATATGAGCCCAATATATAATCTTGAATTGTATCTCTATATACTTACAGTACTGACTATTGAGATGACTGCAAAACTTATACAGGTATATGCAGAAGGTATTTCTAAGTATACCAGCTAGCATAAATGTTTCCAAATAAATATGGGGTAGTGTAGTAAGAAATCTACTGTGTGTGAGTAAAAAATAATAATATTTGTTGATAACAATTATTTTTAAATAAATGTGTGTCTTCGCCTTGTGTATCCGGCTGAGTAGAATAGACCAAAATCATTTCTAAACAAAGTGTCGTAAAAGGCGACTAAGGTAAGTGGACCCACTGTGTGGTATCTAGTTGAGTAGAATAGACCATCCTCTTTCTTACCGAGGGGCTGTAAAATACGACGAAGGTAAGTTGACACCAGGCAGGAGGCCGGTCTCAAAATACGTAGTCAAATCATGTGACATCATCTTGGTGATGGAATGATGATGATGGTGGTGATGTATCTTCACCTTATAATTAATAGGACCTTCAATTTTTATACACTTATATTTTTTATAGTACTTTGACTTTGAAATAGTTGGAATAGTCCAAAACATAAACTAACCACTTGTCTAATGTAGACAGTTGTCCCAAATTTAAATAAAAAAGCTCTACAAAAAATCCATATTGTCTATCACCTAATCATAATTAATAAAAATTTATTTATAAGGCAGTCTTTCCTATTGTAACAGTATGGATGCCTTCATAATCTGTTTTAATAATTTCACTTGCTAGACAAAAGTTGTAAAAGTGATATGACTAAAAAAATTGTCGATTTCGTCTGACCTTTTATCGGATACTGTTGTTATCAAGAGATAAAGACATTATCACAAGGTGTAATACACAATTTGCTTTAACTAAAATCAACCTCAGCTCTATCGTACATAAAGGTATGACTATCAGAATTTTTAAAATTGATAAGAGAGTTAATTATTTATCCACCAGACCATAGACACTTTTGATTTTTTTCTATTTTTTGGTTAGAAGATGGTACTTGTGTATCTGATTAAAACATTAATTTTGAATGTTCTTCACATTATGCAGAATGGATCAATCTGGCACTTTCCCGTGTAGATTCATCAGTCTCATAACTTTGTCCCCAATGCTCCTTGTTTTATTGTGCTATCTATTTGATAGATTTCATCAGTTTGCATCAGATTTCATAATTTGGTGAAATCATGATGCTTTATATTATTGTGCACTTAAAGTAGCGGCCTGTTACAATCCCACTGCTGGGCTAAGGCCTCCTCTCTCCGTTTCTGAAGAGAAGGGTTGAAGCTAAGACCTACCACGCTGCTTCAATGCGGATTGGTAGGTTACACATATCTCCAGAATTCTCTAGATATATGCAGGTTTCCTCACGATGTTTTCCTTCACCGAAAAGCGTGTGATAAATTGCAATTATCAATTAGACACATGAGTTTGAATAGAAAAATTCATTGATGCCTGCCTGGGTTTGAACTGGTGTTCCCCTCGAAACAGTCGCACGGTCTCGCCGCTGGGCTATCACAGCTATTGTGCACTTATCTGCTTTCATTATATATATATTTACAATAGTATAAATTGACAAGTTAATCTAAATTAAAATGTCTTAATAGATTTGTCAGATAATTTATAGAATGAGGCCTCACTTTGTGGAGATCCATAATACAAAAGTAATAATAAAATTATACCGCAATAAATCGCGGATTATAGCGAGATAACTTTATTATTACTTTTGTAGAATTGGTTACTTATTTTATTTCTAGAAAAAGCGAATCCTAACAAGTTAAAGTTACAATCCTAATCAAGGGATTACAGATATTAATCTTTGAGTATTTTCCTTAAATTTTTGTGCTTAATAAGTATTTACAATCATGCCCTTTACAATGAAAGAGTAAAAATCGTGACAAAAAATAGTATATGCTGTTCAAGAGCTAAGGCCTAGGGTCCTATTTCCAGGCATTAGTATAACACTATAGTATTTTCTTGCATTATTAACTAACTTTATTATTAAGTATTTAGTATCGTATTTAATTTAAAATGTAAGAAAGTTAACTTTCGTAAATTACCTTAAACTGAAAGTAATAAAAGATTATATCACGGCGTTATCGTTATGTCTGCTTGTATACATCAGTTATTCATAAAACCGTTTTCGGTAGTAATGTCAGTTTCTAAAAATGAAAGAGAAAGCCGCTTTCCCTGACACACTTAACGCGCGTGAAATAATATACCATTTCTTATGATGATTAAAGTTTTTGTTGTCTATGGATGATTTTAATTCGTAAATATTAATGCCGTCATCACTAGCAGATTTAGTGGCAGTACTTATATTATTCATAAGTCCGGCACGCTTACCATGAACTCTTATTGCGACTCAATTGAGCCCTAAACTGAATTGTTTTGCTTTTTCTCACCATGACTTGTTAAAGACGCACAGTTTATGTGGTTGCCTAATTATATCCTAAACTGAATAGCAAACGTATTTCATTCACTCTTATTTATATAGGTGTGCGATCCAAATGCAACTCAGTCAAAACACTTAAAACCACAAAATAAAGCGATTCAGTATGGGTACCGACTTTGAATTGCATTGCAATTGAATCGTTTGCTGAAACTTGATGATAGGCCTACTGATTGCCTTGATGGCTTTAAAACGATATGTCAGTAGACCTTGAAAAGGTGGGAGATAGATTATTTTTAGTCACATGTTAGGTAGTAAGACATTAAAAAGTAATAGACAAAAATAGATATAAAAATAAAAGTGATAGCCTAGCGGTGAGACTGTGCGACTCTTTCGAGGGGGTCACGAGTTCAAACCCCGGGCAGGCGCAAATGGCTTTTTCTATTTTAACTAATGTCTGTTGTAATGTGTCTAATTTATAATTAAAATTTATCACACGCTTTTCGGTGTAGGAAACGTCGTGAGGAAACCTAGATATATCGTGAGATATTCTAGG
Organism: Morpho deidamia; assembly: GCA_947086505.1. NCBI lineage: Eukaryota > Metazoa > Arthropoda > Insecta > Lepidoptera > Nymphalidae > Morpho > Morpho deidamia. The sequence goes on from CAMTZC010000009.1 coordinate 13,826,136, forward strand.
GATATGTGTAACTTACCAATCCGCATTGGAGCAGCGGTAGGTCTTAGCTCCAACCCTTCTCCCCAGAAACGGAGAGAGGAGGCCTATTCCCGCAGTGGGATTGTAACAGGCCGCTACATTACTTTTTTTTACTTTTTAGACAAAAATAGAGCTCTGATAGCCCAGTGGTGACACAATGCGACTCTTTCGAGAAAGTCACGGGTTCAAACTTCGGGCAGGCACCAATGAGTTTTTCTATTAAAAAAACTCATGTGTCTCATTGATAATTTCAATTTATCACATGCTTTTCGGTGAAGGAAAACATCGTGAGGAAACTTTAGACAAAAATAGTGTTGTACTGTTGACCCCCATCCAGGAAGGCGCAGTGTCCAGACCCGTAACCTTCTATATCTATAAGTATTATTTGATGAATATAATTAGTTATTTTTTGTTACATTGTCTTTAATTCAATTGTATGATTAATTTGTTTGTACATAGTATCATTGTAATAATGTTGTAGCTTTTTATAAAAGTGTTACGGCATAAAAGTAAAAGTAACGGCCTGTTAATATCCCACTGCTGGGAGTAGACCTCCTCTCTCAGTTTATCGAAGAGAGAAGGATTGGAGCTAAGACCTACTACGCTGCTCCAATGCGGATTGGTAGGTTACACATATTCCCTAGAGTTCTCTAGAGATATGCAGGTTTCCTCACGATGTTTTCCTTCACCGAAAAGCATGTGATAAATTGTAAATATCTATTAGACACATAAGTTTTAATAGAAAAAGTCATTGGTGCCTGCCCGGGTTCGAACCCATGTTCGTCTCTAGAGAGTCGCACGGTCTCACCATTGGGCTATCACAGCTTCTTTGTTTTATTGTTACCGCATAGAATATAAAGATTATTTGATCTGTCTTTAAATATAATTTATAGAAGCAGAATTTCGGAATTTGCGGAATACTTTGCGGAATTCCATATTACAAAAACTATAATACCCACAAGTATCCCAAGATTCTTGAGATACGTGTGGCGACTTGTCCTGCATGTGTAACATAGGTGAATTTGGCCTGCTTCATACCCTTAATATTGCATGCATTCGTTTAACACACGCGGATTATAGCAAAGTGATCCAGTTATAGTTTTTGTCTTTAAATATATTTTTGCTAAATACTGGCTATAATAAGTGAACTCTGAGAAGTCACATATTCGCTGGTGCATAGCAGAGACGCATTAAATATCATATATTTGCTTGCTCCCTTAGACTCGACTCGAGCCGATTTTACCCGAATGAGCGTTACATAGCCGAGCGTGACGGCTCCGTCTCGTTCAATGCCCATAATCAACGCGCCCATAGCATTAATGCTTTATAATGTATGATTGGACTTTGTTTTAGAATGGCGGAACCAAACCCACAAGCAGGTGACACCGGCCCACCCAAAGGCATGCCGGCGCTGAAAGCTCACGTAATAGCCAACAAGATCGACGTCGCCTTGTGGGGAATCAGGATTCTGACAGTGCTCTGCACTATTGGATATGTTCTACCTATTTTTAACAAGTAAGTGTTATATAATACGTAAAATCGTTCTAATATAATTCAAGTTTTCGCAAATATAATAAAAGTCGATAGTAATCGCATTTTTGTTGATATCTCTGTATAATTTATAGAATTAGGCGTTACTTTGCGGAGATCCATAATATAAAAGTAATAGTAATTTGTTTTTTTGCTATAATCCGCGATAAAGTTAATAGGAAATATATAAAATCCTAAATGTAGAGTGGACTATTCGTTTTCATACCTGAAACATGCAGCATTCGTTAAAACACATGCACACACACCCACACTACAATACACAAGCACTACACACGTTCACTACCACAAACTCAACAATCGTTTTGCCCCGCAACCGAAGCATCATCAAATTCAAATACTTTTCAAATTAAATTCTTATAACTAGTTACATTTGGTTATTACTATCTTGTATGGTAGTGAAGTTGCTATATCCACGCATTTTTATCATCTATATAATCCTCAATAGTATAGTAGGCTTTTTGTATCAGCCTCCCTTCAACAGCGTTTTTAAACTACTGTAGTGGTGAAGATAAAATTGATTGCGGGATTTTATTATAGAATTTTATACCCAAACCCACAAATGATTTATTTTTTTTGCAAGGCGCAAAGCAGGAACCGCAAGCTTATGTCGGCTCCTAATTTGTCTATTATATACATCGCAAATCCTTTTATAATTATGTATATTATCATCAAGAGATAGACTCCCTCTTACTCAGGTATGGAAACGAATAGTCCACTCTGAATTTAGCATTATATAATATATTTCCTATTTACTTTATTGCGGGTCATAGCAAAATAATAATGGTATTTCAAAAGTGATTGTGATTCTAGGAAATATATAACAGTTATAAATAGATTAAGATTTGGTCATTGCCTGGTGCCATTACTTAAAATTCTGGAGAACAAAAAGTGTAAATTTTGTGAAAATGATGAGGCTGATGTGCAGCATATTGTATTTGACTGTTCATCTTTTGGTATACAAAGACTAAGTTTAGTGGGTGAACTAGATAGAGTGATTACAGAAAATAATCTTAAAATGAGTGTTCCCCGCCACATGACTGAATTATTATCTATTTCCCTATTTTTTAAACCTATTTTTAATTTTATTTGTAAAACTGTAGACAAAATATAAGTTTTGATATTAGGTAAATACTTGTACATATTAGCCCTAAGAAAATTGTAAATAGTTATGATTTTTTTTACATGTTATATAGATAGTTGTAAGAAACCTTGTAATTTTATGAAAGGCCTTAAAGGACTCGATTCCAGGCCATTAAATAACTATTACTTTTGTACGTCTGTATGTTTTCATATCTGCGATGTATGTAAATGGTCTATGACACCAGAATTCCCCCCTTCCTAGTGCTTCGGCTGCTTTCAACAAGGCTCTGCTGGCCAACGCGGCAACATCTGCCCTTCGGCTCCACCAACGCATCCCGGCGAGGGAGATCACCTTCTCCCGGGAGTTCGTCAACCGTTTCTTCCTGGAGGACAGCGCGCATTATCTCTTCTATTCGCTCATATTTATGAACGTGACTCCACATATATGTATCCTTTTCAATATCATTGTTTATTATAGGAATATAAATCACCGTAATTAATTAATTAACTACTTAATTAATAAATGAATGACTGACCCGTTGGCGCAATGGGTAGTGAGTCTACGTTTAGCTCCGTGGGTCGCGGGTTCGTTTCCTGCCGAGGGCCAAAATTTTCTGTAAACAATTTGTTAGTTCTTCGAACCTGGGTGTATATTTGGATTTCTATTTAAGTATGTATTTACAATTATATATGTAGTATATAAAGCTGTGATAGCCGAGTGGTAAGACCGTGTGACTCTCTAGAGACGAACATGGGTTCAAACCCGGGCAGGCACCAAAACAAAAAAAAAACTTGCAAGTTATTCTTTATTTATAGTTTTCTTTTATGAGCACTTTTGAATCGTTAAATTATAATTGAGCACTAGTTTGAAGGAGAGAAGAAACAGCAATAAGTAAAGTTGTAAACGGCCTGTTACTATCCCACTGCTGGGCATAGGCCTCCTCTCTTCGTTTTTTTTCAGAGAAGGGTTGACTAAGACCTACCACGCTGCTCCAATGGTAGGTTAGACATATCTCCAAATTTCTCTAGAGATATGAAGGTTAATTTACGATTCAAAAGCACTTGTTTACAAGTTTACTTGAATAAAGAATATTTTGAATTTTGAATTTGAATTTGAATGTTATCGTTCATCGAAAGACGTGTCGTAAATTCCAATTATCAATTAGACATATAAGTTTTAACAGTGAAAGTTATTGGTGCCCGGGATTGAACCCGTGACCCCTCGAAAGAGTAGCACGTTCTCGTCGTTATACACTGTCCATTATATTAACCATCTTTTGACAGATTGACGATTTACATATTTAGTGATGTCCTAAAGATTCTCGTATGCGATACCATTCCGACTATAGTACTTACTATCATTAATCGAATTACGTACCTAAGTAATTCGATTAATGATAACCTACGTAAACTAATAACAGATATAGAAATCAACATTTTGATTTAATATTGCCTTAGTTTTTTGAAAATAAATGTTAATCCGTGTGTATTTATTATAATCATAAAAAATATATTATACATCAACTGGCAACATCAACAGACCTTCCGCTCGGCCGCCATTTTGACGTGATCTGTCGCTCTCAACGAAACGCCCGTGATAGTCACACGCATTTACGTTCGCTGAGTGTTCTCTCGCATCTGTTACACCTTGAGTTAAGTAGCTTTATTCCTCGGAAAAACTTTTGTGAAACTTATATTAATTGATCGTGAAAATGCCGAAAGGACGTGTGTTGAAAGCACAATCGAGACAGTTAGTGTTAAAACTTCATGAGTATTTTGAGCAAGAAAATCAAAATGGCGGACCTCTTATACCTATCACGCAAGTCCGAAACCGTGTTGCAGCCGCGTTGGGGATCAGTCTATCAACTGTGACTAAAATCACTACTGATGCCTACGGCAGGAGCGGCTTGGAGCAAAACAAACCATCTACACCAAAAAGAAAGCGCCGGGCTCATAAGGTGACAGCTGTTGATGACTTTGACGCTGACGCTATTCGTCGTCATGTATATGATTACTACTTGAGAAAAGAAATTCCAACTTATTGTTTCTTTGAAAAGAAGTGGTCTATTTCATGGTGAAAAATCTTCTTTGGTCAAAGTTTTGAACACAATTGGCTTTTCATATAAAAAGTTAAGTAAAAGAAAATTATTAATGGAACGCACAGATATAGCTATAGCACGTTGTGATTTTTTAAGAGAGGCAAAGAAAATACAAGATTGGGCAAATATTGTTTTCACGGATGAAACATGGCTCAACGCTAACCACACACTATCTCGTTTCTGGACTGATGATACTGCTGATTCCACTTCCTCAGTACCAATGGGAAAAGGTGAGCGCCTAATCATTTGCCATGCAGGTACAGCAAAAGGATTTGTACAAGACGCACTGTTGGCATTTAAATCGAAGAAATCAAATGACTACCACGAAGAGATGAATGCAAATGTGTATGAAGAGTGGTTCAAAAAAATGCTCATTTCATTGGAAGAACCATCAATAATTTTTATTGATAATGCGCCCTACCACTCCCGTCAAATTGACAAAATGCCAACACAGGCTAATAAAAAGCATGAAATAATTAATTGGCTTCGGGACAATGGAGAAAATGTGGACGACTCAATGTTAAAAGTTGAATTAATAAAAATATTAAAAACCAAAAAGAGAGCAAAACGCTATGTAATCACAGCGAATAAAATGTTGCAATTGCTAAAAAATGCTTGCACCCACGTAACGGCCGAGAACTGGGCAAGTGTGGTGGAAAGAACTAAAAGAGTAATATTCTCTGATTGGGAACGTGATATTGCGTTTGATAATATATTATCTACACAAGAGCTAATAATAACTGCTACTGAAGACTCCTCATCGGAGGAGTCTAGTGTTGATTATCATTCCGACGACTCGTGCTAATAAAATAAATTAAAATATCCTGATTGTTTTATTTGTATTCATGTATTAACTAAGAAGAAAGTAAAACTTTATATAATGTTATTAAATGTCTTTTAATACTCGTAACATCGATTTCTACCGATTATTTTTAATCTGTGGCATAATCGTAGTAACCATTATGTGTGACATCACTAAGTGGGCGGTACCCATCCATAAAGTACAAATATTATTTGTATGATATTTGTACGTAAGCAATACAAAACTTAATGAGCGTGAGCTGTCAAAAGACTGATAATATGATGGACGCAGTATAGTAAAGCAATAAATTTGACGGTAATCTGCGATGTTTTGTCCGTTAACTTAACTTTACTTTCGGTTAATGCTTTGCGCTTTGTCATTTGTGAGTTTGGGTATAAGATTCTATAATAAAATTCCACAATCGATTTTTATCTTTGCCATTACAGCAGTTTAAAAACTTTGTTAAAGGGAGGCTGATACAAAAAGCGTACTATACTATTGAGGATTATAAAGATGATAAAAATGCTTGAATATAGCTACTCCTCTACCCTGTACAAGATAGTTATAACCAAATGTTACTAATTATTAGAATTTTATTTGAAAAGAGCAACCGCCGAGTTTCTTGCTGGCTCTTCTCTGTAGGAACAGCTTTACCAACCAGCGGTAGATTTTGACGATTCAAAAGCACTTGTTTACAAGTTTACTTAAATAAAATTGAATTTTAAACTAGTCAAAAAATAATTTCTTCTGCAACTGTTTGCATGCACGAAATCTAAACACTTCGTTTTCCTTTCAAAACTCAAGTATTATTTAGTCATATAAACTTTAAACAAAAGATTTCGTCAGTTTAAGTTTTAAATGTCACTTTTGTATAAAATAAATTGAAGCAGTGCACAAGGTGACCTTCGCTTCCGTTAAACCTGTATATTCGAAAAAACTTAGCATTTACCCACTGCTTCACTACGTCGACGAAATTATTTTTTTTACGTATTCATTCTTGACTTGACCTCTTTTTTATTAAGAAAAGAAAAGAAATTGAAGTGCATGAAATTTTTTCTTTTACAGTAATCAAATTCAAAATATTCTTTATTCAAGTAAACTTGTAAACAAGTGCTTTTGAATCGTCAACATCTACTGCTGGTTCGGAAAGCTGTTCCTACCGAGAAGAACCAGCAAGAAACTCGGCGGTTGCTCTTTTCCAACAATAATTCTTATCACTAGTTACATATAGTTATCGATGCCTTGTACAGGGTCGAAGAGTAGCTATATCCACGCATTCTTATCGTCTAAGTAATCCTCAATAGCATAGTAGGCTTTCTGTATTAGCCTTTTTTAAATAGTGTTTTTAAACTGCTGAATTCAAAGTACATTGCGGAATTTTATTATAGAATCTTATACCCAAACCCACAAACGACTTACTTTAGCAAGACTCAAAACAGGAACCGTAAGCTTATATCAATTCCTACTTAGTCTATTATATACATCGCAAATCTTATTATAATTATGTATATTCTTGTGTACAAAAATTAAATTGCTAAAATTATCCATCCTATAACGCGGTAATATATGTTACAGTCATTATACAGTAATCAACCCTATAGTGACGGTTCCATGTTATAGTAAATCGCGTTGTAGGAGTACTCATTAAAGGGAGTTTTAATGGAATATTATGATAAAATTCTGTTATAAACGAAATATGTTGGTTTTGTGAAACACATGATTGAGAAATAAATATTTTATTTAAGACTAAAATTTAGAAAAAAATTATCTGCACCATTTCATATATACATAACCAATGTTATTACGACTCAAAAGCGAGGCACACAAAATTTAATAGAATAATTTAATTTTATATGGAATATCGCCGCGTTATATGGGGGAAAAACTGGTGTTACGTGGGACTGAAATCGCGTAAAACAAAAACGCGTTATAAGAGGGGGGGGATTTAAATCGTGTTTCCACCCGCGTGATAGATAATCAGTGTCAAGTGTTACAAAATTTGTTCCGAATTGAAATTTTGAAATAGTAGTTATTGTTATTTAAGCTTAAGAGAGAGAGAAGTGCTGTCGCGGACTTTTATGTATTATTTTTATAGATCTATAATTCTCTGGTACATTACTTTAGTGTATCTCTGCTGGTTTACGCCGCGCATGCGACTAAAGCGAGTTTTTTTTATGTGCGTATGAACTTTTCTACATAATCAGCATAAAGTAAAAGATCCGGAAGTATTGCTCTACATTTTAGTAAAAACCGTACAAAATCCGTTTAGTAGATTTGGAGAGAAATAGTGAATACATACAGACAGATAGCTTTCGGGGACTTTGTTTTATAATAAGTATACATATTACATTAGACTTACACACAGCATAACATTAATGTATTATTAAATGCTGAGATAAGTGTGACCTTACGGAAGACGTTTATAGCGTCAAGGATAACCGGATCACCGGCCTGACTTATTTACTTATATAAAACTTAAGTTTTAAGTAAAACTAAAACCGCGCATTCTTATCGTCGATCTAGTTCTCGACAGTATAAATAGGCTTTCTGTATCTCTCTCATTATGAATTGCTGTAATTTTGTTGGTTATTTGTTCGATAATAGTATATTTTAACTGCACTCAACTACGCACCAGGCTCCAAAGATTAACTTATAATCAATCAATTTTTATTATTTTACTTTTTGAAATTATCCACCGAGTTTCTTGCTGGTTCTTCTCGGTAGGAGCGAACTTCCGAATCGGTGGTAGCTTCTTTAAAAATATTCAACGATTCAAAAGTACTGGCAAATCTGATATTGTTTGTGGAACTTTATTATATACTCTTTTACGAAAACGATTTACGTATTTTTTAAGGCGAAAAACAGGAACCGTCGGTTCCTAAATTATATATACTATGCCAATTTTTTTTATAATCCTGTATATTTTAATGCACGAGAACATATTTTTGAATACTTTAACTCTGCACAGTGATTTTGATTCCGATATTTTTGTTTGCGATGCTGCACGCGGCGTCGTATTCTCTCACGATTCTCGATGTAAGTATTTGCTAACTTATGACTTCTGGCCCGTTAGCGTCAGGTACCGAAAGTTAAAGGGTTTTGATACTCTAGATAAGTTTATTAATATCCCTTTTGAGGAAGTTTTGTCTGTCCAGACATGTCAGCCTCATCGTTTACCCTAACCCAAATAGTAGCTAACTTAAGGGATGAGCAGAAAGGGAGTCATTAATGCGCAGCAGCAACTAGTTCATACAAATCAATGGAAATGACTCCCAGATTTTATATATGAGCTATTTAACGCACTGCATTGCAACATTGGCATAGCAAAAATTTTAGCGACGCATCAATGATTTTCTTGCCTTTTGATTTCTTAGATGAGCTTTAATTGTGTCAAATTTCATAATTGTTGGTCCAACTGTTTAGTCTGAAATCATTACAGACACGAATTTATTTATATTTGTTATTATATAGTTGCGCCCATTATAGAAAATACGAGAGGTGCAAAATTAAAATGGTATGGACATGGAATGAGGAGGGATGAATATAATGTGATCAAACGAGTGGTAAATATGAACGTGGATGGATATGTGACTTAAGGCCTCAAGAGAGGTGGTTGGTCTGTGTGAAGTATGCATATAAAAGGAGTGGCGCCAGAGTTGACGAGTGATAGGAGAGAATGGAAGAGGAAAACATGTTTTGACGACTCACTTAAAGTGAGATAAGGGCATGGGAATGATGAACCTATAGTTCGCAATGAAATTTTCAAAATAAACTACGTCAGTTCAGCACGCAGATCTAGTGATCGTTTATTAGGCCGCTCATACAATAGCTGACATTTACTTAAATATAAACTATAATATACAACATACTAGTGATACCGGCGACATCTTAAACTTATTGTTTAAACAATAAGTTTAAGAAACAATAAGTTTAATAAGTAGAGAGAGGCCTAAGGAGACCTTAAGTAGAGAGAGGCCTAAGGAGACCTTAAGTAGGGGGGGGGCCTAAGGAGACCTTAAGTAGAGAGAGGCCTAAGGAGACCTTAAGTACGGGAGACCTAAAAAGAGATGGTTGGATTGTGTGAAGTATGGACATGTATATAAAAGGAGAAGAGTTAGCCTTGACGATGATAGAAGAGAATGGAAGAGAAAAACATTCTTTGGCAACTCACTTAGAGTGGGAAAAGGGCAGGAGAATGATGATTATTTATAAATTTATGGTTAATGAATTCGGTATGTGTTCCCTCCAGACCCTCGGCCAGAACTCGATGTGGGTAGCGCGGTTGCTGATCTCCATAGTAGAGTTCCAGTCCAGGAACATCCTGCGGGTGGCTGCGCTCACTGAGATCGTGCTGTTCCCGTGCGTCGCCATCATGGCGATAACGTAAGTGGCAACATTTAATTTCATTCATGTTAATCATTCAACTGTATACATATATGACCCGGCAAACGTTGTTTTGATATTTATCTATACTAATATTATAAAGAGGAAAGATTTGTATGTTTGTTTGTATGTATGTTTGTTACGTTTTCACGCAAAAACTACTGGACCGATTTCAAAAATTCTTTCACCATTGGAAAGCTGCTTTTTCACTGAGCACCATAGGTTATATGTCATTTTCAAAAAAAATAGGGATCCCTAATAAAATTGTAATAACTTGGTAAAAATTTAGTCGTAAACATCTATCATCGCGTGCGCTGCGGAAACTATTGATGATAGAACAAAAAAATGTTCTACAGTATTATAGAACGTATCAATATCCACAAAAAAGTCCGCGATACCATATGTCTAACTATTATAGTTATGCCAATATAACTACTTTTTTACATTGCAAAAGTTGGTAAAAGTGCCGACAATAATCAAACCATTTTATTCATATCTCTGTATTAATCCTTATCCCATTAAATGATATTTTATGAATAACTGTTTCAATACCTGTAAAATACTTTTTAAATTATTAAAATCCGACATCCCAATCAAAAGATTTTACGAATTTAAGAATGTAAATCGAAATCAAATAATGCCATAACAAACCTAACCTACCGTTATAGCAGGGCCTGCACTTGGTGAGTTAAGTCTTATTCCAAGAATACTAATGATACCCATTTTTTATAATTAAATAATCTACAAAATAAATCTATAGTCCGATTTCGTAGATTTTCCACTACCACGAGATCTGTAGTATTTTATAATTATATTTATATTTTATAATTATTTCATATATAAATTATTTTTAGGGAGTTTATAATGTACATCAAAACTAGAGTAGTTTTAATGGGTATGAAAAATATATAGTGCGGAATTGAAATTATTAAAGTAAATTTTCCAAAACGGTTGTTTTGGAATCGTCAACTGTACTGCTGGTTCAGAAAGCTGTTACTACAGAAAAGAGCCAGCTAGAAACTCGGCGATTGCTCTTTTCAATGAATAATTCTTATTACTAGTTACATATGTATATTAATGTCTTGTGCAGGAGAGAGTAGCTATATCCACCCATTCTTATCGTCTAAGTAATCCTCAACAGTGTAGTAGGCTTTCTGTATTAGCCTTTTCTTGATAGTGTTAAATTGCTGTAATGGCAAAGTTAAAAATCGGAATTTTATTATAGAATCTTATACCCAAACTCACAAACGACTAACGTAGTTTTGTAACGCGCAAAGCAGGGGCCGCAAGTGTATGTCGATTCATACTTTGTCTATCATATACATAGCCAATCTTTTTACATTTTTTTACTTTATAGTAAATCGCCCAATATACCCAAACTTACAAACGAGTTACTTAGTTTTGGAAGGCCTAAAGCAGGAAAAGCTAGCCTATGTCGGTTCCTGCTTCGGTCTATTATATACATCGCCAATATTTTTATAAGTATGTTATATTCTTATGTGTGTATATAACCAATAAAAATAAATAAACCAATCAAATTTACGCCAAAAATACAGCTAGGTGGGATTCCTCTGGCACAAGTTACCGAGTTTAGATACCTCGGTCACGTTGTCACGGACAATTTGGGTGATGACCACGATGTGGTGATGAGCGCAGGGCGCTGTCAGTCCGAGGCAATATGCTGGCCCGCAGATTCGCACGCTGTACGACAAAAGTGAAATTAACCCTATTCAAGGCATATTGTCAAACTTTGTACACGTGCAGTCTGTGGACGGACTATACATACAAGCATAATAGGCATACAGCCACGCCATTGCAGTGCATCAGCAATGTTTGCGGATGCTCGCATAGACGATTTCTACGCTATCATCCGCAAACGTGCTGCTTCAATGATGCACAGACTCGTGAGTCTACCCTCAGACCAACACCCTCCTTAGCACGTATGCTTGTAAACGGGATAGTCCTCTATGGAGGACACGGAATGAAGTCCACCTTAATAAATTTTGTAAATATCTTTTTTAACTTACTAACGTAGCCTACGTTAGTAAGTTAAAAAAGTAGTAAGGTTTCGTTACTAACGTTATAGACTAATGTTGGGTATAAGATTCTATAATAAAATTCGGAAATCAATTTTGGCCATGCCATTACAGCAGTTTAAAAACACTGTTAAAAAGAGGCTGATACAGAAAGCCTACTATACTGTTGAAGATTACTTAGATGATAAGGATGTGTGGATATAGGTGCACTTCTACCCTGTACAAGACAGTAATAAATAAATGTAACTAGTTCTAAGATTTATATTTTATAAAGAGCAACCGCCGAGTTTCTTGCTGGCTCTTCTCGGCAGGAACAGCTTTCCGAACCAGCAGTAAAGTTGACGATTCAAAAGCACTTGTTTACAAGTTTACTTGAATAAAGAATATTTTGATTTTGATTTTTGTCTGAATTAAAAATAAATAATAATAATAATAACGTGGTGTCGTGCCGGCAGCGGCAACTGCGGCTACCTGACGCCGTTCGTGTACTACTACTTCGTGATGTGGCGGTACGCGTCCCGGCGGAACCCGTACACGCGCAACACGTTCCGCGAGCTGCGCGTGCTCGCCGAGCGCACGGCCGCGCGCCCCGCCACGCCCGCGCCGCTGCGCTCCGCGCTGCTGGCCGCCGTCGGCTTCGTGTGCAACATGGCGCCCCCGGCCGAGCACGTGCAGCAGTGAGTGCCGCCCGCCACACCCACACCCACACCAGCTCGCATGGACTCCCACACTCATACGCACGGACGCATAGACTAACGTACGCACGTACGGACTCACATACGCACGTACGGATTCACACACGCACGTACGGACTCACTAGCCTACGCGTGGACTTACGCACGCACGCATTGACTCACATACGCACGCATAGACTCACACACGCAAATTCGGACTCACTAACCTACGCATGGACTCACACATGCACGCATGGATTAACATACGCATGCGTGAACTCACATACGTACTCATAGACTCACATACGCACATGCGGACTTACTAACCCACTCATGGACTCGCACACGCACGCATAGTTCCCCGTAAGCTCGCACGTACTCCCACACTCGCACGCACGGACTTATAAATTACATTGCAATCATACAGACTATCTCGCACGCACTCACATAGGCTCGCATAGAATCACAGAAACTCACATGAGCTGGTATACACTAACACCAGAGTTCATGCGTGCGAACCCACAGACTTACATGCGTTTACACGAGCTTGCACGAATTTCCTCAAGCAACACTCAACACGCTCGCAAGCAACACACATATACAGTGTACAATACTTTTGCGGTCGAGACCAGTGTAGCCTAGCAGTACGTCACTGCCACATGCATTCAATTCACCATTTAACATTAACATTAGTATTTATTAAACATAAGTATAGTCATTAAACTTTTTATATCAATTATTACTTTATATTATTTTACATCACCCCTACAAGAACACATCACGCATTTTTTTATAACCTTATTTTTATTAATAGATCTTAATATTATATCAATAAACCAATTTTGTTAATATACTAACAATACTAATGTCGAAATGTACCCATATATGAGGTGTAGTTACTATATTTTCTGTTAAAAAAGAAGTATTACCGAAAGAAACCAATTATTGTTAATATAATGTGATAAAAACGTACTTCCTTTTCAGGTAATCGTAAGACTCGCGTGGTGCAATCGTGAACAGCACATTTGAGTCCATTTGCATATAAGTGTGTTTAATTTAAGACTGCAAAAATATTTAGGTTGTCGCTTCCAACATTTTGATAATTGCAACCACCACCATATACACTGTCAGAGACAGAAAAGTTATATCTTATTTGATTTTTAAGTTCCCATTAAAGGGATGGGCTATATTGTAACGTACGGGGTTCCTAAATGATTAGTAACTTGTTGAAAGACCTTAATTCAGCTTTTTACCACAAAAAGCAGAGGTCACTATTTAAAAAAAAAAGTAAAGTAATGGCCTGTTATTATCCCACTGCACGGCCTCCTCTCTCCGTATGTGGAGAAGATTAGAGCTAAGATCAACCACGCTGTTCCAATGCGGATTGGTAGGTTACACATATCCCTAGAATTCTCTAGAGATATGCAGGTTGTAATTATTAATTAGACACATAAGTTTTAATAGAAAAGCTCAATGGTGCCTGCCCGGGGTTTGAACTCATGGTTGTCATGAGATTCTTTGACTTTAATCGCTTCTGGAATCTATCTTGATCGCTATTCGTTAACTGGATCCTGCTATTTCTACCGCTTATATACTTAACTAACGGATCGAGAAAGTTCTACTTGTCGATTACTCGCGAGTCGTTAGTACAGAGGGGACACGGAACACAATTCGTAAACAATGTGAATATTTCTGAGTGATAGCGTCAAGCGAATTTGAACTTTATGTTTCGAAAATTACGAACTATTTTTTGCATATTCCTAACAATGTGAAATGATTTGACTCGATGGAAGTAGAGTACTGGCTGTATATTAAAATGATTTTTTTGATTGAATTGGAAATCAATGGACTTTTATAAAAGTCTCCAAACGAAATGTAGACTTATGGGGATACATCATTTATAATAATCTACATTTGAACTCTGTATGATTTAAGCATTATATTATAGTAACTGTAATTATTATTCTAATAAAGTATACAAAAGCGGCTCCAGGTTGTATTTCTTAATTTATTGTAAATGGGACAAAATATGGTATTAAGTTTATTGATTTTATTTAAGTTTGAGAAGCGAACACTTTTGGTCCAATTTAAGTTAGAGAATAGATTAAAAAAATAGTATAGTAATAATATATTATTAAAGTTTTATGAAGCATTGTATTTGTATAAGAATATGTATTAAAAGATATGTGTTAATGTTTCTTTTCCGGTGACAATATTATTTCATTCCATTTTTGTATAAGACTCAATATAAACATTTTTGAATGGATAAACCGGTAAAGGTTTGTATTAATTAAATAATGCACATGGTTTGGGATGAATGTAACTTGGATTTTTTAAATAAATGTTGTGGTAAACAGTTTGTTTTCTTTTACCTAAATCAATCCCACTGTTGGGCACAAGCTTCCTCTCTGTTTTTGGTGAGAAGGGTTGGAGCTAAGATCTACTATGCTGCACCACATGCACATTGGTTACACATAATCCAGGAAAAGTCCAGAGATATGCAGGTTTCCTAAGATGTTTTTCTTCACCGAAAAGCGTGTTATAATAATACCACTGAAATACAAATCTTTCGTTCAGAACGTAACAGCAAAAGGTTGGCTGTTGCGATAAAACATCATGAAATAAAATGGTTCGACACAATGGTTTTAGTATTTTTATTGATAACCTTAAAACCTAAGCGACAGCCGGCACAGGTTGGGCCATAGGAGTGGGAGCAATTGACCGCACGTCAGAAGTAGGTTCCAGAGGGACGGGCTCATCCTTGGGTTCGGTGACCAGGATATGGTCGGGTTGTGGCTTTTTGGGGCCATTTTTGCCTTGTTGGTCCCATGGCAACATGATCTTTACCTGTAAAATGGTTAATATATCATTAAATATCTAAGAATAACATGATAACAGTTTTTAAAGTTAAGATCCACTTAAATCCAATAGGTATAAGAGAATCAAGTCAAAATCAAAATCGAGGTACTTAGTTTAGTTTTAATAACATTCAACTATATACACTTCAGGGATTTATTCCTCCTCACGCAAAAAAAAAAACTACACTAAGTTGCTGAATTAATGATTAAAGATTTACTTAGCATTTTTTTATATAGCAATTAAAAAAAATTAGTAATTAATATATTGAAAAGGAAAGAAGCCATTATCTACCTGATGTGAATATGTTGATAAGTTGACTTACATCTATTTATATATTTAGACATAATAGACAATGGCAATTACAAAATTTTCACCATATAATTAGGCAATAGGGTTGCCTAATTTACATGGTGAATATTTTAGTGAGGTTGAGTCTTTTATATAACTTGTACACTTGTTAATATTTAAATAAGTCTATTAAATGTATACTAAACGTTAAAACATTTATGGCTGCCCTGAAGTGTGTATTATGGACTTGTTAAGTTATTCACACCTGTTACTGATATTATCTTGATGAATGATTTATAATTTGTTAATACTGGAAAAATAGCTTGTGTCAAAATGTTAGCGAAAAATGTAAAAATTATTTGGAATTCCACTTTAAATATTGTAAGTAATTTATCAGAAGGGACCAACATCATCCTCGTGCCTTTATCCCACTCTAATTAGGGTCCGCACAACATGTTGTCACATGATTTGGCTACATATTTTACACTCCTCGGTAAGAAAGACGGTGGTCTATTCTACTCAACCGGATACCACACGGCGGAAATTATCAAGAGAAGCTGTTTTAAAAAATTATTTATTAAATATAATGGTATACTGTTCAACTTGCACCGTACCAGAGTTTGTACAGACAAACCCCCCAATCAACAAGTTGGTTGCTCTTCCACAGTATATTAGGCAACAAGCCACTGAAAAGGCTTGCAACCCCTGATAATGTGGACTACTAACAACATAGATGGTAAAATAACATAAAACAATAAAACTAACCTTAACAGACAAAAGGCCTTCTTTGATTGTTACATTGTATTAATTCATAAGAAATATTTCTAATATATCCTGGACTAATTGGTATTTAACAATTTATATCTAAAATAATTTATAGGATATATCCTTACAAATATTATTAATTCAAAAATTCTGTCCCTTAATGCCCTCTTGTTTAATCTGCCAGACCAACACTGATGAAATTTATCACAAACAAAGTCAATTGGCCAGGGTAATATATAATGAAAAAAAAAAGTCTATTCGGTTTCATGGACAATACAAAAAAATAAACTAAAAGTTATTCTATATTGTATAGACAATAGTGTAAACTATTGTACACAGTTCTGAATGGGCTTTACTGTATAAGTAAAAAATTCCCATTTTCTTTCAAAATCAAGGAAATAATAAATATATATTAATACATTTTAAACTTCTGCAATTCATACTTTTATTATATTAATATAGAGGTTACATCACGATAAAATCTAGTTAGTTGATGGTTATACACTGTCCATTATATTAACCATCTTTTGACAGATTGACGATTTACATATTTAGTGATGTCCTAAAGATTCTCGTATGCGATACCATTCCGATTATAGTACCGAATCGAAATCGAAGAAATCAAATGACTACCACGAAGAGATGAATGCAAATGTGTATGAAGAGTGGTTCAAAAAAATGCTCATTTCATTGGAAGAACCATCAATAATTTTTATTGATAATGCGCCCTACCACTCCCGTCAAATTGACAAAATGCCAACACAGGCTAATAAAAAGCATGAAATAATTAATTGGCTTCGGGACAATGGAGAAAATGTGGACGACTCAATGTTAAAAGTTGAATTAATAAAAATATTAAAAACCAAAAAGAGAGCAAAACGCTATGTAATCAATGAAATGGCAGCAGAATATGGCCATACTGTTCTTCGGATTCCTCCATACCACTGCCAGTACAACGCAATAGAACTTATATGGGCACAAGTAAAAGGGCATGCTGCGAGATGCAATACAAGCCCCCCATTCACAGCGAATAAAATGTTGCAATTGCTAAAAAATGCTTGCACCCACGTAACGGCCGAGAACTGGGCAAGTGTGGTGGAAAGAACTAAAAGAGTAATATTCTCTGATTGGGAACGTGATATTGCGTTTGATAATATATTATCTACACAAGAGCTAATAATAACTGCTACTGAAGACTCCTCATCGGAGGAGTCTAGTGTTGATTATCATTCCGACGACTCGTGCTAATAAAATAAATTAAAATATCCTGATTGTTTTATTTGTATTCATGTATTAACTAAGAAGAAAGTAAAACTTTATATAATGTTATTAAATGTCTTTTAATACTCGTAACATCGATTTCTACCGATTATTTTTAATCTGTGGCATAATCGTAGTAACCATTATGTGTGACATCACTAAGTGGGCGGTACCCATCCATAAAGTACAAATATTATTTGTATGATATTTGTACGTAAGCAATACAAAACTTAATGAGCGTGAGCTGTCAAAAGACTGATAATATGATGGACGCAGTATAATGGTTGGATGTTTCATGTTGCAACTATGGTTATGAATTGACAGTTCATGATCATGGTTTATTGAGACCTATATGTATATGTAATAGTAAATATGTATACATATTGTTGAGGTCACTTAAAAGCATCAGTTAACAATAAAAAGCAGTTTGGAAAAAGGTGTATACCCATATTGTTTGGTGAGAAATTGCTCAGATGAAAGATGATATAAATAAACTAACCTTGATTCCAAGCACTCCTTGTCTTAGAAGTACATGCCTAGTCGCAGTGTTAACATAGTCATTGCACGGGTCGCCAGAGTGGATCATGAGGCCGTCAACAAACTTCATAGACTTGGCACGCTGACCTCTCAGCTTACCAGACACTACTACTTCACAGCCACGGGCACCAGATTCCATGATGAATCTCAACACACCGTAGCATGCACGTCTCACAGCAAGACCTTGAATAGAAGTTAATGATATACGTTAAAATACTGAAAATATTTAATTTCATATTAAGAATAGCTTAAGCTATTTTCTAAACAAAATCAACTATTAAAATTTAATGAGGTTGGAATTTGAATTTTTGCATTTACAAAATCATATTTTCAAAAAAAAATAGTGTCTACAAATTAAGATTTGATAAACTTAGTATTTATATAAAGAATTATTATGGCATAAGGGTTTGATTTGATAATTTGAGATTTTTTTATATAGAATTATAGTCATATTACTAATGTTAGCTATTTAGCTCTCTATAGTGTTAAAGGGTTTTATATATTTTATTAAGTTAATAAAAATAAAATAAAAAAAATGGTTCAAGTAATTTCAATAATTTTGTCTATTGACAACTTTTTAGAGATAATACGGTTTTATTGAACAGTGGAAAGCACTGTAGAAGATTGGGCTTTTCTTGAGGTTTCATACCATGGGAGTATAGTATAGTCTAAATCCACATAGCAGTACCTAATATTTTGCAACACATCTACCACACCATAATTTGTGTATATGTATATACTAAATAGTTATGTTGGCACAGTACCACAGCCTTCTCTTAAACACTTGTCTAAATTATTTAATTCATCTTCAACACCACAACTTTAAGATATATAAGTATATAACTAAGATAAGTAAAATAATAAATGGTCTGGTCCATTCTAGACCAGTGTACAGAAAGATTTCAATCAAGTGTAAAAAATATGCTTATAAGTAAAGCATATTACAAAATTGAAGATTATTTGGATGATAAGAAAGCCTGGATTTGAAAATCCTTTCAGCTTCATACAGGACAGCGGTTTAATAATGTATAATTGAAAATATTTAAAAGATTGACCGCCGAGTTTCTTGCTGGTTCTTCTCGGTAAGAGCAACATTCCGAACCAGTTGTAGCTTCATTAATCATATTAATGCTTGACGATTCAAAAGTGCCTGAAATGGTTTATTTGAATAAAGATTATTTTGATTTAATTTGATTTGATTTAATAGAAAATAGGCTACTCACCTCCGATAAGTTTGTATCTGAGTGATTCAGCTTGGGCAATAGCACACAGACCCCTAGTTGCCACTTTCTCAGCATAGAGCTCTACAGATTGTTCCGGAATATTGAACCTCTTTTGAACCACAGACGTTAGCTCTCGTATCCTTCGCCCTTTTTCGCCAAGCACGCTCTGCGTTCGAGTAGCCATAATGATGATTTCCGAACGGGTTGGTGTGACCCGCACTTCAACACCTGAGTAACCATCTTCAGCAAGTTCCCGAGTAAGGAACTCGTTTAATTCTGCCTTGAACACCCCGTCGCCGACGAACTGTAAACCACGATAGGTTATGTTTTGAGTTCTATATTTGTCACCTTTCACATTTATTTCGTATTCAATTTAAGTAATATGATTGTGTACAACATAAGGAATTGTCTAATTGTCTAAAATAGACTAAATATTATATGAATTTAAGATCCATACACCAAATTATGACAATAAATTAACACTCTTTTAATACATCCACTATCATCACTATGTACACTGCATAAGAGTAGTGATTTGATGAAAATAAAAACTCATACGAAGATAGATTTTAACTTAAAACAAATATTTTAGTATTTCAGGTACTTAAATTTGACATACTTTTCGCTTTTTAGAAATGTTGTTAACCGCCATGATTGCAACGGGATCGCAGAAAACAGAAAAGACAGGGACTTGAAAGACTTATGTCAATGTCAACTTTATGTCATCCAGTGTAACGTTCAGAAATTACAGTAATCTTAATAGTTTTTATTTGATATAAAACAATCATATTAACTATAAAAACTTTTTTTTTCTATAAAGACATTTAGAATATACAAAATAAACTTTTGAAACATTCATAATAGAATAGCCGAAAAGAAACGCACTCTGCTTTGGTTGTCCCCGTGGGTAGTAGTAGGGTAGTATAGAATTAAAAGTATATTAAAACACAACTACATCGAAAGCAACTTTGTTGTATAAATACCTTAAGTATTGCGTCATACACAGCTTATTAAGTCCCTTTATTCCCGAAGTTCAATTAGTGGTGACTGGATTAGGCAAAATCCGTGTTTTTCTTATACATAGAGACGATCGGTTAAGAATTTTTACTAATAGATTTATATAGCAGAGTAGGTAATACCTTAAGTATTGCGCCATACACAGCTTATTAAGTCCTTTAGTTATAAACAAGAAAATCTATTAAATTAATCTTATCCCATGCATTCTGTTAAGATAATCTTTTATTTTATATTCGTTTATGCGACTGAAATTATGACGGAGATAATTTAATAATTTGACTAACATAGAATGTTGAATGTTTATCGACAATGTGTCTATTCACTGTTGCTTAAAAGATATTGATTATGTCCTATCCTATCCATCCAACCACTTTAGTAATAGTTTTAATAAGAGATTCCTAGATTTTATAATCATAACCTTATCTTCTCTATCATAGCTTGTTGCAGTGGGTCTAAATGCAAAATGCAGCTAGAGGGGCGTCCCTTTAAGTGCATTTTACGAAATGGCTAAGGATTTTGAAATCTGCGTCTTCGCTTTAATAATTTAACCGACTTTTTGCACGCGTATTTTTAAAATTATCTTCAAATCTATTAATACATTACTTGAGGATATGTTAAGGAGGTGTTCAGCAGGTACAAATAAAAGAATATTATTTAATCAATGCAGTTTACTACTTACGATCTTTCCATTAAATATAAACGCACCATATACTTAGCATAACAATTTATTATTGATTGTATTAAATTTCATCCGTCAAGGAACTAAATAAAAATATTTTTTTTTTAGTTTTTTGTTTATACGACAGACAATTATTATTTGTTATTGCAAAGAAGTGATGGCGTGATACACATTTTTAGTTGCAATCTTTCTCACAACTAATGTTGATTCCGAAAAAAGCAGGTGGAATCGTTTAAAAAGTGTCTACGAAATACATATACAATCGAACATTAATTAATAATTGATTTAGCATTATAATGATAAATGTTTTAATCATTTGAAAATAGTTTTTTTTACAAATTACACATATAACAACATAAATTCAATACTATTCTAATAATAATGAATAAGAAAAATTACTAAGTATATTTCTACTATCTGGCGACACCAGATCATCGAACGTAACTTGCTATTTAAAATAAATTACAAATTCAATATTTATATTAAACGACGATGAAAATTAAAATTTCAACAACCTTTGCATTATCATTTTCAGTTATGTATAGTCACTACAATTCTACAAACTATTCTAGAACTATGTTTCATTGACTAATTGCCAACAACATTTTATTCTTTATTATTAGTCTAAAGTAGACATCCCGTTAGGTACCGTGCATCGGCTGGCGCGTTTATTTAAATACGTGAAGCGCACTTTTCAGCATGAAAAGTAACAATTTTATATATATTCTCATGATTTTAAGGGTCATTTGAGCTTGATTTAACAGCAATTACATAAAACTTTTAATTTCAGGCACCAGGTGTTGCCTGTTGCCATGGTCGAATCGAATTTATTATCTTCTGACTAGACTGCAGTCGCCAAGACAAACTTTTATTACTTAGCGACATAATAATGGATCTAAAAGTCTAAAAATTATTGACCTCTTATAATTAAGTAATTCTATTTAACTTCAGAAGTGGTAGTCATCAAATGTTGTTTTTTTTAATCAATTATAACTCGATTATTTTCATACAGAGTACGCAACGTCCGTCACCAACCAATACACGTGTATACAGCACGTCGGCGAAGGCAATTCATACAAAATCCTTATAGTTTCTAAAATATTTATATTAATATGACACAAGCATTAAATATTGTACGCGTGAGAAGCGAACTGTTAGTCTGTAAGGGGCATGTAATTTCATAAGGCATAATTAAAATTATGTTATACATGTACTTAGATGATAAAAAAAGGTCTCACAGAAAAGGTATTGAATTATATTTAAGTAATTTTAAAAGGCTGATTTCTGAAAGCTGTGGGTCTAAGTGCTATCACGAGCTTTATATATTAAAGACAAGATCGAACAATATTCCCGAAGTTCAATTAGTGGTGACTGGATTAGGCAAAATGCGTGTTTTTCTTATACATAGAGACAATCTAATTTTTACTAATACATTTATATAGCAGAGTAGGTAGGCCAGTCTAAAATGAGTCCTATAAACAGAAATAAAGATAAAAAATGAGCCTGCATCTATCTGTCTTTTTTTTTGTGTTATTAGACAAAGATGAGTATAGTACACGGCAATAAATAATGCACATCGAGGCTTAGAGAGAGAAAATCGGCTAGATTCTACTTCATAGAGCACTGTCTCTGTCGTACAAACTGTCGAACCCGTGCGAAACGTCACATACTAACTGAGTGACAGAGACAGCGCTCTACGAAACCGAACTGGCCGGCTGTTTCATTATAAACATCGATGTGCACTTTTTAATGCTGAGTGCTATATACGAGTTAAACCTTCCCTTTTACTATTTATACACTCTCACTTACAAGCCTGCCTATGGCTTTACTACTCTAGTGTAATAACTGTATAGTTGTGTCAAGTGTGGTCAATCTAATAATAGTCAAAAAAGGTACCTATTTGCAGTTTCTTGACGCCATCTTTCTTTTTTTTTGGATCTGTTGTTGTATTATCTATTATCTATTTGAATTCTTTGCGAGTAAATTATCAAATGCACTAATATTGAATTTGCTTTAAAATTGATGTACAGAGTTGTAATGTTCTTTAGATATACATGCGACCTTAACCTATCTTTTATTATTAAATAATTTTCTAATCTTACAAATATCTTATATTAATGGACAGAATTGCGTGTAGCGTGTATATATTGCGTGCTAGCGTGTGTATGGGCTTTAAGTAATGATTAATTAACAGCTGGGATAATTTCAAACTCATCCTTAAATACGGTATACTTTATTGAAATATAAAAAAAACAAACGATATCTCCTAAATTATAGAAAACCTAAATTAAGTTTTGACTTTGAAATAAATTATATTTTTAGTTTGTACTAATGAAATCAAAGAAAGCGTATTTGATTTTTTTATTATTTCAAGACATGAATTTTATTTGAAAGTTGTAGAACTACCATAGAGTAAGCAGATAAAATAGACATGAATATAATTTTGCCTAAACTCAAATTTTATTGATAATATATCTATCATAAGAATGTTATTTAGCTAGAGATAGTAAAGCGCTAATCGGCTTCAATAGAATAGAAACTACAGTAGGACGTGAGACAAGGGATCAAGGGGATTTGTACAATTTTCTAGAAGGTACTACAAGATTTCTCTATTTACGAATTTTCTAGAATATTCTTTATAGAATTCAACGATCTTAGCCTAAACAAGATGTAGATAAGATAGGAATGGAAATGAAGGTAACACGATTTTTTTATCCATACATTAGCTGATTTTGATGATCTGTATTTTACAATAGTTTTGGCACAGGTAATTAGAAGGTATATTTTAAATTTTTAATTTTATTTCTAGTGTGCAATTTTAAAGCCTAAATCACAGAACGGAAGGAGCGGTGCCAGTGTGGTGATGCAAAAATATAGTTTTCAATTGTTTTTACAATAAGTACAATCGCGTATTAAACTATTCTGGTATGAGATCCCAGCCATAACATAATTAGCATTAATATTACAAATATCTTATAGATTCTAAAAGTTATTGACAATTTTTAATTTAGCGACCAACATTCGCCGCTAAAAGACTACATACATCTGAACGTATAAAATAAAACACATAATCGTAAACGAAAACAAATAAATTTTTAAATAAAATATACGAAATCCATTTTAATTTCATCATTTTATTCATCGGTTTCATTGATTTATCGTCATTTAAATAAAAATTTCAAAAATATAAGCAATCACAAAAACAATTAATCATACGTACGTAAAAAGTAAATGCAAAGGAAATAAATAAAAAACAAAATTAAGTCAATATGACCATTTAATATAAACCAAAAAAATAAAATAGATAAACTTTACAATAATACAAATCAATTTCATTTAAGTACTTATTTTCCCATCACCAATGATTATTAAAAAGAATTGGAATGTTTTTCTTTTAATTAAAAAAAAAATAAACATTTACAATAGCAGCAATAAAACAAAGCCGAATTCATATTAATACTTTAAAGATATAATTTAATAAAATATAGAAAAATATTGCACAATAAATAATTTTATTAAGTACGTTATTAAGTCTCAAGAGTTATTGGACGTCGAGAAGAGATCCGATGAAAAAAAAAGTTATTATCTATGGCACTATAAAATTATAATAACAATTGGTCACGTAATTTAAATTAAAAATTCATATAAATTAATCTGGAATGTCATAATACGAGATTAAAGTTATAAATATCTACATTTAGCTGCGTACTTCGATACTTTTTATATTAAATAGAAATGAATGCTAAACATTTCTAACATTTATCTAGTCTATTGCTTATCATAAATAATTTATGACATTGTAAAGTTCTTCGCTATTTATGGCTTGTTTTAAATAAAAAATGAAATAAAATTGAATTGAAACAGTGAAAATAAAGAAATACGTTAAAAATATATTTTTAATCTTTCAATTTGTATAAATAAATTAAATAATAGAGAATAATTTTTCATTTCTATAGATGAAAAAAAAACAAATCAATATAATACACAAATTATGTAAGAATGCTTAAGATCCACAGACAAAATGAAATTAAATTAAAAAAAATCTTAAACCCAAAGAAGAACGAACAATTTATATTTTATTTTATAGCGAAGAACAGTTCAATTAAAATGTTCTTAGCTTATGCAAAGTAACTTTAACTAATGCGTTAGTAATCGTCCTAAATTTAAGTGCATAACGAGGATCCTTAAATACCAACATTTTTTATTCAAATAATTTGTTTAATAAACAAGTCATAAAGCACAAAATTTTTATCTATTCTATTACCATAGACACTGATATTTAAGAATCCTTCGTACGTCATAAGACATAGAACACATTTCTTATCTGTCCAACCAGTAACTATTTTTGGTTCTATTCAAGAGGCGTTTAGTTTCTAAACAGTTTATGCTATACCGTTTAACCATTAATGTGAATGTTTGTGATAGATGTTCTAAACGCTAAAACTAAGGTACTGTAAGCCTCAGTAACGCTGCTGGTACTCGTGGTGCCACCTGTTGAAGTCTATGTGGAACACCACGAGGGATCCGTTCTCCAGACCCGCCAATAGGAAGCTGGACGCGAAAAAGAATAAGAAATTTATTAGGACACACCATTATATGTAGATGTACAAACAGCAAAATTGACATATAGTAACAGCCCGTTGTTATGCCCACTGCTGGGCTAAGGCCTCCTCTCTCCATTTTTGGAGAGAAGGATTGGAGCTAAGACCTACCACGCTGTTCCAATGCGGATTGGTAGGTTACACATATCCCTTGAATTCTCTAGAGATATGCAGGTTTCCTCACGATGTTTTCATTCACCGAAAAGCGTGTGATAAATTGCAATTATCAATTAGACACATGAGTTTTAATAGAAAAACTCATTGGTGCCTGGCCGGGTTTGAACTCGTGTTCCCCTCGAAAGAGTCGCACGGTCTCACCGCTGGGCTATCACAGCTCATATTATACATACAGCTCAATTGACATATATATTTTATTTATTTGACATTGTTTTCTGATTCCTATCCTATCCTACTTCCTACTAATATTATAATAGCGAAAGTTTGCGAGTATGGATGGATGTTTGTTACTCTTTCACGAAAAAACTATTGGAGGGATTTGAATGAAACTTTACAGTTTTATAGGTTATACATCAGAATAACATATAGGGCACAATTTGTAATGATTTTATGTAATATAAAGTAAAAAATATAAATGTCAATAAAGTCGGAAAAAATCTGCCCTCTGAGAGCTACACAAAGACGATGTACCGTAGTATTGTTTATCTTGAATACATCTAAATAAAAGTCCGTGACAACATATATCTACCTTTTATGTGAAAGCCACTATGACCAAAATTGTGAATCATAAAGTTAATTAAATTAGATACTATTTTACATATTTTGCATATTTTAGTATATTTATCAAATTCGTATAAAAATCAATACATTTGTCGCTTTGAGTATTTCATGTAGATAATAGATACTCTACGACAAAATCGCAAAGCTTTGCGAGTCCATCTCCTTTATATAGTTATCTCGAAAGATTGACCGCGGAGTTTCCTGCTGGTTCTTCTCGATAAGAGCAACACTCTGAACGAGTTGTAGCTTCATTAATCATATTGACCCTTGACCAGTGACTCTTTCCAGTTGATCAGGGGTTGAAACCCTCAGCAGGCACCAAAAAGTTTTTCGTTTAAACTTATATGCCTTATATTATATATTAGCAATTGATCATACTTTTCAGTGAGGGAAAATATCGTGAATAAGCCTGCATATCTCCAGAGAATTCCTGGGATATGTGTAACCTACCCATCCACAGTGGAGCAATGTTGTTGTTTTAAACTCGAACCCTTATCTCCAATAGGAAGGAAGAAGCCTATGCCAGGCAGGGAGATATAAACAGACATTACTTTATGAAAGATCAACAATGTGACCAAAGGAATAGAATAATATTGAAAAGATTGACCGCCGTGTTTCTTGCTGGTTCTTCTCGGTAAGAGCAACATTCCGAACCAGTTGTAGCTTCATTAATCATATTGATGCTTGACGACTCAAAGTGCCTGAAATGGCTTATTTGAATTTGATTTGATTTAGGAATAGATAGCAATTGGTTGATTAACGTTTTCAACATCCATTGAAATGAATTGACTGAGATGAACGATGTCTGTCGCAATAGTTACCGTTGGTCGTGCGAGAGAGCCAGGCTGGTGACGGGCGCGCCCGCAGGGGGGAACGCGTACAGCGGCGCCAGCGTGAAGGCGCGCCATACCTCCACCACGCCCGCGTCCCCCCCACACACCAGGTACTCGCCGCAGCGGGACAGCACCAGGCACTGCAAACGGAGAACGTAGAGGGATGAAGAATGTTTACCGTCGGCCAATAGAAGATCGGGTCTAGAGTATCTTAACGTCAGCCAATAGAAGATGGAGGGATCTTGAGTGGTTAAGCGTAGGCCTATAGAAGATCTCCATCTTCTATTGTGGTTCTAAACTGGTTTAGCGTTGGTAACGGGAATATCGAGGGATGTAGTGTTTTAGCGTTGGTCACGGTAAGATAGAGGGATCTGGAGTGGTTTAGCGCTGGCCAATAGAAGATGGAGGGTTTCAGAGTGGTTTAGTGTTGGTCAAGGGAAGATTGAGGGATGAGGAGGTTTCAAGCGTTGTTCACGGCAAGATCGAGGGATGTAGATTGTTCTAGCGCTGGTCACGGGAAGATCGAGGGACGAAAGATTGTTTTAGCGTTGGTTAAGGGAAGATTAAGAGATGAAGAGATGTTTTAGCGTTCGTCAATGGCTGAAGAGTGTTGTGTTTTGAGTGTTTAGCGTTTATCAATTAAAAGACAAAAAAAAATTAAACTTGTTCAACGGTAATATCCATGGTATTCACGCAAATAAATGATTTAGTTTAGATTTAGATAGATATATAAACATCTTTATTGCACAAAATTACACTATATATAAGAAAAGAATAATAAACAATTAACAGAAAACTTAGATCTAATAATAATGTAAAGCATGCAAAGGGCGGTCTTACCACAGCAGTGATCTCTTCCAGACAACCCTTTTAAGCGAAGGAATCACATACATAACTTAGTATAGTGGGTACCAAAAAAGAGAAACAAAAAACAAGAAGATAAAAAAATAAATAAATTACACACAAAAAAAAATGTATACTAAGAAATTAAAGCATGATGCACAGTGAAAATGAGTGCGAACATTAATACTACCGTGACATCTCACTGTATTTAGAACCTAAGCCTTCCAATACATCTCTCTGGAGAAGGGAAGCCGTCTCCCACCAGTTGTTATCGTTTAAATTAATATCTATATTTATATTAATCTTATGAATGCGAAAGCCTGTCAGTTTGATACGCTTTCACGATTATTTGGTATGACCAATATTGATGAAACTTGGCGCAATTTAAGCTTTTACATCGGCTTAATATACAGGTTACTAATTATATAGAAAAAATTAAAAGTTTATCGTAGAAAAAGAAAAACAAAGTTGTATTATTGAAGGTACTTAAATACTAAATTTGACATCATTAGTAGTATATGAACATACTTGGAAGTTATCGTTGTGCGTCTCATGACGTAACCGTCGCCCGTTCAACGTGAAGGCGGCCAAATGTCCCTTTGCGTAGGCCACAACCACCACACCCTCCCTGGACAATGCCAGCTGCTGGGGACTCGTCACACCCTCAGCGGCCACCAGCGACCGGAGCAGCTCGCCGAACGTCGTGTGGATTAGCACTGGGCCATCTGAGAAGAAGGCATCAAGTCGGCCATTCCTAATTTGTGCTTTACAACACCATCATCATCCTCCTGCCCTTATCCCACTCTAAGTGGGGTCGGCACAACATGTTATAAACATGTTGTCACATGATTTGGCTGCGTATTTTACGACCGGCCGCTTCCTGACGTCAACCTACCTTAGTCGCCTTTTACGACACCTCAGTAAGCAAGGAGGGTGGTCTATTCTATGCAGCCAGATACCACACGGCACATACCTTAGTCGGCTCTTACGACACCTCGGTAAGAAAGGAGGGTGGCTTGTGCCTAACAACATATACGTTAAATTTAAAACTCATGTGCCCAATTGTGATTTGCAATTTAACACTTGAGCTTCATTTTCGGTAAAAGAAGATATACGAGTAAAACCTGCATTTCTCTAGGGAATTCCTGGGCCATGGACTACCTTCCAATCAGTATTGCAGCGTGGTCATGGTCTGTTTATGCCCCTTGTAATTATGCTCCTTGTGTTTCATGTCCCTTCTCTCGTTTGAGAGCGGGTTGAAGCAATCAAAATACTACAAAGCAGAGGTTTACTTCGTTTTTAATGTAAATAGTGAAATACTAAATTATAAAATCATGGCGGGCGCCAACTATTTAGAAAAAAAAATCATATTTATAAAACACTAGCTTTGCCAGCAACTGCTTCGCCCGCGTTGAATTCAGTGATTTACAAAACTTTTTGAACATAAAAGTAGTTATTGTGAGTTAACCGTGAGAGATAGTGCCATGCTATCGCGGACTTTTTTGTACTACTTTTATAGATCTACAATTCTCTACTACATTACTTGCGCGTATTTTTACTGGTTTACGCAGCGCATACGACTAAAGCTCCCAGCAAGCAAGTTTTTTAACAACTGTGCGATCTCTTCAACACAATTTACATAATACCGATATGTACTATTTACTTAAACCATCCGGAAGTATTGCACTATCTTTTGGTGAAAACCGTACTAAAATCTCTACAGTAGATTTTGAGAAAACCGATTACATAGAGACAGACAGCTTTGGGGACTTTATTTTATAATAAGTATCGATAAGTATAGAAGATGTTAAATTTTTCTTGTCTAAATTATCAAAAGTTTAAGGGCACACTAAATTATTTTTTATTAATTGAAGGGCGCCGCGTTGCCGACTTCTGCTATAAAGCAAGAAAAAAGGCTGTTAGTTTGGATTTGAAAATCCTTTCACCTTCATACAAGACAGCGGTTTAATAATGTATAATTGAAAATATTTAAAAGATTGATCGCCGAGTTTCTTGCTTCTCGGTAAGAGCAACATTCCGAACCAGTTGTAGCTTTATTAATCATATTGATCCTTGACGATTCAAAAGTGCCTGAAATGGTTTATTTAAATAAAGATTATTTTGATTTTGATTTTGATTCAGTTTATTTGCTTTACTATGACTCGTAGCAGTCGATACTCACTGACTGATGAAGAGATGACTAGGCCCAGTTCAGCTGAGACGAGCACTCCGTTGAGCGGCGCGTCGTGGCCCGTGAGCGTGACGCGCGGCGCTGGAGTCTCACCATCCCCCACGATTCCACCGTGGCGGGCCGACCTGTTAGAACAAGTCTTATTTCAAGAAAACTACTTCACAAGAACCCCATTCTAACAGCGGCTCCCACCTAAATTCAATATAATAAATAGGACCAATGAGTTTTTCCATTAAAACTCATGTGTCTAATTGATAATTGCAATTTATCACACGCTTTTCGGTGAAGGTAAACATCGTGAGGAAACCTGCATATCTCTAGAGAATTCTGGATTTAAGATATGTGTAACCTACCAATCCGCATTGGAGCAGCGTGGTAGGTCTTAGCTCCAACCCTTCTCTCCAGAAATGGAGAGAGGAGGCCTATTCCCAGCAGTGGGATTGTAACAGGCTGCTACTCTCTCTCTCTCTCTCTCTCTCTACATACGCTATTTTCATGGCGCATATTTAATTTACGTACTTCGAAAATTTTAGCACACCTTCAAATTTATGAGTTTTTTATGCGAAAGGAAAATTAGTTTGAAATTTTTCACTTGTCCGATATTGTGTTAAATATGCTTATAAATACTCATAAATTCTTATAACGATTATCTGATTGTGTAATAGGAAATATAATAAATAGGATTAATTTGTTAGTGATTTCATAAAATGGAAATGGAAATGCAAACAACAGAGATTATAAATAAGCTAGTTGAGTCTATTCTAGAGTCTAGTCTAGTCTGCTGTTAGCGGTTAGTGTGTCTACAATAGTCAAGTATAATGTATACTTATTATAAAACAAAGTCCCATAAAGCTGTCTGACTGTAAGTAAGCGATTTTCTCAAAATCTACTAAAATTATTTTTATACAGTTTTTATCAAAAGATAGTGCATTATTTTCGGATGGTTTAGGTAAATAGTACATATCGGTATTATGTAAATTGTGTTGAAGTGATCGCATAGTTGTTAAAAAACTTGCTTGCTGGGAGCTTTAGTGGCGTGCGCTGCGTAAACCAGCAGAGATGTACTAAAGTAATGTACTAGAGAATTGTAGTTCTATGAAAATATTACAAAAAAGTCCCAGATATCATGTCTCTATTTCTCATGGTTACCTCACAATAACTACTTTTATGCTATATTATAACAGCGGCTTCCACCTGAATTCAAATTCAAAATATTCTTTATTCAAAAGTAATTTTCTATACAGTAAATAGAAAATATATATAGTGCTAAATGTATAGTGGACTATCCGTATTTTCATACCCGTTACATGCAGGATTCGTATAACACATGCGCAAACCTTCACCACTGCCACCACAATACACAAGCACTACACACGGCCGGATCCCTGTCTAGGGAAGTCCGTAGATGAAATAGGTTGAACATGTTCTGCGTTAATACAAACACACACCGTCTTCGCCGGCGAAGACGAGGTCCCAGTGTTCTGACGTCGGTCGGTCGTGGCTTCTCCCCACCCTTCCGACGCCGCAATGACTAATCTAAGTCATACCATCAACCCTCCACTACACGTCGCCCTAAGCCGTGGTCCGGCCTGGCAAGAGGCACACTTAGGACGACGTTCCCCGACGCTAGTAGAGCTGCGCTCTACTCTTTGCATTTTGCAACCTTGACGATGCTTCTGAGCTCGCCCGTCCTGCCCGGTGACGCTGTAAAAGCCGTTAGGGCTAACAGCATACAGTCCATTCGAAAAAAAATGATCTGCGATATATTTGTCATAGAAATCGATATTGAATGCTTCTGTTCGCCTAGATAATATATGTATTATATATAGGCGATATACATATATGTGAACGGTATATATTATACATTTTAGCTATGGTAGTTATTTGTGTGCTTACCAGTGCCACAGCAACACCGTGCAGTCCTCGGAGCCGGATGCGATGTAGCAGTCCGAGGTGATGTTGCACTCGGAGCGGGACACGCAAGTCACCACGCCGTAGTGGCCGAATATTATTTGTACTATTTTTGCTGCAACATATAACGAAGGTACAATATAGAGAAACAAACTGATGTGGCTTGCAGTTTACTGTTAGCTTGTACACTAGAAACCTCATCATCATCCTCCTGCCCTTATCTCACTCTAAGTGGGCACAACATGTTACAAACATATTGTCATATGATTTGGCTACGTATTTTAGGACCGGCCGCTTCCTGACGTCAACCTACCTTAGTCGCCTTTTACAACACCTCGTTAAGAAATGAAGGTGGTCTATTCTATGCAGCCGGATACCACACGGCATTTACTTTAGTCGCCTCTTACGACACCTCGGTAAGAAAGGAGGGTGGTCTATTCTATGCAGCCGGATACCACACGGCATTTACTTAGTCACCTCTTGCGACACCTCGGTAAGAAAGGAGGGTGGTCTATTCTATGCAACCGGATACCACACGCCATTTACTTAGTCGCCTCTTACGACACCTCGGTAAGAAAGGAGGGTGGTCTATTCTATGCAGCCGGATACCACACGCCATTTACTTAGTCACCTCTTGCGACACCTCGGTAAGAAAGGAGGGTGGTCTATTCTATGCAACCGGATACCACACGCCATTTACTTAGTCGCCTCTTACGACACCTCGGTAAGAAAGGAGGGTGGTCTATTCTATGCAACCGGATACCACACGCCTAATACAACAGAAATATACTTTATAAAAAAAAATTATCTTGTACGGACTAACATGTACATTTGCAACATCGGCATTTACGCCATATTTTTAATATCGCATGAATTTGAAATTAGTACGACGTTAGCGGCCGCGTGCGCTCACCCATCAAATCATTATTAAAATATTATCAAATCACTATTAATTAAATAAATCTATGAATTAAGCGTCGCAGTTATCAATATAACAACCAAAGATTGTACAGGGTAGCAGCCCGCACATCTTTTTGGTCCTTCGAGCCGGATTACATTAGTTAAATGTACACTAATAGTTGAAATTTGTAGAATTAAATAGGTATTGAAAATGATATAAGAGTATTGCTATATTGAGAAATTATTATGTTATTATGGTATAGCGGGTTGCAGACCAAGAGCTAAGTTAGTTTAGTTTAGCTCAAATAGCTAACGTAGTTTTTAATACCTGTATGCATACTGCAAACTACCCAAACTAAGCTATGTGAGCTAACTAAAATATGTGAAGCTAAATTAGTCGTGTATGACGATGCGCAGCTACACGAACTAAGCTAAGCCCCTCCCGCTTACCCCGCACTTCCTTCGTAAATTGAATTGAACGTCACAACACCGATTGAGCTTCCGCTAAGTTCTTGGTGTCCACAGCAGGCCTACCATGAACTCTTATTGCGACTCAATTGAAGACGTAAACTAAATTGTTTTGCTTCTTCATACCATGACGTCTTAAAGACGCACACTTTAAGTCGTTGCCGAATGAGCGTTCGGAATGCGTCCCAAAAACATGTGAGTAAAAGAGACAGAGTTATCTATAGTTCATATAATGTTATCTTTTTCAAACATTACGACCCCAATGCAATTCACACTTCGTGGTACGGAAAGAAAGCGGTTCGGTTTAGGTACTGACTTTGAATTGAATCGTTATATAAAAGTACATGGTAGGCCTACAGGTTATACTTTTAGTATATCTTAGCTTCGCCTAACTAAGCTGGCTTAGTTTCGCCTCAGAGTAGCTTAGCTTTCGGTTTGCAACCCGTATAGGAAAGGACGAAGTAAAAGGATAAATAGCAGTGAATACACCCGTACTTGAGCCGATAGGAAAAATGAAACTAGCCTTACAAGAATACATATCCCCACTCTAATAACGAATTATTGACCTTTGTATATCTGCGGCAAAGCATCTCCAAATTCAAATTCAAATTCAAAATATTCTTTATTCAAGTAAACTTATAAACAAGTGCTTTTGAATCGTCAACTTTACTGCTGGTTTGGAAAGCTGTTCCTACCGAGAAGAACCAGCAAGAAACTCGGCGGTTGCTCTTTTAAAAATATAAATCTTAGAACTAGTTACATTTATTTATTACTGTCTTGTACAGGGTAGAGGTGCACCTATATCCACACATCCTTATCATCTAAGTAATCTTCAACAGTATAGTAGGCTTTCTACATCAGCCTCTTTTTAAAAGTGGTTTTAAACTGCTGTAATGGCATGGCCGAAATTGATTTCGGAATTTTATTATAGAACCTTATACCCAAACCCACAAACGATTTACGTACTTTTGCTAGGCGCAAAGCAGGAGTCGCAAGCTTATGTCGGTTCCTACTTTGTCTATTATATACATCATCTATCGTTTTATAATTCTTTATATTTTTATGTATAAGAATTACATTGTTTAAAATATACTGTGAAGCAAATGTAAGAATACCTATTTCCTTAAACTTCTCTCGCAGGGAATCACGCGGACTTAAATTGGACTCCCTAGCGCAATTCCGTTTTATAACAACGCTGTACAGTGCTATAGTTGAGTAGGATGGTGAACGATATTATACGAAAATATTGTTTAGCGTTTAACAAGCAGTTAAAGATAATGTGTAAAGTACCGGTTTCTGTAGAGAAGACTCGGAAGCTGTTGTCCCAGAAGCCGGCAGCGATGAGGAACCGCGAGTCAACCGTGGTCACGAAGCAGTTGCTGCGAGCGCGCACGCGCTGAGAGAAGTTGTCCCCGAGTTGCCGCCGAGAGAGTGCGGCCGCGCCCCCCGCAGCTGCGTGCACGCATATTATATTAGCGGTAGATCACGCTTGGCCATTGTCTTTGTCAACAAATAATAAGAGAGGAATGATGAGAGACCTATACTTATATTATATTAGCGATAGATCACGCTTGGCCGTTGTCTTTGTCAACAAATAATAAGAGAAGAAAGATGATAGACCTATACTTATCTTTCTCAAATCACACATACGCTATTTTCAGCTGTGATAGCCCAGCGGTGAGGCCCGCAAACTCAAACCTTCAAACCCGGGCAGACACCAATGAGTTTTTCTATTAAAACTCATGTGTCTAATTGATAATTGCAATTTATCACACGCTTTTCGGCGAAGGAAAACATCGTGTAGAAACCTGCATATCTCTAGAGAATTCTGGAGATATTATATTATAACAGTTTATTCTAACAGTTACTAACAGCCTAACAGTTTATTCTATTAATATCTATATATTATATAGATATTAATATCTATATATTATATAGATATTAATATCTATATATTATATAGATATTAATAGAATAAACTGTTAGAATTTCCTATTTAAAGAATCTCTATTACAATGCAATTAAAACTGGTCGATAACTGGAAATATTAGCCGATTCTCAGACTTATTGAATATGCATATATACAATATAAAGTATATGTTTATATGCATATATAAAATTTCATAAAAATCGGTCAATCCGCTACAGAGGAGTATGGTAACTAGCTGCGATAGCCTAGCGGTGAGACCGTGCGACTCTCTAGAGACGACATAGGTTCAAACCCCGGGCTGGCATCAATGAGTTTTTCTATTAAAACTTACGTGTCTAATCGATAATTGCAATTTATCACACGCGTTTCGGTGAAGGTAAACATCGTGAGGAAACCTGCATATCTCTAGAGAATTCTGGGAATATGTGTAACCTACCAATCCGCATTGGAGTAGCGTGGTAGGTCTTAGCTCCAACTCTTTCCAGAAATGGTGAGAGGAGGCCTAGTGGGATTGTAACAGGCTGCTACTCTCTTTCTCTCTCTCTACATACGCTATTTTCATGGCGCGTATTTAATTTACGTACTTGGAACATTTTAGCACACCTTCAAATTTATGAGTTTTTTATGCGAAAGGAAAATTAGTTTGAAATTTTTCACTTGTCAGACATTGTGTTGAATATGCTTATAATTACTCATAAATTCATATAACGATCATCTGTTTGTGTAATAGGAAATATAATAAATAGGATTAATTTGTTAGTGTTTCATAAAAGGGAAATGGAAATGCAAACAAAGATTATAAATAAACTAGTTGAGTGTATTCTACTCAGTCTGATGTTAGCGGTTAGTGTGTCTACAATATACTTATTGTAAAACAATTCCCCAAAAAGCTGTCTGTCTGTATGTAAGCGGTTTTTTCAAAATCTACTAAAATGATTTTTATACAGGTTTCACCAAAAGATAGTGCAATACTTTCGGATGGTTTAGGTATATAGTACATATCGGTATTATGTAAATTGTGTTGAAGAGATCGCGCAGTTGTTAAAAAACTTGCTTGCTGGGAGCTTTAGACGCGTGCGCTGCGTAAACCAGCAGAGATACGCTAAAGTAATGTAGTAGAGAATTGTAGATCTATATAACTATTAGGTCCTTACATATAAAATTAGCGTTTTGTCGTACTGGCCACTTTGATCTCAAATATTACCTTTATGGTTAGGAATTCCAAATACATAGCAATGGTACATACTTTGATTAATTAAATATATTTCATTAGAAAAAAAACGACTTTATGTTCCTCCCATAGAAAACGCCAATTTCATGTGTAAGGACCTAATATTACAAAAAAGTCCGCGAGAGCATGTCTCTATCTCTCATGGTTAGTAATCGGGGATGTCGCAAGTAAAAGTTAGTTTTATCCGATGAACTTTATTTCCTGCAGCGTTACAGCTAACACAAGCACTAACTCCTTACATCTACTCTCTCCTTTACTTATACTGAGAATAGCCTGCCAAAACTTAGTCGCTGATACACTACTTTATGTCGTTATTTATTTCATGCATAATTATATAATGTTCAGTTTATTATAATATTTTTATTATTAGCCTATTTACTAATCAACGATCGTATTTATATATCAATGTGCGCCAGTGGAAATTTGTAGACTATGGCGCGTTATACGCGTTAGCGGTTTTTTTATACCCGTTAAAAGAGCCAGCTTTTCGGTAGGAGGCAATTTTCTATACCAGCAGCAGACTTGATGAAATAAAAGCACTTGTTAACAACTTCACTTAAATAAAGAATATTTTGTGTTCGAGCTTGTCGGCGACTTACCCCACACGGGGTCCATGACGAGGGGATGGTGTGGAGGAGGGTGGTCGGCGTGTCGAGCGGGCGCAGAGTGCGCGCAGCCTCCCCCCACCCAGCGGTGCGCGGCGAACGCACGCGCCGCACTCACCTATTGGTGATATTGAGCATGTAGGTAAAGTTTCTTACTCTTACTGATAGACAGCAGCGAGATAACTAATTCAATCTTGCTTTTACAACTTTTGAATTCGCAAAGTCTATGCCGTTAAGGCGCTGAACAGAGCTGGCGTAAATTCAGATTTCGGCATATAAGCCACGCCCACAATGTCTGCGACGGCGTAGCGACACACTTAATTTTTCAACACCCATTGTAGGTGTACACTATTTTATCCAAACTTTTTTTGTACAATTTATTTACAAAACTTATGTCTAATTAATCTTATAAAACTAAGTATGCTGAAACTATAACTAAACGCCTAAAAAATAAATATTATCAACAAGGAATAGTCACAAAAGGCGGCAGCTAGCGACACACGTCCGTATAGCAGCGCGCCTCAGCGGTCACTATCTATATTCGTAGATGTAAAAGAGAAGCGAGACGATGACTCGTTTCAGTTTTGCTATTTTCTAAAAAATATTTAATTTGAATGAAATATCTTAATTAATTCAAAATTTAAATCTTACATTCCCTTTATATTATAATGATTTATTAGTTTTATTAATTTTATCAATTTTTGTTAATAAATATTAGAGATATTTACGATAAAAGTAAAAATCAGAGGTCTATTTACCAATTTTTTTTATCGAAAAAAAGTATCGTTATCATGTTTTGAAATCTTACATTCTCTCTGAGATATGATGTATATTAACATATATTTTTCTTTTAATCGTCATGCCTATAGCTTTTGTTAAAAACGTGTTTAAAGTCAGCCTATTTGGCTCTGTTCACCGCCTTAAAATTGAATACATCAGCGTCATTAATAGAGGGGACTGAGACTGATAAATTAACTATCAGGCGGATATCATTATATATGCCTTGCCAATTTATGCAAATGTCCAATACTTTTTTAAATTTATTTATAAAAAAAAATGTACAAGTTATGTCTATCTTAAATCACTTACACGCTACTACTATACAAATCATGCCCATGTGGAATGGTCCCACGAATGCTGGCAGCGTTTCCGCGTCGAATCGCTATGCTGATTCTTTGTGCGAAAAAGGAGCCAGCCCTCTTGTCACCCGAAGAGGCGATCAACCGAGGTGTTAAAACGGATAAAAAAATTTTTGCACTTTGGCTCCATGGCCCTAGGGTCTCAACTGCAAACGGCACAAATATATAACTCTCAACGAGAGATGCATACTTTCGCCACTTGCCGGATTCGGCCATTTCCACCGCAGCTCCAGGTCTTGACACCGTTTCCCTGATATGGGACGAGGCTAACGTATCAACGCGTGTTGCGTCCCACATTAGGGCCCGTCCCCGTTCCCAAGGAACCAGCGTCAGACCATCTGGTCTCTTGCCACCATTCCGACATATCCCGATAGAGTCGGAATAAGAGTTCATGGTAGGCCTGCAGGTTTGTAGAGCAGGATCGGGAAAATTAGGGCTCTAACCTAAGTAAACATATGTACTTTTTATTTGCAAATCTCACAAATCGTTATTAGAGGACACGTATCAGAAATTCTGTCATAGGCCGAGAAGTATCAGAGTTAAATTATAAAGAAAGTCTTACAGTGACTGCAGCCGGCATTGCCAGTTGCGGGTAGGTGTTCGCCGAAACGTGAACCACAGCAGCATTTGAGGGTAGCTTCAGTCTCAAGCAGACGTCGTCTGGAGCTGCGGCGAACATCAAAGGCGCCAAGTGCATGGTGGACGCCCGCGGAGGATGGGGCTCGCTGAGCAGCTGGGCTGGGGTCTGGCCGAAGCTTCGGATCTGGTCTTCGATGGCTGCCCGGGTTATTGGGTCCGTGATTTGGTCTAACCTCACACCACCTTCGTATGTCAGGTAGTAGAATACGTTCGTGGCGCGCACGGCTTCAGGGCCTGCAGGCAACTTAGTATATGTATATATATTTTTAGCAATATAACTTTTGTACATAAGAATGTACATAATTATAAAAAGATTGGCGATGTATATAATAGACAAAATAAAAACCGACATAAGCTTGCGGTTCCAGCTTTGCGCCTTGCAAAAGTACATAAGTCATTCGTGGGTTTGGTTATAAGATTCTATTAAATATTATTCAAATAAGGCTAATTCAGAAAGCCTACTATACTGAGGATTACTTAGACGATAAGAATGCGTGGATATAGCTACTCTGCGACCCTGTACAAGACATTAATAACTATATGTAACTAGTGATAAGAATTATTGTTTGAAAAGAGCAACCGCCGAGTTTCTTGCTGGCTCTTCTCGGTAGGAACAGCTTTTCGAACCAGCAGTAGATGTTGACGAGTCAAAAGCACTTGTTTACAAGTTTACTTGAATAAAGACTATTTTAAATTTGTTTTTTTTTATTTGTATTTATGAAGTGAAAGTAATAACTTTAGGTGGAACAAACGAATGACGCTCCAAGCACAGAATAGCTCGATAGGTAATTATTGAAAAGTATCCTCCGAGATCAAGTTATCGTCTCAATATATTTAATGATCTTATTTAAGTTTATACAATTAAAAAATATCACCCTAGAAAACTCATTATTAACCATATAAGTACAACAATACTTCTACCCTGTACAAAACAGTAATAAATAAATATGTAACTAGTTTTAAGATTTATATTTTAAAAAGAGCACCCGCCGAGATTCTTACTGGTTCTTCTCGGTAGGAACAGCTTTCCGAAGTAGATGTTGACGATTCAAAAGCACTTGTTTACAAGTTTACTTGAATAAAGAATATTTTGAATTTGAATTTGAGTAAATGGTAACATTCTTACCTCGTTGCTTGTAACCAAAGATTAAATCGATCCACTGATGTAGTTGGCAGCTCACAAACTCCGATTCGAGAGCCATGCGGTTGATTCTCACGAACTCTTCAGCAGAGGACGCCCATGGCGGTAGAATAACATCTCCCGAGGGTGATTCCGGTATTCCCAGTTTGTATCCCGAGCTGTTGACTAGCATTTCGGGCAGGAAGAATAATTCAGGTATCAGCTCCTGTGGAAATTGGGTAATGGAAAGGTTTATAATATTATCTTTGGGATAGGGATTGCAAACCAGCACACGACACAATATTTTGGGCGCACACTATTTTACCAATTCCATTAATTAAATGCGTGCTATTAAAACATTGCAAATGTAGGTCCATTAAATAAATCATCATCCTCCTACCTTTATCCCACTCTAAGTGGGTTCGGCACAAAATGTTACATGTTAACAAACATGTCGTTACATGATTTAGTTACGTATCTTACGACCGGCCACCTGCCTGACGTCAACTTACCTTAATCGCTTTTTACGACACCTCGGTAAGAAATGAGGGTTGTCTATTCTACTCAAACGGATACCACACGACGGAAGTAAGTTCTATATAGCGAAAAGAATAAACATCGTAAGGTTAGCGGAAATTTAAGAAACTCCCTGACTTAAATAATTAAGACAGGACAACGTCTGTCGGGTTAGCTAATTATTAATAAATGTACAGTATATTAATCTATTAGTTAAGTATATTGGTATACTTCGGTTCATTACCTTGACGTCGGAGGTGTCTCTCTGGCAGTTCTTCCAAGAGAGTGCAATAGATGAGAACAGTCTGTTGGGGTGGTCAAACTTGCCACCATGAAGCGCCAGGAACATAGTCGTCATTGGTTCCTGTGGATATATGATTATCAGACATTAGACGTGACAGTCACCGTATACGCCTGTAAATGATAATTAAAATTTATATAGATCTTCTACAACGCAACGTTCGTCGTTTATAATATACAAAAATTTTTTCGCGCTGATCATCAGTTTAAGAATTCTACAGCTACGTAAAGCTTTATTTACCCTCTCTATCTATTGCGTATTAATTGACGTAGCTCATACACATATACAATACAAATTATCTTTCATTTCATAAACACTTTTTTTTAATAAAGAAAGGTGCATGCAAATGAGATGAGAATGATAAGGTCGATGTGTGGTGTGACCAAATTTGATAGAATACGTAATGAGTAGTATATCAGAGAAAGTCTGAATGACGCGCCCATTATAGAAAAGACAAGAAGTGCAAGATTAAGTCCATATGGTCATGTAATGAGGGATGAAAATCATGTGACCAAAACAATTTTAAATATGAATATGGATGGATATATGACTAGAGATGGTCCGAAAAACAGATGGATTGTGTGAAGAATGATATGCGTATGATCATTTATTGATTGAATTTGCATTGCCTAATGCTGCTAAAACAGCAAATAAGCTCTCTATAAATAATGTAACACTGAAAACAGATAATGAAACT
The DNA here is from genome assembly GCA_947086505.1 of Morpho deidamia. Taxonomy (NCBI): domain Eukaryota; kingdom Metazoa; phylum Arthropoda; class Insecta; order Lepidoptera; family Nymphalidae; genus Morpho; species Morpho deidamia. Next base: position 13,868,070 of record CAMTZC010000009.1, read on the forward strand.
GTATTTTGGGAATGATCTTGGATACAAAACTCCAGCGGAGCACACACATAACAACTCTTGCAGGGAAACTTGCGTGGATATAGCTACTCCTCTACCCTGTACAAGATAGTAATAACCAAATTTAACTAGTTATAAGAGTTTCATTTGAAAAGAGCAACCACCGAGTTTCTTGCTGGCTCTTTTCTGGCTGGTAGGAACGGCTTTCCGAACCAGTGTTAGGTTTTGACGATTCAAAAGCACTTGTATACCAGTTTGAATTTGAATTTAAATAAAAGAAATGACACCAGATTTGACGAATGATGGATGAGGACGACTCAATGGAAGATGAAGAAGTGGGTAAGGGTAGAGAAAGATGATTCATAAACACATTTTATACAATATGTGTTAACCTTATGGGTTATACAGCGAGGTTGGCAAAAGCGGAGAGTAAAGCGCCGAAACTCTACTACTGGCAGGAAACTTCGTACTAAGGATACTTCGTGCTGAGGATAGACCAGAGCTTATAGCGACGTGTAGTGGAGGGCTGGTGACACGACTGTGACTAGTCTACTGTGAGTAGACTAACAAAAAAGTTGCAAAAAATGTATGATGTTTATGGTGTTTGCGATCGTTATTTGATAGTCAGGATAACATTCTATTTTCATTAAGTCCAAAAACGTAGTCACTTTCATTGGTGCCGCCGTCACATCTGGTTTGGCGAGCGGCGCACAGCTGCCGGCCTGTCTTACGCAGCGCACAGATTGCTCTGACACAGATCGCGTCAACTTAATGTTATCCCTAATTCACAGAGATCGGAGCACGCTCCTCGCTCAAGGTATGCTTTGATGATGAACATTGCTGAGTGCTAAAGCGGTCTAGGCTGCCATTTTACGGACATTTATCACAGCGGATTCCATTCTGAAGTGTTTAATCGGAACGCAACCTATATTGTTGGCAAAATGTAGAGCGTAGAGATCTAGTTGCGATGGGAAAAGTATTTCTAAGAATACCTTCTGATGCTGAATTATGGTTCCGAATATCTTGCTGGTACGTTTCGGTAAGAGAGTTTCAAACCAGTGCCCATAGTTTTATTGAATATAATATATTTTGATTTAATTTTTCCCTTCACAGTAAAACGCTTAATGAATTGTAAATAACCCACATGATTTGATAGAAAACGCCGTGTGGCATCTGGCTGACTAGAATAGACCGACCTCATACTGAGGTGTCGTGAAACGCGACTAAGGTAAGTTGATGTCAGGCAAGCGGCCGGTCGTAAAATACGTAGCAAAATCATGTAACAACATGTTTGTAACGTGTTGTGCCGACCCCACTTAGAGTGGGATAAGGGCAGGAGAATGATGATGATTTGATAGAAAATTTTAAGCCCTAGTTATTAAATAATTTATAGAACTAGGCGTTACTTTGCGGACATCCATAATAAAAAAGAAATAATAAAATTATTTTGCTATAATCCGCTATACAGTAAATAAAAAATATATATAGTGCTAAATGTATAGTGGACTATCTGTTTTTTCATACCCGTTACATGCAGGATTCGTAAAAACACATGCACAAACCTCCACCAGTGCCACCACAATACACAAGCACTACACACGTTCACTATCACAAACTCAACAATCGATTCGCCCCACAACCGAACCATCATTAAGAGACAGACTCCACGACAAAATCGCAAAGCTTTGCGATTTGCGAAACGATTGTTGAGTTTGTGATAGTGAACGTGTGTAGTGCTTGTGTATTGTGGTGGGAGTGGTGAAGGTTTGTGCTTGTGTTTTTACGAATCCTGCATGTAACGGGTATGAAAAAACGGATAGTCCACTATACATTTAGCAATATATAAGTATATTTTCTATTTACTGTATAGCGGAATATAGCAAAATAATATTATTATTACTTTAGCCCTAGCTATTATTTTACACCGCCTACATAGCAGGTGCTTCTCGGCCATTAAAACTTAATTGTATCTTATTTAAGGGCGATTGAAAAGTTCCATAAATCACAGTTTTTTTGTGGTTCAGATAGTAGGCGTCGCGTGGTGTGAAAATGAACGAATGTCCCGTCCGTCGGTCGGTGTAAATCATGCCCACGAGAGACACACTTCATTACGCTTTTAATTTTACGACGCACGCATTGACGGTGGGCAGAGTGTAAGCAGTTATAGTACGCGGCAATAAATAATGCACAGATTCAGTTTCATAGAGCATTGTCTCTGTCGCACAAACTGGCGAGCCCGTGGTAAACGTCACATACTAACTGAGTGACAGTGACAGCGCTCTACGAAACCGAACTGGCCGGCTGTTTCCTTCTTAACATCGATGTGCATTATTGAATACCGGGTACTATACATATTTTAACTATACATCAATACATATAATAAAATCGTTGAGAAGTCAAATTTGTAATAAAGCTGCGTATGGATAAAGTCCTCTAATATAATTTACCTTTGCCATTACAGCAGTTAAAATACAGAAAGCCTACTATACTATCGAGGATCACTTAGATGATAAGAATGCGTGGATATAGATACTGTTCGACTCTGTACAAAACTAAATAATGAAAGTAATAACTAAATGTAATGCAATGTACTAATAAGTATTATTTTGAATGAGCAACCGCCGAGTTTCTCGCTGGTTGTTCTCGGTAGAAACAGCTTTCTGAACCAGCAGTATATATAGTTGACGATTCAAAACACTTGTTGACAGGTTTACTTGAATAAAGAATAATTTAAATTTGACAACTTTAAAATATGATAAAATGATTTCTTATTTGTTGTTTTTGTTTTAAAACTGACTTTAAAGTGTCTCTGATGGTGAAAAACTTCACCATCTCAAGATAAATGGAGAATCATTGCTACTATACTTTCAAACTTTATTCTTGCACCAGCAATACGTGCGGCTTCGCTCGCGTGAATTTCAGTGTTTAGCATGTTATAGTCGCTCGAGTCTCGGCATGAGACTGGTTCTCTGATTTTTTTTTCAGAATTTGTCTTATGCTGTTAGCCCTAATGGCTTTTATAGCGTCACCGGTGGGATGGGCGAGCGCAGAAGCTTCGCCGGGTAAAATTGATAAGTAAACGAGTGTTTTTAGGCACTCGCAACTTATTAGGAGCGTCGCCTTTAGGGTGTCTCCTGCGAGACCGAACCTCGGCTTAAAGCGGCGCATTTTGGAGGATTGTATCTAACACATTAAGGCTCTCTGATACCCTATACCGCTTTTTATACCTACTCCTCCCTCTAAACTACAATCGACACTGATTTGTCACTACCCCCACTAAAAATTGTTGTCAACTAAATTTACATAAAACCGTTATGTGCTATTAACCTAAATCTTTCGGAGTAATTGCACTACCTTTTAGTAAAAACCGTACTAAAATCCGTTCAGTAGATTTTGAGAAAATCGATTACATACAAACAGACAGCTTTGGGGACTTTATTTTATAATAAGTATAGATATAATGACTATGTTTTATGCAACAACGGAAACTTGTGTATGAATTTTTCTATTCACACTTTTATTGTGGTTAGAATTCACATGTTAATTTTACGAAATATTTCCTTTTCTATTACATTCAAAATAGGTTATTATGTCGAATTCGGTGTTTTATAATATTGCCAGTATCGTTGTAAAAATGACGAACATCACGTTATCGCAGTTGCGTAAACTCTTACGGGTATCTAATGTTTGCACTGAGTTGTTTACATGATATGTTATCACTCACTGTTGAATGATAATGTTATATGATACGGTCCTGTAAAAGTTAGAATCATTAGTCGTCTGTAAATGGATTATTTGGAAAACCCACGTTTTATAAAGAAAAAATATTTCCTTTTTTCAAATTTAAATTTCCCGCGCAACTCATGTCATAGAGCCGCAGTCGGGTCTATAGAAGGAGACATAAACGAAGAAGTATTGCGTCATTGTCGCATAAACCAATTTGTAAATTGTTATAGTAAAATAGTAAATATTAATATTGTTATTGTGATTGAGACAATAAATAGTATTAAATGTCGTTTCTGTATTGTAGTAACGAAGAAAGAAGTATTTCTTCGTTTATGTCTCCTTCTATAGACCCGACTACGGCTCTGTGACGTGATTTGCGCGGGAAATTTAAATTAGAAAGAAAATATTTTTTCTTAATATATATAATGGTTTCACATAAAATAGTAATTGTAATAAAGCAATTTAACTGAAAATCAAATTAAGACGATGAGGTTTTCAATTATACTCTAGTTATATTTATAATACACCGTGTAATTAATTGCAACGTCAAATATTTAAATATGAATTTGATTGGCGGATCTAAGCTCTATATTCCTTTTTCCAACTGAAGAAGACATTCTTTTCCAAATTTACTACTGCTGTTAGCCCTAACGGCTTTTATAGCGTTACCGGAAGGACGGGTGAGCGCAGAAGCTTCACCGGCGGGACTTTTTCTAGCCATGTAAAGATTCATCTATTTCTATTTACTGCTTAAGTTAATAACTCATGTTTACCACTATAACTCAACTTAGGATTTAACCTGTGATATTTGACCCACTAGGGTACACTAGGGTTCATAATAATCACTCGATCTAGCGAAAGTTTTTGTGGAATCTGCGTTGGTCAATAATTTTTCAATGACCACGCATAAATAAGATCTTCACATCTATCTAAAGAATAATAGTAGAATAATAGAAGAATAATGAACTAGTGTGCTTAGAATATATTTTACTGTCGATTGAGTGAATTAAAATTGAGAATATATCAAAATTAGCGAATAATCTAATACATATCATTAAACAAAATCCTCAAAAGCTGTCTGTATGTCATCGATTTTCTCAACATCTACTGAACGAATTTTGGTACGATTTTTACTAAAAAATAGTGCAATTGTTAAGGAAGGTTAATAATAATTTCTTCGGAACGACTTAACCGATTTCGATAAGACATTCACTGGAAGATACCGGTGGTTATGGCGCAAACGTAGAGTACTATAAATCCTAGAATTGTCACAGGCTCGGGATCTATTGGGATAAAAGTTTGTGACACACCGATTTCGGCGCGAGCGAAGCCGAGAAGGGCACAGCTCGTTAAGTATATAAAAAGCGATAATATAAGCACTCTTAAAGTAAGACCACACCCCACCCAGTCATGTTAATGGCGCCTTTAGAGTGCTTTATTAAGACAATCCGTTTCTAAATCCGGCTGAATTACCCTGAAATAATTAGCGGTTCAAAAAGACGACGTGCCCATGATTGGAAATAATTAACACATTACCATTGTCCTGGATTTATAAATATTTACATCCAGTAAATATAATATATAATATTGTAGTGGCTATATGATAATTTTCGGCGGCAGTTATCACACGACGGTTTTTACCATGTGTTCATTACAAAAATGGGAATACAATGGGTTTTCTATAGAAACTATCAAGCTTAATGGATTCGATTTGATAGGATTCGATGATTTTTGATTATATTACATTATACTACTCAGAAATTTGAAACATAAAAGCGAATGACTGTTAGTCTTTTACTGTTAGTAGTTAGATCGTTGTAAGAATATTGATGAAAATTGGTTTTATCTTTTTTTTCAACAAAAGTTTTTATTCAATTTTCAATGTATGTAAAGGTGGAATCTTGCAAGTTAAATTTGACCCACTTCCCGGTGTCTGATTGAGCTGAAATTTTACGTACTGGTTCATTCTCGATGACAATGCATGTTTATGATAAGCATGATCTGATGTTGCTGCCAGGATTGGCTCCAGACGAGGGAACTGCTCAACGGTTAACAGTAGGGACATGAAATTTTATATATTAGTTCAGTCTCAATGCATATTTATTACTAGCTGTGCCGCGTGAAAATCAGCGTGTCACAGTTTTTTTCTAGAATTCAAATTTTAAACATAAAAGTCGTTATTGTGAGTTAATCATAAGAGATAGAGACATGCTATCGCGGAATTTTTTGTAGTATTTTATAGACCTACAATTCTCTAGTACATTACTTTAGCGTTTTCTGCTTTACAAAGCGCACGCCAGTGAAGCTCCCAACAAGCAAGTTTTTTAACAACTGCGCGATCTCTTCCACACAATTTGCATAATACCGATATGTACTATTAACCTAAACCATCCGGAAGTATTGCACTATCTTTTGGTGTAAACTGTATAAAAATCTGTTTAGGAGATTTTGAGAAAATCGATTACATTCAGACAGACAGCTTTTTGGGACTTTGTTTTATAATAAGTATAGTAATAATCCTCAACGGTTAACAGTAGGGACATAAAATTTTGGTAAAAGCTTTATTAACTCTACTAGCTCTTTTTATCTTGTATGTTAGCACTGTGGGCTATGACCCTTAGCGGTAATCAAACCTGTCCCAACGGGCTAGGCCAATGCTTGGCATATTATTTTCTTTTTTTTATACCGAACCTTTTACTATTTTACTTTTAAAACGATATATTGTACTTACGATTCGTATAAGCCAGTTGAGCACGAAAGCTGCAGTGGAGTAATGGGTGCCGTAGTGGAAGGGCGGAGTCGACTCGTGCTCCCAAGTGTTATACCGATCTTCGAAATAGGCGCGACGACTGGGGTTCAGGGCTCCTATGGGCTGTGGATAATATTGATAAAACCTATTAAATATTCATAAATTTACCTCAATATTACGCGACGGACCGGGCGGACGTACGGACGGGGAAAGATGACAGGATAGTAGTTATTTTCACTTATACAGAGAGTATCGCTGACGGGTCCTTCACAGCATTCCAAGAGTGCATGTACTGCAATATGCATCGTTTACAATGTCGCTTAGGCTTAGTGTTCCAGTAGGATTCACTTTGAACCAAAGGAATTGGTAGGCGATGTCGAGCCAACGAACATTTCGTATGGGGCCTTCTTATGTCACAACTTAAGCACTACTATAGCGCGGAGTCAGAAAAATACATGAGTTTAGTCGTTAGTGAAACGTAAGTAAAAAGCTCTCAATCGCAAAAGCGAGCAATGGAGTGAGCTATTCAAATTCAAATAATTCTTTATTCAAGTAAACTTGTAAATAAAGGCTTTTGAATCGTCAACTTTACTGCTGGTTCGGAAAGCCGTTCTTACCGAGAAAAGCCAGCAAGAAACTCGGCAGTTGCTCTTTTCAAATTATAATTCTTATAACTAGTTACATGTAGTCGAAGACTAGCTATACCCACGCGTCCTTATCATCTGTAATCTTCAACAGTAAAGGCTGTCAAATCTGGCAAATCTAAAACTGATGGCTGAATTTTTATTATAGAATCTATCCAAACCCACAAACGTCTTACGTACTTTTGCAAGGCGCAAAGCAGGAGTCGCAAGCTTATGTCGGTGCCTACTTTGTCTATTATTGGAGTATCTTTACGTAATCAGATCAGACATAAGGAAATCCATAGGAGAACCAAAATTACCTTTGACAAATCTCTGTAATTAGAGGGCTGGCTGAGGTCCAGCTCTTCACTTTCGTAGTTGGTGAGTACCCACGGAAATACTGGATACTGGTTCAAATCATTGTAGGTCCGACCTGAGGAGGAACATATTGGTATAATAATGAGAAACAAGAACTAGATGTTTTTATTAATACATCTAAATGTGCCAACAACGGCCCCGCCCGCGTGGAATTCATTGATTTAAAAATTTTTACCGAATTTTCAAAATTTTGAACATAAAAGTAGTTATTGTGACTTAACCGTGAGAGATAGAGACATGCTATCGCGGATTTTTTTGTAGTATTTTTATAGAACTATTGTCTAACTCTCTACTACATTACTTTAGCGTAGCTCTACTGGTGTACGCAGCGCACGCGACTAAAGCTCCCAGCAAGCAAGTTTTTTTACAAGTGCTTTCTTCATCATAATTTATAGAATAATTTATAGAATTAGGCGTTCCTTTGCGGAGATCCATAATACAAAAAAATCTTAATCATAATTTACATAATACCGAAATGTACTTTATACATTAACCATCCGGAAGTATTGCACTATTTTTTGGTGAAAACCGTACAATACTCCGTTCAGTAGATTTTGAGAAAATCGATTACATACAGACAGCCAGCTTTTTGGGACTTTGTTTTATAATAAGTATAGATAGATAGATAATAATATAACAATTACTGATTTGACATAGTAACAATATTTCTTGGACTGTTTAGGCCGTTATCATTTTTATTATTTGACATATTTTTAGTTTTGACTTTTTTGACAAATTCTTCTTCAATTTTGACCTATGAAAGTTTTTGATTTGACGAATTATGTAACATATTTAAGAGCTAATATAAGACAATACTAAATACGCCTGTTATGGATAATTATAAGGGAACTAGAATTAATATCAGTGTTAATGGTTAATGTGTATATATTCTATCGTTGACGTATCATAAATAAATAAATAGAATTCTTGCACGAGACTTTCCACTACTGCTGGTTTATAAAAGAGTGAAGGATAAATTAGGTAATGATTGCGGTAATCACCACCATCGTAAGGCCGCGGTTTATGGTTCATTGCGGTCACTGTTGTCGTGAGAAATTTGACTAAAATTATAATACTATTTATTTTTTTGGTTACTATTCAATTTTTTAATTAGTTTTTTCTAAATCTCAGTTCGTACAACATTTTGAAACAACAATTTAAGGGTTATTAACGTCAACGAATAATTATTTCTTGCTTTCTCAATTGATATTAATTTTTTGTAACAATTTTTACCTCATTATTAATATTCAGCAGCCCCGACATCTTTAATAGCGTGACCGGATGGAATTTATTGTACAGCGGTCATAGATATATTTAACACATTGTTTGCTCTGTATATTTTAGGCTGAGTGGTTCTATGAATATAGTATATAAACACATTGCAGTTCACTTAATATTTTAATAAACATCCCGCGATTTTATTCGCTTATGCCTTGTGGTATCCGGTTGAAGTAGAATAGACCACTCTTTCTTGCTGAGGTGTCGTAGCCTAATCATGTGACAACATGTTTTATAAAGTATTGTGCCGACCCTATTTAGAGTGGGATAAGGGTAGGAGGATGAGGATGATGATGATTTCGTTTGACGTTGGCATAAACTTTAGTATTAAAATATTTTTATAATACATTATATTGTTTGTCTGCTTCCGAAGGAAAAACGGGGATTTAAGTTTATTTATATATATATCCTACGTCATCAATTTTGGTTTTCAGGTTCCACATTCATCATCTACGCGAGGGATGTTATAATTGGATTGTATTTCTTAAATTCGATATAAATCGCCTGTTTCTAAACTGACGACTTCAAGTCAAAGATTTACTTTCCAATTTTATAGGGCGTGAAATTTATTAGTTATCTTAACTTTCAATAGTGAAAGAAACAGTTTCAATTTCGTCACTTAATCTCAACCGTGGTAATAAATAAAATCTATTATATTAAATATATCAATTAACTTTTTAGAGTTAAAATACTTCTTTATATATAAATAACTTAATATAAAGAGCTCAGCTATTAAGATTAACTCAACATAATTTCGTTGCAATCGGCTGCACTTTGACCGGCCAGCGGCACGAGGTGTTTGTGATAGCCAAACAAGACCGTCGCTTGTCGTGCGATCTTCCTACTAGGGACCTATTGTTGTTTTCACGTGACCAGCCACCGCTTTTTCCATCTGATCCGAGCATTCGTCAAACGAGTGCCTACTTTCGCAGGCATCGGCCACGCCTTATAATGCCACTTGAAAATAAAAAATTACAACGATAGTGTTCCTAAACGAAAGTGAATTTGACGACGCGAACTGTCAGTTTGTGATTTTAAATTTGGAATGAAGCCACGGAATACGCGCGCGACATATTCCATTTCATCTGTGCGTGTGAAGTGTCAAGTGATATGCGCAGATTGCGTATTTTGGAAATGATAAAAAGGTGAGGAATCTTTTTCCTGTGTCTGAGCAAACAATCATCGATTAATTATGACAAATGATCGTACAAAAGACTTATCTTTCCTCCACTTTTTTTGTAAATAGGTATCTGGTGTACAGCGGAACACGCGATATCTGATGTCATTGACCTTCTGCGGTTAATTAGTAAATAGGTGATAACGGTACAGTGTACTCATTGAAAATAGCACAAGTAGTGTTATTATTTATAATACTTTTTGTGCAAAAAACATATAAATAAGTGATTAAAGGTTAATTTACACTGTACAAAGGTGGTCTTATTAGTGTAAGAAATATCTTCCAGACAACCTTTAGTGAACGGTGCAAAAGAATTTAGTAAGGAAGTACTCACACCTTTTTATACTTATTAACGATACTTTACTCTTAATTAAAGCTGTGATAGCCCAGTTTGAAACCGTTCGACTCTTTCAGTACTCGAGGGGGTTACAGGTTTAAATCCCTGGCAGACACCAATGAGTTCTCTGTTACAACTTACGTGTCTTATTGATTATTGCAAATTATCACACGCTATTCGGTGTAGAAAAACATCGTGAGGAAACCTGCATATCTATAGAGAATTCTGGAGATATGTGTCGCCTACCAATTCGCATTGGATCAGCGTGATAGGTCTTAGCTCCAACCCTTCTCTCTTAAAACTGAGAGAGGAGGCTTATGCCCAGCTATGGGATAGTAACAGGCTGTTACTGAACTATTTATTAATGATATTATTACGCCTAATATTTGGTGCTAAATGTAAAACTTACTTAACAAAGTAGAAAAATATTATATTATATCAAGCGACATGGTCGAGATAGTATACTAAAAGTCGTAATTGCCGAACGCTGGCAGCACGTGGCTCTCGACAAACAATCGCTGGTTCAATTCCGGGTACGTTTGACCTATAAGTTTTTTTTAAATTTCAACTTTATCATACGGCAAACCTTCTCTCAAAGGAGGCAAGAGACTATTGTCTAGTTGTAATATATTATCTCACTAGACAGGGTGCTACTTTTATTTACTAAATCAAGTGACCAAAGAGGTAGTAAACATGAATGTGGATGGATATATGTTTAGATGGAAGCCTAAAAAGAGGTGGATGGATTTTGTGAAGTATGACATACATATAAAGGGACTGAAGCCGGAGTTGACGAACGATAAGAGACAATAGAAGAGAAAAACATATTGTGCCGATTTTAGAGTGGGATACGGACAAGAAAATGAATATAGAGGATGCTACTTTGGATATAACCTATTTATTCTGATATGAGCAGAAGAAAATTTTTGCGATATAAAATGAATTGCCTAAGAAAATTCTAGTTCTTAACGTCGACGTTTCAAACTAATAGCACTTAACGTGTCCGTAATAACTCAAATTGTGCCCACAAGTGCCGACAAGCACTAGCTCTTTATAAAGCTATTATAGTTCAGTAGGTACATTATCTGTTGCGTCCATATTCGATCTTAGGGCAAAAGAGTGATGACATATTTGAACTAAAATCAAAGTAACTAAAAACAAAAAAAAATGATTCAAAGTCATTTATAGCTCAGCGGTGAGATGCCTTATTAGTATCAGTAATTATTACACGCCTTTCGGTGAAGAAAAACATCGTGAAGAAAACATATCTCTGTGGAGAATTCTGGGGATATATGTAATCTGCCAATCCGTATTGGAGCAGCGTGGTAGGTTTTAGAGAAGGGTTGGACCTTCTCTCCAAAAACGGAGAGAGGAAGCCAATGCCCAGCAATAGGATAATAAGAGGTCATGACTTACTTTTTACCTTTTTTAATCAAAAATATTTCGCGTCACAAACAGAAATGCGTACGTACTTTACACAACGTCACTTTAATTGATAGCTGCGTTGACAATTGCTGTTTCGTAATTGTTTCGCCGTTTCCTCACCGGTTTCCTAATGTTCTGGTCTATATACGTACACTGAAAGTTGCGTCGCAATATTATAACGAATATTACAGTAGTTTAAATTAAATCAATAGTAAGTAAAAAAAAATAAAGTAACAGCCTGTTAGTACCTCATTGCTGGGGTCTATACCCAATTCAACCCTCCTCTCCGAAAACAGGGAGAAGAGGCATAGGCCTCGAAGGGGTTTGGATTGGTTGTGGATCCTGTGAGGCCGGATCACGGCTTAGGGCGACGTGTAGTGGAGGACTGGTGGTATGACTATGACTAATTAGCATGTTGTCGGAAAAGTGGCGTTAAGTTGTGACCGATTCACATTCACACATAAAGCGCTAGCTATCAAACCTGGGATTGAGGAATAGTAGACGACGTAATATCTAAACGAAAGCAACGGAGCACGAGCATATCTCGTGCTTAGTTGCCATGGCAATACGATGAATGAACCGACCTCCTGCTCGTATCATAATCTTGCCTATTAAATAACTTTTTTCGGTAGCCAGAACTGTCGTGTTACTCAAGTAGTTGTAACTACTGCTATTGATCCATGTGGACTTGGGAAAAAATAATTACGGTTACTTTCATAATCCTTTATCCAAACTTTTCGCAGAGATCTATATAACCAAAAGTAATGATAATATTATTTTGCTATAATCCGAGATAAGAGAAAACACGAAATCCACGAAAAAAAATCAAAGCATTGTGATTCTGCATGTAGCATATAAGGCTACTAGTCCACTCTATTTTTAACATTACATAGATTTTGTTACATTTATAATATTGGACGGATATAAATTTCATTTTTTAAATCGGTCAAGTGTGTTTATCAGTAGACGTTATGTAAACACCATTATATTATTTAACAATGTCTTTCGTGTCGCGATGACGTCGGGAGACAATTCGCAATTAGCAAACATTACATCAACACAAAACGACCAGTTCCTCATTACCATCACAAATTACCTGGAACCACTAGTAAATTCCTGATGGCTGGTAGTTCAAGCGATTTTAAGTCTGTGTATTATTGATATTTTCCTAGAAAATTTTCGCTTATTAAATCAATTATGCGCTTTATGGTCATGAAAACTACCATAAATTTACAAATCTTGGTAAAACTAGCCAAGCGCTTGGCTTTCATGACCATGTCGTTAATAAAGAAGGAATGAGTTTCACACCGTGAAATTCATTTGTGAATTAATTGGCTTACTGTTACAAAAGTAATAATAATAAGTAATAATAAAGTAATTCCTGGTCATTAGACAGTTGTGAACAATAATAATCATCAGTTTCATCCTTAGTTTTTGTTTCCGTTAAAAACATAACACTTCGATGAAGGATCTTAAAACAACAACAGATTTTTTTTTATTCAATAAAAAAACTCACCTTTTCCATCAATTACTGATCGCTGAGCGGTTGATAAAAAGTGAATTGCAAGCATGTTAAACGTTGTTAGATATTATATCAATGTCGGAACATTGAAATAGTTTGTTATCTCAATGAAAGTATGGATTCTTTCGCCAAGGCTCGATGATTGAAACACGCAAATGTCAGTTACGTTACTTCTGTAAGCGAGATGCGGGAAAACATTTTATGTCCTCGCATACTATCGCTATCTGCTTATAGAAGATACAGACTCACAACGAATTTGATGGGAAATCTATACTAAAATTGTAAATGCAAAAATTTGTCGGTATAATTTTATGTATAAACTGCTGAACTAATAATTATGAAATTAAGGATGATTGGAGCATTAATAGGTAGTAAGGTAAAGCATTTTTCCTTCGCAATGGGATAGACCACATGGTAAATAATTGAGGGAACTTTTAACGCTATAGTTGACGTAAAAGAAATCGCGGGTACTTCTGGAATATAAAATAAGTGTGGTGAATGACCAGTATAGTAAATGTATATCACACATCAGATTATTGCCCAACGTTAAGAGTTGAGATCTATGCTGTGTATATTAAAAAAAATCTAAAATGCATTCTTATCCGTAATTTAACACTAAAATTGTCTAAAACTGTTCCAGGTCAACTTTCCCTCAAACAAATAATAAGCAGCATAGAAGTGTATGGTAATGAAGCAAAAGAAAGTTGCGGAGGCCATTATTAACATTAAAAATTAACCAACTTAACAATTGACAAATAGCTAACACTAAAAATGAAAAACTGATTTTGGAAGGTAAGATTGACACCTCGTGATAGATTTGTGCTTATAAAAGAATTGATTCATATGCGATAAATATATAAATTGAACAAAGCAATGTTTGTGCACTGTTAGGTTAGAATATTTCAAAAACCTTACAATATGTGCAAATTTTATGATTTGATTCGAATTTCAAGCATAAAACTACTGCGGAAAACCCTTAGTTCCCGACATGATTATTGTTGGCTCCGTTTTTCAGATTTGAGCAATCATAACAATATACCAACTTTAACTAGAATGACTACCATAATCAAATTGCAATGATTTGATCACAAAGATAATATTTGCTAAGGTGCTCTAAAATATTACAGAGTAAACTGTATTGCCGAACTTTGATCGAGTTTATTTGCAGAAAAATTAGCGTATTTATCAGGAACACTCGTGTTTGCTGCGTACACTCATCTAGCGAGCAAATCAGCCATTTCATCTTATTTGACAAATCACACATCATCGCTAAGGAAAATTTACACTTATAATTTATGTCACTGCATTTGGAATAATTCGCGAAATTATCTCTCGTGAGGTAAGCTATTATTGTCAGAGTCTATGATATCATCGATTTTATTCTCTATGAATGTCTTCGTATAACTTGTACTCTTCGTTTTGTCCATCTGCTCTGATTCTCATACTGCCACGCAATACACAAGCACTACACATGTTCACTATCACAAACTCAACAATCGTTTCGCCCCGCAACCGAAGCATCATCAGGAGATAGACTCCACGACAAAATCGCAAAGCGTGCAGTGGTGGGGGTTTGCGCACGTGTTTTTAACGGATAGTCCACTATACATTAAGCACTATACATATATATTTTCTATTTACTGTATCGCGGATTATAGCAAAATAATTTTTATTATTACTTTTGTAATATGGATCTCCGCAAAGTAACGCCTAATTCTATAAATTATTTAAAATAAAGCCCATTTCATTTACAAATTAAAAATTAGTATCTCATCATCATTCTCCTGCTCTTATCCCACTCTAAGTGGCGTCGGCACAACATGTTACAAACATGTTGGGACATGATTTGGCTACGTATTTTACGACCGGCCGCCTGCCTAACGTTAACTTACCTTAGTCGCCTTTTACGAGACCTCGGTAAGAACTGAGGGTGGTCTATTCTATGCAGCCGGATACCACACGGCATTTACCTTAGTCGCCTCTTACGACACCTCGGTGAGAAAGGAGCGTGGTCTATTCTATGCAGCCGGATACCACACGGCCAATACCTTAGTCGCCTCTTACGACACGTCTGTGAGAAAGGAGGATGGTCTATTCTATGCAGCCGGATACCACACGGCCAATACCTTATTCGCCTCTTACGACACGTCTGTGAGAAAGGAGGGTGGTTTATTCTATGCAGCCGGATACCACACGGCCAATACCTTAGTCGCCTCTTACGACACCTCGGTGAAAAAGGAGTGTGGTCTATTCTATGTAGCCAGATACCACAGGGCCAATGCCTTAGTCGCCTCTTACGACACCTCTGTGAGAAAGGGGGGTGGTCTATTACCACACGGATACCACACGGCATAAATTAAAAATAAGTATCTATTTTTTAACAATACAAAACATATTCCTTGAAATTACTATGGGTCATCTAAAGCGATAGGTTGTAAATGATGCTTCACTAGGTCCAAAGAACGACACCGACGTCAGTTTATTAGAAAATGAGCATTTCAATTGCATTTGAGTTAATCCAATTGATGTTTCTCTTTACCGGCTATTGGATATACATACAAATGGCTGCACTCGATATATTTATCTGGCATTTATTTAATTCATCGATAAAGGCATTGCCGATTTTCAAAATCAAAAGTAATGATGAAATTTTTTAAATTTAAACTATCGTGAGTAGTATTCATAGTTAATAACGATACCGGCTATACTCACGTCTAATTTTATCGGATTAGCCCGACTAGTTTCGAACCCGTCCGGGGCACTTATTCATGAGCTCTTTACACGACGTTATCGCGGCGGGAACTGCGTGCAGCAGCTCGCTGGGCGCGCCTCGTAGGTGGCTGGGGCGGGGGGGGAGACGGTTGCGGCGGTGGTCGCGCGTCTACCGACTGTTCCGTGTCGCTCTGGTCTTCTTCGTCGGATGCACCAATGAAATTTGTGCATGCGACGCTTACGGTGTCGGGTTCAAAACGGTCTTTATATGAACCGGTAGTGTCAAAAATCGGTTTCCACGCCGGAGGTAGTGTCCAACCACCATCTCTGTTAAAATTCGGGTAGCGGCTGATTTCAATGGCTTCACGTATTTTTCTAGGTACCAGAAATTTTTCCCTGGATAATACGGAAGCCTTGTCGAACCTTATATAGTGGTTGGTACCCGAATCATGGACATGCTCCGCTATGGCCGAACCATTGGTGTCCATATTCTTGACACTACGTATGTGCTCCGATATCCTCGTACAGATGTTGCGACGAGTTTCACCTATGTAGTTCTTCCCACAGCCGCAAGGAATCCTATAAACACCTGGCACGCTAAATGGATCCGCATCTTTCGGTGAGCGCAGCAGGCTACGTATTTGACCAGGAGGACGGAATATCGTCTTGATATGGTACTTACGACGAAGATAGTAGCCTATCTTATCCGTCACTCCCTTAACATACGTTAAATAAGCTGGCGACCGTTCTGCTTCAGCCGATCTTCGCGATTTCTTGTTTTGTGCTAAACGATAACACTGGCGCCAGTTATAACCATTGCCTTCTAGGGCCAGTCTTATTTGGTTCATTTCCTGTGCCAAATATTGTGGGTCACACAGGTTTAAGGCCCTATTTATCAAGGTTCGAGGAAGAGAAGAAAGATGCGAGGGGTGATGATGCGAGCTGGCGTGTAAGTATTTATTGGTGTGAGTGGGTTTCCGATACACCGTTGTAGAAAACTTACCGCCGGGCCCTCTAATGACCATGACGTCAAGAAATGGCAGTCTTCCATCTTTTTCTTCCTCCAATGTGAACTTCACCTTGTCATATAACTGGTTTAGGCACATTAACAAGTCTAATACTTTATCTCTGTTGACTATCGCGAAGACATCATCCACATATCGTAGCCAGCATCGCGGTTTCGGAGGGATCTTTTCCAAAAATTCACTCTCAAACCACTCCATAAAGATGTTTGCTGCTACTGGAGCAATTGGAGAACCCATAGCCACGCCATTTACCTGCAGGTAATAATCACCACGCCAAACAAAATAGCCGCTCTTTAGACAAAATTCACTCAGATTTAAATATCCTTGGTGTAAGTCCAATTGTGTTAAAAAGTTGATAATTTGTTGGCTAACCACATTCACAGGAACATTGGTAAACAATGACTCGACATCAAAGCTAACCATGACCTCTGTGTCAGATATTGTTAAAACCTGTAGCATCTGCACAAAGTGTTTCGAGTCACGGATATAGCTACTTGTATTACCTGTGAACGGTTTTAATAATGTGGCTAAGTGTCTAGATGTCCTGTAAGTGGGCGAGTCTATCTGGCTAACGATTGGTCTGAGGGGCCAGTCTGGCTTGTGGGTTTTAGGTAAACCATAAATTTTCGGAGTTGTGGGGTTATGAGGACGCAACTGTGACACAAGATCTTTATCGTCAAATATCTGCAACAACTTAGTTAATTTTGTAGATACTCTAGCCGTTGGGTTATAATTTACTTTTTTATAAATGTTTGTATCCGCCAATAATTGATAGATTTTTTCCTCATAAGAGAGCGTATCAACAATCACCGTGGCATTACCCTTGTCTGCCGGCAGCACGAGAATATCCTTGTTGTTGTGTATATCGCGTAAAGCAATCCAATCGTCCCTACTGATATTTGATTTAGGTGGCCTAGACCGGCGTAAAATTGTTGCTATGTCCTGCCGTAAACATTCAGCGTCTCGACTGGGAATCGAATTTCGTACTATAGTGTCTTCAATATTGCAAATGATCGATTCTGCAGGAATTTTACGCGGTGTTGGAGCAAAATTCAACCCTTTTGACAACACATTAAGCGCATTGTTGCTTAATACCGCTGACGATAAGTTGACAACATCTAATCGAGTCGGTTCATTTTGTGAACAGCTATGCGGGTATTTTTGTAACTGTTTCTTATTCAAGTTACGACTTAGGCGACTTAATTTGTTGTTATGTATGTTTTTTATATTGAATTTTATTTGCTCAGATCTATTATAAGTCATCGTGTCAATAGTTTCCCACATTTCACGATCCAAAACACACGGTAATTGTAGGTGTAACTGGTATAAGTCATTGTTTATAAGCATTATCTTACGACGATAGTCTGCTATAACACGGCGGAGTAATTTCTTACCCGCAATATCGAAGAACGTTTCATAGTCTGGGATACATTTTATAGGTTTTATCTGCACAAATTTAGGTAACACACCATTATTACGACACTGCAACACATATTCCAAACCACACTCGAGTTTAGTTCGTTTTATTCCGGTTTATTCGGTCTAGGCCACCTAAATCAAATATCAGTAGGGACGATTGGATTGCTTTACGCGATATACACAACAACAAGGATATTCTCGTGCTGCCGGCAGACAAGGGTAATGCCACGGTGATTGTTGATACGCTCTCTTATGAGGAAAAAATCTATCAATTATTGGCGGATACAAACATTTATAAAAAAGTAAATTATAACCCAACGGCTAGAGTATCTACAAAATTAACTAAGTTGTTGCAGATATTTGACGATAAAGATCTTGTGTCACAGTTGCGTCCTCATAACCCCACAACTCCGAAAATTTATGGTTTACCTAAAACCCACAAGCCAGACTGGCCCCTCAGACCAATCGTTAGCCAGATAGACTCGCCCACTTTCAGGACATCTAGACACTTAGCCACATTATTAAAACCGTTCACAGGTAATACAAGTAGCTATATCCGTGACTCGAAACACTTTGTGCAGATGCTACAGGTTTTAACAATATCTGACACAGAGGTCATGGTTAGCTTTGATGTCGAGTCATTGTTTACCAATGTTCCTGTGAATGTGGTTAGCCAACAAATTATCAACTTTTTAACACAATTGGACTTACACCAAGGATATTTAAATCTGAGTGAATTTTGTCTAAAGAGCGGCTATTTTGTTTGGCGTGGTGATTATTACCTGCAGGTAAATGGCGTGGCTATGGGTTCTCCAATTGCTCCAGTAGCAGCAAACATCTTTATGGAGTGGTTTGAGAGTGAATTTTTGGAAAAGATCCCTCTGAAACCGCGATGCTGGCTACGATATGTGGATGATGTCTTCGCGATAGTCAACAGAGATAAAGTATTAGACTTGTTAATGTGCCTAAACCAGTTATATGACAAGGTGAAGTTCACATTGGAGGAAGAAAAAGATGGAAGACTGCCATTTCTTGACGTCATGGTCATTAGAGGGCCCGGCGGTAAGTTTTCTACAACGGTGTATCGGAAACCCACTCACACCAATAAATACTTACACGCCAGCTCGCATCATCACCCCTCGCATCTTTCTTCTCTTCCTCGAACCTTGATAAATAGGGCCTTAAACCTGTGTGACCCACAATATTTGGCACAGGAAATGAACCAAATAAGACTGGCCCTAGAAGGCAATGGTTATAACTGGCGCCAGTGTTATCGTTTAGCACAAAACAAGAAATCGCGAAGATCGGCTGAAGCAGAACGGTCGCCAGCTTATTTAACGTATGTTAAGGGAGTGACGGATAAGATAGGCTACTATCTTCGTCGTAAGTACCATATCAAGACGATATTCCGTCCTCCTGGTCAAATACGTAGCCTGCTGCGCTCACCGAAAGATGCGGATCCATTTAGCGTGCCAGGTGTTTATAGGATTCCTTGCGGCTGTGGGAAGAACTACATAGGTGAAACTCGTCGCAACATCTGTACGAGGATATCGGAGCACATACGTAGTGTCAAGAATATGGACACCAATGGTTCGGCCATAGCGGAGCATGTCCATGATTCGGGTACCAACCACTATATAAGGTTCGACAAGGCTTCCGTATTATCCAGGGAAAAATTTCTGGTACCTAGAAAAATACGTGAAGCCATTGAAATCAGCCGCTACCCGAATTTTAACAGAGATGGTGGTTGGACACTACCTCCGGCGTGGAAACCGATTTTTGACACTACCGGTTCATATAAAGACCGTTTTGAACCCGACACCGTAAGCGTCGCATGCACAAATTTCATTGGTGCATCCGACGAAGAAGACCAGAGCGACACGGAACAGTCGGTAGACGCGCGACCACCGCCGCAACCGTCTCCCCCCCCGCCCCAGCCACCTACGAGGCGCGCCCAGCGAGCTGCTGCACGCAGTTCCCGCCGCGATAACGTCGTGTAAAGAGCTCATGAATAAGTGCCCCGGACGGGTTCGAAACTAGTCGGGCTAATCCGATAAAATTAAATGATGAAATTGTTTTTCGACGAAATTTCATAGCTGCTAACTTATTTTATGAATACTTATTAGATTTATTAATTTGAAATACGAATACATTATATATTATAACCATTCCTTGCATAATACCGTTGGTAACATATGATTCATTTATTCTCTTTGAGTTTTCTCTGTAAATTTTAAGTTCTTTTTGGCTGTAAATTCAAAGTATCACGTTTTAGTTTGATACTATAATGTGATTTTAATAAGTCATATTAAAATCATTCTTTAATTTAAATTCTGTGAAAAAAAACTGATAACAGAACAGATAAAAATTAAGATACTTGAATCTAAAAACCTTGTAGATATAATTAATAATTTAAAACTCACCAGCAATAGTGTTGAGGAACATGAGGTACTCGAAGTTGGAGATCTCCCGGCGTTGCCACTTCTGTGTCATGTTGGAGTTTCTCATCAGCTGCCTCGGGGACATCATAGAGGCACGTCTAAGGACAAACATCAAAATGAGAAACATGGAACAAATCTAACAAGTAGCTAGTAGAAAAAATTAAAGCGTTTTCAAATATCCAAATCTTACATATTTTCTGTTTGGGTTTATAAGACTGATAATATTTGATGTATTATAAGAAATGAGTATCCCAAATCATGACGGTATTTTGCAATATACAGAAGTTATAAATAGATTTTTTTAACCACATAATATCGTAATTTCTATCAATGAACTAGAAATTATTTCGCCATTTCTGAGACTTAAATTTAAGTTGTGAATGTAAATCTAGGAGACAAACAAATATAAGACCTAGATATCATTAATGAAATAGATAATATCAATCTAATACTACAATTGAAACCGTTAACGAAACACGCACGAGTGAACTCGATTATGTCAGTTGTGAACTCTTTTAAGTGAGATGAATAAAAAGGTATTAAAAAAGCAAACAATCATGGTAATAGATACGGTTTTAGGTAAACAAATTACCGGCAATACGGATATCGTGCTTTTTAAGACCAAGTGTTTTAAAAACGACTCCTCTGGAAATAATGATGGCCTATTTTTACTTTTTACAATTTTAGATTAACGATTGAGTTAAGAATCGTGTGAATTCAAGCTTTAAGCATTCAAATAAACTTGGAACAAGTGCTTTTGAATCGTCAACTCTACTGTTGGTTCGGAAAGCTGTTCCTATTGAGACGATACAGCATGACACTCGGTGGTTGCTATTTCCAAAGTATAATTCTTATTACTAGTTACAATTAATCATTACTGTCTTGTTCAGGGTCGAAGAGTAGCTATATCCACGCATTCTTATCGTCTAAGTAATCCTCAATAGTAGGCTTTCTGTATAAGCCTTTTTTATGATCCTCGTATCCTAGAATTCTCGCATTAAAGACCAGTTCTCGGTTCGAATGCTGGGCAGGAGATCTGTGTATCTTCTGTGCTCGATTTATCAAATCAATGATAATTTATAACTGGTCTATAAAGTGACTTCGTTCTGGTGAAATTACGTGTTAAAATACCCTTTATTATATACAATGCGCTGTTTTTCTTGACCCTGACGTAAAAGGCGAGTAAGGTAAGTTGACCTACCGTGTAGTATTCGGTTGAGTAGAATAGACCACCCTCATTTCTTACCGAGGTGTCGTAAAATATGACTAAGGTAAGTTGACATCAGGCAGGCGGCCGGTCGTAGAATACGTAGCCAAATTAAGTGACAACATGTTTGTAACATGTTGTGCCAACCCCTCTTAGTTGTTTGTGATTGTGTTTAATTAACTCCTTTTCAAATTATGCCTTCGATAAATCATAATCATAATCTTTATTTGCTGAAAAGTATGACAATTTATGTAATATTCAATCTTATTCAAAGTTTGACACGGATACAATGACGGCAAGATTTAATGATTAGTATTTATTTCATCTATTGTACAATTTTTAAAAGTATGCAATAAATTAAAATAAAACACGCTATTAGTTTTTTACGTTTGATTTCTATAAACTTTGAAAAATTAACTGTTTATTAACCGGTGGGCAAGTCGCGTGTTGTCTTCAGCACGGCATGTTGTACATTAATTGATCACTTATCACCTAATCACAAACCAACGGCCTTCAGGTCGAAATCTTTGCAAGAACCTAACTATTTACATTTTACCGGAACACCGAACTCTTCCGCGTTCAGTTTCCGTAGTACGTAATGATCTAAATTAGCTTACACTGTTTTAGATGGGTTAAATTAAAATAATATTTATAGGCATTTTCATAGGCGATAGCATGGTTCCAGATTTATAACGTATGTCGGTCGTAGTTTTTCGCCACACTGTCTAATCAAAGTACATAAGTCAGATAATATTACAAAAGTAATAATAAAATTATTTTGCTATAATCCGCGATACAGTAAATAGAAAATATACATGTATAGTGCTGAATGTATAGTGGACTATCCGTTTTTTCATAGGTGCCCGTTACATGCAGGATTCGTAAAAACACATGCACAAACCTCCACCACTGCGACCACAGTACACAAGCACTACACACGTTCACTAACACAAACTCAACAATATTTTCGCCCCGCAAACGAAGCATCATCAGGAGATAGACTCCACGACAAAATCGCAATATAAACATAAGCTTACGGTTCCTGCTTTGCGCTTTGCAAAAGGACGTAAGTCGTTTGTGGGTTTGGTAACATAAGACTTGCTTACTGGCTTTTCTCGGTATGAAACAGGTTTCCGAACCAGCAATAGAGTTAACAATTCAAAAGCACTTGTTCACAAGTTGTTTTCGAATTTGAATAATCCACGATTAGAATGTATTAATCGAGTAATCTTTGATCATATAGATTTTTACTATGGAACTCAGCAAAATACTGCATAATTATATAAATAATCTAATCACAATCTCTACGTATGTTAACCGCCGTATGGTATCCGGCTGAGAAGAATAGACCACCCTCATTTCTTACCGAGGGGTTGTAAAAGGCTACTGAGGTAACTTGACGGCAGGCAGGCGGCCGGTCGTAAAATACGTAGCCGAATCATATTGACTGGCACGTTGGCGCTGTGGGTAGTGACCCTGCCTTCAGCTCCGCGGCTCGCGGGCTCGATTCCCGCCGAGGGCCAACATTTTCTATAAACAAATTGTTGGTTCTTCGAGCCTGGGTATGTATTTGTATTTAAGTATGTATTTAAACTTATATATGTAGTATATCTACCAGTTGTCTGTCACCCATAACACAAGTATTAAGTTACTTACTTTGGGGACCGGCGACCGTGTGTGTAAATGTCCGATATATTTATTTATTTATATAACATGTTGTGCTGACCCCACTTAAGAGTGGGATAAGGGCAGTAAGATGATGATGAATCTCTACGAGTCTCTATACCATGATGACCTTAGCCGTGTTCCAGTTTCACATGAGACAAACTTAGTAAAAGCCATAAGGCATAACTTTCCGATGGGTTGCAAATATTAGTATTCTAAATTTTTGTTTGTAAAATCAAATTTATAATAATATATCGGGTGTAATTGCAATCATGTGCGAAGTTTTAAGTGATTCCGAAAATATTTTCATTCATGTTATCATTTTGACTGGCCCGTTGGCGCAGCGGATAGTGACCTTGCCTTTTACTCCGCAGGTCGGGAGTTCGATTCTAGCCGAGGGCCAACATTTTCTTTAAACAATTTGTTGGGTCTTCGAGCCTGGGTGTACATTTGTATTTAAGTATGTATTGAAAATTATATTTGAAGTATATTCACCAGTTGTCCGTCACCCATAACACTAGTATTAAGTTACTTACTTTGTGGACGAACAACCGTGTAAGTGTCCCATGTATTTATTTATTTATATTTATTTTTATACATCTTCATCTATCACACACTTTTTTGTTTTGGGTTAATTGTTGTTTAATGGTGAAATTTCGCTCGGTAAAATCACCTACTGACCCTATATACTTCGGTCTTTTCCTAGAACGTTTTATGATCCAATGACAGGCGGCTTGACTTTTTGACTGACTCTTTTCGTCATTTACTATCGTAATTTTCACAAAATTTTAACAAACCATACACTAAAACATTCATCGGGAATCACTCTGTTAGTTGTTGATTACTGCCTGACAATCCGCTCAGTAGTTTTTGAGTTTATCGTAAACAAACAGACGCGGTGAGGGTCTTTGTTTAATAAGATGCAAAAATAATTTTCCATGGCGCGACCCTTGACATATGCGTAGAGGTCTTGACCCACTGTCGACATTGCACCAATTGCAAGGAAGTGCATTGAATATAAATAAAGATTTTACAGTGTTGCCCGCGTATTGTTTGTTATTTACAATTCGCGAGCCTTCGCGACGCCTTTTAGGGAAAACAGAATGTTTCCTGCTGTCGCAAATTTATTAAAATTTAATATTTATTTTAAACAGAACTGTATAATATATCATAATTTTAATTTTCTTATTTACACGTATGAAATACCTTCGGTCTATTTATGACAGCAAATAAATTAAAAAAATATTGTAGTTTAATATTGTAGTACATAATTGCAGGTGTTTACAATCATATTGAATACCTACATGGAATTAAATAATAATGTGATAAAATTGAAACAATTTTGACAAATGCGGTTTTATTTCAGTTTATTTGTGTAAATAATATCATCATAATCCTCCTGCCCTTATCCCACTCTAAGTGGGGTCGGCACAACTTGTTACAAACATGTTGTCACATGATTTCGCTACGTATTTTACGACCGGCTGCCTGCCTGACGTCAACTTACCTTAATCGCCTTTTACGACACTTCGGTAAGAAATGAGGGTGGTCTATTCTATGCAGCCGGATACCACACGGCGTGCATGCGTAATATAACGAATAAAAAGTAATAAAGTAAAAGTAAAAACTCTTTGAATTCTTTGTAACGCAAAGCACTAAGTGAAAATACTGATTGCATTGTCTAGCAAGGTCAAATTAATTGGTTACACATGCAGTTCATTTTATTCTCTTCTACAGTGAAATGCCGTCCATATTAGAGTTGTCTACAGAAAGGTTTAAATTAAGTAAGAAATATGGTTATACGTAAAGCAAATTACACGATTGAAGATTATTTAAATGACGAAAATGCTTGGATTTGAAATCTTTTCAGCTTTATACAAGACTGGTTTGATAATGTAGTATTGAAAATGTTTAAAAGATTGACCGCCAGAGCAATGTACAAACAGTCCATATTAGCTTACTTAATCACGTTGATCCTTGATGATTCAAAAGTGATTCAAAAGCTTATTTGAATGAAGATCATTTTGATTTTGATTTATTAGTTTGATTTACTATTTAGGATTATCAGGATTATCTGAAAACACGCTATACTCGCGACTACGTTTGCTTCATCGTCGGTGTAAAAATACCCTCAATTCTGCACTATTTTTGTTATTTTATTTTAGTATTTAGAAGCTGTGATAACTCAGCGGTGAGACCATACAACTCTATAGAGACGATCGTGGTTTTAAACTCCGGTCAGGCACCAATGAGATTTTCTATTAAAACTTATGTGTCTAATTGGTAAGTTATTACGCGTAGCAAGCTACGTAAGATACAGATATAGCAGGCAACACTTTCTAATGCTAGTCCGCAATCTTGTTAATAAAGAGCCGACCAGCGGCCCTATGATATGCTATAATGTTGTTAACATTCGTGGTATCAAATTCAAAATATTCTTTATTCAAGTAAACTTGTTAACAAGTGCTTTTGAATCGTCAACTTTACTGCTGGTTCGGAAAGCTATTCCTACCGAGAAGAACCAGCAAGAAACTCGGCGGTTGCTCTTTGTAAAATATAAATCTAAACTAGTTAATCAAAAACTAGTTACATTTATTTATTACTGTCTTGTACAGGCTAGAAGTGCACCTATATCCACACACCCTTATCATCTAAGTAATCTTCAACAGTATAGTAGGCTTTCTGTATTAGCCTCTTTTTAACAGAGTTTTTAAACTGCTGTAATGGCATGGCCAAAATTGATTTCGGAATTTTATTATAGAATCTTATACCCAAACCCACAAACGATTTACGTACTTTTGCTAGGCGCAAAGCAGGAGTCGCAAGCTTATGTCGGTTCCTACTTTGTCTATTATATACATCACCTATCGTTTTATAATTCATCATATTTTTATGTACAAAAATTACATTGTTTAAAAATATACTATGAAGCAAATGTAAGAATACCTATTTCCTTAAACTTCTCTCACTTTTTCTATCACTGACACTAAGCTATGGGGGAGCTCTGAGAAGGACTATAACGCGTTTCATGCAGGTTTTACCCCGCACGCTTCATGCAAAACTATGAACAAAGTCCACAGTTTGGTTCCATCACTGCTGTGATATCGCTTCGGCTAATAAACTAGACTCCACAAGATCTAGCAACATTCGGTCCTGAATCCGGCACTACTGAAAGACAACAGTATGCCTATCATGAACTTTTAGATAACGATTCAATTCAAAGTCAGTACCTAAATCGAACCGTTTTCTTTTCGTACCATGAAGCGTGGATTGCATTGGGGTCGTAATGTTTGAAAAGGATAACGTTATATGAACTATAGATAACTCTGTCTCTTTTACTCACATGTTTTTAGGACGCATTCCACGCTCATTCGGCAACTGCTCAATGTGTGCGTCTTTAAGACGTCATGGTATGAAAAAGCAAAACAATTTAGTTTACGTCTTCAATTGAGTCGCAATAAGAGTTCATGGTAGGCGTGCAGACATCGTTTCCAACGTCAAATCATCGACTAGTAACATTTAAGAAACAACATTGTACCAGCACTACTTACAATTTATCAAACACTTTTCGGTGAAGGAAAACATCGCGAGGAAACCTGCATATCTCTAGAGAATTCTAGGGTTATGTGTAACCATCTACCAACCACTCCGCACTGGAGCAGCGTGGTAGGTCTTAGCTCCAATTCTTCTCTCTAAAAACGGAGAGAGGAGACCTATGTCCAGTAGTGGGACAGTAACAGGGCGTTACTTTATTTTAGTATTTAAGTATTTATGAAAAAAAATTATAAGTATATATTTACCAGTTGTCTGATACTGTTATTAATACATCGATTATAATCGTGATATATTGGTCAATGGTATTTGCGCACAATTTCCGCACATGTTTCATTGTGCAGCGTGACCCTCGTACAGCCATTATCGCAACGTGTGGGCAGTGTGGCAGACTTCGCGGCGCGGCCATTGACCCGCGTGACCGTGACACACTGCCGGCCCGATCGCTGCTTTACTGCGGAAGATACTTCGCAGTTTTATTTAAATAATCGATGCCTCATCATCCTCCTACCGTTATCCCACTGTTACATGTTGTCATATGTCTTATGGAATATTATGTCTTATGGAATATTGCTGTGGGGTAAATGCGCGGATAGTGAAAAAATTTTCGTATTACAAAAAAGAGCCATACGTGGCATCTACAATTTAAGTCCGCGTGATTCCCTGCGAGAGAAGTTTAAGGAAACAGGTATTCTAACATTTGCTTCACAGTATATTTTAAATTACGTAATTTTTGTATATAAAAATATAAAGAATTATAAAACGATAGGTGATGTATATAATAGACAAAGTAGGAACCGACATAAGCTTGCGACTCCTGCTTTGCGCCTAGCAAAAGTACGTAAATCGTTTGTGGGTTTGGGTATAAGATTCTATAATGAAATTCCGAAATCAATTTTGGTCATGCCATTACAGCAGTTTAAAAACACTGTTAAAAAGAGGCTGATACAGAAAGCCTACTATACTGTTGAAGATTACTTAGATGATAAGGATGTGTGGATATAGGTGGACTTTTACCCTGTACAAGACAGTAATAAATAAATGTAACTAGTTCTAAACTAGTACTAACTAGTACTGTAACTAGTTTGATTATGATTTGGCTGCGTACTTTACGATCCGCCTGCTTGACGTCAACTTACCTTAGTCGTATTTTACGACCTCTCGGTAAGAAAGAGGGTGGTCCATTCTACTCAACCGGACTCACACGGCGGGTCAACTTACCTAAGTCGCCTTTTACAACAGCTCAGTAAGAAATGAGGGTGTTTTTAAAATCGGTAGTTATTGCGTAAAAACATTACACACATACATACAAACATACAAATCATTCATCTTTATAATATAAGTAAAGACATATGAATGACAAGTTTGTGATAAAATGAACTGAATTCGTAACGAAATAATAACCAGCTAATAAGTAAACAACACGTAAACTTTATTATTTTTTGTGTAACATTGGAAAGTGTTGCAAAACTGTTGACATTTGTAAAAAAGTTTAATATATTACTTATACTGTAATTAAGTCATTATTACTTAATATGTCAGTACTTTCTATTATAATGTCAAGGATTAATGGGACAAGATTATCGCGTTTTCGTGGACGTCAACAGAAATGTTAAAATACCTTCAATGTTGTACTATGTGGTTTTATCCTGTCCCTGATGGAAAAACGAGATTTTATTTATCGTAATGCTAGCCTGATATATAAATAAATAAAAAATATATGGGAAACATAAACGGTCGTCCTTCCACAAGATAAATAAATTAATACTAGTGATATACAACAATTTGTAAATATATACATAATTTTTTTTCTAAATACATATATACACCTAGAATAGAAGAACCAACAAAGTGTATTTAGAAAATGTTGGAATCAAACCCGCGACCCATGGAGCTGAAGAGAACGTCCATAGGTTCAGTCAATTGAGTTTCAATAGTACCAAATTACATCAATATTGCTTTAGCACATTAGTGATTATAATAATATTAGACCAAAACATTCATGGAAAACTCATATGTTTTGCCCGGGATTTAAGCCTGCTACCTCTTATCAAGGATCCTTGGTGCTAATTAATTCATCAAAAATATAATTTGATCTGTATTTACGGACATAACATCCTTATTTGTTGATACATTAAAATACTTTAATGACTATCCTAGTAAAAGTTTTTTTTAATTTTATCTTCAATCTATAAAGCAACGGTAACAAGTATATTAACCCAGAACTTTATAAATAAATCGTTGACAGCATATTAAACCGTCTAATTAACTGTCTTAAATATTGTAGAGGAATATTGTTTGAAATATTTTCTACAATTTGGCAACATATCTTTGTAACGTATAGAAAAATAAAATTTCAATCGGCATTATGATTACGATCGTTGCGTTAAAAAATAAATGATATAGAGAAAAAAAAACACTTTCAAACGATCCAAATAGATAGCCTCGATCTCTTTCCACGCGCATACAAAATATATAGAATGATTTTTATGTTCATTAAATATCACAACACAAGTCACCACACGTGACGATACGTTGGGATAAGTGTGGTAAGTGGTGGTGCGTAAGGTACGTGAATTTTGCCTGCTTCATACACTTAGCATTACGTACATTCGCTTAACACAAGGGGGTTATAGCAAAGTCGTTCTGTTACAATTTCTGTAATATGGATTTCCTCAAAGAAACACCTGCTTCTATAAATGAAATGCAAGCATTTTTTTTAATTTAATGAAAAATTATTTTTTTACTGTTAATTACGTAGAAGAGAAATGGACAGATGACCTCAAAAAGGTCGCAGGGAGCCACTGGATCCAGACGGCGCAAGATCGTGTGGTGTGGCGATCCCATGAAGAGGCCTATGTCCAGCAGTGGACGTCCATCGGCTGACGAAGACGTAGAATAAAGCATGTCAAGTCAAAGTACAGTTGCGCCATACATATCGCCAAATTTAGATCATTAAAGAATCAATCAATAAGGAAGTAGGAAATAGCAATATTTCTTTAGGAAAATATATCATCTACCAAACAATATAAGATCCTAATCTGGAGCTAACAGTATTTTGTTTAAAACAAAAACAATATTGAATCGTGCCCAAAAAAGGTATCCAAGGCGAGGGAACCTCCGGAAACAATATTATCTTATAAATATTACATGAATTCTCTGTATTTCGGTTTCAAATTAAGTTATCAAATGCCAAAAAAAAATTCTCATAATTTATCGTTATGCGATACGTTTTCTGATGGACTTTGTTTGTTTGTTAATAAATTATTCGTTCAAGGCTCCTCTATAATTGGTACCGGACAGATATTTTGGGAGATAACTTTTGGTTGGTGTTATTGTGAAAAACTCTTCGGATTATTGTTAAGCATTAACAGTCTCATTTTGAATCACTAGAAAAGTCAAATTAAAACAGCTTTTGACAAAATTTAATGTCCCTACTGTTCAGTGTCGAGGAGTTCCCTCGTCGGGAGCCAATCCTGGCAAGAGCATTAGTGTAAAGTGTGCATAGCACTTTAGTATTTACTTTGGTATATATAAATATTCTCCTGCCCTTACCCCACACTAAGTGGGGTCGGCACAACATGTTACAAACATGTTGTCACATTATTTGGCTACGTTTTTTACGACCGGCCGCCTGCCTGACGTCAACTTACCTTTGTCGCCTTTTACGAAACCTCGGTAAGAAATGAGGGTGGTCTATTCTATGCAGCCGGATACCACACGGCACATACCATTGTCGCCTCTTACGACACCTCGGTAAGAAATGAGGGTGGTCTATTCTATGCAGCCGGATACCACACGGCGTACTTTGGTATATATATATATTATAACATAAATAATCTTTACAAGGCGCTGGTTTATCGTATACAAGATGCACGCGCGACTTCAGATGCTGTTTAAGATACTTCGCAATCGTTCGCAAAATCCTGTTCCCGAAGAAATTCTTTAATCGCCGATCGCCGCAAAATAGTATTTTAAGTCAAGTTGAAAAAATTAATAAAAAAACCTTTTAAGAAAATTTCATGTCCCTACATATACATAGGTCTTTACCAAATTTCTCATCAAACCCAATTATATGCATATACGCATACTCACGACAAAAGGGGTTTGTTGACGGACTTTTTTACTTGTATATATTGCATCTCATACCGGGAATCGAACGTGGGATATTTAGTAATAAAGCGGCACACCAACCACTGCGCTATAGCGAGGCTTTGGTGCTGTTACTACACGGTAATAAATGGTACTACATGTGTATTAAAATACCTGTCGCATTAACTCGGAAGTCATACTTCCTATTGAAATGTGCCATTAATTGTCTTTAGAGTGGAAATCTGAAAATTAAGGCCAGGTACGCACTAAAGACTAATCTATACTCGGAACACATTAGTGTTCATGATTAATTCGAATTATAATAATTCTTTATTCAAGTCGGCTTTTCCAAGCATTTTGAGAACCTTAAAAATGTAATGAAACTGTCACTTTTAGAATAAAAGACGCTCTTACCGAGAAGAATGCACAAGAGACTCAAAAGTCACTCATCATAAATAATAGTTCAAATAATATATGATTATTAAACAAAGAAAAAAACTCATAATTAGATAAGGTTCGGATTTCGCAAAATAAATATTTGGACGATAATCCTATGTGTTTTTATTATACAAAATACAATTTGCATTATAGCAAATTAATATTTTCATTAATTTTGTGTTATGGAACTCCGCTAGATAACGTATATTCTATGAATAATTTCTTTAAAACGGACGCCATATTGTAGTCAGCCCCATTCTGAACGTAGACTTATGCGGCTATTAGATGATCTATCATCAATATAGTCTATATCTATATCGAGGTCGTGGTTAGTGATGCGATTAGCACTGTTTCTACGTAATACTGTTTTGTCAGATCGTTCCTGATCCGACGAAGTTGTTTATGATTCACGTGTTAGGTATTTGTATTATAAATGGTAGTTGGGTAGGTCTGGACACATTGTCCACGTTTTTTAAAAATTTATGAGACAATCACACACACGGCTGTTCGTCTCCAAAGTAACTTAATACTTGTATTACTGGTCAGCGACAACTGGTAAATATATATTTAATTTTTTATTTATTTATTTATTTAATTATGACCTACCAAGAAAATTACATGTATGTTGATCCATAGATATTTACTCTTACATACATATATAATTAAATAATAAAATAAATAAATACATGTTTCACCCAGACTCGAAGAATGTACAAAATTTTGATATAAAATATTAAATAATCCTCGGACCGAACTTGTGACCCACGGAGCTAAGGTCGCTGTCAGCTGCGCCGATGATCCAGTCATTTAACATTATGTGTATTTACCCTATATATTCTGAATCACGACACGATTTCCATAACAGTAAATAATCACTGCACCTAAATTACATTGAATCTTAGAAATAGGTCTGCTTAAAATCATTTATAGTGCCCTTGGATTAACACGTATTTGACCTTTTTTAATCGAGCACCTACTTATCTTCAAACCATGCATCTCAAATGTCATGCACTTCCATTTAGTTAACTGTATATTCATTGTTCATTATAATTAGACATAAGTTTAAGTGCAAAGCAATACCTGATAAGAGAACATTAGAAAAAATCGAGAAAGGTTGCAAAGATTTGCAACATTTTCTTATTCTCTCACAAGGAAGCAACGTGTAAATGTAGCTAGTTATAAAAATTACATTTTGAAATGAGCAATCTCCAAATTGGATGGATGATGGTAGGAGCGTGGATATAGCTACTCCTCTACCCTGTACAAGATAGTAATGACCAAATGTAACTAGTTATACGAATTATATTTGAAAAGAGCAACCGCCGAGTTGCTGGCTCTTCTCGGTAGGAACAGCTATCCGCACTAGCAGTAGAGTTGACGATTCAAAAGCACTTGTTTACAAATTTACTTGAATGAAGAATAAATTATATTTAAGTACAAACCTAGGCTAAGTAATTTTGTAACTAACACTATGTACATATTGTTTGAATTAAAAACAATCCTGTATTTAAAATTCTCGTGTCACAATGTTAGTTACCATACTCCTCCGAAATGAGTTGACCGATTTTTATGAAATTTTAGTATCATATTCAGTAGGTCTGAGAATCGGGTACTGTCTATTTTTCATACCGCTAAGTTGTCACTTGGCGGTATGATAAATAAACAGTGTTGCAAGCCTGATAAGGCTTGCAACACCTATAATATTTATCTTTTATTTTTTGGACAACATTTTTATTTTTTTTATAATGTACGAGTATACTAGAATGTCCCTAGAAATAATTTATATGCCAAAACAACGTTCGCCGAGTCAGCTAGTAAATAATAAAATAATAATAATAAATTTTTATGGTTAATCTCAACAATTTTCCAGATCAGCAGTAGATTTTACAAATAACTTATCTAAGACAAGAAGTAGTGTCTGAGAATTCATCTACATGTCTTACGTCTGGATTAGACCTTACAATCAAAACCGGTACAGGCGGGCGTGAAATATACAACCATTATAACGTCCGGTAATCACTGACATTGAATTATTTACTGTTATTTCAAACCGTAAGTTTAACAAACTCATTTAAATGCGGAACGCTTACTGTTGGATATGTATATAAATAAATCATAATAGTAAATATATATATATATATATATATATATATATATATGTATATGTATATATTTACTATTATGATTATATATATATATATCTATATAAATATATAGACACTTACACACACGGTCGTCCACCAAAGTAAGTAACTTAATACTTATGTTATGGGTGACGGACAACTGGTAAATATATTACTTATAAGTGAGTAAGTCGTTTGTGGGTTTGGGTATAAGATTCAATCAATTTTAGCATTGCCATTACAGCAATTTAAGAACACTATTTAAAAAAGGCTAATACAGATACTATACTATTGAGGATTACTTAGACGATAAGAATGCGTAGACAGAGCTACTCTTCGACCCTGTAAAAGACAGTAGTGACTAAATGTAACTAGTTATAAGAATAATACATGGAAAAGAGCAACAGCTGAAATTCTTGCTGGCTCTTCTGGATAGGAACAGCTTTCGGAACCAGCAGTAGAGTTGACGATTCAAAAGCAATTGTGTACAAGTTTACTTGGATAGATAATATTTTGAATTTCAATTTGAATATATGACTTAAATACATAAATACAATCAGAGGAACCAATATTTTTTTTTAAGAAAAAGTTGGCCCTCGATGGCAATCGAATCCGCGACTCTCGAGCTTAAGAGTTACTGTCACCTATACAAAAGGGGTAGTGTTGTTTAAGTTGTAATATTTGCATGTCCTAATAACCTGTTATTATAACAATATTTAGTTAAATATGGTCATTTAAAGTTTTAAAAAGCATATGTTAATACTGATCACGGTCGGTGCCTTTCAGAACAAAATTACGCATGCAAATAATTAAAACAAATTATTATAATTGTAAGTAAATAAATTAATTTGTATTTTTCGCACGCCCTTTGCCTTTGTTAGTGTAAAACAATATCACACGTTCACTGATAACATTGAATCCCTAAGATATTTTACAACGCTAAGATTTTTTCACGTATAAAGTACGCCTTATATACATACAATACATTTTGTCCATTTACCAAGTGAATACAAAGTGTTGCCATAAATGGATCGGGAGTGTGCACTAAACATTACAGATTTAAACCTATTTAATTAGTGTATATTGTTTTTTAATTAAATAAATAGATTAGACAAAAGTATCATCATTCTTCTACCCTTATCCCACTCTAAGTGGAGTCGGCACAACATGTTACAAACATGTTGTTACATGATTTGGCTGCGTATTTTACGACCGACCGCCTGCCTGATGTCAACTTACCTTAATTTATAGAATTAGGCGTTACTTTGCGGAGATCTATAAGACAAAATCGCAAAGCTTTGCGATTTTGTCGTGGAGTCTATCTCCTGCTGATGAAGGCTTCGGTTGCGGGGCGAAACGATTGTTGAGTTTATGATAGTGAACGTGTGTAGTGCTTGTGTATTGTGGTGGAAGTAGTGGAGGTTTGTGCATGTGTTTTTACGAATCCTGCACGTATCGGGTATGAAAATACGGATAGTCCACTATACATTTAACACTATATATATTTTCTATTTACTGAATCGCGGATTATAGCAAAATAATTTTATTATTACTTTTCAACTTACCTTAGTCGCCTCTTACGACACCTCGGTAAGAAATGAAGGTGGTCTATTCTATGTAGCCGGATACCACACGGCACATACCTTAGTCGTCTCTTACGACACATCGGTAAGAAAGGAGGGTGATCTATTTTATTCTGCCGGATGCTTCACGGTGTAGATTAGATTTGCTATAATGCACAATAAAGTAAATAGGAAATATATATAATGCTAAATGTAGAGTGGACTATTCGTGTTCTAGTTTAATATTTCGTAGCCAGATGACATCTAAATAACGATTACAATGTATCGAATTCAAATTAATGCTCATTTTGAATTAGGTCACTTTAATACTATGATTTATTTAATACTGTGACTGACCGGTTGGCGCAGTGAATAGTGACCCTGCCTTCAGCTCGCTGAGGGCCCGCATTTTCTACAAACAATTTTTTGGTTCTTCTTCGAGCCTGGGTGTATATTTGTATTTAAAGCTGTGTTAACCCAGCGGTGAGACTGTGTGACTGTCTAGAGACGATCATGGGTTCAAACCCGGGCAGGCACCAATGAGTTTTTCTATTAAAACTTATTTGTCTAATTGATAATTCCAATTTATCACACGCTTTTCGGTGAAGGAAAACATCGTGAGGAAACCTGCATATCTCTAGAGAATTCTAGGGATATGTGTAACCTACCATACCGCATTGGAGCAGCGTGATAGGTCTAAGCTCCAATCCTCGCCCCAAAAACGGAGAGAGGAGGCCTTAGCCCAGCAGTGGGCATAGTAACAGGCCGTTACTTTACCTTTACGATACCTTGTATGAAAAATTATGTACGTAACGTATATTTACCAGTTGTCCGTCACCCATAACACAAGTATTAGGTTACTAAGGTGGGTGTAAGTCTCTTATATATTTATTATTAATACTTCTTTAATACGATTTATAAATATTCTTTTTCTAAAGACATTATATGTATATTTGACATCACGTTTGCACTTAACGAGAGAATGTCAATGTAATGTTTACTCTACGTTGCATTGTCTGAAACACGGCGCGAATGAGGCGTGATTGAATAGTGTATATAATAACAGTTTATAGATTTATATTCACACGATAGCATCTGGTAAACAGGTAATTGTTTACAAATGAAACGATGATATTATTTTGCTATAATCCGCCATTAGAGAGAATCAATGTTATGTTAAATGTAGGTTGCTATTGCTTGGTCTTGTTTATTCAAATTGCGATCAGCGTTCCCACTGGATATATTGTAATTATTGATTTGTAAAAAAATATATATGATTTATAGAATTAGGCGTTACTTTGCGGAGATCCATAATACAAAAGTAATAATAAAATTATTTTGCTATAATCCGCGATACAATAAATAGAAAATATATATAGTGTTTAATGTATAGTGGACTATCAGTATTTTCATACCCGATACGTGCAGGATTCGTAAAAACACATGCACAAACCTCCACCACTTCCACCACAATACACAAGCACTACACACGTTCACTATCACAAACTCAACAATTGTTTCGCCCCGCAACCGAAGCATCATCAGGAGATAGACTCCACGACAAAATCGCAAAGCTTGTGTATTGTGGTGGAAGTGGTGAAGGTTTGTGCATGTGTTTTTACGAATCCTGCACGTATCGGGTATGAAAATACTGATAGTCCACTATACATTAAACACTATATATATTTTCTATTTACTGTATCGATTATAGCAAAATAATTTTATTATTACTTTTGAATTAAATATGAATAAAATATTTATTTTTAAAATTCCAGTATCCAGCGCTGTATGTAATAAAAAAAAAGTTGACAATTGACACGTTCCGTTTAAGGCATCAACTATTTTAATGCCATTCTAAATAATATTATTAAATAAGTTTTCTAGCACATTCCTATTGAAAGTTTATAATATTTATAGCTATATTTACTTAGATTTTACGTATGTTGCGTTTCTGTAACAGTTATGGCCAATTTTGGCATTTTCGTTTAAAGACTTAGTCGTTACTTATTCTTCTAGAATCAGCGTTTTTAAATTTTTCAACGTTAACTTTTATAATGTTAACCTTTTCGGAAAGCGCTATCATTGTTTTGACGAGCAAGATCAACCGGTCTGACTTCCGCAAGTCAGATCTCACAGTTAAACGCCAACGCCCCGAAATTGTCCATTGTTTCGAATCGATGACCTGCTTTGGGAACTAAATATATAGCAACTGATATAAGGACATGAAATTATGGGGTTTTTTGAGTGAAATTTGTACACGAAGGAATTTGTATCCATTTCTGCTTGAAATTGCATAATGCTCTTTTACTATTTACTAGATTTACCGCTACCTATCATATGAAGCAATTTCAAGGTATTCTTTTCTTTTAACGAAAATAACCTTAAGCTCAATTCAACTGAATGGTATTTAAATATAAAATTGTGTTAAATTATAGTGGAAAAACTATCTACAACTTCATTTAACTTTATGTATAGTATCTTAATATGTATTTGGAAATTAAAACCAAAAAATGTGATCTTCATTTACTATAATGCATAGGCAAGTATAATTTCAATCTAATGACGTATCTAAATGCTTTACAATCATCATCCTCCTGCCTCTATCGCACTCTAAGTGGGTATGCACAACAAGTTACAAACATGTTGTCCCATTTGGCTACGTATTTTACGGCCGCCTACCTATGTCAACTTACCTTAGTCGTATTTAACGACACCTCGGTAAGAAAGAGGGTGGTCTATTCTACTCAACCGGATGCCACACAGTGGGTCAACTTGCCTTAGTCGCCTTTTACGACACCTCGGTAAGAAAGAGGGTGGTCTATTCTACTCAACCGGATGCCATACGGTGGGTCGACTTACCTTAGTTGCCTTTTACGACATCTCGGTAAAAAATGAAGGTGGTCTATTCTATTTAGTCGGATACCACATTTAATGCTTTACGATATGCGTTATATATATATATAGAATATTTGCCAAATCCTCTTTTTTTCGTCTGGTTCTTCTGTTCAATCAATGAACGTTAAATATTTTACAGAGATCTCTTGAATGAGGTTTCAGCGCCACGCGATCTTACGCCGCTTGGCTGCGATAAGCGATTTCTTTATATGTTTCGTCTTTTTCTTCTTATTTAACCGATAGAGGTCCAATGCTTTAAACAGATCCCGTCCAGGAGTTTCTACACCATAAGATATAATGCTGCTTAGTTGCTACTCGCGACGTTTTTGAGATTACATCAAAATAGTGACGGGTCTAACAAGGATACGTTTTCTGGTGTGGGTTTTTCCAATCTTACATCTTAGATCTGTAACGTCCGGTCATTTTTTGGAATTTGGTAACGAGTAATAAAACATGTTGCGGTCGGCCTGTTATGATTCCTGAACAATAGCTATTTGAATGCATTGTGACAGACTTTCGTGGTAATACATGAATGGATCGTTTGAAAAAAAAAGTGGATTACGCATTGGCAGGACCGCAACTAGAATTTGGCGTAACTTTTGCGTATCGCATGACTGTATGCGTCGTGCTATGAATATTAACAAGTTGAACGTAAAAACCCAATTATTTATTTATTTAATACATGTTGCACGCAACAATTCAAAAATATATGGTTTAAAGTAATTTTATACTGTCCAAAGCGGTCTTATTGTTGTAAGCTTACACATACTTTGGTGTAGGATTAATTAGAATTGCTTCAAAGGCTTCATTTTGTTTGTCCTTGGCCCTTCTACGGATCCCAGTCTTTAATTGTGTCATCAACTTTAAGAACCTCTTCACCTAATTACTTATAGTATGCGGCAATAAATAATGCACATCGAGGCTAAGAGAGAGAAATCTGCTAGATTCTGCTTCATAGAGCATTGACTCTGTTGCACAGACTGACGAACCCGTGTGAAATGTTACATACTAACTGAGTGACAGAGACAGCGCTCTACGAAACTGGACTGGCCGTCTGGTTCGTTCTAAACATCGATGTGCATTATTTAATGCCGGGTACTATACGTGAGTGGTTCCACGACGCTTCTCCTCCTGACAGGCCTGTATGGTCTTGTTTGCCTAAGAAATCACGTATCATCCCGCCTTACAATACTGTATTTTTTGCTCAATCTTTTACAGTTCTTGCTGCACGTCTGTGGAACTCGTTGCCGTACAGCATTATCTATGATAGTTAAGGCTATCATAGATAATGCTGTACTTTCCCCCAGTGCTTTTAAACTTAGATTAAAGAAATATTATCTTTCTTTACTCCCATATTATATTTGTTGACATTTGTGTATATATTATTATGTTATATTATTTTCATATCCTACTTATCCTACTAATATTATAAATGTGAAAGTTTGTGAGTATGGATGGATGTTTGTTATTCTTTCACGAAAAAACTATTCAACGGATTTGGATGAAGTTTTACAGTTATATAGCTTATACATTGGAATAACATATAGGCTACAAATTGCAATGATTTTATGTAATATGACCATTCATGTCAAAAAGGCGGAAAAGATCTGGCCTCTGAGAGCTATCTTGGCGTACGCTGCCTAAATCATTAGAGTTACACAAAGATGATGTACCGTAGTATTGTTTGTTTCTAATAGTTCTAAATAATTAAATTAGATACTGTGGCAGAACAAATTCCTCGCGAGCGAAGCCGCGCGAAAGAACTAGTATAATATATTTTTGGTTTATATTCACAATATATCTCAAATTTTTTACATATATAGGATATTATTAGTAAATACAATTTCAAGTTTTCTACTACGATACTTATTTGATACTACGTACCAAAACTGTTTTACTATAAATTGTCTCACTTCGTAGGTTAGCAGGTAGATATCTCTATAAGAGATTTCTACCAGCGAAAGAGATAAGTTGACCTTTGTACGATGTTTTTTCTATTGATAATGTTTTTTAAGGCACATAAATAAATAAATATTAGTGGATTAGGTGTGAAAGCATAACACACAGACAGACATACTTTAGCAATGATAATATTAGTATGTTATATTATCTGTGATGATATACGAGATGTGTGCAGCAATTACACGAGGTGTAATCACGTTATGTAACCAGCGCTGATGTCGATACGCCGATCAGCTTACGACGCGACTGAGTTATTTTACATAGGTCTATTTACGTGTTTATCTAAGATGAAGTTTTCTGTAATTGAAATTCAATTTCAAACTATTATTTATTCAAAGAAACTTGAAAACCAGTGCTTTTGAATCGTCAACTCTATTACTGATTCGTAAATTTGGACCTACGGATATAAACCAGCATAAAGATGCTTGCCGGTTGGTCGTATGCTGACCACCAAAGGGTGGTTGACGTTACCCATACTCCATAGCTTTAGGTAAAGTAGCCTTTTATTATTGCTCTGCTGAGCATATTCAAAGCATTCATAATATTCTTTATTCAAGTAAACTTGTAAACAACTACTTTTGAATCGTTAACTCTACTGCTGGTTCGGAAAGCTGTTCCTACCAAGGAGAGCCAGCATGAAACTCGGTGGTTGCTCTTTTCAAATAATAATTCTTATTACTAGTTACATTTAGTTATTAATGTCTTGTACAGGGTAGAAGAGTAGCTAGCTATATCTAAGTAATTCTCAATAGTATAGTAGGCTTTCTGTATTAGCCTTTTAAATAGTATCTTTAAACTGCTGTAAAGTTAAAGTCAAATAGGCATAGACCTTATACTTATTATAAAACAAAGTCCCAAAAAGCTTTCTGTATGTAATCGATTTTCTCAAAATCTACTGAACGGATCTTTGTACGGTTTTCACCAAAAGATAGTGCAATACTTCCGGATGGTTTAGGTAAATAGTACATATCGGTATTATGTAAATTGTGTTAAAGAGATCGCGCAGTTGTTAAAAACTTGCTTTCTGGGAGCGTTAGTCGCGTGCGCCGCGTAAACCAGCAGAGATACGCTAAAGTAATGTACTAGAGAATTGTAGATCTATAAAAATACAACAAAAAAGGCCGCGATAGCATATCTCTATCTCTTATGGTTAACTCACAATAACTACTTTTATGTTTAAAATTGGAATTCTAGGAAAAAATTGTGACACGCTAATTTCCACGCGGGCGAAGCCGCTGGCACAGCTAGTTTTATAATAATAACTTACATTTGTTGTTGGTGACGAAAACCTTATAAATTTTTCAAAACTGAATTTGTGCACATGATGCTCACTAGACTACGGTGTTTGAGGCGTTAATACTATTGCAAATAAAATGTTTGAGATTCCTGAGTCACTTCAATAAATGTAAATTAATATTACATTTATTGAAGTACCTAAACCTTTGGAGCATAATTACGTTTCATAACTAGTACAGTCACTTGGAACTCCGTATCCCTCTGTGTTGGTATTGTTTTAGAGCAACCAATTTCATTACACTTCCGGCAGTTTTGGTAAAAGGTATATTTTATATATAACTTTGACTTTGCCAATCCATATAAAAGTAGAGCGGGCTGAGAGACGTGTTACAAAACGATTAAATATAACGAAAAATCCTTGATTCTATTCATAGAATACATCTGAGAAATAAAACTAAAAGCATTCGTCATAAATAATCACCATTCTCTCGACATAACGCGCAGGCCACTTCCGATTTCCGGATGACGTTCACACTTGACTATTTATTTATTATTATTATTTATTATTTATTTAATATTTGAAAAATACATATGTACATATTGTGTCCCTGGCTCCCAAGCTAGTTTAAACTGTATTTTGGGTGCCCAAATATACTTGTTTCAATTAACATATGACTTAACTACCTACAGGTGTAAAAAAAAAATACAATAAAAAAGTGATTTAAAAAAAATTAAATTAAACTAAAGAACATTATTAAAGTAAGGTAAAAAAACAGAAAAAAAGACAAACTAAAATTACAGCCGTGTGTATGTGCATGTGGATGTGTGTAGTGAGAATGTATGCCTTGAAATAAAGGAATGTCATGTTGCTAAAGTATGTAGAAAAGGCGTGAGGGAGTGTTATGTGTGTGTGTATTTGAAAGTGTTTTAAGTAAGGGTTAAAAAGATATATTCGCTTTGATCATAATCCATTTGTATCAACCATGAAATAAATTTATTTTTAGCAATATGTTTGGTGTTAGGGTAAAAGTCCAAATATTTGTTTATTTTATTGTATATATAAGGTGCTAAGAATGCATGCTGATGTCTAAAAAAGGATGTTCGTGGCTTGTGTGGAATACGACAGTAACTCTGCGGCGGTATACGATATACCAAATAGACTGGCATTTAATATCTCATGTCTACAGAGAATGGTATGGGTGGTATGAATAAAGTCCATCACCAAATCTCCTCTGTTAATGAACAATAGAGTAAACTATTCCTTACTCTCCTGCCCTTATCCTACTGTAATGGACGTGTACATGTTTATTTATGTAAATATCATAAACATGTCACATGATTTTGTTATTTTAGCTAGTTATTTTACGACCGTCCGCCAGCTTTACGAAACTTACCTTATGTCGTATTTTATCGTAATTTGTAAGAAAGAGGGGTATGTTTTGAAAAAAGTACAAGTAAGGAGGACTATTTTGTAAAAGCTGTCAAGTACGATACAGTCCTCCACAGCGCGTCGCTTTAAGCCGAGGTCCAGTCTCACAAGAGGCACCCTTAAGGCGACGCTCCTATAATGCTGCGAGCCTCGCTCGATTCTCCCTCTCCCAGCTTTTTACCCCGGCGATGCTTCTGCGCCCGCCCACTCTCTCAAATAAATACC
Organism: Morpho deidamia; assembly: GCA_947086505.1. Taxonomy (NCBI): domain Eukaryota; kingdom Metazoa; phylum Arthropoda; class Insecta; order Lepidoptera; family Nymphalidae; genus Morpho; species Morpho deidamia. The sequence continues at coordinate 13,911,265 of CAMTZC010000009.1, forward strand.
ACCGTAGATTAGGTATCATTAAGTTACTTTATCTATCCTAGTGATATCGCCCGGTGTTACAACCGGGAGGGATTGATGTTAAACACCTCATAGACGCGTCTGTAGGGCACAAAGCGAGATGATTAGAAGAAAGTAATAAAAGGCTGTCTTGGTAAAACCTTTTCCGATTGCTATTTAAATTCTTGCACACTAATTTACGCATTCGTATCTAACATAGGCGTCATTAGTCTATGTGGGTATCCAGTATGTCTGTTATGCACACTATTTTTTTGTAGTAAAAATAGATAAATATACGTAAATTACAAGAGTTTCTGGCAAGTTCTTCTCGGTAGAAGTAGTTTACCGAACCAGTAGTAGAATTGATTCAAAAGCTTGCTATTATCTACATACTTATTATCAAACAAAGTGCCCTAAAGCTGTTTTTGTGTATATGATCGATTTTCTCTAAATCTACTGAACGAATTTTCGTACGGTTTTTACTAAAAGGTAGAGCAATTCCGGTAGGTTTATGTTATAGAATAATTAATTATCGTTATATGTAAATTGTGTTGAAGTGATCGCAAGGTTTTAAACAAACTAACCTCATCAAATTAAATCAAATCAAAATAATCTTTTTCTTTAATTCAAATAAACCATTTCAGGCACTTTTGAATCGTCAAGGATCAATATGATTAATGAAGCTACAACTGGTTCTGAATGTGCTCTTACCAAGCAGAACCAGCAAGAAACTCGGCGGTCAATCTTTTAAATATTTTCAATTATACATTATTAAACCACTGTCTTGTATGAAGCTGGAAGGATTTTCAAATCCAGGCTTTCTTATCATCCAAATAATCTTAAATTTTGTAATATGCTTTACGTATAAGCATATTTTTTACACTTAGTTAGAATCTTTCTGTACACTGGTCTAGAATTGATTGAGGAATTTTATTATAGAAGCGAATAGCGAGACCAACAAATGAGTAACTAACTCTGCAGAGTCGCGACGTAGGTATACCAAGCCTTTTGTGACCTCTCGTATGTCTATGATATACATCAAATTTTGTTTTATACATACTTATATTTACTTGCTGAGAGCTTTAGTTGCGTGCGCAGCGTAAATCAGTACAGAAACAGTAAAGTAATGTACTAAAGAATTGTAGATCTTAGTAGACAGCATGTCTCTATCGCTTATGGTTGACTCACAATAACTACTTTTATGTTGTTTTCTATTAAAAAAAACCCCAGCTGAGCTAGTTAATATTATAAATGCGTTATAAATAGTTAATATTATAATTGAAAATATCTGAGAAACGCCTGTACCCAAGGCTGTATTCTTTAGACTCTTTTCAGTTTTATTCGCTCGAACCACTTTCGATTTCCGCATTTCGTTTTGGCAGTAAAGAGTAAATACTAATATCTGAGGAGATAATCATTCGGTTGCCATTCCCACCGCGATAGCGTCGTATAAAGAGCTCATGAATAAGGTTCCCGGGTGGGCTCGAAACTTGTCGGGTTGACCCGATAAAATAAGACGTGAGTATAGCGGGGTTATATACATAAACTGTGAGTCGGTCATAATTGAAAAAAAATATAGGGTAACTAGCTGTGCTTGTAACGGTACTTCGCCCGCGTGGATGAAATTAAATTGTTATTTTGAATATAAAAGTAGTTAGAGGGAGTTAACTATAAGAGATAGAGATATGCTGTCGTATATTTTATTGTATTATTTTTGTAGATCTACAATCTCCGTAAGCTAGTATTTGTTATAAAGGACAACAGAATAGCCTAGTGTACTATCAATCTAAACCTTCCGGAATAATTGCGTGAACTTTTAGTAAAAACCGTACAAAAATACCGTTCAGTAACTTTTGACAGACTGTTTTATAATAACTATAGATAACAAAGATATACTTACATATATAACTATAGATATAACTATAGATAACTGAGCTATACTTGTACGATCGAGTATTATCTTCCCTTTAACCGTGTTTACAACTGTAGTGGCAAAGATAAAATTGACTGCGGAATTTTAATATAAAATCTATACCCAACCCCATAAACGACTTATAGTACGCGGCAATAAATAATGTACATCGAGGCTTAGAGAGAGAAATCGGCTAGATTCTGCTTCATAGAGCATTGTCTCTTTCGCACAGACTGACGGACCCGTGTGAAACGTCACATACTAACTGAGTGATAGAGACAGCGCTCTACGAAACCGAACTGGCCGGCTGTTTCGTTCTAAACATCGATCATCATTGTCCTGCCCTTATCCCACTCTAAGTGGCACAACATGTTACACACATGTTGTCACATGATTTGGCTGCGTACTTTCAACTTACCTTAATAGTCTTTTACGACAAATTCTCGGTAAGAAATGAGGGTGGTCTATTCTATGCAGCCGGATACCACACAGCACTTTCGTTCTAAACATCGATGTGCATTATTTAATGCCGGGTACCATACGTAATTTTGCAAGGCGCAGAGCCGCAAGTTTATTACGGTTCCTACTCTGTATATAGTTAATAAAAAATCATATTAATATTTTTTATATCGCTGGTATGCAACGCAAAGTTAAAGTAAATCTCGCAGACAATTGTCAGTTAAACTGAACGCATGCCGTGCAGTATGTGTAATTTATAGCGAAGCAATTTTACGTATTTCCCGGAAGACGGCACCGTACAATCTCGTGATGATAATCTAACTGAACAATTTTCATGGGATTCTAGAACTATTTTATGAAATTACAGTAATGAGTTTGGGATTTTCAGCGTTCCGGATTATTAACTTTTGCTGAATGTCTCAACTAGCCTGCTGTATTAATTTGAATGAATTAATTATTTATTGAAATGAAATGAAATTTTTATTAAAGGAACCATACAAATACATTTAAACAATGGCAACGAAGACACTGCAAAAGTCAAAACTGCGCTGCAGATGTCAACGCCCGCCTCCATAAAATAAAATAACAAACTTTGTTCCAAACAAAATATACCTAAACTAAATTATGTTAATTAAGGAACATTTTAATATTTATTAAACATTATTATTATAGTTTATATGACCTTATTTAAATTACGGTGTGTGTGTCAGAGTGCGTGTATTTGTATGTATGTGCGTGTATCTGTGTGTCTATCTGTATGTTATGTCTGTGTGTTAAGTCAGTAAGAAGGTAAGTGATTAGTGTACAATAGTTAATTATTCACAATTATTAGCTAATATTCACAATTAATTAATGTAACTTAAAAATTAATTATTAATTTCACGATCCGTTTCAATCTACGTTTTTCGAAGGTTAAAAATCCGCTTATTTTTGTTAGCTAATATTGGAAAGCCGATCTCGCTAAATGGGAAAAAACGCAGCTTTAAGTGTTACCAGATACGCGTATAATATCTCTTATCTTGAAAACACTCAAATTGTGTTGGAAAAAGTGGATGGAAGGTATTCCACATTTTTTCTTAATTTTTTATAAGTATCTATATCTGATCTTTATCTTTCTTTATCGCCTATTCAGCGCAAATTAAGCGCAAATCACTCTAACATTGTCCCATTAAATGGTAAATACACGAGTAATGGAATTTAGATTTTGCCTCGAAGAGAATGCACAAAATACATATAATTATGAAATGAAATATAACTAAGGATATAGCTAAATTAGTTACACACCTTTAACTTATTATCTACAATAAATTTACGTAAGTTTTTCAACAAATGATTTAGTAACTAACGTCAACAGGCAGTTTATGTTGGTAGGGCGATGATATTCAAGTGGAAGAGTTTCGTACGAAGAATATTTGAGATTATCTGTGTCTTATTTATTATACATAATTTTAAAAAAGAATAAATGTAAAATATTTTTTTTTATGAAAATATTAAGTTTGTAGGGGCAAGTGGGCCTTAGGCAAGTGTTAGTTTATAAAAGTCACTAATAATGTTATATAAATATAAATTTAATACTACATAAATGTAAGTCATTTTTTTAATTTGCCAGATGTTTGATTTAAGTATTCCACAATAAGTCATTATGTATCTGTAATATTGCATTTTGCTAATAAATAAATATTAACTCAGTCATTTTGAGAACGTTCATTTTCTTCAGAGTGTGGCGATCATAGAGTAATTAATACTAGGTAGCCATGGGCCTGTAAGTGACAGTGACACACTAAATAATGAGAAGGAATTTTTTTATTTTTTTATTTTTTTATTTTTTCCTTTCTTAAGTGTTTCTCTGTATTCTTATTATATTGAGCACAGTCGAGACGCCACACTTGGGGCCAAACTCACCCAGGTCAAGGGTGACAGCTTCCGCGATGGGATACGTCTGCTGCCGCCCTGCCTGTATTGGAATATAATAATTTGCTTAAATCTATATCTTAATACCTAACTTATAACTATAGTCGCCGCTAATGAAAGGGAATATGACACTCGTATACTCCATCTTTGTCTTATCACACATAAAAAATAGAAACAGATAGCTCCCTACTCTAAGCATAATAAACTCTATGGTCTAAACTCGTTCGGAAACACATGTTCCGTAAACAGTCTATATCAGTAACGAGTAAAAGCTACAACAACAATAATGCGTTATAAAACTACTGGCGGCAACGAAAAGCCGCTTCAGTGCGGCCGAGAGCAGCGCAAGGTCAAGAGCACACAACCTCTTTCGGAAACAGTCGATCGCTAGGTCTTAACTGTGATGTGACAAGAACGGGTTACAATAAAAAAAAAAAATAATATAAACCAGAACATCGATTCGTTCTTAATTTAAAAGTAAATAAGTGTGCACGTGCCTGTTCCAAATTTAAACGCTGCCCTGTGTCGAGATACTAGTAGATTCCCGCGCAACATTGTGTTCGGAAAATTGGGAAGTTTCTCTGTTTCGAGAATCTGTGTTTTGATTTTTTATCATAAAATTATCAAATTGGGGACCTCTACAAATAGTTCAGAGTGAGTATTGTTATACTATTAATATTTTTGAAACTATTAACTACTAGATGACCCGGTGAACTTCGTCAATAACAGTCGATTTTTTAATTTTTTTTTTAATACTTATTCTGCTATTCCGGATACCTGGTCAGTTAGTAATATATAAAAAGAGAAAGTTAATAAGTCAACAATTACATTATGTCAAAAAATAAAAATTAAAAAATACTTAAAATAATTTTTAATAGTGACTAAAAAATCACAATGAAAATTACAATTTCAAATGTAATATTTATTCAAAATTGACTGAATACTTTTGTGTGGGAATATAGAAGAGTCGTTTTTAGACTGTTTCAGGCAATTTTTAAAATTTTTCTCTCTGCTAAAATCATCCTCGTACTTCAAGGAATATTATAAAGAAAGAATTAGCGGTCTGTTCAGCTGCTCTCGATATTTGCGCTTAGCAACATATTAGCGATTCATTTTAATAGTATAGATTGTATGATTGGATGTCAAATCATAGACAATAAATATATTTGAACTTCCGTTCGCAATAATCAATTAATCAAATAATACAATTTACTATTAGAAGCTTACAATATATAAGATAGGTTTATATTCAGCGTATTTAATTTTATTTTATACGAAAATTACGTTTAGAAATTATCTAATATTTGTTTGGGTCTTGCGTGAAAAACGATGAAACTAAATTTTAAAAATATTTCAAACTAAATTTATTAAAATAATAATATTTACATTCAATTTATTTTTTTTCTAAGTACAATATTTTTGAGTTTCCATTATAAGTACAGCCTTACGTATGTACTGAATTTAATACGCTATGCAAAACCTAATTAAACCACAACATTTTGATTAAAAAATTCAAACCAATTTTACGTTCATGTGGTCGTTATTTGTCTATGGTTTTACTTAGTTATACAAATAAAAAAAAACCAGAAAAATCCAGTTGTAATAATTAATTATTTTCCAAAAACAAATGTAATAATAAAATTATTTTTGCTATAATCCGCGATAAATCGCGCTTACTATAGAGCGATTTATCGCGGATTACAGAAAAATATTTTTATTATTACTTTCGTATTATGGATCTCCCGCAAAGTAACGCCTAATTCTATAAATTATTTAATTATTTTTCCTCCATCAAAACTAATAGAGAATAAACATTAAACTGTTATAATCGTGATCAATCTGTCTATCTTTTGTTTTATTTAGGATCTTTTCAAACGTCAAAGTACAGATTAAAAATTCTAACATGTATTAAACAATTTTTTGTACATTAAATTAATATGTACGGTGATTATACACACCAATTTAATACATATAAATAATTCAATTCGGAATAATTATTGTTATCAAAAGGCATGACGACCCTTATCAGACTGTGTACGTAATACGTGAATAGTACTAACAAAGCTGTTTCTGTAATCTTTGACTGTTTGTATTATTTTACGGTATAGTGCAGTAACGACGTGTTCCCATTCCACTACTGGGCATAGGCCTCCTCTTTCCTTTTCTGCAGTTAAGAGTCACCACGCTGCTCCAATGCGGATTGGTAGGTTACACAAGAATGCTCTGCAGATTTCTCACGATAATTTATAGAATTAGCCGTTACTTTACGGAGATCCATTTTACAAAAGTAACAGTAAAATTATTTTGCTATAATCCGCTATAAATTAAATAGGAAATATAACAAAAAAGTAAAGAAACGGCTTGTTATTATGCCCACAGCTGGTCTAAGGCCTCGTTTCTCCGTTGTTGGAGAGAAGGATTGGAGCCAAGACATACCACGCTGCTCCAATCCGGATTAGTAGGCTACACATATCCCTAGAATTCTCTAGATATACGCAGGTTTCCTCGCGATGTTTTCCTTCAACGAAAAGCGTGTGATAAATTGTAATTATCAATTAGACACATAAGTTTTAATAGAAAAACTCATTGGTCGCACGGTCTCACCGCTAGGCTATCACAGCTTAAATAGGAAATATATATAATGCTAACTGTAGAGTGGACTCTTCGTATTCGTGACTTGTCCTACATGTGTAAGGTATGTGAATTTTGTCTGCTTCTTACACTTAGCATACCATAAATTCGCTTAAACTTAAAGTAGTTTTGTTATAGTTTCTGTAACAAGGAATTCCGCAAAGTAACCCCTGCTTCTATAAATCATTTTTAAAGCTGCTTATTATTTTAACCTAACGATGACATAACGGACATCCTTTTTTTTTGACAATGTACATTTAAACAATGATTCATGTTTTCAAAATACAGAGACATCTCTCACGGTTATTAAAATATTTCTAGTACATTTCCAAGACGTTATCATATTTTAATGCGATCCGCCTTTACTGTCTGTATTTGATTAATATTATGTAATATCTAATATAACATAAATAAATTTAATAAAATTAATAAAATATTAAATTAATAGAGTATGCCGTGTGGTATCCGGCTGAGTCGAATAGACCACCCTCATTTCTTACCGAGGTGTCGTAAAAGCCGATTAAGGTAACTTGACCCACGGTGTGGTATCCGGTTGCGTAGAATAGACCACCCTCTTTCTTACCGAGGGGTAAATATACGACTAAGGTAAGTTGACGTCAGGCAGGCGGCCGTTCGTAAAATACGTAGCCAAATCATTTGACAGCATGTTTGTAACATGTTGTGCCGACCTCACTTAGAGTGGGATAAGGGCAGGAGGATGATGATGATTAAATTAGTAGAGTCCATTGTAACAAATATTATAAAAATGTTTCCGTACGAAACTACTTTTTTCATATATTGTAAGATTACGGTTTTTGAACGAATCTTATATGTTTAAATGAGTTTATCTTAAGCCAAACTTCGGAAACGGCTATATCGATTTTCATGAAATTTTTAGACAACTTTTTAAAAGACTTAGGTGATGAAACTGTACAGTTTGGTGGCGTTCGGAGCATTCGTTTTTAACTATTGAGTTATGTATCGAGGGTAATTCGAAAGCCGACTGAGCCACGGCAACGAGTGGCCGGACAGCTAGTATATAATAACAATGAATATCAAGTTGTTTTACAAAAAACAACCACTACTTTGATTTTTAAATAAATAAGAGTTAAGAGGACATTCTATAGCTATTAAAAAAATCCATAGACATTTTAACTTTTTAATTCGGTATAGAAATAAGTATTTTTGTTTGTGATTTATGTTTAGCTATAATAAAGGTCTTAGCAGTGGGGTGATGGACATTTCTATTGTTGTTGCCGTGACCTCAAAACACTGATAACGGACTGCTGATAACATAAAGTCACATACTAGCACTTTGAGTAATTAAATATTGTAAATTGATAACGAATGATGAGCTAAATTTAATGGCGCGTTATTAATTGACTTTAAAAAAAATACCTGTCTGCTACAATCCCATTGTTGTGAAAAAAAAATCGCAGTTAATTTTAGATATGCCATTACAGCAGTTTAAAAACAATGTAGGAGGCTGATACAGATAGCATACCATACTGTTAAGGATTATAAATATTGATGATATGTAACTAGTAATAATAATTATTCTTTGAAAAGAGCAACCGCCGAGTTTCTTGCTGACTCTTCTCGGTAGGAACAGCTTTCCGAACCAGCAGTAGAGTTGACGATTCAAAAGCACTTGTTTACAAGTTTACTTGAGTAAAGAATATTTTGAATTTGAATTAGTCAAAAGCCTCACTTCTATTTAGCGATAGCAAGAGCTATTGTAGCCACCAAGTTGCGTATTTATGTTTAGAGAGAGATAGATAGACGAACACATTACATTACACAGCTGTGGTAGCCCAGCGGTGAGACCGTGCGATTCTTTCGAGGGGGTCACGAGTTCAAACCCCGGGCAGACACCGATAAGTTCTCTGTAAAAACTTGTGTCTAATTGATATCTGCAATTTATCGATCACGTGAAAGAAAACATCGTGAGGAAACCTGCATATTTGTAGAGAATTCTGGGGATATTAAACACACCCCCAGAATTCTTACACACTAAAGTAATGTACCAGAGTATTGTAGATCTTCAAAAATACTACAAAAAAGTCCGGGACAACACATCTCTATGTCTTATGGTTAATTATTAATTGAAAGTGCATTAATTGAAAACAAACTAACTGAAGTCACGTAAAGTCGATATTGCTCTCCTAATTTTGTAATAACTAATGTATGTTATAATTACATAAATATAAAAAATAACACAATAATTAATTACTAGGTAATTATGTCACAATTATTAGTTGACTTAGGTCAGTTTGTTTACATTTTAAGATTATTATATTTTTTATAATACTACACTAGCGAGCAGCCGAATCGACTCACCCATAAAAATGGACAAAAAGCGTGTTTTTGTTTTAAACTTAAAAAAAAAAGTATATTAAATGTATTATTTTATTAAAGCCCATTCTTTTAACTTTAATTTAACACATTAATCATTTTAATCCCATCACTACTTTTAAAAATATCGTGGTTTGAACGTCACCACCATACACACATACACTATTTATTCATTTTTTAGAGGTGAGTCGATTCGGTTGCACGCGAATGTAGTTGCGGCTACACACGCGTGAAAATTAGTGTGACATAAAAAAATCCCTAAATAAAATTTTTAACATAAAAGTAGTTATAATAAGTAGATATCAGACATATGAGCTAGAGATATGTTATCACGGACTTTTGTAGATTTACAATTCTCTATTACATTACATTAGTGTCACTACTATAGTTTACGCTATTAAGCGGCGCACGCGACTAAATTTTCCAGCACGCGAGTTTTTTACAACCGCACGAATTGTTCATTTAACATAAAACGGTAGTGTACTACTAATATTAACTTTACGGAAGAATTGAATTATCTTTTAATAAAAGCTGTACCAAAATTGATTCAGTTGATTTTGAAAAAATCGATCACATACATACATCGACTGGCCCTTGGCGCAGTTGGCAGTGACCCTGTCTTCGGCTCCGCGGGTCACGGGTTCGATTCCCGCCGAGAACTAACATTTTCTATTTACAATTTGTTGGTTCTTCGAGTCTGGGTGTATATATGTATTTAAAACTATATATGTATATATTTACCAGTTGTCCCTCACCCATAACACAAGTATTAAGTTACTTACTTTGGGGCTGGACAACCGTGTGTGTAAATGTCCCATATATTTATTTATTTATTTATACCTACAGATGGCTTTTGTGGAGTTAGTTTAAAGAAAACTTTAAAGAAAATTCGGTTCGATATATAAATATACTCATATTTTCCCGGGAACATGAAAAATGAGGATATTTCATCATTTAAGTTAAGGCGAACAAAGTCGCGGGTATAACTTGTATTCCATTAAATCACGTTACAATGACCAAATCCACTTATACGCTTTTTATAAAATTTAATTAAAATGAATTTGACTTTACTAAACCTTATATAGATATATAATTTGATTGCGGAATAATTATCTATTCTAAGGAAATAATGATTAATCTATTTCTATCCTTACCTTTACAATTAGATCAATGCGAACTTCCTTTTAGTGGCAATCGGAAACAAACAATATCGCACATTCATTCTGTGTCGCGGAAGTGAATGTAAAGTGTTCGTAGCACTTTAGTACTTTGTGTATACATATAATATGTTAACATTAATAATCTGTATAAGGAGCTTTGGTTTAGCGTAAAAAATTGAATAACCGACTTCAAAGGCTGTTTCAAATACTTGTAACCGTTCTCTAAGACATTCCCTCATCGCCAATTAAAAAAAAAAGAAAAGTAAAGTAACAGTCTTTGACTATCATACTGCTGGGAATAGGCCTCCTATCTGTTTCCGGAGAGGTTTGTAGCTAAGACCTACTACGCTGCTCCAATGCGGATTGGTAGGTTACACATATCCCCAGAATTCTTTAGGGATATGCAGGTTTCCTCACGATGTTCCTCTAATTTTACTAAATTGCTTTTATGAATTTATTTAATTGTCTTTTAGCACTAAAATAAATGCGAATTAAACTGCATTTACATCTAATAAAAGACAAATGAAGACGTCAATTTTTTGTGACAGGAGGGTAGCCGCGGCGCGGTACAGCGACCGGCGCGTGCGCACCATGCTCGCCAGTCTGAAAGGATTCTGGAAGATCTGCCGCTATGGGGACCTCTATATGGTAAATATATTCGAAAATTACAATCTCTCTTCAATATATATAATATCTTCAATATTCGTTTAATCTACCATTATTATATTCGTTGGTAGGTTACACCAGGTTTATACCAAGAATCTTGAAGAAATATATAGATTTCCTTACATCTTATTCCTTATCAAAATTATAAATTCTCACATTTGAGCTCACTAGTTATTATAGAACTCATTGGTTCATGCCCGGGGATTAAACTTGTGATACGATACACACAGTCTCACCGTTAGTTAACAGTAGGCATTTAACCATATTCTATGAAAAAATTAAAAACAAAAATTTATCGTTAGCGATTGACGCAGAATCGTACGTAGTCAGTACTTTGCCTACATTTCTTTAGGAATATTACATAATTGAGAGTATTTCTCCCTTACAATTATTTATGAAATCCCGTGCTTCCCTTTTAAGTAAACAATAACTGTGCCCGACAAATCCGCTTTCTGTATTTTAGATTTCATTTAATATGAAATGAATGACGCCCCAACGGCTTAACGGAACTTTACGAAATTTAATGTATTATTCTAAACCTTGGAACAACACAAAAACTACTTTCTATTCTGTGAAATTATCTGCAACAATTTTATTTAGTAAAAAAGTAAGTAAACTAACGGCCTGTTACTATCCCACTGCTAGGCATAGGTCTCCTCTCTCTGTTTTTGGAGATAAGGCTATGACCTACCACGGTGCTCCAATGCAAATTGGTAGGTTACACATATTCCTAAGATTATCCAGATATATGCAGGTTTCCTCAAGATATTTTCCTTACCGAAAAGAGCGTAATAAATTGCAATCGTCAATTAATTAGACGGGGAGGTTTTAACAGAAAAACTCATTGTTGCCTGCCCGGGTTTGAACTCGTGATCCCATTTTTTAGTATTACGGCAAAATATATGGTAGATCTTTGTCTCAACTAATTCTGTATCTACTCCTATTTAACTTTTTTTTACAAACATTTGCACTACAGATAAAAAAACGCAGCATTTATATTTACTTTCATAGTATTTATTGAGAGCTTTGAAACTCATGTTCTAAATTTTAAAAAGGCTTTATTGCTTTATTGGGTCAATGCCCTGCTGCGATGTCATCAGCAAAATTATAACTTGACTATTATTGTCGAGTTATCATGTAGTTACGTTTAAAGTAATAATTCAAAAGATGTCCGTTAAAAGTACACTTTAGTCATCACTGAGGTTATCAGGCGGGTTGGAGGTTGTAGATATCTCACAATAAAGCATTAATAGAGCTATTGTTTCGATATAGCACCGTCTCGACTCGACTCGACCGACACGTCCATCATCTACTATGAATGGTTAACAGTTCACATTGCTATTAGTCGATCGCCAAATTCACTTCGGTCAAGTTTCCGATTCAGCAAGACGACCAGAACAACAATAATACAGTATTATTAAACCTTTATCGATAAATTCGAATAAACATATAACACATTAAATGATATACTACTTCCGGTGTCGACACGCAAACATAAAAGTACGTTTTTGGTAAAGCATGATTGTAAACCTTGAAAGGATTTAAAGGAGTCTTCATAAAGATTTGTTTGAACCGCGCGGTTGTATTTATTGCGTTTTATATAGACAACGTTAAACGATAATAAACATACATATAATCATCCTTACATATCAAAGTTTCCGCCATGTAGACACATGGCGTTATAAACGGCGGTGTATTCGAAAAAAACAAAAAAAAATCTGAAATAATTTTCATGTGGAATTCAGCAATAGATATTGATTGACAAGGAAGGTTTTAGTGTAAAGTATAATGACGTTTGAATTGAGACGTTAATTTTAGAAAATATATTGTAGAAAAAAGTCTAGCTGCCTGTGAATTTTTATCAACTTTGAAATATAACAGTACAAGGTATGGTGAGATTATACTACAAGCAATACAACAGAACTAACTACTTTGCTATAATCCGCACGGGTTAAGTGAATGCATGCAAAGCCAATGTGTATGAAGCAGGCAAAATCTACGCACCTTATACATGCAGGACCAGTCACCACATGCACCCCAAGGCGCAATTCACCAGCAACAACGCACACAAAAGCAGCACACACACCCACCACCACAATCTCGACGATCGTTTCGCCCCGAAACCGAAGCATCATCAGGAGGATAGGCTCCACGACAAAAATCGTACTGCGTAATCGTATTAACTTTTTTTATAGGACTACAAAAAAAGAAGTCTGTCTGCAATGCTTTCTAAGATAATCCACTAGAGCAATATTACATAATAGGAGAGGAAAATTACCATTTTAATTTCGGGAATTGGTGAAACAATATACAGTACCAATTTAGGGTATATTTGCGCTTAAAATGACGCTAACGAAACTGCAAATACATTTCCTGGTTATAAAATTTACAAAACTCTATTTCATTACGAACATACTTCAAGATTTAGGTATGAACGTTCGTATAAAATAATTATTCCATAATGGTGCGATCTCTCTATCTGTCTGAAGAGACAATTCTTGTCGTACAATACAAGATTTTTTTCTTGAACTTGAACTCAGAGTCCGAGCATTGACAACATCTTGTGGTTAGTTAAAGTATAAATAGACGATCGAGCATGGTTCGGCCTAACCGATTCATTGTGCGCTGCGCTTTAGCCGCTATACCATCGCACTGAACCACAGACCAGCAGGCCTACCATGAACTCTTATTGCCACTCAATTGAAGTTGTAAGCGACGACTGCGAACCGCTTTCTTTTCGTACCAGTTTCTTTTAGAAGTGTGAATTCCATTGGGGTCGTAATGTTTGAAAAGGATAGCGTTATATGAACTATAAATAACTCTGTCTCTTTTACCCATATGTTCTTAGGACGAATTTCGAACGCTCATTCGGCAACGACTTAACGTATGCGTCTTTAAGACGTCATGGTATGAAAAAGCAAAACAATTTGGTTTACGTCTTCAATTGAGTCGCAATAAGAGCTCATGGTAGGCCTGCTGTCCGGTTGTTCCTGTGCTAGTAGCGTGTAAATACGTTTAATGCCTCCGATTCTATCGAAGTTGGCATTTCGAAGTTTCGAAGGCATTTGGAAGTTGGGGCGAAAATGGCATCGGTTGCAATTATTCTTGGTACATCACCTTTAACAATAAAATAAAAGCAGAAAGCATGGGCAAAATTTTATAAGGTCATCTTCATCTTAAATTCTACACTAGTTTTCATTACAACTTTTGTCACAAATAATACATAAAAAATAAATATATATAAAGATCAAATCCAAATTCAAATTCAAATTCAAAATATTCTTTATTCAAGTAAACTCGTAAACAAGTGCTTTTGAATCGTCCATACACTACTGTTGGTTCAGAAAGCTATTCCTACCGAGAAGAGCCAGCAAGAAACTCAGCAGATGCCCTTTTCAAAGAATAATTCTTATTACTATTTACATATGGTTATTAATGTCTTGTACAGGGTCCAAGAGTAGCCTATATCCACGCATTTTATCGTCTAAGAAATCCTCAATAGTATAGTAGGCTTTCTGTATTAGCCTTTTTTAAATAGTATTTTCAAACTTGTAATGGTAAAGTTAAAGTTCAGATCTATCACAATCATTTTAGCAAGGTCCTGCTTTGCGAAGGTTGAAAAGCGATTGAATTGCTGGACGACTGAGTGCGTCCATAGAAACAGATTTTTTCGGGACTCACCAAATTCGATGTGTTTAGTAATAGAAGTAACGTAACCGATAATAATAATCATGTACGACCACTACGCGCTAAACCATCGAATATAGCCCGAGAGCTAATCGCGTTCGTGGTTTGGCTGCAACATATTCGATCGTCTATATATGCTTTAAGACATTTAGATGAGAATGATCATTGAATACTTTTAATTTATTGCACTCTTAGTATTGATTGGGTTCAATATTAAATCAATATTTATGTCAATACAATATAAGGCAACATCGTGTCTTTTGTATAGTATTATATAGAAGGAAATATGGTAGGAATAACGGGGTATATATTGTATATGAAAGCTTTTTGTTGTATTAATTGTCACAGACTAGAAAATATTTGTCTCAAGTAATTTAAATTAAATTTAGTAGAATCTTCATCATCTACTTATTTTACCATAAAATTTATAAATGAAATAGTTAAATTTTAATAAATTCAAATAATCACTATTATCTATATTGCATCATTTTTCAATTTTCATCTATGTATATATTATTTCTTTATTCTTATTTTTCTTTTATCTATTTTCATCATCCATATACTTTACTTCTTGACTTTTTTGAACGGATTCTTGTATGGTTTCACCAAAAGATAATGCTTCCGGATGGTTTATCGGTATTATGTACATTTCGTCAAAGAGATCGCGCAGTTGTTAAAAAAACTTGCTTGATGGGAGCTTTAGTCGCGTGCGCTGCGTAAACCAGCAGAGATACGTTAAAATAATGTAGTAGAGAATTGTAGATCTATAAAAATACTATAAAAAAGTCCCTGGTAGCATGTCTCTATCTCTCACGGTTAACTCACAATAACTATTTTTATGTTCAAAATTTCGAAAATTCGGGAAAAGTTTCGTAAATTACTAAATTTCACGCGGTTGAAGCCGCTGGCACAGCTAGTAGTTTTATAAAGTAAATTGAAAGAGTAACCGTCAAATTTGCTGGCTCATTTCGGTAGAAGCGATTTTCCGAACCAGCAGCAGAGTTTGCTATTCTACTCATTTGCAACGTTTATTTGAATAAAGGATTTTTAAATTTAATTTGTATCGCAATCGCATTGGATTACTCTTCGATACGTCACGCTGAGCTATTTCTGTCGGAGTCAAAAATCGCGCGTACTTTACCGACCTTGGTATGACCCATGAAAATGTTTACAAACAATGTTTATTTATCTACGTCAACGCAAGTTACCTAATCAAATACGTAAAATCATATGTCACATATCTTATCTATATCGCAGAATAGTTAAGATACTTATTTTATACAAATCGCTTTGCTTTACGATTTTGCCGTGGACTATATCTACTGATGATGTTTCGGTTAGGGGCGAAATATTCGTTGAGATTGTCGTAGTGAGTGTAGTGCTTGTTTAGTGTGTTGTTAGTGGTGGTATTATGTGGTACGTGCGGTTACTAATCCCGCATGTGCAAGAGAACGAATTGTGCTTCCATTTAGCTTTAGAAATATTTACTTAAGAAACTCATTACTACTGTTAACTTAATTCTTAAAATACCATCAAATATGTAATTTTTTTTTCTTATTCCCGAAGAAAAAAACTGTTTATTTTTATCATTTATGTTATGGTGAATAAAGTTTAATAACATCAAATTATAAAATATTGCTTCAGGGAATTAACTGTGTGACATGATATTCGTAAGGATTAGGAGACAGACAGACCTGCGTATTTATAATATTAACTAGCTCTGCTGGGAGTTTTTCCGCGTTGAAATTAGTATATAAATAATAAACAACATAAAAGTGATTATTGTGGGATAACCATAAGAGGATAAAATCAGAAATGAAATTATCAGCCAGAGAACCAAAGTTACTGACATATGTAGCAGAATAAGTGCCGTGTGGTATCTGAGTAGGATAGATCACCCTCATTCCTTACCGAGGCGTCGTAAAAGGGGACTAAAGTGAGTCAACCCACCGTGTTGTATCCGGTTGACTAGAATAGACCACCCTCATTCCTTACCGAGGTGTCGTAAAAGGGAACTAAGGTGAGTCGACCCAACGTGTGATATCCGGTTGAGTAGAATAGACGACCCTCATTCCTTACTGAGGTTTCGTAAAAGGGGACTAAGGTGAGTCAATCCACCGTGTTGTATCTGGTTGAGTAGAATAGACCACCCTCATTCCTTACCGAGGTTTCGTAAAAGGCGACTAAGGTGAGTCGACCCACCGTGTGATATCCGGTTGAGTAGAATAGACCATCATTCCTTACCGAGGGGTCGTTAAATACGACTAAGGTAAGTTGACGTCATTCAGGCGGCCGGTTATAAAAAAGGTAGTAGCCAATTGCATGTAATACGAAACGCGAAACATATATTTTTCCGGTCCGCGGCGCAATCTAATGACGAAATGAATGTTAACGACATGACTTTGGTGATTTGGCCGCTCAAGAAGTTCAAGTTGAAGAACAGTCGTGTTAGAGCTTGACCCATGTCATTATTGGCCTTCATCTATACATATATTAATACGTGAAGCAAAAACTTTGAACCCCTTTTACGTCAGTTGCGCCGATTGAGGAGTATGAAATTTGGCACACTTATAGTTTATATGTAGGAGAAGTACCGAACATTAATATGTATAAAAGTAGGCGATGTATATAATAGACAAGGTACATAAGTAGTTTGTGGGTTTGGGTATAAGATTCTATAATAAAATTCCGCAATCTATTTTAACTTTACCAGTTTAAAAACACTATTTAAAAAAAAGCTGATACAGAATGCCTACTATGATACTGAGGATTGTTTAGACGATAAGAATGCGTGGATATAGCTACTCTTCCACCCTTGACAAGACATCAATAACTATATGTAACTAGTAATAAGAATTATTCTCTGAAAAGAGCAACCGCCGACTTTCTTGCTGGTTCTTCTCGGTAGGAACAGCTTTCCGAACCAGCAGTAGATGTTGAAGATTCAAAAAGCACTTATTTACAAGTTTGCTTGAATGAAGAATATTTTGAATTTGAATATTTCTCAATAATAATGCTTGTAAAGTACATTAAATTAATAAATAAAACATTCTACGCATTACCATGCATTTGACACATACAAACACAAGTATTTGTTACACGCATACATAGAGCTGTGCATCTCTAGAGACGATCATGGGTTCAAACCCCGGGTAGTAGTAAAGTAAAGTAGTGTCTGGAAAAATGGCCACGAAAAATAGTCAACCGCAGTAAATTATGAGACGGTTACCAGAAAAACAGAGGGTATTACACGTAAACGTTCGTAAAGGTTAAAAAATAACTGTCCGTTCAAATTACATGAAAACGATAATGATAATGGTTGAATAAACTTGCAATTAGTGTTAAGTAAATTTACAACTAACAACGTATCACTTCCTACGGACCCGGTTCCTGCCTGCTGGCTGGCTTCAGCAATAGACTGGTGATCAAATACTCCGGCTCGCACAACCCGCTACAAGGGTATCGCGAAAAGTATCCAAGTGCAGTGAATAGAAATAAAAGTTTATAAGTTAAGTGTTCAAAAAAATTAGTAGTAAAAAGAAGAAAGACGTAATTATTTAACGAAAAGAATGTGTTTAATGAAAATAACCTCTATTAAAAAGGAGTAGCGCCAGAGTTGACGAGTGATAGGAGAGAATGGAAGAGAAAAACATGTTGTGCCGACCACACTTAGAGTGGGATAAGGGTAGGTAAATGATGAACATCTATTTAAAAGTTTCTTTACTAAATTGCTTCATTAAAAAGGATTTCACAACAATCGCAACACATTATGCAATCGAATTAGCATTGTTTTTGTTTCGACATGAAGATAAAACGCGTGCTAGTTTTTAAGTGCACCAATATGATGTGCGAGAAGCAATAAAAAAAAAAGCAAGCGCAAAAACGTGTTTAGAAATATAAATATGAAAAAAAAGAAACGTTCATTAACTGTGAAAAATAATTTAATGGATGTTTTATTTAGCATTTTAATTGTCTAGATTTAATCGGAATATTTAGAATGTGCCATTTTGAAAAACACACCAGTCATAATTCCAGTTTTTTTTAATAATTTTCAACCTTGTAAAATAGCATTTCAAGAACGTCTCCGAGGAGTTTCCATCTGTATTTTTCTATGAACTACTTTATTTGCATCCCGTAACTCGTGATATCTTTAAAACAAGAGCAAATAACTACTTTACTTTATCCTCGCTTTTCTATTTGATTTATTACGGGATATTCAGTTTACCTATTACCTAATTTAAAAAAACATGTTAAACCTTTTGGTTTATATATGATATATATATTCAATTCAATGCAAAATATAATTTATTCAAGTAAACTTGAAAACAAGTGCTTTTGGGAAAATTGATTACATACAGACAGACAACCTTTTGGGAGTTTGTTTTATAATAGGACTCCCTGTGCCAACAACGGCTTCGCCCGCGTGGAATTCACGAAATTTTTCAAAATTTTGGATATAAAAGTAGTTATTGTGAGTTAGCCGTAAGAGATAGAGACATGCTAATGCAGAGTTTTTGTAGTATTTTTATAGATCTACAATTCTCTACTACATCACTTTAGCGTATTTCTGCTGGTTTACGCGGCGCACGCGACTAAAGCTCCCAGAAAGCAAGTTAACAACTGCGCGATCTCTTCAACACAATATACATAATACCGATATGTACTATTTACCTAAACCATCCGGAAGTATTGTACTATCTTTAGGTGAAAACCGTACAAAAATCCGTTCAATAGACAAGTGCTTTTGAATCGTAAACCTACTGCTGGTTCGGAAAGATGTTCCTACCGAGAAGAGCCAGCAAGAAACTCGAAGGTTGCTCTTTTCAAAGAATAATTATTATTACTCGTTACATATAGTTAGTCTTGTAGCAATTACAATGTATCTAACTCAATTAAGACTAATTTTCAATTTGGTCAGTTTATTACTAGGCTTGCGATAATTTTGACATTAAAGTAAAAAAAGTAAAGTAACAGCCTGTTACTATGCCCACTGCTGGGCTAAGGCCTCCTCTGTCCGTTTTTGGAGAGAAGGATTGGAGCTAAGACCTACCACGCTGCTCCAATGCGGATTGGTAGGTTACACATATCTCTAGAATTCTATAGAGATATGCAGGTTTCCTCACGATGTTTTCCTTCACCGAAAAGCGTGTGATAAATTGCAATTATCAATTAGACATATAAGTTTTTAATAGAAAAACTCATTGGTGCCTGCCCGAGGTTTGAACCTGTGTCGTCTCTAGAGAGTCGCACGGTGTCACCGCTAGGCTATCACAGCTTATGACTATAATTATAATATAATATAATTTTGACATTAAGACTTTGTTTTTAGTACTCTTCTAGCTTCTGACCGCCTAGTACCTTTAAATTTACTAAATTCGGGACGGATTAAATTTCTGCAAAAGACCCTTAATTCGCTTACGATAAACAATATTTCATATGCCCGCGAAAATTTATATTTACACACGAATAACATTGAAAACGTATCAGAAGTGAATATCCATTTTTATCACTGCAACAATGTGAATGATATGATAAAGATGAAATTACTGTTAAGTGTTTCAGAGGACTGTGTAAGATATGCTATATAAATAGCATTTCTATTATAACAGTCTGCGATATAGTGACATTGTTTTGTTTTGGAAAATCTTAATTATTCATAATGTAACAACGGTATTTTCAAGTCTTATATAATGTAGGGAAATGTGTTAGATTTTTGTACCATGCGTTATGAAGAAAATGAAATATGTAAAGTTACAAAGTTAGGGTATAAAAGAAATTATGTGCGTACAAAGTATAGGACCACAGTTAAAAATGGTAAGAAAATATTATTGACTAAAGTATTTTAACTTGTTTTTTAAATCTGTACCCATCAAATTCAAATTCAAAATATTCTTTATTCAAGTAAACTTGTAAACAAGTTCTGTATCGTAACCTTTGTTGATGGTTCGAAAAGCTGTTCCTACCGAGAAGAACCAGCAAGAAACTCAGCGGTTTACAAAATATAAATCTTAAAACTAGTTACATTTATTTATTACTGTCTTGTACAGGGTAGAAGTGCACCTATATCCACACATCCTTATCATCTAAGTAATCTTTAACAGTATAGTAGGCTTTCTGTATCAGCCTCTTTTTAAAAGTGGTTTTAAACTGCTGTAATGGCATGGCCAAAATTGATTTCGGAATTTTATTATAGAATCTTATACCCAAACCCACAAACGATTTATGTACTTTTGCAATGCGCAAAGCAGGAATCGCAAGCTTATGTTGGTTCCTACTTTGTCTATTATATACATCACCTATCGTTTTATAATTCTTTATATTTTTATGTACAAAAATTACATTGTTTAAAATATACTGTGAAGCAAATGTATGAACACCTATTTCCTTAAACTTCTCTCGCAGGGAATCACGCGGACTTAAATTGTAGATGCCACGTATGGCTCTTTTTTTATTCATCATTCTCATACTCTTATCCCACTCTCGGCACAATATGTCTTCGCCTTCGATTCTCGTCTATCATTCGTCAACTTTAGTGTCACTTTTTTACATGCATATAAATCTTTTGCCTTCCCTAAATGCTCCTCACTAACTTGAGATCATTTAGCTTTTAAGATGTAAAGCTGTGGAATGATTTACCTGTATCTACCCGCAAATCTCCTTCCCTATCAGCATTTAAGTCACAGACTAGAAATAAATTAAATTTAGTATTATCTATTATTTTATTCATTCATATTTCAACTTTAATCTATGTATATAGTGTTTCGTTATTTTTCATTTTCTTCCTTCCTTTTTTTTCATCATCCATTTTTTTTTCTTCTGTTACTCATAGGTTGGGTGGTAGAGATCCCTTTTAGGGATAAGCCTTTTGTTTGTACAATAAAGAAATAAATAAATAAATCTTCACACTATCCATCCATCTTTATTTTGGCCTCCCTCTAGTTATACATCCATCCACATTAATTTTTATAAATGTGTACTACATACAGAAATCTAATTTTTTTAACATTGAAACTTATCACGCGCTAAATATATTATTAAACTATCTTTAAATGTGTTGAATACAATAAAAAATATTTACGTAAGGGAAATCCCAATGGCTGATAATTATGGTACAGAAATAATATTTTAATGCTAAAATCATCGGATTTGACAATAATTTAGGAACAGTGTACCCATGTTTTTTGGCAGTTGAAAATTGCTAATAATGCTGCACTTACGTGTGGCGAATTTTACACAATTTAGGGTTGCCTCGTTTGAAAATTTTTAAAATATATTTTAATAATTTATTATCTACACTGTTTTATATCTTCATCTGATTATTAAGATGAGTAACTAACAATAATATTTTACTTTAAATAAAAATTAAAATAGATAATACAACTTCAATTTAATGAACTTCAAATTCAAATACAAATTGACCTATTACAAGCACTTTTGAATAGTCAAATTAAAATTTAATTGAAGCTACAACTGATTCGGAAAGGTGCTCTAACCAAGAAGAACCATCAATAAACTCGGCGGTCACTCTTTTTAAAAATAAATATTACAATTTCGTATTTACTATTGTTAACAAACATAGATTACAACATCATCTAGTGCGAAGCCGGTCGCAATTTAGTTCTAAACTTCAATATAATAACACACAGTAAAGCAATAAATAACTTATAGTTTACAGGGGTAATAAGTATCAATAGCGTAGATTGTCAGAGAATCAGTCTTATGAAGCGACTCAAGCTACTGTTAGATGTATCATTATTTAGGATGAGTGGTCATCTTGCCGAGGCAAATCTACATTGAGCATTATATATATATTTTTATTTACTTAATCGTGGATTATAGCAATACTTCTATAATATGGATCTACTCAAAGTAACGCCTAATTCTATAAATTATAAGAGTTGATACTAACGAATTCACTGGTACAGGTTTTAAATTACAATCCATGAAGGGTATTGCCAATAATCACCACGCTTGGCATGCGGGTTGGTGATCGCAGTGCTGACCGTTTTGCACTGACAGTGCTGCTGCCCATTGTCGGTCTGGTATTTAGGTCAGCAAAATGGAATGGTTATATCGCCATTTATCGGTCGCCAGAGGATCGTCGGTTGATCTGCAGGGTGCACCGCGTGCAGGTGAGGTTGACAATTGAGGAGACTAACTGGGACGAGCCCCCCCCCCCTTACACCCCTTAAATTACAATACGATGAATAAATAAAATCGACAACCCTGGCTGTAGACTTCTCACTTAAGTGTTGTCCAATAAAAAAAGTGCAAATGTGTTTTTTTTTAATCTGCCAACAATAGTTAGAAACAAAAGTGACCACGTGTTTTCGCATTTTCCGCGTCACGTCGTATAATGATCGTTTATTGTCACAATCACGACCGTTCCGGTGGTTAGGTGCGATCATTGTGTACATACATTAGGACCCGACACTACGCACGACACTTTAAAAGACACATTTCACATTCTACGGAAAAGAAACGGGGACTTTTGGGCCAAATTGTAATAGGCTGAGATATGATTTGAAAAAAAAGCGATATATTTATGTGTTTCAAAATATAATAAATAATAAATAATAAATCACCACAGTTGCTATCTGGAAATTGAGAAATTTTTAGGAAAGTCTTCTTTCTCCTGCCCTTATACCACTCTAAGTGGGGTCGGCACAAAATGTTGTAAACATGTTGTCACATGATTTGGCTACGTATTTTACGACCGGCCGCCTGCCTGACGTCAACTTACCTTAGTCGCCTTTTACAACACCTCAGTACAAAATGAGGGTGGTCTATTCTATGCAGCCGGATATTCAAATTCAAATTTAAATTCAAAATATTCTTTATTCAAGTAAACTTGTAAACAAGTGCTTTTGAATCGTCAACTTTACTGCTGGTTCGGAAAGCCGTCCTACCGAGAAGAGCCAGCAAGAAACTCGGTGGAGCTCTTTTAAAAAAGAAGATTCTTAATACTAATTACATTTTGTCATAGCTATCCTGCACAAGGTCAAAGAGCAGCTATATCCACGCATTCTTATCATCAATGTAAGCCTCCACGGTATAATAGGCTTTCTGTATCAGCCTCTTTTTAACAGTATTTTTAAATTGCTGTAATGGCAAAGTTAAAATTGATTGTGGAATTTTGTTATAGAATCTTATACTCAAACCCACAAACGACTTACGTACTCTTACAAGGCGCAAAGCAGGAGCCGCAAGCTTATGTCGGTTCCTACTTTGTCTATTATATATATCGCCAATCTTTTTATAATTATGTATATTTTTATGCACAAAATACCACACGTCATATACCTTAGTCGCCTCTTACGACACCACGGTAAGAAATGATGGTGGTCTATTCTATGCAGCCGGATACCACACGGCGTCGAAATTTTTAGAAAAGTGCTTTGCACAAATAAAATAAGTTATCGATTACAATAATCGAAAGTAAGCCAGTTAACTAGTCAAGTTAAAAAAGCGTTTAAAAAAGATTTTACCGATGACAATCATAGAGGAGTTGTCTCGTCTGGAGCCAAACCTAGCAGCAACACAGGTCATGCTTATCATAAACATGCATTGTCATCGAGACTGATACAATATGTCAAGCTGAGATGGTTGTGAGTTTTTTAGGGTTTTTAGTTCGTTGTTTGGAGTCTCAGGTTCGGTTTAAGGTCGTGTAATAATATATTGTTTAATGGATTAATGCAAATTGCGGTTTGGTGTTTAAGGAAGAGTTTATAGGAATATTGAAGGATTGTCCACAACATCATCTCTTTACATCTTGAGCCTAAAATTGTATGTATATATACTGTTGAGGACAATGTGAATGATAAGAAAGCTTTGATTTAAATTGCGGTCAACTACGCACTAGATTATATTTAAATTTTTTATTTATGAAATATTACAAATACCAAAAATATTTATTTTTGAAAAGAGCGACCGCCAATTCTTAAGCCGTTCTTGCTGGTTCTTCTCGGTTAGAGCACCGTACCTTCATTGTAATTTGCCGATTCAAAAGTGCTTGTAAAGGCCAATTTGAATTTAAATTTAAATTTATGAAAATGTATCCGTTTGTTTTACGCTTTGCGTGGAACACATTTATTCTTATCTTACCGGTGACATTGTTATGATCAGTTTAATTGACGATAACACGCTCCTACGTGCAACTGGTTGAGATAATGACTTAACTATTATAACAAAATTATACAAGCCCTTTCCTTTAGTTCGCGCTTATTATTTCACACGCTTAATATTCAAATTCAAATTCAAAATATTCTTTATTCAAGTAAACTTGTAAACAAGTGCTTTTGAATCGTCAACATCTACTGCTGGTTCGGAAAGCTGTTCCTACAACGAAGAACCAGCAAGAAACTCGGCGGTTGTTCTTTTCAAAGAATAATTCTTATCACTAGTTACATATAGTTATTAATGTCTTGTACAGGGTTCAAGAAAAGCTATATCCACGCATTCTTATCTTCTAGGTAATCTTCAATAGTATAGTCGGCTTTCTGAATTAGCCTTTGTTTAATAATATTTTTAAACTGCTGTAATGGTAAAGTTAAAGTAGATTGTGGATATTAAACTGACCAAATTCAAAACTAGGTTTAACTGAATTAGACTAATCCCTATTTCAATATATGAAATCATCATCAAAAGCTATTTGCTCTTACAAGTTATGAGACTCTTTAACGCTCACGAGTTTTGTAGGCTCTACATTACACTTTATTGCAATTTTGCCATATAATAACTTTTTGAATTCGGTCACTATAGTATATTACCCGGCATTCAATAATGTACATAGATGTTTAGAACGAAACAGCCGGCCAGTTCGGTTTCGTAGAGCGCTGTCGCTGTCACTCAGTTATAGTATGTGACGTTTCACACGGGTTTCTCAGTCTGTGCGACAGAGACAATGCTCTATGAAGCAGAATCTAGCCGATTTTCTGTCTCTAAGCCTCGATGTGCATTATTTATTGCCGGGTACTATACTAAACCTACGATTTCGATATATTGTCTAAGTTCAGTATATAGAAAGGAAAATATTACAAGATGTCTGTTTAACTGATAATATTTGGTCATATTTTTTTAGATGATTTAATTTTTAGATGATTTTAATAACAGAGTCGGTAAATTAGTTTCGGCAGATTCGATACAAAAAGTTAATTACTTACAAAATATTGATAATGCTTAAATTATTTTTCAAATTCAAATTCAGAATATTCATTATTCAAGTAAACTTGTAATAGTAAGGTATAGTAAAAAAAATGAAGGTAAAGTTAAGGTTATAGTTTGCGATGGTCGCACAAGTATAAATAACTGGCTCGAATATGCGAGCTAAACTTAACTAATTTATTTTAACTAGAGGTGGGCGTTCGGCTTAAAATTAGTTCTTTTAAAGTAGTGTCGAGGGGAACGTCGTCCCTTAGGACGACATTCCCCGACGCTAGTAGAGCTTCTGCGCTTTACTCTCTGCATTTCGCAACCTCGACGATGCTTCTGCGCTCGCTCGTCCCGCCCGGTGACGCTGTAAAAGCCGTTAGGGCTAACAGCATACATCTAGTTCGAAAAAAAAAGTGTCGAGCATATTCTTTTATAAAACAAACATAAAACCCGTCTTAATCGGTTACATAACTCTACAATCTATTACACTAAGTGCACCAATCAGCAAGCTCGTTACACGGTAATTATTTTACTAACAATATAGACGTAATTTAGTAAGGATACGAGTGTTTAATCTTTAATCTCCATCGCCTAAAACGATGTGACAAACGGCTAATCATTATACATTGTTCAATTATGTTTTAATAATAAGTAATTAAACAGCATTTTATGTATAGTATCAATTTTGTGAGCTAGTTCGCTGCATTGACATTGATGAAATTTGGCATAATTAAGGATACCCGGGTTATATATACCATTAAAATATCCCCTTTTTCTGTTAGTAAATGGTAAAAAAACACCACATGCATTATTGAAGGCATTTAAACGCTTAAATCGGCGGAACGAAGTTGCGGATACCGCTAAGTAACGGCCTGTTAATATCCCGCTTTGTCCCTACTATCCCGAACCCGTGACCTCCTGTCAAGCCGTTTCGGAGGAGTATGGTAACTAGCATTGTGAGACGAGAATTTTATATATAAAATGCGGAGGGATGAAAATCATGTGACCAAACGAGTGTCGAGTATGAATGTGGATGGATATGTGACTAGAGGGAGGCCTAAAGAGAGATGGTTGGATTGTGTGAAGTATGACATGCATATAAAAGGAGTAGCGCCAGAGTTGACAACTAATAGGGGAGAATGGAAGAGAAAAACATGTTATGCCGACCCCACTCAGAGTGGGATAAGGCTAGGACAAAGAAAGAGTTTAAGAATCTAATGAAATTTCAAATAAAGTGCAAATCGTAAGGCTATTTGCTTATCGCAAAGTGGTTTTTATCAATTAGTTTCGATGGCGATATTAACATGAACAAAAATCAGCTAACAAGGCGACGTAGATTAGTAGCCTTAAACTGTGGCAAATCGATTCCACGGAACAATTGATATGCGATTATTTTTCCGGTTACGGTCTCGCTTTACTACTTAGTAAAGCGAGACTGCTCTGGAACGGTAGCCTGTAAGCCGTAGTCCATACTAAACCAGTCTACAAAAAGGTTTAAATTAAGTATTAGCTTAAATATTAGCTTAAATTAAGTAGTAGCTGTGATAGCCCAGCGGTGAGACCGTGCGACTCTTTAGAGGGGAAAACGAGTTCAAACCCGGGCAGGCACCAATGACTTTTCTATTAAAACTCAGGTGTCTAATTGATAATTACAATTTATCACCCGCTTTTCGGTGAAGGAAAACATCGTGAGGAAACCTGCATATCTCCAGAGAATTCTGGAGATATGTGTAACCTACCAATCCGCATTGAAGCAGCGTCGTAGGTCTTAGCTCTAACCCTTCTCTCCAGAAACGGAGAGAGGAGGCCTATTCCCAGCAGTGGGATTGTAACAGGCCGCTACTTTAAGTAGCTTATACGTAAAGCATAATACATAATTGTAGATTATTTGGATGATAAAAAGGGTTGGCTTTGATTCCTTGCAGCTTCATACAAGACTGCGGTTTAATAATAAAAAATTGAAAATGTTTAAAAGATTTACCCCCGAGTTTCTTGCTGGTCTTCTCGGTAAGATCAACATTCCGAACAAGTTGTAGCTTCATTAATCATATTGATCCTTGACGATTAAAAAGTGATTGAAAGAGCTTATTTGAATAAAGATTATTTTGAGTTGATTAAAGCAACATCACTCGTCTCGGTATTCGCTTTTACAAATACAGAAAGGTTTAATTAAGTATAAGAGATAAGCTTATAAGTAAAGAATATTACACAATTGAAGATTATTTGGATGATAAAAATGGCTGGATTTGATAATCCTTGCAGCTTCCTACAAGAATGCGGTTTACTAATTTAAAATAGGACATGTTTGAGAGATTGACCGTAGGGTTTCTTGCTGGTTCTTTCTTCTCCGTAAGATCTTTATTCATTAATCATATTAATCCTTGACGATTCAAAAGTGCTTTAAAGAGAGCATTTGAATAAAGATTATTTTAATTTGATTTGATTAAAGCAACATCACTCACTGCACTATACAGAAAGAAGGTCGTTGTTAAAATTTTCTTATAATATTGAATAATGTCACATCTAATTACCATCTACCATCTAATAACTTTACAGGTGCTGGCAGCGCTCGCGGCGCAGTCTATCAACATATCGGTGGGATTCTGTCAAGGCTTCTCTGCGGTGCTGCTGCCCCAGTACACACACGAAAACCCAGGCATCACGTACGAGCAGAGCTCGTGGATTGGTGAGAAACAAATCTATTATTATATATATTTAGTACCCGGCACTAAATAATGCACACCGAGAACTTAGAACGAAACAGCCGGCCAATTCGGCTAGATTCTGCTTTATAAAACATTGTCTCTGTCGCACAGACTGATAAACCTTGGTTCAGGCACCAATGAGTTTTTCTATTAAAACTTGTGCCTAATTGATAATTGCAATTTATCACATGCTTTTCGGTGAAGGAAAACATCGTGAGGAAACCTGCATATCTCTAGAGACTTCTGGAGATATGTGTAACCTACCAATCCGCATTGGAGAAGCGTGGTAGGTCTTAGCTCCAATCCTTCTCTCCAGAAACGGAGAGAGGAGGCCTATTTTGATAGAATTTACACAACGATTTTGGTTACAGTTAAATAATGATATCATTTAATTTTTTAAGTTATATAAATTTTATATATCATTTTTCCGATTTCCTAAAAACTGCCCAGTGGTATCCGACTAAGTAGAATAGACCACTGTCATTTCTTACCAGGGTGTCGTAAAAGGCGACTAAGGCAAGTTGACGCCAGGCAGACGGCCGGCGGTAATATAACTAGTCAAATCATGTATCAACATGTTCAAACGTATTGTGCCGACCCCACTTAGAGTGGCATAAGGGCAGGAGAATGATCATTTTTTTGATTTCCTAAAAATTTCAATAAAATGACTTCAGACCTTTTACTTCTTTCAAGGCAATCGGTATTAGCAAAATATTATTAATTTACATTGAAATATACTAAATATCAATTATAATATTTGCTTCTGTTATCACAGCAGACAATAATAACGTAGTACGTACACTAAAGACGTCATGCGCGTTCGTCGCGAGTTCAAGAGAAATGACAAACAAACTATTATATGATAAGCACGACAATATATTATATAACTAGCTTTTGCCCGCGATTTCATCTACTCAAAGTGAGTACTGGGGTAAAAAGTCTCCATACAAAAAAACATCTATCCGTTGATATGTTCGGATGTAAGAAAAGGACAAACAAACGAACGCGCTTTCACATTCGTAATATTTGTATAGTTATCAGCAAGGAGAAGCGTGTAACATAGATTTCAGAAAGTTCGGCATCGACGATAAATTAACAAATGTGTTTGAAAAGAAACATCAATGATTGATTTATTTAACTTTAAATAGCGATTAAGAATTTAAATGAATACAATAATTATATATACAATATTATAAGCCGGGAAGTCTGTTTGCCTATTTGTAAAACTTTCACGTCTAATCCGCTAGAGGAAGATTGATGAAATTTCATACAATCGCAGTTCATATACCGGGTTCTTTCTGAACATAAAATGAAGATAATTGAGAGAAGGTGGTTCTTCTCGGAGCAACATACCGAACCAGTTGTAGCTTCATTAATCATATTGATACTTGACGATTCAATAGTGCTTGAGTTTATTTGAATAAAGATTATTTTTATTTGATGCGGGCACATTTTGTAGGACAATCATTTTATTGTCTGTACCTACTATAAAAAAAATCATTACTTTTTAGTATGGAACTTCGCAAACTAACGCCAAATTCTTATAAATTAAATTGCGAAATACTTCTATAATTTTTTTAAAAGCTCAAAAATTTTCAGTCTTTCATCTCGTGTTAAGAACGCGTTCAACGTACCAGGTAATCAAACAGTAATTGCTCATAAATCTTTCCCCCTATTCGTATTTACCATGCAAATACCATGAGCACACAATGAAAGTGTGAAATGTCAACACGGGGCCGCCGCGTGCACACGAGATAGGTTTGTTTGTGTTCAAACAAACAAACTTGTGTTTGTGCTCTGGGTTCGATAACGGGCGAAAGCGGAAGTATTTATTTGTAAGCACGTTCAGCTAATTGAAAGGGCTTTATTTATCTGTAATGATAAGAGATTTAGCTTAATATAAGCAAACATAGTACGTAAAAACTATATTCAAATTCAAATTATTCTTTATTCAAGTAAACTTGTAAACAAGTGCTTTTGAATCCTCAACTTTACTGCTGGTTCGGAAAGCTGTTCCTACCGAGAAGAGACAGCAAGAAACTCGGCGGTTGCTCTTTTTAAAATATAAATCTTAGAACTAGTTACATTTATTTATTACTGTTTCGTACAGGTTAGAAGTGCACCTATATCCACACATCCTTATCATCTAAGTAATCTTCAACAGTATAGTAGGCTTTCTGTATTAGCCTCTTTTTAACAGTGTTTTTAAACTGCTGTAATGGCATGGCCAAAATTGATTTCCGAATTTTATTATAGAATCTTATACCCAAACCCACAAACGATTTGCGTACTTTTGCTAGGCGCAAAGCAAGGTGTCGCAAGCTTATATCGGTTCCTACTTTGTCTATTATATACATCACCTATCGTTTTATAATTCTATTTATTTTTATGAAGGCGTATATATATAGGCGTTGAATTGCTACCTCGCACCATGGCTCTACATCTAAAATTGCATATGGTTTTGCGATTTTGTCGTGGAGTTTATATCCTGATAATGCTTCGGTTGCGGGGACGAAACTTTTGTTTTCTATATCTAAATTGTCTATTACAGCCAGCCTCGGTGTGATATCAAACCCGATCGGGGCCCTTCTTGGTGGTATGATGGTGGACGCGGTGGGCCGGCGGCTGTTGCTGCAGTCGATAGTGCTACCCAACCTGATCGGGTGGCTGGTCATAGCCTTCTCGGAGACATACGTCTTCCTCTGCGTCGGCAGGTTTATAACTGGATTCACTATTGGTGAGATACTTTTGCTATAATATGCCATACTTCTTCTAGCCATATTAAGGAAGATATCACCAAATGTCATATTATGATGATGGGTCTGAAGTAAAGTCAAGTACTAATATGTTTTCTTGAAAGTGATGATAGATATAACTATAGATGATAACTATAGGCTTAGCTTCATTTCCAGATCCTTCCAGAAATTAAACTAAACTCTGATAAAATCTGTTACTTAAATATGTTAACTCTTTGACTCCAATGAGTCCAAGAGTAACAAGTATTGTTGAAGAAGCTAATGGATAAATTGGTTAAAATGATGAAGCCTGTACTTTAAGTCTTGAATGGGATATTAACTGTTCTAGAAGGCCTCTGCCGGAGAGCATAAAAGTTTTTGTAACCGCTCGGTATTATGTACGTCATTTACCTATTTGCTTTCGTTTATTGAAATTCAATTCTTCACAGGTATGTCAACAGTTTCATACATATACGTCGCTGAAATCACGACTCCAGAAAAACGAGGAGTCCTCAGCGCCCTGGGACCCGGGTTGGTGTCCACCGGGATCTTCGTGGTATACTCACTGGGAGCCTTCATACACTGGCAGAAGGTAGCCGCCATTTGCGCAGCCGTCTCTCTCCTAACGCCGTTCCTCATGTACTTCGTCCCCGAGTCGCCTCTGTGGCTTGCCTCTAAAGGGCAGATGAAGGAAGCGTATAACTCCATGTTCTGGCTGAGACAGAACAACAATACAGCCCAACAGGAGCTGATGGAGTTCACGAAAGACCGGAAAACGGACGAGTCTATGACCTTCAGAGAGAAGCTCGGCCTTTTCAAACGCAGAAACGTATTGAAACCTTTCGCTCTGCTCATTATCTTCTTCATATTCCAGGAGATGTCTGGAATCTACGTTATTCTATATTACGCCGTTGATTTCTTCAAATCTGTCGGCACTAGCGTTAACGAATTCACAGCGTCCATAATTGTAGGTGGGGTTAGAGTGTTCATGGGCGCCGTTGGAGCGTGTCTGATAAACAGTTTTAGGAGAAAAACATTGGCAGCGGCATCTGGACTTTTGCTAGGGTTTGCTATGCTTGGAGCGGCTGTTTGCGACAGTCTGAACGGGCCGCCGTTAATGAAGCTCGCTTGCGTATTGCTTCACGTCTCTTTCAGCATGGTCGGCTTTCTACAGCTCCCCTGGATCATGTCAGGGGAGCTATACCCCCAGGACATCAGAGGGGTCATGTCTGGTGCGACCTCGTGCTGCGCCTATGTCTTGATCTTCTTCAATATCAAGACTTATCCGCAGTTGGAGTATTTGCTGACCAGTAATGGAACGCTCTATGTATTCGCTGTTTGTGCGATACTAGGAGCCGCTTACTGCTATCTCTTCTTACCTGAGACTAAAGGGAAGACTCTGACTGAGATAATGAGGCAATTTGATGAGAAGAAAGATCCGGATTTGGAGACTGGGTGCGGCAAACAGACGACTATGGAAGGAAAGCCAGTCCAGAGGAGGCACAGTGCGGGAGCCTCTGTATCATTGGAAAAGGGCAAGGAGTTGAGTAAGCCGTGGACTAAAAATGCTTCCGACAAATATAGCAACCATCGTGAATAGGAAGAGATTCAAACCTTTTGAGATATGAGATCTTTAGTGTTTCGAATATAGGAATTTGTTATCAATTTTATATAGTGAGGTAACGAGATGTGAAAAAATCGAATTTAATGGTGTGATTTTTAGAAGTGTGATTTTTATTAACCTGTTGAAAACATTGTTTTGCTAGGTTTTATTTAACGAATATTTTATGTGATCAGTATTATAGGTATTGAATGATTATTGTTTAAGTTAAGTGATACATTCCATTGTGATAGTTTATTTAGAATGAGAGTTTGCGAATTATATTATTGTTTGTTACATACACAAGTTATATTACCAGTGCTAAATCTGGACTTATCACAAGACGGTGCAAGATTCGATACTTAACCGGTATGACCGAATCTGAAAGCATCTTACCTACGTAATTTATAATTTA
Organism: Morpho deidamia; assembly: GCA_947086505.1. Lineage (NCBI taxonomy): Eukaryota > Metazoa > Arthropoda > Insecta > Lepidoptera > Nymphalidae > Morpho > Morpho deidamia. The sequence goes on from CAMTZC010000009.1 coordinate 13,944,649, forward strand.
TACAAGTAAATGTTACTTTGCAGAATTTCGTAGTACAAAAGTAATGATGAAACTTGCCTTAATCCTCGGTTAATGAGTTTGTCATGCTAAATGAAGTTTAAAATTATTTAACAATACTTCTGCTCTAGCACGTATATTTATGCAAGTTTTATTAAATTTTGCAATCACATATTTACAAATCGCACGTTTAGTATTAAAGTGACCTAATTCAAAAAAGTTGTTTTGTGGCAAATTACAATAAAGCGTAGCTTAGCGCCTACAAAATTCGTGACTGTTAAAGAGATCCATAACTTGGAAGAGCAAGAAAACAATAGTTTTTTTTTAGTTATACGCAGCTTGATGTCATTGAATTGAAATAAGGATTACAATGTATCTGACTCAATGAGACTGATATATCAAGGGGGTCACGGGTTGAAATTACGGAAAGGAATCAATGCGCTTTTCTGTAAAAATCTTATGTGTCTAATTGATAATTGCAATTTATCACACGTGTTTCGGTGAAGGGAACCATCGTGAGGGAACCTGCATATCTCTAGAGAATTCTAAGGATATGTGTAACCTACCAATCCGCATTGGAGCAGCGTGGTAGGTCTTAGCTCGAACCCTAAACGGATAGCAAAAGCGGAGAGAGGAAGGCCTATGCCCAGCAGTGGGATACTCACAGGCCGTTACTGTAATACACCGTTCAATGCGAGGAATTTGTTATGTTCAAGACTGAGAAGTCCCTTGTTGCTAATAAGTTATATAAAATACATTATTATATTATTTATAATTTCTGTGATGTTTGTTGTAAGAATTGTGAGTTTAATATTAAAGTGTTGTTTTTCACATTAGTTTTTTATTTATAACTAGTTCTACGTCGCCTTTTGAGACAGCTCGGTAAGAAATGAGGGTGGTCTATTCTGGTCAGCCGGATACCACAGCGGTATTATATTATAGGATTGATTTCATAATAAATTAATTGGCATATATATATTTTTTAAATTTTAAAACGCCGATGTTGGTTGCATCAAAACTTTTAGGCTCGGTTTTATATTCATATACATTTCTTTAAGTTAATTTTTAGGAAAAAATATTAACAAAATATAACAAAACGATACTTTATGGTATTTTATGGTGCACAAACAAATAAATAATTAAATTTTGCGTCATAGTTAATATAAAAAGGTTTCGTATATATGTTGTATGTACAATTTAAATAGATTAAATTTTTAACATATACAGATTTTTATGAGATTGCTTATAAAAATATTATAAAAATTAACGCCATCTAGATAGTTAACTGTAAAGTTGAAAGGTTCAATCAAAAAATGTGTGACTCACCTTTCCGACGAAGCCTTCCAGTTCATTACATTTCACAAAGATGGCAGAACTAGTCGCAGTCAATAAATACAGTTCAAAATAAAATTATAAACGTGAAAGTATGTCTCCCTGTTTCACTTTCAAATCGCAAAATCTACAGGGATAGTCCACTCTACATTTAGCACCATATGAATATATATATTCTTTTTACTTTATCGCAGATTATAGCAAAATAACTTAATTATTACTTTTGTATTATGGATCTACGCAAAGAAACGTCTAATTCTATAAATTATATTAAAAATACAATTTCAGAAAAACGGTTATAATTTAATTTAATTTAAAGTTAATAATATTTAAAACGTAGTTAACTCTCTCAGTTTATAAAGCAATATTAATTCAGATATACAATATTTTTATATATATAACAATCTCATCAATACGGCTTTTAATTTATCCAAAAAAAAAGTTTATTTTTAAAATAATTACTTTTTTATTTCAATTCAATTCAATTCAAAATATTCTTTATTCAAGTAAACTTGTAAACATGTGCTTTTGAATCGTCAACTTTACTGCTGGTTCGGAAAGCTGTTCCTACCGAGAAGAACCAGCGAGAAACTCGGCGGTTGCTCTTTTTAAAATATAAATCTTAGAACTAGTTACATTTATTTATTACTGTCTTGTACAGGGTAGAAGCGCACCTATATCCACACATCCTTGTCATCTAAGTAATCTTCAACAGTATAATAAGCTTTCTGTATGAGCCTCTTTTTAACAGTGGTTTTAAACTGCTGTAATGGCATGGCCAAAATTGATTGCGGAATTTTATTATAGAATCTTATACCCAAACCCACAAACGATTTACGTACTTTTGCTAGGCGCAAAGCAGGAGTCGCTTCATTTAATGCGACACTAATTTGTCGATACCCATTTATTTTTATAATTATTACTTTTTATTTCATTTAATGCGATACTAATTTTTCAATTCCCAAACAATCAGATCCTATTAATCAATAAAAAAAACCACTTACCTCGTCTGCGGGATGCCATACTTGATGCCCACTCCCACTCTGGGCAGAGCTTTGATCACCTTCTTCACAGTCGCCTGGTCCGGAAACGCGAAGAATATCGACGCTGAAAGAACAAATGTCAAATTAGGACAAATCGCAGTACCAACTGCTAAAACTAAAAATTTATAGGAGCTAAAAAAAGGAAAAAATAAATAAAAGTAATAATAAAATAATAATAAATAATCGCGGATTATATTTATCGTGATAATAACAAAATAATTTGATTATTACTTTTGTATTATGGATCTCCGCAAAGTAACGCCTAATTTTATGAATTATTTAGATAAAAATAAATTTGAAAACTAACTTAATATAATGGCGAATAGTTTTATATAAACTAACTATTCAATTATTTTCTTTTTTTTGGGGTTTAATATAAAAATATAGTTCTAACACGAACTTCATTGTTCTTCTGGAACAGCGAAATGACAAATATGCGTAGATTTATCTGCTACTAACTTACACAATATAGTAATGACGAAATGTAACTAGGATTAGTAGGTATTGACTTTGAAAAAATCATACGCCGAGTTTTTTTTTGCTTTCGATAGTAGCAATTTTGCAGAACCAGCAGTATATTCGTTAAGCACTTGTTTGATTAAAAAGAATCTATCCGCCCACACTTTACTAATTACGCTATCATAGCGATAACTAGTTATAATGGAGTTAATATAGAATAATGGAGTTCATTTTTAATAAACCAAGTCGAATTAGAGCTGTGATAGCCTAGCGGTGAGACCGTGCGACTCTTTCGATGGGGAACACGAGTTCAAACCCGGTCAGGCATCATTGAGTTTTTCTATTAAAAGTCATGTGTCTAATTGGTAATTGCAATTTATCACACGCTTTTCGGTGAAGGATAACATCGTGAGGAAACCTGCATATCTCTAGAGAATTCTGGAGATATGTGTAACCTACCAATCCGCATTGGAGCAGCGTGGTAGGTATTAGCTCCAACCCTTCTCTCCAGAAACGGAGAGAGGAGGTCTATTCGCAGGAGTGGGATTGTAACAGGCCGCTACTTTAAGTCGAATTAAGATGAAGGCTTTAGCTATTGTAAATTTTTATTAAACTGGCATATTTCCAGCGATTGGTGAATGTTACTTTAGCGATATCTTTTGATCTTAAACTTAACACATCACGTGATATAGATTAAATTTCCAACTTCTACTTACTTCTGCTGGCGAGGAACATCTCTATGGCAATGCTCTGCAGCAAGTACCGTCGCGAGAAGATGGCGCGTATCTCGCTGAAGTACCATTTCCCGTGCAGATGCTCGCAGTACTTCAGCACCTGGAATTAATAGAAAGTGATTTATAGAATTAGGCGTTACTTTGCGGAGATCCATAATACAAAAGTAATAATAAAATTATTTTGCTATAATCCGCGATACAGTAAATAGAAAATATATATAGTGTTTAATGTATAGTGGACTATCAGTATTTTCATACCCGATACGTGCAGGATTCGTAAAAGCACATGCACAAACCTCCACCACTTCCACCACAATACACAAGCACTACACAGGTTCACTATCACAAACTCAACAATCGTTTCGCCCCGCAACCGAAGCATCATCAGGTGATAGACTCCACGACAAAATCGCAAACCGAAGCGTTATCCAAACAAGCGTTGTTAAATAGTACTTGGTTCATCCCCACCCTTTATTTTACCTCGAAACACGTGCAACAAGCTTGAAATAGAGACATTTATCTGCTCGTTAATGAGGGTGCCATTGTTATGCTTAATGATTTCTAATTGTTCCAAAATATTTAATTTCAAGCTTTTTTCGCAGGTGTGCAGTATTTCGAAACAATGGTCATTAGGAACTTTATGACCGTTTTCTAACAAATGTTTAGCGAAATGTGAATTTTGTGGCTTATTATTCCTGAAAGCGACCATATGTTCTTTAAAAAAAGCCTTTCAGGAATAATAAGCCACAAAACCACACCTGCGAAAAAAGCTTGAAATTAAATATTTTGGAACAATTAGAAATCATTAAGCATTACAATGGCACCCTCATTAACGAGCAGATAAATGTCTCTAGTTCAAGCTTGTTGCACGTGTTCCGAGGTAAATAAAGGGTGGGGATGAACCAAGTACTATTTAACAACGCTTGTTTGGATAACGCTTCACTTTGCGATTTTGTCGTGGAGTGTAGCTGCCTGACGCAGCTACAATACTTACCTATTTACCTTACCTTACCTTACATCTACCTTTAAAACATACCTGAACCTTTTTACCAGTTACCGGGAATAAGGAGAGGAATCCAAGGAAAGAAAAACACAGATATCATTTATTTAACCTAGCCGCATGGAGAAATAAAACAAACACCAAGACACAAGATTTAATATTGATGGTTACTGTGACGCTGATGGTTACTGATGGTTACTGTGACGCTGATGGTTACTGATGGTTACTGTGACGATGATGGTTACTGTGACAAAAGGCAGGCGTTCTCACAACAGGAAGGCACACCCCATACTTTGGTTACTGTGATAAATCAGAAGAGTACTCACTGTGAGAGAACGCCCTAGATGAGATTACTGTGATGAAGTGCTGAGGTTAACTATGAAACATAGATGTTTTCCACTCTTCAAACGACGGTCATAGTAGCCGCTTCAACTCACTGCACTGTCTTCCACTTAGGTCTCTTCACAGGCATCCTAGGCGTTACCGGCACCGAGGACGGGAGCGTGCAGTCCGAGCGCACGCGCACGCGCGATGAGGCCGGCCGGGTGACTGGCAAGCGGCCGCGCCGCGCACAGCACGTCGCCCCCGCGCGCCCGCGCGGGCACTCGGCGCCTGCGCACTGCGCGTCCCCCCTTTCCCCCCAGCGGGGGGGCAACCAGCCTGCCGCTCATCCCAGGCGATGGCGAAATACGCGGATAGGAGTCAAATAATGTTTATAAACGAATAAACGCCGACCATTATATGCTTACACGGCTTACCAATAACTACTGTTTTACTTACGACAAGCATCCCTCCGATAGTCTTCGCAACATTTAGTAAGGAGCTTATGCCCGTCACGACGCCAGACGGCAACAACCTTACAACTGGTGACCCCGAACAAAGAAAACGCACCACCTTACAACTGGTGACCCCGAACGAAGAAAACGCACCACCTTACAACCGGTGCCCCGAACAAAGAACAGGCACCCTGAAGCAGAACCTTACAACTTACTACTGCCCGAACAAGCAATCTTCGTAGAACAACTGAGGCCGTCAATATCAAAGATGGAGCAAGATCCGAAAAAATTACCACCGAAATCTCAACCCACGCAACCAGAGATCGCCGGCATCGCGCTGTCGCTGCGAGTTCCCCCGTTTTGGAGAGACAAACCTCGATTATGGTTTATCAGCTTCGAAGCAGCCACGTCCGACCTTAAAAAAAGTCAAGAGCAACTAGCCCAGATGGTTATAGCCCAGCTTGAAAAACAAGACATAGAACAGATCTCCGATTTACTGTACAACCCACCGGACAAAGAACCATACGTCGCGCTGAAAAATCGTCTCATCTCCGCATACGAAGAATCCGACAGCCGCCAACTGCAGAAACTGTTGTCAGAAATAGAACTGGGAGACCAGAAGCCCACACAGCTATTACGAAGGATGAAAATACTCGCTCGCGACAAAGTCCCAGATTCGACACTTCGTATTATGTGGACGAACCACCTTCCGCCACATGTCCGCTCAGTACTAGCAGTCAGCGAATCTTTCAGCACACAAACTGCACTCGACGAACTAGCGCTACTGGCTGACAAAATGATAGAGACCAACAGCTGCGCACAAGTCTCAGCCGTCGAAGCTACTACGTCACGAATTGTCAACACTGAAACTCAGTACCTTATAGAACAAATCCGCAAGTTATCCGTCGAAGTCGCAGAATTACGAGCAACACAGCAAAATTTTCACCGCGAAAATCAAATGCATAGAAGACCGCTTTTTCGAAGACGAAATTCTACTAGCCGCGAAAATTCAAGAGGCCGATCTCGTAGCCTGACGCCAACGGGTTACTGCTACTACCACCGCCGATTTAGTTCCCAAGCACGAAAATGCACCTCGCCATGCACATACATGTCTAATGCGAAGGCGGAAAACTAGCATGTACGCTCGATGAAGCGGGATCCAGCGTATCAGAAGCATCTTACCGCTTATTTGTCACCGATAAGAAAACCAGTACAACATTTTTAATCGACACGGGCGCAAATATCTCCGTCCTGCCACCTCGAAAAGGTCAAACACAGAAGCCGCTAGAATTTAAACTCTATGCCGCTAACAATACGGTAATTCCAACATACGGAGAAAAAACCTTAGAACTAGACCTCAACTTACGAAGACCGTTCAAATGGAGATTTATCGTCGCGAAAGTCAGCAAACCAATCATCGGAGCCGATTTTCTCGAACACCATCAGCTCATCGTCGATATCAAGAACAAGAAACTAATAGACGGCAAAACTAATCTGACGTCACAATCATTCGTACGAGCAACGAACATACCGACAATAAGAAGCATAGATGTCCAACAATCATACCACGACATACTCGCTGAGTTTCCCGGAACAACAAGATTAACTTCAATGAATTTAACACCGAAGCATAATGTCGAACACTATATTGAAACCACGGGACCACCCCTTCACTGCCGCGCCAGACCAATCGCACCTCATCGCTATGAATTCGTTCGCAAAGAATTTCAAGATATGATGGAACAAGGATTATGCCGTCCAAGCAAAAGTCCTTGGTCTTCACCTCTTCACATTGTACCAAAGAAGAATGGTGATCTACGTGTCTGCGGAGACTATCGGAGGCTAAATAGCGTCACTACACCCGACCGCTATCCAATTCCACGCATCAAAGATTTCACATTTCAACTGGCAGACAAAACTGTCTTTTCAACTATCGATCTCAACAGAGCATATCAACAAATCAAAGTACGCGAAGAAGATATAGCCAAAACGGCCATAATTACCCCTATGGGACTGTTCGAATTCCCAAGAATGACGCCAGGACTCAAGAATGCAGGCCAGACATTCCAAAGATTCATTCACGAGGCACTGCTCGGATTAGATTTTGTCTATGCATTCATAGACGATCTTTTAATAGCAAGCACGAACAAAGAAACACATCAAAAACATTTACGAACAGTACTACAAAGATTAGAAGACAACGGCATAACAATCAACCCTGCTAAATGCATTTTCGGACAACCAGAAGTAAAATTCCTCGGCTTCACCGTCAGTCAACAAGGCATAAAACCGCCTGTCGAAAAAGTCACAGCAATACGTGAATACCCCAAACCGAAAACGATCGAAGAGCTCAGACGTTTCCTCGGAATGATTAATTTCTATAGAGAGCATATTCCACAAGCTGCAGACATGCAAGCACCTCTTCACGCCTATCTACACAACTCTAAGAAGAAAGATAAAACGCCAATCGACTGGACTGATGAAGCTACAAAATCTTTTGAAGCATGTAAAGTTGCTATCCAAAACGCTGCTTTACTTGCTCACCCAATTCACAAAGCTACTCTCGCCATCTTCACCGATGCATCAAACCTCTCAGCGGGAGCAGTTTTACAACAATACGTCAACGGCAAATGGCAACCACTTGGTTACTTTTCGAAGAAATTCTCAGACGCGCAACGCAACTACAGTACATACGACAGAGAGCTACTCGCTATCTACATGGCTATCAAGCACTTCAGAAAAACATTTGAGGGAAAAAACCTAATTGTTTTCACCGATCACAAGCCGCTAACCTATGTACTACAGAAGTCACCTTCAGCATCAGAGACACCACGTCGAACGCGCCAGCTCATATTCATCAGCGAATTCACGAGCGACATTCGTCATATCAGCGGAAAAGACAATCTAGTCGCAGACGCACTGAGTCGCATACCAATCGACGTAATAAATTGTCCTACATCAATCGACTATGAATCGTTATCAAAAGCGCAAGAAAGAGACAGATATAACATCGAACAACTCGCCAAGCAAAGTAACATCATCTTGAAAAAAATCACGCCGCCTAATTCGACATCACCTGTTTACTGCGAAACTTCTACTACATTCATTCGACCATATCTCACCGAAGAATTTCGACGAACCGCTTTCGATGCAGTACACAGTATAAGCCACCCAGGAATCCGAACATCGCGCAAGCTAGTCACCGAGAGATTCTTTTGGCCTTCAATGAATATAGACACTAGAGAATGGGCGAAGCAATGCATACAATGTCAAAAGTGCAAAGTTCAACGGCATACTGCAAGCAAAATTTCTTCATTTCCTCCTTCCGAAAGATTTCAACATGTACACATAGACGTCGTCGGGCCGCTTCCCACTGCGCCAGACGGACAGCGATACCTAGTAACGATGATAGATCGAGCAACTAGATGGCCTGAAGCAATACCTACGCACGACACTTCAGCAGAAAGCATCGCGAAAATAATCTATGAAAATTGGATCGTTCGATTCGGTTCACCTAAATGCATAACAACAGATCAAGGGAGAAATTTTGAAAGTCGTCTATTCAACAAATTATTAAATACTATAGGAACAGAGAAGACGCGTACCACGCCTTACCATCCGCAAGCAAACGGCATCGTCGAACGCTGGCATCGCTCCCTCAAAACTTCATTAAAAACTCGCCTGTCACAGAATGCGAAATGGATCGACGAGTTACCTACTGTGCTACTAGGTCTTCGCGCCGCGACGCGCACCGACAACGGCGTAAGCGCGGCCGAGCTAACATACGGCTACACCCTACGTCTTCCGTGTGATTTCTTCACGAAAACACCCCGAAACGGGCAAGACGTAGATTACGATTATGTGAGCCGCCTACGTGATTCTATCGAGTCAGCAAGACCTAGTACTAATGCAACTCACGAAAATAAAAGACCTATTTTCATTCATCAAGATCTACAGACTTGCAAACAAGTTTTTATAAGAAACGATGCATTTAAGCGAGGGCTATTACCTACTTACGAAGGGCCTTTCAACGTGCTAAAGAGAGACAGCAAGACGTTCACAGTTCAGCTACCACAGAGGCGAGCGGCCGTCATATCTATCGACCGACTCAAGCCTGCCTATACAGTCGACGATAGCACAGAGAAAGATAAACAGATGTCGCTAAGAAGCTGTCAGAATACAGTCACAGAAACTCCAGCATTAGCAAATAAACAGTATACGAGAAGCTCAACAACACAGAAAACTACTCGTTATGGTCGTGTTGTCAAGCCTCCGGTACGCTTTCGCTAAGGGGGGAGTTATGTAGCTGCCTGACGCAGCTACAATACTTACCTATTTACCTTACCTTACCTTACATCTACCTTTAAAACATACCTGAACCTTTTTACCAGTTACCGGGAATAAGGAGAGGAATCCAAGGAAAGAAAAACACAGATATCATTTATTTAACCTAGCCGCATGGAGAAATAAAACAAACACCAAGACACAAGATTTAATATTGATGGTTACTGTGACGCTGATGGTTACTGATGGTTACTGTGACGCTGATGGTTACTGATGGTTACTGTGACGATGATGGTTACTGTGACAAAAGGCAGGCGTTCTCACAACAGGAAGGCACACCCCATACTTTGGTTACTGTGATAAATCAGAAGAGTACTCACTGTGAGAGAACGCCCTAGATGAGATTACTGTGATGAAGTGCTGAGGTTAACTATGAAACATAGATGTTTTCCACTCTTCAAACGACGGTCATAGTAGCCGCTTCAACTCACTGCACTGTCTTCCACTTAGGTCTCTTCACAGGCATCCTAGGCGTTACCGGCACCGAGGACGGGAGCGTGCAGTCCGAGCGCACGCGCACGCGCGATGAGGCCGGCCGGGTGACTGGCAAGCGGCCGCGCCGCGCACAGCACGTCGCCCCCGCGCGCCCGCGCGGGCACTCGGCGCCTGCGCACTGCGCGTCCCCCCTTTCCCCCCAGCGGGGGGGCAACCAGCCTGCCGCTCATCCCAGGCGATGGCGAAATACGCGGATAGGAGTCAAATAATGTTTATAAACGAATAAACGCCGACCATTATATGCTTACACGGCTTACCAATAACTACTGTTTTACTTACGACAAGCATCCCTCCGATAGTCTTCGCAACATTTAGTAAGGAGCTTATGCCCGTCACGACGCCAGACGGCAACAACCTTACAGGAGTCTATCTCCTGATGATGCTTCGGTTGCGTGGCGAAACGATTGTTGAGTTTGTGATAGTGAAACTGTGTAGTGCTTGTGTATTGTGGTGGAAGTGGTGGAGGTTTGTGCATGTGCTTTTACGAATCCTGCACGTATCGGGTATGAAAATACTGATAGTCCACTCATTAAACACTATATATATTTTCTATTTACTGTATCACGGATTATAGCAAAATAATTTTATTATTACTTTTGTAATAGAAAGTGACTTATTATTAAAAGCTTTTTTGAATTCAAATTATTCTTTATTCAAGTAAAATTGTAAACAAGTGCTTTTGACTCGTCAAAATCTACTGCTGGTTGAGAAAGCTGTTCCTACCGAGAAGAGCCAGCGAGAAACACGGCGTTTGCTCTTTTCAAAACAATTTTTATTACTAGTTACATTTAGTCATTGCTGTCTTGTGGATGGGAGAGTAGCTTTAACCACACATTCTTGTCACCTAAATAATCCACAACAGTATAGTAGAAAACGCAGAGAGTACCGCTAAAATTGACTGCGGAATTTTAGTTTAGAATCTTACACCAAATTCCAAATAGAATCTTTTGATCTTTCGAGAATTTCTTCCGTAGTAAATACATTGTTTTAAAAAAAAGGCTTAGATATCATCACCTCACTAATTCATAACTTGTTGACGACTAATTTTAAATAATGGTTTATTTAAATTTTCGTACGTATATATTACAATATTTATTAGTTTGTATATAATCTGTATGTATTCAATTATTATTATTTGTGTATAATATGTTTGTGTATTAAAATGTACTTATAGTACCCGGCAATAAATAATGCACATCGAGAACTTAGAACGAAACAGTCGGCCAATTCGGTTTCGTAGAGCGCTGTCACTGTCACTCACGGCTTCGTGAGTCTGTGCGACAGAGACAATGCTCTATGAAGCAGAATCTAGACGATTTCTCTCTCAGCCTTGATGTGCATTACTTATTGCCGCGTACTATATTTGTATGTATGTTTATTATACTATATAATCTACTATATTATATATAATTATACTGAAATTATAACTATAAACTATAATTTTGTGGTGTAAAATAAAGTATATAAATCATAAAAAAATGTTATGGGATTTAATATATGGTGTTAGGGACTGTTAAGAAAGCAAGAAATGCTTGAAGTGATTTACGTAGGTTCATTAGAATTGATCCCATATCTTTGAAATAGCTTTCCACTTATCGCATAACGTGACAAAAAGTTTATACAAAAGCAAAAGATAATGCAAAAATTTCGTATCAATTTATTTTTCAATTAATTTTGCAAATATAATGCGTTTTTGCGATTAATTAGTGCCTATTAGCACGTTGCGAACGATAAAGCCAGTTGTTTCAAATAACACGTGATATAAACTCGTTAACTATATAGGAAGCTGAATGCTTTATAGCCATGACGCTCTAAAAAAAGTTTTAGTATTAATTCGAAAATAACCCCACTTTTCGAGTAACACGTCGTCATAAACGCGATGGGCGTCGTAAACTGTTCGTTAGCTACTAATTTATCTGTATACGGTCGCTATAAAATAATCCTTTCCTGATGACCTGATTGGTGTAGTGTTTTTAATATGACGAGTTTTATAAATATTTTGGAATTTGATATGGTCATATGTCATTCGTCGTTCGTTTTAATTGTAATACCAGATTTTACTCGCATGTCGTGTGCTATCCAGCTGATTAGAATAGACTACCCTCATTCCTTACCGAGGTGTCGTAAAAGGCGACTAAGGTAAGTCGACCCACCGTGTGGTATCGGGCTGAGTAGAATAGACCGCCCTCATTGCTTACCGAGGTGTCGTAAACGGCGACTAAAGTATGTCGAACCGCCGTGTGGTATCGGGCTGAGTAGAACAGACCTCCTTCTTTCTTACCAAGGGATCGTAAAATACGACTAAGGTAAGTTGACGTCAGGCGTGCGGCCGGTCGTAAAGTACGTAGCCAAATCACGTAAGAACATGTTTGTAACATGTTGTGCTGACCCCACTTAGAGTAGGATAAGGGCAGAAGGATGATGATGATGACCAGATTTTATTCGCATCTATTATAAGTTAGATACTTCTTAAAAGCAAAGGTCGCGAGTTTCTTGCTGGCTCTTCTCGGTAGAAACAGCTTTCCGAACCAGCAGTAGAGTTGAGAGATTTATAGCCACTTGTTTACAACTTTAATTATATAAATAATATTTAGTATTTGAATATAAATTCTTGTATCGCGGATTATAGCAAAAATAATATTTTCAAATGAATATCTTAAAATATTTTAGTTACTTTTGTGTATTGTACAATCACTTATAAATACTGAAACTCAAAAACCTGGTAATTACTCTCGTGGCTGAGTAAACTATGATCTTGCACGCAGCATCTCTAATGTGTTCTCGAGGGGGACTAAAGGCCTACAAACAAAGCGATCCGCCCTCCGTGTACGCCATTATTGCGTTGTATTCGTGATTAAACCATGATTAATGGTGATAGGAGCACAGGGGTTAGTTTGATAGGTTCGTGATTTCTTTTAATCTCAAATGGCTGGTATTAAATTTAATTTATACGTAACTAGAAATACATACGACTTCGCCCGCGTGAAACTCACTGTTTCGCATGTTATATCGCTCGAGTTTCGGCAGGAGACTGGCTCTCTGATACCCTACACCGCTTTTTATACCTAAATTCTCCCTCTTAACAACAATCGACACGGGTTTGTTACTACCCCCACTAAAAATTGTTGTAAAGCGACCTCTTCAACTCAATTAACATGAAACGGTTATGTGCTATTAACCTTAACCTTTCTAAAGGAATTTCACTACCTTTAAGTAAAAACCATACTAAAATCCGTTCAGTAGATTCCCGCCGAGGTCCTATTACCGTTTATTGGTATAAACAATATACTATAAGTCAACTTTAAACAATTTGTTGGTTCTTCGAGCCTGAGTGTGTATTTAAACTTATATATGTATGTAGCAGTTGTCTCTCACCCATAACACAAGTATTAAGTTACTTACTTTGGAAACTGACTACCGTATGTTTAAGTGTCCCATATATAAATTATTTATTATATTTATTATTTACTGTTCGACTATACAAGGTAGTATGACTTAATGCAACTAGAAATAAGAATTATATTTTAAAAAGAGCTACCGCCGAGTTTCTTGCTGGTTCTTCTCGGTAGGAACAGTTTTCTGAACCAGCAGTAGAGTTAACGATTCAAAAACACTTGTTTAAAAGTTTACTTGATAAAGAATATTTTAAATTTGAATTTGAATGTGAATAATTAGTAGGATTGGAAGGTTACACATATCCCTTGAATTCTCTAGAAATATACAAGTTTTCACACGATGTTTTCCTTCAACGAAAATAAATTGAAATTATCGATAACGTACTCGTAACGTACTCACTGGTGGACTATCACAGCTTTACACTAACATACTAAAGGTATGAGAATAAATAGGCTGTGACGTCACACATACATACGATGTTTCCAAACAGCGCATACATTGTTTGGTGAACACGGGGTGCGGTGATGGTCTAAAACGTCCGTTTCAATTGCGATGCAATTTGTCAACCGGCAACCCCCGAGAGCTCGCCCCTTGTTGCTCACCCCACAATGTAAGAACCACCACTCATCTAACAGGTGGCGCGAAATGAGGTTTGTCAAAACACATACACAGCATCAAAATGTGTGATAAACAAAAGATGAAGAACAAAAAGCCTATACTATATACTATATACTATTGAGGGAGATAAAAATGCGTGGATATAGCTACACCTCTACCCTGTAAAGTAAAGTAGCGGCCTGTTACAATCCAACTGCTGGGAATAGGCCTCCTCTTTCCGTTTCTGGAGAGAAGGATTGGAGCTAAGACTTACCACGCTGCTCCAATGCGGATTGGTAGGTTACACATATCTCCAGAATTCTCTAGAGATATGCAGGTTTCCTCACGACGTTTTCCTTCACTGAAAAGCGTGTGATAAAATTGCAATTATCAATTAGACACATAAGTTTTAACAGAAAAACTCATTGGTTCCCGCTCTGAGTTTGAATCCATGATCGTGTCTAGAGAGTCACATGATCTTACCGCTGGACTAATACAGCTTATTAGGTATATAAGTACGAAGAAACTAATTGGTGCTTGTATGGAGTTTGAAACTGTGACGTCATAGTATCACCGTTCCACTATAACGTCTATCAAATAAGCTATAACTAATCAAACTGAGCACATTACGCACACTCGTCAAGTTCGCACATTACGGCCTCATCTCCGCTAATGTGTCCCGAACACGCACAGCGTCCGACATGAGATCGCATCAATCAAACCGTGTGAGGCGACAAGTGTTTATGATTGTTAAATATTGCTAAATAAGTTATTGTTAATATTTTAACGAATTTGTATCATAAATCCACCCGGATATTACTATTACTAACTGCTGGTACCAGCAATATCTATTGCGTCTACTGTATACATACATATGTCACTTTAATAAATTATATATTGATTTTTTTCCGATTCCTGTAATTATTGTAGATTATAACAAAAAATAAAGTTTGAAATTTTTCTTTATTCATCATTCTCCTGCCCTTATCCCAGTCTAAGTGGGGTCGGCACAACATGTTGTAAAAATATTTGGCTAAGTATTTTACGACCGGCCGCCTGCCTGGCGTTAACTTACCTTAGTTCCCTTTTACGACACCTCGGTAAGAAATGAGGGTGGTCTATTCTACTCTGCCGGGTACCACACGGCGGAATTTTTTCTTTATTGTGGCGCGAAATTTTTTATTTCATACAAGGTTTGTAACAATTTGAAAATAATGAACAAATAACGAAAAGATTTGATAGTTATGCGCGTAAAAACATTGTAACGATTCCATTAACATTTTATATATATATTATAAGTTCCGTTCAAAAATCCAATATTTTTTTTTAAATCCACAAAAAAATTTCAAGCAAAACAAACTACTCTAATATGAGAATGTGAGAAAGCTATTTTCTATTCATAAAATCTATTTCTTATGCACAAAGGCAAAGCCTTGGATTCCCCCATAAATTGTCACATAATCTCACGGTTTACCAAAAGATCCCATCGTCCGATTAGTGTGAATTATCTCTTCACCGTAGCAAGGCAGCAGTTACGTGCAGATTTATTTAATCTTGATTTTAGCACGAACGGTTTGCTCCGCGCATGCTAAGGACTCGTGACGGTGTGGAGCCACTCGTTACAGATCAACACGTGATATCGCGAAGGTTCTTTACAAAGGTTGTTTATACTGTAAGAGTAATCTATCTTATTTTATTTTATTTTAAACTTACAGCGACATTAAATATATAAAGAACTATAGGAAATAAAAAGAGCTAATTACAAGTTTTCACAAATAAATTTTGTCTAAAACTAAAAACAACTCGCTTAGAAATAATGATATAAATATTAATTCTATTTCTGGTGAGGTGAAAAAAAAGCCAGTACTTATGATTCTACGTACAGATGCAGCAGTGGTACAAAAAAGATCTATTTTATGCTCGTTGGATATATTGTTGAATGCAACTGATGATCGTAGCAGGAAGCTGTTTCGTCTGTAGTTAGTATGCGAAATTGGGGTCTGCAAGGTGGAGTGATACCGAGAGTTCCTGAAAGGAACTTTAATATGTAATTTTTGGAGAAGATAAGGGCAATCTACGACATTGGTTGCAATATTCATTAAATAACAAACATCACTTATATTCCTTCTCGTGCTAAGAGGTAGTAGATGCAACCGCGCACATAAATCTTCGTTATTAAGACGACGATCAAGCTTGAATTTGAACCTTAAGAAGCGAATAAATTTCCTTTGAATATTCTCAATGCGTCTTAAGTATATATCATATCTAGGATTCCAAATTTGAGATGCATACTCGAGGTTACTTCTGACAAACGCACAATAGATTACTTTTAGCGTCTTAACACTTGTGAAATGTTTCGATGAGCGAATTAACTATACAATTACTACAAAAGTAATAATGTAAATATTTTGCTATAATTGGCGATTAAGTTAATAGAAAATATATATAATGCTAAATGTAGAGTGGACTATTTTACCCTATACATGCAGGATTCGTGAATTTTTTTTTCGAATTGACTGTATGCAGTTAGGCATTATGATGAATTGACTGTTACAGCGTCACCGGGCGGGACGGGCGAGCGCAGAAGCATCGTCGAGGTTGCGAAATGCAGAGAGTAGAGCGCAGAAACGCTACTAGGGTCGGGGAACATCGTCCTAAGGGTGCCTCCTGTGAGGCCGAACCACGACTTAGGCCGACGCGTAGTGGAGGGCTGATGTATGACTTTAATTAGTCATTGCGACGTCGGAAGGGTGGGGAGAAGCCACGACCGACCGACGTCAGAACACTGGGACCTCACCTTCGCCGGAGGAGACGCTGTGTGGAGATTCGTGAAAACACACGCACAAACCTCCACCACCGCCACCACAATACAAAAAAGCAAAGCGATTTTGTCGTCGAGTCTATTTTGTCGGTTGCGGAACGAAACGATTGTTGAGTGTCTGATAGTGAACGTGTGCAGTGCTTGTGCCAACTTTAAGTGGGTCGACATCCTGTCAAAACACTTTTGTATCATGTTGTATTATTAGCTAAGTTTAAGATGTAATCCCGTTTATAATCGCTAGTATAAATAAATGAGTTGGGTCCATAATCAATTAAACAATTGAAATACATTTTGGTGATTAAAATTGGATACGGTTATCAATATGGCTTGTCCATATGTACCAGGCGAGCAGCGAGCGTGAGGAGGTGCCGATGGCTATCGCGGATCGTAAATAAGAGGCCCGTGACAAGTGCCCCCATTAAGGACGTAAAAAAAACTTGCAACTTGAGTACAGTTCACAAAAAACATATTGAATTGAATTTTTTTAATCCCTCGTACAAAAAAAAGTGTCGTCTGAAAAAAGTCATCGCTATACTGTTGTTATATATTAGTACATTCTGTGACAATCCATGATTCCAGAAAAAAAATCATGGTATGTATACTTTTGCACCGATAGCAGCGCCGCTTACATACAGCAGAGGGCCTTTTTAGAAGAAGAATAACTTTAATACACAATTAAAAATACAAAAAAAACGATTTATAGAAGCAGGCGTTTCTTTGCGGAATTCCATATTACAAGCAATATAACAGAACTAACTACTTTGCTATAATCCGCAAGCGTTAGGTGAATGCATGCAAAGCCAATGTGTATGTGTGTGAAGCAGGCAAAATCTATGTACCTTATACATGCAGGACAAGCCACCACATGCACCCCAAGGCGCAATTCACCAGCAACAACGCACACAAAAGCAGCACACACACCCACCACCACAATCTCGACGATCGTTTCGCCCCGAAACCGAAGCATAATCAGGAGGATAGGCTCCACGACAAAAATCGTACTGCAACGATCGTCGAGATTGTGGTGTTGGGTGTGTGTGCTGCTTTTGTGTGCGTTGTTGCTGGTGAATTGCGCCTTGGGGTGCATGTGGTGGCTTGTCCTGCATGTACAAGGTACGTAGATTTTGCCTGCTTCACACACATACACATTGGCTTTGCATGCAATCACCTAACCCTTGCGGATTATAGCAAGGTAGTTAGTTCTGTTATATTGCTTGTTATACAAAAAAACATCAAGAGACGACATATTCACACATTAATATTATTCTTAGCATCTCTAAAGTATCTTCAAATGTTTTATACTTCATTAAATAAATAAAACTACTGTCAATATCTAATGAAATATTTATGTTGAAATTTGCAGTAAATATTTACAAGAATTCATAAATATACAATTTTTATTACTCAAACATTGCAATGTGTGGTTTACAATAAAAAAAGATGGTCAAAGAAATAATCAATAAACTTATTTTAATAAAAAAAGCTCATAATTTGTAAGTTTCGAATGATGTTTTTTTGTTAACGTTACACAAAGTAATCGTTGGATAAAAAGGAAATTGTAAATGAGTTGAAATTGTCATCAGAACATTGTTTTTGTTTCGTTGGAACTTGTCCGTACGTTCCAATGACTGTTATAGATAATAATGTCGAATGCCGTGACCTTAAAGCACAAATAGACGATCGAATATGTCGCGGGCTAAGCTCGAAAGCAGTTAGCTTTCGAGCTACACTCGATTGTATAGCGCACAGGGCGTCATAAGTTGCCTGCTAAAATAAAAATATGGATATGTGTATGTGCATTACCCCGCATATAACCCGCATATGGCAAGATCGTAGAATCTCTAATGTCACCAAGACCAGACTAGTCCGTACTTTGGTATTTTCAATATTCCTCTACGCATCGGAATCATGGACGATTAGGGCAAAAGATCGCAAGAAAATTGACGCGTTTGAGATGTGGTGCTGGAGAAGGATGCTTCGCATACCATGGACCGCCAAGAGGACAAATAAGTCTATACTGGCTCAACTAAAAGTTAAGGTTCGCCTCTCAACAGTGTGCTACCAACGAATCCTGGGATACTTTGGTCACATTGCTCGCCGTCAACCAGATAACCTTGATAAGTTGATATTAGTGGGCAAGGTCGAAGGAAAACGACCCCGCGGCCGATCACCTAGCCGCTGGTGTGACCAAGTGACCACACTTACTGGTCTCTCCGTAACATCCGCCCTAAGAAAGGCCGAAAACCGGGAGAAATGGAGGAAGATTGTAAGATCTATGAAGGACTTTCATTTAGGACACGACCTTCACTAATGAAGAATCCGACAGAAGAAGTATAGCGCACAGGGCGTCATAAGTTGCCTGCCAAAATAAAAATATGGATATGTGTATGTGCAATACACATGTAGCTAAAATTATTTTTACAGAAGATTTCTTGATATATTTATGTAGAATTTATGGTCAAATTCCAACCCAATGTTTAATGAAATGCATATTACTGTAGTAATTTTTGTTAAAAAAGCTTTTAATAACATTTCATGTCCCTTCTGATAACCTTTACCTTTACTGTTGTGATAACGGAAAGTTAAAAAAGTAACTGCTTGTTACTATGCCTACTGCTGGGCTAAGGCCTCCTCTCTCCATTTTTGGAGAGAAGGATTGGAGCTAAGACCTACCACGCTGCTTCAATGCGGATTGGTAGGTTACACACATCCCTAGAATTCTCTAGAGATATGCAGGTTTCCTCACGATGTTTTCCTTCAACGAAAAGCGTGTGATAAATTGCAATTATCAATTAGACACATAAGTTTTAATAGAAAAACTCATTGGTGCCGGCCAGGGTTTGAACCTATGTCATCTCTAGAGAATCGCACGGTCTCACCGCTAGGCTATCTAACACATCTTATTGCTACATATGTAGCTAAAATTATTAACAGAAGTTGTAATGAAATATTTATGTAGAAATTATTTAACTTAAAAAACTTTTAATAACATTTCATGTCCCTTCTGATAGCTGTTACCGTTACCGTTCTAATAACGGCTAGTTATATTAAAGCTTTTATTTAATAAGAATAATGAAAATATGCCAATTCTTTCCCTTTGTTCTTTTATGTCGATGGCGACGTCGCAATAATAGCTGCTACAACTAAAGCGATTTTAACCTATTTCGACAGAGTATGAGGCATACTGTGAAACGTGTTCACAAATTACTACCACGGGAATGACTGGAAGTTTTGTGTTTGTGGGCGGTGTAGCGGTTAGAGCGCACCGCAAAACGAATCGATTCGGTCGAACCATATTCGATCGTCTATTTATATTTTTACTCGCATCCGTCGTATAGTTCCGGAGACAGCGGTAATATATTTATAACAGTTGGTCTTTATACCTGTAATTTGCATTTATAATCTACTAGTTGACCCGGCAAACGTTGTTTTGCTATATAAATTCATATAGATTTGACTTGATTCTAACACATTGTGAATAAAAACACTGTGATAGGTTGATAATAGATTTTTTAGATTTAGAAGATTTCTATAGCCTATATGTTACCCCCGCGTATGAGAAATAATCCTGCCAAATTTCATCGGTATTAGTTCAGCGGATTCGCCATGAAAGAGTAACAAACATCCATCCATACTCACAAACTTTCGCATTTATAATATTAGTAGGAATTACCTTCTTATTCCTACTAATATCACAGAATGCATTCAAAGAATATCAATATCAATTTTAGGTGTTAATATGTTAACCCAATTTTATATCAGCATAAACAGGTCAAATATTTATTGCATTGAATTTACCTAGTCCATATCGAAAAGAATAATTTGAATTTTAGAAAGGTTTAAAACAACAAAATTTACACCTATTAGAAAATTCGACAAGTTAGTTAAATGATATCGATAAAGGGATTTTTTTGGGAGTTCTAACATTATTGACCTTTTTTATTTAAGATTATATATTATCGTTTCAATCAGAATTGAAATCAAGCCTTAAAATTAAATGAAATCAATATAATCTCTATTCTAATAAGCTCTTTCTAGCACTTTTGAATCTTCAAGACCATATGATTAATGAAGCTACAACTGGTTCGGGATGTTTCTATTATCGAGAAGAACCTGCAAGATACTCGGCGGTCAATCTTTTAATTATTTATAATTTCACATTATTAAACCGCAGTCTTTTATGAAGCTGAAACGACTTTCAAATCCAGGCATTTTAATCATTCAAAAAATCTTCAATTTTGTGATATGCTTTACGTATAACCATATCTTTTACACTTAATTTTTTTTTTTTTGTAGATGGGATTAGTACAGTATAGTAGAAGAGAATAACAAGTCCAACGGATGCGTTGCTAACTCTGCTGGTCGACGCAGGAATCATAAGTTCATTGTGACCTCTCGTATGTCTATAATATACATCAACTTTTGTCTGATACTTTTTCTTAGAAAACTAACACCCGTATTCATAAACATTACTATGAGAACGCACAGTGCTCAGGGACACATAGGGTCATTCAAACCAATTCATAGACATTACTTGAGTGAAAAGTTCTACTATGCGTTTGTCAAAATCGACACACAGCTAAAATAGATAAGGAGCTACTTTAGCGAACGCATAGTGTTCTCGCCGCATTGGTTAAAGACAAAATTATTTATTAGTTATCTATTTATTATATTTTATTCTTATAATCATTTTACTTTGTCTAGTAAATAATATAAGTAAAACTATACAATAAAATTATCATACATAATAGATTAAAGAAATATATAAAATAGTTAAATAAATAGTTAGCTACCTCTTAGGAGTTGCAGCACTTGCATTTAAATCCAAAGGCGAAGTCATTATACTAAAGTATATTTTATTTACACCGCACAATACACAACATATCCAAAAAAAAAAAATTAACACGATCAACTGCAAATGTGGAGTGTGGCCTAAGTATTGTTTATGAAATGGAAGGCTTGACACGAGGAACGCACAGTGAACTAGCCTCCTTCGCATAGTAATTTGTACTAACTTAGTTAAATATGCTTCTTGAATACGGGTGTTAGTAATCTCCAATCTCTATCCAATACTCTGCAGCTCAGTTCCCATGTTTCTAATGAGAGGCAAACTTGTAACTGTCTCTAGCACTATAATACACCCATTTGATCAACAACGGCCAATTAGTTTTTGTAGGAATTTTTACAATCATTAACAGATAGAGTATTTATTGATATAATTGGCAGTAATAACCTTTGTGTATTGTTTGTTTACAAAAAGAAAATTTATGGTACCTATTATATTGAACAGATAGTTTTTTAAAATTTACGATCGATAAGTTTTTTTGTTTTAGAAAATTGTTATGATTGATATAATTTGTCTTTCGTATTGAAAATGCATCTATCTAACTACTTTGCGGCCTCGCACGAGATAGCAATGATAAAACGTAATTAGTTGTTGGAATTTGATTTAGAAAAGAGCAATTGCTGATTGCTGGTTTCAGCAGTGGAAGTGATTTAAAAGCACTATATTACGAGTTTATCTGATTTAAAAAAAATGTTTATAAATCGATAAAAATTAAAAAAAATATTCGAATGTGAGATAAAAGAAAGGATTAACGAATAAATGAATTTAATTAAATATTGAGTCGTCTACAATCATCATCATTCTCCTGCCCTTATCCCACTCTAAGTGAGATCGGCACAACATGTTACAAACATGTTGTCTCGTGATTTGGCTACGTATTTTACGCCCGCCAGCCTCACGTCAATTTACCTTAGTCGCCTCTCACGACACCTCGGTAAGAAAGGAAGGTGGTCTATTCTATGCAGCCGGATATCACACGGCACATACCTTAGTCGCCTCTTACGACACCTCGGTAAGAAAGGAAGGTGGTCTATTCTATGCAGCCGGATACCACACGGCACATACCTTAGTCGTCTCTTACGACACCTCGGTAAGAAAGGAGGGTGGTCTATTCTATTCTGCCGGATACCACACGGCGATTGAGTCGTCCATAATATTAGTATTAAATAATGACGAAACAAAAGACAGAAAAGTAACGGCCTATTACTATCCCAATGCTGGGCAGAGAAGGGTTGGAGCTAAGACCTTCCACGTTGCTCCAATGTGGATTAGTAGGTTACGCATATCCCTTATTCACCAGAAATAATGCAGATTTCTTCAAGATGTTTTCCTTCACCGAAAAGCGTGTGATAAATTGCAATTATCAATTAGACACATAAGCTTTAATAGAAAAGTCATTGGTGCCTACCCGATGTTCAAACCCGTGACACCCTCGAATGAATCCCACGGTCTCACTGCTGTGCTATCACAGCTATGAAAAAGACAGTCGAAACAACAATTTATAGTACATCGAGGCTCAGAGAGAGAAATCTGCTAGATTCTGCTTCATAGAGCATTGTCTCTGTCGCACAGACTGACGACCCCGTGTGTGACAGTGACAGCGCTCTACGAAACTGAATTAGCCGGCTGTTTCGTTCTAAGTTCTCGATGTGCATTATTTGCTGCCGTATACTATACATAGTTTCGGTATGAAGTAGACATAGGTAGTTATTTAGAGTTTAGGTATGTTGTAGAAATGTTTAGAATTTCTTTCACGATATGTCTCGTGGGACTCGTGAGGTTCGCTCGCTTCTACGAATCCTGTGGGGAGCTCGTATCCTGTGCGGTAACATTGACGGGACAAGCTACAGGATATCGCGGCGTGTTGTAAGAAACAGAAGGTGTTTATAAAAATCTTTTATATTTATACTGGTTCCTATACTCATAATGCGAAGATAATTTCGGGTCTCAGTTCTTGAGCTAGGAAAATGGTCCCTCAAGGCGACCGTTATCGGATTCACGGATCTTTAGTTGAAGTAAGTCCCCGAATTCGATGCATATAGTACTGTCAATGCATCGATTAGTGGAGGTAGAGTAAACTGCCTAGAGAGGTCAACTTGTAACGACTATCGATCATATTTAATTTATTTACACAATTGATTACGGTTAAATAGGTAATTAATTGGTAAATTACTTCATTTACATAATACCTTAATGAATTTCAAAAAACAGCCTTTTCCGACAACCACTCTCACTTTTGGTAAAAACTAGATGAGCATCTGTTCAGTAAATTCAAATTCAAATTCAAAATATTCTTTATTCAAGTAAACTTGTAAACAAGTGCTTTTGAATCGTCAACTTTACTGCTGGTTCGGAAAGCTGTTCCTACCGAGAAGAGCCAGCAAGAAACTCGGCGGTTGCTCTTTTTAAAATATAAATCTTAGAACTAATTACATTTATTTTTTACTGTCTTGTACAGGGTAGAGGTGCACCTATATCCACACATCCTTATCATCTAAGTAATCTTCAACAGTATAGTAGGCTTTCTGTATCAGCCTCTTTTTAACAGTGGTTTTAAATTGCTGTAATGGCATGGCCAAAATTGATTTCGGAATTTTATTATAGAATCTTATACCCATACCCACAAACGATTTACGTACTTTAAACGATTTACGTACTTTTAGTTTATTAGATTATCGCGAACAGACAGACGGCGCGGGAAATTTTTTTTATAATATGTATTCATATAGTGTTAATATAGTTTTAAGTAACTTAAATCAGATGTTTGTATGGCGTTCAACGTTAAACATAGAACGCCGTTTGCAACATATATTAATTATGGAACTTTTATGGAAATCGAGCGACACGGGGGCGGCTGAAAAAAAATCTCGACTCCAGAAATACACGGAGATGCGATGACAGCCAATTTATGAACCATTCGTCGTGACAAACTGCGGCGAGGACCGCGGAGCCCTACCACGAGTCTCTTTAGCAGTATACATTTATTTACAACATAATTGTACAAGTTACGTCTTAAGTTACTTCCACGCTAACACCATACAAATTATCACGTGAAATGGTCCCAAATGTACTGGCATACATACGTTTCCGTGTTGAATCGCTGATCTGATTATTTATGCGAAAAGCCGTCTTGTTAGCTTTAGAATACTTACCGCGGAGTACAAAACCTCACATAAAAAGAAAACTACCACATACGCTTTTATAGTGCATAAATATAAGTTTACGGTAAAAAAGCATGGGGGCGCTTTGTACCATTTTTTTTGTATATAGGACATTGTATATTGAGCATCCCATGCATTTTTCAAAAATAGTCCTAATTTTTTTTATTAAATATATTTTTTCTACCTATATTTTTCACTTAATATTTATTGAGACGTGCTGTAAAAGCTTTTTTCAAATTTTTAAAACTATATTATATATATATATTTATATAGATATATAAATATATATATTTTAAGTGAAAGTTTCTTTAGCGGTGTTATTCACTGTTTCAAGATATTTATGTATTTATTGGATTTTCATCGGTTCTTCATAAGTTTAAACAAATCAGTCCTTCCAAAAAGGGGCAAAATTGAGTACATACAATCGAAACTCACATAAAGCGAATAATTTTTAGAAGTAGGTAGTACTATATCTTGTATATCAAATCAAAATAATAGCTTTATATCAGCTTTTAAAAAAAGAGTTTCCTGCTTGCTCAATAGAATTTTTCTGATCAATAGTAAAGTTGACGATCCAAAAGAGCCTGTCAAAAACATTAAATAAAATGCTGTTGCTTTGGAACGAGTAATCAGTGAGATACAATAGTAGGGGCGTTGCGGAACCAAAGGTGGTGGGTTCGAATCCCGGCCGACGGTGATGTACGAGTATTTAATTAGGACTTCCTTTGACGGCCGCGGCGTCTCCCATTTCACTGGAATTAGTTTAAACGCATTTAATTATAGCTTGTTTTGTTTCGCTCGACACGCGTATGAAATCTTTATTTTTATTAGTAACTGAGTGACAACTGAATTTCTAAGGATTATTTTTGATGATCATACCGTCGACTTAATAAATAAAGATGCTCCACGTATGACCATTTAAAAAAACTAATGGCCTGTGTTACTATTCTATCCCTGGTATAAGCCTCTTTACTCCTTTTTTGTTGTGAAAGCACTACTACTAAACTACTTTTATTTTCAAATTTACAAATTTAAACTATCGTGAGTAGTATTCATAGTTAATAAAGATACCGGCTATACTCACGTCTAATTTTCTTAAAATAAGAAGATGCACCAATGAAATTTGTGCATGCGACGCTTACGGTGTCGGGTTCAAAACGACTAGTCGGGCTAATCCGATATAATTTGACGTGATTATAGCCGGTATCTTTATTAACTACTTTTATTTTCTAAATTTTTATTCGGAAAATTAATAATAAAATAATTAAATATTAAAAAAAATAATTAAACAATTAAATATTTTGTGACACATTGATTTTCACGCGTGCGAATTTATTTTCCAGCTAGTTTAAAGATAAAGTAAAAATATTTTTTTAATATCGATTGCCTTTAAAGTGTCGCTTGTAATATTTCCGTACCTAAATAATAAATGGGCTAAAGTAAATTTTTTGTAAGGCATTTTTTCAACAAATTAAAAAACGTGTTACTTAAAATTCACATTACTTGAAAAATTATTTATAGACTTATTTTTCTACAAGCCACCGTTTTTTTAAAATATGAATAGTAGCAAAGATAATTCTATCATTACTTTTGTTCTATACAATTCCTCAAAGGAACGCCTAGTTGTATAAATTACTAATTTTTCTTCTTCAATGATATGAAAATTGTAGCGACCTTGACCTAAAAACTAAATACGGTAAAACTAATATGGTGCGGGAGAGACGAAACAATAACGTTATTGTTTCCGCCTGGTTTTTGATCAAGCGCGCCGCGCCAGCAGGCCTACCATGAACTCTTATTGCGACTCAATTGAAGACGTAAACTAAATTGTTTTGCTTTTTCATACCATGACGTCTTAAAGACGCACACTTTAAGTCGTTGCCAAATGAGCGTTAGAATGCGTCCTAAAAACATTTGAGTAAAAGAGACAGAGTTATCTATAGTTCATATAACATTGTCCTTTTCAAACACACTTCATGGTATGAAAAGAAAGCGGTTGGGTTTAGGTACTGACTTTGGATTGAATCGTTATCCTAAAGTTCCTGGCAGGCCTACTGGTCAGTTATTACAACCAGATAGGAATTAAATTATAATTATTTTGTTCCAAAACAATATTCATTTTCTTAAAAATGATATTTAAGAATTATGCCAAAAGTAATAATAAAATTATTTTGCTATAATCCGCTATCCAGTAAATAGAAAATATATATAGTGCTAAATGTATAGTGGACTATCCATTGTTACATACCCGATAAATGCAGGATTCGTAAAAACACATGCACAAACTTCCACCATTGCCACCACACACAAGCACTACACACGTTCACTATCACAAACTCAACAATCGTTTCGCCCCGTAACCGAAGCATCATCAGGAGATAGACTCCACGACAAAATCGCAAAGCTTTGCACTATATATATTTTCTATTTACTGTATCGCGGATTATAGCAAAATAATTTTATTATTACTTTTGTATTATGGATCTCCGTAAAGTAACGCCTAATTCCATAAATTAATTATGCCAAAGTTATTTTATACGTTGAAATGATCAGTGCATTCATATAATGTCTTATAGGCTGTAACACTGTAAATAAACCGCGAGCGCTGATTTATATGAAGGATGAGCGGGATGACGGGAGTTACGACGGCTGTCATGTAGCATGAGGGCAGATTAACAGCATCCTTCGCTAAGACACGGAACGTAAAATATTGCCTGTAAAATTTTAATGTTTACCTAAACTGAACAATTCACGAACAACACGATGCGTTGAATTATCTATACTTATTATAAATCAAAGTCCCAAAAAGCTGTCTGTCTGTATGTAAGCGATTTTCTCAATATCTACTGAACGGATTTTTGTACGGTTTTCACCAAAAAAATAGTGCAATACTTCCGGATTGCTTAGGCAAATAATACATATCGGTATTATGTGAATTGTGTTCAAGAGATCGCGCAGTTGTTAAAAAAACTTGCTTGATGAGAGCTTTATTCGCGTGCGCTGCGTAAACCAACAAAGGTACACTAAAGTAGTGTACTAAAAAATTGTAGATCTACAAAAATACTACAAAAGAGTCCGCGAAAGCATGTCTCTATCTGTTATGGTTAACTCACAATAACTACTTTTATGTTTAAAATTTGAATTCTAGAACAAAATTGTGACTGGCTCATTTCCACGCGAGGAAGCCGCTTGGCCAGCTATTTGTTTATAAAAGGTGGGACGTAACCACTACGTTGTTTCTCGAATTATACTTCCGTATTGTATGTAATCTCTTG
The DNA here is from genome assembly GCA_947086505.1 of Morpho deidamia. NCBI lineage: Eukaryota > Metazoa > Arthropoda > Insecta > Lepidoptera > Nymphalidae > Morpho > Morpho deidamia. The sequence goes on from CAMTZC010000009.1 coordinate 13,972,925, forward strand.
TAATTCGATATCCGTTTTTTCCCCTGGTAATGATCCGAATAATAAATAAATATATGGGACACTTACACACACGGTCGTCCGTCCCCAAAGTAAGTAACTTAATACTTGTATTATGGGTGACGGACAACTGGTAGATATACCACATATATAATTTTAAATACATACTTAAATACCAATATACACCCAGGCAAGAATCAACAAATTGTTTATAGAAAATGTTGGCCATCGGCGGGAATCGAACCTGCGACCTGTGGAGCTGAAGGCGGAATTACTAGCAACTGCGCTACGGGCTAATCCTTATTGAAACGTGTTGACGATAAACGTTAGAAACTAGTTACTAAATCTAACTAGTTTAAAAAAACCAACCGCCGAGTATCCTGCTGGCTCTTCCCGATAGGAACAGCTTTCCGAACCATGAGTAAAGTATAGTAAGTAAAGTAGCGGCCTGTCACAAACCCACAGCTGGGCATAGGCCTCCTCTCTCTGTTTCTGGAGACAAGGGTTGGAGCTAAGACCTACCACGTTGCTCCAATGGGGATTGGTAGGTTACACATATGTCCAGAATTCTCTAGAGATATTCAGGTTTCCTCACGATGTTTTCCTTCACCGAAAAGCGTGTAATAAATTGCAATTATCAATTAGATACATGACTTTTAATATAACAACTCATTGGTGCCTGCCCGGGTTTGGACTCGTGTTCCCCTCGAAAGACTCGCACGGTCTCACCGCTGGGCTATCACAGATTCAACCATCAGTAGATGTTGACGATTCAAAAGCACTTGTTTAAAAGTTTACTTGAAAGAGAATATTTTGAATTGAATTAAATATACAAAAGAGAGTGTGTATGTTCCTTATATACTCAAAAACGGTTGGATCGATTTTAATGAAACTTACAGACAATATTTAGACAATCCTGTAAAATTTCGTGGCATTCTTTGAACTGTCAATGAGTTATGTTTCCATGGCCAGACTGATAGTAATTTGTAGAATTAGACGTTATTTTAGGATGTTCATAATACAAAAGTAAGTATCTGTTGATGATGATTCGGGGCGACTCGATAGTTTCACTTATTTTTTACACGATAGACAAGTTTACTTGAATGTGTATCCGTCGTTAGCAATAAACGATCGTCATGGACGCGTTAACATTCTAACACGCGGTTAGAGATAAGCTCTGCTCGCGGTTCGGGCGAGATTAGACAAGTTTCGAGATAACGAACGGCTACTGGCACTAATGGAATCAACAACTATATCACCAGTTCGAATACGGGCAGGTAAATAAAAAAAAAAACAAGTGAATTATTTCGTAGGTAATTTATAAATACAGTGGAAGTTTTAGTTGAAAGCGCGGTAAAATAAATAAGTTGCTCTATAGATCGTTAGGTAGGTTACGTTTTTTAGAGACAAAAAAAATTATAAAATGAAATCTAATATGAAAAAAATTAAAGTATCACATAACATCTGGACTCGATTCGTTTTTAGTCCACCCGTTCCGAACTGAGGATAAGTTTGCATGTGACAGCGTAATTAGCTTTTGTTTATTAGTAATATTGTAGCATTTTTTTTGTTGCTGAAAATAGGAAAAAAACGACATTTAAAAATAACTTAGCTAGCACACGGAACGGTACGATTGCTGAGATTGTGGTAGTGAATGTGTGCTGCGCTAGTAGTGTAGAACCGGTGTTATTGAAACGTGTTGACGGTTAACGTTGAAAACTAATTACTAAAACTAACCACTAACTAAAACTAGATAGTAATAAGACTTTTTCTTTGAAAAGAGCAACCGCCGAATTTCTTGCTAATTCTTCTCGGTAGGAACAGCTTTCCGAACCAGCGGTAGATGTTGACGATTCAAAAGCACTTGTTTACAAGTTTACTTGAATAATTTTGAATAATTTTGAATTAGAATTTGAATATTGTAGCATTGTTCTAGTGCCTGAAACAGGGTTAAAACGACATTTTTGTAAATTAAATCTAACTACATTGTCGCCCCCGAAACCTCCATACATACAAAGTTTCATGAAACCGATAGTTCAGCCCCCATAATTAGGGTTATTAATATAAAAAAATGATAAATTGAGACCTCCAATAATAAATCATGGAGTATTCCGGAATCGACTGGATATAGAGATATTAGTTAATTCGTTACACGTGTAACGGCTCGTCACACCCGCCCGTGCTTCCGGATTACGATGTTACGGTTACGGATTATGATTTTACGGATATTACGAAAGATATTACGGAAGTAATTTATAGAATTAGGCGTTACTTGGCGGAGATCCAAAATACAAAAGTAATAATAAATTTATTTTGCTATAATCCGCGATACAGTAAATAGAAAATAAATATAGTGTTAAATGTATAGTGGTCTATCCGTAGTGTACAAAATCTCAAAGCCTTGCGATTTTGTCGTGGAGTCTATCTCCTAATGATGCTTCGGTTGCGGGGCGAAACGATTGTTGAGTTTGTGATAATGAACGTGTGTAGTGCTTTTGTATTGTGGTCGAAGTGGTGGATGTTTGTGCGTGTGTTTTTACGAATACATTTAACACTATATATATTTTATATTTACTGTATCGCGGATATAGCAAAATAATTTTATTATTACTTTTATATTACGGAAGGTTACGACTTTTACTTGTAAGAGATGACATCGACTGAGATTTCACAAATTTGTAAACATAGAGTACATCATCGTAAACCTGCCCTTATCCTACGTTAAGTGAGGTCGGCAGAACATGTTACAGACATGTTGTCATATGATTCGGCTACGTATTTCACGACCAACTTCAACTTACCGTAGTCGTATTTTCTATTCTGCTTAACCGGATACCAGACGGTGGGTCGACTTACCTTAGTCGCCTCTTACGACACCTCTAAGTTGGGTCGGCCTAACATGTTACAAACATTTTGTCGCATGGTTTGGCTACGTATTTTACGACCGGCTGCCTGCCTGACGTCAACTTACTTTAGTCGCCTTTAACGACACCACGGTAAGAAAGGAGGGTGGTCTATACTACTCAGCCGAATACCACACGGTACATACCTTAGTCGCCTCTTACGACACCTCGGTAAGAAATGAGGGTGGTCTATTCTATGCAGCCGGATACCACACGGTACATACCTTAGTCGCCTCTTACGACACCTCGGTAAGAAATGAAGGTGGTCTATTCTACTCAGCCGGATACCACACGGCGGATAAACATAGAGTACGTGACCTATATAAATATAGATCCTGTACTAATATGTACAAGGTAAATAAACTAAGTGAAAAATTCATAAGTGAAATTTAGTGTACAATAAACAAACAGGAAGCTCTTACTGATCGTTAAAAACGCGACTCGTTCGGCAGAAATATTTTCCACTCACCATTTATAACTATATCGATGCACGTTGTTTCATTTAAATGCGTTGCAACAAAAGTGCCGCTAATAATGCAAGCAAAAAGAGCCCCAACAAAGACGTGTATCTTTTATCTGGAATCTTTATAATAATTACACGAGACAGGACGTCTCAATCCGTGCATAGCCATGAAAACGCATCCCGTTAAAACTCGACATCCGATTTTCACATTTACACCCACACAATACAGACTGAATTCGCTTTAACGGATTAAACGTGCAAAGCGCGCATTGCCCGTTGTACGCACGAATCCAATTATCGTAAGGGCACACCGAAATATCTTTGCATTGCAAGAAAATAATTATCGAAAAAAAATTCACGTGTCGCACAACCCTATACAAGTGCAGCGTGTTCGACTAAAACATAAAACGTACCTTAATACATTAACATAAAGTTGAAATTTGCTTGCAGATGAAAATGTGAGTTAAGCTTTATGATGTATAAAGAGATGTATCAAAGAGGCGGGAACGTGATCCCCACTCTAGTACTAAAGGGTGGAACGCTGTCAGTCGGCCGCCGGCGGTGGGGGAAGACAGATGTCCGTCCGGGCCCATCTTTCATACAACACGATAGCAAATTCAATACACCATAAATACCGCCGGGTTCTCCTTTTACAACGCTCTGTCACTCCGTTGATACGAAGAAAGAGAGAATGTCCGAATTAATTTTTAATTTTTCCAGTATTCGTAATAAGTGATATACGAACAGTTTAATACTAATAGACAAATTCTAAATTTAAAATTCTTAATTCGAGTATTAGAACGTTAACTTAACGAGCTTTGTATCGCGGATTATAGCAAAATAATTTTATTATTACTTTTGTTAACGAGCTTTTATAAGCTATATGTTTTGGGACGTGATTTAAATAGCTTTCGCGTTGAACATATTAAGGAGCAAATTTGTTTGTGATATACAATAACATTGTGTTTAAATATATTTATTGCTGTGTTCAAATTTATTGTATTTGAATATATTTGTTTGAACACATTGAATTGCGAGTTAATATATGTAATAAGACGCCTGTAAATTCAGTTTTAACAAGCAAAATATATCTAAGTAATAGAAAGAATATACTGTAATATACATAATGTTTAGTGATTACGAAACCAAAGTTAAATATAAGACATAAAAAAAGATACATTAATTTAAAATAATTTCATATATTTCCTTATACCGCAAGTCTTTTTTTTATAAAGTTTTGTAACTTCTCTCCGATAATAGCGTAATTATTTACTTACTATCAGACTGCATATTCTCTTTAATCTATACTTATTATAAAACAAAGTCCCAAAAAGCTGTCTGTCTGTATATAATCGATTTTCTCAAAATCTACCGAACGGGTTTTCATATGCATTATTTTCATGTGTATTATGTAAATTGTGTTGAGGAGATCGTGCAGTTGTTAAAAAACTTGCTTGCTGGGAGCGTGTGCTGCGTAAACCAGCAGAGATACGAAAGTAATGTACGAGAGAATTGTAGATCTATAAAAATAGTACAAAAAAGTCCGCGGTAGCAAGTCTCTATCTCTTATGGTTAACTCACAATAACTACTAATACGTTTAAAATTTGAATTCTGGAAAAAAAATAGTGACACGCAGATTTCCACGCGGGCGAAGCCGCTGGCACAGCTAGTTCTAAATAAAAAAAACTTTACAGGATTATTCGCTGGATCTATCTAAGTATAATAAGTCTATTGTTATAATTTGTTCAGTTATTTAACTAAAAGATTTTATTTAACTTGCCGTGAAATATGTAAAGGTGGAATCTTGCAAGTTAAATTTAACCCAGTACTCGCTATCCCATTGAGCTGAAATTTTACATACTGGTCAACTCGATGATAATGCATGTTTACAATACGCATTACCTGATGCCAGGATTGACTCCAGACGAGGAAACTCTTCAACTGTTAACAGCAGGGACATTAAATTTTGTTGAAAGCTTTTTTTAAAAGCCTTATTAACTTTGTTATCCATCGAACATATCCGACTGATAATAAAACCTAAAGCAATATGGGTATCTCGGTGTATAGGTATGAATACAACAAAATGCCCTCTTCATGCGATTAATCCAGGGGGGTAGGCTTCGCAGGGCGGGCGCGGACATCCGGCGGAAGTGGGCGGGGCAGTGCGGCCGCCATTTTGAACTCGTCACGCCTGCGCCGACGGATAGCGATAAAAGGAAAGAAATATGGAAGCTCCGAATCGTTATGAGATTCGATGTTATCATCTAAAGAAGTCTAGGAGAAAATACTAAGAACGAATCATATTAAGATACTAAAATAAAATTATGTAAGCGAAACCCACAAAAAACCAAAATCAATAATTATTAACTTTATTATTTTTAATATTTATAAAAAAACTTTTTTTATTTGAAAACCGAAATAATAATAAAATAATAAAGTTTTTCCGGTGTTGTTTGTGACCCCCAGTCTAGAATAAACAGTAGCTTATACGTTGCTCTACAACCCTATATTCTAGTCAAGTACCATCAAATTCGGTTTAGTCGGATCAGAGTGTACTTTGTTGCACTGTACTTCTTTTTGTATGGTTTTTATTAAAAACCGCTATAAAGGATTTGTTAAGTTTATCTCAAGGCTAGTTAAGTTTAGACCGAACCCCGGTTCTTCATAGTTACTATAGTTACCGAGTGGATCTGGTAAGTTCAAAAAGATTTGTAAAGGTAAGAAGTACTCGTTAGAGTGCAGACTGCAGACAGAAGTGCCGACTATAAGCGTAGATCACGATTAAGGGCGACTTAAAATCAAGGGCAGTCGGTAAGACTGTGACTAAAAAGTTACAATGATAAAGTGATGATGATGAATTACGTACGATTTAGTAAAGTTTTTTTTTTCAGTTCCCAAAGGAAAATCTTAAATATTTTTACTATATATATCTTGGCTTAGGAGATCCTGGGATGATATGTAACCTACCAATCCTGTTTGGAGCAGCTAGGTAATTTTATGCTCTAAACTTTCTCTATATATAATTTATAGAATTAGGCGTTATTTTGCGGAGATCCATACAAAAGCAATAATAAAAATATTCTATAATATATAAACTTTTTATTTTGCTATAATTAGCGAATTTTCTCTTATAAGTTAAATTAAGGCTCTAGATAAGCTTTCTCTACAATAGTAGAGAGAAGACCTCTATTAGGGGTGAAATAACAGATCACTACTTTGAAACTGTGACGGTGTTTTTGAAAAAAAAATTGGAAAGCTCAGAATCACAAGATAGAAACTTCAAATAATTTATAGAATTAGGCGTTACTTTGCGGAGATCCATAATACAAAAGTAATAATAAAATTATTTTGCTATAATCCGCGATACAGTAAATAGAAAATATATATAGTGTTTAATGTATAGTGGACTATCAGTATTTTCATACCCGATACGTGCAGGATTCGTAAAGGCACATGCACAAATCTCCACCACTTCCACCACAATACACAAGCACTACACACGTTCACTATCACAAACTCAACAATCGTTTCGCCCCGCAACCGAAGCATCATCAGTGATTGACTTTGCGATTTTGTCGTGGAGTCTATCTCCTGATGATGCTTAGGTTGCGGGGCGAAACGATTGTTGAGTTTGTGATAGTGAACGTGTGTAGTGCTTGTGTATTGTGGTGGCGGTGGTGTAGGTTTGTGCATGTGTTTTTACGAATCCTGCATGTAACAGGTAGGAAAAAAACGGATAGTCCACTATACATTTAACACTATATATATTTTCTATTTACTGTATCGCGGATTATAGCAAAATAATTTTATTATTACTTTTGTTATAGAAACTTCACTTAAAACGCAGAAAAACTTAGAAATATGGGGATAAAGAGAGCAAACGGAGTCTAAATCTGTCGTCCCCCAGCTTCCAGGTACCAGGGTCTCATGAATCGCGCGGAGACGTCGCGTAAATCAAGCGACGCGCGGCCATCCATCACCGCGCGGCCGCCATCAATTTGGACCGAAATAGGCATTCCTGAACCGGGAGAACGGGAGCTGCCTTTGGACGGAACGGGACATGCGGGATGCTGGATGCTTTCAGGGATAGATCAACACACCGTTTAGGGTTTTGTTTTAGTTAAAGTCTAGATGTTTTCACCGACACGCCGTCGAGACGTGTCTGAAGAAAATATTTCTATATGGAAAGAATTTGGCAGTCGTATTAATAGAATAAACTGTTAGAATTTCCTATTAACAGAATCTCTAGTACAATACACTACGTTTAGATTTTAATTATTTATGTTTATTACGTATTAAAACTAGTCGATAACTGGAAATAATAGCCGATTCTCTGAACTTTGAATATGCACATATATAATATAAAATATATGTTTATATGAATATATAAAATTTCATAAAAATCGGTCAATCCGTTACAGAGGAGTATGGTAGGTACCTAACTATCATTGTGAAGCGAGAATATTATATATCTATACGATATAGAATATACTTTGTGGAGTTACATAAAAGATGTTAGTTTTAAATTTAAACAATAGTTTTAGTATATACTTTGTGGACTTATATATAAAAAATCATCATCATTCTCCTGCCCTTAACCCACTCTAAGTTGGGTCGGCCTAACATGTTACAAACATTTTGTCGCATGGTTTGGCTACGTATTTTAAGACCGGCTGCCTGCCTGACGTTAACTTACCTTAGTCGCATTTAACGACACCTCGGTAAGAAAAGAGGGTGGTCTATTCTAATTAGACGAATACCACACGGAACATACCTTAGTCGCCTCTTACGACACCTCGGTAAGAAATGAGGGTTGTCTATTCTATGCAGCCGGATACCACACGGCACATACCTTAGTCGCCTCTTACGACACCTCGGTAAGAAAGGAGGGTGGTCTATTCTATTCCGCTGGATACCAAACGGCACTTACCTTAGTCGCCTCTTGCGACACCTCGGTAAGAAAGGAGGGTGGTCTATTCTATTCTGCCGGATACCACACGGCATACTTATATATAAAAAATATTAGTTTCAAATAAAACACATTGTTTTAAAAATACGTAACTAAAGACTTTAACGGGATTAAAAAAAAGTGTGGATATGTAATTTTCTTAAATGGACATATATCTAATATCGTAGCAATATTTAAACTCAAAATTTGTTCTTCTTTTTTGAACTCAGAAATTAATTGAGTTCAATTAGACTTGTCCTTATAATTTTTTTATTCTGAAAGCACTAGTAATTTAAACGTAAAATCTTCTTACAGTTCATACAACGTGTTGTAGTCGTATTAACAACGAAATAATTTGTTTTCTTTTAACATTTTTTTGCGTTTTCCTTTAGCTTTTGCAGTGTATGTTTTTTATCAAACTGAGACGGGTTCCGAAAATCGATACAAGAGCGGGTGTGCGGGTTGTAATGAAAAATTCAAAGAGCGAATGGACGTTAAAATTTGATTAAGACATTCTCAATGACATTTTGCCCAGCCTCAGAAACATTTTTAAGAGATTATTCGAACATAGATTTCACATATTGACTGATACCTACTTGACTTCTTATATTGCGTGTTAACAAATAATATGGATAACTCAAAATTACACTCTTGACTGGCCCGTTGGCGCAGTGGGTAGTGACCCTGCCTTCAGATCAGCGGGTCGCGGGTTTGATTCCCGCCGAGGGCCAACATTTTCTATAAACAATTTGTTGGTTCTTCGAGCCTGGGTGTGTATTTGTATTTAAGTATGTATTTAAAATTATACATGTAGGATATTTATTAGTTGTCCGTCACCCATAACACAAGTATTAAGTTACTTACTGTGGGGATTGATGAACGTGTGAAGTGTCCCATATATTAATAACAATTTTGTAAATTTTTTGTGTAAGGAATATGAATTTTTTTAAACTTCTCATATTATGGAAAACATATGATAAATACGTGGGAATAAATATTGACGGGAACAATTTCAGAACTATGTAACAATTCGTTATGAAATATGAAAGAACTATTTTGGAATAGTCATAGGTATCCATTTTATACAAGAGCTTAACTAATAACGTTACAATATCTTAAAGTTAGATTATAGTCCTTTTTATGACTCTAAAAACACATTTTTAACGTTGATGAATTTATAGTGTCATATTAACACTTACAATATATGGAGTATAAAAAACGACCTAACAACTTCGTTTCTTCAATTAAAGCTAAATATTCAATTCATTTATTATAACTTACACGAATTTATTGCATTCGCTAGCCGCCATGTCAGTTATGACTAAACATGGGATGAAACGACAAATTAAGGAACATACCGTGCGATATCAAAACTTACAGCGATCGTGCCAACATCGAATTATATTAGCCGTCATAATTAAAATTATGAGACAAAAAAAAGGCAAAAGACGTTGCAATTAATAGCGTCAGGCTCGCCGGGCTACCGAATTAACGAGGATCGTTCTAAGCCGATCATGTAATTACTTCACCTCGGCCTCAGAATACCTATCTCGGTAAGGCGGGGCCCGTTGACGATCAATACGGAAAACGCGGCCGGAGGATAAGTATCGCTGCCCCTTACATGCGAAGGCGGAATGACGCACGCGCGAGCGAGAGGGAACGCCCCCATTAGCCGGCACCGATCCCCCCATGGGCGTGCACCGTCTCACGGCGCACGGTAGCTCCGCACGGCTCAGTCTCAGACCGTCCGTGCGCGTGCGTGCACCGCCGCCGGACCATGCGAACGTGAGGCCACCGAGCCACCATGCTCGTGCCACCCGAGATGATGGCGGCCCAATCCAAACTAGTCTACCAGATGAACAAGTATTACAACGAACGAGTCGCGAACCGGAAGGCGCAAATCGCGAAAACCATACACGAAGTATGCAGGATAGTGCAGGACGTGCTGAAAGAGGTAGAGCTGCAGGAACCGCGTTTCATATCCTCATTGACGGACTACAACGGCCGCTTCGACGGGCTCGAGGTGGTGTCGCCGCACGAGTTCGAAATCATCATATACCTGAACCAGATGGGAGTGCTGAACTTCGTAGATGACGGCTCACTGCCAGGCTGCGCCGTGCTCAAGCTCAGCGACGGCAGGAAGCGCTCGATGTCGCTTTGGGTAGAGTTCATCACGGCATCAGGCTACCTCTCCGCGAGGAAGATAAGGTCCCGCTTCCAGACCCTAGTGGCGCAGGCCTGCGACAAGTGCTCGTACCGGGACTGCGTGAAGATGATCGCGGAAACTACCGAAGTCAAGTTGCGGATACGGGAACGGTACATAGTGCAAATAACGCCCGCGTTCAAGTGCGCCGGGCTGTGGCCGCGGTCGGCTGCGCATTGGCCGCTGCCCACCATACCGTGGCCGCACCCGAATATCGTAGCAGAGGTCAAGACTGAGGGCTTCGACCTGCTGTCGAAAGAGTGCTTGACGCTGCAGGGGAAGAATTCCGCGATGGAGGGTGACGCGTGGGTGCTTAGCTTCTTCGAAGCCGAGAACCGCCTCCTCCAGGGCGGTTGCAGGAGAAAGTGCTTGAGCATCCTGAAAACGATCAGGGACAGGCATCTGGACTTACCCGGGAACCCGGTGACGTGCTATCACATGAAAACGCTTCTCCTGTACGAATGCGAGAAGCATCCACGGGAGCACGAGTGGGACGAGGGCGCTATAGGGGATAGGATCAACGGGATATTCCTCCAGCTGATCTCTTCTCTGCAGTGCCGCCGGTGCCCGCACTATTTCCTCCCTCACGTGGACCTGTTCAAAGGCAAATCGCCGACGGCTATGGAGAACGCCGCCAAGCAAGTGTGGCGACTGACCAGGGAGATGCTTACGAATTCGCGAGCTTTTGAAAAGCTGTAACTTTTGGTAGCGAGTGAAGTGAGTGAAATTGTGTACCGCTTATTTCTCGAGTCATATTAGTCGTTTAGTCGGATTAGATATGTGCGTTTCTGATGTTGGGTGGTTTCCGTTCTCGACTAGCGGTCGTGTTGTCGAATATTCCACGGACGGACAGACTGTAAGTAGACGTGTTACTACTAATGATAGGTCCTTTCGAATATTATTTGTGATATAATGTAAATAGCTTACTTGTTGTACAATTTTAGTGATATTTATTTTGAAGGGGGAAAAAAAGGCGAAATTTCGTGTATTTATTTGACTGAAACTTTTAAAGTAGGTGTATAATCTATATTATAATAAATAATTTGAAACATTAATACTCCTTTTATTCTATTTCTAATTGATTAGTTGATGATTTTTTGGTTATACTTATGATTTTATTTAAGGTACCGATTTTTTGTAGTATATGTTACCAAAATCTTTAACTAAAATAGTATGGATTCTATCTATTCATATATATAAATATATATGATGCACTATAACAAGCGTATTAGTATTAACATAGTATATAAATAGTTCAAAAAGGTAGGTGGTTGATCTGTCTTGTTATAAAAAAATCAAAATTATTTTCTTATATAAAAATTGTCATTTATAAATAAAGTAATATATCCAGAGCTTCGTTAGATTTAATTCAAAGATACTACAGTACAAGAAAAAGATGTCATTGACAGTTAAAAAAAATACTCCGATCGCATCCAAACTCTACAGGATTATCCGCTGAGTCAATCTAAAAATTATCTCAATATTTCATTAAAATCGGTCCAACCGTTTTGAAGTATATAAGAGACATACAGACAAACATACATTTTTAGATATGTAGAAGATGACAATTATAGCAAATAAAGGGACGCTACTTTTCGAGACTCTGTTCCAAATACAAGATTTGATAATTTAAAAGTGCTTGTAAAAGCTAATTTGTATAAGAAATATTTTGAATTTGATGTATTAAACATAATTAATTCTTCTTTTTTCTTAATTCTTAATTAATTCTTTATTCAAGTAAACTTGTGAACAAGTGCCTTTGAAAAGTCAACTCTACTGCTGGTTCGGAAAGTCTTTCCTACCGAGAAGAGCTAGCGAGAAACTCGGCGGTTACTCTTTTTAAAATATAAATCTTATAACTAGTTACATTTAGTCTTGTACAGGGAGGAAGCGCAGCTATATCCACACATTCTTATCATCAAGTAATCCTCAACAGTATAGTAGGCTTTCAGTATCAGCCTCCCTTTAACAGTTTTTTTAAACTGCTGTAATGGCAAAGATAAAATCGATTGCGGGATTTTATTATAGAATCTTATACTAAAACCCATAAACGATTTTATTTAAATAAAATGTGTAACACACAATAATATATATATATATATATGTGTGTGTGTGTGTGTGTGTGTGTGTGTGTGTGTGTGCGTGTGTAACTATAACACAAAAAGCTTCAATCAGTGTTAAGTACCATATTGCCAATGTCAATTGTAATTAAAGCAAATAATATATATTCTTCTCGGTAGGAGCGAATTTCCGAATCAATGGTAGCTTCTTTAAAAACATACGGCGATTCAAAAGTACTCAAAACTCACAAAATAATCTTTATTCAAGTGACCTGCTTTCATTTTCATATTTTGATTTAGAATTATATCTAAAAAACTTTTTTATTAGTGAAAGGTACACACAGAAATATCTATTTGACACATACCAACAAATAACTAATAAATTAAAATATTTTAAACGTTTATAAAAAGTAATAATATATGTGTTTTACTATAGGTACTCTACATTCACAAGTTTTCGCAGTAATGGAAATATTTTAATACTTATTTGCACTTCACTAATATGTAATATATATATACTTTTTATATGGCATTAACATAAAATTAATAGACAAAATAAAAGCAAATATTTATGTATTTATTCAAAAATTATATAGGTACTAGCTGACCAGGCAAACTTTGTTTTGCCATATAAATTATTTCTAGTGTACATTTTAAAATACAAAGAAAATTGACCAAAAAATAAAAAAAAATTGTTACAATCCTTATCACTTAGGAGTATGAAAAATAGGTATTAGCCGATTCTCAGACCTACTGAATATAATACAATTTCATAAAAATCGGTCAAGCAGTTTCGGAGAAGTATACTAACTAACATCGTGGCACGAGAATCTATATTCTATACTTTAATTTTTAATATAAAAAGCTGAAGAGTTTGTTTGTTTGAAGGCTCTAATGGCAGGAACTACAGGATCGATTTGAAAAATTATTTCACTGTAAGATAGTCCATATATCGAGGAAGGCTATAGACTATATAACATCATACATGATTAGGAGAGGAGCAGCTATAAAAAAATATTGCGGTAGCGGCAAAATTGAAAGCTTTCCTTTCGTGCGCCAAGTAAACGGTGAAAGTTATTAAAAAATCATGTATTACAAAATTGTTCCCCTCTAAAAGTTCTGAATAAAAGTCGGCGACAGCGTATGTCTAGCTTTTAAGGTTAACTCACTTTAACCATAATTCAAAAGTAATAATAAATTTATTTCGCTTTGCGATTTTGTCGTGGAGTCTATCTCCTGATGATGCTTCGGTTTCGGGGCGAAACGATTGTTGAGTTTGTGATAGTGAACGTGTGTAGTGCTTGTGTATTGTGGTGGAAGTGGTGGAGGTTTGTGCATGTGTTTTTACGAATCCTGCACGTATCGGGTATGAAAATACGGATAGTCCACTATACATTTAACACTATATATATTTTCTATTTACTGTATCGCGGATTATAGCAAAATAATCTTTTTATTACTTTTGTATTATGGATCTCCGCAAAGTAACGCCTAATTTTATAAATTATAAACCATAACTAATATAAGTATTACGGTTTACTCAAATAATAAGACTGCAGTCCACGCGAACGAAGTTGCGGGTAAAAGCCAGTTTTATATATAAGATTTTATATTCTTAATCGAGAATAGGGATAAAACATTAAAATCTTTATACTTAATCTAAATGTCAAACAGACAAACAAAACAACGCGAACACACTTCGGCCTACGTCGGTAAGATCGTGTTACTCGGCCACATCTCGGGTGGGTGACTTTTAAGGTCTCTACCCATTACAGATGAACAAATCGAAAAGGGTAGCTATCAAGTTTCGATAATTCGACGCACAGATAGACACATCTAAAAAGCAGGCACATTAGTAACATGTGACAAATTCAGAACTATATTATAGTGATCTATACTTCAATACTATTAAAAAATATTGCGGAAACGGCATAATTTAAAGCTTTCCTTACGTGCGCTAAGTAAACGGTGAAAGTTATTCTAATATCACGTAGTACAAAATTGTTCCCCTCTTACAGTTCTAAATAAAAGTCCGCGACAGCATATGCCTAGCTTTTAAGGTTAACCCAGTTTAACCACAATTAATACACTCGCCTGCAACCGAATCGACTCACCTCTAAAAAATAGATTAACTGTGTATTATATTTTTAAACAATAAAAAAAGTACGGGTATATATATATATTTTAAAAGACTATTTCATAAGCTTTAAAATGATACCATAATCTCAAAAATCTGCGCAATATTTTTAAATTTAATCGACTTTGAATCACAAGGTAACAAAAATTGAATGAGTGAAAAAAAAACCAAGGATAATTAAAATTAAAAGAAAACAAAATGTTGTGAAAAATTTGTTAAATCAATACTTAGTGTTGCCCCCTGGCCCTAATAACAGCTCCAAGACGGTTCTTCATCGACCTGATAACTCTTACTACCAGATCTTGAGAGAGAGCTTCCCACTCCTCTTTGAGCGCTGACTTTAGCTCTACAATGTCTGCAGGGGCTGGATTTCTGATCCGGACCCTGCAGACAGCTCGTCCCAGATGTGTTCAATAGGATTGAGATCAGGACTGTGTGGTGGCCAGTCCATGGTCTCAATACGAACTTCGTCCAGAAACTTACGAGTGATTTGTGCTGTATGGTAGTGGGCATTATCGTGCATAAGAAGAAATCTATCTCCTATGAAGCCTTTATAAGAAAATACGTGATCGAGGAGAACGTCTTGCACATATCGATCTGCAGTCGGACTGCTTCTTCGGCCTCCACCAGGGATGAAAACAAGAGCTGTTTTTCCTTCTTTTGAAATGCCCGCCCACATCATACACGAACCACCGCCATAGGACACGGTTTCAGCGAAACAACATTGTGAAAATCGCTCGCCTGGACGCCGGTAGACTCGAGTTCTTTTGTCGCTGCCATGCAGACACACTCTGCACACAGTCAGTGAACAGGACCGATCGCCATTCAGCTGTCCAATCGATGTGTTCGCGGGCATATGCAATACGAGCTTGTCGGTGAGCTGTGGTCAATTTGGGGCTTCTGGCAGGCCTTTTTGGAGTCAGGTTGGCATCTTTTAGCCACCTTTCTTTTGTTATCTTCTAACTGTCCATTGACTGATAGCGACTCCTCGAACCTCTCTCAGCCGCTGCTGCACAGCAACACCGGTGAGATGGCGATTTCTGAGACTTGTAGAGGCGATAATACGGTCATCTCTCTCAGAAGTACACCGCCGCCGACTGATATCTGGCCTCCTAGACTAAGAGTTGGTCTTTTGGAACCTTTTGTATTCCCTGGATACAGCAGATTGGCTCAGATTTAGTCGACGAGCGACTTCTCGCTGGCTAAAGCCCTGTTGTACCAAAAGGACAACTTGGGCGACTTCTTCTGTTCTTGTTTTCATAGTGACGGCGAATTGATAATCGTATCTTGCGGAAATGTGTTCAGGTCAACTTCTGATAAGGGTGCGTAGCTTATGCCCGGTTTCACCAACAACCCCTAAACTATCACTTTGCTAAGGGACACCTAACTAAATGGGACTCCTAAACAGACCCCTTACTTAAATTTGATTTCACCAATGAATGTTACCCCTAACTATGGGACTCCTAACTATGTGACGTTTTTTTTACCAGAATAGTGCGTGACTTGCTATCGGTATTTACGATTGATAAGAAATAAAAAGGTTTTGTGCAAAATTTTAATTTATACTATTGAATAAAAATAAGGGAAAGCAATGTATCTTCTATGTTATTTCTTTTATGCAATATTAAATATTTTTGATCAAAATTTTATGTATAATGGTAGTGTACATTGATTTTTACTCTATATTTTAAAAGTAATGCTGTCAAGTTGTTACCTACGCCATAATTATTAATATCTTTCAAAGCCTACAATTGTTGTGTGTACATCTTGCGAATGGAACTGTGTATTTTAGTTATGTTTAGCAAATTATACCAGTAATATGCTAAACATAACTACACACATTTTTTCAACTTATTAAGTATAGTTAGATGAGAAGAAACTAAGATCTAATAAAATAAATAGTCCTTACTCACCTATTATCTGGGTATTCCAAATAAGGCTCAATAATTTCTAGTAAATACAACACTGTCGATTTATATAACCTATATCTCTTAAAAAAGTCTACTTCATCAAAATTTATAAAATAATTTGGCCGCTTTCGATAAAGTTTTGGTCCTTGACTTCTATTCACGTCAAAAATAGTATCAATAGTTTCTAAATTATCGAATAAATCAAATAAATCACTGTCCATTTTCGTCTTGTAGTTTCTTTTATAGTTGTGTGTCGGTTTGGGGGGTCGACAATCCACTCCTCAAATTTAAGAGTCCCCTAAGCGGTTAAGTGACCCCTAAATGTTGGTGAAACGAAAACAGTCTCCTAAACGTCCCCTAAATATACATAGGGGTCTCTTAAATTGTAGGGGATGTCGGTGAAATCGGGCATTAGGGTGGTTTATATAGGGGGTTGAATAGCGCAACTCGTTAGTACTGCAAGGAACAAATTTTACACACTTACGTTCAAACCACGATATTTTTAAAAGTAATGATTGGATTAAAATAATAAATGCGTTAATTTAAAGTTAAAAGAATGGGCTTTAATAAAATATTACATTTAATATACTTTTTTTTAAGTTTTAAACAAAAAAACGCGTTTTTTGTCAATTTTTAATGGGTGAGTCGATTCGGCTGCTCGCGAGTGTATAAGTATTACGGTTTACTCAAATAATAAGACTGCAGACGCGAACGAAGTTGCGTTTAAAAGCTAGTATTATATAAGAAATTAAGACAGTTGACTAACATTAAAACGGTGAAACTTATTTCATAACATTATGTCTTACTCGTTACTGTAATTGGGTGAATGCGTGAATTTATTAAAAACTGTATAAAAATCCTTTCAGTAGATTTGAAGAAACTGATCACATACAAACAGACAGCTTTTAAAGAATGATTTTTATTATATGTAAAGAAGATTATGTTACATAAACCTTTGGACCGTAGGATCAATCAAACTGGAAATTATGCGGATTAGATGTGAATGAGTAACTCTTTTCTATTCAGAAGCTGTGATAGCCTAGCGGTGAGACCGTGCTACTCTCTAGAGACGACATAGGTTCAAACCCCAGCAGGCATCAATGAGTTTTCTATTAAAAACTTATGTGTCTAATTGATAATTGCAATTTATCAGACGCTTTTCGGTGAAGGAAAACATCGTGAGGAAATCTGCATATCTCTAGAGAATTATAGGGATATGTGTAACCTACCGATCCGTATTGGAGCAGCATTAGCTCCAATCCTTCTCTGCAAAAACGGAGAGAGGAGGCATTGGCACAGCAGTGGGCATAGTAACAGGCTGTTACTTTACTTTACTTTTTTCTATTCAGGTTTTATAGACCACCGAGTTGCTTGGGGGTTCTTCTTAGTAATGCCAACATTACTAGCGTATTACCTTAGCGTAACCTCACTGAAAGCTACTCGATTTTGGAGTATACAAACGCTTTCAAAAAGTATATCCGATTGATTTCATTTGTTTTCTCTTTATTTGAACTTGCCTGTACACAAGTTTAGAAATTATCTTGAAACGATGCTGCTACATAAAGCTTACTATACAATTGAAGATTATTTCAACGATAGAAGCAAATTTTAACTGAAGTTAACAACGCACCAGGCAACGATTGAAATGTCATCAATGAATCAAAACGTATATTTTTTTTTAAAGATTATCCGTCGAGTTTCTTTCTGATTCTTGTTGGGAGGAACAAACTTCTGAATCAGTGGTATCTTCTTTAAAAACATTAGACGATTCAAAAGTACTAAAAACAGTCTATTCAAATAAAGAATATTTTGAACTTTGAATTTTGAAAAAGTTTCGCCATCCTGCCTATACAGTATTGATCGAATACAAATCGAAATTTTTGAGTACAATAAAGTTAAGTATGCCGCCATTAAATAAATCAAAATAGCTGTGATTGCTTGAGAGATGATAACATTTGAGTTGTTTTATAAATTGTGCTTAAATTAGCATATCGTGAGCTTTATTGTGAGCAAAAAGATCGCGAGAAAGCCTCCAAGTATCAAGACAATTCCTGGGATACGTGTAACCGGCCAAAGCTCATTCGCATCTGTTTCTAAACTCCTAAAAATCAAGTAAGCTTTTCCCAACAGAGGGTATATAAAATTCTTAAAGTTATACTTTTTTTATATGATGAACTTAGTATTGCGTTAAACGATGTTATTTCAGAAGTTTCATAAGACTAAATGATTTACTGATTTACTGAACCAGATATGAAAATAAATAAATATATACACTTACACGGTGGGTAAATTTAAAACTTTCGCGGTTTATACTTATTATTATATAAATAAACCGGTCATCTTACACGGTCGTCCGTTCGCAAAGTAAATAACTTAATACTTGTTTTATGAGTGTCAGACAACTAGTAAATGTATACATAAATATAAACAATTATAATTTTAAATACATACTTAAATACAAGTATACGCCAAGGCTAGAAGAACCATCAAAATTTTTATAGAAAATGTTGACCCTCAGCGGCAATAGAACCTCCGACACGCGTAGCTAAAGGCAGGATCACTGCCAATTGCGCAAACGGTTTATTCAAAATAAAATAAACGTGACGAGAACTGGGTGAGGATCGAACCCGTGTAAATCCTTCCGACCTATTTACTGTTGAACTATTATGGTTCGCACTTGAATGAATGCTACGCATTCGCTTTGAATCCCACACGGCAAAGTCAAAACGTCGACCCACCTCAAGGACTCGAGGTTTTTCGAAAATCGACAAAAAATAAAGGACATATAAATGAAGCAAGCGAACCAAATACGCGTTACAATTAAATGTGTCCGCATAAACTGTACAGTGGACCTAAGAAGTTATTAAATAACAAAATTATATATGCATATATGATACCTACATAATAATAATAATAATCATCATCATTTATTCGCATATGGTGTTACAAACAGATACTTAAACTAATGACATACCTGTCTGTAACTCCATACCGAATAGGTCACAGTTCAGCGTATGTCCTACCTAGGCGCTGATTTTCAGCAGTAACCCGAAATGACAATGTAAAGCATCAGTGTAACGGTATATATATATATGTGTATATTATATAAAATATTAAATAAATAACAGTGTACAATTTATATGATATAAAATCTTTACGAAGATGTAATATATATAAAATAATACGTGAATAATAATAATTATGAATAAGAGAATGTAATAATATGCCGCTTTATAGAACTTTTCGGTGGAGACATCATCTCCACCGAAAAGTTTTGACATTCAATTTGTTTATTAATCATAAATGTTTTTCATTTATTCTTAAATGCAATTTCGGAACGTGAATCTCGAATGGGCGGAGGAATGTTATTCCAACATCGTGTGGCGGCATATTTAAAACTTCCCCTGAAATACGGCCATGTAAAACGACGAGGGGGTGACAATGTGGTACAGTTGGCGCTGAATCTACCGGAACAGAGAGGTAGAGGCCGCCCGCATCTGACTTGGTGGCCAAATATTAAAAGAGATCTGCAGGCCTACCTCTTATTGCGACTCAATTGAAGACGTAAACGAAATTGTTTTGCTTTTTCATACATGACGTCTTAAAGACGCACACTGTAAGTCGTTGCCGAATGAGCGCTCGGAATTCGTCCTAAGAATATGTGAGTAAAAGAGACAGAGTTATCTATAGTTCATATAACGTTATCCTTTTCAAACATTACGACCCCAATGCAATTCATACTTCATGGTACGAAAAGAAAGCTGTTCGCGGTCGTCGCTTACATCTTCAAAGTCGCAATAAGACTACATGGTAGTTAATATAGGTAGTTAGTATAGTTCATGGTAGGCCTACCATAAACTTTTAGATACCTTTTAGATTTTATCGCATTTAATTTTATACAGATGCATACAGTTAGTAAATAATAGAAAATGTGTGATAGATAATCTATATCTATATCTAACCTAATATATAAAGCTGAAGCGTTTATTTGTTTGTTTGAACGCGCTAATCTCAGGAACTACTGAACAGATTTGAAAAATTCTATGAGCGTAAGATAGTCCATTTATCGAGGAAGGCTAAAGACTATATAACATCACGCTAAGATGAATAGGAGAGGAGCAGCAATAACCGGCATACATTAAAGCTTTTCTTGCGTGCGCTAAGTAAACGGTGGAAGTTATTCAAAAATCATGTACTACAAAATTGTTCCCCTCTAAAAGACCGCGAGAGCATATGCCCAGCTTTTAAGGTTAACCCACTGTAACCATAATTAATATAAGTATTACAGTTTACTCAAATAATGTGCAGACCACGCGTACGAAGTTGCGTTTAAAAGCTAGTAGAAAATATGTGTGATAGTTTATCATATACGCGGCGAGCTGTGTTGCTCTCCGTACAGAGTAGTGATCGTTCCGTCGGCCAACGCCGCCTACGCGCCTTGTTTTTAGCTTTTGTCTTAAAATTTATCAGCACTTGATGCGAAAACGTTATATTACTCGATATTTTCATTAAGTTTAAACAAACATGTGCATGGCTGAGCGCTAAACACTGACATTTTATTCATTATTATTGTAAATGAATCGCGAATTATGATATTGTAGGAGCAAGAACGAGTTTTTGTCATATTAACTCTATTATATTATTTGCTTACATTAAAAGTAGTTTAAAATTGTATGTTATACACAGACACATTATTTTTAAAATAATGAATCAACATATCCTCCTGCCCTTATCCCACTCTAAGTAAGGTCGGCACAACATGTTAAAAACATGTTGTGACATGATTTGGCTACGTATTTTACGACCGGCCTGCCTGACGTCAACTTACCTAAGTCGTATTTTACGACCCCTCGGTAAGAAGAGGGTGGTCTATTCTACTCAACCGGATACCACACGGCGGGTCAACTTACCTTAGTCGCCTTTTACGACACCTCGGTAAGAAATGAGGGTGGTCTATTTTACTCTGCCGGATACCACACGGCGGAATCAACACATAAATAAATTTAAATATATAAATATATGGGACAATTACACACACGGTCGTCCGTCCCCAAAGTAAATAACTTTATACTTGTGTTATGGGTGACGGACAACTGGTAGATATACTACATATATAATTTTTAATACATACTTAAATACAAATATAAACCCAGGCTCGAAGAACCAACAAATTTTTTATAGAAAATGTTGGCCAATGGCGGGAATCGAACCCGCGACCCGAAGAGCTGAAGGCAGGGTCACTACTCAATGCGCCAACGGGCCAGTCATAAAATGTGATACACGCTTTTACAAATAATAATTTACAGAATTAGGTATTACTTTGCTTAGGTCCGAACAATAACCGATATAATATTATTTTGCTATAATTCGTGATAATTTTTGTAACGACGCGGTTTTTATACTACAAATACGACGAATAGCTTTTTTTTGTAAAACAAACACCATGTGAATATCAGCTGGTGTACCCCATAGCATGATTCCATATGACATAATGCTATGAAAATAGGAAAAATAAAAAAGTTTTGCGGTTTTATCATCAGCTAATTGTCTTATTTTCCTAACAGCGTAAGCAGCGGAACTTAATTTTCCACAAAGGTTTGATATATCCAAGGTCATTCCATGCATGTAACCTTTTTTGTTGGTCTGGTTCCATTAAGCAGTGAAAACTTTAAATAGGTTATTTATTGTGAACCATATATTAAATACATCGTTGAACGAGTACCCTATCCGAAACATTTATAGATGAAGACGTTAAGTTAAAGGCGTTAGGTGGAATCCATAGTAGAAAAGTTTTTTTCTAAAAGATTGTTTACATTTAGTTTATAATGCTAATGTTAATAAATAAATAACGAATGCTGCATGTAAAAGCCAACTTGAATACCTATTTAAATTGTTACTTTTATCAATTTAATGTTTGTAGTAAAGTAGTAAAGTAGCGGCCTGTTACAATCCCACTGCTGGGAATAGGCCTCCTCTCTCCGTTTCTGGAGAGAAGGGTTGGAGCTAAGACCTACCACGCTGCTCTAATGCGGATTGGTAGGTTACACATGTGTCCAGAATTCTCCAGAGATATCCAGGTTTCCTCATGATGTTTTCCTTCACCGAAAAGCGTGTGATAAATTGCAATTATCAATGAGACACATAAGTTTAAATAGAAAAACTCATTGGTGCCTGCCCGGGATTTGAACTCGTGCCAACCTCGAAAGAGTCGCACGGTCTCACCGTTGGGCTACCACAGCTCAATGTCTAATGTTTGTACATGTTCATAATTTTAAAAAGATTTGCGATGTAATAGACAAAGTAGGAACCGACATAAACTCGCGGGTACTGCTTTGAGCCTAGCAAAAGTACATAAATCGTTTGTGGGTTGTTTTTTTTTCGAACTGACTGTATGCTGTTAGCCCTAACGGCTTTTACAGCATCACCAGGCGGGACGGGCGAGCGCAGAAGCATCGTCGAAGTTACGAAATGCAGAGAGTAGAGCGCAGAAGCTCTACTTAAGTCGCAGAACATCGTCCTAAGGGTACCTCCTGTGAGGCCGGACCATGGCTTAGGGCGACGCGTAGTGGAGGGTTGATGGTATGGACTTAGATCAGTCATTGCGGCGTCGGAAGGCTTCGTTTGTGGGTTTCGGTATAATATTCTATAATAAAATTCCGCAATCGATTTTGTCTTTGACACAACAGTTTAAAAACGCTGTTAAATAGAGGCTGATACAAAAGCCTACTATACTATTGAGGATAATATAGATGATAAAAAAACGTGGATATAGCTACTCCTCTACGCTGTACAAGATAGTAATGACCAAACGTATTTAATTATAATAACTATATTTAAAAAGAGCAATCACCGAGTTTTTTTACAGGCTCTTCTCGGTCGGTACAGCTTTCCGAACCAGCAGTACAGTTGATGATCCAAAGCACTTATTTACTAGTTTACTGCAATATTTTTCATTTGAATATGAATTTGAACTTTAACATCACGTCTGTACGTTTTTCCTCTTGTTTATACTGTTATCTAATTTAACTTTTTAATTTGACGTTATTAAATAAAGCTTTTACATTTGATTTGATTTCATAAAAAACATTTTTGAATTTCGGAATCGTAATCAAAGGGCCTAATTGTCACAGCGTAGTAGATAGGTGATAAAAAATTTTATGGAAATATTTTACATATTACCTATAGCCATATTTACTCAATGTCAAAAGACAAAACAATTAAAGTAAGGTAGGAAAAAAATTAACATTAACAATCAGATAAACGGTATCCGAATCACCAATAAAAAACCCATAAAGTAAATGTCCCATCATCGCGGGCAGAACACGTCCGCTATCTGGGAGTGCGTCGTCAACCGCATTTCTTGAGTTTAATAGGTTTCTAGAATGTAATTTTATTGGGATTCTAGAGGTTAATATTATCTGAACGAGCCCACTTTGTCGGAAATTAACAGTGAGCTGTGGTGGTTTAGATAAGGGGCCCATCGGTGCCGGCATTAAGATATGCCCTGATGAAGCTTCGGTCGTCTCAGTGAAGATATTAACTTTATGACGGTGCGCGCGCGCCTCATTATACATCTTTATATTTTAGTTAATTTCGATATATTTAGCTTTCTGGTAAATATTGGCAAATATATGATTTAAAAAAATATAAATATCAGTTAAGGAATAAAGTGATAATTTATAGAATTAGGCGTTACTTTTCAGAGATATACTATACGAGAGTAATAATAAAATTAGCTTGCTATAATATGCGATAAAATAAATTGAAATTCAAATTCAAAATATTCTTAACTCAAGTAAACTTGTAGACAAGTGCTTTTGAATTGTCAACATCTACTGCTGGTTCGGAAAGCTGTTCCTACCGAGAAGAACCAGCAAGAAACTCTGCGGTTGCTCTTTTCAAAGAATAATTCTTATCACTAGTTACATATAGTTATTAATGTCTTGTACAGGGTCGAAGAGCAGCTATATCCACGCTTTCTTATCCTATATGTTATCCTAAGTACTATAGTAAGGCTTTCTGTATTAGCCTTTTTTTAAACTGCTGTAATGGTAAAGTTAAAGTAGATTGCGGTATTTTATCATAGAATCTTATTTCCAAACCCACAAACGACTTATGTACTTTGCTTGGCAAAGCAGGTACCGCAAGCAAATGTTACACAAGTATTTTGGGATGTCCGCAAGCAAAAGTATTACTTACTCTAATCAAACCCAAGTCCTGCAGCGTTACTGCTAAGACAAGCACTGACAGACTAACTCTTTACATCTACCCGCTCCTTTGCTTATATTGGGAATAGCCCGCCAAAACTTAGTCGTTATTACACTACTATACAACCTTATTTATTTTATGCATTATTATGTTATCTGTAATTTATTATAATATTTGTATTTTATCATCGGCCTATATATTTATTTATTATATAACAATCATTTGACAAAGATCCATGTGCGCCACCGGAAGTAGGTAGGCTATGACGCATTACGCGCATTAGTGGTATTCAACACAAGATATATATAATGCTAAATGTAGACTATCCTTTTTCATAGTTGATTCATACAGGGTTCCTAAAACACATGCTAATACCTCGTCCACCAACACTATAACACTGTTTGGCCCCGCAACCAAAGCATCATCAGGAGATGAGATTCCACGACAAAATAACAAAGCGATTGTTGAGTCTGTGATAGTGAACGTGTGTAGTGCAATCCTGCATGTAGCACGTGTTAAAACGTATAGGACACATCCACATTTAGTATTATATACAATAGTTTTTCTTAATCTGCCGTGTGGTATCCGGCTGAGTAGAATAGACCACCGTTATTTCTTACCGAGGTGTCGCATAATACGACTACGGTAAGTCGAACCGCCGTGTGGTATCCGGTTGAGTAGAATAGACCACCCTCTTTCTTACCGAGGGGATCGTAAAATACGACTGAGGTAAGTTGACGACAGGCGGTCGGTCGTGAAATACGCAGCCAAATCATGTGGCAACATGTTTGTAACAAGTTGTGCCGAACCCACTTAGAGTGGGATAATTGCAGGAGGATGATGATGTTAGTAATTTTTCTTAATATCGCGTATATAACAAAAGTTTAGTATCCAATCAAAGGTTTAACGGATCTAAGTAAATTAACAAGTTATTCTATAAAATGTAAAAAAAGATTAATATTTTTATTAACAGTTATCTATTTTGACAGCAGCGCCCCCGATGTACCACCGATACACGGTTTCGTTACTAGATGTGGCATTAATTATGAATATAATAACGATGGGCGGACGTGTGGCCGAGGAATTGAATGGTACACATTACGGCCGTAATGAGGAGGCGAAACGGGGCGTGAGGCCACTCACAACATCGAAAAAACTACACTGAAAAAAAAATCACAATAGAGTGGCCTTTTCTTGTAGACTTTTTGTTTCCCATTTATTATTATTTATTTATTTTTGTAAGACCATCAAATATAGTACGCGGTAACAAATAATGCACATCGAGGCTAAGAGAGAGAAATCGGATAGATTTTGCTTCATAGAGCATCGTCTCTGTCGCACAGACTGACAAATATATAATATACAAAGTCCCACAAAGCTGTCTATCTGAATGTAATCGATTTTCTTACTCTTCTACTGAACTCAAAATCTACGGTTTTTACCAAAAGATAGATACTTCCGGATGGTTTAGGTAAATAGTTCATATCGGTATTATGTAAATTATGTTGAAGAGATCGCGCAGTTGTTAAAAACCTGCCTGCTGGGAGCTTTAGTTGCGTGCGCTGCGTAAACCAGCAGATATACTAAAGTAATATAGTAGAGAATTGGAGAACCATTAAAATACTACAAAAAAGACCGCAATAGCATGTCTCTATCTCTCATTGTTAATTCACAATAACAACTTTTATGTTCAATATTTCGAAACTTCGAGATAGGTTCCGTAAATCTGAATTCCACGCGGGCGAAGCCGTTGTTAGCACCGCTAGATGACGATATAATAAAACAAAACAACTTTTTTGAATTAGGTCACTTTTATACTAAAGGTGCGATATATATTCATAACATCAGTTTGTCCGTGTACATCACGATGGACCATGATAACGGGATTATATAACCATTGAAATATGTGCCGCGGCGCCACCGAGGAGCGTTGTTGACGCATACTAATGCAACAATAATTATGGATATAATAGGATATATTGTTTGAATATTTGATTAGCTGAGCGCCTACCGCATTCATAACAACACGATTGATACTAAAAATAGGAAGGAAAACACCTAAATATGTTTATGTTTCTTAATATCCATCTTTATTTATATATTTCTTTATTGTACATACATAATGTTAGAAAAGAGAAAGAAAAATAATTAACACATGAACAAAGGCGGACTTATCCCTAAAAGGGATCTATTCCAGCCAACCTATTAGTGACAGAAAGAAAAGGGCAAGTGAAATACGGATAATGAAAATAGAAAGGAAGAAAAAGACAAATAACAAAAAACTGTATAAATAGATTAATATCTATGCCCACTGCTGGGCTAAGGCCTCCTGTCTCCGTTTTTGGAGAGAAGGATTGGAGCTGATTGGAGCAAGACCTACTACGCTGCTCCAATGCGGATTGGTAGGTTACACATATTCCTAGAACTCTCTATAGATATGCAGGTTTCCTCACGATGTTTTCCTTCACCGAAAAGCGTGCGATAAATTGCAATTATCAATTAGACACATA
The DNA here is from genome assembly GCA_947086505.1 of Morpho deidamia. Lineage (NCBI taxonomy): Eukaryota > Metazoa > Arthropoda > Insecta > Lepidoptera > Nymphalidae > Morpho > Morpho deidamia. Next base: position 14,000,265 of record CAMTZC010000009.1, read on the forward strand.
AGTTTTAAAGAAAAACTCATTGGTGCCTGCCATTGGGGGTTTGAACCTATGTCGTCTCTAGAGAGTCGCACGGTCTCACCGCTAGGCTATCACAGCTTCGCAATGTAGAATTCAGTAAACAAAAAAATTGTGGTAAAATAAGTAGATGAACGAAGATGCTACTGATTTTAATTTAAATTACTGTTATTGTATGTTTAAATTATTTTATTGTTACTATTTTTTACTGTTATTATTTTTTCGCAATCAAACCGTTAACCGACACAACAATAGGAACAATTATTTTTGAGTCAACATTCCACATGGCGGTTATCTCATACGAAAGGTCGAATATTTAGTCAATTTTTATTTTTCCACTTTTATGAGACTATCGTAATCTATTATTATCTTTATTATTAGCAAGAAAACACTAGCTTTTTTATAGTTTGTAGCGTGATAACATAGATGGCATTAAAATAAGAATTACAATGCATCTAACTCAATTAAATTAAATTTTGAATTACGCCACTTTAATACTAAGCGTGCGATAAATGGACTAACTCGGTACATAAAATTACTTCCAAGAATTTATAATGTATTTTCCCTGTTTCCGAGGGCATAACGGAGTCTTTATATTCAATACTAGCTTTTAAGCGCAACCTCGTTCGCGTGAACTGCAGTTTTATTATTTGAGTAAACCGTATTATTTATATTAATTATGGTTAAAGTGGATTCACCTTAAAAGCTAGACATATGCTGTCGCAGACTTTTATTTAGAACTTTAAGAGAGAATTAATTTTGTAATACCTGATTTTCGAATAACTTTCTCCGTTTACTTAGCGCAAAGAAAGCTTAAAATTTTTCCCGTTTTCGCAATATTTTTTATTGCTGCTCCCCTCCTATTCATCATAGCGTGATGTTATATAGTCTATAGCCTTCCTCGATAAATGGACTATCTTATTCTCAAAGAATTTTTCAAATAAGTCCAGGAGTTCCTAAGATTAACGTGTTCTTACAATCACACAAAAAAACAAACAAACTCTTCAGCTTTATGTATTGGTATAGATAGATATTAGCCTGATATATAAGCTTAACTTTAAGAAAATTTCATCAATTTTCATAAAGCGGTTTAACCATGAAACCAACGAACGGAAAGGAATTCGCATTCGTTAGAGTAGCGAACATTTATTCCATTAGAGAAGCTGTGAGCCCAGCGGAGATATCGTGCGACTCTTTAGGGAGGGTCACGAAGGAGGGCTTGAATCCTGGGCAGCTACCGTAATTGCAATTTAGTAATAGGATAAAGGAAAAGATCCTGATGAAAACACATATCCGTAGAGAATCCTGGGGCTATGTGTAACCTACCAATCCGCATTGGAGCGGCGTGGTAGGTCTTAGCTCCAACCCTTTTCCCCAGAAACGGAGAAAAGAGGTCTAGCAGTGAGCTGTTACATTATGGATATTTGTATCATTATCTTTGCCACTGCAGCAGTTTAAAAACACTGTTAAAAGAGAGGCTGATACAGAAAGCCTTACTATACTATCGAGGATCATAGAGTTGATAAAAAAGCGTGGATATAGCTACTCCACTAACCTGTACAAGGTAGTAAGGACCAAATGTCATTAGTTATAAGAATTATATTTGTAAGCAGCAACCATCGAGTTTCTTGCTGGCTCTTCACAGTAGAAACAGCGTTCCGAACCAACAGTGGATAGAGTTGACGATTCAAAAGCACTTGTTTACAAGTTTACTTGAATAAAGAATATTTTGAATTTGAATATAGGAATTTCTTACAATGTTCACACATGAATAACATTGGGAATAAGTATAGAGAGAAAATAAGCATTGTAATTTGTATAATATTACAATTTGCCGGATGAATTATTCAATATTGCGGCCGAAGTAGCGATCTTTATTCGATTATATTCGATTTGCATGCGATCAGCTCAATGCGTGCGAAGATAATGAGTGCTGAGCAATGAGGCAAAAATTTACATAATATACAGCTCTCGCAGAGGCTAGGCATTTAATACAGTGTTACTCGCAACTGGGCAAAACCTCGACTGATACGTATAACGTAAGAAAAGTCTATATATATAGGGGAAAGTGGGGGAATTGGGAACACTTAACTCAAATAGCAAAAAAACAGCTTTTTACATAAAAAAAAGTAATCAACTTTTATTTAGCCTTACACATTACTTATTTATCTTCTTATAACTGATAGAAAATCTCTTAATAATAAACTTTTTATTACACATATTAATGAAAACAAAAAACACTATCGTTCCTTTTTACCCGACATCCTATGGGGTAATTGAGATCAGCCCGCGGGGCAAATGAGGACGATATGGGGTAAATAGAAATGACGTAGGAAACAGGTACAATTAAATTATAATTACTTTCCGCGACATAAATCACACACGTTACCTTTGGTCTCGCTATTGTTCATGTGTCCAAAGCTTACAAATGGAGCACATTTTCCAGTTTTCTACCAGTGGAGACTCTTATTTCTCATTGCACATTATGCAGAAATACTCTTCATCTTTTTCATTTCGTCCTAAAACTTTTTTTTTATTTTTTACTACTTTACCTTTGGCCGAGACTTTCTTCTGTACTTTCTTTCTTTCCCGCTCGCACATTCTTGTATTTTGCCTTTTTTGTTTTTCTTCTAATTGAGTCTTGACTGGCGTGCTGGATAAAATTCAAGCGTGTTTCCTGTTCTGTCGCCGAGAAGTTGTACGTATCTGAGGTATAACTGGGACATTAGTAACTTCAGAGAGTGGCACAGGGGTGGATGGAACAGGGGGACTACTAACCGTGGTAACACTGTTAGCAGCAGTGCTAACATTCTTACAACAAGGAGCAGTCCTGTAACACTCCTCACACATATATCGTTGTCATTTTCAGGAATTGAAGTGATGGTGGTTTCTTTCAGTCTTCCAAATGTATTTTCGAGGCATCTAAAAAAATATAACATTAAGAATATAAAAACAATTAGCAACACTAGAATAATTTATAAAGCCAGGGGTAATTGGGAACATTCCCAATTACCCGCCACCTACTGTTCCTAATTACCCGCAGGCGACAGTTTGAATCAAAATGGTCGCCACCTTCGATAACTTTATTAGTGTATTTAACGACACGTGGCATTTGAAAAAGGATGCTCCATACAATAAACTAACGAAATATACAGTCATTGTACTCAGAAGTGTGACATTTACATCTATTGTATGAGAACACAAAAATTATAACAAAATTGCAAAAAAAAGGTTTGACTTACCGTCACAAGATGCGTGTGGCCTTCTACTTCCTCTGTCGCTTGCTCACTGAAGGACACAGGGAGCGTAACTTAAATAGGCGCGAGACAGAATACTAGAGGTCGAAGTGTGACTTATTAACGTGTTCCTAATTACCCGCCGTTCCCAATTACCCCACCTTCCCCTACAGGTTGTTCGGGAATGATTTGATAACCTTATTGTAGTATAATCATGAAGTATAATTTCTAGGTATTGATTGAATTGAAAAGACTGTATGGTAATGCATCAAAATCCATGAAAAAGTGATCCGTGGAAAAGGTCGCGATCCTCAGCACTGAGGAAAACGACGCACGGAGGAGGTATGGTAATGCAAGTGTTACTCGCAGCTGGGCAAATGTCGACCGATTCGTAGGACGTGAGGAAAGTCGATATTTATACAGGACGTTCGGGAATGAATTGATAACCTTGTAATTGCATGCAGTATTACCAGGTTTTAATTGAGTTAAAAACACTGTATAGTAATGCAACTGTTACTCGCAGCTGACACCTCGGTAAGAAATGAGGATGGTTTATTCTACCTAGTCGGATACCACACGGCATTAATCTCATACTTCTCATCTTTTACATAAAGTGCGAAACTTTCAGACTTCCTCAAATTAGTCTGCCATTTAAGGAATCGTTTTTATTTATATAGATAAAACGGAAGTATGTTACATTTAAAACTATTTGAATGTCTAGACAGTGTAATGTATTCCAGCACTTGTTATTCAACGACTAAACATAAATCAGGTCGGCGATGCCTAGGTTCTAGACATCCAAAATTTGAAGTCAAACGTCTTAATCTTCTATCTTTACTTATTATAAAACAAAGTCCCCAAAGCTGTCTGTATGTATGTGATCGATTTTCTCAAAATCTACTGAACGGATTTCTGTACGGTTTTTGCTAAAAGGTAGTGCAATTCCTTCGAAAGGTTTTAGTTAATAGTACATAACGGTTTATGTAAATTAAGTTGAAGACGTCGTTTTACAACGATTTTTAGTGGGGGTAGTAGCAAACCCGTATCAATTATAGTTTAGAGGGGGGAATAGGTGTAAAAAGGGTAAGGTATCAGATAGCCAGCCTCCTGCCGAGACTCGAGCGACTATTACATGCTAAACACTGAATTTCCACGCGGGCGAAGCCGCACGTACAACTAGTTTAATCGTTAACGTAAAATTTTACATATTATTATTTTTACGTGTTTCCTGAAAGAAAATGAAGCCTTTTCAAATTATAAATGTGATTCCAGTCATAGTAAGTGAGCCCGCTATCATATAAAGAGTTTTTTTTTTACTAATATAATAAATATGAAAGTGTTGCTGTCTGATTGTCTAACTGTCTGTCTATTACGTTTTCATGGTTAATCAATTGTAATAATATATATAATTTTTGCCTATAAAATTAAATAAATTCTGTCGTTCCGGAACAGATTAAAAATCATGTAATCAAAAGAAACACGTAAGTAATGAGGGCATTTTAACACTAAAGTTGACGCGAACGCAGTCATCGGTATTACTAGTACATATTTTTGATTAAAATCGTTTAAAACTGTTATAAATTTTCCTCTGATAGGTTCGATAAGCAACACATTTCGCCAGAAAACAATTACGCCTTACTTTTCGATGTAACGCCTAGGAAATTTTAATAGGTAGTAGTTTTAATTTGAATCTCACAATTCCGAAAATACCTATTAAGAAGTTATTATACTTATTTCCGTGCCTAGAATAATAAGTGAATTACAATAAAACGACAACAAGAGATGATATCTTTTCACAGGAGTCTATGAAACTCAAACTTGCATAAATAACAAGTACAAGTTATAAATTTTATAAAGTTAAGCAAACTCCGAGTTCAGTCGAGCGGTTAACGGCGTTAGACTCACGAGACGGCGTAACTTGTAACCTTAATATTGGGGTGGTTAATAGGAACTGGTAAAACGAACAGACAAGCGCAAAATGTAAGCAAACGTTAAACTTGAGACAACACCGGAACACAGTCAGTTAATATTTATTATTAATAACTCGAGCGAGAAGCGCGACCGCCCGAGCGGGTAATGTGAACCGACGTGTACAACGTCTCAGTACTAGCGGGCATACCGAGTATTACATAAAGGTAAACATGCATAATACCCTATCGATCTACGGTGTACATCTGACAGTACCGTTAAACAAATAATTGTTTGGTTATTAATACATCAGTTCACGGTGAACAGACAACTAGCAGGGAATTATTTATTTTCATTTATTATAATTTATACAATGTGGGATTACTTTATCTATTTTGCTATGATCCGCGTTTAGAGAATCTCTATGTTACGCTAAATGTAGAGTGTGCTATTCTTTTTGATACCTCATCCATACGGGATTTACGAAACCCATGCACTTGCATTTTTATAGTGGAGTTTATCTTCTGATGATGCTCAATGTTAACGGATTGTGAAAGTAAATATATGTAGTATTACTTCAGTGAGTGGTACGTGCAAACTAACAACACTTTATAGTGCATTTTAGGAATTCTGCATTTCAATTTCAATATAAATAATTTAAACCTAATAAAATGATGTTTAAGTTCATAAAGTTGTTACAGGCGAAAAAACAAGGAACTTAGAGGAGATGACAAAATAATTAATGATGTTCAAGTGATGGATTTAACTATAATGGTAGTTAGTTATGGTGCGATAGTAAAATGTTTTAAATAATTATTGCTTCTAGTTTAATAAAGCATCGTCTTTAAAACTACTACATAGAGATATATATATATACAAATATATGTACAAAACTGTATTTTTTTACTAGCCTGATTTGCATATTTTGAGTTTTTTTCGAAACTATGTCAAGCTTGTTACAAATCCAATAAAGATAATTCATTGTAACTTAATTTTCTTTACCTATTTAATTAAGATACGTTTACCGCTTTTTAACAAGTTTATCATCATTGATAAGTTTAACGAATATTCAATGTGACTACGATGTTTACTGTGTAATTTATTAACCTAATATTGGATCATTAGAATTATAGTAAACAAAAACAAAGTTTATACGAGTTTAATCTCTCCAACTGCGATATCATATTCTTTGTATACATGTGTTACCGAATGGAATTCAAATTTAAATAATGATGGTATATCATTATTAGTTGGCAAGATTATCCAAGTACGAGTAATTGACTACGTACAATATTGTAATCGGTAAAATTGATGTCAAATCTAGTTATGATAGACAGGAAAGCTTCGTAAAGGAACATCCATAGAGACTTGTAGTGGATGTCAAAGATCTTAATGTACATATGGAAATGTCTATCAGTTAACAACGTCGATAGCTTTTTATTGGTAACTGAGGTGGGACAGATGTTACTTCAACCGTGTAACGCGAACAGACGCTTACAATACTGTAACTAATGTTGTAAGTGCTAGTGATGATAATCATCGTGAAAGCAAATATATTGTAGTCGAACACAAGAGTTAAAACATGTTTATAGTTTAATAACTATATAACAACGATATATAAGTAGCTTGGCACGTTTTTTTTGGAGTATTTTAGCCTTAATGAAAGCACTCACGTTGCTTATGGATTTGATTGTTACCGATTAATTTGTTTAGTAGAGGAAGGGGAAAATCGAAGGCACAAGACCGCGCGGCAGATCATCGAATGCGATGGACGGATCAAATGAAGGCTGCCTTTGATGACTCTCTTCATAAATGTACCAGGAAGGCAGCCGTCCGGAAAGAATGGCATCGGATTGTTAAGCTTGCTACCAACCATACTGACGTCCACGACCGCTCAAGACCGCCAAAAGCGAAGACCAAGAAGAAGAGAGGAAGGGACGTATCTTCATAGAATCGATGCAACGAAGAGGCCTAAGGTTGTTTTTATTCGAAGTACGGGGTGTAAAAGATTGTCTCATGATTGACTTTAATTTTCAAAGAAAGATAGGGTAATTAAAAAATTCATTCATCAACATGACTCAGAATTCTTTCAAAACAAGTGGATGTCCAGTTTTTTTTTATACAAAATGTGTGTGATGTAGTAAACTTTATTTACCGGAATCGACTCATAAAAGATTTCAATATTTTTAAGTACACAGCAAGGGTATCAAGAAAAAAACTATTTTATAAATTAAACTAAAAAATGCCGTATGGTATCCGGCTGAGTAGAATAGACCACCCTCATTTCTTACCGAGGTGTCGTAAGAGGCGACTAAGGTAAGTCGACCCGTCGTGTGGTATCCGGCTGAGTAGAATAGACCAACCTCATTTCTTACCGACGTGTCGTAAAAGGCGACTAAGGTGAGGTGACCCACCGTGTGGTATCCGGTTGAGTAGAATAGACTACCCTCTTTCTTACCGAGAGGTCGTAAAATACGACTAAGGTAAATTGACGTCAGGCAGGCGGCCGGTCGTAAAATACGTAGCCAAATCATGTGACAACATGTTTGTAACATGTTGTGCCGACCCCACTTAGAGTGGGATAAGGGCAGGAGGATGATGATGATGATGTATAAATTAAACTAAAAACTAAAGGAAATCAGCTTCTAGATATAGCCGCATAATTAGCACTCAGGACATTGCTTCGAATGCAAAACATAATATCGATGATATTTGATCTTAAAAAAATATATTTTTAAATGTGTGAAGTTTTTTTACGTATAAAATCAATATTCCATATTATATTACATATCAAATATCGAACAAGTTAAAAATATATTCTCATAGAGTAAATAAATAATATATACACTAATTCGCTACAAGGTCGACTCTACCTTTATTTAACTCAATACAAAGCTTCAAATTTTTAGTGAAAACGGATCAATTTTCTCATTATTGTAAAGAATAACAGACAACGTTCGGCTTTAACAAAAGAGGTATTATATTCCGTTAGTGATACAATAACAAATCATGGGGGATATTTCTGTTATTATAAAAAACAGATTAAGAAAAATATTTCAAATATTTGGATTGGAAACAACATGATTATGTGTCCTATTAAACGGATATTTTCTTTTTTCGCTTTTTTTTACATAAAAAAATTACTGCTCATTATATATATAATAAATAATTAAAAATATTTTATTATTACAATCAGCATTCTCCTGCCCTTATCCCACTCTAAGTGGGGTCGGCACAACATGTTACAAAGATGTAGCCACATGATTTGGCAACGTATTTTACGACCGGCCGCCTGCCCGACGTCAACTTACCTTAGTCGCCTCTTACGACATGTCGGTAAGAAATGAGGGTGGTCTATTCTTTGCAGCCGGATACCATACGGCACATACCTTAGTCACCTCTTACGGCACCTCGGTAAGAACGGAGGGTGGTCTATTCTATTCCACACGGTGTAGTATGGTAGGTCCCAAAGATTTTCAAGAGATATTCAGGTTGCCTCGCAATGTTTTCATTCATTAATTGTCATTAAAATTTTAACACAAGTTTTTTTAACAGATATACTCATTAGTGCCACTTCGGGTTTGAACCCGTGGCCCCCTAGAAAGAGTCGAACGGTCTCACCGCTGGGCTATTACAGATATTTGACATGGATATAAGGATATTGCTCTCATCTACGGATATTTTGCATCAGCTTATTATTAATCATCTTTTTTGGCATTGAGTTGTTGACCTGCTGATATATAACACAGACAATTCTGCTGTTCAGCACAAGTCAGTATAATTAGTAAATTTTAAGACAAGCTGAAACAAACTTCCACTAACATCCATCAAATAAAAAAAATCCGCTAAGAGTAAAATGAGAATGGCTACATTTGCTATGCGTTCTGTTACATTTACGTTTTTATAATAGTTCGCAAAATTCGCTATCTATTCTACTATTTTTACATTTATATTACACAAAACCTTTGTAACACACTAAGTTAGGTAACTTAAACTGAAGGACACTCAAAAAATATTAGAACCGTTAAAAAAAGAAAAAAGATAGTGTACTGAGAAATTGAAATTTGCATTTTTTAAATAACGAGTTTTCATATGCGTCCTTTTATTTAAAATGACAATATTTTTTTATATTCTGTTGGGACGCATAGGTATAACTATCGACCACGCCAAAAAAAAAACATGGTTAAAAATAATTCATAAAAAGTATTCTTAATTTCCAACTTCATTTGATAAAATAAAACGGAATTAAAATCAGTAGCGTGATAAAAGTAAAAAATAAACGATCAAATACAATTGGCATTTTAACTACATTAAAAAAAAAAAATCGTAAGATTATTAAACGAGGCACATTTTTAAATTCAGAACTCCATCAAGAATTTGAATACAGAACGTAGATAACCCATCGGGACCGTTCGCAAACTTTTTTACTGTTTCCCGCCTGATAACCGGCGACGGCTAAAAAGCATTTCTGTGTATTTTTATTTTGAAAGAAACAAAAAACAATAAAATACGGATCGACCGTGACGCAAGCGACGACATTTTTCAATATCGACACAGAAAAAAACGTTTTAGGCGAATATAAGTTCGAAAATAAACCTACTATCGCGGCCGGCCGCGGCTTTTATCGGGAGATATTTCAACTCGGCGAATCAAAAGGGAACAAAACATCAACTCGTCGCTAAAAGCGTCAGGTTTGAATTTTGAAAAATACATCTTTTAAAAATTTCATCGTTATTGTTTCGAGCGGCTCGAGTGACTTGGTAGAGAGAGATGGCAAGTATTAGGACCCGCACGTCGGAGCGGGACGCGAATATGTATGATGGACGGTGCGCGTCCGGGCCTGCGACGTCGGTCGTAGCTCACGGCGCGGCACATACTTTCTCATCCCCACACAAAAATAAACCACCATTCAGTTTTTATGCCCGCCATTGTATATTTAGACGACATTGTCGTAGTTTTAGAAGCGAAAAAAAAGTGTTAAGTGGATGATTTATATTAAGTGCGACGCATTACGCGCTTCCGGAGTAATTATTAACCAAAATGGCCCCGAAAACTCCTTCAGCCCGTGACGTTGGCACCCTCTACGAATAATTCATCGCTTTTTAAACAGAATTACGGCTTTGTCGGTTAAAACGTAGCTACTGGCTCATGTTTATGAACATTGTCACGTAATTGAATAAAAGTCACTACATTGTCTATGACTTAATACATAACAGTTAAAACATAGATGATAAGGATAGTTTAATTATAATGTTAACATCGACCACGTTATTTACAATCGATTATTATCTATATTGTGCTGCTGTACTTTAAACATTTACAATAAATTTTGACAATAGAATAAAACAGATGTTCTTAAATTAATATAGTTAAAGCAATAAACGTGCTAAAAATTACTTAAATTAAGTAATGAAAGTTTAAGACGGGAAGGGGGTATATAATGAGGGATGAAAATCATATGACCCAACGACTGTTAAACGTGAATGTGGATGGATATGTGAACAGAGGAAAGAAAAAGAAATGGTTGGATTTGATGTGAAGTATGACATGCATATACAAGGAGCAGCGTCAGAGTTGACGAAAGGAGAGAATGAAAGAGCAAAACATGTTGTGCCCATCCCACTTAGAGTGGGATAAGGATAGAAGAAAGGAGGGAATAATGTATTAATGGTATAAGAGCAGGAGAATAATGATTTAATGATATTCAAATCAAATCAAATACTTTTTATTAATAACGTCAAATTAAAAAGTTACCACCGTGTGGTATCCGGTTGAGTAAAATAGACCACCCTCTTTTCTTACCGAGGTGTCATAAAAGGCGACTAAGGTTAGTTGACGTCCGGTCGTAAAATATGTAGCCAAATCACGTGACAACATGTTAACATGTTGTGCCGACCTCACTTAGACAAGGGCAGGAGGATGATGATGTCAAATTAAAAAGTTAAATAACAGGAAAAATAGAAGGAAGAATGTACAGAAATAGATCTTCCATTCTCTCTTATCGTTCGTCAACTCAGGCGCTAGTAATTTTATATGCAAATAAATATTTAAAAGCAATACATTGAAAGAGAATAACATGTTATGCCCACCCCACTTAAAGTGGGATAAGGACAGGAGAATGATGACTTGGAAATTAAACTTAAATTATATTAAGAAACTAAAGTTATTACTAGCTAGCGAGATACAAAAGTGATAATAAAATTATTTTACTTTAATACGAAATTAGGTAAATATATAATATATAATGCTAAATGTAAAGTTGACCATCCGTTTTCATACCCGATACATATGTCGTCATGTTGCCACGGAAAATTATTTTCTCTAATCTACATTGTAATTGTATTCTATAAAGGCGAAACAATAACTCATAGCAAACTCTTATTGCCGGGTTCTTAACGTCATCACAGTGATGTCATTTTCTACGCACGTCCTATCTTGTTTATTATGATGTGTACAGCGCGACCCCGGCTAATCCCGGCGTACTCTGCGCTCTAATAATCTCTAGTAATTATCTTAGCCAGGGTAAACACCCCGGAAGTGACCTCCCCTTATAGCCACCCCTTTCCACTCTCAATTCTATCACTGATCTGACTCCTCTCTTGAGCCTCAGTGCAGAATACCTCTCTCTTCTCTAAGACAGTACTTTACGATATACACCAAAGGTGAGATGCTGTAACTGACGTACACTGCTCACAGGATAATAATAGTTCAAACTACTCACCTAAATTATCTCGCAATCACACAACTGTGTTCACTACACTAATGCGGTACTCGGTATGCGTCAATTGGCGCCCGACGCTTTATACTTTTACGATTTCTACCCTCTTTATTATAAACATTTTATTTTACTATTTCTACCCGCAAGTACTTGTAATATTTAGTTTCATGAAGTTAATTTTACCTACAATTCGTGATATTTCGCGACAACATGTAGGATTCGTATAAACACATGCACAAACCACACCGCCATACACAAGCACTACACACGTTCACTATCACAAAACCCAATAATCGTTCCGCCTCGCGGAGCTAACATCTATATTAAGCATTATGTATATTATCTATTTGCTTAGTCGCTGATTATAGCAAAATAAATTCATTATTACTTTTGTGTTAAGTTAGCTTTGGCAACTAAACTTAGGTTATGAAACTAGCGACATGATGAATGGTACGCTGGGGCAGTGGGTCCGTAGAGCCTGAGTGTGTATATGTATTAAAGTATGTATTTAAAATGATATATGTAGTATATCTACCAGTCGTCGGTCACCCATAACACAAGTATTAAGTTACTTACTTTGGAGTCGGAAGTCGGTGTGTGGAAGTGTCCCATATATTTATCGATTCTTTTTTTTATTCATTCATTTATTTATTTATATGTTAAAGACATTTTAAAGTTAACTAAGACAAAAATAAAATATAACAATAAAGAAAGTGTTCATGTGTGTGAGTGAGTGTGGTATGTATGATATGCGAAATTCAACAATGATCACCTTTGACCGTAAGACAAAAGTCAATAAACGCAGTTATACAAAAAAAAATCGTGACCATACATTTTAAAGATTTCAACATTCAGCCATATGGACTTTATCTATCTTCTTTAAAAGTAATAATACAATTATTTTGCTATAATCCGCGATACAGTAAATAGAAAATATATATAGTGTTAAATGTATAGTAGACTATCCGTATTTTCATACCCGATACGTGTAGGATTCGTAAAAATAAATGCACAAACCTCCACCACTTCCACCACAATACACAAGCACTACACACGTTCACTATCACAAACTCAACAATCGTTTCGCCCCGCAACCGAAGCATCATCAGGAGATAGACTCCACGACAAAATCGCAAGGTACTTACTGTATCGCGGATTATAGCAAAATAATTTTATTATTACTTTTGTATTATGGATCTCCGCAAAGTAACGCCTAATACTATAAATTATTCAATCTTCTTCTTCTCGTGCCTCTTCACTTCTGGAGGTTGGCCGTTAGCATACTGTAAGCCATTCTGTGCTGCGCAAGACGAAACAACTCTTCAACGGAAGCAATGCGTCCACTCTCTTATGTTTCGCAACCACGATTTCGATTCGATAATTGTCGATAAATCACATTCACCGATGAGTCCGTTAGAAAGTAACAGATATTAACTTAACGACGCACATTAATTTAATTATTGGTGGTCATAAAGTGGTGATACCAAACACGATAGGAATTCCGTCTTCCTACCTCGTCTTCATATCCGAAATATCATGCATTCCTCACTCGAAAATGTATCTTTACATATTTCAACACTAATTTCACCGCGTCTTTCGGTAACTAATTCTTAATGACAAATTAAAACTGTACTACACTAACAGTCTAAAATATACTATGAAAAACACGATTTTTCCTTCGGGTACAGAAAAAAAAAGAATAGAATTCAATATTTAGGATATTTTTACGGTAAATTCGACGCGAACGAAGTTACAGGTACTTATAGTGCTTTTGAATCAACTCTATTGCATGTTCGGAAAGCTGCTCTTACCAAGAGGAGTCTGAAAGTAACTCTACGTTTGCGCTTTTCAAATATAATTCTTATTATAATTACATTTAATGATCACTCTCTTGTCAGGGTCGAAGAGTAGCTATATCCACGCATTCTTATCGACTAAGTAATCCTCAATAATATAGTAGACTTTTTGTACTAAGCCTTTTTTAATATTGATTTTAAACTGCTATAATGGCAAAGTTCAAATTGATTGTAGAATTTTTTATAGATTAGAAACAGGTGAAAAGTCGTCGTCTATAAAGCCCACACCTCTGTTAGATAACGGGCGCCCGCTACCACACTCGCCTTGTTACAGATAACGCGACGCCGAAAGTGTCCCCGAATAGCTTTTTTTAGATACAGACAGGTGTTTCAATACGACTATATTATGCAACTGTAATTAAACTAATGTTGTTTTAATTGCGCCTGAATTTGCATTTTAAATATCAAGTTAAAATACATATAAATTGGAGTACGATACGAAACTGAGCTTTAAATCGTCTCAAATTACTTTTACGTTTGCACATTTTAATAATTCTTAATTACCAGCAGTTAAAGTTTAAAGTGTTAATTAGTGTAAAGCTCTATTGAACAAGCTTTTTATATACATGAAAAAGATGGTTCTAAGTACACAGTCTTCAAAATTTTTCTGCTTTAAGTTATAAAGACAATACAATAATACAACAAGCTTTTACCCGCGACTTCGTCCGCTTGGACCGTAGTCCTGGAATAAACAGTACTTCAGTATTATACATTATAATAACTCAGTTAAATTTATGCAGTAAACAAAAAACAAAATATATAATAATTTAAAATAACTCTTTCGACGTAAGCTGAATAACGTGATAAAGAACATCCTTTTTATTACAGATTTAACTCGTCTTTGATACATAGTGAATTAAAAAACTTTGATAGGTTGATAATAGAAGGCGTTTTTAAATGTCCTCCTGTAAAAATCCTGTAGACTTAACAGGATTTCTATAGCCTATATGTTATTCCGGTATATAAGGAATAATTGAGCTAAATTTTATCGATATTGGTTCAGCGGATTCGCTGTGAAAGAGTAACAAACATCCATCAATACTTGCAAACATTCGCATTTATAACATTAGTAATAAGTAAGAAGTAAGATAAGATAAGATAAGATTTGTCAATCTGTAGATGTGTTCAGCGATACATTTACTTAATTAAAAATATAATTCTTAATCTCTAGACGTTGGAGCCGTAGCCGTTACATTTAGATTAAGCTGTTCATTGTTGTCCTTATATATAATTCAGAATAACCAATAAAATATCAGAGAAATCCATCAACTGCATAAAACTTACGTTTACTAAATATGTAATTTTTTACCTTCTAGCTATTTGATAATCATAAAATTTCGTATTTAATAATTATGTTGTCATTTGGTTACAAAAAAAATAACTATTTTTTTTCTTTTCGAAATGATGGAAGGTGTAGCGGCATATTATTGTATTATTTTAAATATGATTGTAACGTTCTAATAAAAAGCAGTTCATATACAGCACTCAAGTCCTTCATTATATCGTCGCCGTACAATGTAACTGCCACTGATTGTGCCTAAATAAATAAATAAACATTGGCGCGGGGTTGCCTATCTATCAGTCTTCTACAGAATACATTTCGGAGAGTGTGCTGAGGCACTCTATAATCTTGTTGCTCCATCGCCTTTCTATAATCGCACCGCTAGGTATACAATACTAGGTATTCTCTCCCG
The DNA here is from genome assembly GCA_947086505.1 of Morpho deidamia. Classification (NCBI taxonomy): domain Eukaryota; kingdom Metazoa; phylum Arthropoda; class Insecta; order Lepidoptera; family Nymphalidae; genus Morpho; species Morpho deidamia. Next base: position 14,015,692 of record CAMTZC010000009.1, read on the forward strand.
GTACCTATTTTTCCTAGTTAATTTAATATGGGTGTCTTTAAAGCAACAGTAATTGCCTTTCGCGATACTACTACACAATTATCATTGGATGTTCTGCTATAGGCGAAATATAGAAACTATAACAGAATTATTTCGCTATAATCCGCGTTTGTTAAGAGTATCTGTGTAATGCTAAGTGTATGAATCAAGCAATGTACACATAATGGAATCAATCAAACATACATCAATCAAATTTCCACATACACGTGGAAATTTGATTGATGTATGCTACATGTAAAAGAAAGTAAGGTAGCGGCCTGTTACAATCCCACTGCTGGGAATAGGCCTCCTCTCTCCGTTTATGGAGAGTAGGTTGCAGCTAAGACCTACCACGCTGCTCCAATGCGGATTGGTAGGTTATACATATCTCCAGAATTCTCTAGAGATATGCAGGTTTCCTCACGATGTTTTCCTTTACCGAAAAGCGTGTGTAAAATTACAATTATCAATAGACACATGAGTTTTAATAGAAAAACTTATTGGTGCCTGTCCGGGTTTGAACTCGTGTTTCCCTCGAAAGAGTCGCACGGTCTCGCCGCTGGGCTATCACTGGGCTGGGTTCACCCGTCTTTCCGGTGACGCTGTCAGAGCCATTAAGGCTAACAGCATTGGTCAATTCGAAAAAAAGGCACCTCACACAGTCATTAAGCATGCGAAGCCACGCGAGGTTCTTACTATAATAAAATTTTAAGGCCAAACGTCTGCATACTTTAATATTATGCACACGGAAAGTATATAATATCATGTCACTGTTCGTGGCCATTAAGCGGTCTTCGAACCTCCTTAATAATTTACATTAATTTGTATATTAAGTAGGTCGATCTGTCTACAACTATTTTGTCTATATTGGTAAACTGAATTCATTAAAAGTAAAGTTTAATAATTAATTTTCAAATACATTTCAGATCAAACCAAAGGAAGGTACGGATTACGCTATTACGTATTTGGACTAAGAGACCTCGTAAAATTGTAATGAAAGAATAATTTCGCTATAATTCTCAATTTAAAATCAAGATTTATATGGCAGATTGTAGAAAAATAATTATATCATTTTATTTGTACTCCGGAATTCCTATAGATAGCGCCTACCTCTATAAATCTCTGCCTATACCTCGCGTAGTGAATAAACCGTCTTATACCAACTGGTAGGCGTATATTGACCGCGGTCTTGAAGCGCACCTGACCTCAAATGCTTTCCAAAATACGGTCATCTGACCTATATCGTTATTGACGCTGTCAGCAGTTCAATCAGCCACATGATGAGATTTTTGACAACATCCTTCATGATAGAGGAGAAACCAAAAGAATTAAAGAAATGGGAGAAACCCCATTAGAGTGCGTCGCGACTCAGCAGAGTTAGCGACTCATTTGTTGGTCTCGCTATTCGCTTCTATAACAGAATTCCTCAATCCATTCTTGACCAGTCTACAGAAAGATTCCAACTAAGTGTTAAAAATATGCTTATACGAAAAAGCATTTTACGTAATTGAAGATTATTTAGATGATAAGAAAGCCTGGATTAGAAAATCCTTTCAGCTTCATACAAGACAGCGGTTTAATAATTTATAATTGAAAATATTTAAAAGATTGACCGCCGAGTTTCTTGCTGGTTCTTCTCGGTAAGAGCAACATTCCGAACCAGTTGTAGCTACATTTATCAAATTGATGCTTAACGATTCAAAGGTGCCTGAAATGGTTTATTTGAATAAAGAATATTTTGATTTGATTTGATAAGATAGAGAATTGTGGGTAGGATCTGAGGCTTATAGTCATAGTTAGAGGCTATAGTAGTGATGGGAAAAGTACGGACCGCGAGCCTAATCCGGCCTGCGAAATCATTTAACCCGGCCCGCCAAGGGCCATCGACATAGATAGTATATAAAAAAAAGTAAAGTAAAGTAGCGGCCTGTTACAATCCCACTGCTGGGAATAGGCCTCCTCTCTCCATTTCTGGAGAGAAGGGTTGGAGCTAAGACCTACCACGCTGCTCCAATGCGAATTGGTAGATTACACATATCTCCAGAATTCTCTAGAAATATGCAGGTTTCCTCAGGATGTTATCCTTCACCGAAAAGCGTGTGATAAATTGCAATTATCAATTAGACACATGAGTTTTAAAAGAAAAACTCATTGGTGCCTGCCCGGGTTTGAACTCGTGTTCTCCTCGAACGACTCTTTCGTGCGACTCGCACGGTCTCGCCGCTGGGCTATCACAGCTCTTAGTATATAATTATGCTATAATTACGTTTTGACACATCCATTTTTTTCTATAATTCTGGCCCTCTTCTAGAAGGAAAGTTTACCAACTTGGCTATGGCCACTTGAGGCAGTAGTCATAAGTCCACCCAGTGGACGGACAATCTCAAAAATGTCCTATAAAGTCGCCATGGAAGCGTTACAAGATTGCATGGGAGCAAATTCTTTGAGCGCACTTATGCACTATGCAGTGGACTTAAATTAATAATAGAAAGATACAGTATGAGATGTCAATAAACAAATTCTTTAATGATTTATATCCGAGATTAGATAAAGAAATACCTCAGTCCCATTTTGTGGCAAACACTGGCGCCTACCGCCCGCCGTGACGCCCGCGCGCGTCCAATAAAATATTGAATATCATCGAATTCTACCCCCCTGAGTTGGGAGGGCATTAAAGTATGAACCAACAACTATTATAAATGTAATTGAATAGTTTAACATAGTTGCCAACATCATTCGCTTTACATACTGAGTTAAAATCGTACTACCAGATCTTTGTTTTCAAGCTTTAACGGCTTGTTAAATTTTTGTGGTGTATCAACGTGCGTAGAATAATTGAATACTTATTAGTTAAGTCAGAATATATCTCAATAATCGTAAATAAGTCGTTTGTGGGTTTGGGTTTATACCCAAACCCACAAGAATTATAGAATCTTAGAATCTTAGAATCTTAGAATAATTATAGAATCTTATGATTCTATAATAAAATATCGCAATCGATTTTATCTTTGCCACTACAGCAGTTTAAAACACTGTTAAAGGGAGGCTGATACAAAAAGCCTACTATACTATTGATTATATAGTAAATTTTAAACTTTCGCGATTCATACTTATTATTATATAAATAAACGGATCACATCGCGGCAAAATCGAGTTACCTTTTCGAAACGTCGAACCTTGTAAAAGGGTAACTCGATTTTGCCGCGATGTGACCCGTTTATTTATATAATAATAAGGATTATATAGATGATGAAAATACGTTGATATAGCTATTCCTCTAATCTGTACAAGGTAGTAATGACCAAATGTAACTATTTAGAAGAGAAACCACCGAGTTTCTTGCTGGTTCTTCTCAGAAGGAACAGCTTTCTTAACCAGCAGTTGACGATTCAAAAGCAACTTGATTACTAGTTTACTTGAATAAGAATATTTTGAATTTGAATGCGAAACCGCTTTTATACAAGGGTTTTTCTAATACAATTAAAATGGCAAGCTATCTAGAGTAAAACTATATATATTATTTTTTATTATTCATTTATTCAGTGGTAATCTTATCGCACGCTTTGTATTAAAGTGACCTAATTTTAAAAAGCTGTATCTTGGCAAATTACAACAAAGCATACCGTAGGGTCATTAAATAAATATATAAATAAATAAATATACACACTTACACACACGGTCGTCCCCAAAGTAAGTAACTTAATACTTGTGTTATGGGTGACGGACAACTGGTAGATATACTACATATATAAGTTTAAATACATACTTAAATACAAATATAGACAGGCTCGAAAAACAACCATTTATATATAATCCATTTATATAATATATAGGTATTTTCTATATATGATATTTTTTTTGAGCTTTGTAGGCGCTGCGCAAATTTGCAACGGAATAACTTTTTGAATTAGAATTTGAATGTTCCTTTTAGACCTTGAAACGGCTTGAGCGATTTCAATAAAATATACAGGCAATTTTTAGTTTGACTTAACTTGACTTTAGCTAATTCTGTAAAGTTTGGAGGCGATTAATTTTCTTTAAACTGTAGTTTTTATGGGTATATAGACATACGGGTCAAATCGCGATAAAATCCAGTTACTTTTGTATAACGTTCGACGTTTCGGCAGAGTTGCATCCGACTCGCGATGTGACCCGTATGTATTTATTGAAAAAAAAAAACAAAATTCAAAATATTTTTTATTAAAGCAAACTTGTAAGTAAGTGCTTTTGAATCGTCAACATCTACTGCTGGTTCGGATAGCTGTTCCTACCGAGAAGAACCAGCAAGAAACTCAGCGGTTGCTCTTTTCAAAGAATATTTCTTATCACTAGTTACATATAGTTATTAATGTCTTGTACAGGGTCGAAGAGTAGCTATATCCACGCATGCTTATCGTCTAAGTAATCCTCAATAGTATAGTAGGCTTTCTGTATTAGCCTTTTTTAATAGTGTTTTTAAACTGCTGTAATGGTAAAGTTAAAATAGATTGTGGAATTTTATTATAAAATCTTATACCCAAACCCACAAACGAATTACGTACTTTTGCAAGGCGCAAAGCAGGAACCGCGAGCTTAAGTCGGTTACCATTTGTATATACATCGCCGATCCATTTATAATTATTTATATTCATATGTACAAAAATGAAATTACTAAAAATATACTGTGAAGCCAATGTAAGAATACTTTGAACTTCTCTCGCAGTGAATCGCTTGTTTCAAATACAACCTCCTTCAAATAGTTAGGTCAATAACATAAAAAAAAACACTGTTGTCGTCAATATGTATTGAGTTGTTGAAAAATTAAATGAGCTGACTTTTGAGAAAATTGCTTCTTATTTATTGAATAAGTCTAAAGGAAAAATATCGTTATATATGTAAATGTTCCATTTAAACTCTGACTAATAGGCCCTATTCGAGAAAAATATCCTCAAGTTTTATAGGCTTTCTGTATTAGAAATTAAAATCTCCAATTAGTATATATTAAAATTAAGCCTTGCGAAGCGGGCTGGGTATGCTATGGGTATGGTCATTGTTGATAATTTAGCGGGTTTATATATTGAAACAAACTGTTTTAGAACACGGAAAAGGATTAAATTTCATGGCGTAGTTTTTAGAGAATACAGTCATCAAAATGGAAGAAGGGTTACATCCGTTACAGACTAACAAAGTAAAGAACTGCAGAAACAAATACAGACAATAGCATTATGACAGATAATGTTGCGTTCTTAATTACCAACAGTAATAAAAGTGGTGTAAAATAATGATATGTGATACAAATATTAACAATCTGCAGTCTCTTTATCTGTCAATCGTTGTGTGAGGACGTGAGGCGGCAGGTACTTACTGCTTGAGGCACTCACCGTAAGTGCGCTCGACTGCAATAGTACGGTCGCATTAGGCCACTGAATTTGAGAGTGGGCGCGTGCCCCCTGTTGGTTTATTGTTATGTCTGTTTGTATTGTTCATCAGTATAAGTGCCGTATTTAAATGAGCTGAAGTACTCTTGGGCGGGATAAATACCTGCGTGAGTGTGTTTGTGTTAATGTATCTTTATTTACCCACACAAAAAAATATACGATACTTCTTACCGAGGTGTGGTTAAAGACGCCTAAGGTAAGTTAAAACGTCAGGCAGGCGGCTGGTCGTTAAAAACGAAGCCAAATTATATCAACATTCAAACATGTTGTAACATGTTGTCGGTCCACGGTCTTCTGTCCACAAAATATGTAACTTAATACTTGTGTTATGGGTGTCAGATATATATATACACCCAGACTCAAAGAACCAACATATTGTTTATAGAAAATGTTGGCACTAGGGAATCGAAGCCGCGACCCGAGGAGCTGAAGGCAGGGTCACTGCCAACTTTACCAACAGGCCAGTTCAATTCAGTCCACTCCAATTCCATAAAAGAACTTAAAGTTTCTTTAGTAAATAAACCATACATACGGTGCGTTCAAAAAGTATCGCGAATTTTGAATTTTCGTGGGTTACGTATATTCGAATTTTGGTTTTTTTTGTGGCGTTAAGTTGGTACATATGTCTCTCACTTATGCTCAAAAGTTCGGCCATTTTGAATGTTCAGTTAATTGTTGACAGCTGCTTTGCTTGGACGTGTTTTGGTTCGTCTTCGATTTTTACCTATTCAAAAAAATGGAACAAAGAACCTTTATCAAATTTTGTGTGAAAAAAGAAATTAAGTGCGCGGATGCATTCCGAATGTTGACTGTGGCATACGGAGAAGCTACTTTGGACAAAAGCAACGTTTATCGGTGGTACAAAATGTTTTCAGAAGGTCGAGAAAATGTGAACGACGAAGAGCGTGTCGGACGCCCGAGCACTTCAACAACAGACGAAAAAATTGATGAAGTGAAGAAAGTGGTATTGGCCAATCGTCGAATCACCGTTAGAGAAATTGAACCAATCGAAGGCATATCGATTGGCTCGTGCCATTCGATTTTAATCGATAATTTGGGCATGAGACGGGTCGCCGCAAAATTCGTACCAAAATTGCTCAATTTCGATCAAAAACAGCATCGCATGAACATTGCTAATGAGATGTTGGAATCTGTCCGCGATGAACCGAGTTTGCTCCAGAGGGTCATAACTGGTAACGAATCCTGGGTTTATGGTTATGACGTAGAAACCAAAGCTCAATCAGCTCAATGGAAGCTACCGCACGAACCAAGACCGAAAAAAGCACGCCAAGATCGGTCGAATGTGAAAGTTTTGCTTACAGTTTTCTTCGATTGCAGGAGCGTGGTGCATCATGAGTTCTTGCCACAGGGTAGAACGGTGAATAAGGAATATTACTTGCGAGTTATGCGCAATTTGTGCGAAGCAATCTGCCAGAAACGCCCTAATTTGTGGAAAAACAAAAATTGGCTTTTGCACCACGATAACGCCCCTGCTCATACATCGCTGCTTGTACGCGACTTCTTAGCCAAAAACAACATACTAATGACACCGCAGCCTCCGTATTCCCCAGATCTAGCCCCCTGTGACTTTTTCCTGTTTCCGAAATTGAAGAGGCCCATGAAAGGACGACGCTACGCTACGATTGACGAGATAAAGACGGCATCGAAGGAGGAGCTGAACAAGATACAAAAAAATGATTTTTTTAAGTGCTTCGAAGATTGGAAAAGACGTTGGCACAAGTGTATAATATCCCAGGGGGATTACTTTGAAGGAGACAAAACAGATATTCACGAATAAATAAATAATTTTTGAAAAAACACAAAATTCGCGATACTTTTTGAACACACCATGTATAATTGATTGTTATCGTCGATAAACACACACAAAGCCACACATAATTATAAACACCGACACACACACGCACACAGAGAAAGAGGGAGAGCAAGAAAGAAAGAAAGAGAGACACACACAATCATGACAAAAACACAGTATCTTAACCACAGTCGAAACATAGTGGTCTTTTTCTATTTACATCTTAGCTATCTCCGTACCTTCACACCATAACATTGATTGTACAAAAGCATAAACAAACAGACAACCGCATTTAACATAATCATCCTCCTGCCCTTATCCCACTCTAAGTGGGGTCGGCACAACATGTTACAAACATGTTGTCATATGATTTGGCTACGTATTTTACGAACGGCCGGCTGCCCAGCGTCAACTTACCTTAGTCGTATATTACGACCCCTCGGTAAGAAAGAGGTTGGTCTATTCTACTCAGCCGAATTCCACATGATGGGTCTACTTACCTTCGTCGCCTTTTACGACACATGGGTAAGAAATGAGGGTGGTCTATTCTGCTCAGATGAAATCCACATGGCGTGTCGAGTCACCGTAGTCGCCTTTTACGACACCTCGATAAGAAATGAAGGTCGTTTATTCTACTCAGCCGGATAGCAAACGGCACTCGCATTTAACATTAGTAGGAATTGATATTCCTGATCCTTCAATCGTCGACCTTCATATATTTATACAGTTTCTCGTCGACCCATATTTCCACGCAGTTTGACAAACATGTATGCATGTATTAAACATTTATGTAGATAGACTTCTTATATATGGCCCAATATACATTTACGTCTGTCTCCGATGACAGCTAACTCGGACGTCTGCTATTTTAAAGACTACAAGTGAAACATTTAAGAAAATATCTCAGAGGCCGTTCACGATGTTTATTACCATAACATTATATAAATTCTTTGCTAGATTTTTATTACGAAAGCAGCGAGAACAGTTTTAGAAATAACGGAACAATGTATAGATACAATAAAGTTTTTTATAAATACAGTTTTAGTGCGATTTTAAGTAAAAAATAAGTAGGTAAAGTTTTTTCGCTAACTCCGTTAACTCTCTCCGTTTTTACAGGGAAGGGTTGATGCTGTGGCCCACTATTGTGCTCCAATGCGGGTTGGTAGGTTACACATATCTCCAGAATTCTTCAGAGATATGCGTTTCCTCACGATGTTTTCCTTATCAATTAGGCGTATAAGATTCAATGGAAAAAGTCATTGGTGCCTGCCCGGGGTTTAAACCTAGTTTATTACCATAACACTATATAAATCTTTGCTAGATTTTGATTACGAAAGCATTGAGAACAGTTTTAGAAATAACGGAACAATGTAGAAGATACTATGACGTTATTAAAAAAAAATGTAATAGTTTTAAAAATAATTTAGGGCAAATTATTAAAAAAATACAATTCACTAGACTTGAATTACAAACGTTTTATTTTGCTTTAATACACGATTAGACCAAAAACAAAAGCTATGTAATACTTACCGCATGCACTATTAACTAGCACCATCAATGCCGCAAAACACTAATAGCACTGCAGACATTCAGTAACACAATCTCAACAATCGTTTCGCCCCATAACCAAAGCATCATTTGGATAGACTCAACGACAAAATTGCGTTTTGCCTTCGAACAATTTGTGTTCGGTAGTTTACAGTTCATGCGGGTTACGAATCCTGAATACAGGTATGAACCCTAGTTATTCTAGAAGAGGGAATTGCGAGAAGCTGTCTGGGTTATCATATTAAATCATTATGTCTTATGGATTATTGCTATGAGATAAATGAGCAGATTGTGAAAACATTATTGTATTACAAAAAAGAGCCCTGAGTGACATCCACAATTTAAGTTCGCGTGATTCCCTGCGAGAGAAGTTTAAGGAAATAGGTATTCTTACATTTGCATCACAGTATATTTTTAGCAATGTAATTTATGTACATAAAAAATATAAAGAATTATAAAACGATAGGTGATGTGTATAATAGACAAAGTAGGAACCGACATAAGCTTGTGGTTCCTGCTTTACGCCTTGCAAAAGTACGTAAGTCGTTTGTGGGTTTGGGTATAAGATTCTATAATAAAATTCCTCAATCAATTTTGGTCATGCCATTACAGCAGTTTAAAAACACTGTTAAAAAGAGGCTGATGCAGAAAGCCTACTATACTGTTGAGAATTACCATAGATGATAAGAATGTACACTAGCAACACTTCTACTCTGTACAAGACAGTAATGACTAGATGTAACTAGTTATAAGAATTATATTTTAAAAAGACCAACCGCCGAGTTTCTTGCTGGCTCTACTCAAAAGGACTTGTTTACAAGTTTACTTGAATAAAGAATATTTTGAATTTAATTGTAAAGAGCGGCTACTAACGGAAACGTCCTTTCATTTCGCGCCTAGAACAAACTCGTTGTTGCCAAGAAATAATAGTTTATAAATCAGATTCATTTAAAAACAATCTCGAGAAATGATTTAAGCGTTGCCTGACATTCATTTTTCCAGTAACGAATGAGCAGTGAACTACAAATATATCGTAAAATTCGATAAATTTACGACGCACCGGATGAATACGTAATATCAACACAATTATTCAGATGTTATGCTACCAGAATTTCCATATAAATCATTCGTAACGTCCGGGAACAGTAAGAAAAGTTGTGTATACCATTATGCACATTTTTTCCTAAGGGTGAGGCGTAATGAAAACAAATGACAGTGTGCCACCCGCGTCCAATAAAAAATTGAATTGATGGGCGTCGAGAATAGGCGAGATCGAGTTTAGTGCTTCATGGAATATACAAGCGAGTTATATTTTAGCGGGATGATGTAAAAATGTTTTTTTTTCTGTATTTATGAATAAGGCATATTTATACCTGCAAAGCAACACTAAAACAATATTTAATGTCACTTACTCATGATGGATAGAAAGGCTGTAGTGATAAAAATAGCATAGCGGTGAGACCGTGCAACTTTTTCGATGGATTCAATCCCAATGAAAGTGTCAATGAGTTTTCTGTTAAAATTTATATGTGCAATTGATATAACACGCTTTTCTGTGAAGGAAAACATCGTGAGGTAACCTGCATATCTCCAGAGAATTCTGGGGATAAGTGTAACCTACCAATCCGTATTGGATCAGCGTGGTGGATCTCAGCTGCAACCGTTCTCTTCAAAAACAGAGAGAGAATGCCTATGCCCAGCACTGGGATTGTATCAGACCGTGACTTTACTTATGATGAGGCTAACATAATAATATAAAAGAATTAAATTATGTAAATTTCAGAAAGGCATTATTCACATACCTTCTAGAAAAAAAAAAATATTCACTTAAAGAATATTCAATTTTCTGTACTACTAGTTATAAGTAATTTATTTCGGACGTCGGAAACGACTGATATGGTCGTACCTAACATTAAAAAACACTTTTGTAACCATATCTTCCAAAAAAACAATTGAATTGAAAACTTATTAAAACTGTGACATTATGAATGCATACTCATATACAAAAAAACACAATACTAGCACACACACACACACTCACACATTTCAGACACAGCTCAAAATACACAACCAAAATCCTGTAACTTTTATTTAATTTTTTTTGTTAATTTTTATTAGCTAATTTTTTAGTATGCATTATGGAGAGCGGAGTTTTGACGCTGGTTTCGTTACACTTAAAAGAAGGTTTAAAAAATAAATAAATTATTAGGGCAGCGTTGATATGATGCGATTCTGCTGTGGTCATAACAGAGCGATGTCAGATTCAGAAAACCTCTGTACTGTCGAGAATTGTTAAAATGATACAACTGCTGGCACCTAATTATACATTGAATACTCATTAGAAAGCAAATTTATGTATGAAATCTATTGTACATATCGCACGTTTAGTAATGAAGTGACCTAATTCAAAAAGTTGCCTTGTTGCAAATTGCAATGAAGCGTAGCGTAGAAAACTCGCGAGCTTTAAAGAGAACCATCAAATAATTTATAGAATTAGGCGTTACTTTGCGGAGATCCATAATACAAAAGTAATAATAAAATTATTTTGCTATAATCCGCGATGCTGTATCGCGGATTATAGCAAAATAATTTTATTATTACTTTTGTAGAGAACCATCACTTAGACGAACAAGAAAACACTAGATTTTTTTAAAGTTCGTAGCGTGATGTTATAGATAGCATTGTAATAAGGATTAAAATGCTTCTAACTGAATTAAGCCTAATTTTAAATTAAGTCACTTTAATACTATGAGTACGATATTTTCTTTTTTCATTCTCATTCATTCATCGTTGTCCACAAATTACATCAACACGTCACTCACAGGAACGGTAGCAAAGTACGAGGCGTCCATAAAGCGTAAGTAGGTTATAATTTACTGCGGCCGTTAATGGAAGGAGAGCATTAAAGACGCCCTGAAACGTTTAATGTATTAATAGAATATGGCGACATTACAGTGGCCAGGTGTTTTCGGCTGCTGGTACTACTTAATTGCCGAAAACACTTTACGAAATTGGGAGGGCGCTATTTTTGTGTACTGTAACCTTTTTAACTTACTCTGGTCGCTAACTATGGGTTTCGTAAGAGAGCATAGAGTCGCTCAGCGGGCTATGGAGAGAGCTACGCTTGGAGTAGGTATATCTACGTGATAAACTCAGTAATGAGGATATCCGTAGAAGGGCCAAAGCGACGGACATAGCTCATCGTGTCGCGAAGCTGAAATGGCAATGGGCGGGGCACATATTTTTAAGAACCGATGGATGTTGAGGTCTGAGGTCTGATGGATGTACTAGAGTGGCGACCTCGCACCGGAAAGCGTAGTGTAGGCACCAGGCGGACAGATGACCACAAAAAGGTTGCGGGGAGCAGTTGGATCTAGACGGCAAGATCGTGAAAACCTATGTCCAAGAGTGGATGTCTATTGGTTGATGAGAGACAGAGGACAGAGAAAGAGAGATAGAGAGAGAGAGAGACCTTTTCAACGAGCATTTTTAAGAGGAAAATATAAAATTAACAAGAATAAGCGCAAATGAATGATAAAAATCTCTGGTAATTTGTAATTCCTGCGAATTTCCAATTATGATGGCTTTCATTTACACAGTAATCAAAGTCATGCTTGGAATTCTTATAACAGTATTTATATTTACTTATTTATTAATTATTATTGTTGTTATCAGATACATTTATTGATTACTGTCTTGTGCTAGTTAAGAGTAGCTGTCCCTATCCACGCATTCTTGTCATTTATATAATCCTCAACGGTATAGTAGGATTTCTGTATCAGCCAGTTTTTTAAGACTGCTGTAATGTAAAGCTAAAATTGATTGATTGATTGAATTTTATCTAATCTAATTGAGTCGCAAGCTTATGTTGGTTCCTACATATTCTATCACATCGCCAATTTGTTTTATAATTTTGTATAATTTTATGCACAAAAGTTAAAAATATACTATGAAGACATCCTGCATATTGCTTATAACACTGTTATTATCACATAATTTTCGTTCTGTCTCATTCAGTCAGATCAAGTCATAAAGTACGTAAATCGTTTGTGGGTTTGGGTATAAGATTCTATAATAAAATTCCGAAATCAATTTTGGTCATGCCATTACAGCAGTTTAAAAACACTGTTAAAAAGAGGCTGATACAGAAAGCCTACTATACTGTTGAAGATTACTTAGATGATAAGGATGTGTGGATATAGGTGCACTTCTACCCTGTACAAGACAGGGAAGAATAAATGTAACTAGTTCTAAGATTTATATTTTAAAAAGAGCAACCGCCGAGTTTCTTGCTGGCTCTTCTCGGCAGGAACAGCTTTCCGAACCAGCAGTAAAGTTGACGATTCAAAAGCACTTGTTTACAAGTTTACTTGAATAAAGAATATTTTGATTTGATTTGATTTGATTCCTATAATTCTTTGAGATCTTTTATTATACGACAAAGTGCTTTCCCATTAACTATCAACCCCATTCAGAATCGCTACACGAAAACAAATTAAAACGCATAAAACACAATTGTGAATCCATAGTTAACCCTTCGCCGGTCCAAATAAAATTACACCCCAATTTACCCCCTAACCCTTGTTCCGACTCTAAAAGACCCCATGCTTTTAAATTATGATCCATTGCTTTTAGGTGGCTAACGTAATTTATTATGTTTTCTAAGATCCAAAAAGAGTTGGAGTGACTACAAAAAAATTAAGTAATTTGACGGCTCAGTATTCGACTATTACTGAGCCGACTCCCTTCATAAACGGTGTAAGGTTAGACGTTATTTATATAATCGACATAAAATCTATCTATACTTATTATAAAATAAAGTCTGTCTGTCTGTATGTAATCGATTTTCTCAAAATCTACTAAACGGATTTTAGTGCGGTTTTTTTCAGTTTCAGTTAGTTCATAACTGTTTCATACATAACGGTTTCATGTAAATTAAGTTAAAGAGGTCGTTTTACAACAATTTTTAGTGGGGGTAGTAACAAGCGGTGTCGATCGTAGTTTAGAGGGGGAAATAGGTATAAAAAGCGGTGAGACCGTAAGGTATTAGAAAGCCAAAACTGTCACTTCGCAACAAAGTGACACTTTACAAGACTTGCATAAGACCTATTATGACTTATGCGAGCGTCACGTTCGCACACGCCGCGAAGTCAAGGCTGCGCTGTCTGCAGACCTTGCAAAATAAGTTCATGAGAACAGCCACTGGCTGTCCGTGGTACTTGCGAAACGTCGACCTGCATAAAGATCTAGGTCTCCCCACTATTGCCAGTTTATTTAAACGATTATCGAAAAAATATTTCGATAAAGCAGCGGTACACCCCAACCCGCTGATAGCGAGGATGGTTAGCTATCGCTGCTTCGACAAATCATTCAAAGCCCGTATCCACAGACGCCCTAGGAGCGTACTCACTGATCCTGACGATCCTTACACGATCGCCATCGCCAGAACACTGCACACACAGACACACATACAGCGTCTTCGCCGGCGAAGACGAGATCCCCGATTTCTTACGTCTAGCGGCCGGGCGTCCAAGCCCGTTATGACAATATGACTCTTTCACAGTCCGATACAGTCCTCCACAGCGCGTCGCTTTAAGGTCCGAGGCTTTGAGGTCCGGCCTAACAGGAGGCACCCTTAAGGCGACGCTCCAAGATGTTGCGAGCCTCGCTCGAGACTCGCTCTCCACGTTACAACACCCGGCGATGCTTCTGCGCTCGCCCGCCCTCTCGGTGACTCTGTGAAAGCCTTCAAGGCTAACAGCATTAGTGTCCGTTACAGTCCGTCCAGTTAGTGTCCGAAAAAAAAAATTAGAGAGCCAGTCTCATGCCGAGACTCGAACGACTATAACATGCTGAACACTGAATTTCGCGCGGGCGAAGCCGCACGTATTGCTAGTGATAAATAAAGCTTATTGTTTAAAAATTACAACGAACGCAAATACACATAAAAATGTTTCATTCGAAAGAAAAAGAAGACTATAGAATATATAGAAGCCAGCTATACTTGCATCATATTTTAGCGGGTGAGCCCGACTAGTTTCAATTTCATTCATGAGCTCTTTATACAGCGATATTGGGGCGAGAACTAAACTAGTTTAAACTAGCCATTAAACTTGTTATATAAATTGTATTTTGAAAAGGACAACCGATAACTTTTTTCCTGAATCTTCTTAGTGGAAGCATTTTTCTGCATCAGCAATAGAATTGAATATTCAAAAGTCTATAGAATTAGGCGTTACTTTGCGGAGATCCATAATACAAAAGTAATTATAAAACTATTTTGCTATAATCCTTGATACACTGTATCGCGGATTATAGCAAAATAATTTTATTACTTTTGTATTCAAAAGTCTTTTTCGAAGGAAGTTTGAAAAAAGCTAATCTTTACTTGAATTCAGACGTTGTTGCATTATAATTAACGTTAGTTACTTCCAATGAATGATTTTTAAAATAGAGTGCATAACTGATTGTAGATCAAGTAACAAATATCATTTTATACAGTTGGGCGCTACTTCGCAGAGATCCATAATACAAAACGCACCTTTAATACAAAAGTAATAAATAATAAAGTTATTTTGCTATAATCCGCGACAAAGTAAATAGAATATATATATAGTGCTAAATGTATAGTGGACTATCTGTTCTTTTTTTTATACCCGTTACATGCAGGATTCGTAAAAAGACATGCACAAACCTCCACCACCGCCACCGCAATACACAAGCACTACACACTTTCAGTATCACAAACTCAACAATCGTTCCGCCCCGCAACCGAAGCATCATGAAGAGATAGACTCCACGACAAAATCGCAAAGCATTCGCATCGCATGCTTTGACGCACCTTTAATATTAAAGTGACCTCATTAAAAAAAAACCTCAATTGAGTTAGATGTTTTGTAATTGCAATGCCATTACATTACGTTACGAACTATTAAAAAAACTAGTGTTTTCTTGCTCGTCCAGTTTATGGTTCTCTTTACTTTTGCGAGTTTTGAAGGCGCTAGACTTTATTGCAATTTCCTACAAAACATTTTTTAATTAGGTCACTTTAATAATAAGCGTGTAAAAAATGAGTTGTATGGTGGTGCCAGGTGAGAAAAACAGCATTCACATGTGAGACTTAGTCACTTCGTTGCAGTTTCACAAACAAGTAATATACACACGTGACCTATGAGTGGAATGGGCTGCGAGGCTACCGCATTCCGTAACCTTCCAGGTAACGCTTAAATTTTTGCTACAATCCGCGATTAGCAAGATACTAAATGAAGTTGAATATGTCATCATATTATTTTTAAACAAACGTCATACAAAACGTAAGTATGTTATTTACCTGTAAGTGAAAAGGAAACCACTTTAATCCCCGAGTGATGGGGGGCAAAAACACGAAATCCGCTCAAATACACCGCCCCTGTACATTCCCGTTGAATATTCGACCTTATTGAGTAAGCAACAATGCTGAAAATTGCATATATGGTTAACTCTCAAGTGCCTAATACGGGAGAGCCCTTGAGATAGTGCTGGGTCTCGCGGGGTTTGTGCTTTTCGACAATTTGCAAAAAGCTTCAGGGTTGCTTGTGTTTTTAATGATATTTTTACTTCTGTTCAATAGCTCGTCGGTCTTGACTGCAATACTACGAAAAAATAGTTTTTAGGTAAAAACTATCTCACGACTTTAAAATCGATTAAATTTTGGGTATAAAGAAGATTTTTTTTTAGTTTGATTAGATTGACTTTACGCTTTGGATTAATTGGATGTTTGTGTCCTTTTCAGATGCATTTGTACGCAATTGTAATCGCAATCTAATAAGGGGAAATCGAAAAGCCTCGAATTTACAACAAAATATAATATCTCATTTAAACTAACACAATGTTTTATTTGTTCATAGGCGTTACTTTGCGGCACTCCAAAGTTCAGAAGTCATGATAGAAGAAGAAGCAAACAAGCAAGGAAACGATTGTTGAGATTGTCTTAGTGTATGTGTGTAGTTCTTGTGTAGTATGTTGTTGATCGTGGTGTCTTGTGATACGTGCGGTAACTCATCCTGAATATATAAGGTATGAGAACGGTTTGCTCCATATATTTCGCTCATAATAATTCTATCATAACTTTAATGTTCTTCTGTCATAAACGATCGATCTAATTTAGTATGAAGTTTAATTGGAAAGTGACTTAGACTTTTTTGGCCGTGGTAGTGAAATATAGGCAGAGTAGTAGGCAGAAGCCAGTTTAAATATAATTTAAGACGCACGTACAGCATGGACGTGACAAAATATAAATATTAAAAAAAATAGGCATTGACAGCCCTATTAAACGGTGTAGAGTAGATACTAGATATCAGCCGAACAGCAAAGAGCGCACCCTACATGTTTTGACTGTGCCGCTTCCCGCCTATAAATCACGCGTCTAATGTATCGAAACTAAGGCCAGTGTGTGACCAGCTTAAAACACAAAACAAACAAAAACCAACCCTATATTTCTTACAATAGATGTCTAATTAGCGTGTACTTATCTCTTGGGATTTTTTGATGGATACTTAAGTCAATGGGAGCAGCGATAACAATCTTTAAAAATAAGAGCTTAAAGTTCAATTTCCATCTATGCGACTATAGTAGTATTGAATTTTAAACAACTTCTAACAAAACTATTGCGTAAATATTACGTGAGCCTTAACACTTGGTGTTATGAGTAAATTTTGGGTGTTTTCTATTTTGCAGTGTCCTGGTGTAAGTTTGTTAAGTGTAATCCACTAGAAAGCTTTCGGATTAGTGTTTGATGACATCATTATTTCCCAAATGACTATCGTGTAGCGATTCTTCGCGCTCTCGAGGGTCGGAGGGCTGGAAAATGATTTTTTCCCCATCTATTTGTCATTATTCCTTGATTTATTGTTCGTGATCCAATTTGTTTGAGTAAACTCTAGAATGTTTTTTTTTAAATTTAAGAATTGGTAATTTTTATAAATAGTCTTTTTTAAAAGCTTTTATTTAATTTACTGTATATCTATACCGTGTATATATGTGAAGGTAAAATCTTGCAAGTCGAATTTGAACTAATACTAGGTGAGATTTTATATATAGGACTAGTCCAGATAACAATGCATGTTTATGATAACCTGATGCTGCTCCCAAGATTTGCTCCAGACGAGGGAACGCCTTAACAGTTAACAGTACGGTACAGTACGGTTAACTAAACGTAACTTTTTAATGTTTAATAGTGGTTATCTATCATAAACATAATTCAGTTCCTCTAAATATTCTTAAACGGAATAAATCTATATAAAGAATGTTTTGAATTTGTGCTGGTGAAGGATGGTTCAAAGGTATATAATCATCAACCCGTCTAACAAATATGGTGGTTATAAGCGAATCAGACCAGATCCGCACCACTCTCAAAACAACAGTCTCCGAGGCCATTCACGTGGTCGAAAGCAGGAACGGATGGAAGACCATTGCCAAAGAGAAGGTGTTTTTATGAAGAGGTCAAGACCAGTATTGGGGTAACGACGCAAGGAGGAAGAGGATTGGCGAAAACGTTTCAAGATAACATACTTCTATCTACCTACTATAGTACTATTATATTTCATAAAACTAGTTAATAAAGATAAGGCTTATTACCTTGTCCCGAGCAACCCATTGTGGCCGCAAATAAATATACAGTTATATATAAACACAAATAAATAGATAGAGAAATAGTCTTGAGTTTTGCGAACACAAACATACGTAAAGAAAATTGTTATATATTTTTATACGTACTTAATATGAGCGTTGATTTGAATTAATAAATGTGTATCAAATCTAAGAATAAAACAGTGATTTATTTTCTAATGACCATCGTAGCTTTTAAATCACTGGAATCGCACGGGATGTGCACTACAGCCAACCGCGTGCCATCAATTTAATGTAAAATGCACCTTATGATTAACATGATAAGTGTTAATATGACCGCACAAGAATCTTGCTAATGTGTAACAAGGAGTGTGCCGTTCCCGATTTCAATTTTCCAGCCCAGCGAGCCCTGACGTCTGATGCTCGCAGCCACTAGCAATAATGGTTACATTGCAGATGTTAGCAGAATTATATTCTGAGATACCCTCCAATAACTCACCCGCAAATAAATAGTCTTGTACAAAGTAATAATAAAAATTAGTTCGCTATAATGCGCGATACAGTAAATAGAATAATCACAAACTCAACAATCGTTTCGTCCCGCAACCGAAGCATCATCAGGAGATAGAAGCCACGACAAAATCGCAAAGCATTGCGATTTAATTTGCTATAGTCCGCGATAAAGTAAATAGAAAATATATTTAGCACAAAAATGTATCATGTAATGTATCATGGTTTGCGGGGCGAAACGAATGTTCAGTTTGTAATAGTGAACGTATGTAGTGCTTGTGTATTTTGGTGGCAGTGGTGGAGGTTTGTGCATGTGTTCTGACGAATCATGTATGTATCGGGTACGAAAAAACGGATAGCCCACTATACATTTAGCACTATAAATATATTTTCTATTAACTGTATCGCGGATTATAGCAAAATAATTTTTAGTATTACTTTTGTATTTTGGATCTCCGCAAAGTAAAGCCTAATTCAATAATTTATTCAAATAGTCTTGTCTTAAGGAATCAGTATTCCTACCGGCACAACAGTTTATGCCCGTATCCAGCTGAGAAGAATAGATCACTTCCATTTCTTACCGAGTTATCATATTAGGCGACTAAGGTAAGTCGACCCGCCGTGTGGCATATGGCTGAGTAGAATGGACCACCCTCATTCTCAAGGTGTCGTTACATACGACCAAGGTAAGTTGTCGTCAGGCAGGCAGCCGGTAGTAAAATACGCAGCCGAATCATGTGATAACATGTTGTGCCGACCCCACTTAGAGTGGGATTAGGGCAGGTGAATGATGATGTCTTAAGGAATACTGTTATGGGGTAAATGCGCTGATATTGGATAAATCTTTATATTACAAAAAAAAGTCTCACGTAGCATTGAACAATTGAAATACACGTGATTCCCGTGAAATGAGACGAAAGTAGAGGTTTTGCATTAGCTTCGCGATATACATATATAATAAAATTCTTGTGTATTTAAAAATACAGAATTATATAAAAAAAATGGCGACGTATGTACTAGAAAAACTTAGATTTGACATAAGCTGTTGTTGCTTTACAAAAGAAGGTACGTAAGTTTATATAAGCTTTAATTGTGCCAAATTTCACTAATGTTGAATACTGAAAGCGTAACAGAAAGACAGAAATACTAACCTTTGACCATCCCGCAGTAGACAAAGTTTAGAGTCACAATACACATAGACAAGTTACAAATATTGCTGAAATGCCTGAGTAATTTGACTGGCCCGTTGACGCAGTTGGCATTAACCCTTCAGATCTGTTGATCGCGGGTTCGATTCTTCGGCCCAAATCTTGTAACAAAAATTTGAACTCGAAATTTTGGCTCGAAGAATCAACAAATTGTTTATAGAATATGTTGGCCCTCGGCGGGAATCGAACATGCGCCTAGCGTAGCTGAAGGCGCGGTCACTACCCACTGCGCGAACGGGGCAACCAGATTTTGGAATACTTATAGACACCTGCCAGGATTTCGAACCCGGGAATTCTTACTACGATTCACGCGCTCTTACCATTCAATTTATAATTACTTTAGGATTAAGGGAGAATTTTCTAATGCCCCAGTGAGATTAACCAAAACTATTTGTGCTCTCGAATTGGAAGTAAATTTTGCAATGTACTCCACCGGGGCTATAATCCGGTACCCTCGGGACTCGTAACCTGAGCACGCGCTCCCTTCTCCATAGGACAATTAGGTACATTTGTTTTTACATGTATTCGAAATAAGGAATAATAAACTTATTTACAAAACTAATCATCATCTGCCAGTCCTTATCCCACTCTATGGGGGGTCACATCATATCACAATCATGTTGTCACATGATTTGGCTACATATTTTACGACCGGCCGCCTGCCTGCCGTCAACTCACCTTAGTCGTATTTTACGACCCCTCGGTAACAAAGAGGGTGGTCTATTCTACTCTACCGGATACTATACGGTGGGTCAACTTACCTTAGTCGCCTTTCACGATACTTCGGTAAGAACTGAAGGTGGTTTATTCTACTCAGCCGGATACCACACGTTGGGTCAACTCACCTTAGTCGCCTTGTACAACACGTCGATAAGAAATGAGGGTGGTCTATTCTACTCAGCCGGATACCACACTTCCATTGTTTATTGATATAACAAACCTAAGCAAGGAGATTGGAGAGTTTACTATGTCTACATCTATTCTTATTACAAAACAAAGACCCCAAACACTGTCTGTCTGTATGTCATTGATTTTCGCAAAATGTACTGAACAAATTTTTGTACGGTTTTTACTAAAAGGTAATGCAATTCTTCCGGATAGTTAAAGTTAATAGTACATTACGGTTTTATGTAAATCGGGTTGCAGAGGTAGCGCAGTTGTAAAACAACTCGCCTGCTGGGAGCCGCGTGCCCCGAGTAAACAAATAGAAGAGTTACATGAAAGTTAAGTACTAGAGAAATGTAGAACTAAAAAAAATCCAGAATAACTTGTGTCCATCAAATTGAAGTTCAAATTCAAAATATAATAACAAGTGCTTTTGAACCGTCAACATCTACTGTTGGTTAAGAAAGCTGTTCCTACTGAGAAGAGCCAGCAAGAAACTCGGCGGTTGCTCTTTTCAAATAAAATTCTTATAGTTACATTTTATTAATAATAATAAATATATGAGACACTTCCACACACGGTCCTCTGTCCACAAAGTAAGTAACTTAATACTTGTGTTATGGGTGACGGACAACTGGTAGATATACTACATATATAATTTTAAATACATACTTAAATACAAATATACACCCAGGCTCGAAGAACCAACAAATTGTTTATAGAAAATGTTGGCCCTCGGCGGGAATCGAACCCGCGACACGCGGACCTGAAGGTAGGATCACTACCCACTGCGCCAACGGGCTATTTGGTTATTTCTATCTTGTACAAATTCAAATTCAAATTTAAAATATTCTTTATTCAAGTAAACTTGTAAACAAGTGCTTTTGAATCGTCAACATCTACTGCTGGTTCGGAAAGCTGTTCCTACCGAGAAGAACCAGCAAGAAACTCGGCAGTTGCTCTTTTCCAACAATAATTCTTATCACTAGTTACATATAATTATAAATGTCTTGTACAGGGTTGAGGAGTAGCTATATCCACGCATTTTTATCATCTATATAATCCTCAATAGCATAATAGGCTTTTTGTATCCGTCTCCCTTCAACAGCGATTTTAAACTGCTGTAGTGGCAAAGATTAAATCAATTACGGGATTTTATTATAGAATCCTATACTACCACGAATAACTTATTTACTTATTAACTTTATTTTGTGGTTGACTCACAATAACTGATTTTATGTTTTAAATTTCAATTAAACACAAAATCTCCACGCGGGCCAAGCTAGGTAAGAATAACGTAGATGAGCGTTTATTTAAATAATTACTTTCCTTAAGATTAATTTAAGTAATCAATAGCCAACGTTTAATAATGCTGTGGTACAGGAAGATGTAAATTCACCGTAAACTCGACAGAGGGTATATCTTTCGATGTCGCGTGACTGGTCGATACACGCGAGGTTCACTTTACGATCTAAACCTGACCGGAGATGTGACGTGAGATATCCTCAGTGGAGTAACTGTTCATCTATTGAATAGATTTTTGCAGGCTTCATGTGCGAATAGTTAAGACAAGTGCACTACTATATTACACTTAGTTTTATTAATCGTGGACATGAGGTTACTTGTCTGGCCCGTTGGCGCAGTGGGTAGTGACCGTCCCTTCAGCTCCGCGGGTCGCGGGTGCGATTCCCGCCGAGGGCCAACATTTTCTATAAATAATTTGTTGGTTCTTCGAACCTGGGTGTATATTTGTATTTAAATATGCATTTAAAATTATATATGTAGCATATCTACCGGTTGTCCGTCACCCATAACACAAGTATTAAGTTACTTACTTTGGGGACGGACGACCATGTGTGTAAATGTCCCATATATTTATATTTATATTTATATGTTACAGTCAACTTGCATAAAGCGTAATGAGTTAACCTAAACCTTCGTCAAGTACATAAAAGCAATTAATGTGGGTAAACCATAAAAGTTAGAGACATGCTATCCCGGACTTTATTGTCGTATTATTGAAATTTTCAGTCAATCTTTAGAAGACAGACTAAGAAGACGGACAACCGTGTGTGTGTATGTAAGTGTCCCATATTTTTATATAATTGAAATTTTGTACATAAAAGTAGTTATTGTGAGTTAACCATAAGAGATAGAGACATGCTGTCCAAGACTTTTTTGTAGTATTTTTATAGAACTACAATTCTCTAGTACATTACTTTATTGTGTCTCCATTAGTACACGCGGCGCACCCGACAAAAAATTTTTTTCAACTACGCGACCTCTTTATCTCAAATTACATAAAACCGTAATGTAATCAACCTAAACCTTCCGGAACTATTGCAATGTCTTTTAGTAAAAACCGTACAAAAATCCGTTCAGTAGATTTTCAGAAAATCGACCGCAGACAGACAGACAGCTTTTGGGGATTTTGTATTATAATGTGTATAGACTAGTGGTTCAAACGACTTTAATAAACTTAACTTAGACTTTTATATACTGAAGTCGACGGACTTTAGAATTAAATTACCCTCGATTGTGTACTAAATATTATTTTACCAGTTCAGAAGAACCGGAAACTTTTGCAAAGTATATATTAGCCATTTAGTTATAAAAAGCAAACTCAAACTCAAATTCAAACTCAAACTCAAAATATTCTTTATTCAAGTAGACTGTTTACAGTACTTTTGTCGTCAATGTTTTCAAGAAGTTACCACTGATTCGGAAGTTTGCTCCTACCGAGAAGAACCAGCAAGAAACTCGGCGGCCATTGTTTTTTTTTTTAATTCATATATTTTTTTTTACAATTTGATTGATGGTTACAAATTAATCGTTGCAGCTTGGTGCGTAGCTGACTGCAGTTAAGATATGCTACTATCACTCAAATAATCTTCAATTGTATAGTAAAACTAATTAATTAACGTACAGATAAACGTTACTATTTTCAGTTTGCTACACGTGTTCGAATCAAAAATAAACGTTGGAGGTTAAACTTATTAGTATATAACTCTTCTTGTTTGGGTAATGCGTCGCTTTGTGATTTTGTCGCAAAGTTTATCTCCTGATGATGCTTGGGTTGCGGTGCGAAGTGATTATGCAGATTGTGGCAGTGAATGTGTACAG
This sequence comes from Morpho deidamia, assembly GCA_947086505.1. Taxonomy (NCBI): domain Eukaryota; kingdom Metazoa; phylum Arthropoda; class Insecta; order Lepidoptera; family Nymphalidae; genus Morpho; species Morpho deidamia. The sequence goes on from CAMTZC010000009.1 coordinate 14,039,820, forward strand.
TGGTTATGTCTTGTTGTGCGATTGGTTGTGGGTACTGCAGGAGTTTGTACGAATTTGGTAAGTATCAGGTACGAGAACGGATAGTACCTACACTCTACATTTCGCACTACATATATTATTTTATCGCAGATTATAGCAAAATATTATAGTCATTACTATAGTGTAGCTTAATTTAAAGCTCATGATAAGAAATAAAAAGCTTATAAAATTCTCCAACTACCTCCAAAAAGTTCTAAAAAATCTATTTGTTGCTCCGTTTAAACGTGACACAACGACAGACAAACACTTTCGACATAATATTAGCGTCGATTATTGTTTTATTGTTCAAGATTTAAAAATGTTTTATAGTTTTAATATATTTCGTTGTATAAGAATCGTGTCGACGACCTATCAATTAATTTATATGTCTAGTTTGAGACATAAAATAAAGTAGTACCTATATTTCGCTATAACTAATATTAATTAAAATAAGATGTGTTATCGGATAGACTATTAGTGCTAAATAAACTACCTATAAAAATTTAAGCTCGTATAAACCTAAAAAAAAATTTAATGGACGTAATAAACCACTATAATGTTATACAATTACAGTACATAGAATTTAATTTTTGTCCATAAGAATATACATAATTATAAAAAGATTGGCGATGTATATAATAGACAAAGTAGGAACGGACATAAGCTTGCGGTTCCTGCTTTGCGCCTTGCAAAAGTTATTTACTTTTGTATAATCGTTTGTGGGTTTGGGTATAATAAAATACCGCAATCTACTTTAACTTTACCATTACAGCACTTTAAAAACACAATACTATTGAGGATTACTTAGACGATAAGAATGCGTGGATTAAGCTACTCTTCGACCCTGTACAAGACATTAATAACTATATATAACTGTAATAAGAGTTATTCTTCGAAAAGAGCAACCGCCGAGTTTCTTATCGGTTCTTCGTTGTAGGAACAGCTTCCGAACCAGCAGTAGATGTTGACGATTCAAAAGCACTTGTTTACAAGTTTACTTGAATAAAGAATATTTAGAATTTGAATATAGAAAAAGTTACCTTATTTAAAAGCTTTTATTCAACTTGCAATGTATATATGTGACGGTGGAATTTTGTATGTTAAGTTTGACCCAATTTCCGGAGTCGAATTGAGCTGAAATTTTACATACTGGTTCAGTCCCGATGTCAATGCATGTTTATGATAACCATTACCTGATTCTGCTGCCAGAATTGGCTTTAGACGAGGGTACTGCTCAACGGTTAACAGTAGGGACATGGAATTCTGTCAAAATATTTTTTGAAAGCCTTGACTTGTTTGAATAGTATACTCGTATATCTGTAATCTCTTTTGATTTTATTTCTGGTGGGAATTTTTTTATATGTATTTCTGCAATATAGTGAGCAAGCTCAGCTTCATATTGCGAGTGCATAGAGATTGCATAGAGTGCGAAATGAGGTAATAACAGCTCTATTAGCATTGGGATTTTAGGGATAACTCCTGTAACAAATAATTGACCTCCGAGTTTTTTGCTGGCTCTTCTCGGTTAGAGAATTTGTAGTCGATTGAAAAGCACTTGTTTACAAGTTTACTTTAATAAAGTAAATATATTTTGAATTTGAATTAAGAATAATAAAAAAATAATAAGAAAAAAACTGTAAGTGGGCAGCACGCTCTATTGCGTCTCATAGGAGGCACCCTTAAGACGGTATTCCTTTATCCTAATAAAGCTTTTAGATGACGCTTGACGCTGCAAATAACATTAGTGCCAATAGTATACTTTCAAATTAAAAAAACCGCAACCTGGTCAGAATTGTAGTTGAAACATAAATAAGTAGCCTTGAAGTCGATCCTGGTAAGGGGTTAAATTAAATGTCAGTACTGCATTCAGCTGTGTCCCGAAGGCCCGCCCATCAATTATCCATTAACGACTAAATATTTCCTTACCTTGCTTATCGCCGCATCTCGGGTCTTGGTGGGTATGTAAATAAGTTAATACGGGAATAGCCGTACGTCTAAATGTTATCTGCGATCAGGATAGATTCGCCATGATTCGGGGTGAAAGTGGATAGTGTTTTTCTTTTCATACGATAAAGATAATCCCTGAATGCCGTGTGGTATCTGGCTGAGTGGATATACCAACCTCATTTCTTACCGAGATGTCGTAAAAGGCGACTAAGGTAAGTTGACCCGCCGGTGGGTATCCGGCTAAGTAGAATAGACCACCATCTTTCTTACCGAGGTGTCGTGAAAGGCGACTAAGGTAAGTTGACCCGCCATGTGGTATCCGGTTGAATAGACCACCCCCTTACTTACCGAGGGGTTGTAAAATAAGACTAAGGTAAGTTGACGTAAGGTAGGCAGCCGGGCGTAAAATACGTAGCCAAATCATGTGAGAACATGTTTGAAACATGTTGTGATGACTCCACTTAGAGTAGGATAAGAGCAGGAGGATGATGAGCATAATGATGAAAAATACTCACTGAGTCAGTCACGAACTAACGGACTCAGTGAGTCAGTAGAGTCAGTTTCTGACCACAGTGGATGCAACTCTGTCGAAACGTCGAATCTTATGCAAAGGTAACTCGATTTTGTCGCGATTAACCAGCAGTAGAGTTGACGATTCAAAAGGATTTGTTTACAAGTTTACTTGAATAAAGAATATTTTGATTTTGAATAGTAATTCTATGGACGAACACTGAGAGACCAATTACAAATTTTTTTTCAAGTGAGAGGTGAAATCAACTCCCCATATCTTTTAGGTTCTTTAAGGTTCAGGTGCCCAAAGTTACGTACCCACAAATTACAAAAAATTTTGTTTGATCTGCCTATGGTAAGATCAAATTATGTAGAAAACACATTTCTTTTTAGAGCATACAAAAAAAATACAACACAGATTTCCGTTTAGACGTTAACTTGTAATTTTTTTTTGTTCTATTGTATTTGTATTATTTAATAAGTGGAAACTTTACTGGTTTATGTATTAGTTTTAGTTTTATCAATGTTATTAGCATAAGTATACTGTTTTTTTTTCAAATAAATAATAAAATAAAATGTTAAATCCATACAGGAAAATTTTATTATAATATTGAAAATATAATATGTTAATAAAGTTTGAATTTTATATAATTATACGTTAAATCAAATCTATATAAATAATTTCATCATCATTATAAAAATAGTCTAATTTCTGTTATTTTATTAATCTAATTTGTAATTCAAAGTAACCAATTAAATACTGATATTTAGTTTCCAAACTGTCTGAATTATTTGGAAGTGTCTTATTTCAACACTCATTATACGAAATATTATTTATCTTTTAATTAATGTTAGTATTCTCTTGACTTTATAATAAATAAAATGTTTATCTTTTGACATTTTAATAGAAGTAAAATAGCCATTTTTATTCAAACTATTCTGGCAGGTTCTAAATTTAATGAAGTTTTTTGTGCATACATTTTTTGAATCCAGCACGGGAAAGAAATGATAACGGATAGTTCATTGCACATTTTGTATTACGTAGAGTTTCTCTTATCGCAAAATAATTCATATTTTTTTTGTTTTTGACACATTAGTAGTAAGTAGGAAGCGATGAAATTATCATATACCTACTAATCATGAAAAAATGTGCCATTTTGTATGAAAAACATATTCTAAAGCACATATTAATGTTAATAAATGAGTTTAAATATACTGATTTCGTATAACTCAAGAAAATTTATACAAAAAAATAAACTGTTTATTTTTCCCTTCCCTAATTCCCTAATTCAATATCACAAAAGTAATTATAAGATTATTTTTATAAAATTCGAATATTTTCCTCATCACTGTAAGAACTGTGATAGCCTAGCGGTGAGACCGTGCGACTCTTTCGTGATGTTCACTAGTTCAATCCTCCGGCAGGAATCTATAAGTTATTCTTTTAAGACTTATGTGTCGGTTTTCGGTGAAGGTAAACATCGTGAGGAAACCTGCATATCTCTAGAGAACTCTGGGGATTTGTGTGACCTATAAATCCGCATTGGAGGAGCGTAATTCTTAGCTCCAACCCTTTTTTCCATAAAACGGAGAGCCGACCTTTGCCCAGTAGTGGGATAGGAACAGGCCCTTACTTTACTCCTTTCTTACTACAACTAAAATAGTGCCCGCCGAGTTCCTTGCTGGTTCGTCTCGGTACCTATAGCATATTTTCGAACCAGTGACGACTTTATTATAATTTGACGACTCAAAATTCCGTGTAAAAGTTAATTTATATTTATATAAACAAGTAGTTGGTGAAGTATTAGAAAAATGCAATCGAAAATAAAATCCAGGACTATTCCATCATAGTTCAGAATAATGTCGAACTTAGGTCTGCAGCAACCCTGCAGGATATTACTTACATGCACCGCACAGCTCGGATTTCGTCAACTTACCTGGAACAAATAAAAAGATAAAGTTCAGTACACCGCAAAAGACACAAATTCATCTGTACATACCAGAAAATAAACTCCCCAATAGCTCAAAAGTTAAGATGGTAGTGCTGATAGATATATATATACGGATATGATATAGCTACTCTTCAATCCTGTACATGACATTAATAACTATATGTAACTAGTTATAAGAAATATTCTTTGAAAAGAGCTATCGCCGAGTTTCTTGCTGGCTATTCTCTGTAGGAACAGCTTTCTGAACCAGCAGTAGATGTTGACGATTCAAAGCACTTGTTTACACGTTTACTTGAATAAAAGATATTTGGAATTTGATTTTGATACTTATCTTTAGATAGGCTTTCTGTATTATAAATAATAAATTCTATAACCGTTAATCGAAATAACGACCAGCCGAGGTATCGATTACACCACTGCACCACAGAGGTAATCAAATATTTAATTAACAGCTTCATTTATCGCTCTATGGTCGGAACTAGAATCTTTATGGCAGTTTTTATGTGGACGGTGATTCATTGGCGCCAATTAACTCAGTGTCTTCACTGTTTCAGACTTTCACTTTGTTAATCACACAAACGATCTTGTTTTAATGATTTAGGTATAAACTAGCTATTTCCGAAATATTGCTTGCGTGGAAATCAGTATATCAAGAACATATTGACTGGCCCGTTGGAGCTGTGGGTAGTGACCTTGCCTTCAATTCCACGGGTCGCGGGTTCGATTCCCGCCGAGGGCCAACATTTTCTATAAACAAACTGTTGGTTCTTCGAGCCTGGGTGTGTATTTGTATTTAAGTATGTATTTAAACTTATATATGTAGTATATCTACCAGTTGTCCGTCACCCATAACACAAGTATTAAGTTACTTACTTTGGGGACGGACGACCATGTGTGTAAATGTCCCATATATTTATATTTATATGTTACAGTCAACTTGCATAAAGCGTAATGAGTCAACCTAAACCTTCGTCAAGTACATAAAAGCAATTATTGTGGGTAAACCATAAAAGTTAGAGACATGTTATCCCAGACTTTATTCTCGTATTATTGAAATTTTTAGTCAATCTTTAGAAGACAGACTAAGAAGAGCCAGCGGATGATCCTGTAAAGTTTAGAACGACGATGAAAGCATTTTTTATACTATTAAGTTCTGTTTCGAGGGAAATTCGAAACCCGAATCAGCCACAGCAACGTCTGGCCGGACAGATAGTTCAAGAGAAAGGGATATATTTCCACTAGCCTGTAGATTTTAGGCGATAATGATAACGCAAAGAATAAGAAAAGCCGTGTATTGAGAATTACGGGGCAATACGCTTAGCTTCAAATATATAACTTAGAATAGGTAAAAATAAAACTGTTAAACCTTATTACAAGAAGAATGTTAATAGATGTCCGCGATGATGAAGCGGCACAATTAACATACAAATACGTCCCGATTTATCGATTCAAATGTCCCAGATAACAATTGTCATACGGCTAGACATTTCAAACTTCGGAACACATAAATAATACCAGCAGTCGGCGTTTCCGAACGGATTGATCCACGGTATCGCGTCACCAGCTCACCGCTCGATAGAATCCAAAAAAAAAACGAACCCACAAACACTCCCAAGAAGGCAACACATAAATATATCAAATCGAAAACAATAGGAGACACCGAGATATCGCATCACGCCGACATATTTCAAAAACGGTCACAAAAAAACCCATACGGAACGTAGGAACCGAATTGAAACAAAAAAGAATCACGATAAAGCGAACGTCGAAAAAAATACGTGATGGGCATTAATTAAAACGGACCCACGACCAGGAATCCAGAAAAACAAAGAGGTTAAACAAACCTTCACAGTGGGAGCCCCCGCAATGATCATCATCTCACATTTTTAATCATCAGACATAAAAACATCGCCGCCGCACCAAACTCGACCCTTGACCGTTGCGCTTAGGGACCAGTATTGCACTCGGCGCGTGGTGTGAGCTGTTAAGGAATATTTTTTGGTCTGTTTGTCACCGTTGTTTTAATGGTATTACGTATCGGGGAAGGGTTATCTTGCGGATCCGATCTTAGCCCAGGTAGGGACCAAGATTGATTGGACACCGGTCGACGTTTTTATGGGCACGACGTTGAGTGTCGTCGACTCGGGTGAAGGTTATTAAATTAGTGAAATCTATCAAACGTTATAGCAACCATTAACGTATTCAACGACCCGGCTCGTTGTTGTGGTGATTAATTTAACCTTATTTGTTGGTGTCGTTAACTGTTTGTTTCGAACTTGTCAATAAATTAAAATTCAACACTTTTTTTATACGAGAGTAATAATGAAATCATTTTGCTGTAATCCGCGAGTAAGTATATTTACTTACTCGCGGATTACAGCAAAATGATTAAAAAAGAAAGAATACAAAAAAAGAATACAAATAAATAATGCTAAATGTAGAATGGACTATCCGTTTTCTATCCGTGGAGTCTATATTCCTAATGAAGCGGTTGCGTAGCGAAAAGATTGTTGAGTTTGTGATAGTGAACGTGTGTACTGATTGTGAATTGATTTATAGAAGCAGGCGTTACTTTGCGGAATTCCATATTACATATTACATATTTCCATATTGCAGTACGATTTTTGTCGTGGAGCCTATCCTCCTGATGATGCTTCGGTTTCGGGGCGAAACGATCGTCGAGATTGTGGTGGTGGGTGTGTGTGCTGCTTTTGTGTGCGTTGTTGCTGGTGAATTGCGCCTTGGGGTGCATGTGGTGGCTGGTCCTGCATGTATAAGGTGCGTAGATTTTGCCTGCTTCATACACATTGGCTTTGCGTGCATTCACTTAACCCGTGCGGATTATAGCAAAGTAGTTAGTTCTGTTATATTGCTTGCTTATGAATTGTTGTAGCGGTGGTTAAGGTTCGTGTATGAGTTTTTATGAATCCTGCTTGTATCAGGTATGAGAAAGGATAGTCCACTTTACATTTAGCATTATATATATTCTCTATTTACTTAATCTTCGATTCTAGTAAAATAATTTAATTATTATTTTTGTAGTACGAATTTCCGCATAGTAACGCCTAATTCTAGAAATTAAGTTTTTTTTATTTAAAAGGAATTTGGTTTGTGAATTATAATAATAAGATAATTATTAAATTATTTCATTAATCCCTTGGTCTGGATTTCGCGGGGCAAAGAGTACGTAATTAATCTTTTGTTAAAAGAAGTTAGTTCTCTTTGTTTTAACGTGAAACTTAAAAACAAAGCCAATCTAATCTATAAATACATAAAAAAAACAAAACGGCGACCTATAAAGTATAAAGTTAAGAGAACCATAGACGATATACTTTTTTTATAACTTAGATATATTAATAAAAATAATATTTATTTAATATAAGTTACATAACTCATAATTAGGTTAGTGTTACAACAAAATATTTAAAACTAATATTAATAACTTAATTTTTTTATTTATTAGGATAACCAACAAGACTTACATTTTTAATACTACAAAATACTCTACAAGCTACTTAATTAAATGTAGTCTTAATTATAGGTTACCAGGGCATGTAAAAGGGACGCGTACATTTTTTGAGTGTATTATGAAATAAAATAAAAGATATAAATTATACTAATTATAAAAATATTATCTACTTAATTCATTCTTTAAAATTTAATTATTTTATGTTTAAAAGTATGTATGCTATCGCTACATATGTCTACATCTAATTCTTTTGGTAAATAGTTATAGCGACGTCGTATTCTGTTCAAGGTAGCGTGGTGGCCCAGGCTACTTTTTGCCGAGCTTGTAGCAAATGGCGAATATTTTGATTGCCTTGGTAGTTTAGATGAAGTTTTTAAGTAATTTTTTTGTAGTAATTCTGGGCAATCGCATATACTTCTTATTATAAATTAAATTCAGCGGTTCACATACAGGCAGTCTAGCCTCTCCGATATCATATTCAGGACGCCCTAAGTCTGCGCATCAGGAAAGTACATCTCTTACGTATAATTGAATAGACAAAATCTACACGTGATTCACCAAACATGCATGAAGTATTGCAGAAACGTGGTATCCCCAGAAACAACCTGAATGCATTACTATATTGTATTCGAAGGGCGCTGTAGACCTTTGGAAAATTTTTCCATAGGCTGCTCGTGTATAATTAAGTGCAGTATGCTCTGTAGAGCGTAATTTTCTTCAAAACTTCCTTTGGACAACCAGCAAACCTATGGTCGATCATGTTAATTCTTGCAAAGCCCTTCTCTCTCTTTCCAAATCTTTATTTTCCTTGAGATTTTTAGAAATGTTAGCCCTCGGCGGGAATCGAACTCGCAAGCCCCGGAGTCGAAGGTAAGTGAAGACGCGGGTACATCTTGTCTTTTATACATCTACCCACACTATGAGTACCTATTATACGCTTTATTCCCTTTCCCTGCGCCGCTAAACGCCACCCTTTGTTGCTTGATGCCTCCATTGATGTTGTGACGACAACCATTGTTGTAATTGTTGTTCGCCTCCACAGCGGGCCCTTTATAGGCCTTTTGTAACTATCTCTAATACTTTTTATTGATGTCACGCTGATTCAACAATATGAACGGGAAAAGTTTTGTTTGGAAACTTTTGGACTTGAAACTTTTGGATGGTTTGGAGTTTTATGCTTACTTCCATAGCATTATGTCTTATGGAATATTATTATGGCGTAAATCCGCGAAGATTGATAGAATTTTTGTATTATGCGTGGCATCTACAATTTAAATCCGCGTAATTCCCTGCGAGAGAAGTTTAAGGAAATATGTATTCTTACTTTGGCTTTACAGTATATTTTTAGCAATTGTATATTTGTGCATAAGAATATTTATATTAAATAAAAGTAAGTAACTTAATACTTGTGTTATGGGTGAGAGACAACTGGTAAATATATACATATATAGTTTTAAATACATACTTAAATACGTATATACACCCAGACTCCAAGAACCAACAAATTCTAAATAGAAAGTGTTGGTTCTCGGCGGGAATCGAACCCGCAACCCACGGAGCATATATACTATTGAAGATTATATAGATGATAAAAATGCGTCGATATAGTTACTCCTTTACCCTATACAAGATAGTAATGACCAAATGTAACTAGTTATAAGAACTATATTTGAAAAGAGCAACCACCGAGTTTATTGTTGGCTCTTCTCTGTAGGAACAGCTTTCCGAACCAGTAGTAGATGTTGACGATCAAAAGCACTTGTTTACAAGTTTACTTGAATAAAGAATATTTTTAATTTGAATTTGATGTAATGTCTTTTTTATCTTATTCGTTAAAGATATGTCGGCCCGCAAAATCGTTCGCGTTCACTTGCAGTTCAAGTACCTTAAATTATTTTTGCCTTTTTTCTCCGTACCCAAATAAATAAATTATTTCTAGTACCCAAATTACCCAGATGTATGTATATGATTTAATTGTGCAAAAATTCATCAATACTCGTCCAGCGTATTAGCTGTGAAAAGGTAACAGACAGACTTTGCCATTTATAAAATTAGTACGGATCACTATGAACAACAGTGATGAACGTCGTGAACTTTACCAGATGCTTAAAAACATAAAGCTTAAGTTATGTTTAAAATACCCCTTTTTGAAAATATAATGCTGAAACCTGCATATCTTTGGAGATTTTCCAAGATATGAGTGATTTGATTGGCTCGTTGGCGCAGTGGGTAGTGACCCTGCCTTCAGCTTCACGGGTCGCGGTTTAGATTCCCGCCGATGGCCGACAATTTCTATAAACAATTAGTTGGTTCTTCGAGCCTGGGTGTATATTTAAGTATGTATTTAAAATTATATATGTAGTATATCTACCAGTTATCCGTCACCCATAACACAAGTATTAAATTACTTACTTTGGGGACGGACGACCGTGTGTGTATGTGTCCCATATATTTATTATTATTTATTTATGTTAGGACAGTGTTAAATATTGCTTACTTAAGAGATTTGAACGAGATACATATAAAAAATGTTAGACTCGAGAAGTCTCAATTTCCCCCTAAACCAGGTGCCAACAACGTTCGCTAGACAATCCGTAAACAGTGCACTCGATTGAAAGGCGCATAATGTCCTAAACACAAAACAGATCATCCGATACCAAAATTCCATCTGAATTACACAATACAATATTGCATTACCCTTAATACGTTTACAGAAAAGGGTCCAAAAACGGCGCTGTCCGCGGACAATAGTCAATAGACATTTAAGACGGGATTTGGATTCAAAGGAACCTCCAGCCTCTTTGTTTCTCCACGGCTTTTAAGAAATTGAAATCCTAAGGTAAGATATGAGGTGTGGCCAGAGTAATGGAGAGAAATTGAGAGAATTTTTTTATGAAATAGGATTGCAGACGAGCATGCGGTTCACGTTATCACCGCCGCCCACTGCCTCTCGCAGAGCGAGTGTGCTGCCGACCTTTAAAAAAAAGGAAAATACGCTTCAAAAGTAATTATGGATCTCTGCAAAGTAACGCCTAATTCTATAAATTAATGAAAATACGTTTTTTGAAGGTACGTATGTCGTACCGATCCGGAAACGCTGCTACAGAGAGATTATTCGATAAAATGGTGGTACGCGATATAAAATTATTTGAAAACCTCACTGTAGTGGATCGCCACGCATCCAGATGGTAAGGATAATATTTTAACCTGTGATGTACAGTGCGGTTATAGAATTAGCGACAGGAACCAGGTCGTGTAGCTCACTGGAACACTACCCATAAAAGATGCGGTAGAAAACGCACAGTAAAGATACGTTTTCACGCATTGCCAAAGAGTCCAGGTGTTTGCTGATCAAAATATGTTATTTAAAACTGAACATATACATATACATTGTGATAACCAAGATCGATCAAACAGATGTAAGTATCTCGCAAAACAGTACATTTATACTAAAATTTCATTTATACTATAAATAGTATTTAGCAATTTTTTAAACGAAACACATATCAAAACTAACTCAAAATCACTTATTTGCTTTAAGCATAGATTACGCGAAGAAGTTAATTATTAATTTTAAAACAAGTCAAGTTTCACATGCAAATGTTAACATAGCAAATTAAGAATGACTACTAGAAAAATACTGCTTAAAGTATATAATGAATATCTGCTTAAAGTATAAAAACAGTTTATTTCTCTCAAGATAAATTGTGTTTTGAAATATTGTGTCGAAAACATAAATAGAAAACTTTTATTGTTTCATTTAATATTGCATTTACCTATAGATTTCTGAATTCAAAAGGTTCTAATTACCAAATAGTACTAAACTTTATCTTATATAAAGTTATAAGAAATAGAGAAGAAGCCTTTGTGACCAAGGAACCGCTCTTACTGATCCCTATGTACCGTCCGCCCTTAGAAAAAGTCCCGAAAAACACCGAGAGAAATGGATTCAAGTTGTACGTACTATGTCGAACTAGAAAGCGAGCTTCAGTAATGAAGGATGCGACGAAGTATTTAATAATTCACGATAAATATGTAACCAAATCTTTATGCAAACCATTAAAGTACCTTTAAACCTTTAAACCTTTCTCTGCGATCGGCGCGCTTTGTCCTGCCTTGAAAAGGCGTCTGTCGCGTAATGGGTATTTTTTTGCGCGAGATAAAAAGGCGGCATCCGAACGCGCGAGACCAACATTTAATTGAAAGCATTTCAATAAAGCAAGGCGTAAAATAATGCATACTGATCACTCATACATTCTTTTTGTAGTCACTACTCTTTCACCGAGCCAGTTTATATTAGATTTAATTAGTAGCAAGCAACAACTGATTGGTACGCGTCAGTGAAAGGATTATCAGATGTAGTGACAATTGACACAAATATATCGTACCCGATGATGTATGTAAATAGTTATCTAACTAGTGGTGCTGATTAAGAATTGGTTAACTTTATTTCTGTTTTGGAACCGTAATTATATGCTTTATTGATACAAAAGGTTAATGAATATTAATGTAGCAAATACCAAATTTGCAAATCTTTAATTAGTAATATTAAACCGCGAAAAACCTGTTTTTTGCTAGCAAACAAATTTTTATAATAAAATTCCACAATCTATTTTGGACTTGCCTTAAAAAATTCAATAAAGCAAATAAAAATTCATTATTGATAAAGCTTACTATACTGTTGAAGACTATGTTGAGGAAATGAAAGCTTGGATTTAAGTCGCGACCAGCCAAGCATTAATCAAGTTTCATGTTGGTTCTTCTCGGTAAGAGCACCTTTCCGAAACATTAGCAGCTTGATAGCTGTTATTTGACGATGAAAAGTGCTTGTGAAAGCAATTTTATTTTAATTTGAATAAGCAACGATTGATGTGATTTTTGCTAACGATATGGTTAGAGAGTGAAGTTGTGATAAACGAAATCACGCGCTAGCAATTCGCAATAAAATCAATTTAGCAATCCTCGCGAACTTACAAAAATAGTATATATACAATTTCAAAATTCCAATAATCTGTATTAAACTTACATGCCATCTATCATCAGTTCATGTTCAAATAATTTTTTAATCAAGTAAGCTTTTAGATGAAGTTTTGGATCGTCAAATTATAATTGAGTTACCACTGGTTCAAAATATGCCCTTACCTGCAAGAAACTCGGCGGCCAAAAGTAAAAAGTAAAGTAAGGGCCTGTTACTATCCCACAAGTGGGCATAGACTTCCTCTATCCGTTTTTGGAGAAAAGGGTTGGAGCTAAGACCCACCACGCTGCTCCAATGCGGATTGGTACGTTACATATATCCCCAATATTCTCCAGAGATAATTTAATTTAATTCGTGGATATAGCTTCTCTTCAACCCTGTACAAGACATTAATAACTTTATATAACTAGTAATAAGAATTATTCTTTGAAAAGAGCAACCGCCGAGTTTCTTGCTGGTTCTTCTCGGTAGGAACAGCTTTCCGAACCAGCAGTAGATGTAGACGATTCAAAAGCACTTGTTTACAAGTTTACTTGAATAAAGAATAATAAATTTGAATTTGATATGCAGGTTTTTTCACGATGTTTTTAATCATCGAAATGCGTGTGATAAATTGGAATTAACAATTAGACAAGAACGTTTTAACTGAAAACTCATAGATCCCTGCCCGGGGTTAAAACCCCTTTGAAAGAGTCGCACGTTCTCACCGCTGGGCTATCACAGCTTAAATAGTTAGTAGTACTTAACATTAATGATACGGCTGGTGTAGTATAAATTGCAGGTAGTATCGATAAAGGGAAGATAATTTGTTTAGTTAAACAAATACAATATAGCAAACAAAGGCTAAAGACACTAGCGTCCGTGCGGCCGGTCCGGCGCCGAAGGCATTACGTCGGGTCTGGTGCGCGCGTGCGCTCCGCTGCGCTGCATGATCTGCTGCAACGACCAGCATCGGGCCCAAGTTGCAAGTGTTTGGCTTCAATCAACCCAAAAATAATAATAAAATTATTTTACTACAATCCACGATAAAGTAAATAGAAAATATGTATAATGCTAAATATAGAGTAGACTATCCGTTATCATACCTGATACATATAAGATTCCCAAAAACACATGCACAAACATTAACCAACGCCACCACAATATTTTGTAGAATTAGAAAGAAAGAAAGAAAGAAAGAAACTTTATTTGTACTACTCTACAGGACATATAACACTATTACGCTATATGAACTAACATCTTAAATTAAATGAGCGGCAGTTATCGGTTAAGCATTCTTGGATTATGTACCAGTTTATAAAGAAATCGTGTTGCTGAGATAGAATAACATAATCCAAGAATAACTCAACCGAATAACAGTAACTTCCTGCAGAGCAGTGCCATCTCACAAAGAGGGAAGTCACTCAGCCTTTGTTGAAGCACAAGACATCCGACACTAAGGGGTAAAAATCCAACAAAGCATCAGACCTCAAATGCCCCAACGCTGATTTTCAGTGACCACCTTGGCAGAAGCTCACGAGCGACAGTGACAGGCGTTACTTTGCGGAGATCCATAATACAAAAGTAATAATAAAAATAATTTTGCTATATTCCGCGACACGCGTATCGCGTATTATATAGTATCGCGGATTATAGCAAAATAATTTTTATTGCCACCACAATACACAAGTTCACTATGATGTTTGGGCATGTGGTTTTGGGAATCTTATATGTATCAGGTATGAAAACGGATAGTCCACTCCACTATTTTCTATTTACTTTATCGCGGATTAAAACAAAATAATTTTATTATTACTTTTGTATTATGGATCCACGCAAAGTAACGCCTAATTCTATAAATTATTTAGTCAGCCCATTCTCTTAAAAGTGAAGCACAAGTGCAACATGTTATATCTCTGTGACGGACAATCCCATAAGAGCTATTGAGCTTAAAATGCGTTTAGTCAATGAAAACCACTTTTCAAGTGGTTTTTCTCGGTAAAACCCTTTCGAACTGGTGAAATAGTAATGAACTAGTTTAATTACTACATAATTTCACAATTCAAAAATACTTGTAATTGTTTAGTCGTTTGATGATACTTCGGTTAGGGGGCCTAAACGAGCGTTGAGATTGTCGTAGTGAATTTCACCATCGTCCTGATTTTATTTTAATTTTTACAGCAAAATAGTTATATCATTTATAGAAGCAATTACTTTGCGGAATACCATATTACAAACAATATAACAGAACTAACTACTTTGCTATAATCCGCACGGATTAAGCGAATGCATGCAAAGCTAATGTGTATGAAGCAGGCAAAATCTACGCACCTTATACATGCAGGACAAGCCACTACATGCACCCCAAGGCGCCTCCACCAGCAACAACGCACACAAGCAGCACACACACCCACCACCACAATCTCGACGATCGTTTCGCCCCGAAACCGAAGCAGGAGGATAGGCTCCACAGCCTTGGGGTGCATGTGGTGGCTTGTCCTGCATGTATAAGGTGCGTAGATTTTGCCTGCTTTATACACATTAGCTTTGCATGCATTCGCTTAACCCGTGCGGATTATAGCAAAGTAGTTAGTTCTGTTATATTGCTTGTAATTATATCATTACTTTTATACTATGGAATTTCGAATAGTAACATTAACATCTATAAATTACTTATAATTGTCGAATTGAATGAAGAACATTTTGGATATACCAAGACTCATCGTTTCTATGAATACACGCTCAGAGCGTGTAACTCGGAACCGATCAGCTGATATCTTGATTGCGGACTCTTTGTCCGCGCCGACCTTTGTCTCCCCACTTATCGAATTCTCCATCGAGCATATTTACTTCCAGCCAAATGAGCAACATCATATTTGGAGGGCGCCTCATTCCGAACGATTGGATTTCGTCAAACCGACGGCGATATCGGGTTACGTCCCCACAAAATCACATATTTATTGGATTGGAGCGTAACTATGGCAGGATTGATTATAATCATTGATTTGCCGCAGCGTCCTCACATATCGCTTGCTACGTCATTTATCCCACATTCACTGTCTTTTACAATTTTTTTTTCTTTATTAAGGAACATCAACAGCACACGTATTAAACATTGATTAGGCTACATACACAAATAAGAAAACTTCTGATGCATGCACCAATTATAGATGTCCTCAGCATTTATGGGACGGTTCACTGTCTACTGTTAATTAAAATAAATACAAAAAACTTAAAATGAAAACAAAAGACTAACGATCAAAAATTCAAAATTCAAAATATTCTTTATTCAAGTAAACTTAGCAAACAAGTGCTTTTGAATGATTTATAGAAGCAGGCGTTACTTTACGGAATTCCATATTACAAGCAATACAACAGAACTAACTACTTTGCTATAATCCGCACGGGTTAAGTGAATGCATGCAAAGCCAATGTGTATGAAGCAGGCAAAATCTACGCACCTTATACATGCAGGACCAGTCACCACATGCACCCCAAGGCACGACAAAAATCGTATGTACGATTTTTGTCGTGGAGCCTATCCTCCTGATGATGCTTCGGTTTCGGGGCGAAACGATCGTCGAGATTGTGGTGGTGGGTGTGTGTGCTGCTTTTGTGTGCGTTGTTGCTGGTGAATTGCGCCTTGGGGTGCATGTGGTGACTGGTCCTGCATGTATAAGGTGCGTAGATTTTGCCTGCTTCATACACATTGGCTTTGCATGCATTCACTTAACCCGTGCGGTTTATAGCAAAGTAGTTAGTTCTGTTGTATTGCTTGTAAGTGCTTTTGAATCGTCAAATTTACTGCTCGTTCGGAAAGCTGTTCCTACCGAGAAGAATAATGAATTTGAATTCGATGTCGGATTGAGCTGAAATTTTACATACTGATCCTGTATCGGTTATAATGCATGTTTATAATAAGCATGACTTGATGCTGCCGACAGGATTGGCTCCAGATGGGGGACAGGAAATTTTGTTGAAAGCTCTATTAATTTGATTTCTTAAAAATACAATCCGCAGGCCAGAGACATTTTCTATACACAATTTGTTGGTTCTTCGAGCCTGGGTGTATATTTGTATTTAAGTATGTATATAGTTTTATACATACTTAAAATTATATGAATAGTATATTTACCAGTTGTCCGTCACCCATAACACAAGTATTAAGTTACTTGATTTGGGGACGGACGACCGTGTCTGTAAGTGTCCCATATATTTATTTATAACGCATCGTAGGTAGAATAAAATAAAGTATCCTCGAACTCAACAAACAGAGTAATTAAGCGAAGAGCAATTTGCGCAGGTCATTCGATTTCCATAGGCAACGGGCTAAAACAAACAAGAAGCGCGTATATTGTGCGAAACCGCGCAAAACGCTCGCATCGCGGCCAATGAATATAAACATGGGTTTTTGATGGCGCGGCAGCCCGAATGGTATTTAAATGCGTTTACGATGTAAAACCGATGGACTCGAACGTAACAATATTACTAATATAATTTCAAGTTATCTTATCGGTGTATCTTATCTATAATGCCGTTTGTAAAGTGTAATCTGTTTGTAGTGTTTCTGGTTGTAATTTTTTCTGTACTTTGTGGCGTGATAAAGAAAACTCGTTGCAGCTGATGACCTCCGTAGGGTAATGGTTAGTGAACTGCCTTTTATATACATTCTATACCCGTAACTTCGTTCCCGTTAACTTAACTGTTAAAATATTCTCAAATATGTGTTTGTTTTTTATTTTCTTTTATTATTCCTAAAGGAAGAAGAAGACAATTTATAGAAAATGTATAAGAAAGAAAAATTATAAAAAAGTAAATATAATCTATTGTTGGTTGTCCATTGAATAAATATATAAATATGAATTTTTATATTCTATACGTTAGCTTGGTATTCATTGGTCATTACTGGAAAAACACACTGTTCTTCTTTTCGGTCACTAATCTTCAAGCGCTGAGATAATTTGGATGTAAATATTCCGCCAAATTCCACGTAAGAGTATCTTTAAAAAAATGACAAGTCACTCTTTCGGAATGTAGGGCTGAGAAATATAAAATAAATAAAATAAATATATGGGACATTTACACACACGGCCGTCCGTCCCCAAAGTAAGTAACTTAATACTTGTGTTATGGGTGAAGAACAACTGGTGGTTATACTACATATATAAATTGAAATACATATTTAAATACAAATACACACCCAGGCTCGAAGAACCAACAATTTTTTTATAGAAAATGTTGGCCATCGGCGGGAATCGAACCCGCGACCCGGGGAACTGAAGGCAGGGTCACTACCCACAGCGCAAACGGGCCAGTCGAAAGAATGGTCGATACAAAAACAATATTTTTTCAAGGAAATTAAGTATCTAAGTAGATATCATATCAGGTTTTTAAAGTTTTCTCGAAATTTGGATGGTTGTATAGGTTAAAAGGTCGGAATCAGTTACAAAATTTAAGAAATTAATTTTAAATAATAATTTGTATTGTTCTAGTCTTATTGCTATTGCTATTATTTAATTAGTGGAAACCTTACTGGTTTATGCATTAGTTTTAGTTTTATCAATGTCATTAACATAAATATACTCCTTGTTTTCCAAATAATAAAATATAAATACAAAAAAAAACTGAACTTGAAATCAAATTCATCATTATTCCTGTCAAAATTCGTAACCATAGCTCGGTCTGGTTAAATGCATTTTTTTCACTTTTCCTTTCATGTGCCGGCGTCATAACAGTTTTTAATTACCGGCCAAAGTCCGGCACGAATTACCTGCGAGATATAAATAAGTCTATGCGGATTAATTAAATCCTTTCCGCTATAAAGTAGCTGCGTGCAATTTTCTGGTAGGTCCCCCCCGCGGTGTTTTTATGCGCCGGTATCGAACCCGTGGGCAGAGTGCGGTAAACCTTTTACTTGTTTATGAGTCAATTATCCTAGGCAATGCCTACATAGAAACATCCTGCACTTTAGGTACACGATATCTTTCTAGAAATATTTTAATATTACAAATTATTATATTATATTATTTAAATAATTTATTAAATAATATTATATTATTTTCTCAGGAATAGGAATAGAATGAATGCAGGATGGATGAAGTGGCGACAGGTCTCAGGCACAATATGTGACCCCCGAATGCCCCCTAAACTAAAGGGAAAAATTTATACATCGGTCATAAGACCTGTCGTAATGTATGGATCAGAATGTTGGGCAATGAAAAAGATGGATGAAAGAAGAGTACATGCAAATGAGATGAGGATGTTAAGGTGGATGTGTGGTGTGACAAGACTTGATAAAATAAGAAATGAGTATATAAGGGGAAGTCTGAAAGTTGCGCCCATTATAGAAAAGATGAGAGGTGCAAGATTGGGATGGTCTGGACATGTAATGAGGAGGGATGAAAGTCATGTGATCAAACGAGTGTTGAGTATGAATGTGGATGGATATGTGACTAGAGGAAGGCCTAAAAAGAGATGGTTGGACTGTGTGAAGTATGACATGCATATAAAAGGAGTAGCGCCAGAGTTGACGAATGATTAGAAGAGAATGAAAGAGAAAAACATGTTGTACCGACCCCACTTAGAGTGGGATAAGGGTAGGAGAAAGAAGAAGAATTATATTATTTTCTCAAGTTAACTTGTTAACAAGTGCTTTTGGTGCTACCGCTGGTTCGGAAACCTGTTCCTACCGAGAACAGCCAGCGAAGAAACTCGGTGGTTGGTATTTTCAAATAAAATCCTTATAACTACTTACATTTGGTTATTACTATATTGTACAGGGTAGAGGAGTAGCTAGATCCACGCATTTTTATCATCTAGATAATCCTCAATAGTATAGTAGGATTTTTGTATCAGCCTCCCTTTAACAGCGCTTCTAAACTGTATATGTCTAACTATTATAATTATGTCAATAGAACTACTTTTTTACATTGTAAAAGATGATAAAAGTGCCGACAATAATCAAACCATTTTATTCATATCTCCGTATGAATAAAATGGTTTGATTATTGTATACTTATCCCGTGAAATTATATTTTATTAAAAACTGTTTCAATACCTGTAAAATACTTTTTCGATAATTAAAATCGGACATTCCAATCAAAGGTGTAACGAATTTAAAAATTTCAAACTAAAGAAAATAATACTGTAACAAATTAGTTGTAGCGGCCATTATAACAGGGCCTGTAACTGGTGAGTTAGCTCTTATTCTAAGGATACCAATGATATTAACTGATATAGAAAATCTTTTAAAAGAATTCAATTTCCAGTTAAACTTCCTTTGCTTTACCATTAAATAGTTCCAAGAGCGAAACTTTTTATTGACAAAAATAAATCTTTAATCCGACTTAGAAGCCTTTCCACGAGATCGGTACGTACGCGAGTGAAACCGCGGGGCATTGCTAGTAGGCTATAAGCGTTGAGAAATAATGCACTTTATAGCTTCTGGAACGTAATTCAATTGTGTTAGAATCAAGCGCTTTTGTTTTACGATGGACGCAACGTCACGAGGCAAATAGTGATGTTGTTTTTTTATTTTCATCTTGGCTCATAGTTAAAATAACCATATGGTTTTTTCCGTAAAAACAAAATACTTGTATTATTCTGTAATTAAATCTCCTATGCATTACGATCCTACTAAACAAAACGGTCTGGATTTAAGCTATTTATTGACACACAACTTGCCACGCCCGTCGGGTACGTGCCTGAGCAATTACAGTCCGTCCCTCTCGCACATTTACCGTAACGAGTAATTTTTCACAAACCATCTTAATCATAACATTTTTAGCAAAACAGCTCAGTGAAAAATTCAAATTCAAAATATTATTTATTCAAGTAAACTTGTAAACAAGTGCTTTTGAATCGTCAACATCTACTGCTGGTTCGAAAAGCTGTTCCTACCGAGAAGAACCAGCAAGAAACTCGGCGGTTGCTCTTTTCAAACAATAATTCTTATCACTAGTTACATATAGTTATTAATGTCTTGTACAGGGTTGAAGAGAAGCTATATCCACGCATTCTTATCGTCTAGGTAATCTTCAATAGTATAATAGGCCTTCTATTATTTTTCAATAATTATTTCAATCATTTTTATTTAGGTCATTGGTAATCGTCTCTTATATACCAATATTAAGTAATTATTAATAAATACATAAATTAAAAAATGAATTATTAATCTATTATCCGCGTTGTATACAAGAATAATTCCATGATAACCTTTGTAGGTACTTCCGAAGAAAATTTCCGTGAAGGATCACTTCTATAAATCATTAAAGTCACTTTAAGTCGTGGTCCGGACGAGATTCCTTAAAGCTTTAGCAAAGCTTCTCTGAGCTGTACATTTCGCACTCATGACGATGCTTGTTCGCTCCGTCCTGATTGGGTTTTGAAAGTCGTTACTGATAAAAATTCATTTCTTGTTAGTTTATAATCCTGCGGTTATCCTACACGACAGTTTTGTAGTTCTATTGACAATTAAGGAACGAGTTGCAGCTGTCTAAAAATGGCGAGCTGTTGACAGCTGTCGCCGTTAAATCACCAGCTCGTAACAAATCCCGCGGATTAGCGAGGCTTAGGTGGAGATTTGTGGCGGCGATGTGTCGGCACCGCGCAAAAAAACCACCAGCATCTATTAAGATGTTACGACTGTTAACTAAGTGGTTGTATAGTATATATAAATGCAAACATGTGCAACTGATTAATTTCGATATCTATACTTATTATAAAACAAAGTCTCCAAAAGCTGTTTGTATGTGATCGATTTTCTCAAAATTTACTGAACGGATTTCTATACAGTTTTCACCAAAAGATGGTCCAATAACTCCGGATGGTTTAGGTAAATAGTACACATCGGTATTATGTAAATTGTGTTGAAGAGATCACGCACTTGTAACAAAACTCGCCGGCTAGGAGCTTTAGTCGCGTGCGCCGCGTAAACCAGCAGAGATACACTTAATTATTAAGATTACACTTAAGAATTGTAGATCTATAAAACTACTACAAAAAGTCTGCGACAGCATGTCTCTTATGGTTAACTCACTATAACTACTTTTATGTTTAAATTTCAATTCGGGAAAATTTTTAGAGAAACACTGATTTCCACGCGGCTGAAGCCGCCGGCACTGCCAGTTGAATATATAAGAAACACGACTCATTCTAGACTTTATTCACGTAACTTTTATTGTTAAAATACCCTCAATTAAATTTTTCCTTTTCTCGAAAGAAAGACGGTATTTTTTATCTTAAATGTTAACCACACATGTCATGTTGCCAAAATTCATTAATATAAAAACAAAAATTATAAAATACTTAAAATTCTTTGTAATAGTCACTAAAAATCACAAGGAAAATAACGAACTCAGATTTAATATTTATACGATACTAACGTCACTCAATTGTTTTGCCTTTCCGGAACCGGATTTTAGACTTTTGAGACAATTTAAAAAAAATTTAAGAACCATTTTCGTACTCCAAGGAATATTATAAAGAAAGAATTAGCGAAATCGGTTCAACTGCTCTCGAGATTTGAACTAAGAAACACATTCAGCGATTTCTTCTTATATCATAGATATATTATAATTTTGAAAAGTCTTATATCCTAATATGACAGATAAAACAGGAGTTTTTTTATCCTATATATGAGTCTGGTATATAAGCTACAATCGTACCAAATTTCACCAATATTGTTTCAGTGGATTTGCCGTGAAAACGTAGCAAACCGACAGAAATTACAGACCTTCACATTTATAATATTAGTATTGATGATCAATTTGAATATAAATTAACAATTGAAAAGCGAACGGTTTCTAATAGGACGGGTTCTTTAACATAATCGCTCAATTAGGAATCTATTCATATCCAGCCTGATTCCATTTAAAAGGACATCAAACAATACAGTAGCTGAAGAATAGTGTTGGGACATGACCGGAATATCGTAAGAAGCGATCAGAAGGCGTGGCTAACGCCGGCTAATAATGGCGCCTTAACGGTGATTTATAACATCTACGTTATATTTTAATAAGACTGTCTGTAACTCTATCACGGCTAATCTACGGAAGCAATTTTAAAGGAATTTGGTAATAGATTGTAGATTATATACCGGGTTAACATATAGGACCGTTTTTCTTTCACGAACAGCAAAAAATAATACATATATTATCAATTATATATATTATAAAACAGTCCCCAAAAGCTGTCTGTGTATATGATGGAATATCAACTATATCATCAGCATTCAGGTGGTAGGAAGAAGTAATACGTGAGCAGATACTATTTATAACGATAGAAAATAAAAGTGGAGACAACACGCCACCTTGCGGCACACCGGAAACGACAGGGCACCAATTCGGGTTCAAATTCTGATACCGGCGGCTTTGCCGGCGTCCGTGCAATTAACTATGAAACTAGCTAATGACCTTAGGAGATATGTTAAGAGTATTCAAAACGGCAAGGATAAGATCAAAGTCTACAGCATTGAAGGCATTACTGAAGTCAAGCGATGTTAAAATAGTGATCTTTTTTACTATCCAATGCTAGCCGAATGTCATCAGTTATTCTAACTAAAGCAGTAGACGTACTATGACCGGAATGGAATCCAAATTGAAAACTGTTTAAAAGGTTATAATTTAATAGTGTATGTAGTCGACTTTCTGGCAAATCTACAGAACGTATTTTTTTTACGGTTTTTTACTAAAAGGTAGTGCAATGCCTTCAGAAGATTTAGATTAATAGTACAATACGGTTGGTTGTATGAAAATTGTATTGCAGAGGTTACGCATTTGAAAAAAACTCAATTGCTAGGAATTTTAGTCGCATGCGCCTAATAAACTAACAGAGATACACTAAAGTAATATAATAGAGAATTGTAGATCTACAAAAACACTACAAAAAAGTCGAGGACAGCGTGCCTCTATACCTTATGGTTAACTCACAATAACTACTTTTATATTCAAAATTTTAATTGAATACATCGATTTCCACACGGCCTAAGCTGCAAGCACAGCCAGTATGTATATAAAAATGACAGTTATAGCAAAAATTCCATCACGATCTCAATTCGATCATCTCTCGCATAAGGATATCTAACTCAATAAAGTACGAGGGTCCACAAATGAAAAATAATGTCGTTGCAATCGGGGGGAGGCTATGAGCCGGAAATAATTCTAATCGAATTGGATACACCCTCCACGATTATACACATGTCGGCTCTAAAGTACACAGAAACAAATATCATTTACTTACAAAAATTAAAAAAATGTAATAATGTATTTTGTGTTGCTACGAGGCAGTCAAAATGTTTGTTTGTAATATTTCCATTTATATTAATACTACAGAAACCATCATCATTCTGCCCTTATCCCACTCTAAGTGGGGTCGGCACAACATGTTACAAACATGTTGTCACACGATTCGGCTACGTATTTTACGACCTGCCGCCTGCCTGAAGTCAACTTACCTTAGTCGTATTATACGACACCTCGGTAAGAAAGAGGGTAGTCTATTCTACTCAGCCGGTACCACACGGCGGGTCGACGTACCTTAGTTGTTTTTTATGACACCTCGGTAAGAAATGAGGGTGGTGTATCCTACTCAGCTGGATACCACACGGCGGGTCGACTTACCTTAGTTGTTCTTTATGACACCTCGATAAGGAAGAGGGTGGTCTATTCTACTCATCCGGATACCACACGGCATACTATAAAAACCATAGTGTATTTGACTGTAATTTTAAATTCCCTACCCTTCACGGACTGAATAAGGAATTGGTATGATTTTTTTGGGTATAATACTACATTTATTTACTGTATGAGTTTAGCACAAATTCAACTTTTTTTGTACATAAATAATTAAAATTTATGTACTGTTTCAAATTACTTAACTAATTAATTACAAATTCAAATTACTTTATTCAAGTTAACTTATAAACAAGTGCTTTTGAATCGTCAATTTTAGGCTCGCATTAACAGTATTCAGTACACGTCCATACTCGCCCGCGGCTCTGGTGTTACTAACATGGTGCGCTTGGGACAGTGTAAGGTTTCCTTTGTAAACAAGTATTTGTGTGCTTATGTATATGTATTTTTGTATGAAGAATCACATTTTAGTCCACATATACTACATCTTGATAATAAATTGGGAGATTTGAGTGATGTGTCAAAATAAATAAGGAGAGGAAAGATCAAACTCGTATACGTATCTTTGTCTTATAAATAAGAGAGACAGATACAGTCGTAGCAGACGATTTCGCGGAAAGAAACTAGTTACAAAATAAAAAAACAACTTTCGCATGTCCAAAATACTATTTGTGTTTCGTTTGACTAAGTAACGTATCGAATCGCAAATCATCGCCGCCAGAGATGCTGCGAGGGTGTAATCAGTTTGAGAGCGACGTAATCTCGTTACAACCCCCATCCGGGACTCATTAGCCGCTGTAATCTAATTCCGATTTCATTACCAACGACCCTCTGACTGCATTGTGTTTGGATATGTTTATTGTTTTCTTATAACGTTACTCGGAGGGTTGTTTGCGGACCTCAACAACACTAAGTTAGATATTTTACAATCACTTTTAAAATTTCAATTTCCTCTAAGTTAATAATAAAGCTCGCAATTAAAAGCTCCAAATCTAGTAGAACAAGCAAAAAATTCGGAAATTTTACTTAATGTAAATGTCCTGTAACACTGACGTTTCATAGTAGCTTCAAATTTTAAAAAAGTGTCAACTTAACTGTCAAGTTGCTACACGAGAAAAAAAAATCTTAAAGTATCTAAATAAATAAAACTTATTCATTATATTTTTTATTAAAAAAATAATAATTTAAAATCTAATCAAAAACTAAAAAACCTAATTACAAAATAAAAACTACATACCTAACGTTGATTACCTACTTACATTATACTATTGTTACATTAAACAAATTCATCTTAATACTACACTAAACAATTATAATTAAATATAAAACTCATAATATAATATAAACTCAAATATATTTGATATAAACTCAAATATTTTTAATAACTTCGTTGAACGGATTACATTCGCGAGGCACCTTAACGTTCGGAGAATCATCTGGACACTTGCTGACTACCTACTTTCAAAAACGTACAGTTGTAATCCTGTTAAAATTTTATTCAAATTGCTTTTTCAAGTGTTTAATAGTAAAATAAATCTACTAATCATCAGATCTACTCTATCTAGATCTAATCATCTACATCTAATTTATATTATAAAATTAAAACTGTGTGTGCAAAAAAAGTGCAACGAATTTACCCCGACTTTGGGTGAGTGTTTTTATTCAAAAAAAAGTATTAGCTAAATAACTGTGTATTTCGTAGTTCTAAAATGATAATCTTGTAGTATCTTTTATTTCTAGTGTAATTTAGGATAATTATTTATGTATTTTGCTAAATTTTCTGTAGTAACGGTATTAGTTTAAACTGACCGTTAAAAGTAACTGTATAATTTAACTTTTTCTTTGTATAACTCACTGCATCATTGATCACTACTCAATTCTTTTATAACGCCCCTGCCATTCTGCTGAGCCATACCTTCTAGAAAGATGATCAATGTTGCAGTCTTAAGTTTGAAAAACGGAATCCACTAAAAATCCCCAATAACTCGGTTTCAGGGTTCCTTCCTTCCTTCGTTCGTGCGTTCGTTCTTTCTTTCGCACAATTGTCTGCAGTACCTGTACCTGTACCGGCTACCTGCGACGTCTACCACGAGCGTTTACCCGGCTTCTCATCCGTCTGCAACGATCCTGAGCGGCACTGCGGAAGGCGTCACGGCAGCAAACAAAACAGGGCAGTGGCACTAACGAACTTTTCGGAATTATTTTCGGATACTGTGTAGTATATAAACCTTACGACCCTGCTCTCCGCGGATTTTATTCTTATGCCTAATTATTAATTAAACTAATTCTGAATTTTAAATTTTATAGTGTCTTATCGTAAATAAAAGTTTTCCTTACAACGTTCTTCTTTCTCTTTCTTCTTCTTTCTTTTTTGTCGACGCGTAATTACTAAATCAGAACGCGATCGCGACAGTCCGAATGAACTTTTGTTACGTAAAATGATATTTAATAAAACGAAATTTCATTGTATATAAGTAGCCCTTGCTACTTATGTACAATGAAATTTATATCAATAAACTATTATAATAAAAAAATAAATACAATCTCTGTTAGCAAACTCCAAACCAAGAAGAACCAGCAAGAAACTCGGAAATAGTACATTCAATTTGTATACTATTTATTTTTTAAAGTTTAAAGCTTAGTATATGGCTTAAGAGCTGACATAGGCTTTATCTATCTCGAGTGAAACAATAATCGTTTTGCCCCGCAACCAAAGCATCATCAAGCGATCGTAGAGTCTATCTCCTTACTTTACGGGGATTATGGCAAAATAATTTTATTATTACTTTTTGGTTATGTATTTCCGCAAGTCACGCTTAATTCTAAAAATTATGTGTAGGGTAGTTAGTGTAAGGGCAATGAGAAACTTCTTTGAACGGATATATCAAAAATTAGAGGTATATGTATAAAACTGCTATGATATACGGTGCCGAATGCTGGACGATCAACTCACTAAAGTGCGTAATCAAAGGAAGTTACAAGGTCGCTCCCATCACCGATAAGGTCAGAGAATTCCGCTTGAGATGGTATGGGCATATCATGAGACTCGACGAAGACCATGTAGTGAGGAAAGCCCTCGCACTCCCAGATGAGAGGAGAGGTATGTCACCCGCTTGCCACTTGGTGGTCAACAGTACTAAAGGATCTGAAGCAAGCCCAGTTGAATGAAAACACAACCCAGGATAGATGGACCTGACGCATGCAAATGAGGAAGGCCGACCCCAAGCAATTGGAAAATACAATAAAAGCAGAAGAAGGTATGCGTATAGAACGTTATTATAAATCTATAGTCCATCCGTTGTGGATGTGAAAATCTTGGACGAACTGTCGGCATCGTTGCAGAATAAAGTGACAAGGCGCAGCATCACTGCATACTTTGCTGACAAATAAATCAGCGGCGTTGACGAGTTTTTGCTTACTCTCACAGCCCGATATAACGCAGACGGAATATTGTTGCATTTTTACACGGTGAGATAATATGTGTTTTTATCTACTTTTATTAATTATAATTTTATTAAATTTATATATACAGGTATAATTATCCGGTGGTATCCGGTTGAGTAGACTAGACCACTCTTTTTCTTTGCGAGGGATCGTAAAATACGACAAAGGTAAGTTTACGTCAGGCAGGCGGCCGTATACACAGCATGTATGTAACATGCTGTGCCGACCCCACTTGAACGGGATAAGGGTGGGAGGATGATGCTACAGGTATAATTATGTAGTATAAAACTAAGTTTTATTTCATACTGCCTGTGCCACCGGCTTCGCTTGCGTAAAAATAAGCGTGTCAGAATTTTTTTCTAGAATTCAAATTTTAAACATAAAAGTAGTTATTGTAAATTAACTATAAGAGATAGAGACATGCTATCGTGGACTTTTTTGTTGTAGTTTTATAGATCTACAATTCTCTAGTAGGTTACTTTAGCGTAACTCTGCTGGTTTACGCAGCGCACGCGACTAAAGCTCCCAGCATGCAAGTTTTTTAATAGCTGCACGATCTCCTCAACACAATTTACATAATACCGATATTTACTATTTACCTAAACCATACGGAAGTATTGCACAATCTTTTGGTGAAAACCGTACAATACTCTGTTCAGTAGATTTTGAGAAAATCGATTACAGACTGACAGCTTTTTGGGACTTCGTTTTATAATAAGTATAGATATTCAGTGAAAGAGATACTTGCATGCATGCATTAGCAGCGGTAGATACCTATCGTTTCTACAGGACGCAGCCGTAAAGCAAGTAGTAAGTACTCAATATAATTATGCATAATATCACGAGCAGTGAGATTTATTACATCTCCATCATATTCGGCCGCAGCAGTGGTTAGAATTGATTTATAGAGATCGCTGCGCTCGTATGGACGCGTACAATAAATTATTATCAATAATGATCGAGGCCATGATTTATTATTACAATATATAAATCGACGAGCGGCCGTACGCGATGTAATTCTATCTGTAGAGCGACCACTGGTTTATTAATTAAACTATTTTTAACAAGCCATACACGCGACTACGTTCGCGTCAAATGTACTGATCGATCTATAGAAAAACCAATATTGAAGCCATGATTGCAACAAATTTCATTAACAGCACCAGCAGTCAAAGCGTAAAAGGCAGACAGACAAAACTACCACATTTATAATATTAGTCCGGATGATAACTTTATCTTCACCTTGTATCTTGAACAAATATATAGCAAAATATTTTTTCTTATTACTTTTGTATTATGGATCTCCGCAAACTAACGCCTAATTCTATAAATTGTATATTGATAAATGAAAATAATGTAATAAATGGTTATTTCGTCTCCACAAAGAACCTTATAGCATAAGTGTTTCCTTTTTAATCAGATTTATCAGGGTTTACCGTGCACATATAATATCTTCATCTTCACAAAGACCTCACAAACGATCTCTTGATTATCACAAGAACTCCGCGCAAGTCATTGCCTCATCTTCAGATAATCCTCAAAAACTTTATCATCCCATGATCCCATCAAATATAATCCCTCCATTATCACAAGGACATAATAATTACCTCATCTCCATAAGGACCTAACAAACAATCACTAGACTATGGAAACCCTTAAACAGGGTGTAAGGGTTTCCATTATTACATAAACCTTATTTCCTTATCACAAGTGATTACTTCGTCTTCATAGACCTCACAAACTCATCCTACAAAAGAAACCTGTACATGTAATCTCCACGAAGACCCAGCACACGAAATCACTTAATCATCACAAGAACTCAACTCATACAATCATTCCACCAAAAAAACCCCACATATGCGTAATCTCTTTATCTCAGAACGTTGCGGCGTCTATTAAAATGCCCGACGCTGTGCGCAGGCGCTGAATTTCGTTTTGTTACCAACCTCGATAAGGAAAGTTGTTTGTCGTTCCACCTTAACTCTGCAATAGGTTCAGTTAAAATACCATTTCTGTAGACGTTCGTGGTTATAATTTAATATTAACTTGTAATGTTTTGAATCTCGGCTATTATCGTTCTTACTAACATGTGGGTAGCTACAATAACTATGCTCGCTAAGTAACGGTGGGTGGACTTAAAGTTCATCGGTAAGACATGCTGTACGACTAGGGTATACTTAAATTATATACAACGAGTGCTGTTTTTTTGTCTTGTGTTGTTTAAATAAATTGGAATTCCAATGATCATCATTCTCTTGCCCTTATCTCAGTCATTCAAGTGGAGTCGGCATAAAGTGTTTTCATCTTCCGTTCTCTTCTATCATTCGTCAATCAGGCTTCTTTCATATCTATGTCCGTACTCTTCAGCATCTTTCAACCTCCCTGTTGTCATATATTCATCCACATTGATGTCTTCAACTCCTCTGATCACGGATAAAAGGATAAGTGAAAAGTAATGAAAATATAATACTGTAAAAAAATTCACAATCAAATCTAACAGAAACAAGAATGTTTTTAAATATAAATTAATCCAACAAACCACACCATTAGTAATAAAGTGACCTAATTGAAAAAAGTTGTTTTGTGATAAATTGCAATAAAGCATAGCGAAGCGCCTACAAAACTAGGAAGTGTTAAAGAGACACATAACTTGCAAAAGCAAGAAACCAATTGCTTTTTTAAAAGTTCGTAACGTCATTGTATTGAATTAAGCCTAATTTTAAATTCGGTCACTTCAATCCTGAGGGTGTGATATTGTAAAGGCAAACAATGAATTTAATTTTTATTTACTACTACTACTTCTGTAAAATAACGTACTAGTAACACGGTTCACGTATTTTCCTCACCGGAATAACAGATGGCGCTACTAGTACTTTTCTTCGCGCTATAGTCATACTTTTGTAATTACATAAAAAGTCCCCATACAAATGTTCGATGAGTCGACATCGCCTATCAATTTCTAAGGTTTTAAAGTGCATCCTACTGGAACACTACACCTAAGCGACATTGTAAACGGTGCATCTTTCGTTAACATCCATTCTTGGAATGCTATGAACTACCCGTCCGCGATACTCTCTGTATAAGTGAAAATATATTACTTTCCAGTTTCCTGTCATTTATACGTATTCTTTCCCCGTCCATACGTCCGTCCGGTTCGACGCGGTACACTTCTTAATTTCTGAATTCAGGAAAAAGTGATGGATAAAGAAAAGTAGGGCTAGAGTTGACGTATGGTTGGAATTTGGAAGATGAAGATATTTCGTGCTGACCCCACTAAGATAAGATAAGAATGGCATAAGAGTAGTAGAATGATCTAACGCGATCTCTACATTTTTTACGATAAACAATTCAACAAACCGTTAAAAGCGAAATAACAATATAATAAAAAGAAATCATACTGATTAATTAAAACAAAGCGAGGTCTTAAAACGCTATATTTCCCGATATATAATCAATCAATGTTATTTGCATATTCTGATTCCATCAATCAAACTTATTTGTATGCACCGTTGTACATTCTATACGGTTTTATATTGGCCTCTTAGAAAAGTTCGTTTTATAAAACTAACAGTAACTGCACTCTTTTGTTCTCGAAGAAACTGTTACTAATTGCATCTTCTGACTTTCGGCTTGCCAGTTAACTCCCGACGGTTTAGTGACAAGTCACTGTCATATTACCAAACTCAACTCTACATACAAAAGTAATAATAAAATTATTTTGGGTGTGGATGAACCAAGTACTATATAACAATGCTTGCATGTATAATGCTTCGCTTTGCGATTTTATCGTGGAGTCTATCTCCTCATGATGCTTCGGTTGCGGGGCGAAACGATTGAGTTTGTGATAGTGAACGTGTGTAGTGCTTGTGTATTGTGGCGGAAGTGGTGGAGGTTTGTGCATGTGTTTTTACAAAACCTGCACGTATCAGGTATGAAAATACGGATAGTCCACTATACATTTAATACTATATATATTTTCTATTTACTGTATCGCGGATTATAGCAAAATAATTTTATTATTACTTTTGTATTATGGATCTCCGCAAAGTAATGCCTAATTCTATAAATCAACTCTACATATTTGTCCAAGTAGTTATCAAGTCTCACAGGACCAACATCAGTCTCTGGTATAAGTCTTGAACGCTGTATACTCCGCAATTTACACTCTTGACAATTATACTGCGCTATTTCACCCATCCGTGAACGCTTTGGTAGAAGTGAAGGCCGAACAGCAAACATCAATAAAAAAAGTTTTTTTTATGCATATGCACTGTGGATTTTGAGAGTATAATTGTTATGAATTATATATTGGTTCAAGCTTAACAAAGTAAAAGAAAGAGAAACTGAGAGATTGGAAAGCGACGTAGTATTATTTTACATAATACTTTCTAGAAGTTTGCGAATCAGAAGTTCCGGGTATAGCCAATGTTTAGTGTTTTTTGATAGTGAAATATTTAAATAATTTATAGAATTACTCATTACTTTGCGGAGATCCATAAAACAAGAGTAATAATAAAATTGATGATGATAGGGCGTTTGAAAATATATATAAGGCTAAATGTAGAGTGGAGAATGTGGTATTCTCATAACTGATAGATGCATGATTCATAAAACACATGCACAAACCTCCATCACCACCACCACAATACACAAGCACTACACACGTTCACAATTAAAAACACAACTACCATTTCGCCCCGCAAACGAATCATTATCAGGAGATAGAGTTTGTCGTGGAGTTTTTTTTTAAATATTTTTTTGCATTATATATATTTTCTATTAGAGCTGTGATAGCCCAGCGGTGAGACCGTGCGACTCTTTCGAGGGGAGCACGAGTTCAAACCCGGGCAGGCACCAATGAGTTTTTCTATTAAAACTCATGTGTCTAATTGATAATTGCAATTTATCACACGCTTTTCGGTGAAGGAAAACATCGTGAGGAAACCTGCATATCTTTAGAGAATTCTGGAGATATGTGTAACCTACCAATTCGAATTGGAGCAGCGTGGTAGAGGTTTTAGCTTCAACCCTTCTCTCCAGAAACGGAGAGAGGAGGCCTATTCCCAGCAGTGGGATTGTAACAGGCCGCTACTTTACTTTACTTTTATATTTTCTATTTACTTGATTGCGGATTATAGCAAAATCATTTTATGATTACTTTTGAACGGAATATTTCTTTAATTATTGCAGTATTTATCGTCCGCATCCCTAAACTGTAACCAAAGTCAAGAAAACCGGACGACTTGTAAAATAAATTAAGCGGAATCCGATACAATCTCGGAGTGGTTCGTTCGGTAAAAACGCAATGTTTTAATTCCCTCGTCCCGGGAAACTCGAGATGAGACGGTGAGATAATATTTTTTTCGAACAGTTAACGTTTTTTTAAACATTTTTCGCCCGAAAGATATGCCGCTTGTGATTCCGTCGATGTCGACATGCCACACATTCTCGGCCTAATCGTTAAATGAGATGAAGCAACTGACGTGTTTTTATAGGCATTTCTGTGTAATTTACATTATTGTAAGGCAATAAAGGCAATAAAAGCTTCACTTGTGTTTTGCTGGCGAGCGCGAGAGCGGCCAACTTTTTCAGTGAGTTATATAAAAAAACCGAAAGAAATGGCGACTGAAACAAAATTTAATAGATTCTTCACTAATCCATTTAATGAGTAACTCATTAGTTCAAAAATCCAAAATATTCTTTATTCAAGTAAACTTGTAAAAAAGGGGTTTTTTAATCGTCAACTTTACTGCTAGTTCGGAAAGCTGTTCCCACCGAGAAGTGCTAGCAATAGAAACTCGGCGGTTGCACTTTACAAAACAATATTCTTATTACGAGTTACATTTAGTCATTGCTGTCTTGCACAGGGTCGAAGAGTAGCTATATCCACGCATTCTTATCGTCTAAGTAATCCTAAACAGTATAGTAGACTTTTTGTATCAGCATCTTTTTGCCAATGTTTTTAAACTCCTGTAATGGTATAATTAAAGTAGAATGTGGAATTTTATTATAGAATCTTATACCCAAACCCACAAGCGACTTACGTACTTTTGCAAGGCGCAAAGCAGGAGCCGCAAGCTTATGTTGGTTCCTACTTACTTACTTGAAATAGTTTGAAGCTAATATAAGAATACCTATTTCCTTTAACCTCTCTCGCAGGGAATCACGCGGACTTAAATTGTAATCATCATCCTGCCCTTATCCCACTCTAAGTGGGATCGGCATAACATGTTATCATATGATTCGGCTACGTATTTTACGACCGGCTGCCTGCCTGACGTAAACTTACCTTAGTCGTATTTTACGACCCCTCGGTAAGAAAGAAGGTTGTCTATTCTACTCAACCGGATACCACATGGTGGGTCAACTTCAATTAGTCGCCTTTTGCGACACCTCGGTAAGAAATGAGGGTGGTCTATTCTACTCAGCTGGATATCACACGGCGGAAAATTGACGAAATTGAAATTGACCAAAAAAAAACTTAACTTCCGGATATATGATGATATCTATATATGATGATATAGATATATAAGGTGTTAGAATTGTGTTGCACTCGAAGTTGCAACTGATCCGTATATTAAAATCAAACTACTGTCTATACGAACGGAGGAGCTTTATAAAAAAGTTCTTAATGACCCTTCTACAAAGTGAATGTTTGATTTCTAATACACACGAACTAATATGAGATATTAACGTTATTAATATTAATCGGACAGACCCTCTAGCCGCGTGATGGATGAGTGTAACCGCAGATGCGCAGTATTAAACTGCCCGCAATGTAGCCGTCCTCATTAAAAATATCTCGAGAGTACAGATATTGTGGAGACTAATTTGTTAAACTTGTTTTCGTTTAGTGAGCTTTTAGGTGAGCTGTATGTGAAGAAGCAGGCGATAAGGGTGAGTATATTTTTATTTATTTATTTCTTTATTGGAACACAAACAATAATGGACTTAGAGTAAACTTTAATATAGGCATTTTTTTTCGAACTGACTGTATCCTGTGTGTGTTAGCCCTAATGGCTTTTACAGCGTCACCGGGCGGGACGGGCGAGCGCATAAGCATCGTCGAGGTTGTGAAATGCAGAGAGTAGAGCGCAGAAGCTCTACTTAAATCGGGGAACGTCGTCCTAAGGGCGCCTCCTGTGAGGCCGGACCACGTCTTAAAATATAATATAAAATAAATATAAGCAATATTGTATCCTGCTACAAGTACATCCTTACTTACATGTGTACACATAACATGCGTACTTATGGTGCTATACGCATACCTTACAAATTTTTTTTATTATTATTTAAAATTAAAGTAAATACAAATATAAAAGGAATAAAGAAAGTCAGAAAAAAGGCAATACTTAATATTATGCACTACTACGCTACGAGTTTAACACGAGTTCAAGAGCTACATAAACCATCATCTTCTTACTATGATACTATCGACCGGTATCTATCACTCAGCATATCTCTTCAGGGGATTTCCACATCTTTCTATTATGTGCAATTGGGAACCAGTCGCTGCCATCGACTTTCAAATCAAATCAAATCAAAATAATCTTTATTCGAATTAGCTCTTTCAAGCACTTTTGAATCGTCAAGGATCAATATGATTAATGAAGGTACAACTGGTTCGGAATGTTGCTCTTACCGAGAAGAACCAGCAAGAAACTCGGCGGTCAATCTTTTAAACATTTTCAATTTTACATTATTAAACCGCAGTCTTGTACGAAGCTGAAAGGATTTTCAAATCCAGGCATTCCTATCATCCAAATAATCTTCAATTTTGTAATACAATCTTTACGTATAAGCATATTTCTTACACTAATTATATTATGGGTGGCGACTGTTGGGTACACAAAACTCACTATCCAAATAAATCTATTTATTTACAAGTAATTAATTATAATGTTTCTTATCCTATGTACTATGCTAAAATCTTAAATACTAACGGCGTCCGATCCCACCGAAGTTAGGTAGGGAAAGGCGAGGTGGCGCGAAGTTTCTTTCCCAGGCGTGGAACACTACACCTCCGGTGTCGAGTGGAGTCTGAGAAAGCGGCAACCGCTGAGTGGACGTAACACCTCCCCTTCCAGAAAAGCAACTATTTGGTGGCAGTAATGTTAACACCAAATGTTGCGGTATGGTGTTCTTTTTCACTGATGGCAGCTTCTGTCGCATTGTGGTGTTGGCACGAGATAGCTGCCCTGCAGCATTTGATATCAAGATAGTGGCACTTTAGTTGGAATTAGAGTTCGAGTTGGAAATGCAATAATATAGCGTTGGCTAGACGACAATGTGCAATAATGGTTGATCTTCTGTATATATTTTAATTTGTTGATACAGTCAAATTTTGTTCGAGTATAATGCATCAGCTTGTTTTCGAAAATATAATATGTCGAACTAAACTTCGAGCATTCAGCTTCCATGTACACATACTCTTTCAAGTTAATAACTATATAGGAAGGAGGTAATAATACCCTATCATCTTTATTGGGAACAGGACAAAGTCGGAAAAGGTAAAAGGTATCTAAATGAAATTTAATAATTATGAAAATTTTGGGGTAAATTTAAAAATAAAATAATATAAAATAAGTAGTAAAATAGGCTGATATAACAATTCAATATTTTTATTTTATTTATTAAATAATTTAACTCTGAAGGTCTTGTGCATTTTTAGGTCAATATAACGAAAATTTGCCCAAGCAGAGTGAAGTATTTTAATCGCTCTTTATCTTAAGAAGTCGTATTTACGACCAAAGTAAGAGCTCTATTTAATTTTTGTTGATTTATGAAAATAAAAAACATATATAACTAAAAGGAAATTCAAGTATTTGAAACAATTATATTATTATTTTTTGACCGTTTCAAACGAGATTTTGCAACAGGTCCTCGATGTTTAGATTTGTAAATATGAATTAGTTGGTTCCTAATTAATTACTTTATCTTGAGTGAACTGAGGTGCAAGTTTTTTGTCTTTGCAAGCGGAATGCGTATGTGCACGTCTTTATTCGGCTCATATTGCATCTCGGACTCTCTGTTTACGTTGCGGTTCGAGATATGAGAATTTTTATTAGATACTAATGAATCATGAGTCGAACAATTTTATATTTTTTTTTGGTAGATAAGTCTATTTGTTCCATATTTAAAGTGGGCTGAGAAGGAGCGGTCATATTTAATACTATACTATTATCTATATCTAAACTAGAATTTCGATTCGCATTAATTTGCGCAATGCAAGTTTGCGATCGCTTATATTCCTATTCCTTATTCTACTTAAATTAGCAATTTCGTTTTTTTTTGATTATTTTTATATTATTTTTTTATATATTTAATTAGGATAGGATTCATAGGAATAGTGTCTAAACTATCAGAGTAGTGTACTTACAAAAACATCACGATCGGCGTATTCATCGATTTTTGGATGAACGAGATCCGTACGTGGGTTTCACCAACAGTCAGCCTCCGTAGGTTCTTATTTCGGCACCAAACACGAAGCGACGTATTTTTTCCACAAATACTGTTTCGATGTTAAGTACCGCACCCAGACTGCGCCAATTATATTATGGGTGGCGACTGTTGGGTACACAAAACTCACTATCCAAATAAATCTATTTATTTACAAGTAATTAATTATAATGTTTCTTATCCTATGTACTATGCTAAAATCTTAAATACTAACGGCGTCCGATCCCACCGAAGTTAGGTAGGGAAAGGCGAGGTGGCGCGAAGTTTCTTTCCCAGGCGTGGAACACTACACCTCCGGTGTCGAGTGGAGTCTGAGAAAGCGGCAACCGCTGAGTGGACGTAACACACTTAGGTTAAACCTTTCTGTAGATTGGTTCAGTATGGATTAATTAGTAATAGGGAGAGTCTTATTACATGGTGATGCCTTAACAACGTTTTCCGTAGCAAGGACACCAAGAGCTAATAAATAAAAAGCTTCATATATACAATTCCCGAAAGAAATCTTTGCAAGCTATATCACGTGCAGATAATATCAGAGTTGTGTGTAAGACCAAGAGACTGTAAGAGTTCAAGTGAGGGTAGATTAACAAAATAATGATATGTAATGTAGTACTCGGGAACGAAGACGCCGCAGCACTCAAGTCAGTTCATGACCACGATCGATGCAACTCTAACGAAACGTCGAACCTTATACAAAAATAATTCGATTTTATCGTGATGTGACCCGTAGAAGAACTAGAGTCACCGACATAGCTCAGCGTGTCGCGAAGTGAAGTGGCGCTGGGCGGGGCACATAGTGCGGAGGACCGATGGGCGCTGGGGTCTTAAGGTGCTGGAATGGCGACCCCGCACCGGAAAGCGCAGCGTTGGTAGACCCCCTACGAGGTGGACAGACGACCTCAAAAAGGTCGCAGGGAGCCACTGGATCCAGGCGGCGCAAGATCGTGTGGTGTGGCGATCCCATCAAGAGGCCTATGTCCAGCAGTGGACGTCCATCGGCTGACGAAGAAGAAGAAGAAGAAGACCCGTATATTTATATAATCAGTATGAATCGCGAAGGTTTAATATCTACCAAGTTCACCGGTCTAACATTTCAGAAATCCAACGTTCATTAGACTTTCATTCGACTTGACCCTGTTATTTGGATTTTAATCGATGGATCATGATTTTTCTTCGAACCTCTTCAGATATGGTTTCACCCAGACATAAGTAAAGTTTTTACGATTCCTGGCTGACATCAAGCTTTCTTTCATGCTTTACTTTCAGTAAAGTTATCAAAATTGAATTGAAAGGATTTCTTACAATATCTGTTATCTATCAAGCCGCGTTGCAGCAGCGTGGTCAATCTAAGCTGCCAACTTTTAAGGAGGAGGGAGGTCTTTTTTAAATATTTCAGTTATTACAAAAGAAAGTACATCATCATAATTTTCCTGCCCTTATCCCACTCATGATTTATGCCTATTCATTTGATCTGGCTAGGTATTTTACGAACGGCCGCCTGCCTAACGTCAACTTACCCTAGTCGTCTTTTACTACACTTCAGTAGGACATAAGGGTGGTCTACCTACTCTACTCAGCCGGATGCCACACAGCACTTACCTCGGTCGCCTCTTACGACACCGCGGTAAGAAATGAGGTTGATCTACTCTACTCAGCCGGATACCACTAGGTACATAACAAAATAAAGTACATTTGATGGTTTTTAACAAATTGTACCGCTTCGCTTTTGCACCTAACTGTAAGGGGTCGATCTC
Source organism: Morpho deidamia (assembly GCA_947086505.1). Taxonomy (NCBI): domain Eukaryota; kingdom Metazoa; phylum Arthropoda; class Insecta; order Lepidoptera; family Nymphalidae; genus Morpho; species Morpho deidamia. Next base: position 14,078,960 of record CAMTZC010000009.1, read on the forward strand.
AAGTGAGATAAGCCGCTCACGATCAAATCTGTAACTTTTTACCGGCCATGGTTAAAACATGAACGACATGTGTTTGGATGATTGGAGTCGCGGTGACCACGACACGCCGTCTGGGACTTTTTGTCACATCTTCCTTTAAAATTGACGTCGTTAACGAATTGATTTTGGACCTGATTGTTAATGTTATGCAATGTATACTAAAAATTTTAAAAGATTTGGTGTCTATAAAATTTGTAATTAATCCGTAATTTAGAATAGACCACCCTCATTTCTCACCGAGGTGTCGTAAGAGGCGACAAAAGTAAGTTGACCCACCGTGTGGTATCCGGTCGAGTAGAATAGACCACCCTCCTTTCTCACCGAGGTGTCGTAAAAGGCGACTAAGATAAGTTGGCCCACCGTGTGGTATCCGGTTGAGTAGAATAGACCACTTTCTTACTGAGCGGTCGTAAAATACAACTAAGGTAAGTTGACATCAGGCAAGCGGCCGGTCGTAAAATACGCAGCGAAATCATGTCACAACATGTAACATGTTGTGCCGACCCCACTTAGAGTGGTATAAGGGCAGGATGATGATGGCATCATTTCGTTGCCGCAGCAAAATTCACATTCAGCTTACAAAGCCGTAATCGTAGACGTCAATACAAAAACATATCTCAAGCAAACCATCAGATATCAGCTATTCCGTCGATTTTTGCCCCATTGGCTTTAAGCGCAAAGGCTCACGCTGTTCGCGTTGTCGCCAAACGCACGTACGGACAGCGAGACGGGCAAAAACTGCATCCATATGGAAGCGGGCGGATGAAATGAATAGTAAATCATATAACATATCGGACGCGTCATTGTATGTAATCGGACACATTGTGATTTGTATTATTAAATATTTCATTGCGGTTTATCGTCGCTCTCGACGATGGTATCGCAACTTATGCGCTTTTGTTATGCGCTTATGGACTGAGGGCAAGCGGTTATCAACCGATAACTGTAGGCCTACCATTAACTTTTATAAAGCGATTTAATTCAAAGTCAGTATATAAACCCAACCGCTTTCATTTCGTACCATGAAGTGTGAATTGCATTGGGGTTGTAATGTTTGAAAAGGATAACGTTATATGAACTATTTTACTACTTACCTACCTACTTTTACTTTTACTATTGGGGATTATATAGATGATAAAAATGCGTGGATATAGCTACTCGTCTAACGATCAAATGTAACCAGTTATAATAATTATATTTGGAAAGAGCAAACGCCGAGTTTCTTGCTGGCTCTTCTCGGTAGGAACAGCTTTCCGAACCAGCAGTAGAGTTGACGATTCAAAAGCACTTGTTTATTTGAATAAAGAATATTTTGAATTTTAATTTGAATATAAAGGACTTATTATTATTATAACAAATATATACAAGTTATATCTATCTTAAATTACTTACACGCTACTACTATACAAATCATGCCCACGTGGAATGGTCCCAAGAATGCTGGCAGCGTTTCCGCGTTGAATCGCTAAGCTGATTCTTTGTGCGAAAAAGGAGCCAGCCCTCTTGTCACCCGAAGAGGCGATCAACCGAGGTGTTAAAACGGATAAAAAATTTTTTGCACTTTGGCTCCATGGCCCTAGGGTCTCAACTGCAAACGGCACAAATATATAACTCTCAACGAGAGATGCATACTTTCGCCGCTTGCCGGATTCGGCCATTTCCGCCGCAGCTCCAGGTCTGGACGCCGTTTCCCTGATATGGGACGAGGCTAACGTATCAACGCATGTTGCGTCTCACATTAGGGCCCGTCCCCGTTCCCAAGGAACCAGCGTCAGACCGTCTGGTCTCTTGCCATCATCCCGACATATCCCGGAAGGCTCGAGAAGAGCAGGAATGTCGATGGTGGCAAGAGCTCTTTTGATGGTGTCATTAAGAGAACCATGGCGGAAAAGCCTACCAGAGCTCCTATGGCATGAAAGCCCGTGTATGCCAAAACTGTCTACCTCTTTTCCACATGGACATCTGTGCTTAAGGCACAATCTGGTTCCCAATCTGAGACCCAAAGCCACTCTAAAACTTTCATTATCTAAAAGTGTGCCAAGATTTTTAGACGGGAGAGCATGAAGCCAATAACCTGATTCTTTTTCTGATAAGGCTAGAAGCCTAGCTCGGTCACGATCACTCGAAAGATTTTGTATCAAATTTTTATGTGTAAGCTGAACCAATGGCACATCCCAAAGTTTTTGAGTGGTACATTCCTTCGGGATATCATCATTGGGACAGCTAATTTTCCAACTATCTAAAGCCTCTGTTGCATAGGCCAAAGAAAATAAATTTGATTGTAAAATTTCAGAACTAAGTTTTTTAATACTATGGACAGAGGCCAGAAATGCTGGAAGAGCAACACTTGAAATTTTCCTCATAAAGGACCGTAATCTTTATATATTAAAATTCTGCATCCGTACGATTGAAGATATCTAAAACGTTCTTACTATTAAAGTACGATTTTGTGAATAATTTAACCTTGCCGTTTGGCACCCAGCTGAGTAGAATAGACCACCCTCAGTCCTTTCCGAAATGTCTTAAAAGGCGAATAAAGTAAGTTGACCCACCGTGTGGTATCCGGTTGAGTAGAATAAACCACCCTCTTTCTTACCAAGGGGTCGTAAAAAACGACTAAGGTAAGTTGACGTCAGGCAGGCAGCCGGTCATAAAATACGTAGCCAAATCATGTGACATGTTACAAACATGTTGTCACATTATTTGGCTAGCGACCTCACTTAGAGTGGGATAAGGGCAGAAGGATGATGGATGGTTATTTCTGAAAAATTTAATTGTTGAATGTATTAAAGCGCTGTAAACATCGCAACAATCAATAGAATATGATAGGTAAGCTTTTGGAGGAGTTTTTTTATTGCTTGCGTTTTTAGTTTCTTTCTGGTTTTTCTTGGTAAGAATAGCTTTCCGAACCAGCAGTAAAGTTGACGATTCAAAAGCACTTGTTTACAAGTTTACTGGAATAAAGAATATTTTGAATTTGAATTAGGAGACATACAATTCTACACAAATACAGCTAATATAACTAGTATACATATATCGCACATAGCATTAAAGTGATCTAATCCAAAATAAGGCCGAATTGAGTTAGATACATTGTAATCTTCATTTCAATAGCATCTATGACATCACGCTACGAACAATTTAAAAAATTAAGAGCTGTACTCTTCCAAGTTATGAGCTCAAACACTCATTATATAACACTTACTGTATTATTTAAATGCGCTACGCTTTCTTGCAATTCAAGATAAAAAAATATTTTTAAATTATGTCACTAATACTAATCGTGCGATATGCAATAATTGTCTAGTAAGACAGAAACGAGTGCGGTATCAAAAAATGAGAACTGTAAACAAATCGCTATAAACATTTTATTGCGAAAACTAAAATACGACCGTTTCAGTTGTAAAGGGCCGCAATAACTCCGCGGAGCGGAGATCGCGTGATCGCAAGGTATTTAAGTTAGGGCGCCATGATAATTACAATCAATAATATCTGGCTTCGTTAGGGTTGCCGTGTTCCATCGCTAATTATAAACTAACCACGTGTTGCTGCAGCTTAGAATATTTTCGATTTTCGCTCTCGAAATATTGAGGCGGTTGTTAATTCCAATCTGACTTTAGCACATTTTTCGCAAGACTGTCTATATATGTAATACAAAAGTAATAATAAAATTATTATGCTATAATCCGCAATATAGTAAATAGAAAATATATATAGTGTTAAATGTATAGTGGACCATCCGTATTTTCATACCCGATACGAGCAGGATTCGTAAAAAAACATACAGAAACCTCCACCACTTCCACCACGATACACAAGGAACAATTAGAAATCATTAAGCACAAAAATGGCACCCTCATTAACGAGCAGATAAATGTTTCTAGTTCAAGCTTGTTGCACGTGTTCAGAGGTAAATTAAAGGGTGGGGTTGAACCAAGTACTATATAACAATGCTTGTTCGGATAATGCTTCGCTTTGCGATTTTGTCGTGGAGTCTATCTCCTGATGATGCTTCGGTTGCGGGGCGAAACGAGTTTGTGATAGTGAACGTGTGTAGTGCTTGTGTATTGTGGTGGAAATGGTGGAGGTTTGTGCATATGTTTTTACGAATCCTGCACGTATCGGGTATAAAAATACGGATAGTCCACTATACATTTAACACTATATATATATTTTTTCTTTCACTATTTCTATAGATATCTTGACAGTTTTGGTGGAAATAATATTTGGTAAATTGGATACAATACAGTCCTTTAAACAAATCAAATCCAATCAAAATAATATTTATTCAAATAAGTTCTTTCAAACAATTTTGATTCGACAATGATTAATATGATTATTGAAGCTACAGCTGGTTCGGAATGTTGCTCATACCGAGAAGAACCAGCGAGAAACTCGGCGGTCAATCTTTTACATATTTTTAAAATTTACATATATAACCACAGTCTTGTATGAAGCTGAGAGGATTTTTATATCAAGGCGTTTTTATCATCCAAATGATCTTCAATTTTGTAATATGGTTTACATATAAATATATTGATGCTTGACGATTCAAAAGTGCCTGAAATGGTTTATCTGAATAAAGATTATTTTGATTTGATTTGATAAATCGAATTTTTTTCTTTCTATATATGAAATCAAATCAAGGCGTTTTTATAAAAACGCCGGCAAGGAACGGACCCGCAGAACAGACGCGCGGAAGTTTCGATTTGAGTGCGAAATGCCAAACGAGTTTCCACTGGCACCAGAGAAACTCATCCTAAAGGTTTATGAGGTCTATGAGGCCTGAACATAATGTAGGGTAAAATACTGGTATAATTGCCAGCTAATCATACCGTAACATATATTGCGAGAGGCCATGGCGAGCAGAGGTTTAAAACTGAGACCTCGTCATTGTTTGCGAGAACGCTGTACGTGTATTATTTAAAATAGTGAATTCATTGATAGGATGCCGTGTGGTATCCGGCTGAGTAGAATAGACCACCATCATTTCTTACCGTGGATTCGCAAAAGGCGACTAAGGTAAGTTGACCCACCGTGTGGTATCCGGTTGAGTAGGATAGACCAACCTCTTTCTAACCGAGGTGTTGTAAAATAGGACTAAGGTAAGATGATGTCAGGCAGGCGGCCCGGTTGTGAAATACGTAGCCGAATCATATGACAACATGTTGTGCCGATCCCAGTTAGAGTGGGATAAGGGTAGGAGGATGATGAGTGAATTCATTGATATAATATATTGATCTAGGTGATAGGACTAGAGTGTTGGGAAGTGAGTGATATAACAGTTTCCGATGTATCTCGGGTTTACCAAAGTACAACTTAGCTAAGTAAATAAGGCTAAATAACAAACTAAATAAAAAAAACAAATCAGCAATACAAAGATTTTTCGAAATTGAACCTCATTAGTATACTTTAATAAATAATGAACGATTGCATTCGAAGGAGATCGTGCTAATGTTCAAATACTTCGGGTGGAAGAGCTAAGGAAAGGAATAAAATAAACTTTGGGCAGCATTCGGCAATTAGTTCGCCCGCGGTGCGCGCACGCACCGGCTACGTGCGGGCTTGCGGCGGCGAAAGCATTATAACTTCGGTCATCTTTTTAATATCTACTGAAGGACGCGGCCAAGCTTTGATACGGCTTAGTTTTATGTCTTACGGTCAGCATGAAGTCGGTCAGCATGAAGAAATGCAAATGCGGTTCCATGCTGACTGGAAGTAAGAGAGGAGGTTGTTTAGTCCGTGCAAGTCGGACACTCCCTACTAGTACGGGCTAGTAGGCGTCCGTCAGGGATTTTTCCTCCTCGCGATAAAAAAAAAAAAAAAAGTTTTATGTCTTAATATTTTGACACTTCTAAGTATACTTAAAGCAAAAATGCCCATCTCTTTTTATGAAAATTATAAGGACGGAAGAGTATAAGGTTTTTTTTTTTCTCTCTTTATTTTCAACACCACTTATTTGCCACATTAATTGTTTATATATATAGACTAGCGGTTTCACCCGCGTACATACCGATCTCGTGGTAGTGGCAAGTCTACTACGTCGGATTTATTTTTGTAGATTATTTAATTATAAAATAATTATAAAAAATGGGTATCATTAGTAGTCTTGGAATAAGAACTAATTCACTAGTTGCAGGCCCTGCTATAATGTTCTCTACAATGAATTTGTTATGGCATTATTTTCTTAAGATTGTCATTTTAAAATTTGTAACATCTTTTCAAATTCAATTCAAATTCAAAATATTCTTTATTCAAGTAAACTTGTAAACAAGTGCTTTTGAATCGTCAACTTTACTGCTGGTTCGGAAAGCCGTCCTACCGAGAAGAGCCAGCAAGAAACTCGGTGGAGCTCTTTTCAAAAAGAAGATTCTTAATACTAATTACATTTTGTCATAGCTATCCTGCACAAGGTCAAAGAGCAGCTATATCCACGCATTCTTATCATCAATGTAAGCCTCCACGGTATAATAGGCTTTCTGTATCAGCCTCTTTTTAACAGTATTTTTAAATTGCTGTAATGGCAAAGTTAAAATTGATTGTGGAATTTTGTTATAGAATCTTATACCCAAACCCACAAACGACTTACGTACTCTTACAAGGCGCAAAGCAGGAGCCGCAAGCTTATGTCGGTTCCTACTTTGTCTATTATATACATCACCAATCTTTTTATAATTATGTATATTTTTATGCACAAAAATCAAATTGCTAAAAATATACTGAAGAATATATACTGTACTGTACTGTAATAATATACTGAGAAATATACTGATTTTGATTGGAATGTCCGAATTTGTGAAATCGGTCCAGTAGTTTTTGCGTGCAAACATAACAAACATACATGCAATAACAAATATACTTGTATATTTACAAGGTATGAACAGGGATAGACAATGTATTAAAAGAATATTATCATTTGTTTTATTTTTCTATTGTAACGGGTTCAATTCAATTAAAAAAAGAGCCATACGTGGCATTTACAACTTAAATTCGCATGATTCTCTGCGAGAGAAGTTCAAGGAAACAGGTATTCTTACATTGGCTTCACAGTAAATTTTTAATAATTTAATTTTCGTACAGAAGAATATTTATAATTATAAAAAGATTGGCGATGTATATAATAGACAAAGCAGGACATAAGTTTGCGGTTCCTGCTTTGCGCCTTGCAAAAGTACGTAAGTCGTTTGTGGGTTTGGGTACAAGATTCTATAATTAAATTTCACAATCTTCTTTAACTTTAACATTACAGCAGTTTAAAAATACTATTTAAAAAAGCCTACTATACTATTGAGGATTACTTAGACGATAAGAATGAGTTGCTATAGCTACTCTTCGACACTGTACAATACATTTATAACTATATGGGTTTGGGTATAAGATTCTATAATAAAATTCCGAAATCAATTTCGGCCATGCCATTTCAGCATTTGAAAAACACTGTTAAAAAGAGGATGATATAGAAAGCCAACTATACTATTAAGGGTTACTAGACGATAGGAATGCGTGGATATAGCTACTCTTCGACGCTGTACGAGTATCAATAACTATATGTAACTAGTAATAAGAATTATTATTTGAAAAGAGCAACCGCCGAGTTTCTTACTGGTTCTTCTCGGTAGGAACAGCTTTCTGAACCAGCAGTAAAGTTGACGATTCAAAAGCATTTGCTTACAAGTTTACTTGAATAAAGAATATTTTGAATTTGCATTAAATTAAATTCTACAAAAATGTTTTCCACTACTGTCAACAAAAAAATTTCGAAAGTAACTGTTAAAACGTCATGTCGCTCAGGCTATTGTCTTTTTTGCACGCGAAGTAAACGGACGTGTTCTAATAAAGACCTGATCAATACATAATAGACGTCCAACGAAGACAACATAAAAATGAAATTCCTCTCTAATTAACCGCAATACATCATTCATCGTCTTTTTTTCTCTCGACGTGCGGACAGATGTTTGTTATGGAATTATATATCCATTTGTTACATTCCAACTCGTTGTTCATCATTAATTTTTTAAATTTATAGGATTAGGCGTTACTGCGCGTAGTTCCATAATACAAAACTAATAACACAGAAAGCAAGAAAAAAAATCAACGGGTTGCAATCCGAGAGGTAGAGGTGAAAACTTGAATATTAACCTTGTACATTTCTGATATTTTGGAATGCTTAGGAAATAATTTTGCACAATTTGCTTTAATCATCAGTCAAGCACTATAACAGAAATACCTTGCTATAATCCGCACGGGTTAAGCGAATGCATGCAAAGCTAATGTGTATGAAGCAGGCAAAATTCACGGACCTTACACATGCAGGACAAGTCACCACATGCACCCCAAGGCGCCTCCACCAGCAACAATGGACACAAGCAACACACACAACCACCACCACAATGTCGACGATCTCCACGACAATCCTACGCCTATCCTCCTGATGATGCTTCGGCTTCGGAGCGAAACGATAACGGTAATTGAGTAAGATACAGTGTAATCTTATTTCAATCCAAATCCAAGTATTGGCCTTGATAGGCCTTATCATGAACTTTTAGATAACGAATCAATTCAAGGTCAGTACCTAAACCGAGGAGCTGTGATAGCCCAGCGGTGAGACTGTGCGACTCTTACGAGGGGAACACGAGCTCAAACCCTGGCAGGCACCAATGAGTTCTTCTATTAAAACTCAAGTGTCTGATTGATAATTGCAATTAATCACACGCTTTTCGATGAAGGAAAACATCGTGAGGAAACCTGCGTATCTCTAGAGAATTCTGGAGATATGTGTAACCTACCAATCCGCATTGGAGCAGCGTGGTAGGTCTTAGCTCCAACCTTTCTTTCCAGAAACGGAGAGAGGAGGCCTATTACCAGCAGTGGGATTGTAACAGGCCGCTACTTTACTTTTTTACTTTACTATTATGCTACTTGGGAAAAAAGTTCATTTACAGTGACTTGAACCTTCATTTGAATTGATTAACCTAACTATATTCAGCGATAAAATATCAAAGTTAGCTACTAGAGTAGGTAACTTATTAGAATAAGCTTGGTATGTGATTTAACTGTCTACTACATTTCATAATTATATCAGAAAATAAAATAAATTCAAAATTATAGATTAAACAAAGAAATGTTTTTTTTAGGCACCGACTATACAGACAGTAGGTGCAATCAAATTTATGACTTAATATAAAGATAAACTATGGACCTTTTTTAACTTTTGGCTACATATTTTATTCATATTTAATTATACAAAGTTAAAAGGCAGCATTTTAGTGGTTATAAATCTTTTTTATTACCACTGACACTGGGAGGATTGTTAAAAATTAAAGTTTTTCATTTATGCCTAAAAAAGGGAAGCGATAAATGTAGATTTTATATTTACGATGTGTACGTTTATTGCTATAAATTAGTTCTAGTTATCAATATCATTTTTATAAACGTAGAGAGGCCCGTTACTATCCCACTGTTGGGCAAGGTAACCACTTTCTCCTTTCTAAGGTCCACCGCGCTGCATCCTTACCAATTAGTAAGTGACACCATTATGTTACTATAATAATAATAAATATCTGGGACACTTATACACATGGCTGTCTGTCCCAAAGGTATTTTAATACTTGTGTTATGAATGACAGACAACTGGTAAACATACATAAGTTTAAATACATATATATATCCATCATACAAAATCGAACAACCAACAAATTGTATTTAGAAAATGTTAATCCTCGGCGGGAATCAAACCTGCGACCCGTGGAACTTTGGGCCGGATCACTGGTAGCTGTGTTAATGGGCTAGTCGTATACAGTAAGCGCTATCCAATCTAGGGCATAGGTCATCTCTCTCCGTTTTTGGACTGAAGGATTAAAGTTAAGACCTACCCCGCTACCACACATGTGATGAAATGCAATTAACAATTAGATAAGTTAAACAGAATAACCGCCGGGTTTGAACTCGTGTTCCCCTCGAAAGAGTCGCACGGCCTCACCGCTGTACTATCACAGCAGTTCTAAAAATAGCGGCCTGTTACAATCCCACTGCTAGGAATAGGCCTCCTCTCTCCGTTTCTGGAGAGAAGGGTTGGAGCTAAGACCTACCACGCTGCTCCAATGCGGATTGGTAGGTTATACATATCGCCAGAATTCTCTAGAAATATGCAGGTTTCCTCACGATGTTTTCATTCACCAAAAAGCGTATAAAATTGGAATTATCAAATGATTTATAGAAGCAGGCGTTACTTTGCGGAATTCCATATTACAAGCAATATAAAAGAACTAACTACTTTGCTATAATCCGCACGGGTTAAGCGAATGCATGCAAAGCCAATGTGTATGAAGCAGGTGAAGCATTACGATTTTTGTCGTGGAGCCTATCCTCCTGATGATGCTTCGGTTTCGGGGCGAAATGATCGTCGAGATTGTGGTGGTGGGTGTGTGTGCTGCTTTTGTGTGCGTTGTTGCTGGTGAATGCGCCTTGGGGGTGCATGTGGTGGCTCGTCCTGCATGTGTAAGGTGCGTAAATTTTGCCTGCTTCATACACATTGGCTTTGCATTCATTCGCTTAACCCGTGCGGAGTATAGCAAAGTAGTTAGTTCTGTTATATTGCAATTATCAATTAGAAACATGAGTTTTAATAGAAAAATTGGTGCCTGCCCGGGTTTGAACTCGTGTTCCCCTCGAAAGAGTCGCACGGTGTCACCACTGGGCTATAACAGGAATTCTAATCAATGAAGTATTAAAATAACTATAAATAAATATATGGCACATTTACATACACGTCTATTCCCAAAGTAAGTAACTTAATTCTTTTATCATAGGTGACAGACAAGTGGTAAATATACTACATACATAATTTTAAATACATGGATAAATAAAAAAAATACACCCAGGCTCGAAGAACCAAATTGTTTATAGACAATGATGGCCCTCGGTGGGAGCTGAAGGCAGCATCACTACCCACTGCGTCAACGGGCCACGTCTATTTCAATTATTAAAATGAGAATTATCAAAGAGCCTATTTTACGAGTAATTTTAAGGATTATATAATCAAAAGTACAATTGATCACGGGTTATAGCAAAATAGTGTTATCATTATCTCGTTAAAACTACCGGGAACATGAAAAAACGAATGATTATTATTGAGGGTATTTAAACATATAAGTTGACGCGATAGTTATAGCTCATCTATATACTTATTATAACACAAAGTTCCAAAAATGTGTCTGTCTGTTAGAAATCGATTTTCTCAAAATCTACTGAACGGATTTTAGTACGTTTTTCACCAAGATTAGCGCAATACTTCCGGGTGGTTTAGGTAAATAGTAGGTACATATCAGTATTGTGTAAATTGTGTTGAAGAGATCGCGCAGTTGTTACAAAACTTGCTTGTAAGATATAAATAACAAAGATAATAAAGCAATCAAATACTTTGCATTCTGAAAGCACCTCCAAATGTGAAATAACTCATACAGTCACTAATTGCTTATAAACAATGAAGGTATGGTGTGTTAAAAAAATTATAAATCAAAAAAGACCGTTCGCGACGAGGAAGCGGTCAATCATTCCCTATTTCTAAGCAAACGTGTGCAGGCCATTAAATTAGCGATTCAAAAGTAATAATAAAATTATTTTGCTATAATCCGCGATACAGTAAATAGAAAATATATATAGTGTTTAATGTATAGTGGACTATCAGTATTGATCAGTATGCTTAATGATTTCTAATTGCATAACAATGGCACCCTCATTAACGAGCAGATAAATGTCTCTAGTTCAAGCTTGTTGCACGTGTTCCGAGGTAAATAAAAGGTGGGGATGAATCAAGTACTATTTAACAGCGCTTGTTTGGATAACGCTTCACTTTGCGATTTTGTCGTGGAGTCTATCTCCTGATGATCCTTCGGTTGCGGGGCGAAACGATTGTTGAGTTTGTGATAGTGAAACTGTGTAGTGCTTGTGTATTGTGGTGGAAGTGGTGGCGGTTTGTGCATGTGTTTTTACGAATCCTGCACGTATCGGGTATGAAAATACTGATAGTCCACTATACATTAAACACTATATATATTTTCTATTTACTGTATCGCGGATTATAGCAAAATAATTTTATTATTACTTTTGTATTATGGATCTCCGCAAAGTAACGCCTAATTCTATAAATTAAATTAGCGATTGTTATAAAAGTAGCCGATAAGCTCGAGATTTTGATCTCTAAAAGAGTAAATATGTAAAACCTTGAAATAAATGGTAAATATGCAAGCTGCAAAGGCTGTAAGGTATTCTTGTTTAATATACAAAGATATTTTTTTTTACATCGTAAATTAAAATCTTAATTTTTTTTTAATACTTTTACTTTACCATTAAAAAGGCTATTATAAAAAAGCTAATACGGAAAGCCTACTATTCTATTTGGATTACTTAGATGATAAGAATGCGTGGATATAGCTACTTTTTGACCCTGTACAAGACATTAATGACTATATGTAACTAGTAATAAGAATTATTCTTTGAAAAGAGCAACCACCGAGTTTCTTGCTGGTTCTTCTCGGTAGGAACAGCTTTCCGAACCAGTAGTAAATGTTGACGTTTCAAAAGCACTTGTTTACAAGTTTACTTGAATAAAGAATATTTTGAATTTGAATTTGAATTTGAACGAAAATAGGAAGCAGGGATGTAGTGTATGTTGCGATGTGGCTTGTGGAACGAATTCAATTCAATTCAATTTTCCATTAATGGCTTTCAGGAGTGCCATATTGGCACAGATTACTTTGCCAATGTCACGTAAGATGGAGAACACAAACGAACGTTTTTTGGAAAGAAACATCCGGCCAGTTCGGTTTCGTAGAGCGCTGTCTCTGTCACTCGGTTGGTATGTGACGTTTCACACGGGTTCGTCAGTCTGTGCGACAGAGACAATGCTCGATGAAGCAGAATCTAGGCGATTTCTCTCTCTAAGCCTCGATGTGCATTATTTATTGCCGGGTACTATAAATATACGCAGAAGGGAGATCGTTTATTACAAGTTAGTAAAGTAAAAAGTTTGAAATGGTTTTTTTTGTAGTTGGTGTATTGGCCACACAAGCGTCTGCAACAGTCGGCCCACAACAAAACCCTTATTAAAAAACGAGCCACGGCACAAAAGGCGGCACTAAATCTATTGTAATGAAGTTAATGAATAAACAAACGAGACTAACGGACTATAACTGGCATTATTTATGTGATTATTCTATTAATATTAATTTGAATGCGCTCGTTCGCATTATTTTGACACCCGAGTCTAGTATTTCTTTAGTTATTGTTTGCAAATAAGCCGAGTGTTTAAAATTGAAAACGTTTAAAATCTTATTAGAGGCAATACTCAATAAAAGTAAAGTAAAGTAACGGCCTGTTAATATATCACTGCTGGCCATAGGCCTCCTCTCACCGTTTCTGGAGAGAAGGGTTGGAGCTGAGACCTAACACGCTGTTCCAATGCGGATTGATAGGTTACACATATCCCTAGAATTCTCTAAAAATATGCAGGTTTCCTAACGATGTTTTCCTTTGTAGATACCGCGTGTGATTAATTTCAATTATCAATTGGACACATAAGTTTTAATAGAAAAACTCATTGGTGATTGCCCGGGGTTTGAACCCGTGATCCCCTTTGAAGAGTCGCACGTCTCACCGCTGGGCTATCACAGCTTCAATAGTAGTTACATATAGTTATGGGTGTGCCTCAAGGATCAATCCTTGTTCCCTTTCTGTTTTTAGTATATATAAATGATCTACCATATTTCATTCATAATATTTGCGACATTGTACTGTTTGCTGATGATACATCTTTAATATTTAAAGTAAATAGGAATGACGATAATAATATTGACGAAGTAAACAGTGGATTGTCGCAGGTAGCTCAATGGTTTAGGCTAAATAGTTTGGTACTAAACTCAAATAAAACGAAATGTTTAGAATTTGCATTACCTAATGCAGCTAAAACAGCAAATGAGCTCTTAATAGACAATGTACCACTAAAAACAGAAAATACAACTGTATTTTATGGGAATGACGTTGGATAGAAAACTCCAATGGATCACACACATAACAGCTCTCGCAGGGAAACTCAGTTCAGCAGCCTATGCTATTCGAAAGATAAGACAGTTTACAGACGTCGAAACAGCAAAACTAGTTTATTTTGCTTACTTCCATAGCATTATGTCTTATGGAATAATGTTATGGGGTAAATGCGCTGATATTGAGAAAATTTTTGTATTGCAAAAAAGAGCCATACGTGGCATTTATAATTTGAATTCGCGTGAGTCCCTGCGAGAGAAGTTTAAGGAAACAGGTATTCTTACGTTAGCTTCACAGTATATTTTTAGCAATTTGATTTTTGTGCATAAAAATATACATAATTATAAAAAGATTAGCGATGTATATAATAGACAAAGTAGAAACCGACATAAGCTTGCGGCTCCTGCTTTGCGCCTTGTAAGAGTACGTAAGTCGTTTGTGGGTTTGGGTATAAGATTCTATAACAAAATTCCACAATCAATTTTAACTTTGCCATTACAGCAATTTAAAAATACTGTTAAAAAGAGGCTGATACAGAAAGCCTATTATACCGTGGAGGCTTACATTGATGATAAGAATGCGTGGATATAGCTGCTCTTTGACCTTGTGCAGGATAGCTATGACAAAATGTAATTAGTATTAAGAATCTTCTTTTTTAAAAGAGCTCCACCGAGTTTCTTGCTGGCTCTTCTCGGTAGGACGGCTTTCCGAACCAGCAGTAGAGTTGATGATTCAAAAGCACTTGTTTACAAGTTTACTTGAATAAAGAATATTTTGAATTTGAATTTGAATTTGAATACCAATAGATATTATAAAAACCACCGCGTCTATCTGTCTGTTCGCGATAAGCTTAATCATTTCTGAACGAATTTTCACATTGTTTTATCCAATAGAATGATTTATTTAGAAGAGTAAGGTGTATAATTTGTTAATATTTACGGATTAAATATGATAATAGTTATTGTTGATAATGTCGAAAAAATTTAAAGTAACGCCTGAGAAGTTAGTTGCGATCTCTTTGAGATATGTTTAAGAAACATAAATATGGTAGAATTATCCCCGTAAGGACCGCGATGACATATATTCTTAAGCGTTTAAATACCCTCAATAATGCAATGGGTTTTTTTTCATTGTTCCCGAAAACAAATGTATCGTATCCTTGTATCCTATGTATTACCTCGGTGTATAAGTTATAATTATGCAAATATAGGCCTAGCGAATTAGCGATCAGACAGAAAGATAAACTTTAGTATTTATATTATTAGTATTGGTAACATTAATTAAAAGTAAAAACTGCGAAACATATTGTTCCTAAATCTCTTCCACGTTAAAATTTTCGGATATAAAAAAACTTCTACCATTAAATAGGTTCGCGCACCGTCCTGTCGTCGATAAAAAAGCATTCAGAGTAATCGGTGTGTTTACCAAGCCCAGTTAATTACAGGCTGTCATCTCGAATGCGGCCGCGGAGAACGATCCCGAACATTGATCATGATTGTAATAACCGTGATCAAAACGAGCCTTTGATGGTCACTGTCGGACGGGCTTATCCCGGTTAGCTAAAAATTATTTATTTAGAAATAAATAAATATATGCGACACACACAGTCGTCCGACCCCAAAGTAATTAACATAATACTTGTGTTATGGCTAACAGCCAAATGGTAAATATACACATATATAAATTTAAATATATGCCGCCGTGTGGTATCCGGCTGCATAGAATAGACCACCCATCATTTCTTACAGAAGCGTCGTAGAAGGCGACTAAGGTAAGTTGATGTCAGGCAAGCGGCCGGTCGTATAATACGTAGCCAAATCATATGGCAACATGTTTTTAACATGTTGTGCCGACCCCACTTAGAGTGGGATAAGGGCAGGAGAATGATGATGATATAATTTTAAATATGTACTTAAATACCAATATACAACCAGACTCGAAGAACCAACAAATTGTTTTTAGAAAATGTTGGCCCTCGGCGAGAATCGAACCCGCGATTTAATCAATTAAGTAAATAGATCGCAAAATAATGATAGAAAAAGATTAACAGAGACATAACTGTGTTTTATCAATGTATGATAGTTATATATCTTTGCTTTCAAAATGTATATGTATTTTTTTTTATGAAGAAACAGTATTACAGAAAGCATCCAAAGTGTTAGTGTAGGTTACGTGAACATAGATTTTCAGGATTTTTTTTTTATATTACCTGAGCGTAATCACTAAACGTCAATCCAAGAAA
The DNA here is from genome assembly GCA_947086505.1 of Morpho deidamia. NCBI lineage: Eukaryota > Metazoa > Arthropoda > Insecta > Lepidoptera > Nymphalidae > Morpho > Morpho deidamia. Next base: position 14,095,281 of record CAMTZC010000009.1, read on the forward strand.
AAATCTTAAATAACTATGCGAATAAACTGGGCACTATTTAATTAAAAGGCAATCACGCATAATAAGTGAAAGGCACCGAGGTTGAAGATCAAATAGCTAGTGCAAATCCTTTCAAGTACTTACAAACTTACACGTGTAATTAATAGCAGTTGTTCTAGCAACGGTAGCCAATTTCTTGGACTAGATGCGTGATTAAATATTAAAACAACATAATAAAGTTAAAAATTCATATATTACATACTAAATTTTGTGTCAAATGAAATCCGTAATCGATATTTGAAAGCGATTATGCAGTGATACAAATTATGCAGTATTAACCTATCCTACTATAGTCACCATCATTCTCCTTATCCCACTCTAAGTGGGATCGGCGCTACATGCTATGAACATGTTATCACATGATTTGGCTAGATATTTTACTACTGGCCGCCTGCCTGACGTCAACTTACCTTAGTCGCCTTTTACGATACCTCGGTAAGACATGACACCCTCATTTCTTACTGACTCAGTCAGTCTATTCTACTCAGCCGGATACCACATGGTGGCTATGCTACTATAGACTTTTCTTTAAAAAAACCTCTTTGTCATTTTGGGAGACGATCTCGTAAGTTGTAAAAAAAATTACATTTACGAGTACATTGAAAAAAATATGAGAACTCTATATTGTTATCATACTTTTCAGAACAATACACATGGTTTACTTTAAAAACTATAATTTTTTCTACAAGCAACAAACTGTATGTTACCAATATATAAAAGTTTAATTATTAAGTTTATTTATGTAGCCAGGTCTTTTTTTAATCATTAGTTTTTAACGATTCACTAACTGTTCATGATTGCAAAAGTAATCATAATAATATTTGGCTATAATCCACGATACAGTAAATAGAAAATATTTATAGTGCTATGTGTATAGTGGACTATCCGTTTTTTTCATACCCGATATATGCATGATTCGTAAAAACACACGCACAAACCTCCACCACTGCTACCACAATTCACAAGCACTACACACGCTCACTATCACAAACTCAACAATCGTTTCGCCCCGCAACCGAAGCATCATCAGGAGATAGACTCCACGACAAAATCGCAAAGTACTTACTGTATCGCGAATTATAGCAAAATAATTTTATTATTACTTTTGTATTATGGATCTCCGCAAAGTAACGCTTAATTCTATAAATTATTGTTCATGATTGCGATATGTTATGCTATAATATTTTCAAAAAACTTTAATTTGAAAAGGCTTAAACAGATATGCAGAACAGGGAACCGTCCGCGTAACGAGGTTTACAAATATTCTCAGCCGGCAGCGGTATATATTACAGCGGCCCAATAGTTGAGCTACCGCTTCGACTTGTGTGGTCTCCGGATCGATTCCGTTTAAATGTTAAAGTGTTTTTTAAGTGTTACTCTTGCTGTCTCACGCACAGAGAGGGTAGACAAAGATAGAGTAGGATAAAATAAAACTAATTTTGAAATAATTATATTTATGGTAATGAAAATTCATAGCTGCAATAATGCCGGCATTTAAAAAACTGGCCTGTATTTGCGACTATGTCTGCGCAAATTAAATATTTTGAGTACCCTGTATAAATCGAAGGTTCAATTGATATCCACACAGATTTTCATAAATTTTGAAATTAAAGTTTACTCGTATCTGTACAAACTTTAAAACAACGATATAAGGAGTTTTATAATAATAGGATTGAAATTTGGATGATATATATTTTGAAAAAAAAAATTTTTTTTTCATTGATTCTGTTAAGTTTGGCGGTGTCGTGTGGTATCTGGCTGAGTAGAATAGACCAGACTCTCTTACTGAGAGGTCGTAAAAATCGACTAAGGTAAGTTGACGTCAGGCAGGCGGCCGGTCGTAAAAATCATGTAACATGTTTGTAACATATTATGCCGACCCCTCTTAGAGTGGGATAAAAGCAGGAGGATGGTGGTCTGTAGAGTTTGGCGATTAGTGAAAGTTATAAGCAACAGCCTAAAACAGCATTTAAACAATATTTTTTTATATACTTTATGAGCAGGAGTTAATAAGTATATTATTTTACTATACTCCGCAATAAAAGAATATATATGTAATGCTAAATGAAGAGTGTATTATCCGTTCTGGAACATGCAGAATTCTTAAAAAACTCATACACTACACACGATCAATAGCAAAATAATACACACATTCACTACCCCAATCTCAACAATCGTTTCGCCTCGTAATTGAAGCATCGTCAGGAGTTAGACTCTATGACAAAATAGCATAGCAAAGGCAACAGTAAAAAAAATTATTTATAGAATTAGGTGTGATTTTGCGGAGATACATAAAACAAAAGTAATAATAGTTATCATTTTGCTATAATCCGCGATATCGAGCGATTATCACGGATTATAGCAAAATAATTATTAATACTTTTGTTGTAAAAAACAATGTGTACAAGTGTAATCAACAGCCTCGCGAAGCAAGTTAGCCAATATATATAAACTACGAATTGTGTGTCAAAATACCATATCTCTCCATCATTTATAATTAGGTGACATGGCCGTCAGAAATAAACACGTAAACAATAAAAACTAAGTAACGATTACTTACGAAAACTACAAATACGCACGCAATTTAATAATTATAGAGTTTTCGCCACGTGTCAGACTCTCGATCGGCGTTTCAATTACCTTTGTTATCAACATTTTGAAATTACGCTACCATTATGGTGGTAACAAAAAATAATCAATCTCCTCTCTTCTTTCTCCTACCCTTATCCCACTCTAAGTGGGGTCGGTACAACATGTTTTCCTCTTCCATTCTCTTCTATCATTCGTCAACTCTGGCGCTACTCCTTTTATATGCATGTCATACTTCACACATTCCAACCATCTCTTTTTAGGCCTCCCTCTAGTCACATATCCATCCACATTCATATCCAACACTCGTTTAGTCACATGATTTTCATCCCTCCTCATTACATGTCCATACCATCCCAATCTTGCACCTCTCATCTTTTCTACAATGGGCGCAACTTTCATACTTCCCCTTATATACTCATTTCTTATTTTATCCAATCTTGTCACACCACACATCCACCTTAACATTCTCATCTCATTTGCATGCACTCTTCTTTCATCCATCTTCTTCATTGCCCAACTTTCTGATCCATACATTACGACAGGTCTTATGACCGATTTATAAATTTTCACAAAAAATAATCAATATTAACTTTAATTTTTTTAGTAAATTTCGATGTAATAACTCAAAGGTGATCATTTCCCGACAGCCAATAAAGATGCATTTTTAATAACCACATTGAAAAGTAAATATTCACAAGAAAAACCCTTATTTTTAAAGACACAGGATTGTTTAAGGCTTTACGGAGAGCAAAGTTAACTGTGTCAACGACGCCGGTGGTACTTCCAACCCCCGAACTTGCGTTTGCATTCCAACAAGACCGAGTTGCGTTCAAACACAAACGCAAATCGCTTGCTTTGGCAGTAACAAGCGTTGCCGAAGCGTATAACTAGTTAGCGAAGTGAGTATTAGCAATGCATCGTAAAGGTCTTTTTGAGTCGGGCCTAATTGTAGGTTCTCAACGCCTCGCATAAACGCGCTCGTTTGTAGGGTTGTCGGTGATAAACCAGGCCCGTTATATTAATATTCTATATTTATTTTTCTAGATTTTTTGGGCAATTACGCTGACGGTTACGCGGTGGAAACGATTATCTGCAAATCAAGGTGGTACTGCGCAAGGGTTGTCGACTCGGGACGATTTTTAGAACTATCTTTAGAATATCCCTTTGTTAAACTCCATTTTTCTTAAGCAGAAAGAAGGATTAAATAAGGATGTTTTTAAATAAGCAAAGAAAAGGACGGAAAGTGGAAAGTATCAGGTGCTAGGGCAATATAAAGATCGTGAAGCCGCTAGATTCAAGCGGTTGAAGCCCTTGATGACCACTAAGTTCAGGTGTGGACATTGATTCCAAAAAAGAAGACACTGTTGGAAAAATAGTTCCTAGGTCTCGTTTTAAATATGTGTATCCGGCTGAGTCGAATAGGCCACCCTCATTTCTTACTGAGGTGTCGTAAAAAGTGACTAAGGTAAGTCGACCCGCCGTGTGTTATCCGGTTGAGTAAAATAGACCACCCTCTCTCTTACCGAGGGGTCGTAAAATAGGACTAAGGGAAGTTGACGTCAGGAAGGCGGACGGTCGTAAAATACATAGACAAAACATGTGACAACATGTTTGTAACATGTTGTGTTGTGCTCACTCAGAGTGGGACAATGGCAGAAGGATGATCATAAGACCTTAATATGTTAAAAAAATTAAGACAAAAAAAAACTGAAATTATAACGTCGTGAACACCGTTACTTAACCATTTCAAATGGTTAAGTAACGGTTTCGACTGATACTAAAAGTAGATTACTTGAGCAACTTCGATGGGCGTGGTCCTGTAAATAACAAAAATTATACGTCCCATACTGTTATTAGATATCGAAAATTGTTAATTAATTGCCACAAGCAATAGTTCAAACTGAATCGAAGGCGCCGGTCAATTAGGAGACCTTTAATAACCGTAAGGGCCGGTCCCTACAAGTGTTGTGGCACGTCGGGGCGTGTGCGATCTGTCGGCGCCGTGTGTGGCGGCCCTAAGTCACGGGGCCCAGCGCCGCTGACGGGTTAAATTGAAAAATAAACACCGTGAATGATGGGCGGGTGTAGGTTGTTGACTCTTCCTCCGCCATTTTAAAGAATTTCGCACGATATGCACGGCTGAGGTGAGTGAGTTTTAAAAGGTTAAAGTTGCTCCTTAATATCTTCTTACCTCGTCTTGATATCAGGAGTAAAAGAATAAAAAATTAGACCTATAAAGCGTTGGAAGACGACGTATGACCGACAGTTGGTCTAGCCTGGGTGGAGAAGAATTGATAACGATAGAGAAACTTGAAAAGGGTTAGAAGGGGCCTTAGTTGAAAGACACCAGTCGCAAAAAAACGTCTGAATACTTATTTATATATGATATAGCTCACGCAACTGCGCATTATGGATGTTATTACTTATGTTGGTCATATCTGAAATAATAAACGATATAAGTAAATCATTTGATATGCGGAAATAGTCAAATATCATTCGATGTGAATTGTAATAGCGGAGATGGGGTTCTCAAGTGGATAATATATTTTCTATGAATAAAAGAGCCTGCCATATTGAGGTCTTGTACAATACAGTAATAGTTAAATTACTTAGTGACACTTTAGTATTCTTTATAAGTAGTAAACATATCGTAGCCTAGTTATATTGTTAAATTTATATTAAATTTATATTTAACAATATACCTAATAAATTAAAAAAATACAACTCGTCTTTTGCAGCACAAATGCGATTTGCAGACTACTCAGAATCTCATTTTCTCGAATTAAGTTTCTCTCTCAACTCTACTGCTGGTTCAGCAAGAAATTCGGCGGTTGCTCTTTTCAAAATATAATTCTTATAAGTCGTAACTGCCTTGTATAGGGTCGAAGAGTAGATGTGTCCACACATTCTTATGGTCTATGTAATCCTCATAAGTATAGTAGGTTTTCTGTATTAGCCTTTTTTGATATATTATTTAAACTGCAGCAGTGGCAAAGCTAAAATCGATTGCGGAATTTGCGCGAGCGGAGAGAAGGAAAAGGTTTTGAAAACTAACTTTTTATCACTTACGACCATTAAAAATGAGGTGATCGAATCAGATGCGATAAACTAGACCGACATGTGAATACTAAACGAGTTTATTTGGCAACACACCAAAACACACGCTAAACACCGATTTACAAGACGTAAATCGTTCTGTAACGTAGTCCGGTGTCAATTAAATACGACATAATGGGAACGCTTTATTTTCCTTACATATTAGTATTTATGTGTTGATGATAGACTGTTCGTACGTTTGAACGTAACTTAAGATAAAGAATAAATTTGATTCTAGTTCAAGATTGTTATACGTGTTTGGTGACAAAATAAATGGTGGTTGTTAAACCAATAACTATACATAGTATCCCGCATTAAATAATGCACATCGATGTTTAGAGCAAACAGCTGGCCAGTTCGGTTTCGTAGAGCGCTGTCACTGTCACTCAGTTAGTATGTGACGTTTCGCACATGTTCGTCAGTCTGTGCGACAGAGACAATGCTCTATGAAGCAGAATCTAGCCGATTTCTCTCTCTAAGTCTCGATGTGCATTATTTATTGCCACGTATTATACATCTATAAATATTATTCAATTAAGATATATAATATATGAAAATCGTCACATTTCAAATGTCACTGTAACACAGCAACACAGAATAAATAGTGTATATTTTTAAATACAGGTAGCGCTTGCCTTATGGGCAATGGCAAAGAGTTTCAAAGCTTAGATATTATTATTAGCACCAACATTTATTGATAACAAAAATCTTTAGAACGATTAGGAAATACTTTGCTATAATCCGCACGGGTTAAGTGAATGCATGCAAAAGCCAATGTGTATGAAGCAGGCAAAATCTACGCACCTTATACATGCAGGACCAGCCACCACATGCACCCCAAGGCGCAATTCACCAGCAACAACGCACACAAAAGCAGCACACACACCCACCACCACAATCTCGACGATCGCTTCGCCCCGAAACCGAAGCATCATCAGGAGGATAGGCTCCACGACAAAAATCGTACTGCGTATGTCAGTCAGACGAGGCGAAGCGATCGTCGAGATAGTGGTGGTGGGTGTGTGTGCTGCTTTTGTGTGCGTTGTTGCTGGTGAATTGCGCCTTGGGGTGCATGTGGTGGCTGGTCCTGCATGTATAAGGTGCGTAGATTTTGCCTGCTTCATACACATTGGCTTTTGCATGCATTCACTTAACCCGTGCGGATTATAGCAAAGTAGTTAGTTCTTTTGTATTGCTTGTAATATGGAATTCCGCAAAGTAACGCCTGCTTCTATAAATCGATTAGGAAATATTTTTTAAGAATATATCTTGCTCGTTCCAGTATATGCAGTTGTCGGCCACACGTGAATTAATTACACGTTGCTGATAGCGGAGCGGTCTGCCGTGTGTAAACAAAGCCGAGCGGGCATAAATCTCGGGCAAATATGATTCGCCCGCGGCGCCGCGCTCGTGTGGGTGTTTTTTGTTAAGCGTGCGATAGGCAGATGGGGTCATTATCTGAAAGAAGGTTATACAGGCGAAAATATCAAATCTATCCCGCTTCTGGAACTTCTCCCATCCACCATTTTGGCATAATAGTACGTTTAAATAGATTAACAGTATTAAAATATAGGGTAATATTCGACGGTGCAGAATGTTGAATATCACAGAGTTCCGATAATATATGCAAATAACAAAAAATATATATATTGTTATTTAGTAATTGATAATGCCGTGTCGTATCAGGCTGAGTAGAATAGACCGCCCTCGTATCTTATCGAGGTATCGTAAAAGGCGACTAACGTTAGTTGACCCGCCGTGTGGTATCCGGTTATCTAGAATAGACGACCCTCTTTCTTACCGAGGGGTCTTAAAATACGACTAAGGTAAGTTTACCCATCGTATGATATCCGGTTGAGTAGAATAGACCACCCTCTTTCTTACCGAGGTGTCGTAAAAGGCAACTAAGGTGAGTTGACCTCCCGTGTGGTATCCGGTTGAGCAGAATAGACCACCGTCTTTTTTACCGAGGGGTCGTAAAATAGGACTGAGTTAAGTTGACGTCAGGCAGAAGTAAAATACGTAGCCAAACCATGTGACAACATGTTTGTAACATGTCGTGCCGACTCCACTTAGAGTGGTATAAGGGCAGGATGATGAGGATGATTCTTATTTAGTAATAGTATAATAAAACCATACTCGTTTCTTTCTTAGGTGTCGTAAATCTAAGGTAAGTTGACGTCAGGCAGGCGGCCGAGTTAAACTTTATAATGGTATTTTTAAACTGCTGTAATCAATGCAAAGCTAAAATCGATTTCAGAATATCATTATAGAATCTTATATCCAAATCCACAAACGACGTTCATACTTTTGCAAGGCGTAAAGCAGGAGCCGTAAGCTTATGTCGGTTCCAATGATTTCAATAATTTAATTTATAGAATTAGACGTTACTTTGCGGAGGTTCATAATACAAATAGGAATGGGGTATTTAAAAAATATATATATAATAAATGTAATGTAATAAGAATATAATATGATAATGATAATCATTTTTATAATCCTATAACAAAATAATATTTTCATTACTTTTTCTTCAATAATTTACTTTAAAATATTGCGCTTCCCAATGCAGCGCCCTAAAAAACCTAAATAAAACGTCAAACATATAAGCACATTAAAAATTTAATTGCCTTAATAAAGAGTAACGTTACGTGAATCTGGTTAAGATATTATTACAAGAAAACACATTTACTGATATTAAGTGAAACACATTTCTTACAAGGGCCCGATAAAGCCGCGACTGTATAAATTTCACAATACTTAATGCACGCCCGAGGCGATAAGTGTATACGTAGAATGTAATTGAATATTACCCTCGCATTTATCAATGTTGCCATGTAGATAATATTGCTTTTAAGCACAAATTCCCTGCAAAGGGCGATATCTTTGAGAAATTAGTTTTTTTATATACCTACCTACTAGCTGTTTGCGGCTTCGCCCGTGTGGAATTCAGTCATCATCATCTTCCTGCCCTTATCCCACTTTCCGTAGGGTCGGCACAACATGTTTGTGACGTGTGTCACATGATTTGGCTACGTATTTTTCGACCGGCCGCCTGCCTGACGTCAACGTACCTTAGTCGTATTTTACGACACCTCGGTAAGAAATGAAGGTGATCGATCTCTTCTACGCAGCCGGATACCACACGGCGGGTCACCTTACCTTAGTCGCCTTTTACGTCACTTCGGTAAGAAATGAGGGTAGTCTATTCCAATATACTTAGTCGGATACCACACGGCGTGCGTGGAAGTCAGTGTATTTAATTGAAATTTTGAACATATAACAGTTAAGTTAACCATAAGAGAAAGACAGATGCTTTTGCGCAGTGTCTTGTAGCAGTTTTGTATATCTACAATTCTCTTAAACATTACATTAATGTTAAGTAGCATTAAATTATGTACATCGATGTTTAGAACGAAACAGCCGGCTAATTCGGTTTCGTAGAGCGCAACGTCACTGTCACACACGGGTTGTCAGTCTGTGCGACAGAGACAATGCTCTATGAAGCAGAATCTAGCCGATTTCTCTCTCTTAGCCTCGATGTGCATTATGTATTGCCGCGTACTATACCTCTGTGTGTTTATGCGGCGTACGCGACTAAAAGATCTAGCAGGCGAGCTTTTTTTACTACTGCGTGACCTTTTCAACACAATTTACATAAAATCATAATGCACTATTTATCCAAACCTTCCGAACGAGTCGCACTACCGTAGAAAAATCGGTTAAGTAGATTTTGAGAAAATCGATTGCATACCTACAGACAGCTTTTGGGGACTTAGTTTTATAGAAAGTATAGATATAAATTTCCAAGGTTCTTACAACGGTAGAGTTTTTATTCTAGAGTAGATAAGCCACCCTTATATGTGCCATATTATATATGGCACATATAAGGGCATATTAATAAAAAAAAACGAAAATTAGAGTTTTATGCGTGATTAGAGAAAGACAAGTATACGAGTTACATCTTTTTTTTTTCGAACTGACTGTATGCAGTTAGCACTAACGGCTTTTACAGCGTCACCGGGCGAGACGGGCGAGCGCAGGAGCATCGTTGAAGTTGCGAAATGCGGAAAGTAGAGCACAGAAGCTGCCTCCTGTGAGGCCGGACGACGGCTTAAGGCGACGCGTAGTGGAGGGCTGATAGTATGAATTTGATTAGTCATTGCGAAGTTGGAAGGGTGGCGAGAAGCCGAAGTCAGAAAACTGGGACCTCGTCTTCGCCGGCGAAGACGGTGTGTGTGTATTACGTGTTTTTGTGTTTGCGATCGTTATTTGATCGTCAGGGTCATATAGGGCGCTTTTTGGTTTCGGACGACTCTATTTTCGGTGGTCAGACCAAATTGGGATGTAGGTGAGACTATTACTTACAGGCCTGCCTATGACCCCTATAATCTAGTATAATAACTCTTTGCTTAAACTCGCTAACGATACTAAAAAATTATTTTACAGTGACACAAAATATTTAATTTGCTTCTCAATTTATGTATCGGAGATATAGAAGAATAGAATATGTATCGAAAGAGAAAGGTTCAAATGATTAACTATTATTAACCGGTTGCAAATGGCAATAGCAAGAGGTTATTAGGTTGGTTACAATCACAAGTTATACTAATTATAAATACGAAAGTCGTCTATCTGTAACTGGTTACAGTTTGACGGCTAATCTGCAAAATCAATATTCATTTAATTTGGCACAATCGAACCTAATACTATACCAAGCTGACAAATGTGTTTATTACATTTGTACATTTTATTTCATTCTCTTTTTATCAATAGTACAGTAATTAACGTGACCGCCGCGGAATATGCCACTGTTGTTAACAAAAATACATATAAATAAACGGTCTGTCTGTATAACTGTTACGGTTTCAAAACTCTACTTCGCTAAATCAATATCGATGAAATTTGGTAAGATTGAACTTTGTATGCCAGGCAAACATATATCATAAAAACCGATTTTCCTTTTCAACCACCCATCTTATTATATATGTATATATAGGACATGTAACTTTATTCTTCGGATGGGGGTATTAATAGTAGCCGTCATGTGGTATCCGCCTGAGTAGAATTCACCACTCTCCTTTCTTACCGAGGTGTCGTAAAAGGCGACTAAAGTAAGTTGACGTCAGGCAGGCGGTCGGTCGTAAAATACATGGCCAAATCATGTGACAACATGTTTGTAAGATGTTGTGCCGAACGCACTCAGAGTGGGATAAGGGCAGAAGGATGATGTAGCGATTAATTAATTTATTATTTATTATTAATAGTAGTTTACATACCTACTTCCTTTTACTTAAATCGTCGGTATTTCCACATTAAAGTGGACGCGAATTTTAGTAGCTTTTTAAAGCATCGCGTTTTCTGCGCATTCATGGGTTATCACCACCAGCAGGCCTACCATGAACTCTTATTGCGACTCAATTGAAGACGTAAACGACGACCGCGAACCGCTTTCCTTTCGTACCATGAAGTGTGAATTGCATTGGGGTCGTAATGTTTAAAAAAGATAACGTTATATGAACTATAGATAACTCTGTCTCTTTTACTCACATAGAACGAATTCCGAACGCTTAGTCGGCAACGACTTAAAGTGTGCGTCTTTAAGTCGTCATGGTATGAAAAAGCAAAACAATTTCGTTTATGTCTTCAATTGAGTCGCAGTAAGAGTTCATGGTAGGCATGCAGGTATGCAACCAATTTAGCTCCAAGTATACATGACTCTATGTTTATTCCAGTTATCGGCGGCGGCCGTTTTATGTGGCTGAACACGACGCGGCGCGGTTCGTCGAGAGTGCTCCTCAGACGACGCGCAAACATTGGCGATTGTGATTTTTCGGGTTTACATAGCGGGGTTTCATATTATATAAGTCTATATAATGTAGTCATTATATAGACTAGTGTCCATACTTCTATACTAATATTATAAAGAGAAAGGATTTGTATGTTTGTGTGTATATTTGTAACTTTTTCACGCAAAAACTACTGGGCCGGTTTCAAATATTCTTTCACCATTGGAAAGCTGTTTTTTCACTGAGCAACATAGGCTATTCTACATTTTAAAAAAAATAGGGATAGGGTATTGTAATAAGGTGTGAAAAATTAAGTCGTAAAATCTTACATTGCGTGCGCTGAGGAAACTATTGATGATAGAACAAAAAAATAATTAAAGAACGTATCAATATCCACAAAAAGTCAATACCTGAAAAATACTTATTAAATTACTAAAATCGGACATTCAAAATACATAATAAATACAAAAGATGTAACGAATTTAGGAAAATGCTATAACCAAGACACTGTAGCGACCATTATAACAGCGCCTGCAACTGATGAGATATTATGAGTTATATTCAAAGGATACCACGGATATAGCTATACCTCTCGAAAAAATGTAATTTCCAGTTAACACTTTATTTGCCTTAACTATTAATAAGACTCAGGGCCAAACTAATTTATAAAAATAAATCTATATAGTCCGAATCAGTAGACTTTCCACTACCACAAAATCGGTATGTACGCGGGTGAAACCGCAGGGCATTGCTAGTAGATAATATGTCGATAAAGTTAATAATTTATAGAATTAGACGTTCTTGGCGAAAATCTATAAGAGTTTTAATAATATACATTAAGTTACCAAAAAGTATTGCTATATGTTATGTGATTATATAAAATTCTAAGTTACACATATATGTCTTATTAATAAAGTATTTTATTATATTGAAGAGTATTTAAATTTTAAACCTTAAAAATAATCTTATGCAATATCTATGTGAATATAAAAATAATAAATCGACCAACATCTTCAGTGGATAGTATTACTTGAAACGGAATTGTTTATTGTTTTGTTGTATTGTAAGGAAGTTCCTCACTCTGGATCTCTAGCCACCGGAAGCTTGGGAAATTGCCCGGTTCCGGCGGACGACGATTGATTATGTTTTTAAATGTTTTTATTAATTTAGCAATAATATCTTAAATAAAACAATTAAACAGCAATAATATTTCATAAAAATAATTAGTAAAAATAATATGATATTTTAATATTATAGATATAGAAAGCCAGTAAGTAGTTTGGAGGTTGTTCTTTTTAAAATATAATTCTTCTTATTAGTTACATTTTGACATAGCCACCTCGTGCAAGACCGAAGATTACCTAAATTCATAGACTGTTTAGATTTATATAATCGTCAATAGTATAATAGGTTTTTGCTATCCACCTCCTTTCAATCAATTTTAATTAAATATCAATTGAATGAATCAGCTTGTATAAAGTAAAAAAAATACAATGTACCTAAATAAATAAGATTTCATTAACAAAGACAAGTAATGACCACCCTCATTTCTTACCGAGGTGTCATAAGAGGCGACTAAGGTATGTGCCGTGTGGTATCGGGCTGCATTGAATAGACCACCCTTATTTCTTACCGAGGTGTCGTAAAAGGCGACTAAGGTCAGTTGACGTCAGGCTGGCGGCCGGTCGTAAAATACGTAGCCAAATCATGTGACAGCATGTTTGTAACATGTTGTGCCGACCCCACTTAGAGTTGGATAAGGGCAAGAGAATGATGATGAAGTAATGTCGCCGTCTGGTTAATTCAATATCTGAAGCATTGTGCCAATGTAAATTTCATTTTAAAAAGAGTTTTTTTTACTCAGCACCATGTAAGCCCATCGCATTGCACTAATGCATCGATACTGCATATCGGGCGTCCCTCGCGGCGATACCGCTAATGAGGGCCCGCGATATGTCACGCAAAACGTTGCTGCGATGCCTGCTCTCATGGACACACCGACTGACAGACTGATTCATTAGCCCTAAACTCATGATAGAGCCAGATTCAAATTAGTCTTTACTAGCTGTGCCAGCGGCTTCGCTCGCGTGGAAATCGGCGTGTCACATTTTTTTTCTAGAATTAAAATTTTAAACATAAAAATAGTTATTGTGACTTAACCGTAAGAGACAGAGACGTGCTATCGCGAACTTTTTTGTAGTATTTTTATAGATTTACAATTCTCTAGGATGGAATAACTTTAGCGTATCTCTGCTGTTTTACGCAGCGCACGCGACTAAAGCTCCCAGCAAGCAAATTTTTTAACAACCGCACGATCTCTTCAACATAATTTACACAATACCGCTATTACATTATATACTATTTACCTAAACCATCCGGAAGTATTACACTATCTTTTGGTGAAAATCGTACAAAAATCCGTTCAATTCATTTTGAGAAAATCGATTACATACAGACAGACAGCTTTTTGGGACTTTGTTTTATAATAAGTATAGATGTACAAGTAGTAATGGCCTAGTAGTTGAATCGCAAGACAATTAATTAAAATTTAAAATTAATTGCTTTAACAAAACAAAACATTAACCTTTTAAAGGAGCCCAGAAGGTCTTGGGGGGAAACATCTCAACTTGCAAACGTAACTTCACTACGGCAAGTTTCACTATTTTCGGCAGTCCTCACTCACATAGAAGTCCTTTTACTCTCTATTGATGACTCAGGAACCCTGCTTCCACTATTAACAGCTACACATACTATCATTTAACTATTTCCTATTCCAATACTGTTACTTTTGTCTACCATTTTTTTTCTGTAACCTTTGCACCGCAGGTGACACCGCGGGGCGCAACTAGTATCCAATAATTAACAATCAATTAAAGGTTAATATTTAGAAATTTTCGTCGCCAACACACATCCTTTGACATTTTGTGTTCTTTAGCATTTCAACATCGCCGAGCCACCTGCTTACGAAACATATCGTAACCTTTACGTATAGCTAATAACGATAATAAATTTATAGAAATAAGCGTTAACTTGCAGAATTTCATAGTACAGAAGTAATCATTACTTTGGTATAATCAGATTTTTAAAGAAAATCTATATCCATAAAGATAAATGTAGAAAGCGCAAACGAAGCTTAAAATTATGATTTAGGAACTTACCTGGTTACTTAGAAATCAGTGCATTTAATTGAAATTTTTCACATTAAAGTACCTAGTTATTGTGAGTTAACCATAAAACATAGAGACATGGTATTGCGGACTTTTTTGTAGTATTTTTGTAGATCTACAATTCTCTAGTACATTACTTTAGTTTATCTCTGTCGATTTACGCGGCACATGCGATTCAAGTTTCAGCAGACGAGTTTTTTTTAAAGTGCGCGACATCTCAACACATTTTAAAAACACGTGATGTGCTATTAACCTAGACCTTCCGGAAAAATTTCGTTATCTTTTAGTAAAACTGTACGAAAATCTGTTGAGTGCATTTTGTAGAAATCAATCACATACGGATTATATATACAGACAGTTTTTGAGGACTTTGTTTTATAATAATTATAGATATAGCTCTGAGTACTTACCACGTTTCCCGATAGATCTTGTTGTCAAAAGTAGTTAAGTTATTGTACTTACCTGTAAAAGAAAAATTTTGATTAAACATTATGATTTCTAGAAATTATTAGATTCTATATTGACAATATATTGTTATGATAAGTATGTTAAGTTTATGATGTATTTTTATCTCACCAAACGAACATGATGTGTCCAAACGAGAGTTAAATATGATTTTTTTAAAGCAATGAATGTGGATGGATATGTGACTAGATCCCTGCCTAAAAAGACATGGTTGGATTGTGTGCAGTATGACATGCATATAAAAGGAGTAGCGCCAGAGTTGACAAATGATAGGAGAGAATGGAAGAGGAAAACATGTTGTGCCTTAGAGTCTGCCCTTCCCAGGCAGGATTATAGTTATGGTTCATGAATATGGGTGGTTCTTCGAGGCTGGTCATATATTTGTATTTAGGTATGTATTCAAATTCAAAATTCAAATTATTCCTTATTCAAGTAAACTTGTTAACAAGTGTTGGGAAAGCTGTGCCTACTGAGAAGAGCCAGCAAGAAACTCGGTGGTAACTCTTTTCAAATAAAATTCTTATAACTAGTTACATTTCGTTATTACTATCTTGTGCAGGGTATCCACGCAGTTTTATCGTCTATATGTATAATCCTCAATAGTATAGTAGGCTTTTTTTATCAGCCTCCCTTTAACAGCGTTTTTAAACTGCTGTAGTGGCAAATATAAAATCGATTGCGGGATTTTATTATAGAATCTTATACCCAAACCCACAAATGTCTTCTTAACTTTTGCAAGGCGCAAAGCAGGAACGGTCGGTTCCTACTTTGTCTATTATATACATCCCCAATCCTTTTATAATTATGTATATTTTTATGCACAAACATAAGATTGCTAAAAATATACTGCGAAGCCAAAGAATACCTATTTCCTTAAACCTCTCTCGCAGGAAATCACACGAACTTAAATTGTATATTCCATGCATGGCTCTATTACAATTATATATGTATATATTTAGCAGTTGTCTGTCACCCATAACACGTTAACCTATGTTATATATCCCATATAAAAAAGTAGGTTTTACCAGGCACTTTTGAATCATTGTATATGTGAATTAGACGTTACTTTGTGGAGATCCATAATAATGTAAGTAGTAATGAAATTATTTTTCTAATCGCTAAATGCTTAAGTAGCGGCCTGTTACAATCCCACTGCTGGGACATAGGCCTCCTCTCTCCGTTTCTGGAGAGAAGGGTTGGAGCTAAGACCTACCACGCTGCTTCAATGCGGATTGGCAGGTTACACATATCTCCTGAATTCTCTAGAGATATGCAGGTTTCCTCACGATGTTTTCCTTCACCTAAAGCGTGTGATAAATTGCAATTATCAATTAGACACATAAGTTTTAATAGAAAAACTCATTGGTGCCTGCCCGGGTTTGGACTCGTGTTCCCCTCGAAAGAGTCGCACGGTCTCACCGCTGGGCTATCACAGCTCTAAATGCTTAATCGCGGATTATAGTAAAATAATTTTATTATTAATTTTCATTTTTGAATCGTCAAGATAAATAAGATTAATGAAGCTACCTCTGGTTGAGAACGTTGTTCTTAGCTAGAAAACCAGCGAGAACTTTAGCAGTTGATTAAACTTGATTATTAAGCTGTGATAGCCTAGCGGTGAGACCGTGCGACTATTTCGAGGGCGTCACGGGTTAAAAACCCAAGGTAGGCACCAATGAGTTTCTCTGTTAAAACTTATGTCTAATTGATAATTGCAATTTATCACACGCTTTTCAGTGAAGGAAAACATCGTGAGCAAACCTGCATATCTCTAGAGAATTCTGGGGATATATGTAACCTACTAATCCGCATTGGAGCGTGTTACGGGTATTGAATACCCATCCCGAAAACTCATATCATTCATCATCATTCTCCTCCTCTTATCCCACTCTAAGTGGGGTCGACAAACATGTTACAAACATGTTGTCACATGGTTTGGCTACGTATTTTACGACCGGCCTTACCTTACTACCTTAGTCGTCTTATACGACACCTCGGTAAGTAAGGGTGGTCTATTCTATGCAGCCGGATACCACACGGCACCTGAAAACTCATATCATATGACAAACAAATATTTTATATATATACATTCCTTAACATACTACCGCTTCAGTACATAACTCTACAAATATGTTTGTAAGGTTGAAACCATCAAAACGGAGAGTGGAGGCCCAGCAGTGGGATAGTAACAGGTTTACTTTTACTTAGCTATATGAAGACGAGTGTACATACACACAAATTGTGTCGGACAAGCCGCCCGTGGCTTATTGTTTTTTAATGGCCGGCCCGCCCCCTCCGCGCCCCCACCATCCATCATATTTGACCGGCGGATATTTTTTCTCGGACACGTTCAAACAAAAACCTCAGGCTCGCACCGTATTCCCCGCGGCGATACAGCCATTCCGTAGAAAGTTTTTAAAAGTACATTTAAATTAATATCACTGGACGGTCAGCGCGCCAGCATCTTAAACTAAAACGCACTGCTATTTTCAAATTCAAATTATTCTTTATTCAAGTAAACTTTTAAACAAGTGCTTTTGAATCGTCAACATCTGATGATGTCCTCCTGGACGTATTTCGTCAACGGCGAACCTTGCTAAGTACGTAAATGTGACGCGACTATGACTAGCAAAACCAAATTTTGTTTTAAAAGTCAACATCTACTGCTGGTTCGGAAAGCTGTTCCTACGAGAAGAAGCGGCTCCGAGAAGAGCCAGCGATAGAAACTCGGCGGTTGTTCTTTTCAAAGAATAATTCTTATTACTAGTTACATATAGTTATTAATGTCTTGTACAGGGTCGAAGAGTATCCACGCATTCTTATCGTCTAAGAAATCCTCAATAGTATAGTATCCTTTCTATATTAGCCTTTTTTAAAATATTTTTTTAAACTACTGTAATGGTGAAGTAAAGTAGATTGGATAAAATAAGAAATGTGTGTATAAGAAGAAGTCTGTAAGTTACGCTCATCATATATTAGAAAAGGCGAGAGGTAAAAGATTGGGATGGTATGGACATGAAATGAGGAGAGATAAAAATCATGTAACCAAACAAGTGTTGAGTATGCATGTATAAAAAGAGATGGTTGGTTTGTGACAAGTATGACATGCATATAAAAGGACTAGCGCCAGAGTTGACAAATGATAGGAGAATGGAAGAGATAAACACGTTGTGCCGACCCCACTTGGAGTGGGATAAGGTTCCCTACCCTTATCCCATAAGACAGTTGATGATTTCAACTATCATCGTTCTCCTGCCCTTATCCCACTCTAAGTGGGGTCGGCACAACATGTTAAAAACATGTTGTCACATGTTTTGGCTACGTATTTTACGATCGGCCGCCTGCCTGACGTAATCTTACCTTAGTCGCCTTTTACGACACCTCGGTAAGAAATGAGGGTGGTCTATTCTATGCAGCCGGAAACCACACGGCATATACCTTAGTCGCCTCTTACGACACCTCGGTAAGAAAGGAGGGTGGTCTATTCTATTCTGCCGGATATCACACGGCACATACATTAGTCGCCTCTAACGACACCTCGGTAAGAAAGGAGGGTGGTCTATTCTATGCAGCCGGATACCACACGGCACATACCTTAGTCGCCTCTTACGACACCTCGGTAAGAAAGGAGGGTGGTCTATTCTATGCAGCCGGATACCACACGGCATTTACCTTAGTCGTCTCTTACGACACCTCGGTAAGAAAGGAGGGTGGTCTATTCTATAACTAGTCAACCATATAAAAGTCTCCATGTAAAATACCAGTTGAAATATGATCGCGATTGTATCTAGGCCCACCGTATCAAGTCGATCGGGCCCCGTGCACCGTACAGCTGTTGTCGCCACTATTTATTCGCCTGACGTCAATTTACGACTGTACTTTATGTTAATTCGTGTCGCCTAATGAGACATTGTGTTTCAAATGGGCGTGGGAGGTTTAGGGTTGTTTTTTGTTTTACGGTTCAATACACGAACTAACGTTAAATTGTATTATTCATAACATTATTTTCACGTTAAATAATTTATAACTAATTTTAACTCGTTAGAATAGACATCTGGCTGTTTCTAGGTACGAGGCCGTATAAGGTCTAACAATGTCATAGTTAGTCGATTAGCAGGTTTAAGTTAAGAAAACAGGTTTTTATTTAAGAATTATGAGCATTAGCGTTTTCTACATGTACATGATAATTAACTCGAAAACAGGTTTTTTTTTTGCAAATATAATATGACTAGTTGTGCCAACAACCGCATCGCCCGCGTGGAGTTCAGTGATTTACGAAAGTTTTCCCGAATTTTCGAAATTTTGAACATAAAAGTAGTTATTTGGGTTAACCGTGAAGGATAGTGGACTTTTGTTGTATTTTTATAGATCTACAATTCTCTACCACATTACTTTAACGTATCTCTGCTAGTTTATGCAGCGCGAGCGACAATACCACCCAGCAAGCAAGTTTTTTAAAAACTGCGCGATCTCTTCAACACAATTTACATAATATCAATATGCATTATTTACCTAAATCATCCGGAAGTATTGCACAATCTTTTGGTGAAAACCGTACGTACATACGAAAATCGATTACATACAGACAGACAGTTTTTTGCGACTCTGTTTTATAATAAGTATAGATATATACATAGATACTATTTTAATGAGCAATGAAATACCATATACATTAACAGTAAAATTTAACTTACAAGATTCCACCTGAAATTACATACATTGCAAGTTGAATAAAAGCGTTTAAAAAATTCCCTTCTTTCCATCGGTAACATGAAATAACATAATTGAACGTATTTAACACTAAAATCGACGCTGAAGAAGTCACGTATAACACTAGTATAAAATCTACTTAATAATAAAATTTCGCCCCACATTCCTTTATCGTAACGACCGAATATTAAACACCGAGCAGCACTTTGCATCTCATTTAATTTACCCGAAAATGTCGAAATTAACCCTTTTATTTCGAAAGAATGATAATTAATCGGGTCAAAAAACCAATCTATAACAATAATGATCGGTTTGTACGTCCCTTGACATGTGTTTGCAATCTACTAAAAGCAGGGACACCGTGCGAGGTCCGCTCACATTAATGGCCGTCATTTTGATTGACTTATTTTTAAACTATTATTATTTCTTCCTCTCTTTCTTGGTTCAACGACTTAAGAAGACCCAAGTAGTTGTAAGCTATGGATTACAAAAGGTAGTCAGTATTAATTAGCCCGTCTTTAATACAATATATTGTAACAGCAGCTATCTCACAAATTGAAAATTTTCTAAAAATTATATTATTCTTAGAAGTGGCAGGAATTTCATTAAAATATTTCCGCTTTCTCACATTGTCAACAAAGACAAACGTAAAACTACATAATATGGAACAGGCCAAACAATTATTGACAGGTTAAGTTTAATATAATTTGGAATTATTATGCCAGGACGATTCTGCCAACAGTTCCGAACGCTAACATCCACTGAGAAGAACTGGCAAGAAACTCAGCGGATGCTCTTATCACGAATATTGAATATTTGAGGTTAGATTCTAATAATAAAGAACACTCAATGTATTGGTACGCACACGCAGGTCTACCCTAACAATATTAGAACGACACAGTAACACTAATTAAACCTGGTTGTTTAACCAAGACAGGTTGTAACACGATATAAACACGTTGGTGTTTAATAATCGTACAAGTCTAGCTTTACAAGACTACAAATGATGACGAGATCCAGCAGCGTAACGGTCTAATAAACGTATTAGTTAAATTTCACAACAACACTGCCTTCAATATGGCGGACGCCATATTTTATTCACAGTTTTCGCTCCAAAAGCAAGCCCTTCCTTGGTATTGGCCAATAATGAGCGAGTATGAGAAGCCAAATCCCTTGATGTGCGGTACGGTACGTATACGGGGTTTACACCTATTTATTGGTAAGGATCACATTTTTTTTATCTAGAGTATAGTTTTTTTATAGAGACATTTTAAGATAATTTAATATTTGCGAGATCTCAATATTAATTTAGGTCAGAAAAGTGTAGATAAACTATATAAAACTAGCTGTGTATGCGGCTTTGGCAATATGAAAATCAGTGTATTTAATTGAAATTTTGAACATAAAAGTAGTCATTGTGAGTTAACCAAAAGAGTGAGAAACATGGTGTCGCGGTCTTTTTGTAGTATTTTTATAGATGTACAATTTTCTAGTACATTACTTAAGTACATCTCTGTTGGTTTATGCGACACACGCGATTAAACCCCCCAACAAACGAGTGTTTTACAACTGTGCGACCTCTTCAACACAATTTACATAAAATGACTAACTTAAACCACCCAGAAGAATTGCACTACCGATTATTGTATTATTATGGTGTGCAATAAAGTATTTTATCCATCTATCTATCTATCTACCTATCTGTAAGAGCCGTACAAAAATCTGTTCAGTAAATTTTGATAAAATCGATTACACACTTTTGGGGAAATTGTTTTATAATAAGTATAGATGAATATCATTATTGAACTAAGTAAATTACTAGAAGTGTACCGAGATTGTACCTTAAATGTGGAACTACCCTACAATGGCACCAGCTAAAGTGGTGACATCTTGCGGCGCACCTGCCGCAGAGTATTGACTCTACAGTGTTTCTTTAAAAAGTTTTTCGCGTACTCACGAAATAAATGGATATTTTATTTAAAATATACACACTTAATTGAAATTAATTACCTTCATATCTTAGTATGTCGTACTTATTTACAATTACGATGCACGTTTTATTTTTAATTTTAAAACTCAGTATATTTTTTGTTGAAAAAGAAGAAATACTCAAATAATACAATTGTTGCGACGTGCTTATAAAATTGGCTAAATTATTGCTATTAAATTGTTCGAAATTAGTTCTTGTTTGGACTAATTATTTATATGTATGAAAAAAGAAAAGTATCAATAATTAGCTAATTCTTAAATAAATTAAATAAATTAATGACATAGGCATAGATAGCAAGTACCCTGGCAAGCACCCTGCCTTCAGCTTTGCGGATAGTGGGTACAATTTTAACGAAAACTGACATTTTCCAAAAGCATTTTTTTTGCTTCTTATAAGCATAATACAAAAGTAATAATAAAATTATTTTGCTATAATCTGCGATACAGTAAATATAAAAAATATATAGTGCTAAATGTATAGTGGACTATCCGTTTTTTCATACCCGTTACATGCAGGATTCGTAAAAACACATGCACAAACCTCCACCACTGCCACCACTATACACAAGCACTACACACGTTCACTATCACAAACTCAACAATCGTTTCGCCCCGCAACCGAAGCATTATCAGGAGATAGACTCCACGACAAAATCGCAAAGCTTTGCTTTTTTTTACGAATCCTGCATGTAACGGGTATGAAAAAACAGATAGTCCACTATACATTTAGCACGATATATATTTTCTATTTACTGTATCGCGGATTATACGAAAATAATTTGATTATTACTTTAGTATTATGGATCTCCGCAAAGTAACGCCTAACTCTATAAATTATTCTTATAAGCATATATTTTTTATATCTCTTCTACCGACAAAGCCGAATTTGGGGCATCACACTATTGCAAGCTATATTTCAATTAATGCATTCCGCCTTTTTTTGTTTTCATTGTTTACCTTTTTCATATCTTGTCACACTTTTTAGTTACCTGCAATAATTGACTTTTTTCCTTTGTATTATGTTACGTTATGAATTATATCTATAAGTTACTTGTGTTGATAAAAATAAAATTACTTTTCTTTCATTCTAAACACAAACAAAGACATATTTTACTCCTTTTAAAGAATGTTAGCTTTGGCACTGAACACATACTCGTAAAAATACATGAGGCTACCGAGTTTGGACCGCATTAATATTACAAATTTTGTTATTACCAGTGACGCCCGCTGCTCCGCCGTTTTACATATAAATTACCGATCACTACTGCGTAGACCTACTAAAGTGACAGAACAGGCAACTCATGACAAATTCACGTCATGCTGACAAGTGAGCGGTTTAACTGTGGTGTCTACAGGTTTAATTTAGGAAATATTACATTAGTCTTATAAATTATCTCACCAAAATAATCTTTATGTAGATAGACTGTTATAAATTGTTTTGAGTCGTCCAGTCCGTTAGTGGTTCTAAAGGTGCCATAAGTTTCGAATGTTATTCTTACCGAGAAAAAGCAGAATCTCAGTTTAAAATCTTATCTTAACTTAGGAATAATTAAAAATACAGTCTTGTGCGACGCTAATTTCCATTTAATACGTTTTTTGTATTCAATATTTACGTAATAATATTTTTAACATACTATATTTATAGCTGTGTTCCCATAGGAAATTGATAGTACACTATCAATACAAATCTCCAAAAGATTTTATTAGATTTATTTTAATTTTAATTTATGTAGTATATTATTATTTTAGTTTCGAAAGTTATAATAGAAATTTTTGTTTGTGTATTTGTTTAGAGACTGGCTGACGGCTGGTTGCGACTGACTATGTCTGGCTCATAAGTTTTATAAAACCCTCAAACGTCTAGTGAGAACCATGTGCACAAATTCAATTTAGAAAAATCAAACAGTTTTCGTCACCAACAATAAATTTCCGTTATTATTATAAAATGATTTGTTGTATTTAATGTGGAGTTTTATAACAAAGAAAATGATATACAAATATGGTATAATTATTAAATAGATCATGATCATCATTTAGATCAACATGATCTAAAAATGAAAGTCAAAAATTCGTACACCCTCCCGCTTCTTGTCGGTCTAGTATATTATTTTCGTTCGTTTTATTTTAATCGTTTTATCATAGTTATGTTAATGTAAAACATATAGTCCATGAATGAAAATGTTACCTATATAGTTTGTAGCTATTTTTCTTTCTTTCTATATTACCAGTATATCACTTCTTTTTTTTACCTTCTGTTACTCAAAGGTTAACTGGATGAGAGCCCTTTTAGGGCTAAGTCTGCCTTTGTACATTTTGCAATTTTTTCTTTACAATAAAGAAAAACATAAATAAATAACAAAGAAACATTTAGTTAATATATATAACCAGTAAAAAAAACTCGGAAAAAGGTGTCTAGTCAATTGCCTTAAGAGTTCTCAATAGGATCTTGCTTAATTGTAAGTAAAGAAAGTTTGCAAAAATCACAAAATATTTGTTTCGTACCTTAACTTCGAACCGTGGTGACATCATCTTTTTTCATTAAAAAATAAAAACGGATAGATATTATTAATAATTATCATGAAGATATAAGTCCATTAAATAAAGAAGAAAACTGGGCTATGTATAAAGCAAATAACGTTATTGAAACTAACCCACTAAATACATCTTTAGATAATACTAAAATAAAGGTGAATGAGACATTGGACTCATCAAATATTATTTCAATATTTGATATGAGAGAATAAGAGAATATGAGATTTTCAAAAAATCAATTTCATTTTATATTTGAACTCGTTTACAGTTGAAACATGACTAATTGTATTGAAATATTATGAATGATTATTTAAACGCTATCGAAACTGTTCAAATTCAAATTCAAATTCAAATAAGTCTTTATTCAAATTGGCCTATTACAAGCACTTTTGAATCGTCAAATTAAAATTAAATTGAAGCTACAACTGGTTCGGAAAGGTGTTCTAACCGAGAAGAACCAGCAAGAAACTCGGCGGTCACTCTTTTAAAAAATGAATAGTACAGTTTTGTATTGACTATTGTTATCAAACTTAGATTATAATATCGTCTAGTACATAGCTGGTCGCAATTTAGTTCCAAGCTTTCTTATCATTGACATAGTCTTCAACATTATAGTAAGCTTTATTAATGAGAGTCTCTTTAATTGCTTTTTTGAACTTGTGTAAAGGCAAGTCCAAAATTGATTGAGGAATTTTATTATAAAAAAGTATACCGAAGCCCACAAACGATCTACGTACTTTCTGAAGCCTTAGCCTTGGTATTATTAATTTATTTCGGTTCCTAGTTTGCCTATTACTAATATCGCTTTTTTTATTAAAAAGATATATATTTTGTAAAATCAATACTTACAAACCATGACAAACATATTCCAAAACGTCGATTACTCAATAAATAAAGAGATTAAATGCAACCTCTGGCCTATAAAATCTCTAATAAATTGCAACTCAAATAAATTGTAAATATGCAAACATATTAGAAGCTTAGTCACGAGAGTTATTTATTAAAACGGATTTCTCCATTCTTGTCTGTTCCTTCTAATGTCCTTAACGGTAGCCGATTCTAATATTGAGTAATGAGCTACGAAGAATGCAGGATAACGACTTGTAACAGATGAACAGAAAGTAATGTACAATCATAAACGTCGGTACTTAAATAGATAAAGGTTAAATAGATAGACGAGCCTAATTAGGATGTGATTGATTTTGTTACCTAAACAAATACAGAAGCCACTACTTTGATGTTTTAAGTTAATTCTTATTACGTTTCAATGAATAAATTATGGAGATCAATGAACTGAACAAATAAAATATACACGCTATCAGGGCATTCTGAATCAATATTTTCATTTTATTAATTTTAGCTGAATAATTCAACGGCATGACATACATATAGAAGACTAGCGCCAGAGTAGACGAATTATAGAGGAGACTGGAAGAGAAAAACATGTTGTGCCGACCACACTTACAGTGGGATAAGGAGTCCTCTCCTTATGATGATATTTTTGGCAGAAGAGAAACAATGTGTGAAAACCTCAATGGTTCTGGTGAATTCCTTAGGTGAAAAATTCCCATTGAAGCACCGTGGGATATTACAACTCAAAACTTTCTCTCTAAAAGGGAAAAGAAGGATTTGCCCAGCTGTATGACAGCAACACTCTGCCAATATTTGCTTGTTATAGGATAAGTTTACTTACTTAAACGTTTTTGCCATTTAATATTAAATAAAATATACATGAAAGCTGTAACCGGGCGGAATCAATGGGTAATTAAAACTTATGTGACTAATTGATAATAAAATAAAATAAAATAAATAAATATATGGGACACTTTGCACACCCGGTCATCCATCTCCAAAGTAACATAATATTTGTGTTATGGGTGACGGACTACTGGTAGATATACTACATATATAATTTTAAATACATACTTAAATACAAATATACACCCAGGCTCGATGAACCAACAATTTTTTTATAGAAAATGTTGTCCCTCGGCAGTAATCGAACCCGTGACCCGCGCAGTTGAAGGCAGGGTCTCTATCCACTGCGCCAACGGGCCTCACATAAATTGCAATTTATCACACACGTTTTGGTAAAGGAAAACATCATGAAATCTGCATATCTCTAGAGAATTCAAGGGATATGTGTAACCGACCAATCCGCATTTAATCAGCGTGGTAGGTCTTAGCACCAATCCACATTGAATCAGCGTGGTAGGTCTTAGCACCAATCCACATTGAATCAGCGTGGTAGGTCTTAGCACCAATCCACATTAAATCAGCGTGGTAGGTCTTAGCACCAATCCGCATTGAATCAGCGTGGTAGGTCTTAGCACCAATCCGCATTGAATCAGCGTGGTAGGTCTTAGCACCAATCCACATTGAATCAGCGTGGTAGGTCTTAGCACCAATCCACATTGAATCAGCGTGGTAGGTCTTAGCACCAATCCACATTAAATCAGCGTGGTAGGTCTTAGCACCAATCCGCATTGAATCAGCGTGGTAGGTCTTAGCACCAATCCGCATTGAATCAGCGTGGTAGGTCTTAGCACCAATCCGCATTGAATCAGCGTGGTAGGTCTTAGCACCAATCCGCATTGAATCAGCGTGGTAGGTCTTAGCACCAATCCACATTGAATCAGCGTGGTAGGTCTTAGCACCAATCCGCATTGAATCAGCGTGATAGGTCTTAGCACCAATCCACATTGAATCAGCGTGGTAGGTCTTAGCACCAATCCTTCTATCCAATAACGGAGATAAGAGAGAGACCTATGCCCAGTAGTGGAATAGTAACAGGCCGTTACTTTACTTTTTAATTTTCATAAAAATAGATTTTAAATAATCAGGGCACCAAATTGTTTAGATTCAATCACACCAGGCTATCATGATGTGACAGGAGGTCTTTAGCGCACGGTACGCAGAGGACGGACAGCCCACCCGCATGAACCCCAAGGCGAGCACGCGCTTTGCAAATTTGTTTTCCATCGAGTAAATTACACTTCGAACGATACCCGTTACGCCATGATCGCCTGTACTTAACTAACGGATCTTGACACTTGGCAGCAGCAAGGTTATCTCGTCAAAAGTGCCATACTAAGTAATTTTCGGTTCTGTTTATCTACATTTTATTACACAAAACATTAACTTCCGGGTGCAAATATAGATAGATAATCATCAGAGGTTATACATTGGAACAAATTATCAAAGTGAATTATTACGATGGCCAATAAATGTTGCAAGTTTTGCAACTTTTTTGAATTAAGTCACTTTAATTCTAATCTTGCGATGTTTCAGATTATTCAAATACAATTGAAAACTAAACGTTTTCACCTTAGTATGCAACTCAAAACTCTATCAAAATTCATCTTGGTGTCAGATAACAGCTATGTTCAAGGAAATGTTCGGCCTACTTGGACGCGGGGGAATGCAAAACAAGCCCAAAACGGTTTCCCATATTACCGATATGATTTCCTGGAATAAAGCATTAAATCGACCGATGGCCCCATAGTTTAGACTTTCGACTCACGTGTGAAGATGACTTTATTTTAATATTACACACCAGTTTTTATTGACCATTGTTTTTTTTTTCATATTCTACGTGCATCGATTCTGGCGCCTATCGCTTGCACATATTTCACTATTGCGTATGAGAACTGAGTTTGAATTATTTATTAGAGACCGAGTCAATTACAATTGATCAAAATGTTTGAACAATTTATAGAATTAGGGTTTAATTTGCAGATACCAAAAAAGTAATAAAATTATTTTGCCATAATCCCCGATAAAGTACATATATATTTTCTAGCGCTTTTGAAACGTCAAGGATAAATATGTGAAGCTACCACTGGCTCGGAATGTTGCTCTTCCAGAAGAACCATCAAGAAACTTTTTCTGATCCAAGTTTTTGCGGATGTTTTTGAGAATTTAGAATTTTGCTTCTGAGA
This sequence comes from Morpho deidamia, assembly GCA_947086505.1. NCBI lineage: Eukaryota > Metazoa > Arthropoda > Insecta > Lepidoptera > Nymphalidae > Morpho > Morpho deidamia. The sequence continues at coordinate 14,123,601 of CAMTZC010000009.1, forward strand.
TTAATGATTTCTCTCATAATACTAATATAACAAAGGCCAAGGTTAGTCAAGGTTATAAAAAAATTGTAGTGTCGTCATAGGTCCTTTAAATTGCTCTGGATTATAAGATCAATGTTACAAATTTTGCCCTTTTTTATTCCAATTTCCAAAGTATTTGATAATCAACAAGTAAAAAGCAGTAATAAAATTTTCGTATAACTCACTTAGGTGATATCATGGATATGTAAAAAGTAATTAAATTTCACATAAATTTTAACAAAAAAGAGAAATAAAATACAAAATTATCACGAAATAGAGTTGGAAACTAGGCAATTGTGTCAAAGTGTCAAACATGACATTTGCACGCACATACTATAACTTTTCTAACCCCAAACAAAAGCCATCGTGACTTTCTTTATCACCCTCAGACACGTAATTTCGGTTTTTACAAATATTTATCATTAGGAACAGTCGTAAAAATGTGTTATAAATCATTTAGTTCGCATACTAAAAGAATACCTTAATGCCGTATGATATCCGGCAGTAGAATAACTCTTTCTTACTGCGAGGTCGTAAAAATACGACTAAGGTAAGTTTACGTTAGGCAGGCGACCGGTCGTAAAATACGTAGCCAAGTCATGTGACAACCTGTTTGTAACATGTGTGCCAACCCCACTTAGAGTGGGATATGGGCAGGAGAATGATGATGACTAAAAGAATGCCTTCATTTTTCAATATTCCGGCAAAGTTGCATGTGCCTTAGATAACAAACAACTTACCAGAAAAACTGCGTAACATTTATGTGTTCCTATTGTTAATTGAGGCCACTATGGCCGAATGATTTGAACAAGGAAATGAGAGAGAAGAGAATCAGGAGTTTGCGGGTTCAAAAACCGACCAGACAACTACGAGTTCTATAAAACTTCCGTAAGTTAAATAAAGTAAGGACCTGTTACTATCCCACGGCTGGGCTTAAGCCTTCTCTCTCGGTTTCTGGAGAGAATAGTTGTAGCTAAGACCTACCATGATGCTCCAATGCGGATTGGTAGATAAATCATATCCCCAGAATTCTGTAGAGATATGCAGGTTTCCTCACGATGTTTTCCTTTACCGAAAATTGTAAATATACTGCAGTTAGACAAAAGTTAAAAAAAAACCGCTTGGTGCCTGGGTTTGATCTCGTAACCTCCTAGAAAGAGTCATACGGTCTCACCGCTGGTCTATCACACAGCTTTTTATATACATATTTAACTGATATTTTCAATTCAACATGCAATGCTTGATTAAATAAAATAGTGTAAATATCTCCGTTTGGCCAATTCCTCCGATTGATTTGAATTGTGATATACAAAATTTAATTCATCATTCAATCAAAGAATTTATATTTTTTCTTCGAAACAATGTTATTTGCTATTTGAAATATCATATTTAATATCCGAGTATGGTTATTTTTTCATCCTGTACCATAATTTATAGAATAGCATTACTTTGCGGAGATCCATCATACAAAAGAAATAATGTCTTTTTTTGTTATAATTCGCGATTTTATTCAATATTAATTCAGGGGGTTCGCTATGAAAGCGTAACATACAGATAGATAGGCAGAAAGACTGGCATTTATATAAGTACGCATCACAGATTTCACCAGCAATCGAAGTTGAAATCTCGCGCCGATTTCCGCCCCAAATATCCCATCCATCATCCAATTTGCCTAAAATAAAAATGACTGATCAAACCAACCGTCCCGGGAGGCAGATTGTTTCTGAACTGCTTCCTCTAATCAGGAACACGTGAACGACAAATTCACATTTTTTTTCATTTTTTTTTGTTCCCTTCAATTAGAAAACATTCCGCGGTTCCGCCCTCCCGTTAGCGCTTTACTTGTTGCGCGTGTCCATTGGGATAAGCCGTTAAAATTATCGGAATAACTTGGTATTTGAATTACCAACGAACAAAATGCACAGTATTTAAGCATAATCTTTTTTCCATAAATTGGTGAGCTTTATATTAATATGAATTCATAGTGCTTATAGTACATAGTAATGGCACTAAATTGCCCATAAATATTACAATGTTGGGTAAAGCCTCTTCTTTCTTGAGAGAAAAGGTTTGGAGTTTAGATCGACAACACTACTGAAAAACATTTTTTCAGGTTAAACATGTTTCAGGCATTCAAATTCTAATTCAAAATATTATTTATTCAAGTAAACTTGTAAACAAGTGCGTCAACTTTATTGCTGGTTCGGAAAACTGTTCCTACCGAAAAGGGTCGGCAAGAAACTCGGCGGTTGCTCTTTTTAAAATATAAATCTTATAACTAATTACATTTAGTCATTACTGTCTCGTACAGGGTAAAAGTGCAGCTATATCCACACATCGTTATCCTCTAAGTAATCCTCAACAGTATAGTAGGCTTTCTATATCAGCTTCTTTTTAACGGTGTTTTTAAACTGCTGTAATGGCAAGGCCAAAATTAACTTCGGAATTTTATTATAGAATCTTATACCCAAACTATTCTCTAAAGATATACGGGTTTCTTTACGAATTTTCCCTTAACCAAAAACTGCATGACGAGTTGTTAGTATCTATAGACCACATTTAATCTTACAGAAATGTCATAGATGCTCGAAATTACAACCTGCTACTCCCTTTAAAATTAATCTTAATGATTGAATACTGAATAAACAATGAACGAGCATAACACTTAATAAAATCCTTTAGAATTCAGAGCGGGGTAACCTAACGAGGGAATATCCCCCGCCGTAATAAGAAGTGACATCGTTATAAACCTGCTAAATACAATATTCAACTAGAGTACGCGGCAATAACTAATGCACATCAAGGCTTAGAGAAAGAAATCGGCTAGATTCTGCTTCATAGAGCATTTCTCTGTTGCACAGACTGACGAATCCGTGCGAAACCTCACATACTAACTGAGTAGCAGTGACAGCGCTCTACGAAACCGAACTGACCGGTTGTTTCGTTCTAAAAATCGATGTGCATTACTTAATGCCGGGTACTATAACTAATAACGGAAATAATATTGATTTTTAATAACGCCAAATTCTCTATAAGCAAAATCAAACTAGTGAATGTTTATATAATTTAAAATATGTATCTGTCCAATGAAAACACACTGTCAATGCTTATATGGCGCCCCCGGGGTTTCGCCCGGATGCCTAACATATTTGGAGATCTCCCAGCGCGGTATGGAGTCGTGGTAATTAAGCTTGAATAAAATATGCGCACAGGGCCTAATAAACATAAATACATTTTGTTTTATATATAGTTGACGTATAATTTTACGATTTCTAAATTAAAATAGATTTAAATCGTGTGTTTATATTCCGACTGCAAAGATTTTTTTATAACTGTGTATATTAATTTGATTTCTAATGTATCAAAAAGGAATTCTTATTGCTTTTTGTAGAAATGGTTGTCTTTTTCGTTAACTCCAGCCTATAGATCTCGCCTTAGATGTTTCTGTCTAGGTATAAAAAGTATAAAGTGTGAGCATATAAAAAGTAAAAAAAATCACGTTATAAGCTTTATGTAGCCTACATATAAAATTAAAATTTCTTCTCCTGCCATAATCCCACTTTAAATGTGGTCGGCACAACATGTTTTTTTCTCTACCATTCTCTCCTATCATTCAATTCTGACGCTACTCCTTTTATATGTATGTCATACTTCACCCAATCCAACCATCTCTGTTTAGGCCTCCCTCTAGTCACATATCCATCCACATTTACATTCATTACTCGTTTGGTCACGTGATTTCCACCCCTCCTAATTTCATGCCTCCTTACCATTTTAATCTTGCAATTCTCGTCTTTTTTATGTACTCATTTCTTCTACATAAAAAAATATTGCATTAAAAAAATATAATACGCAAATATAAGATTTGTATTGGAAGTATTCCATTTTTTGGTAAAAATCTGAGAAAAAAAAAGCCATGACATTATCACATCCAGTAAACTGATCTATTTCTACCTATTCTATTAGAATATTCTATTAGTTAAGAAATCATATATGCCAGTGATTATTTATGAACCATGAAAAACGAAAAACTTTATCACTTAAGAAAACTGTACAAAGGTAAACCCTTTGACAGAGATATCTGACAGCTAATCTACGAAGTAAGACAATTTATAGTATAGCAGTTTTGGTACGCAAATATCACAAAGTGTTCTTTCATTTAAAAGATTTCCTCTTACAATAGTAATCAATCTGTCGCAACTTCCAATAAATTATGAGCCTTTTATGTTTTATACTTTTATTGTATTTAATTAATTGCAAAAATGTATTTATTTTGGAATTTTTACAATACAATAAAAATATTATAGCTTTTTAGATCTGCTCTCAAAATTTATGACTGTTCCGTTCCTGGTCGCATATGTAGAAACGTTTAATGGGCATTTAATTTGAAAATTATTATATCGTAAAAGTATTGTCAGAATATAAGCGATCGTGTTATGTTTTCCAACGATAAACCGATAAAATTTTGTTGTTTCTCGTGATAATTAAACGTGCATTTTACAAAAACGTTTAAAGATGCAATCAAGTTATCTTAGCAGTATAGTGATGGGAAACAAACGTTATCGATAGATCGATAAGGCTTAGATACACACACCGCGGGAGGTTCTTATCGGACATCTGGCGCCTAAATTCCTGCATGCAACGTACACCGCATCGTCGAATAGAAGGCTCACTGACGGACGGCAGGCTCGTTAGGTGAATGTGGGATTAGTGTGGATAAGATTATTTTGACCGCTACGTAAGCGATGAATAGATGCCATGTGGTATCCGGCTGAGTAGAAGAGACCACCCTTATTTCTTACCGAAGTGTCGTAAAAAGCGACTAATATAAGTTGGCCCACCGTGTGATGTCCAGCTGTGTAGACTATACCATCTTCTTTCTTAGCCAGGTGTCGTAAAATAAGGTAATAACGACTAAGGTAAGTTTACGTCTAGCATGTGACCGGTCGTAAAATACGTACCGTATCATATGACAATATGTTTATAATATGTTGTGCCAACTCCATTTAGAGTGGGATAATGGCAAAGGGATGAAGATGACGTAAGCGATGAATAGGTAAATCATAATTGAGGACCCATAATGTTTTCGTTTTGTTTTAAAATTTGTTCATTTTCTATTGTCTTACAAAAGTAATGATAAATGTAGAGTATACTAGTCGTTTTCGTACCTGATTCATGCAGAATTTGTAAGAAGTCAGCACTGCACACATTTACAGCCACAATCTCGACAATAGTTTTGCCCCGTAACCGAATTATCATCAGGAGATAGACTCCACGACAAAGTCGCGAAGTGACGAATCAACCAAACTGGCAGAGTTGTATAATACGTTTAACCTTCACAGTTTAACATTCTGGATCGGTAGGAAAAAGATGGTGTGGAAATCCCTTGAAGAAAACAATGTCCACATATTTGGTTCTTAAAGTAGACTCATACGGTTATTAGATGTCCTATTATCTGTTAAATACTGTATTGTGTTGTTTAAATAGCTCCACGCTTACCCACATTAAGTGTTATGCGTACTTTATTCTTACATATCGCACGCTTTGTAAAGTAACCTAATATAAAATTAGAATTAATTGAGTTAGATACGATGTAATCCTTATTTCAATAAAATGTATGACATCACGATAAGAACTATTAAAAAAACTCTTTAACACTCACGTCTTTTGTAGGAGCTACATTGCAATTTGCCACGAAACTACTTTTTTTAATTAAGTCACTTTAATTCTGAGAATGCGATATAAGCATACAAACAGTTAGAAAAAAGATTAGATTAACAACTGTCAAAATATATGCAGCGTGTCCACACTAAGTCTTTACTCGTGTAAGTATACAAACGTTATCATATTTCGAAATCAAACATTAAATATAATGCAGAAACGACAGGTAGGCACCGTATGCCGTGCGTACGGAATATAAAAACAAGACGAAACTTCCTTCACGAAACTTTGTGCACAAATTTCAACCTTACTGCTTTATGTTAAGGTATATATACCGTTGTTACGTCGTGAATAATAAATCTTGTAGTACGATGACACGTGTCAAGTATTCCGGGAGCTGTCAGAGTGACGTAATGTGTTTATTTATGACGGGCGTCCGGCGTCATCGATGACGTGGGAATGTCCCGGACGGACAACACTGATCTATGATTGCCCCAGAGCCTTCTGTTTGTTTGTGTGATTGTTTTATAATTTTTTTTGTTTCTATCAAATTCCGCGTCTGGATTCTCATTAACTTCAAGCGGATTTTAATCCTATATGCTAGGCCCCGAATTTAACCCCAATTATGTCAAACTTCACCAATATTTTCCAGCACAATAGCTGTGATGAGGTTAGTGGCCAGATAGACGGAATTACACATTTATAATATTAGTATGGATAAACATTTCTTTGAGAAAAGTACCATTAATGAATTTATTGGGATCAGACATTAAACCTAATTTACATAATAATTAATACCTAGCGAACTTTAATTTAGCAATCCAAATATTTGTACGCCATTTTATTGTCGCTACAATTGAAGCATAATTTTTCTTGTACATTGTACAATGTATGGAATAAATAGGCACAGACCTAACCGAATAAGACTTAAACAGTACTATGATCTTATACCATGTTTTATCGATAAAAGTAATAGCACAAGGAGCAGCATTATCTGCATACTAAAAAGGTTATTCGTTCAATTGATATACAAGTACGTATGACGAAAAGCGAAAAAAGAGTTTGTTTTAACGAACAATATTACAACAAACTCTTTAGTTAATTGCACAGTGTACAGGAAGAAGCGTCCATAATGGTTTAGAGACCTATAAAAATAAGATAGGTAGAGAAGTAAAAGAAATAAAAAAGAAGCACCTGAACTTTTTATCGCCTCTGTTTCGCTAAAAGTATGTTTCAAATGGTACGTATGACCATCATCTATAGCTTGAAGCGGCCGGCAAGGAATTTTCTAATCCATCGATTATTACCCTACTTCTTAAAGACCGCATTATTATAGAAGCCAGCTATACTCATGTTTTACTATATCGGGTGAGCCCGACTAGTTTCAAGCCTATACAGCAGGCCTACCATGAACTCTTATTGCGACTCAATTGAAGACGTAAACTAAATTGTTTTGCTTTTTTCATACTATGACGTCTTAAAGACGTACACTTCGTTGCCGAATGAAAACCTAAATTGGATCGCAAACGTATTTCATTCACTATTTTTTACGTACCATTGGCTATTAAAATAAATTAACTTATTAATGAAACTTCTTAATTTAATTTTACTAAAATTTAATTCTAACATGAAATATATAAAACTATGTTTTACGTGGATCGATAAGAAATAATACTAAATAAAGTGTACTATTATGCGTTTTGCTTATATTCATTGTAAAATAGATTTAACTTACAGTATTTAAGACGAATATGAAGAAAAAATTAGTTTCGGAATGCGTCCTAAAAACATTTCAGTAAAAGAAACAAGAGTTATCTATAGTTCATATAACGTATTCCTTTTGAATCATTACGACCCCAATGCAATCCACAGAATGTCGTTCTTTCATTCACAGTAAAAGATTTTTGCGATTCAATTAAAAACACTTCATGGTAGAAAAAGAAAGCGGTTGAGTTTAGGTACTGACTTTGAATTGAATCGTTTTCTAAAAGTTCATGGTGGGCATACAGAACCCTTATTCATGAGCGCTTTATGCGCGGTTACTGCGGCGGTAACTACGTTCCTTGATTATAATAGAGCAATCGGATGACGTTTGATGTGTGAAATTACGATATATTCAGCATATTTTAATTTCACAACAATAAAATAAGACTTGAGTATAGCCGGTTTCAATACATTAACCATGAATATCACCACGATAGTCTAAACTAAAAAAGAATGTGTAAGGTTCAATAATTTAAGAACAATTTTTAGGACAAACGTTTTAATTTCTAATTATATTTTTGTTAAATAAACTAAATGGAAATCATTTAATTAATATTATAGAATATTGACTAATATTATAGTTTATAAAGGGACGGTACTAGGTCGAGTGTGGGCAGTACTTTTTGTAAAGTGTTACAGTGAAGACGAAATGGAATTGTAAAGTGTTAATATTGTGAGCAATAGATATATATACTTGGAAGCTGTAAAGCAGGATCTATTACTTTGTGCAGCACCGTTCTTAAAAATGCAATATTATAACGACAGATCACTAACATAGTATAAAGCAGTATACTTTGTAAAGGTGGCTTTTGACGTGATCTGTCGATAACCAAGCTTTTAGTTACACATATGAACAATCGGTTATAATATAAACAATTTCTCACACGTCGCAGGCAAGATAAATTATGCGGTATATTTTTAGCAATTCCGACATAAAAATTAATGTTTCGACTCGGATTACGAGCGCGAGGTCAATCAATAATAGTCAAAGGCTTTGATAACGAATTAAAGAAAGATACAGTTTTAAATAATGAAACATTTTTCGGCTTAGTATTTGGCAAATCCTAAGCCGAGCTCCCAGCCTTTCTTAGTACTTGTTAATTCACTCAAATCTACAGAAAAAGAGAGAGGAAGCCTATGCCCAGTGGAATAGTAATAAGCTGTTAGTTTACTTATTTTTGGAAAAATTTTCTCGATACGGCTGCCAGTAAACCGAAAGATTATCCAAGACAAATTATTTTAAACTTTATTTAATATTTTTAAATATTATAATACGTTGTATTTTAAATAGTCCCCGCCATGTCTGCCAGTCTGTTCAATATTTTATCAATTCAATAAAACATATTAGTAATATTATTTAATATCTTAGGAGATATCGAAAAATTAAAATTAACGCACTCGCTGATTTAAATTCGCGGACTTACTCAATTAAAATTCAAAATATTATCCACGTAAACTTTTAAACAAGTGCTTTTTAATCGTCAACTCTGCTTCTGGTTCGGAAAGCTGTTCCTACTGAGAAAGTCAGCAAGAAACTAGGCGATCGCTCTTTTCATAATAATTATTATAACTTGTTACATTTAATCGTTACTATCTTGTATAGGGTCGAACAGTAGCTAAATGCCAGCTAGGAAATAGTTAACTCCGCGCCGCGCATAATGTTTTCGACAACATAATTGTAAGAACCTAGGACAGGTGACTAGTATATAATATAAACCTCATTATCAAATAATCTAAGACACAATTAAAAGTAAAAAAAAAACTCGACTTGTTCGACAAGAATCCTTCTATCATTTTTTATTAATCCGAGGTCACCAATAAAAAAAACGACCATAACAATTCGAAATGCCCATAAAGCTAACAAGAAACTATTATTAATTTATCCACATTTCAATAATGACACGCGGTCGAATAAATCAGCTAGTTTTTGTACGCGCGTATTCCGAATTCCGTAGTTTTTGTCTCCCTCGCTCACCACCCGTACACTCAGCGGTTAATTAAAACCGTGTATTAGCATAAACAAATAAAATACCCCATTAGAAATTCAATTTACAATCTCTGAAGTCGTTTGAATTAGTCGCAGTAAATAATATCTCGGAAACAGTTCGATAATAGCCTCGTGGGCTAAGGCAGGAAAGGTAGCGCGTAGTTACACGTAATGTAACACGACTCTACCTACGACTGCGTTTACGCCAAATTAAATCTGCAGGTCTACCATAAACTCTTATTGCGACCCAATTGAAGACGTAAACTAAATTGTTTTGCTTTTTCATACCATGACGTCTTAAAGACGCACACTTTAAGTCTTTGCCGAATGACCGTTCAGAATGCGTCCTAAAAACATTTAAGTAAAAGAGACAGTTATCTATAGTTTATATAACATTGTCCTTTTCAAACACACTTAATGGTACGAAAAGAAAGCGGTTGGGTTTAGGTACTGACTTTGAATTGAAACGTTTTCTAAAAGTTCATGGTAGGAATACAGTGGTACTTTCTTCATTAATATTTAACAAAAGTATTGAAAACAGTCTAGTTAAATGATAAATATTTTAAAGATGAAATCAGAGTATTTAAATTTTAATCATAAAAGTAGTTATTGTGAGTTAACCATATGAGATGGAGACATGGTGTTGTGGACTTTTTTGTAGTATTTTTGCAGATCTACAATACTCTAATATATTACTTGAGCGTATCCCTGTTGGTTAACGCGGTGCACGGGACTAAAGCTTCCAACAGACGAGTGTTTTACTTAACTGCGCAACGTCTTCAACACAATTTTTATAAAACTGTAATGTACTATTAAAATAAACCTTTAGGAAGAATTCACTTTTCTACGATCGTTTCGCCCCGTAAACGAAGCATCATCAGGAGGATAGGCGTCAACGACAAATTCGTAATGCAATTCGATTTTGTCGTGGAGGATCGTAGAGATTGTCGTAGTGAGTGTGTGTATTGCTTGTGTGGAATGTTGCTGGTGGCGGCGTTTTGTGATACGTGTGGTGATTGGTCATGCATGTTTAAGGTATGTGAACGTTGCATGCTTCATACACTTAGTATTACGAGTGTGTAGATTCTTTTAAACAAACGCGGATTATAGGAAAATGATTCTGAACCATCATCATCACACTCCACTAGCACATGTTCATTACTACAACTTAAGCAATCGTTTGGTTTCATAACCAAAGCGAGATAGAGTCTACGACAAAATTGAAGATAATAAAATTGATATCAGAGTCCCTTTTCCCTCTATCTCTCATAACTTAGACGTGATCCATAATTCACGGCGGCCAGCGATGAATTCATTACACGGAGACAGCTAAGCAAATATTGCCTTTAGATACACTAATCGTAACGTCACGAAAGTTATGGTGCTTCGGACCACATGCTGTCTCCTCGCCCCGGTACAGATCCGTGACATTATTTACCTACGATTAAAATTTCTGGACGCCGTTGGAACTTTTGGAATTGCACTGACGCTTACAGCATACAAACTGAAAAGTTACGATACAATTACTTTACTATATTCCGCGACAAAAGAAAATATAAGTAATGCTAAATTTAGAGTGTAGGTAATAGTACCTACACTCTAAATTAGAACGGAACGGATAGCCATTCTTACACCTTATACGTGCAGGAATCGTTAAAAATCATTCACTGCCAACCACGAATAACACTATAAATACACTAGCACTGCACACATTCACTACCACAACCTCAACAATTGTGAACAACAAAATCGCAAAGATGCGATGCGATTGCGATGAGAGAACCATTATTGAAATTTTATTTCAATTATGTATTTATTTATAAAATTATTAGTTTTACCGTACACCAGAGATTGTGAGAGAGATTTTGGTATATTCTAAAGCATTACATATATTTTTTTCTTAACGCACTATAGTAAAAGAATTGTTTGTTCGTAGACTATAGCAAAATAATATCGTCATTTCTTTTGTATTATGGACCGCTGCAAAGTTACGGCTAACTCCATAAATAAAAATACCCTCAAAAAAGTGTTATCTCTTCGTATTTTCTCTTATTATAGTATTTATTGTACAGATTTATTTAATCCCATACGTTAGCTCGGTATATAAGCTTCAATTTTATCAGATTTTTATCATATTCAAATTCAAATCTTTGCTTTTGAATATTCAACTCTGCTGGTTAGGAAACCTGGTCCTACCGAGAAGAGCCAGCTAGAAACTCGGCGGTTGCTCTTTTCAAATATAATTCTTATAACTAGTTACATATTGTCGAGGGTCATCATGTATCCAGCATCAGACTTTTGCAATTATGTATAATATTAGTATAGATTGCACTATTAGTCAAATCAACATCATTTCTTCATTAAATTGCAAATCTAGTAAAATGTGTCATCGCTGAAATATAATTTGTGATAAATTAAAATTGGAGCTAAGACCGACCACGCTGCTCCAATGCGGATTGGTAGGTTAAACATATCTCCAGAATTCTGTAGAGATATGCAGGTTTCCTCACGATGTTTTTCTTCTCCGAAAAGCATGTGATAAATTGCAATTATCAATTAGACACATGCGTTTTAATAGAAAAACTCATTGGTGCCTGCCCGGGTTTGAACTCGTGTTCCCCTCGAAAGAGTCGAACGGTCTCGCCGCTGGGCTATCAAAGCTCTGTCATAAATTAGTCATTTGTAATTCGGCACGGGTTTCTCCTGACTGTGTAGTTGAGGTCGTGATGCAGTGCCGTAGCTGTAAGTCGTCTACAGTTCTAGCCACAATCCCGTGTATATAACAACTTGTCTGTCCGTCGTCCAGCTCGCGGGCGCTGCGGGGAGCCATTGTCCCGCCGTCCCGCAACCGAGCGCACGCCACACACCGCTGGATAGATAGGCGTGTGAGACGACATATCGACTAACAAACCGGACCGGAATTTTATATATATTACTAGCTGTGCCAGCGGCTTCACCCGCGTGGAATTCAATGATTTACAAAACTTTTCCCGAAATGTCTCTGTCGCACAGACTGACGAACCCGTGTGTGACAGTGACAGCGCTCTACGAAACCGAACAGGCCGGCAGTTTCTTTTTAAACATCGATGTGCATTATTTAATTCCGGGTTGTTTTGAATAAAATGACGTGCGCGACGCGACGCGAACGCGAGCTTGGACTTTTTATGCATTCGTTCACTACGAGAGCGGCTCCCCGCAGTCACCCGGCAGACACGATAGAGAGAGGCCGCGCGCGGCTTGGACGCGGCATTCTTTTTCTTACGCACGTGTGTAATTTTGCGTTTCGGGTGTTGTTCTCAGATTTAGTGACGCGTTTAATCAGTGAAGCGTTTGAGAAGACGCGACCGTCCACGGTTTTAGTGCGCGTTGGGTTACTATTCCCCGATATAGGGACGATTCAATAACGTGTGACCTTACGAAGGTTGTGTGCACACCGGGTGTTATTTGTGTTATTTAACCGTGTTAGTGAAGTGTATACGCCGGGAGAAATAGACAGTACGTGTCCGTGGAAGATTGCTGAGGCGAGCCAACGGGTTCGGGAATCGGCCAAGTACATACAAGTGCACACACACACACACGTACACATATACACGCAGTTATTCATGAGGCCGGACCGCATACAGCTGACGGCTGCATAAGGTAGGTTGAGACGCCGAGACGGCGGGCCCAGGTCTCGGAGGTTGTTTCATCCGCCCGCACGTTTGTGCGGAACACCGTGTGTGACAGCGCTCTACAAAACCGAACTGGCCGGCTGATTCGTTCTAAACATCGATATGCATTATTGAATGCCGGGTACTATATATATCTGTTGATTAATAAACCAAAAAAAGCAGATATTAAAGTTTAAATTAAATGCGTAATATCGGTATTCCTACTTAACACTGTTGATACAACAATTTTTCAATTCATATGTAAATTTCTTTCATCGTATATCATATTATAATAATAAATAAGACACATCACTATTGTGGCGCCTCGCGGGCCAGCTCGCCGCGGGGCTTCATTGTTCGAGCAGTTAAAAGTGCCTCATATTCGGTTACCCGCCTATATTACACGCCTATACACGCTATCGATATCCCGCTCCGCTCCACTTACATACATCCCTACATCACATTATAAAACGAACCAATATAACATTAATTATTAAGGCAATAAGGTTGAAGTTCATTTGAATTTATCACAAAGCGTTACGACCATTCGATCGCGGGCGTAACGACATAATTTTCATTTTACTACTTCTTGAACAAACACAGGCCTTAAATAAATAATCGAACAAAGGTCTAACGTCACACCTTATTTGAATACACTTTTGTCATACGTTTCTCTGTTTTATTGTCAACAAAAAAAACCATGGGAAAAAATTTATTTATAAAGCTATTACAAGAATTTTGGGACCTGTAGCGATCCGTCATTCCGATTGCCAATGATTGTATGTGACGCGAGTTTCTAAAAACAGGCTGCTGCCTGTTTTTAGAAACTCGTTAACTATTTTGCTGAATAGTGCAATTTGTAAATAGTATAAAAGTAAGTAGAGGAAGTAAATAAGCCCGTAACTTTGCCACGGCTGGACCAAGGTTTTCTCTTTGCTTTTTGGAGATAAGGGGTTGAAGATTACATGAACAGCGTTTCTTCGATGCCGATTAGTAGGTTACATTACCCTAAGAATTCTAATGAAACATGCAGGTTTTGTCACGATGCTTTCCTTCTATGAATATGTGATAAAACAAAATAAATAATAAAATTATTTAGCTATAATCCACGCTAAAGTAAACAGAAAAAATATATATAATGCTAAATGTATAGTGGACTATCCGTTTTTTCATACCCGATACGAAATGGCCCTATACACGTTACGTTATTTATTTATTTATTATTTTGGTATGAAAAACGGATAATCTACTAAACATTTTCCATTATATATTTTTTCTATTTACTTTATCGCGGATTATAGCAAAATAATTTTATTATTACTTTTGTATTCTGGATCTCCGCAAAGTAACGCCTCATTCCATAAAATATGTGTTAAATTGTAAATATCAATCAGATAAGTAACTTTTAATAGAAAAACTATTTCGTGCCTGCACGCGATTTGAACTCTTGACTCGGCTGTCACAACTTCGGTAAAGGTAAATGGATATCGAAATATATAGATGGGTCAAATCAAATCAAATCAAATCAAAATAATCTTTATTCAAATAAACCATTTCAGGCACTTTTGAATCGTCAAGCATCAATATGATTAATGAAGCTACAACTGGTTCGGAATGTTGCTCTTACCGAGAAGAACCAGCAAGAAACTCGGCGGCCAATCTTTTAAATATTTTCAATTATACATTATTTAACCGCTGTCTTGTATGAAGCTGAAAGGATTTTCAAATCCAGGCTTTCTTATCAACCAAATAATCTTCAATTTTGTAATATGCTTTACGTATAAGCATATTTTTTACACTTGATTGGAATCTTTCTGTACACTGGTCTAGAATGGATTGAGGAATTTTATTATAGATGCGAATAGCGAGACCAACAAATGAGTTGCTAACTCTGCTGAGTCGCGACGCAGGTATCGCAAGCTGTTTGTGACCTCTCGTATGTCTATGATATACATCAAATTTTGTTTTATACGTACTTATATTTTTCCGTACAAATAGAATATTACTATATATATATTGTGAAGCTACAGTCAGTATGCCTATTTCTTGGAACTTTTCGCGAAGGGACTCACGTTGCTTCATATTATAGATAGCCCGTATGGCTCTTTTTTGGGCAACAAAAATCTTTTCTATATCGGCCGCTTTACCCCACAGCATTATTCCATATGACATAATGCTGTGGAAATAAGCAAAATAAACAAGTCGCGCTGTTTCAACATCGGTTAAATGTCTAATTTTTCTAACAGCGTAAGCGGCGGAACTAAGTCTTCCTGCGAGGACAGATATATGGGTGCCCCATTGGAGTTTATCATCCAAAGTGAGCCCCAAAAATTTAGTTGTATTTTCTATCTTTAGTATCTGTTTATTAATCTCTAATTTTATGTCTGACCTAATTACGTTTGGTAACACGAATTGCAGACATTTGGTTTTATTTGCATTTAAAAGTAAATTATTTACTGAAAACCAATTTGATATCTGAGATAGAGCACTGTTTACATCGTCAAAATTGTCTTTATCTCGATCTACTTTAAAAATAAAAGAGGTATCATCTGCAAACAACACAATATCACAAATATTTTGAACACAATATGCTAAATCATTTATGTATACTAAAAACAGAAAAGGACCAAGGATTGACCCCTGTGGGACACCCATAACATTAAACGATCCAGATGACCTAACATCATTAATGCATACCTTTTGTAATCTATCGCTAAGATAAGAGGAAATAAGACCAAGCGAGTTATCATTTACACCGTAATAACTTAATTTTAAAAGAAGGGTCTTATGTTCAACGCAATCAAACGCCTTAGATAAATCACAAAAAATGCCTATAGCATTTTGTGAGTTCTGCCAAGCTTCAAATATGTGTCTTAAGAGTCTTGCACCTGCATCTGTAGTTGACCGACCCTTAGTAAAACCATATTGCTCTGAATGTAAGAAGTTGTTAAGATTAAAGTAACATACAAGTTGGTCGAGCATAATCTTTTCAAATATTTTACTAAGCGTTGGTAGAACAGAAATAGGTCTATAATTATTTGGATCACTCTTATCACCTGCTTTATAAAGAGGTACTAGCTTACTGTGTTTCATTAAGTTCGGAAAAACACCTGAATCTACTGAATCATTAAAAACTTTAGCTAGATATGGCGCAATTATTTCTATAATATTTTTTAATAATTTCACTGACATTCCCCAAAGATCTCCTGTTATCTTATTATTTAAGGTTTTAAAAGTTTTAATTATTTTATATGGGGTAATGTGCTTAAAGTTAAATGAGACGTCGCACTTAGGC
The DNA here is from genome assembly GCA_947086505.1 of Morpho deidamia. Classification (NCBI taxonomy): domain Eukaryota; kingdom Metazoa; phylum Arthropoda; class Insecta; order Lepidoptera; family Nymphalidae; genus Morpho; species Morpho deidamia. The sequence goes on from CAMTZC010000009.1 coordinate 14,139,976, forward strand.
ACACTTCCTCTTAGCAGACTATGAGCTTCTGTTGGCGATGAATTTAACGATTGAGTAGTTGCTATTGGAATGTCACTAAAGAAATTTTGAAAAATATTTGCCACTTCAATGTCAGAGCTAACAGTGCAATCATTAATTTTAAGATTTATCTGGTTTTGTCGCACTTTATGTCTGCCCGATTCCTTACATATAATATCCCAGGCTGTTTTAATTTTATTGTCAGAATTCCTTATTTTTTGTTTAATATGTAATGACTTCGCTTGAAAACAGACAATTTTAAACAGTTTGGAATATTTTTTGACATAATCAATAAAATCTGAGTTCTGATTGAACTGCTTTTCTGCGTATAAATCAGTATAAATGGTCAGTTTGTCTTTATCCATATTTAATGTCCTGTCTTTAAAGAGATAAACTACGCTGCTTCGATGAGATTCAACGGCAGGGTACGTATTTGTAGGTTTGATCAATCTTCTTTACTTATTATAAAATAAAGTTCCCAAAGCTGTCTTTATGTATGTAATCGATTTTCTCAAAATCTACTGAACGGATTTTACTACGGTCTTTACTAAAAAGGCAGTGCAGTTCCTCTGAAAGGTTTAGGCTAATAGCACATAACTGTTTCATATAAATTAAGTTGAAGAGGTCGTTTTACAACAATTTTTAGTGGGGGTAGTAGCAAACCGGTGTCGATTATAGTTTAGAGGGGGAAATAGGTATAAAAAGCAGTGTAGGGTATTAGAGATTAGTCTCCTGCCGATACTCGAGCGACTATAACATGCTAAAACTGAATTTCACGCGGGAGAACCCGCACGTATTTCTAGTATTGTATAAAATATCTGATCTTTCGCTGTATATTTCTCTAGGCAATATATAATAGCTTAATCATAAAACATACCTCAGGGTCTATCTTCTTGTACTCGGGATCGTCTTCATCCACTTCGAAGTAGAGCTCCGTGGATGTGAGAGACAGGGTACCCGGCGCTATGAGTCCTGGTGCGACGAGCTTGGCTCGAGTGCTAATATTCACTGGACCTACAGAAATATACATGTTTTTGTAATGTCTATGAACAATCATAAACAATTTATTTATTTATTTAGATCACCATACACAATACACACTTAACATTTTTATTTATTATATACGATTAGGTATTAGGCAACGATAGTGGTAAATGTTTTACACAGACTTGGATTATTTTATATGTTAATAATGTGTTTGGAAATTGTGTATTGTAAAATACTATTAGTTGGTCTAATAAGTAAGTAAGTCTGTAAGATATTATTAATCAAAGAATAATTTAACTCAACAACTGTTGGTAGTTTTCAAAGTATTGCGATTCATACTTATTATTATGTAAACATACGGGTCATATCGCGAAAAAATCGAGTTACCTTTGTGTATGGTCCGACGTTTTGACAGAGTTGCATCCACCATGGTTACGGACTGACTGTCAGTTCGTAACCACGGACCGTTTATAAATTATTAATAAATAAATAAATAAATAGGGATATTCAAAATTGTACCAGGAAAGTAGGAGCGTTAAAGAGTATAACCAGAGACATACCAGTCAGGTCCTGTTCGGCGTCCCTTTCGTCCAGCAGTAGTTCAGCGTCGTCCAAAAGCTCAGCAGCCGGAGGAGCCGGCAGCTGAGCACCGCCGGCGGCTTGTGCTATACGAGCATGTAATTCTTCTGTAGCCTGGAAGAAAATAAAACTGTTAGGAATGAAAATAGTCAAATGTCTTTTATAGAATAAGGCGTAACTTTGCGGAGATCCATAATACAAAAGTAATAAATTTTTTTTGCTATAATCCTCGATACAGTAAATAGAAAAAATATATAGTGCTAAAAGTATAGTGGACTATCAGATAAATGTTTCAAGTTCAAGCTTATGGCACGTTTTCAGAGGTAAAGGTGGGGTTGAACCGACTACTATATAACAATGCTTGTCCGGATAACGCTTCGCTTTCGATTTTGTCGTGGAGTCTATCTCCTGATGATACTTCGGTTGCGGGGCGAAACGATTGTTGAGTTTGTGATAGTGGACGTGTGTAGTGCTCGTGTATTGTGGTGGCGGTGGTGGAGGTTTGTGCATGTGTTTTTACGAATCCTGCATGTAATGGGTATGAAAAACGTATAGTCCACTATACATTTAGCACTATATATTTTTTCTATTTACTGTATCGCGGATTATAGCTAAATAATTTTATTATTACTTTTGTAGTCAAATGTCATTTCTTTATATTCAAAGCTAATCTATAGAATCTAATTCTGCAACTAACACTCAGTCTCATAACCTTACAACGAAGAACTTTAACTCGGTGATCATATTATATGTGATTAGATGTGTAAAATGTCGATGAAGACTGCAAGCAACAGTTGTAATCAGCATCTCGCGTTTACACTTTACCGTCCTCCAATACCAAAACTATATAATATTGCTGGAAATGGCAATAGTCAAATATTATTTCTTTAGTTTTCGTATAATTGAAAAACTGTAATCATATCCTGACAATCTCTATCATCAGAAGTGGGATTCCGGACAATCTCTAACATCAGAAGTGGGATCCACGACAATCCCTAACATCAGAAGTGGGATCCGTGACAATCCCTAATATCAGAAGTGGGATCCGTGACAATCTCTAACATCAGAAGTGGGATCCCTGACAATAATATCAGAAGTAGGATCCCTGACAATCTCTAACTAATCACCGATCCTTACTAATTTTCCCTGACTATCCTTGACAATCTTGAATCAATCACCAATCCTTACTAATTTTATAATTAACGAAATTATAATATCTGCAGACTTTCATAATTATTTCATAAGGAATATTGATGAAATTTTGATAACATATAGAATATGAAGCAAGAAACAGCCCGTTACTGTTTTCTGAGAAAAGGGTCGGAGCTAATACCAAGGTGCTCCAATGTGGATTGTTAGCTTACACATATTTCATGAATCCTCTAGACATAAGTAGGTTTCTTCACGATGTTTTCCTTCGGCAAAAACATTAATATAAGATTGGCATAACATATTACCTGCAGTATTGCGTCGGTGGGCGGCGGCGGTGGGGCGTGGTGGGCGCGAGCAGCGTGCCTGCGTCCGCGGGCGTCGGGCACCAGCCGCCTCCTGCGTCGAGCGTCATCTTCCCACGAGTCCAGCTTCCAGAAACCACCGTCTATGGACTCGCCTTCGCTCACACTAAAAATTTGCATTTCTATAGACAAACTGTTATTCTGTACGTCAAAAGACTGATAACGCCTCGTTCTCACGGGCGTAAAGAATACGTTGCGTTAAAACTTCCCATTAGTGTAATAAGAAGTTTCTTATGGTATATTCAGCTTAACGCCCTACGTTTACGCCTAAAATGGAACACAGCTCGATAAAAATAAATCGCGTTTTAAAAGCGCTGTCGTGTGAATACCCATTTTTTCATTTCAACGCATTTTTAACGCACGGTAAAAAAACTCTCGTGCGAACGAGTGTTTACGGTTGAAAATTACGGAAACAGTGAGGCCGTTTGTTAAACTTTAGGTACACCGTTTCGACCTAAACCGTTTGAGATATAACAAAACAACGTAAAATGGCGATATCTCACTTTTATTTTGCTACGATTGCGCGATCCCATATATATCTTTTAACGAATTAAGTACTTTTTATAAAATAGAGTCCCCAAAGTATGTATGTAATCGATTTTCTCAAAATCTACTGTACGGATTCTTGTACGGTTTTCACTAAAAGGTAGTGCAGTTCCTCTGAAAGGTTTAGGTTAGTAGCACATAATGGTTTCATGTAAATTAAGTTGAAGAGGTCGTTTTACAATAATTTTTAGTGGGGGTAGTAACAAACCGGTGTCGATCGTAGTTTAGAGGGGGGAATAGGTATAAAATGTGGTGTAGGGTATCAGAGAGTCAGTCTCATGCCGAGACTCGAGCGACTATAACAAGCTAAACACTGAATTTTACGCGGGCGAAGCCGCACGTATTTCTAGTAAATCAAATGTAATTACCATATTATTATTCATAACCTTAAGCATTTTATACCTAACAATAACACCATCCTGTATCATTTAAATGACTATCTTATGAGATATCACAAAACTTTATTATAATCTGTTTAATATAGTCTGTAGCATTTACATACTAATATACAGAGTAGTAGCGGCGAAACAACATTAAATGAATTGATCATTTATAGAATTAGACGTTATTTCGGAGATCCATAATACAAAAGTAGTAGTAAAATAATTTTGCTATAATCCGCGATAAAGTAAATATATATAATGCTAAATGTAGAGTGGACTATTCGTTTTCATACTTGAAACATTCAGCATATATATAAAAACACACCTATATATAGAAGCTTCATTATCTATATTAGTTTTACAGAATTTAGCTTTAAATGTTTGTTTGTTTTTAACTTGAGGTCTTGCATTACATCTTGGTACTGACAGTGAAATTATAGCTAACAATGGACAGTGAAATGGACTGGACAATCTATTATCATCCTCCTGCCCTTATCTGCCCTGGGTCGGCAAACATGTTACAAACATATTTTTACATGATTTGGCTTCGTATTTTACGACCGGCCGCCTGCCTGACGTCAACTAACCTTAGTCGTATTTTACGACTCCCTCGGTAAAAAAGAGGGTGGTCTATTCTACTCAACCGGATACCACACGGCCGATCGACGTTCCTTAGTCACCTTTTACGACCTCTCGGTAAGAAATGAGGGTGGTCTATTCTAATTAAACCGGATACCACACGGTGGCAATTTTGGACCATCTACATCTTTTATTATTATATAAATAAAGTTGCATCCATGCAACTCTGCCGAAACGTCGAACTTTGTAAAAAGGTAACTCGATTTTGCCTCGATGTGACCTGTTTATTTATATAATAATAAGTATGAATCGCGATAGTTTAAAATTTACCATCTATATCTCTAATAATTACCTTATGTAAGAAACAAGTATCCACTAGTATAAGAATAGTTACCCGGCGTTTGTTTTGCCAGTCTGCTCCGACTTCCGGTACCTTGGTTCGGTTTTCCAAAAGAACGGTGAAATTGATCGCGATATGAGGAATAGAATGAATGCAGGATGGATGATGTGGCGACAGGTCTCAGGGACAATATGCGACCCCCGAATGCCGCCTAAACTAAAGGGAAAAATTTATACATCGGTCATAAGACCTGTCGTAATGTATGGATCAGAATGTTGGGCAATGAAAAAGATGGATGAAAGAAGAGTACATGCAAATGAGATGAGGATGTTAAGGTGGATGTGCGGTGTGACAAGACTAGATAAAATAAGAAATGAGTATATAAGGGGAAGTCTGAAAGTTGCGCCCATTATAGAAAAGATGAGAGGTGCAAGATTGGGATGGTATGGACATGTAATGAGGAGGGATGAAAATCATGTGATCAAACGAGTGTTTAGTATGAATGCGGATGGATATGTGACTAGAGGAAGGCCTAAAAAGAGATGGTTGGACTGTGTGAAGTATGACATGCATATAAAAGGAGTAGCGCCAGAGTTGGCGAATGATAGAAGAGAATGGAAGAGAAAAACATGTTGTACCGACCCCACTTAGAGTGGGATAAGGGTAGGAGAAAGAAGAAGAAGAATAGTTACCCGGCGCGAGCTGCGGCCGCGTGCTGCAGCTTGTCCAGCAGGCGCGCGGCGGAGGCGTGGTCGCGGCGTCGGGCGGCCGCTATCAAACGCTCGCAGGTGCGCTCCTCCTCGCCGCGCTCTTGGCCCGTCGTGGCGCACAGACACTGTCATTGATAAAATCATCAAAATATCACAAGCAATATAACAGAACTAACTACTTTGCTATAATCCGCACGGGTTAAGCGAAGCAGGCAAAGCCAATGTGTATGAAGCAGGCAAAATCTACGCACCTTATACATGCAGGACGAGCCACCACATGCACCCCGAGGCGCAATTCACCAGCAACTACGCACACAAAAGCAGCACACACACCCACCACCACAATCTCGACGATCGTTTCGCTCCGAAACCGAAGCATCATCAGGAGGATAGGCTCCAAGACAAAAACCGTAATGCGCATTACGATTTTTGTCGTGGAGCCTTGCACCTTGGGGTGCATGTGGTAGCTCGTCCTGCATGTATAAGGTGCGTAGATTTTGCCTGCTTCATACACATTGGCTTTGCATGCATTCGCTTAACCCGTGCGGATTATAGCAAAGTAGTTAGTTCTGTTATATTGCTTGTAATATGGAATTCCGCAAAGTAACGCCTGCTTCTATAAATCATCAAAATATCAGTTCCAGCGACGATAAATTCGGGCAATAAAACAGACACTAAAAATGTTGAATAGGAAATAGTCAAATGACAGTCTGTGTTGTTGTTAATACCGGATGCGGGATTCTTGAGTGATCGATAGCGATGGTAGGGACTTTTCCTGTGAGTGGGGATTGCCTTAAATAGTGAAACTTGACGTAATTAAAGAGATTCTGTTGGGTTCTGTCGAGAGTCTGTCGATCGTCGTCGTTAACGTGATTCCTAGTTAAAGTGTATTTTTGAGTCGTTAAGTGAAGTCAAGCTGAAAGCGAATAGTGCAGCAATACAAGTTTAATAGTGAGAAGTGAAGATGTTACGATCCAAGACCTTCTGGGCTCGTTTCACTCATAATCCCGTATTCATGATATATTCCCCGAATGGGCTTGCAGTTTTCAGGCTCATTCGATAGAATAAGACATGAGTATAGTCGGTTTCTCACATTACCTATCAAGATAGTTTATAGAATTTTATTAGAATGCCGATTTTCTCTCTCTAAGGCTCGATGTGCAATAGTTATTGCCGGGTACTATATATCGTTTGCGGGATTGGGTATACGATAAGGCTGATACAGAAAGTCTACTATACTGTTGAAGATTACTCAGATGATAAGGATGTGTGGATATAGGTGCACTTCTGCCCTGTACAAGACAGTAATAACTAAATGTAACTAGTTTTAAGATTTATATTTTAAAAAGAGCAACCGCCGAGTTTCTTGCTGGTTCTTCTCGGTAGGGACAGGTTTTCGAACCAGCAGTAGAATTGACGATTCAGAAGCACTTGTTTACAAGTTTACTTGAATAAAGAATATTTCGATTTGAATTTGAGTCTATACTAAAAGTCCACAATTAAAATAACTTTCCCAAGGAGGCTTATAAAGAAACCCTACTTACTTTTGAGGGTTACATATAAAATGTGTGAGTTTAGCTACTCCTTGACCTATATACCATAAGATGCCTATAAGAAACTAATTATAAAAATTATATTTTCAAAACAACAACCACCTAGTTTCTAACCGGCTCAATCATCATCCTCCTGCCCTTATCCCACTTTAAGTAGGGTCGGCACAACATTTTACAAACATATTGTCACATGATTTGTCTACGTATTTTACGACCGATCGCCTGCCTGACCTCAACTTACCTTAGTCGCCTCTTACGACACCTCGGTAAGAAAGGAGGGTGGTCTATTCTATGCAGTCGGATACCACACGGCACATACCTTAGTCGCCTTTTACGACACCTCGGTAAGAAATGAGGGTGGTCTATTCTATGCAGCCGGATACCACACGGTATATATTTGAATAAATTGACGCGGCGCGACCAGCCGGATCAACGATCTTTATGCATTCTATTGCCGACGCGAGCGCCAATAGTTAGTGATGTTTCGAATACGATGAAGACAGGACGCGTGTGCCTATATACGGCTTTATTGTATAACGCACACGTGTAATTATGCGTTTCGGGTGTGGTTCACAGATTTAGTGACGCGTTTAATCAGTGAAGCGTTTGAGAAGACGCGACAACCCGCGGTTTAAGTGCGCGTTGGGTTACTATTCCCCGATATAGGGACGATTCAATAACGTGTGACCTTACGAAGGTTGTGTGCACACCGGGTGTTATTTGTGTTATTTAACCGATATAGTAGTATAGTATACTCCGGGAGAAACAGACATTACGTGTCCGTGGAAGACTGCTGAGGCGAGCCAACGGTTTCGGGAATCGGCCGAGTACATACAAGCGCACACACACACGTACACATATACGCGCAGTTATTCATGAGGCCGGACCGCATACAGCTGACGGCCGCATAAGGTAGGTTGAGACACCGAGACGGCGGGCCCAGGTCTCGGAGGTTGTTTCATCCGCCCGCACGTTTGTGCGGAACATAAAGCTATGTGAGAAACAAATTACCTCAAAGTCAGCGTGTTTGAGCACGTCGTCCGCCCTCATCCTGTTGAGGATGAACTCGGCCTCGTTGGCCACGCGCACGATGTGGTCGCGCATGGCGTGCGACAGCAGCCGGCCCTCGTTGATCAGCTCGATGAAGGCCAGCCCCGCGTGCTTCTGCAGCGAGTTCTGCCACTCCTGGGAGCACAGCAGCATCACCAGCTCCACCACGGACGTGCTGGACTTGAAGGTTTGTAACCCTAGAATGGGACATTGAGAAAATATTTATATTCATATCAGTCATCATCATTAGCATTATTTGAAAGTTAGAAAGGAAATAAGATTAGGTGATTACCAATTTGAATGTTTACAAAGTTGTGTTATGTTATGTCTTTTTCTGAGACAGTCATATCAGAAAATCAAATTTATATTAATAATCCGAGATAACATTTTAAGATAGTTTCAGAAGTATCAACTATTTTTGAGAGCTTTGAGTTTGATTTTATTATTGCAGGCCTACCATGAACTCTTATTGCGACTCAATTGAAGACGTAAACTAAATTGTTTTGCTTTTTCTTACAATGACGTCTTAAAGACGGACAGTTTAAGTCGTTTCCGAATGACTTTCGGAATGCGTCCTAAAAACATGTGAGTAAAAGAGACAGAGTTATCTATAGTACATATAACGTTATCGTTTTAAAACACACTTCACAGTACGAAAAGAAAGCGGTTCGGTGTAAGTACTGACTTTGAATTGAATCGTTATCGAAAAGTTCATGGTAGGTCTACTGATCATATAGAACACGTACATCGTTGTCACGTACAAAGCCATTTATATATTTTTATAAGAGCAAATTTTCTTAACTAAACTGTGTTAGCAAGTACACGTTTAAACACAAAAACTCACCAAATGTATGGTATTTTTATTGGAGAGTCCTTCTCATCAAATGTCTTAATTTAGTCGTATCTAAAAACAAACCCACCCTCCATTAGCAATTCCTGTCCGTGGCTCCCGACCAGGGTTTTAGAGAGGAAAGGCGCGAAGTCCAGCATGATTTCTCTCAGCAGAGGACACACGGGCCCCAGCGCTGTCTCCAGCTTGTGTGTCAGCGACGCTTCCCGAGATACTCCGTCAGCCGACATCGTTGCGTTCATAGTTAGACCAGCGAGAGTTTCGTTATCCTACATTGACAAAAAAAAGGATATAAGTCATCATCATATCGTACTCCTTCCTTATCCCACTATAAGCCACATGATTTGGCTACGTATTTTACGACCGACCGCCTGCCTGACGTCAACTTACCTTAGTCGTATTTTACGACACCTCGGTAAAAAAGAGGGTGGTCTATTCTACTCAGCCGGATACAAAACGGCGGGTCGACATATCTTAGTCGCCTTTTACGACACTTCGGTAAGAAATGAGGATGGTCTATTCTACTCAGCCGGATACCATTCGGCATTCAGCGATTATCCTTATCGTATGAAAAAAAAAATACTATCCACTTTCATCCCGAATCATGGCGAATCTATCCTGATCGCAGATAATATTTAGACGTACGGCTATTCCCGTATTAACTTATTTACATACCCACCAAGACCCGAGATGCGGCGATAAGCGAGGTAAGGAAATATTTAGTCGTTAATGGATAATTGATGGGCGGGCCTTCAGGACACAGCTGAATGCAAAACTGACATTTAAGTTAACCCCTTACCAGGATCGACTTCAAGGCTACTTATTTATGTTTCAACTACAGTTCTGACCAGGTTGCGGTTTTTTTAATTTGAAAGTATACTATTGGCACTAATGTAATTTGCAGCGTCAAGCGTCATCTAAAAGCTTTATTAGCATAAAGGAAAACCGTCTTAAGGGTGCCTCCTATGAGACGCAATAGAGCGTGCTGCCCACTTAGCGTTATTTTCTTATTAAATTTTTATTATTCTTAAATCCACCACACGGCGGGTCGACATATCTTAGTCGCCTTTTACGACTCTTCGGTAAGATATGAGATATGAGGTGTAGTCTACTCAGCCGGATAAAAAATATTGCGAAAACGCCAAAATTTAAAGCTTTCCTTGCGTGCGCTAAGTAAACGGTGAAAGTTATTCAAATACCATGTATTACAAAATGCTTCCCCCCTAGAAGTTCTAAATAAAAGTCCGCGACAGGTTATGTCTAGCTTTTAAGGTAAACCCACTTTAACCTTAATTAATATAAGTATTACGGTTTACTCAAATAATAAGACTGCAGTCAACGAAGTTGCGTTTAAAAGCTAGTAAGTAATAATCACATCGCCCATAGCGTATTGTATAATTCAGTTACAACTACTGTGTTTAAAATTATTTCGCACATATACTAGTGCAAACTTAGGTTTTAATCTAACTTACAGGATGTAAATGTCGTTGCGCAGTTTGCAAGCTTCTATTCTGGTGCCGCTGGGCGAGGTGATGGTGCTCGGAATTGCGCATGTGAATTTGTTTATCTATATCTGAAAACGATGAAGGGATCAGATTCTTCAGTACTATTAATCTTATAAAAATAGAGAAGTCTGTGAATAATTTTCTGGAGCTTTATTTTATTTTATTCATTTATTTATTTATTCATTGAACAACTCTAGCAAGTACAATTTACACCTATAATTGAGACAAAAGCACCAGACTAACATTATTTATTTTTCGTGTATAGCAATATGCAGCCCACATAGACCGAGGCCTGTGCTAGGGCTAGCAAGCGCCAATAGTTTTTCTATTTTGCTTAATGCTAGATAACGACAAATATGAACAAATATGAACGATATTATATTTTTTTTAAATTAAAGGGATTAATAGCGAATTAGAGAAAAAATAAAAGGAAAATGGCTTATAAACCTTTCTGTATAACCAAAAAAAAAATACAATATACCCACCACCATGAATATAATTTTGAGTATGTTGTGTGTGCGTGTTTGGGTTAACATGACAATTCTATACTGCTTAAATGGTTCTACATTGCTGAAATGGCTGATTTTTACAAAACTTTACCTACGGGTAGGTATAAGCCTAGATTCACGCAAATGCTTCATATGCTGGTTGATTTAAGTTTAAATCGTTATTAAGAAACGTAGTACCTGTGTGACCGGGCTTCGATTATTTTATTAATAGATATAAAAAAAAAACTGTTAATGATATCCCGGGTATTTTTCACTTCTTTATCCGCCCGTTCCCAACTGAGCTACTACATTACAAATGACAGCAATATTAACCTTTGCATTCGATTTTTATTTTAGCAGTTTTTCAGAGCCCGAAAACAGGAATAAAACAACATTTTTTTAGAATGAAACCTAAGTAGATCGATTTATCGTCCCAGAAACCCCTACATACTAAGTGTCATAAAAATCATTGGAACCGTTTCCGAAATTTAGATAATATATATACAATACAACCTTGTACGTTAAATCGTTTAAAAATATGAGATATGATGTATAATACTGCCGAAAATTCTAAGCAAAACATGTATAGTACCCGGCAATAAATAATGCGCATCGACATTTAGAACGAATCAACCAGTTCGGTTTCGTAGAGCGCTGTCTCTGGCACTCACGGGTTAGTCAGTCTGTGCGACAGAGACAATGCTCTATGAAGCAGAATCTAGCCGATTTCTCTCTCTAAACCTCGATGTGCATTATTTATTTCCGGGTACTATACAAGCATTTATTGCCCAATATTAGTGATCGGTCGATCTAAGAGTTACAGATAGACAGAGTTTCGCGTTTATAATATTGGTATGTTTTACCATCATGTATATTTCCGTCGTGATCTCTCGTCCTGCCAGTGATAGTGGCGGGGCCCCTTTCGCCATCTTCATTCAAGTTAACATCAGTCCACGATTCGTCGTTACTCACCTATGAAATTTATAAATGAGATGATTTGTAAAAATTGACAGTATTGTATGATATTGATTGATACTTAGATTGATGGTACTTAGACATTGTAGAAAAGATGAGAGGTGCAAGATTGGGATGGTATGGACATGTAATGAGGAGGGATGAAAATCAGGTGACTAAACGAGTGTTGGATATGAATGTGGATGGATATGTGACTAGAGGGAGGCCTAAAAAGAGATGGTTGGAATGTGTGAAGTATGACATGCATATAAAAGGAGTAGCGCCAGAGTTGACGAATGATAGAAGAGAATGGAAGAGGAAAACATGTTGTACCGACCCCATTTAGAGTGGGATAAGGGTAGGAGAAAGAAGAGAAAGAAGATTGGTACTTAGATACATACTGCGAAGAATCGATGGGAAGCGTCTTAAGGTGCTGAAATGGCTTCCCAGCACCGGAAAATGCGGCGTGGGTGGACGCTTACAACTTACTCAATTATATTATACTATATATGAGGCCTGTTATGTAAAACCCCGTTAAATTATTTTTTTTATCCAAATTAGTTTTTTTTTGCGTTAACGTCCTCGCTGAGGTGCCTTCTATTCTCTATTAATCTATTTTAAATCAATGTTAATATAGCCGGATAAATGTTGCTGTCATTCTAAACCCGTAAAGTCCTTCTTAGTTAGACAATTTTCTGCTCTAGGCAGCACAGCAAAGTATCTTTCTAACCCCATATTTATTAAATTTGCAACAAACATTAGAAAGAAATGCGGAGTAAAAAGGTATTTTAAGGCAATTGAAGATGCTTAGAACGCAACAAGTTCAACACAAAATTTAAAATTTTTGAGAACCCTGTAATTCTGATGACATGACAATAAGATCTCTACTTGCTCATACCACCTATCGATCAATAGTATAGTTGGCCAAAAAACTCATTTCATTTCCTTAGAAATTCCCATCTTTTGTTTTCTTTTAGTACCGTAAAATCAAAAGATGGACTTTAGGGGTTCACATAACAAACTTCATTCATTCAATTTCACGGATGGCGAACGGACACACCAAACTGTTTAAGCAGGTGTGGTTTGTTAAAAGATGTTTAAAATTGATTCGTTACTTACTGGATGTTTATTATCGTCCAGAGCGATTTCACTCGATGTCTCTGGATCATTATTTGTGGTCTCTGTTGAGTTCAGGTGGAAAGAACCAGCGTCCTCGATGGAGTCCACGCTCTGGTAATTTTGGCTTAATTTAGTATATTTCTGTAATATTTTCTCCTCCTAATGGCAAATATAACTAACAAACTTTGCGAGAAGTAAATTTTATTAAACAACGAAATAGTAGGAATTTTATCCTATATTTTTGACCCGACGAAATTTCACCACTATTGTTTCAGCCGTGAAAGTGACACAGATAGACAGACTTTCAGATTAATAATATGTTTATGAATATATAAAATAAAAGCACAGTAGTAGAATTTAAAATTATAAATCTCGCAGCTACTATAAGGGAAAAAAAAAATTGGCAATTAAACTTTGCCAATTTGAATTTGCCTGTAAATAACGCATTATTTAAATAAAAACCATTAATTAAACGACGATATTCATAGAAAACTATACTACCAATTTCATTTAACTTAATTTTATATATATTATACATTTGATATTTTATTTTAAAGTTTGAAATAATTGAGGCAAAGCGCTTGCCTCATAGACTTTCTAAACTATTTAAAATTGAGCTGAGTGTATATACACTATATACTATAAAAAGGAAAAAAAGCTGGTTGAAGTTGTCCAGAAGAAAGAATTTACTGACGTTAAATTTATTATTTTAAATATTGTAAATTAGCGATTCTTCTGTTAAAAGTGAAATACGATAGGTACTGTTATTTCACTTTTCACTGAAATATCATAGTAAAATATTTATATTGTGTATATTTTTTTACTCAGGATGTCTAAGAAAGAAAAAAAATCCTTTTTAAATTCGGCAAATGGATTTGTAAATAACATGTACATAAATATAAGTAAAACGATCTTTTCTGGACAAATTTAGAAAGTGATAACATGCAAACTAGTCAAAGGTGGGAAAGCAAGCAAGCAAAAACATGCAATAATACATATAGATGATTCAAAACGTCCAATCGGAGAGGACAATAAAAAAATAATTTTGTAATTTAATAATTATATTCATTGTTTTTTGAAAGACAATTTTTAAGGCGTAAGTATGATAAATGTTTTACTAAACAAAAACGGTTCAAGGCCTGCTTATATTCCAGCATAATTATCGTAGTGAGAAGTGCTTGTAGAATCTTAGTTTAACTTAGCGTTTTTTACACTACTGTAGTGATATCGTGACTGTGAAGATAGCTTTTTTGGTGTAACCCTAAGTTATACGCTGGAAGTGTACATGTGACACAAAGTCCGTGAATAAGTGTGGTTAGGAAACCCGTAAATACTCCTTCCGAAATTATGTTTTCATTTTTATTTTTTACTAAATAAATATGGATTTATGGCATTGATTTTTCTATCGTATTACCAGGCTTCCCTCAACCATATGAATGTGTTCACACTAAAGTTCGTGTTTAGTTCAACTTGTACAAACCAGGTTCACAACCGACACCGTTATCCCCGACAATGTTTTGGACCTTGCGCTGGGAATCTTACAACAAGACAATAAAATTCATTTATAACTTGGCAAATAATTTCAATGACGACGTTTAAATATAAAAGATCGACAGTCAGATAGATCAGTGTTTTTGGTAAATAATTTTCGTTGCTAAACATTCTAAATATTGTGGCAAATAATTCTAAAAAAAAATTGGACACTCAGTTACAATCAATTCTATGGTTGTTACTAACAAAATACACAGCAATCACTATTAAAGAATGACAGTAATAGATCCCGTTGCAGTGAATCTAGGTAAAACCAAACACCAAAGTTCCGAAAGGCCACCAATTCGAGAGGAAATCGTTTTAACTAATAGAAGGACAGAACAATCCTAAGTCCAACCCATAACTGACCTTCTGTTTAGGTGGAGCCTTCAGTCGAAGACTAGATTTGAACAGCGGTTCCTCTTTCTCAGAGCACGGCGTTACAGCCAGTTCCACCAC
The DNA here is from genome assembly GCA_947086505.1 of Morpho deidamia. Classification (NCBI taxonomy): domain Eukaryota; kingdom Metazoa; phylum Arthropoda; class Insecta; order Lepidoptera; family Nymphalidae; genus Morpho; species Morpho deidamia. The sequence continues at coordinate 14,155,140 of CAMTZC010000009.1, forward strand.
CTTAGCCTTTTCGCCGGAATTCGGTTTCACTTCGTCGGTCGTCGTCTCTATCTTAGCCACGCCCTCTTCCGTCCCATCCTTTATCAATTAAACGCGACGGCAAAAAAAAGAACGAATGTAAGAAGCGTCCAATATAATGATGACACCACACTTACGAAGTAACGGAAGCCAATGACGGCAATGTATGTAGCAAATGATAGTCGGCAAAAATAATTCATGATGTTAGTTTGAGAGGTTGGGGGGACATGCAATACATCGAAGTACGTCCTATTTCTATCACTATTATTACGTAAATGAATTCTAGACTACGTATTAGTTTTAATATTAAAAACGCACAAATTGAAATTGCATGCTAAGTATTTTGTCAAAAACAAAACATTACCCACGAGAATCTCTATACTACAAACATAAGGCTGATATATAACATTTTGAATATGTCATAAGTATAAAAAATATAAACATAATGCTTTTGGATGGATAACTATACTCACGACGGGTCTATGTAAATAACGGAACTGATGTTGTTGGAAGAATTCTCGTCCAGTATTTGTAGCTACTACATAAATCACAAATATCAACCTTACGTTTACATCAAAAACAGAAAATTCATCAATAATAACTACTAATAGAAAATTCGGGCTCTTTGATAATCCAAGATTTTTAAAAACCAAACAATGTCTCTAATGATTACTCCAAGAAATGGGTACATCTATTAAAACTTTTACATGCCATAATCACTTTGACGGAAACATTAAAACTTAACCTGCAAACGAAGATCGATCTGTCCACGGCTTACCTTCATAGACGGTGAATCTAGTTCGTTAATTGTTGAGTTATTTTCGTCCACAACAATCATGGCATATTCGACATCATCCCCATTGTGTTCTGTGGAAATGAAAAAAAGAAGTTAAAAAAATAATGACATACGATTGAAATCCTTGCACAACATCGACAAAGCTTTAACAAAGCAGTTGATTTCCTACAAGATTTACTTCGAATTCTATAAGGTAGGGCTAAAGATTTGAAAATATTTGAGTTATTTGTTTAAAATATAAATTGCCTGTATACAATTAGTTACTTGTGTATAAGCACTTCAAAATAAAATCCTACAAAAAGAAGTGCAGAAAATATGGTTATTTCTTGTGTTAAGTTGAAATAACTAGTGAATAAACATTTACAAATATAGATGTCATCAATGACCACATCCTAAATTGTGCATTTTATTTCAGGAAGCAAAAAGTATACTACAATTTAGAATAAAATCAACTAAGTTGTCATTATCTTGACTCACACATGCAATTAATAAAAGTCGATGAAGTTACCACTATAATATATGATGATGCAAATAATAATAACAAAATAAATATGTCAGCAATGCGAAAGCGGTGCTAGAGACATTGTTTTGTCAGAATAGTAACAGTTAAATCACTAACTATTAATATGATTACTTTTTACTGAACCCAATTCTAATATTACTATTTGCGATCGCGTTGGCTAAATTTGCATTCAATATTGATATAGTAAATAAATAGATTTTTTACTTTAAACAATTTTTAGAAACGTGACTAAAGACAAAACAATGCGAGCAAACATCGACCACAATAACATATAACAACGACCGCGACATAACCCGATTTAAAGTTATGGTACATCTACTGATCATTTCTGAAAGCTAAGCATATAAGAGTTATAAAAATCTGAATTCTCAATTTCTTGTTCACATCAATCATCAAATTCGTTCACGATAATCTTCCGCATTATCAGTTTAGTATTGCCAACTGTCGTATCACTTAGGATACTGCCAACAAATTCAACGAATTAAACGACATTCACGTTTTGTATACTGTGTTATAATTTTAAATAAATTCGTATTTGCTCCTTGTTACATACAATCTGTGATACGAATGTTTCCGGGGCCGGGTTCACCTGCGTGCGCGCGGTGGAAATTAGCGATGCGTGCGTGCGCGTGCGTATTATTGTTAACGTGTTGGCCGCAATCGAGCTTGCAGTGCGAGTGGCGGTGAGCCGGATGCCCACCAGGCAGGAACTGGGGGTACACGTGGTGGGACCACTGCGGGAATAGTGGCCGCGACCCTGTACCCCCTCAACGTTCCAGCGAGGATATCAGGAGCAATGTGCAAGGAAGGAACAAACAGTGTGGGACCAGGAAAGCAAACGCAAGCGTTATAAGGACAATAGCATTTTGAGATAACAAAACGAAATACACAATGGAAAGCAGATAAAGTATCAGTACAGAGTTTAAATAAAATGTGATGTGAAGGAAGAAGAAAGTAAAAGTAATTACCGATAAATAAAATTGTTAAACGTCAACATAAAGGAAGAAAAATATTAACGATAATACAGGTGACGGATATCGAGGATATTGTATAAAGGTCAGTTTGAAATGTATGAGAATATATAAAACACATTTGTGATTGCGGCACGTGATGTGGTATTGAACGTATGTCGAGTATCGCAGTGTAGGCAGTGAAAGTAACGTAGATTTTACCAGTGTCCCAAATCGTGACGCGTTTTTCAAGCGGCGTGAAAAAAAGGGAAAAAACACCACTTCAGATATACAAATCAATTAGTAACCTTCCTGTTTCTTTTAAAGGAACGGCCAAAAGAAGATAAGACTTTCTCGATTCATCTCAAAATATCGTCGGGCAAAACTTACACTCGATTATTTTCTACTTTTGACCGTACATGTGACCAATGCTATATATAATCTTTTTTGTAGAACAGTTTTCTTAACAAAACTTTAGCTTACAAAAGTGATGAGATTGTCTTAAATTATTGGTGCGACTAAGCGAATATTGAAAAAGCAGAATTATGAATCTATAAAATTCAAATTTGATGAAATAATATGGTTTTAGGAAAATAATAAATTTTCTAAACGTGAATCGAAGTGTCTTGATTTACTAACATATGAAAAAGTATATTTACAAATATGGTACGAATGAAATCTACGAAAATAAGACGTTATCGCATATCCAAGACTTTGAATATTAACAATGTTATGAAATGAGTTCTCTTTTGTGATCACTTTAGAAAATAATTAAGTATAAATAAAAAATCATTCATTTATGATGGTTCTAACATAATTTTTTTTAAATTAATTTAACATTAAAGCATATCAAAAATTCCCAATAGTTGTGCATAAAATACAATCTATAGACAATTTTAAACTGAACTTGCGCTTGCAAAATTTGCTCCATGACATCTAAAGTCAGAGCACGCGTTCAATTAACAGATTTGTAAATTTAAACTTACGATACTAAAGATTACAATTGAAAGAAAGAGATACAATTGTTTATTATTTGTTTTAAGCCAATGTCCATTAAATACGTGTCCCGAACAATTCCAAACTTTGAAATTGTAAGATACAAGCTGAATATTCTAGAATACAGCTATTGCGTAGGAGTAATTGGCTTCCTAGAGAAAGTAAAAAAAATCATGCTAAAACGTACCGTGGTGTTCGTGTGAATGATGGACTCGCCGACCGCAATCTGGCTGCGTGTGGGTGGGTGGCTCGAGAATATCCCGGTATTTGGATACCATCAACACAGAAATGAAGTAAACGATTGCGAGTGACAAGAACTGTGCCTGTTTTGTTTCCTCCTATAAGAGAAACATATCGATTTAAACCTTATTTTGGGTAATAACACACACGTTACACTGAAAAATGTTTAAACTCTTCCTGCATTACAGATATCTAAAAAACCTTTATTGCTAATATATAAATCTACTTTACATATTTTTACACTTTTGCCTTCTTAAGTAATTACTAATTTACTTATATATACTTGTGGCGTACAGCCACAAATTAATTCACAAGCAAAACAACAGCTCACAGGTTGTTTAATTTTAAATAACTAGTACGTGAGTTATGGATAAATAAAAATTTTAAGTTTCCTGTATCTTGCTCTCCCCGTCGGACCCCGTAGTTTATAAGCTAAGTTATTTTTCTTTGTTAGATATACACTCTTTCTTACTCTAACTTGTTGTTAAGATGTAGTTAATTGTTATTCATCATGTCATATCATTGAACACCTTCGGTTCGATTGCGTGCCGTACTATCTACAAACGCAACAATATTTATTCCTAATTTACTTTCATATTTAGTGAGCAACAGGTGTTACTTCTTCCATAGCTTGTCTTTCGACAAAGGCGTCCTCTAATGACATTCACTCAGTGCAATTCCTTGGTATCCTCTGCCACAATGGTTCTGCTGAGTTTCCTGATATCGTCTTCCCAACCTTTGGTCTGTCAACTTCTGTTTCTTTTAATTTGTCTTGGGTACCTTTCTATGACAACTACATTCTGTACAACAGAATGGTACAGGTATCTATTACAATTTATGTTATTTATTTATTGAAATATCAACGCACTTATTTTGGGCTGCCAATTTCATGTGATTCTAGTATGTGCTTTCTTGATAACACATAGCACAACACTTTATAAGACATAGTTATTGTTAAAGCTTTTTTAGTACGCAAAACAGTACGTACGATTCGCAACAACATAATGATAAACGAGTACTAAATATGAATGTGGATGAATATGTGACTAGAGGTAGGCCTAAAAAGTGATGGTTGGATTGTATGAAGCATGACATACATATAAAAAGAGTAGCACCAGAGTTGACGAATGAAAGGAGAATGTAAGAGAAAACAGGTTGTGTCGACCCCACTTTGAAAAGGGCAGGAGAAAAAAAAAGAGAAAAGAGATTAATTTCTTTTACTATAACTATTCAGTATGTCACAACAATGAATTCTGACATATTTATAATTGACTATTTTAGATTACATTTGCATATAGAATTTAGTTACTATAAATATTTTGGGAAGTATATTCACTTTTTCCGTGGTCGCTGACTATGGGCCTCATAAGAAGGCTCAGAGTCACTCAGCGAGCGATGGAGCGGGCTATGCTCGGAGTGTCTCTACGTGATCAAATCAGAAATGAGGAGATCCGTAGAAGAACCAGAGTCACCGATATAGCTCAGCGCGTTGCGAAGCTGAAGTGGCGATGGGCGGGGCACATAGTGCGGAGAACCGATGGGCGTTGGGGTCTCAAGGTGTTGGAATGGCGACCCCGCACCGGTAAACGCAGTGTTGGCAGACCCCCTACGCGATGGACGGACGACCTCAAAAAGGTCGCGGGGAGCCGCTGGATACAAGCGGCACAAGATCGTGTGTTTTGGAAAGCCCATGAAGAGACCTATGTCCAGCAGTGGACGCCTATCGGTTGAGAAAGAAGAAGAAGAAGATTCACTTTTATCATTGTAATTTGTAGGGTAATTCAAAATTTATCCGTTGGAACATGATATAATTATTCTCGAACTCATTTGTATATCTCCTTAAGGAAATTATCAGTAAATTCATGAAGCACACTTACGACATCTCTGTATATAACTGCACGAAGCCTATTCACGTCCATATCTTGCAGAAGCCGCTCAGGGTCTTTTACTGGACTCGAAGCGTCAGCTAAACTTGCTACCACACTCTGAGGATACATAAATATTATATATTTTTAAAAATCCGTAACTACTTTCAATAGAATAGAATAGAATTTTTGTATTACAAAAAAAGAGCCCTCTTCGGCATTTATTTCAGCGTGATTCCCTGCGAGAGAAGTTTAAGGAAATAGGTATTCTTACTTTGGTTTCACAGTATATTTTTAGCGAGAATATCCTGGTATTTTGATACCATCAACACAGAATCGAAGTTTGATGTTTGATATATAAATTATAGGATTGGCGATGTATATAATAGACAAAGTAACCGCAGGAACCGCAATGTTATGTCGGTTCCTGCTTTGCGCCTTGCAAAAGTATATAAGTCGTTTGTGGATTTGGGTATAAGATTCTATAATAAAATCACACAATCTATTTTATCTTTGCCTCTACAGCGGTTTAAAGACACTGTTAACGGGAGGCTGATACAAAAAGCCTACTATACTATTTAGGATTATATAGATGATAAAAATGCGTGGATATAGCTACTCCACTACCCTTTACAAGATATTAATGACCAAATGTAACAAGTTAAAGGAATTATATTTGGAAAAAGCAACCACCGAGTTTCTTGTTGGCTCTTCTCGTTAGGAACAGCTTTCCGAACAAGTGGAAGATTTTGACGAATCAAAATCCCTTGTTTACAAGTTTACTTGAATAGAGTATATTTGAAGTTTGAATTTGAATAAAGATTAATAGTTCATTATTAATAACAGTATGACTGAATTTGATTGTCATAATATGCTCTAAGTCTAAGTCATAGCATTATACAGTGTTACCGACACGACATCAAATGAATCCACTGATCACTTAAACGAATAAGATAACTTTGGTATAATTCAAACCTCTTAGATGGCGTTTAAAAAGAATGTATTTTCGTAGAAAATAAATAAAATTTAACTGAGATATGGCTTTGTTAGTATTAGTTGACTGAGCTGGCGCGGCGCGCGTGTTCGAGGATCGAGAAAATATTAACCTTATAATTTTTATCTCCCCCAGTCTTAATTTATAGATATAGGTTTACTTTGAAGCGATCCATAATACAAAAGTTATAATAAAATTATTTTGCCATCCGCGATACAGTAAATAGAAAATATATAAGATTTTTTTTTAAATTCTTTGATAAGTGTTCAATAAAAAGTATTTTAAAAACGAGAATCGAAATAAAATGTAATTTTAAGCAAGGATATCGATTAAAATTTGTATTGATTCTTTAAATTTTAATACCAGGAGTCCATAATATTACAAGAGTTTACCTTAGGTGACGGTGAATCATTCCTATTGCTCCTTGCGGCAACGCAACGTTGACGTTCTTTGCATTCAAGACAGTTACGCACTGCGCACGTACACACCTGTTGACATATACCGCTACAACTACTACTACGCACTGTACTACACGCTATGACTACATTCTATCTCCATCGATGTGTCAAAGATAACAAATTTGTCAAAGATAAAAAATATTTAGGATCGTTTTTGTCCAAGATTTTCAAAATCTATCTCAGACAAAAATGTACTTCTATAAATCAGACAACGATAGAAAGTTCAATATACTTGAGAAATGAAACTAATTCTAAGGTAAATCAACGTCTTAGAATGAAGAGAGATAGTTCGAATTTAATAATCTTATCATGAAAATATATTTAATCTAAAAACTAATACACTGAAAACAAGAGTAACAAATCTAAGTATTAAAAAACATTTATAGTTAAAATAAAACATGAATTATCAAAAGACAGTTTCAAATAGACTAGTTAAATAACCTAGAAGTCAAACTTCCTTCTAAGTACTATGAAGGTTAATGAATGAGTATTGGTAATTCTATATGATACATAACAATTAAGGGTTCTTTTACACCTAACGAAATCACATCTATCCAAACTACATATAAATTCCATTTTTTCGATCGTACTCTAAAATATTCACGACTAAACTCAACGAAGAGAAAAATGTAATAAATTTCCAAAGGAATACTAACCAAACGCAAACACTGTCTCAGTATTCCTCCACTAGACATATTCTTCTCTGCTTCTAATTCGGCAAAGTTAAGAGCGCTTGCAAAGATCAGTACATCCGCCATTGACACTAGCCTTTGCAGAAACGTCACAGCGACTTCCACTGGCATTCCTTGTGTAGGCTCGATTACGTCCAACTCATTCTGATATTCAAAAACAAAAACAAAAAATTGTAATGCTATAAACTACAATAATGTTATTCTGAATAATAAATGAATCTTTTCAAAATGCAATAGTGTACAACGCTTATAAACTAGAGCTGGGCGTTTTTTCCCGATACCGTTACAATAAACACTTTCTTTCTGCGTAACGAACAAAAGATTTTTCGTCTACAACAGAAACCGTTTCTAAAAAACTAGTTGCGATCGTCTCGATGGGCCGTCATATATCGTGACAACAAGACAAGCATGCGCGATAAATGCGTGAGCAAATTTTCTCTTATCTCGCTCACACTTTCCATAAATATGGTTATAATAAGTGAGACAGAGCGATCACTCTCCAAAGTCGTTTCAACAAACAGTTTAAAGAAACTTAATTCTTAAATATACCTTGGACATATGAAAATAAAGCTGATATTTCTTTGACATATATACGTAGCTTTAAAAACCAGTTTCTTTAGTTTAGCAGTTCGTCATCGGACCTATTGAACCGGTTTAGTGTCATAGGTCATTGAAATCGAACGAAAAAATAATGATTATTGTTTTGGTCGCTGTTAATAAAATTGTGCCATTTTTAAGTCGATATTAAACTTGTATTGTGTGTTAAGTATAAGTAGTTCTAAAACTGATTTTTTAAACCGATTCTTTTCGTCTAATAAGTGTTTCGTTTCGTTTTTCACAAAAGTATTTTTTGCCCAGTTCTACTTTAAACTTATAAACTTTGAAACACAATGCTCAAATTACATATATGTAACCGGATGTCGAACCGAATGGACGTACTAGAGTATAAATACTAAGTACTAAAAAGTAAGAGTCTGGAACAGGTACGCAAATGCTGAAATACTAGCGACGAGTATTTATACTCCCTGTGACAAAATACTCATCTAGTATTTTATACTCCCTGTTACAAAATATTCATCTAGTATTTTGTAACAGGTATAAAATAACAAGCGCCGACGAGTATAAAGTACGCCTCGCAGGGACGCCTACAAAAATACTGGGCTAGTATTTACGATCCCTGTTCCAAAATACTATGTAGGCATCTCACTTCAATCACATAAAAAGAAAAGAGAAGCGCTTTGCATTCTTTGTCACTTTTGTTTCTACAATAATTATCATTAGAATGAAAGAAATAGATAGCGCTGATAGTACATTCAGTATTCATTGAACGCAATTTTTTTGTATATTTTAATTTTTTTTTTTTTTTAAAGAGACAAAGGGCAACGTATTTTTTTTGCATTTTACTGATAAACTTAAGAGGAAAACGTAATATGAATAAAATTGGAATAAGAAATATTTATGATTAGTCAGTATTAATTTGAGTAAACAAACAATAATAAAAATTATTAAGGAAATTTTGAACATCTGAAAAAAAAAATTAGATTTGTAGGGTTTAATTTGGAGACTGCTTTAAAAGTTATGTACCATATGCTAAATCCCACCACCATAAAAGTTAACTTTTTTTATTGTATATATACCTTAATATAAGTTCACATTTTATTTTCACAGATATGTTTTCAACTAATAAAAAAAGAAAGTAAATTCTTTTTTCTGTTTTTTTCAAAACAGTGGTTAAGAAGGGGATACAAAAAACTTTGAACTTACAACTTTTGAGAATTGTCGTGCCACAAAAAAAGTGTCATACAAACCTAAACTTATATAAATATTTCTCAGTATCATTTCCAATAAATATTACATACAAGTATTAAAGAAGCAATTATTGTTTCTTTGAATTTTTATTTGCGGTTTTGTAAGTCGGGAAAAAGTATTATAATCGTTTATAGTACATTCAATTTTACACCATAACTGTTACATTTAAAGCTTAATTTCGTATAGCACATTTTTTTCGATTGTGCTCTTAAACATCTGCTCTTATTGTTGTTCCTATATTACCTAGTATTTTGTAACAGGTATTTGTCACAGGTATTTTTAAATCACAGTCACAGTGATACTTAGTATTTAGTTTTGCCGAATACGACCCAACTATATTTTCGATATTAAACTTGTATAGTATGTTAAGTATATGTAGTTCAAAAGCGTTTTTAAATAACTGTTTTTTGAAACCGTTTCTTTTCGTCTAATAAGCGTTTCGTTTCGTTTTTCACAAAAGTAGTTTTTGCCCAGTTCTACTATATACTTTGAAACACAATGCTCAAATTATTAGATGTAACCGGATGTTGAACCTGATGGACGTACAGACGGGGAAAGAATACTTACAAGTGACATGATAGTAGTTTATTTTCACTTATACAGAGAGAATCGCGGACGGGTCTTTCACAACATTCCAAGAATGGATGTACCGGACATTCTGTATGGGGACTTCTTATGTAATTACCAAAGCACTACCATAGTACCACTTACCAAAGCAAAGTACTATTGGCGCCATCTATTATTCCAGTGAGAAAAATACATAAACCGTGTTACTAGCACGTTATGATACATAGAATATTAAGTCTCTTTCAAAGTTGGGTCCACTGAATACATGAATGTGTGCACTATAAAATAATCATCAACCAGAGTGGTAACAATAATATTAAATATATGTTGGTCAAAACAAATATCAAGTTACTCACATTTGGCGATGTCGCAGAGGCAAGCAGGGGTAACAAGCCACCGCATGCAATTATCAAATTGTCAGCAAGTTGACTAATCAGATGCACGGTGTTTACGACGAATATTGTGTTTTCGCTGCTGTTCACAAAATCTATGACGGATTTCGATGAATGGCTCCGCCATACCTGAAAATAATTTGACGATACTTTGACGATGAAAACAATTTATAGCAAAGCAAATAAAATACCAAGAAAATTTACTAGTGATCTACCTAGCTGATGTCATCACAACCATATATAAGTAAATTAAACAATATAAGTAAATTAAACTTCACAAATTTAAAACAGTCGCGAATAAATACTTTATTTTATTGACTGGCCCGTTAGCGCACTGGGTACTGATCCTGCCTTCATTTTCTATAAACAATTTGTTGATTCTTCGAGCCTGAGTGTATATTTATGTTTAAGTATGTGCTTAAAATTATATATGAAGCATATTTACCAGTTGTCCGTGACCCATAACACAAGTATTAAGTTACTGACTTTGGGGATAGACGACTGTGTGTGTAAGTGTCCCATACAAATCAAATCAAATCAAAATAATCTTTATTCAAGTGGGCTTTTTACAAGCATCGTCAAGGATCAATAATTAGATTTAATAAGCTACACTGGTTCGGTATGTTGCTCATACCGAGAAGAACCAGCAAGAAACTCGGCGGTGAATCTTTTAAACATATAAATTTACATTATTTATTTGCAGTCCTGTTTGGAGCTGAAAGGATTTTCAAATCCAAGCATTTTTATCATTCAAATAATCTTCAATAGTGTAATATGCCTAACGTGTAAGCATAGTTAGTACGCCTAATTTAAACTTTTCTGTAGATAAGTCTAATATAAATTGCGGAATTTTATTGTAAAAGCGAGTACCGAGACCAACGAATGAGTTACTAACTCTGCTGAGTCGCGACGCAGGGATTACAAGCTTTTTGTGACCTCTGATATATCTATGATACACATCGAATTTGGTTTGATACACATGAATATGTTTTCGTACGAAAATAATATTACTATATGCCTTGTTTTGTATAAATTGACGCGCGCCCGGCCGGAGCAACGACCTTTATGCATTCTATTGCAGCAAGTCACGTCCGCCAGCTTAGTAACGTTTCGGATACTATAAAGACAAGACGCGTACGCTTGTATAGGACCTTATGGTAGAACGCACACGCGTAATTATGCGTTTTGGGTGTGGTTTATTGTTTATTGACTTTTGATATTGATATAAGTATTTAGTGACGCGTTTTAACCAGTGAAACGTGTGACAAGACGCGACCGTCTGCGGTTTTAGTACGCGTTGGGATTACTGTTTCCCCATATAGGGACGATTCAATAACGTGTGACCTTACGAAGGTTGTGTGCACACCGGGTGTTATTTGTGTTATTTAACCGCGTTAGTGAAATGTATACTACGGGAGAAATAGACAGTACGTGTCCGTGGAAGATTGCTGAGGCGAGCTAACGGGTTCGGGAATCGGCCAAGTACATACAAGCGCACACACACACGTACACATATAACACGCAGTGATTCATGAGGCCGGACCGCATAAAGCTGACGGCCGCATAAGGTAGGTTGAGACGCCGAGACGGCGGGCCCAGGTCTCGGAGGTTGTTTCATCCGCCCGCACGTTTGTGCGGAACATGTCTATTTCCTTGAACTTTTCGCGAAGAGACTCGTATTGCCTATATATAGATAGCACGTATGGCTTTCTTCTGGGCTATCTAATGATATCAGAAAAATTTTTCTTCTTCTAATATCTACAGAAATATTTTCATTTTTTTGAATTATTTTAGTTTTCACAATGCCTCTTGCCTGTATATCAGTCTCCAGCGAAAACAGGACATCCGATAGCAGACGTTGGTGTATGTAGGACCACCGGAATTCTGGGATCCGGAAAGGAGGTCGAGTCGGTCCCGGTGAAAACATTGGCCGACTGCATTTTGAAGGACGTTTCGTTTCTGTAACGTAAATAAATAATAACTATAGATCCGATTTTGTTAAGGAAATTTTGGTACCAAATAATGTGAGTATTATCAATTCGCTTGCCTAACTAAATGAGTTGAAATTATCTGCTATGACTTAAATTCTAACAGATGTGTAGATTAATACTGAATCTGCAAAATATATTGTAAAATGAGAATGTTAAATGAATGCTTGAATTAAATAACAGAGTTTTAAAAAGACCTAATTACTAAATATAATAAAAAAGAAATCTAATTTGTAAATATGTGGAGGTAAATTCTCACCAAAATGATTTGAATCAACTTGTGTACTTGTAGATGCACTTCGTGGTCGCTTTGGTGATGTCGAAGTATTTGTTCCTTGAGAGGACACGCCTTCACCTCTACTGCTGTCCTGTTTCATTTCACTGTCACCCGGTAAGCTTACGCGTCGTTTGTCTCTTTCATTCTCGCAAACTCTTTCCTCTTCATGTTCTTGCTCTTGCTTGTTAACTAATGAAATGTTTTCACTTATTGTAGAGATCGGAGGAATTTCTGGTGTCATGCGATCTTCTGATACGCTAGTTTCATTCCGTTCATTCTCGTCTTTGGAATTCTCTTCATTCCTAGTTTCCACGGATGTATTTGATTCTTCTTTTGTATCAACTGCAAGTTCACAGTCAAGAGGCAAGACATTGGCATCGTATAAGTGATTCGGAACAGTAACTCTTTTGGTACTCGTTGAACTATCATCTTCTTCAAGAACTACCTCGGTTTTACCTATTACGGTAGAAATTAAATCTGTGACAATTTCATTAGCGATAGTTTCTGCAACTTGTTTTTGGTTCAAAATATCTTCAATGTCTTGTTCTAAGTCTTCCCGGCCATTAGGAGTATTTCCTTCTGAATGAAGTCCTCCCGAAATAGCTCCAGAATCAGCATCATCGTCAGTTTTTAATCTTACTGTTTCTAAAGCAACTGTAAGTACATCATTTACTATGTTAATCGCAATATGCTTCGGATCGTCAGTTGAATCATCGGGAATACTAGAATCAGTCTTATCTTGGAGTCTTTTAGGACTTGTTGTTTCACTCGGTGTTAAGTACAATTCAGAGGGGTCAGAAAGTTCAGATTCTCTCTCGGTCACTATATTTAGTCCATCAGCAACTCTCTCGGGACTTGCGGTTTCGCTGGCTGATAGACTCGATGGCAGTCCTTCGCTTCTATCGGTATTATCATCTTTTATAACGTTTTCTCCCACATCTCTAACCGGGATATAGTCTAAACTACCCTGCCTAGATAATGGTTTGTCAGTGTTGTCAGATTCTGGTTCTATCATATCAGTTCCTGATTCAGGACTTTCTAGAAGTTTTGTGTCAATAATAGATTGAACTAATTCGTTGGTCATGTTGAGCATATTCTGTTCGATAGGTTCTTCGTCGATAGCATGTTCTGTTTCATTATTACGACTATCACAACCTTCATCGGAGGGCACTTCGGTATCAACAGTTTTGACAGGACTATGCACTTTACACACTTCACTATACACTACTGTAGTCCGACTGTCTTCTGTACTTTCACTAGATTTTTTACACCGACACGATTCTACTTCTCTTAGCGACAGTCCTTTTCCTATTTCAGTTTGAGCTCCGTGGTTGAGAACGTTGGATTTTCTAATAGATATTGGAGTACTGTCAACGCTGTCGTCAGTATCAGGAAGTAGCCTTGGCTTGACTTGAGTATCTGTATGCCTGTCCCAACCGGATATTGTGGAAATGGGCCGCTGTTGTCTTTCCGCTGGATCTGTGATATTATCGGCGCGTCTTTGCTCATAGTGTTCGTACATTTGGGCGAATTGGAGTTTGAATTCCTCGTATGAAACCTGTAACGTAATCAATACAGTATGTATATAATATAATATAATATAAAATATAATATATAATTCTTATTAGAGCCAAGTTATGCTGTTAAGTATTTTGTATTTGTTTTGTATTCTGAAACCTTATACCTATAGTATTGAAAATTTAAATAATAACATATATAATAATTAAAATCTTAACGAAACAAAGTCAGTTGCACTTAAAAATAAAATGTATATACATTATATATACTGTAAGTAAAGAAAATCTGTCCGTTCATTGTGCTTTTACAGGTGGAGCATTATCAATTCGAGTAATTTAAAACTGATAAGCATCAACAAATACGTTAAAAAAACCTGTTTTTCCTTCAGGAACAGGGAAGCAAATAATTAATGGTATTTTAAAAGTAAACGTGACGTGAACGAAGCCACGGATACAACAAGTATAGTATGAATGGAAAAATACTAAAATTATATGTGTACGTTACTTAGACTAGGAAAGTACTGAATTAATTTTAATGAAATTTTCAGGCAATGTTTAGATTGACCCGGCAGATAATCCTGTAAAGTTTGGTGGTTACGGATAATCTTTTTTTTGAATATCAATGATAGTTTTGTGAATGTTTATTAGGTATTATGTAATTCATATTTAAAATAAAGTTGGCAAAGGGGGCTAGGTCTGCTAGTAACAAATAAATCATTTATCTCACCTTCGAATGGACAATCGCCAACGTGTCGACCCAAACTCGCCACCCACCATATTCGTGTTTGATCGCGTGATGTAACAACATCCTGAATAACGAATACACCATATCGGATATTTTCTGTTCCTCTGCGTTTTTAGGATGGATATAGGCCATAGCTATCAACCACTCCTGCCAAACAGACATCTGCAGGACGGTCCGTCTGTTCTCTCGGTTGTTACTGCACAGTAGGGTCATGTCGGATAGAAAAAGCTTCTTCACTTCCAACAATTGTTCCGTTTGTTTTGATTGTCTGATCAGTGTTGCGACGACTTTGAGGATCACTGCAAAATAAAATTTAAATGTTTAATCGATATTAAGATTGAACGTTGTTTACTCAGAGAAGTAGATACTTCAGTTAAGATGAATAATTGGTAACAATTCTACTACTAAAAAGTAAAGTAAAGTAACGGCCTGTAACTATGCCCACAGCTGGGCTAAGGCTTCCTCTCTTCGTTTTTGGAGAGAAGGATTGGAGCTAAGACCTACCACGCTGCTACAATGCGGATTGGTAGGTTACACATATCCCCAGAATTATCTAGATATATGCAGGTTTCCTCACGATGTTTTTCGTCACCGAAAAGTATGTGATAAACTGCAAATATCAATTAGGTACATAGATTTAAACAGAAAAACTCAATGGTGCCTTCCCGGGATTTCAAGTCGTAACTATCGAAACAGTCGCAGTGTTACCGCTAGACTATTATATTAGGTCCTTACATATGAAATTGGCGTTTTGTCGTACTGGCCACTTTGATCTCAAATATTACCTTTATGGTTAGGAATTCCAAATTCAAATTCATACAGCTATTTACTCATGCATTTGTGTTTCAAACCCCCTAATTCATTTGTTTTTTCTTCTTTTGTTTTTTTCTTTGTGTCACTCTGTTTACAAAATGGAAAACATGAAATATCGCGTTATTTACGAGTATGAGTTCCACCGTGGCACCAGTGCTGCAGAAACGGCTCGAAGGATTAATGATGTGTATGGTGACGGTGTCGCAAAAGAAAACACAGTGCGTTTTTGGTTCCAACGTTTTCGTTCTGGAAATTTCGACCTGCAGAACAAGCCTCGTGGACGGCCGGAGATTGATATTGGCCAAAGTTGATAATGAAGAATTGAAGGCTATTGTGGAAGCGATCCATCGCAAACCACGTCCGAGTTAGCTGCAGGCTCCGGTGTTAGTGATAAAACTATTCTAATCCACTTGAAGCAAATTGGGAAGGTGAAAAAGCTTGAAAGGTGGGTACCTCATGAATTGAGTGAAGCAAACCGACAAACGCGCGTCGACTGCTGCGTTACGTTACTCGACCGGCACAATAATGAAGGAATTTTAAATCGAATCATTACCTGTGATGAAAAGTGGATCTTCTACGATAATCGGAAGCGCTCATCGCAATGGCTGAACCCTGGCGAACCAGCCAGATCCTGCCCTAAGCGAATATTGACTAAAAAAAAGTTGCTTGTAAGTGTTTGGTGGACTAGTTCCGGTGTCGTTCACTACAGCTTTCTTAAATCTGGCCAGACGATTACGGCAGATATCTATTGTCAGCAACTGCAAACCATGATGGAAAAGCTAGCTGCTAAACAACCGAGGCTGGTCAATCGCTCTAGGCCACTGCTGCTTCAGGACAACGCTAGACCACACACTGCACAACAGACGGCTACCAAATCAGAGGATCTTCAATTAGAATGTCTTAGACATCCACCGTACTCTCCGGACCTTGCTCCAACATATTACCATTTTTTTCGCAATTTGGATAACTACTAAGGAAAAAATTCAACTCCGATGGGGCAGTCCAAACCGCCTTCAAAGATTTTATTGATTCCCGCCCGAATGGTTTTTTTAGTAAGGGGATCAATAAACTACCTATGAGATGGCAAAAGTGCATACATAGCAATGGTACATACTTTGATTAATTAGATATATTTCATTAAAAAAAAAACGACTTTATGTTCCTCCCATAGAAAACGCTAATTTCATATGTAAGGACCTAATATATGATAGACAATTAATTAATAGACAACATTGACACAATAAGTGATTGTACTCAAACTCAAAATATTCTTTATTCAAGTAAACTTCTGAACAAGTGCTTTTAAATCGTCAACATCTACTGCTGGTTCGAAAAGCTGTTCTTAAGAGCCAGCAAGAAACGCGGCGGTTGTTCTTTTCAAAGAATAATTCTTATTACTAGTTACATATAGTTATTGATGTCTTGTACAGAGTCGAAGAGTAGCTATATACACGCATTCTTATCGTCTAAGTAATCCTCAACAGTATAGTACGCTTTCTGTATTAGCCTTTTTTAAATAGTGTTTTTAAACCGCTGTAATGGTAAAGTTAAAGTAGATTGCGGAGGAAATAATGCTACGTATGCACATTAGCGGCTGCGCCCGCCAGCTGAGTAGGTAATAAAACTAGTCGCAATTAAACGCAGTTAAAAGCAACACGCATTTTTATTCTTATAATAACAATCACCGTAAAGTGGCAAATATAATACACACATAAACGCTAAAGTAAGTGAGGAATAGAATGAATGCAGGATGGATGAAGTGGCGACAGGTCTCAGGCACAATATGCGACCCCCGAATGCCCCCTAAACTTAAGGGGAAAATTTATAAATCAGTCATTAGAACTGTCGTAATGTATGGATCAGAATGTTGGGCAATGAAAAGATGGATGAAAGAACAGTGCATGCAAATGAGATGAGGATGTTAAGGTGGATGTGTGGTGTGACAAGATTGGATAAAATAAGAAATGAGTATATTAGGGGAAGTATGAAAGTTGGGCCCATTATGTAAAAGACGAGAGGTGCAAGATTGGGATGGTATGGACATGTAATGAGGAGGGATGAAGATCATGTGACTAAGCGAGTGTTGAATATGAATGTGGATGGATATGTGACTAGAGAGAGGCCTAAAAAGAGATGGTTGGAATGTGTGAAGTATGACATGCGTATAAAAGGAGTAGCGCCAGAGTTGACGAATGATAGAAGAGAATGGGAGAGGAAAACATGTTGTACCGACCCCACTTAGAGTGGGATAAGGGTAGGAGAAAGAAGACATCAACCCTAAAGTAATCTTCTTTTTTGATGTTTGGAAATTCATATATGGGATCTTATTTTGAGCTTACCAGTTGCCTACCATGAACTTTTAGAAAACGATTCAATTCAAAGTAAGTACCTAAAGTTAACCGCTTTCTTTTCGTACCATGAAGTGTGTTTAAAAGGACAACGTTATATGAACTATAGATAATTCTGTCTCTTTTACTCAAATGCTTTTAGGACGCATTCCGAACGCTCATTCGGCAACGACTTTAAAGTGTGCGTCTTTAAGACGTCATGGTATGAAAAAGCTAAACAATTCAATTGAGTCTTTTTACTTTCTGCGCTGTGATAGCCTAGCGGTGAGACCGTGCGACTCTCTAGAGACGACATAGGTTCAAACCCCGGGCAGGCACCAATGAGTTTTTCTATTAAAAACTTATGTGTCTAATTGATAATTGCAATTTATCACACGCTTTTCGGTGAAGGAAAACATCGTGAGGAAACCTGCATATCTCTAGAGAATCTAGGGATATGTGTAACCTACCAATCCGCATTGGAGCAGCGTGGTAGGTCTTAGCTCCAATCCTTCTCTCCAAAAACGGAGAGAGGAGGCCTTAGCCCAGCAGTGGGCATAGTAACAGGCTGTTACTTTACTTTACTTTTACTTTCTGCGCCCTACGCGTCTTTTTGAAGAAACCATTATGATGAGTTGCAAAGGACCATATCTGTTGGGCCTATCTGCATGCCCTAAGCAATAAAGATGAGTTGCAAATTCCTAAATATCTTTGCTAAATGCCCTACATATCTTTTCTAATTTTGACGGTTTACAAAAGCTCAATGTTTTAAAGGATGCGTTGAAATCAGAGAGTTATTATACTAGATTAGGGAAATGAACGTAAAATGTTCCCATTGAAAAAAAAGAGAAAGCCAAAGGGGCTGCCTTTCATCTTCCCCCTCTGATTATTGGTCTCCCTGCGAGTCCCTGATTCTATATTTAATAACTTTAGTACATCTATGTTATATATATGTTATTAACTGGGTTGTTGGCGCAGTGAGGCTTCAGCTCCGCGGGTCGCGGGTTCGATTCCCGCCGAGGGCCAACATTTTCTATGAACAATTTGTTGTTTCTTCGAGCCTGAGTTTATATTTGTACTTAAGTATGTATTTAAAATTATATATGTAGTATATTTACCAGTTGTCCGTCACCCATAACACAAGTATCTATTAAGTTACTTACTTTGGGGACGGACGACCGTGTAAGTGTCCCATATATTTGTTATTATTATATTATAAAATTTAATGTTCTAGCTTATGCATGCGTCTATACGCCCTGATCTTGAGAGCTGCTATTAAATCAATTACTAAAAGCTAACATAATAAGTTTTAATATTTATATTACGTATTTATATTAATATTTATAAGTATTAATTTATATTACGGTAACTATATAGACACACACAAACACACACAAACACAAACACACACACCCACACACGCAAACTCACACACAATAAATTAAAATATACTTACACTTACATACACCCATATTATATATCATAAATAAAAATAACTTAGAACTACCTAGTTTTAAATTTTATTAATAAGGGAGGGCACTGGCTCCTGAAACACAGTTTATTCTAGTTTAGGGGCCAGGGTTCCAATATATTATGTCAAAATTGCATGTTTGAGTCAATAAAAGATTATTATCATTATTAATTAGTCGTACTTGGGTTTTCCAATCTGAAGTGCGGCTGTGGCTCAGGATGGCTGGTGTACAGGATCTGTTGGCCGACGTGCTCGGTCAGCAGCTCGTAGAGAGCATTATACACGGGCAAAGCCAGCGCCTCGCCGCAAGCGCTGAGTCGGGTCGCGAGCAACGTATAGAGGTTGTGAGGCGACATCACGTCGTATTTCCTTCTGGAAATTATTTACAGTTAAGAACCGCGAGTTTTGGGTTGTGACGTAAAACGGACTATGATAAATCTATACTAATATTATAAAGAGGAAAGATTTGTATGTTTGTTTGTATGTATGTTTGTTACGTTTTCACGCAAAAACTACTGGACCGATTTCAAAAATTCTTTCACCATTGGAAAGCTGCTTTTTCACTGAGCAACATAGGCTATATGTCATTTTCAAAAAAAATAGGGATCCCAAATAAAATTGTAATAACTTGGTAAAAATTTAGTCGTAAACATCTATCATCGCGTGCGCTGCGGAAACTATTGATGATAGAACAAAAAAATGTTGTACAGTATTATAGAACGTATCAATATCCACAAAAAAGTCTGCGATACCATATGTCTAACTATTATAGTTATGCCAATATAACTACTTTTTTACATTGTAAAAGTTGGTAAAAGTGCCGACAATAATCAAACCATTTTATTCATATCTCTGTATTAATCCTTATCCCATTAAATGATATTTTATGAATAACTGTTTCAATACCTGTAAAATACTTTTTAAATTATTAAAATCCGACATCCCAATCAAAAGATTTTACGAATTTAAGAATGTAAATCGAAATCAAATAATGCCATAACAAACCTAACCTACCGTTATAGCAGGGCCTGCACTTGGTGAGTTAAGTCTTATTCCAAGAATACTAATGATACCCATTTTTTATAATTAAATAATCTACAAAATAAATCTATAGTCCGATTTCGTAGACTTTCCACTACCACGAGATCTGTATGGACGCGGGTGAAACCGCGGGGCTTTGCTAGTATATTATATTGAGGTATCCATTGAAGAGAAAGAGTACGCAATAAATACATACGAGGAAGTTTGAAGGTTGCGCCCATAAAGGACAAAATATCAGAAGCCAGGCTCAGATGGTACGGACGTGTTATGCGAGCACCCAACGATTTTGATGTGAAAAAGTGTCTTTCCATAGGTAATCAAGACAGGTAGGGAAAGACCTAACTCTGATGGATGGATGACCTGGATGACGAATGTCCAAAGAGGCATAAAATGGCTAGGACTCAACAAAGGGGATACAAAAGTACAAAAGTAATAATAAAATTATTCTGCTATAATCCGCGACAGTGGACTATCCATACTTTCATACCCGATACGTGCAGGATGCGTAAAAACACAGGCACAAACCTCCACCACTGCCATCACAATACACAAGCACTACTAGAAGAAGACTCCACGACAAAATAGCAAAGTCGTGGAGTCTATCTCCTGATGATGCTTCGGTTGCAGGGCGAAACGATTGTTGAGTTTATGATAGTGAACGTGTGTAGTGCTTGCGTAATTTCCTATTTACCATATCGCGGATTATAGCAAAATAATTTTATTATTACTTTTTTATTGTCGATCTCCGCAAAGTAACCCCTAATTCTATAAATCATTTAAAGAGGATACAAATGACAGGGTTGTATGGCGTCACATGATAAGACACCTCCGTAACGGGACAAGGCGAGGACAAAGAAGGAGAAAACATTGAAGAGAAAACGTCGAAGAAGCGATCCCACAATTCCATGTGTCACGAAGCTAAATGACGATGAGAGTGGGAGGTAAAACTAATGGACGTTGGAATTGCGCTCGATTTAATTCAAATTCTAAATATATTCATCTCACACTACACTGCAAGTTCGGAAAATAGCTATTTTTAATATATTTTTGTTTAAAAAAAAGTTGTAAGGTTGTAAGGTAATTAAATCTACCCGTTACATTATTATATAATCTACTAGCAGCGTTTTACATTTTTTTTCTAGAATTCAAATTTTAAACATAAAAGTAGTTATTGTGAGGTAACCATAAGAGAAAGAGACATGCTATCGCGGACTTTTTTGTAGTAGTTTCATAGATCTATAATCCTATCTCTGCTGTTTTCCGCAGCGCACGCGACCAAAGCTCCCAGCAAGCAAGTTTTTTAACAACTGCGCAATCTCTTCAACTTAATTTATGTAATACCGATTTGTCCTATTTACTTAAACCATCCGGAAGTATTGCACTATCTTTTGGTGAAAACCGTACAAAAATCCGTTTCGTAAATTTTGAGAATATTGTACGGGCTAACACGTACATTTGCACCGTCGGCATTTACGCCATATTATTAATATCACTTAATACAAATTTGAAATCAGTACGACGTTAGCGGCCGCGCGTGCTCAACATATCAAATCATTACTATCAATCATTATAATAACTATCAATTAAATAACTATATCAATTAAGCGTCGCAACTATCAATTTATCAACAAAAGATAGTACAGGGTAGTAGCAGCCCGTACATCTTTTTGGTCCTTCGAGCCGGATTTGAACCAGCGACCTATGGATTACATACAGACAGACAGCTTTTTGGGACTTTCGTTTTATAATAAGTATAGATTATAATGAATTTTATTCGAATATTTATTTACAACTAAAATGTACAAGTTATAGTCATATAATGCTTTTCTTAATCTCCCCTTCGTCCCCCTGAACAGTCATGTACAAGTCTAATTTCAATAAAGAAAGTCAATCCAAATGCAGTTTTAATAAATAGCGACAACAAGAATATAACAGTTATGTTTATCTTAAATTACTTACACGCTATTATTGATGCATTTATGTTAATATGGAAATAAGGAATGTAATATATATGTAAGAAAAGAATATAGTTTTACAAATATCAACAATACGTACTTATGCGTGCTTCTGCTCAGGAAAAAACCGAGAAGTTTCAACGCTTGCAGCCTTATTAATTGACTCTCGGATGCCAGGAGTTTAAAAATGGTTCTAACGCCACCCTATAACCAATATCCATTATTTGTTAAATTAAATAGACTTTACTATATTAGGAATGACATATTAATGTTATAAATGTTATAACAAAAAAAAAATAGGTACAATACCTATTATTTGCTGTATTTTTTGTGAATGTACACCGTTTGTTAATTTTTAAACAGGAAAAGGAAAAAGAATCATAAATTATTATCTGAAAACTTTGAATTTGCCATTAAAATTTTATGTCGTGTGAGGATGCCCATAAAATAGTTGAATGCAATATAAAAGTTTTCAGTTGGTTTTCAAGGTCGGAAAATGATAATCCCTGGGTTTATGAGATTATTGGAAACCTTATTGAAAACACAAGAAGATTCTACTTGTAGAACTTTATCTATGTCTATAATCAAAAAAAATATTAAGTAGTGTATTTAATAAAATATTTCTTACTTTAGCATCAAATGCGGGCACCATCGAGCTGGGATGCTCCGACATTAGTGAGATCAGCATCTGTAGGACGTCGTGAAGGTTTTCATCCTGGAAAATTATAAAAAAAAATTTAAAGATTACATTCCAGATTATGTACAAATCCACATGATTTTAGATGTTCAATTTTAAGAAATAGAATCGAGTTAATTCATTTAACTAATATTCAAAATTGCAGTAAAGATCATAAATACAAGTGGCAACCCATAAATGACAGCATATAACAATACAATTACTAACAGCAAAAAGTAAATTCAAAATTGCCTTATATTTAGGAAAACAGTGTAGATACTAATGATGATACCCAAATGGAATGAATTGTAAAGAAAGAAGGTAAATAATCTATTTGCCTTTTTTTTTAATGCAAATTACTATCAGGTAACAAATAAATTCAAAATTTCAATATATCGTACAGAAAGAGTGTAGGAGGATTAAGGATAGATTTATAGGATTTTTTTAATGCAAAATACCAACAGATAATAAATAAACTTATGTAAAGTCAGTAATGGGTTTGCATACTTTACCTCGTGCATAGTTGTGAGATAGTTGAGTATGGACTGCAACTCATCTTCCTTAACACCATTCCCAATCATGATGAGTTGTTTTAGGAACAGTAGTATATACGCCCTGATTGTTAAAATGTCCTTATGGGCAGGACGGGGTCCATCTGCAAAAGACAAGATATTAAATAGTAAAATTATAATACGACGATATATCAGTAACTTTAAGAAAATATTTTATTTGTATTCGGGAAACAAACGGTACAAATTGAACATAAATATAGTATAATTCTAATACATAAGTATATTTCTAATTCACATATCAAAATTAGTTGCTTATTTACTTCCACTTATTAATAAAATTCTTATAACTAGTTACATTTGGTTATTACTATCTTGTACAGGGTAGAGGAGTAGCTATATCCACGCAATTTTATCATCTATATAATCCTCAATACTATAGTAGGCTTTTTGTATCAGCTTTTTGTAAACTTTTAACGCTTTTTTGTAACGCTTTTAAACTGCTGTAGTGGCAATGATAAAATCAATTGCGGGATTTTTATTATAGAATCTTATACGCAAGGCGCGAAGCAGGAGCCGCAAGCTTATGACGGTTACTACTTTGTCTGTTATATACATCGCCAATCCTTTTATAATTATGTATATTCTTACGCACAAACATTAGATTGCTAAAAAATAATGTAAAGCCAAAAACAATACCTATTTTCTTAAACTTCCCTCGCAGGGAATCACGAATCACTTAAATTGTAATTGTAATCGAAAAGGCTGTCATAATTGAAACAAAATTAAAAACTATCCAAGATCTTACATTTTAAGCTGGGCATGAGTAAATATTTAAATCTCATACCCAGTCCCTTAGGTGTGATGCCGCTCTTTGTCCTAGGGTTCATAACCCAGTAGTAGTATTTCAAGGTGTGCACCGTCTGCAGCACTGTGCTGACGCGACGCACGCTCCCATATATGTGGGCGTCGGCGAGGAAGTCCGTGGCCAGGTAGCAGTAGAGCCTGGCCTGCACGGCGGCAGGAGTGTGGATCCACAGCGCAGGGTTGAAGAGGATGTGGTCCAAGAGCTGCCAGGTCAGAAACGATTCGCAGAAAGACTAGATTAGCATAGACTATTGACTGTCCGAAGATTGATAGCGTAGGCTCTTTTGCTTAGGACATATATTACTAACACTATAAATGCGAAAGTTGGTCTGCTTGAAAGACGAACTCTTTTTTTCTTTTTCACGTCTAATCCAATATTGATACAATTTAATACAATTAAAGTTTATGTACCGGTCTTATTTAGGTATGATAGAATATAGAAGGATAGGTTTACATAGCACAAAAAAATCGCGTTTTTCCTTCGGGAACACAAAATAAACAATGTCCATGATTTGAGACCAATGTCGCGTGTATCACAAGTTTCAGTTAAACATTGAGATTTTAAAATGTAAATTATACGTTAATCATTGGTTGATTTGATATTTGTTTTATTAATTATCTGCTTTAATGAAAATTATTATATTTAGCAGAATATAGATCAAAAATAACTAAAGATTGCCATTAATACAAGAAAAAAAATACAACTCCTATACAAAAACCGAAGATATTAGAACTGTTTATATTATTCGGTACTTTACACTGATAATCGGGCAAAATTAAAAAAAAAACTTATTACCAAAAAAGCCCTTTCACCAAATTGTGCAATTTATTTATAAAGTAAGCTCAAAATACACGCTTTGATTACACTATCAATTATGTGTATTTTCAACAATTTTGCTCAAAATAACATTGTCACTCTATTGTATATTTCCCAAGCTTTTAACCCATAATTTCATAAAGCAAAGTGGTTTAAATAAAACAAAATGTACATACAGATTTAAGAATGACAAAGTCATATAAATAAAAATATATACACTTACATATTCAAAGGACGTCGTGCGTGACGTATATAAAGGCGGTTTTCGTGATAACCTTAGTGGTCAATCTAAACAAAATATAGTTAGTGTTTAAGCAAGAAGAGCGTGCGCTAACAACCCTCGAAATAAATAAAATTAAATAAAAATTTCGTTATACATCCTTAAACAAAAAAAACAACAGTTAAATTATATTAACACCCTAAACTACCTGTTTTGTTTACTCTTAATATAAGGCTGCATTAAGTTAATGAATCAATAAAAATATTTCACAGAACAAAATTCGAAATAATACTGAAGCTGAATAGAGATCTTGAAACCTCGGCAATCATTTTTATTGCTTTATTAAAGATAAGGTTTATTAGATGGAAATGATTGAAGATTGTGAAGAAGCAAATTCAAAATGAGTTAAGGGTATAAGTTTTAACAGAAATTTAAAAGGTGTGTATGCATTTTACAAATACATTATCCCTACTGCGTTTTATGAATAAATATGATGGCAATGTTTCTATTTACCAATTTGTTAAAAAAAGCAAGAACGATTCAATTTTAAGCAATAAACAAAAAAGTTAAAAAGTTAATAAAGACATAACCCGCCTGGAGGTTGCAAATTCTTGCGAGCAATTTCCATAATTTATGAGGCAATATACCAAGCACCCCATTCATTCCAGCGTGGAAATTACGAAAAAGCTGAGATTTGATCACAAATTAATACGAGTATTTTGGGGAGGTTAACGTGAAATAACGTCGCGAACATTATCAACATTATTTACAAATATTAGCTGTAATTATAATATTTATACTGAAAATACAAATACTTTTAAGGAATTGTCAAATACTTGACATCATGCTGAAAAAACCAAAAAACTCTTTTACTTTAGAGAAATTTCTAAAATTGTTTAGCTTATTTACAATTTTGTTATAAAAATCGACATAAAATTCATTTATTCATTGCATTAGGAAATGAGATGAAGCGAGATGACATCTTGTTCTTATTAAAAATGTTACATTAGGATTTTTGTACAGTTTAGTAAGTTTTAGCAAATTAATATAAAAATACTTTTAACATACGTAATAACATAATAAATGGAAGAAAGTTTAAAATATAATTATTTTATATTTTGGTTTGAATTTAAATTTTTATTATTACAAAAGGAAATTTACTTGAAGTCTTACAACTATTTACAACACCAATAAACATAAGGTAAAGCACTTCTTAAATACATTTCATTTCAGACAGTTCTGGCATACACGGGCTTTCATGCCATAGGAGCTCTGGTAGGCTTTTCCGCCATGGTTCTCTTAATGACACCATCAAAAGAGCTCTTGCCACCATCGACATTCCTGCTCTTCTCGAGCCTTCCGGGATATGTCGGGATGATGGCAAGAGACCAGACGGTCTGACGCTGGTTCCTTGGGAACGGGGACGGGCCCTAATGTGGGACGCAACATGCGTTGATACGTTAGCCTCGTCCCATATCAGGGAAACGGCGTCCAGACCTGGAGCTGCGGCGGAAATGGCCGAATCCGGCAAGCGGCGAAAGTATGCATCTCTCGTTGAGAGTTATATATTTGTGCCGTTTGCAGTTGAGACCCTAGGGCCATGGAGCCAAAGTGCAAAAAAATTTTTATCCGTTTTAACACCTCGGTTGATCGCCTCTTCGGGTGACAAGAGGGCTGGCTCCTTTTTCGCACAAAGAATCAGCTTAGCGATTCAACGCGGAAACGCTGCCAGCATTCTTGGGACCATTCCACGTGGGCATGATTTGTATAGTAGTAGCGTGTAAGTAATTTAAGAAAAAAAAAATAAAAAATAAAAAAAACTTCTTAAATTATATATTAAGTTTATTATTATAGAATTATCGAAAACAGACCAGTCAAACTATAAAGAGTACGAAAAAGGTAATAGTTCGATTAATTCAACGCACTAACCCGAATTTAACCGTCTGATCTGTTACATGCTCACGTAGGTATTTTTCATTACGTTGCAATATTTATATTAAACTATAATGGATGCTGAAAGATCGATTAGAAATATTGTAGACTTACCTGTTTCAAAAGCAGATCGGAATTAGGAGAGCAGCAAGTTACAAGATGCTTTGTCAAGTGTAGAAAAGACGCAAGAGTGTCGGGAGTGAGATGATCTCTGCCGCATCGCTGCAGCATGTGCGATATAACCAGGAAGCCGCGACATTGCAGCATGTGCTGCTGAACCGTGCTGCATGATTCCACTAATGAGCACACGAAGCCGAGGAGCTTCGAACTGTAAAAAAGGGTTTAGCTTACTTAAATTATACATCTAGCTAAATATTAATGGACATAGAAGAGATGATTGACCTACGATACATGACGCGGTTATTAATTTTAGGAACCGGCCGAGTAAGTATTAATATAATTCAATCTATAAGAATGCGTGGATATAGCTGCTCTTTGACCTTGTGCAGGATAGCTATGACAAAATGTAATTAGTATTAAGAATCTTCTTTTTTAAAAGAGCTCCACCGAGTTTCTTGCTGGCTCTTCTCGGTAGGACGGCTTTCCGAACCAGAAATAGAGTCGACGATTCAAGAGCACTTGTTTACAAGTTTATTTGAATAAAGAATATTTTGAATTTGAATTTGAATTTGAATATACCTATATATATTATAAAACAAAGTCCCCAAAAGCTGTATGTGATCGATTCTCTCAAAATCTGCTGAACGGATTTTTGTACGATCTTTTCTAAAAGTAGCGGTCTGTTACAATCCCACAGCTGGGAATAGGCCTCCTCTCTCCGTTTCTGGAGAGAATGGTTGGAGCTAAGACCTACTACGCAGCTCCAATGCGGATTGGTAGGTTACACATATCTCCAGAATTCTTTAGAGATATGCAGGTTTCTTCACGATGTTTTCCTTCACCGAAAAGCGTGTGATAAATTGCAATTATCAATTAGACACATGAGTTTTAATAGAAAAACTCATTGGTGCCTGCCCGGGTTTGAACACGTGTTGCCCTCGAAAGAGTCGCACAGTCTCACCGCTGGGCAAGATTCTACCACCAAAGTAATAATAAAAATTATTTCGCTATAATATAGTCTTAAATGTATAGTGGACCATCCGTTTTCTCATACCATCTACATGCAGGATTCGTTAAAAACACATGCACAAACCTCCACCACTGCCACCACAATACACAAGCACTACACACGTTCACTATCACAAACTCAACAATCGTTTCGCCCCGCAACCAAAGCATCATTAGGAGATAGACTCCAAGACAAAATCGCAAAGATTCTACCACCAGTTTTGCACGCTGTCATCCACTGAGAAGAGAAGCAAGCACTAGCAATAAATTCAGTGGTTGCTCTTATCAAGAATAGTAATTATTAAAAGTTAGATTTACCCGATATGCATACATATATAATTTTAAATAAACACTTAAATACATAATCCAAATTGTATCAATGAAATTTTTAGTACTATAAAATATCGTTAGGGATAGCCCAAATTGCAATAAGCCAGCAAAGCACCTCTGAGACCCTCGTAAACATTATAATTTGTATCTAAACGACATAAGTGTGCATAAATGTAATATAGGAGTATTTTATGTGGTTTCGGATCGAACTGATTTAGTAAACCGTAGTTGACTGACGAAACTATATATAAATTGACATGGGATTGACATGACATCTGGTTGAATATGTGTGCATATTTGATGATACATTATGTTGTTTATTTTCAGTTGGTTTACATTTAAGAAGGCGGGCATACAAGGCGAGTAGAGTGCAACATTATTTGTTAAAATATAAATAAATATATGGGACGATTACACACACGGTCGTCCGTCGCCAAAGTAAGTAACTTAATACTTGTGTTATGGGTGACGGACAACTGGTAAATATACTACATATATATTTTTAAATACATACTTAAAAACACCCAGGCTCGTAGAACCAACAAATTGTTTATAGAAAATGTTGGGCTTCGGTGAGAACCGAACCCGCGACCCGCGGAGCTGAAGGCAGGGTCACTACCCACTGCACCAACAGGCCAGACGATTTTCTATTAAACTTTTTAAATAATGTAAATCTATATAATCATTTTCGGCTTTATTTATAGACAAAGTTTTTTTTTAATATATATAGATAATAGTAAATTTACCATCTAAGCCGGAGTAAACGATATTTTGGGTTTAGCATTTTGGGTGTTAATTTGAAGGTATTTTAAATTAAAGTAAACGCGAATGAAGTCTTGAGTACGACAACTTGTCAGGACGATTATTTTTTTACAATTCCTTATAACTTTGGTAGAGCCTAGATAGAGATAACTAGATAGAGATATATCTTTAAATGTGCTAATACAAATACGCTTTTTGCGTAAAGCGAGTCGAGGATTTGATAAACTGTGATTATGCGTATAGCAAATGATCATCATTACTTAGGGCTGCTCCCCTAAACCGTTAGTATAAATCCGCCCGGCTAACCGACGTCGACACCAGGCAATTAAGAGTTCTGAGGAGTTAGTTATTACCCGCCCGTCTCTAGATGGTTTGGCTAACTTAGATGGCGATTAGGCAGCGACATAGAAAACGCATTTGCCCGGGCAAATAGAGTAGGGTTAACACATTTTGATTTACATATATTTTCAGACACCATGTTATGATTTATTACAAACTAATTTTCGTAATTGATTATTTATACGATTACAATAAAAAAATAATACAAAAGTAATAATAAAATTATTTTGCTATAATCCGCGATACAGTAAATACAAAATATATATAGTGTTAAGTGTATAGTGGACTATCCGTATTTTCAAAGCTTTGTCTATCTCCTGATGATGCTTCGGTTGCGGGGCGAAGCGATTGTTGAGTTTCTGAGAGTGAACGTGTGTAGTGCTTGTGTATTGTGGTGTATTGTGGTGGAAGTGGTGGAGGTTTGTGCATGTGTTTTTACGAATCCTGCACGTATCGGGTATGAAAATACGGATAGTCCACTATACATTTAACACTATATATATTTTCTATTTACTGTATCGCGGTTTATAGCAAAATAATTTTATTATTACTTTTGTATTATGGATCTCCGCAAAGTAACGCCTTATTCTATAAATTATTTAAAAAAAATAATAAATGTTTTACTTTATTATAATTCTAAATTAGTTCAAATTATATATAATTTTATAAAAATGAATTTTTAAGTTTAAAAACTCAATATATGCCAATATATGCTTTGCGATTTTGTCGAGGAGCCTATCTCCTGATTGTCGTGATGAATGTGTGTAGTGCTTGTGTAGTGTCTTGTTGGTGGTGTCTTGTAATACGTGCGGTAAGTAATCCTGCATGTATAAAGTATGGAAACGGTTTTGCTTCCTACAATTACCATTACATAGATTTTCTTAACAAACGCGGATTATAACACAATAATTCAATCATAATTTTGTGCCGTGTGGTATCCGGCTGCATAGAATAGACCACCCTCATTTCTTACCTAGGTGTCGTAAAAGGCGACTAAGGTAAGTTGACGTCAGGCAGTAATCGGTCGTAAGATACGTAGCCAAATCATGTGACAACATGTTGTAACATGTTGTGCCGACCCCACTTAGAGTGGGATAAGGGCAGGAGAATGTATGTATGTATGTAACTCTATCATAATTTTGTCAATGCAACATACTATAATTACTAATGTTTCAAATATAGCGCCATATCTACGGACACCGCATACAAGGCAGAAATATAACAAATATATCTAAATTGTCTAAAACAGTAAATTTATCAACTTTTGTATATATTACTTAAACATAAAATATAAACAAGTTTATTTCAAAACAACTGACTGTGGAAAAAATTAAAGCGAAGTATCGAAGGGCATTTCAATATTAA
Source organism: Morpho deidamia (assembly GCA_947086505.1). Classification (NCBI taxonomy): domain Eukaryota; kingdom Metazoa; phylum Arthropoda; class Insecta; order Lepidoptera; family Nymphalidae; genus Morpho; species Morpho deidamia. The sequence continues at coordinate 14,186,519 of CAMTZC010000009.1, forward strand.
GAACTTCTTTTCGATGCTGTTGCTACGGAAAACTGATATCTCTAATCACATGGCAATCTATAAAAGGCGAAACGGTAACTCATAGCAAACTCTTATTGCCTGGGTTCATGACGTCACCGCAGTGACGTCATTCTCTATGCACGTCCTCTTTTTTATTATGAATTGTACAGCGCGACCCGGGCTAATCCCAGCGTATTCTGCGCTCTAATAATCTCTAGTAATTCTCTTAGCCAGGGTAAACACCCCGGAAGTGGCCTCCAACCTCCCCTTATAGCCACCCCTTTCCACTCCCAATTCTATCACTGATCTGACTCCTCTCTTGAGCCTCAGTGTAGAATACCTCTCTCTTCTCTAATTCAGTACTTTACGATAACACAAGGTGAGATGCTGTAACTGATACACACTGCTTATGATAATAATAGTTCAAACTACTCACCTAAATTCTCTCGCAATCACACAACTGTGTTCACTACACTAATGCGGTACTCGGTATGCGTCAAATGGCGCCCGCCGCTTTATACTTTTACGATTCCTACCCTCTTCATTATAAACATTTTATTTTACTATTTTTCTACCCGCAAGTACTTGTAATATTTTGTTTTGTGAAGTTAATTTTACCTACAACTCGTGATGTTTCGCGAGATGCTTTCTCCTACCCTTATCCCACTCTAAGTGGGGTCGGTACAACATGTTTTCCTCTTCCATTCTCTTCTATCATTCGTCAACTCTGGCGCTACTCCTTTTATATGCATGTCATACTTCACACATTCCAACCATCTCTTTTAGGCCTCCCTCTAGTCACATATCCATCCACATTCATATCCAACACTCGTTTAGTCACATGATTTTCATCCCTCCTCATTACATGTCCATACCATCCCAATCTTGCACCTCTCATCTTTTCTACAATGGGCGCAACTTTCATACTTCCCCTTATATACTCATTTCTTATTTTATCCAATCTTGTCACACCACACATCCATCTTAACATTCTCATCTCATTTGCATGCACTCTTCTTTCATCCATCTTTTTCATTGCCCAACATTCTGATCCATACATTACGACAGGTCTTATGACCGATTTATAAATTTTTCCTTTAAGTTTAAGGGGCATTCGGGGGTCACATACTGTCCCTGAGACCTGTCGCCACTTCATCCATCCTGCATTCATTCTATTCCTCACATCGCGATCAATTTCACCGTTTTCCTGTAGAAGCGAGCCAAGGTACCGGAAGTCGGAGCAGACTGGCAAAACAACACCATTTAAGGTTATTGGAGAAAAATTGGAGAGACCACTGAAATCACACTGCATGTGTTCAGTTTTGGTCAGGTTGATCTTTAAACCAAAATTCTCCAATTTCTCTTGCCATTCTACAAATCTGCTCTGGACCTCAGCTGCATTTTCACCGACAATCACGATATCGTCGGCAAATAGCATACACCATGTTTCGCGAGATGCATTTTATGAATATACGATGTAATATAAAAAGCAAATTCATTGACGGTATTAGTATTTAAATATTACATATGTTGCGCGTGGCTTTTTCGTACTTATCCAAGTATGATTATAGTCTGTTTCTTTTTGTTATATCCCTAACAGGCGTGAATAACTTAATAAGTCCAAAACGAACACTTTTCAGGACAGTCACACGTTCACGTTTAGTTTACTTTTAGGAGAGTTATTTAAATATTCCCGAATTAGTATGTGCGATATAAAAGACTTATCGGCGTCACTGAAATATTTACTATATATATTAAGCAATCCTAATGCCTATTATGATTAAACATATAAAAGGAATTATCAACATATTCACGCCTGGTATGGATGTACTCGTATATAACAAAAAGATAACGAAGAAAGCCGTATTAATGTATCTTCCTTATGATTTTTTTTACAGTCAAATTGTATATATACTTTAAGATAATAAAACCAGAACTTAACTCAATAAACAATACGACTTCTGTCGTTATAATTGTCAACCCTAACTGAAATGTTAATGAATATACTCACAACTGGTATCTAAAGTCCACGGTATGATTTAGTTAGGGAATTGTGGAGCTATAATAGTTAGTTACTTCAATGTGCTCGTATTGGACTAACTATGACTTAGTCCAATTTCAACATTTGGCTCGACATTTATAATAATCACAGGCAGTGACCCTGCCTTCAGCTCCGCGGGTCGCGGGTTCGATTCCCGCCGAGGGCACAACATTTTCTAACCGAAATTGGTCGTCCTTGGAATCTGGTATATATAATATGTATTTAAAATTTTATAAGTATATATCCATTAGTTGTCGGTCATAACACAAGTATTAATTTACTAACTTTGGGGACGGACGACCGTGTGTGTAAGCGTCCTATATATATATTTATTTATTATTTAAACTAATATTTTAAATGCTAAAGTCTGTTGTAGGTCTGCCTATCTGTTACGCTTTAATTGCTTATCCTCTGGAGCAGTAGTTATAAACAGATGAAACCTATAAAATATAGTATTAAAATTTCCTTCGGAAATAGTAAGGCCGACAAATTTTATATAATTGAAGCTATTTTAACGCTCTAGTTGACGCAATTATCTTTATAAGAATAATAGAATAAGAATTCTAAATTTTAATTTTTAACTTTTTGTAAGTCGTCATTTTTTATTGTGGTCACAGTTAACGTCAGTTTTAAGTCATTACATTCTTATAATACATCATCATTCTCCTGCCCTGTTATCCCACTCTAACTGGGGTCGGCACAACATGTTACAGACATGTTGTCACATGATTTGGCTGCGTATTTTACGACCGGACGCCTGCTTGACGTCAACTTACCTTAGTCGCCTTTTACGACACCTCGGTAAGAAATGAGGGTGGTCCATTCTACGGCTCCATACGGATACCACACGGCACATACCTTAGTCGCCTCTTACGATACCTCGGTAAAAGAGGGTGGTCTAATCTATTCTGCCGGATACCACACGGCGGTTTTGAAATAATAATAATAAAAATTTAAAGTTAGGGGGACGGTTAGGATGATTAGTAAATAAGCAATATAACAGAACTAACTACTTTGCTATAATCCGCAAGGGTTAGGTGAATGCATGCAAAGCCAATGTGTATGAAGCAGGCAAAATCTACGTACCTTATACATGCAGGACAAGCCACCACATGCACCCCCAAGGCGCAATTCACCAGCAACAACGCACACAAAAGCAGCACACACACCCACCACCACAATCTCGACGATCGTTTCGCCCCGAAACCGGAGCATCATCAGGAGGATAGGCTCCACGACAAAAATCGTACTGTACGACTGTGCAGTACGATTGTTGCATGTGGTACTGTTACTGTTGCATGTGGTGGCTCGTCCTGCATGTATAAGGTGCGTAGATTTTGCCTGCTTGATACACATTGGCTTTGCATGCATTCGCTTAACCCGTGCGGATTATAGCAAAGTAGTTAGTTCTGTTATATTGCTTGTAATATGGAATTCCGCAAAGTAACGCCTCCTTCTATAAATCGATTAAGTAAATTATAAATGTTGTCATTTTCTATCACTCTCAGTATACAAGTACCAGGGTAACATACCACAGCATGGGATCTCGCTTCGGGTCGGCGGCCGGCGCGTCGTGCGGCAAGTCCAGTTGGGAAAACAGCGGGAAAAGAACTTGAACGCCGCCTATTGAGTTCAGCGCGCTGTGAATTGAGTGAGTCACGACTGCTTTTACTTCCTGCAAATATAACCAGAGATACTATGCTAAACTACTTTATATGCATGTAGTTTAAAACCATTGTATTAAAACCAAATTTAAGCAAATACAGAAGAGGTCATTCAGAATAAATAGGATTTTTTTTTTCGAACTGACTGTATGCTGTTAACCCCTAATGGCTTCTACAGCGTCACCGGGCGGGACGGGCGACCGCAGAAGAATCGCCGAAGTTGCGGGGAACGTCGTCCTAAGGGTGCCTCCTGTGAGGCCAGACCACGGCTTAGGGCGACGTGTAGTGGAGGACTGATGGTGTGACTTTGATTAGTCATTGCGGCGTCGGAAGGGTGGCGAGAAGCCACGACCGACCGACGTCAGAAAACTGGGACCTCGTCTTTTCGGGCGAAGACGCTGTGTGTGTGTATTACGTGTATCTGTGTTGGCGATCGTTATTTGACCGTCGGGGTCATACAAGACGCTTTTTGGACGCCTATATTTTCGATGGTCTGACCTAACTGGGATGTAGGTAGAAGCAACTGAAATAAGGGGGTTCGAGTGTACCTCAGATTTCTGGAAGTAAGATTTCGAAAAACGTTTAAAGAGGTGAGTAATGGTAGGGAGATCGAGGTCTCTATGGAGGTCAACGTTCCGCATGAACCACGGACACCCAGTGGCTGTCCGCATAAATCGGTTCTGAAGTCTTTGAAGCCTGAGCAAATCTGACCTTTGAAAAATAAATAGGAAGCTATTTATGCATCCAGGAGAATAAAATGTTTACAGTAACATCGCAATAAAACTAGTTTAGTTCATTTAAATCAATATCATTAAAATAAAAGTACAATTTACAGTAAATCTAATTAATAAAACCACTTACAGAAATCATTTCCCTACTAGACGGGAATATTTTGATAAGTTGACTTACGTCCTTTTATGTTTAATAATTATAGACTAGGATTGTCTTATTTATATGGTGAAAATTTCAATTACTTCATTTCAATAACACTCTAATAAACATATACAAAACGTAAACCTATCAATAGTTACCCTGAAAAGTGTGCACTTTTGAACTTGTTAAGTTATTCACGTGTCTGTTTGGTGATTTAACTATACAGGAAAAAAGTATTTTTTTTACTTGTGCGAATTACAGTTAAACTACCAGGAACGCATAAATTGCACGAAGATTACCTGAAGCATTAGAGCGTGCGGCGTATGCACGAAGTACGAGACGTTGCCTTTAGGGGCAGACTGCAAACACAGCTGGCCGTCGGTCGCCACGGGATTGTACATAAAAACTATGGCGGACGACAACTTGCCGTCGTAAAGAACCTATAGGAAACATAGAATTGAGATATAACACAGCTTAATATAGATTTAGAATTAATAAGTGAAAAAATTCTACTCCTCATGACATATGCCAAGTGCCGTCAGAAGTGAAAACTTGAATGTGAACGTTGTGCATTTTTGATACTTTGTATTGGTCAGGGAATAATTTTGCACGAATTTATTGAATTATGAGTATAAAATCACTATCATTTATTGTGCTATCATACACAAACATGAAACATTCACACAAACGCCCTGCACCGCTTTAACGAAACAGCAGACGCAGACATACATTTTCGCCGCGCGGTAGGAGAAGAGTAAGATAAGAGGGTAGGTAAGAGAGAGGGATACTTCTTCTCTTACGCCGCGCCGGCGGTCTACTCTCCCTCCGTCTTATGAATTTTCGTGTAGGTCACGTGTCCTGTCGCGAGTTTAGCATTTTTGGATAACACAAAAAGTGCACGACGCCGCTAAAGAAGTTTTCACTTCAATAATATAACTCGTAAAGTTGTTTGATTTTATATAAATTAGAATATTCTACAGAGGGCAAGTAAAGTTGGTTTTAACTTTTTAAATTGTGCCAATATTAATTATCGAAGCAGTAAAAAGTTAAGTTAGTTAAACACGAATTTAATTGAATCAATTTTTCTACAAGTTTTAAGTAGGTTTTAAGTTGAAATACTTAAATAATACCAGTTAGCTTTGAAGCAGAATAAGCTTAGCGTAAAGTTTCCACGAAAAGCTTAATTAGAAACATTGAATTCATGCCAGGTTAAGATTAAATACTAATTATACTAAGTCCAGCGAAATATAATGACAAAAAACATTAATTAGATATTTTAAATATATAAGACTATAATAGAGTAATTAATATTTTTAGAAGACAAAATAACCAACACATACACCATTTTCAATGTGGTAAAAAAACCAAAACCAAAAAAACATAAATATAGTTTAGTATTAAACTGTCCGAATGTAAGAACAAGCCTTAATTGGGTTATTATATATATTATTTCAGTGCCATCAACGACGTCACGCTGCGAATAATTAAAAATACTCATCAAATCAGATCAAAATAATTTTTTAATTAGGTCAGTTTAATACTAACCGCGCGATATACTTTTTACTATTTTATGTACAACTACAATGAAAGTATTATTGAAATATCTAGCCTATATAAATAGATATTACTGATATTACTAATACGGTTCTCGCCTATATATATAAGGTATATATTGCTTTGGTAAGCAATTGTGTTTACTTTTTAAACGCGACTATATCTTTAGGTTTTGTCCAGGACAATAATCTGTATTTTGCGAAAACGGATTGATTATTGGAGTAATGCATAAGGACTGTAGGTTACGTAGCAATTACTTCTTTAATTTCGATAAATTGATATGAAAGAATTGTACATCTAAATATGCAATCATCAATGGCTTGCTCGTGCATGTGAATTTGGCAATTAAGGACACCAACTAGGACGAGCCTGCCTCGACACGCCACGTAAAATCTATACTAATATATAAACTGAAGAGTTTGTTTCTTTGTTTGATTGTTTGAACGCGTTAATCTCAGGAAGAACTAGACCGATTTAAAAAATACTTTGAGTGCAAGACAGTCCATTTATCAAGTTTTTTTTCGTATGTCCTATGCTGTTAGCCCTACTGACTTTTACAGCGTCACCGGTGGGATGGGCGAGCGCAGAAGCTTCGCCGGGTTGATTATCGAGGAAAGCTATAGACTTTGTAAGATCACACTAACATGAATAGGAGAGGAGCAGCAACAAAAAATATTGCAAAAACGGCAAAATTTTAAGGTTAACCCACTTTAACCACAATGAATTTAAGTATTACGGTTTACTCAAATAAGACTGCTGTCGACGCGAACGAAGTTGCGTTTAAAAGCCAGTTATTAATATCCTGACAAAGCAAATCGCCGACAGCAAATATGAAACGTGGAAATGTCGAGAATTTATTACAATAACATATTGCGGTAAAATGAATGTGTGAATTTCAGTTATTGCAACAACAAACAAACAAATTATTACATATTTTCATGATGTATGGAATTTAACTCGACATACATCACTGGTGTATTTATAGGATATTCGCATGAAACGAGATTCGTTCGACCTCGTATACAGAAATATTTCCACTTGTTGTATACAATATAACAAGCTTGTTGGCTTGTTAATTTATTTAATAATAATTACGGTCAAAATCCAGTTATACTAACTATATTATTCATACTCATTATAAAACAAAGTTTCCAAAAAATGTCTGTGTGTATATGTGATAGATTTTCTCAAAATTGAACTGATTTTTGTACAGTTTTTACTTAAAGCTAGTGCAATTATTCTGGAAGGTTACCGTTTTAAATAAATTGTGTTGAAGAAATCACGCGGTTGTAAAAAAAAACTAGTCTACTGGGAGCACTACTCGCGCCGCGTAACCCAGCATAGTTATACTAAAGTAATGTACTAGAGAATTGTACATCTACAAAAACACTACGAAAAAGTCCGCGCGAGTATGTCTCTATCTCTTATGGTTAACTCACAATAACTACTTTTACGTTCAATTTTAATTCGGTCTAAATTTTGTGACACACTGGTCCACGAGGGAGAAGCCGCTGGCACAACTACTGTTATGTAAAACCACATTAATTTTTTACATAATTGTCAAAATTCTCGTCTAAGACGTCGCTTATCTGCAAAGATTGATATCTTGATATCAGTGCGGAGATTCTTTAAGAAGTCCGTTGAGCAAAGAATTGAAATTCAAATAATTCATTATTTAAATTGAAGTTCAAAAAATCAATTAAAGAGACTCTTATTAATAAAACTTACTATAATGTTGAAGACTATGTGAATGATAAGAAAGCTTGGAACTAAATTGCGACCGGCTACGCACTAGATGATATTGTTATCTATGTTTATTAACATTAGTAAATACAATATTGTAATATTTATTTATGAAAAGAATGACCGCCGCGTTTCTTTGCTGGTTCTTCTCGGTCAGAGCACCGTTCCGAATCAGTCGTAGTTGCACTTTAATTTTAATTTGACGATTCAAAAGTGCTTTTAATAGGCCAATTTGAATAAAGACTTATTTGAATTTGAATTTGACTTTTACAAGCACTTTTGAATCGTCAAAATTACAATGAAGCTACTAGTGGTTCGGAAAGATGAACATTCCAAGAAAAATAAGCAAGAAGCTCGGCGGTCATTCTTTTCAAAAAGAAATATTTCAATAATATAGAATTGTTTACAAATCAAAAGTTACTTAAAATTTAACCATAGATTATTATTTTATGAAAGGCTTACAAAATCCCAAATGTGTAGAATGAAGCATATTGCAGTGGACCAAAATTTGGTACGTTATATCACACGGTTACTATTACGCCCCGTTCGGACGAGCGTAAAAAATACGTCGCGATAAAAATCCGCAATAGGCGTTATAAGAAGTTTCGTATGGTATATTCGGCTTAACGCCCTCGCCCTAAGGACTAAAATGGAACACTGCACGATAAAATACATCGCGATTTAAATACGCTGTGAACAGATACCTGGATAACCATTTGTTTCATTTCGACGTAATTTTAACGCACGATAAAAATCCTCTCGTGCTAACAAGGGGTTACTGAATTCCGACCGAGTTCAAAATTAGTCTTAACTAGCTGCGCCAACAACGGTTTCGACCGCGCGGAATTCAGTGACTTACGAAACTTTACCAGACTTTTCAAAATTTTGAGCATAGGAGTAGTTATTGTGAGTTAACCGTGTGAGATAGAGACATGCTATCGCGGACCTTTGTGTAGCATTTTTATAGATCTACAATTCTATCCAGTACATTACTTAAGCGTGTCTCTGCGCACGAGGCTAAAGCTCCCAGTAGGCAAGTTTTTTAACAACTGCGCGATCTCTTCAACACGATTTACATAATACCGATATTTAATTTTTACCTTAACCATCCGGAACAATCTTGAGAAAATCGATTACATATAGACAGACAGCTTTTGGGACTTTATATATATATATATATATAGAATTTGAAGATACATTGTAATCCTTATTTAAATGCCATCTATTTCCTTCATCATCCTCCTGCCATTATCCCACTCTAAGTAGGGTCGGTACAACATGTTACAAACATGTAGTCACGTGATTCGGCTACGTATTTTACGACCGGCCACCTGCCTAACGTCAATTTACCTTAGTCGTATTTTACGACCCCTCGGTAAGAAAGAGGGTTGTCTATTCTACTCAGTGGGATACCACACGGCGGGTCGACTTACCTTAGTCGCCTTTTACGACACCTCGGTAAGAAATGAGGGCGGTCTATTCTACTCAGCCGGATACCACACGGCATATCTATCACGTTAAGAACTATTAAAAAAACTAGTGTTTTCCTGCTCCTCCAAGTTACGGATATCTTTAACACTCACGAGTTTTGTAGGCGCTACGCTACGCTTTAATAGAATCTTTTTTGAATTAAGTCACTTTAATAACAATTGTACGATATGCGTTATCTTTCATATCCGACAATTTTCTTATTAGGATTTATAAATCCACTTTATTGACATGTATAAACGTTTATGATACACACTCTTCCTTCGTCGATGACCGTAATAAAAAAAAATAAAAAAGATTTTAGTCCCGTACCGTTCGCGATAGCAAAAATTAAAGGGGCGATACGTAAAATAAAATTTTACAACAACATTATCATAACTACAGTAGTAAAGCCTTCGTATTACTTCGAGAACGGAAGTGGCAAGGTAGGGCGAGGCCACATTAGTGCGTTGCGTCGCGTTTTCGCAACGAAACAAAGCGTTGCGTAGACGCTGCGACAACGAAACGCATATCATCGTCTAGCAGTGAATCCATAGAGTTATTAATATTAATATAGGAAAGCCACAGGCAAGCCTGTAAGAGATAGTTACACAATAAATAATGAGAGGGAAGATTAAACAAGTATATATCATCTTCGTCTAATGACACATAACAATTTAAAGAAAAACAAAATAAAAAAAAGTTTTAACAAAATTTTTGTCCCTGTTAACCGCTAAGGAGTTCCCTCGTCTGGAGCTAATCCTGGCAGTAGCATTAAGTCATGCTTATCATAAACATGCATTGTCATCGGGACTGGAGCAATACGTAAAATTTCAGTTCGGACCCCGGGAAGTGGGTCAAATTTAACTTGCAAGATTCCACCTTCACATTAATACAAGAAAGCTTTTAAAAAAAGCGGCATATAGATCATCTTCATTTTCTCTTAATTGTAATATGGATATTTTATGCTGGCTTACCTACCCTAGTATAAGTCACAGATTATCATCAATTGCTGTTAAATATGACACAATTATACGAATATGAATGAGTAATATAAGACTAGAAGTCTTTATAAATTGTTATAACTCTATGGTTACAAGACATCGGAAGAGTAATGAGCATTATTGAAGTCAATTAGTAACTTTAATTTATCATTTCAAATAATTTATTACTATGACTAATAATATTAACTCTATGTTTGCATCATTGTCTGACTTCGCAGCGGAGTTCCGCACATAGCGGACAACGCAACGGTCTAATGGGGTATGTCATAAAAATATACAAAAAGGACGCACGCACTAATGTGGCTTTGCCCTTATCTGCGGAGAAGGCGGCCACAAGGAACTCGCAGTTTATGGAACAAAATTGTTTCGAGTTATAATATTTATCTGCTGGGATATAGGAAATCTGTAAAATTATTGCCCATCTGATAAGACTTATCTTAAAGCGGCCCGAGCAACATTTTTCTTTTAATACGCTAAACTTAAGACTCGGGAGCGACATCACTACATTTTAGAAAACAAATTCCTCCATCAGGGGCTAGGTTAGAGAGACGGGTAGAGGGGTAATTCAAGTAAACTTCTAAAGAAGTGGATCTTTTGAATCGTCAACTGTACTCTGCTCTACTGCTGGTTCAGAAAGCTGTTTCTACCGTGAATAGCAAGAAACAAGGCAGTTGCTCTATTCAAAATATAAAAGTCAAGTAGCGGCCTGTTAGAATCCCACTGCTGGGAATAGGCCTGCTCTCTCCGTTTCTGGAGAGAAGGGAGCTAAGACCTACCACGCTGCTCCAATGCGGATTGGTAGGTTACACATATCTTCAGAATTGTGTAGAGATATGCAGGTTTCCTCACGATGTTTTCTTTCACCGAAAAGCGTGTGATTAATTGCAATTATCAATTACGGGTTTGAACTCGTGTTCCCCTCGATAGAGTCGCACGGTCTCACACACAATTAGTCTTATTTTTTTTATTCTTTATTTTAATAGCATACATTATATACCTATTCTAGTATAATTTGCGATGAAACTATCTCCTTGTTGCACGTGTTCAAAGATAAAATAAAGGGTGGGGATGAACCAAGTACTATATAACAATGCTTGTTTGGATATTGCTTCGCTTTGCGATTTTGTCGTGGAGTCTATCTCCTGATGATGCTTCGGTTGCAGGGTTCGAAACGATTGTTGAGTTTGTGATAGTGAACGTGGGTAGTGCTTGTGTATTGTGGTGAAAGTGGTGGAGGTTTGTGCATGTGTTTCTACGAATCCTGCACGTATCGGGTATGAAAATACGGATAGTCCACTATACATTTAACACTATATAATATATTTTCTATTTACTGTATCGCGGATTATAGCAAAATAATTTTAGTATTACTTTTGAAACTATCTCCTCTACAAAACTGATATATAATATTTACTAACAGGTTAAAACGTAAACTTGTGTCGTGTTGCGCTGCAGTTCCAAGTGCATACCCAAGCCCAAAAACGATTTACGTACTTTTGCACGGCGCAAAGCAGGAGTCGCAAACGTATATCGGTTGCTACTTTGTCTTTTATATACATCAACATTTTTAAATATTTATAACCGTATTTAAAACACAATTGATTCGATCGACAATCACGTTTCTTAAAGTACATACATTCTTAAAGTAAATACTCACAAACTCCCACTAAAACTGTACAATATTCGATGAAACTTGACATACTTTATGAATACAGAGCAACGTTATTTTTCAATTCTTACCAAGTACGTACAAAAAGAAAAACTTACTTGTATTGTTTGCGTCATAAAAACCTTCAACTCCTAGCAGAACTCAGTTTAATGGTTGACCTGTGACTAAAGCTCACGAACACACTCGACGCAAACTTTCCAACTTCATATTATGAAAGAGAAGTTGTGAAAAAATTGATGACAGTAGTTCTGGTTATGACGGGAGTTGGAAATCGTACGAAGCTGCGGCTTTTCTATAGAACTTTTAAGTTGTAATTTTATTTAACATTTTAGCGAATAAAAACTTTCAAAAACATGAAGTAGCTGATTTTAAATTTCGCGATTCATACAAATTATTATACGTATATACATACGAGTCACAACGCGTTTAAAGCGAATTATTATATCAGTTCGACTTTTAGATAATTTATTTTTAGATAATAATTAAGTTGAAAAAGTTTGCAACTAAAAACAATAAGGAAATCGCAATAATTTGTCTTTTCTGTTTATTTATTTTCAACCATGGAACATTTTACATTTACTAATTTAACTCCCATGATTAGCGTTATTGTCAAAGAAAAGGGGAATGGTATTAAAAAAATATGTACTATTATAGGCTAATCGTTTGACTCTGACCTCGCCTGCGTTACAAGGGCGCGGAGGTACAGTGAGAGAGCTGACTTAGGTTAGTGCGGGTCTTCTTGCCTATCACACTACAGGCGCGCACTCCCTTTACACCTACAGCCCCCGTTCTCGTCTAACCTTCGCGCCCAGGCGAAGTCTGAGTTAAACAGTTAGCCTATAAGTTGAAAGTAATTAGTTAACCCGGTTGGGACAATATAGTTTAGACCATATATTTAAAAGTTTGAAAAGTGAAGTAAACGTTTCTTTTAAATAGATCTCATACAATACATGTATCAATAAAAAAGTTTTAAAATAATTATCTTGGTCAATTTGGGATAATTTTGTAATAAGTTCTGGTATACTGCAATAATTGGGTGGCTATTACCGCACTCGGTGCACGTAATTTTACTGCAAAACGTGGAAAGTCAAGTAGCCGCTTGACTTCAGAAAACCCAACGAAGTTCTTGAATTAGTGACAATGTATTTAATTTGAAATCTGACGAAGGAAACGTACGTAATTTCAGCAATAATATACATATTTCTTAACTATTTTTTTTACTGTGGCATCTATGTTTGATGGAAAAAAAATTATACTGCCACCTTTAATATTTAATGTAATTGTTAGCGTTTCACACATGAGTTAAATAATAGAAAAATATTACGACTCTGTAATAGATAACCATATAGTCATAAAATTTAAACATCCCTCTCACAAGATAAATATAACGAAATTGAAACAAAAAATTAATTTAAAACAAACAACCTTCACGCGGTATTTATGAGATGGACGAGCTTCCAAAATCACATGCTCAACAGGAGAGGAGTTCCGAAAGCTCGGAATACATTAACGCGGTAATTAATTTTTAAAATTCAATTACGAAGTTATATTCGTAGCTCTGTTTGGGGAAGCCGGATCATAAAACTAGGCTAAAGTAAGGGTCCGTGAAACAATCTTCTCTGTGGTGAACTTAGAACGAAATTAGCGTGTGCCAATGATTTTAAGTAACTTAGAGTAGGATAAGGGCAGGAGAATGATGAATGATTTTAAGTAACTTGTTTAGTAACGAATGTAATATAATATGGCGCTAGTGGTTACGCGCTATAGAGTGTTGATTTTAATTACATATAGCCAAACGTTTTTTCCCATTAAAGCCTAGCAACCACACATACTTTCTATGATTAGTACTCAATCAAAATCCTTAATTCAGAGGACCTAAGTCTTGGGAAATTGGGTGTATTTTCTCCATACGTACTTTCTATTGGCATGGCTATTCAAGAAGACAACAAAAAAATATATATAGTGTTTAATGTATAGTGGACTATCAGTATTTTCATACCCGATACGTGCAGGATTCGTAAAAACACATGCACAAACCTCCACCGTCACCACAATACACAAGCACTACACAGGTTCACTATCACAAACTCAACAATCGTTTCGCCCCGCAACCGAAGCATCATCAAGAGATAGACTCCACGACAAAATCGCAAAGCCATTTTGCTTTGGATTATGGATCTCCGCAAAGTAACGCCTAATTCTATAAATTAATTAAACAGAAATGTCTGAAAATCTGTAAAAATATTCATAATTTCTAAAACAATATTATTGTACTTAATAAAACAGAAAGCAACCTAAATCTTATGTTTATTCTTTAGTCTGATACCGTATTCCTTAACTTAAAGATACCAAACACCGCCAAAATACTAAGTCAAGGAACCAGCCCGAGAGGGTTCTATGTTTTATATCACCTAATACAAAGTTTTCCTTCCTACCTTGCTGTAAATTGCACGAATTAAAAAAGTCAACTTGATCGCAAAGCTTTGCGATTATGACCTGTATCGGGAATCCTGCATGTATCGGGTATGAAAAAACGGATAGTCCACTATACATTTAGCACTAAATATATTCTCTATTTACTGTATCGCAGATTATAGCAAAATTATTGTTATTATTACTTTTGTATTATGGCACTGCGCAAAGTAACGCCTAATTCTATAAATTAGTTTACTTTTAAGTAGGCTTGCTTGGAATGAATAGTTGTACCACCATTACTCCGAAAATAGAAAAAAATATTGATGACTCTTGAACATACAGCAACATAAAATTTCATTTTGTCTTCACTCAAAATGAAAATACTTGGTGAAGTCGAAAACAACCTTTTTCATGCACTTCATATTACTACACGCCATTTTACGAGTCACTTAATATGCCTCGGAAACATACTTCCAATGACCATATCGTTACAGCATTTTGGACTTTATTTTCTCAACTTTAAGATGTATTTCATGTTCTGCGAGCAAGTGATTCTATGTGTGGGTCATATCCCACAAAACGGCAGCCAACAGGGGAAGGAAGCTGTTGTCGGAAGCGACTTCCCGAGGAATACAGTAATCGTTGTGAAACGAGCGGTGACATGTGGTGGAACGACATCCCTTAGACTTGGAATTTAAGGAAAGACTTTTCCTTACCTACGTAACAAAAAGTCTGTATTTGCGATTAAACTCATAATTAAAATTCAAAATATGTACAAGTTATATCTATCTTATATTACTTACACGATAATTATTTAACGATTATTAATTCAAAATATTCCTTACTCAAGATAACTTGTAAGTAAACAAGTGCTTTTGAATCGTCAACATCTACTGCTGGTTCGGAAAGCTGTTTCTACCGAGAAGAGCCAGCAAGAAACTCGGCGGTTGCTCTTTTAATTCAATAAAAAAGAATAATTATTATTACCAGTTACATATAGTTTTTAATGTCTTGTTAACTGTAACAAGACATTAAAAACTATATGTAACTGGTGGATAATGCTACTCTTAGACACTGGTCTAAGAGTAGCATTATCCACGCATTCTTATCATCTAAGTAATCCTCAATAGTATAGTAGGCTTTTTGTATCAGCCTCCCTTTAACAGCGCTTTTAAACTGCTGTAGTGATAAAGATAAAATCGATTACGGGATTTTATTATAGAATCTTATACCCAAACCCACAAACGACTTATGTACTATTGTAAGGCGCAAAGCAGGAACTGCAAGCTTATCTCGGTTCCTACTTTGTCTATTATATACATCGCCAATCGTTTTATAATTTGTTTGTTTATATATTCTCATATATTTTCGTAAATAAAGAACTGATTTTTATACGATATTTTCCAATAGACTAAGTGATTTCTGGGGATTTTCTAGGTGAATATTTATTTAAGTTTTTGTGTATATAATTTGACATAACAATAATTGTGGAAATATGCTGATGATCTTAAGCTTTACCTAGAAGTACGCAATGGAGCAAGGACAACAACTTGCAGTTTAACAAAGTGTTCAGTCATTTCTTTCTCTCGCTCAAAAACATCTGTTCTTTACAAATACAACATAGACGGGATTCCAATGTTGAGAGTCACAGAAGTTCGGGATTTGGGGGTTACTATGAACAGTGAGCTACCGTTTCGTAGTCACATAACTGATACCTGTAGGAAAGCTTAATCTTAATCTGGGCTTTTTGCTTCGTACTGTTCGCGGCTTTACAAGAGCTATCGTCACATTGTATAATGCATTAGTGCGGAGCCAATTAGAAAGCAACGCAGTTTGGGCTCCACATGAAACTAAGTATAGTCTCATGTTGGAACGTGAGCAGAACAAGTTTATTCGATACTTGTATTTTAGGTTGTATAAGGTTTATCCATATTATCCGTTGATATATCCTACATTATTTGTTTTAGGGATGGTTGGATACCACGAACTGAACGTTAGGAGGGAACTTACCCTCATTACGTATATGTTTAAGTTGATAAGAGGGAATGTAAGCACGCATAATTATCTTGCCGAGGAGATCGATATCTTTTATTGCTCTCTGAGTGAATTCAAAAAAATAGCATGTTGGATTATCTGTTATAGCTAAATTAGATCAATTGGTTATAGATTTTAAGATAAAATAAGTTATGGTACTCCGTTATCGCATTGGCTAGCTGTTAAGGTTATGGTATGTTGTTCAATAAATAAATAAAAAAAATTCCATAGAGCCAGTAGGAGCTTTTATTGAAAATGCTAATTCGTTCGAGGTTTAATAAATTATATATAGGATATTCCACGTTTATAGGTTTACAAAAAATCTCAAGATGGGACATAAGTATCTTTTAAGGATAATATTATACTATACACTCGTTACCTTTTTTATAAAAGGTCACAAAATTTTCCTAATTTTTTTCTAAACGAAAATATTTGGATGGATACTGTGTTTTCTTTATATAATTTTCCGTAAATGTTCCGTTAAACTATGTTCAATCATAGAAAAATGAAATATGCGCTTTAAGTTTTTATTTATAAAGTGTATTTATTATCTTAATGTGAAAGTTAGAGGACTGTTTCTCCTTCACACAAATTGTATAAAATCTAGGAAGGGAACAAGTTCTTGGTTTAATAATGCTGATAATGGTCGTTAATAACAAGTTTTAATGTTAACCTTTATTGTATATGCCTATTGTAAGCCATCTTTGTTTATTTGATTGAAATAAAATTTGATTTGATTTGATTTAAGTATTAATCGTTCCTAAATTTAACACGTTATTCCCCTTAAGCATTTCATCATCGTCATTCTCCTGCCCTTGTCCCACTCTGAGCGGGGTTGGCACAACATGTTACAAACATGATTTGGTTACGTATTTTACGACCGGCCGACTGCCTGACGTCAACTCACCTTAGTCGCCTCTTACGACACCTCGGTAAGAAAGGAGGGTGGTCTATTCTATTCTGCCGGATATCACACGGCACTTACCTTAGTCGCCTCTTACGACACCTCGGTAAGAAAGGAGGGTGGTCTATTCTATTCTGCCGGATATCACACGGCACTTACCTTAGTCGCCTCTTACGACACCTCGGTAAGAAAGGAGGGTGGTCTATTCTATTCTGCCGGATATCACACGGCACTTACCTTAGTCGCCTCTTACGACACCTCGGTAAGAAAGGAGGGTGGTCTATTCTATTCTGCCGGATATCACACGGCACTTACCTTAGTCGCCTCTTACGACACCTCGGTAAGAAAGGAGGGTGGTCTATTCTATTCTGCCGGATACCACACGGCGTCCCTTAAGCATTTCATGTTTAACAAAATTATGCTTTATATCACGTTATTTATATAAGAATTTTAGAAGTTTGCAATATTATTATTAGCACGAACTCTAATATTAGGCGAGAGGAAGAAGAACACTAATTGAACCTAAACAACGAGTGGCCGGGTTTGCTAAGATAAAATAAAATAACCTCCATTTTCGTACAAAGAATCAGAAGAAACCCAAAATCAATACTAGGCGTTTACGCAATTTAAGATAGACTTAACTTATATATTTTCGCTTCGCTTTGCGATTTTGTCGTGAAGTCTATCTCCTGATGATACTTCGTTTGCGGGGCGAAACGATTGTTGAGTTTGTGAAAGTGAACGTGTGTAGTGCTTGTGTATTGTGGTGGAAGTGGTGGAGGTTCGTGCATGTGTTTTTACGAATCCTGCACGTATCGGGTATGAAAATACGTTTAACACTATATATATTTTCTATTTACTGTATCGCGGATTATAGCAAAATAATTTTATTATTACTTTTGTATTATGGATCTCCGCAAAGTAACGCCTAATTCTATAAATTATTATATATTTTCGTTGTACATAAATATAATAGATTATCACAATATTTTAATATATAATGATAATATTGTTTCGCTTTCACAAGGACTTATTAATTTAGCTCCTAAATCTTATAGGGGCGTCAAAGTTCTTCGATTCAGTGGCAATAAATAACTTTTGCTAAAAGCGCCCTCTGAAAAGGTGCTTGTAAGTGTTTCGTTACAAATGGGTGTCTGAAAACTCGTTCGTGAAGTAACAAATTAGTTTAAAATTGTTTCGTTTCCATCGTAGTGGAGATTGTGAAAGCTTAGATCGAAATAAGGTGCGCGCGAACAAAGTTTCTGAAGGAAACAGTTACTTGCTCGAGTTCAGAGCAAGTAACTGTTTCCTTCAGAATTCTATTATATTTTATCTTATAAGACCTCCCTTACGTATTATAAAGCAAAGTCCCTCTTCGCTTTCGCCTATCAATCTGTCTGTTCATGATGAACTGAAAAAACTACTGAAATGATGCGCTTTTCTCTAATAGGCAGTGATTCATAAAAAAGAGTTATAATTTGGTAAGATATTTTTTTGTGTAAAATCCATTGAAATAAGACGCCAATAAGGAAAAGACTACATAAGATATGGCTATAACGTAAAAAATCCGAAACAGTTCCCAAGAAGTATCATATTTTGGATATATTAACTGCGACGTCTTTTGTATCTCTCTCAGTTCCTTGTTCTTTGTAAAGTGCTTCAAAATGAAATACTAAGAAGTTATTTATTACAAGATTATATAGAGAGTCACTAGAGAAATACTAAAAGTTAATAAAATAACTACGCATGCGAATTAAAAACCCGGATTAGAAATACCAGGGTACCATCAATTATGAAGAGTGTAACTAATTCGACCGCGTTCACCCTTTCGTTAGATAGAACCTGTAGTTGTATACAATCTTACGTCATGAATGTTTTGATTCGGATCGTGAACGAGATCGCCATACCAGTCCACACAGACATCCGATGCCGGTAGCGGGATGCGAGCCTCCGCGTCAAATCGAAACTGACCCTGGCACCGCATACAAAACAGGAACAAATACAATTATGGTGATATAAACATTGCGTGGGCTGTGCGAGAAAAAACACTTCAGTCCATTAAAATTCACAACAACTCTAAAAATAAACCATCGAGGCCACAGAAGGTAATAAAAATAGGAAGGCGTTTAAATCCATAGGTCGCTGGTTCAGATCCGGCTCGAAGGACCAAAAAGATGTACGGGCTGCTACTACCCTGTACTATCTTTTGTTGATAAATTGATAGCTGCGACGCTTAATTGATAGATTTATTTAATTGATTGATAGTAATGATTTGATATGTTGAGCGCGCGCGGCCGCTAACGTCGTACTGATTTGAAATTTGTATTAAGTGATATTAATAATATGGCGTAAATGCCGACGGTGCAAATGTACGTGTTAGCCCGTACAAGGACCTTTAAGGGACTAAAACGTTTTCTCTACAAGCGAAAGCGAGACAGCTATATATAAAAATAAAGTAGGAGCGAGCGGCGCGGCATGCTTACACGCTTGCATGCTTCAATATCTACGAGCAGGGTTGCATGCGCAGCGGCCACTTCGCGCGCCTCGTCCGCCAATCGGCGCCCGCGAGGCGTAGCGTCTTCTTTAACTACTACGGAAGCTTCTTCGGTTTCTGTCGCCTTAGTATCTTCATCTTGCGAAGCGGGTTCGGGGGATTGGGATTCGGGAATAGGGGGATCGTTTTCAACATCGGGAATCGGAGGTATCTCAGCGTCAAGCTTGGGGGCGGCCGTCTCGCTCACCCTTTTGTGATTCTCCGGCAAACTGATGTTGCATTCGTTGTCGAAACGGAATTGACTCTGTGTCCAAAGGTTAGCAGGAAATAAAATATATAACAAGCATTACGGTTATTATACTGTTTTAAAACGTAACTTTTAATTTAATTATCTAAAAATTAAAAATTTCAAATTTATATGTAACTTTAATCAACTTTTATCTAAAGATGTTGATTTACTTTATGAAAATGTTTTCAATAAACGGAAACATGATAGAAAATTCCAAACTACTATCAAATTAAGTAATACAAATCGTTTTCTATATCTATTTTAGTATATATTTTGGAAATTGTCAGTGAACGGAATAAAATGACTTAGACATGAATTACAATGGGATAACTGAATATACCTTATAACCAGGTCCTAGGCGATGCATGGCGCAGATCTGGTGCGTGGTGAGAGCCTCGCCGAACAGGTAGATAGCAGCCATCTGACCGCAGAAGACACGCTCTTCGTCGAGTTCCGCAGTAGCGCCGATGTAGCATTTGTCGAAAGGCTGCCAAATGTTGTATTATTAGACTGACTGTGGAATCACAATATATATATAGTAATATTCTATTTGTACGGAAAAATATAAGTACGTATAAAACAAAATTTGATGTATATCATAGACATACGGGAGGTCACAAACAGCTTGCGATACCTGCGTCGCGACTGAGCAGAGTTAGCAACACATTTGTTGGTCTCGCTATTCGCTTCTATAATAAAATTCCTCAATCCATTCTAGACCAGTGTACAGAAAGATTCCAATTAAGTGTAAATAATATGCTTATACGTAAAGCATATTATAAAATTGAAGATTATTTGGATGATAAGAAAGCCTGGATTTGAAAATCCTTTCAGCTTCATACAAGACAGCGGTTCAATAATGTATAATTGAAAATATTTAAAAGATTGACCGCCGAGTTTCTTACTGCTTCTTCTCGTTGGGAGCAACATTCCGAACCAGTTGTAGCTTCATTAATCATATTGATCCTTGACGATTCAAAAGTGCCTAAAATGGTTTATTTGAATAAAGATTATTTTGATTTTGATTTTGATTTTAGACACATTTATTATTAAATTAATGACCGCCGTGTGGTATCCGGCTGAGTAGAATAGACCACACTCTTACTTACCGAGGGGTCGTAAAATATGAATAAGGTCAATTGACGTTAGGCAGGCACCCGGTCGTAAAATACGTATAGCCAAATCATGTGACAACATATTTGTAACATGTTGCGCCTACTCCGCTCAGAGTGGTATAAGGGCAGGAGGATGATGATGTAGACTACATATCCAATTTTTTAAATTATGAAGTGTAGTTTTTTGTAGTAATATAATTGTTGCGCACCAACCCGTACTCACACTACAATCCTCACATCAAAGGTTGCCTGGGAGAGATCGCTCCAAGTGATAAGACCGCTTTTGCAAGCTACTGAGGTATTACAAGTACGTATTCTACGTACTTGTAATACCTCTTTGTGTGTGTAATTAAGAATAAATAAATAAAAATTTCAAGCGTGTTAGTCACAAGGCAATAAAGATTCATGAGCAAAAAATAATCTATCCATTCTTTATTAGGGCTTTTAAAATAACAGAAGTTATCGCGTAAATCAAACGGCGAAAAAAGCGGTAGTAAAATACGACTAAAGCGAGGTAACGATAATTTTATAAGTTGGATGAAGTTTAATAAAACTCTAACGGTAACAGAATTTATAGGTCCAAGTTAAGTGCTCGAGTTGCCCTCAGTTTATAGACTACCTTCTGGACAAGATAACAGTGTGATAGCATCTTAAACAATGTACAAAATAAACAATGTTTCACATTTCTGTCTATAAATTTCGTTGAGGAACTACATTTGTTCATTAACTTTCATGTTATTTAATTCCATTAAATTTATTTCTTCTTAAAATTACACAGATAAGTTACACACGTAACTTTGAGTGTGTGCTTTAAATTAACCAAAACACAAATCAAATCAATCTTTATTCGCTTTTTACAAGCACTCTTGAATCGTCAAGGAACGATTGAATTTAATAAAGCTACATCTGGTTCGCAATGTTGTCATTCAAATAATCTTCAATTGTGTAATATGCTTTACATATAAGCATAGTTCTTGCATCTAATTCAAACTTTTCTGTAGATAACTTCAAGATGGTTTGCGGAATTTTATTGTAGAAGCGAGTACCGAGACCAAAGAATGAGTTGCTTAGCTCTTCTGAGTCATTACGCAGCACAAGCTTTTTGAGACCAATGGTATATCTATGATGTTCATCGAATTTTGTTCAATACATATATTTGGCGTACGACGCCGTGTGGGACCCGGCTGAGTAGAATAGACCACCCTCGTTTCTTACCGTGGTGTCGTAAAAGGCGACTAAGGTAAGTTGACGTCAGGCAGGCGGCCGGTCGTAACATAAGAAGCCAAAACATGTGACAACATGTTTGTAACATGTTGTGCCGATCCCACTTAAGAGTCGGATAAAGGCAGGAGGATGATGACATATATTTTCCGTACGAACCAGAAAACAGTGCATCAATTTGTGTCATAATTATACGTTTAATGGTAAGATATATTTGTAATACGATGCAATAATAACATGTATACGATACAAGTATATGATACAAGAATTACTTATCTAGTAATACGATCTAAACACATTTCGTTTAAGTCTCAAAAATTCTTCTGTACGAATAAAACAGACCCCAAAATTAGTGTAACCGGATACATTCCGACAATCATTCCAGTTATTAGGGTCGCACCCTTCGAGTAGAAAACGTCGTTAAACTGAGCTCTTTACCAGTTATAATCGCCTGGTACTCTAAGAAACTTTAAGACATTGAATGGAATAAAAAACCATTTTTCCTTTCGGACAAAAATTTACTCGACCCAAGATTAGGGTTTATTTAGGTTAGGTTTATTAGGGTACTGAATAAGAATTTCAAATAATTTTACTTTTTTAAAGTGTATAGAATAAGAGCAAAATATGATTTGATATGACCTTTTGGGTCAGATGTAATTCCGAAATTTAAAAGGTTCAAGATTCAATAATAAGACAAATTATTGTATAAAAAATCAATCATGTCGTTGAACTAAAAATATCTCACTCTAGAAATATTTTATTGGTGAGTTGGGTTCATTATTTGGACATGAAAGAATCTGGTTTAATGTGTTTAAAGTAGTAGTAGTAGTAGAATATTAGCGGAATTCCATAGTTAAAAATAATGTGGTATGGTGCAGTTTCTTATCTTGCACGTACAAAGTATAACAACGGATTGTCTTCTTACATTAAACATAAGATAGATTTGTTAAAACGTATATAAGATGATAAGAATGCGTGGATATAGCTACTCTTCGACCCCATACAAGACATTTATAACTATATGCAACTAGTAATAAGAATTATTCTTTGAAAAGAGCAACCGCCAAGTTTCCTGCTGGCTCTTCTCGGTAGGAACTGCTTTCTGAACCAGCAGTAGATGTTGACGATCCAAAAGCACTTGTTTACAAGTTTACTTGAATAAAGAATATTTTGAATTTTGAATTTGAATATATCGTAAGACTTCTTAGAATCATTGCTTTTGGTTTATAATAGGTAAAGCGATGTCAAACTCACGTCATTTGTAGAGACGAACCACGCCATCTCAGTGCTGGAAGCGAGCTGTCCGTTGACTAGACATTTGATCTCGCTTTTAGTCCATCTGTTGTAAATGTAAACCACAGCTATCGCGTACCATCTACACACGAGAATAAGATTGCATTAGTGTAACTATATTACCCTTATTTTACTATTGTAACTAAAGTCTATCTGGCCGACTGAATAATCGAACTAATATCAATATACAAGAAGATCGGATAGCAGAATCTGTGACTGCGGTTATGAAGTCACTAAAATATACATATATAAAAATATTTTTAAAAAAAGTTAACATGTATAATGTTATATAGGTTTCTTAAACCATTAGGATTTATTTGCTTTAAAAATACCTAAGTTATAATAATTAAAGAAATCAATAAAACGGGAGTAACAAATTGTCATAATATTTATTATTATCCGCACTCTGCGCTTTACTCATCTTAAAAGTGAAAGGGTTGAGCAGGATTTAAACTCAGCAGCATTAATATTACAGGCAGCGACACCTGTACACTGTTGATAGTTTTAATGAGCATGGTTAGTAAGGAATAACAGCGTAGTAATAATTCGAAAGATAACT
The DNA here is from genome assembly GCA_947086505.1 of Morpho deidamia. Lineage (NCBI taxonomy): Eukaryota > Metazoa > Arthropoda > Insecta > Lepidoptera > Nymphalidae > Morpho > Morpho deidamia. The sequence goes on from CAMTZC010000009.1 coordinate 14,210,858, forward strand.
AGACTTAATAGTCTAATTATTTTAGGTACTTTTTACTACACCTAAGTACATATCTTTAGTATAGAAGACTAAAGTCTTGGCACAGTGCGTGTTGCCAGTGATGATATATGGCTCTGAAATTTGGTCGATAAATATGGGCCTAATAAGAAAGCTCAAAGTCGCTCGGGAGGCTATGGAAAAAGCAATGCTCGGAGTTTCTCTACGTGATCAAATCAGAAATGAGCAGATCCGTAGAAGGAGCAAGGTGACGGACATAGCTCAACGGGTCGCAAAGCTGAAATGGCAATAGGCGATAATGGCAATAACCGATGGACGTTGGGGTGTTAGAGTGGCGACCCCGCACTGGAAAACAGCGTAGGCAGACCCCCGACTAAGTGGACAGATGACCTCAAAAAGGTCGCGGGAACTGCTGGATACAGGGGGCACAAAACCGTGTAGCGTTATATGTCCTATACTTTATCATGGAAGAGACCTATGTCCAACAGTGGGCGTCTATTGGTTGATGAGATAGAGAAAGCAGTACATATCGCATTCTAAGCAGAGTATAGACTAGGCGCTTATTAAAAGCTTATATAACAAATTAAGTTAAAAACTTAACGCAATAAAAGCGTAACTAATGATTTCAATTCTCCTGAAATCACTACTAATCATTGATAAATACTCAAATTCAACCTGTCGATCTATGTATGCTCTACATAAACAGTGTTTATGGATTCTATAATACGACGAATAAAGCTTACCTTCTTGGCTGGAACTCGTACTTGACGCAGTGTTGAAACCCCTTACCGCGAACCTTCATCGACGTCAGCACAAGGCAGTTGCCTACAAAGTGTGCTGTATAACCCACGCCTTTACTCGTCTTGAAGCTACGAAAAATTGAATCATTATAGCACTTAAAGGTTACGTTGATTTTCTATTACACTTTTGAAAGTTAAATTTAAGTTATATTTTACGCTTAGTATACAAGTGACCTTGTAACTCCTGAAATATCTCACTCAATAAGTCTGTTACAAATATTCCTTAAATCAACAAAAAAAAGAAAGATATTGCCGAACAATTAAATAAATCAGTCAAAAAAAGTGGTTTTGTACGTGCGTTATAGTGTGCGAGATTATAAGTTCTTTATATACATAACTTATATATATATACATCATCAATCTCCTGCCCTTATCCCACTCTAAGCAGGGTCGGCACAAGATGTTACAAACATGTTGTCACCTGATTTGGCTACGTATTTTACGACCGGCCGCCTGCCTGACGTCAACTTACCTTAGTCGCCTTTTACGACACCTCGGTAAGAAATGAGGGTGGTCTATTCTATGCAGCCGGATACCACACGGCACACATAACATTTATATACATATTACAACAAATTTATAAATACATAGGATCAAAGAATAACCCTGAATGTTCATCCGCTCATGATGGCGGTCGACCCTAAATTTTTCCTATTTGTACAGTAAAAAGGTGTTTTATGTAATTGACAAATACAAAGCCAAATAAATGCTTCATTTTTAATTTGGTGCATCTTTCTTTTTTTGCTCACAGAGTTTATAGTAATTTAGATATAAGTATTTGCTGTAGAAGTTTGTTGACGAAAATAAATACCTGGGGAATTGTCAATCAACATTCTTGTGGCAGAACAATTCTATTCCGAATCAATCATAGCTCGACTAGGTCTCGTGATAATTCTATTCTAAATCAACTAATAACTTTTCTAGTCCCAAACGGTTCCATCTATTTTCCTTTTTTGTATGTCACAATCCGATATAATAACGCAGCATAATACTTCACCAGTATATAAAATTTTATAAGACAAATGTGAAACAATACAAACAAATTATACGAAAACCAAATTTTTTCCTCCATAAATTTTATATATATAACATCTACAATAGAATGATATCAATAGATCGAATTAATTATCCGTAGCAGACTTCTCTCCAGTTTCCACAACTGGCATTTTGAGATCAAAAGCAGAGCTTCTTTCAAGATGTTTTTGCGAACGAGTTCAGAGTAAGTCTTGATAAATACACCCTTTAGACGCTACGAGAGTATCTCAAGAATACTTTACAGCTGAACCACGTAAAAAGATGCCAGAAGTAGTAGGTAAGCACTATTATTGTTTTGAGAAATAAGAGAATTTGAAAATAAAAATATTGCGAAAATGTTTAAGATACAGTGATATTCTAGATAGAAAGAATGAGCGTATCTTGGAATCTATACCTATTTACATATGTACTCGAGGTGAATTGTGAATAACAATGAATAATTATGACATAGATTGTATATTGTAATAATTATAACACGTGGTATTAATTGACAAAGTTTTTACTATCCAAGATCTTTGAAAATTCGTACTGTATTTGTAATACAAGAAGTAAGAAATGATTTGATAACGAAGTGTTTAAACTTGCAAAATGTATCTCTAAGCATTCGAAATGTTTATTAAATAGGTTTAAATGTTTAAAAGAAGTTTTCTTCTACGACAATCTCTCAGTTAAAGATTAGATATCTAATACGGGGTTTCCCAAATTATGGGTCACGGCTCACAGGTGGGTCAACAACTTTGCTCACCACTGATATAAGACAAAATCAATCATAACGTTAACGTTAAATATATAGGAAAATATATATTAATTGTTCAAAGCGATGGCATGTATACGTGTCTAATGTATAATAAAGTCTATAACACACTAAGCATAATTCATTTGCATTTGGAATTTAACAAAGATCATAAAAGTTTTCCTTCGCTATCAGATTCTTCTGATTGATAAAAATTTAGGCAAATTTGAGCGTAGTCCATATAGTATGTGTGTGTATTCCTTTGAATTACTAAGAAAACGCTGTCGGTGATATATTGAAATTCAAAATATTCTTTATTCAAGTAAACTTCTGAACAAGTGCTTTTGAATCGTCAACATCTACTGCTGGTTCGGAAAGCTGTTCCTACCGAAAAGAACCAGCGAGAAACTCGGCGGTTGCTCTTTTCAAACAATAATTCTTATTACTAGTTAAATTTGGTTATTACTATCTTGTACAGGGTAGAGGAGTAGCTATATCTACGCATTTTTATTATCTATATAATCCTCAATAGTATAATAGCCTTTTTTTATCAGCCTCCGTTAACAGCGCTTTTAAACTGTAGTGGCAAAGACAAAATCGATTGCGGGATTTTATTATAGAATCCTATACCTAAACCCACAAATGACTTATTTACTTTTGGAAGGCGCAAAGCAGGAACCGCAAGCTTATGTCGGCTCATACTTTGTCTTTTATATACATCGCCAATTCTTTACTAATAATTAATTAATTAATATATAATATATAATATTAATTAATATACTGGGTAATATGTTCTTGACTTAACCCTTTAAGCACTCAAGATATTTGCACGTGATCCTCTATTAGAATCCCTTACAAAGTGAATACGCTCCCGGGCTTTAGATGCATTCAGTTAATTAATGCCCAAGCACACTTCGGTCCAAACTAAGCCAGATAAAAGCCGTTTCGGTCGAACTAATCGAATTGGATATAATACAATGGATATAGTTCCAACAAAGCTCTACTTATCGATTGGCAAGTAAGCCAATCGAATAAGTAAATACGAAACTTGAAGACAATAAAATCCATACAAATTAGTTCCTTGAATTTATTAACAGTTAATGTCGAATATTTTAGTTATAATTTGAAAGGGAACAAACTACGCTCAAAAGCTCGTGCAGAATGTACAGACAAGAATATTTTATAGAATAAGGCGTCACTTTGCGGAGATCCATAATACAAAAGCAATAATGAGATAATTCTGCTTTGATCCGCGATTAAGGAAATAGAAGTTATATATAATGCTAAATGTAGAGTGGACTATCCGCTTTCATACCTGATAAATGCAGAATTCGTAAAAAAAGATTTATAGAAGTTACTTTACTTAATTTCATAGTGCAGAAGCTTTAACAGAACTACTTTGCTAAAATCCGCGTTGAGAATGTATGTAATGCTAAGCGTATGAAGCAGGCAAAATTCACAAACCTTATTCATGCAGGACAAGTCACCACACGTATCCCAAGATGCCTACCAGCAACAATGCACACATGCAATACACACAACCACCAGCAATACACGAAACCAAAGTATTATCAGGAGAATAGGCTCCACGACAACATCGTACTGCAGTATGATATTGTTATAGATTCTGTACACCAATCAATCCTAATTGTACCAAATAAGGTTAACTTAAAGGGTATGAATGTAACAAGACATTTCTAAAAATATATTGTTCTTTTTATATTACATACAAAATAACGCTTTTCGGTACAGCGAAGACGTAATCCTAATAAAATCACCTTTAGTTATTTATATAACATTTTCCCCATAAACAGGAAACACGACAAAAGCCCTGTACATCAAAAGTCGGAGTCTGCAGGAAAAATAATTTTTCGTTTGACACGGAAAATAATGATGTTCTGTTTAATGTAATGTTTTTCGATCTCCCAGTACGGTTTTCTATATATTTGACAGATTTTGATATATTTCGATGATGGGTAGCTAAATTTGAAATCCTTTTTCCTTCAGTGGTGTGGGGTATTCACTGGTTCTTGATTCGTTTGAATCGAATTAACTGTTAATATTTGAAAAGTAATAATAAAAAATATTTTGCTATAATCCGCCATACAGTAAATAGAAAATATACATAGTGCTATCTTGAAAACAAGAATTATTAACCCGCTATCTTAGCGGGAAATGATATACTCGTCAATTAGCTTCTAAATCTAATATTAGATAAGATTTTTTCATTTTTGTTTTATTAGTGTTTAGATTTGATTTTTTTATAAGTGTTTAGTTTAATCGATTCAACGCCCGTGTGTTATCTCATCAAGATTATTTGAAACATGTTGTGAAAGTGAGGGCTTCCTGCAATTATAGAGGTCCAAAGAAAGTATTAGTTCAGTTAAACCTACCATTTACTAGTCTATTAAAATGTAGCGTTATACGAATCGTGTATTGTTAAAACTTTATGGTTTGAGTTTTAAGAAAACGCATTTATAACTAAAATTGCAAAATTTTAGTTGTATAGGCGTTTTATTTTATCAATTTTATACTGCGTCCATCATATTATCAGTCTTTTGACAGCTCACGCTCATTAAGTTTTGTATTGCTTACGTACAAATATCATACAAATAATATTTGTACTTTATGGATGGGTACCGCCCACTTAGTGATGTCACACATAATGGTTACTACGATTATGCCACAGATTAAAAATAATCGGTAGAAATCGATGTTACGAGTATTAAAAGACATTATATAAAGTTTTACTTTCTTCTTAGTTAATACATGAATACAAATAAAACAATCAGGATATTTTAATTTATTTTATTAGCACGAGTCGTCGGAATGATAATCAACACTAGACTCCTCCGATGAGGAGTCTTCAGTAGCAGTTATTATTAGCTCTTGTGTAGATAATATATTATCAAACGCAATATCACGTTCCCAATCAGAGAATATTACTCTTTTAGTTCTTTCCACCACACTTGCCCAGTTCTCGGCCGTTACGTGGGTGCAAGCATTTTTTAGCAATTGCAACATTTTATTCGCTGTGAATGGGGGGCTTGTATTGCATCTCGCAGCATGCCCTTTTACTTGTGCCCATATAAGTTCTATTGCGTTGTACTGGCAGTGGTATGGAGGAATCCGAAGAACAGTATGGCCATATTCTGCTGCCATTTCATTGATTACATAGCGTTTTGCTCCCTTTTTGGTTTTTAATATTTTTATTAATTCAACTTTTAACATTGAGTCGTCCACATTTTCTCCATTGCCCCGAAGCCAATTAATTATTTCATGCTTTTTATTAGCCTGTGTTGGCATTTTGTCAATTTGACGGGAGTGGTAGGGCGCATTATCAATAAAAATTATTGATGGTTCTTCCAATGAAATGAGCATTTTTTTGAACCACTCTTCATACACATTTGCATTCATCTCTTCGTGGTAGTCATTTGATTTCTTCGATTTAAATGCCAACAGTGCGTCTTGTACAAATCCTTTTGCTGTACCTGCATGGCAAATGATTAGGCGCTCACCTTTTCCCATTGGTACTGAGGAAGTGGAATCAGCAGTATCATCAGTCCAGAAACGAGATAGTGTGTGGTTAGCGTTGAGCCATGTTTCATCCGTGAAAACAATATTTGCCCAATCTTGTATTTTCTTTGCCTCTCTTAAAAAATCACAACGTGCTATAGCTATATCTGTGCGTTCCATTAATAATTTTCTTTTATTTAACTTTTTATATGAAAAGCCAATTGTGTTCAAAACTTTGACCAAAGAAGATTTTTCACCATGAAATAGACCACTTCTTTTCAAAGAAACAATAAGTTTTTTCAAAGTTGGAATTTCTTTTCTCAAGTAGTAATCATATACATGACGACGAATAGCGTCAGCGTCAAAGTCATCAACAGCTGTCACCTTATGAGCCCGGCGCTTTCTTTTTGGTGTAGATGGTTTGTTTTGCTCCAAGCCGCTCCTGCCGTAGGCATCAGTAGTGATTTTAGTCACAGTTGATAGACTGATCCCCAACGCGGCTGCAACACGGTTTCGGACTTGCGTGATAGGTATAAGAGGTCCGCCATTTTGATTTTCTTGCTCAAAATACTCATGAAGTTTTAACACTAACTGTCTCGATTGTGCTTTCAACACACGTCCTTTCGGCATTTTCACGATCAATTAATATAAGTTTCACAAAAGTTTTTCCGAGGAATAAAGCTACTTAACTCAAGGTGTAACAGATGCGAGAGAACACTCAGCGAACGTAAATGCGTGTGACTATCACGGGCGTTTCGTTGAGAGTGACAGATCACGTCAAAATGGCGGCCGAGCGGAAGGTCTGTTGATGTTGCCAGTTGATGTATAATATATTTTTTATGATTATAATAAATACACACGGATTAACATTTATTTTCAAAAAACTAAGGCAATATTAAATCAAAATGTTGATTTCTATATCTGTTATTAGTTTACGTAGGTTATCATTAATCGAATTACTTAGGTACGTAATTCGATTAATGATAGTAGGTACTATAATCGGAATGGTATCGCATACGAGAATCTTTAGGACATCACTAAATATATAAATCGTCAATCTGTCAAAAGATGGTTAATATAATGGACAGTGTATAGCTTTGTCACTACAGTAGTTTAAAAACTCTGTTAAACTTTACTTTAACTTTACCATTACAGCAGTTTAAAAACACTGTTAAAAAGGGCTAATACAGAAAGCCTACTATACTATTGAGGATTACTTAGACTATAAGAATGCATGGATATAGCTACTCTTCTACCATGTACAAGATATTAATAACTATATGTAACTAGTAATAAGAATTATTCTTTGAAAAGAGCAACCGCCGAGTTTCTTGCTGGTTCTTCTCGGTAGGAACAGCTTTCCGAACGAGCAGTAGTATTGACGATTCAAAAGCACTTGTTTACAAGTTTATTTAAATAAAGAATATTTTGAAATTGAATTTGAAAACTGTTAAAACACTGCTGATACAGACAGCTTACTATACTGGTCAGGATTATATAAGTGATAAGAATGCGTAGAGATAGCTAATCTTTTACACTGCACAAATTAAGAATGACAGAACGTAACTAGTTTAAAGACTTTTATTTTGAAAAGAACAATCGCCGAGTTTATTGCTGGCTCTTCTCAGTAGGCTTAGCGTTCCGAACCAGCAGAAGAGTTGACGATTCGAAAGCACTTGTTTACAAGTTTACTTGAATAAAGTATATTTTGTATTAGAATAACACTTTTAAAGCTAATTCTAAAGCTTCCTGTTCGTATCTTATTTTCAAATAAATAAAAATATACGAACGTTACTCGACATATTTTCTTTTATAAAATACAGTTTCCACTTATCAATATTCCGTACCTATTCATCAGCATTACCAGCCACCTTTAGCCTAAAAGCTCTCTTGAGTTAACGTTCATCTTCGTCAAGCTCGCGATGTTCACTTTTTACACAATATCCACTCTATTCTCTTCAACAGTAGGTTCCTTTTAAAAATTATCCTTCGAAAATACTCTAGATAGTAAATTTTAAGGCAGAACTAGTTTATATTTTAATAAACCGTACTTAAACTTAAAGTAATAAATATGAAAATTACAAATATGCTGATCAAATACAAAAGTATATAGACATATAGTAAAGTTAAATAATCTATTTAATGTAATGTTCACCTTCCCACATTCTTTTATACTTATTATAAAACAAAGTTCCCAAAAGCTACAAAAGTAATAATAAAATTATTTTGCTATAATCCGCGATACAGTAAATAGCAAGTACATATATAGTGCTAAATGTATAGTGGACTATCCGTTCTTTCATACCTGTTACATGCAGGATTCGTAAAAACACATGCACAAACCTCCACCACTGCCACCGCAATACACAAGCACTACACACGTTCACTATCACAAACTCAACAATCGTTTCGCCCCGAAACCGAAGCATCATTAGGAGATAGACTCCACGACAAAATCGCAAAGCTTGCGTACTTTTGTATTATGGATCTCCGCAAAGTAACGCCTAATTCTATAAATTATTCCCAAAAGCTGTCTATGTGTTATCGATTTTCTCAAAATTTACTTCATCGATTTTTTTGTACAGTTTTTATTAAGATAGTGCAACTCTTCCAGAAGGTTTAATTACCGTTTTATAAAAAATTGTGTTGAAGAGGGCACGCGGTTGTAAAAAAAACTCGCCTGTAGGGAACTTTACTCGCGTGCGCCGCGTAAACTCGCAGAGATACACTAGACAATTGTAGATCTACAAAAATACTATAAAAAAGTCCGCGCCAGCATGTCTCTTAACTCACATTATTTAACTAACAATAACTACTTTAAGTACTTCTGTATCAGCGTCTTTGATAGTTATTTTAAACTGCTGCAATAGGAAGACTACGATTAATTGTGAAATTCTTTTATAATCCTGTATATTTTTATGCACACAAAGTAAATTGCTAATAAATTTAATCTTATTACCAGTATAAGTATGGCTTTTCCCGTTCGATGTTGACCGAGTTGATGGGGTCGAGGCGGAACCACGTGGTGAATGTGAACCCGTTCTCGTAGGGCCAGCGGGCGAGCGGCGGCAGCACCACGGCCTGCAACAATACATACACCATAAGCTATAACATTTACCCCCTTCCGTCGTCGTAATGACTAATCAAAGTTATACCATCAACCCTCCACTATGCGTCGCCCTAAACCCTGGTCCGGCCTCACACGACGCGTCCTTCGGACGACGTTCCCCAACACTAGTAGAGCTTCTGCGCTCTACTGTCTGTCTGAATAATGCTGTGGGGCAAAGCGGCCGAAATAAAAAATATTTTTGTTATTTAAAAAAGACCTATACGGGTTATCTATAATGTGAATCAACGTGAGTCCCTTCGCGAAAAGTACAAAGAAATAGGCATACTTACTGTAAAATACTTAATGTCAAAAATAGTAATATTATAGTAATATAGGTATGTATAAAACAAAATTTGATGTATATCATAGACATACGAGAGGTCACAAAAAGCTTGTGATCCCTGCGTCACGTCTCAGCAGAATAAGCAACTCATTTGTTAGTCTCGCTATTCGCTTCTATAACAAAATTTCTCATTCCAGTATAGACCAGTCTACAGATAGCTTCAAAATAAGTGGAAAAATATGCTTATACGTAAAGCATATTACAAAATTGAAGATTATTTGGATGATAAGAAAGCCTGGATTTGAAAATTCTTTCAGCTTCATACAAGACAGCGGTTTAACAATGTATAATTGTAAATATTTAAAAGATTGGCCGCCGAGTTTCTTGCTAGTTCTTCTCGGTAAGAGCAACATTCCGAACCAGTTGTAGCTTCATTGATCATATTGATGCTTGACGATTCAAAAGTGTCTGAAATGGATTAATGATCTTTGAATAAAGATTATTTTGCTTTGATTTAATTTAATTTGTCCCGCCCGGAGGCGGTACTACAGTCGAAAAAATAACATTTAGCACTTTTTGGTAAACTTTGATCTCAAAATATATATTGGGTTACTTACTGTTACTACTACCTACATTACTTACATCTAAAAGGGGGGTAAGGGGAGTACGTACAGCAACCAGTACTCCTTAATGTCAACCTCACCTGCACGTGTGGCCCCCTGCCGATAACAGACGAGGCTATGACGACCGATTGATGGCGGTATAACCATCCAATTAAGCTGACTGAAAATCCCAGACTAGAGGTGGGCAGCAGCGCCTCTAGTGTCGAATCAGTCAGCTCTGCGGTCACCAACCCGCTTGCCCAGCGTGGTGACTATGGGCAGAAACCCCCATATGGAAGTGTCCAGAAAGTTCCGGCCCTCAGTTCCCGGCGGCCCCACTATTCCCGACTACGGCAGCGGTCGCGGTAACGGTGGGGCGGAGGGTGCGAAGAATCACCGGGTTACGGTAGGCTGCCAACCAACGATATACTTGGCAACGTATAATGGACGAACGTTACGGCTGGACCATCACCTCACCGAACTAGAGGAAGAGCTAAGTCGTATTAACTGGAGTATTCTAGGATTATCTGAAGTCCGAAGAGAGGGTGAGGATACGGTAACCCTAGATTCCGGTCACTTGCTCTACTTCCGTGAAGGTGATGAGGTCTCCCAAGGTGGTGTCGGTTTTCTGGTTCACAAGACTCTCATTAACAACGTTGTGGAACTCAGTAGTGTGTCGACCCGGGTAGCGTACCTTGTACTTAAACTCACCGACAGGTACTCCCTGAAAGTGATACAGGTATATGCGCCGACCTCGGCACACTCTGACGACGAGATAGAAGCCATGTATGAGGATATATCTCAAGCTCTGCATGGCACTACTTCGGCCTTCTACAACGTTGTTATGGGAGACTTTAACGCTAAAGTGGGAGTACAAAGATGCGGCGAATCGAAAATCGGATTGCATGGATTTATTTTTTTTATTTTTTTTTTTATTTAATTTTTCGTTAAATACATAAGGATTACAATATCAAGGTTGGGACCTTCTTTTAAGTGTCAGAACACCTGTGTCAGAAAGCCCCGCTCTCCATAACAATATGCATACTAAAAATTAAGTAGTAAAAATTAACAAAAGAAGAATGAAATAAAACTTACAAGAATGAGAAGAATAAGTGTGTGTGTGTGTGTGTGCGTGTGTGCGTGTGTGTGTGTGTGTGATGTGTGTGCTAATATTGTGTGTGTATGTATGTATATATATAGTAGTATGTATATATATATAGTAGTATATATCAGTATTATTATATCACACGTTTTAACAAATTTTCAACATCATCATAAGTGATTGACATTAAATATTGTGTTAGTTTTGCTTTACAGGTATGAGTATTTAAAGGAAATAAATTTAGTTTCCTATTTATTTTATTATATAAATAGCATGACAAAATGGAATATTGGTTCTGGGCAAAAGCAGTTCTAGCCCGTTTTACTGTTGTCACCACAAGTCTTTTCCTTTTTTTCGCGGCTACATATGGTACAGATTTATGCTTCCTTAGAATCATATTTAAAATGTATAACTTCCTGACGGAAAGTAAACCCGAAGCAGAATATAGTTGAGTTGTGGGAAAAGTATAGGGTTTGTACAGTATAACTTTTAATAGTGATCGTTGGCTTCTCTCTAGCTCAATAAATTTTGATTTAGCAGCACCACCCCAAACGGAGATACAGTAATTAATTATGGATTGCGCAAGAGCTACATATACTGTTTTTAAAATTTTATAGGAGGTAATTTGTCTCAATGTTTTAAATATCCAAATCAGCTTACGAATTCGACTTGATACTAAGTCCATATGCAGGTACCAGGTCATGCGATGGTCTAGTATTACGCCAAGATACTTAACATTGGTCACTTTTTCCAGAATAGGACAGTTACAACTTCTATTATTTTGCAGCATTTTTGTGCAGGAGTGTATTCCAATGTTGAAGTTGCTAGCTGGCTGAGTACGCTCACACATGGAGAAGCACATGTAGTTGGTTTTATTTATATTTAACGTTAGGAGGTTTCTGTTTAGCCACTCAACTATATTAGCAAGTCCCTTTTCCGTGTAATTGCGTACTTCTTCCCAGGAGCTCCCGTAAAAGACAATGGCGGTATCATCAGCATAGGAAAAGATATGCCCGTTGTCAATCTTTAGGTCATACAAGTCGTTGACATACACTAAAAATAGTGTTGGGCCCAGAACACTGCCCTGAGGAACGCCATAATTCATAGCTATCCCATCACTAATGTGGTTATCAATTTTGACCATCTGAGTACGCTCACTTAAGTAGGATTGAAACAAGGACAGAGGCGTCCCTCTTATGCCGGCCAGTTCTAACTTTTTAAGAAGAATAGGGGTAGAAACGGTGTCAAAAGCTTTCTTTAGATCCAAGAATACTGTAAGACATTTCTTTTTACTGTCTAAAAGGTCCACAATAAGTGTGGTGAGAGCTGACACAGCATCTTCAGCGGATTTCCCCTTTCTAAAACCATATTGGGAATTAGAGATAATGTGACGTTTTTCTAAATAATTCAGCAGTCTGTTATTAATTAACTTTTCTAGTATTTTAGAGAAAGCTGTTAAGACTGAGATCGGTCTATAATTGTTAACTCCGTCGCTCTTGTCACTCTTGCACACAGGTGTCACAATAGATTTTTTCAGAATGGAAGGGAAAATTCCTAAACTAAAACAGAGATTAGCGACATGCGAGATAACGGGGCTGATTAAGTGGCTGGCTTGTTTCAGGAATTGAGTAGGAATCCTATCCCAGCCTGCAGCACTACGCGTTTTCAGGTTCCTAATTATATTATTAACTTCACTGGGGTTAGTGTCAATAAGACCAAATGACGAATAATGGGAGTATGATGGACAGTCTATATTAGGTGTTTGTAGCTGCGGGATGTTATGTAAAATATTTTCAGCCAATTCTTTTCCAATGCTTGCAAAGTAATTATTAACAAAATTGACAGAATCTATAGGGGAGGATTTAATATTTAAAAGATCCGAGCTTCTGGTTTTAATGCGGCTTAAATGAGTGAATCTTTTAATGTTTTTCCATAAAGCTTTATTATTTTTAGCCGAGTTTGCCAACTGTTCTTTTTCATAGTTACGCCTAAGTTTTTTTATCAAATTATTGCAGAAATTACGATATCTTTTGTATGTTATGTGTAAATTGCCATTAGTAGGATCAGATCTTAACTTTTTTTGTAATTTGTTTCTGTGTCTTATGCAGCGCAAGATTCCTGGAGTTATCCAGGGCTTAATAACTCGTTTATTTCTAGGTATAGGAACTGTCTTAGTATTTTCTTCTAAGGAGACCTTAATTATGGTTGTTAATTGATCGACTAATATTTCGGGGTTATGACAATAAAGTAGTGATGATACATTTTTGTCTTGAAGAGTCTTAAATGCTTCATTGTAGTCTGTAATTGACCTAATTTTTGGACAATGCAAGTCTTCCCTATTATTCAAGTACGACAAATTTAGCAATATCGTGGAATGATCAGTGATAGACGTATTAATTACAGCTATAAAAGTGCTAGGATTAGACTTTTCTACTTTTAATAAAACATGGTCCAAACAACTATCACCTCTAGTTGGAAATGTGTGTCCCATTAGCAATCCATGAAGAGCAAGCATGTTTAAGTAGTTATTTCTGTTATTGCGCTCATAATTGCTTTCAGTAGATTTTGGAATTATATCAATATTTATATCGCCAGTTACAACAAGATTTTTATATCTTTTTATTTTTTCCAAATTAAAACTAAGGGAATCTATAAAATTTTCGGCATTGTTATTCGAAGGTGAGCGATAAATACCTAGAATATTCACATTATTATTTGTACGAACTTGTAAACATGATGCTTGTGTCAACGGAATTTCTTTAACAGTGGCTTCAATGGAGTTTTTAGTGTAGACAACTACTCCATCATTTTGGTTTAAATGCAGTGTTGATTTATGAGAAGTGTAGTTATGCAATTGCGGTATAGGTTTATCCTGGCTGAGCCAGCATTCGGTCAGGATCATGATGTCCGGTTCAAAATTTAGCTGAGATAAAGTTACTAGAAAATCATCAAAATTTGAGAAGATGCTCCGTATGTTTTGCGTAATGATAGAGATATCTTTGTTTTTTATACAAGTACGTTGAGGAAGATCAGTAATACCACACTGCACAGCTTGAGAAATTACTGCGTTGTCTAAATCTGTTTGAGTCTTCAGCGTTCTATCCATCAAAAAAATAAAAGAAGAGCTCTGAATGCGGTATCTGTAGCGTGAAATAGTTTATCAGTTTTTTTTATAATAACAATCATTATTTGTGTGATGCGTGTATCTAAACAATTATTGTGTGATTTACTTTGTGAGTGGTGTGTAGTGATTACAATTATTATGTATGTATTTATCTTAAATCGTATATCTTTTAGGTTAGTGTTTTTAGGGGATAGTAATGTAAGAAACTTAAAATAGGCATTAGTGTGTGTTATTACACTGCAAGTAATGTTCTTAATCTTACACATTAAGAATAGTCACATTCCTTGTAAATATTTGATTTGAGCTTCACTGCTTATTGTGATAATAGGCGAAGTTTCGTCCTTTCTCACTTTGACTTTCCCATAAGCAACCCAACAAAATTTATAGGCCTTCATATTGACAAGATCACGTGCTAGAAAATATAGGCGTGCTCCTTTAGGTGTAAGTTGATCCGAGACAAATATGGGTGTATCTTCTAAGGTTCGGAAGCCTAGATTTTTAGCACATAGTTTAGATTTATTTCTGACGTTGAAGTTTTTACACATTTTTAGTAATTCAACTTTTAGAATTGTGGATGATGTTTCAACAACAATAGGTGTATTAATGATCCCCTCTCTCTTTCCGCGAACCCTGTAAATATCTTTTATATCGCGGGACTCCATACTGCTACCCACACATTTCGATAAGCAGTTCACCATTTCAATCAAATCCTCCTTCGTTTCATTAACTTTTTTAGGCACGTTTTTTATTTCGAAGTTAGATTTTCTGTTAGACCTCTGTAGATCCTCCAACTTTTCTTCCAAACTATTAATATATATTTTGTCCTCTTTAGCCTGTCTTTCTAGTTTCTCCATTTTTGATTTAAGTTCTTCGTTCTGTGAAGTCAAAAATGCAACAGTATGCTCAATGTTACGGTTCGATTGTTGAATCTCTTTGAGAGTTGGGGTAATCTTTTTCAGTTCTCGTTCTTGTGTTGAGAATAGTGTCTTAATCATGTTCGTCATTTCTTCCCGGAAAGTAGTAAATTCAGATGTAAAATCCTCATCCCTTTTTCTTTTACTTCGATATGTCTTCAAGTAAAAAGCGTGCTTGAATTGGTTTAAACTAGTTTATTAGCGAATTTTACAATAGTATTGCGAGACGTATGTAATGTTGCGAAAAGTTTTGCCAATCTGTCAAATTTGAATTTTGAATTTTTGAAAACGGCGGTTCGACGTTCCGTTTCTTCAAGTAGTGCAGAATTGCTTGAACATGCCCCCGGCCTTGGAAGCTTCCACTTCCAACAGAAGAAGATAGTTTTAGATAAGAGGCTCGCAGGCTGTAGGTAGGGGGCAGATCTTGGAGAAAGCGTGTCGAATCACGTTGCCCGTAGCCATCCGTATTGAGGCCACTCTGGACACTCCATCCTTTCCTGGGAAGGTAGCGACGATGCGACCCATGCTCCACTTTAGAGGTGGGTTGTTGTCTTCCTTTAGTAGAACGAGTGCGCCCTCTTTCAGATCGTCACCAGCTTTGGCCCATTTCGTCCGGACCTGCAGCTCTGAAACATATTCTTTGGACCAGCGGCTCCAAAAATGTTGCCGAGCTTGCTCAACTCGTTGATAGCGTGCGAGTCGTTGAGCTGGTATTTGCTCATAATCCTCGCAAGCAGGCGACGTCAGTGGACGGCCGACCAGGAAATAGGCAGGACTAAGTAGGGCGAAATCGTTGGGGTTTGAAGACATAGGAGACGAGGAGCGGGAGTTTAGGACCAATTCCATTTGTGTTAATACCGAGATAAATTCCTCAAAAGTAAAATAGGCATTGCCTAGCACCCGCTTAATGTGGTATTTGCACGATTTAACCCCAGATTCCCATAAGGCTCTGTCACGTGAACTATATGGAGGAATAAATCTAAATTTAATATTATTAGTTATAGCAAAATCTGCACAATTAGTTACAGATTTCGAAAATTCTTTTATAAGGGCAGAAAAGGTTTTCTTGTTGTCAGAGACAAACTTTGCTGGTCTGTCGCGATGAGAGATGAATCGTTTTAGCGCCAAGAGGTACGCATCAGTCGATAAATGGCCCACAAGCTCACGATGTATAGCTCGAGTCGCGAAACAAATAAAAAAGCTAGCGTACGCTTTAATGTGCCTAGCGCGCTTACCTTTCCGATTCAGTATAAAGACTGGCCTGAGGTAATTAACGCCGGTAAATGGTAACTGAAACCCTTGAGATAGACGCTTAGCTGGTAGGTTTCCCATTATTAGCGTTAAGGTTCCTGTGTGTAACCACCCTAACACTATAGTCGAGTCTGACCACAGCGTAACGTCATCGAAACGACACCGAAGTGACTCGATTATTTTAACGCACAGCCTAGCCCCGGTTAAAGCACCATAAAGCTCTAATTTAGGTACGGTCAAAGGTTTTAAAGTAGCTTCTGTTCCTTTCGCGCATAATAACCAAACCGCCACCCCATTTTGTGTTACTGTGCCTATGTAACCACAAGCACCGTATGCCTTTTGCGAAGCGTCGGGATATACGTGCAGTTCCGAACGCGTATAATACCTTGTGAATGTATATCGCGGTATGCGTAAATTGTTTAGCACTGTTAAGCTAGACAAAAATTGGTTAATGTCATTAGCTACCTCGTCTGGCAATTGCGTATCCCAATCAACTTTTGGTAGCCATAATTTTTGTAATATAATTTTAATTGTAATTATAGTAGCGCTTAGTAGCCCTAAAGGATAAACAATTTGCGATATTATAGATAATATTACTCGCTTTGTCAATTTATTCGCGTGTATTTGAACCCTTGACTGATAACTCAGTTCGTCAGTCTGACTGAACCAACCTAAACCAAGAGTTTTTGATTGCTCTTGCTCACCTAACGACAAATCTTTTAGTCTATGTGACGATGATGGCAAGTGATCATGCGAAAAATTAAATACCCACTTTCGCAGTGGAAAGCAACCCTTAGCGAGAACCGTCGCAGTCCTTTCACACAACTTTAATAACTCATTTTTATTGTTTGAACCCGTTATCATATCGTCAACATAAAAGTCTTGCGTTATAACCCTCTTAACATCCAAGTCATTGCAATCCGTCGCTAGTTGACGCAAGCATCTCACACTAAGAAACGGCGCCGATGCCGTCCCGTAAGTGACCGTATTTAATTTGTATATTTGTAACGGATCTGTATGAATATTACGCCACAAAATGAGCTGAAGGTCGCGCTGACTTTCGCTCACCAAATTATCCTCGCAAGCGGGTTCCATCTCAGACTGCACACACACCCTAATCGGAACTTCCTCGACTTCCCAAAATTTACGTAATTGTAAATCAATTAACCGCGCGTAATTACAGCTAACAGTGTTATTAAAACATGCTAGTTTATTAATGGGACCCGAAATTATCCAACCCAATTTAGTGTTCTGTAGGAAGGGCCCACTTTTTAATGGTATTTTACCATCGCATAACAAATCCCAAAAATAGTCTGCCCCGATCAAAATGTCTATCGTATGACTATCTAGATATGAGGGATCAGCCAACGTGATATGATCTGGAATAATAATATTATCGTAATTAATAGGTACTGGCGAAGTGTTTGGCGTTATTTGCGGTAACACTAAACAATGTACGGAGATAGCGTAGTCTCCGTGTAATGACTTTATATTTATTTTACAACTCTGAAGAGCTTGCGTAACGGAATTTCCGATTCCTTGTATCTTTTGAATGGACTGTATTAATGGCGTATTAATTTGGTCGCAAATTTCTTTACGTATAAAGCAGCATTGGCTACCACTGTCTAGTAAAACGCGGCACGTAATTGTTTTACCTGAATCATCTGTTATTCGGACTAGCGCGGTCGATAACAAAACAGGTTTTACATAGGACGTTTGCGCGCGATGAACGTCTTTAGTATTAACCTGCAACGATAAGGTATGCAATTGTGTGCATTTCGATGATTGAGCGGTGTCACCCACACAGTCGCCTTGCGCGGGCGCTCCCGGGAGCGACCCCTGCCCCTCAGTCGAGATGTGGTCGCGGTGGATGATAGTGTTATGTTTCTTATTGCATATCCTGCACGGGCCGAATTTGCATGACTCAGCGCTGTGTGCGGGACGTAAACAGTTTTCGCAAAGTTTATGTTTTACTACGAAGTTAATCTTGCTATCGATATTTAAATCTAGGAATTTGTGACATGCATACAAGTGATGATCGGTGTCACAATAGGGGCATAATCTCTTCGTGGATTTATCGGATTTCGAAGTAGTTAAATTACAGTGCAACTTAGGAATGTTATTGTTAGTTCGCGTGTACCTTTTAAAATCTTGTGTTTGATTATTATGTGACACTTGTAACGTTTCAACATATCCGCCCTTGATTTTAGAAATTGTAGCAAATCATCTACTTGTATTCGCGTCGGTGTGCACTCGCGTTGATGTCCGCTTAGTAATAATTCGCTTCTATATTTCTCCCATTCGCGTTCAGTGATATCGTCAAGCTTAGAAACAATCATGTATATTACTAAGGTGTCCCAGTGCTCCGTAGGCTCGCCTAGTAATTTTAATGAGCGTAGGTTTTTAAGCACACCGTCAATTAATTTACGTAGTAATATAGGCGATTCTTTCGGTAAACGTTGAATATTAAATAGCGACTTGACATGATTGTGAATAAGTAACCGACTATTGTTATACCTATTCATCAGTAATTCCCAGGCAACAAAGTAGTTTTCTGAAGTGAATTCGAGCGAATTTATTACTAGTTCCGCGGGACCTTTTAAGGAAGACTTCAAATAATGGAATTTTTGAATGTTGCTAATAGTTTTAGAAGCGTGTACAAGGGAAACATATGTGTTTTTAAACTCAAGCCACTGTTCATAGGAGCCGTCAAAGGTAGGTAAATTTATTGTTGGCAATTTAACGGACTGATGTGTAATACCGAAACTATCACAATTATTAGCGTTAGGAGGCATCGTGTCGGTATCTAAAATACAGTTAGCTTGTGCTAGGATGCAATAGTATTTGTTTTCAAACGATTCTCTCTCGTCCAGCTGTTCGTTACTGTCGGATTCTGGAAGCAAGCCGTCAAGTTTCATTTGAATTTCGTTGAATTCAGAAAGTAAATTAGATGCACCTTTTATTCTTAAATTTAATTCTGCTCGTTTAGTACGCTCAAGAAACTGATTATCGAATGTATTAACGTATGCGGCTAATTTAGTTAATCTGCCTTTTAAAGTGCCCCTTTGTTTGATTAGTTCTTTTACTAATTGAGCCGTTGGGTCTAGAATTGGTGATTTAGGCAAAGTGAGATCAGTTCTAGACATTATTAGAGTGTAAAAGAAGTGCAATTATCACAATTAGTAACGATTAGCGTTTTTTTATTTTGAATTTTAACGTCGCGAATATTGGCGCCGGAATTTAACAAACACGGTATTAACACAGAAGGATAAGAAAGTGAGTGGAATTACCTGGTAGGCACGTCTCACCGAGTAAACCTGCGATGATGCGAAAACGGGCTGATGGTTATCCACAACTGCGGCGATCTTTCCTCTAGTTAATAAATCGCTGCTTGATTAATAGCGTTCGGCTCGAAGTAGACCAATCTTCAAGTAAAAAGCGTGCTTGAATTGGTTTAAACTAGTTTATTAGCGAATTTTACAATAGTATTGCGAGACGTATGTAATGTTGCGAAAAGTTTTGCCAATCTGTCAAATTTGAATTTTGAATTTTTGAAAACGGCGGTTCGACGTTCCGTTTCTTCAAGTAGTGCAGAATTGCTTGAACAATATGATATAAAATTAGTTGGAGTGGTTTCCGAGTGACACATCTCATTTATATTTGTTTCTGATAGAGATTTATCCATCATTCCTAGAGACACTTCTAACCTTCTGACCTTATTCAGCTAATTTTACCGCTATAGTCAGGTGATCAATATAGGACAGCTTAGAGCTCACCGTCAAACAAGAAAACCACAAATAAGACGTGTGTATTTGTGTAATATACCATCTAAGACAAGTAAGTACTTCTATTAATTTTCCTTTATTTTTGCCCACAATGTAGAATAATAGATATTAAAATAATAAATAAACTTTTATGCGGTATATAATCAACCTCAGTACCAGGACTGCAGCAATATGTGAAGGTAAGTAGCACGTAATGTTGGTTTTTACAGAAATGTTTGCACTTGGTTGCAACTGGTTGGCTTGAGTCGGCGCTGGCGCAGGACACTCCCAGTACAAGATGGCAGGTGATAAAGAGGCGGAGACTTACTTCCGTAACGCCTCCAACTGTGATGGCGTCGCTGTTAAGGCGGAGCTATACCAATACCTCCTCCAATTGTAATAACTGTTGTCGCCGCTGAGGTGGAGTTTGCAGATATCAATGGTGGCCGCTGCACTTGCAACTCCAAAGCATTTATGCACTCCTAATACTTTTGTTGAATTATTGAACACAAATTTTATTTAAAATAAATAATTAATTTAAAATACACACAGAGTCTACACGTCCACTCGTAATCGAGGTCCAGGGAGGGATTGGGGCCCAGGAATCAAAGGGGGCAAATGCTAATCAATTTCCTCGAAATGCAAGGGCTCTTCCTGATGAACTCTTTCTTCAAGAAGAAGCCTCAGAGACGTTGGACTTGGCAAAGCCCCGATACTTTGACAAGGAACGAGATAGACTTTATCATGGCGGATAAGAAGCACATATTCAGAGATGTCTCTGTGATCAACAGGTTTAATACTGGTAGCGATCACCGACTTGTACGAGGCACTTTGAATATGTGTTTTAAAGCCGAAAGGTCCCGTATGATGAAGCCTACTCTCCGACCTACGCTGCCCCAAATACATTGTACATCCGAGCAGTTTCAATTGGAACTCCAAAATCGATACTGTCTGGAAACCACTGGTAATGTGGACGAGATAACCGACAACGTGGTGAAGACGGTATGTACACTGGGTCGAAAGCACTTTTCACCGACGAGTCGAAGCAAGCAGTCGAAACTTTCTCCCGAAACCCTGGATTTGATGAGACAGAGGCGTGAAATGCCGTCCGTTCAAGCCGCTTCGCCAGAACAGAGGGCCCTTTCTAAGAGGATACGAAAACTTGTACGCAGAGACCTCCGCTGCTCAAATGCAAGGGCTATAGAAGCCCTTATTGAGCAGAATAGGGGGTCGAAAGTTTTTCAAAAAACCTTAGGAAGGAGCCATCTCGCGAAGCTTAAAACAGCGGACGGCAGGACAGTTGTCTGTCGCTCTGAGATCCAGAAGGAGGTCGAGAAATATTACGGATTGCTTTACTCGTCGAGTGCACATAAGCCTAGTACCCGGGATACCGAGGATCCACGAGCACCACTGTCGCGCCATTATACAGAAGACATCCCGGACGTTGAGAGTGGCGAGATTAGTATGGCACTCGAGCAACTTAAAAACGGAAGAGCCCCAGGTGATGACGGGATTACGGCTGAGCTGCTAAAGGCTTCTGGACGTCCTATCCTTGAAGCCTTAGCAGAGCTCTTTAATACCGTTATCCATACAGGCACTACACCTCAAGCGTGGTCTAGGAGTGTGGTCATTTTATTTTTCAAAAGAAGTGATAAAACTCTTTTGAAAAACTACAGACCAATCTCGCTCCTGAGCCATATCTACAAGTTGTTCTCGAGAGTCATAACGAATCGTCTTGCTGCCAGACTTGACGAATTCCAGCCACCAGAGCAGGCTGGGTTTCGAAAAGGTTATAGTACCGTAGACCACATCCATACTGTTCGGCAGATTATACAGAAGACCGCAGAGTATAATCAGCCGCTGTGTATGGCATTTGTGGACTACGAGAAAGCCTTCGACACCATTGAGACCTGGGCTGTTCTGGAATCTCTGCAGCGATGTCACATCGATTGGCGATATATCGAGGTGTTGAGATGCATCTACAACGCGGCAACAATGACCGTTCAAATCCAGGACCAGCGAACAAGACCTATTCACCTTCAGCGCGGGGTAAGACAGGGGGACGTAATATCCCCGAAACTGTTTACCAACGCGTTGGAGGACGTCTTCAAAACCCTGGACTGGACTGAACGAGGCGTCAATGTTAATGGAGAATACATCTCACACCTTCGTTTCGCGGATGACATCGTCATCTTTGCAGAAACGCTGGAGGACTTGCGCGAAATGTTGAATGACCTAAGTGATGCCTCCCAGCTGGTTGGCCTTGGCATGAACTTGGACAAGACCAAGGTCATGTTCAATGATCTTGTCGTGCCAAGACCAGTATCAGTGAACGGAATCCTTCTCGAGGTTGTGCAGGATTACGTATACTTAGGCCAGAATATCCAACTTGGCCGGCACAACTTCGAGAGGGAGGCTGAAAGGAGAATCCACTTAGGCTGGGCAGCATTTGGCAAACTTCGTCGAGTCTTCACGTCCGAGATTCCGCAATGCCTGAAGACCAAAGTCTTCGACCAATGCGTTCTGCCTGTGTTGACATATGGCGCCGAGACGTGGACACTGACAGCGGGACTAGTCCGCAAGTTTAAAGTCGCTCAGCGTGCTATGGAGCGAGCTATGCTCGGAGTATCTCTCAAGGATAAAATCAGAAATGATATTATCCGCGAGAGAACCAAGGTAACCGACGTAGCTAGCAGAATAAGCAAGCTGAAGTGGCAGTGGGCTGGTCACGTTTGTCGCAGGACTGATGGCCGTTGGAGCAAAAGAGTCCTGGAGTGGAGACCGCGTCTTGGCAAACGCAGTGTAGGGCGTCCTCCGTCTCGCTGGACCGACGACATCAAAAAGGTTGTTGGGGCCAGCTGGATGCGCATTGCGGAAAAGCGGGATGTCTGGCGCAGATATGGGGAGGCCTATGTCCAGCAGTGGACTGAGATAGGCTGATGGATGGATGGATGGATGGAAAAGGTTTCGAAAGTGACCTAGCTATATTACTGCATTATACTTACGATTTTACGATTTGCACATATAGTACTAAAACACGCGTACCTCCCGTTACCGTCTTGTTCTTGCAGACATTTAATGATTACAAACCACATAAAACCCCAAAAAAAAGGGGAACTTTCCCCTCGACAAAAAGAAAAATAGATCTCCCTTTCTGTTGTACTTAGACTCACTTGATACCTTGTGCGTGAATTTCTTCCAGGCGCCATTAATGCGGGATTATTCCGTAATCGATTCCGTAACCGTGGTCGATAGAAGACAGAGATGGAAAGACTATCAATGAAGTAGCAAAAGTAGCTGAACGGTGGAAAGAATACTGCAGCGAGCTTTATAGTCGAGAGATATCCATGGGTGGTCAGGATGAAGACTGGGATGTGACCGTTAACATGGAAGAACTCGAGCCAAAAATCCTGCTTAGTGAAGTTGTAGCAGCTATACAGAGACTCCAGCGACATAAAGCAGCTGGCGTAGACAAGATCACAGCTGAAACTCTCAAAGCCTTAGGAGATAAAGGAACATCGAAGCTAATGGAACTATGCAACACAATCTGGAGAGATTGTCAATGGCCTGCCGACTGGACCCACTCAGTGATTCTGCCTCTACACAAGAAAGGTGCTACTAAGAAGTGTGAAAACTATAGAACTATTGCCCTAATTTCGCACACTAGTAAGGTTCTACTCCATATTATCAACAGTAGGCTACGGTACTACCTGGACTGGCAAATCCCACAAGAACAGGCTGGATTTGTCAAAGGGAAAGGCACGAGAGAACAAATATTCAATGTTCGATCACTAGTGGAGAAGTGCTATGAATTTAACATCCCAGCGGTATTGTGTTTCATAGACTACCAGAAAGCTTTCGACTGTGTGAGCTGGGATCACCTATGGAACGTGTTAAAAGAGATGGGGGTGCCCGTGCATCTGATACGCCTCATACGATCCCTATATTTATCCAGTCGTGGGTCACTAGAAATGGGTACGGCACGGTCATCGGACTTCAGATTTGGGAAAGGCGTACGACAGGGCTGCATCATCTCACCTATCCTCTTTAACATCTACGGCGAATACATAATGCGCAAAGCCCTTGAAGGATGGGAAGGCGGTGTAGCAGTGGCTGGCAGGCGAATTTCTAATCTGCGATATGCTGATGACACCACATTGATAGCAGCCTCTTATACTGAAATGGCAGATATTCTGAAACGTTTGGAGGTGGTCAGTCTGGAACTGGGGCTCAAGATCAACCAGGCCAAAACAAAGCTCATGGTAATAGATAGAACCGGCATCCTGCAAACAGGAACCTCCCTAAGCCAGTACGAAACCGTTGACAATTTTGTCTACCTTGGCTCTACCATTACCAGTAAGGGAGGCTCTGAAACAGAAATCAGACGCAGGATTGGCATGGCAAAATCGGCCCTGAGCCAACTTCGTAAAATATGGAAAGATCGCAATGTGCTAAAAAAAACAAAGATTCACATTGTAAAAACCTTAGTCTTCCCGATCTTTTTATATGGCGTTGAGTCCTGGACCCTAAAAGCAGCAGATAGAAAACGAATCGATGCGTTCGAAATGTTCTGATGGCGGCGCATGTTGCGTATCCCCTGGACAGCCTTTAGAACAAACGTCTCCATTCTCAGTGAGCTGAAGGTGAAGCAGAGACTCTCAAGCATATGTCTCCAGAGGATACTTCAGTATTTTGGACATATAGCTAGAAAACCTGGCGATAACCTCGAGAAACTCATGGTCACTGGGAAGGTAGACGGAAAGAGATCCAGGGGTCGGAGCCCGAAAAGATGGACGGATCAGGTGTCAGAACATCTGGACATCGGACTGAGCGAGGCCATACATAGCGCTGCCGACCGGGAAAATTGGCGGCACTTAATCCACAGCAGAAGGGATTGGGACCATCACGATGCTCAGTAGTGAGCACACGACTCAAGGAGGAGGAGGAGGATTCCGTAATCAGAACGTGCGCGCCCAGCCAAAAACGGCATTACATCAAGTAAATTTGTTTAAGTCTCCAATGATATGCTTAAAATTTATTATGGTCGGATAACGGAGCTTAAGGAAAATTTAAAAATAAATAAATTGAGTTTTCTTAAAAAAAAGTTTAAATTCTTTTACTTTATTGTAATAATAAAACTGTGTGAGCCCTGCAGTTTAAGAGCTATATAAAAAATTTGGAAAAATCGAGTTGGCAAAACTCCTCGGTTTTTCTGGAAAAAAATACTTATTCGCGAAAAGAAATTCACTTTCCAGCTGTTGGAACGGTAATTGAAGCAAGCCAGTATGTACAGATATACACTCTAAACCTTTTTCTTTATATATATCATATTATATAATATAAATAAATAAATATATGGGACACTTACACACGGTCGTCCATCCCCAAAAGTAAGTAGTAACTTAAGATTTGGTGACGGACAACTGGTAAATATATACGTAAATAAATACATAAGTAAAATAAAGTAAAGTAAAGCCTGTTACAATCCCTCTGCTGGGAATAGGCCTCCTCTCTTCGTTTCTGGAGAGAAGGGTTGGAGCTAAGACCTACCACGCTGCTCCAATATGGACTGGTAGGTTACACATATCTCCAGAATTCTCTAGAGATATGCAGGTTTCTTCACGATATTTTCCTTCACCGAAAAGCGTGTGATTAATTGCAATTATCAATTAGACACATGAGTTTTAATAGAAAAACTCATTGGAGCCTGCCCGGGTTTGAACTCGTGTTCCCCTCGTAAGAGTCGCACGGTCTCACCGCTGGGCTATCACAGCTTTTAAATTTACGCTTTTAATCAGCTTTAAATACTAATACACACCCAGGCTCGAAGAATCAACAAATTGTTTATAGGAATTGAACCCGGGACCCGCGGAGCTGACTATCCACTCGGGGTCACTATCCACTGCGCCAACGGGCCAGTCAATATGTTTTGGTATATACAATGAACTACTGATAATAACCCAACGAAACCTTGTTAACTGATGTTGAGACTTGTTAACAGTGCCATAACTATTTGACCCCAGTTCAGTTCAAATTAAACACAAATTCAAAACTATAGAGATGACAGATACATAAGAAAAATTATGATGACTAGACAAATCTTATAATAAAAGAAGAAGATGAGAGTCTATTACCTATTTTTCAATCTAAATGAAAAGGGTTGTCCACCCCTTATTTTTATTTAGTACATTTTTTTTGTTTTATAACATACATTAGAAGTTCAATAGAAATAATTTAACAACGTTTGCCGGGTCAGCCAGTATGTATATAAAAATGTTTCATATTAAAGGATATAAAACTGATAATCCCAAACCAAATCCCGAAGAACGTTCCGAAACATAACTCGGGAAAGGCAGCCTCGGAATCTCTTGTAAGGAATCCTTTCCCCCTATATCGTATCAATAAATCTACATACGTTACCCTTTTGCGATCGCAAAGTTGGATTTCTCTTTAGTGGTCCATTTTGTGTGACGGCTTGTATATTATTACTATACTGTAGATCAATATTAAGATGTTTTAGATGCTTAGATGGTTTACAATGTTTTTTATGAACGCTATTTTTTATATATTCTTTAGCGTATATCTAAAGTTTTTTTTGGTATTAAGCAACTGTATACTAAGACATAATTTATCAATATCAAAATATTCTTTATTCAATCGAACTTGTAAACAAATGAATGCTTTTGAATCGTCAACTGCTGGCCCGGAAAACTATTCTTACCGAGAAGTGCCAGCAAGAAACTAGGCGGTTGCTCTTTACAAAATATAATAATTATAACTAGTTAGTCGTTACTATCTTGTACAGAGTCGAACAGTAGCTATATCCATGCATTCTTATCATCTATGCAATCCTCAACAACATAGTAGGCTTCTATCAGCCTCGCTTTAACAGTTTTTTAAATCCGATATAATTGCAAAGCTAAAAGTTATTGATTAAAACTTAACAGAGTGACAGATTTTCACGTTTAATATTGGTATAGTAACCTGACGCTCATAGTGAAAAATATAACGTACATGTCGGCGCGTGGTTAGGCTGTCTGAATGCGTCCATATTAACTTCATCACAACACTGAATATTTCATTATGTATACTGTAATCTTTGACTGAATAAATGTCACTATAAATTTACTACAAGTCACTTTCATTATATTTAAACTTAGGACTAGCTTAATTCTATAATAAATAATTTACCATTTGACTACACATTTCCCTCCGCTTATTAAGTTTTATATTAAATAAAATATCACAAACTATGTGATAAAATTGTGTCATAAAAGGAAGAGTGTTTAAATTAGAAAAGTGACTGTATTTGTAATTTATAACTGTTCAAAATAAATATATTGAGAAAATGGTAACTAAATCGATTGTAAGTAGTATGATTGTATTGTAAAAATGGCGGTCGGCATTTTTATTTTTTATGTGTTGTTGTTAATGGAAATTTAAAGTACGGTCTTAAATAACTTTAATATATAGAAATATTATTTTTAAACCAATTTATGTAAAACAATAAATTATTTTACTTAGTGAAAGATAGTTATTAATATAATCAAAATAATACTAATTTTAAATAAACCTAATCTTTACAAATACAATAACTGATAATTTATTTAATTATTATTTATAGAATTTGACTTTATATAATAATTAGTGAGAAGCAATGTAATTTTATATATGAGAACTATTATGACGAAAATTCTATAAATAAGAACCTGTGAAAAGCATACATAAATATACATTAAATAATTTAAAAAACTAATATAAATCTCTAAATTCATCAGGTTAGTTCAGTTAGTTCCTTTTATATTCGATAGATGTCGCAACTGAAATTGACAATTTGATATTTAGAATCGTTGCTAGATGCTATATGACAGGGCCCCACATACACTTACCCCTCGTACGCACGAGATGAATTTTATCGCGCGTAAAAATTACGCCGAATTGAAACAAATGGGTATCCAGGTATCTGTTCACACGACAGCGTATTTAAATCGCGACGTATTTTATCGTGCAGTGTTCCATTTTCCCAACTCGGATGGGCAGCGTTCGGCAAGTTACGCGAGATCTTTTCGTCCGAAATACCTCAGTGTCTGAAGACCGGAGTCTTCGAACAGTGCGTGTTGCCAGTAATATCCTACGGATCCGAAACGTGGTCGCTCACTATGGGCCTTATAAGAAAGCTCAGAGTCGCTCAGCGGGCGATGGAGCGAGCTATGCTCGGAGTGTCTCTACGAGATCAAATCAGGAATGAGGAGATCCGTAGAAGAACTAAAGTCACCGACATAGCTCAGCGTGTCGCGAAGCTGAAGTGGCGATGGGCGGGGCACATAGTGCGGAGAACCGATGGGCGCTGGGGTCTTAAGGTGCTGGAATGGCGACCCCGCACCGGAAAGCGCAGCGTCGGTAGACCTCCTACGAGGTGGACAGACGACCTCAAAAAGGTCGCAGGGAGCCACTGGATCCAGGCGGCGCAAGATCGTGTGGTGTGGCGATCCCATGAAGAGGCCTATGTCCAGCAGTGGACGTCCATCGGCTGACGAAGAAGAAGAAGAAGTTCCATTTTAGTCCTGAGGGCGAGTGCGTTAAGCTGAATATACCATACGAAACTTCTTATAACGCCTGTTGTGGAATTTTAACGCAAATTATTTTTTACGACTCGTTCGGACGATCGTAAAAAATGAAACAAATGGATATCCAGGTATCTGTTCACACGACAGCGCATTTAAAACGCGACGTATTTTTATAGCACAGTGTTCCATTTCAAGGCGGTAGAAATGGGCGTCACCCGAATGGGACATACGAAACTTCTTATTCCTATTCGCACGAACGCGAAAAAATCGCGAGCGTTGCTTTCAGTCCGTCGCGAGCTCCCTCGATGGTCTGACGTGTTATTTAATTTTTGCCTGAGAGTGCATAGTACGATTTCAGAAGTTATTATTATAGAAGTGGATTCTCGTGCGCATCTATATGCGAAACATTTTCCAGAATACTGAAATAAAATTATGAAAAGTAAAAATTGCTTTGTAATTTCGTATTTCACTCGTTTATTTATATACAAATTGATTTACATTTTTAAATATTTTCTACAACAAAAAAAACATTTAAAAATATAAAATAATTGCCATCCACGGAGAGCGGAGAGAGGACCCAAGCTCCCGGTGGTTAGGGCTACAGAGTGAGGAACCTCCTCACTATGCGTGCCGTCTCAAGCAACACTGCCTTCTGTATCCTGCGCTTGATCCAGCAACTAAGCGTGAACCTCTTGAGATGTTGGTCGAGGCTCTTCGCGATAAGACCATTAACCGATACAACAATTGGAACAATTATTGTTGAATCAATATCCCACATGGCGGTCATCTCATGAGCTAAATCTAAATATTTTGTTAATTTTTCTTTTTCTGCTCATATGAGATTATCGCCATGCGGGACAATGATATCAACAATAATTGCCCGACGTGCTGACCGATCCACTAAAACTATATCAGGTTTATTGGCAACAATATACCTGTCATTAATAATGGATCGGTCCCAGTAGAGCAAAGCACGATCATTTAGTAATTTCGTTATTATTGTCCTTACTTCAGGGCTAAAGACAGTGGTCGCACATTTTATTTTTGCTGAACGCATATTAGTGGCTTGAAATGTGTTATCCTGGGACCAATATTTCCATAAAATTATCAAATTATTCTATTTTATTTATCTTATATTATTACATTTATTTTTTTAAATAGGAAGTCAACGCAATATATAGTTTACAATATAATGTATACACAAAATTATCTTAGTATTACTAACCCGTATATCTCACTTATAGGCTAACTCAGCATGAGTTAAAAATGACAAACAGTGGTTAAACTGTAGATTGAAAAAAAAGAAAATAACCTTATTGGTAAAAAAATAAACATATAAATAACATATAACTTAATACTTGTGTTATGGGTGAATAAAACTGGTAAATATACTAATATGTAATTTTAAATACATACTTAAATACACCCAGGCTCGACGAATCAACAAATTTAAGTTTTATAGAAAATGTTGGCTCTCGGCGGGAAACGAGCCCGCGACCCGCGGAGATGAACGCAGGGTCACTACCCACTACGCCTACGCTGAATTACAACGCGACGTGATTTTTACGCCCGTGCGTACGGGGCGTACGCTGAATTTTAACGCGACGTAATTTTTACGCCCGTGCGTACGAGGGGTTAAGGATGAAGCACGATGGGCCATTTTTAAATGATTTATAGAAGCAGGCGTTACTTTGCGGAATTTCATATTACAAGCAATATAACAGAACTAACTACTTTTCTATAATCCGCACGGGTTAAGTGAATGCATGCAAAGCCAATGTGTATGAAGCAGGCAAAATCTACGCACCTTATACATGCAGGACCAGCCACCACATGCACCCCAAGGCGCAATTCACCAGCAACAACGAACACAAAAGCAGCACACACACCCACCACCACAATCTTGACGATCGTTTCGCCCCGAAACCGAAGCATCATCAGGATTTTTGTCGTGAAGCCTATCCTCCTGATGATGCTTCGGTTTCGGGGCGAAACGATCGTCAAGATTGTGGTGGTGGGTGTGTGTGCTGCTTTTGTGTTCGTTGTTGCTGGTGAATTGCGCCTTGGGGTGCATGTGGTGGCTTGTCCTGCATGTATAAGGTGCGTAGATTTTGCCTGCTTCATACACATTGGCTTTGCATGCATTCACTTAACCCGTGCGGATTATAGCAAAGTAGTTAGTTCTGTTATATTGCTTGGGCCATTTTTATTTTTGAAGAAAATTTATGCTAAAAGGATATTTACGCGGCTGTAATGGTGTGCGGTAGCGGTGGGTATGCTGAGTGCCCCTCGGGAGAGATATATGGAACTGCCAGTATTAATGTACTATTTTTGCTAGATTTGCGTAAATATATAGTTTTAATCAAGTTTATTTGAATACTTATCTATATATAACAGTTTATACAAGTTACTTTGTAGATCTATAACGCGAAAAGATGATGTAATGAAAAGATTATTTTGATATAATCCGGTTTTATATAGGATACCTGATGACCTCTCACACTAATAGCAATAGCATAGGAAAGGTTTCACAATGTTTTTTTATAATTCTTTCCAAAAAAATAATCTATACCGAATATAATGTTAGTAATCGAATCGATCTGATTTTTGTAATTAGAAATATTTGCAGGGTTGGTGAGTAACAGAATCTTTTATTTGTGCCAAGACTAAACGTTTTGTAAACGAAGTCGCGGATAAAAGCTAGTGTAATGATAAGTGTAGAGTGTATTATCCGTTTTTATATCTGATACATTGATGATGATTCGTGAAACAACCCGTTAGCTTAGTTAGCCCAGGTAGTAGTGACCCTGCTTCCGACTCCCAGGGTCACGACTGCGATTCCCGCGGAGTGCCAATATTTTCCAATATATAATTTAGTTTTGAGTGTGGTGTATTTTAAGGTTGATACAGAAAGCCTACTATACTATTGAGGATTACTTAATCGATAAGAATGCGAGGAGAAAGCTACTCTTCGACCCTGTTCAAGACTAAATGTAACTAATAACAAGAATTATACTTTGCAAAGAGCTACCGCCGAATTTCTTGCTGGCTCATCTCGGTAGGAACAGCTTTCACAACTAGTAGTAGAGAATATTTTGAATTTAAAATTGAATTTTTAAGTTATGTATATAGAGATTTATTTAAAATTGTATATGTATCTATATATTTACCAGTTGTCTGTCACCTATAACACAAGTAATAAGTTATTTAAGGTACAGACGACCGTGTAATCGTCCCATAAATAATAAAAAAAACCTCTAATAATTTCGCCCCGTTAACGCAGCATCATCACAATGTCATAACGTAGGCAAGTTTTTAAAAAGTTATGTATATAATTATTATTTTCTGTTTATCTGTTCTTGAAAAGTGTATGCCAAAATTAGTGGCAAAATAAATGTCCAAAAATGTAAATAAATAAAATTACGAATGGGTAAACACGTGGCTCAGAATAAATTAAACCACACAACCGCTGTTATATCGCGTTCCCTGTTTACATATCTCAAAATTTGTGAAATGTATTCCCCATAATTGATACGATTTATCACTGTATATAATAACAATGCCGTTTTGTATCGGATAACGGGAAACCGGGATAAAATACTACCCCGGGAGGATCGGACCCACTATTTATTGCTACAGTTAAGGGATAAATTGGAATAAATATCGAGCGGCATTTAATCGTCCCGCGGGAACGTGTGGAATATCGCAACTCTTGGTAATGTATACGAATTTTGCAATTTGCTGAATTCTCCTGACGATTTTGTAAGATGATCAATGAGATGTAAAATGTTTATTGTACTAGCAATGTTATGCCGTGTAGTATCCGGCTGAGTAGAATAGATCAGGCTCATTCTTACCGAGGTATCGTAAAAGTCGACTAAGGTACATGATTTATAGAAGCAGGCGTTACTTTGCGGAATTCCATATTACAGAAAATATAACAGAACTACTTTGCTATAATCCGCGTGTGTTAATGCGCGGATTATATTATAGTTCTGTTATAGTTTCTGCGACTAAGGTTTTTTTTTTTTTTTTTTTTTTATGTCAGGAAAACCCGTTATGGGTCATCACCGCCCGACGGGGACGAGCGGTGGGTATGTCGGACTCGCACCGACTAAAAACCTGACAGTCCTCCTCCACGCTGCTAGTGGCGGGGATAGGGTACCGTTGGACACATTACCCCCACCCCCGCCAGCAGCAGCTCTGTACCCCGGAGAGCGCCACCTCCGGGTCGGGGCCTCTCTAAGCAGTGGCCCCTCCCTCCGCTAATCGATGCATCGGTAGCACCAGATGCATCGACCGCCTCGGGGACCTAACTCCAGCGAGCGTCCGATTAACCCCGTTCGGAACGCTCGGAGGTCCCCGTTAGGGCGGCATGCGACGGACTTCGGCGAGTCGCCTGCGCCCCGCTCGCCTGCGGCGGATCGGATCCAAAGACTCGACTTCCCGGATCCGTCCCGCCGCCTCCTTCCGCAAGATAACATCCTCGCAGAAGGAGGCCATCGCTGCCCACGATCCCTCCCTGTCCACCATGGCACGAACCACAGTGGGCAGGGAGAGATCGTGCCCCACCTCTGCCACGAGCTTCGCCCGCTGAACTGCCCAAGCAGGGCAGTCCGCGAGGGTGTGCAGCGCCGTATCAAACTCAGCGCCGCACTCGTGGCATACACCAGACGCTTCGCACTGGGCCACCCTCCACAGATACCCTCCGAAACAACCATGTCCGGAAAGTACCTGTGTCAGGCGGAAGGTGAGGACCCCATGCCTCCTGGCGACCCAGCCCTGGAGAATGGGCTGGATGGCTGAAATTGTCCAGAATCCTGCGCTGGGCGATTCCAGCCGTCGCCTCCATTGGCGGAGGAGCTCCAACTGAGCTGCTCTCCGCCAATCTACCTCTACCGCCGCAGAGTTTCCCCCCGATGAACGGGCTTCAACTTTGCGGCGGTAGGCCTGAGCAAGCACCTTGGCCTCTAGATCCCACGGAGGAGATCCAGCCAAGGCGCAGGCCGCCTCGCCAGAGATGGTCCGGTAGCCCCGCACTAGCCTGATCGCCACAATCCTCTGCGCCCCGCGCAACAGGGGCAGGGACTTGGCGGTCAGCCGCTCCGCCCATACGGGAGCGCCGTACAAGGCCATTGACCGGACCACTCCGGCATAAAGGCGCCGGCAGCCTGCATTTGGCCCTCCCACATTCGGGAGGAGCCTGCTCAGTGCTCCAGCGGTCGCCTTTAATCTCGGGGCGAGCCGCCGGAAGTGGGCCTCGAACGTCCATCGGCTGTTCTGCGACTAAGGTAAGTTGACCCGCCTTGTGGTATACGGCTAAATAGAAGAGAACACCATCATTTCTTAACGAGGTTTTGTAAAAGTCGACTTAGGTAAGTTGACCCGCCGTGTGGTATCCGGCTAAATAGAAGAGACCACCGTCATTTCTTAACGAGGTTTCGTAAAAGGCGACTAAGTTGACGTCAGGCAGGCGGCCGGTCGTAAAATAACTAGCCATAACATGTAACAACGTGTCTAAAACAGATGGATGATGATGATGAGATTGTAATGTTGCAAACTTAATATCGCCGAGAAGATCAAAGCGTTATTGTGCTAAAAGATTAAGTGAGAAGTGAAAGAGCTTCGACTGCGAAGTGCACCGGTGCGGATAACTCAGGAGGTTCTCAGATTAAACTTTATTTATATTGAACCCGTTTGCCTTGGATCGTATAGGTGAAGTACATTATGAAAGCTGCAGCTAAAGTTATTACTGTGATACATTTTGAACCTACGTATTCGTTTCCTTAAAAACATTTTTATATTTTACAGTGTATCCGTACACGTCAAGTCAGCCATAACTATTGAAAATTATTACTTGTTTTAAATGAAGAAATAGGTCTTATATAATTGTAGTATTGATTATTACGACAGATTAATCATCATCCTCTTGCCATTATCCCACTCTAAGTGGGGTCGGCACAACACATTACAAACATGTTGTCACATGATTTGGCTACGTAGTTTACAACCGGCCGCCTGAATGACGTCGCCTTACCTTAGTCGTATTTTACGACGCCTCGGTAAAAAAGAGGGTGGTCTATTCTACTCAGCCGGATGACACACGGCGGGTTGACTTACCTTAGTCGCCTTTTACGACACCTCGGTCAGAAATGAGGGTGGTCTATTCTACTCTGCCGGATACCATACGGCCCTAATAACTATTTGTCAATTTTATTTAATCTTATATCATTAATATGTTATACTAATATTTTTATGTATTAAATTTTAATCTTGGTTTATAGCCTAATAATTTAATCACTACGCGTGTTGACGTCAGGCAGGCGTAATGCTGCCATTCGTAAATGGTATCACATGTGGGATAAAGGCAGCAGAATAAAGTAACGGCCTCATACTATGCCCACAGCTGGGCTAAGGCCTCCTCTCTCCGTTTTTGGAGAATGGATTGGTGCTAAAACCTACCAAGCTGTTCCAATGCGGATTGGTAGGTTACACATATCCCTAGAATTCTCTAGAGATACGCAGGTTTCCTTACGATGTTTTCCTTCACAGAAAAGCGTGCGTTAAATTGCAATTATCAATTAGACATATAAGTTTTAATTGAAAAACTCATTGTTGCCTGCCCAGGGTTTGAACTAAGCTTGGGTATGATTCCGATTTGAGAATCATATTCGCACCATCGATATGATCAAAGGTGACCACGGTGATCGTGTTGCTATTGCGATTGCTATTGTGTACACAAACAAATGTAGGCCTTATATGAGTATGCAATGTATAGGATATAAGGACTACATTTGTTTGTATAAGCAATCATTTAGTCCATTAATCGCTGAATCGCTAAAAGCGTAAATAGCAAATAGCAAAAAATGCTATCTTCTATTATATTATTCAGCTATCACTGGACAAAGTTATTGTTATTAAAAACATACGTAATACTTAAATCAATTTTCAATAGGATCTTTATTTCTTGGCTATACATTACACATAACCTCGATACATATGATATAATGATAACATTTCTTTGTAATATTATTTTACTTTTTTATGGAATATCCATAATTTTGTATAGCAATAGCAGTTATCAAAAATTCTATAGCAGATGATGCTATATGATGAGTGAATCATATCATGATCACTAAGTGATTGGTGATTCCGTCCATCCTTAGTTTGAACCCATGATCGTCTCAAGAGATTTGCACGGTGTTACCGTTAGGCTATCACTCAAGCTGTGATAGCTTAGCGGCAGGAGAAAGATGATTGGCTATTATTGTACAATAATCTAAATACTAAATATCTATTATTATGTTAAAATAATATTTATTTCACGGAAACAAAATGGTGGATTTTATAAATAGTTCACAGCGTAAACCGTAGCGGCAAATAGTAATGTAAACAACGACCACGTTTGTGTACATATTTTATCCTCATGCTACCCTGGTATATTTGCGCAGAATAAAATGCGTCAGTTGGCCGTCAGATCTGAGGATAAGGTAGGGTGATGTGGACCGGGAAAAATGATATGTACCGAGATAAATACAGAGGGAATCCGCCACATGTCTACAAGGGTTCAGTATATGGCGTTTCTCAAATTAACATCAACGAAAAAAAACCTAGAACACATTCTATCAGTTAAAAGACCTTATTTATTTATTGCACATACAGAATTATATAAAAAAAGAAAAAAAAAGAAAAGAAAATACCTTAAAATCTCCCGTTCTTAAATTCCAAATATGCTCTTCAGTTACATAATTTCAACTAGTTGAAAGTAAACAGTTAAATAGTCCTCTGATTAT
Source organism: Morpho deidamia (assembly GCA_947086505.1). Lineage (NCBI taxonomy): Eukaryota > Metazoa > Arthropoda > Insecta > Lepidoptera > Nymphalidae > Morpho > Morpho deidamia. The sequence goes on from CAMTZC010000009.1 coordinate 14,247,448, forward strand.
GTTAATACCGGTTACTTTCAACTTTACTTTTAGCAGTTAAGTAAGTTAGCAAGTAGTTTAACTGCGGCGTTAAAGCGGCGGATACATTCCGTATTTTTGGTTATTTTTAATATTAATATTAGCAAAAAAAAATATTTCATCCGAAATGAAAGTAAACTATTTTATTCTAAAAACTATGATACCTAAACGGTGAAATCATCTGGTTTTTTTTTAATCTTTAGTATCTTATTTATTACTGGCTATGCCAGAGGCTTCGCCTGCCTGAAAATCAGTGTCACAAAATTTTACCCGAATTAAATTTTTTTAACAGAAAAATAGTTATTGTGAGTTAACCATAAGAGATAGAGACATGCAGTCCCGAACATTATTGTAGTATTTTTGTATATCTACAACTCTCTAATACATTCAACAGTTTTTTCTAAACGAAAAAATCCGTTCAGTAGATTTTGAGAAAATTGATCACATACAGAGAGACAGGGACTTTTTGGGTATTTAATTTATTATTAGATAGAGCTAAATTTCCCATGATAACCGTTGGAAAACTATTATTAATAAAACAAAAGTATACAAAGGTCAATTTATCCCTTTGACGGAGATCGCTGCCAGCTAACCTACGAATGTATGCATAGGACGATTGTTCAAATTATAGATTATTGCGATCGTCTATTTTAATATATTAGAGTTAAGCTTTTATGTTCTCTTAAGACGGCATGTAATAAATATTTGCTACAACTTAATCTCTATGCTTTTCTGATTTATCTTACTAAAATAACGTGTTTCTAGCATGTTATTTTTACGGATCCCCAAATGCAAGGGACAAAGAAAGAGCCCGGCATGTCACGGATTGCTTCGGCCAGCCGTATTTGAATAAGAATTGCCAATAAGGAGACGAAAGCTGCTTAAATGATGCTCTTTTAATGTCCTGCTGGCCTGATATCGATCGGTAAACATGGATTCCGGGGAAAACTCCTTTGACTAAATTGTCTTTAGAGATTTGAAACAAATTGTTAAATGTAAAAAATTAAATTGATCAAACTCTTTGTTTTTTATTTTTCGAATTCATACACTTAAGCGGTGAGACCGTGCGACTCTCTAGAGACGACATAGGTTCAAACCCCGGGCAGGCACCAATAAGTTTTTCTATTAAAAACTTACGTGTCTAATTGATAATTGCAATTTATTACACGCTTTTCGGTGTAGGAAAACATCGTGAGGAAACCTGCTTATCTCTAGAGAATTCTAGGGATATGTGTAACCTACCAATCCGCATTTGAGCAGCGTGATAGGCTCCAATCCTTCTCTTCAAAAACGGAGAGAGGAGGCCTTAGCCCACCAGTGGGCATAATAACAGGCTGTTACTTTACTTTTTACTTTTTACACTTAAAAATGATTCTGGAATAAGTACAAAAAAACAATAAAACGCGGGTAGGCAACAGAGACACGATAGTTTTAACTCATATGTTGTGTATATAAAAAGTGAGTATGAAAAAAAAATCACAACCCTAAACCGATTCCATGCTTTCCTTTTGGAGATTTTTAGTATTCTGTCATAATTGTTTATGAAAATCTTTATTTAATAGAGGTAATGGAAAGTATGACAAATGCACTACTTTTAATTAGGCGTCTCGTCTCGATTTACCGCCTTTTCACGGGACAAATCCATTATATATAGAAAAGTAACGTAAAAGAAAAAAAAATGTAATTCCCGTTTTTTCTTTGCAACGCAGGAACACCATTTCAGAAGAAACACAGTACATAATTAAGGATACTTTTAAAGACTTAAGTTGACGTTAACGAAATTGCGGGTCAAAGCTTATCGTTTATACATTTTTCCCTAACAAATTTGATTGGCAAAATTCTAATTCAACATTCGCACAATGCGTATTCAAACACGCAATATTCCAAATCGCTACGAGCAAAATCCCATTCGACGGAGACCAATAACAAAGTTCTAAAGGGGGATAAACGAAATACTGAATGCCAGATTTCGGTAAGCTCGAGGTGAATTTGAAAGGGCGTCCTCTGAATCCATTATCGAAATGTTTTAATTAGTGCCGTTTAGGCTACGGCAAGACCCTGTTGTACTATAAATCACACCCTATATTCGTTAAGGGCGAGTTTTAATTGGTTTACACCGCGGCACGGAGCGTAATGTTTTGATAAAAGCCGCGAATATATACGTGCCAAATGTTTAGTTAGAACTAACAAGTTGGTCAACATTATTTAATTAATTTATAGAAGTAGGCAATACGCCTGTGTGGTATACGGCTAAATAGAATAAACATCGATCGTTTCTTACCGAGGTGTAAAAGGCGACTAAGTTAAATTGTCCGGCAGGAGGCCGGTCGTAAGGTAACTAACCAAATCATTCAAGAACATGTTTAAAACATTATGCCGACCCCACTTAGAGTACGATAGACTAGGAGGATGAAGACGAGAAGTAAGCTATGCTTTGGAAATTATCACACGCTTTTCGATGAAATATCTGAGGATAATAAAACAATATCAACGATTATTCCACCAAAGAAAACATATTACATCAGAAAACATATCACATCAGACGACGTATCACAAAAATTCTTCACATATATGCAGGTTTTCTTACAATGAAAATCACATGATAAGCTGTAAATATCAGTTAAGAATTAAGAAGATAATGAAGTTTCTACCCACGGTTGGAACCTGCGTACCGTGTGTTAGAATTGCGTGGTATAAGCTACTGTCATCATGAAATCATGAGCAATTGCTATGTTGGAAAATTGAGATTTTGTAAAAAATCAAATAAACAACGGCATAATTTATTATTAACGCTAAAATAAACACAATTTAATTCATTCAGGGTGTAATGAACAAAGAAAGCAGTGAAATCTGGCGTCATTAAATGTAATGAAGGTATAATTAATTTAACTTGGTGTGTAATTATGAAAATTTGTTTTTTCTGACAAGCTCCTCAAATAAATATAAAAACAAATGGACCTTCCAGATCTTGCTGCCATCCATTCTTGAAAAAAAAAAGAAGTGGAAAAATACATCTCATACCTAGTATATATTCAAGTCGCTTTACTTTGTATAAATTAACATAATCCTAACATGATTACTGTGGTGTAAATTACAAAACTCAATAATATATATTAATATGTGAAAAGACCGGTCAGATCACGACAAAATCGAGTTACCTTTTTATAAGGTTCGATGTTTCGGCGGATAGATAATATCAGTGTGGTGTGCAAGAGACCTTATGTGGATTGTGCGGTTCAAGCGAGGGTAGTTGGTGAAAATAATGACTAGTTCTCGGGAACGAAGACGCCGCGCCCTTCAGTCAGTTTGTGACCATGGCGGATGCAACACTGCCGAAACGTGGAACCTTATAAAAAGGTAACTCGATTTTATCGCGATGTGACCCGTATCTTCACATATTAATGAGTATGAATCGCGAAAGTTTTAAAAATCGATAATATATCTTTTGCTTCCTACGAGTACGTTAATACAAAGTTTAAGGACTAGTACTTTTACGAAAATAACTGTATTTTTCCGAACAAAACTTTTCGTAAAATAGTTTAAGTGTAAAGTTGAAAAAGTGCAAATATTGACTCCTTTTTTAATAATTTATAAAATTTATACCTTATTTATAGACAATGGTAGTACGGAATAATAAACTAGTTGTTAACAAAAACTAATATAATTGTGATATGAATTCATCTCATACTAATTATAATTAAACTAGTGGAATAGACCATCCTCATTTCTTACCGAGGTATAGTAAAAGGCGACTAAGGTAAGTTGACCCACCGTGTGGTATCTATCCGGTTGAGTAGAATAGACCACCCACTTTTTTACCCAGGGGTCGTAAAATGTGACTAAGATAAGTTGACGTCATGCAGGCGGCCGGTCGTAAAATACGTAGCCAAATCATGTGACACAATGTTTGTAGCATGTTGTGCCGACCCCACTCAGAGTGAGATAAGGCTAGGAGGATGACGATGACGAATTATAATTATACTAATTATAATACGTGTGGTGACTTGTCCTGCACGTGAAAGGTATGTTGCCTGCTTCATACACTTAGCAATACATACATTGTCTTAACAAACGCGGATTATAGCAATGTAGTTCTGTAATAGCTTATGTAATATGGAATTACGCTTGGTATCACCTGCTTCTATACATCAATAACTAAGTAACTTTTATTATAAACGCAATATAAGTACTACTGACTACTAGTGGTATATACGATATAAATAAATTCTATATAAATAATTACACAATATATTTTATATTGTTGTATGTGAAAGGCAGAGTCCGCTTTAAAACTAATATGAAACAATAGAGACACACTACAATACTATGAGAAATAAATAAAAACAAAAGCAGAAAATATCAAAATACGTTTTCTTATGTAATATTGGTCTGAAACAGTTTACCGTTTTAAGATCTCGTAGAGGCAGTGGAAGATTATTCCAGCATTATAAGTAATGGTGTTATGGAATAAAATTGAAGTGAACTTATTAAATTCAAACAAAACACGAATCAAACTCGGCTCGTTACAAAGTTGTAGAGTGCGCTTGTTTCATTCAGTTCCCCTGTTTTCAGACATTAAGAGTTTATTGCAAACTCAATATCGGAGTATCCGTCAAAGTTTATTTTTGGAAAAGACGTCTGCGAAGGGGTGTTTCATTAAATTTAAAAAAGGAAATGATTAAGTGAATTGAGAGTTTATTTTTTCTTAATAGGATATCATAACATTAGACAAATTTATAATAATTTATAGAATTATGCGTTACTTTGCTGAGATCCCTAATACAAAAGTAACAATAAATATTATTTTGCTATAATCCGCGAACAGTGATAGAAAATATATATAGTGCTAAATGTATAGTGGACTATCCGTTTTTTCATACCCGTTACATGCACGATTCGTAAAAACACATGCACAAACCTCCACCACTGCCACCATAATACACGAGCACTACACAGGTTCACTATCACAAACTCAACAATCGTTTCGCCCCGCAACCGAAGCATCATCAGGAGATAGACTCCACGAAAAAATTGCAAATTTATAATCCTTTCCTTGATCCGATGGATGTCCACTGCTGGACACAGGTCTTGTCACGGGATCTCCATAATTCAAACTAATATTACAAATGCGAAAGTCTGTCTGTCAGTTACGCTTTTACAGCTATTTCAATGTAGCAATATTGATGAAATTTAGTGCAATTCAGGCCTCCCGGTCTAACATAATTAATAAAAACATCGCATTTTTCTAGGGAAATAAGAAAAAAACATTACAACTAAACAAGAAAAAAACTTATTTGATTATTATTTATTATTGCAATTATTAAGATATATTTTATTATTCCTTTTGTTTTACAATTAGTAAATTTAATTTCTCATTTCAATTACGTTATTAATATGACAGATTGTCGATGAAAGCAACTTTTATGACAGTTAACGAATGCAAAAAAGGCGGTTCGGAATATTAAAATAATTTCTTTTCTATTTGCTTCGACTTTAGCAATAAGACCGTGTTCATTCCTCTACAGTCCATCAGTTGCCTTCGGGGATCGTATTAAAAGTTTTAATTAGTGTCAATTGAATTGATTAAAAACATTTTTAATCCGTGCACGTATAACGCGATGCCCTGAGGATATCAATCGGGCGTTGAAACCGTGCTACGTACCTGGAATATTGTCAACTTGGACTATGAAATTCAAAGCGAGGTTCAGTTCAGTATGCACTACGATCTATATAAAAATAGAAATATCATTGGTGTAACGCGGATAAACTTTTTAACGAGGCAAAATTTATCATTTATTGGTGATTTTTGTTAATATTTATAGTTACTAAATATAATAATTTTTGACTGACGACCTCAAAAAGTTCGCGGGGAGCCGCTGGATTAAGCGGCATAGGATCGTGTTTTAAATTCGCAAGCTACAGAAAAGTTAAATTATACGTAAGGCATATTACATAATTGAAGATTATTCGAATGATAAAAATGCTTGATTTGAAAGCTGTTGAAAGTATGGACGCCTGCACATAATTTATGGCACATGCATCTTTAATTTGTTAGTTGTCTATGCTGTCGGCGCTCTCAAAAACTTGTATAGTCAATAGTCATTATAAATTGCTTTGATTAAAATAAATTATTTAAAAACTTCCAAGTGCCTTTACATATATTTCATCAGGTTATGGGCCGTCCCGAACCTGCCGTATAGAGTTATTTTTGAGTTTTAAACAGTTTAAAAGTATAAAAAGTAAAAGTCAAAAAACTCACGTGTATAACCTCACTTTTAGTTACCGCGCACGCGAGTGATTTTTCTTTTTTAGCACTTATACACTTAAATACAAGTTGAATATTACATAATTATGACTGGAAGTAATTCTATGATGTCGATTGAGAAGCTAACGGGTCGAGATAATTGGGCAAGTTGGAGTTTTGCTGTCAAAGCATACTTACAACATGAAGATTTGTATAGCTGCATTATAAAAGAACCATTAGCTACAGATGCTAACTCTGTGAAACAGGACATTAAAGCTAAGTCAAAGCTGATATTCTTAGTTGACCCAATTTTATATGTGCATATTCAAGAAGCTCAAAATTCAAAACAGGTGTGGGAAAATTTGTCAAAGGCATTTGAAGACAGCGGATTGACTCGAAAAGTCGGGTTACTTAAAGAGCTCATTAATACTAACTTGGAAAGTAGTTTATCGGTTGAAGACTATGTAAACAAAATACTGACAGCCGCACACAAGTTAAGAAATATAAAATTCAATGTAGACGATGAGTGGTTGGGCACATTAATGCTGGCAGGGTTGCCAGAACAGTACAAACCCATGATTATGGGATTAGAGAGTTCCGGTATGAAGATTAGTGCTGATTTAGTAAAAAATAAATTACTACAAGAAGTAAAGAAATCAGATACTACTGCACTTTATACAAACTCAAAGAAATATCAATACAAGAATAAGAAAGGCCCTAGATGCTTTAATTGTAATAAGTATAATCACCTCAGTAAAGACTGCTGGTATAAGAAATCAAACAATAATGAAAAACCAAATAACAAGAAAACAGGATATGTCGCAGCATTTTCAGCATCCATGGCATATAATTCTAGTTTATGGCATGTTGACTCAGGGGCATCCATGCACATGACAATGCACCGGGACTGGCTCACTGAAATAAAACCTTCATCCATACCGAGCATAAGAATTGCTAACAACAAAGTACTAAAAGTTGAATGCTGTGGTAATATATGTATAAAAGTAATAGCAAAAAATGGTAGCACCGATTTAATACAGGTAAGAAATGTATTATATGTACCAGAATTAAAAACAAATTTGCTATCTGTTAGTCAAATAATTAAAAATGGCTGCAAAGTTACATTTAATGAATATGGCTGTCAAATTCACAATCAGAGTAACAAATTAGTCGCAAAGGCTGAATTAATCAATGAGACATATCTGTTAAATACTGTTAATAGTCAAGAAATGCAAGCCATTATTGCCAGAACTGATGATGATATTTATCTGTGGCACCAGAGGATGGGTCACTTAAATTTCAATAGTTTAGATAAAATACCGAATTATACAGAAGGTGTAAAACTGTCACAAAAAACAGAAAATTCTATTTGTGTTACTTGTATAGAAGGCAAGCAAACGAGAAAATCATTCCCCATTACAGGCTCTCGAACTACCAGCTTACTAGAGCTTATCCACAGTGATGTATGCGGACCTATGGAGCACACATCTATAGGAGGTGCAAGGTATTTTGTAACCTTTATAGATGATTTTTCTCGTCTAGTACATGTATATTTTATTAAAAATAAAAGTGAAGTATTTGAAAAATTTGTTGAATTTAAGAATAGAGTAGAGAATGAATTAAATACAAAAATAAAAATTCTCAGAAGTGACAATGGAACTGAATACAAAAATAACAGTTTTAATGCATTCTTGAAGAAAAATGGAATACTACATCAGACATCGAACTCATACACTCCTGAGCAAAATGGTCTCAGTGAGAGGATGAATCGAACTTTAATAGAGCGTGCTAAATGTATGATTCTAAATGCTGAATTGCAGGTCTCTTTCTGGGCAGAAGCGGTCGCTACAGCTGCATACATTGTGAACCGCTCTCCCACCTGCACTTTATCTGATGCTACTCCTTATGAAGTATGGTCTGGAAAAAAGCCAAATCTGAGCCACATGAAAATATTTGGATGTCCTGCAATGGTGCATATCCCTAAAGAAACCAGAACTAAGCTTGAAGTCAAGTCACGTAAGTTAATATTTGTTGGCTACAGCGACAGTACAAAAGGCTACAGATTCATAGACCCTGAAACAAAAAAGGGAGTAATTAGTAGAGATGTAGTTTTCCTAGAAGCTTCAATTAAAAGAAATATAATACTGAAACATGGAAATGAAATTAATGAAAATGAAATAAATAAAAATGAAATTAATAAGTATGATTTAAAGATACAAGAAAATAAAAATGAAAATATAAAGGAAAATTGTACTGAATTTAAAGAAAAGAAAATTGTTTCCTTACCTCTATGTGCAGAACCAGAAGAACCTATAGGAAGAAATACTGATTATCATGAAAGAATAGAATCACAAGAAACATCTCAAAGTATATGTAGTTCAGATGATTCCGTTCAATTTCAAGATGTTAATGATAACACATACTTACCTGATAGAACACTCGACTCTCCACCGGTATCTAATATAACATTGCGACCTCGACAGCGCAGAATGAGGAGTCCCATTAATGATATTAATCAAAGCCCTTCATCACTGATATGTCAAAATGTTGAGGCAACAATAAATTTTTTAAGCAATGATCCACAGAGTCTCGAAGAAGCTCTGAAATGTGAGAGAAATAATGAATGGAAGAAAGCTATGGAAGAGGAATACCAATCATTAATTTCCAATAATACATGGACATTGGTCGACTTACCTGAAGGAAAATCAGCAATACCCAGCAGATGGGTTTATAAAACAAAAATGGATAGCAATGGATCAATTGTTCGCTATAAAGCTAGACTTGTGATCAAGGGATATAAACAAGTCAAGGGTATAGATTACAATGAAGTATATGCTCCGGTAGTACGTTATACATCTTTAAGATACCTGATTGGTCTTACTGCCAAATATGGACTTAAAATACACCAAATGGATGCAGTCACTGCATTCTTACAGGGTGAAATCAATGACGAAATTTTTATGTCCTTACCACCTGGTTATGAAAATGAAAACAAGGTGTGTAGATTAAACAAGTCAATATATGGACTTAAACAAGCAAGCAGACAGTGGAATAAAAAATTAAATACTGCTCTGATAGAAATTGGAATGATTCGTTCAAACATAGATCCATGTGTTTACTATCGCATATTAGATGAAAATGATATGCTTTTTATAGCAGTGTATGTGGATGACATACTTTACTTCTTTAATAATGAGGAAACATCTCAGATGACAAAACAACAATTAAAGCAAAAATTCTATATGAAGGATTTAGGAAAAGCCAAACATTGCATCGGTTTTAGTATATCACAAAATGAAAATTTAGATGAGATTTCCATCGATCAATCCATCTACATAAAAATGATACTTGCACGATTTGGAATGAACAATTGTAAACCGATGTGGACACCTGCAGATGCTAATGTTAAACTGAAAAAAGGCAAGGATGAACAAGACATTTTAAATAATATTCCATATCAAGAAATAATTGGATGCTTGTTGTATTTATCACAGGGAACTCGACTGGATATTACCTATATAGTAAATTCTTTGAGTAGATACAATAATCAACCTACTAATGAACATTGGATGGCCCTGAAGCGAGTCATGAGATACCTGAAAGCCACAATGCATATGAAACTGGTTTATAAAAGGAATGTTGATGGAAAAATTTCAGGCTATTGTGATTCAGACTGGGCAAGTGATGTTGAAGATAGAAGATCATGTACAGGCTACATATTTTTATTTCAGGGTGCAGCTATAAGCTGGAACTCTAAGAAACAGCAAACTATAGCTCTTTCAACTAGTGAAGCAGAATACATGGCTTTAGCATCGGCCATACAGGAAGCTCTTTGGTTAAAACAGCTGGCAGATGAGTTTCAACCTGAACTCAAAGGTATACCCTTAACACTTTATTGTGATAATATGAGTGCAATTAGTCTTTCAGGAAATGCTGTACATCATGCTCGAAGTAAACATATAGATGTCCGCTACCACTTCATACGAGAGAAGATTGCCACCAAACAAATCCTGGTTCAATATAGATGCACTCAAGACATGGTCGCTGATGTTTTGACTAAAGGACTACATCGGCCAAAGCATGAAGACTTTACCTTATCAATGGGTTTAACTTTAAAACGTCTGCGTCCAGGAGAGGATGTTGAAAGTATGGACGCCTGCACATAATTTATGGCACATGCATCTTTAATTTGTTAGTTGTCTATGCTGTCGGCGCTCTCAAAAACTTGTATAGTCAATAGTCATTATAAATTGCTTTGATTAAAATAAATTATTTAAAAACTTCCAAGTGCCTTTACATATATTTCATCAAAAGCGAAAGCAGAAGAATATTTTACAAATATCGAATTGACAATATTGTAAATAGACGGATATAATTTATTTACATTTATCAGATATTATCTGGGATATGTGTAACTGCGGTACACATTATGGCCCGATAAAACTAAGGTAACTACAGAGAATAATGATAAAACATTTATCGGCTTAGTTTTAGTAATGGTTTTCTCCACATGCTAAAATTAGCCAATTGTCATTATAAACCAACGATCAGTTATTCGTACTGTTCAAATTAAATGACAACACCCATATCTTATATATAAAATTAACATGTCACAATTCTAGTTACCATAGCTCTTAGAAACGGCTCGACCGATTTTCACGAAATTTTTCATAACCCTAAGAGATTTAAGTTGTCCACCACTAACATTTTTTTTATTTTTCAGACAATATGTTTATTTTTTTATAATGTACACTATAAATTCCGTAGAAATCATTTACGAATATACAGCAAAACAACGTTCGCGCGGTCAGACAGAAAGATATGACAAAATTCCTCACTCGATTGTACGCGATGATTTCTATTATTGATGACTAACTTTTAAGCGCAACTTCGTTCGCGTGGCCTGCAGTCTAATTATTTGAGTAAACCGTAACACACATTAATTTTGGTTGAAGTGGGTTCACCTTAAAAGCTACACATATGCTGTCGCGAACTTTTGTTTAGAACTTTTAGAGAGGAATAATTTTGTTCCTCTCTAATGTTATGATCTCCATAACCTTCCTCGACAAATGGACTATCTTACACTCAAAGGATTTTTCAAATAGATCCTGTAGTTCCTGAGATTATCGCGTTCAAACAATCAAACAAACAAACTCCTCAGCTTTATATATTAGTATAGATCCGCGCTCTTAAGCTACACATCATCCAAATCCGGGTATCCATTCAATGAACCTCCCAAGCAATAGCATTATATAAAACTTTACGAGTAAAGTTTACAGCATCGCCCAAAGCGATAGCAGCGAGATTGAAGTTTTGATACGACCACGATTTGGCAAGTTTTGTAAGGATCCAAATCGAATTTAATTTCGCACCAACCGTTTCCGCGAGAATTTCCTAATAATTTTTCAGTGATAGCACTTCCGTGGAATTGTTATAGTACTATTTGTATTTAACAAACAAATGATACATTTGTTTTTTTAACTAATCTTTTTGACTAATTGTAACCATACGTTATGATAGAATTATTTTGCTATAATCCGCGTTTTAGAAAATCTATGTAACGCTAAGTGTAGCGAAGCAATAGCAAGCTTTTCGATTTTGTCGTGGAGCCTATCTTCTAACCATGCTTCAGTTACGGGGCGAAACGAACGTTGAGATCGTTGTAGTGCATGTGTGTAATGTTAAGCCTAGCAAAGCAATTCCAAGCTTTGCGATTTTATCGTGGAGCCTATCTTCTGACCATTCTTCAGTAACGGGGCGAAACGAACGTTGAGATTGTCGTAGTGCATGTGTGTAATACTAAGCCGAGCAAAGCAATCGCAAGCTTTGCGATTTTGTCGTGGAGCCTATCTTCAAACCATTCTTCAGTTACGGGGCGAAACGATCGTTGAGATTGTCGTAGTGCATGTGTGTAATGCTAAGCCTAGCAAAGCAATCGCAAGCTTTGCGATTTTGTCGTGGAGCCTATCTTCAAACCATTCTTCAGTTACGGGGCGAAACGATCGTTGAGATTGTCGTAGTTCATGTGTGTAGTGCTTGTGTAGTGTACTGTTGGTGGTGGTGTTTTGTGATACGTTTGAATCATCCATGTATAAGGTATGGGAACGGTGTTGCTTCGTACACTTACCATTACATACATTTTCTTAACAAACGCGGATTATAGCAAAACAATTCTATCATAACTTTTGTGCTATGGAATTCCGCAAAGTACATAAAATATAAATGAAAGAAAAAATATTTTTTTGTTTTTACAATAGAATAAATAACGAAACAATAAAAGCTATTTAAACAATGGACTCTAAACAGTATGTAGTATAACCATACTTTGGTATTATAAAAACTGCAGCGTTGTTAAAAATGTTAAAGGTTGTTTATAATTACGCCTTGCTAACTAATGAATAATATACTTTAACAATGGCTACAAAACAGTATGTAATATAACCATATACATATATTATTAAAACTGCAAGGTTGTTTAAAACATGAAAGGTTGTTTATATTTACGCCATGCTCAGTAATATATAATATAATCTTTTACAAAATGTGTTACCGGGGGCGTAGCTCAGATGGTAGAGCGCTCGCTTAGCATGCGAGAGGTACCGGGATCGATACCCGGCGCCTCCAAAGTCTTTTTACTTTTCGATGTTATCTTTAACTTTTTAATTTGTTTTTTTAATAGTTCAACATTAAAAAAATATTAAAAACTACTAAATTACCTGCGACTTCGTTAACGTGAAACATTGAGTCTTGGAAAGAATTGTAACGTAAATATAAAACAAATTGTAAAACCTCTCTTAACATCTTTCACTATATCTGTTAATGTGAGACTCCATTTGGTCTCCTATATAAAACCTATTTCTTTAACTTACAGACTTCACTTTGACACATCGTGAATACAAAAACCATTATATATTGATAATAGAGGGCGTTTTTTTATTTCATCCTATTCCTGTTGAATTTACAGGATTTCTATAGCCTGTGTATCTCGGTGTATAAACATTAATTGTGCCAAATATCATTGATATTGTTTCAGCGAATTGAACGTGAAAACGTAACAGACAGACATATTAGTAAGATTACGAGTATATTAGTAGGGATTAAAAAACAAAACTAATCTATTTGTGATAAAGGAATTTATACCTACATTATATTGAGGGAAAATCGTAAATCACAACATTTAAAAAAAAATAAACTCTATCCTGCAACAGTGCCTAGTGGAAAGTGATGATGCAGTGTAAAGGAAACATCCTTACCAGAAGAAGCACATTCACAAGATAGATATATAAATAGATGACAAAAGAGTTTATCAAAACTACAATTGTAAATATTATGACTTATGATGAAGAAAAATTTTATGAAGACATATCACATGAGAGCTTACGGAATATGTAACCTAGGGCAAAACAAATGTGTAACCTAATAACCAGCCCTCAAGCAACGTGGTAGGTCAAAGTTTATCATTCAGGACAGTCTCATTATAGATGCAATAATATTCTTTAATAATAATCATATAACTATATTAATTAATCGAAGAATAAGTCTAACCATATAAATTGGGTCTTTTTTGAATAATGGGTAGGCGGGTTTCACATCAAAATACGCCAATTTCATTTAATTTCATCTCTTTTGTGAGGAATACTAATATTTCTCTTGTTCTCACGTAATTGCTATTAGTATCCCTTACGCCGTGTGGTATCCGGCAGAATAGAATAGACCACCCTCCTTTCTTACCGAGGTGTCGTAAGAGGCGACTAAGGTATGTGCCGTGTGGTATCCGACTGCATAGAATAGACCACCTTCATTTATTACCGAGGTGTCGTTAAAGGCGACTACGGTAAGTTGACATCAGGCAGGCGGCCGGACGTAAAATACGCAGCCAAATCATGTGACAACATGTTGTGTCTACCCCACTTAGAGTGGGATAAGGGCAGGAGAATGCTGATAATGATGATAACTATATAAATCAATCGAAGAATAAGTCTAACTATATAAATTGCGTCTTTTTTGAATAATAGATAGGCCGGTTTCACATTAAAATACGCCAATTTAATTTATTTTTTTCTCTTTTCTTAGGAATACTAATGAAATACTTCTATTGTTTCTCATGTAATTCAAGTATCGATCAGAAACTCCGCGATACTGTTTTAAATTCGCGAGAGGTTAGTGTAATCACGCGATATAAACATTACGCGATCTGGAAGACAGCAGGATAAGAATATAAGTATTGTTACGGAGAACGGTATCCATAAAGCATCATTACATTTTATAAAACAGAGTACCATGCGGCGTCTGTCTGTTCGCGATAGACTCAAAAACTACATAGATTTTCACTAATAAACAGAGCATTTTCCAGCGAAGATTCTTAAATATTTTTGATAAGTTTCTGTGCAAATTAAAATAAGGCCATGATTATAATACCGAAAAAAAGTCAAGCCGCTTGGGAGCTTACATAGAAAATGCTGTACCCAATATCTTTGTAATATAAAAAAAAACAATTACTGCCGTGTGGTATCCGGCTCAGTAGAATAGAGCACCCTCATTTCTCACCGAGGTGTCGTAGAAGGCGACTAAGAAAAGTTGACGTCAGGCAGGCGGCCGGTCGTAAAATATATAACCAAATCATGTGACAACATGTTTATAACATGTTGTGCCGACCCCACTCAGAGTGGGATAAGGGCAGGAGGATGATGATAAAAAAAAACAAGTGGTGTCGGTATTCATCTTATACAGAATTACAAAAAAGCTCGCGGTGGCATGTATCTAACTTTTCTATATAATATAACTTACTATACAATTTTAATTTATAAGATAATGGTCAGACAATGCGGTAATTACAAAATACTTCATATAAAAAAAGAGGAAGATTATACAGAACTTATGGAAATATTTTTGAAAAAAACTACTACCAAAATATTTGCTGTTACTAATAATTTAAAACGCATCTTAAACCAGGCAAGTTTATTTTTGTATAACAAAAGAGGGTCATGGAAGATGTCTGTATCATGGGAATGGGATAATAATTGAATCAAGATCGGGTCTTTAACTATAAGTCATTATAATGTCTCTATTCGCGGGCGTAACCGGGACAGTTTGCTAGTGCTGTTATAAGAGATATAATGAGCGAGTGTACCATTAAGGGCACCATAACAGGGTTGCACTGCTCATTAGTCGCCTCTCCAATTAGCTCGGTTACAGCGCGATTGTTGTTTAATTGCTTGTTTATCAATTATCGGGTTGAGTTCATTAAGTTAGTATAGATAAATCTTTTGTTTTTACGGATGACAATGGCGCTCTTCTTGCAATATATTTTTGTTTTTGACTCCACTGTGCCACATTCTTAATTGAACGTAATTATACAATTTTTTTAATGTAAAATTAAAAAATGTATGCTAAGACTCTTTTTTTAAGATCCATTAGTCACGTTTTTGTGATTTTACTACTCGATATGTAATTATGTATTAAGCACAGGCATAGTGAAGTAAAATAACGGCCTGTTTCCACTACGCGTCGCCAAAAGCCGTGCTCCATCCTCACAGGAGGCACCCTTAGGACGACGTACCCCGACTTTAGTAGAGCTTCTGCACTCTACTCTCTGCATTTCGCAACCTCGACGATACTTCTGCGCTCGCTCGTCCCGCCCGGTAACGATGTAAAAGCCGTTAGGGCTAACAGCATACAGTCAGTTCGAAAAAAAAACAAAAATGGCCTGTTACTATCACACTTGCTGAGCGTAGGCCTCCTCTTTCTGTTTTTTTTTTGGAGTGAAGGGTTAGAGCTAAGACCTGTCACGCTGCTCCAATGCGGATTAGTAGGCTACACATCACGAGATATACAGGTTTCCTCACGACGTTTTTCGTCGCCGAAAAAGTGTGTGATAAATTGCAATTATCAATTAGACATATACATTTTAATATCGAAACTCATTGGTGCCTGCCCAGTGTTTGAACCTATGATCGTCTCGAGAGAGTCACACGGTCTCACCGCTGGGCCGTCACAGCTTTATTTGACCAAATACCTTACTAACTACTACTACGTCTAAAATGATAATTGATTAAAGAGTCTTGCGCCATAACTCCTTATAATAGCCCCATTCTTGTGCGAAGTTGGAACAGTTCGCTAGTGATATGAGAGATATAATAAGCGAGTGTACTCGATACCATTAAGGGCACCATAACAGGTCTGCACTGCTCATTAGTCGCCTCTCCAATTAGCTCGGTTACAGTGCGATCGTTGTTTAATTGCTTGTTTATGAATTATCGGGTTGCGTTCATTAAATTAGTATGAATAAATCTTTTATATTTACGGTTGATAACAATGGTGCTCCTATAGCAATACGTTTTTGTTTTTTTATTTCACTCCGATACATTTTGTAATTTTAAAGATACGAGTAATACACGCGTTTTGAGTGTTTAAGTGTTTTTATTTGAGCAACTATTTTATTTGTTATCGTAAATTAGATGATAATAATACCAACATGTTACAATGTGACTGGCCCGATGGCGCACTGGGTAGCGACGTTGCCTTCAGCTTCATGGGTCATGGATTAGATTCCCGCCGAGGGCCAACATTTTCTATAAACAATTTGTTGGTTCTTCGAGCCTGGGTGTATATTTGTATTTAAGTATGTATTTAAAGTTATATATGTAGAATATCTACCAGTTGCCCGTCATCCATAACACAAATATTAAGTTATTTACCTTGGGGGCGGACGACCGTGTGTGTAAGTGTATCATATATTTATTTATTCAATTTTTTTCAACGTAAAAAATGTTTCATTACGCGAACACGCTTATAAAGTAAATCTTATGCTCTAATTTGGAGTTGTACTAAGGTAATGTATACAGAAAATCCTTCTAAATATTGCATCGGAAGTTTCTCTCCGAAATTATCAACACTTATGCGTTCATAACAAGTAAATTACATTTATATTTTATTTTACTACTTACAGATCCTTTCCTGCCAGGAAAACTGAAGAATACGTCAGGGCCGTTCCTGTGCGGCATCTGTCGAAGCACATTGAGCAACTTCGCGGAGTGTCTCGGCTAGAACAATGCAGAAGAAATATAAATAGATTTGACTGGAATTGGTACACTTGTGTCGTGCAAATAATAAAATTTAAGAAAGATATATAATAGTGTACTATTTTAGTAAAAAGACCTCCGTAGGGAGAAGTATTCGAACTTTGACTCGTCAAGGTTACCCAATGCAATTTTCATTTTGGTCACATAATTTTGCTTCACCAAAACCTCAGTGATAACAATAAGTTTTTATTTTTGATTATTTCCTCCACATTTTATTTGTAAAGTAGAATAGTTTTTTTTTTTTTCTTTTTATAGTGAGCACGTTATTTACCTTATTTTATTATACATACTGAGTTAGCCTTATATTATTTACAAATGTATATTAGTATAAGTTAAACCGAATTGTTGGCTTGCTAATAAATATATAAATAAGTTAATTAGGCTTTAAAGACAGCCATGTGGTACCTACCTACATGGCTGTCTTTAAATTTTAGATTTAAATTAAGTTGGTATGGTCATGTAATAAGAAGGAATGAAAATCATGCGACCAAGAGAGTTTTAAAATATGAATGTGGAATGGATGTATGACTAGAGGGAGGCCGAAATAAAGATGGATGGATTGTGTTAAGAATTATATGCATTTAAAAGGAGCAGTTAAAGCGTTATAATCATAGAGAATGATGATGTGGTACCTTCCCAGGATTTGAGCCCTCGATCAATCAATGAGGGTCAAACATTGCTATCGGCTATGACGGTGACGCAGCTACATGGGGAACACATTAGAATGTGTATGAATGTCTATAGATGACCTAATATTTTTCCGCCATTTGCGTATTTGCTTTCCTTCCCGTGAGTGACACCATCAGGTTAATAGAAGCGAAATAAATTACTTTTAATTAAAAATAAAGTCAATCGGTTACAATAACCTCGTTATTGGTAACATCGTAAAGTTTTATACCAAATCAATAAAAATTACCGCAACATAATAAAAAGCCCATTAGCACAAAAAACTAAGCACAATCAACTAATATTTTAATGAATGGACGCTCATTACAGCGGTATAATTTTTCCCAAGAACTTATTAACCAAGAAAAGGCTAAATAGGCGAAAAGAAATTTAGGTACTGTTAGTGACAGATTATTGAAAATATGAAGAAAAAAAAGTATTTTCCATTTAAGCAACAAAAAAATTAAAAAAAAATATATAATGTTAGATTTTTTTTCCAAGCTAACTTTGTATGCATAAGTGCAATGGGTAAAAGTTATTTATTACTACACCACACGTTTACTTCTTTAATATTTTTTATATTAAGTTAAGTGAGAGCGACGAAATTCCGCATCCACCCCCGCACTGTCGCAACATGTACCAGGGCAACATAAAATAGGGACAGTTTTATACCGTGAGAAGGTATAGGGCAAGAGATGGCTGTAAGATAACCTAAATGAATTTGCAAAAAGAAAAATCACTTGGTCATCACTAACTATAAAAGTAGAATGTTATTGGTAATAAATCAATACCCTCGGTCGTCTTTCTAACTTTTATTTTCTATTATTCAATATCTTACAACTTTACTTTTTTATTTATATGGAAATATATTGTTATTCTTACTATGTGCGATTTATAATATGAAACCACGTGACTCGCTTCGTGATAAATTTAAAGAAATAGGTATTCTTACTGTAGCTTCACAATACATTTATAATAATATAGTGTTTGTGAAACAAAATATACATCTTTTTAATAAAAAAAAGCGATATTAGTAATAGGCAAACTAGGAACCGAAATAAATTAATAATACCAAGGCTAAGGCTTCAGAAAGTACGTAGATCGTGTGGGCTTCGGTATACTTTTTTATAATAAAATTCCTCAATCAATTTTGGACTTGCCTTTACACAAGTTCAAAAAAGCAATTAAAGAGACTCTCATTAATAAAGCTTACTATAATGTTGAAGACTATGTCAATGATAAGAAAGCTTAGAACTAAATTGCGACCAGCTATGTACTAGACGATATTATAATCTAAGTTTGTTAATAATAGTTAATACAAAACTGTAATATTTATTTTTTAAAAGAGTGAACGCCGAGTTTCTTGCTGGTTCTTCTCGGTTAGAGCACCTTTCCGAACCAGTTGTAGCTTCAATTTAATTTTAATTTGACGATTCAAAAGTGCTTGTAATAGGCCAATTTGAATAAAGACTTATTTGAGTTTGAGTTTGAGTTTGAGTTTATAAACATTTCCACCTTTAACTGTCCGTCAATTTCGTCTTTAAATTAAAATTAAGATTTAAGTAACGATGGTCGCAAATGATAACCAGCGTTGAGTTACATCTTAACTTAAGCTGACAGGTGTTCCAATTCGTAAAGTACATTTCTGTACATTCTTCCTCTTACTTTTACTGTTATTTATTTTAACTTTATAATGTGACGGTATTAATAGAAGGTTTTGATTTGACTTAATTTAATTTAAGTTATTTAAGATAGATATCACTTGTACATTTTTGATGTACTAAAAAAATATATATATTATTTCTAACACGGTTTTCAGGTACATACAATTGACACTATTTAAATTGATTTCTCATCATCATCATCAACCTGTTCTTGTCTATTGTTGGATAGGTCCCTCCTATAGCACGCCATTAGAATGGTCTCTCCTATAGCACACCATTAGATGTTATCAGGGTAGGCATTAATGAATTAAATTGAATGTATGCAAACTGTTATAGAACTCAAAGCCGTCTCTTCGTTTAATAGCAAAATGCAACCGACAAAATGGGCGGTACTTTATGTTCAATTAGTGTAAACGAAAGCGGTCTTTAAATTTGCATAGTTATACATGGTAATTAGTCGACAGGAACGGCCCGGTTACTTTGTGCTTATGTTTGCCTTGTGGAGCCTGGCATTCTCGTGTTGTTTTTACTTTGTTTAGCCGAGTGCGCTCGCTTTGTCCGGCAGTTTTTTTTTTATTGCAGAGAAAACATACTCGTGCCCGGGTTAAATAACAAAAATGTATTTTCAAACTAAAATACAAAACTGAAAGACGATTCCAAATAAAAAAAAAATACATCAAAATAATTTGCCGCTACCAAAGTTATACACACAAGGAAATTATAGAACCAAATGACTCATGTATCGCGTCGAAGCGGAAGGACGTATCGAAGGGGAAAGAATACGTACAAGTGACAGGAAAGTACTCTATTATAATTTACAGAGAGTTTAGCCGACGGGTCCTTCACAGCATTCCAAAATGGATATATCGGAAAATGCACGGTTTACAATGTCGCTTAGGCCTTAGTATTTCAGTAGGATGAACTTTGAACCAAATATAGGCGATGTCGAACGAACGAACATTTGTATGGGGATATCTTATATAATAACAAAAGCACTGCTATAGTGCGAAGCAAAGTACTAGTGGCGCCATCTGATATTAATATGAGAAAAATACGTAAACCGTTTTACTAGTACGTTAACGTTTTACTATTTATTAAATTAACTTATTCAAGAAATATAAAACGAAAAAGCCTGTTGTTAAGCGGTCAAATTACATATGAATAACTTGGCTAATAACTAATGTAAAAATAAAATGAATACTCACCCATTTGCCACTCACTGCTTTCATAGCGTTGAAAAGCTGTTTAAGTTCTTTGACCGTAACGCTGTAGCTCGCTAGGACGCCCAGCATTTCGATCAGCAGGTCTGAGGACGAACAGAGAACAAAACTTTTAATCAATTGCCTAGTGGAAAAGTATAAATCAACGACTTGTTCCTTCACGAAGACTAAGCTTAAGCCTCCTTGCCAAATAATTGATTAATTCTAAGATACACCACTTCTTCAATACGAATTGATAGGTTACGTTAAGAACATTACAAAAGGAATCAACAAACAGCCTGATAAATTTAATGTATTAAATTAAGCACATTTGTTGTTATAGAAGACTTATAGGTGTCTGCACGAACTTAAAGTCCGTAATCCCCTGGTATGGTTAATGCGTTTATCTTTCAAGTCATTCTCACTTAAAAAAACCTGTAGGTACATTTATTCGCCAGCCTTTAACCTCTCGTATGTTACTTGTAATTTATCAATCCATACCAATATTATCACAATGAGATATAAAACACAGAAAAAGAAGTCCCATTTTTCTTTGAGGAACAAAAAAATAGCACATAGTAAATAATAATAATATATGTGACGGATTACATACACGGTCATCCGTCCCTTAAGTAAGTATCTTAATAAAATGAAATTTTATTACAGGAACTATACAAATGCATTTATACAATGGTAACGAAGACACTGCAAAAGTAAAAACTGCGCTGCAGATATCAACGCCTCCTTAAAATTAAATAACAAACTGTGTTCCAAACAAAATATAATTAACCTAAATTATGCTAATTAAAGAATTTTTTTAATGGTTATTAAACATTATTACGCCGTGTGGTATCCGGCAGAATAGAATGGACCACCCTCCTTTCTTACCGAGGTGTCGTAAGAGGCGACTAAGGTATGTGCCTGGTGGTATCCGGCTTCATAGAATAGACCACCCTCATTTCTTAACGAGGTGTCGTAAAAAGCGACTAAGGTAAATTGCCGTCAGGCAGGCGGCCGGTCGTAAAATACGTAGCCAAATCATGTGACAACATGTTGTAGCATGTTGTGCCGACCCCACTTAGAGTGGGATAAGGGCAAGAGAATGTATGTATGTATCAAATCAAATCAAAATAATCTTTATTCAAATAAACCATTTCGGGCACTTTTGAATCGTCAAGCGTCAATATGATTAATGAAGCTACAACTGGTTCGGAATGTTGCTCTTACCGAGAAGAACCAGCAAGAAACTCGGCGGTCAATCTTTTAAATATTTCCAGTTATACATTATTAAACCGCTGTCCTGTATGAAGCTGAAAGGATTTTCAAATCCAGGCTTTCTTATCATCCAGATAATCTTCAATTTTGTAATATGCTTTATGTATGTTTATTAAACATTATTATTACAGTTTATATGACCTTGCGTGTGTGTATATGTCTATGTGCGTGTGTTTTTGTATGTGTGTGTATTTGTGTGTATGTGCATGAGTGTATCTGTGTGATTATATGTATGTTTTGACTAATAATACTTGTATTATATACATATAAGTGACAGACACATAGTATTTGGAAAATGGTGGTCGTCGGTGGGAATCGAAATCAAACGGCCAATGGAATTACATATGCAGTGTGCTGCTGACGACAGTTAATCCAACAAATTTCCAATACTAGTTATTAATAACGAATACAGCCAACCGATACCGCAGTTTGATGAACAATTCAGTAATCAATCGCATATTATATGAAAGCACACATTCCCATTACGACACACAGAATAGACGCCACAAATATGAACCGAAACATTTGCATAATAGAATTGGCCTCGTTCCATATCACGTTACATTATTCTGTATCACACATAGTGTTTTCAAAGGTCGTGTGGAAAGCGGGAAATCATAATTTTCACAGTTTAAGGAAAACTCTCAATCTTAGCCAGAAAAATAGTCAAAAGGAAAAAAATTGTCACTGTTCCAAACCGAATTTAAACTGTCAATTATGATGCTAAACTGTATTAAACATAAGTCAAATCATCATTCTCCTTTTCATCATTCTTCCCTTATCCCACTCTAAGAGTCGGCACAACATCTTTTTCGCTTCCTTTCTCTCCTTTTCGGCCTTCCTCTAATCACATATCCATCCACATTCATATTTGACTTTATCTTGGTCACAAGATTTTCATCCCTCCTCAATATATGTTCATAGCATCTTAGTCTTGCACTTCTCGTCTTTTCTGTAATGGGCGTAACTTTCAGACTTCTCTTTGTATTCTCCTCTCCTCTTTATTTAATTTATCCAGTCTTGTCACTGACCACTGACCACAGATCCTTAACATTCTGATCTCATTTGTATGCACTGTTCTTTCATGCGACTTTTTCATTTATCCAATTGAACATAAGTCAAATATTATCCTTTAAACACCCATATCATCATATGTCACTTTCATAACAATCGAATTATTCATTCAAGCGGCACATTAATCAGAATACCAAATACGGTGACTGATGTTCCCGCCATGGTTAATGGGGTGTGATGTATATCTGAATACGTAACTTTGTCTTACCGTAATAGAGCTCTTTGAAACTTTGTCTAAAGATATTAACCAATCTTAGTTTGATTGTTTGAGAATATGACACAGCCACAAAACCATTTTTTATTTATACATAGTTAATTTACTGAATTAGGTGATACTTAGCTGATTTCCAGAATACAAAAAATATTGAATTATTTTGCGATAATCCGTGATGAAAATTTTTATAGAAAATAAATACCTTTTCTATTTTATGAAACATTAAATATATTGAAACATACATAGAACTAAAGTAGTTTAAAAAGAACAAGGAAACTAATACGTAGATTCTGTTCGGAACAATGTCTTCGCCACTGAGAAAAAAATGTTATCAAATTGGATCTCGGGCCAATTTCAAATTAACAATGCCAGCATAATCTCTATTTGATTTATTTTAGCAGGCGTTACTTTGCGGAATTCCATATTACAAGAAACGATTTTTGCAGTACGATTTTTGTGTGAAGCCTAGCCTCCTGATGATGCTTCGGTTTCGGGGCGAAACGATCGTCGAGATTGTGGTGGTAGGTGTGTGTGCTGCTTTTGTGTTCGTTGTTGCTGGTGAATTGCGCCTTGGGGTGCATGTGGTGGCTGGTCCTGCATGTATAAGGTGCGTAGATTTTGCCTGCTTCATACACATTGGCTTTGCATGCATTCACTTAACCCGTGCGGATTATAGCAAAGTAGTTAGTTCTGTTATATTGTTATATTGCTTATAATCTCTATTGTTTATTGTAAAACTTTAAACACCAGGACAACTATAAATATACAATAATAAAAATATTTTCCATTTTATATTGAAATAAGTAATTTCCTAGCGTTCAGCCTACAAGGATAGCATTGGAACTAATAAAATCTAATCTCATCTAAGATCACGCAAGGTTTTTTAAAAAAATCGATTCACTTCCGTCCAATTAAAAAAATAAGTCAAAATATAAGAAAACATCGATTTAGTTTTGTTACTTTTACGTATAAGCTATGAAAACTAATACGCTGGACGTATATATCAGAAATGTATCACAATGTACAAAATTCGTTTATTTATCAAGTGTCTCAAAAGAAACTATATGAATTGCACGATTTAAAAAATTGTTTTAATAAACTTATCTTTAGATGAAATATCAAAAACTAATTTTATCTTTTTTTTTTGATTTTACATCGAATAAAAACTTTATTGTCCACTGACTATGTATGATTTAATTGAGAAAAGTACGAATTACTTACTTTATTTACTACAATTACTTTTTATTAAATTGGATTTATTTTTAATTGTTTGTTTCATCAATCAAGAAACATTTTGAAGAGAGTTTGTTAAGAAAACGCCCACGCATCGCCCGCATTCTGTACCAGGCGATCATGAACAATGAAGGTGTTGTTTGGAAACAGTGGCCAGCGTCACACGTTGCGGCGTGAATCAGCGCGAATGTATGAGCCACGCGGAGTTCAAACTAACTTAACTTAGCCTTTGGCATGAAGGATTTAAAACAAACATCCTCACAAATTATTGTACTGTAGTTTATGTATGCTGCTAGGGATGAAAATCATGTGATCAAACGAGTGTTGAGTATGAATGTGGATGGATATGTGACTAGAGGAAGGCCTAAAAAGAGATGGTTGGACTGTGTGAAGTATGACATGCATATAAAAGGAGAAGCGCCAGAGTTGACGAATGATAGAAGAGAATGGAAGAGAATAACATGTTGTACCGACCCCACTTAGAGTGGGATAAGGGTAGGAGAAAGAAGGAGGAGTTTATGTATGCTGCGTTCCAGATCGAATAAAAACCCTTCTTTTTGGTATATTTATTCCAACCAGGAGCAAATTTTAAACATATTTTATGTTGATTCAAGTGATAATCAATAGCTAATATGTTAGGAAATTACTATAATATTACATTAAATAGTTCGTCGACGCTGATAGACGCTCTCGAAACATATGTTATAGAGCCTAGATATTGATAAAAATATTCTACCAACACAGCGTATTTTGGGTGCGAGGTGATCTTGCCAAATCACCGACGTCCATCGGTTCTTCGAACCATATGCCCCATTCCCCAAATTTTAATGTCTGTTAACTGTTCATTAAATACCTATTCGCAGCGCAGTAGTACGTAAATCGTTTGTGGCTATAAGATTCTATAATAAAATTCCGAAATTAATTTTGGCCATGCCATTACGGCAGTTTAAAACCACTGTTAAAAAGAGACTGATACAGAAAGCCATCTATACTGTTGAAGATTACTTAGATGATAAGGATGTGTGGATATATGTAGGTGCACTTCTACCTTGTACAAGACAGTAATAAATAAATGTAACTAGTGCTAAGATTTATATTTTAAAAAGAGCAACCGCCGAGTTTCTTGCTGGCTGTTTTCTGTAGGAACAGCTTTCCGAACCAGCAGTACAGTTGACGATTCAAAAGCACTTGTTTACGAGTTTACTTGAATAAAGAATATTTTGAATTTGAATTCTGCTAGTAGTATCATATATCTACATTACAGTTAAAATGCTAATATATATTATGCAATCACACGGCCACACAATAGACTTAAATGAGCTCCCGCGAGCGACGGTCCGCCATTGTTTTAAATCAAACATACATTCCATTCATAATGGACTTTAATTATGTTGTTTGCTTTTTGTCAACCGTTTGAAAGGTCCATTAATCATAAAACCATACTATCGCAGTTGCCCAGTACACAGTGTTATTCCAGTACACAGTTTCTTAGGCGGCGAAACGAGATTTCAACATGTTGGTCGCCACTTTTTATCTTAAACTGTAATCCAAACTTACATAAGAGACACTTTCAAATCCAATTCTATTTCAAACTCAAAATATTTTTTAGTCAAGTAAAATAAAGAAAATTTGCGGGTAATGAGTTCCCGCCGCGATAACACCGCATAAAGAGCTCATGAATAAGAGCCCCGTATGCGCTTGAAACTAGTCGGGCTCATGCGATAAAATAACACGTGAGTATAGCCGGTCTCTAAACATTTATGAATACCACTCACGATGACGGCTAAGTGAGGTCCATGCGATCTCATCGTTCGACTATCATGGTTTTTTAGACAGTAGATAGTTCGATAAATAAACATTTTTTGTTCTATCATCATTAGTTTCCACAGCACACGCGATGGAAGATTTTGTTGACTTATTTTTTTACACCTCCTTACATTTTTATTAGAGATCAATATTTAAAAAAATGTAATATAGCCTATGTTGCTCAGTGAAGATGATTTCCAATAGATCCCAGTAGTTTTTGTTATGGAAATATTACAAACATCCATACATACAAATCTTTCCGATTTCTAATATTAGTATATATAATTACATTTTGGAAAAACAAAAAAATCGAATTGGAAAAAATTCTAAAATGATTCACAATGGAGGCGCCGGGTATCGATCCCGGTACCTCTCGCATGCTAAGCGAGCGCTCTACCATCTGAGCTACGCCCCCGTTGCTGGCTATATTCAATTATTTTAATACATTGAACTTGAATGCCTTCAAATGCCTATATTGTAAAACAAGCACGAAAGAGAAAGTTATTATAGTGTGTACATGTATATCTTAGTTGCTATAAAAATATCTTATACTAGCTGTGCCAGCGTCTTCGCTTACGTGGAAATCAGCGTGTCACAAATTTTTCCTAGAATCCAAATTTTAAACATAAAAGTAGTTATTGTGAGTTAACCATAAGAGATAGAGACTTGCTATCGCGGACGTTTTTGTAGTATTTTATAGATCTACAATTCTCTAGTACATTACTTTTGCGTATCTCTGCTGGTTTACGCAGCGCACGCGACTAAAGCCCTCATCAAGCAAGTTTTTTAACAATTTTTTATGTACTATTTACTTAAACCATCCGGAAGTATTTCACTATCTTTTGGTGAAAACCGTACAAAAATCTGTTTCGTAGATTTTGAGAAAATTGATTACATACTGACAGATAGGTTTTTGGGACTTTGTTTTATAATAAGTATTAGATTCGATTTGTCACAATTTTAGTTACCGCACTCCTACAAAACAGCTTTACCGATTTTTATGAAACTTTATATGCATATTCAGTTTGTCTGAGAATTGGCTACTATCTAATTTTCATACCCCCAAGTGATAAGGTTCGTCAACCCCTAACCTTTTTTTTATTTTTGGTCAATTTTTTATAGTTTTTATAATGTACACTGGAATTTCCCTACAGATGGCAAAACAACGTTTGCCCGATCAGCTAGTCTTTATATATAAAAATCCCGTCTCACAGTGTGTGTTTACTCTAATCTTTACAACTACTTAACTGATTTCAATGAAATTTTGCAGGTAGTTTATTTAAGGTCCAATGACCTTACTTTATTTTTGCGAATTTAAAGTTATGCTTGATGGATCTCACTTACTTGAAAGTTTTACAAGTTTTCAATAGATGATTCGCATTCGCGCTTTGGAAAACCGTCATTGTTGTATATACATATATACAGCGCTTAAAGTATTAAAAATATTGTTAATCAGAATGATTAAATTTTTTGTTAAAAAACCATTCGAGTATATTTTTTATTACCGAACTTTGACATATTATTTAATTAACGCTAACTAGTGATATACAAAAGTTGGGGCGTGAGAATTTCACAATATTAATTAATGTTATGTTAGATTGGCGTCATTCCAAAAATATTATTTATTATTATTGACAATAAAAGTAAAACCAAAAGTGCGAGATGATTCTATTGGAGGCGCCGGGTATCGATCCCGGTACCTCTCGCATGCTAAGCGAGCGCTCTACCATCTGAACTACGCCCCCGGTACGTAATTATTTGAATAATTCAATATGAATTCACTGAAAGCCTTCAAAATTTGTAATTTCAGAACGTTTATTGTAACAATACAATTTATGGAATCAGACGTTACTTCCGATTTCCATAGTACAGAAATTATGATCCAATTATTCTGTTATAATCCGCGTTTGTTAACAGAATCTTAAATCGCATTACGATTTTGTCGTGGAATCTATCTATATTCCAAAAGATGCTTCGGCTACGGGGCGAAACGATCGAATTTAGTGTGTTGTGATGGTGTTTTGTAATGCGTCCGATAACTAGTCCTGCGTGTATAAGGTATGTGAACGGTTCTGCTCCCTAAACTTAGCATTATATAAATTTTCTTATAGCGAAATAGTAATAACATAAATTGTGTAACAATAGAATTTCACAATTGCATCTCGTAGCGAAACTGGCAGCTGATATAATTTGCGTTCAATGCGGAAATCCGCTTTAAGTTTTGGCATAATAGCATCACAAAGACATAACTGACTTAATCAACTTTGGATCTGTCAAACTAAATAGATATAGCTTTTAGATATGGTTAATTTGAAACTTGAAGTGAAATAAATTGTAGTTATTTGATGATTCTCCTGCCTTTATCCCACTCTAAGGCACAATATGTTACAAACATATTGTCACATGATTTGGCTACGTATTTTACGTTGGGCCGCCTGCCTGACGTTAACTTACCTTAGTTGAATTTTACAACCTCTCGGTAAGAAAGAGGGTGGTCTTTTCTACGCAACCGGATACCACACGGCGGGTCGACTTACCTTAGTCACCTTTTACGACACCTCGGTAAGGAATGAGGGTGGTCTGTTCTCCTCAGCCGAAAATTCGGACATTGAAAAATTTTTGTATTACAAAAGAGAGCCATACGTGGCATTTACAATTTAAATTCGCGCGATTCCATGCGAGAGAAGTTCAAGGAAACAGGTATTCTAACATTGGCTTCACTGTTTATTTTTAGTAATTTAATTTTTATACATATGAATATAAATAACTATAAAAGGATTGGTGATGTATACAATAGACAAAGTAGGAATCGACATAAGCTTGCGCTTCCTGCTTTGCGCCTTGGAAAAGTTCGTAATTCGTTTGTGGGTTTGGGTATAAGATTCTATAATATAATTCCACAATCTACTTTAACTTTACCATTACAGCAGTTTAAAATCACTAAAAGGCTAATTCAGAAAGCCTATTATACTATTGAAGATTACCTAGACAATAAGAATGCGTGGATATAGCTTCTCTTCAACCCTGTACAAGACATAATATGTAACTAGTGATAAGAATTATAGTTTGAAAAGAGCAACCGCCGAGTTTCTTGATGGTTCTTCTCGGTAGGAAAAGCTTTTCGAACCAGCAGTAGATGTTGACGAGTCAAAAGCACTTGTTTACAAGTTTACTTGAATAAAGAATATTTTGAATTTGAATTTGAATACCACAAGGTATGAGTATCTATTAAAATAATATTTTTTTATAAATCTAAAAGATTGTCGTACTTACGAGTACGTTAAAAAATCCAATAAGAGGCCACAAGTATCGATCCCGGTATCTCTCTCATGCTAAGAGAGTGCTCTTACATCTGAGCTAATAATATTTAATAAAGAACTATTCGATTGTAAACTGGCAAATTGTCCAATATTATTTTTGACAACTTTTCAGGAAATAGGCTATATGCCGGTTCACAATCGTATTGCCCGTTTTGCTCTAAATCAGAACGTTCCTCCTATCTAATTGAAAATTTAAGAAAAATAATAAAATTATTTCTACTTCTATAATTGCACTACTATTTTAACAGTGTAAAACATAAAATTCGAAATATCTTTCAAACATAAATAATACATCCAATGTCATAAAAAATTATACGAAATGTTGATTAGCGTCTACTGAATATAAATTATAAGGAAACCATTATATAAATATTTTCGTTATTCGGTTTTAATTATACCCATCTTATTATGAAGTAACTAGCAATTAATCTTTAGCTAAGATAATAGACACGCTGTAGGAGCTGTAATTATCTTGTCACAGTTCTCCGTACAGATAATTTTACAACGAGAAAGGACGGTCTTAATTTCGCCCCAAGATGATATAGCTATGCAGAATCTCTATACATTTATAATATACATATAGATCCCAGATCCGTAAGACACTTATTTTCTAAAGCACAGATCTTTCGATTCTAAATAGGCTTTCATATACTTCTAATACCTGCATGTGTGTAACTTGCCCGGTGACATCTGCGTAGGTACCAAGCAAGAAAGGAAACTACAAATCAGAGTTACTAAACTTAAATTTTAATAATTGATTTTTATATATATATTTTGTAGAACATAACTCTGATGTTATATCAAAGAAGTCAAACGCTTTCCATGGGTCAGTACTTTTGTCAGACGCTTTAAAGCTTTACAAAAAAAAAAACTTAATCTATTTTTAAATATCTGGCTTTTATATATGTTATTCAGATAATTATTACTAAGTTATATTAAATCAGTCTGAAAAATTACAATGGCCAAACAAAAATTAAGAAAGACTACTTAGAATCGAAAGATCTGTGCTTTAGAAAATAAGTTGTGTCTTAGGGCTTTCTGATCTTGGACCATAATCTCTATACAATATACAAAAAATTGGGTAACTTTAAGTTAAAAGTACGAATTCCTTGTGTGTGTGTGTGTAAAAAAAATTAATAATGAAAAGTCACCGAACGCAATTTTGTCGTTCCCAGGAATACCAGGACTTCAGCACTTAGTAGAGGTTAAGTTCTTCTGGTTTTCTATCAACGGATGTGTACACACATTCCAATGGGTAATAATCGTAAGCATTTTAATAATCGATTTATAGAAGCAGGCGTTACTTTGCGAAATTCCATATTACAAGCAATATAACAGAACTAACTACTTTGCTATAATCCGCACGGGTTAAGTGAATGCATGCAAAGCCAATGTGTATGAAGCAGGCAAAATCCACGCACCTTATACATGCAGGACCAGCCACCACATGCACCCCATGGCGCAATTCACCAGCAACAACGCACACAAAAGCAGCACACACACCCACCACCACAATCTCGATTTTAATAAACGTCATACGATAACTATTAAAATAAAAATGAATAGATAAAAGATATAAGAAAAGACAAAGATATAAAAATGAACGGTCAAAAAACGTGAACCGTATCCATAAAAACCTTATTTTTAAATCCTGAATGGGAAATTTAAAATATAAGTAGTAAAAAGGAATAAATAATGAAAATACCAACGAAATTCCACAGTTTAACCTAAGAAAAAAGTATTACCTTCTTTCTTCTTTTATTATACATATATATTGTTAAAAAATAAAAAAATTGCACATGTACAAAGGCGCACTTATCTCTACAAGCGATCTCTTCCAGCCAACCTAGGCAAAAAATAAGGATAACATGATTATTTATGATATCAGCACTAGATTCATCTAATAAAACCCTGTACCCTGATTTTTTCCTAAACTATTTTAAGTAAAACATATAAGTATCCTCAATAAAAAAATTATTAAATAGTTTCAGCCATCACAAAAAAATTATAGTAAGGAAAGCCAAAGTAATAATATACCGATTATATCAATTCTTATTTGGTAATCTAATAAGCAAAATAATATATACGCTAACCGAGATTACTTATTTTACTCCGCAGCGGTTGAACACTAAAAAAATGGATTCCTCAGAAATTTAAGAAAGGGTTATATTTTTGTCACATGGCTACCAGGACGTCATGTGTTTGAAGGAGGTATAGAATATTTGGACAATATAAATGAATAGGGTTTTATACTACAAAAATTGGATACTCGTATTAAAGTTGTACAGAAATATTAAAAATAAATAAAAATTTTTGTATGGAGGCGCCGGGTATCGATCCCGGTACCTCTCGCATGCTAAGCGAGCGCTCTACCATCTGAGCTACGCCCCCCGATATCAGACTAACCAAAAATTAATATTAAATTACATCAAAGACCTCCATTAAGACATAATATATGTTGCAACGTACAATGGAATTAATACGTGATTATAACTAAAACTATTTCAAGGCATGTACAACCTTTCACTTAGTAGCAAGAATAAGTTATGTAACCTAAAATACTCCGATCTATGATTTAGGTTTTTGTATTATTAAAATGAATACAAATTTAAATCATATTTATTCTTACAAGTCCTTTGAAACGTGAACTTCACTCTTGGATATGAAAATAGCTCCTGCAGAGAAGAGATCTAGCAAGAATCTCGGCGTTTGCTCTTATATATTGTATCAAAATATAATAATAATTCTACATTGATGGTGTAATTTATTATTTATGTTCTAATATCTAAACGATTACGACGATCAGAAATAAATGCGACATAAGAGGCATTATATTCTACTTAACTAGACGATATTTCTCCCTTTTATTCTTGAAATAGCAACTAAATACTAAGAGAGATAAAAATGTTATAAATCTGTGTCGTAGCTCAAAATCAGTAATGTAAATATATCTCAGTAATTCGTGTATTTTATCAAAATGATAGGCACATAGGCATAGGCAGTTTTAATATTAATACAATGGCCTTTTATCCTCGCCCGCAGCGGCCGTCGCAATAATGACCCTGTTGTCTTTACTTATATACTTTTATGCTCAAAACATTCAATACATTACACACCGGGGGCGTAGCTCAGATGGTAGAGCGCTCGCTTAGCATGCGAGAGGTACCGGGATCGATACCCGGCGCCTCCAAATAGTTTTACAGTTTTCGATTAAATTTATGACAACTTTTTATTCATAATAAAGCGTTATTTATTATTGGTTAATCTTTAATTTTTTAAGTCCTGGTAGCCACAGGAAAAAAAAAATTAAACTAGATTTTTTTAAAAGTTTTTTTATTAGATTCTCCAGCAAAATGCGATTCAATGATAGATTGGAATAGAATTGGATAGATGCAAAGTAAATTTTATCTTTAATTATAAGATTTTCGCAAGCTAACACCGACTCACATTTTGATAAAATATAAAAAAGGATATTTTTAATTTTACTCTAAGGATCCTGCTTATAGTATGTATAGAGTTTGAATCCAGCATTTTCATGTCACCAAGATAAAATAGTTTAAAAAAAATTACTACAGAGGCACTACATGCCAAAACATAAATATTTGGAGTATTAGTTTTCTATTTCTATTTCGACAGGTTAAATGAACATTGTCTCAAATATCTCGAAAAAATTACATAAAATTATTCTACAATAAACAATATTTTCGTACGACATAAGAAAGTTGTCGATTGTAACAACTGTCTTTCTTCATTTTTTTTATTTTAAATAATATCTGTATATAGTTTGTAAGGAATAAACATAGAGTTATTCTAATAAGTCTATGGGTAAAATGCCGTGAGAATTACATTACATTATGGACCTCCGCAACGCGCGCAAAGTACCTAACGCCTAATTCAAATTAATTAATTATAAAGTGAATAAAATAAATAATACACGTGCCAATTGTCGTCTGATATGTACAATTACGTAAAAAACAATTACAGATCAAAATACGAATTGACAATTTATAAGTAAAGTATATATAATAAGTTTATAATAATGAAAATAATGAAAGTAATGGTTCCATGACAAGTTAAAAAATACGATGAATCTCGGGAAGGGTTAAATATTTCACACGGTGACCAGGATACCAGAAATTTGGAAGATCTTACGGTTTCGCTTGAAAATAGGACAGCTGTGTAATAAAAACGAAGGTTAATAAAAAAAATTCAATACGAGTATAGTTTGGTGCTAGTAAAAAAGATGAAGGTACTCAAAAAAAATATTTAGGTAGAACAGCGATGAGAGCCTCAATCATGATATATTTTTTAATTAATAGTAAGATTTCACCTTGTACAACAAACAACATATTATATGCTATTGTCAGGAGGTTAAATAATGGTCCCAGCATAAACGTTTGGCTAAATTTATATATGAACAAAGGGATAGCCGCCGGCAATTTCAATCGAGACTAAAAATTCATTTATATGAAAGATCACAAACGCTTTGAATACTTTATTTATTTCAAAAGCTACAATAAAAATTTCTTCTTTTTAACCTCCTATTTAGCAGAGAAAGTATTATGAAACATAAATTTTGAACAAAAATAATATTTTTGTCATAATTCTTTTTTATTAATTATATTCAAAAGCTTAAATGAATACTTTGGTTATTTCATTTTTTGAGTTCACTTTTTTTTATATTTGAAATAACTAGCAAGTAGAAACGAAAAAACTATGGCATTATAAGATTAATCCTTCAGAATGGAAATATAGATTTGGGTTCCCCCAAATCTATATTTCTGTCTGGTTCTGAAGGGTTTGATTTGAAAGGCTATTATAGGAAGTATGAAAAAAAATATGAACACCGACGGTATATCAACCGTAATTAAATTAAACCATTGTATATAAAGATAAATTATTATATTATACTTTAATTAAAGCAAATGCCCAAGAAGGTTATATTGCTCATTTGTTTGGTGGGGCACAAGTAAAATAATCTTAGGAATTTTGAAGAAACAAATATTTGTGTTAATACTAACACTGTTAAAAAGAAGCTGATACAGAAAGCCTTCTATACTATTGAGAATTAATTAGATGATGAGAATGTGTGGATATAGCTGCACTTCTACCCTGTACAAGACAGTAATGACTAAATGTTACTATTTATAATTTTATATTTTTAAAAAGAGCAACCGCCGAGTTTCTTGCTGGCTCTTCTCGGTAGGAACAGCTTTCCGATTTTGATCCAGCGGCAGATTTTGACGATTTGACAAAATCACTTGTTTACAAGTTTACTTGAATAAAGAATAATTAGAATTTGAAAACTAACTCCTCGTATGCACGAGAGGTTTTATGGCGTGCGTTTAAAATACGTCGAAATGAAACAAATGGGTATCCAGATATCTCTCCACACGATAGCGCATTTAAAACGCGACGTATTTTTATCGCGCATTGTTCCATTTTAGGCGTTAGGGCGTAGAGCGTTTTTGCGGACGAAAGTTTTTTCTTTCTAATTTTTAGTGGTTCTCAGTAGTGATCTTTTGTACCACTGACCAGAAACGCCGAACATGTAGCCAAACTCTACACAGGTCAAGGGTGGCTTCCGCTATTGGATACGTCCACCACCCTGCCTGTAACCCAATGTATGTGTGGCGCAAGGGCGTTAAGTTGAATATACCATACGAAACTTCTTATAACGCCTATTGCGGAATTTTAACGCGACGTATTTTTTACGCCTGTGCGTACGAGGGGGTAAGTTGTATTTAAGAGTTTTATAAAGACCAATTTGGGAATAAAAAGATTTATTGAACATCACATAATCTAAGTAAATTAGAAAAAAAAAACCGGTCTAATATTCAACTGTACACATTAAAAAAGAGATCCACATGGCCCGGTTTTCTTAAAATTGTGCCGTGGCAAGATAAAAAGACGGCATAATCATGGAAGGGACGCATCAGAGAAACGGCACAATGGTTTCACGACGTGTTTCGCACGAGGCATGTATAGCTTTTATGTATTCCTAGTACCTGTGATGAAAATGATCCGCCACAATGTTTTTAGTTTGTGATTTTTTACTACCTCCATAAGGTTAATTTAAAGTTTTTTACTAAAATGCGACGAATTAAATAAAGGTATAACTAACCTCAAGTAATTTATTGAATTAGGCGTTACTTTGCGGAGATGCATAATACAAAAGTAAAAATAAAAATATTTTGCATACCTCCACCACTTCCATCACAATACACAAGTACTACACACGTTCACTATCACAAACTCAATCGTTTCGCCCCGCAAACGAAGCAGTAGATAGACTCCACGACAAAGTCGCAAAGCATCTCAATCGCAAATCGCTTTTGTGTTAACCTTATGCCTATTTCAGCGATAGAATCAACTTTAAGTCTTAGAAATTGTTTCTAAGTATATTTCCAATTCATTGGAAAAAATATATTATAATAAATCGATTAAGATAAATTAACGAAGATTTTCGCTAAGTAACGTCTGCTTCTATAAAGAGGCTAATCAACATTGAAATATCGAGACAGAAAGGTTATTTTTAAGCTCATCAATCATGGTAAATAAGATACCTTTTAGAATGAAGTAAGTAAAAGATCTTTTCGTAATTACAATCCAAATGTACAATCAACAAACCTTACACAAATCGAATAATATGTAGACAATGAGATACACAGAACTAAATCGACGAAACTAAATAAAGATTCGTTTCGTCGATTTAGTTCTGTTTTCGGTTCGAAAATGTAATTGTCTGAACTAGATAAAATGTCAAAAAAAGAAATCCTTGATTTCTGATGTGTTCTACAATTTAGCGACGTAATTACTTATACTTTAAGAAAAGTTAAGATCTTCTAAGGTTTTAAATACACATGGCTATCTTCTTTATCCACATATATATGTATATAAGAATGTCATTTAAAGGAAACAAAGAATCCATTATTCGCTATAAATAAACGTAGAAATAGATAACAGTGAATAAAATTACCGATCGTCGAATCAGAAATGCAATGAGAGTACTCGTTATCCCATTTTATAAAACGGATATTGAATAGATCGAGTACATAAAGGAAAATAACATTGATCAACCACATTACCTTTTCAACGTAAGTTTCTTTTTTTTAATAAAAAAAATTGTTAGCAAATGTAACAATTATTTTCTGATAACATCTTCGTCATTATAAAAATAGGTGTAGGTATTTCGGAATTAGAATAAATAGAAGTATCATGTAATTTGCAAGAGTGCATTTCCAGCAAACAAAAAATTAAAAAATATTGCAAGGTCTGTTCAAAAGAAAAACTAGTTTTGAAAGACATACATTACATTTCTTAAACTTCCCACTGGTACTAGGATTAAAGGAGATAAAGGAGCTTTAAAATAAGCCTTCAAACATGCGCGGGTTTTTATAGCTCTCAAGAGAAGTTCTGTATTTGAGGGAACGAACGTAAAGGTTCGATACTTACAAATAAAAGGGCGTGTCTATATCACCGATTTATACTAGGCTATTATGATTACAAGGAGTATAGAGGTTGAGCAGTAATGTATATAAACATGAAGGGATTTTCGTATGAATATCGTTGGGATGAGAAAGCGAAACTATTTCTTTGAAGTAAGATTAAGGGATCTTCAAAACTACAACGAAAGAGATTTTATTGAAAGCGCCAAACGTAATCAAATATAAGTTCTGTAGGAACAAATGTATATATATTTCAAATAGATACGAGATTGGAAATGGTGACTAATGGCGTGAATGGCGAGACGGCGACACTCAAGGGGACTGTGAATTCAAACCTCAGGTTGACCTCCTATATGATTTAATATTTAGGACAAAGATTGAAATTTTAAAACCCAAGCCAAAATTTTAATAATATAATAAATTTACGTGCTTAAAAAAAACACTTAATAAATACTTCAGTTGTTGCGAAGGAAGCGACTACAAACTATAAGAATATTGAGTTATGGATAGAACAGGGTGCACTCACCAGCGACCACAGTCTCAGCTTTGGGCAGCCTCTGCAAGACATGGTGGATGAGCCCTACGTCAGTGCAGGCCTGCAGGTTGCGGACACTCTTGCGTAAAATGGCGATGAACACCGACCATATCTCCGCCTGGAAAGAAAAAAACGCAATTTGAGTTTTACTTCAATTGAATTGAATTGGATTTATTAACCTAAATCCATCAATATCGACTGGCCCGTTGGCGCTGTGGGTAGTGACCCTGCCTTCAGCTCCGCGGGTCGCGGGTTCGATTCCCGCCGAAGGCCAACATTTTCTATAAAAAATTGTTGGTTCTTCGAGCCTGGGTGTGTATTTGTATATAAGTATGTATTTAAACTTATATATGTAGTATATCTACCAGTTGTCCGTCACCCATAACGCAAGTATTAAGTTACTTACTTTGAGGACGGCCGACCGTGTGTGTAAATGTCCCATATATTTATTTATTTATTTATTTATTTATTTATCCTACTGTTATTACTTTTGTAAAACAAGATCTCCAGTCACTTCGGAGCTTTTATCGAAAACGCTTTTTTACTCGCAAAACGGTGTTTTATTAGTTATCAAACTGATAGTTATATATTTTTTTTACATGGAAGGAAAAAATACATAGTCGAAATAAATATAAAAAAAACTATTGATCCTTAAAAACCATTATGGATTTAACCAGTACGGATTTAAACGGTTGGAACAATGGAGCTACCAGGGCAGCAGAAGCATTGCGCCAGTATACTCGCAGAACAAAGTGGGCTCTGTAACGAGGCCGGCAGTAATTACGTTATATTCTCGCGCAGTTAGCGGAACAATCTCGGCGAAATTGCGCGCGTCAGACCGAACCCTACGATTTAGTTACCGCTCAGGAATTCGACTAAATTTTTTTCATTTCAAGCGCTTTGAAGCACCTCTTGTTTCATCGCTGTAATGCAGA
The DNA here is from genome assembly GCA_947086505.1 of Morpho deidamia. Lineage (NCBI taxonomy): Eukaryota > Metazoa > Arthropoda > Insecta > Lepidoptera > Nymphalidae > Morpho > Morpho deidamia. The sequence goes on from CAMTZC010000009.1 coordinate 14,286,160, forward strand.
TTTCGTCGCTAAGTACATCCGGGAGCGAGCTTCATTTACGTAGAATTAAAAACTGGAATCACGTCTATTTATTTTGTCATCTCATTTACGTCGACTGCAATTATAGCTTGTAGTACTTGAAAATGTTGAATTAGCGATTTTGGTGTAAAATAAGGACTACCGTAATTGAAATCCCGTACCAACATACTGATCGCTTAGTATTAAAATGATCTAATTCAAAAAAGTTATTTTGCGTCGAATTGCAATAAACAGTAGTGTAGCTCCTACAAAACTCGTGAGTTGTAAAGAGCCCTATAACTTGGAAGAACAAGGAACACTAGATTTTTGAATAGTTCGTATCGTGACGTCATAGATGGCATTGAAATAAGGATTACAAAAGAAAAGTAGCGGCCTGTTACAATCCCACAGCTGTCTCCGATTCTGGAGAGAAGGATTGGAGCTAATACCTACCACGCTGCTGCAATGCGGATTGGTAGGTTACACATATCCCTGGAATCTCTAGAGATATGCAGGTTTCCTCACGATATATTTGTTTACCGAAAAACGTGTGATAAATTACAGATATCAATTAAACACATTTGTTTTAGCACAAAAACTCCTTGGTTTGAACTCGATAGATATCCCCTAGAAAGAGATGCACATCATCACCGCTTAGCTATCACAGATTTTATATATTATATAAATAGATAAATAGGGCCTGAATCCATCGGGCGGCGGTGCAAATAAAGGAGGTTTTTCCTGAAAAAAAAGGGTCTACTGTATGGGCATCTAAGCTGATCCTAGCAACGCCATAATAAACATTAAAACATCTTTGTTCTTAATTAATTTATACAATTCATCATTAGTTTAGGGTGAAAAAACATGGTGTAAAACTTCCATATTTCTAGGGAATTTTTGGGATATACGTAACATGTTGCAACATCCTTCTCTCTGAAAAAAGAGCCTTTGCTAAACCTTGATATACCAACAGACCGGTAATTTACTTTACTTTTTCTCATTAATATTGAAAAAACTATAATAACCTGCATAACGTGTCAACTCGCAAAAGCTTTTATATTGCTCTAAATTGACACTCGAAAAACTGTTATTGAACTTTTGTAAAGTACAAAATTATTCGAAAGAGACTAAATTGTAACGTGGAAAGTTATTAAAAAATGTAATTAAAAATTCTACGTCTTATTACTTATAAACACTATTACTAGAGGCAATCAGCGTTGAAAGCAAACATCTGATGCTTCGAAACGTTTCAAATAAAAATTCCAAGTCAGCATTCCGGCCCGCTAAGGGTATAGCGCGATTTGCCGCAAAGCGCTCAATTTTGCCAAGATTGTTCTACTAACAGCTGGAGAATGTTTTGCAATTAAGTGCAGGATAGTTACGGATAAGGTTTAGTTGTTACAGTAATGCAAGCATTTCCTACTGTTTAGACTAGTACTGTACTAAGATAAAATAAATGTTCATACAAAAGTAATAATAAAATTATTTTGCTATAATCCGCGATACAGTAAATAGAAAATATATATAGTGCTAAATGTATAGTGGACTATCTGCTTTTTCATACCCGTTACATGCAGAAATCGTAAAAACACAGACTCCACAACAAAATCGCAAAGGCTTTGCGATTTTTCGAAAGCTTTCAACAAAATTTCATGTACCTACTGTTAACGGTTGAGAAGTTTCCTCATTAGATCGTGCCTATCATAAACATGCATTGTCCTCGCGACTGAACCAGTATGTAAAATTTCAGCTCAATCAGACACCGGGAAGTGGTCAAATTTAAATTACAAGATTCCACCTTTCAATACAAACATACTGACATATAAGGCAAGTTAAATAAAAGATAGTTAAAATGTGTTCGGAGACAAAACAAATGGTGGGGGTTGAACCAATTAGTATATAACTATGCTTGTTTTCAGTGATGCGTCGCTTTGAGGTTTTTTGTCGGGAAGTCTATCTCCTGATGAAGCTTCGGGTGCGGAGCGAAACGATTGTCGAGTTTGTGATAGTGAACGTGTGTAGTGTTTGTATATTGTAGTGGACATTTGTATATCTATTTTTGCAAATACTGCATATATCGGGTATGAAAACGGATAGTCCACTCTATATTTAGCATTATATATATTTTCTATTTACTTTATTTGGGAATATAGCAAAATATTTTTTTTATTACTTTTGTTTTATGAATCTGCCCAGAGTAACGACTAATTTTATAGATTATTTAAATAAAAGCTTTTTAAAAATGAACTGTAATATGTATATTTTACTCTACTGACTTTTTCAAACTTGTTCATAACTACATCTTTCCCAGTAGAATTCAGGATCTTTTATTGACTACAATAAAAAGTTTTTAACAAATTGTCGGAGCAAACAAACTTGGAAACAAATTCAGTCAAATAATGTACCGACGTCTCTAACATGAAATATACTGTAATACATAATGAACCGTCGCATAAAACTTTTTACTTAACATCGTAAACTTTATAGGGATTTTAATAAAGATGGCTGACTACTCACGTTCATTATGGATGAAATTTGCTAAACGAGAAACACAGTATGACAATGTTTGTTGTTGGTTTATTACCCTGGTAGGTGAGTGCAAATAATAAGCAAAGTTTAGTGAGTTGTTTTTTGTTTATTAAAAAAAATAAAACCAAAAAATTGTTTGGGACGATTAAATATATATTTGTTTTTTTTCTTCATTATATTATTTAAATTATAAAAAAGTACCTACTTATAATTATTAAAAAAAAACAATCAGTTATGTCTGTCAGTAAGTGGAAGTCATTATTTAAACATATAATTTTAATTTCATATGTTTTTCACTTCTAACAAAACTGCATTTACCCAACTAATAAATGCACGCCATTCAGTCTGCATCTACAAAAAAAGTAACAGCTTAATTTATCCACCTCGGATGTCTGCGCTCTCGAACGCTAAAATGAAACATATTTAAGACAATTTAATTTAATTTCATCTTTTTTTAAACAGTCTCATACGTTAATGATCTCCAAATATTTATTTATCTCATTAATATATTCAATTCTTATCATTCTCATTTCTGCAAAAAGCTCCATACAACAAAATAACATCTATCCGTTTCTCCGACCGAAAATAAAACAGACAAACATTAAATACATTTATAATATTAGTAGCGACTAAGAATATGCAATTGTAAAAAAAAATATCGCCCAAAGTTTGAATTAAACCCACCTTCACCATAACGCGCTTAACGCACAATGTTTAGAAATGCCTTTCGTTTTCCATCACGATTTACCACCATCTTTAATCTTATTCGTAATTCACAAATTTGGATCACAAATGTCGCGCCAATTTAAAAATCATTTTGAAACGCGCTTTTAAAAAATAAAATCAGGAAAGGTATTAATTAAACCTGGGCATAAATTAAACATGATGAAACAATAGGAGAGGTTTTATGATATAACGTTAACGCGTGTATGAATCAAATCATAAATTTTTGACGTGTAAGCATATTTCTTACACTTCATTCAAAAAATTCATTCATTCAAACCTTTCTGTAGACTAGTCTAGTATGGATTGCGGAATTTTATTGTAGAAGCGAATACCAGAGCAAAGAATGAGTTAGCAACTCTGCTGAGACGCGAGACAGGGATCACAAGCTTATTGTGAGTAACTACTACTAAATTGTGGCACTACATTAGTCGAAGTTATGATAGAATTATTTTACTATAATCCACGTTTGTAACCGCGTTTGTTCCTTGAACTTTTCGTGAAGGGACTCACGTTGCTTCATAATATCATAGACAGTAAATGAAATTTGAATAAATTGGTTGCAACAGCCACATGACGCACATTCTTTTTTCATAACTTGATTAAAATATAATTTATACAATAATTAATTATTTAATTATCAGTTACATTTGCATGCCATGTGGTGTCCGGCTGAGTAGAATAGACCAACCTCATTTCTTATCGAGGTGTCGTAAAAGGCGACGAAGGTAAATGCCGTGTGGTAATACGGCCGAGTAGAATAGACCATCCTCATTTCTTACCGAGGTGTCGTAAAAGGCGACTAAGGTAAGTTGACGTCAGGTAGGCAGCAGGTCGTTAAATACCTAGCCAAACCATGTTACAACATGTTTAAAACATGTTGTGCCGACTCCTCTTAAAGTGGGATATGGGCAGAAGAATGATGAATGATGATCAGTTACATTTGCGTCGCTACCACATTGTTTCAATTAATAAAATAAATCACACTATCAAAAACGATAATATATCTTCATGAAAAACAATATTATCACTAACACCACAAACTCGTAGTGATAGTTGTAAACACATCGGATACGCGTGTAATTGCGTAGAGGAATCTGGTCCCGCATACCGCACTCCGCAATCTCGGCGTATCGACGGGAAATTCCCGAGCCCTCCAATAATCCTGACACGTAGAATTTTTGGCTCTGTTAGAGAATGCGTGTTGGCAAGTTGAATCAAGAACTTTTGCTTTTAGACACCACGTATTTATAAGGGTTAATACCCTAACCCCATTTAGTTATTAAGACCTTTATATGAAGGTTTTGGTGTAAACTTCTAGTATTTCTTAATAAACATAGTAAAGAGATAGTAGTAGTTCTTGATCGTTATTCTTAGTAGATAATTTCTTAATAATTTATAGAAAAAGGCGTTACTTTGTGGAATTCCATATTACAGAAACTATAACAGAACTACTCTGCTATAATCTGCGTGTGTTAAGCGAATGCATGCAATGCTAAGTGTATGAAGCAGGCAAAATTCACGTACCATGCACATGCAGGACAAGTCACCACACGTATCTCAAGACGCCTTCACCAGCAACAATTGCACATAAGCAATACACATGACCACCACCAAAATCAGGGTCACAGGGTCCACGACAAAATCGTAATACATTGTTGTTGTTGGAGACGTCTTGGGATACATGTGGTGGCTTGTCCTGTATGCGTGGGGTACGTGCATTTTGCTTGCTTCATACACTTAGCATTGCATGCATTCGCTTAACACACGCGGATTATAGCAAAGTAGTTCTGTTATAGTTTCTGTTTTAATAATTTCTTCTTTATAGAGTGATTTGTTCCTCCACTTACGAAAATTAAATGTATCTGTTTTAATTGCTATTTATTTTGCATTATGAACTTGCCCTACTTCCTGTTATTACAGATCATTAGGTTCGCTTTGCAAATTTTCCATCGAATGCTCCTTTGAACCTTCAGTACGGTGAGAGGGTCTTATATTATAATTGTGCGTTGCTTCTATATTGTGTGTTTACCGTTTATAAAAATAATAATGTTAGAAAAGCGAAAAATACGCGAAATACGTAATAATTTCATTATTATTATTTTTATTATGGGTCTCTGCTGAGTATATAAATTATTGTAATGGTTAACTCACAATAACTATAAAATTCAATATTCCAATTTAAATTATTACGCTATTTACACGGAAAGAACTCGAAACACTGATCAGCTAGTAAATAAATAATTGTAAAAGCATTTTCTTAACAAAAAGTCCTGCGCGTCTCGCGTGTCGCGGTAATTAATTGGACGGATTCTTGTCACGCCACCGCTGTCTATCGTCGCACCTACAGCAAAAGACGTAAATAATGGGGTTTCAACGCATTCTTGTCACGTCACGCTTACATATGATCGTACCTAAGAAATTTTCATCGAAGGGCGAATAAGGGTGGTCCAACAAATTCTTGTCACGCCATATAGGTGTATGATAATAATCACGACACTTCGACACGAATCCATGTTAATCTTATCAATGCGAGATTCTGTCTTTTTGTCAGGAGGAATATTGATAAAATTTGGTACGAGTCAAATTTATATACCGAGCTAACACATGACATAAAGCCTGCAGCATATGGGTGACATATACGCTGAAGGCCTTATAATGAACTGCGTACCCAATATAATAATGGTTTCAGAATGCTGATGGGATTGCCATGTTTCTGTAGTGCGTCATTGATGTCTGCTGAAGCTCGAACAGATGATTTTTACGGAATCATGAGGAAAAGAACAGCATCAATGATGAACAGATTGCGTGGGGGCTCCAACAGTATTCTGAAAATACTTTATGAATAATTTGATAGCCCATTTATGAAGCACTGGATTCGAATACATATGCATTCCCAGTGCTTCATAAATGGTCGTTATAATAGAATTTAATTTGAACTATCGAAATATTATTTATTCAAGTAAACTTGTAAACAAGTGCTTTTGAATTATTTATAGAAGCAGGCGTTACTTTGCGGTTTTCCATATTACAAACCCGTACGGATTATAGCGAGGTAGTTCTGTTATAGTGCCTGCTTTTGAATCGTCAACTCTACTCTTGTCCTATGGAGAAGAGTTCTCCTCCTATGGCACTTCTATCGTATGGTATTATAGGTATAGGGTTGTTTGACGGATTCTTGTCACGTCAGAAACGCACATCGCCCTTCCTTGTAAGTGTAAGAAAGAACTTACATTGCTAATATCTGACGTGTTACGAGTTCTTTTGTTATTTCATCCAATTCGTGTCACGTCAAGCCGGTCTGTCATCCTGCGTTCCGTATTGAATCTTTTATTATCTTTTCTTGTTACTCCGCTAAACTTATTAATTTTTAAGGGAAACAAACAGTACATGAAAAAACTTAATAGCTAGGAAAAAATATATATAAATCACATAACCAATGAAGTTCCCACTAGTTTATAAATACATATAAAAGCTAACTATGTCCCTAGTTTGAAAATTGGAAGGCTTAAATATTGAATTGAATTACTCGCTGAAATTACAGAAGGTAACAATCACCATTCCTACCTGTTTTCGTTACTGCCTTTCAAATAACGCATAACCCATAAAGTTCCTCCTTTGAGGCAAAATTACGTTTTTAAATATTTGATACACCAACGACCATGACCATCCTCATCCTTCTGCCATTATCCCACTCTAAGTGGGATGGGAAGACGGTACAACATGTTACAAACAAGATTGTTGACCAAAATATAAACATGATTCGGCTACGTAGTTTACAAACGGCCGCCTGCCTGACCTTCACCTTACCCGTATTTTACAACTCGGTAAGAGAGTGGTCTCTTCTACTCAACCAGATACTAAACGGTGGGTCAATTTACCTTAGTCGCCTTTTACGACACCTCGGTGAGAAATGAGGGTGGTCTATTCTACCCAGCCGAATACCGCAAGGCGGGTCAACTTACCTTAGTTGCCTTTACGACACCCTCGGTAAGAAATAAGGGTGATCAATTCTACTCAGCCGGACACCAGACGGCATATTAAATCTTGCTCCACTATAATTATCATTTACAGGGGTATCGACCACATATATTAAAAAAACGTACAATCAAATTTTACGGCACATATATCATATTAGCCAAATAGCTAAAAGCTTTTCAGGCAAACCTGATATTTAACAAGGTATATAACCGACCCATTCATCACTTATACCACTGAAGGCAGTCTAAACACGAAAAAACTCTCATTATCTGCGCACACAATGGGCTTTCGTGGCTCAAAATGTGAGAGTGATATACGACGCTGACGCGGCAAGCCGTCCGTCCAGTCACCTTATCACTTTTTCAATAAAACCAGCACGCTTTTAGATTCCCTCGTAACTTATGAACGCACGTAGATACGCCGTCATATGTCTAGACATAGCAAGGGTCGTCTAATAGATGACCCTTACGTGTCTAGAACACTTATAAGTCACCTTAGCCTGCCCTTTGATAGACGCGAATTTAGTGTAATAAATGTTTTTGTAAACCGTCAGTATATCTGTTTACCTAACTCTCATACCCTTTGCTATATAAATATTACTCAATTACACCCAAAATGTGGACAACCTACATAAGTTCATATAAATTGTAAACGGCGGAGTAGATAGACCACCCTCCTTTCCCTACCGAGGTAACGTTATCACCCCCTACCTGAGTTGAATTAGGCTACATGTTTAGCGTTTCCCAGTAGTGTCTAAAAAACCACGTTGAGAAACACTGCAAACAGCAAAAAAGCCTTTACTCCCAGGTCTTTCTTTAAACGATTTTAAACCCTTATTTAAAGGAAACATTGGATTAACTATAAAATGTCCCAAAAGACGATCCTTAAGTGTCTGTAAAACTTTTGATTCATCTCGGAATGCATAGAATGTATAGAAGCAGATAAAGTCCAGTTTATCTAAGCTTTTGTATCTATACAAAATCAAAATACCACTTCAAAATTACAAACTATACACAAACAACGTTTAGGTAGGGATGCTAATTTATCGCTGACCCGAAAAATAACCTACAAAATTATTCTTTATGTTATAACGGGGTTTTCGAGAAAGTTAAAATTTCGTCTAGATCTAACGGCGTTTTCGATTATCAATGATAAATTTAAAAGTCTCTTAACAAAAAAATAATATATTTTTAAACAATCAAATGCCTATACATACGGCATGGAGTAAAGTTATTTTATAGGTCAATATACAAAATACCCTCAGACTTATTACACGATGGCGGAGATATCGTCACGAGTAAAAGTGCTGCAACAGCAAAGTGAGGTTATTCTTAATACATTAAGGCTGATGTATGATACGACGTGACAAGAATTCATCATCATATCACGCTTTGCGACTGTAAATTAAGATGATGACTTTTTTATGTGAAACTATATTTTATCAAATACAGGTGTACCTCCCGGATATCATCACAAACAAGAAAAGAGTACACACCTAAATAAATTGGTTCAGTAACAAACGTGAAATTGACTATATAATAACTATCTATACTATAATAATATATAAGGCTGAAGAGTTTGTTTGAACGCGCTAATCTCAGGAATTACTGGACTGATTTGAAAAATTCTTTGAGTGTAAGATAATACATTTATCGAGGAAGGCTATAGGCTATATACCATCACGCTAAAACTAATAGGAGAGGAGTAGCAATAAAAATATTGCGAAAACGGCAAAATTTAAAGCTTTCCTTGCGTGCGCTAAGTAAACGGTGAAAGTTATTAAAAAATCATGTATTTCACAAGATTGTTCCCCTCTAAAAGTTCTTTATAAAAGTTCGTGACAGCATATGTCTAGCTTTTAAGATTAACCCACTTTAACCATAAGTAATATGTGATATGGTTTACTCAAATAATAAGACTGCAGTCCACGCGAACGCAGTTGCGTTTAAAAGTTAGTATTATATAAATTGAAAATGTTTAAAAGATTGACCGTCGAGTTTCTTGCTGCGTCTTTTTAGTAAGAGCAATATTCCAAACCATGTGTAGCTTCATTAAATCTAATTGATTGATTGATAAAATGTGCTTACAAAAGCTTACTTGAATAAAGGTTATTTTGATTTGATTGGATATAAAAATAATATCTTACTATATCAATGAAATAAAATCAAATCAAACCAAAATATTATTTATTCAAGTAAGCTCTTTCGAGCACTTATCAATCGTCAAGGATCAATATGATTAATGAAGTTACGACTGGTTCGGAATGTTGCTCTTACCTAGAAGAACCAGCAAGAAACTCGGCGGTTAATCTTTTAAAGATTTCAATTTTACATTATTAAACTGCAGTCATGTATGAAAAGTAAAAATGAATGTATTAAGCTGAAAGGATTTTTAATTCAGGCATTTTGATCATCCAAATAATCTTCAATTTTGTAATATGCTTTACGTATAGGCATATCTTACAATTCATTTGAACTTTTTTGTAGACTGGTCTAGTATGGATTGCGGAATTTTATTGTAAAAGCGAATACCGAGACCATCTATACTCTGTCTGTATGAAATCGATTTTCTCAAAAATCTACTGAACGGATTTTTGTTCGGTTTTAACCAAAAAATAATGCAATACTTCCGGATGGTTTAAGTAAACAGTAAATATCGGGTACTATGTAAATTGTGTTGAAGAGATCGCGTAGTTGTTAAAAAACTTGCTTGCTGAGAGCTTTAGTCGCGTGCGCTGCCTAAACCAGCAGAGATACGCTGAAGTAATATACTAGAGAAATATAGATCTATAAAAATACTACAAAAAAGTCTGCGACAGCATGTCTGTATCTCTTATGGTTAGCTCACAATAACTACTTTTATGTTCGAAATTGCAATTAAATTCACTGATTTACACAAGGGCTAAGCCGCAAGCATAGCTAGTATACCATATAATCTAAATATTATTGCCGTCGGTACGACATAATATAAAAAAATTAAATATTTTCGATTAGGCATGGAACGCCCCATATAATACATACTCTTAAAATAAAGATTATATTACACTCCCTACTCGTTCTAATTACTACGATTACTAGGGTAATTATTATAGGAGCGAAACAAGCGGTAAATATTCAGGGAGCTCATGCGTCCTCAATATTTATTTCACCCAACAATTTTAAACGTCTAACTTGTTGAACCTTGTAATCATTTCGTTTAATAATCTAAAAAAAAAACAAATGGGTTTTTATTTATTTTGAACGTAACATTTGCGTTACATTAAATTTTCCAAATTGTAAAAGCACAAGTGAAAACATGAAATTTCTGTCGGCTTTATTTCCATGTTTGCAGAACGTGGCTGAGGCGTCGGCTCATTTAACAACTTTTGAGGCTAAGCTCGTTGGGAATATTTGCCATTGCCTATTTCCCTTTCTATGAAATTTCCCTTTCAGCATGTTACTTAATAAAAAGCTTTTAGTAAAATCTTCTTGTAAATAAATTTAAAAAAATAATAATAACTGTTAAAATAATTTAAATATGACGCATTTAGCTGGGAAGCACAAGCAGATTATATCCATATGATCACAAAACTTACTAACAAACAACAAATATGTTAAAATATCTTTTGTACCTCACTTTATATGGTTATTATAATTTATATGAAATGGGATATCCTTAACCCTTTGCATGTAATCCTGGGGCTACCAGGACTGCATAAATTTGAAGAGATTGTAACCGGCCTCGGTAAAATTATTTACAATAGACGACGACGACAAAGAAAAAGTTTAAACAGAATCCTTAACATCGTTTTTTAAATACCCAGGGTTTGCAAAAACATAAAAAAATATTTGCGAAATATCTAAAGGGTTAACTTGCTCCATTTTGATACTAGGGCGTCATAGAGCCTGCGGAGGTACAATCTCTTGAACGGTCTCAAAAAACAACCACATGTCTACACAGGCGGCACGCCCTCAGAAAAAAGTAAAAATGAACCAAGGTGTATTCATCTACCCGTCTCCTTCATGCATATGAAATGATATGAAATGGAACAAGATGAGAGGGCGGTAGGTTTAGCACAATGATATTCAATGCATATAATGTTTTGAGTTTTCGAATTCAGCACCTTTTAAATTAACATAAAATATAATTTTAGGAATCACTGATTACAAATTTTATATAAACTCTGTGAAAACCTACTAAAAAGCGTATAGGGTACATCAAGGGTGAATCAAGGTCAGTTGATGCAATCGTGCATTAGTTAGCTCAGAATAATCAAAAGAGCCGACAATCGCACAAATGTCACAATGACGGTGACAATATTGTTTTTTTTTATTATTGACTTAATAATTTGTAGCAGTTTCTATTTGTTATATGTTGTAACAATACAATGCTAAAGTAATTCGTACTGTAAAGAAATCTTGTCTTTGATATATATTTAAAATATTTGGCCTTTAGTATAACTTAATTTGCATGAATTTAAATTAAATATTTCATCCGCACCGTTCGTCAGTAACAACTTAATAATGTATAAAAATTGACAGGTTTTTATGAACGATACACAATCTAGGTTTATAGTTACCAAAGTGGTTAGTAAATAATAATAAAAGCAGTAATAAAATTATTATAATCCACGATAAAATCCGCAAAGCCTAAATGGTCTAGTTCTATATTTTTTTAAATGCTGTACATCATATTTCATAGAAACTATGCGCTTTAACTTAATCCTATCAAACAATGAACCGTTGTACCCTTATGGTGTCAAAGTACCAGGCGATCATAAAAATAGAAGAGTAAACAAAACAAATAGGGGTTGCAAATAGATGTATGCGGCCGTTAACTAGGGGAGCGTAATAGCGTGCGGTCCTATAGGCAAGATATTGAGTAAACCGTACTTTCTAAATCACAATGTACTGAATAGGAGTTCATATTTATAGTGCTATAGAGTTCTAAATAGAATACGAAACATAGTTTTACATTTGAAACGTGAGTATAAGAAAATATTTTTATAGTTACATTACTAATTGCTAATAATTACTACATAAAAAAATAAATAACTGAGATAGCAGAGCGGTGAGACCGGGCAACTCTTTTGAGGGGTCACGGGTTCGAATCCCGGGAATGCTCCAATGAGTTTATCTTTTAAAACTTAAGTATATGTCTTATTGATAACAGATAAGGCCTACGCCCAGTTTGATTACTACATTAATTCCTAACATTGTATACCTATCTTATTTCGTAAATATTTTTAACAAAGATTTAAATAAAAGTGGGCATGTAAAACACTCGTTAGAGTAGAGATAAAGTAGGACTATTGTAATCCACACTTCTATACTAAATGCGAAAGTCTGTCTGTCTGTTGTCTATGCTTCACGGCCAATCCGTTGGAGTAATGTTGATAAAATTGTAGAAATGGCTTATATACCGAACTATTAAGATAAAAATTTCCCATTCTTTCTTTGGGAGCAGGAAACACAATATACTGCATAATGCCCTCCATTATGCAGTACACTTTAAAAAAATTTGACGCGATCGAAGTTGCGGGTATCACTAGTATTTTATAAAATAACGCGTATTTTATTTTATACTAAAATTTACCAGCAAAGAAGCCTAACCTAAAAATAATAAAAACGTTGCAGTGGTTGCGCTCTTTTGGCCACACATTATTACCTCGAATAGCGTTAAAGAAATAGGTTCTTGGCGAGTTAAAATAGACGGACAAAGCGCGCAGGTTTTCTATATACCTGCTGGGAAATGTTTCATAAAATGTAATTAAATAGCCAGAGCTTTTTGCTTCAGATTCCTTTGAAGTTTTAGACCAGAAAATGTTAATCCTCTAAATCCTAACACAATTTATAGAATTAAGCGTTACTTTGCGGGATTCATAATACAAAAGTAATAATGAAATTATTTTGCTATAATCCGCGATACATTCCTACCATGATATTTAAAACTGGTTCCTCTTTATTATCGGCGATTACAAACGATTAACGTGAGCACGATCGTGTAGGCATAATCGGCTGTATTCCCAATTATCGTCTATGCTGATGATGATAACTTGCGATTGCCTAAAGCCCGGGATTGTCGTTTTCGGATTCGCATCAACATCATTTTTTTTTCAAACTGACTGTATGCTGTTAGCCCTAATGGCATTTACAGCGTCACCGGGCGGGACGGGCGAGCGCAGAAGCATCGCCGAGGTTGCGAAATGCAGAGAGTAGATCGCAGAAGCCCTACTTAAGTCGGGGAATGTCGTCCTAAGGGTGTCTCCTGTGAGGCCGGACCACGGCTTAGGCTTAAGGCGACGCGCAGTCAACATCATTTGAACATAAAAGTAGTTATTGTGAGTTACCAATAAGAGATAGAGACATGCTCTCGCAGACTTTGTTGTATTATTTTGGTTGGCCTACAATTCTTTAGTATATTACTATATTTTATCTCTGTTATTCTATCAATATGTATATTAAATTCTTATTTTATATAATCCTAGCATCGCCCGCGTGAAAATTGACGCAAAAGCGAGATCTCTTATTTTTATTATTAATTAGTGAATATAATAAACATTTTAAACATAAAAATAGTTATTGTGAGTTAATTATAAGAAATAGAGACATGCTCTCGCAGACTTTTTTGTATTATTCTGGTTGGCCTACAATTCTCTAGTATATTACTTTAGTTTATCTCTGCTAGTTTACGCGGTGCACGCGAGTAAGGCTCCCAGCAAGCAAGTTTTTTTTCAATAGGGCGACCTCTTTACTAGACCAGTTTACTTATTGTCCTAATTTATACTCGTATGTGTACTATTTCAACCCACCTGCAAGCTGGGCGGGCAGTGGTCGAGCAGTTCCAGCATGTGTTGTATGTTTTGTGCGTCCTGGATCACGAAGTTCAGTTCCATGTCGAACTCCCCACCGACCAACTAGAAATAAACAAAAAAAAACTATTAAAAAGATACTTAAAATTCAAACTTAATAAATATTTTTTTGGATTAGTTTGGATTGCAGTACAACATATTTAATATATAATTAGCGAACCAATGACAATCAGCTATGTGTTGTTTTGACTCAATCAGTTTTCCACCAAGTTTTCAACCAATTTCCCTCGAAACATAACTATGATTGTCAGTTTCAAAATGTTATGATCCGATTACAACCAAAATTTACAGAATTATCCCCTAGGTCAATTTAAAGAATGTCTGAAAACTTTATTAAAATCGCTCCAGTTTTTTCGAAATCTATAACAAACATACGTACTTTTAAAAAAATAGGGCCTCTTTTATATAAATGGATAGACAAATGGGGCTTCTTACTATCCTATATTGACTGGCCCATTGGCGCAGTGGGTAGTGACCTGGCCTTCAGCTCCCCTCCGTTCGATTCCCGCCGAAGGTCAACATTTTCTATAAACAATTTGTTGGTTTTTCGTTGTTTTTATTTGTATTAAAGTATGAATTTGTAATTATATATGTAGTATATCTACCAGTTGTCCGTCACCAATAACACAAGTATTATATTACTTACTTTGGGGACGGACGACCGTGTGTATAAGTGTCCCATATATTTATTTACTTATTTATAAAAAGGAAGAGACATTTCGCGTCTCTTTTTGGATAGAAAGATTGAAGCTTAGATCAACCGTACTTCTCTTACGCGAACTGGGTAACACAAGCTCCAAGAATTAAGGATATACTTCATTTTTTTAAGGTATACAAGTTTGAAGTTTACAAGAATTGTTAATTTTAAAATAAAAAATGAAATTGTTCGAACAACTGTAAATCAGAACAACAAAAACCAATACGAAATATACAAAATGCAGCCAACCTAACAGTATTGTTTGGCCGAGCCTGACTCTGTCAGTTGTGTAATTCAAAAACAATGAAATGCACGACGTATGCAAAACGAATTGGATTTATATGCCACGACCAGCGGTGAACGGGGATCGAAAAAATTACCAAAAAAAATTGTCCTGAACTGCACAATACAGTTGTTAGTTAATTCCATTGTGCGCGACTGCCCCTGCCACTTCAATGAATAACACCGTTTTTACCAATTATATTTTACGGATATAGGTTACTTTTATTATAGGAGAGTATATTTCGCAGTACTATTGTCAGAATGACCTAAATAAAAACAGTAGTTTAATTGCAATAAAGCGTCTACAAAACTCGTGAGTGTTAAAGATATACATAACTTGGAAGAGCACGAAAACGCCTAGCGTTTTAAATACTTCGTGGTGTGATGTCATAAATGACAATGAAGATTTCAATGTATCTAACTCAATTAAGCCCAATTTTGGATTGCTTAGTGTTGTTATGGATCTCAATGTTTATAGTCTGAAATTTTCTTTAATATACTATTAAAGAAAGTATACTTGTTTTCACTTGTATTCAGGTATTCCCTGTATGCCCTGTAGTATGCCCTGGTATTCGAAACGCTTGTTTCTCGGTTAGTGTTTTTAATTAGAAAATTATTCGCCTAATTTTTGTAATTAGTGTAGAAAATGAAACTGTTAGCTAAATTATAATCACATAATATCACAATAGGAAAATAGATTACAGACAGAGTTTTAGTAAGTAAATCAAAAAGTAAAACTACTAATCTAAGTATTTCGTCTCCAATGTATTAGAGAACACAAGCTCCAATTTCAGAGTGTTCTCTCGCGAGTATATTTTCTAATAAAGTGAAATATTGGCTGTATTTTGAAAATCTGGAGACACAATAGGGAGTTATTCCAGCTGTGTTCGACGGACATTCAATTTGCACGATCGGTCAATCTCCACGTAGCTTCTGGGACCCTGGTGCTCGAGCCCTTTGTATTCTCCAACAATGGCGTTATGGAAAATAAGCTTGCTTCACCTCCACAATAAAAAATACTCTTAACTAAGTTTAGTTAATAACAAACATATTCTCTAGTTGTTTGCTATTAGTTTGTTCTAGCGTTTACTTGCTTAATAACTTTTTGGAATTATGGGTGAGGAGAAATGGTACAAAATGTTTTTACTTTTTTAAAATTAATGTATGACTTGTATGTCTAAAAATAAAACATTTTTAATTTAACTTAAATTATTTTAAGTTTTAACATGATTAATACTTTGTTAAAACAAACGTTTCAGATGTTTTTGAATGTCTCGTTTCACTTTAAAAAAATCTCAGGTTGACGTGATGATATTTCTTTCAATTTTTTAAAAATATTTCGAATGTAGAGCCAACAGTACTAGGAGATCAAAATAACGTAAGAGGTAACTGTAAAATGTTGCTTAAAGTGGGGTTGCTACACAGACTTGGTTGGCTGCATTGTGATGCAGTGGGCGTGGTCACAAACAGGATCTGCAGGTAAAAGGATACAGTGTTATATTTTATTATCCTTATTTTACATGGCGCAATAATAAAGTATTTGTAGCTACATTTTACATATAGATATAAATGATTGTAATAAGAATTATAAATATGCTAAATAAGATGCATAATTTCTCTGAACGGTGAGAGTGCACGAACCTTTCTTTCCATATGCAAATCCTTGTTGAGTTATTTTTAGTATATGACTAATTAACATTAATTATTCACCATGTTCTTTTAGAGTAACATCGCAGTAACCTGTAAATATTTAGAGAAAATCATGTGGCGCAGAAATCCCTTAATAAGACTTTATTCATTAATGGCTGTTTGCCACCATGTGATATCCGGCTGAGTAGAATAGACGAACCTAATTTTTTACCGAGATGTAAAAGGCAAATAAGGTAAGTTGACGTCAGGCCAAATCATCTAACAACATGTTTCAAACACGTGCCGACCCCACTTAGAGTGGGATGAGGGCAGGAAAATGAATGAATGAAGCTGTCTGTTATTTACGTAAAAGAAGAAGCTAGAACCAGGCCAGATCATCAGTTAATTAAAAAAAAGAACCTATTATAGAAAAAAATACAACTACAGTCAACAGAATTCCTCGTGGAATGCCTCTCATCGAATCGATAAGGATAATAACATTGGATTCCACTGCAAAAACCGCAAACAAACATTCCTAGAACGCAATCTAGAAATCGCAATCAATAGGGCAGCCTTTTCTAGTTTACTTTCTAAACCTCGTAGCTACGGGACTATAGAAAAGTTCTCGATAAAAAACTGTATTTACAGAGCTTGTTACCGATGATATAGTTTCTTGTTTTCATTTTATCTTAATAGTAAACAATGCTGCAAATTTTAAATATGAAAAAGGGTAATAAACGGATTAAAACAAAAAATGCTATTGTTTTGAATCTTAATAATATTAATCGCTTACTAATTTTTTTTACAACGCTTTTGCTTCTATGTTTCCTTTCTATATCACCTACATAATGCAAGTTATATAATAAATATTGAAGCGATAAAAGTTATGTTATATAGTAGAATTGCAAGTTATGGTGCCATCTTTGCCAAAGATGTTGAAATTATATCTCGTACTCAAAAACGTAAGTACTAGAAATTGAAGAAGTCTAGAATTGTCGAAAAACACATATCCCGTCGGAATTGTCGAGAGATATGCGGAATTCTAAAATAATAATTTTCTTCAACTTCACGCTCACGAAGAATTGAAAGAAACTCATCTTAACCCGACACATTTTCGACTGACCCATAATGATGTAAATTTCCCAAAATTATAACTATCAGGGGGTTCAAAATAAATGAAATAGTATGATTTTCATTGATTTCCATTGATAATCCTTGTAGTGCTTAAAATATTACAGTTTTATTTATATCGGGTTACCTCAGCAAAATTACGTTTTAAACAACATCAGTTCATAAGGACGGTACCGGTTAATTTAAACTCAATTATATCCGGTGGAGAAGGCGTGAGCCGGTTATTAAATTGCCGCCCGGTTATAATGGCTGGGAGTTTTCAGCAGTTTAGTTCTTTGAATAAAAAATATACAACTTCGTTAATGGCTTTCGATACTAAGAAGAAAAACTTTACAAAAGTAATCATATAATCCTCGGATTATAGCAAAATAATTTTATTATTACTTTTGTATTATGGATCTCCGCAAAGTAACGCCTAATTCTATAAATTATTTAGAAAAACTTTAATAGATCTTTACATAATAGTTTAAATATATTTATCTAAAGTACGATAATCAAAACGGAGAGAGGAGGCCTTAGCCCAGCAGTGGGCATAGTAACAGGCTGGTACTTTACTTTACTTTTTACAATAATCAAAACTTCGCTTAGCAGAGATTTGACTGCAATGCTTCGTTTGCCAACCAAGGGTATTTGTTATAAGTATATCTCTATAGGACATTGAACAACAGATTCCTTCAATCAAATCAAATCAAACTATTCTTTATTAAGTAAGCTTTACAAGCACTTTTGCATCGTCAAGGATCATATAACTACTGGTTCGGAATGTTGCTCTTACTGAGAAGAACCAGCAAGAAACTCGGCGGTCAATCTTTTAAATATTTTAAATTTACCCGCAGTCTTGAACCTGAAAGGATTTTTAAAGCCAAGTATTTTTATCATTCAAATAATCTTTTATTGTGTAATATGCTTTACGTATAAGCATATTTCTTACACTTAATTTAAACTTTACTTTAGATAAGTATAAGGATTGCGGAATTTTATTGTTGAAGCGAGTATCGAGACCAACGAATTAGTTGCTAACTCTGCTGAGTCGAGGAGCGACGCAGGAATAACCTTGTGATCTATCCAGTATATTTATGATATGAATCCCTTTAACTTATGAGCTTTAATCTGGATGCTCTGAAATTTACCTTATTTCATTCATTTAAAAAAATGATCTAAGTAAAAAAAATTTACACCTTAATACTACCTCAAACGAAATTTCGTACAGGTGAGAAAAAAATAAAATGCGTACACACGAACGTGCGTATATATATTTATTATTTATTACAAGGGCGCAAATATTAAAATTACACGCACAATTTTTATTTAGCCAAGTGAAAATACCAGGCGTGCATGATGCTTATGGATATCGTTTCGCCTTCTCATTCTGTGTAATTACGGGAAGAGGTACAACCACAGTGCGATGCCCCTCGTCGTATTAAAATGCGACGAAGTCACGTATCTCCTTCAGTTTATGGTGACTCGGTGGCCTCATTTTCTATGCAACGGGAGTAATAACTACGGACGTGAGCTGTCTTGGATAATCTAAAAACTCTGGTAATATACGAAATATTTACGCAAATTTTTGGCAATATATAAAACCTGGAATCATAAACGCACCTAATATAACCCGAACCCGAGGAAATAACTTCACAGTTTAGGTGTGCAGTATAGTATGCAAATTGTATTTTGTCTATAATCTAGAATAATTAAGTTCACTGTCTCCAAACATACACAATAAGTGAAGAAATATATGAAGTATCAAAACGAAATAATTCTATCAATGCTTGTACTTTGGAAAACGCAAAGCCTTCTTTCTTCTACTATATCTTATTTTAGTGACATTTAAGATAGAACTGTAGAATAGTTTTTTATTTTTTATTTATAACAAATATGTACAAGTTATATCTATCTTAAATTACTTACACGCTACTACTATACAAATCATGCCCACGTGGAATGGTCCCAAGAATGCTGGCAGCGTTTCCGCGTTGAATCGCTAAGCTGATTCTTTGTGCGAAAAACCGAGGTGTTAAAACTGATAAAAAAATTTTTGCACTTTGGCTCCATGGCCCTAGGGCCTCAACTGCAAACGGCACAAATATATAACTCTCAACGAGAGATGCATACTTTCGCCGCTTGCCGGATTCGGCCATTTCCGCCGCAGCTCCAGGTCTTGACGCCGTTTCCCTGATATGGGACGAGGCTAACGTATCAACGCATGTTGCGTCCCACATTAGGGCCCGTCCCCGTTCCCAAGGAACCAGCGTCAGACCGTCTGGTCTCTTGCCATCATCCCGACATATCCCGGAAGGCTCGAGGAGAGCAGGAATGTCGATGGTGGCAAGAGCTCTTTTGATGATGTCATTAAGAGAACCATGGCGGAATAGCCTACCAGAGCTCCTATGGCATGAAAGCCCGTGTATGCCAAAACTGTCTACCTCTTTTCCACATGGACATCTGTGCTTAAGGCACAATCTGGTTCCCAATCTGAGACCCAAAGCCACTCTAAAACTTTCATTATCTAAAAGTGTGCCAAGATTTTTAGACGGGAGAGCATGAAGCCAATAACCTGATTCTTTTTCTGATAAGGCTAGAAGCCTAGCTCGGTCACGGTCACTCGAAAGATTTTGTATCAAATTTTTATGTGTAAGCTGAACCAATGGCACAGCCCAAAGTTTTTGAGTGGTACATTCCTTCGGGATATCATCATTGGGACAGCTAATTTTCCAACTATCTAAAGCCTCTGTTGCATAGGACAAAGAAAATAAATTTGATTGTAAAATTTCAGAACTAAGTTTTTTAATACTATGGACAGAGGCCAGAAATGCTGGAAGAGCAACACTTGAAATTTTCCTCATGCCGATGCCACCAAATTTGACCGGCAAAGTAGCCTGATTCCAAGAGTTAGAATAGTTAAAACTGCAGATATTCTTAGTACAATAGCAATGTTAAATAATTTTTTATATTTCACAAATATTTGAAAACACACCTGACAGTAATGATATATTTATAAATGTGCAATGAATGGGTAAAAGAAAAAAAGAGTGAACCAAGATTTTCAACAACTTGAGGTAAAGAGGCGTCATATTTTCCCAAGAGAAAATACCAGGCTCGCATGACGACCGTGAAAGTTTCGCATTAACATTCAGTGTAATTACGGGAAGAGTAGAGACGCTTGGGACGTGTACCGGTACCGCATTCAAATGCGACATCGTCACGTCGCTCCCGAGAGCGTGATACTCGGGTCAGAACAATAACTATGCTTAGCTAATTCATTATTATTAAAGGCGTAACTGTAAAAATACTGCCGTAGAGAGTAGACCGCCAGTTTAACGTAGGAGAGGAAGTATCCTCTTCTCTTTCTACCGTGTGGCGAAAATGTATGCCTGCGCCTGCTATTTCGTTTAAACGAGAGCCGGGCGCTTGCGCAAATGTGTCGTATTTGTATACGATAGCGCAATAAATGAATATTGTATTATATCACATAAATAAAGTACTTTTATTCTGATAAATAAAGCAATTCGTGCAAAATTATTCCCTAACGATGCCAAAATATCAAAAATGCACAACGTTAATATTCAAGTTTTCACTCCTCCCGGCACTCTCGGAGTGCAATACGTTGATTTATTTTTATTTATATTTGGTTATATCTTGCCTGCCCGCGACCTGCTTATATTCAGTGGATCGTATTCTTTAAAACCACCCACTTTTTTACATGTGATAAAGGAAGGCAAACAGTTAAGTTACTTATCAGTTTTCTGAGTAGATAAAAACATCCCAAACTAACTACATTATTATCTATTAATGAGGTACCCTTTATGGGTATTAAAATTGTGTTTTACAATATGTATTCTGTGGTCGCTCGTAATATGCTATCTCATATCAGAATATTTATTACTAATTTTATTAATAGAACAGTTGTTTATACATTGTACTATAAATAAATAAATAAATAAATAAATATATGGAACACTTACACACACGGTCGTCCGTCCCTAAAGTAAGTTACTTGATACTTCTGTTATGGGTGACGGACAACTGGTAGATATACTACATATTTAATTTTGTTGACTGGCCCGTTGACGCAGAGGGTAGTGACCCCGCCTTCAGCTCCGCGGGTCGCGGGTTCGATTCCTGCCGAGGGCCAACATTTTCTATAAACAGATTGTTGGTGCTTCGATCCTGGATGTGTATTTATATTAATTATGTATTTTAATTTTTTTTTAATAAATAATAATAAATATATGGCACATTTACACACACGGTCGTCCGTCCCCAAAGAAAGTAACTTGATACTTGTGGACGTGGACGTGGACGTGGATTTGTGGACATGGGTGACGGACAACTGGTAGATATACTACATATATAAGTTCAAATACATACGCCAATGACGCCAATCAAACATTATAACATAACATAACATAAAATAAAATAACAGTATAACATTGGCAATTCGCCGCCTTACTGTAGACACTTTAATTTATGTACGAGTATAGACGCTTTCCATCAGTTCGACATTTTGCTATTTCGATATTATTTATTTGCAATTAAATTAAAGTTATATATAATTTAATCTTATACATACAAACAAACAATTGCTTACAGCTGATACGTTAAATTTAAAAATATCGCAAATCGAGTACGACGGGATCATTTGAGCCAAAAGGGGCACATTAGTTTTGGCAGGCTGGATAAAGTGCTCGTAAAATCGGTCACAGACACGCCCTTAACGGTAACAAATCTTGTAGTGTGAAACTTTTCACTTGCCACGATATTCACCCTTATGGTATCAGTTTTTTCAGTCTTTAAGCCACAAGTTCTCAAATTAGCCAGTATTGAAACGAGTAGGCATTGACGACGTCTAAGAAGGCGATTGAATCAAGTTCGAAGGCACGATATAAAATCAGTGGGCGATATGAAATTTATGTGAATGTATAAATGTAAAATATTTTCAAAATCATGCCCATGATGCATGATTATTTAGTTTTGGGTTAAGAAAGAAATAAATTTCAAAGATATTCATGCTCCTGAAACATTTTCCAAAAAAATATCGTTGCGTTACCTTCACTTTGGTGACACGACGGTTAAGAAATGCAGTAAAAAAAAATATCGTTAACTAAACGACGTTGATGAATTTGGTGCATGTTTCATGAGGCTCATCTTTCACCTTCGTTCACTTTTTCCTTTTTAAAATTCATCCTCGTTTTCCTGCCTTTATCCCACTCTAAGTGGGGTCGGCAGAACAAGTTGTCACATGGCTTGGCTACGTATTTTACGAGCAGCCGCCTGTCTGACGTCAACTTACCTTAGTCGTCTTTTACGACACTTCGGTAAGAACTGAGGGTGTTCTATTCTATTCTGCCGGATACCACACGGCGTTCCTTTTCAAAATTATAATTTAATATAATTAAAAACAATAAATATCGACATGATAAATCAACATGGTTTACCTCCCTACATATATATTTTTTAAATCATCAATTTTGTCTTTTCATCGTTAGAAAGATGTCCTGATTAGAAGCATAAGGAGATGTTACGGGAACTAATAAATCGTTCCATTAAATTTTTTAAATGCTTTTACAGTTATAATCATATTGTATTCTAGCCGTATAATGTTTAGACTTCACAAAAGATTTTTGTGACTACGAAATTTATTTCCAGGATGACTAAAGAAATCAAAATGTAAACAGAAAATAGAATATTATAATAGGGTGTCTTTTGTGCCCGACCCTTTTATAGGACTTGGTTAAATATTACATCTCGAACTAAATTTTTAATTCTTGTCCAGTCATGAAATCCTAGTATCGCGATTAGATGTTTTCTCTATTCTTTTATATATTTCGAAGGGCAAAAAATGATTGTGGTGTCGATTTTGCTTTAGCCGTTTTAATTTTCGTTTATATATTTTTTAACTACGTTTTCTAAGAGCCTGACGTTAAAGGGTTAGGTAAAAATAACTTGTAAACAGATAAACAGAATGCAGTAGAAACTAACTTTAAACAATAGTTTTAAATTTCATAACAGTATCCTAGTGCAATTCGTGGGAATTACGCATCTCCGGATTCATGTATCCTCCTCCATTTATTTTATATATTTTTAAATTGTAGCAAATAGAATATTAAAGAGCTGTTACTAGGATTACAGAAATTAACAGAGGTCCGTTTCGTAATATCAAAAATAAAGCTATTAAAATGAAAACCAAAGTTAAAGAAAATACTCCAATATAAAATTACTATCATTTTTAAAATTTAAAATATGTTTAGATATGATGGATAAAAAAAGCTTTTACCAATAGCATATCATAACTATAGCACATGTTCACTCGCTACTAAAATCCGAGCTACCAGTGAAAAGTTTTTGATAAAGCTCCCCCACCCCTCTTGCCACGACCGTAAAACACAAACATGGCGTCTTTTGCCAAAAATCATTTGCGAAAACTAAAACTGCCATGAATATGCAATAAACATACCAGGTCAGCATAGAAGGCAAGGGATGTCAGTTCGCACTAGGGATGCTGGCTCCCTGCGGTTAGGGTGCCATCGACATAAAGAGGGTGCACATTATTCTCTGCTGACTAGACGTCCGACCTTCACATTAAATATTTGCCCTGGCCATAAGTCTCTCGGGCGATTGAGCGTTTGCCCGCCTAAATAATTTGGCTCGTTTATAAAGATTTAAGCTGTAATTAATAACAGAGCAAACCCTTATCCTAGTATAAATTTTGTGATCGCTAAAATACGAAATACATTCTAAAATTCAAATGAAACAGATTTTTATCTTTTATATTAATTCGCCGAAACAATTTTCTTTATTTTGTAAGTTTTTCTAAAAGCAAACTGTTTTTCTACTATAGTGTATACATGTTATTCCAAGTTAAGATCTTAGGAGTTATTGCAAGCATAAAACGCAAGCAAAAGTAAATCAACAAAACAAAAGTAAATCAAGAGGTCGTTTGCACGAAAATGTCTCCTCTCATTTGAGAAATAGTTAAGTCTGAAATATATATATTCCGTCTACAAACGCGTCGGTTAATATTATAGGCCCAGTAAATGCAATATTCTTATTCATGAGATACCTATCTGAAGTCGTGTTTTAGGACACGTCGTCAGGCTGTAAGTTGGCTTTGGTAAACATGACGAGAACGTGCCTGTAAATAGCTGTTTAACCTATTTGGAAATATTCCCTGAATTTCTTTATATCTTATATCATATACTTGTAAAAAATACACGCTGTATAGACGGATTCGAGCTCTCTTATAGACTCCGAAACGGCGAATCCGATTATATTGAAATTTTCAGACAATCTTTAGGTTGAACCATCTCAATCAGTCCTCATACAGTGGTAATGGGTTTTTGATCTAGGTGGTAGAATATATTATGTTTTTACAACTTAAAAGAGCGGTATTAGACTCAAAAATACATATCGTTTCTTGTATTTTGCTTTTTAAAACCTATCATTATAACCTATGTTATATCAACATTTCGATAAAAAAATGATAATCAATAAAATAAAACTACATTTTCCATCAAATTTTTTAAATTACATTAAATTACGATGAATTATTTTAAAAAAAGGCTTCTAGACGCGTTCTTTAGATCTATAGGATCTTTTTTATCAGCAAATTCACATTAGTCTCGAAACTCTAGGTCTTAACTTATAAACTTGAGGCATTAGACATTTAAGTCATGCTATCGCGGCTATGGCATACCATCAGGCGGCTCAACTTTATACGTAAAGAATACAAATACTACATTCCAAATTCCATTTTGTCTGTGGATTTTAGAAATCGTATTATTTATAAGAAAAATTGCTTGATGATAAATAATTTTGTATTTTATTTAATTCATCTATTTTTTTACTAGAATAACTATAAAAAATTAACTTGTATTTAATTCTATAAATCTTAATCTCAAGTTCTATGTAATACTTAATAGAAGTAACTAAAAGTTAAATTAACTTTCTTATTAGACATTCCGATGTAAATAAAGAGATGGTGGTTTTATTATAAAAAGATCGCGGATCGATTCAGTTTTATAAAAATTACAAAAGAAACTATGGATTCTTAGCGCCATACTACCAGGAGAGCATAAGTATAAAGATACTTAAAATCGGTTTGCATCAAAAGAGGGTGTACTGAGCGCTGACCAATGGCGGTGCCGCGATCCGCAGTCACGCAACTTTTTGTAAGACCCTCGTTTAGAAAGATGGAGCCAATGGTAACCATACAAACATTATAATAGGTTTAAATGAAGCAGGGTTTAGTAATAACAGCTGTTATAGATATATATGAAAAAAAAGTAACAAGCTTTACATTTATTAGGGAACAGTGTTTGGTTAAGATTTGAGTAAAATATATTGAAAATGTATTTTGTGGCCTATTTAAAAAAAAACAAAGAAATCCAGATACAATAAGGCAGGAAAAACTTACATTCGATGTTCCTGTTACATTATATAAAATATTTTCGTAGAGTAAAGCAAAATTAAAGAAATTTAATGTTGTTTTAGTGCCTCTTATGGTCCTAAGCAACAATTTTACGTCATCCGTTTTTTAGTCCTAGTGGGGGAGTAATATCATTGTAATTTGTCTTATTATTAGTCTAAAATATAACTTAGGTATATCAACTATAATCAACCTACAAAACGTCTAGTATTAATTTCACAAGAATACTACAAAAGTTTACGCTTACACAAATTAGAAACCAGACCTTTTTTCGGCTAAAAAGACAATCAACTGAGGTCAAGAAAAGGCATGTGAACAACTTGATTTTACTCCTTTAGTAAAAGTACGTTACACTTAAATGATTTCATAGTAAAAATTGGTTATGGTTCGGAGAAAAACATGACTCATTTTTGAGAATCGATTCTTAAAGGGAAAATTCCTATATATCGGAACCTGTACACCTAGACTTCTTGATCTACTACAAAATTAGAAGCTTAAAAAGTTTCAATGAGGGAGACATATTTGCGAGATAGACAAAGCCTATTCCGCCGCACCTCCAGGTCTTGTACGCCCTTTCCTTAACATGTATTAAGTAAATTAAGTAAAATAGTAATATTTTATGTAATTTTTTGACTTTTTAAAATACAATTTATCGCGTAATTGATAGTTAATTATTGAACAACCCGTTGAGAGAATTCGGCAATCCGCTCTTAAATAATATTAATATTCCACCTTTCAGCAGATTGAAATTCATCTGTCTTTATTCGTGAAGAACACCTTTATAACCCTTTACATATTAGAATATTTAATTAATAAGCATTCCTGACGAGTTCGCATTTCCGACGGTTGTTTATTAATTCGACGAATTTTCCGAGATTCTAATACCTACTAATATTATAAATGCGGAGAGTGTGTCTGTTGTTCTTTCACGTCTAATTCGTTACACAAATATTAATAAATTTTGGTACAATTGACTTATATACTGCCAACATATATGCCCGCTTTTCGTTCGATAAAGGGGAAAAACATATTTAAGGATATTTGGACGTAAAGAATATTTAAAAAAAAAATCCGAATTAGTGCAGACATTCCTGAATCAATCTCATTGTAAAGATAAAATTCTCAAAAATCAAGAGAAACAGAACAATTTTTTGTTTGCACTAATGTGAACAATATTCGTCAAACTTTTAATACGTACGTAAAACATTAATCACATTTAAAATATTACGAAAATTATTTACGAACTTAATTGGATACCTTTTAAATGACTTTGTAAATATTTCGCTCATCGCTTTGCTCCCAAGGGCGCCTCGGGGCGATTATATGATTTAATACTTCTGAAAGCACAGGGCAAAACCCTTTTCGTGTTACTGACTTTTGGTTACCCTTGAAAATTTATGATCGCCTGGTAGCAATGGTGTTAACACTTGCGTTGGCATGTTTTTGATATACTTGTATTACTGAGATTTTTTACAAAGTAGTAGTAAGTAAGTAGAAGCAGATCTTCTACAGTAAGTAACTTATTTGGTTACTTACTAAATGTTAATTTAATCTATTTTCTGTAAAGAAAATTTATGATGGGATGAATTTAAATTAGAAAATGGTCACAATGATTCTACCGAATGGAAGTTTTCATACAATCTGAAGAACTGGTAAGAAACTTTCACGCATTTGTACAACTTTGGTGACTTTTTATTACCATCAGTCTGTGCGATTTCAACAATCGTTTTATACAAGTTTCGTGAGACCACAATGCCAAAACATATCGACAATTAATATCTATAAAATAGCTGTGGGATACAGAACGGAAGTATGAATAAAAAGTACCAATATAGATAGTATAATAACTGTACAAAGCCAGTTAGACCGACATTGAGCGTAATTTATTGAAGTAACGTCTCGTGAATCCAATACAGAAAATAGTTTGCTTAGAATAGAGGTTCTTAAGTGCTCTCCAAAGGCGAATCTATTCAGGCGCTTATTCTCGCACCGCGTTCAGAAGTCACCTTAAAAGCTCTTTGGGACCCTACAAAACCGTTTATTTTTTTCTTTCGCCTCTGGAAAACTTGATTATGTGACTGCTTCGAGGCAAAATGTTTCGCGTTGCTACGTATTCTAAATTTACTTTTTGGCAGACCCTAAAATTTTATAAATTAAAAAAATCATTTCACTTTTAGCGATGTAACAACAGTATTTATTACAAGTACTTATTAAGTAATTCTAAATTAATAATTTCTGTTGTGTTTCGACGAAAAAAAAGCATTTAACAAAATTTAATATCCCTACTTTTAACCGTTGAGGAGTTTCTCATCTGGCGCCAATCCTGGCAGCAGCGTCAGATCCTGCTTATCATAAATATGCATTGTCATCGGGACTCTACTAGTATGTAAAATTTTAGCTCAATCGGACACCGAGAAGTGGGTCAAATTTAACTTGCAAGATTTCCCCTTCCCAATACAAACAAAACATAAAAAGCAAGCAACAAGTATTATAGGAAGACAGTACCAGGAGATCAATTATGTATATATACTTATACATGAACATCTATCTCCATATTCATATTAAAAAGTCGTAAACAACACATCACATCACACCGACAGGCATTAAGGTCGGGCACCACTTAAATTCAAAATACCCTCCACCCCTGTCAGTTTTTCGCACACAATGTCGGCATTACGGCGTCAAAACGTTAACGAGCCTAACCCGTAGAGCTTTTATGAGCCACAATGACCCGAGGAGCACTCGGCTCGAGGGCTCGCCTCTGCCCCCGACCTTTATAATGAGCTCGGTTAAATCGCAATAAGCACTCGAGCTTTTCTTGCATTGTCATTTTAGCTTTATAACATATTAATTCCAAAAATACATTATTAATTACAGACTTCTGTTAAAGCTCTATTAAAATGAACTGAGCCGCCCGATTGAAACTCAGCGTCAACGTAAAAGTATTTATTGAGTTAACCATAAGAGATAGAGACAGACCACAGACTTTTTGTAGATCTACAATTCTCTAGAACATTACTTAAGTTTATCTCAGTTGGTTTACGCGACGCACATAACTAAAGCTCCTAGAAAGTAAAGCGAGCTTTTTTAACAACCGCACGAATTCTTCAACACAATTTATATAAAACCGTAATGTATTACACTACTGCACTGTAAATTACCTTCCGAAAGAAAGCAAATAGGCAAAGGCACTACCTTTTAGTTAAACCATACAAAACTTTCGTTCCGTAGATTTTGAGAAAATCATCATACAGAATTTACATCATACAATTTTGAGAAAATCATCATCGATCATACAGAACCTTTTTTTGGAGAGCTTTTGGGGAATATGTTTTGTAATAAGCATTGATAGAAAAGATCCCAATTAGAAAAATATTATTGATCGGAATAATGTATATTTAAATTGAATAAATTATTTAATTTCCTAGAACAGTCTTTTTATTGCATTTTCAATTTCAAAATAGTTCGTTAATATTGGACATAAAGCGATCAAATTAAAATTCAATTCCGCAACACATAAACCATGCAGAATGAAATACAAGAGCATAATATTCGCTCGGGGATTATATAAACTGAGCCTCATTAAACCTAATAGCTGGATAGTATGTAATACGCAATAATATACAAAAGCTTAAACAATAATCTGTACCTAGTTACTGTTGTATTAATTTTATAACTAATTTGCATTGTATACTTTCTTAGCGATACGGCCACGGGTGCTTCGATCGCCGCCAAAATTTACAGTATATCGGCTGCAGTTTTCACAAAAATCGGAGTCTGTTAGGAAAATGCATACATACTCTCTTAAATATACTATGCTTGCGGCTTCACCCGTGTGGAAATCGGTTTATCGTAAAGTTTTCCCACCTAAATCCCGACCCCGAGAGAATTTTATCTTAATGTACTATTATTAAATTGATTTATGAAATAAATTAAAACCTTCCTCGAGAATTACACTATTTTATAGTGAAAACTCTACTTTTATCCATTCAGTGGATTTTGAAAAAATCGATTAGATACACACAGACTTTGTTTTATAATACGCAGAAATAGATCTTTAGAATTTAAATATAACTAATATAAAGTCCAAATCTTTTATTCTAACGAACAATAAAATATATTGCCTTTATTATACTTTATTCATGTCAATTATTTACTTATCTCATTTTTGATATGTGTAAGCTCTTCCCAAGGGACCATCATAATTCCAGCGGTGGTAAATTGTGGCAAATTGCAACAAAGTGGCCGGGACGTGCGGCCTCTCGAACGCTATTGTTGGAATTGCCCTGCTTTAGCTACTAACCCTTATTCATTTATGTTGCCATAGTATGTGTTATCTCTAATAATTCAACTAACGTGATCTCTGAGTTTTCTTGAAAGGGGAGGGATTTTAATGGGATTTTAAATTTATTTTATTTATTAGGGGGGTGGTTTGTGGAGTGGGGATTTTGAAAAACGAGTAGAAATTTATCATCCATAAAGAACACAAAAAAATCCTAATTCATAGAGAAAAAATAATATATAGGTATTCATTCAAAAGCTTTTCATTTGATAACTGTTCTCTAAATACTTTATTCTAATCAGAAGCTGAATTTTAATGATATTTGGTAAAGGATTTTAATTAAACCTTTTGTTGATTTGATTGTTGGTAAATGTAAATAACAATTTTGTTTACTTTAATTTGTAACGTAGGCCATAAAATATTGAATACTGCACACATTTACGTGTTCTGCTCTTTGTTGATTAGCTTTGTTTTGGCTAAATATGCTCGGAAATATAGATGAAGTTCAAAATACACAGACTGCGTGAATATGGCGATAGCAAAGGCATTTTGCGGCCATAGCATGCATTATCTATGCGGAGAGAGAAAATCGCCTTTGGCGAAATAATAGTCGATATTCGAGTGAAAATAGCAGTATACAGCGTAGACATAATATATGACATTCTTGGCTATAAGGTAAACTTCCATAGTCAAATACAAATAACTCTTTATTCGAGTTGGCTGTAACAAGCACTTTTGAATCGTCAAATTAAAATAAAGGTTCGTAAAGGTGCTCTAAACGAGAAGAAAAAGAACACAAGAAACTCCGCGTTCACTCTTTTCAAAAATAATTATTTTATAGTAATATATAATTGTTTGACAAATCAAAAATTACAATATAATCTAGTAGCTGGTTGCAACTTAAATCTGCACTTTCCTATCATCAAAATAGTATTTAACAGCATAATAAGCTTTATAAATAAGTGTCTTTCTAATCGTTCTTTTGATCTTGTGTAAAGGAAGATCATATTCCGGAATCGGAAGAATCAAATGGCGCTGTTTAGTAGTGGTGCGGGGTTTGCAACTGAGTGTGATAATTGCTTTAAATATCGGCTTTTCTACACGGAAGTTAGTCCCGCTCTTAATGTATAGTATAATTAATCTACACGTAATTGCTGTTCCCAACCTGAGCAATAGTCTGTTTTAACTATTATTTCTCGGTAAATTCACTAAATCTCGTTCATATGTGCTTTTTCGCAATAAACATTTTAATAACTATCTAACACACATTTGACTCGCTCGTTGGCACAGTGGAAAGTGTTTTAATCAAAATGTTTTACAAAAAAACACTTAACCATAATCGTCTAAAGAGCGAGAATACCAATAGTTTTTAGCTTCAATAATTTGCAAAATTTGTGAGTATTGTACAAAATAATTTACTTATCTTACTGGCTTCCGGTCATCAGTAATGGTAGGCAGGTTTCAGGCCTTAAGTTCTGGGATAAATCATTTTCCGAGCTATAGGTCTGTAGTGATGTATGTGATCAATTTTCTTTGAATCTACTCAACGGATTTTTGGACACAGGTACCTCGATATTTGAACATACGATACCTTTCGGCTTACGGCCAGCAAAGTTCTAGTTAATCACTTTTAAAAGATCAATAAGGCTTTGTGTAATCAAATATTTGTTTCTAAGTTCATAAATTTTCATCAGTTCTATATCAACCTTAACGTTAACCTTAGGACTTAAACTATAATCTTTCCAAGCATTTATTTTAGTTTAGACAGCTAAAGTAGTGATTTACAAAATGCATTTCTGCTTCGTTTTCTGAAAACAATCGATTTTATTTACATAGAAGTTTTAACCGATTCATCATAATCCCTTTTTTAAACAACATTTATTATTGTTTAATATAAATAAACAGGCATTCAAAAGACTATGTAATTTATAAAAATAATATATATCAAATATTATAATTAGGCGCCGTGTGGTATCCGGCAGAATAGAATAGACTACCCCTCCTTTCTTGCCGAGGTGTCGTAAGAGGCGACTAAGGTATGTGCCGTGTGATATTCGGCTGCATAAAATAGACCACCCTCATTTCTTACCGAGGTGTCGTAAAAGGCGACTAAGGTAAGTTGACATCAGGCAGGCGGCCGGTTGTAAAATAAGCAGCCAAATCAAGTGACAACATGTTTGTAAAATGTTGTGCCGACCCCACTTAGAGTGGGATAAGGGCAGGAGAATGATGATATTAAAAAAAAACAAAGTGATAAAGATTTGTATTTACTGTGATTATATTATATTATATTAACATACGAGTACACATAAGGTCTTCTGTTTCCCAAACAGCCCGCATACAAATTTTAATTATGATAAATCTCTGTCGAACAAACTTTGAACAACATCCGCCCGCTATATAGCCTCTCGTCTCATAACAATATCTCATCAACGTAAAATATAACCACGTGTCCTAATTTAGGTCAGGAGCCACGTACAGTTGGCCAGTAAGTAGACCCTGAGTCGTTCAGGTCATCTAACGTTGAGTAGGGTCCTACTTTATTCGGCCCCGTTCCTTTGTCATGATTACATATTAATTACACTTTACAGAAGTACTGTTTATAACAAAGTCAGTTGTTATTAAGTTTTTTTCTTTACTTTATATCTGTGTGTTAGTGATGAAATTTGGTGTAATAGATGCTTATATAGTGGATAAATCTCATATTTCCGAGGATAAAAATGAACAAAAAAAAAGACACTGTATAACTATTGAAACGGTATTTGTGGTTTCGTATTTTAATGGCAGAAAATCTATCTGGGTTTTTAGATATGACAAATAGATAGAAGAATATAAACATATTGCTCCCTTATTAGGGATTCTCCTGATTAGCTGCTTCTGTCGAATAAATAGAATAATGCATTGAGCTCTCTTTTATATTTTTAGACAGGTTTAAGTGACTGGATTTTTCTATCCATAAATGAGTAATTTGAAGGTTCATCATATGTTTTGGGAGGAGTTCTGATTACAGTGCAACTCTCATCACATCAAGGAGTTCAGCGTAGATGCCAGATACCTATCAGAAACGTATTTATCAATAAAAACAGTACCATAATCTCGATCGAGCCCTACCTGTTACCTGTAGATCCACTTAATATAGACGTTTTTTACGTCATGGAAATTACATTTTGGTTTCAAATGTAATTGTGTGGCGTGTGGTATCCGGCTGAGTAGAATAGACCACCCTCTTTTCTAACCGAGGTGTCATAAAAGACGACTAAGGTAAGTTGACGTTAGGCAGGCGGCTGGTCGTAAAATACGTAGCCGATTCATGTGACAACATTTTTAAAACATTTTGTGCCGACCCCACAAAGAGTGGGATAAAAGCAGGAGAATGATGATGATGTCATAAAAAAATTACGAAAACATTTTAAATTATTACCAAATGTAACTCGAAAAATTTGTGACCATGACAGCATCTATTTTGCTGGGCAAAATACACATCATCACAACACCATATACTCAGCACATAACCTTCATGTCAAATCATCTAATAGTCGCTCGAATCTTGGCAGAAGATTGGCTCTCTGACAATCAACATCGCTTTTTATTTGGTATCCATCCTTACCTACACACTTTAAAAGGTACACTAAAAGCTGATATAAAGGTAAGTACAAAAAACCTTAAAAGCTCTTGCCGTCCAAGATTAAGCTGCGAGATTACTAGTAATATAAAGCGCTGTTGTAACTTAACTTTGGATCTCTGCAATGCGTATGCTCGAGAATATTTGAGTTAAGGCATTTTCCACTTTATGTCGTCAATTAAAAAAAATCCTATATTTTCCATAGATAAATAATTAATAATAAAATTATATTGCTATAATACGCGATAAAGTTAATAGAAAATATATTGTTAGGAATGGCAATAGTCAAATATCATTTCTTTAGTTTGTATATTGGCAACATTTGGTTATTAGAATCTAACGTCAAATATTATACTTATATGAAAAGATCGTGTTATTACCGCCATAGTTAATAATATAAAATGCTAACTGTAGAACAAACTATCCGTTTTCATATGTTTTAACGCCTAATTCTATAAATTATTTTCTAAAAACTCAATTAATTTTTAAAAACATCCTAATATTGTACAAAACGAATTCCCATTCTCGAGAGTGATATGAGCGATGTAAATTCTAGACACGAATCGCTTTAAACATTAGCCAGTACATTATGGCCACTGTCTAGACTTGTTTTGGTATTGTCACTCGTCCAATTACCCTCAAGTGACCCAATAACTCGCTAATAAATCATCAGTCAAACAACCGATCCTAACTATTCAAAATATCGTATGTTATGGTGATAGTGGAGTAATTTATAGAATTAAGTGTTGCTTTGCGGAGATCCATAATACAAAAGTAATAATAAAAATCTGCGATACAGTAAACAGAAAAAATATATATAGTGCTAAATGAATAGTGGACTAGGAGCCCAAAAGCTTTGCGATTCTGTCGTGGAGTCTATCTTCTGATTATGCTTCGGTTGCGGGGCGAAACGATTGTTGAGTTTGTGATAGTGAACGTGTGTGCTTGTGTATTGTGGTGGCAGTGGTGGAGGTTTGTGCATGTGTTTTTACCAATCCTGCATGTATCGGGTACGAAAAAACGGATAGACCTCTATACATTTATCACTATATATATTTTCTATTTCACATTTTTTTAAGATAAAGTTTTGGTTCTTCGAGTGGGTGTATTTATAAATTTGTTTAAACTAGCTGTACGGCAACGCGTTGTTGTGGCTCATTTGCTTTCAAATTCCCCTCAAAACAGAACTCAATAGTTCAAAAAAGGCTGCGGTCGCTACCAAACTTAACAGTATCATCCGCTGAATCATTCTAAAATATTTTGAATATTTAATTAAAATCAAAAATTTTATCTAGCTGTTTCGGAGTCTATAAAGTAAGGCTTTTATTGCTGACAGAGAAACATTAATTTTTATATATTAGATTATACAAGTACATTTACCAAGTTGTCTGTCACCCATAACACCAGTATTAAGGTATATTACCCGGCATTAATTAATGCACATCGATGTTTAGAACGAAACAGCCGGCCAGTTCAGTTTCGTAGAGCGCTGTCACTGGCACTCAGTTAGTATGTGACGTTTCGCACGGGTTCGTCAGTCTGTGCGACAGAGACAATGCTCTATAAAACAGAATCTAGCCGATTTTCTCTCTCTAAGCCTCGATGTGCATTATTTATTGCGTACTACTTTTATACTTACTTCGGAGATGGATGACCATGGGTGTGTATTTGTCCCATATAATTATTTATTAAATATTCATATATTCATAATATTTAACTATTTATATGTATTATTTTGGTGTGCAATAAAGTGTTTTATCTATCTATCTATCTATCTATCTATAATACCGTATAAAAAATGTTATAAAGCAAAGAGCAATGTCTAAAAGTGTAGGAAATGACCGCATGCATTTCACAAAGCCTACAGCGGCCGTTTGACGTACGCCGTCCAGCTGTATGGTGGATTGATTCGGGTCATGCGGCCTCAGCGTTCCTCTGCTTTTGATATCGACATATGTCAAAGAGAAAATCTCACACAAACTCTGCTAGTTCGCGAAAAAATTTTGTCTGAAAATATAAAATTCCCCGGAAAAAATATTGCACTAGTTGCAAATCAGTATGTCAAAAAGTTTTTCTTTCCCAATTTACATAAAACCTTATTTTTTTTATATACTTAAACCTTCCTCAAGAATTGAACTATCTTTTAGTAAAAACCGTACAATAATCCTTTCAGTAGATTTTGAGAAAATCGATCAAATACAGACAGACACCTTTTTGGGACTTTGTTTTTGTTCGATCTTTGCACAATATATTAGTGGGTAGTAAATACAAAACGTTACTGCATCAATTTTGTCCGTCTACCATCGCATTCAAATGGTTGGTCGACACTTGCCTCGCGGACGTTCTAAGGACGACACGTCGTCTATGAGAGATGTGTGCATGACAATACGTTATTGGTTTCTGTGAGGTGTGTGCATTTCCAAAAAGTTCTGTTGTGCCTAACTAGTGAAGAGTACTGCGCCAAGTCCACTGCCAGCTGGTGCGCCGTGCATCCGGCAACAGGTCTCCGTCCAATCAGGGCGAATGTGGATAACAAGGTTGGTGTGGTTTTATTACTCACTGTTTTGGGCAAAGATCTGCATACAATTCACGAAAACATACAGTCCACTAACCAGCCTAATTACTATTAAGATTGATGTGACGTTCACACAGTTTTATAATATGTATAAATTGGTATGGAAATATAAGAAAGAATATCTATACATTTGCATATCTAACTTACAAAGCTCAACCGTCATAGGTACCTGCACTACCCTCATAAATAAACCTAACGTATGACAGCCTAAACTGCTGGGTGTGACAATGATAAACACACATACACTATCTAACTACTCACGAACCAAGTTAACTGGCCGCTTTCCAAACTTGTGTAGGGTTCGCCGATAACTTTCGAGTGACATAACTCTGTAACTTAACTTGCTATTTAGCCGGTTTCAGTTATCATCGCTCAGAACGACGATTCATTATCTTAATACGCTGTGTCTTTGAACTTGTGGTAATATATCAGTCAGGCTTCCAAGTTGAACTAAAAATAAACAAGTAGTGTCCAGGGTTCATACAGAACGTTTTTAAACACGTTTCTTTTTAAAACGCTTCTTTATAAAACGCTTCTTGAACTCGTTTTATGAGAAAACATATTTATAGTCAAACCCTTATAACAGGACTAAAACTCCCCAGCGTTTATCTATTTAAACGCTTCTCAAGAGAAAAGGTAAAGTTACAACCGAACCCACACATAACAGCCTATATCTGAATTAGATCAAATCACCATAACCATCACCATCACCATAACTATAGGCGTGACAAGCGTCGCATAAAAATAAATATAAATAAATTAAAAATATGGGACATTTACGCATCTATGGGGCATCCAAAATCTTAAAATAACTAACTTAATACTTGTGTTTTGGGAGAGAAACATCCGATAAATATATCCGTATACTTACAATAAATTATAAATACGGAAATACACCCACACTCAACGAATCAACAATTTATTTAAAAATGTTAATCCTCAACGAGCATCAAATCTGCGCCTACGAGTTGAAGGCAGGGTCACTGCCAACGAATTTATCCTTGATATAAATTCTAATGACGTAATAATAGATAGCACATACAGTCAAATTACGATCGCAAACGAAGACAAAGTCCAGTTATCTGTGATTGTTTAATCGTTGATTGGTTGACCATTAACTACTATTGAACAGGCGTTAAAAAAATTTGTTCCATTATTTAAAAGAAAAAATCAACATTATCCATTCTGGTATAGTCGAAGTCTTATAAGGTTGCTAAACGAAAAGAATAGAGCTAGAACAAAATTTAAAAAATATCGAAATCCTAGAGATGAAATAGAATTCCTTTTATTAAAAGAACGTTGTGAAGTTTTAACAAAGAGTTGCTACCGAATATATATCTCTAATATGGAAAATTTAATAAAAAGTAATTCTTCTAACTTTTTTTCATATGTAAAACGAAAAAGAGGTAAGGGGAGTTCCTATCCTACTACAATGTCGAACGGAATAGTTACTACATCTAAAGGGGAAGAAATATGTAATATGTTTGCTTCTTACTTCTCTTCTGTGTATAAAGACAACTTGAAATTTGACTCTGTGAGTACATGTACTATAAGTGAAATGTATTTCCACTCGATTAATGGACATAGCGATTCGTTCTCTAAGTTCTATATAGATGAAAAGCAAGTACTTAAAAAGCTTCTATCTATAAATACTTCTAAAGGTACTGGACCAGACATTGTATCTCCTATGTTTATATGTAAATGTGCTTATAGTTTATCAAAACCCCTTACTATTATATATAATAAATCGTTAGTCACCGGTTTCTTCCCCACCCCATGGAAAATTGCAAAAGTGGTTCCAATTTTAAAAAATGATGACGATACCCAGATCTCCAACTATAGACCCATATCATTACTTTCAGCGTTCGCAAAAACGTTCGAAGCATTACTATGTCCGTATCTACAGCGTTATTTTCAGAAATATTTATGTGACTGTCAACATGGCTTTGTCAAATCTAGATCAACTACAACTAACCTGGTCACATTTACGGAGAAATTATATGAGTCAATAGATAGAAATAAACAAGTTGATGCTGTATATACGGATTTTAGTAAAGCGTTTGATTCGGTTTCACATGATATGTTAATACGCAAGCTAAACATGTATGGAATATCTGGATCTCTCTTACGGTGGTTTACATCATATTTAGCTGAACGTTCTTTTTTCGTAGTTGCAGGGGGATATAAATCAGCTCTGAAATCAATTAAATCAGGTGTTCCTCAGGGCTCACATTTGGGCCCTATTCTTTTTAATATATTCATTAACGATATTGTTAATTGTTTTCGATACTCTACGCCATTTTTGTATGCGGATGATTTGAAAATTATAAGAATTATAGATAGCATAGAGGATATTGAGCTCTTACAGAGCGACATTAATAGACTTTTGCAATGGTGCACAAATAATAATTTAAACTTAAATATTAATAAATGCAAACATATTAAATTTACCCGTAGAGTGAATGTTATTCCCTCGTACTATTCCATCGGTAACATGTGTCTTGAAGAAGTAAATTTTGTAAAAGACTTAGGAGTCATTATAGATCGCAATTTAACTTTTTTACCACATATTGACAGTACTATTAAGCGTGCATCTAAAATGTTAGGCTTCATTATAAGAAATGGTAAAGAGTTTAATAAACCTAGTACTAAAATTTTGTTATACAAGTCTTTAGTTCTTAGTATATTAGAATATTGTAGCATCGTTTGGCGACCACACTACTCAACACACATGCTTAGAATTGAGCGAGTGCAAAAACGATTTCTTTGGAATCTTACATTTACAATAGGAAAAGCAAAAAGTTTACGTAGTTACGATGATAAATTAAATTTCTTTAACATGCAATCCTTGGAAAGCCGTAGAATAGAACTTGATTTGATCTTTCTATTTAAGATTTTTAATAATAAAGTAGACTGCTCTGCACTCCTCGAATATTTTAAATTACGAGTACCAACGCGATATCCAAGAACACCATTAATTAACCTTCTATATTTTCCCCATCGTTCTACTGTTTTGGGCGCTAACTCACCAATCCCCAGAATAATAAAAATTTATAATAAAATTAATCCCCCGGATATATTCAATGTTTCCCTGCATCTTTTTAGAAAGCAAATCCAGCAAAATCTTAGCTAAACATAACATTTAATTGTTTGAAATAACAGTGTTACACTAACTTATTTATTAATTATTTTTGTAAATTTCATTTAAGTAGTTTTTAGATTATTTTGCATGTGGCGTTTGCCTTTAATTAGTTTTACATTTAGACTTAGTTTTGTTTTACAATAGAATATAGATTTGAATGATACAAATGTTAAAGCTGTTGGTAAACCTAATAAATTAAAAAAAAAAAAAAAATTAATCGGTGATGGTTTCTTGTCATCGGAACTGACTATAGCATCTTTACTAATCAAACTACCTGCCCTCCACTATACGTCAACCTAAGCCATGGCCCGACAACACAGGAAACATCATTAGAGTGACGTTCCCGGTGCTAGCAAAGCTTTAACTCAGTGTAAAAACTTCATAAATTATTACCATAAGAAGTGAATAATTATAACCAGGCAAGAATGTTGAATAATTTTCACCGCACAGATCCAACTTTGAATCTAATTGTGAGGTCTCAAAGTTATAAAGTCTAGCGAAAACAAACAGGAAACAATATAAATTTAATGATGACTGCTAATTGGGCGAAACTCAAGTTCACAAATTGAGTTCAGTTCACAGATTGAGTTGTGAAAACCAAACGCAAGAATGTTATTCTTGGTTTTGTATTGTTATAAAGATGTAGTTAGTAATGTTCGATTTGCGATGAAAGTGCAATGAATTGGTACTTAACCCATATGGTTGGAGAAAAGAGGGGATCTTTTTAGCCCATAAGCCATTTAGCATTGGTGCTGAATTTCATCTATATTGCAGATTAGATGGTGAAAACGCAACAGACGGATAGACAAGCAAACAGACTGAAGACAGACAAGCTTTCGCATTTATAATATTAAAATGTAAATTATTATGTGTTGCATAACTTGTTTTTGACTTTTACTATTACAGAATGTTGGTAATTAAGCTTTATCCGATGTTATGCAAGAAAAGTAAGATGTCGCTCCGCAACAAAGTGACACTCTACAAAACTTGCATAAGACCAATAATGTCCTATGCGAGGGTTGCGTTTGCGCACGTTTTAAAAGTCCGATTGCTCAGGCTCCAAAGACTACAGAACCGATTCATGCGGACAGCTACTAGTTGTCCGTGGTTCATGCGCAACGTTGACCTCCATAGAGACCTCGACCTCCATTACTCACCGCTTTAAACATTTTTCGAAATCTTACTTCGAGAAATCTGAGGTACACCCGAACCCCCTTATTTCAGTTGCTTCTACCTACATCCCAGTTAGGTCTGACCAACGAAAAAATAGGCGTCCAAAAAGCGTCCTATATGACCCTGACGATCAAATAACGATCGCAAACACAAAAACACGTAATACACACACAGCGTCTTCGCAGGCGAAGACGAGGTCCCAGTTTTCTGACGTCGGTCGGTCGTGGCTTTTCCCCACCCTTCCGACGTCGCAATGACTAATTATAGTCATACATCAGCCCTCCACTACGCGTCGCCCTAAGCCGTGGTCCGGCCTCACAGGAGGCACCCTTAGGACATACTCTCTGCATTTCGCAACCTCGGCGATGCTGCTGTGTTCGCCCGTCCCGCCCGGTGACACTGTAAAAGCCGTTAGGTCTAACAGCATACAGTCAGTTCGAAAAAAAAAAGGTAA
Source organism: Morpho deidamia (assembly GCA_947086505.1). NCBI lineage: Eukaryota > Metazoa > Arthropoda > Insecta > Lepidoptera > Nymphalidae > Morpho > Morpho deidamia. Next base: position 14,327,652 of record CAMTZC010000009.1, read on the forward strand.
TTAAGAACGCAACATTATCTGTCATAATGCCTATATAATAGTCTCTATATGTTTCTGCATTTTGTTACTTTTGTAGTCTATAACGGATGTAACCTCTCTTCCATTTTGATGTCTGCAATATTCATTATACGCCACGAAATATAATCTTTAACACGTAAATATCAACACAGAACATGTGGTAAACAAAACATTTCAGGTTTCGTAAATTTATTTCGCATGTTAGAAATTAATTATTGGGAACGAATGCCACGCTCGTTCGTGTGTAGGCTTTGACTTTACACCCAATATTTCATTATCCTCCTGTCTTAGCCCACTCTTAGTGTGGTCGGCACAACATGTTTTTCTCTTCCATTCTCTCCTAACATTCAACTCTGGCGCTTTTTAGGCCTCCCTCTAATCATATATTTCACATTTAACACCCGTTAGGTCACGTGATTTTCATATCTCACTATTATGTTCATACCATCGTACCCATACGTCTTTTCTTACTCGTCTTTTCTTTATTGGTCGCAACTTCAACTTCTTCCTCTTACCCTTATATATTTAGTATTTTATCCAATCTTGTCACATCATACATACACCTTAACATTTTCATCTCGTATGCATGCAAGTAAAATAAAAATAACACATAAGTCTATACATTCTACTCTTTGATTAGAGAAAAAGAGAAATATCAAATAAGATTCCGAAATGTTACTTATATATCAGATATAAAAGTGTTTCAAAAGTCCTAGAGAAGCGTGAAAACGTAAGTATATTTACAGTGGAAACGCGGTAAATTGCCATTTTCTCAATAAAAATTGCTCCCTTTGCAACTGCGGCAACATCTGTGAACAGTTCAGCTGTCATAAACACGTCGGTATTAGACGCGCCGCAATCGAAAAGTGGACGAAATTGCATCGGATTCCCGCGTTCTCGATATTTTTATTGCAGGAAAAGTCGAAGAAATGAAATTCCATTCAAATGTATTACATTTTAGTTGAATAAAATATTGCGATCGCGTGAATTCCAATAGTTTACTATGAAATCTGCTTCTTTTTACTTTACCTACTATTTTTATTAGTGAGCTGCTGTTTTTTAGTTTCTTGGAGTAGGCAAAATTGACCGCAATAATACTCCTTAGTCGCCTCCCATGAGGTGACGCTGTAAAACTATAAGGTTTGTTTAATTAATTTTTTAAAAGACATCGTTGAGAAACAAGATATTAAGAAAATTTGAAATATAATGGTATGAGCAGAGTATAGCCCTGTAATAAGGTACTACAGGTTCATTAAAAAGGGAAAAATTAAGTGATAGAAGCTTTTAAATTATGCAGTGGCTCGCTCCAGCGTCGGGCAACATTTATAATTTTAATTTAATCATTTTGCTCTTACATTAAAAGTAATCTGTACAAGTATTTTGCAATATTTTATTTTTAAATTTAAGATAGACTCGCCTACTAAGAGAAAAATATAAACTGTTGAAAAAATGAAAATCATAGTTTGCACTTGCTTTAGTTTTTATAGTCTTTGTGCTTTGGGTAATCCTTTCATCACTTATGTTGCTTTACAAAAGTTTAATAGGTAGTTACAAAGGTTTTCTGTATGTTGCATCACAGACAAGCCGGTTTCACGCCCACGATGTGTAGATACATGCATTTACTATCTATTTAATAATAAGTCTGTAACAATCTTATATAACAATTTTTTTAAGCGTGGTTTATTTAAGTTTCTACCTTCTCTAGACTCAGTTTTATGTACTGTTCTGGGGAAAGAGGTAGGATATAAAAGCAGCAGTAATAATAAAATTATTTTGCTATAATTCGCGACAAAGTAAATTGGAAATATATATAATGTTAAATGTAGAATGGACTATTCGTTCTCATAGCCGATATATGCAGGATTCGTATAAACATATGCACAAACCTCCACCACCGCCACCACAATACACAAGCACTACACATGTTCACTATCACAAACTCAACAATCGTTTCGCAAATCGCAAATTGCGATTTTGTCTTTACGATTGTACGATCATAAACACTGAGGAGTGTCGCGATGGCAGCTTGTGAATAATGCAGTAGCTCCGCTCGCACCCGCACAGTGCGTGTTACAGGCCTTTATGTTAATTTAATTTGACGGTGTACTCGGCAACCCTATTACCTCTGTGAAAGCCTACCGGTGTAACTCTCTATGGAATACGTAGCGTTACGGAGTTTTGGTGTAGTATTGCGTACCCGAAATAAAAATAATGCACTCCGACTAAATGAGAAATTCGCGTAAATTATATAGAAATACATATCGCACGCTTAGTATTAAAGCGACAGAATTCAAAATTAGGCTTAATAAAGTTAAATATTGTAATCCTTATCTCAATGCAATCTATGATATCACGGTAAGAACTATTAAAAAAACTATTTTTTCTTGCTCTTCCGAGTTATCCGATATTCCGAGCATCTTCTTAAGACTCGCCTAAAATACATAGCCAAATCATGAGAAAACATGTTAGTTACATGTTATGCCGACCCCACTTAGAGTGGGATAAGGGCAGGACAATGATGATGATGATTTATGTAAAATTAGAAATTTTTTATTAATAACCATAACCAAGCAAATTTAATTTAATTGAAGTCAAAATTTTTGTTTTACTAATTTTTTGGTTTTAAATAAAAAAATATTTATATTAAATATTATTTATTTGTAAATAAGTAAGTAATGTAATCCTTACAACATAATAAAATAATACATAACTTAATTCATAAGCATTTGCAGAGTTAATAGAGCCTTTTATGGTGACCTTGCTAAACATCACTTGATTTATGTACCCGTGATAAGATATGTATAAATAAATGATATATGATAATTGGTTCCCTCAACGCTTTGTCCTCGTATACGGAGTTTATCACGTTAATTCATGTAACGCTTGACGAAATTACTCTGAGGATTGCGGCTCCATAAGGAAACTCATAATCATTAGCGAGCGATAACGCCATACCATATCATAATTGAAACGTTTGTAGTTTGAGAGATCACATTTATAAATGTCAAGTTATTCAACGGTTTTAAATTATAGAAAAAATAATTTTTGATTTCTGTAAATACACGGACTTTTTATAAAGCTGTTGAAACATTTAATCGATGTCGATGTCGTCAATGCCCAAACCCCTTCCTGTTACGTCTAATCAGATTTTGCTGCTTTTCCAGATGCAAATACGACACCTGAGGTCTAATACACCATGCCTGGGAAAGACACTTCGCGCAACCTCGCGTTTGTCCTACCTAACATCAGTAGGAACACATGTCACTAGATATTTAAGTATATTAGTATAATAAATCACAGTAAACAAATTTAATTGGACTAAGTGAGTTTGTGTACACAGCAATTGCAAAAATATAATTCGCGCAAGGTTGATTTAAAGGATTCATGCATCTGGCTGTCGAGAATAGTGCGGTTTTGGTTTTATTCAAGTGTTCATATCGGATACATGCAGGCTTCTTAAGAACACATGCACAAACCTCCACAAACCACCACCAGAATACACAAGCACTACAGAGACTCTACGACTTGCGATTTTGTCGTGGAGTCTATCTCCTGATGAAGTGTCTTTAAGAAGCCTGCATGTATCGGTTATGAAAAAACGGATAGTCCATTATTCATTTAGCTACTATATAAATTCAAATTCAGAATATTTTTTATTTAAGTAAACTTGTAAACAAGTGCATTTGAACAAACATCTACTGCTGGTTCGGAAAGCGTCACCGGAAAGACGGGCGAGGGCACTCGCAACTCCCTGGGAGCGTCGCCTAATATTTTTAGCAATTTAATTTTTGTCATAAGAATATACATAAACTGAAATTCAAACTCAAATTATTCTTTATTCAAGTAAACTTGTGAACAAGTGCTTTTGAATCGTCAAATCTACTGCTGGTTCGGAAAGCTGTTCCTACCAAGAACCAGCAAGAAACTTGGCGGTTGCTCTTTTCAAAGAGTAATTCTTATTACTAGTTACATATTACATTTATGTCTTGTACAGGTTCGAAGAGTAGCTATATCCACGCATTCTTATCGTCTAAGTAATCCTCAATAGTATAGTAGGCTTTCTGTATTAGCCTTTTTAACAGTGTTTTTAAACTGCTATGATAAAGTAGATTGCGGAATTTTATTAAAGAATTATATATTTTGTATTTACTCTATCGCGGATTAAAGCAAAATATTGTATTATTACTTTTGTATTATGGATCTCCGCAAAATAACGCCTAATTCTATAAATTCTTCTGAAGTACTCAAGAACTCATTGAAGGCAGATAGTCGACAGCCTAGTTGTGATCTTGAGTTCCTTGAGTATTGCTAATTCTGGATATTATGTCGTCTACGTTAATACTGTCGTTTTGGGCTCCTATTGTTAGAGATAACAGTAGATGTCTAATATTTTTATCAAATTACGGCATGTAGGTAGTAGTCAAATGGTATCAAGTTAGCATTGAGATTTTGACAATTCTCTGTGAATGCTGTCATTCACAGAGAATTCGTTGCGAAATATGATTCATTCTTTCTGGCTTATTCAACATCTTACATAATATCCTGGTGATTTCACATCCTCAAAAAAAAATCTAACCACAGTAGAATTTGCGAATTCTACTGAAATAAAACTTTTCATATTTAATGTGTAACGAGGAAATTCATACAATGAACATGAAACATTCAAACGTTGGCTTTCATAAATATTGAAGTTAAAAGCAAATTTTGCAAACACGGGAAAAGTTAATACATGAATGAAATACGCAGAATTTGTTCCTGTACTCGTACATAACGTTCACAATTTTCATCATACAGTAACTGGTTCGCGCGTGTTGAACCAATCATTTAACTTTTTGTATATTAAGACGTATTTTAAGGATTAATTATTAAAACTTTCGTCATATTATCTCCAAACTAGCCGTATGGGATCCGGCAGAATAGAATAGACCACCCTTCTTTCTTACCGAGGTGTCGTAAGAGGCGACTAAGGTAAGTTGACGTCAGGCAGGCGGCCGGTAGTAAAATACGTAGCCAAATCATGTGACAACATGTTTTGTGGAATAAGGGCAGGAGAATGATGACTAATAACTATTAATATGGTCACCTTTTACGACCCCTCTGTAAGAATTTTTTCTTCATCCGAAGAGCTTTCTCTTCATCCGGATACCACATGGCGGTTCCTTTTCTTTTTTTTTCTTGAAAATAAATTAAATTTTCTTAAAATTAATATCTTTTCATAACAAATTTAGTACAACATTATATAGAAATAATTTATAAAACGTTTGTAAATGTGTCTAGATTTAAATATATAAATTTATTTATTCTCTGTTTTGTACATAAAATCAATGAAATGTTAGAGAAGAAGAAAAATAAAAAATGTACGAGGACAGAATTCAACAAACGACTTTAGTTACTCAAGTTTTTGATGATTGATTTATGTGGGAATGGAACGTTAGGTGAATGCATGGAACGGAATGCACCTGAATGTGTGAGCGAGACGGTACGACAAGTGAGGGAGAGAAAGGACAAAAAATAAGTTTAATAAAGCTACTTACATTTATATACCCTAAATATATAGGGTGTTAATTTGAATAAAGATTTACCTTATTCTGTATATTAGTGACTTAATGTCTAAAGCTGTAGGATAATTGAGCTCATATAGATTTAATAGCTTATCTTGAATATCACATTAGTATAGTAAACGGCATTAAATAATGTACATCGATGTTTAGAACGAAACAGCCGACCAGTTCGGTTTCGTAGAGCGCTGTCACTGTCACTCAGTTAGTATGTGACGTTTCCCACGGGTTCTTCAATCTGTGCGTCAGAGACAATGCTCTATGAAGAAGAATCTAGCCGATTTTCTCTCTAAGCCTCGATGTGCATTCTTTATTGCCGCGTACTATACCTGTAATTTAGATTATTTTTACAGAAAAGCAGAGCAATAAATTTTATAACTGCGACATATCACAAATAGCTACAAATATAAATTTAGTTCCACTTTTTAGTTATAACACTAAACCGTTAAAGTGGCTAGCGAAAACATGCTGTTGTTTGGAAGTTGCAAAGATTTAACATAGCCCACTTCGTAGCCAGCAGGCGGGCGCCGCGACGGCGCGTCGTCCCGTGACGTCACCGGGACGACGTACTTTCAGCTTTAGGGTTAAGTTACACGAAAATGATAATTTTAATACGTATGTTATGGAAATAGTCTGAGTGGACACATTTCATGGGACCACAAAAAACAAATTCATCGAATATTTATTTTTTATACAAGCTCGGTTACTTTAGAAAGTATTTTTTAATCTGTACCCACAGATTACACATTTTTTTAGTTTTAATATTAAATAAAAAATCCCTTTGCTCACACATATATTATGAGCTCATGTAGTTTTTAGGTTTTATCTTATAACATATCCGTGGCATATTTTTTACTGTCATAATGTTCTTTCATTAAGTAAATAAAGCTCTATTAGGATTTTGTTTTGCCGGGGATTATAAAAAAATGATTATAAATACTTTCAATGAATACTGCTGAGCATGGCCTCTTATCTCCGATTTTGGAGAGAAGGATTGGAGCTACGACCTACCACGCTGCTCCAATGATGATTAGAACGTTACACATATCCCTAGAATTCTCTAGAGATATGCAGGTCTCGATACTTTTCTTCACCGAAAAGCGTCTGATAAATTGCAATTATCAATTAGATACAAAAGTTTTAATCGAAACATTCATTGGCGCCTGCCCGGGGTTTGATCCCATGATCGTCTCTAGAGAGTCGCACGGTCCCACCGTTGGGCTATCACAGTGTATTAATTAAAAAGTAAAAGATCTTTATACGATTAAAAAAGTAAGTATTTGTTTCACATTAAGTTTGTTGATAAGTAATACGGATTCCAATAATTTTTTATTCAATACACAGCCAATAAGTCTTTAATAACCTTTCATTCCTTATAATCCAATTATCGCTGGATTAAACAGCAAAATAAATCTATTCTTATAACAAAAGATCTTGTGGGGAATCAATGGCTTAAGCGTCTACGGGATGTACAAAAGGCTTATTTTGAGCGCTAATACGTAACAAACATTTAATTATAGACTTGCGAGACTAAAATTTTTGCACTTTACATCACAATTTCATACCCATCGTGTGGACTTTAAAGAGAAGGGTACACATATCAATGGACGACCGTGTGTGTGATTGTCCCATATAAATCAATGTATCAATGAATGCTGGTTTTTTTTATAAATTTAAATTCGCTTTGTTCCCTGCGAGAGAAGTTTAAGGAAATAGGTATTCTTACATTGTTTCCACAGTATATTTTAAGCAACTTAATTTTTATGCATAAGAATACATATAATTATAAAAAGATTGGCGTTGTATATAATAGACAAAGTAGGAACCGACATAAGCTTGCGGTTCCTGCTTTGCGCATTGCAAAGGTAAAGCTACTCTTCGACCCTGTACAAGACATTAATAACTATATGTTATAAGAATTTTTATTTGAAAAGAGCAATCGCTGGGTTTCTTTCTGGTTCTTTTCGGTTGGAACAGCTTTCCGGACCAGCAGTAAGTAGATGTTGACGATTCAAAAGCACTTGTTTACAAGTTTACTTGAATAAAGAATATTTCGAATTTGTATTTGATTTTACGGTATTTACTGAATAAACAATTAAACTTAAAATTTAGTTACGCCAAGCTTACAAGTAAGGCGGTTTAATCACAAGGATTTGAAGCCTTCGTTGAGTCTAATTAGCGAGATCTCAGAACGGAGACTCCCAATCTTAAATGCTTTTAAGGTCTGAATTGAACCAGATTTAACTCTAATTATCTACTCTGCGAAATCGCAAACAGTAAACCTAATAATATTTTAAAGATGAAAGTGTTTTTTGTATGAATCGATTTGTTCCAACAGAAGTAATGACAGAATTATTCTGTTATGGTCTGCGTTTTTAAAGGTAATAATATGTGCAGAAAGCGTAATCCGTTCTCAATTCATCATCCATCCATCTATCGATTTATCAGCCTATAGCAGTCCACTGCTGGACATAGACCTCCCCATGTCTGCGCCAGATTCCGCTTCTCCGCAATGCGCATCCAGCTGGTCCCAAAAACCTTTTTGATGTCGTCGGTCCAGCCGGAAGGAGGACGTCCTAGACTGCGTTTGCCAAGAAGCGGTCCACTCCAGGACACTTTTGCTTCAACGGCCATCAGTCCTCAAGAGACCTGACCAGCCACTGCCCCCTCAGCATGCTTATTCTGCTAGCTACGTCGATTACTTTGGTTCTCTCTCGCGAATAACCTCATTTCTGATTTTATCTTTGAGAGATACTCCGAGCATAGCTCGCTCCATAGCACGCTGAGCGATTATAAACTTGTGGACTAGTCCCGTCGTCAGTGTCCACGTCTTGGCGCCATTTGTTAATACAGGCAGAACGCATTGGTCGAAGACTGGTCTTCTGGCATTCTCATTTCATATACGTGCTGAATTAATATCCGCACGTACCAGAAACTACCATCCATTCTCCATTTTCTTGTCTTTATCCCAGTTAAAATGGGGTCGGCACAATATGTTTTTGTCTGTCGTATCATTCGTCAGCTTTGTCGGTATTTCTTTTATATGCATATCTTACTTTACACAATCCAACCATCTCTTTTTCAGCCTCCCGCTAGTCACAAATCCCTCAATATACATTTAATACTAGTTACACTAGTTACTTTGATGCTACTATAGTTGACCTGCGGAATGAATAACGGGGTCTTAATACAAAGAAATTCCATTTAGAGCGCTCAATTCATTTAGTTTATGGCTTCAGGGGCGTGTCGAGGGGGCACTAGGTACTTAGTTACAAAGACACAAAAGATTATTGTTCGGCAAATGCTGAGATATTTGGATTGTTATTGAATTCTATTAAAATTTCGGAGTTGAATTTTCCAATGGCTTGTTTTTTTTAAAATTTTTATGGATGTACTCTTTATTTTTAAATTGGGATAGCACGTTTTTCAGATTCAAATATCGAAAAAAAAAACTCTGGTCTCATCTGGCATTACGATATTCTTTAGTACAAACCGTAATTTTTTATGTAAAACTTATATATTCCCGTCCAGGTCAGAGTTTGAAATAAAATCCATTAGCGTACGCGTTAACTTAAAAGTTAAAATACGCTTTATTACGTACAATGTGATTTATCCTGTTTCCGAAAGAAAAATGAGATTTTTACCCTCCAGGTTATCGCGATATATTTAAGTCTCAATTACACTGAATCTTATAAATATTAATCTCACACATTAACCCTGAAATAACCATAAACAAACACATTCATAATATTAGTATGGTTTTTTGGAGTTGTGATAGTCCAGCGGTGAGACCGACTGACTTTTTTAAGGGGATCACGTTGCAGGCACCAATGAATTTTCTGTTAAAACTTATGTGGTTAATTGATAATCGCAATTTATCACATTATTTTCGGTGAAGGAAAAAGACTTCTGGGGATATAATATGTAACCTACCAATCCGCATTGGAGTAGCGTGGTAGGTCTTAGCTGCAACCCTTCCCTCCAAAAACGGCGAAAGGACGCCTATGCCTAATAGTGGAATATTAGCAGGCCGTTACATTACTTCTTTTATTGTTTTTATAGCCGCAGTCATATGAGACTTACAATTTATTCTCACGTATTATTTCAAGTGCGAGTGGTAATGAGGGTGCCCGCTGCACCGAGTGCAATGCACTCATCTTGTTTGTTTCCTGTCGTGAGGGCGGCGTGTCGAGTGCCTTCCGTCTCGAGGGCCGTGTTTTCTTTTCTTCAAAGAGTATGAAATAAAACTGTGTCGTCATCATCTCACATACTATAAATACGCAGGTCTGCCTTGTTGTCTGGCCCAATATTAATGACACAATTAAATCTAATTTAAACTGATCCATCGAAGCGGGCGTTACTTTGCGCAATTTCATATTACAGAAACTATAACAGAACTAGTTTGATATAATCCGCGCGGGTTAAGCGAATGTATGCAAAGTTAATCCGTATGAAGCAGGCAAAATTCACGTACCTTACACATGCAGGACAAGTCACCACATGCATCCCAAGACGCCTCCACCAGCAACAATGCACACAAGTAATACACACAACCACCACCAAAATCTCGACGATCGTTTCGCCCCGAAACCGAAGCATCATCAGAAGGATAGGCACCAAAACAAAGGCGTAATACATTACGATTTTGTGGAGCCTATCCTATAGGCGTCTTGGGATGCATGTAGTGTCGTGCATGAGTAAGGTACGTGAATTTCGCCAGCTTTGCATGCATTCGCTTAACCCGCGCAGATTATAGCAAACTAATTCTGTTATAGTTCCTCTAATTTAAGTTATAATTAATAAATAGGTATATTTTCTATCATCTATATCACATGTTTTATTTTTTAGTTAGTTTGTTTAATAGACTTACTATTTAAATACTATTCAAAGTGTGGGTACACAGAGAATAAAATGTTATTGCTTTGTTTGCCATTGTTTTCGACAATGTTTATCTTAGTCCGTCCGATAGCGAATACGGTATCGTCTTACACGCGAACCTATAATGGACTTTTATGTTGTTTACTTTATCATTCTTTATATAATGTGTTATATTTATATATAAAAAAAATACGCCGTGTGGTATCCGGCAGAATAGAATAGACCACCCTCCCTTCTTACCGAGGTGTCGTAAAAGGCGACTAAGGTAAGTTGACGTCAGACAGGCGGCCGGTCGTAAAATACATAGCCAAATCATGTGACAACATGTTTGTAACATGTTGTGCCGACCCCACTTAGAAGGATAAGGGCAGGAGAATGATGATGATGATGATATTTATATATAAAAAATATAATGTTATTATACGTAGAAATCATAATTTTTTTGGGAATGTGAATAACATAAAAGATAGCATTTTATAATTGTAATTGTTGTTAATACATGTAATGTAAACTTGAAAAAAAAAAAAGAAGCTGTGATAGCCTAGCGGTGAGACCGTGCGACTCTCTAGAGACGACATAGGTTTAAACCCGGGCAGACACCAATGGGTTTTTCTATTAAAACTTATGTGTCTAATTGATAATTGCAATTAATCACACGCTTTTCGGTGAAGGAAAACATCGTGAGGAAACCTGCATATCTCTAGAGAATTCTAGGGATATGTGTTACCTACCAATCCGCATTGGAGCAGCGTGGTAGGTCTTAGCTCCAACCCTTCTCTCCAAAAACGGAGAGAGGAGGCCTTAGCCCAGCAGTGGGCATAGTAACAGGCTGTTACTTTACTTTTTTTTTTTACTTTAAACTTGAAAAAGATAATTCAAAAATTGTAAATTCCTACTTCTACTCGGTATAAATTTTATTAAGGACATTTATTTGCACCAAAAATATCTTGTAAATAGAAACTGAAGGATTTAAATTCGATGACTTTGCCTCAGCTTAAATTTTATTATTTAATTTGCAAACAAAACTACTGAAATTAATTTTGAAATTAATTTTGGATAGCTTCATGTTGCTTCAATAAAAATAGTGACTTACCAGGACCGCAGAACTAAATAACAATTAATGGAGCGGTCCATTTCGCTGACGCAAATATCGGTTCGCCAGAACAATGGAAGTAAATCATTTCGGAGTCGAGAGCGCTCATCATAGCGTTACAGAGCGCTAAAGCCCGACCCGGGCGTTGTAATTAAAAAACTTTCAAGATTATTTTCATTAATAAGTATCTCTCACTATTTCCTGCGCGCCTGGTGTTTGTTACGCCACTGACTAACTTCTTCAGTCTGCTTCCTGCAAATGGGTGGGTGAACGAACTTACTTTGATTATTAAATAAAATCCTCATCTTCGTTATCCATATGTGGTCATAGAAATTTGATTTGAAAATATTTTGATTTGGATTGGAGCAGCGCGAAGGTCTAAGCTTTAATTTAATTTATTTATTAAATCATTATCTTAATTATCTTAATTAAAATTAATCTTTATTTAATCTTTAGTCTAATCTTTCACCCCAAGAAAGAGACGAGTCCTTTCAAAGCATTGACACAGTTACCGTCCCCTTACACTTAACTACTTACATAGAGTTCGTTTATACTAAGATCGCACAGGATCTTTCCAACCAACAACACCGCTTAAAGAACTTATGACAGAAAAAACTTAACATCTGATATCTATACTTATTATAAAACAAAGTCCCTAAAAGCTGTCTGTCTGTATGTAATCGATTTTCTCAAAATCTACTGAACGAATTTTTGTACGGTTTTCACCAGAAGATAGTGCAATACTTCCGGACGGCTTACGTAAATAGTAAACATCGGTATTATGTAAATTGTGTTGAAGAGATCGCGCAGTTGTTAAAAAACCTGTTTGCTGGGAGCTTTAGTCGGGTGCGCTCCGTAAACAAGCAGAAATACACTAAAATGATGTAGTAGAGAATTGTGGATCTATAAAATTACTACAAAAAAGTCCACGATAGCATGTCTCTATCTGTTATGGTTCACTAATAATAATTACTTTTATCTTCAAAATTTCGGAAATTCGGGAAAAGTTTCCTAAATCAATGAATTCCACGCGGGCGAAGCCGTTATTGGCACAGCTACTTAGTCTATGAAAATTTCAAGATGTATTAACGGAGGGGCAACCCAATTCTTATAATTTCTCTTCGTAGTAATTACCCCGTATAATCAAATCAACGATGTGTTTGTTTCATATATATATCAAATGTTTTCCACTAATATCGTAATTGAAATTTATATAACTAATGACAAGTAAGTATAGTACCCGGCATTAAATAATGCACATCGATGTTTAGAACGAAACAGCCGGCCAGTTCGGTTTCGTAGAGCGCTGTTTCTGTCACTCAGTTAGTATGTGACGTTTCACACGGGTTCGTCAGTCTGTGCGACAGAGAAGAATGTGAACTCTATGAAGTAGAATCTAGCCGATTTCTCTCTCTAAGCCTCGATGTGCAATATTTATTGCCGCGTACAATACAATGTCTCCGACATTTCAAGTTTCGAATATATTTTACCAACAAAAAGGCAGAACTACTTTAATGAGAGTGCCGGTAAGAGCGCGGTGAATTCATCCGCAGTTCAGTTTCAAATCGATTGAACTATTGCAATTATTCACAAGTTTAAAATGCTTCTAGACGCTGAATTTATTACTTTACTTTTGGTACGCATTTGTAACAGGTGAAAATTAATCATTTTAAATGTAAACCATTCTCTTGATTTATGAGGCTATTTGTTATGTTAACCTTACCGCCTAGTAATATAACTTTTCATACGGTACTAGTATCTTGGACATCTTGGACTGAATTGCAACTTACCAAAAAATTAGAAAGTTTACCACGAGGCTTCCATTGAATTAAGGCGTGGCCGCCCCAGACTAACCCGATGTTGATCACTTGGTGAATAGTCAATCTGATAGCTATAATAAAGAGCAGGATAGACTGGTTTTGTGTATCACCTTTGCCCTGATGCCAGGACATAGAATTCAAAGAAAATATGCCAATGTGGTCTGTTCTCTCAATTTTTATTTATAATAAACAAAATCGAAAACTCTTTTACTCAAAAGAATTTTTGATTTCTATGTTGTGGATAGAGAGAATAATTCATGTCGAAACAGTGTTCCGAACCAATGAACTGAAGTACATCTCAAGTGATCAGGGATTTTTCAACTTAGATAATATAATAGGAGTAAGTTTATTAAACCTTGAAATGAAAAAATTTAAATATTAATAATTGTATGAAATATTTACATTTATTTAAAATTTCGTGCATTGCAATCTTGGAGTAATAAAGTTAAGTTTAGAGCTAAATAAAAAAAATAACCATGAAATTCTCCGAATTACTTAAAGCTTGTAAATCTCAAAAGATCCGAAAGAGAAACCGAGAATTGTTTTGGGCCCCTATGAACGCGTGCAGTTTATTTAAGTCATATTCAAATTAAACATAATTTAAAAAGAAACAAAAAAATTTAAAATGTTAATTCATTTCAATCACTACCCGACGATAAAGATATTTACATAGTTTGCATAAGGCATCTAATCTTTGATTCATAAGTAATGGCAACCTTAACTGTTTTCCCAGACAAACTTTACGCCCACAAATAAATATTAAACGAAATCTTCCGAACCTCAATTCGCCACATCTCATAGAGCAATGATTTAGTGTAACAAATTTGTCGGTTGCCTTATCTTATAGATGCTGAATCGAATATCATGCCGTGATTCTAGCGCTGGATTTTCGTAATACCCATCCGATATTTTTATCCACATAATTTTTATTCGCTTAGGTTCTGAATTAGAGTCAATCCAGCGGTAAAAAAATAAATGATAACCACCGTCTCGGAAGCGAAAAACCCGAGGGAAAAATTTTATCTTCATAAATAGTTTAGGGGATGATTTATATCGGGTGTCTCGGGTTTGAGAGGCCGCAAACGTGACAAATGAGGTCCGCACCCGCCCGTCGACTCGCAGGGCGTTAATCACAAATTTAAACTTATTAGGGGACTTTCGTCGACACGTGCTTTACCTCATAATACGCAACCACGACGTTTTAAGCAAGCTCCCATGGGGATGACGGGTGACACCGAATTTATCACTGAATCCCATTCATACAGTTATTATACTAGACTAGGGAAGTCATAGTCAGTGAGAGTATCACAATACATAATGAAAGGGAAGATAAACCTCGTATAATTCATCTTTGTCTAATCGCATGTGCGCAGAGAAATATTAGTGGCGCGTACATAATTTAAAAAAGTAACGGGTAGCACTCCAAGAGAGCCGGCAGAAGTGACAACTTGAATATAACGTTGTGCATTTTTTATATTTTGGAATGGCAAGGGAATAATTTTGCACGTATTTTTATCAGTATTAAAGTACTATCATTTATATGGTTTCGTACACAAACATGAAACATTCGCGCAAGCACCCTGCGTCGCCTAAACGAAACAGCAGGCGTATGTATACATTTTTTCCGCGCGATAAAAAGAGAAGGGGATATTGCCTCTCCTATGCCGCGTCGGCGGTCTTCTCTCCCTCCCTCTTACGAATTTTCAATCAGGTTACGTGTCCGGACGCGGGTTTAACATTTACCCATCACAAAAGTGCCACAACCCCGCTAAAGAAGTTTTCAATTCAAAAAAACTTAAAACATTTTTAGTACAACTTCAATATCACGTTTGCTAACTACGCACGCGCAAAAAAGAGATTCATTATGAACTTCATTTGATTTCTTTTTATCTAGTAATATGGCACATTTTCTGGCTTCATTCACTACTTTTAGTATAAAAATAACTCTATCATGATCCTATTTGAGCCATGGAATTATACTTATGTTTCATAAGAAATCGCTCAAGCGGCGTTCGTACATTCAGGGCGACATAAGTCCTGCGCAGTGGACTGTCAAAACAACCCCCACGTATTATGAAGAGCGAGTGCAGGTGGGCGCGATATGCTTTTCACGCTTGGCTGGACGATCCTGTATGAACACATCTTCATGTTTTTGTTCATATAAGATTTGACGCGAGAAAAATAACTTATTATAGCAATGTCTGTTCGCATTAGAGATGAAATATCGCGTGAACAACATTTTACAGTTAATCAGGTTACATTCCTTCAATCTCGAAGCCATAGGTGTCTAAGCGGGACACAAAACAAAGACAAAATTAGGTAGGTACAGATTTTTCTCCCATCATTCAACATGGCAAGCAAGTGTGACTCCTAACGGGAATTAAGCTTAGAATTGAACACGTGTTTCATAGTTTGCCAAGTTGAATGAGAATGTTAAGACAAATTTACGAGGAAATTTCTCTTATAGATTTTAAAAATATTTTTTCTTAATAAAAAAAATACCATTAAGGCAGGATATATTTCGTAATTTAAGTATTACAGACTGGCTTTCATGCCACGTCTGCGTGCGAGTGATAGTGTCACACTCAACAGGATTAACTGTTTACAGGAAGTCAATCTGAGCATGGGTTCATTTCACGGCCCAGTGAATGCAATCCGGACAAGATAAAAAGATCAGGCCGGATAAGGGCTTAGTGGTGATTTATAATTATAACAAGCTAAACCCGTAACTTTGTTTACGTCAATTTAATTGTTAAAATACTCTCACTAATGAACAATGTTAATTTTCATATTCTAAAAAGATTTTTTTTATTCTATAACAATACATATGAGTTCGCTCTCGGAATATATTTTATAAAATTAGGTTAAAGTTCAGGGTTTGATTATATTATATTATTAATGTATGTAATTCTATATGCATATCGTGAAAAAAAACAGTTAACTGCGATTTTTGTTTAGCCTATCTGCTGATGATGCGTCGATTACGGGGTGAAATGATCGTAGAGATTGTCGTAGTGAATGTGCGTAGTTCTTGTTTTTGGTGGTTGTGTTTTGTTACATTAATCCTGCATGTATAAGGTATGACATCAATTTCTGCTTCCTAATAATAATAATAATAATAATAATAATAATAATATTATTATTATTATTATTTCCTACATTTGGCATTACATAGATTTCCTTAATAAACGCAAATTATATCATAATAATATTATCATAACTTTGAAAATAGTACGCTCTTACTGCTTTTGACTATTCCACGCAATTACTTGATTTCACGATCGCAATAAATCATTTTAACCCAAAAGCTGGTTTATGAAATTTGTACTCAGGAGATAGCTCCGAAAGCAACAATTGTATTTCTAAGCTAGAATATTCTGATATAAGCAAATTATAATAGAGGAGTTAAGTCGGCTAAGCGAGTATCATAATCGTAATTACGATTCCCTTTATCAATTTGAGACTCGACGTGATGGAATTTTTACATGAAACAGCATACAGGATGCCAATAACTTTGGCAGTAACAACATCTAGTAGAATATTTCAACGTGGTCCTCTCAGAATATTAATAACTATAACAAAATAGAATATTAATAATTTATAGAATTAGGCGTCACTTTGCGATGGGAGATCCATAATACAAAAGTAACAAACAGAAACCAAAACAACAGTAAACAAAACTTTTTTCTAAAATCCGCGATAAAGTTATTTTATAATATATTAATAATAAGATATTAATAAAATAATTTTTATTACATATTATTTATTATTAGTATTTGGTTATTACGTTGTAGACTAAAATTCACTATAAAATTTGATTTTAAAGCAATAAAAAAGATCTGCTATTTTATTATTTTATACCTAAATACCCTTTATATTAACAGATCTTAACGCAAGATTACGTCAAAATATATAAATTTTTGTTTTTTTCAAATATGATATTTTAAATGGCTACACAAATCCAAATGAATAAAATTGGGTAGTACATTCATTACTTTAATAGTTAATCCTACAGCGTAATAAAGTTCTTATTAAATACATATTAAATTAACACCTTAAACTAAGGCAATATAAGGATTACACAATAGGTATTTTTTAAAAAATAATTGTTCGTTAAGTAGATAATATAAAAATATTAAAATAAACCCAAAAATGTTTGTGTTTCAGAGTATGTGCGTGTAAGTTTGTGTGTTTTTAAGATTAATAATTACTATGTCTTGTTCATTTCTTTCATTGTTATGTTGAACTTAAAAATAAGGCAATTATTTAATAATAAGCCAAAATGTGATTTCGCAAATAGAATATATCCTTTGGAATTAAGTTTATTAAAGTGATTTTTACAAATATTTAATATATTCCAGATAATTCAAGGTTACTTTTTATTTATTTTTGTAAACTGAATACTTAAGGAAGTTTTTAATACAATCTCTTAAGCTCTAAGCCGGGAAAGTTAAGCGAAGCACAGTATTACGTTAATTTACGACGCGGGACAAGTGAGAGATTTATGAAAATTACATCTCTAGACGCTTCTTTAAATATACGATGCCTATCGCCATTATGTGAAATATTTTATTATCTTTATGTAAGTGAATCTTATTTGAAAATACTAGATACACATATACCAAGTATTGTAAATTACTAATATTCAACAAAATAACAGCACTTATATTATTGACCACCCTCATTTCTTACCGAGGTATCGTAAAAGGCGACTAAAGTAAGTTGACCCACCGTGTGGTATCCGGTTGAGTAGAATAGAGCACCCTCTTTCTTATCAAGGAGTCGTAAAATACGACTAGACGACGACTAAACTAAGTTGACGTCAGGGAGGCGGCCGGTCGTAAAATATGTAGCCGAATCATGTGACAACATGTTTTTACCATGTTGTGCCGACCCCACTTAGAGTGAGATAAGGAGGATGATGAATTATCACTGACAGGTTTATCGCGTATTAAGAAAAATAAATCGAATAATAATTTATTCAGCATTTCTTTTCAGTGCCATCCTCGCCAATTTTTGTTATATAATCTTGAATTGCTTTAAACTTGAAAAAAAATAACTGTTCATAGTGGAGCACGGTAACTCTAGTTTCAAGTATGTTTTGAGACCCGCCGCAACCCGTATAGCTGAAGTGGTTCTATGATAGATCATCCACCAGCAACGAAAGCCTCTCGAGTTATTCGAGGTCATTCCCTATTGAACACAGACCGACCTCTTTGTTTTCGAACATAGGGGCCCGTTTGGGATCAGCTAAGGCCTAACTGGGAGAGCTTTTATTTATTAATCCATATTCATATTACGAGTCTTGACAGCCCAGCGGTAAGACCGTGCAAATCTTTTGAGAAGGTCAATGGGTCGAACTATGGGCAGGTACCGATGAGTGTTTGTGTTAAAACTTATGTGTGTAATTGATATTTGAAATTTATTATGCATTTTTCGTTGAAGGAGAATATCCTAATGAAACCTGCATCTCTAGAGAATTCTAAGGATATGTGTAATGGACCGATACGCAGTGCAGCAGCGTGGTGGGTTTTAGCATTAACTCATCTCTCCGATAACGGAGAGAGAAGGCCTTTACCAGCAGTGGAATAATAGGCCGTTAACTTAATTTAAAAATTCGAAAGTGTCTACACTGTTACAATATTAGGATTAATCCACTGAACCGATGTTGATTATATTTAGCACAATCAGAGCTTATACATCGGAGTAACATAGAAGGTAAGTAAAATAATTAATTACTAACCATCAATCAAATCAAAAAAGAACATATCCGCCGAGTTTCTTGCTGGTTCTTCTGGGTTGGATCAAATTTCCGAATCAGAGGTAGCTTCATTAAAATCATTTGACGATTCAAAAGTACTGAAAACAGTCCACATGAATAAAGATTTTCTTTCGAAAATAGCAAACAACTAATTCTTGAAGGTACCTAAGCACCTAATTTAGCACGAATGAAGTAGACCTACCATTAGTATTAATAATTTTGCAGTTTGTAAGTAAAGTTCGCATTTGTAACCCGAACTTGTTGTTGAATGATTGAAACCTTTAAGACATTAATTTCCAAGTTGCTAGTCAACATAAGCTTGTTCGGAAAATTTGATAATATTTAATGGACTCCGACTAAACGTTATGGCTGCGTAATCCGAGGTCGGCTGGAATATTGAATAATAGGTTTGTTGTGGCTTATCGCGGCTTACACTCTATATGGCGGCCGGCACGGGCGCAGGATTGGCACTGATGGGAATTGATTAAACTAATTGTTATTGGAAAATCTCGTCCAATCAACATAAAGTCTTTGTTACAAAATTATAAATTATTTGTGTATTACTACAGATATTTGCATGGACGCTGTAATAGTCAAAGGCTATTTTTCTATCAAGGCTATATGTCTCAATGGAATACGGGCAAAAAACCTCTTTTCCAATTAATTATGTAGACGTATATACAAATTAAATTGGATACATTATAATAATTATTTCGATGCGATCTACAACATCACGCGACGAACTTTTAAAAAAGCTAGTGTTTTCTTGCTCTTCCAAGTTAAGGGTCTCTTTAAAATGAGTTTTGTAGGCGTTACGCTACGCTTTATTGCAATTTGTCACAAAATTAAACTTTTTTGAAATAGGTCACTTTAATACTGAGCGTGCGATATATTAACAGCCTGAATTACGAATATAGAATTGGAAATAGTCTGAATTTTAACGATAAAATAATACGAAGGGCTGACTACATTATAATACTTCTATGTACGTCATGTATCAGCGCTTTTCACAAATATCGCGTCATAGCCTTTAAGGCGCTGCGACTTGAAATTTCAATTTTAATGAAGTAAACTTTTACATATATTTTTTAACAGTCAAGTAAGGAATCATTTACAATGAGTGTTTATAAATATCACTTACAGAAAGCCCGTAGTGGTATTAATTTTTTTTGTATATAATTCTTTATATAAAAAGCTCTGTGTATAGGCATTTAAACTTGATTACATATTTTATTATATATTTTACAGGAGCTGTGATAGCCCACCGGTGAGACCGCGCGATTCTTTCGAGGGGAACACGAGTTCAAACCCGGGCAGGCGCCAATGAGTTTTTCTATTAAAACTCATGTCTCTAATTGATAATTGCAATTTATCACACGCTTTTCGGTAAAGGAAACATCTCGAGGAAACCTGCATATCTCTAGAGAATCCTGGAGATATGTGTAACCTACCAATCCGCATTGGAGCAGCATGGTAGGTCTTAGCTCCAACCCTTCTCTTCAGAAACAGAGAGAGGAGGCCTATTCCCAGCAGTGGGATTGTAACAGGCCGCTACTTTACTTTTTTTAAACATATTTTAAACAAAGAAACGAATGCCGAGGCTGATAAACAAAATAAAATTATCGGTAAAGTATCAATGAGATCAACTTCAACATCTAAATGTACTCCTAAATATAGCTTCAAAATTATAACTTCAGCAACAATGTGTCGCGAAACGGCAGCCGGTGCCTGTAGGTACGGCCGTACTTCCCTAACTTAGTACCTACTTCTAACAAATATTATCCTTTAAAGAGTTCTCAAGCAACAAATACGGGAGCATTCTATACATAATTCTGGAGAGTTTCTGTCAGCGCTCAGCGAACTTTATGGAACCGTAAACATAACAAGTAGAAACTACTTATATTAAAGCTGGGTTCTTCAATTCGTGACTTGTTTTTTGAAAACATATATAGCTTATACGAGAAGCTGATAAAATACATACATTATATAAAAGTGTATAAACTGTGTTAGAAGCTGAGATAGCCCAGCGGCGAGACCGTGCGACTCTTTCGAGGGGAACACGAGTTCAAACCCGGGCAGGCACCAATGAGTTTTTCTATTAAAACTCATGTGTCTCGTTAATAATTGTAATTTATCACACGCTTTTCGGTGAAGGAAAACATCGTGAGGAAGCCTGCATATCTCTAGAGAATTCTGGAGATATGTGTAACCTACCAATGCGCATTAAAGCAGCGTGGTAGGTGTTAGCTCCAACCCTTCTCTCCAGAAGCGGAGGCCTATTCCCAGTAGTGCGATTGTAACAGGCCGCTACTTTACTTTTACTTTTATAAACAAGCTATAATATAAAACAAATAAAGTTAAAATATCTTTAAAAAAAAATCATAGCCGTACTGTTAACCATTGAGAAGTTTCATCGTCTGGAGCCAATCCTGGCAGCAGTATCAGATCATGCATATCATAAACATGCATTGTCATAAGGACTTCACCAGTATGAAAAATTTCAGGTCAATCGGACACCGCGAAGTGGCTCAAATTAAATTTGAAAGATTCCTCCTTCACATACACACACAAGTTAAAAAAAAAAGTTTAATTCCTGTAAAACAAGTGTATACAACAACAAAATACACAATTATAATTATTAATACCCTTCATCACAGTTTCATATTAAACGATTCTGTAATACTTATTTATACTTTACTAACATTTCTTCTAATTCACGGTACAAGGGTAGAGGAAGGGTATCAAAAATTATAAAAAAAAAAAAACTAAAAATATACCATGCCGCTTTAATGTCACCACCTACTGAAAAATGAAAAGGTCACAAAAAATATGGCGACCCTCACATTTTAACCCTTGAACTTTACAAACGTATTTTTTCAGACAGATTTCGGCCTCATTTCATATCGAATATAAATATTACATCCGATCTCTATAGTATTTAGATCTACAAGTTTAGATAATAACTGTTGCATAAAAAATAAAAGACGATTTCTTTTATAATAGGTAATCAAAATGAACGAATAAATGAAATAAATTAACCAACATTAATTTATATCGTTATGTGGTGATAAAATGTTGTATAATTATAGCGATCATCATCATTCTCCTGCCCTTATCCCACTCTAAGTGGGGTCGGCACAACATGTTGCAAACATGCGGTCATATGATTTGACGTACGTATTTTATGACCGGCCGCCTGCCTGACGTCAACTTGCCTTAGTCGCCTTTTACGACACCTCGGTAAGAAATGAGGGTGGTCTATTCTATGCAGCCGGATACCACACGGCATTTACCTTAGTCGCCTCTTATGACACCTCGGTAAGAAAGGAGTGTGGTCTATTCTATTCTGCCGGTTACCACACTGCTTGTATAATTATAGCGATCTCTTTCAAATATTTGAATGATTCAAGGACATATGCATGAATACACATAAAAGTAAATAGTCAAATAATGATCTGTTACTATCCCACAGCTGGGCATAGGCTCTCCGTTTTTTGGGAGAGAAGGATTGGAGCTAAGACCAACCACGCTGCTCCAATCCGGATTGGTAGATTACACAAAAACCTAGAATTCTCTAGAGATAAGCAGATTTTCTAACGATTATTTCTTTCACCGAAAAGCGTTTGATAAATTGACTAATAAGTTGTATCAGAAACCTGCCCGAGGTTTGAACCCGTGTCCGCTTCAAAAGGGCCGCTATCACGGCTAAAAGAATATACATGTCATCCAATTTGATATATACATACCTATATATAAGTAAAAAAACATAGATATAATAAAAGGAAACAGTATCTTAATCCATAGATACATAGACTAATATTTAACAACGACTCAAACGTTAGTTTCCTAATCAATAGTTATTAATCAAACAAACCCTTAGCAGGGGATATCAGAAGTTACTCTTCATTAGGATCATACGCGATTAAGTTTATCGCAAGATAATTATTCTGTGACATAGTAATTAATAATCAGTTATTAATAAAATTATATTGCGTAGAATGCATTTGGGAACTTTGTAAAGCATTACTTTTTTAAAGCTTTTATTTTAACGTGCAAAACTTGAACTTTTTAACTTTACTTATTTTATGCTACTTTCCAAAGTTCCATAATATAAAAGCAATATCATCATCCATTATCCTCCTGCCCTTATCCCACTCTCAGTGGGGTCGGCATAACACGAATTATATTATGGGGGGCGCCTGTTGGGTACACAAAACTCACTATCCAAATAAATCTATTTATTTACAGTTAATTAATTATAATTATTCTTATACTATGTACTATGGTAAAATCTTAAATACTAATGGCGTCCAATCCCACCGAAGTTAGGTAGGGAAAGGCGGGGTGGCGCGAAGTGTCTTTCCCAGGCGTGGAACATGACACCTCAGTTGTCGAGTAGAGTCTGGGAAAGCGGCAAACGCTAAGTAGACGTAACAACACGTTACAAACATGTTTGTAACATGTTGCCACATGATTTGGCTACGTATTTTACGGCCGGCCGCCTTAACTTGAAGTATTTTACGACTCCTCGGTAAGAAAGAGGGTGGTCTATTCTACTCAGCCGAACACCATACGGCGGGTCGACTTACCTTAGTCGCCTTTTACGACACCTCGGTAAGAAAGAAGGTGGTCTATCGTACTCAACGGGATACCACACGGTGGGTCAACTTATCTTAGTCGCTTTTACAACACCTCGGTAAGAAATGAGGGTGGTCCATTCTACTCAACCGGATACCACACGGTGGGTCATCCTACCTTAGTCACCTTTTACGACACCTCGGTAAGAATGAGGGTGATATATTCTACTCAGTCGGATACCACACGGCGGGTCGACTTACCTTAATCGCCCTTTACGACACCTCGGTAAGAAATGAGGGTGATCTATTCTATTCAGCCGGATACCACACAGCATAATATAAAAGCAATAATAATATTATTTTTCTACAACAGGAGAATAGATTATCTATTAATATACTCGTAATAAAATGCATATCTAAACGTGAATTACAGAAGGGCAGTATGATTACTTCTGAACAACATATCGATCTAATAAGTTATGTTAATGAATAAGGAATAACAACCAGAAAGCGTCAAAACAAGTTCCCACTTAACATAATATATTCACAGTGGAACTCTGAGGAATATTTATCATGTTATCTGCATTTCCCTTCTCATGCTAATCAAATCATTGTTTTTGTTCCCCTGACACTGACTTGTTCCGTCCCTGTCCTAAATAAACTAGTCACGGAGTACAGTTTAACACGAATATATTCGATCCGACGAATCGACTTATTTTTATATGTGTCATATTTTTATGTATCAAGTGGAAATCATTCTGCCGTTATCCAACTCTAAGTGGGGTCGGCACAATATGTTATAAACATGTTGTCACATGATTTGGCTACGTATTTTACGACCGGCCGCCTGCCTGACGTCAACTTACCTTAGTCATATTTTACGACCACTCGGTAAGAAAGAGGATGGTCTATTCTACTCAACCGGATACCACACGGTGGGTCAACTTACCTTAGTCGCCTTTTACGACACCTCGGTAAGAAATGAGGGTGGTCTATTCTACTCAGCCGGATACCACACGGCGGGTCGACTTACCTTAGTCGCCTCTTACGACACCTCGGCAAGAAATGAGTGGAAATCAAGTGGAAATCATTGTATCGCAAAAATTTTCTGAAATGAAATGTTGAACACAAAAGTATTTTTTTTAGAACCGCGCGACCTCTTTAATATAACTGATTTATAGAAAGCAGGCGTTACTTTGCGGAATTCCATATTACATGCACTATAACAGAACTACCTTGCTATAATCCGCACGGGTTAAGCGAATGCACGCAAAGCCAATGTGTATGAAGCAGGCAAAATTTACGCACCTTACACATGCAGGACAAGTCACCACATACACCCCAAGGCGCCTCCATCAGCATCAATGCACACAAGCAATGCACACAACCACCATCTCGACTATCGTTTCACCCCGAAATCGAAGCATCATCAGGAGGATAGGCTCCACGACAAAATCGTAATGCAACTCAATTCGCTCAATTTATTCGGAACTTGTATATGGTCTCATTAACAGTTCGGCTCGCGTCTCGCGCTAATCAAATCATTATTTTTGTTCATTTGACTTTCCCCAGACCCGTCCTAAGTAAACTTCGCCTTACGAAAACATACAGCAGTACAAATGTTGACATTTGGCCAGATTCAGACGCGCTAAATTAGCGAGGGCTCTTTCTCCTTGCAAATTTTAACAAAACATTGTCATAATTAAGCAGTGAATCTTAATTTTTATCTGCAATAACCTTATATGATATTTACAGCAACTTTTAGAATAATACACTAAGATATAATTAATGTGATGTATTTTCAAATCATTTACGTTACACAAAGCTAGCTAAAACAAATCGGTTGTAAGTTCTTGTAAAAAATTACATAATCAATTTTAGCTTTGACATTAATCAGCTCAAAATTACTATTAATCTTTATAGAAAGCCTATTTATTATACAATGGGAGCGAAAATGACATTAATCCGTTGCAAAGTTGGAACGTGAAAAAATTAAACAAAACTCTTTTTCTCTTCATAATATTAGTATGTATATTGCATGAGTATCTTGCAGTCTCAAACACGTAGTAACAGTACGTTAAACACGTCTACTCTCGCCCGCGGTTCTTGTGCTACTGACGCGGTACGCTAGAGACAGTCCAAAACTTCATTTACACTGTACATATTTATGTATATATCTAGCGTTTATACGTCTTGTATATACACATACATTGTAAGAATAACACATTTCAACCCACATACACTATTTATTTATTAGTGAACATACAGCATAAAATATTACATAACTAATAATAATATATTTTATTTATATATTTTATATTTATTAATAAAATAATAATGAACCTAAATTTTATAGTGATGATAACAAAGTTACCACTAAAAGCAAAAAAAAAGGATGTGAACAGTAATTAATTTTAAATTTTAGTTTTCAATTTTAATTTTAAATCTTATAAACGTACTTAAAAAGGGAAAAAAAACTAACAGTTAGATGACTTTTAGTATTTTAAATTTTAAATTGAAATAATAGACAATTTTGAATACGACAACATGCGCTACAGTATGGAATACTTGACAAAGTGTGTTTGCGTGTAAAACGTAAGTTCTTTTCTTTGGTATGGTGTAAGTGGCTAAGTTTAAAATCACTGTAACTTTAACTAGACGAATTTAAGCGTTAGCTCAGTCAGTAAGGCGTTTCCCACAGCATATGTATGGATTGTAGATGACATATATTGCAACAATGACAATTAATTAAGCTCGGCTCATTCGCCTGACTACGCTCGAGACCACAGACAGTCGAGACGTGCGGAAGCATATGCACACAGGGTGTTTAGATTATTCGATGACATTCCGAGATTGAACCGGCCATAGATTTAACTATTTGCACGGTTGACTACCATTTACAAAGGGCTATGGACGGATAACTCGCAATGAATACCTATTCCAATTTGATTAAATATACTTGGTTGGTTTTTATTATTAGGATAATCAATTCAATGGTCAAGTTAGGTCATTTTGAGGTTTCGACGGGGTGCATAGACTATGTCAAATGTAACTAGTAATATATAAAAAGTATTTTTATTGATGCGATTATGAATGTTTTAAAAAAAAAAAAAAGTTTAAAGTGTTTCAAAGAAAGAGCGTTCGCGCAGTCCACACTCACTCAGAATTATATATAATATTATTAGTAAGTAGAATAGTGAAAATTTGCGTAATTTTTTATTTGAAATATCAATAGATTATTTATACTTATTTTTAATACATTATGCACTGTTTTCGCAAATATTTAGATAAAGCTTATAAGAGTTTCAAATCTCAATCATCACCGTCGATCGCGCTTGTAGTCACAAATTTCGGAAAAATATTTCCCGCTAGATTATATTGGATTTGCACTCCCACCACCGGGGCGGGGATGCCATAAGAGGTCGGATCCGGCGGCCGGGGCGAGAATCGAATTTAGGTCCATGAGCTGAATAAATTGATTTATACCACCCCGGCTGAAAGGTTGAGTGTGTATTACTCGCCTTAGCTCAAATTTGCCTTTACATGGTAAACATCATATTTTGTCTAGTTCGCATAGACATAATAAAGGAATAGAATTCACGCAATAAAAATAGAAAATAGAATTACCCGAACTGAAGGACTTAATAAGCTTGGACTTGATTGATCATTTTAGATACCTTAAACAGCAAAAAGAGAAATAAAAAAAAGAAAAGAGATTATTAGAGATATTTTATCATTAAGTAGCAAGTACTCAAGGCAACAAGTAAAGAGAATGTGAATTTACAATATATGTGACCATTTTGACCAAAATGTTCTAACTGAGTACATTAACGAATACTTATAATTAAGCTATTAAAATATGATATAAATATCAATTCATCAATTATGTAATTTAAAGTAAAGTAAAAAAAAGTAAAGTAACGGCCTGTTACTATGCCCACTGCTGGGCTAAGGCCTCCTCTCTCCGTTTTTGGAGAGAAGGGTTGGAGCTAAGTCCTACCACGCTGCTCCAATGCGGATTGGTAGGTTACACATATCCTCAGAATTCTCTAGAGATATGCAGGTTTCCTCACGATGTTTTCCTTAACACAAAAGCATGTGATAAATTGCAATTATCAATTAGACACAAGTTTTAATAGAAAAACTCATTGGTGCCTGCCCGGGTTTGAACCCATGATCGTCTCTAGAGAGTCACACGGTCTCATCGCTGGGCTATCACAGCTTTCTATTCTATAATTTAACAATCACATATTGTTTAATTAATTTATAGAATTAGGCGTTACTTTGCGGAGATCCATAATACAAAAGTAATAATATAGTGGAGTATTAAATGTATGGTCCACTATACATTTAACACTATATATATTTTCTATTTACTGTATCGCGGATTATAGCAAAATAATTTTATTATTACTTTT
This sequence comes from Morpho deidamia, assembly GCA_947086505.1. Taxonomy (NCBI): domain Eukaryota; kingdom Metazoa; phylum Arthropoda; class Insecta; order Lepidoptera; family Nymphalidae; genus Morpho; species Morpho deidamia. The sequence goes on from CAMTZC010000009.1 coordinate 14,355,775, forward strand.
ATATTGTTTAATATTATTTTTAAACATGATTATATATATTTTTTACTTTACATACACTGATAAAATGTATATACTTGATAAAGTATACGTAGATGCCGTGTGGTATCCGGCTGAGTAGTATAGCCAGTATATAGTGAGTACCAACCTCATTTCTTACCGAGGTGTCGTAAAAGGCGACTACATACCAGGTACATACCAGGCAAAGTTGGTAGTGTTTATATCAGAGAATTCATGCAAGAATTCTCATGAAAAGTTATATGGGATAACCGTTTTTTAGAACAAAGAAGTCAGAATATATTGATAGAATTTTTGTAATACAAAAAAGAGCCATACGTGGCATTTACAATTTACGTCCGCGTGATTCCCTGCGAGAGAAGTTTAAGGAAATAGGTATTCTAACTTTGACTTCACAGTATATTTTTAGCAACCTAATGTTTGTGCATAGGAATATACATAATTATAAAAGGATTGGCGATGTATATAATAGACAAAATAGGAATCGATATAAGCTTGCGATTCCTGCTTTGCGCCTTGCAAAAGTAAATAAATTATTAGTGGGTTTGAGTATAAGATTCTATAATAAAATCCCGCAGTCGATCTTATCTTTGCCACTACAGCAGTTTAAAAATGCTGTTTATTTAATATATTTAATTATTGAGGATTATATAGATGATAAAATTGCGTGGATATAGATAGCTACTCCTCTACCCTGTACAAGATAGTAATAACCGAATGTAACTAGGTATAAGAATTGTATTTGAAAAGAGCAACCACCGAGTTTCTTGCTGGCTCTTCTCTTTAGGAACAGTTTTCCGAACCAGCGGTAGATTTTGATGATTCAAAAGCACTTGTTAACAAGTTTACTTGAATAAAGAATATTTTGAATTTGAATTGAGTTAAGATCCACAATGCCCAGATTTTTATTAAACCAAAATACCTAAATTAACGCCACATTGATTGAAGCCCAAAAAATTGAGTTATTACATTTATAGCACATTCTCTATGAATTGGACGCTTATTTTGCTAATTGAATCTTAATTATATTTCTGACCGAGGCTTATCTGTTAATGCGCAAAAACGAAGATAAGCGAGGTTTAATTAACTATTATATATACCTACTTGTACTAGATTTACGCTTGGAATTATATAAAAATTAACATTAATTAACGCTTAACATATTGTAACCATGATTTCAAGTTACTTGATTAAAAAAACGACATAAAACGCATACGAGTATATTGTTCCTTAGGAACAAGGGTACAGATATGAATGGAGGTAATAATACTATTTAGTTTTTTAGTATTTAAAAGTCGAAATTTACGTAATGTAACCTACCGTAATCCTAGAAGATTTTTAAGTTAAATTAATCTTAGCCATTCAAATCTATACCGACGTAAAAAAAAAACAACTGCAATGGTGAAAAATATATCAAAGATAAAGCATTAATGTGTAAGAACATATATTTATCATTATGTAACTACATATTTAAACCTTTCTCGTGAGAAAACCGCCGAAAATTGACTCAATATTAACTGTTCCTATTGTTGTTGCGGTAACGGAGGTCTATTCGGGAAGAGCCTCAACTAACATCTCAAGACGTTGTCGCGTTAAGATGGTAGCATTACTTTCAGCAGCACGTCTTGTGAAGACGTTTCACAGTCTGGAGTTGTAACAACTGAGAGCTTGGTACTTTAACGGCTCGCTATGGGTCACTTTTTTATGTTTTAATGTTATTTTGTATTTCTTTATAGTAAATACTAAAAAACTTTGGTTACCTATAACGACTTCGTTATAAACAATAATTAAAATTTGTTTGATTTTTATTGGAACCAGAGCTTATCTTGGAATATAAGCCATAATCTAGTCCAGAAAGGTAATTTGACCCACCGTGTAGTATCCGGTTGAGTAGAATAGACCACCCAATTTCTTGCCGAGGGGTCGTAAAATACTACTGAGGTAAGTTAACGTCCGGCAAGCGATGGTCGTAAAATACGTAACCAAATCATGTGATAACATGTTCTGCCGTCCCCACTTGGGAGTGGTTATCCCACTCCCAAGTGGGGCAGGACGATGATGATTTGGCGGGAAAGCTACTTGAGCGTATCGTGGTTTCCCGCATTGTCCAGCCAGGACGGCCGGTCGTAAAATATATAAAAGTTATGCGTAAAACTTCGTTTCCTTTCCAATACAATTCTTTCAGCTGTCGATGTGTTAAAGCAAACACACACACCCAGAAACTGCGATCAAAACTTTATAATATAAGTAGGATGATTTGCATATAACAATATAAGAAAAAATATAAATGTTGCGCCTTGTGACGCCGCGGTTTACTTTACGATTGCATGCTGGCTGAATCCGAATGTCAGGATGCCATTTGGAATTTTACACCAATTTTATTTTTGTCTCTCGTGTGCGTCCTAAGTCATTTTATATACTGAGGGAAACGAAATGAAAGATTGCGTTGAGCACTGCAGCCCCTTGAAATTAAAACATGTAATCCGTGGAACATAAAAAATGTGGTGCTAGCGAGACGCTTTATACGCGACTTGCTTTCCAACATTTAGACGTATAGAGTATAATACAAACTGTCAGTAACCACAGATATTTAAGCCGACGATCCTCTGATAGCATATTACATGATATAATCACTAACGATGATAAAGCGAAATTCAGCTTTAAATTTAAAATATTCTTTATTCAAACAAACTTGTAAACAAATGCTTTTCAATCGTCAACTCTACTGCTGGTTCGCAAAGCTGTTCTTACAGAGAAGACCTAGCAACTCGGCGGTTGCTCTTTTCAAAGAATAATCCTTATTACTAGTTACATATAGTTGTTAATGTCTTGTACAGGGTCGAAGAGTAACTATTTCCACGCACTCTTGTCATCTAAGTAACAATATAGTAACTCAACAATATAGTAGTGGGCTTTCTGTATCAGCCTCTTTGTAACAGTGTTTTAAACTGCTGTAATAGCACAGCTAAAAATGATTGCGAAATTTTATAATAGAATCTTATAGCCAATGATATATTCCCATCTTTTGACTTATGAACGTATATTGTTGGTTTTTGCTTGCACCCAGAAGCTAATTGGAAACTGTTTGTGTTTCGGTCTTTGTTGATCTTGTTGAAAGAGCACCAAAACTAGGTTTTTTTGGTGTGAACCCATGATCAAAAACCAAAAGAATCCCTACTTACCATTTCCCTTCTGCAGGCCTACCATGAACTTTTATTGCGACTCAATTGAAGACGTAAACGAAATTGTTTTGCTTTTTCATACCATGACGTCTAAAAGACGCACACTTAAGTCGTTTCCGAATGAGCGTTCGGAATTCGCCCTAAGAACATGTAAGTAAAAGAGACAGAGTTATCAATCGTTCAAATAACGTTATCCTTTTCAAATATTACGACCCCAATGCAATTCACACTTCATGGTACGAAAAGAAAGCGGTTCGTCGTCGTCGTACGTCTTCAATTGAGTCGCAATAAGAGTTCATGGTAGGCCTGCTGATCATCACTTATGTTTCGTAACACGCTAAACTATATTAGTAATTTCGTTACTTCTGCGGACCTCTTTACTTTACTTTCATCACGCAAAGACACTCTTCACAAATCTCGCTCCAACGCCGTGAGACTTTAAGTTTTCTCACGATGTTCAGGAGGGACATGGGTTTCTTTAATTTTTCGTACTGAGTCTAGACAAAGTCACGAGCAGATGCGAGTATTATATGATATCAACATCTAAGGATTTAATAACCAGAGGTAGACCTTGAAGCAAGTTCTACCGCTTAGCGTTGACTTATTGGACGATGATAGGATGAGTAATGGATGCGGTTAATATAGCGTTCACTGTCGTCTAGAGCGGCATTTAATGAAATCTCAACTGTCATAACTTGTGACATAGATCATATTAAATAAAGTGTAAGTCAAAAACAGATGCGCAAATGTAGGATATTTTTGTACCAATAAAGCGATTTGGTGTATATTTAATAGATTATGGAAATAAAAGTAACAGCAATTTTCAATGACAATTTTCAATAGTAGCAAAATACGTTGGATCGCGAATATTATATGTTTATCTTGAGATCATTGTTGATTAGTGAAGCGTTGTGAGAATACTAACCATACTGCAATTAGGTGCCGTCATTGCTGAAAATCTGAATCAACTGAATGCGTCAATTATGCACTACTAAATGCATGATTTTAGTGATACTAGATGATGAGTTAAATTTTTTTGCATAGGAATATATATAATTATAAACTGATTGGCGATGTATATAATAGACAAAGCAGGAACCGATTAAATCGGTCAATTTATAATATAGCAGTTCGCGTCACCCTAAGCCGTGGTCCGGCTTCACACGAGTCACCCTTAAGACCACGTATCCCGACGCTAATAGAGCTTATGCGCTCTACTCTCTGCATATCGCAACCTCGACGATGCTTCTGCGCTCGGCCATACCGCCCGGTGAAGCTATAACTAACAGCATGCAGTCAGTTCGAAAAAAAATAGTAAAATAAAATATTTGCGTACCAAAAGTAGTACGCATCTATTTTACTTGTGGTACGGCATCTATGTATCAAAAATTAAGAATTTAAATTATATTTCCTAATAATATACTAACTCATCAATAATTTATGTATTGTTTCGTAATAAATATTTCATATTTATAAACCGACTGGGGTAAAATATAAAGAATCTTACGGCTTACTTTAAAGAAGGTTTTTTCGCAACGAAACTATAAGATTTGTACAAATTTTGGAGTAGCTGTAAACTGGTTCTGAAAATATATCATAATTTTAGCGACGTACTCAGTATCAATTAGACGGCAACTTGCTCGATGAATGTAATTCTGACAGCTAATTATGACATTCACGATGCGGCGTCTTCACAAGCCTCGTTTCTCTTTGTCATATTAAAATGAGCATTCCTACAAACAATACAAGCAAGATCTTCATAAATGTTTAATTATACATTATTCCTCTGCAGACAATGAAAAATATTCTCTTGTTGCTTTTGAAATTCCATCGTTTTCCAGAAATGTACGAATTAAAAACAATTTTAACAGAATAGAACTACTACGCAAAGCATTGCGATTTTGTCGTGGAGTCTATCTCCTGATGATGCTTCGGTTGCAGGGCGAAACGATTGTTGAGTTTGTGATAGTGAACGTGTGTAGTGCTTGTGTTTTGTGGTGGAAGAGGTGAAGGTTTGTGCATGTGTTTTTACGAATTCTGCACGTATTGGGTATGAAAATACTGATAGTCCACTATACATTTAACACTATATATATTTTCTATTTACTGTATCGCAGATTAAATAAAAATAATTTTATTATTTCTTTTGTATTATGGATCTCCGCAAAGTAACGCCTAATTCTATAAATTATCAGAACAGAACTGTCAATGTTATTGAGAGTAAAAATTAAGATAAAAAGATACAAAATAGTGAAGTTGTTACAGCCCATCGGTGAAACCATGCGACTCTTTTGAAGGGGTCGCGGTTGCGGGTTCAAACATAGGGAAAACACCAAGTATAGACAATGAATTTTCTGCTAAAACTTATCTAATTGGTAATTGCAATTTATCACAAGCTTTTCGGTAAAGAGAAATATCGTGCATATCTCTTGAGAATTCTCTGGATATGTGTGACTATCAATCCGCATTGGAGCAGCGTGGTAGGTCTTAGCTCCAACCCTTCCAAGCCAATGCCCAGCAGTGGGATAGAAGAGGCCGTTACTTTATTTTCTTTTAACTGTAAAAAAAATATGATATTAGAATTTAAAAAATTCGCCGTGTGGTATCCAGCTGAGTAGAATAGACGACCCTCTTTCTTACCGAGGTGTCGTAAAAGGTGACAAAGGTAGGATGACCCATCGTATGGAATCCGGCTGAGTAAAATAGACCAAACTCATTTCTTACCGATGTGTCGTAAAAGGCGACTAAGGTAAGTTGACGTCAGGCAGGCGGCCGGCCGTAAAATACGTAGCCAAATCATGTGACAATATGTTTCTAACATGTTGTGCCGACCGATAGAGTGGGATAAGGGCAGGAGATTGATGATTAGAATTTACAAAATCTTTAGATGCAAAACTGATATCATCATTTAAAACTTTAAACTCCACATACGTTAAGCAATTAATTAAAAATATATATTGTCAAAAAACGCCAATATTGAATCTGCAATGAAAATTAACTTAATACCGGGGGCGGTAAAGCGTGAGCGGGGAACGATTCAATCACGGGGCATTACAGCACACTCCGATGCACGGCGCCCCAGACGACGGCTCGGGGTGGGCGCCCCTTGCAAAAATGACAAATTACTGCTAATGCTTATGCGATCCTGGTACATTTATTGCAAATTCCAGAAGGCGTTGAACTTTCTGACATTAAATTTTAATAAGAATGACAATGAATGATGATAATAAAATGATTTTACTACGGAAAGGAAATTTAAAAGTAATATTTACCTTAATTAGTGAGTACTTTAAAATACAACGTGTATTTAATTAAATGCTTGATGTTTTTATAGACATTAAATTTCATGACTTACGAGTCATCATCATCCTCCTGCTCTTAATCCCACTCTAAGTGGGGTCGGCACATGTTACAAACATGTTGCCACATGATTTGGCTGCGTATTTTACGACCGGCCGTCTGCCTGACGTCAACTTACCTTAGTCGTCTTTTACGACACCACAGTAAGAAATGAGGGTGGTCTACTCCACTCAGCCGGATACCACACGGCGGGTCGACTTACATTAGTCGCCTCTTACGACACTTCGGTAAGAAATGAGGGTGGTTTATTCTAATCAGCCGGATACCACACGGCATTTCATCACTTACGAGTATAAAAAAAGATTAACTTTTCTTAATTAGATGGCCTCATAACATTCATATCTTCATATCTTCTTTATAGATTGTATTGAATTATTACATAAAAAACTGATCGATCACTTTTGTATTTCTAACATGATTACAGATCATAATCCAAATATATATAGAGTTAGAGGTTTCGCCTAACCGCCATTAAAGTCGCATCCACGAATAGTCAAGTCTCATTTCTTTAGTTTTGTATAGTGGTATCACTGTGATCACGTGATCGATGCCAGAGCGGGGGCTTGGTTTTGGAGCGAGAATTGTTTATAAAATGTGGAGTTCGCCACATGGAAGTCACCTCCCCGACCAACTGATACACCTAATAGCTTTGATTTTCAATGCCCTCCTGTTAGGTTGCTCCTTCCCCGACGAATGGAAGGAAGCAATAGTGATAGGTATTCGTAAACCGGGTAAACCCAGCAATCTCCCGAGCAGCTATCGACCCATTAGCTTGCTCAACAGCTTAGGTAAAGTCTACGAGAGAGTAATCCTCGCGAGACTTGTAACGTTCATAGAGTCGAAGAAGCTCATACCGGATGAGCAATTCGGCTTTCGCGCCAAACACACCGCGGTGCAACAAGTACATAGACTTACCGAAACCATCCTCAATGGCTTCGCCAAAAAACGGTACACCGGTACTGTTTTCTTCGATGTCGCCAAAGCCTTCGACAAGGTATGGCATGCGGGTTTAATATACAAACTCGCAAACCTAGGCATTCCCGATAGGCTCGTCCTCATCATACGCGATTATCTCACAAATCGCTCCTTTAGATATCGTATCGACGGTACGCTCTCCTCAAGACGTACCTTACGCGCCGGAGTCCCCCAAGGTTCGGTACTTTCACCGTTCCTTTATTCACTCTACACGAGTGACATCCCACGATTCACCACTAAAACTAGTGTAGCCACCCACCTCGCCATGTTCGCGGACGACACCGCAATTTTCACCACTTGTAGGAATCCTACTACTATTAGCGATAGGCTCCAAAAAGCGACCGATAGTCTCGGAAGCTGGTTCCGCCAATGGAGAATCGAAATCAACGCAGATAAAAGTGCAGCAATGTTCTTTGTCAGGTCTAGGAGAGCTATGGACTTCATCCAGACGCCCCCTAGAGTCTCAATTTACAACAAACGTCTAGATTGGCAAAAGGAAGTCAAATACTTAGGTGTTATCTTTCAACCCACCCTATCCTTTATCCGACACATCCGCGTTGTCCGCAACCGGGCGGCATACGCCATGGGACGCCTCTATCCGATATTGTGCAAGACTAGTAAATTGTCACTTCGCAATAAAGTGACGCTTTACAAGACTTGCATTAGACCCATAATGACCTATGCGAGCGTTCCTAAGTCACGACTGTGTCCGTTGCAGACACTTCAAAAGTGATTCATGCGTACGGCCACTGGCTGTCCGTGGTTCGTGCGCAACGTGGATCTCCATAGAGATCTCGACCTTCCCACGATAGCCGATCTTTTCAAACGATTCGCGAAGACTTACGTTATTATTACGACTTATGTTAGATACAGTCCTCCAAAACGCGCCGCTTTAAGCCGAGGTTCGATCTCGCAGGAGACACCCTTAAGGCGACGCTCCAATAAGTTACAAGTGCCTAAAAACACTCGCTTACTTATCAATTTTACCCGGCGAAGCTTCTGCGCTCGCCCATCCCACCGGTGATGCTGTAAAAGCCATTAGGGCTAAGAGCATTAGACACATTCGAAAAAAAAAAACATGGAAGTCAGTCTTGTTGTAATACTCGACTCGGACGGTTATTAGCTTACGCTTACGCGGCTAGACCGTTTATCCATTGGAGTCTTTCTGTAAAGCTTGGCTTGTACGATTATTAAACGTTCCCGCGTTTAGATCGTGTTTTAACTTGTCTTGGTTGGTCTCAACCAGCATGTTCATGCGTTGTTACTACGCAACTAGTATCATTACTGTGTCATTTTAATATTGCTTAGGTAGTTCCGCTTCTACCTAAAGGTGATAATTTCTAACTATAGACATATTATTAAACAAAGTATCCAAAAGTTGTCTGTCTGGATGTGTTCGATTTTCTCATAATCTATTGAACGAATTTTTTTACGTTTCCTACTAAAAGATACTTTATCTACTGCAATTCTTGAGGGAGGTTTCGGTTACTGGCAAAATTCTCTGCACAGGCAAGACCGATTTTGATGGGACTTTCACTTGAAGATAGAGCAGTTTGTGTGCAACATATAGGTTTTTTTATCTTACTGTTCATGGGGTCTGCATTTTTCCATGCGTGACAAGCCACGGGCGTAGCTAGTATAATAATAATTCGGCATACCTCAGAACACTATGACGTCATAACAGTAATTTAATCCCATAAGTCAACCCACGACAGCTTCCTTTTTTTTCAATTGTACTCGGCAGTTACAATGTATTAAATGGATAATGGATGAGAGGCGTTATAACAAAGGCGTTAACGGACATTGAGGCCGCGTCAAACAAAAGGATTCCAGATAATTACAAAGGGATTCGAAAAAGGCGAACCGTTATTGCGGTTTTGTGAGACTGGCCTTTTCTTGTTACTAATTTCACTATACCAATACCCTTAACTGTTGTAATTGAAGATAAGCGCCTTGTATGGCGCAGTGGCATTAACTTACGTGTAGTTGGTTATTGTTTCCATTTGTGGCCGTAAGAAACATTTTATTTGAAATTTTTTATAGTTATCTGATATTGAAATGGCAAGCTTGTATTTCATGTTACGGAATACTACACTGCTAGGAGTCATATTTTTAAATACTGATTTATTTTTGTATTACATAAAATTCGTACGTACTATTTATAACTCAACTTTAAAATCGACGATCAAATTCAAATTCAAATTTAAATTCAAAATATTGTTTATTCAAGTAAACTTTTAAACAAGTGCTTTTGAATCGTCAACTCTATTGCTGGTTCAGAAAGCTGTTCCTACCGAGAAGAGAACTCGGCGCTTGCTCTTTAAAAAATATAAATCTTATAACTAGTTATATTGTGTCATTACTTTCATGTATGTAGGTTAGAGTAAGGTAGCGGCCTGTTACAATCCCACTGCTGGGAATAGGCCTCCTCTCTCCGTTTCGGGAGAGAAGGGTTGGAGCTAAGACCTACCACGCTGCTCCAATGCGGATTGGTAGGTTACACATATCTCCAGAATTCTCTAGAGATATGCAGGTTTCCTCACGATGTTTTCCTTCACCGAAAAGCGTGTGATTAATTGCAGTTATCAATTAGACACATGAGTTTTAGTAGAAAAACTCATGTGTCTAGTAGAAAAACTCGTGTTCCTCTCGAAAAAGTCGCACGGTCTCACCGCTGGGCTATCACAGCTCTGTAGGGTAGAAGTGCAGCTATATCCAAGTATAATTCTTATCATCTAAGTAATCCAAGTAGTAGCATACGAACCTAAATAGATATACATCTACAATACCGTTGGTGAATTGCATAATTTACGAGGTTAATTGCTGAGAACGAAACGTTTTATTACAGCATCACATCCTTTTACATTACACGGTCTTATCATCTCACCCGAAAGTTAATTATATCGCTCATGACAAATATAAAGGGGTGCCTTTGTAAGCTTGTCGTTCTTTGAATTAAACGAATATCTCTCGATTAGGACCAATGTTGAAGTATATATGAGTCATTAAACCAAAGACAGTCGAAACATGGATTTTTTATGATACTTATTAGAGAGCCTACTTTGTCAATTTCTCGTTTATCAAAATAAAGCAATGTATTGCTCGCATAATGACATATTTGAAATACGTGACTTTGTCATAAAATATTTATACTTAGAGTAAGAACGACATAGGCAGGTCTGTAAGGGACAATAAATAATGATAGAGAAGATCGATGCTTTGCGATTTTGTCGTGGAGTCTATCTCCTGATGATGCTTCGGTTGCGGGGCGAAACGATTGTTGAGTTTGTGATAGTGAACGTGTGTAGTGCTTGTGTATTGTGGTGGAAGTGGTGGAGGTTTGTGCATGTGTTTTTACGAATCCTGCACGTATCGGGTATGAAAATACGGATAGTCCACTATACATTTAACACTATATATATTTTCTATTTACTGTATCGCGGATTATAGCAAAAAAAAATTATTATTAGTTTTGGAAGATCGAACTCGTTTACTTCATCTTTGTCTAATCGCATATAAAAAAGAGAGACGGATAATATAGCACATTTTAGGCTGGCTACAGAGGTGTCATAATTTAACGAGGCTTGACTATTTTGAGACTAATTTATAGAAGTAAAGCCTACTACTATACGGGATTCCGCAATATCCGTGTTTTCTTAAATCCGCGATTTTTTGACGTGGATTCTTGTACAAAAATTCCTTTCATTTGGAGACTAATATTTATATATCATACTTATTGCTATACTTTACCATGTCTTGATATATACTTTAAAAAAAAACATAATAAAGTTAAAAAATTATAGAGCGTTCAAATCAGCTGATAATGCCGAAGTCAGTCGATCTTACCTTCTCGACACATTCTCAATGATGAAAAGTCTCAATTACAAAAAACAGTCCTGTAACTACGAAGGTAATAGAGTTTATGTACTCTACTTACGGTATATCCCGTCCCTCACGTGGGTTGCTTTAAAAGTCCCAATAATTTAAAGGAGTTTGATTTTAATAAATTTCGCTGCTTTGTGTCATTTTCTGTTCCAATCGCATAAAAGGTCGACTATCGAAAAAACAAAGAACGTACCTAAAATTTGTTACTGGTGACACAATAGTGGAATTAGGAAATCTAAGTCATATAATATTTAGAACATTCTCCATATAGTCTAGAACATACAAAGTGAACGTCCCGTACTCTAGGCGTGCCAGTTATGTTATAGTAGCTTATGATACTGTTGCATAATAAGGGTTCTTATAACAAGAGTGTGGTTTAAAAAAACGAGCCGCAGGCGAGTTTTTTTATAGTATCACACGAGTGTTATAAGACCAAGTTATGTACAGTATCATACACTACTTTATCTACTCTCATACTATAATACGTAAAACAATATTGCAAATAAAACGCTGAATATAACAACAAATTTATTTTTACTTGTAATAATCATTGATGTTTGAATATTCACTTTCCAATACATGAACTCGTGGTAACATTTAATATAGTTGCTCCTAGATTTCGTCGGCAACAGGTTCACGGTCATGTTTGACGTAGCTTTCAAAATATCTGGTGGTGTACAATCACCACTATCCCCGCTCTCAGACATGTTTTTACACAAAAACTTATTTTATTACAAACAAAACTAAATTTCGTTTAAATATTGAAAAGATTTTTTAAATGTCATATATTGGCGCCAAGGCGCAAACATCGATTGCGCATGCGTGTTGCTTCGCCGCGGACACATTCATTGAAACTTTTTTTTTAAGGTAGAGGTTCAACCTCCTTGGTCCAGCTGGAAGTTGTATAGGTGTATCGTTATGATTAAAAAGTTACATTATGATACAGGTGTCCATACAAGACCTGTATCGTAATGAAACTTTTTAATTTTTTATTTTTGTTCTGTACGTAATGTTTGTCATAAGAATTTTGTTTTCAGTTTTATAATCTTTGTATTATAGTATCAGAGTAGATAAATATTGTAAGCTGTTCAAATTAACTGCTTGCGGATTCGGTCACTCTTAGTGATTTCGTTTAATACCCTGATATACTTGTAGTAACATCGCACCGTAACAAAACGTAATCTCTAAACCAAATATGTCTTAATGAATAGAATAGACATTTGAGATTTGTAAATGTCATAGTTTATGAAGGTCGGCTGTTACATACATACATTCGTCCTCGCGAGCGAGCGCAGAAGCATCGTCGGGGGTGAAGTGGGGCGAGCCTCAAGAGAGACTCGTAACATCATTGGAAACGTCGCCTTAAGGGTGCCGCCTATGAGACCAAACCATGGCTTAAAACGACGTGTCATGGAGGACTGGAGCTCTTGAGAAAATATGTACCGTTCTTCAAAATAACTTCTTTAGCGCAACATAACTCGATACAGCGCCATCTAGTGTCATATAGAGAAAACGACGCCAACAATGTACAAATACTGAATGTACTGAATTCCTAGAATTCAATTGAATAAATTAGATTTGAATTAGGTTGTCTTTACTAAAAATTGTAAGTTACTAAAAATTTGTAAATGATTTATGTAAATCGTTTTAGAAAACCTTTGATGTCATTAACCTGGAATCCATAATACAAATATTATCTAGTACAGCACATATATACACACATATTATCTATTAGCAGGATATGTTTTACGTGTTATTATTTATTTTAACATTAAAAAAAGTTTAACCTTAATTGAGATGTTAAACTGCGGTTCCCCACCGAGCGCTACCTGGGCAGCAGCATCACGTAACACTGTCGCAGTGCAGACCGCGTATTCCGTGCGCCAAGCGAAATGCAACCTACATTTTTATTTTGGATTGCGCTTTGAATTCGACGCTTCCGAATTTTCTTGAATTCTTTGGAGCAAATTTTCATACATTACCGTGAAAATTCTTATTTGCTTAGGAATTTGAGGCATTTATATCTAATACAAATAAAATAAATTTATAAAAGATTCTTTATCTTTTACAAATTTAAAGTAAAATAAAAGAAAGAGGAGCGGTCCCAAAATTATGTAAACGCATAATCCAGGGGCCTACGTTCACGCCTTTGCTAGTTAAAATAATATATACTAATGGAAAACAGACTTGAGTAGTGAAATATTCATAAAAAAACATTTATAAAATACGAGCCTTTGGGTGCGGCTTGGCTTATTTGTTTGTCATTTTATGCAATTGTTCGAAACAACCTTTGTCGTACCACTAATGTATTGATTTTGAAGAGCTTCTTATTCGTCGTACCAATTTTCCTGCCCATGTTCACCCCATTTCAATTTTCTTTTTAAATTTTAAATTTTTTTTTCTGCTTTTCGTCATAAACAACTCTACAAATTTTTGGTCTCTAGCTTCAACATTCAAAAAGTCCCTAAAAGCTGACTGCATGCGATCGATTTTCTCAAAATCTACTGAACGGATTTCTCTACGGTTTTCACTTAAATATAGTGCAATTCTTGCGGAAGCTTTAGGTTAATACTGCATTACGGTTTTATGTACATTGTGTTGAAAAAGTCGCGCAGTTCTAAAAAAAACTCGCCGGCCGAGAGCTTTACTCGCGTGCGTCGCGTAAACCAACAGAGGTAGACACAATAAAATATTGTACTAGGTATTGTAGATACTACAAAAATACCACAAAAGTCCAGGACAGCATGTCTCTATATTTTACGATTAACTGACAATAACTACTCTTATGTTCAAAATTTCAATTAAATGCACTAATATCCACGCGGGCGAAACACTGGATATTTACGCAAACGACATCGAGGTTATAATCTAGTAGATAGATAATTACGCTTGTGTATATATTAAGGTTATTTTTTAATGTCTTTTGTATATATACTACGTATTATAGCATTTTGTTACAAAAAAGTAATTCATAAAAACTGAACCGTTAAGGTCGTCTAAAGCAAAAATTAATTTCCAAAACCTGAGGCTGGTAAAAAAGAATTATTGGAATTTCCCTCGTTAATTTTTTCAGCCGCGCTGGAGCTGCCCGCCCTCTGTTCTAAATTAAAACATTAATAAGCAGAGCGTATTCATTTAAAAAAAAACAAACATTAAAGTTGGAAAAGCAAAGATTATTCTATGACCGATTCGGTTTATAATAATTCGTTTAATTTTCCGACCATTTCGGAGCATTTGACACAGAAAATTGTTTTATGAAAAATCATATCAATTTATTGATATTTCTTTTACCAATTTAGCTAATAATTACAGGTTCAATTAATTATTGAATACTATAATAATTATGATAACAGTATTATTTGTCAATACAAATTTCATCAATATGAATATGTGCAAAGCCATACCCACCAAATCACCACCATATCCCACTAAAGGACGGTGGTGAAATAGTATGGTGGTATGGTAGTACAGTTTACTAAGTCTGCATGTATAAAGTATGGAAAGAGATACTATACTCTAGATTTTGTAAATATCTAAGAATTTTTTTAGAAGAGATATTTATTTTAAGATCACATAAGTTTTATAAAAAAAAATGAGAAGACCCAGGGCACATATAGTCATTTAGGACCCGACGTTGTGTTTGTAATAACTCAAATATACTGTAACTTTAATTTTTTTTTTGCACAAATGTAGAGCTGAGACTTAGATATACAATTTAGCATTATATAGTTATTCATTTATTTCTTATTATAGGAAAAAAATAATATTATTTTTGTAATTCGCAAAGCAACGACTATAGCCTAACCGTTTAACTCAGTCCTCACCTGCAGGGTACAAGGATGCGGTGGTAGTACGAGAATAATTATCTTATTATTGTTAACATTATATAATCGATAATAGTATCTCTCGATCTAGAGTACTTTATCGATAATAGATAATTCGTCGACTTTCTTGCTTCTTCTTCTATTTACATGATCTGTGAATTTTCAAAAGTACATATTAAAGTTTATTACAATTAGACTATTTTAATTGATTTGACCGCAATAAATCCTTTTTACCCTCTCCCTGTTCTTTATTAAAACAAAACAGGATGCATTTATCTTATGGTCTCTAAATTAATAATGCGGAAGTTTGTAGCCCTGTTTTTTTTTAATTTTCCTCCTGAGAGCTCTACAACGGGCTTTATTAATGTTTGGACATCGCTCCCGGGGGATCATAAAGACCCGTTATGCTGAAATTCTAAATGAAATGCGCCAGAATTTGATAGTGTTTCGTATTACTTTATTACTGATTTTTAATATCCATGATTTGGAACATTAAATAAAAGCAATGAAAACATCGTTTTACCATAATCCGCAATGTTAGAAAATATATGTAATGCTTAAATATAGACAGTGTACTATCTGATCTCATACCTGATAAATGCGGATTCGTACAAACTCATCAACTATCCAATAAACCAACAACGCACAGGTACCACACATTCACTAACAGAATCTCAACAATCGTTACGCCCTATAACTGTAGCATTGTCAGGAGATAGAATCGGTACCTCCAGTCCTAGAGGTACACGGGTATGCGAACCCGGCCTCCCGAGCTACTACTGCCTTTCCCTTACCTTCCAGGTAGTAGTATCCCTCAAATCCCAATTCCTTTAATAACTTTCTTGTATCCTGTCCCATAGTGACCCATCCCAACTTCCCCCTCCCAGAATGCCGTGTATCCGGCACCGCTGTCCTACCGGGAAAAGTAGGCCTCAATAATTCCCGAGGAGGGTTGACGTCAGGCAGGCGGCCGGTCATAAAATCCAAATACAACATGGTTACTGGGATAAAAGATGATAGTGTCAGGAGATAGAATCCATGAAAAATCGCAAAGCATTGCGTTACATTTGGCTTAGCATATTTTTATTTTATCGCGGATTATAGCAAAATAATATTCCTATTACTATTATATTATGGACCTCCGCAAAGTAACGGCTAATTCTTTAAATTATATTAGAACATTATTCCTTTAATACCAGTTATTCTTAAATCCAACATACTCTAAGTTTAATTTGTATTTATTTCTTCACTATAAAGAGTATGATGAATTTCCAAAATAAATTTAGCATGTGACATAAATCTGTCATTTGGGGTTTTCACCAACATATACTAACTTACTAAGTGAGATTTACGAGTTCTTACGTTA
Organism: Morpho deidamia; assembly: GCA_947086505.1. Taxonomy (NCBI): domain Eukaryota; kingdom Metazoa; phylum Arthropoda; class Insecta; order Lepidoptera; family Nymphalidae; genus Morpho; species Morpho deidamia. Next base: position 14,372,382 of record CAMTZC010000009.1, read on the forward strand.
GATCTCAAGGGTATAATCATCAATACTGAATCTTAAAAGTCCCCAAAATCTGTCCATCTGTATGTGATCAATTTTCCAAAAATCTACGTTACGGATTTTTCTAAGGTTTTTACTAAAAGATAGTGCAACTCTTCCGAAAGATTTAGGTTAATAGTACATTACGATTGTATATAAATTGTAAGGTAAAAATGAAGAGGTCGAGCGTTGTAAACAAAACTCGCTTGCTGGGAGCTTCGGTCGCGTGCGCCGCGCATACAAACAAAGATACACTAAAACGATGTACTAGAGAACTATAGGCATACCAAAATACTACGAAAAAGTCCGGAACAGCATGTCTCTATCTTTTATGGTTGACCCACAATAACTACTTTTATGTTCAAAATTTAAATTAAATACACTGATATCCACGCGGGCGAAACACAGGATATGTAAACAATGAAGTTGACGCCAACGACGTCGCGGTAACATCTAGTAAATAGATAATAACGTTTGTATAAGTATTAAGCGTATTTTTGAATATATTTTGTAATATTTATAAAGTAATGTACTAGAGAATTGTAGATCTATCATAATACTACGAAAAAGTCCGCAACAGCATGTCTCTATCTCTTATGGTTACCTCACAATAAAAAAGTAAAGTAAAGTAACAGCCTGTTACTATGCCCACTGCTGGGCTAAGGCCTCCTCTCTCCGTTTTTGGAGAGAAGGATTGGAGCTAAGACCTACCACGCTGCTCCAATGCGGATTGGTAGGTTACACATATCCCTAGAATTCTCTAGAGATATGCAGGTTTCCTCACGATGTTTTCCTTCACCAAAAAGCGTGTGATAAATTGCAATTATCAATTAGACACATAAGTTTTAATAGAAAAACTCATTGGTGCCTGCCCGGGGTTTGAACCTATGTCGTCTCTAGAGAGTCGCACGGTCTCACCGCTAGGCTATCACAGCTTATTACCTCACAATAATTACTTTTATTATTCGGGAAAAATGTTGTGACACATTGATTTTCAAGCGGGCGCAGCACATCTATTAGTATGTTACATTAGTTGTATTCTAGATTTCATGAAACTGGGCCGCGTAATGAACTAGCCAGCCTGCAGCCCGCATTGCGGCTTGAATCGGCAATATCGTTAACGGTCTATATTATGTTTGCGACCGCTCGTCAGTTGCCGTTGACACACGTCTCAAATGACGCTATATGCGCTTAAGTCCTACTAATATTATAAATGCGAAAGTTTGTGAGTATGTATGGATGATGATGAACTTTACAGTTATATAGGTTATACATCAGAATAACATATAGGCTACAATTTGTAATGACTTTATGTAATATAACGATACATGTCAATAAAGTAGGAAAAAAACTGGCCTCTAAGAGCTATCTTGGCGAACGCTGCCTAAACCATTCAAGTTACGCAAAGATGATGTATCGTAGTATTGTTTATCTTGAATAGTTCTAAATAAAAGTCCGCGACAGCATATATCTACTTTTATGTGGAAGCCACTGTGACCAAAATTGTGAATCATAAAGTTAATTAAATTAGATACTACAATGCATATTTTAGTATACTTATCAAATTCTTATAAAAATCAATACATTTGTCGCTTTCAGAATTTCATGTAGATAAACCTTGTCTTTTACACTAAGTAATTCGGCCGAATAGTTTAAAAGTTATCACGATATGAGTGACTTAAATGGAGCGCTATAGAGTATCTAATATGCGCGCGAAAATTGTATACAATCCTTTTGTTTTGAAGTTAGACATCTAAAATTGTGGATGTACGAGTAACTAAATAAATATATATATTTTAATATTAAGTAAAAAAATATTTAAATCTAATATGCTCTGTCACAAAAATTAATGTAGCAGACCAAGCGAGTTCCGAGCGAGCGAAGCCGCGGGCAAAACCTAGTATGCTATATGCGTGTAATGCAAACCTTAAATGCCTGGACTGTATTGAGACCTTAATCAGGCCTAGATCGGGCTGAACAAGGTCTATGACCTATCTCATTCTGGTCATGGGTCTGGGAGTGGTAGCTCGCAGACCACTGCGTCATATTCGGGGACATCCTGTCCGGTGATTTGTATGATTACAATAATATTGTAATAGAATTCATGTACAAAAGTAATTATAAAAAATATTTTGCTATAATCCACGATACAGTAAATAGAAAATTGCTTGGAAAATGCTTTGCGATTTTGTGGTGCAGTCTATCTCCTGATAATGCTTCGGTTGCGGGACCTGTGATAGTGAACGTGTGTAGTGCTTGTGTATTGTGGTGGCAGTGGTGGAGGTTTGTGCATGTGTTTTTACGAATCCTGCATGTAACGGGTATGAAAAAACGGATAGTCCACTATTCATTTAGCACTATATATATTTTTTATTTACTGTATCGTGGATTATAGCAAAATAATTTCTATTATAAGTTTTGTTTTATGGACCTCCGCAAAGTAACGCCTAATTCTATAAATTATTAGAATATAATTAAATAGGTGGCGCTGCTAGACCTGATGATTTGCGTTATTGTCCATTCTTACTAAAGTTATAAATGCGAAAGTCTGTCTGTCTGTCTGTTATGTTTTTACGGCCAATCCGCTGAATCAATATTGATGAAATTTAGCAAAATTAATGCTTATATACCGAGATAACAAATAGCCTATAAAAATTCTGTTTCCTCTACGGGATAAGCAGGAGATTGAAAAACGTTGTTTATTATCGATATATCAAGGTTTTTATTCACTATTTGTCAAAGGGAAGTCTGTAAATTAGAAAATTCAAAATAACGCTGTTTGCCTTACGTCGAAAAAGTTATTTTAAAGTGGTTCTTATATATTTCGTTTTTGTCATCGTTTTTACGACCGGCCGCCTGACGGTCGTAAAAACCAAATCATGTGACAACATGTTTGTAACATGTTGTGCCAAATCCACTTAGAGTGCGATAAGGGCATGAGGACGATGATGATGACTTCCTGAGATATTGATATATTTCAACCTAGCAATCCGAATTGGAAAATCACGATGGCAAATTCGAATTGGACGTTGGCAGTGTAATGAACATAAAGTTCAAATCGGACAAGGACTGTTCAAATTCGCTTAACGCTAATTCTCTGGAACATTCGGCTTGTTTACCAAAAGGTGTTTACAAAAAAATTTGTTTAAGATCTCCCCAAGGTCTCCCGAATGCTCTCGAACATCGATTCGTTTGATATATAAGCCGACGTATCGTTCGCCTCGAGATTCAGTTTGCGAATAGCGATCAAGAGCGAATAAATAAGCGAAAATAAAGTAAAATAATAGTGACCTCGGCATTGTTATTGAACAACGTGGAGACTGTTAGTACTAAATTAGTAGTTAAAAGTTGAATAAAGTGTTTTAACGAGGTATTTTCATCCAAATCCACGAACCGTTGTACGTAACAATACCATAAACTGGGAATTCAGGCATCTTAATTGGTTACCGACAATCGAGTATTCACATGGACGAAAGTCGACTCTCAACGGAACCAGCCGGAGTCCAATCGCATTTGTATACACTAAAAGCAAACACAGTCCAACTTGTTCCCCAGTCTACTGCACTGGGAATTAACTAATATTTGTAAACCCGTTGACTAGATTTCGCCGGAAATAAGTACAAGAGATGACTGTAACGGAATACATTAGAGTCCAGATAACTTTGGACCACTTAAGGCCAAGTGATATGCTTTACCATACAAAAAGTCTGTTTTCGATAATTTTTATTTAATAATTAACGGTACTTACTTTACCTTATCTTTATACCTTACCTTGACGATTCAAACGTGCTTATTGAAATAAAGATTATTTTGATTGATTTGATTTATGTTTATACATACATTTATAATAGTCAAAATTACTATATTGAAATAAAATAAATTCTTTGAATCATGACCATTTGCTTTAGTGATAATTATGGAAAGAACTTTAGTAGTAGTCACCAGTTTAAGAATTATATCAAAGATTTCATATTCCTTTCCTGCTCCTCGGTAAATCAAAAGAAAGCATATTATTCTGAAACTTCAACGTCTACAAAATTTAAATTAAATTTGGCAAAAATTTGAGACGTTAACGCTTTATGCCGGACACGCTCCAACAAAATGTGATTAACGTCTTCTAACTTTTCACATTATGAGCAGTTACGCGGTAACGTTTTTCTCATTAAGAAGAGAAATCAATAAAAAAAATTTCAAATTTTTCCTTTAGATTGTTTTAGCCTTATTCAGATTTTTTACGATTCCACATTATTACGATTATCTGTCCACTAGGTGGACAGATAATCGTAAAAAAGTTGTTGCAAGACTGGATCATTGATTGATCGCGCATGATTGTATGATGTAGAATTCCCTTGAAGAGATCCTAGTCCAGCAGTGGACTCTAATCGGTTAAAAAAGAAGTAAACCAGTCCGTAATTATAGGCAATAACTTTCCCATTATCATCAATTTACCATAGATCAAGCACTCGAACGACAGTTTCTTAACCTTCAGATGGTGCAAAACTTTCCTTTGATATCTTTTTAATTTGTTGATATTAAATTTCAATATAGTCAAGACAAAATTGTTAAATGGGCGGAACTTTTTTAGTCAATATTAATAAAATTTAACAATGTTGTTGCCGAAATAATTTATACTTAATGAGAAAAAAATGCTTACTCATTACATATCCTCGTAAGAATCTGCTCTCGAAGATTAAGATCTCGTAGGCACGATATTGTCGTATATGACTAAGAGATATCGTATATCACTGACTGTTACAAGTAGATAGTATACGGTATCAGAAACTTTTAGATCTGAAATTCTTTAGATATGAGGAAAAATACTTGTATTAATATGACATGCCCGAATTTTCTGATACCGATCGCACTTTTCATGGTATTTTATATCAGGTGAGTAAGGGCGGACAAAAGAAATTCAAGTTGGTACCCCGAGTTCATTAATTTTTGCAAGTTTTTCAAAGAGTTAGTTAATATCAGTAACATGAGACGATCGTCTAGAAATTGACTTTCTATAACATGGAATTTTAAAGAGCACCTTGCGTAAATATTTTCTGTATTTCAAAATAAAGAAATCGTTAAGAAAAGGCAAATGTTTGGATTTTGTTTCGACGAACTTGTGTGGATACTTCACAATTCTGCTTCGTTGATTTCAATGTAAACAAAAATCAGTTAACAAATACTTGTCTTCTCCACTAATATGGTCCTAGTCGGTTAATGAAAATGTCTAAAATTAGAGAGGGTTCGCCAACCTTTTATGATTTGTATACTTTGTTGGGGAAAAATTTACATCTGATAATATACTATATTTTATATTTAATTTGTAAATAATATGTATTTATTTTACAAAACGATATTATAGAGAATTTATAGAATATTTGAACAATATTACATCAATGGCATTATTGACTCTTCATGCCTTTTAAAAGAAAAGGTTTTCAACAGTCAAATTATTAACTTTTTATATGTGTGTACTGGAGCTACATAACATAAAAGGAACCGCGGTTGTTCTGGACTAGGATACATAGGTTCGTGATTTATCGGACGTAAGAAACCTCAGAAACATAAAGACAATAAGTAGGTTTACCAGACGATGGAATTAAATTCTAAGATTAGCATCCCGTTGATCTGAATTCACTATTTTAGTAACAACAGCGACCCGGAAGATTGTCGTAACCATTCCGTATTCCCTCCCTTCACTAATAAAACTTTTCCAATTTCCACAAAAAAACTTTCTTCGAGTTCGTAAACTGAACGAAAGACAGCGTCGTCGTTTTGTCGTATATTTCTAAATCTAATAGATTTTAAATATTAATTGATGATTGAGAAATAATATGAATAAAAACAAAATATTCTTTATTCAAGTAAACTTGTAAACAAGTACTTTTGAATCGTCAACTCTACTGCTGGTTCGGAAAGCTGTTACTACTATAATATCTGCAATGATAAAAATATCTATCTATCTGTCTGGCTGGTAAAATATGCACGGGTTATATTTATATAAAAAATATAATTAATTTTTATTATGTAACTCTATAAAAAATCACCTAATTGTATAAATTATGTAGCAATGTTGATGGAATTTAATACAATCGTAAACATAATTAATATAACATTAAATACAACTAAATTCTCATTTCAGTTTAACATTCCAACAAAAAGGCACAGTCGCAAAGGAAAGTTATAAAAGAGGGACGAAAAATTTGATGAGAATAATGGAGCACATGCTCACAACTATTACATTTGCATAGCACTGGTAGTAGGTCCAGGCTCGTTAGGGCTCGTTCAAAATCAAAAATCAAAATCAAAATAATCTTTATTCAAATAAACCATTTCAGGCACTTTTGAATCGTCAAGCATCAATATGATTAATGAAGCTACAACTGGTTCGGAATGTTGCTCTTACCGAGAAGAACCAGCAAGAAACTCGGCGGTCAATCTTTTAAATATTTTCAATTATACATTATTAAACCACTGTCTTGTATGATGTATCACTGATTTGTATGTTCACATGGAGTCATAGGGTAATTGAATTTAAATTTATAAAATTCTTTCAATATTTTGTACAATCTACTTTCGAATCGTCTAACAAACTAAATAAAATATGAAAATAATGAAATATATAAATTAAATTATATAAATAAATAATTACAGAGTTTCTTATATTGCCAACCTTACTACATCCATTCCTCATAGAATGTGATCATTTAACTTGTATAGTGCGTGCCCTTTACGTCGTAGGCGATCAGGACGAAGACGACGCGCCCAACCTACCACCACCCTGACGAGAACCTCCGAGCGTCGAATAGGGGAGGATTCGACACTCTGGCTGAATAAGAAATCCTAAAGGTGACCGATGCATTGGTGTTCCCAATGCGTCGATTGTGGTGCAGGGGTCTATCCAGGCTCAATAAAGTTTAGCAGGAGTACACTGCTGACGAGTGTGTAGATGTGATGCGTTCAGTATTCCTGTGCCCTCGTCACCAATCAGCAAGGTGGAAAACCATGAGATTTTAGTCGGTAGGAGTCCGGCATATCTGTTTTCATCCCCGCGGAAAGCAGTACCCATAAAGGGTATCCTCATGTAAAAAAAAGTGCGTGTCCTTATAAAACATGTATAAGATTACGTGAATGTAAGATTTTCTGGATTAAGATATCAGTGGCATTAGGTAAGCATCATACAAAGTTAATAAATCGTCAATCTTGTTTCTTAACTTATGCTTACGAAGATTGTGGCGTGCTTTTGCGCTATTCAGTACCGATACGTCAATTGGTGAAGTAGTAAACTCTTTAACACTATTATATATTTTATTTAAATATGTATAAATCAATTGCACCATATTACGGAAATTCCGATTTCACAGTTTTGTAACCATATTTCAAAGACAATGTTTAAAGTTGACTGTTGTATCCAAATGAAAGTCTGTTTAATCACTTATTAATTTTATTCACGAGACACTTTTAAAATCAACCTTAATGGCGGCCATCAACGCGAAGAGAGAGAGAGAGAGCAAGTGTGGAAGCGAGGCCGCTGCAACAAACGTTCCGTTCTCACACTCTCCCACACTTGTTTCACTCTTAATAAAGAAACAACTATTACGAGTTATGTTACATAAGTATTGTCTTACTTATAGGTACAAATAATTTTAATAAACTAACTTTCCTCTAATGTTTCTGAGCACTGTAACATTTGATTTACATGCCGTTTCCACTTGCATCCCCCCACTTCCACTACATATGTCAAACTTGGCACTAACTCCTCAATTACCAAACCTAGAACCCAAGGCCTCCCCTGTTTTGTATAATTTCTCACCATAACCTTCTGGCCTATTTCAAATTTCACTTGTCTTGAAACTATTTCTTTTTTGTTTCCCTTCTCATATATTTGTTCTCTTAATGGTGGTGGACGCAATAAACTAAATCTATTCCGGATTTCTCTCCCTAACATTAAACGAGCTGGGGATACTCCCGTAGTTCGTTGAGGTGTGCTTCTATAGTCAAATAAGAATAAGTTAATAGCATTGATTAAATTATAGTTACTTTCTTTAATCTTTGTTATTGCTGATTTAAATGTTTCTACGAATCTCTCTGCAGCTCCATTAGTAGCTGGGTGGTATGGTGGTGAAAATGTGTGTTTTATTTGATTTTTAACACAAAAACTGTTGAATTCTAAACTGGTAAATGTACGACCGTTATCTGTTACCAAATGTACAGGCAATCCAAATTGGGAAAACAATTTTTTGAAAACTTCAATTGTACTATTTGTTGTGATGTTTGCCATTTCATATACTTCTGGCCATTTTGTATATGCGTCTACAATGACAAGGAACATTTTATTATAAAATGGTCCCAAAAAGTCTGCATGAATTCTATACCAAGCGGAAGGAGGAAGAGGCCAAGGTTTCTGAGTTTTCACAGGGTTCTTACTATTCTGTAAACAGATTATACAATTTTTTGTTATACTATCTATATCAGAATCGAGTTTAGGCCACCAAAAATATGACCGTGAAATTTCTTTCATGCGAGTGATTCCAAAATGAGACTTATGTAATTCTGTTAAAACATCCTCATGCAGTGAAATAGGTATTATTACGCGATAGCCCCAAAACACACACCCCCTGTCTACAGTTATTTCATCTTTACGGTTATAAAAAGGCAACAAGTTTGTAGCTATATTTTTTTTTTCTGGCCAACCATCAGTCAAATATTGTATTATTTTAGACAAGGCCAAATCGGTCTTTGATTCTATTGCTATTTTTCTCCAAAAAAGCGTTTCCATTTCAGAATCATTCACATAGTACACATTGCTTTTCTGCACCTCCGAACATAACCTATGTATATCTATACTTTTACATACATTTGCTGTCCTAGATAGGAAGTCAGCAGGATTTACACAAGTTTTAATATGTCTTACTTTATAATTAAAAGCTGATAAAAAGATGGCATAATGTTGCAAGCGTTTGGCAGCCATTTTTGGTATACCTTTAGTCGGGCCAAAAATTCGAGTCAAAGCAGAATTGTCTGTTTCAATTTCAAAATATCGACCATAAGTATAGTTGTAAAATTTTGTGACACCAAAAATGATTGCCATGGCTTCCTTATCTATAGTTGAATATCTTTGTTCCACATCACTCAACTTTTTACTTGCATATGCAATCGGTTTTATTACCCCTAACCTATCTCTATTTGACAATACAGCTCCCAAGCCCATGTCTGATGCATCACAGGTTAATATTAATGGTAAATTAGGATCATAATGCCATAAGTTATTTGTAGAAGCTAATTTAGATTTTATAATTTGAAATGCTTTTTCACATTCTGGGGTCCAGTTGAATTTATTCTTTTTAGTACAATCATATAAAGGGGCTATTATGGTAGCCATATCTTTCAAGAAACGTGAGTAATAATTTATTTTGCCTAAAAATGATTTCAGTAAGGTCAAGTTGCTCGGTGATTTAGCTTTCAGTAATGGTTCAATATTTGACTTAACCACACTGATACCATTTTTATTTACATAATAACCAAATACTTCAAGACTAGTTACAAATAATTTACATTTTTCAGGTTTCAGTTTAAATTCGCATTCTTGTAATTTAGTTAATACCAAACATAATGTTTTAAATGTGTCGAGCAAATTGTCCCCTTTAATGTAAATATTATCGATAAAGACAATTGTGTTAGGAATACCTTTCAATTTCTTGCTCATTAACCGTTGAAAAGCCCCTGGGCCTGAGCTGACTCCATAAGGTAAATATTTATATTTATAAGTACCAACTTCAGTGATTATAGAAGTGCAATCTTGGCTATCCACACTTAAAGGTACTTGCAAGTATGCCTCTTTTAAATCAAGTTCGCAGTAATATTCTCCTTGTTTTAGGGTGTTTAATATATCATCTATATGTGGCAAAGGATAGTGATCAACTTCTAAACATGTATTGACTGTTAATTTATAATCACCACAAAGTCTTACAGTACCATCAGCTTTTAATATGGGCACTACTGGTGTCCCCCAAGCGCTATGTTGCACTGGTATAATTCTACTATTATCCAACAATCTGTTTATTTCATTATTTACCTTTTCCCTTAAAGAAAAAGGTACCCGTCTTACTGGTAAACACTTTGGTTTGGAATCAGGTTTTAATTTTAAAGTGATAACCTCACCTTTAAAATTGCCCCACCCAGGACTGAATACTTCTGCGAACTTGGTCTTTATTACTTGCTGTGCATCTGAAACAGTTTGTACCTTGTTAACACATACTTCTAACTTACTTGGTAACATAGGTGGCCATAAGTGCAACATATTTAGCCAATCTCTACCTATTATACGGGGACAATTGTTTTTAACTATGTAAATATTTAATCTCAAAATTAATTTATTGCATTTAACTAATACATCTTTAACAATTCCTAATGGTTGAGACAAACTTTGATCAAAATTTTTAAATATGATATCACAATTTTGTATACAATAAGATTTCAAAAATTTAGTTTTGTCTTTTATAGACATTACTGTTACATCAGAACCTGTATCCAACTGGAAAGAAATATTTTGGTTATTGACATTGACTGTTATATAATGAGGTGGTACCTTACTTACACTATCAAAAGTATATGTATCATATTCCTTATATAAATTTTTTATTGAACATTCTACTTCTTCTTGTTCTATACCACCGTCCAATGAAGAGTTCATTTCCAGTAAATTTGTTCTGCGCTGTTTCTTAGGGCACATTTTGAATATATGTCCTTGTTGTCCACATTCCGAACAATATTTCTTGTTAAGGGTACAAGAGGCCTTCATATGATTGGTTTTGCCACAGCAATAACATTGTGACTGTTGTTTATGGTACTCTTTTGGTTTGGGCATTGATTTTGGTTTTTGTTTGAATTTATTGCATACATTGTAGAATGTTTCTGATACTTCATTGGTGTTGGTGTGACATAATGCAGATTCTACAGTTCTAGCTAATTCGATGCACTTTTCTAGGGGCATATCTATCGAGTTTTTCATTAATTCAAATTTTATTACTTTGGAGGTCACTCCATCCATAAATTTTTCCTTAATTTGATCATCTACATCTTTGAAATTACATCGTCCGGCTAATTTTCTTAATTCTAAAACGTATTCCTGAATTTTCTCTTTCGGTAATTGGTTTCTTCGTCGAAATTCCACCCTTTCTAACGCCGTAGATAAGGGTTTATCGTATTTTTCTTTTAATTTTTGGCAAAGTTCCTCATAACTCAATTTATAAGGTTTAATCGGCATACATAGGTACGTTAGTGTTTCGAATACTTTTGGGGATAACTTTGTTATTAGCAAAGGGGCTTTTTTATTTATGTCAATGTCGTTCACTATAATCAAACAATCTAATTGTTGTTGAAACACTTCCCAGTTTTCGCCATCAAATTGTTTTAATTCTCCCATAGACATTTTTATTTTCTTTAATTGACTTGTTTTATTCTTTAGTTGGCTTTTAAAGTAAGCACTTAATGCTTTTCGTAGGTTTTCTATACTTGCATCCTCCAGATAATTTATTTTTTCTTCTATAATTAATTGTTGAAGTTCTTGTTTCGTGCACTTATAAATATAATTTAATTTTCCTTGACGTATCGATTTAAATTTATCTTCTGACATGTGTTACCCGCTCTGACGTTCGCGCGTTTCGCACCCTAGTTATTGTTACAAGATGGCGTCGTATTGGAATGTTGATGCAATAAAGGTGACGCGTAGCTATCTTCATTAGAGTTTTACGTTTTTACTTAGAAAAGTTTAATTTCACTTATTTCCATAAAAAAAAATATCGTACTGCACACTTTATTGAGATCCCATCCTCGTCGCCACTTGTTGTATCCAAATGAAAGTCTGTTTAATCACTTATTAATTTTATTCACGAGACACTTTTAAAATCAACCTTAATGGCGGCCATCAACGCGAAGAGAGAGAGAGAGAGCAAGTGTGGAAGCGAGGCCGCTGCAACAAACGTTCCGTTCTCACATTGACAAATATAAATTTATAAGAAAAGTAATTTTATATGAAGTTGCATCAACATCTTTCTGACCTTATCCCACTGTAAGTGGGGTCGGCACAATATGTTACACACATGTTTGACGTATTTTACGACCGCCCGCCTGCCTGAAGTCTCTACTTACCTTGGCCATATTTAACGACCTCTCGGTAAAAAACTGTATAAATAAATATATTTTTTTACTGATCATAATCATTCCAAATATAAATGTATTATTTGAAAAAAGGCTAAGTACAAATATAGACCTAGCTTTACATGATCGGAATATCGTTAACAAGCGAGGAGATAAAAAAGGACGATGGTGTAACCTTATCACAGCTAGTCGCTACGGGAAAATACTGTTACGGGATTATGGGGTTACGAACCCATAGCGAATGGATTATTTTGTATAGCAAACAACAATTAGAAATATTGATAAACAATTACATTGAAAAATAGCTTTCCGCTTTAAATCTTTACTAATATTGTAAATGCGAAAGTCTGTCTGTCTGTTACGCTATCACGGCTAATCCGCTGAATCAAGTTAATTGAAATTTAGTATAACTAAAAAGCTTCAAACACGGTGCTAACATTTATACTTAATATTTTATAATTACAAAGTTAATAATTACAAAGTCCCCAAAAGCTGTATGTTATCGATTTTCTCAAAATCTTCTGCACGCATTCTTGTACGGTTTTTGCAAAAAGTGTAATTATTGGGGATGGTTCAGGTGACTACAACACTACAATACGATTCGACATTTGACTGGCCCGTTGGCGCAGTGGGTAGTGACCCTGCCTTCAGCTCCGCGGGTCGCGAGTTTGATTCCCGCCGAGGGCCAACATTTTCTATAAACAATTTGTTGGTTGACTGGGTGTATATTTCTGTTTAAGTATGTATTTATAATTATATATGTAGTATATCTACCAGTTGTCCGTCACCCATAACACATGTATTAAATTACTTACTTTGGGGACGGACGACCGTGTGTGTGTCTCATATATTTGTTTTATTATTATTTATTTAATAAAAAAAAGAATTTTTGAGAAAGGTTTAACTTAATAGTACGTTCTCCAGAACGGCTAAACCGATTTAAATGAGACTTTCATTGGAAGATAGAGGAGATAGGGCAGCAACATATGGGCTTATTTGTCTTAGATATTAAGGGCCGTCGAGATTTACACGGGAATAACCTTGTGATACTGATTCCCACACGGGCAAAGCCGCGGGAACTTTTATATCGAACAAAAACCGTTTTCCTTCAAAAACAATAAGAAGACATAAAGAACATAAATAATTTATAGAATTAGGGGTTACTTTGTAGAGATCCATAATACAAAAGTAATAATAAAATTATTTTGCTATAATCCACGATAGAGTTAATAGAAATTATATATAATGCTACTCTTAAATGTAGAGTGGACCATTCGTTCTCATAACTGATACAGGCTGGGTTCCCAAAAACACCTACAAACTTCCACCACCGCCACCACAATACACAAGCATTACACATATTCCCTATCACATATAAAATGATTTAAAGTAAGTAGACCCGCCGTGTGGTATCCGACCGAGTAGAATAAACCACCCTCGTTTCTTACTGTAGTATCGTAAAAGGCGATTAAGGTAAGTTGACGTCAGGTATCGGTCTTAAAATAACTAACCAAATCATCTAACAACATATTCAAAACCATTTTGTGCCGACGCATGTTAGAGTGGATAAAGGATGGAGACTGATAATTTTGTACCAATAACATAACTGAGGGTATTTAAAGCAGTTCAGTTGAGGCGAACGTAGTCGCGGGTACTGCTAGCATTTCTATAAAACAATGAATATCATCAACAGTTCTTTATATTTTCAAAATCGCAGGCTATATAGTTACTGCAAAAAAAACAAAAGTTTTTTCTAAAAAAAAAACAAAAGCATACATGACGCTAACGGGCTCGATCTAGAATCGAACCAAGTTTAGTGCAAGCTCAAAACGGAATACGATTGGAATAATTGGAATAAAAATTCCTATTCCCTTTTCCATAATACGCGATTTGAACACGGAAAAGCTTATTCAGTTCATTGATCTTAACTCAGTTTTTCATACACACACCGACAATATTACACATGTATCTATACATATATAAAAATAAATGTTTTTCTGTATGTTCCTTACAGACTCAGAGGCGGCTAGACCGTTTTCAATTAAATTAGATTGGCCCAGCGAATAATCCTGTAAAGCAAATAAAACAGAACTAACTACTTTGCTATAATCCGCACGGGCCAAGCGAATGCATGCAAAGCCAATGTGTATGAAGCAGGCAAAATCTACGCACCTTACACATGCAGGACAAGCCACCACATGCACCCCAAGGCGCAATTCACCAGCAACAACGCACACAAAAGCAGCACACACACCCACCACAGTTCTGTTATATTGCTTGTAATATGGAATTCCGCAAAGTAACGCCTGCTTCTATAAATCATTTAATCCTGTAAAGTTTGGTGTTGATCGGAGTATTAAAAAAAAAATCAATGACAATTATATTATCGAAGAAAGATTGAAACCAGATTGAGCTACAACAACGCGTGGCCGATTGCTTTGCGATTTTTTAATAAAATCTATATCCTAGATCTATTCGGAGCAAAACCATCTTTGAGATTGTCGTAGTGAACGCGTGCAGTACTCGTGTGGATTGTCTTCAAACACAAGGATTGCGTCAACATAATATAAATAAATAATACATAAACAACTAGCTGACTGTTACTTTGCCATTTAATTAATTCTAGGGAATTTCTACGTGTACATTTAAAAAAAAATTGTCCATAAAATATAAAAAAATATTAGGGGGATAGTCCTGATCTCTTAGGGGTACGAAAAATAGATAGTAACCTATTCTTAGACTTGCTGAATATGCATATAAAATTTCATAAAAATCGGTCAAGTCGTTTCGGAGGAATATGGTAACTAATATCGTGACACGAGCATTTTATATATAAGATTTTTAACATGTTTAGCAAAGCGTATGTCAAAATATATAATAGAATTATCTCTGAGATATGCATTCTATTGGATTGGAATTTAAGCTATATTGGTGTAAAGTGAATCCTTTGAGGTCTGGCATTCCAACCCACCGGCGAGGAGGCTGTGAGGTAAGAGATGCCAAACCGACCGCGGATAATGAGATCTTAGCTGTATATTTCAGAAAGCGGTCCCGCTGATTTGGTGAAATCTTTATAAGAGCTCTCGACTGGAAAACTTTTTAATTTTCAAGCTTAAGTACGCTCTTACTTTTTAATTTATAAATTAACTGGCTACGAAATGTCAATTACATTATTATACGAGTATTGTTGCTTCTAATCCGTTATACTCACTTATTATACGAATGGAAACTATAACAGAACTAGTTTGCTATAATCCGCGCGGGTTAAGCGAATGCATGCAATGCTAATGTATATGAAGCAAAATTCACGTACCTTACACATGCAGGCAAAATTAAATATCTATACCAGGGTCGAAGAGCAGCTATATCCACGCATTCTTTTCGTCTAAGTATAGTAGGCTTTCTGTATTAGCCTTTTTTTATTAGTATTTTTAAACTGCTGTAATGTTAAAGTTAAAGTTGATTGTGGAATTTTATTATAGAATCTTATACCCAAACCGACAAACGACTTACGTACTTTTGCAAGGCGCAAAGCAGGAACCGCAAGCTTATATAGGTTCCTACTTTGTCTATTATATACATCGCCAATCTTTTTATAATTATGTATATCCTTATGTACTAAAGTTGAATAACTTAAAAATTTTAAAGCTTCCGTAAACATCAAGTTAATCAAATGTTTTAAAAAACTAGCAAGACGATCAAGTCTCTCCGACGTCGGCCGAGTGGGATTAAGCATTCGAACATAATGTGTTTTGAGATGCAGCGGCCAGTCCTTTACGCTGAATGAAAACTTCATCGCTCGGAAAACTCATAACCGGACGGAAAATTTTAAACGATTTTAAACAAGAAATTGTTGAATAAGAAAATAATATTCTAATAAGTGATTCCCGCGATTTCACACGGCGTGATTACACCGTTTGCCTTCATTTTGTATTGAATTTGTTTTTCCTATTCCCGGAAAAAACTGATTTTTTTATTCAATATTTTAGCTAGGTGGGTAGGCATTAATTGTAATGAATTTCATTAATATTAGTAATGGATTTACCATGAATGCGTAATAGACGGCACAGAGAGACTTTATATATAAGTATAGGTACGACCGTAAGTAATATATGCGGCCTTGCGCGGGTATAGTATAGAGCATGTTATGTGGAATCTAGAGTGAAACCCACGCCTTATTTAATTTTATCGCACAAAATTTAAAAACATCTATTGAAATATTCATTTATCTATCTACCTTTATCAATATTAATTATAAAACAAAGTTGTCAAAAGTTGATTTTCTCAAAATCAACTGGACGGATGTTTGTACAGTTTTTACTTAGAGGTAGTGCAATTCTTCCGAATGGTTTAGGTTAATAGTAAATAACGGTTTTATGTTATTTGTGTTGAGATCGGGCAGTTTGAAAAAAAAAAACTCACCTGCTGGGATCTTAAGTCGCGTGCGCTGCGTGATCCAGCAGAGATACATAAAAGTAATTTACTAGAGGATAGTAGAACTATCTTAGCCGTGTGGTAGCCTGTAGAATAGAATTGACCCTCATTTCTTACCGAGGTGTTGTAAAAGGTGACTAAGGTAAGTTGACGTCATGCAGGCGGCCGGCCGTAATATATGCAGCCAAATCATATGACAACATGTTTGTAGCATGTTGTCCCGACCCCACTTGGAGTGGGATGAGGGCAGGAGAATGAATGAATAGTAGAACTATCTATACTATCTAAGTTTACTGTCGTGTACAGGTGTGGAGAGTAGCTATAACGACGCATTATTGTCATCTAAGTAACCTTCAACAGTATAGTAGGCTTTCTGTATCAACCTATTTTTAACAGTGTTTTTAAACTGCTGTAATGGCAAAGCTAAAATTCATTATAGAATCTTATACCCAAACCCACAAACGACTTATGTACTATTGTAAGGCGCAAAGCAGGAACCACAAGCTTATCTCGGTTCCTACTTTGTCTATTATATACATCGCCAATTTTATAATCATGTTTATTCTTATGCACAAAAAATTAAGTAATTTAATTGATGATTTTATATAAGATCATAATTTAAAGCATGAAATGCCTAAGGTAACTAAGTTATTTCAATTGATAAACAATAATACTGTATCCGTCTAAATAATATTCCACCCGCATTTTACGTGATCATTTTTTTTTATTTTCATCACATCATTCTCCTGCCCTTATCCCACTCCAATTGGGGTCGGCTCAACATGTTAGAAACATTTTGTCACATGATTTGCCTGCGTGTTTGACGACCGGCCGTCTGCCTGACGTCAACTTACCTTAGTCGCCTTTTACGACACCTCGGTAAGAACTGGGGGTGGTCTATTCTATGCAGCCGGATACCACACGACACATACCTTAGTTGCCTCTTACGACAACTCGGTAAGAATGTAGGATGGTCTATTCTATTCTGCGGGATACCACACGGCGTAGTTTATTTTCATCAATAATGGCAAATTAGAAACTGAAAACATAACAGAACATAAGAAAGACTTTAGCATTCATAACATTAGTTTGGATATTAATAGTAATTCCTTTTGCAGAAACAATTTCAATAAAATTTAGCAAGACCTCAAATTGCTATTACAAGAATACATTCAATAGTTAATGTGTATTTTTCTTTGAAGTTCTCGAAGAGTAAATTTATTCAATGCTGTTTGACGTTATTTCAATCTAATTTCACGTTCATGTTGTACGTGCCTGTCCCCCCTCTCTCTATCAACATTAGCAGATATTTTTTGCTTTATACGATTCAACAAAGAAAAGAAAAAATTATGTAGCATTTAGTCCACGATAAAAGAAAACATGTATGCCTAGATGTGGACTTGAAGTGCTTAATGTACAGAGTGATAGAGAATGTGTGTAGTTTTAGTGTAGAACTATAAAAGTTATGATAGAATTATTTTGAAATAATCTGCGTTTTTAAGAGAATCTATATATTTAAATTCAAAATATTCTTTATTCAAGTAAACTTGTAAACAAGTGCTTTTGAATCGTCAAAATCTACTGCTGGTTCGGAAATCTGTTCCGAGAAGCCAGCAAGAAACTCGTTGATTGTTCTTTTCAAATAAAATTCTTATAATATAGTTCTCTTCAAATAAAAACCAAATGTAACTAAATTTGGTTTTTACTATCTTGTACAAGACAGAGAGAGGAGTAGCTATATTCACGTATTTTTAATTGATAAAATTTTTAATTGATAAAATATTTTATTCTATATAACACTCAATAGTAAAGTAGGCTTTTTGTATCAGCCTCCCTTTAACAGCGTTTTTAAACTGCTGTAGTGGCAAAGATAAAATCACATAAGTTTTTAACGGAAAAAAATCATTGGAGCCAGCCCGGACTTTGAACCCGTTACCCCTCAAAAGATTCGCACATTCTCACCGCTGGACTATATAAGCTATTTTTTTAAGGAAACGTCCAATTGTATAAAATATTTTTACGGTTTAATATAATAGAATGACATTTTGTATTATATCATAATGAAATCTATCGAAGATTTTTATTTAAAAGATAACAAATAAACAAATACAAGTATTCGCTTCTATAATAAAATTTCGCAATCCATACTAGACCAGTACTAAAGAAAGGTTTAAATTAAGTGTAAGAAATATGCTTATATGTTACACTATTTTAAAAAATTAAAAAATTATTTGGATAAAATGCCTGAATTTGATAATCTTTTCAGCTTCATACAAGACTGCAGTTTAATAATGTATAATTGAAGATGTTGAAAAGATTGACCGCCGAGTTTCTTGCTGCTTCTTCTCGGTAAGAGCAACATTGCGAACCAGTTGTAGCTTAATTAATCATATTGATTCAATAGTGCTTGAAAGAACTTATTTCAATAAAGATTATTTTGATTTGATTTGATTATTTTTGCTGTAAATAAATCACTTTCGTCCCCATTTCGTTTTCATTTGACCTTCTCATTGCCGTGTCTATTATCGATCATCTGATCCGATCTGCTATAACGAGGTCCGCAATAATTGGCGTAATCTGGGACGGGATGGATTTGTTTCCCGTTTGGATTCAATATAGGTAAATGTTTTGATAGGGACTGTGCAGGGTTAATAGATAGGCCGGAGAGTCTATTATAATAATAATAATAATAATAATAATAATAATCATTTATTCAGATATGGTGTTACAAACAGATACTTAAACTAATGACATACCTGTCTGTAACACCATACCGAATAGGTCACAGCTCAGCGTATGTCCTGCCTAGGCGCTGATTTTCAGCAGTAACCCGAAATGTGCAATGTATGGCAACAGTGTACCGTATATATATATTATATATACGTATAACGGTATATATGTACATATATAAATGTGTATATTATATAAAATATTAAATAAACAACAGTGTACAATCTATATGATATAAAAGCTTTACGGAGATGTAATATATATAAAATAATACGTGAATAATAATAATTATGAATAAAAGAATGTAATAATATGCCGCTTTATAGAATTGATGTCTCCACTGAAAAGTTTTGACATTCAATTTGTTTATTAATCATAAGTGTTTTTAATTTATTCTTAAATGCGATTTTGGAACGTGAATCTCGAATGGGCGGAGGAATGTTATTCCAACATCGTGTGGCGGCATATTTAAAACTTCCCCTGAAGGCGGAAGTGGAGTGATTATAGTCCATCAATTACTCCAACTACTCACAGTCGACCGGACTTTGGGCTATTGAGAATTCCAAGGTATTCATTTTTTGAGATATGTTTTATATATTGTATCGTCATAATGGCATAGTTCCGTAACCAGGCACAGATTATAAAATACACCACGGAATATTGCATACAAGATTATATCCGTACCACGAGTGAATATGTTGATAAGTAGACTTATATATAGTACCCGGCATTAAATAATGCACATCGATGTTTAGAACGAAACAGCCGTCCAGTTCGGTTTCGTAGAGCGCTGTCTCTGTCACTCAGTTAGTATGTGACGTTTCGCACGGATTCGTCAGTCTGTGCGACAGAGACAATGCTATGTGAAGCAGAATCTAGCCGATTTTCTCTCTCTAAGCCTCGATGTGCATTATTTATTGCCGTATACTATACGTTATTTTATATTTTTAGTCATAATAGCCATTAGGATTGCCTAATTTATATGGTAAATATTTCTGTGTAATCTAAAAGCCTTTTGTATGGTTCATACAAACTTGTGAATAAGTAAATATAAAGGTATACTAAAAGTAAACCTATTCGGTATACTAAAAGTAAACCTATTCATGGCTGTCCAGAAAATGGAAAACGATATGGACTTGTTAATTTATTCACGTTTGTTAAGGATATAAACGTGACTAGGTTCGCGTTCACCTATGTGTTAAAATACCCTCAATTATATACTAGATGTTTTTCCTTTTCGGAACTATTATATTAGATGTGGCTTGTTATCCTAGAATTGGGGGGTAGATCCTCTCTACCCTGGAAAATATTGTAGGGGCTACCACGCTGCTTTAGGTCTGAAAAGTATGCCGAGAATTCCCTAATGATATAGCGGTATTAGTGAAATTTAAATAAAGATGTCACTTGATGTTTCGAATCAGATTAATTCCTGTTCTCCAGGGCACCCAGAACTTTATATGATTATGCTTGTAACAATTGAAATTCTTTGTGCTACTTTGTGTACTTTTTTATAAATCATTTGGATAGAAATTTCGTGAATATTATTTTTGCGTCGCTTTAAATAGCAACCGGTTAGTTTTGCAATGGCCTCAAGTTGGCGTTTTGAATGCGTCCTTTATAAAGGGGACCCTTATTGTATTTAAGAATTCCGAAATAGTAGTAAATTTGAACAGTAGTTAGTAATCGTTTAATACATTTATTATGAAAAACTAATGAAAATATTATTTTGTTATACTAAATTTAGAGTGTACTATCCGTACTTATACATGATACGTGCAGAATTCGTACAAACGCATGCACTACACGCCACCAATAAAATAACAATACACACATTCACAACCACAATGTTAACAATCGTTTCGCACCGTAACCGAAGCACCGTCAGCAGATAGGCTACATTACAAGCTTTGCGCTTTGCGATTTTAGTTCTGTGTGTATCAGGTATGAGAACGGATAGTACACTCTACATTTAGCGAAGAAGGCCTAATTCTATAAATCAGCAATTATTGTAAGAAAGATGCTGATGACCTCATTATATATAACTAAGAATAAATAATGATGAGTCGTAATTAGCAAGTCTAGCGGCCATCACAGCTTATAATAAATAGCCTAAATAAAATAACAAAGACAAAAATAGCAAATAAGACAAACTAGAATGGCAACGATTAACAAATGCCAAAAAAACAAAAACCTCTCAACAGAAAGCCATTATGGACGTAATGAATCCTCGACTGAATGGGGTCAGAAAGGGGGAATAGACTGTTTTAATGGACCAAAATTGTTGCTTAAGTAAAGGGCTCAGATATCTATACTTAATATTACAAAGAGAAAAGATTTGTATGTTTGTGTGTATGTATGTTGTAATGTTTTCACGCAAAAATTACTGGACCGATTTCAAAAATTCTTTCACCCTTGAAAAGTTGCTGCTTCAACAACATAGGCTATATTATATTTTGCAAAAAAATAGAGACCCCTAATAAAATTGCAATAAGTTGTGAAAAATTTAGTCGTCAAAATCTTTCATCGCGTGCGCTGTATAAACTATTGATGATAGAGCAAAAACATGTTCAAACTTATTATAGAATGTATCAATATCCACAAAAAAGTCCGCGATACCATATGTCTAACTATTATAGTTATGCCAATATAACTACTTTTTTCAATGTTAAAGTTGATAAAAGTTCCAACAATAATCAAACCATTTTATTCATATCTCCGTATTAATTTTGATCCCATTAAATGATATTTTATTAAAAACTGGTTTAATACCTTTAAAATACTTTTGAATTATTAAAATCGGACATTCCCATAAAAAGATGTAACGAATTTAGAAATTATTATTAGTATTCTGTAAAGAAGATAATGTCAGAACCAATTCATTGTAGCGACCGCTATGACAGGGTCTGCAACTCTGGTGAGTTAGCTCTTATTCCAAGGATACCAATGATATATACGGATATAGCTAAACATTTTAAAAGAATCCAAATAGGTTCCAATCCAAATCCAAAGAATCCAAATCCAATCCAAGAACACAATAGGTTAAACGTTAATAAGCCCATGGCCAAACTTTTAAATTTTATCTTTAGTCCGACTTAGTAGCCTTTCCACGAGATCGGTATGCACGCCAGTGAAACCGCTGGGCATTGCTAGTGTTCTATAAATATACATTAAATTTATATATTACTTATTAATATAATATTAGTCGAAGTACAAAATTGTATCCCCTTTTTTCATACTGGGCGAACGAGGGTGCGTATAATTCCGCGTAATGAGAGAGGGAGTGCAGAAAATTCAAAAGTTTCAGTTATTTAATTGGATCCGTGATAGTGAGATCTGTGAGAAGAGTTACAAGACATCACACGTTCATATCCCAGGCAGACACCAATGGGTTTTCTACAATATATGTGCCTGATTAATATGTACCATACGTTAGGCGTTATACGATAAACATCGTGTGGAAAGATTTATATCTTTGGACCAATCCTGGGATATCCTTCTCTTATAGAAAAAAAGGCATAGCAAACAACGATTATTGTTCTATTTCACTGCCAGATTTTGACATAGACACAACAATAACGTCAAATGGAAAATAAGAGTAGATAAATAACATGCGATATTAATGCTAAAAGCTTTCGGCAATCATAAATAATACAGCGTCGACGAGCCGACATCGATATGGGCGTACACTATGAATATTGCAATATCCAAAAAATATCAATAATGTTGGAATCTATCGGGGCCACGAAATAAGCGAACTTTAAGCATTTATTTACATAATCAAACATTTCTAGGCAGTATATACGGCAATTTTGCAATTTTGTCGTGGAGCCTATCTCCTTAAGATTGCTTCGGTTACGGAGCGAAACTATCGTTGAGATTGTCGTAGTGAATGTGTGTAGTGCTTGTGTAGTGTGCCCTTGGTGACGGTGTCTGGTTATGTGACGTGTGATAACTAATCCTGCGCGTATAAGGTACGAGAACGATTTTTCTTCCTATATAAGTATTCCATAGATTCTCTTAACAAACGCGGATTAAAGCAAAATAAATGGTTAAAAGTTTCTACTGTAGGCTTGAATCCATTGATACGAATCTCATTACAGAATGAAATGCGGGTAAATAAAATGATTATAGAGAGATTTTTACTTCAACTGTACAAAATTTCATCAATATTCACTGTCCTGTTGGTACAGTTGCCAGTGAAATTGCCTTTAACTCTTGGGGTCACGTGTTCAATTCCTTAGGAGGGTCAACATTTTCAATTAACAATTTGTTGGTTCTTGAGGCTTGAGTGTATAAGTATATGTATTTAAGTATGTACAGAACTTATGTTAGAATTATGTTGCTATAATCCGCGCTTGTCACGCGATACATTACAAAGCAATACATTGACTATTTCCTACACTTATTACTACATAAATTCTCTTAACAAGCGCGGATTATAGCAAAATAGTTCTATAATATCTTCTGCACTATTCTGTACTTAGGGGACGAATGGCCGTGTGCGTAATCGTCCCATATATATATTTTTTAAGTTAACGCGCATAAAGTTGCAGCTACAGTTTGTAAAGAAATAAAATTATAAATATAATAAGGACGTAAGTTTATATCGCGTTACATTTATACTCTTTGAGCAATAACATTCATAGATTGCACACATCAAATTTGCGCTCGTGACGTATACGTTATTTGGCCGCCTTAGATTTTTCATCAACGAACGGGATAAGCTTTTGTATGAGCACGGAGATTTATACTTTCTCGATAATTGGATCGTTCCGTTCGCAACAATGAAATGTGTGACATAGTATCCGCAGCACCGTGGGCCAGCAATCGATATCGGGTCGGACCGGTCACGTGCGTGCCATCGGGTCCGGGGCGGGCGGCGATCGCTCACTCATGCCGTAATTGCCCGCCCTGCCGAGACCGATTGCGCCCATCGCTCCCCGTAAGTCACCCGCGTCGGGATATATGTTAGCGTCCTTGTAAGTTTCCTATTTCTTTTCTATTTATTCACCTAATCTGTGATAGCCCAGCTGTGAAACCGTACGACTCTCTCGAAGGGTCACAGGTTAAAACTCTGGGCGCAAAATGTTATATTTAAAAAAATAGATTAAAACATATCAGTAAATAACGTCAAAAACTGTCAATAGATTATAAGAAATATTGTAACAAAATAAAAATGAATGTGTAATAGTTATTAACCTGGACTGAAAATAATAAAGAGATCTTAGAGAGTTAGTTGGGCATCCCACCCATTTGGTATGAAAGATCGTATAAAAGAAAGAATCGGCATGAAGCATGGACGTAGGAAAAAAGCGAGAACTGGAATGAACGAAACTTTGACAAAAACAGGCTCCGTCCATCATGATGGAAGTAGTTAGGAAAAAAAAACTCTGGGCGCGTAACAATAAGTTGTTCTGTCAAATTTTCACAGACACATGAGTAGACACATGAGTTTACTCATGTGTCTACTTGAAAATTGCAATGTATTACACGCTTTTCGGTGAAGGAAATATCGTGAGGAAACCTGCATATCTCTAGAGAATTCTAGGGATATGCTCAACCTATCAATCCGGATTGGAGCAGCGTGGTAGGTCTTAGCTCCAATCCTTCTCTCCAGAAACGGAGAGAGGAGGCCTATACAGCAGTGGGATTGAAACAAACCGTTACTTTACTCGTTAATTTTAATCGCTGTGAGTTTATTTTCACTATTTTTAACCGAAACTTCGTCCATCCGTTACTCAACTATTTTAATGATTTTTACATTTTCTGAAAGAAATCCGGAATTTTTTACCACTTTGTTGCAACTCGGTGTTAAAGTTTTAATTGTGCTGATTATTTTTGATCTAGCGGATTAGCCATAAAAAAATAATAAGTCAGACTGAACGATTACCATTTGCCATCAACGAATCTATCTGCTAGAAATAGGACTTTTTATGCGATAACCATTTTTTCCTGGATTGATCAAGTGACTGCAACTTTTTAAGGTCTATCAATCCGTTTCAACAGCTCTTAACCTTCTGGAGTCAAATCAAAATTTCTTTATTATTATGCTCAACAACCACCTCATTAGGTCGGCGAGCCATGATAGTAATTTCCATTCTAAAATAACGATATTCTCAAAAAATTTTCAAGCATAATAATGCTTTAACATTATATCCTTGTGTTGAGCTACGCATTCAAGTTATTAAGCAGCTTATATCTATCGTATTTGACGCCCCAACTCACATCGCTTGCAACGTGACTTTTGCCCGTGGAAATACTCGCTCACCTGTACTGTAGGTAAGCCCCTCGTGCATTGACGTCTTCACTCCCGTAGCTTGAATATTGTATGAGCACTCAACTTTTAGAAGCAACACTCGCTACAAATCCTACAAAGTAACACTTTTTACACAAACTCTTACAGAATCTTTTATAACTCCACGCACAACTTTCTTTTAGGAAACCGTTTTGTTATTTACTTTCATCAATTTTATGACCGATCGTAGAATTGCAAACCTAAATTTTTTTCACAGTTTACTTATTACTATTAGTGATCGCGATTTAGTCGCGGTTTATAAAAAAATAATATTTTCAATACTTTGTATTATTGACCTCCGCGAAGTAGCCCCTTATTCTAAAAATTACGTTATTTGCATGTTAAAATAACATGTCTTTTCTATAATTACGCTATTGTCTAATACAAAATTTTTATAAAAATTTTAAACTAATTTACCACACAACAGAATTTCATACGACATTAATGTGGAATTAAGAACAGTAAAGACTAAACAAGTAGGTAGCAATAGTTATTGTTATTGTCCGAATTTAAGATAAAAACGTTACATTGTTGAATTGGTATAACTATCCTAACCATTCACTTAGCTAGTGCCTGTAGAATTTCATTAGTATAGAAAAACATCGCTTTAAAGATAAGTCAAAAAATGGGTTTCAATGGGTTTTTAAGACGTCGGCTCCACGGCGGAGTAACGTCTTGAGATGACTTCATTGTGATCGGACAAAAGCCAACGCCAATGAATGAGATATGCACTCAAATAGATAAAATAGCTCAAAAATAACAGCTACTTTCAATAGAGAATAGCTCGAACTGAGTCGGCCAAGTTTACAACGAACAAATGAAAACGAAGAATACTACAATTATTTCCTATAAATCGTGGCGAGGGCCATTATATTTTAGCTTAATATAACGGTAAATAATTCAGTAAAGTATTAGTAGTAAGTAATGTAACGGCCTGTTACTATCCCACTGCTGGGCAGCCTTCTCTCTCCGTTTTTTGGAGATAAGGGTTGGAGCTAAAACCTACCACGCTGCTCCAATGCAGGATTCCACACGATGTTTTCCTTCACCGAAAAGCGTATGATAAATTGCAATTATCAATTAGATACTTAAATTTTGATAGAAAAACTCATTGGTTCCTGTCCGAAGTTTGAACCCATGATCGTCTCTAGAGAGTCACACAGTCTCACCGCTGGGCTATCACAGCACAGTACAGTATTATTGTACAATAATATGAATATTTTGTGTGAATATTTAAAAAATAATTTATTCAACTTCACTTCGTTTTATAGGCTTGTAATCTGTATATATTATAGAACTAGCAATGCCCCGCGGTTTCACTCGCGTACAAACCGATCTCGTGGAAAGGCTAAACTACTAAGTCGGACAAAAATTTAGTAATGAAAACGTAAGGTACGTAATTTCCGTAGTCATTTTCTGCTTAATTGTTCTTTTAAAAATAATTTTCCTCATATATACTTCCGACTAACAATCATCGCCAAATTCCACACACACACTCCCTCATCTCTCTCACACACACACGCGCACACAAACAAACACGCACGCACACACACTATGCACTATAACTAATAACGGTATGGCAAATAAATAAATATACCTCTTAAATTATTTAATATAACTTGTTACATACACTCATACTTGCAATATTATATGTCATAAAATTTAATGTACCAAAAAAAATTAACCCAACTAATTTATTTTTTATACTGTTACTAACTAAACTAACACAATAGTATAATAATCTACAATATTAAGGGAGGGCACTGGCGCTTGAAATACAGTTAAATCTAGTTTAGGTTAAAAAAAAAAAGTAACAGCCTGTTACTATGCCCACTGCTGGGCTAAGGCCTCCTCTCTCCGTTTTTGGAGAGAAGGATTGGAGCTAAGACCTACCACGCTGCTCCAATGCGGATTGGTAGGTTACACATATCCCTAGAATTCTCTAGAGATATGCAGGTTTCCTCACGATGTTTTCCTTCACCGAAAAGCGTGTGATAAATTGCAATTATCAATTAGACACATAAGTTTTAATAGAAAAACCCATTGGTGTCTGCCCGGGTTTGAACCTATGTCGTCTCTAGAGAGTCGCACGGTCTCACCGCTAGGCTATCACAGCTTTTAGTTAGTTAAGTTTAGGTTCCAGGGCTTCAATATGTATTGTTAAACTGTTTATAAAGATTAGTATTATATTATTATTATTATTAACCACATCAGCGGCCATCTTTAAGCAACAAAACGTCCTTATTATATTAAGCTAAGCTCATGTACTGTTCGTAAATATCGCTTGTTAATAAGCCTTCGGGGAGTTCCTAAGTAGGTGTAAGCGGATAGACTGCGATCCTCTTTTGTGCTTATTTATGTCCTCTTGTTAAGGGCGAGCTTAAATTGCCTTCTTACTTGTACATCGTAGTTATAGAACGGATAAACTTTAATACAACGTATGACAGTTGGAATATTAACTTAGTATTAACGGACTGACTTGACTGGCTTGTTTGCGTAGTTGTTTCAACAATTCGTTGGTTCTTCGAGCGTGGGTTTATATTTGCTTTCAAGTATGTATTTAAAATTATATATGTAATAAATTTATTTTGTCTGTCACCCATAACACAATTATTAAGTTATTGAGTTTGGAGATAGACGACTTTATATTTATTATTTGCTAGAGAACCGCGCTGGCTTAGCCCGAGTGTTTAAATAATTTGTGTCCCATAGTTTTTAGAATTACACTATATTTTAGTAAAAACCGTACAAAAATCCGTTCGGTACCTTATAAGAATATGAATCATATACAGACTTTCGGGTGCTTTGTTTAGACTAATAAAAAACATTAGAAACTAACTTAAAATAAAATCTTTAACTTTTTAATTATTCATCTGAATTATGGTATGGATTAAGCTAAGGAAAAAATAAATTGAAAATTCGAGTCACACAAAAGTAAAACGATAAAAATGGTCGTTACTGTGATTTAATGTGATTCAGTTCAGACTTTAAGAACCTCGTGCGTCACGGTCAAATCTTTTTCTTGAATTCATAGTCCAAAGATTAAAGATACCTAATTTTATCCCAATTGGTCTAAACTCGGACCTTTCTTTTTTTACAAAAAAGAGGAGATATGTGCCAAGCTATAGGCAAATATAAAAATAGTCATCGCAGATCTTGTATATTTTACTATACTTTGGGAATAACAATAGCTGTGATAGCCTAGCGGTGTCACTGTGCGACTCTTTCGAGAAGGACACAGGTTCAAACCCTGAGCAGGCACCAATTTGTTTCTCTATTAAAATGTGTCTAATAGATAAATGCATTTTATCACACGCTTTTCGGTGAAGGAAAACATCGCGGGGAAACCTGCACATCTCTAGAGAATTGTAGGGTTATGTGTATCTTACCAATCAATATTGGAGCAGCGTGGTAGGTCTTAGCTCTATTCTTCTCTCGAAAAAAAGGAAACAGACGGCCTATGCCCAGCAGTGGTATAGTATCGGGTCGCTACTTAATTAACTTATACTTTGAGACTGAGTATCAGATTTTATAATAATCAATTTAAGTAAATAAGTGGTTTTGAATCGGTAACTCTACTGCTGGATCGGAAAGCTATTCCACCAAGAAGAGAGAGCAAAAAACTCGGCGGTTTCTCTTTTCTAAAAATATAATTCTTATAATCTCTCTTGTATAATTATAAATAGTTACATCTTGTTACAACTAACTGGTGGAACGTCGAACAGTAGCCTACATTTACGCATTCTTATAATTTATGTAATTTTTAACAGTATAAAAGGCTTTATGTATCAGTCTCCCGTTGATAGTTTTTTTAACTTATAGCAAAACTAAAATTTATTGTAGAATTTTATTTAAATTACTTATGTAAAGTGTAAAGCAGGAGCCTTAAGCTTATGTCGGTTTCTAGTTGTCTTTTATATACGTCGCCAATTTTCTTATATTTTAGTATATTTTATGTATATTAGTATATACGGAAACCTGTCCGATTTACCAACTTCATTAAAAAAACATTTTAGATTAGCTCAAAGCTAATTCAAGCATTTGACGGTAAATCATTTCGAATGTTTGCTCAAAAGATTTCAAAATGAAAGGCAAAGAAACTGAAAGTGTCGCGCTTATAGATATCTAAAGCGATTATCAAACGAGATGTCTCATTACGGACTACAGATTATGAGACTTGAGACCCCTTAAAAAAAGTAAAGTAGCAGCCTATTACAACCCTACTGCTGGGAATAGGCCTCCTCTCTCCGTTTCTGGAGAGAAGTGTTGGAGCTGAGACCTACCACGCTGCTCCAATGTGGATTGGTAGGTTACACATGTCTCCAGAAATCGCTAGAGATATGCAGGTTTCATTACGATGTTTTCCTTCACCGAAAAGCGTGTGAAAAATTACAATTATTAATAAGACACAAGTTTTTTTTAATAGAAAACTCACTGGCGCCTGCCCGGAGTTTGAACACGTGACCCGCTCGCGAGAGTCACACGGTCTCACCACTGGGCTATCACAGCTCTTATATATATTTTTTTTATTATAAGACCCCTTATATATTTTTTATTCTTTGAGTATCAGATAACTGCTATAAGACATAAGCCGTCTCATTATATCATAGAAACAAAACCAAAAAAAAATACTTTGCTATAATCCCCGCTATAATATAGGTAGCACATTTGTTTTGTGATACGTGTGGTAAATAGTTCTGCATTTATAAGGTATGTGAACGTTTTCTGCTTCCTACCCTAAGCCTTAAAGAGATTCCTTTAACAGACGTGGATTATAGCAAAATAATTCTGTTGTAACATTTGTACTATAGAATTTCGCAAAGTAACGCTTGCTTCTGTAAATAATTTGAATCAGTATAAATTTGACTTGCCCGATGGTGTAGTGGGTAGTCAACCTGCTTTCAGCTCCGAGGGTCGCGAGTTTGATTCCCGCCGAGGGCCAACATTTTCTAAAAAACAATTTGTGGGTTTTTGGAGCCTGGGTGTATATTTGTATATAAGTATGTATTTTAAATTAAATATGTAGTACCAGTTGTCCGTCACCCATAACACAAGTATTAAGTTGCTAACTTTGGGGACGGACGACCGTGTGTTTAAGTGTATTTTGTGTCGAATATAAAATGATCCATATAATTTATTCCAAATGAAGTATAATAAATCGAGCGTTACCATCTGATCCACAAGAGCGCCCTATAACAAATATTGGACGTTAGAGCATATAATTGACTCCTCAAACACCGTCACGAGTCGGTTCTCCTTTAAACCCTCGTCAGGTGTCATAAGGGATATAAAGAGGACACTCGGTAAAATATTAGACACGTCCGGCTAGTTTATGTTTACCTAAATATTCACCTGACTTAGAACAAATTATCGCTGTCCATTGAGGAATATTAACTTACCATATGAAGTCACGCTTATTTCAGTATTTTAATCTATATCTAACCAAGTATAGATATAATCACAAAAAGAATCACGAATAATCAATTTAACTGTTGACATACTGAAAACAAATGTTAAAAAAAATACCGATGCTTCAAACTTAAATAAGAATTGCTATGAAAAAATGTTGACTGTTAGCGAAAATAGAATTAAGACAAAGTGCGTTGGAGACAAGGAGACAAGTCGTCAATCACCCGTCGCCGTCCCCGGAGGGGAAATTTGCAAGTTTTGCAATTCACTCACTCATTCCATCTGTCTTCCACACATTTAACAAAGAAAGACTCAAAATAAATACGAATAACGGTTTATTTACTGGTTACGAATGTACATTTACTTTATATCAAAAGCATCACAAATACATCAGTACAAAGAATAAAGATGGAGTTTCGATTGCGATTCATTCTTGTCGAAATTAAATCGTTTAATCTCGAAAAGTGGGAGAAAACTTATTCTCTCACTTTTTGAGAGCTTTTCTTTCTTCTCTAGTGAAATATTTGAACTGGTAAAATCATTTTGTGCTGGGACGTGAGTTGAATGTATAAGGTTTTATCTTGTAGCAAACCGTGAGGATCGTCTACCATTTTACCATCATCATCATTCTCCTGCCGTGCCAACATGTTGTTACATGTTTTGGCTAGTTATTTTAACACCAGCAGCTTGCCTGACGTCAAATTACGTTAGTCGTCATTTAAAACAACTCAGTGAGGAATGAGGGTGGTCTATTCAATCCAGTCGGATACCACGGCGGGTCAAGTTACCTTAGACGCCTTTTACGCCACCTCGGGTAAGGACTGAGGTTGGTCTATTCTATGTTGTGTTCTATTCTATGTACGTAATGTTGTGAAAA
This sequence comes from Morpho deidamia, assembly GCA_947086505.1. Lineage (NCBI taxonomy): Eukaryota > Metazoa > Arthropoda > Insecta > Lepidoptera > Nymphalidae > Morpho > Morpho deidamia. Next base: position 14,404,295 of record CAMTZC010000009.1, read on the forward strand.
TGTGAAAAGCCAAGTGACGACAGTTATTAAATTATAAAAAAGTTCTTTCTTCAAATCATAGTACATCAGAAATTTCTCTGCACTGCACTAATGTGAAATCCTTCAAAGCGTTCCCTCTAGACTCAATTATCTCGGTTTACAGAAGAAAATTAAACAAGACTGGTAAAGCAGAGTGAATCAACAGAAACAAAGGCGCACAGCTGTCGAGAGCATAGGTAATTAAGACATTTTAACAAACCTCCTGAGTACGTTACCTCTTTATTTAGCAAATCATAGTCCGTAGATGGGATTTCTAAATTGTGTATGTGTATCTTTATATAAATCTAGTAATCCGTCATTATTTAAACGACGTACCGAAATAAAGGAAGGAATTCAACCGTTCGCTTGCGTTCACAGAATATTGTCAATCATTTGTCATCTTATACACTATTCGGAAACTTATACTTTTAAATCCTACATATATTATATACTAGCTGTGCCAGCGGCTTCGCCCGCGTGGAATTCTGCGGGTCAGAATTGTTTTCTAGAATTCAAACTTTAAACATTAAAATAATTATTGTGAGTTAACCATCAGAGAGAGAGAGACATGCTATCACGTACTTTTTTTGTAGTATTTTATAGATCTACACTTCTCTGCTACATTATTTTAGCGTATCTCTGCTGGTTTACGCAGCGCACGCGAGTAAAGCTCTAAACAAGCAAGTTTTTCAACAATTGCGCGATCTCTTCAACACAATTACATAATGCCGGTATGTACTATTTACCTAAACCATCCGGAAGAATTGCACTGTCTTTAGTAAAAACTGTACAAAAATCCGTTCAGTCAGTCAAAAATCAGATACAAACAGTTTTTAGAGACTTTAGTTTTATAATAAGTATAGATTAATCAATTCAACTAATGGGTAACTTCCATGAACTTTAATCAAGATCTTAAATGCCAATAATTTCGACAACACACAATAACTAACATGTATGGTGGACCGTCATGCCGTGGTCGAACCATTTAGTCGGTCGTCACAGCCTCAGCAGTTCGATAGTAAATAGTATACAGAGGAATTCTCCTCTAATTCTTTCTTTTGCACATTTTACTTCGATCGTCCCAAAAAGTTTTTATTAAAGTACCTTAGGCTTTTATTTAGTAAGACACATCTTTCGGCACTTAAGTCGAATGAGGATCTCTAGAAGAAAAGTTATAAAAAGAGATATTTACAAACTGATAAACATTTTACAAATAAATTGATGCTGGGGAAATGGATACAAATAAATTACAGCTAAACACCATTTTTATGATTTCCCTCCAGTCATAAATTTATCTGAAGATAACATTCAACATTATTATTATTTGATTTGTCTCAATCAAGGGCCTTTTTAATCCTTACTGACTTTGTTCCTAGAATTGTGACGGCCTATAGCGAAAGCTTTTATTAACCAAAATGCTTTGCGGTTTTGTCGTGGATTTTATCTCTTGACGATGCTTCGGTTACGCGGTAAAACTATTGTTGAGATTGTGGTGGTAAATGTGTGCAATTCTTGTGTATTGTTGTGTTATTGGTGGCGGGTAGTGCATGAGTTTTTACAAATTTTGCAATGTATCAGGTAAGAGATTGATTGATTGTGATAGTACACTCTACATTTAGCATAACGTATATTTTCTTGTATCGCGGATTGTAGCAAAATAATATTTTCCACCACCTACCACGTTGCTCCAATGCGGATTGGTAGGTTACGCATACCCCTAGAATTCTTTAGAAATATGCAGGTTTCCTCACGATGTTTTCCTTCACCGAAAACCGTGTGATAAATTGCAATAATCAATTATAAATAAATAAATAATAATAAATATATGGGACATTTACACACACGGTCGTCCGTCCCCAAAGTAAGTAACGTTATACTCGTGTTATGGGTGACGGGCAACTGGTAAATACTACATATATAATTTTAAATACATACTTAAATACAAATACACACCCAGCCTCGATGAACCAACAATTTATTTATAGAAAATGTTTGCCCTCGGCGGGAATCAAACCCGCGACCCGCGGGGCTCAAGGCAGAGTCACTACCCACAGCGCCAACGGGCCAGACAAACAAGATTAATTAGACATGTTTTAATAAAAAACCTCATTGGTGCCTGCCCGTGGTTTGAACCCATGACCGTCTCTATAAAGTTGCACGGTCTCACCGCTGGTCTATCACAGCTCAAAGTGCATTGTGTTATAAATACAAGCATAAGCATATTCCTTACATTTAATTTAAACTTTGCTGTAACGTGTACGAAATCGCAGGTACACCTAGTTTAGTATAACCGGTAGTTCAATGCGGCAAAATGACGAACTATTCTGCAAACGAGTCCAATCGCCAAGATTCAATTTGCAGTGCTTTCTAAATCCTGTGCAGGATTAAATGCCGCAAACACCGGCACCAAACGGTGACTCAGCAACTTGCTTTCATCAGATATTCGTGTGATATTCCTCGTGTAGTTCTGGAATTTAATAGCATTTGAGAATTGATCCTAAATTCCAATCAAGAGCATTTTATAAACGTACATATATTGAATCACCGGTAATATCTGCACAATCGAGCGCCATCTTAGCTTATCTTTTTGAATTACTGACTAGGTTATTTGTTGGCTACTGATCCAGAACTATCAACTCTAGCGAACCCTTTAGTCAAACAGCATTCATAATTATTATTGGTATTAACAATATACAGTTTTCTTAGAATAAAGGGTTTTTTTTTAATATAAATTTTATCACTATCGATATAGATCGAAATAATTAGCGAATTTTGATGATACAAATTAATACTGAATGTCTTCAAAGTTTTTATGGTAGATCGAATTGGCTTCGAATGTAAACATCGAAACATCAAACGTTTTCACATCAATGTCATTTAACTTTGCGTTTGTCAAATCGAGTAAGATTGTATCCCAAACACAACATTGACGTGCAAATTGTTGGCTGAGTTTAGGGTTGGAGGCTAAATTTATTTACACCCCGAGTAGAGGGTTTGGTTCCGCAAAACTGCAAACATTTTGGAATCCATCTCGCTAATAGAATAACTTTGATGTTGGATACCGTCGACCCTTCAGACACAAAGCAAAAATTTATTAAATGTGCTGCGATTGATTCGTCTTTAATTTGGTCGGCAATTTTCTGAATAGTTTCCCATATATCATATGAAGTGAAGTGATCTGAGTTTATACTAGGGATGTGAATTAGAGTGGAAAAAATTATTATTATTAGATTATCAAATAATCGATTTTGTTCACTCGATTTATATATTTTTTATGTATTAATTAGAATAAAGTGGACTAGTGCGAATAAAAATTGAATGATTGCGTTGTTGCGCTGTTTGCGAAATTCCATTAAAATTTGTAGTTTGGCCACATTAGTGTCATCTAACAATAAAAAAACAAACAAAAAAAGAAAAAGAGATTAATTAATATAATCGATTTTTTAAATCGATTTGTAATGTTTAGAAAATCAATTATTAAAAATCGACTATAATAATAGTAAAATAATCGATTAGTATAAAAATAGGTAATTTTTTAACATTGCTTTTTATCTATGCACATATATTGTAATTTTATTCGTGTTCAAATGTACATATTTTAACACTGTTTAATAAAATCTGAAATATGAGGACCTTGAATCCACATTAATATGATTGAACACGTACCAACGTACAGAATTATGCGGCGAAACGAAATTACGTTGAACAAAATTAAAAAATATACACCGGCGTGTGAACTTCGGCATAATCAGGTTTAATAATATGCTTTATCCGCAGTTCAGCGAGCTTCGGATGTTGAAGGTCGTGGAAGGTAATCGAATCACACGTCATTCGACACATAATACTGGCAAAAATATAATCTAGGCTTTCATTATTACCGTTTTAATAAGTCTAGATGATAGGTAAAAGTAAAAAGTAAAGTAGCAGCCTATTACAATCTCACAGCTGGGAATAGGCCTCCTCTCTCCGTTTCTGGAAAGAAGGGTTGGAGCTAAGACCTAGCACGCTGCTCCAATGCGGATTGGTAGGGTACATATATCAACAGAATTCTCTAGAGATATGCAGGTTTCCTCACGATGTTTTCCTTCACCGAAAAGCGTGTGATAAATTGCAATTATCAATTAGTCACATGAGTTTTAATAGAAAAACTCATCGGTGCCTGCCCGGGTTTGAACTCGTGTTCCCCTAGAAAGAGTCGCACGGGCTCACGGCTATCTCAGCTCCCAGAGAATAGGTAGTAAAAAAAAATTAGTTGAGTTAGAAAACCCTTCTTAAAAAAGTAATAATAAAATTATTTTGCTATAAATATTACTAACAATTGCAGATTATAGCAAAATAGTTTTATTATTACTTTTGTATTATGGATCTCCGCAAAGTAACGCCTGCTTCTATGAATTATTTATATAAACAAATACAGATGTATTCTAAATTATGCCGTGTGATATCCGGCTTAGTATAATAGACCACCCTCTTTTATTACTGAAGTGTCGTAAAAGGTGACTAACGTAAGTCGACCCACCGTGTGGTATCCAGTTGATTAGAATAGACCACCCTCATTTCTTACCCAGGTGTCGTAAAAGACGACTAAGGTAAGTCGACGTCAGGCAGGCGGCCGGGCGTAAAAACGTAGCCAAATCATGTGACAACATATTTTATAACACGTTGTGCCAACCTCACTTAGAGTGGGATGATGAGATGTATTCTAAATAACTAAATTTAATGTTCAATTTTCATTAAAAAATATTTCAATTACAAAAAAAAGCGACAGTTTATCGTAACTACTGAATTTGGATTCCCTACTCGAAGCATCGAAATATCTTGTAAGAGCTGATTCCTTCAATAAAGGCTCTAAATTTGTTGCTGGCTTTGAGGTGCTATTCATAGACACTACGATCTCTTCAAGCTTCAACGTGGGCTTAAATTAATTAGTGTAAAGCTCCGACCATGTAGTTATGCAGGCAGAGAATTAACCAAGTAACTGGGAATTATATCTATTCAAAAGGACTTTGAGAACCTGCTCATCTTACCTACACTAAATCACATGACGTCGTTGTTGAAGCATTCTTTCATTATTTTAATTATAAATAAATATAAATATATAGGACACTTACACACACGGTCGTCCGACTCTAAAGTGAGTAACTTAATACTTGTGTTATGGGTGACGGCAAACTGGTAGATATACTACATATATAATTTTATATACATACTTAAATTCAAATATACACCCAGGCTCGAAGAACCAACAAATTGTTTATAGAAAATATTGGCCCTCGGCGGGAATCGAACCCGCGTCCCGCGGAGCTGAAGTCCACTACCTACTGCGTACTGCCAATTTTATTTAATGTAAAACTATATAATCATTTTCGGCTTTAGTTATAGACAAAGCTTTTTTTAAATAACATAGATAAAAGTAAATTTAACATTTAAGCCGGAGTGAACGTTTTGGGTTCAGCATTTTGGATGTGTATTTGAGGGTATTTTAAATTAAATTAAACGCGTAATTAATTAAATTAAATTAAATCTCGATTACGACTAATAATAAATAAAAATCTTAAAAGATTGATTGATCTCGTTAAAGTAAAAAAAGTAAAGTGACGGCTTCTTACAGTCCCAAAGTTGGCATAGGCCTCCTCGCTCCGTATTAAGAGAGAAGTATTATCTGAAAAATGCAGGTTTCGTCCATTATGTTTTTCTTCAGTGGCCCGGCTGGCCCGTTGGCGCAGTGGGTAGTGACCCTGCTGTCAGCTCCGCGGGTCGCGGGTTCGATCCCCGCCAAGGGCCCACATTTTCTATAAATAATTTGTTGGTTCTTCGAGCCTGGGTGTATATATGTATTTAAGTATGTATTTAAAATTATATTCGTAGTATATTTACCAGTTGTCCGTCACCCATAACACATGTATTAAATTACTTACTTTGGGGATGGACAATCGTGTGTGTATTTTTTTCATTTATTTACTAAAAATCGTGTTATATATTGCAAATATTAATAAGACACATACACATAAGTTTTAAAGTTAACAGAAAAACTAATTGGTGTTCGCCCGGGGTTTGAACCAGTGATCACCTCGAAAGAATTTCACGGTCATACAGCGTACAAAACTCACAAATCTCGTTAAGCTAATACAATTTCCCGCAAACGCACAATCAAGGTAACCGATATAAATGACTGGATCGCAATTTATACAATGCCCTACATGAAATGAATATCGTTACACACATTCCTAAATCATTTCACGTATTGACTTCATTTACATGTTAACTCGATTGCTTTTTCTATCGAATAATTGTGATCCAGAATATATTTATGAAAATATACTTAGTTAACTTTAGTTTAGTTATAGTTCTTACCTAGGAACAGTAACTATGTCTAGTTTTTTTATGCTATAATCCGCAATTATTTCAGAAATATACATAAGTAATCTATTATTATTATTATGTGATTATAGTTTAAAAGGGGAACAATGAGATGTACGAAGTTACATTTCGTTGTTCACGAAGTTGTCGCTGACGTTGGTGGTAAATTACGATTAGTTTAGGGTAAAAAAACCAGTGTTGGGGGCTACCTCAACGTAAACTGAGTGGTGTTCCTTTTTGCAACGTCACATTTCTCTGCATAGGTATAATTTAAAATAAAATTGGCTATATAACTACACTGTTTGTAGGGTAAGTGTGACAGTTGTCAATAAAAGGTTATTTGATTTTGATTTGATTTTGATGATATGCTAAGTGTAGGAAGCAAAACCGTATACCTTATACATGAAGGATTATTTAAAGCACGTATTACAAAAGACCCCCACCAGCAGCACACTACACAATTGTTAGTTAATTAATAAATAATTGAGGGTATTTCAACGTTTATGTTGACGCGAATGATGTATGAACTAGTTAACAATATAGAGAATAAACGAAAATTAACGACATAAGTTGAACTTTTAGTAATAGTAAAACTTTCACTAACGACGTAACTAATGTACAAGTTTAATGATATTATGTTAGTTAAGGTTCCTTAAATTAATATAAACTACTATCTCAGAGTGTTCTTGGATTTTGTTTGGTAACGAGGCAGTATTTTACTTTCAACTCTATTCATAACTCCTTTTTCCTTGAGCCGATAGACGTCCTCAGCTGGACGTATGGACGGGCGATGGAGCGAGCTACGCTTAGAGTATATCTACGTGATCAAATCAGAAATGAGGAGATCCGTAGAATAGGCATAGTTATCGACATAGCTCAGCGTGTTGCGAAACTTAAGACGCGATGGGCGGAGTACATAGTGCGGAGAACGGATGAGCGTTGGGTCTTAAGATGTTGTTACGGCGACACCGCGTTTAAAAACGCAGCGTCGGTAGATCCCGTGCAAGATGGACTGCGAGGTGCGACTGCGAGGTGGATTACGAGGGTGACCTCACAAAAGTCGCGGAGATCCGCTGAATCCAAAAAGGTGGTGGAGGGAATCCCTTATAGAGACCTTAAAAGAAAATGTTTAGCAGTAGATGTCCATCAGTTGCAAAAGAAGAAGACGAACACCTAGGAACCAAACTTCCACCACGTAAGCTGAAATTTGTTTACAAAATGTTGAAGAATACCAAGAACATGACTTGAGTCCCTCACACGTATGTAACACAACATAACGCATGTATTTTCCCGAGTGTATTAACAGATGGCGCCACCAGTACTTTACTCCGCACTATAGAGGTACTTTTGTAGTTACATAAGAAGTCCCCATACATAATGTTCGTTGATCGATATGCATGCATGCATATGCATGCAGATGCATCCTGCTGGAACGCTAAGCCTTAGCGAAACTGTAAACGGTGCATCTTCCGGTATGTCCATTCTTGGAATGCCGAGAAGGACTCGTCCGCCATACTCTCTGTATATAAAAAATTACTATCCTGTCTTTTGTACGTATACTTTCCCCGTCCGTACGTCCGTCCAGTTCGACGCGTTACACGTATAATTTTCAAAACTCAAAAGCTTTTCTACCACGTACGTAAAACACATTTTCGACAAGCTCCATCACTTCTACATCTTTCGCAACATTCCATCTGAACTTACCTGAAACAAGAAAATTTTTGCTATTTAGTTTATTATAATTTATACAATACGGACAACAGTTGGCCAAAGTGAAAATGCGATCGTATAAGTTGTGCTACATACATGAATGCCGTTGTCATTCTATTATAATTTAAATTAGGTAAAAAGTCGCTTTATCCCTCTATATGTTTCGTCAAACCAATCGAATAAAAACTATAAATCTATAAACTGACTATATATAACTGGCCCGTTGGCAGTGACCCTACCTTCAGCTCCGTGTGTCGGGAGTTTGATGACCACCGGGGGCGAAAATTTTATAAACAATTTGTTATTTTGTCGAGCCTGGGCGTACATTTGTACTTAAGTATATATTTAAAATTATATATGTATATATTAGCCTAGCGGTGAGACCGTGCGACTCTTTCGAAGGGAACACGAATTCAAACCCGGGTAGGCACCAATGAGTTTTTCTATTAAAGCTCATGTGTCTAATTGGTAATTGCAATTTATCACACGCTTTTCGGTGAAGGAAAACATCGTGAGGAAACTTGCATATCTCTAGAGAATTCTGGAGATATGTGTAATCTACCAATCCGCATTGGAGCAGCGTGTTAGGTCTTAGCTCCAACCCTTCTCTAAAGAAGCGGAAAGAGGAGGCCTATTCCCAGCAGTGGGATTGTAACAGGCCGCTACTTCTATGTATATACTCACCATTTGTCTGTCAGCCATATCACACGAGCGGTTGTGTGTGTCCCAATATTTATATTTATTTATTAAAGAAACTAAAAAACGCATCAAATAAGAGAACCTTACATTTCCATGTTAATATAAATGAAATAATGAAAAATTTGAAAGTTCAATGCAAATCGATTTCTCCTACTTTATTACAGTACAATCAAAAAATTTAACGTTACAATTTCAGCTTTATTTAGAAATTCACCCGTATAGTCTGGCAAAACGCTACGCATTCTTAAGCAATCTCTCGGATACTTGAGTCATGTACTCTGTAGAGTATGAGTAACAAATACTTTCCCAAACTTAAAACGTTTCTACCAACTAGAACGCCATTTTGCAATATTACATTCTATCGGTTATCTTACAAGTATGCTTCCCAAGTATTTTGGTTGAGACGGTAGACTTGTTGGGAATACTTGAGTTTACACTCGTGAATGCCAAAATCTAAGCTTAATTGTGACTATTCTTTTTTTTTCTCAAAATGAACTTTTTATACTTCTAAATAAATAATACCAATTATAAAAAAAAAAAAAATTAAAAAAACATAAAAACAAAAAAATCATCGTATATAATAAGAAGTGTAGTCGGTTTCTATACATTAACTATGAATATCAGTTGCTATAGTTTAAATTTAAAAAACTTAACCTTATTAGCAAAAATCAGTTCTGAACTAAATGAAAAAATGTTTAGATGAAGTTTTTTTTTTCACCAAAAACCTTATGGGGCTAGACTAAAACACACATCTGAATAATCATAATTTATTATAGTATAACTTAAAACTACTTTAATCCTATAACTACATTACATAGTTTTTAGGACTCATTTAAACATAAAAACAAGGAAAAAAGAAGCAGTAATTGTTAAACGAAATAATCATTGTGAAACCTTCCGGCACAATGTACAGTAAAATTGAAATACTTCATTTAAAATAATTTCACCAAAATTAAATTTTCTATTTGAGAAATCGAACCGACGTCGACATTGTTAAACGAAGCGATGGAATTCAAATTTGACGATTATTTACCGAAATGAAAATTGGTTAAGGCTTCAGCTATTACAGTTAATTAATTGGAGAGGGCATTTGCTTATCTCCACAAAAGTATGAGTATTAATAATTTACTTTGTTCGAAGAATAATATTTACTTTCGTCTAGCGGATCTTATTCCGCCGTGTGATATCCGGCTGAGTAGAATAGAGCGCCCACATTTCTGACTGAGGTGTCGTAAAAGACAATTAAGGTAAGTTGACCTGCCGAGTGATATCCAGCTGAGTAGAATAAAGCACCCTCATTTGTTACTAAGGTGTCGTAAAAGCCAACTAAGGTAAGTTGACCCGCCGAGTGATAACCGGCTGAGTAGAATAGATCACCCTCATTTCTTACTGAGGTGTCGTAAAAGGCGACTCTAAGTATAGTTGACATCATGCAGGCTGTCGGACATAAAATAACAAGCCAAATCATCAAGTAACATGTTTAAAACATGTTGTGCTGGCACCACTTAAATAATAGTAGGGATAGATAAGGATAGGTATAAGAGATAAGATATAAGACAAGGGTGAGAGAATGATGATGTCTAGCAGATCTCAGATTAACATATACACCAAACCCGTACTTTTAAAAGGCAGTTTGGAAGTCAGTCAAATATAAAAGAAATTGAATACAAATCTATTCGAAAATAGGAAAGAGGTAATAAAAAACAGGAAAACTGAACATTCGTTGTTTGCTATTGTACTGTTCGTACTTCCACCCAACAGCGTTATATCGGCTCTCTGCTTCACACACCGCACGCGCGTCCGTCCTCACCCGTGGTCGTAGTGAAAGTGAGTAATTCTCTTCCCTCGCCCCACTACTATAACGCGCGGTGTGCAGGCATGAGACGACAGAACCTCCTTTATTATAAATCTACCTTCCATCAAAACTTCTATTCTTATTCACATACACTACATCTCTCCTTTATTTTAATTAAAATAAGTTTATTTTCAGTAGATCAGTGGTTATCATTTAAAACATTTTATTACATCATTGATCAATCACCATAACACATCTTCGTTTCTGAAGTCTAAAAATCACGAATCCTACAACTATGTAGTTCACTCATTTTCCTAACTCCATTCTTCCTTCGCTTCTCACTAACTAAATATATTCCTTTCACTTATACTTCTTTTAGCTAAGTATTATATTTATCTGGACCTCATTTTCTAATTGCTTCTTTCACATCTATTTTAATATTAGATATCACTAAATGCCTCACTCATCTGTATTCTCCTTTTTCCCACACTTCGGTTGCCTCATACATCTTACGGCACTCCTGCATTCCATTCGTCCTTCATTCCTCCTTATTGTTCCTTGTTGTCGTTGCCTGCATCTCTTGGCCATTTATTACCTTCCATTCTTCCTCTTCCTTTTTTCGTGTAAAATATTTCGTCTCAACTATTGTCCAGTTTCGTCACTTTCAATCTCTATGTCACCTCCCAATCGTAGTTTAGCTGTCTATTAGATGTATTCAAAGATTGCACCTAGTTTATTTTCCTTATTTGTATCCCAAATAAACACTTATCTCTTGATCCTAAATTTCTATTATTCGCTTTTTTTTCTCATTTGCGTACTGTTTCCTTTTTCTTTTAGTTCCCTGTTATCACGAATACCCATGTCATCAGTTTTATGGGTAACATCCTCGAGCCGCCAAACTTTTCATTCATGGCCACAATACCGGGATGGCCCTCATGTGCTGTCAATGATTCTCTGTCTCACAATCCCTTAGATATAACTATTTTAGTCTCTCTTAAAAAGTTTCCTTCATATTAGCAAGTTCATTTGTAATTTATAAAATTAAGTCTAAATAATCTTTATTCAAGTAGGCTTTTTACAAGCACTTTTGAATCGTCAAGGATCAATTAGATTTATTAAGCTACACTTGTTCGAAATGTTGCTCTTACCGAGAAAAACCAGCACGAAACACGGCAGTCAATCTTTTAAACATTTAAATTTACTTTAATTATTTTCAGTCTTGTTTGAAGCTGAAAGGATTTTTATCATTCAAATAATCTTCAATTGTGTAATATGCCTTACGTGTAAACATATACAATTAATTTAAACTTTTCTGTAGATAAGTCTAATATAGATTGCGAAATTGTATTGTAAAATCTACTATCGCTCTACCGCTTAAAACTTTGATTTCTAAGTCCAATTTTCTATTCCAATTTTCTGACAGATCACTTCTTTTAAGGGATCTGTTTTCATGGCTAAGTCAGGAATTCATTTACCCACTTAATTTATTAATCCCAGGAAGGTTAATAAATCTGTGATGCTTATCGAGGCTTTCAGCTTTTGAATAGATATTCAGTATTCAGATATTTTCTAATGATTTTATTTTCTGTTTTGCAAGTTTGTGGTCTAGGAACCTTCTGATACATCTTCCTTTTCTCAACACAACCTTAATTACCTGTAAAACTTCAATGACCTTTTTCAGTTTAGCGTCATGTTCTATTTGGTCTTTTCTGAACATAAGAATGTCTTCAATAAGTTGTCGTCTTCACTTTCTCAAATTCAGAGGATTCTACCAGACAACATTCGTTTTTATTGATAAAGTCCTGTGGTGGATTTAAAGGTCGTTACGGATCTCGAATTTTAGCAACCTTTCTAATCTTAGTCTAATTCTTCTATCGTAGGCAGAGTGATTTTCGTTTCGAATTGTTGAATTTGCCCATCTCATATTAACACAAAATCGGATATCACAGTTCTCTTTTAAGATAGGCACTGTAAGTGAGATCCAGTCTAAAAGGTCATCTACTTTTACACTGTTATCTTTCTGAAGGACTTAATTGATTATAGCATTCATCTTTTCCTATAAGGGAATTGGAATGAGTCTTCTGTGCTTGCACCGTGTCATCTATCTTTTTCTATAGGCGATTATACTGCAGTTTAAAGTGTCTGATTTTCTTCATTTCTTCGCATAGATTTTATCATGGTCATTTCTCATCAAATGTTAAGTTTTTTGCAACTACCACAATTGAAATGTCTTTTTATTATTTTCTGATTTACATTTCCGGTTGTCTCTTCTTCTTCTGAGCAGAGGCTCATATCCTGGTTATTTTATCTTTAAAAACAAAGTCATTTGTTTATAACCTCCAATGAATAAGCTTCGGCCATTAATGAGGTCTTCAATCGTCGGTATCTCATTTGATTTTAATTTATAATTTTTTCTACTGTCTGAGCTACATTTTCAGCAATTTGGTCTAGAAGTTAAATATTTAACAACTTATTGTCATGACCGAACAATGAATTTCTGAAATTTCTGCTTTTCTTCCTGTTTCTCTTGTCGAAATGCGTGTCTTTCAAATATTTTACTATTTCATTCAAATATACTGGTTCATTAAGTATTCATCTTATTTCTTAGTCATCAACACATCATTCTAATCATGAAGATGAGAGTTTCAGCTTCGGAATTGTTAGTTTAGTGCGTATCGGGAATATTGTAAAATACTTGTTATTCCGACCTACCCCAATGCAATATATGCACTCTCTTTTGAGCAGGTGTGGTGGCAGCTTCTAAGTAAATATCCCCACTCCTTTTCCATATTCAATGTCGTACATAACAAATTAAAATTTCCTTCGCATCCGACTTTTTCCACTGTAAGATTTGCCAAATTTACCAGGGACAGCAAACTATGTTATTTCAAGAAACGATCGTTATTTTTCTTGACATGCTTCCTCAATCACCATTCAACTTCCATCAAGAGACAGTCGTCATTCGTACTTGACATGCTTCCTACATCATCAAACTTCCATCCAACTTCCCATCAAGAAACATTCGTGAACCGTCCTTTAACAACTTCTTCACATAAATCTACCTAAATCTAAATCTACCGTCACATAAATTAACATTATTAATAATTATCCGTTTATTATCCGTTATTAAACAGCTTATTTAATCATCAAACTTCACATAAATTAAGAGTATTACGACCTTATGTCAAGTTACGGCATCATCCGTTCTTGAGCAACTTCCTCAATCACCAAACTTTACATCAAGTAACGGTATTATCCGTTCTTGAACAACTTCTTCAGTCATCAAACTTAATATTAAGTAACGGCATCACCCGTTCTTGACTTACTTCCTCAATCATCAAACTTTACATCAAGTAACGGCATCATCCGTTTTTGAACAACTTGTTCAATCATCAAACTTAATATCAAGTAACGGCATCACCCGTTCTTGACTTACTTCCTCAATCATCAAACTTTACATCAAGTAACGGCATCATCCGTTCTTGAACAACTTTTTCAATCATTTAACTTTACATCAAGTAACGGCATCATCCGTTCCTGACCAACTTCCCCGAATTTATCAAACTACTCAATCATCAAACTTTACATCAAGTAACGGCATCATCCGTTCTTGAACAACTTTTCAATCATTTAACTTTACATCAAGTAACGGCATCATCCGTTCCTGACCAACTTCCCCGAATTTATCAAACAATTCATCTAGAGATAAGCATCATTCATCTCAAGATTTTCTATTAATCTATCATCCACTATTTCTACAATTATTTATTAATCATATATAATTATCGTATCTACACATTAATTATGTATCTATATATGTATATACGTGCATATTTATTTATACACGACTGATATATCACTGAATATAATTAAAGTGACATTTTCGTATATATAAAAACCGATTCTCATGAAACTTAATTTGCACTCTCAGTAATCAAATCTTACTGTCAGTATATATATAATGTACACTAGAAATCTCCCAGAAACAACTCACACGGCAAAACAACGCTTGCCTAGTCAGCGAGTAATATTATAAAAAGTATATGCACTTATTTATAGTTTATGAAACTAATTTAACAATTTTATTATTTTTATGAGCATATCTTATAGAACACTCCGCACACAAACACTACAATAAAAAATGTCCCAGCGATTGTCGTTACCGCGTTCAAATAACAATAACAAAATTGACCCCTACGACATTAACATAACAAATTCAACACGTTCAACCTGCTCTGAATATATATAAAATATTTCAAATTTTTCTACACCGTTATGTTAGTTACTTATTATTTAATTTCAAAGTATAATATTTCCATTTTACTGTTACCGTCATCTTCTTTTTTTTTCGCGTTTAGCACTACTAAACGTGACAGTTTTTCCATAGTATCACAATTGAAATAAATTTACAACAGTACTCACAGACTCGTCGCCAATGTACTGTTCGTACTTCCACCCAACAGCGTTATATCGGCTCTCTGCTTCACACACCGCACGCGCGTCCGTCCTCACCCGTGGTCGTAGTGAAAGTGAGTAATTCTCTTCCCTCGCCCCACTACTATAACGCGCGGTGTGCAGGCATGAGACGACAGAACCTCCTTTATTATAAATCTACCTTCCATCAAAACTTCTATTCTTATTCACATACACTACAGCTATATTTGCTTATATAGTAATATGACAATATGCTAAAACTTTTGTTTTGTAATACATATTACAGATCGTGCAATTTCTAAGCCGATATGCATTTACAGAAAAAGATGAAACGCGTCTAAATATATCAAAATATTACTACAGAATCAAGACTCTTTTCAGTGTTAAACCTTTAATACTGCCTATTTGATTTTTACAAATTCTTTTAATTGTAAACTCTACTGTTACTTAAGCTCACTCTTAAGAGCCAAGAAATTCGGCTCTTGTATCTCTAAATGCACTAAATAATTTATAGAATTAGGCATTATTTTGCGGAAATCCGTAATACAAAAGTAATAATTAAATTATTTTGCTATAATCCCCGATAAAGTAAATAGAATATATAAATGTAAAGTGGACTATCCGTTTTCATACCTGATACATACAGGGTTCCCAAAAACCCATGCCAACTAACCTCCACCACCGCCACCACAATACACAAGCACTACACACGTTCACTTTCACAATAGTTTCACTCCACAACCGAAGCATCATCAGGAGAGACTCAACAACAAAATCGCTAAATTAATTTAAAATTTAAAGCACTACGCAGTTTTAATATGTAACCTTTTTTCAAACTCTACTTTCTATTGGTACATTAAGACAAGCATTTCAGAAGCCCAGAGATTGGCCGAAATCGTGGCGTCGATAAATCTGTCCATCCGAAACTGCCCATTTATATTGGATCGATCATATTCCTACCCAGCTGCCCTAAATCAGTGTGCTATGGAGTTATACAGCTCACAGTACCAAAGAGAGCTTTATTCGGTCACTTCACAAATAAATCAAATTACACCAAATCATCAAAGCAAGATGATAAGTTGACGGTCGTGATGAACCTAAATGAGCAAATCAAAATGGCGAACAAGCTGTCACCCGCAGAAACTGCGAATGTTTTCTTTCAGGGCTCCGACTGACGAGAAGCGTAATTTCATTCGAGAGGACGACCAAATTATTTCCCATAACGCATTTTCGGAACATCGCGCGGGATTTGCCAGTAATGACGTCATCAAAATAAGTCGCTGGTGGACCTTGTTTGAACAAATTTAACCTTCATTTAAAAATTCATCAAGGATTTAAAAAAGGGTAAAAATATAATACCATCGATTATATTTTGGGTTTTTAGTTGAAACTGTTTCTTATTTTTAAATAGGAACACAGTGATTTATGTGAATTATCAAAGAAAGCCGTCTATAGTATTTTCAGTTCTTCTTCATCAACTTGCAATTCCATTTCACGAGCTAAGTAACATTTTCTGAATACAATATTCGCATATTAAGTGCTAGTAAAAGTCTATGGTAAAGAAAACTATGTAGGCACAGCATTGAATAAGACAAGTTAAAATCAGTCACGTTGTTCCGTCACCATAGCCTCATCGTTCTATACTAATTCTGCTGACGTAAAGCAGATAGATTAGGAATTCATAATGTTCCATCCTAAACGGCACCCAAATTTTCATAAATGCATAGGTATCCTGTTGTGTAATTACTTTTTTGTTACAGCTTTAGGTATTTAATCAACGATTTTAATCATAAAATAGCGAGCGATATTATTCAATATTACGAAACTTCTACTCGAAAAATGTACGGTGTATCCAAACTGAAAATTGACGAAATGAAATTGCAAAATTCAAGAGATGATCAAAATGGCTTTTTATTATGAACTTTTACAAGTTTTTATATTATATATATATTAATAACATTGAAATAACAGCGCTTTTTGTAAATAAAAAAATTTACTTGAAACTAACATGTCCGTTTAATGGGGCCTTACGCTAGGCTATTTTATCCCTTGCACGCAAATTCGTCTCAACGGACATTCAAAGTCAGAAACAGTTTGCCCACTACCATCAGTACATAAAAGTTCGCTTTACAACATTTAAAGATACGAGTTTTCTTGTCTATTTCTACAAAAAATCCAATCTAGTGCATTGCAATTAGGCTATTCACTTCATGTTAAAGTACACTAGTTAGAACACTTTATTCAAGACTGAAATATGAGTGGCAAAGAACCAAAAGAAAGCGGTCATTAAAATGTTAAAAGCACTCTAGCAAACAGCCGAGCAACTGAGACCCTTATAGAATGACCACAATTATGTTTTTTCTTATTCCAGCAGCCAGCGCTGTTCGTATGGCCTGAATATTTTTAACAAAGGAATGATACTTCTTACAAATATTTGTACGGAATTAATTGGCTAAGTCGTGTACACACGTTATATATAGGTTACGAGTATATTAGAGCTTCCCCTAGCTGCATATATGGAACGACGAAAGTTTTGCGATGTCGACGTATTGCCCTTAATGTTAAGGTAAAGGTAGGATTCCACCAAAATAGTTTGCAGCACATTTGTTGTGTACAAAGTTCTCGCACTGCACGTACTCAGCTGATATCGCGTTTAGCTTCGTCTCCACCAATGGCAATGTGTAACTTGTGTAATCGCACAGTGAAGCACACATGTGCGCCAAAATGTTCATTTAGGAATATTTTATAATCTTTATTATTATTATTTCACTTATTAATTATATACAAATTTACAATATATTTTAAAACATTTTCTATGGAATAATTCTTAATAATTTTTTCATTTCTACTCCTTATTAAAGCTGTGCGGGTACAAACAAATGTTTTCGTTCCAGTAGCGTAAGCAAAACAGAGTTCGTGAACAACGAGTGTGCACGCGTGGACGCGAGTCTACTGTTTCAAGTGTACGCGCACAAATGTGCATAGATGAGCGCAAACATTTCTACAATGTTTGCGCACAATTTGTTAATGTTTGTGAGAGTGAGTCGACCAGACTAAACACTTGTGCTGCACACTGTTCATTCACAGTGATGCACAGTTCTACGCACTGGTGAAATTCCACCTTTACATCTGCACTGTCGTACGACGTACGGCACATTTTCAAGAATGAATGAGATAGTAGAAAGATTATAGTTGGAAAATGATAAGCCATAAGATACCAAAATTAAAGACTATACTTACAGATACCATTAAAATTTATTATATTTATGGAGGTAATCCTATGTAATGTAATATAAAAGAAAAAAAGTACTTCCAGTAATATGATGTAAGCGGTGGGCAAATGATAAATAACCGGCGTGTGAATCCACCGCTGCGGCCTCTATACCTGCAAGTGGATAATCTAGATGATCTTATGCCGTGGTAGTAATAAGAGCATTAGCTTGTTTTAAGATTTTATACAGGGTGGATCTGTTACACTATTTATAAACTTTGCTGAATATGAAAAAAGAACCAATACTCGTTTGGAATTCGTTGCGGTAAGGCTCGAGGTTATCCCGGACATCAAGGTCTTTCCATGACCAAAAAAGCTTTTGATGATGGACTCTAAAACAAAAAGGCTGTTTTAGAGTGGGTTTGTTTATTACAAACCAATAGCAAATGAACCAACAAAAGAGCACAAATTAATTCAGACATCGCTGGTTACGGCCGTAAAACACAACCTAAAATTCCCAACCCTCACCCTCCCCACGATTGTACTTTGTACATATTTAATCACTCGGCCGT
The DNA here is from genome assembly GCA_947086505.1 of Morpho deidamia. NCBI lineage: Eukaryota > Metazoa > Arthropoda > Insecta > Lepidoptera > Nymphalidae > Morpho > Morpho deidamia. The sequence goes on from CAMTZC010000009.1 coordinate 14,423,094, forward strand.
CCTTGTTAGAGCGTCTCCAGAAATCCGTAATGTAAATACGCCCTTGCAGAATTAATCATTCGTCTCGGAATAAAATGTAATAAATTTCTACAGAGAGAATAATGAATTCGAAAAATATTATGCAAATACTACAACTAAGTGGTTATTCTAAAAGAATATTTCAAGTTTCATATTAGGCTCATGAATTTTAAATAACAATTCTTAAACAACGTCTTAACTTTATATTTACACTAGCTGTCCTTGCTCCACCCGCGTGGAAGTCATTGTATTGAATTGAAATATTTTTATATTAAAAGTAGTTATTGTGAGCTATTTTGTAATATTTTTATAGGTCTACAATTCTCTAATTCATGAAATTCGTATATCTCTGCTGGTATACGCGGCAAACGAGAGTATAGCTGACAGCAGTTGAGTTATTTTATAATCACACGACCTATTCAACATAATTCACATAAAAATGTTATTTAACCTACCTAACTGACTAACCTTAATTTTCCAGAAGAAAGGTGCTATCTTTTAATGAAAACCGTAATGTTCCGCGCAAACGTGCGGACGGATAAAACAACCTCCGGGACCTGGGCCCGACGTCCCGGCGTTTCAACCTACCTTATGCGGCCGTTAGCTGTATGTGTTCCGGCCTCGTGAGTCACTGCGTGTATATGTGTACGTGTGTGTGTTTGTGCTTGTATGTACTTGGCCGATTCCCGAAACCGTTGACTCGCCTCTGCGCTCTTCCACGGACACGTAATGTCTGTTTCTCCCTGAGTATACACTTCACTATATCGGCTGAATAACACCCGGTGTGCACACAACCTTCGTAAGGTCACACGTTATTAAGTCGTCCATATATCGGGGAATAATACCCAACGCGCACCAAATCGTGGACGGTCGCGTCTTATCAAACACTTCACTGGTTAAACGCGTCACTAAATCTGAGAATAACACCCGAAACGCAAAATTACACGTGTGCGTTATAAAGGAATGCCGTGTACAGGCGTACGCGGCTTGTCCGTATCGTGTTCGAAACGTAACTAGCGGTCGGCCGCTCTGGTAGCAATCGAATGCCTAAACGTCCTTGCTTTTCATCGCTCGCGTCGCTCGCTCCTCCGGCGGGCGAGTCATTTTATTCAAAACACGTACAGAAATCCGTTCAGTAGATTTTGAGGACGCTGACGCTGTGTGTGTGTATTACGTATTTTTATGTTTGCGATCGTTATTTGATCGTCAGGGTCATATAGGACGCTTTTTGGACGCCTATAGAGAGCTGTGGCCTCTCTAGACATGATTATAATTTCAAACCTCAGTCCAGCACCAATGACTTTTTCTATGGAAACTTATGTGTCTAACTGATTATTGCAATTTATCACACGCTTTTCGGTGAAGGAAAACATCGTGAGGAAACTTGCATATCTCTAGAGAATTCTGGGGATATACCGATTCGCATTGGAGCAGCGTGGGTCTTAGCTCCGATTCTTCTGGGGATGTGTGTGTGGGGGGGGGGGGTTAGTAGGATAATAAGAAATCGTTACTTACTACTTACACCCGGACTCTAAGAACCAAGAAAATGAATATATTTTATATGAAAATTTAAATGACATATAATAAATAGGCTGTTATTTTAAAGTAAGTAGTTTACTAAATTTTGACGATTAGAAAAAGCTTGTGAAACGCCAACTTGAATTAGGTGTAATCTGTATTTGATTTGAATTCACAATTAAAATTATTCTCCGATGATATCGAGATTCACTCAAATGTATCTTACAGAATATCAAAGGTGAAACCATTACAGGACCTTTAGAGCAGCGACGGTACCCCCTCCTTTACCCCCCAATTACGTGTTATGTCTGCATAAATAAATAACAAAAAGGAAATAAATTTTATCTTTGTACCATTATCGAGGAGCTCCCGATCAACCCCGAGATATTTCCAAATCGCGGTGTTTTATCCGGATTTCCGCTCTTTCTTTTACTCTAACGTCTGAACAATCATCTACATTTACGTTTCAAAGGTGTCTTTAATTTTTTTTCGTTTGATAAATTAGTCTTCATATTCTCGAACATTTTTGAGTTTATCTTTAATGTATTTGTTAAGTTTAATATGATTCTTCAGGCTTAAGGCCTTGTTATTGTATCACTTTGTTATACACAATTTTACAAACAAGTATTACAAAGTAGAAAAAAAACAAGATTTTTTAGATAAAAAGCTAGTATATAAAAAAGCGCACAAAGGTGGACTTATCCCATTAAGAGATCTCTTCCGAGGGATCTCTTCCAATCCACCAAGGGAGGTTCAGAGTCTGCTACATGAAGATTCATAACAGTACTTTAGTTAATTATTATTGTTTTTAATTTACATTTAGCTATGTATTAAATCTTTTATATTTTTTGCGAAGACCCAATTAAGTCGAAATTCAAGTCCACAAAATTCATGCATATGTGAGCCCATAGGCAACTCTATTTATTTTTATTATAATATAATACCTTAATCCCGTATGCTTAGGTTTAAACAGAAAATAATATTGGGTAACCGATACCGCCGTACCCAGAAAAAAGAAAGTAAATCTGATTTTCAGCGAAATAAATCCCGTTAAATGTGGAAACACTCCTAAATGAAAACTTAATCAATCCGAACCCCGTCTGCCTTTCATGACGACATCAAATGCAAGCTTTTACCAATTTCACGTTTCGTGAAAATTAAATATTTCCGATTGCGGTCTGCATCGATCGATTTTAATGACGTCATTATGTTCATCAGTATGTTCTGTAAGAGATCCTTACTTTGTGATCACTACGGATTATTAAAAAGTACGCCACCGAGTCTGTCGCCTGTGCGCGATAAACACAATAACTACTGAATGAGTTATCATAAAATTTTCTCTAATAGATAGATTCTATTTGATAGTTATTACATAGACGGATAGATTCATAAGAAAGATTAAGGATGTATAATTTGGCTTAATAAATTATACATCTTGTGTCAATTTGTTGAAAAATTCCGCCTATGAACTTAATTCGAAAACGGTGCATCGTTCGTTTAGATCAGCAGGTCTACCATGAACTTTTATTGGGACTCAGTTGAAGACGCATACGACGACCGCGAGCCGCTTTCTTTTCGTACCATGAAGTGTGAATTGCATTGGGGTCGTAATAACCAATATATATTAAAATTTCAAATCAAATTAAAATCAAAAAAATCAAAATAAAAATTTGAAAAGGATAACGTTGTATGAACTATAGATAACTCTGTCGCTTTTACTCACATGTTCTTAGGACGGATTCCGAACGCTCATTCGGCAACGACTTAAAGTGTGCCTCTTTAAGACGTCATGGTATGAAAAAGCAAAACAGTTTCGTTTACGTCTTCAATTGAGTCGCAATAAGAGTTCATGGTAGGCCTGCAACATTTTAAACTTCAAAGACCCCATTCGAGCCCATGGTTTTCGTGAAGGAACCTTATGTATTTCCTCCTAAGCCTCATATAGAGAATAGAGTTGTAAATGTTTTTCTACTCAAATATTTGTTCAATTTTAATACAAAAATTTCAATACGGCAATAAATATAGTAGTAATAGCGGTACATTTAATGAATATTATTTTAAGTTATTTATTAAGTATATAATTAATTTATTTAATACGAAATGAAACAAAATTTAAAATAAATATCTTTAATGACGTGCGTTGTCATTATATGCGTTGACGTGCGTTGTGACGTGAAGTCTTTTAATCACATAATTTTACCAAGATTAATCTGGGAAGACACCACCACTCAACCGTATATCGAGAGTTTATAAGAATATTGCTCTAATAGACAAAGGCATAGATGTATTTTAGCAAAAATTTGACCTATGTAAGAATTCCATAGGGGCTACCTTGCAACAAGCCTCTATTTAACTAAACGTAACATTAAACCTATTTTTAAGAAATACTTACTTTATACTACATTATATTATTTTTATCAATTTTTGCTATTGTATTTTGTAGATAGATTATACTTTTTTTTTCTTAAATTGAACTATTATTTTTTCTTTTTGGCGGTTATCTCTTAAACATGTATTCACTATTTGCATTTGTAATTATGTAACTTTGATGTTGAAATGTTGTGTAGGCCTCTAAGAAGCGTGTCATTCTGTATTATAAATAACACTAATGTATTTTATAAGTTATTGATTTATGTACACGCTGTTGGCTTTACCTAATAAAAAAATCCTCCATGAAGTTGTTCAGCAGAAAGTTCTTTTTATTCATTGTTTTGACGTATATGCGTTATGACTCAGATCAATTGCGAAACCCCTGATAATGTTTCAGGGAATCATAGGTTCCGCAGAACCAAGGTTGAAGATCCCTGGTTTAGCAAATAGCAAAACTATGTATTATTGGACTTTTCTTTTTTAAGGTCTACAGAAAAATACGCGTTCCCATATACCTTCGTGTAGTAGTTGATTGAAATACTATTTAGACGAATAGAGTTTTGTTCCTTAACAACTTTTATACGTTTATTATCATCATATTTATTTAGCCTTTTATGCTAGTATCATGATTCCTTACAATATAAGGAGTCACCAAATATTTTAAATGAATATCTTAAGATTTAGCACAAAATAAAAAACTAACAACAATAATAACACTATAAAATAAGATAAAATTGATAAATAATCGGAGTTTTCTCCCTACAAAAAAAAACGATTAAAAAAAAGAACAGAGTTTAATCAATTTATAATGTTAAAAGAAGCAATTATTAAAAATCAATTACTGCGGTAACTTCAAATTGAAATTTAAAATATTCTTTATTTAAGTAAACTTGTAAACCAGTGCTTTTGAATCGTCAACATCTACTGCTGGTTCGGAAAGCAGTTCCTACCGAGAAGAACCAGCAAGAAACTCGGCGGTTGCTCTTTTCAAACAATAATTCTTATTACTAGTTACATATTTATTAATGCCTTGTACAGGGTCGAAGAGTAGCTATATCCATGCATTTTTATCGTCTAAGTAATCCTTAATAGTATAGTAGGCATTATTTATAAGTTTTTTAAGTTAAGTTTTTTTAAATAGTGTCTCTAAACTGCTGTAATGGTAAGGTATATATAAAATAATTAATATATGTATAAAAACTCGTTTATTTTTTGACATCCCTAGTATATACCTATCTTTGTAAAGCCGATGTTGGTGTGCTAGTAATAAATAATTTGGCCTTCGTATGGAATGAAATTACGCTCCCCGTCAAGTCGGTAAGTGGAAGAAAATATTTGCAGTTCCTGCGGGTGACAGATTGATTGCGTATTGATTCGCCCATCCTGGTCGACCGCTACCCTCGTCTTTCACTGAGGTATAATGATTCGCTATGATTCAATTTGTTTTGATCAAGATCGCACAATGATCTCGATGACTGACATGAATTGATATAATGTTTATTGGAACATGCGAAAGTTTGTAACGGAAACTTCATTGGTATAATCTGCGTGTGTTAAGAGAATGTGTTGCACGATACCGCACGATTTTGTTGTGGAGTCCTCCTGATCATGCTTCGGTTTCGGGGCGAAACGATCGTAGAGATTTTGGTGGTGGTTGTGTGTCTTTCTTGTGTGCATTGTTGCTGGTGGAGGCATCTTGGGACACGTATGGTGACTTGTCCTGCATGTGTAAGGTATGTGAATGTTGCCTGCTTCATACACTTAGCATTACATACATTATCTTAACAAACGCGGATTATAGCAAAGTTCTGTTATAGTTTATGTAATATGGAATTCCGCAAATTAACGCCTACTACTATAAATTATGACTGTAACGCTTTCACGACTAATTCGCTGGACAGATGTTATTGAAATCTGACACAATTCAAGTGTATTCAACGGGTTAAAATGTTATGTATGTAACAGGCTGTTACTGTTCCACTGCTGGGCATAGGCCTCGTGTCTCTCCGTTTTTAGATTGAAGAATCGGAGCTAAGACCTTACATGCTGTTCCAATGTGGATTGGTAGATTACACATATCCCTAGAATTCTTTAGAGATACGCAGGTGCAATTAGACTCAAGTTTTAATAGAAGCACTCCTTGGTTTGGTCTCTGAAACCTGCCCGGGATTGAACCCGTAACTCTTTTAAGAGGATTGCACGGTTTCACCGTTGGGATGATTACAATACGCCCCTATCATGTATAATTTATAAAATACCGATTTCGGAATCGGGAATAAAAACAACATATTTTGTTGCAGGTATTTTTTTAAAAAAAACAACATATTTTGTTGCAGGTATTTTATAGGTCAGGGGTACCTCCAATCCTAGAGGTGCACGGGTATGCGAACCCGGCCTCCCGAGCTACTACTGCCTTTCCCTTACCTTCCAGGTAGTAGTATCCCTCAAATCCCAATCCCTTTAATAACTTTCTTGTATCCTGCCCCATATTGTCCCATCCCCAACTTCTCCCTTCCAAAATGCCGTGTGGTATCCGGCAGAGTAGAATGGACCACCCCTCACTTTCTTGCCGAGGTGTCGTAAGAGGCGACTAAGGGAAATTGGACGGTATTACCTCAACGTCCACCGCTGTCCTACCGGGCAAAGTAGGCCTCAATAATTTCCGAGGAGGGTTGACGTCAGGCAGGCGGCCGGTCATAAAATACTTGCCAAATCCAAATACAACATGGTTACTGAGATAAAAGATGATAGTGAAAATGTTAGGGCGTTCCCCAGAGGCGACGCGCAGGCGCAGCACCCGGCGCCTGTGAAAAATGGACAAGGGTTGTCGCATCAAGGACGGGTGCGACGTAAGACGCGAGTCCAAAGAGATGTACGAATGAGGATGGCTAGTTGGAATGTAGGTACGATGAATGGAAGAGGAAGAGAGTTAGCTGATATATTAGAAAGGAGACGAATAAATGTTGCGTGTTTGCAAGAGACGAAGTGGAAGGGAACGAAAGCAAGGGAAATTGGCGCGGGTTATAAATTTTATTATAGTGGAAGTGATGGAAAGAAAAATGGAGTGGGTGTAGTGTTATATAAAGAGTTGAAAAAATGTGTGATGGATGTTAAGAGAGTAAATGATCGAATGATAGACGTTAAAATAATGAAAGTTGACTGAATGATAAATATTGTCAGGGTATATGTGCCGCAGGCTGGTTGTGATGATGTAGTGAAAGAGAAGTTTTGGAAGGATTTAGATTTGATGATGATTGATATCCCTCAGAGTGAGGAGGTTTTTGTTGGAGGCGGTTTAATGGGCATGTAGGTAGACTGAATGGAGGGTATGAGAGAGTGCATGGGGGTTGGGGGTTTGGTACACGTAACCTTGTGGGAGAAACACTAATGGAAGCTGCTTGTGCCTTTGATCTGGCAATAGCCAATACATTTTTCCAAAAAAATGACCAACACCTGGTAACCTACAAAAGCGGCAGTCACAGCACCCAGATTGATTACTTCCTTCTGAGGAGGAGTAATTTGTTGGGGGCTAAGGACTGTAAAGTCATTCTTGGCGAACCATTAGTGACCCAACACAGGTTACTTTTACTGGAGGTTAAACTTTCAGTAAAAGTAGAAATATACAAGCCAAAGCCTCCACCCAGGATTAAGTGGTATATGCTTGAGAAAGAGGAATATGGAAGAGAATTTAAAAGCAGAGTTGTAGATAAAATGATAGATATGAAGGATAAAATGCATGAAAAGTCGATAGACGAATGTTGGAATGAAATAGCTTTATGTTTGAAGAGTACCGCAAAAGACGTCCTTGGTGAGACTAAAGGGAAAGGTAAGATAGATAGAGATGCGTGGTGATGGAATGACGATGTAAAACAGGCTTTGAAAGAAAAGGATGCATTTAGAGATTGGACTAGTGTAGATGTAAATGATAATCAATTGAGAGAGGTTAAGAGAAAGGTGTATATTGAGAAAAAGAAGAAGAAAGAAAGCAGTCGCTATCGCGAAAGGCAAAGTACAGAGTAAATTATACAGTACTCTGGAAACCCCTCAAGGACAAAAAGCTCTATATCGGATAGTGAACATCAGAAAGAAGAATGAAAAGGATATTATGCATGTAAAATGTATAAAAGATGACCAAGGAAAGATTTTGACAAATGATGAAGATATAAAAGGACGTTGGAAGGATTATTTTAAAAAATTAATGAATGAAGAGAACGATTGGAGCAGAAAGTTAGAAAATTTACCTATTAATTTAGGTATAGTGAGAGAAGTGAATGAAGATGAAGTTAGAATAGCAGTGCAGGGTATGAAAAGTGGGAGAGCGATTGGGCCGGATGGCATACCGGCTGAAGCATGGAAGTGCTTAAAAGGGGATGGATGGAAGTGGCTGACTTTATTCTTTAACAAGTTGTTACATGAAGAAGCAATCCCAGAAGAGTGGTCAACCAGTACGCTGGTACCCATTTTGAAGAATAAGGGGGATGTGCAAGAATGTAACAACTACCGAGGGATAAAGCTCATGTCACACAGTATGAAAATTTGGGAAAAAGTGATAGAGCGAAGAATGAGAGAAGAGTGTACGATAACGCAGAACCAGTTTGATTTTATGCCAGGGCGGAGCACGACGGACGCTATTTTCGCCTTACGCCAGCTATGTGAGAAATATCGACATGCGCGTAAGGACCTGCACATGGTTTTTATTGACCTAGAAAAAGCGTACGATCGTGTTCCCCGTGAAGTTCTGTGGTGGATTTTGAAAGAAAAGAGCCTGCCTGGGAAGTATGTACGGATTGTATATTCCATGTATGCCAGAGCTAGTACTAATGTCCGGTCTGAAGCCGGAATAACTGACAATTTCGATGTGTCTGTAGGCTTACACCAGGGATCGGCTTTAAGTCCCTTTTTATTTCTCTTATTGATGGATGCACGTACTGCTGATATTCAAGAGGAGGCTCCTTGGTGTATGCTATTTGCCGACGATATCGTGATTGTCGGTGAAAATGCAGTTGAGGTTCAGAGCAGATTTGTAGAATGGCAAGAGAAATTGGAGAGTTTTGGTTTAAAGATCAACCTGACCAAAACTGAACACATGCAGTGTGATTTCAGTGGTCTCTCCAATTTTTCTCCAATAACCTTAAATGGTGTTGTTTTGCCAGTCTGCTCCGACTTCCGGTACCTTGGTTCGCTTTTCCAAAAGAACGGTGAAATTGATCGCGATGTGAGGAATAGAATGAATGCAGGATGGATGAAGTGGCGACAGGTCTCAGGCACAATATGTGACCCCCGAATGCCCCCTAAACTAAAGGGAAAAATTTATACATCGGTCATAAGACCTGTCGTAATGTATGGATCAGAATGTTGGGCAATGAAAAAGATGGATGAAAGAAGAGTACATACAAATGAGATAAGGATGTTGAGGTGGATGTGTGGTGTGACAAGACTTGATAAAATAAGAAATGAGTATATAAGGGGAAGTCTGAAAGTTGCGCCCATTATAGAAAAGATGAGAGGTGCAAGATTGGGATGGTATGGACATGTAATGAGGAGGGATGAAAATCATGTGATCAAACGAGTGTTGAGTATGAATGTGGATGGATATGTGACTAGAGGAAGGCCTAAAAAGAGATGGTTGGACTGTGTGAAGTATGACATGCATATAAAAGGAGTAGCGCCAGAGTTGACGAATGATAGAAGAGAATGGAAGAGAAAAACATGTTGTACCGACCCCACTTAGAGTGGGATAAGGGTAGGAGAAAGAAGAAGTATTTTAATACTCAAATTGACACAAATGAACTCGCTTGTACACATTTACTTAACCTTATTATACAATAGGAGCCAGCATTGTTCACCCGGTAATTAAATCACTGAGAAAAGTTATTAATCTCAAGCTTTGTTGGTAGAGATTTACGTGAAAGTTGTATAATTAATACTCTAACTGAAAAGTAAAATACTTAAAGGCTTTAAGAAGCTTTAAGCACACAGAACTTCCAAGATTGAAGAAACAAAAAAAAACTTGGTTTCAAAATCTCCAAGTGCGGATAAGCAATGGGTGTTGGGGTCTCAAGGTGTTGGAATGGCGACCCCGCACCAGACAACTCAATGTTGGTAGACCCCCTACGCGGTGGACTGACGACCTCAAAAAGGTCGCATGAATGAACTTCCTCTACAAAAAAAATAGAAAAGATATTTTCCAACCCAGTTTACTTTATTGACATCTATACTAATTATAAAATAAAGTCCCAAAAAGCTGTCTGTCTGTATGTAAACGATTTTCTCAAAATCTACTGAACGGATTTTTGTACAGTTTTCACCAAAAGAGCAATACATGAGCATGGTTTAGGTAAATAGTACAAATCGGTATTATGTAAATCGTGTTGAAGAGATCGCGCGATCACAATAACTACTTTTATGTTTAAAATTTGAATTATAGAAAAAAAATTGTGAAACTCAGATCTCCACGCAGGCGTAGCCGCTGGCACAGCTAATTCATTGGCTATATATTCAATCTTATATCACCATAGAAAAACCTCTTAATATAAATGCCTTATATCATACACCTGATAATTATCAGCCAGTTTCAACATTGCCAGCAATAGTAAGTCTTAAACAGACGTCCTTCGGTTGAGGAAGAAGAAAAAGAATACATCCAAGTATAACTTATAATACTTCAATAATATATATAATTAGGCGTTACTTTGCGGGGATCCTTAAAACAAAGCTCTAGAAGGATAGACGAGGCCCAACAGTGTGATAGTAACGAGCCACTAGTTTACTTTTATAAAAATTTGAATTTCGCACACGAAATGACAGCATAAAGTTATCTGTAACTACCCGAGGTAATTGTACAATAAAACAAGGAAAATATAACATCTCTCGAGTGATGTTAGTGATGATTACGTAGCCGACATTTCACAGACGGTATACGGAAGTATAATTTTATTACGTACAAATTGCAAAACTAGATGGATGAGTTTTTCTTTTTAGGCGTTTTCTGTATTTTATTTATATGACTATGAACGCTCGTTATATGTCTTGTTCCAGCAGGCCTACCATGAACTCTTATTGCGACTCAATTGAAGACGTAAACGAAATTGTTTTTTCATACCATGACGTCTTAAAGACGCACACTAAGTCGTTTCTGAATAAGCGTTCGGAATTCATCCTAAAAAAGTAAAAGAGACAGAGTTATCTATAGTTCATATAACGTTATACTTTTCAAACATTACGACCCCAATGCAATTCACACTTCATGGTATGAAAAGAAATCGGTTTGCGGTCGTCGTTTACGTCTTCATACGTCGTCTTCTTTCTTTGGGTCGCAATAAGAGTTCATGGTAGGCCTGCAGGGGACATTCGACATTTCACTGCATTCAGATAGCAACCGTCCGAAGAATCAATATTAGTTTTTTTTTTAAATATTAGGTACATAAATGTAATAAGTGTAATTAGATGTTCTCCGTAGCGAAGGAAAGGAAGATTAAATAAATAAATCTTCCTTCTTATTATTTGTGTCATTATCACTTACCAGCCCATGTCTCCCCCACTTTAGGTATAATAACTCTATGATAATAGCTCTTTGCATATATCCATCAATTCTGGCAAGCGCCGATCATAATTATGTATCATGTACACATTTGTTGGAACGTTTAGATCAAATAACAAATTATTTTTTAACGACATGTCAATACAAAGACAAAAAGTACGCATCATCAAATGAGATGAGACCGTATACTGTGAATCATATAATTTGAAATTGTAACTCAACAGTAATGGTCTAGTTAAACTCATTAATTTCCACAGCTTAAGTGAACTGTCATATACATTACCTTTGAAGCGTTTAGACACGAAACAGCTGTGCCCTTGTGATTTGAACAATGCTATAATGATTTGTACATCATCAATAAGATTTACCTCATCAGCTAGTCTTATATATAAAAATTAATAAATAAATAAATAATAAATATATTGGACACTTATACACACGGCCGTCCGTCCCCGTAGTAACTTAATGCTTGTGTTATGGGTGACGGGCAACTGGGCAATATATACATATATAATTTTAAATACATACTTAAATACAGATACATACAGAGGCTCGAAGAACAAATGACTTGTTTTTATAGATAATGTTGGCCCTCGACGGATATCGAACTCGCAACCCGCGGAGCCGAAGGCAGGGTCACAGCCATTGCGCGAACGAGCCAATCAAATCAATGTTTGTATGTTTATCCTTTATAGACTCCGAAACAGCGATAAGATTCGAAACAAGATTCGAGAGAAGAACACTTTAGAATGAAAAGCGAATGATCTTGTAAAGTTTCGTGGTGACCGGAGGGAAAAAAGTAATTTTTATTATTGGGGATATTTAAGCACTTATGTTGGTACAGATAAAGTCGTCGGTACCTCTAACCGATATGCGAATTATATTAGACAATCGCTTACCGAAAAGGCCTTGAGAAAGACCAAGCACTGGATGATGCCTTCCATCGTGTCTCCAGTGAGGCAGAAAGTCCCAGTCAGATGTCGGCCCTTCTTGTCCCCCAAGTGGGGCGCCGCGGCCAGGCTGGCGTGGACCAGAGCCCCTCGCGGACGAGCGTCCCTCGTAGCGCCCAGCACGCCAGGGAGGGGGGCGCCCTCCATAAGCCGGGCGAGAGGGTCCATTTCCCACTACTAATCACTACACATCACTACTTTCACTCACACTTCACTTTACCCCTCTATTTTAATACAATCGCGTTTTTAATTTAAACATAACCTAATTAATCAAGTTTTAATATATATAATAATTTAAAAATATGACGATAAATAAAGTTTTATAAAATCTACTTCTTTCTACTTTGGCACTGTTCACCTTGTGTACTGTTAACGGCTAAACGTTAATTCGAAATACAACCTTTTAATCACCTTAGAATTAGGAAACAGAAAGTTCTAGTAACTTAAATCTTTTTGGCACTTGATTAGTCTATATATTAATAATATACGCCTTATGGCCGTTCGATGTTGTCGACCCGCGAGGATACGGAAATCACTGTAGGTGCGGTAGTGAGCTTTGCGCTCTGACAAAGGCTGATACACTCCTCGCATTTGCACTTCTCATCCTCAATCCACTTCCAGCAGCCACTGTTGACGAGGACCGACACCATGGTGTATATCAACACCGCCATCCCCACTATAATGTATACTTCCATTGTGCCCATAGAACTTTGCACTTGATTGGAAACGCGTTTGCACTCACAGAGTACGTGCTACTCGTTTTTATGAACAATGAAGCCCCTAAGAAAATATAGCACGAAATTAAATAATGAAGTTTTTGATTCAACTTCCGGCCGTCAAATAATGGATAATTTACCTAATATTATACATCGCAATGCCTTGCTTCTACACTATTTTGATAGAAATTTAATGTAGAGATAATATACTGAAACGGGAGGCAGAGTCCGTTTACCAAACAAAAATTTACAGATCTAGTTTGTATACATTTAGCTCAAAACGAAATATTATGACCACACAAAGTCCTTTTTATTATCGACTAGCAATGCCCCGCTGTTTCACCCGCGTCCCTATCGATCTCGTGGTAGTGGAAAGTCTACGAAGTCGGACTATAGATCTATTGGTAGATTATTTATTTTGAAAAAATAGGTGCCATTAGTATTCTTGGAATAAAAGCTAACTCACCCAATGCAAGCCCTGCTATAACGGTCGCTGGCATAATTTTCTTTCGATTCATATTCTCAAATTCGTATTATCCTTTCTATTGGGACGTTGAATTTTAATAATTCAAAAAGTATTTTACAGGTTTGAAATAGTTTTTAATAAAATATCATTTAATGGAATAAGGATTAATACAGAGATACTAATAAAATGGTTTAATTATTGTCGCCACTATTATCAACTTTTACAATGTAAAAATGTCGTTGTTATAACTATAATAGTTAGAGATATGGTATCGCAGACTTTTTCGTGGATATTAATGTTTTATAATACTGTAGAACATTTTTTTGTTCTATCCTCAATAGTTTCGCACAGCGCACTTGATGAAAGATGTTTACGACTAAATTGTTTTGAAAATTTCATATAACCTATGTTGTTCAGTGAAGAAGCAACTTTCCAATGGTGAACAAATTTTTAAAATCGGTCCAGTAGTTTTTGCGTAAAAAAATTACAAACATACACACATACAAACAAACATACAATCTTCAAACATACATCTTTCCTCTTTATAATATTATTATAGAAGTATAAAGTAACGGCCTGTTAATATCCCACTGCTGGGAATAGGCCTCCTCTCTCCGTTTTTTGAAGAGAAGGATTGGAGCTAAGACCTACCACGCTGCTCCAATGCGGATTGGTAGGTTACACATATCCCTAGAATTCTCTAGAGATATGCAGGTTTCCTCACGATGTTTTCCTTCACCGAAAAGCGTGTGATAAATTGCAAATATCAATTAGACACATAAGTTTTTAATAGAAAACTCATTGGTGCCTGCCCGGGTTTGAACCCATGTTCGTCTCTAGAGAATCGCACGGTCTCATCACTGGGCTATCTCAGCTTTTAGTACTTATAGAACTTATAGTACTTATAAAAGTATAGATATAGATAACGAAAATCTTTTACCATATATATCAGACAGACAGATTTACGCATTTGTAATATTAGTATGGATAAATGTATATTTACAGAAAGTTCCGTATCAAATTTACTCACATTGGCGCCGTTGTAAAACGGATCGCTAAGTAAGGTCGGTACATAACTCCCGCAGGCTCGATTTACATACAACACGCGGTCCGAAATACACATTTCCAACCGCGCTGAATATCGATACATCACTTGAACGTAAACACCGACAATTTAACACGTTTATACCTTTTGAGTAATGTCTTTACGTGCTGCTGTTCAATACATGGAAGCACAATCCATTTGAGTCATCATTCTCTTACCCTTATCCCACTCGTAAGTGGGGTCAGCACAATATGTCTTCAACTTCCATTCCTCTCTATCATTCGTCAACTCTGGTGCATCTTTTGCATGCATTCTTCACCCATATTTTTTGCCCTCCCTCTAGTCATACATTCATATTATAATCTCTTTTGGTCACATCTTCCGTCGTCATCTATCTGTATGCCTTTCAACCTATGCAAATTAAAAAAAACTTTACTATCAAAAATAGTAATAACTGTCTAAAGCTTGCACAATTCTTCTTGGACAACGATTTATCGTTGTCCATCTATACTTATTATAAAACAAAGTCCCAAAAAGCTGTCTGTCTGTAGGTAATCGATTTTCTCGAAATCAACTGAACGGATTTTTGTACGGCTTTCATCAAAAGATAGTGCAAAATTTCCAGATGGTTTAAGTAAATAGTACATAGAGATCGCGCAGTTGTTAAAAAACTTGCTTGCTGGGATTTTAGTCGCGTGTGAAGGAACCCCCCGCGCTACTCCGTTTAATTTCACATTAAAAATACTAAACTGTTAATTCCCAAGGAAAACTCATAGACTTCGAATCCAAGATCCCGAGATAAGATTGTGCACTCTCTGCTGGTTAATAGACCGCTTTATTTTATAAAAAAAACAATTAACAAAATTTCATGTCCCTACTGTTGACAGTCGAAGAGTTCCCTCTCTCGTGCCAATTCCGGCAACAGCATCAGGCCACGCTTACAATAACAAGCATTGTCATCACGACTCGACCAGTGTGTAAAATTTCAGCTCAATCGGACACTGAGAAGTTGATCAAATTGAACTTGCAAAATTCCACCTTCACATACACACAAAAAATAGGCCCTCGTTTCAAAGAGATGGCAGTTTCGTCTAGTTTTTATACCGTTATGTAATCAACGAGCCCCATATAAAATGATGTATTCACATCGCGAGCGCACGATATCGCATCAATCCCTACCAATGACAGGTGTTTTGTATACAAAAACCATCCTTTACGGAGATTTATAGCCGCCGCGCGTATTACCAATAAATCAGCTCGCCGATGGTTATCCTTTTATTTCACGGATACTAATTGCCGTGTACCCGAGCGACATATGCATTTCCCATTGGATTAAGCTAATGGACGGTCACATCGAGCTCGGAAATAGGTCATTACCTAGATTACAGACATAATATATCGTAGATATACGAGTACATATACGTCGTCGTAGAGACGAGTTGGACTTTAACAAAATTAACTAATTTTTTTTGGACGCTACCTAATGCTGTTAGCCTTGTAGGCTTTGACAGCGTCACCGGGAGAACGGGCGAGCGCAGAAGCATCGCCGGATGTGAAACATGGAGAGCGAGTATCAAGCGAGGCTTGCAACATCCTGAGAGCGTCGCCTTAAGGGTGCCTCCTGTGGAGCCGGACCTCGGCTTAAAGCGACACGCTGTGGAGGACTGTATCGGACTTGTGAAAATTAACTAAAAGATTTGACTGTATTTATACTTATTGTAAAACAAACTTCCAAAAAGCTGACTGTCTGTTTGTAATCGATTTTCTCAGAATCTATTGAACGGATTTTTGTACGATTTTCACCAAAACATATTGCAATACTTCCGGATGGTTCAGATAAATAGTACATATCGGTATTATGCAAAATTGTGTTGCGGAGATCGCGCAGTTGTTAAAAAACTTGCTTGCTGGGAGCTTTAGTCGCGTGTGCTGCGTAAACCAGCAGAGATACGCTAAAGTAATGTACAAGAGAATTGTAGATCTATAAAACTACTATAAAAAAAGTCCGCGATAGCACGTCTCTATCTCTTATGGGTAACTCACGATAACTACTTTTTGAAATTTGAATTCTAGAAAAAAACTGTAACACAGATTTCCACGCGGGTGAAGCCGCTTGTACATCTAGTATATATATAAACACTAGCTGACTCAGCAATCGTTGTTTTGCCATATAAATTGTTGCTAGGCAATTTCATTTTCATTTCATTATAACAAATGACCGAAAAATTAAAAAAATATTTGGGGTCGACAACTCTTATCACATAAAGGTATAAAAATAGATAGTTGCCGATTCTCAGACCTACTGAACATGCATATAAAATTTCATTACACTCGGTCAGGCCATTTGAGAGGAATATGGTTTTGTTCTACATTGATATAACGAAAAAATGCAGCAAAAGCAAAAAAACGCAGCTTTCGATCTTGTCTCAGGCATTCTAAGATATTTCAATCATATCATGTGAAAATGAAGTGACAATTTTGAAAATTTGATTAATGTTTGCAGCACATGGCAGAGGACATCAAAGTCGATCGCGAAAATGATGGACACCAAGTGAAAGATGTCACCTTGTGATGAGCAAAATGAACAGGTAAAGACAAATTATCCCTATGAAAAATCCCTAGTACAGTAGCTACTGTGGTGGGAAGCAGTGTTTAACTTTTATAGCCAAATTTCTACTTTCCTATGTCATACATACATTTTTACTGGTTACATCATAGTTAATATTCTTGTTTTGTGGAAATATAATTAAAATGAAGAGTATATTCATACAGAAACTATAACAGAATTACTTTGCTATAGTCCGCGTGGATCAAGCAAATGCATGTGTATGAATCGGGTGAAATTTACATTACACATGCAGGACAAGTCACAACACGTATCCCAAGACGCTTCCACCAGCAACAATGCAAACAAGAACCATACACAACCACCACCAAAATCTCTACGATTGTTTCCCCCCGAAACCGAAGCATCATCAGGAGGATAGGCTCCACGACAAAATCGTAATTTGGTGGTTGTGTGCATTGTTGCAGGTCGAGGCGTCTTGGGATACGTGTGGTGACTTGTCCAGCATCTGTACGGTACGTGAATTTTTCCTGATTCGTACACTTAGCATTGCATGCATTCGCTTGACCCACGCGGATTACAACAATGTAGTTCTATTGTAGTTTCATTCATTTCATTTCATTGTAGTAATACGGAATTCCGCAAAGTAAAGCCTGCTTCTATAAATCATTTAATCAATATATTCATAGTGGTTTTTGGCAGGTTATATAAGATATCGTATATGTATCTTATATAAAGAGAACATAAACGCGACACGTGAATCTCGACGACATTTCTAACCTTCTGATTGAGTCTATTGTCAAACTGAACAATATATAGATACAAGCGACCAATCAAGATTCTCTGCTGTTATCATTGAAATCTACAAATAGGTCAAATTATGTAACCTAAAAGAGACACAGTCTTAAGAACAATGATAAAAATTGATGGATGATAGAAACATACAAGAAACTTATTTAGAAAAGCTGATTAAATGTTAAACAATGGAATAAATTATTAATATTTGTGCAGTTTGCAGTTGCGACCATAGGGCCAAGAAGTCAAGGTGCAATTTTTTTTATCCGTTTTAACACTTTGGTTGATGGCTTCTTCAGGTGACAAGAGGGCTGACTCCTTTTTTGTTCAAAGATCAATTTAGTGATCCAACGTCGAAACGCAGCCAGCATTCTTAGGACAATTTCAAGTAGACATGATTTGTATAGTACTAGCGTGTTAGTAATTTATGACGTACATATCTTGTACATTTTTGTTGTCATTAAAAAATATATATTTTGGAATCATTGCTCAACATCGTAGGTGGGATTACTAAATCGGGAATTATCAGAGAGAGTTCCTGCCGCAGGATAAGCAGATTAGTCGCTTCTCATTCACTCTCCGCTCCAAGCTCCGCCATTGTACGCTTAATCAAATTAACATCCGTCACGAACTCTTCATTAGGAACCTTTAGAATTTCACGATAAAACTAGAAATAAGTTCTTTACACATGCTACAAACAGTATATTTATGGAGAATCATTACAAATAATACTCATTGAATAGTTCTATTAGCCTTTGTTATAAAAAATCTTGCATAATTCCTATCGTTATCGAAACCACTCAGCTAAACTGAGTTAGGAAAAACCTAACGAGACCCGTAACTTCTGAGTGTTATTTCAACGAGGGCGGTGATTATGCGTAAAATATAATATTAACCGGAAGTGATGAACGTTTAACGGTTTCAGCCAATAAATCCTTCTTGAAGAAAACATGCAACCCCAGACAAACGCCATGCGTTAAGTATAGAGATGGTAAAAGGTGATTTTACACAGTTTTTTTACGCATAATTAATTTTATAGCTGAGTTATTACTAATAGTCCGTTTTAATAAAATAAAAACTAGACATGAATATTTCGCGTCCTCTTCAAAGCAACTTAAGTCGGCGTGAACTTGAGGTCGTGGGCCGCGGTGATTACTTGAGGTGAACCGCATGCTTGTTTGCCATCCTATTCCATAAAAAAACTAAATCATGGCTTATGTTGTGGAAATTTTTAAATTTATGTAATGCTTATAATTAAACTTCTTTATACATTTTACAGATATTTTTTTTAATTTGTAAACAGATTACGATGTCAAAGTAACAGAGAACAGGTCAAAACTTATGTAAGGCATATTATAGAATTAGGCGTTACTTTTGCGATTTTATCGTGGAGTCTATCTCCTGATGATGCTTCAGTTGCGGGCGAAACGATTGTTGAGTTTGTGATAGTGAACGTGTGTAGTGCTTGTGTATTGTAGTGGCAGTGGTGGAGGTTCGTGCATGTGTTTTTACGAATACTGCATGAAACGGGTATGAAAAAAGTCTAGTCCACTATACATTTAGCACTACATTTTCTAATTACTGTATAGCGGATTATAGTATAATAATTTGATTATTACTTTTGTAAGGCATATTCTTAGAGTTATTTGTTAGCAATAAAATGGCTGTAGAACTGCGTTAGATAATAAAGGATAAAGGGCAAATTATGTAATACAAAGCAAATGAAGACGTCCGATAACAAAAAGGGCTGGTAATAAAAAAGAGCTACTAAACAAAGGCGATATGTGAATTAACCGGAAGGTCAATCATACAGTTGTTATCTTCAAAATATGCGATTGACATCTCTTAGAAATAATGATTTTTCGATGAACCTCACAAAATTAACTTAATTAATAAACTCGAACAAACCCTAATTTTCGCTTAATAATTTAGTATGTTAATTTAGTTTACACTAACAATATACATCTCATTTAAATTTGTTTATTCGATACAGAACTAATTAAGTAGACTATTTCCCTAACACATTAAAACAATATAAAGTTCGCAAAGCGTTTGATTTTGATAAAACAATACCAAAATATTCATGTTGTAATTAAAACAAACTGACTTTAATTTTAGAAAAAAAAATTAAATAGGGCAAATTTTATAACATAAAAACAAAAAAACCATAGTTGTAAAAGGAAAATCTTAACATACACTAAATATGAGAGTCTTTAGGATTGATTTTTTTTGAGCCAAATTCAAATGAGTAACAAAGCTAATTTTAATGCTTGTACCATTATTGCTACGATAAGCTCTAATAACAACCGAAAACAGCGCAGTCTTGTTTTACCTTGCAGCTCCATCCACAAAACATTTGGTTCTAGAATTAAGCAACTTATCTCCAGTCTCGCGTCGCGCATTCCCTATTTGACGCCATTGTTCCCTAAATTAAGTTACTGATGCCAGCACTAATGTGCTCGTTCTATTCAATGGCTCAATGCCAAATCCATTGAAATGCTTTATCCTTTTTGACATTGTATCCAGAATCATCAATCGAGATTCTATTTCCAAGACTGCATTGTACCTTTAAACTGGTTTAACTATTAAAACCTACATTATATTAATAAAACATAGAATTTTAACGAAAATACTAAAGTAGTCTATATGAACTTTTGTGATGATATCTGTTCAGGTTTAGCATTCGTACCATTGTTCGGTATATTTGGTTTTACCCCTTAAACTTCCTCAAAATTAACTATTGTCATCGGAAAAATTCTTACTAGTTAAGAGCTTTTAAGAGATTTGTCCTTATTTCTTTCATCATTTTTTAAATTCCTTTTAAAAAAATCTTAGTCTACCTTGCTAAAACAGCAAGATTTTCATGATACTTACGAAAATATATGGTATTGATATTTTTAATTTACCGCACGCTTTTGGTAAAGGTAAACATTGTGAGGAAACCTGCATATCTTTTTCCTCTGATAGATTTCACATTCTGAGGATATATGTATCATACCAATAGGTAACAGCGTGCCCAAACGCTTTCTCTAAAAACGCTGATGGGATGCCTGGTATCCATCAGATAATAAGAAGTTTGGGAATAATATAAATTGTATTTATGTTCCACAAATGATCGTTAATAAGGAGTTCTTGAGTGAATACAAATTAAAAATTCCAATAATCATCTTATACAGGCTGAAATTATGATATCAAACAGAAAACCAATAAGTTGTACGATAAAAAAGGGATACAGACAAAAAAGGCAAAAGGAAAATGTGAAACAACCAAAAGGACTTCAATGTTACGGTCGTTACTTTCAAATGTATTGGACTCTTTGAGGAATTTACGTAAGTACAAATATATTAATCGGGAAAATTCATGGGGAATTATTAAGTATTAATGAAATTTAATTTGTGTGTCGCGAGTTCAGTTATTATAATATTTTATGTACAAGTAATATGAGCAGATTATTGTCATAGATATTATGGAATTCTTACTTCTTCTTTGTTACTCTTTCTCTTATCTCTTATTCTTGGGTCGCCACTTGATTTTGCTTCCATTTTGCACTAATATTCTTCAAATCTACGGTTACACCTTTTATATAAATGTCATACTTTATACAATCAACCATCCGTCCGTCAACCGTAAAAGTCATCATATTTCTTCATGTTGTCTTTAAATATTAATTATTTCATTTTTCAAATCTTCATAACCTTTTATATACTTTTTATTTTATATGGTTTTTATTGATGTCTTGTTTATATTTTAGATCGCTTAAACTGTATAGTTAGATTATTTTTTAATTGCTAGCGCATGTATCTAAGAATTGTTTTTGAAGGTTTAAATTTTACGCCGAGGTTAATAACATATACTATGGTATTAACCTCGGCGTTTGATTAATCTGAATTTAAACTCATTTAAATCATATGCATTGTAAAGTCATTTGTTATCACAATTCTTATCACTTATATGATCGGCTAATAAAACTTAGCAAAAGCCACTTTGAACCTTAACACCTTTTAAAGGTGTACCAGGAATACATGATTATACCAGTAATATACGTATAACAAATTTTGGACCAAAAAATTAAGGATTCCCAAAATTCTTAATTACACAAAATCACCCTTTCTGTCACCTTGAAGCACATAGAAAACTAGATATTTAACTCAGAAGAAATATGCAAGCATTAAAAGCTGTGATAGCGTTTCAAATTGCGGCGCGCGATATACCCTTGAAACAATGTAGCGGCGTTACACGCAACAGACAACCAAAAAATTCAGCGTTTCAGCTTTTGCTTTGAACAGCATAATTAAAGGCAGCTCGAAATAACTCACAAAGGGCACAAAGCGTAGTTCCGCTTAGCCGGAAAATGCCGGGTGACATATACTGTTACGATGGAAATTTTACGACGTAAATTAATATATGTGTCGTCAATGAAACATGTATCTATACTTATTTAAGACAGTCCCACCAAAAGTTATCTGTTTGTATCTGAATGATTTTCTCAAAATCTACTAAACGGATCGTTGTACAGTTTTTACTAAAAGTTAGTGCATTCCTTCCGAAAGGTTTAGGATAATAATACATTACAGTTTTGAGTAAATTGTTTTAAAGAGTTCTCGCGGTTGTAAAAAAGAACCTGCTGGAGCTTTAGTCGCGTGCGCCGAGTGAACTGTATACTTGTAGATCTAGAAAAATACTACATAAAAGTCCGCGATAACATCTCTCTATGTCTTATGACTACTTATATAGCTACTTTTGTGTCTTTTGTGACATAGTTACTACCAACAGCTAGTAGTTGTATAAATCCATAATATTATTTAGGAAAATAACACAAACGGCTGCACGTCCAAAAGTAACTTAATACTTGTGGTATGGGTGACGGAAAACTGGTATACACAATCATAACTTTAAATGCATAAAAACACTTAGACTCGAAAAATCAACAATTTTTTATGAAAATGTAAAAATAAAAGTAAAGTAGTGGCCTGTTACAATCCCACTGCTGGGAATAGGCCCCTTCTCTCCGTTTCTGGAGAGAAGGGTTGGAGCTAAGACCTACCACGCTGCTCCAATGCGTATTGCTAGGTTACACATATCTCCAGAATTCTCTAGAGATATGCAGGTTTCCTCACGATGTTTTCCTTCACCGAAAAGCGTGTGATAAATTGGAATTACCAATAAGACACATGAGTTTTAATAGAAAAACTCATTGGTTTTTCGGCTTTGAACTCGTGTTCCCCTCGAAAGAGTCGCACGGTTTCACCGCTAGGCTATCACAGCATATGAAAATGTAGCGAGATCGAACTCACGACTCGCAGAGCTGAAGGCACGTTCACTGCCACCTGCACCAACGTACCAGTCAAATTTGAAGTCCGATCAAGCAACTCGACTACAAAGGCGGCATCGAAGAATCAATAAAATGTTTTAAGAAAATATTGGCCCTAAGTGCGAATCGATCCCGCGATACGCGGAGCTGAAGGCAGGCTAACGGCCACCTTTACCAACGGGCCTATCAAATTTGCAAAAGCAGCATCCTAATCAATTCGCGCAGCGGACATGGTCCAAAGTTAAACGCTTCAATATACTTATTATTATAACATCATCATCCTCCTGCCCTTATCCCACTCTAAGTGGGGTCTGCACAACATGTTACAAACATGTTGTCACATGATTTGGCTTGGCATTTTACGACCGGCCGCCTGCCTGACGTCAACTTACCTTAGTTATATTTTACGAATCCTCGGTAAGAGGGTGGTCTATTCTACTCAACCGGATAACACACGGTGGGTCAGTTTACCTTAGTCGCCTTTTACGACACCTCGGTAAGTAATGAGGTTGGTCTATTCTTCTCAGCCGGATACCATACGGCGGGTCGACTTACCTTAGTCGCCTCTTACGACACCTCGGTAAGAAATGAGGGTGGTCTATTCTACTCAGCCGGATACCACACGGCTTATACTTATTATTATAACAAGCGACGTTATACTGCGGAATTTCTATTCTAACGTTTAATTTCACTGAAACATCCAACATTGTTTTTCAGTGGACGCAGAGAGCTTAGGAATGATAATACCTCGGAAACGTTCAAAGCGTAGGGGTATTTCAGCTTGTGTATGGGAATACAGAAGATAACATATTTTCAACTGAGCATAAAACTTTTAGTGAATTCCAGAATAACAGGAATAGCATGTTTGAAAAACGACGTTTAAATTAATGTGTATCTACTATAATATTAAATACGCATAACAATATTAAGAACAAGCTGATCCGGTATCCCGAATAGCATAATTATTTTTTTTTCAAACGACTATTAGGCTTAAGTAAGTAAAAAATTTTTCTCTCTGTACGAACCACCCGCGTACTTGAAGGAAAATTATAAAAAAAGTATTGGCGAAATCGGTTCAGCTGCTCTAGAAATTTGCACTTAGCAAGGCATTCAACAATTCATTTTTATATTAGGTAAAGATTATCTGGTCTGTTGGCCAGGCGGAGCTGAATACAGGGTCACTACCTAGCATTCAGCTCCGCGGGTCACGGGTTCGATTCCAGCCGAGGGCACCATAAATGAATGACGCAATGAAGACAAGTATGAAGTATGAGAATGGACTGCACTGAGAATGCACTCTACATTAAGCATTTTACATATTTTCTGCTGTCGCGAATTACAGTAAAATAATATTTTCATTTCTTCAAAATTTGGAAGACTCACAATGACTTAACGTCGTGCCTCACTGAATATTAGAATCAATGTAAAGTTATGATTTTTTATCTTTTATGCGATATACTAGCGCTTGACAACATCAAAAAATTTTGGGATAATGTATTTTTATATAGAAAGGCACCAATAAAATAGTCTCACATTCTGACTCCACATCTATAATAAATGACTAGCCAAAGTGCCCGTATCGCTTAGCAGGTCTTTATTGCAGATATATAATTCATAAGGCAAAATGGCTTTAAAGAGGTAATTCGTCTTCAACTAATACATTAGATTCGCTTTAAGACCTTTCAGGACATACCTACCAGAAATAACTCAATGGCTTCAATAAAAACGGCAATTATATTTATAGGCTCACAAAGGAATTATAATCCATTAAAGCGAGCCTTTGTTTTCGACATTCGACTCCAATGGCCCTAAATTATTAATCACTTAATGGACTTTTAACCGAGGGATTTCCACTTAGCACAGAAATAAACGTCAATTCGGTAGTTTATTCGATTCGCTCTCACTGAAGGCCGGCCTCGTGATCTAGAAAGGGTGTAAATCGTCCAGAAACACCGCTTTAATTGAGTTTCAACCGGATGCTTACTTTTGTAGGATAACCCGGTTTGGATAATTTGAGACTTTCATGGTCAATACAAGTATGTTATTTAGGGTTGCAACAATATATTGCGTAAGTTTAAAAAATATAGGCATTTCAATCAGTCATTATCCCTTCATCACAAATAAGCACTTCTTATACTTCATATAGCTGGCATATTGGTGCAATGGGTAGTGACCCTGCCTTCAGCTACGCGAATCGCGGGTTCGATTTCCGCCGAGAGCCGACATTTTCCATAAACAATTTCGTTGGTTCTTCGAGCCTGGATGTATATTTGTATTTAAGTACGTATTTAAAATTATATATGTAGTATATCTACCAGTTGTCCGTTACCCATAATACAAGTATTAAGTTACTTACTTTGGGGTCGGATGACCGTGTGTATAAGTGTCCCACATATTTATTTATTTATTTATTTGTTTAAATAAGTAAAGTATAAAACTAACAATTTTCCCTACAATGGCATCAGTTGTTAGCTTTCATATAACAAAAAGCTATAAGAATATTCAGTTTTACTATGACCTTTATCTTGATTGCAATTAGCATGATAAATACTGATATTTTTAATTCAAAGTTATTTGATTTATTAATTTTGAATCAAAACGAAACATATTTTATTTGAATAGGGAAAAAATGGCATATACCCGGCAGCCTCCTCTGTAGGTATTTTTAATATCTCCTCATTGTTAATATGAAAAATTCCATCCAATACAAGGTAATTTGAAATAACGATATATCATTCTTGCGTTACGACAGCCCTGTAGGGTTAAACAAGGGGCAAAATAAACAAAACGATACGTACCCCGGGAGTTGATCACTGTAATCCTCTCCGGCTACCTACTACCCCTTCTATTAATCCCTACCATTTTTAATGACGTCATTCTGACATTGCTTTAAAAATATCAATAGGTATTCCAACAATCCAATAGGTATTCAAACGTAGTGTAGGACGTCCTCCGATTAGGTGGAGTGATGATATCCGCAGAGTAGCTGATAGCGATTGGAAACAAAGAGCTGAAGACCGAGCTCATTGGCGTGCCATAGGAAAGACCTATGTCCAACAGTGGACAGAGACGGGTTGCTGATGATGATGATTCCAACCAGATTCCAACCTCAAGTACTTTGCCGTACACAACGTTATAATTTGCGGTGAGACCGTGCGACTCTTCCGAGGGTTCAAATCCTGGGCAGAAACCAATGAGCTTTTCTGTTTCTTATATGTCTGATTGATCAATTTAGAACACGTTTTTCGGTGGAGGTAACAGGCATTCTAAAAAATTATTGGGATATGTGTAACCTATCGGTCCGCATTGGAGTAGTGTGGTAGATTTTATCTCCATCCCTTTTTTCCTAAAAAAATACGGAGAGAGGTCTATGCCCTGCATTAGGATAGTATCAGGTTGTTATTTCACTTTTACTCTTGCTGCATTCCACAAAAATACTTAACAGTACACAACGTTATGATTTGAGATATGCAGGCTTGTAATATAAGAAGAAATATTCCCACCATTATTTTTCTCAAACGGATTAGGAAGCGTTTTCGATGAAAACTCAAAAATTTTCCAAATTTTCAACATTTGTGATAGTTCAACTCATTTACAGAAAATCTTAAAACACTGAAACTTACCTCATGAATCACTAATGAATGAAAATCTGTTCAATAGTTTTGGGGTTTGTCCCGAACTAACAGACTGACAGACTTAAAAATAAATAAATATTTATAAATATATGGGAATCTTACACAGTCGTCCGTTCCCACAGTAAGTAAGTTAATACTTGTGTCATGGGTACAAACGGGGTAAATATAAACTTACATAATTTTAAATACATATATACAGCCGGCTCGAAGAACCAACAAATTGTTGTTAGAAAATATTCGCTCATGGCGGGAATGGAAACCGCGACCCGCGGAGCTTAAGGCAATATCACTGGCAATTGCACCATCGGGCCAGTCACTTCGTTTTATAATTCGTATAGATAAATCATCAAAACACTATTATTTAAAGTTATACAACTAATAACTAATTATTAGTTGTATAACTTTATCGCGTCTACATTTACCTAAATAATAGCATATTAGCAAGTCCCTGAATATCATCCATGCGAAAACTCATGGTCTGATGGCCGTGTAGTTCTTAGTTTACAACAATGATTGTATGCTCCTTCGAGTTTACTAATTATCTTAATATTAGTAATCCAACTTTCCTCCGTACAGTATCCAGCTGAGTATCACAATAAAGAGCCATACGTGGCATTTACAATTTAACGCGTGATTCCCTGCGAGAGAAGGTTAAGGAAATAGGTATTCTTACTTTGGCTTCACAGTATATTTTTAGCAATTAAATGTTTATGCATAAGAATAAACATAACTATAAAAATATTGGCGATGTATATAATAGTTAAAATAGGAACCGACATAAGCTTGCGGTTCCTGGTTCACGCCTTGCAAAAGTGAATAATCCGTTTGTGGGTTTCGGTATAAGATTCTATAATAAAATTCCGCAATCCATTTGATCTTTGCCACTGCAGTAGTTTAAAAACAAAAGCCTACTATACTATTGAGGATTATAGAGATAATAAATATGCGGTGATATAGCTACTTCTCTACCCTGTATATTTTTAGTAATTAAATTTTTGTACATATGAATATAAATAATTATAAAAGGATTGGCGATGTATATAATAGACAAAATAGGAACCGACATAAGCTTGCGGTTCCTGCTTTGCGCCTTGCAAAAGTTCGTAAGTCGTTTGTGGGTTTGGGTATAAGATTCTATAATAAAATTCCACAATCTTCTTTAACTTTACCATTAGAGCAGTTTAAAAATACTATTAAAAAAAGGTTAATTCAGAAAGCCAACTATACTATTGAAGATTATTTAGACGATAA
The DNA here is from genome assembly GCA_947086505.1 of Morpho deidamia. Lineage (NCBI taxonomy): Eukaryota > Metazoa > Arthropoda > Insecta > Lepidoptera > Nymphalidae > Morpho > Morpho deidamia. The sequence continues at coordinate 14,451,275 of CAMTZC010000009.1, forward strand.
GAATGCGTGGATATAGCTACTCTTCGACCCTGTACAAGACATTAATGTTACTAGTGATAAGAATTATTCTTTGAAAAGAGCAACCGCCGAGTTTCTTGCTGGTTCTTCTCGGTAGGAACAGCTTTCCGAATCAGCAGTAGAGTCAAAGTACTTGTTTACTTAGTTTGTTTGAATAAAGAATATTTTTAGTTTGAATTTACGTAATATAGACCACCCTCATTTTTTACCGAGGTGTCGTAAAATACGGCTAAGGTAAGTTAATAAAATAACTAGCCAAATCGTTGATAAGGGTATTGAGAATGTTGATTAGAGATAATCAATATTTAAGTTATGAAAATGATCTATCTGAAGCAACGTCTTTTAAAATATTTCTTAGCTTATACTCGTGTATCAACTTTTTGCGCTTCTTTCGGAAATCAAATTGACATGAACCGAAGGGATGCCGGATCCGTCGTGCGTAATCTCGGAGGGACGGACACCCGAGGGACATCAGTTAAGGCGGCCTTTAAACAAATTTTCCCGCTCGACTAAACTTTCTCAATTAGGACTGCCGGCCGCCTCTTAGACGCCGCTACGCAAGGAACATTCTAGTCTCGGAAAAATTGCGTCGGATCTGAGTCAAATCAACTCATACGTTGGAATTAAGCGCTCAAATCTTGTGGTTGTCTCTAACTTAAGATTAACGTCCATTTTTTTACTGTTATAATTGTTTCAGACTCCCACTCTACGCATCACACATCCCTTACTTAAGTTTAATACTTTTAAACCGTAAAATTATTTTTAGTAAAAGCTACATTATTATTATTCCTCAAATTCTAATTCTAATTCAAAATATTATTTATTCAAGTAAACTTGTAAACAAGTGCTTTTGAATCGTCAACTTTACTGCTGGTTCGGAAAGCTGTTCCTACCGAGAAGAACCAGCAAGAAACTCGGCGGTTGCTCTTTTTAAAATATATTCAAATTCAAATTCAAATTCAAAATATTCTTTATTCAAGTAAACTTGTAAACAAGTGCTTTTGAATCGTCAACTTTACTGCTGGTTCGGAAAGCTGTTCCTACCGAGAAGAGCCAGCAAGAAACTCGGCGGTTGCTCTTTTTAAAATATAAATCTTAGAACTAATTACATTTATTTATTACTGTCTTGTACAGGGTAGAGGTGCACCTATATCCACACATCCTTATCATCTAAGTAATCTTCAACAGTATAGTAGGCTTTCTGTATCAGCCTCTTTTTAACAGTGGTTTTAAACTGCTGTAATGGCATAGCCAAAATTGATTTCGGAATTTTATTATAGAATCTTATACCCACACCCACAAACGATTTACGTACTTTTGCTAGGCGCAAAGCAGGAGTCGCAAGCTTATGTCGGTTCCTACTTTGTCTATTATATACATCACCTATCGTTTTATAATTCTTTATATTTTTTATTTTACATGTATCTACTAGGCACTACACACATTCACTATGACAGTAACTACAAACATTCGCAAAGAGACGCATCACCTAACCAAGCAGTTTTATATACAAATAGCTCAAATCCCGACATTCATTTTGCCTCCAAACACGTGTAGCAACTACATATAACTAAAAGTGCTCTTCAAAAGTATATTCAAATAAATATCCGCAATTAAATAGCATGATAAATTTAAAATATATACTTTATAAAACATCTATAGGTCATGTTAATCTATACGGAGTTAAAAAAAAACACCTGCCGGAAGTTTTAGTCGCGTCCGCCGCGTAAACCTAAATATACACTAAACTAATATACTAGAGAATTGTAGATCTAAAAACAATACAACAAAAAGTCCGCGACAGCATGACCTTTTACCTTTAACTCACAACTACCTCTATAGTCAAAAGTTAAAATAAACTGAGTTCGACGCGGGCGATATGGCACAACTAGTATTCAATGTACCAAAATTAACCATTTATTCAAGCGTGATAATCAATTCGACTCAATGTAAAGTGGAACAAACATACGGATAGACATGTAGACGCGGTATCGTTTGATGTGGATCAACGGATTCCTTGATTAGCGACGACACGGCCGCCGGCTGGCGTCAGAAGACGTGCTCGAGAAGACTTGATTAATTCCAAACATATGTAAGGACCTCAATGCAATGTGTTAAGACATCTACTATAACTCTAACTTATTTTAATCCCAGTAACTTAAGCCTACATCTATCTATACTTATTATAAAACAAAGTCCCAAAAGGATGTCTGTCTGTATGTAATCGATTTTCTCGAACGAAACGGATTTTTGTACGGTTTACACTAAAAGATAGTGCAATACTTCCGGATGGTTTAAGTAAATAGTACATATCGGTATTATGTAAATTGTGCTGAAGAGATCGCGCAGTTGTTAAAAAACTTGCTTGATGGGAGCTTTAATCGCGTGCGCTGCGTAAAACAGCAGAGATATGCAGAGATATGAGATATGTAATGTACTAGAGAACTGTAGATCTATAAAAATACCACAAAAAGTTAACGATAGCATGCCTCTATCTGTTATGGTTAACTCACAATAACTAATTTTATGTTTAAAATTAGAATTCTAGAAAAAAATTGTGACACGCTGATTTCCACGCGGACAAAGCCGCTGGCACAACTGGTAATGTATAAATTATAGAAGAGGGCGTTACTCTCCGGAATTCCATAGCACAAAATTAGGAAAAATTCGACTGGCCCGTTGGCGCAGAGGGTAGTGACCCTGCCCTCAGCTCCGCGGGTCGCGTGTCTGATTCCCGCCGAGGGCCAACATTTTCTATAAACAGAATGTTGGCTCTTCGAGCCTGGGTGTATATTTAGTATACCAGTCGTCTATCACCCATAACACAAGTATTAAGTTACCTTACCTTGGAGACGGACGACCTTGTCTGTAAGTGTCCCATATATTTATTTTATTTTATGAAAGAATTATGAAGTCAAAAACGGTTTTCGCTTCCTATACTTAGCATTACTTAGATTTCCTTGACTAACCCAGATTATAGCAAAATAATTCTATCATAATTTTTAATCTATCTATATTAGATATAAATGAAACTATTTCGCGATACGCGTGAATAGATGGAACAATTTCGCTTATTCTCATTGTTTTGAGAAAAAAAATGTAAGTTAAACGCAACTTATTGTTCTTCTCTGCTTCTGTTCTGCTAATATTTTCGTCTATAATTTACATGCCCATCTTACTGTTAATGCCTATTATCTAGCTATTCGCCGCGAATAATACAACAGTAGACCTACCATGAACTTTTAGATAACGATTCAATCCAGAGTCATTACCTAAACCCAACCGCTTTCTTTTCGTGCCATGAAGTGTGGATTTCATTGGGGATTCCATGTTTGAAAAGGATAACGTTATACGATCGATAGATAACTCTGTTTCTTTTATTCACATGTTTTTACGACGCATTCCGAACGCTCATACAGCAACGACTTAAAGTGTGCGTCTTTAAGACGTCATGATATGAAAAAGCAAAACAATTTAGTTAACGTCTTCAATTGAGTCGCAATAAGAGTTCATGGTAGGCCTGCTGAGCTCTTCTTTCGTACGATCTGCCTCCATTTATTCCGGTTTAAACTAGCCCTCACCGCCTGATAGAATTTGGATGAGAGAGTCAGACCATCGTGTTGGCGACCCGCCTCGTGGTCTCTTGCCTTCTGTGATGCCAACAATGACCAGCTTTTCAAGATTGCTATCTCCTCTTTGTCATTTTGTGGCCGAAATAGTAACAAATTATGTAAAAAACAATTCTCCGAACAAAACAAATAATGCTTTAATATTCTAACATTATCTAAAGCTATCAGATATTAGAATTAATTCTGAGGACAGCGTTTCCACCGTCAACTGTCTGTACTGTCGCAAAAGATTATGTTTAAAAAAAAGGCGAAAAAATCGTACTATAGTCTTCGTGAAAATGGGTATAAGATGGGCGGGCGTCCCGTCTTTCGAAGCACTTAGCGAGATTTGTTCTCTCCATGATGAGAGATCGATCGATGTTTGGTGTTGATTACATGGCCATGCCGACACAACTGACAGCCACAGATTAAGATGAGCGACTTTGGATGAACGAGTTTAAAACAGATAAACGCAATGAGGAATAAACGGTATCTGTGCCGCTTCAATAAGATCACGCCACATTACTTTCAAAGCAAATCACAATTTTTTAGGAATTAATTGAATCTAAGAATACAATTCAAAATTTCAATTCATACCCAAAATGTTCCAAAATTACCACCTCGTGAACACTGTAAAGGATCTGCCGATGAAAACTCCGCACCGGCACCAATTCTTCGTAGCCTTTACAGAATAGGAAGAAGTTATGAGGAAGAAGGATTTTTTAGAACATGTTTAACCTACCATTATACATCTCTTACAGAGAAGATCTTAACTGTTTTCCTTAAATGATACGATAGACCTACTTAAATCAAAGTTAACAAAAGTAAAATCTGTACTTTTTACAAAGCCAAGTTCTCAAAAGATGTCTGTCTGTGATCGATTTTCTTATAATCTATTGAACTAAGTTATGTAGGGATTTTACTTAAAGGTCGTGCAATGCTTCCGAAAGGTTTAGGTTAATAGTACATTACGGTTTTATGTAAATTGTTCTGAAGAGATCACTCAACGAACTCGTCTGCCAAGAGCTTTAGTCGCGTGCGCCGCGTAAACCAACAGAAATACACTAATGTTATGTACCGCAGATTTGTTGATCTAAAAAAAAATACTACAAAAAAGCGTACGCGTAAGCGTCGCTTTACGGAGAAAGCTGTAAGCAGTGATAGCCTAGTGGTGCGACCGTGTGACTCTTTCAAGGGGGCAAAGGGTTAAAGCCCCGGACAGACACTTAAGAGTTTTTCCGTTAAAACTTATGCGTTCAATTGATAATTGCAATTTATCACACGAAAAGCGTGTTATAAATTGCAATTATCACACGAAAGCGAGGAAACCTGCATATCTCTACAGAATACTGGAGATATGTGTAATCTACCAATCCGTCTTAGCTCCAACCCCATCACTCCAAAAACAGAGAGGGAGGATTATGCCCAGCAGTGGAATAGTAACAGACCGTTACTTCACTTTTCCTCTTGCTAGATGACAAAACGTACTTAACCGTTATAATTTGAGAAATGCAGGCTTTTGTGAAGAGCAGATGCGGATCTTGTATCATGCAGTAATGGTAAATATACATAAAGATAACAGCTTTAATGAGTGGATCAGCCTACGCCCGTTATAAGATGCCGAAAGATTCAAATAGATACGCAATAAGCCTTAATTCAGATCGGATTATAACAGAAACGATGAAAGATATAACAACGCAAATAAAGATACGGAATAAGCGAGATTTAACTCTGGGTACGTGAAATCGCGTAAGCAAGTGATCGCTCCATAAAAGCACTTAGCGAGAATAAACAGCGATGTTCTGTCGTTTGATCTCGTTGAACGGTGATTTCTTGATGAGCGCCAACATCCCTACATTCAACGTAACTCGAGTTGTAAGCATAATTAATTTATTCGTCATAAATGTGATGATAAATTACATCTATACTGCAAGAATTTAAATTAGAATAAGGTAATAATTTATTTAGTTAATCAAATCAACGCGGAAACGCTGCCAGCATTCTTGGGACCATTCCACGTGGGCATGATTTGTATAGTAGTAGCGTGTAAGTAATTTAAGATTGATATAACTTGTAAATTTTTGTTATAAATAAAAAAAAACTTTAAAAAAAAGTTATTCAAATCTTTACTATTTGTCTCGGGTATTTTTCTCGGGTCGGACCTATACTTAACCTAAGTTTTAAACAAATTTATTTAATTTTTAAACAAATACTTTTATCAAAATTTCATGTTCCTACTGTTAACCGTTGAGGAGTTCCTTCATCTGGAGCAGCATCTAATCTTTGCAGCAGCATCAGGTAATATTTATCATAAACATTCATTGTCATTGGGACTGCACCAGTATGTCAAATTTTAGCTCAATCGAAAAATTAGGAAGTGTGTCAAATTTAACTTGTGAGATTCCACTTTCACATACATACGCGGAAAGTTAATTAATAATAATATTAAATTCACCTCAATTAAGCTACGGTTCAACTTGCGCTTTGCGGTTAACATTGACATCGAGGACCTCTGGGATAGGTATATGTTACCTGACAATCCATATGAGAGGTTAGACCCTTCACGCGGTCTCCTTCTTTCTTACAATCTTACCTCCAATTTTATTCCACAAAGAAGAGAAGCCTTTACTAAGCAGTAGTATTATAGGTAACAATCTCGCAAAATTATAGGAAACCCTAAAAGCCGAAAAGTGCCTCCAAATTAAGAACAAGAGGCGTTATCCGAAACGCGCAAAGTTTATCAAATATCAGCAAAACCTTATTGAAGTTGAGATCAAAGTTCAGGCCGTGTTGGCTTACATAAATGCGATATCTATTAAATTTGTTAGTTCTACAGTTTGAACTCAGCTACGGTTATAGTGAAGCCCGGCAGGTACAACTTAAGTCGCTCATAGACGGTCCACAAAAGCGCTCCCTAGTATCAGTTGGAGAACCATTTTGCGGAAATTCAGTATGCGTAATACGCATGCACTACATATGAACATACTACACTAGCACTGCATACATTTAAACTTTCAACAATTGCTTTGCTCCCCTAAATGAAGCAAGAACATAATCCTCACGACACGCTTTGCAATTTTGTCGTGAAGGTCAGGGAGACTTTACTTTGGCATTACATAGATTTTCTTTATTCGCGGACAATACTAAAGATTTTTTTTATATTTGTTTTTCGAAAGGTAATCAAATAAATTTTGCGTTTTTTTTAGCTTCTATACAGAATAGTACCGTAACTAGTTTGCTGAATTAACTTGTCATCAGTTAACCCGTTCATCGTGTGTTTCAGCCTACGCGTTGCGAGTCCGTCATATATCACTACGGGCGAGCTGCGAGTCCGTCGTATATCACTACGGGCACGCGGCGAATACGTCGCGTGACGCAGCAAGAGTGCGGCGAGTGCGTCGCGTGACGCAGGAAGCGCGCTGCGAGTCCGTCGTATGTCACTACGGGCGAGCTGCGAGTCCGTCGTATATCACTACGGGCACGCGGCGAGTACGTCGCGTGACGCAGCAAGAGTGCGGCGAGTGCGTCGCGTGACGCAGGAAGCGCGCTGCGAGTCCGTCGTATGTCACTACGGGCGAGCTGCGAGTCCGTCGTATGTCACTACGGGCGCGCGGCAAGTACGTCGCGGCAAGAATTTATACTTTTTACTTTTGTCAGTTATAGTTAGCGTATGAACATATATGGCAAACCGATAATATAATTTCGATACTTTCGCTGGAACAGTGAAATGTACACTTTATAAATTAGTCGGCGTCATTAGCTTGAGTAATTTTCCGCGCTTGAGTTTTCGAATGAGTCTAATTGAAACTTTGGATGTGTAAAGTGAATAATTTATAATATTTATATAGCATTTGCTACTATTTGTACTTAGTTAGTATGCTTGGGTTACGTCATGTTATAGTAATTAATGTGATTGTATTTTTGTATTTTAATTCTATTTTACTACTGTACTATTTGAATAAACTATTTTTTTTATATTTAAGGCATAATAATTTATTTTTTTTATATTTCTTACAAATTAAAGAATTTCTCCCATACTTCCTTCGTTTATGAATTTTATTATTTAGAATTTTTATTTTTTATTTATTAATTGTGATTTAGATTTTTATTAATTTTGTTACACTTTTCAATTTTTCTTTACAGACATACTTGATTTTTACATATTTTAACAACATCTAACATTTATACACGTTTCATTGTTAATATGAAAACGGAAACTTACCTTCATATTGGATATGGAAAAATATATCACAAAAGTAAAAAAGGTTCAATGGTGACAGATTGTGACACCTAAGGGTAGGGAGGGCTACACAGAAAGTTAGCAACTTTATGTAATAATACATACAGCCTTCTAAACTTAGTTTCACACTTAATACCTATCTCAAAACAGTAAGTATAGTTACTAATTCAGTAGAGTTGGTCAATTGTGTAAGTTTGAGATAGTGATAGAGATTAGAGACGTTATCGCAAAAATAAAACTAATGTTAATGTAAATTAATATTAATATATTAAAATTAATATTTCTCTGTATGTCCTTTATAGACTCCGAAACATCTGGACCGACTTTAATAAAATTTTCAGATGATCTTTAAAATGACCCATCGGATGATTCTGTAAACTTTGGTGGCGATCGGAACATTTTTTTTAACTGTTGAGTTCTGTTTCGAAGGGAATTCGAAACCAGACAGAGTCACGGCAACGCGTGGCCGTAATTCAATTGATTCAGTATTACTTCGCATTTCATATTTCTGCAAGTATCGAAAGTTATTTTTAGAGATAGTTCATATGAAATTCCGTACGAATTGAGATTTATCGGTGCATACACAGATCTTGCAAAATAAAACGAACACTGCTGAGAGTCCTTCAATATCAATAGAACTGAAAAATATACAAAAGGAATATGTGAAACTCGATGTTATCAGTTCAACATAAAATAGAACTTGGTTTAGAATATTTCATATTGAAATAGAATTTGTAACTCAGTGAAGCGATGTATTTTAGAACTCATGTATTTGCAATTAATAAATTATATACCTATATAAGATTGTATACACACAAGTGATAGTATCGCTTAGTTATGTAAAATATATCGCAATTACTCATAAGTACTTACTTTTAAGAGAAAATCAAGTTTCTTTTTATTCTCTCTGAGACCATTATTTTTAAACGAAAATAAGTTACGTGTTTTTCAGTATTAGAAATATCTATAGGCGAAGTATCATAATAACCCTTTACATATTTATATGTATGTGGTATCTGGCATAGAAAAGACCACCCTCCTTTCTTACCGAGATTTCGTAAGAGGTGACTAAGGTATGTGCCGTGTGGAATCCGGCTGCATAGAATAGACTACCCTCATTTCTTACCGAGGTGTCGTAAAAGACGACTAAGGTAAGTTGATGTCACGCAGGCGGCCGGTCGCAAAATACGTAGCCAAATCATGTGACAACATATTTGTAACATGTTGTGCCGACGCCGCTTAGAGTGGAATAAGGGCAGGAGAACGATGAGAATGATGATGTGTGTAATATTAAGCCTTAGTAGTGGTTTTCATTATTTGGGCCGCGATTCTAACACTTTGAGCCTAGGTCTACGGGCCATCATTATATCTGTCTAAAAGCAGATTTATTAACGATTTAATAAAAGTAGGGTCATGGATTTCTTATAATATGTTTAACAGCTGATTTTTGAAGTATCACACATTTTTAGGCATAGATAATTTTAAGCGTCAAAGATAAACGCTAACAAAATAGTAATCAAACAAACAATTAATCGATTTCTGAAAAAGAATCAACTTTTACTTCTTTTTCTTTATTATTTTTTATATTTATCAATTACAAAATTGAAACTGTTAAAGACTATTTTCTATTATAATTTAATAATTATTTTTATATCAATAGTCATGTAATCAAAGCCATCTTAGTTCTTTAAATATTCGTTTACTTTAATCGAATATTGTAATCGATGACTTATGTTATTTGGGCATAACACATTTTTTAATTTGATTGATGGTTACAAATTAATCTTTGCAGCTTAGTGGGTAGCGTATTACAATTGAGCCTAAAAGTCCCCGTTTACTTTCAGATCTATTCGAACGAGTTAAATGCATAATGAATACCTGCCCAAAATAAACTTTGAGTTGAGTTTTAAACCAACAAACATGATTTAACTGATTTAGTACAAATATTTAGTACAAGCCGAAGCTTAACGGGTTATCCGTCAGCGGCAATTATACGCAGCATCGGTTACTCGTACATCAAACAGACTCTCTCTAGTTGATAAATGCCGCTAACGAACTTGTGCCGGTTCAAATTTTAATACCATTTGCAGGTACCGAGAGTATTTTGACTTTTTTCAATCTGTGACAGATTTGTATTTAAATGTTTTCATATTCATCATCGTCCTCCTGTCCTTATCCCACTCTAGGTGGGGTCGGCACAACATATTTCAAACATGTTGTCACATGATTTGGCTACGTATTTTACGACCGGCCGCCTGCCTGACGTCAACTTACCTTATTCGTATTTTACGACCCCTCGGTAAGAAGAGGGTGGTCTATTCTACTCAACCGGATACCACCCGGTGGACTAACTTACCTTAGTCGCCTTTTACGACTCCTCGATAAGAAATGAGGGTGGTATATTCTACTCAGCCGGATACCACACAGCATAATGTTTTCATATTGGATTTGTTAAAACATACTATTAAATATATATAAAAACTTTTTTAAAATTAATACAATGTCTACCTCCAAATCTAGAATTTATAGTTATTCAATGCCTTAAATCTTAAATGTATGAAACAATTGGATAGACTATGAAATGTGTATATCGGCGCAAAAGTATAGCGACGAGTTACGTCATCATTGCACGTGTTCTGATTGGCGTAAACAAGTGAATCACGACGGTCGCCCCACTACACTGTTGATATAAAAGTCGACTGCCGGAGCAATTTAGGATCATTTTTCGGTCTGTGCTCGAACAGTGTACATCGAATTTGTTATTGTTAATGTGTTAGTTACTTAAGAGTAAATAGTGGTCAAAGTAAAAGCGTTTTATTTATTTGTGAAATGGAGCCACTCCGTAATAATGATGGTAGTGTCGTCGGCAACGCCGATGTCACTATTTCTAAAAACAATACTGGGGCACCAGCCTCGTCATGTATAATAGGGGATGTGTAATAGTTGCGCCCGTTATAGAAAATGAGAAGTGCGAGGTTAAGTTGGTTTGGTCATGAAATGAGGAGGGATGAAAATCATGTGACCAAAAGAGTTTTGATTATGAATGTATAGTACGCGGCAATAAATAATGCTTATCGAGGCTTAGAGAGAGAAATCGGCTAGATTCTGCTTCATAGAGCATTATCTCTGTCGCACAGACTGACGAACCCGTGCGAAACGTCACATACTAACTGAGTGACAGAGACAGCGCTCTACGAAACCGAACTGGCCGGTTGTTTCGTTCTAAACATCGATGTGCATTATTTAATCTGGGTACTATAGATATACCCATATACTATAGGTATGACTACAGGGAGAATGACGGATAGGTTGTGCAAAGAATGATATGTGTATAAGAAGAGTGGCATCAGAGTTGACGAATGACAGAAGAAAATGGAAGATGAAGACATATTCTGCCGACCCCACTTAGAGTGCGATAAAGGTAAGAAAATTGTGAGCTTCCTCTCACTCTATCAACCGTCCTACTCACTCATAAAAGTATACTTTTGTAGTATTTTTGGCGGCTATCTCCTGACGATGCTTCGGTTACGGGGCGAAACGATTGTTTTGATTGTGACAGTGAATATGCGCAGTGCTTGTGTTATTGGTAGTCGGGTAGTGCAATAGTTTTTTGGAATTACTATAGTATAGTCATTTAGCATTACATATATTTTCTTTTATGACGGTTTATAGCCAAATATAATTTTCATTACTTTTGTATTATGGACCTCCGCAAAGTAGGGGCTTATTGTATAAATTTTACTACTATACTGCAAACACGGAACATGTTCCAGTAAATCATGAACCAGAATCTGGGAAACGATAAAACATGGGATTTTTTTACGTAGTTTAAAACGAAATCCATTCTAAACTATCTCAATAAAAGCAAAACAATAAATAGCAATGTTCATTAGTGGAACGGAAACAAAGACCGCGGGAACAAAAGGGTTTCGAATAATCCCTGCATGCCACTACCCTCGGGATTTCACAACGTACTAGTCCTGGGGTCAAGCCACACAGACCGACTCGACGGATCGCGCGAAAGTTCAAAATATCAGACTTATCAGCCCAAAACTTATCATCATTCTCCTGCACTCATATCGCTATAGGTGGTCGGCTATATTGAATAAGAGCTTTAATTATTTAAGCTGATAGCCCAGCGGTGAGACCGTGCGACTCTTTCAAGGGCATTATGAGTTTTATCCCCGGGCAGGCATCAATGAGTTTTCTATTTAAATTTGTGTCTCATAATAGAAATTTAGCACACGCTTTTCGATAAAGGAAAACATCGTGAGGAAACCTGCATATCTCTAAAGAATTCTGGAAATATGTATAAAATACCGATCCGCATGGGAGCAGCGTGGTGGTTCTTAGCTCCGATCCTTCTCTCCAAAAACAGAAAGGAGGCCTATGCCCAGCAGTGGGATCGTAACGAGCCATTTATTAATTTTGCTATAATCCGCGATAACAGAAAATGTATACAATTCTAAATGTAGAGTGTACAATCTGTCTTCATACCTTTACATAGATGACGCTATCAAAGTCATGGTTACAGGTTGTTTATATCAATACTATTATTATAAATGCGAAAATTGTTTCTTTTTTGTCTATCTGTATGTTACGCTTCCAATTTCGTGTAGCCTTATTGATATAGAGTGATTGATTTTTCGTGCTGGTTCTTCTCGGTAGGAACAGATTTCCCGAACCATCAGTAGATGTTGACGATTCAAAAGCACTTGTTAACAAGTTTACTTGAATAAATAATATTTTGAATTTGAATTTGAATTTGATAACGACAATTGCCGTTATTCTTTCGTGAACAGTATAAAAAAATTACCTTGAGAGTATTTTATAATTAAGTTGAAGTTTTCAACGTTACGGGTACAGTGTGTTATTAATATAATTGTATTTATGATATTTACACTTTTAGGTTTTTTGCAGTTTTTTTTTGCAGTTGAGACCCTAGGGCCATGAATCCAAAATGCAAATTTTTTTATCCGTTTTAACACCTCGGTTGATTGCCTCTTCGGGTGACAAGAGGGCTTGCTCCTTTTTAGCACAAAGAATCAGCTTAGCGATTCAACGCGGAAACGCTGCCAGCATTCTTGGGACCATTCCACGTGGGCATGATTTGTATAGTAGTAGCGTGTAAGTAATTTAAAATAAATATAACTTGTTCATTTTTTCTACTTATTAAAAAAAACTTTTAGGTTACATAGTATATATTCTTATACAGAAAGTTCAAAGTGTTCTATACAATAACAGTGCTCGTCGAGGTGTCGTGGTATATGAATAGTCCCTATCAAGTGTTTAAGGCAATGCAAGGAGAGCTTACATTTCCTTACAAGGAACAGCGTGTGATATTTTTATAATGTAGTGCCTGCATTTTGCATTGACGGCGCAATTTAATTTGTCTAACCATGTTTTGTGGTACCATAAAATACAAAACGTGTAACATGACAATAATAGCTAGTGGCTTATAAAATTAAAGCTTTCTTTGAAGTTTAAAGTACCTACATGAGAAACTGCTAATCAATTTTCTATAAATTATATTATTTATAGACTTATTCACTTTTCTGTCTTTTGTTTCGTCATTATTTAATACTAATACTATTGACGGCTCAATCACCGTGTGGTATCCGGCAGAATAGAATAGACCACCCTCATTTCTTACCGAGGTGTCGTAAAAGGCGACTAAGGTAAGTTGACGTCAGGCATGCGGCCCGGTTGTAAAATACGTGGCCAAATCATATGACAGCATGTATGTAGCATGTTGTGCCGATCCCACTTAGATTAGGATAAGTGCAGGAGGATAGTATATATTATTTATAGAATAACTTGTTAGTTTGCGAAGATCCATAATACAGAGGTAATATTAAAATATTTAGTATATACATTGAATTAGAAATACATTTTTTTATATTTTTAAGTGTTTTTTTTTGTTTGTTATAGAAAATATTTCAAAACGTCAATTAATTTGTAAATAAATAAGTAAATTATATAGTAACTATTTACTAACCTATTGATTTATTGCAGTTCAGTTAACTTATTATTATTACCTGATATTAAGCGTGAGTATAGCCGGTTTCTATACATATAAATAACATATATCGGTAACTATAAATGCCACTCACGCCGCCCTGTGGCATCCGGCTGAGTAGAATAGACGACCCTTATTTCTTATCGAGCTGTCGTAAAAGGCGACTAAGGTAAGTTGACCCACCGCGTGGTATCCGGCTAAGAAGAATAGACCACCCTCTCTCTTACCGGAGGGTCGTAAAATACGTAGCTAAATCATGTGACATGTTTGTGACATGTTGTGCCGACCGCACTTAGAATGGGATAAGGGCAGGAGGAATTTGATGATGAAATACCACTCACGATAGTAAGACATAAAGTTAATGATAACAATGAACCTGCTATATCTTACATTATGTGAATAGTTCTAACTTTGCGCTTGTTGGTTATAGAAATCAGATTTTTTTTTCAATGAGCAATAGAGATAAACTATTCTATAGTTTACTTCTATCGACGACGTAATGACCACGTTTCGCACATCATCTAGTACCATTAATCATTTTCTTAATATGATCCATGTTACTAATCCAAAGATTTCCCCATTATAATATCCCTCCTGCTCACCGTCGTATCTCGTTACAATAAAATAGTAGTGTCATGTTATGTCTCCCACCATTTCTCATTTCGTTATTTGGTTTTGTTTCAGTACAATAATTGCTTAAGAAACTGTCAAAACCATCGGTGTTTTTGACGCCGCCACTCTAGATTTATTTCCGTTTGTATAGTTTTAATTATTTTATTTTACAACCATTAAGACGTTGTAAATTTAATTAATATTTATTTACTTAAGGCGCTGAACAGAGCCAAATAGGCTGACTTTAAACACGTTTTTAACAAAAGCTATAGGGATGACGATTAAAAGAAAAATATATGTTAATATACATCATATCTCAGAGAGAATGTAAGATTTCAAAACATGATTACGATACTTTTTTTCGATAAAAAAAATTGGTAAATAGACCTCTGATTTTTACTTTGATCGTAAATATCTCTAATATTTATCAAGAAAAATTGGTAAAATTAATAAGACTAATAAATCATTATAATATAAAGAGAATGTAAGATTTAAATTTTGAATTAATTAAGATATTTCATTCAAATTAAATATTTTTTAGAAAATAGCAAAACTGAAACGAGTTATCGTCTCGCTTCTCTTTTACATCTACGAATATAGACAGTGATCGCTGAGGCGCGCTGCTATACGGACGTGTGTCGCTAGCTGCCGCCTTTTGTGACTAGTCCTTGTTGATAATATGTCTTTTTTTAGGTGTTTAGTTATAGTTTCAGCATACTTAGTTTTATAAGATTAATTAGACATAAGTTTTTTAAATAAATTGTACAAAAAAAGTTTGGATAAAATAGTGTACACCTACAATGGGTGTTAAAAAATTAATTTTGTCGCTACGCCGTCGCAGAAATTGTGGGCGTGGCTTATATGCCGAAATCTGAATTTGCGCCAGCTCTGTTCAGCGCCTTAACATATTTTCTGTTTCCTTTAGGTTTAGGTTGTGTATTGATCGCAATATGCGAATCGATCCTGCTTGGTGCGGTTGGAGGTATTTTGCACATGTTTAGATACTAGTATATTAATACAAAATGATAAATATTATTCGCGTATTGAATAAATCTCCTTGATTTTTTATGTATTTGTTGTATTTAAGTATAAGTTTAGTTAAATTAAAGTTTTCATTTACAAAGAAAAGAAAACAAGCTATTGAGTCAAAGTATCCGATTTCGGATCAAGGATCAGGCTCGATGGGTAATAAGAACCAGCCGCCATGATTCCATCTACTTCTTGTTTTACGAGTTGGAAGCGGTGTGATGGAGTAGGATACTCCATCACACCGCTTCCAACTCGTAAAACATAACGTACCGTTAGTAGAAACAGCATTTTCTAAAAAACCTAAGCTATATGACTTAAACTATATATAAGTGTCCGAAGTGTCCAGACGCGAGTCCCGATCCCGTAAAAATAAGTGGTTGACCATAATCTGCCCACAAGTTATCAAAAGTTATTTTTATCCTAAATAACGACTCGCTAGTACCATAGTCATGCCCGCATGGAATGCCCCGAAGAATGCTAGCAGACTTTTCACGTTGACTCCCTACGCTGGTTTTATGTGCGAAATACATTTAACTATATAGTTTTGTTACGGTTTCTCATACATAACTCTCACTTTGAATTTAATATTCGAAAATAATTGTAAAGTTCTATTTAAAATTGGATACAAAAATAATATTTATGCTATTCCAGTACTTCGGATTGAACCAAAATTTGCTAAATAAAACTACAACGCAACGTCAAGCAAAAAACTGGCTATTTAATTACATTTGTTTGAACATTTCCCACGGGTTTCATATAAAAACCTGCGGGCTTTGTCCCCATGTTTGAACACGCTAAGAACCTATTTCATTAGCACTATTCGAGGTATTAATATATGGTCCAAAGAGCAACCGAGCACGTTTTTATTATTTTTATGTTGAGCCGTATTGCCGGTAAAATTTACTCTAAAATAAAAGACACGTTATAATATGAAATACTAGTGGCACCCGCAACGTCTTACTGTTAAAATACTCTTAGATAAAAAAGTTATGATACAATATTTTGTTATAATCCACGTTTCGAAATTTCGAATCTTTTTGATATAAAATCTCTATTTTCTGAGTCGTTTTATCACATTAACTAGCAAAGCCCCGCGGTTTCACCCGCGTCCATACAGATCTCGTGGTAGTGGAAAGTCTAAGAAGTCGGACTATAGATTTATTTTGTAGATTATTTAATTTTAAAAAATGGGTATCATCAGTATTCTTGGAATAAGACTTAACTCACTAAGTGCAGGCCCTGCTATAACGCTCGCTACAATGAATTTGTTATGGCATTATTTTCTTTCGATTTACATTCTTAAATTCGTAATATCTTTTGATTGCGATGTCAGATTTTAATAATTTAAAAAGTATTTTACAGGTATTGAAACAGTTATTCATAAAATATCATTTAATGGGATAAGGATTAATACAGGGATATAAATAACATGGTTTGATTATTGTCGGCACTTTTACCAACTTTTACAATGTAAAAAAGTAGTTATATTGGCATAACTATAATAGTTAGACATATGGTATCGCGGAGTTTTTTGTGGATATTGATACGTTCTATAATACTGTAGAACATTTTTTTGTTCTATCATCAATAGTTTCCGCAGCGTACTCGATGATAAATGATTACGACTAAATTTTTGCCAAGTTATTATAATTTTAATAGGGATCCCTATTTTTTTTGAAAATGACATATAGCCTATGTTGCTCAGTGGAAAAGCAGCTTTCCAATGGTGAAAGAATTTTTGAAATCGGTCTAGTAGTTTTTGCGTGAAAACGTAACAAACATACATACAAACAAACAAACAAACAAACAAACAAACAAACAAACATACAAATCTTTCCTCTTTATAATATTAGTATAGATATACATTTTTACATACATATCTAATAAGAGGCGTTACTTTACAAAAGTAATTATAAAATTATTCTGCTATAATCCGTGATAAAGTAAATAGAAAATATATAAGGCTAAATTGAGAGTGGACTATCTGTTTTTCATAACCGATACACAAAACTCCACCACCGCTACCACAAGACATAAGCACTATACACGTTCACTATCACAAGCTCAACAATCCTTTCGCTTCGCAACTGAAGAATCATCTAGAGATAGACTCTGAATCTTATAGCACCAAAGTTCTGATCCTTTGTCACATATAATGATTGTTTTTAAATTCGCTTTGATAATTACAACGTTCTAGAAATTAAATTATTTCGAAATAAGATGGAAAAATTTAATGGCGATTCTTAAAGTCTCATTCAATACTGTCGCGTTGAGTTACGACAAACAGAAACGGGAGCCGAACAAATTTAATCTGCAGAAACGCAGCTTAATTCTATATAATACGTCTTTCATTTGATTTAACTCTCTTGAATTTATACAGAAACCGTGAATTGAGTGTTTGTGAGAAGCGCGGGTATATAACAGAAAGAAATATTTTTTAATCCAAGATTCAACGCTGCGTACACTAGGCTGTAAAACTAATTATAACTAAGATACAATAATGAATAGTAAATGTTCTATACTAATATTTTAATTAGAATTCAAAATTAAAAATATTCTTTATTCAAGTAAACTTGTAAACAAGTGCTTTTGAATCGTCAACATGTACAGGTTCAGAAAGCTGTTCCTACCGAGAAGATAATAGAAGAATAAATTATATCTTTGAATACTACACATAATATATTTTATAACGATACAAAAAATATATGTCTGCAAAGAAACCGGCGACGTTTAATGTAATATACATTTTACTGTTACATCTTCACAAACGTTGTCACGTAAATCCCAACATTAATCCTATTTCATGTTCAACTACGGAAAATCTGAAAGAGTTTAGCCATGAAGGTATTTATGACCATTTAACTTTTCAGCTCAAACAAGTAGTAGCCTCAGATCAAAACAACAAACTTATCTATTTATGGGCTCAGTATTTGGCAAATACTGAAATAATTCTCTCTACATGTATTTTAAATACGCACATCGATTCGCAATACGAAAACGATATGTTCGACATTATTTTATCCACACTAATATGAGAAATAGGAAAGTCTGTCTGTCTGTCTGCTACTCCATTGGATATTGATAAATATTCGTATAATTAATGCTTATATAGGATTAAAATATTCCCATTTTTCTTTTGGGAACAGAGAAAAAACACATATTGTAATTTTAAGGTACTTACTCGCTTAAGTTGGCGCGAACAAAGTCGCAAATACCACTAATAATTATTACATCAATTTATAAAGTATGTTATGTGTCATAAAAGCATAAAAGTCTTTCTGTCTATCTGCCTTACTTTGTCTTTTATATCTGTATATCGGGCCATATACGGTAAATTATGTCTTACGGAATAATCCTGTGGGGAAAACCGGCTGATATTAAAATTAGATTTTTGATGCTCAAAAGAGAGCTTATCTGTAATATAAGGCAATGTGAGTTATAAATATTCATATGTACAGAACAAAATTCAGATGTATATCATAGATAGACGAGAGGTTGAAGACGAGAGACAAAGCTTGTGATACCTGCGTCGCAACTCAGCAGAGTTAGCAACTCATTTTTTAGTCTCGGTCGGTGCTTGCTTCTACAATAAAAAAATTAAGTATAGAAATACCTTTGAAAATCCTTTCACCTTCAAAAAAGACTGTGCTTAAATAATGTAAATTTAAAATGTTTAACACATTAACTGCAGAGATTCTTGCTTCGGTAAGAGCAACATTCTAAACCAGTTGTAGCTTCATTAATCATATTGATAGTTTTGAATAAAAGTGCTTAAAAAGATTTTATTTGAATATTATTTTGATTTGATCCTTCTATTAGTGATTCATTTTGTAAAATAAATCATGAAATTCCTTACAACAGCGTGAGTATTATTAAAGGTAACAAGTTCGAAGCCCTTCTACGCACAACCAATGTCGCACCCTCAAATTCCCTAACAAGTTTCGGGCTTAGTTTGAAAGGAAAAGTTTTTAATGGGCCGCCGTGTAGACATGTTGCGACTCCTGTCATAGAAACTCATCCGGTTGGCCGACTTTAACAGCCGTTTCCAACTCACGTATGGCCTGATCTAATCTCTTTTTTTTTATAAAAGTAATAATGAAATTATTCTGCTAAAATCGATTAAAATCGCAAAACTTTTACGATTTTTACGTGGAGTCTATATCCTGATGATGCTTCGGTTGCGGGGTGAAACGATTGTTGAGTTTGTGATAGTGAAATGTAGTGCTTGTGTATAGTGGTGGCGGTGGTGAAAGTTTGTGCATGTGTTTTTACGAAACCTATGAGGTATGAAAACGAATAGTCCACTCTACATTTGGCATTATTAAAAGCTTTACCGTGAAGGTGGAATCTTGCAAGTTTAATTTTACCAGTGCCGATTGAGCTGAAATTTTACCCACGGGTCCAGTTTTGATCACAATGCATGTTTATGATAAGCATGACCCGATGCTGCAACCAGGAATGGCTCCAGATGAGGGAACTACTCAACGGTTAACTGTAGGGACATGAAATTTTGTGAAAAAAAAATTCTAACTTGACTTGTATATATATTCTTTTTACTTATTCGCGGATTATAGGAAAATAATTTGCATAATTACGGAATCTCAGAATTAACGCTTAATTTTACAAATCTTTTTTTTAATTAATTAATGTTGCTGGCTTAAACGGCTTTTACAGGGTCAGTGGAGAGATGGGGTGAGCGCAGAATCTTCACTAACAAATTAATTTCACAAAGGTACCTCTTGTACTCTCCCGTATTTATCAAATACGCATAAATTAATTACACTTTCTCTATGCAAGTACAGATTGCAAATGGATTAACATTAGATAAAGAAAAGAGCACATTTATGAAGATCTCACATTTAAGAAATTTTGCTACAGCTTGTTATAAATGAAAACAAAAAAATATTTTATTTGTACACTACACAAGTAACATAAATATGATTACAAAAACAGTTTCAGGTGACTATAAATAATATATGTGACATGATATAAAAAAAAGTTAAACAAAAACAAAAAATAAAAATTACTTAATAATTCACTTCGAACGCTGATTTTCAGAGGTCCTAAGATCAATGCTGATATATATATATATGTATAAATGGATGTTTGTCTATATGCCTTATAGACTCCGAAACGGCTGGACCGATATTAATGAAATTTTCAGATAATCTTTAGATTGACCCCGCGGATGATCCTGTGGTATTTGGTGGCGACCGAAGCATTTTTTTACAACTAGTATTCATATATCTTTAAAAAATACCCTAGAAGCGGGCTGGACAATACTTTTTCGCAAGTTTATTATAAATGCGAAAGTCTATCTGTTTACTTTCACGACTAATTCGCTGGAGCAATATTGATGAAATTTAATATAATTACAGCCTACATACAGGGCTAACACATCGATCTTCCGTTTTTTCTTCGGGAATATGAAAAAAACAAATATGTATGTACTGAGGCTATTTAAAAATTTTGACGTAAACGTTAATTCAGCAATACAAGTTTCGCCTGGGCTAGTAGCTGCAATCGTTGGTAAGGATTGCGTGCCCTGATTTACAGTTACCGCAAGTTAGATATTTCGATTCTTATTTATAAATGTATAGAATGGCACTTATAGCAATTTAAGGGCTATATCCCAGTTTTATCAATAAACGAACATAAATCGTTTATCCATACCTAATAACAACATAATATACCAAAAATACTGGACTAATTGTCTTCCAGAAATGCACAACACTTCACTTGCATAAATAATATTACATTTTCAACAACATCTAAGTAAAAAAGAAGTACCACCAACATTCCAGCCTCTCCAGCCTTCGGGGATAAGTCAGGATGATGGCAAGAGACCAGACGGTTTCACGCTGGTTCCTTGGGTTCCAACTGGTTCCAACATGCGTTGATACATTGGCCTCGTCCCATATCAGGGAAACGGCGTCAAGACCTGGAGCTGCGGCGGAAATGGCCGAATCCGGCAAGCGGCGAAAGTATGCATCTCTCATTGAGAGTTATATATTAGAGACCCTGGGGCCATGGTGAGATGGTCATAGTCATAGTGAGAATTTTTTATATCCGTTTTAACACCTCGGTTGATCGCCCATTCGGGTGACAAGAGGGCTGGCTCCTTTTTCGCACAAAGAAATAGCTTAGCGATTCAACGCGGAAACGCTGCCAGCATTCTTGGGACCATTCCACGTGGGCATGATTTGTATAGTACTAGCGTGAAGGTAATTTAAGATAGACATTAACTTGTACATTTTTAGATATAATTATTTATATATATTTAAACAAGATTTTCAAAATTTAAAATAAAAAGAATTATTTACAGGAATCGTACAAAGTCTCAACTTCCAGAAGTTTAATCCTCATTATTAGTTTCAAAACGTAAGCCGTTTGTGTCGTTTCAGACGACGATTAATATTCATTACTTAAATATTGAATGTCATCTGATACTCGGTCGGGACGTCGCCTATTCAAACAAATTAATCGACGAACAGAGGTGATACGGGGGAAAAGGAAAATAAAAATAAAACAGGGGCGCAGTTGATTGCGCCGCGGCAGATAAATGGCCACATCGCTCTGTGCCTTCTGGTATTTCTTCAAGCCTAATGCAAGACGTGACGTTGACTACAACCCTACATATAAAAGACTTTGATAAATTTCTTCAGACTTCAAATATTAACAATATATTCTGCACAACGACTTATAAGAACTAGTTTGCGAGTTTCGCACTTAATCAGAAGTTCACGTGTGCTGAGGTGTCGAGTTAACATATTACGCGATGTTTTCTACAAGGATTGCACTGCAGTAGGTAAATTATCCATTATATAATACGAGACGCGAGATTTGAAAATTGTAGGAATACAAGAAATCTTAAGTTGGAAATCACAGACGTATCGACACTGACAGAATGACGGATTGTTTTAGTAAGCGCTTTGGCGATCTTTATACAAGTTATCTGTCAAAGAAGCGACATGTTCACTAAGGGATCATAGGCGATCGAATAAACTCGACACGGACACGTTTGCGACGATTATACACGTACAATCAGGTTCGATAGCGATCCACTGAGAGGTTTTATCGTCCTGGTAATCACACTCGGCGGACAGGGCGGCGGAGCGCGCGGGCGGGACGCGTGAAGGCGCCAGGGCGGGCGGCCGAACACTGAACGCGTCCCGGGCGCCCCTTCCGCCCGCCCCGCACCCTGTCTCTACCCCGTAACAGAATATCTCAATTATTTTATTGAGAAACTTAATGAGACGAGACTCATGGGCCGATTGGCTGTCTAGTATTCCCACGATCGTAACAAAAGACCGAATCATATTTAGAAACAAGCTTTTAGCAAAATTTCTTATCCCTACTGTTAGCCGTTGAGGATTTCCCTCGTATGCTACCAATCCTAGTAACAGCAATCAGGCCATACTTGTCATAAACATGCATTGTTGAGACAGGATCAGTATGTAAAATTTCAGCTCAATCCGACCCTAGGAAGTGGGTCAAATTTAACACGCGAGATTCTGCCTTCACATACATACATACACGGCAAGTGAAATAATGGCTTTTTAAAAACCATCTTATATTTATTAAAATAAGATCTATTGGAATTATCATTTCCTGCCTGCAAGTTAAAAACATGTTGTTGGCTACGTATTTTACGACCGGTCGCCTGCCTGACGTCAACTTACCTTAGTCGCCTTTTACGACACCTAGGTAAGATATTAGAGTGGTTTATTTTATTCAGCCGGATACCAAACGATGAAAAACATATTTCGATAATATATCTTTACTATTTTATTTTTCGCCAGAAACCTATTACTGAACGTACTTTAAGGCAAATCTTGTCATGTAGCAATGTAACCTGGAAAAGTTTCAACGGTGCCGTCCGTGTCGTTGGCAAAAGTAACTAAACTAGTAAAGTAATAGCTCGATAGACCTGCGTACAGTGCGATAACTACGGACATTTGACTCACAATTCACGCGAATTTGCAAATAGAAGAAGCATCGATCAGAAGATATACCTGTAGGTGGAAGATAAAGGACTTTAAGTCAATTTTTTGTCATTTTTGTATTTTGAATTATTCTTATTCAGTTTATTGAAAAAAAAATCGTAAAAGTCATTTAATCCTAGTCATTAATTTTGCGGATTTAAAATTATAAATGACGATAAGTCCATAAGAGTGAAAAGTAAACGCTACTGAATAAAGCTCTACGGAATCATTTTTGATGTGACTTAAGGTCCTTTTTAGCTTTCACTTACTGATATATATATAGCACGTTAAGTAAAGTTAAAGAGATCTAATTCAAAATTGGGCTTAATTTAGTTTGATAATTAGTAATCCTGATTTCAATGCCATACCGCTGCGTACTATTAAAAAAACAAATGTTTTCTTGCTGCTAAGTTAAGGGTCCCTTGCACTCACGACTTTTGTAGCCACTGCGCTACGCTCTCTTGCAATTTGCGACAAAGCAACTTTTTTTAATTCCGTACACTTTAATACTAAGCGTGCGTATATATATCATATATCTATATCGTTATCATCAACTTATATCTCAAAATACTCACAATTATGTACTGTTTCCTACTCAAAACCGGGATTTGTTTCATTCTACATCCTTTGTCGAAATTGTTGAATACTTCGATCCCATTTACCTACTATTCCCTTCCTTTATCAGACAAGTTTATAAACACTGTTACTTTATCAAACAGTTGGCGGAATTAAAGCAACTTTACTTGCTACAAAATCATTAACACAGAAGTACAGAATGAACTGCGCATTTATTCTGATTCGTAAATTTTCAATGAGCGAGATAACAAAGGACGCATCGAGCCGCATAATTTACGTTATTATACGACAGCATCAGGGTGTACACAAGCTGAAAGGTTCAGACTTCGAATTCCGGGTGGATCAAATAGAATTACGGTTTGAAAAATATTGTCCTAGATGATGGAAAGTTTCTGGTGGAAGGCTTCGGCTCTAGTGCGCTCTGTTAAAATTTAATGGTGAAATTATTGTGTTTTTACAGGGCTACAAATAAGTTTGCGATGTCATTCATATATCTTTGAAGGACGACATACACTAACGCGTACTTATGGCATTTGGAGAGCTATGTCGACGAACACAGTTTTAATCATCGACAACTTAAATACTTTAGTAACCTTAAGCGAAATATTTACAAACAAAGACTTAGACAAAGAGACGGACTTTTACATTAATTATGTTAAACTCGCTTATATTTTACAATCATTGAACCAGTTGCCGATAGATGGCGCTGAACAAAGTATACACGCGCTCTTGTTTGTCCACTGTTTTTAGTGGTATAAGTAACTTAAAAAATTTCTGTAGGATCGAAGTCTTACGAGTTCAAACAACTCACTCCCGTTGTCATCGTAATCTTGGGAGCATCATTCTCCTTTTTTTATACAGGAATAAAACCCTATGAGCACCGTGGCACGATGAGGACAGGCAACGGTTATTTCGGACTCTCACCGACTAAGGCGACCTGTGTGCTGCACCACGCTGCTTGCAGCAGGAAAAGGGTACCGTTGTACACGTCCCATCCCCACCAGTAACAACTCTGAACACCCCAGAGTGCGCCACCTCTGGGTCGAGGCCTCTGTAAGCAGTGGTCTCTCCCTTCGCTGGACGATGCATCGGGAGCAGCAGATGCATAAAAAACCTCGGGGACTTTATAGGGTTGACGTCCGATCAACCTCGCTCGGTAAAGCCAGAAGGTCTCCGTTAGGGCGGCACGCGATGTTCTTGAGCGAGTTGACTGGGCACGGCTCGTCTGCGGTGGATCGGAGTCGAGTCCTTGGAACTCGACTTCACAGATCGGTTCCGGTTCCACGAGATAACGTCCTCGCAAAAGGAGACCATCATTGCTCACGAGCTCTCTCCATCCGCCGAATGGCGGGCAAAGAGAGATTGTGCCCTATCTGTACCCCGACCTACGCTCGCTGATGTATTGCAAGCTTATCATTATTATAACCTTAACACTAAATAACTTAAACAAATATCTTAGAGCTTAATGCAAAATTAAAACTAGCAAAGCGCCCGCCTATATATTAGTGCCTCAACTAGTTTAGCATAACAGAGCTACAGCAACGCGACGCCGACTCTGCTAGTAATAAATATAAAACTAAAGTAGCCAATTGCTTCTCGCGTAAACAACAAAAAGTAGTCATTCTCTGAAAGCTCGGATAAACAGCATCGAAAAGCCATTACAAAGGTTGAGCAACGCACATTGAAATTCAACCCACGTACTAAACGACCGGCCCCTACCTATATACGTGTGATATTCCAAGAAGGTTGCAATCAGACGTGGTCGACTGAAAGTTAAAATTTGATTGACTTAGAAATCGAGAAACAAACTCCTATACCCTTCGATCAAACAATTGGAAAACTTAATGTAACGACTGACTAAATCTTGTTGAAAGGCAAACAAAACAGTATATCAATCTTCGAAAATCAGTAACAAAGAAGAGGAAATTTAAACTAAAACTACGTACTTCAATATATTTTTGGAGCATATTTATAAATGAAAAACCAAAATAATCTTGTTCAACTAAGCTTTTTACATGACACTTTTGAATCTTCAAGGATCAATTACATTTAATGAAGCTACATCTGGTTCGGAATGTGCTTTTACCGAGAAGAACTAGCAAGAAACTCGGCGGTCCATCTTTCAAACATTCTAAAACATTATTTAACCGCAGACTTGTTTGAAGCTAAAAGGATTTTCAAAACAAATCATTTTCATCATTCAAATATAATTCAATTGTAATATGCTTTATGTATAAGAATATTTCTTACACTAAATTTAAACTTTTCTGTGGATAGCGGTTTTAACAAATTGTAACCGCAACTTCGTTCTCGTTAACCTAATTATCAGAATACCCTCAATTGTTTTTGAATTTATTTATTATTTCCTACATGTTATCTTGGTATATTAGCTTCAATGTTACCCAATTTCATCAGATTTATTACAGTGGATTAGCTATAAAGCGTAACAGACTTACTTTTCCATTTATAATAATAGTATAAATTTAAAAATTGCGCTTTTATCACTTCACTCCACACTATATTTTTAGCAATTTAATTTTTGTATATAAGAATATACTTATAAAAAGATTGACAGTATTATATACGTTATACAAAATAGGAATCGACATACGCTTGCGCTCCTGCTTTGCGCCTTGCAAAAGTACATAAATCGTTTGTGGGTTTGGGTATAAGATTCTATAATAAAATTCCGAAATCTACTTTAACTTTACCATTACAGTAGTTCAAAAACACTATTAAAAAAAGGCTAATACAGAAAGCCTACTATACTGTTGAGGACTACTTAGACGATAAGAATGCGTGGATGTAGCTGCTCTTCGACCCTGTACAAGACATCAATAACTATATGTAACTAGTAATAAGAATTATTCTTTGAAAAGAGCGAGCGGCGAGTTTCTTGCTGGTTCTTCTCCGTAGGAACAGCTTTTCGAACCAGGAGTAGATGTTGACGATTCAAAAGCACTTGTTTACAAGTTTACTTGAATAAAGAATATTTTGAATTTATCATTAAAATTTTATTGTTTTGTAGACTTACAATGAGACAGACTATAAAAAACGTTTAATTTTATTTTCAGAGAACAATCGTTAACGAAATAGGGTTTACTTGTTTCATTGGATATCAATAGAAATCTTGAAATAAATCGGATATATAAAATCATTTTATCGCGACTTAAAACCGTTTCAAAAGGAACAAAGTTGTATAGAATTATATATATGAAAATGATTTGTAGTATTTGCTAAGCTTGCTTTCATAAACTCGACACCATATGACGCCCCTATTATAGCGTTCTTTATCATTTGATGTAGCAGCCGTGAGGGACAATGAAAATATATAAGCCAAGATTACGTTTATTCGCGATACTACCTAGAATATACACAAATCTATGAATGTATTGTAATGAGAATAGAAGTCTTTATTAACAACATCCTTTACTATAGTATTATCATCATTAATTTTGTAAAATTTATGCTATTAAACAATAGGAAAGAAACATCACGTATAGAAAAAAAAACATATACAAATCATTATCCATGATACTCTCGCGGCTAAAATGCTTTACAATAAATGAAAACTGCAGGTACTTATTCTTCATCATCATCCTCCTGCCCTTATCCCACTCTAAGTGGGGTCGGCACAACATGTTAAAAACATGTTATCACATGATTTGGCTACGTATTTTACGACCGGCCGCCTGCCTGACGTCGACTTACCTTAGTCGTATTTTACGAAACCTCGGTAAGAAATGAGGGTCACCACCCGACTTCTACTCTGCCGGATTCTACTCGGCCGGATACCACACGGCACTTACCTTAGTCACCTTTTACGAAACCTCGGTAAGAAATGAGGATGGTCTATTCTACTTAGCCGGTAGCCATACGGCACTTACCTCTAAGCCTTTTACGAAACCTCGGTAAGAAATGAGGGTGTGTATTCTACTCGGCCGGATACCACACGGCACTTACCTTAGTCGCCTTTTACGAAACCTCGGTAAGAAATGAGGATGGTCTATTCTACTTAGCCGGTAGCCACACGGCACTTACCTTAGTCGCCTTTTACGAAACCTCGGTAAGAAATGAGGGTGGTGTATTCTACACAGCCAGATACCACACGGCGGTGCAGGTACTTATTCTTATGTTAACAAATTTTGCAATGTAATAGAAGTCATTACTGGAAATTAACTAAGTAATAAAAACTGTTACCTCAAACTTGTAGCTTAACATATAATACAAATATTTTTGTATGTAAATAATTATTATAATAGTGTGATAAGAAAGATAAATAAATGTTTTCTTTTTTTCTATAAGCGCATGGTTTTTTTTTAACTATGATTCGACTCTGCCATTTATATTGTTACGCAAAGGGGTTCGTGGATTTGGATGAAAATATTTAGTGACTTGTCTATTAAACTTTTTACTAAAAACTCAGTACTTATAGTCTCTATACAGTCCGTTGTCAAATAAGAATGCGGAAGTTACTATTATTTCACTATATTTTCGCCTGTTTATTCGCTCTTGATCGCAATTCGCAAACTGAATGTCGAGGCGCACGATACGTCTGCTTATATATCGAACATACCGATGTTCGAGAATGTTTGCGAGATCTTGGGGTGGAGTTAAGAACCTTTTCGTAAACACCCTGAATGTCCCAAAAAATTAGTGTCAAGCGAATTTGAACTCCATGACATATGGTTTACGAACCCTTTATACACTTTCGTAAACTGTTCCCTTCCAATTTGAACTTTATGACATACGCAAGCGAACTCTTTTTACATGTTGGTAACAATATTTTCAACTATCAATATATGCCTCTTTACTAACCGTACAGATATAAACGTTAATAGCCGTATATTTAAGTTGAAATCTAATTAAAATATACAAAACACGATATTAAAATCAATGCACAATCATACAAAATCGATTTAAAAGTTATAATCTAAACTTTTATTTTTGTCAAATCAATTAGTGTGTAGATCCCAACCAGCTCAATATAACCGTAACCTTATTTCCTCTTTTCAATTAGGGCCGCCACTTGACACCGAGTTATTATTTATTTAAGCCCACCCCCCTCTTACGGCGCTCATTAAATTTTCCACCAACTCCACCTTACCATTCTTAGTTAACCGGAAGCATTAGAAACTCGTTGGTGTAACGTTTATCTTTTCTTATTCTAATTAACGTTAATAATTAATCAAGTTTATACTTTTAGCCTCAGTTTTACTTTGTTTTTCAAACATTAAAATATACTTGGCTTGTCTACACAGAGGTTTAAATTCAGGGTATAATTATAAATCTGTTTATAGGCATAAGATAAAATTTTGTGTTTAAAATCGTTCCAGCCTCTTCCAGGATTGAAACCAAATTCAAAATGTTTAAACAAGCAACATTCCGAACCGTTTTCGATTATAAATATAAAATTATAAACAAATATATGGGACACTTACACACACACACACACTCACAAACACGCGCGCGCGCGCGCGGTCGTCCGTCCCCAAAGTAAGTAACTTACAGATATACTACATATATAATTTTAAATACATACTTAAATACAAATATACACCCAGGCTGAAAGAACCAACAATTTTTTTATAGAAAATGTAGGCCCTCGGCGGGAACCGAACCCGCGACCCGCGAAGCTGAAGTCATGGTCACTACCCACAACGCCAACGGCCCAGTTATTGCCGGATTGGTAACTTCATTAGTCCTAATGATTTTTGACGACTTTAAAGTGCTTGAAAGATCTTGACTAAAACTTTTTGGTTTGATTTAAACAAAGCTTTGATTATAAGACAGATGAGGCATTTCAAAACAAAATTTAATATTTTTCTGAACCTTTTGCTCTTCTTATGTAAATGCGAAACAACCTGTATAACATATTATTAGATCATGGTAAACTGACTGCAACGTGTCGACACCATTCCTAATTCTACAGTTATCGTTCAAAATTGCGGATGCCACTCTGTCGTTACGTCGAACCGTAAAGCATTTAATATATAAAGAAAAATTGTGTTGACTTTATAAAATTACCTTTAAAAACTCGTGCAAGGCTGATACTTGGAACGCATCTCCAGCATGTTAAATGAAATCGCTAAGAATGAAGCTGCGGAACATAATATCACGTGTGCGTGCACATCGTTCTAAAAGATTGGTTAAGATTATATTGAATTGCTTTTACAGAGGTTCTGTTCGCAACTATCTAACTATAATTTGAAGGCGACGAAATCCTCACGATCCGGCACTATAACAGAACTACCTTGCTATAATCCGCACGAGTTAAGTGAATGCATGCAAAGCTAATGTGTATGAAGCAGGCAAAATTTATGCACCTTACACATGCAGGACGAGTCACCACACGCACCCCAAGGCGCCTCCACCAGCAACAATGCACACAACCACCACCAAAATCTCGACGATCGTTTCGCTCCGAAACCGAAGCATCAGGAGGATAGGCTCTACGACAAAATCGCAATGTGCCGCGCCACTCATACAAGCAGTCTTAAATAGTTCAACCCCCACCACTACCCTCCCCTCCGAACACATATAGCTAAACGGAATTTCCAGTATCTAAATATATGCATTAGCGTTTGCCATACTGTTATAATGCCAACCCCTAAAAAGCACTTTTCCCTATGGGTAAGTGTCCATTAAAGAAAAAAACGGTGCAAAGGCGCCTAACAAAAAGGTAAAATTTGAACAAAACAATTTATTCATGTAAGCTCATTAAATCGATAAACGAAATCTGACTTCGAGCTTTTAAGACCCTACAAAGCCGATCTTTACGTGATCGCTATATTAAGTTTCTTGTATGAACCAGTCTAAAGTGTTTTATCACTTGAGATTTAAATCTTAACAGTATTAAGATCCCACCCGCGAGGATACTTGTTCGGTACTTAATTCAAATACCCCTCGATCCAATTAGAACAGGGTCACATTTCAATGATGGCTTTAATTTATTTGTTAAATTTGCTATTTTTACGTCTACTAGAATAAATACATTTTCAAGTATTTTTTTTATTTATTTATAACAAATATATACAAGTTATATTGTTATTATATTGTTATTATTGTTATTATTATTATTGTGAATGTCATGAGGTAATATTGTGAATGTCAAACAACGGGATTTTTGATTTTTAAGTTTTTTAAGTTTCGAGTGACTACCGGACAAGTCCGGGACGCCACTCTTAGGGTGCGTCTGAAAATCAGTGCTGCAATAATCATATTGCAGCAAAATACTGAGACGCATCCTCTTCTCTGGGGTAATATTAGCTTGCCAACTTTTTAGTTTCTTGTATATTACCTATCAGAGAATAAATGTTTTATTATTATTATTATTATTATTATATCTATCTTAAATTACTTACACGCTACTACTATACAAATCATGCCCACGTGGAATGGTCCCAAGAATGCTGGCAGCGTTTCCGCGTTGAATCGCTAAGCTGATTCTTTGTGCGAAAAAGGAGCCAGCCCTCTTGTCACCCGAAGAGGCGATCAACCGAGGTGTTAAAACGGATAAAAATTTTTTTGCACTTTGGCTCCATGGCCCTAGGGTCTCAACTGCAAACGGCACAAATATATAACTCTCAACGAGAGATGCATACTTTCGCCGCTTGCCGGATTCGGCCATTTCCGCCGCAGCTCCAGGTCTGGACGCCGTTTCCCTGATATGGGACGAGGCTAACGTATCAACGCATGTTGCGTCCCACATTAGGGCCCGTCCCCGTTCCCAAGGAACCAGCGTCAGACCGTCTGGTCTCTTGCCATCATCCCGACATATCCCGGAAGGCTCGAGAAGAGCAGGAATGTCGATGGTGGCAAGAGCTCTTTTGATGGTGTCATTAAGAGAACCATGGCGGAAAAGCCTACCAGAGCTCCTATGGCATGAAAGCCCGTGTATGCCAAAACTGTCTACCTCTTTTCCACATGGACATCTGTGCTTAAGGCACAATGTGGTTCCCAATCTGAGACCCAAAGCCACTCTAAAACTTTCATTATCTAAAAGTGTGCCAAGATTTTTAGACGGGAGAGCATGAAGCCAATAACCTGATTCTTTTTCTGATAAGGCTAGAAGCCTAGCTCGGTCACGATCACTCGAAAGATTTTGTATCAAATTTTTATGTGTAAGCTGAACCAATGGCACATCCCAAAGTTTTTGAGTGGTACATTCCTTCGGGATATCATCATTGGGACAGCTAATTTTCCAACTATCTAAAGCCTCTGTTGCATAGGCCAAAGAAAATAAATTTGATTGTAAAATTTCAGAACTAAGTTTTTTAATACTATGGACAGAGGCCAGAAATGCTGGAAGAGCAACACTTGAAATTTTCCTCACGCCGATGCCACCAAATTTGACCGGCAAAGTAGCCTGATTCCAAGAGTTATCGTCAAAACACAAATTCAAAATTTTTTCTAATGTATGTTTTAAAGTGGCATCTATATTATCGAGCAAACCAGGATATTTCCAAATTGGGCTTGCACGCAGTACATACGTAAATTTAGGTACAAAAAGACAGAATTTTAAAATCGTAAATGCAATGTGGGAATTTAGTATGCCCAATTTGTCTGTATTGTCTGAAAACATTTTTTGTTTACTGTCTAAAAAAGGTTGTATGCCCTCATCTAAAAGAGGAGCACCTAGGAGGCAAAGCATACTTTTATGCACTATTTTAATGTTAGGGGCAATTTCATTAAACAATTTCGTGGCCGCTAAAACATTTTCCGGAGTCAGTTTGTCAGTAAAAAAAACTTCACATTTCGAAAAATTTAGTTCTAAACCTATTTTGCCAAATTCTTGCTTAACATGGTTAAGATCTTTTAAAACATCGTCCA
Organism: Morpho deidamia; assembly: GCA_947086505.1. Taxonomy (NCBI): domain Eukaryota; kingdom Metazoa; phylum Arthropoda; class Insecta; order Lepidoptera; family Nymphalidae; genus Morpho; species Morpho deidamia. Next base: position 14,484,194 of record CAMTZC010000009.1, read on the forward strand.
CGTTACCTCCTAATGTTCCATCATCTAAATACCATATCTTAAATTTAGATTTTAAATTTAAAATATGTTTATGAATCCCTAGACTGAATAGGGCTGGACCTAGAGGATCCCCCTGCTGAACACCTACATTAGACTTAACAGTATTATCGCCAAAGAATAATTTGGAAGGAAAGTTATAGCATTGCCAAACATATGGATAGATTTCGGGCAACTGTGTTGATACTTCGCTAAGCAGAGTTGCCCTATCCAATGAATTAAAAGCATTCTTTACGTCAATTTTCAGCAGTACTTCCGCCTCGCCAGATGTTAAGAAAGTTCGGGCAGAATGTACTGCTGCCTAGTAGATTCAAGTAGATTCGTAATAAGCATTTATCGATCTCCTTTAAAAGTTATTTTTTAACTTTTTAATGACTAACTTTATAATTGATGTTACCATTAATACCAAAACCAAGTACAAAATATGTTTTATATCCGGTGTAGCAATAATGTTTTTTTTTTTATAATCGCAAATACTATACCCAAAAAGACCCAGCAAACGACGATATCAAAATAATCTTTATTCAAATAAACCATTTCAGGCACTTTTGAATCGTCAAGCATCAATATGATTAATGAAGCTACAACTGGTTCGGTATGTTGCTCTTACCGAGAAGAACCAGCAAGAAACTCGGCGGTCAATCTTTTAAATATTTTCAATTATACATTATTAGACCGCTGTCTTGTATGAAGTTGAAAGGATTTTCAAATCCAGTCTTTCTTATCAACCAAATAATCTTCAATTTTATAATATGCTTTATGTATAAGCATATTTTTTACACTTGATTGGAATCTTTCTGTACACTGGTCTAGAATGGAGAATAGTTGGTGAATGGTCTAGGATGAAAGATATAGTATCACGATTATAATTCTTGGGCGGTTATTTTGACTGGTTTGCAGCATCCAAATGAATGGACGCCGATAATAATGGTAGTAAATAATGTAACTGATATGACTGATCAAATCTAGTTTCATTATCTGTTATTATTTTAATTTTACCTACTATAAATGAAATTCAAAATATCAAAATCTCTTTTTAGATTTCATTTTTATCAAATCAAATCAAAAAAAATCTTTATACAGTTACGCTTTTGCAAGCATTTTTCCATTTGTCAAGTGTGAATAAGATTTCAATGAAGCTACCAACTCAACCCGCAAGAAATTTGACGGTCAGTTTTTTTTTTTTGTATATATTATAAATTCTTTACCAACCAATTGGGTTTCAACAAAACAGCTTGTAGATACAAAAGTAATAATAAAATTATTTTGCTATAATCCGCGATATAGTAAATAGAAAACATATATAATGCTAAATGTATAGTGGACTATCTGCTTTTTCATACCCGATACATGCAGGAATCGTAAAAATACATACGCAAGCAGAACATACGATCACTATCTCAAACTCAAAAATCGTTTCGCCCCGCAACCGAAGCATCATCAAGAGATAGACTCCACGACAAAATCGCAAAGCGAAGCAATATCCAAACAAGCATTGTTATATAGTACTTAGTTCATCCCCACCCTTTTTTTTACCTCTTAACACGTGCAACAAGCTTGAACTAGAAACATTTATCTGCTCGTTAATGATTCTTGCTTGTTCAAGCTTGTCGCATCATAAGAATATAGATTTTACGACCAAAATTGCAAAGCCCGCAAGCAAAAGGGTTTGTCAAAAAATCAATTAGAATTAAGCTTATGGTTAATTGGATTTGATATTTGTCCAATCATATCGGATATTCGGATGATCCGCATAATGGTGGGCGAGTCGTAATCCGTTGCCTCACGTGGGTTTCATTGTGTTTATAATATATTTATCAGTGAAATGGTTAAATGGGTACGCCATTGTTCGATTTGACACTGAGACCCGAGTGATAAAAACAAACACGGTCTCAAACAATGGCCTTTTAATATGACCAAAACCAAGAAAAAAGCCAAATTGGTAACAAAGAATAATTGACATTTTGGAACAACAAACATTTGTAGGATTTCTATGTACTTCATTTGTTATGATTATAACTATATTTCCGTACCAGGCATGAATATGTTGATAAGTCGACTCACTTACTTATTGCCTAATTTATATGGTGAATATTTCACTGAACTCGATAAGTCTTTTATATCGCCGATAAGAACTTGTGAATATCAAAATAACTGCGCACTAATCTCTGAATCTTGCACCCTCAACGATGTTTTTGCGCTCGTTCGCCTCAGCCGATAACTTTGCAAGAGCCATCAGGGCTAACAGGCTAAAAAAATCTCTTTATACGCTGTCAAAATATTTATCAATTCTGGTAAAATTGAATACACTATTGAGCGTATTTTAACATTTAAGTTAACACGATCGAAATCGACCACCACGTGTTAATACATATTTTGTAAAACATATCTAGAACTAAACTACGTATAAGAACTAGATGTTTCGCATTCAGCACGTTTCTGCAACTCTCCCAGTCTGGTTAGACGTTTAAATAAAATACAATCTCTGTCTATTTCCCCAGAGTATAAATCTTGGCTGGTACACTCACAGGTCTCGCAAACAGAGAATTGCCAATATAAAGCTGTGTTAATGTGATATTGCAATAGGATAGAGTACCAACGACATGTTTTCAAACTTACCAACTACCAAGATGTAGTGATGATCTTCGAGAAAGGTAGCATTGATACTTACAATCATAAGCTCTCACACTACCTGTTTTTTATATATTAGAACGCGTATGACGATATATTCGACTATTTTTTAAGTGCAACTTCATTCGCGTGGACTGCAGTCTTATATATTAATTATGGTTACAGCGGGTTAAGCCTAAAAGCTAGACATATGCTATCGCGGACTTTTATTTGAAACTTTTAAAGGGGAACAATTTTGTAATACATGATTTTTCAATCAATTTCACCGTTTACATAGCGCAAGGAAAGCTTTGAATTATGCCATTTCCGCAATATTTTTTATAGCTGCTCCTCTCTTATTCATCTTAGCGTGATGTTATATGGTCTATACCCTTCCTCGATAAATGGACTATCTTAAACTCAAAGATTTTTTCAAATCGGTCCAGTAGTTCCTGAGATTAGCGCGTTCAAACAATTAATCAAATAAACAAAAAAACTCTTCAGCTTTATATATTAAGTATAGATATATCAATCAGTTTTTTACTGATACTACAGCAGTGACATATATGAGGATTACTTAGATGATTATTTAAAGAATTTTAAGTGCTTTATAATTTTTATTTTCTGACATAATGTAAATGTTGACTTATCAACTTTCTTATTTTATCTTACTAACTGACTTTGTGCCCCAAATAGCATATAAAGTATTTTTTAAATATTAAAAATTAAAAAATTGACTGTTAAACCGAACTGATCGGTCGACAGCTGCTACCGATTAAAATATATCCGCAAACAGAATAGTTTCCTTGAAGCTTCATAACACTAAAAAAAATATTACTTTGTAGTGCCTTTGACTATTAAAAAAAAATAATAATAATCATTTATTTATTGTATTGTTACCGATTTTTGAGTTGTCTACAAAGTTCGAATAAAATCTTTTCACTCAAAGTGGATCAAAACTGAATTCAAAGGAGTCGGTTACAAACACACAAGCGAAACTAACATACAGTGTGTAATTATGCACAAACAGCAGTTCTACAGTGATTTTATTTCATTTATTTATTTATTTGTTATTATCTTATAAGCTATGACAATTTTTTTACTGCTTTTAATAACAATATGTATAAAATCAGTTTTTAGTGCTTACTACTATTGCAATGTCACCTTCGCAAAACGTTAGTGGTTTGTGTTTGAATAGTTGATTACATTTGAAACAAATAAATATAGCGAGTCTGTAACCATAGTGTCGATTTAATTGCTTCCCGCGGACCTGATAGCTAACGAAACAACTTAATAAATCAGAATTACATTTCGTTCCCTACAGACCGTCAGTCTCTGCATAATTAAACTTGCGGCTTTATTGAGTTTAGTCTGCGATAACTAAGTCCGAGATTGTCCACCGTTGACTGCACAATTAACAGATATATTTTATTTCCCAAGTAGTGATAGCTGTATTATAATTTGACGATTCGAAAAGCAATGAACAGAATTAGGTGTTACTTTGCGGAGATCCATAGTACAAAAATAATAAATAAATAAATAGGACACTTACACACACGGTCGTTCGTCCCCAAAGTAAAAACTTAACACTTGTGTTATGAATGACAGACAACTGGTATATAATTTTAAATGCATACTTAAATACAAATACACACCCAGGCTCTAAGGACCAACAAATTGTTTATAGAAAATGATGGGCCTGGGCAGGAATCGAACCCGTTACTACCCTCTGCGCTAACGAGTTAGTGAATAATAACGATATTAACGATAACGGCCTGTTACTGTCTCAGGGCTGGGCCTCTCTCCGTTTTTGGAAAAAAGGTTTGGAGCTAAGACCTGCCACGCTGCGCTAATGCAGATTGGTAGGTAACACATATCCCTAGAGATAAGCAGGTTTTCTTATGAATTACAAACATCAATTAGACACAAAAGTTTTTAAGAGAAAAATTCATTGGTGCCTGCCCGGTGTTTGAACCCGTGACCTATTTAAAGCAGCCGTATGGTCTCACGGCTGTGCAATCACAGCTTTTTATAATGACATTATTGTGCTATAATCCGCGATAACGCAATTACAAAATATATGTAATGCCAAATGTAGAGTGTATTATCCGTTTTCTGATATATACCTGATACATGCAGGATTCGTAAGAACGCTTGCACTAAAAATCACCAGCATCACAACATACAGCACTGCACACATTCACTATCACAAACTCAGCTGGTTTTGTCGTGCAACCGAAGCCTCATCAGATAGACTCTACCACAAATTCGAAAGAATAATTTTGGTTATAAATATTTTGTAAAAGCCAGTTTCAACAAAGAAGAAGAAGAAGGGCATCTATTGGTAGAACAGACAGACAGAGAGTTTCTGAAAATTATCGATTGCTTACTGTTATAAAAGAAATTTTTCTATAGAGCGTCCTATGTTCTCAAAATAAAAGCTCTTGTAGCAGGCAAACACAATATTATGTCTGTTTAATGGCTTATTCAATCTAAACACTCAGCATCTCTTCTGCAGGAATATAATATTCGGAGGCAAGGGCGTGGCCAGAATTCTATACAGGGGGGGGGGGGGACAGAAAATCCTAGACTATATTGTTTTAGTAGTTTTATATAATATATTGTTTTAATTTCGATTTTTTAACGTATGAGTATGTCTTATTAGTAGTAGAAGAGAGGTAAAAAAAATGTGAAAATAATAACCAGAAATAGATTTATTATTTTTGATATTGAAAAATTTTGAAATTTGAATTGATGAAATACATAATAGGTTTTATACAAGCTTTATAAAGAGTCACTATGTTGCGAGTTGACAATTTCCCAGTGTTACAGTTTCCAGTGTTAGGCAGCTGCCGCTCGTTGTCCGTACTTCGCTACGCCCATGTTCAGAGGTATGATCTCTTATCAAATAATCTTCAAATAAACGACATTCAATTCAATATAATTCAGCCTTATTCAATTTACTATACTAAGTAGTGAGTTAGCAGTAGATACACAAACTGACAAATCAAGAACGTATTTCAGTATGTATACAGATACTTGATTCAGTATTCCTTTTGACTTAATCATAAGCCTCAGTACATCTTATACGGTATTATAAAATAGATCTCACTTGCGCACCTTACAGTAGACTGATTTGCATTTCAATGGTACAGAGATAATTGTCATAGTTTTGTAGTAATTGTGGTCTAAGAGTGGTTTTAGCATAAGTTTAAATAATCTTAACATATTTATATTATCTGTGATAGCCCAGCGGTGAGACCGTGCGACTCTTTCGAGGGGAACACGAGTTCAAACCCGGGCAGGCAGCAATGAGTTTTTCTATTAAAACTCATGTGTCTAATTGCAATTATTCACACGCTTTACGGTGAAGGAAAACATCGCGAGGAAACCTGCATGCATATCTCAAGAGAATTCTGGAGATATGTGTAACCTACCAATCCGCATTGGAACAGCGTGGTAGGTCATAGCTCCAACCCTTCTCTCCAGAAACGGAGAAAGGAGGCCTATTCCCAGCAGTGGGATTATAACAGGCCGCTACTTTACTACTTTTTATTTATATTACTTTTGATTGTTAACACATATAAACACAATATTATTAAAAAGCTTTTAACTTGTCGTGTAAGACTGTGAAGGTGGAATCTTGCAAGTTAAATTTGACCCATTTCCCGGTGTCCGATTGAGCTGAAATTTTACATATTGCTCTAGTCTCATTGATAATACACGTTTTTGATAAGCATTACCTTATGCTGCTGCCAGAATTGGCTACAGACGAGGGAGCTTCTCGATGGTTAACAGTAGGGACTTTTAATTTTTTTAAAAGCTTTTTAACTTGACTTGTTGTGATATATAGTCGATTAGTTATTGATACGTGACCCTTGGCTGGGTGTGATGGGTTCGATCCCCGGACAAGCACTATTGAGTTTTTAAACTTATATGCCTAATTGATTATTATTTAGGTATATATTGTAATTAGTGATACCTACGACTTCGTTCGCGCCAACTATGCGTTTAAGTATCCTCGGAAATGCAAAATGTTTATCTTATATATTAATACGGTGTATTAGCTTTAAATGTGGCAAATTCAGCGAATTTACTTGCGTTTGTCACTAGCATATTAAATCACGAAGAACCTTTAAGATATAGTTTATTAATGTTTATTTATTTATAGTAGGGATTAGACAGGTTACATCTAAGTGTTTGATTAAGAACCACTTAAAGATAATTACAACTTGCACATTCTTTATATAAATTGGTGGAAATATAATCGATAAATGTTAAAAAATGACTGAAAAAGACACACATACACATACTCAAGTAAACACAACAATGGCATCAAAAAGTCTGGCAATACTACAATACAAACTAAGTTCAAAGATTCACAAAGACACGGTTTAAGATAACAAACAATTGAATTCAAGTCGCTTAATTTGTTGCCGTAATTGTTGCTCTCGTATAATTGGGGCTTATAGATCTTAGGATGTCTTATTAAGATGAAATTTAAGTCAGAAGTCGAGACGTCGAAGTAAATAGAAACAAAATAAGCAGTGTTGTTTCTTGAAATACAAACACGCTTTAGGTTACATGAAAATGTTCTTAGGGTAATTAATAAATATTCAAATGTTCCGTAATGTTACAGGTTAAGCTATAGTCAGGGTGTAGACGTTTATATGTATGCCCACTGCTGGGCATAGGCCTCCTCTCTCCGTTTTAGGAGAAATGGGTTGGAGCTAAGACCTCCCACGCTGCTCTAATGCAGATTGGTAGATTACACATTTCCCCAGAATTTTCTACAGATATGCAGGTTTTCCTCACGATGATTTCCTTCACCGAAAAGCGTGTGATTAATTGCAATTATCAATTAGACACATAAGATTTTGACAGAAAAATTAATTGGTGCTTTTGGCGTTCGAACCCGTGACCCCCTCGTGAGTCGCATGGCCTCGCCGCTGGGCTATCACAGTTTAAAGAGGTTAAAATAGTCTGTAGCAATTTGCAATACCAAATTAATCTAGTTGGTCTAATGAAGAATATATATCAACATGATACGTGACTTACATGGCAATGCATCTGATAGCGGTATTGGGTCTATGTTCAAACGGGATTAACTTGCTTGAGATAATTTCCACATTTCTTCACTATTGTACCCTCAGTAAGAGACGTCATCTGTCAATAATCAACCAAAGCACACATTTGTCACTTGATTGATTCCAGTTCCAACCTATATATTAATTTATCTTTACATTATGGTTTAAAATAGATAGTGAATTGGTAAAGTCCAAGAAATATATTTAAGATACCAAATTGCAAATTAATTAACACAAAAATTTGTTGATATACGAATTAATCAATGTTTAGTTGCCGCATTGATTTAATAACAGTCAAAGTTAACAGTTAAGTTAAACCCTCACCTGTCTATTTATAAGTACTTAATAAAGATCTTTGTTTCGTTTTCTTTGATCTTTGATTGTGTTTTTGCCAATGGTGATGCAGGGCAAGTACCCCTGTCTTGGGGGGGTGCAGGGAAAGGGGGGAGCAATAAGCGCCTGCCGGTCTATATAGCAAAAGCTTCACGCTTGGTTGAGCACTAAGGGGGGGACTATTAAAAATGACTAAAGAACTTTTCTAATATTCCTAAGATGTTTAAAAATATTGGAAAAGTTATAAGGCTATTTATATACTCACATTATGGTCCGAGATCCCAGAGTCGTAAGACATAACTTATTTTCTAAAGCACAGATCTTTCGATTCTTTTAATACCTGCATGTTTGTGAACTAGCTCAGCGAAACCAGCACAGCTACCAGGTGAGAAAGATAACTAAAAATCATAACTTAACTTTAATTTAAATAACTGACTTTAACTATATACTCTGAAGTCATATCAGAGAAGTCAGACGCTTTCCATGGGCCAGAACTTTTGTCAGACGCTTTAAAGCTCTACGAAGAAAATATATGTAAATTAATTTATTCTTAAATGCCTGACTTTTATATATGTTATTTATATAATTATTACCAAGTTATATTAAATCAGTCAGAGCACAATAGCTCATGCGTGTTGTGCTCTCAAAAGCAGTTGTTTACAAGTTTACTTGAATAATGAATATTTTCAATTTGAATTTGAATTTGTGCTCTCGTGCTCATACTCGTGGCTGAGAAATTTTTATGTTTTATGGGATGTTTGGTCATTTCAATTTGTCTGACTGATTGAATGTAAATTTGAATCTGGTAGAAAGGTTTAAATTCAGTGTCAGAAATACGCTTATACGTATAGTATTCTTAGTAATTTCTTGCTGGTTCTTCTCGGTAAGAGCAACATTCCGAAGTAGTTTAATTCATTAATCATATTGATCCTTGACGATTCAAAAGTGCTTGAGATAGCTTATTCGAATAAAAAATAATTTGATTTGATTTGATATCCTGTAGAAAACCGATAGGCAAATCTGCGTAGATGTTGCAAACTGTGTAATTTCGCATATTGATTTTGAAAAGTACGTTTTGTTGGCAGTTTTAAACAAACATGAGTCTTTGTTCAAACTAAAACTGAGTTTTTATAAATTTATATCCCGCTAGCTATTGTGGCCGTGTTCGCTGAACGGTTCTATGAAACTTGTGCAATTCCTCGACCATTGTAGTTGCGCCATTTGCATTTCAATGCGTTTGATATCTGCAATACAGATGTGTTCAATGCCAATAAGATGCATAGTATCTGTGGGAAGATATATATATATTCATAACCTTAAAGTTACTGCTTTTCTATAAGCTTTCATGACCGAAAGCGCACTGTTGTAAAGTCCCTACGCATATAATGTTGACTAGGGATGCCATGACATCAAGTGACTCTTAATGTCAGGTTATATCAATTTATTGAGTTTTTTTTATTACCGCTACCTCTACCTCTAACATGATCAGAGCCCTTTTTATTGTTTTGTTTAAATATAACATTTGGTGTGTGATTTTATTTACCCACGTAGGGTATTACACTATTTCTTCTCTGCATTTTGTTCAACATTTACAATTTTTGCTTACAAGTTTTCTTACTACATATATGTGAGGGAATTAACCCGTACCTAAAAGTCTATGACAGGGTATTTTAAATTTTTTTTTATTTCTATAGGTATATTATTATGTTTAACTTACATGCTATTACATTTTTCCTAACTACCTTATTTAATATACAGTGTTCTTCTTTCGCGTGAGTGCAGTCTTGATTTATGTTTTTTTTAAAAAACCTTTTTTTCATCTTTTTTTTGTTTTCTAGCCTTAAAATTCTCTAATACATTACTTGAATGTTGTCATACGTGACGCACGCGTCTAAAGCTCCTAAGAGGCGATCTCTTCAATACAATTTACATAAAATGGTACAATTAACCTAAATCTGCCGAAAGAATTGCACTACCTTTTAGTAAAAATCGTACAAAAATGCGATCGGTAGATTTAGAAAGAATCGATCACATACAGTCAGCTTTTGGGGACTTAGTTTTATAATAAGTATAGATATAGCGTACTTTTCTATTACACATGCTTACATCTAGGCAGCGTAATTTTCTATTATCCATATTAATATTATAAAAGCGACAGTTTGTAGTTTGAATATAATAAAAAAACGTTTTTCGGGAAAAGAATAAAAACAGGTAGTATGTAAATGAAGATATTTTAACCTATACGTTGTTATAAATCTTAGTAGCATTCTGTTCGCGATAATAGCATCCATGTTAACATATTTCATTGTATTGAAAACTTATTACCCAATATTACAGCATAGAAATGACTGTTTATTCTACAATAACAATGAGTATTACATTACTAATTAACTTCTGAATTCAATATTTTTGACTTGCTTCACAGATATTTCTGTACGAGATGAGGCCCTGTTACACGTTACAAAACAACAAAAACACAACATTACAAAATTACAATTATTATTATTATAAAATTAAAATTACAATGTACAAAATTAGACGAGAGCGCTAATATTTCATAAATTTATTAGGCGTTACTTTACGGAGATTCATAATACAAAGGAAATAGTAAATTTATTTTGCTATAACCCGCTATAAAGTAAACAGAAAATATATATAATGCTAAATGTATAGTAGACTATCCGTGTTTTCATACCCGATACATGCAGGATTCGTAAGAACATATGCACGAACCTCCTCCACCGCCAACACAATACACAAGAACTACACACGTTCACTATCACACGTCCCGCAACCGAAATATCATCAGGAGACAGACTGCACAACAAAATTTCAAAGCGATTATGTCACTTAGCATTATTTACATTTACTTAATCGCGGATTATAGCGAGAGCGCTAATAATATGCAAAACGCGTAGCACAAACCGAATATGTTAACAGAGGGGAGTCGGGAAGAGCGAAGTTTTTGCATAACGAAAAAAAGGTCCCAGAGTCTCTGGAGGCTGATCGGGGGGAATTGAATTCTGTCGCAGAAACTAATTTTAATAGGCGCCGGGAACGGCCGGATACCCTACGCCATGGGATATCGGGCCACGATTCCAACTTCATTTCCTCCCTAGAGAATTATTTAGACAGCTACGAAAGTTTTTTCCCCTTAGGGCGATTCAGATTATAGCAAAACGAAATTCCCCAAGTTTTTCAACTCCTGTTTCTGTTTTTTCAATGCTTTTGCGCATTTCAATATAAGTCGTAGTCGTGACTACATTCGCGTCAAATTCAGTGTTAAAATACCCTCAATTATGCACTAAAATGTTTTCTCCTGTTCGCGGAAAATCGAATTCATTTATCCTATATGTTAGCATGGTGTATAAAATTTAATTCCCGCCGTGTGGCATCCGGCTGAGTAGAATATATCACCCTCATTTCTTACCGAGGTGTCGTAAGAGGCGACTAAGGTAAGTTGACCCACCGTGTGGTATCCGGTTGAGTAGAATAGACCACCCTCTTTCTTACCGAGGAGTCGTAAAATACGACTAAGGTGAGGTGACCGGCCGGACGTAAAATATGTAGCCAAATCATGTGACAACATGTTTGTAACATGTTGTGCCGACCCCACTTAGCATGGGATAAGGACAGGAAGATAATGATGATGTATAAACTTTAATTATATCAAGTTTCATTGAATTTCTCTAGCGAATTAGCCATGAATTCTAACAGATAGACCGACATATAGAAACACAGACAGACTGATAAACCTTGGCATTTATAAAATTATAATATCTTTAACATCTATAGCTGCGACAATTATTAACAAAGCTCCTAAATGAAGGAAAATTTAACTTACATCACTTCTATTTTGGTTATTCAAGAATATTAAAAAAACCATAATCATTAGAATGATAATTATTTTAGTTTGAATACATACATATATGTACAAGTCATATCTATCTTAAATTACTTACACGCTACTACTATACAAACAATGCCCACGTGGAATGGTCCCAAGAATGCTGGCAGCGTTTCCGCGTTGAATCGCTAAGCTGATTCTTTGTGCGAAAAAGGAGCCAGCCCTCTTGTCACCCGAAGAGGCCATCAACCGAGGTGTTAAAACGGATATTTTTTTTTTGCAAACGGCACAAATATAACTCTCAACGAGAGATCCATACTTTCGCCGCTTGCTGGATTCGGCCATTTCCGCCGCAGCTCCAGGTTAATCATTAAGATTGGTAATGGTTTAGCCAACCGCTGTAACAGAGCTTCCTGTTTCGATCAGAATTTGGATCAGCTTTTAAAGCATGGTTAAAACACTTTATTGTATAGGGAATCGTGAAAATAACTATACTACAGAACACACCATAAGTATGTGACGTCATCTAATGAAAGCATACTATGATGAGTATAGTATTTTTTATAATAAATTAGGTATAAGTAAAGATTTTCTGTTCAAACGTTTGTGTCTAATTGATATCTGCAATATATTACACGTTTCTCGATGTACGGATATCGTGAGGAAACCCGCATAATTCTAGACAGTTCTGGGAATTTTTGTGACCTAATAATTCGCATTGAAGCCGGGTGAATCTTAACTCCAATCCTTTCCTTTAAAAACGGATATATGGAGTCCACAGTCTATACTAAGCAGTGAGATAATAACAGGTTGTTACCTTACTTTTATTGTATCAATTGCTTACGTGACCTGCCGCATATTTACAAAAATACATAGTTTCATTTTTAAAAGCTTTTATTCAACTTCCAATGTTTGTATAGTACGTGGTAGTAAATAATGCACATCGAGGCTTAGAGAGAGAAATAGGCTAGATTCTGCTCCATAGAGCATTGTCTCTGTCGCACAGGCTGACGAACCCGTGTGAAACGTCACATACTAACTGAGTGACAGAGACAGCGCTCTACGAAACCGAACTGGCCGGCTGTTTCGTTCTAAACATCGATGTGCATTATTTAATGCCGAGTACTTCTCGGACATGTGAAGTTGAAATCTTGTAAGTTAAATTTAACCCTCTTCCCGGGTTCCGATTGAGTTGAAATTTTATATACTGGTCCAGTCCCGATTACAATGCGTGTTTATTATAAGCATGATCTGATGCTGTTGTCAGGATTGGCTACAGACGCGAGACCTACTCAACGGTTAACAGCAGGGACATGAAATTTTGTATAAAATAAAAAAAAGCTTTTTTAACATGACATTTCATGACAAAACAAATAAATAAGACTTTTGCGAAGATGTCAAACTACACATGCATATGTACGTGCGTGTCAAGTACCAGACCGACATAGAACACAAAGAGTGTGTCCCACTCGAGTCTTTTGACGGAGAGTTGAAAGTTGGTTAACAAACACCAGTTTATATTTCAAGAGAATACGAGATTTAACAACTGAAGTTCGTGTAATAAGAGCATTCTGTGTTCACCTAAACTTACGTAAAATTGCCTCAAACCGGCAACGTAGTTTCTAACAATTAAAGGAAATAAATTTTTCACAGATATTCGCATCACCTTATTTGTATTTGTGTGTGTGTGTGTGTATGAGTATAAGGAAGACAACAAGAGTTTAACCAACCGTCAAATTTTTAGGACTACGTTTTAGTTAATATCAGTAACAGTAATGTGTGTAACTAAAAGTTGTAATTTTCAAAGATATCGTGATTTTTCGTCTAATTTACACTTAAACCTTTTACATTAATCACTCTATGTATTAGAAAAAAAACCGCAAGAAAATTCGGTAGTTTTTTAGTTTATCGCAAACAGAAAGAGAGTTGCAGCAATTTTGAATCATAGTCACTTCATATATGGTAACTTTGCGTGCTAGGTTCCCATCAAGAAGACATCAATTAGTATAAGCGATAACTTATGTTGAATATAGCTTTTCTAATATATCGTATCGCTCCCTGCGACCTTTTTGAGGTCGCAGGGAGCCACTGGATCCAGGCGGCGCAAGATCGTGTGGTGTGGCGATCCCATGAAGAGGCCTATGTCCAGCAGTGGACGTCCATCGGCTGACGAAGAATATATCGTAAAAATGCCGTCTACGACATTGCTAGATTGCTATGTATTATCTAACTTATTTGAGCTTAATTTTGAATTCGGTCTCTTTAATATTTAGCGTGTTTATATGAAATCATCAGTCTAACCAGGCTTAAGGCCTACGAGGAATGTCCCGGGTAAGGAGGTATGCCTCGAAGCCTGTAACACCCACTTTCGGACGAGTGAGAAGAACCCTATATGAAACACACGATGATTTTGTATGTAACGACATCTGTGACAACTGTATGAAATTACTTTCAATTTTAAGAAGCTCGACAGCGCCACCTGTACAAAGATCATCTAAACATTATACAAGCTAAATAGGCTGAACCTTTAGCTTAGGTGCTCGTAATAGTTCAATATATTACTAAGAGATGGCGCTAGTAATAAAAACTTGAACATCACCTTTCAATAAATACTTAATAAATGAATATAAGATTTGAAATCTTCTATAAAATAAGAATTTTTAGTTTAAAGTGTACTTACGACTTATAATTTCATCAGACTGCCAGTCACTACTTACCTGGAACGAAAGTAAATAGCATACTTAGTACCCAGCACAAAAAATTAAAAGCAGATTATTATTTGTAATTTTAATTATTCATATAGGTTAGTAAATAAACTTTTAGTGAGGTTTATAAATAGCTAGTAATACTAGCCTACTAATGAAGTATAAAGTAAAATAACTAACTAAGTCAATCTTTAAATATAAAAATCATGTCACAAGGTTTTGGAAACATTCACAATTGACTTTGAAGCGGAAGGGCCAATTCAAATGAAATTTTCAAAAATTCGTAGATTGATTCAGCGGATAATCTTGTAAAGTTTGGTGAAAATCTGTTTTTTTATGAACTCTTACTGTCGGTTTTTCTCGAAGGAAACTCGAAACCCAACCGAGTTACAGCAACGTGTGGTTAGACTGCTAGTACATTATAAATGCAAAAGTCTAAATGTTTGTACGTCCGTCTATTTCGCTTTCGCAAATAATCCGCTCAACCGATGTTGATTAAGTTTAGCATGATTAAAACACCAGTGACATATCGACTGGGAACTGGAAAATTGTCCAATCTGATTTTTGTCATCTTTTCAGGAAGAAGAGAAAACGTGATTATTAATACATTTGGAATAATTTTTATGTAATAAAAACAGTTGACTTTAAATATGTTTATTTAATTACAAAATATCTAGTAGATAATACATGTTGATACGCTAAATTATGGGCAGTAGTACCCAATGCCGTTAAAAAATGATTTGGCTTAAAATTAGAGATACGACATATTGCTGGTTCCCAGTCAATATGGGATATAAAAATTCCTAATTCTCTTTCAAAAACACGATATTGTACTATTGAGAGTATTTGAACGGTTATATTGGCGCGAACGAATCCACTAGTACAGTGTTTGTTTTTTGGCTTAACGAATAATTTTTTATTTTACATGTATAAAATTAAATAGATAATAAAATAATTTCGTATCTATACTTATTACAAAGTCTCAAAAAGCTGTCTGTCTGTATGTAATCGATTTTCTCAAAATCTACTGAACGGATTTTTGTATGGTTTTCACCAAAAGATAGTGAAATACTTCCGGATGGTTCAGGTAAATAATACATATCAGTACTATGTAAATTGTGTTGAAGAGATCGCGCAGTTGTTAAAAAAACTTGCTTGCTGGGAGCTTTGGTCGCGTGCGCTGCGTAAACCAGCGGAGATACGCTAAAGTAATGTATTAGGGAATTGTAGATCTATAAAAATACTACAAAAAAGTCCGCGATAGCATGTCTCTATCTGTTATGATTAACTCACAATAACTACTTTTATGTTTAAAATTTGAATTCTAGAAAAAAATTGTGACGCTGATTTTCACGCGGATGAAGCCGCTGGCACAGGTAGTAATATGTAAAGCTGTCATTTTTACCTGTCCTTTAGCGCTGCGCTAATGAGCCGAACGTTTTTGCGTCCCTCGAGGGATCACCGTTCGGGTATCGACCAAAATATTTATTAACATTTTGTCCTACTTACAGTTTCAAGTTAAAAAAAAGGTTTTTTTATAGAACTCTGCCGCATACGGAAATTTTTTTTATGTTATTCTAAATAATTTAGGTCCAACAACAAAATTATGTGTAATTTAATCCCTCTTATAGGCAGACTCAGCATACAACTTAAACATGTACGATGATAGTATAAATTTTAAAATGAAAAACTAAAAACTTTGAAACAATGCTAACTAAAACAATTTGAATAATGGATCTTAAAAAGAAAAGGACGATATAAATATAATATATCGTCCTTTACCAGTGTGTGTAAGTGTCCCATATAAAAAAAAAAAAAAAAATATTTACAGCATCTTCAATTAGCCGTGTGGTATCCGGCTGCATATAATAGACCACCCTCATTTCTTACCGAGGTGTCGTAAAAGAAAACTGAGGTAAGTTGACGTCAGGCAGGCGGCCGGTCGTAAAATACGTAGCCGAATGATGTGATTTACAGCATCTTCAATAATTTATTTTTTAAAAACGTTGAGATTGACGTAGAACACATCGAGATTCTGCACAACCTTGGTATCAAAGAACGCTACTGTTTACTCCAAGATTAAACAAGATTGAACGCGATATAATGTTACGTAGGGGGCTCGCGAATAACCTAAATATAACAATAACAATCGTATTATAGCTGAAATAAGTAATTTAGCTTTCAGTATATAATTATACATAACTCAACTTTAAATCGTTATTTAATTTTTTATTAGTATTTTTTATACGTATATATTATAATATTTATTAGTTTGTATATAATCTGTAGATATTTAATTATTATTTGTGTAATGTGTCTGTGTATTATCGTGTACTTATTTGTATGTACGTTTATTATTTTACACTACCTACCTACATTTATCTTGCAACTTTCCTAATACAAAGTTTGTCTTGAAGAAATCTAATAAGCGATAAGACCAGACCGCCTTTTGTACTGTACAAATGAATATTTTTTGTTGTGATTGTAATGTTTATAGTATAAATTTGTGGTGTACAATAAAATATATAAATAAATTAAATAAATACATATAATTTCAATATTTAATTTTGGACCCATACCGATAACTACACTACAAACGATTCGCCATATTATTTACGCGATATAATAACTCTCAGATCTAAAATCGTATTCGTTAGCAAAATAACATGTCGAAAGCTTTTAAAAAAAGCGTTTAACTAAATTTCATGGCCCTACTTTTAACCGTTGAGGAGTTTCCTCAGCTTGACCCTATCCTGGCATTATCATTAACATGCATAGTCTTCGGGACTGAACCAGTATGTAATATTTTAACTTAATCGGACAGCGGAAAATGGGTCAAATTTAACTCGCAAGATTCTACTTCACATACACACACGGCAAGGTAAATAAAACCTTTTAATAATAACAAAAATTTATAAGAAAGCGTGTAACGTCTTACAAGAACAATGATTGACAACATGTTCAACATTTCTATTACTTGGGTATATATAATGTCTTGTTGTAACGACTTTCGTCGCCCAAGTCGTCCATCACCCCAACCCTAAGGCGGCGTTGTTACAACTACATAGACCATTAGATAACATAATAAAATACTTCTGTATAACATTGTAATAGTTCCTAAAAACACCATTTACATCTTATTATTATGGTAACTACGATAAGATTTTAATTTAAAAAAAAATCTATTTCGAATTAAAATCGATTGAATTATTAATAGAATTAGGCGTTCCTTTACTATCCATAATACAAAAGTAATAATAAAAGAAAATTGCTATAATCCGCGATATAGTAATTAGAAAATAATCGCAAAGCTGCGATTTTGTCGTGGAGTCTATCTTCTGATGATGCTTCGGTTACGGGGCGAAACGATTGTTGAGTTTGTGATAGTGAACGTGTGTAGTGCTTGAGTATTGTGGTGGCTGTGGTGGAGATTTGCGCATGTGTTCTTATGAATCCTGCATGTATCGGGTATTAAAAAACTAATAGTCCACTATACATTTAGCACTATTTGCGCCTACTGCGTACCTTCGATAGCCACAGTTGGTGAGCGTGATTAGGATAGGCATACAACCGGCAATTTCTCCACCCCGAATAATCAAAGGTTACTGACCTTTCATTGGGAGGCTTCCCTGCAGGGTATGGCGTCCACGCCGCTTCGGCCGGAATATATCAAAGGCACTTTTATTCGTGGAATCACTTATATAATTGTTCTTCTGTTTTAGTAATTTACAGTCACCGAGTTGTCTTTAATATTCCGTGTATATTTATAATAAAGGTCCACCGAACACCGATATTAACAATAATTCACATTGAGTACCGATTCACGGCCGACCGATCTCTCTTTGTTTTATTGTGTCATTTTTGTGCTACCTACCCGCACCGCCTCAGGTGCAGTAAGCCCCGACTACCCTCGGCGGAAAAAATTGCCCGAACTATATATATCTTCTATGTGCGGTATCGCGAATTATAGAAAATATTTTTTATTATTACTTTTGTAAAATCGATTGGTATAAGTTAATTTATGTCACAGAAAAAGATTATTAATCGATATATATTTGACAACTGTTACAAATTGCAATTATTTTAATAGTATTTTGCAATACTAAAATTACAAAATACAAATAACATTTAGATAACAGATTTGTACCAGATATCCATACTAAAAATAATCAATGCGAAAGTCTGTCATTCTGTCCAATTTTTTCACGCCTGATCTGTTGAAGCAATATTGATAAATTTTGATACTTATATACTGAGTTAGCATATTGAACAAGAAAATACTGTTTTCTTTAAACATGTTTACGCCGGCTTGTCCCACCGGCGAGCCACATTTGACTATTCGGTGGGGGCGTGACCTACCGGTGGTACATTCTTGACTATTCCGCCGGTCATTCGTTTTAAGAAAATTAATTAAAGTATAAAATTATATAGGCGTATATAAATATTAGGTATAAAGAAGATGATTTTAATAACATGTATTTGTGTATTTATAAAAATATTACTTTAATTTAATTAGTTTAACCACTGCAGGTACTTGGATACTATTCGCGAAACACTTGTAGCGGGTTGTGCGAACCGGAGTATTTTATTACCAGTCCATTGCTGAAGCCAGCCGGCAGGCAGGAACCGGGTCCGTAGCTGGTTAGCAAGTCGACTAGATCACAAGAACTAAACGAATTTGGAAAGTGTATGGATTTTATAGGCCTATATTGCTGATCGACACTTTATAATTTACCCCAATCGGGAAACAATAAGTCAGCAATATCAAGTTAAAAACCCTATATAATATGAATTGCTGCATCTGATCTGAAGGAAAAATTCAGGGAAGGCGAGGTGTAGGACGAAGGAGAACATCCTGGCTCAGAAACCCAAGCCAGAGGTTTGGTAAAAGCACCCGTTCTTTATTTCGAGTCGCGCCATCAAAGTTCAGATTGCCTTAATGATCGCCGACCTTCGCAAGAAGATAGAACCCTAAGAACCCTAAGAAGCAGAAGATATATGCGCATGTTGTATAGAGTTGTAACAAACAGAACGAAGTAGCGGGTACAACTTTTACTGAACAAACATCAATCGCATTAGCATTTTTATACATCTATATTGGACACCTACGCCAGGGTTAAATTTAGCTGCGACATTTGCACACGAAGTAAAGGGTACTGAAGCCCTTTGGGAAAAAATTGGATCATGAAATGAAATGAGAATTGAATTTGTTCTTTTTATATAAACCGCAGATATTTTATCACTAAGTTTAGATTAGTCTGTTTTGGTATACCTCTTCCTCATTCATTCTCCTGCCCTTATCCCACTCTAAGGGGTCGGCACAACATGTTACAAACATGTCGTCACATGATTTGGCTACGTATTTTACGAACGGCCGCCTGCTTGACGTCAACTTACCTTAGTTGCCTCTTACGACACCTCGGAGAGAAAGCAGGGTGGTCTATTCTATTCTGCCGGATACCACACGGCGTTGTTTTGGTATAAGTATTTGTAATAAAATTTGACAAATATTTTTGCTTAGTGGTTTCCAATGCATCCGTTTTTACGAATCCCGCATGTATCAGTTACGAGAACGGATACTAAACTCCACATTTCAAATCAAATCAAATCAAAATAATTTTTATTCATATAAGCCCTTTCAAGCGCTTTTGTATCGTCAAAGATCAATATGATTAATGAAGCTACAAATGGTTCGGAATGTTGCTCTTACCGATAAGAGCCAGCAAAACCTCGCGGGCCATCTTTTAAACATTTTCAATTATACATTATTAAACCGCAGACTCGTATGAAGTTGAAAGGATTTTCAAATCCACGCATTTTATCATCCAAATAATCTTCAATTTGGTAATGTGCTTAACGAATAAGCATATCTCTTACACTTAATTTAAACCTTTCTGTGGACTGGTCTAGTATGGATTGCGGAATTTTATTTTAGAAGCGAATATCGAGACCAAAGAATGAGTTGCTAACTCTGCTGAGTCGATACAGGAATCGCAAGTTTATTGTGACATTTAGCATAACATATAATTTCTTTTTGCTTTTATGACGGATTGTAGACAAAATAATAATAAAAATAATACAAATTTTTCTCATGTACAGCGTGTACACGCTAATTGCATTGCTTTATTTAGGAGAGCGAAAACTTTTATATTATTTAATTTGACATCTCCCGAAATATTAGGATACCACATAATCTTAGCAGAGCTTAAACAAAGTACATAAGTATTTATATACTTGCTCTGCGTTACGTACTTACATATAAAAATAAATATTTGTCTGTATGTCTGTTATAGACTCCGAAATGGCTGGACCAATTTAGATGAAATTTTCAGACAATCTTTAGAATGACCCAGTTTGGTGGCGATCGGCGCACTTTATTTTAACTGTTCAGTTCTATTTCGAGGAAAATTAAAAACAAGACTAAGTCACAGCAACGGGTGACCATTAAGCTACTATTAAATAAATTATTGTAATAAAAAATTAAAGTAACTGCACCAATTGCATGATATAAATTTTTATTTTTAGCGCGTCCTTTGCTGTTTATTTTAATATATAATAATAATAATTTGTTTATATAAAAATAATAAATAAATAAACTTTTTTTTTATTTACAACTAAAATGTACAAGTTATGTCTATCTTAAATTACTTACACGCTAAAACTATACCAATCATGCCCACGTGGAAATAATAAAAATAAATTATAAAAAAAAAACAAGATTAAATTATAATTATAATAAATAAACATCAAAAATGAAATTGGTTCATGAAAGGGCGTATATATACCCGAATTGTCTATACAATTTCAATTGAGGATACAGAATCTACTTCGGGCGAAAGTTTGATAGGTGTAACACTGATAAGATAAGACAAGGTCGTGTGTAAGTAATCAACATGTTTTCATTAGCTGCGATTCGACCGTCCTAATGAACTATACATCGACGTGATGGATGGTTTCAGAGATAAAATCCGTAGAGGCTTAAATAATACGTTTTCCCTTACTGCTCTATTTTTGAAGTAAAAACTTCTAGTTCTTGAAGTAAGAAATGTGAAACTCACGTCACGACACGTGACGTGAAGGTTTCGTAAGAAGGAGGGAGAGTAGAGCCTCGTTTAGGTGAAGCAGGGCGCTTGCACGAAGTAAATTGTCATTTTTGTGTATGCAGACGTAACCGGGCAGTCTATCGACGTTACTTAAAACGTCAAATTACTTTTATTTTATTGACAGCAGGAGTATTTTCTAAATCAACTTAGATGCTTCCATTGATATGAAATGAGTAGGAGCTATTTATGGCTAGCTAGATAGCAAGATAGCTGGAAGATCTACGCCAAGAAAAACTGCAAAGTATTGGTTATTCCTTTCAACGAGTCATTGTGTTTATCGTTTTCGACATGTTTATACATGGAAATAAGGCTTTCGATGTAATTTGCATGTTTCAATACATAATTTTATACAATACTGCATCTATCAATATCATATATCAGTCTATCAATATTATCACTGCCTAGTCGATAAATTTTTCCACTATCAAAAAATTCTAAATATTAATAAGTATCACGCAGATCAGATATTAGACAAAACACAATCTTTTATACAGTAATTTATAGAATTAGGCGTTACTTTGCGGAAATCCATAATACAAAATTACTATGAAATTCATTTTACTATAATCCGCGATTAAGTAAATGGAATATTCATAAAATACTAAATGTAGAGTGGAGTATTTGTTTTCATACCTGGTACATGCAGGATTCACAAAAACATATGCCCCCAACCTCCACCACCACCACAATATACAAGCACTGCACGGGTTCACCATCACAAATTGAACAATTGTTTCGCCCCGCAACTGAAGCATCATCAGGAGATAGACTCCACGACAAAATCGCAAATCTTTGCGATTACGTATTATAGCAAAATAATTTTAGTTTTGTACAGTTTCAAAGGGTTTTTATGAATACGTTTAGACACTCCAAATCAAAGCTTTTCATTTTCAATACATATTATTTTGAAAAGCTTTACAAAAGTAATAATAAAATTATTTTGCTACAATCCGCGATAAAGTAAACAGAAAATATATATAGTGCTAAATGCATAGTTGACTATCCGCTTTGCGATTTTGTCGTGGAGTCTATATCCTGATGATGCTTCGGTTGCGGGGCGAAACGATTGTTGAGTTTATGATAGTGAACGTGTGTAGTGCTTGTGTATTGTGGTGGCAGTGGTGGAGGTTTGTGCGTGTGTTTTTACGAATCCTGCATGTAACGGGTATGAGAAAAAACGGATAGTGCACTATACATTTAGCACTATATATATTTTCTGTTTACTGTAGCGCGGATTATAGGAAAATAATTTTCATTGTGACTTTTGTATTATGGATCTCCCCAAAGTAACGCTTAATTCTATAAAATATTTAAAAGCTTTTATATAACTTGCGTATGTATGTGAAGGTGGATTCTTGCGAGTTAAATTTAACCCACTTTCCGGTGTACGATTGAGTTGAAAATTTACATACTGGTCCAGTTTCGATGACGTTTATGAAAAGCATGACCCGATGCTACTACCAGGAGTGGCAGAAGAGGCAGTTCTTCGACGGTTAACAGTAGGGACAAGAAATTTCGTTAAAAACTTTTATAACTTGACTTGATTCTTTATTCTCCACAGACGTCTTTGTTCCATCGGATGCGGTTATTATCTCTGAACAACAGAAATTCAATTTTGCATCCGAGAAAACCAAAATAAAATTTAGAAGAAAGTGTTTGGTAAACCAAAATAATATTTAGAAGAAAGTCTTCTATAAAAACGAGTGCGGACCCTAACTGTAGTGTATGCACGAACAGTCAGTCAGTTGTCGGCTAGCAGTCGAAGACGGCGGACGTGAACGCGTGCATATATTACAACCGAGTGTAACTATTTGTGTTTCAATACGTACGTATAAGTGTTCATTGTATCCCAAGCAGTCCGCTACAAGTGGCAACGAGTGTGAAAGAATAGAATACTTTAATAATAAATTAAAAAAAAATTAAATGGAGGACAGGCAAGTGTTAAGTTTATAAAGGCCACGATTAATCTAATTTTGTTTCACAAAATCGAAGGGCCATGCAAAAAAAAAAAGGAAAAACGGAATTTATGGAATTGTTTAGAATGTAGTGCTATGGAAAAAGGTATATCCTTGAACGCCCGATCTTAAGCAATTAAATTATACAATCAGTACATTTTCGGTCTTATAAGAAAGCTTATTTTAAATGATCTTTTTGTTCCATCACTAATTTTTATTGAATCTTCAAATTACTAATTAATATACTTACATTAATTATTGTGCATAGTATTGTCAGAGGTTACATTAAAAGATTATTATTATTATTATTATGACATTTGAATTAAAAGATTGTTACAATTTTTATGTTTTATGCTTAAATCGAGGCACGAATTTGCACTACATTCACAGCCACGCATTATAAACAAGGGCTACGCAAATTAAAAATCATACAGGACCCTCTAGAATACTTGGGTCACGCTAAAAAGGGCTACGCAGTTGTAATACTGTTGCTTGATGTAAGCAAAGAGCCATGCTAATATATTCTATCACTTGCAGGACGCGCCAATATGACGCATGCCCCTAGCACGTTACCCATTTTAGATTATTTTGATTGTGAGGGTGACCCGACATCTGTTGGTTCACGTTGGGAGAAGTGGAAACGGGCCCTGGAGATATATCTTTTGGCCGCAAATATAGAATCTCCGACAAAAAAGCGAGCCACACTCTTACATGTGGGTGGATTGGCACTACAAGAGATTTTTTACAATTTGCCAGGAGCCCATGCCGATAGAAGTGATTTAGATGTATATGACATTGCTATTCAAAAGTTGGATTCTTATTTTGCGCCAAAACAAAGCCGTATTTACGAACGATATCTTTTTCGGCTAATTAAACAGGAAGAAGAGGAAAAGTCTGAAAAGTTTCTTTTACGACTAAGAAACCAGGCTGACAAATGTCAGTTCGATGATAAAGACTCACATTTGATTGATCAAATAACCGAAAAGTGTCGGTCGGTTGATTTAAGGAAAAAAATTCTTGAGGTTGGTGATTCTATAACACTGGATGATATTATCATTAAAGCTAATGCTTTCGAAATAGTAACTAGGCAACTGGAACAATTTAAAAAGTTAGATAGTATTGACAACAATAGCAGAATAGAAGTCAATAAAGTGGATTTTAGAAGTACATCATGGGGGAAAAATCAATCTTCAAAAACAGCATGTGGTCGCTGTGGCAGTCATAAACATTCTTCGGATGAGTTTAAATGTCCAGCCCGTGACAAACGATGCAATCGATGTGGATTCATTGGGCATTTTAGAGAATATTGTAGGACTCGACTAAAAAGAAGTTTAGAAAATAACAGAACTGAAACAATAGACAAAAAAGTGAGATTAGAGACAAAAAGGAGGGAAAATAAATCTGAAATTGATTATATATTTAATTTAAATGAAGATGCTAATGTGGAGTGTAAGGTAGGGGGAATAAAGTTAGATATGCTAATAGACTCGGGTAGTAGATGTAACGTTATAACAGAAAAAACATGGTGTACATTGAAAAACAAAAAAGTGCAGGTTTATAAACCAAGTAAAGAACCAGGAGAAAATATTGTTGCCATATGGTAGTACGACGCCTCTAGAAGTTATTGGATCATTTGAAACTACTATATCAGCGGGTGTAAGAAACCAAAAAGCCACTATTTATGTAATAAGGAATGGCACTCGGTACCTGTTAGGAAAGACAACTGCAATTGAATTGGGTGTATTGCAGATAGGCCTTCATGTCAACGCAGTAGCCACAGGACAAATGGACAAAGTTTTCCCTAAATTTAAAGGAATCACCATACAGATCCCAATAGACAAAGCTGTCAAACCAGGCGTTCAACCATACAGGAGGGTACCCATTCCTCTAGAAGAAAAAGTTGCAAAAAGGCTAAAGGAACTTAAGGAAGGAAGTAGACGAACCTTCACCATGGGTTTCGCCTATGGTTCCCATACTTAAGGAGAGTGGAAAGTTCCACTTAAAGAAATCGATCGAAATTCATCAACATACCAGGAATTATTAAGAGTTAAAAACGGGATTTTCAGTAATGATTGGCTTGAGTCCGTTATTAATTACAAAATCATACAAAATGAACTTGGTTTTCATGGTAACATTCTTCTTCGTGGAACCAGGTTAGTCATACCACATAGTCTTCGCCAGCGCGTATTAGCTGCTGCTCACGAGGTCATCCTGGAATAGTAGCCATGAAGGTTCGTCTCAGAACAAAGGTATGGTGGCCTAGGATTGACAAAGATGCAGAAAGAATAGTGAAGTCATGTAAACTTTGTACGCTGGTGTCAGCGCCTAACCCACCATATCCAATGAAGAGACGGACACTCCCCTTGGAACCATGGATAGATGTTGCAATTGATTTCCTTGGGCCGTTACCCAGCAGAGACTATTTACTGATAATTGTAGACTATTACTACTGTAATCTGTATTAATACTGTATCTATTGATACAAAGAAATTAAGATTATGAAAAGTATTACGGCATCTGATACTATAAAAGTTCTTAAAGAGATTTTTTCCAGATTAGGTTACCCTGCAACCATTACTTGTGATAAGGGAAACCAATTCACTAGTGAGGCTTTTAAGATTTTTGTAAAGTGGTATCATCATTTGCAACACCATTTGCAATACCAACAACATCATTTGAATTGTGATCATCGTGATTTGTGATCATTGTGATGATTATTTGCAACACTATTCCATACTGGCCCTAATGAATGGAGAAGTCGAAAAACAGAACAGAGTCGTTTTGAAAAGACTCAAAATAAGCCAAGCCGAAAAACGGGATTGGAAGGAAGACATTTTAAAATATCTAATGATGTATAATAAATAGTACTCCACACTCGGTGATAGGAAAAACTCCATCAGAGCTAATTTTTAAAAGACAATTTCGAGATAAAATTCCTTCGGCAGCGGACGTGGAGCATAAAATATTTGATACAGATGTTAGAGGCAGAGATATTGAGATGAAGGAAAAAGGGAAGGATTAAGGAGACAGGAAAAGAAAAGCCAAAGAATCAAATTTAGAAATAGGTCAAAAGGTGCTACTTAAAAACTTAACTAAAGAAAATAAATTAACATCAAATTTTAACCCTAGTGTGCACACAGTCACACGAGTAAACGACGGTGATGTCACGCTGCGTAACGAGGATACGAATAGAGAATATCGTAGAAATATAATTCATTTGAAGAGGGTTGATGATTTATGGGAAATTATAAACGGCAACTGTGGAAGTGATACCTCAAGATGTGTGGAGAATCAGTCGCCAGTCAGTGATTGATTATTAATATGAAATTATTTGTATGTCTATCCATCTTTGATTATTTACAATTTAACTATACAATATGTTTATTTCAAGTTAATTCAATTTCTTTCTTAATTTATTACAAAATCATTGTAAAATTAGTATTGTAGAATATTTTTTTAATTGTTATATAGTTATAAGAAAATATTTATCTAAAATCAAAATAAAGAAGGGATGTAGTGTATGCACGAACAGTCAGTCAGTTGTCGGCTAGCAGTCGAAGACGGACGTGAACGCGTGCTTATATTACAACCGAGTGTAACTATTTGTGTTTCAATACGTACGTATAAGTGTTCATTGTATCCCAAGCAGTCCGCTACACTGACAATTAAATACTAAGAGTAGGACTAAAAAGTCGTGTGCATCAATGGGGAGTGTATTAGCGCGAGTTTCGAAGAAAACTGTGTCGAGGGTCCTATTCGAACTATGTAACAGCAAAACCATTTACAACGCGTTCCTGTTTGCAGGGAGAAATAGAGCTCGTCTCATTTAATATTCACTGCAGATCGCTTACAAAGGAGCCCACTAGTTATCTTTCTGTCATAAATAAAGTAGTAGTAAAGTAACGGCCTGCTACTACCCCACTGCTGGGCATAGATCTCTTCTCTCCGTTTTTCGGAGAGAAGCGTTGGAGCTTAGACCTACCACACTGCTTCAATGCGGATTGTTAGGTTACACATATCCCGAGAATTCTCTAGAGATATGCAGGTTTCCTCACGGTGTTTTCATTCGCCGAAAAGCGTGTGATAAATTTCAACTCATGGGTTCCTGTCCGGAATCATATTCGAACCCATGATTGTCTCTAGAGAGTCACACGGTCTCACCGCTGGGCTATCACAACTTATATATTATATATTATTTCTGTCATATTTAAATTCAATTCTGCTAGAATCATCCAAACTACCAAAGTCTCTAAAAGCTAAACTAAACCATTTTACAGAAAATTATATAAGTAGGCGTTATATTGCTGAATCCCGTAGAACAACAGTTATTATAGAATTATTTTGGTGTAATCTGCGTTTGTTTTTATGTTACAGAACCTCGTAAGAAACCTTAGTTACTAGGCAATTGTCTGTTTACTGACTTTAAGCTTTCCAGTCTATCTATATATCTATAGTTAACTAAAACGAAAAAGCTGTTTTTCAAGTCGTTCTATATGAAATCAATAAAATTCTTCTTCTTGATCGCTCTTGGCAGAGCGGTAATGGAAACGTTAGCGTAATGGCAGTTGCTGAGTTGCAAGGCCACCGATTTATTCTTATATGTACCTGCATGAAGACTTTCTTGAGAACATAGTTCAAA
Organism: Morpho deidamia; assembly: GCA_947086505.1. NCBI lineage: Eukaryota > Metazoa > Arthropoda > Insecta > Lepidoptera > Nymphalidae > Morpho > Morpho deidamia. The sequence continues at coordinate 14,512,509 of CAMTZC010000009.1, forward strand.
TTCAAAATATTATTTATTCAAGTATACTTGTAAACATGTGCTTTTGAACATCTACTGCTGGTTCGGAAAGCTGTTCCTACCAACAAGAGCCAGGAAGAAACTCAGCGGTTGCTCCTTTCAAAGAATAATTCTTATTCCTAGTTACATATAGTTATTAATGTCTTGTACAGGGTCGAAGAGTAGCTATGTATATCCACGCATTCTTATCGTCTAAGTATAGTATATTAGGATATATCCTCAGTAGTATAGTAGGCTTTCTGTATGAGCCTTTTTTAAATAGTGTTTTTAAACAGCTGGACTGGTAAAGTTAAAGTAGATTGCGAAATTTTATTATAGAATCTTATACCCAAACCCACAAACGACTGATGTACTTTTGCAAGGCGCAAAGAAAGAACTGCAAGGTTATGTCGGTTCTTACTTTGTTATATATATCGCTAATCTTTTTATAATTATGTACAAAAATTAAATTGCCAAAAATATACTGTGAAGCAAATGTAAGAATACCCGTTTCCTTGAAATTCTCTCGCAGGGAATCATGCGAATTTAAATTGTATAGCGCAGTGGTTGACTTCTTCGCCAGAATAAGAATACAGTGTCATTATAAAACATTAGTGTCCCTATATGTTAGAATGATGATGCCGCATCAAAAACAGCGTCCGAAGACTCCTTACTAGGTGAACAAAACACTTAAAAAATCATTGGAAGCCGCTGAATATTAGCGGCAACGGATCTTGTGTCTTAGAGGTTTTTGTATAAAAAACCTCTAAGAAACGTCTGTCGGTTGAGAAAGAAGAATCCCAAAAAAAAATTAAACAAAATGTTTCTTCAAAAGGCTAAACGAAATTAGTAAATGTTAAAACATTAAAAGTCGAATTTCTTACAGACTTTCTACATGACGAAAACTCAAAATTCCGAAAATTTATTTTCAAATCGTTTAAATTTAGTAATAACAGAAAATAACATGATTAAGGGTATTTAACTTTCAATCACCCGGAAAGCTTAAACGATGCCTGCGCCTTAGGCAGCGAGAAATTAATCTTGTAAAATTCGTTACTTAGGAAGCGAAAACACGGGCATATCGACGCAGGTTATTGACTCACGATGGAATATTGATGAAGTTATGGCCGCTCTTCCGATGTAAATATAGACCTGACGTCGCTTTGAAGGTTATTTCCTACTCGGAATTCGAATTTTATGGCTTAACTATCTATGCTCTGTATTTATGGCGGTCTATTGACTTTATTGCGGACAATCAGTGAAAGACGAAATGAGATGACAACTTTGGAACAATTTTACAGACCGGATCGGAGACTTGGATGGCATTATACCATTATGCTTACCGCAATATTGGTATTTTACAAAACTTTGAACTTGCTTAAATTATATCTCTCTCCTCTTTATAAGTGTGACAAAGAAAAGACATTAATAATTCTTTAAAGAAGGTAAAAACGCGGATCGTTTATCGTGGATTATGGCAAAATAATTTTATTATTACTTTTGTATAATAATTCTCCGCAAAGTAACGCCTAAGTCTATAAAATACTTACTAAATAAGGTAAAAACTAACACAAGCTTGCATCTCTTGCTTTGCGCTTTCCAAAAGGAAGGGGATTTTCACAGCCACTAAAAATTCTTATTCAAATAAAATTTCGCAATAAATTTTAGCTTTTCCTTTTTACAGCAATTTAAAATAACTATCAAATGGAGGCTGATACAGAAAAGTAGGCTTTTAAAGATTACATAAAAGGTGATTGACTTCCCTAAGATAGCAATCATAAACGTGACTGGTTGTGAGAACTATATTTCTGGAAAGCGCAACCGCCGATTTCCTTGTTGGTTCTTCTCAGTCGAAGCAATTTTCCGAGCCAACAGTAGAGTTGATGGCAAAGCAGTTCTGTTTACAAAACTAGAATTATAACATAGAATGCAATACATTATTCTCATAAATTATAATCTTCCAAAAATTAAGATACAAAAAAAAACAATTTAGCTACAAAAGAAAATATCCTTCGTCCAAGGCTTATTGATTTGAGGGCAGCAAAAGATAATTTAAGTGTATCATAAATTAGGTCCGTGAAATGAAATGACGTAAATAGGATCGTGTAGTAAAATCTCATCTAGTAAATGACTCCTACTGGGGGCTTGGAGCAGTTCCTCGGAGCAATCGGCCAGCACTCAAGATCGCTCGTTAAGTGATAGCACGTGCACTGCAGAACGATCTTTGTTTCAAGAACATAAAACACATATTGCAAATAGCAAAAATGAAAGAATAACACGAGTGAAACTTCGAGATTAAAGTACTTGATTCCCATTTTAACTTCATATAATTGCTGAAGGAAACTTTATCGCCGCGCGTTTATTTTTACAGCTATTCTGAAATAATTTGATGAAGTTTCGCAAAACTCGAATATGAAATCATTTATTTAGTTTGCGAAACTCTGTGTTTTACTTGAAGTTATATAAATATTTCCCTTTACTTCTATCCATTGCTTATATCCAGTAGAGTAACCACAGTGCAGGTCATAATCTTCATTTAATTCAGTGTTGTGGTACGTATATTTTCGAAGTGAGACTATATGTAAATAAAAGCAATGGGAGAAATGGTTATGTAGTCCTAGTAGTATTTCCCATAACGAAATCCCAGCCTATAAATATCATGACAAAATCATATTATGGTTTAAAAGGTTTAGTGATAGTAGCAAATTTGAAATTTTAATTTTAATTTATGGATACTAAATTATATTTCAAACCAGAAATTCGTGCCCGCGTGAAATTCAGTGTCTAGCATGTAATAGTCGCTCGAGTCTCGGCACGAGACTGTCTCTCTGATACCCGCTTACCCCTGATGCTTTTTATAACTATTTCCCCCTCTAAACTACAATCGACACCGGTTTGTTACTACCCCCACAAAAAATTGTTGTAAAACGACCTCTTCAACTCAATTGACATGAAACGGTTATGTGCTATTAACCTAAACCTTTCGGAGGAATTCCACTACCTTTTAGTAAAAACCGCACTAAAATCCGTTTAGTAGATATTGAGAAAATCGATTAATATTTTTAAAAATATAGAAAATTACAAGCTATATTTTAGTTGTTTACAAATTAAACGAATATTTAACCCAGTATATTTCTCGCCTCAGATATCCCAGCGGGATAAACCGTTTCACCTCGCGGTAGAGTTTACTTAATATTTTTTATACCTCGCCTTTTCCGGGCGTTGATGTTATAACTCAAGTCTGCTTTTGCTGTAACGTTCAGTGAAGTATGCCGTGGTTTTTATTAAAGCGATAGTAAAACCAGATGGGTAGTTTTTCATTTTTCTGTCCTATCTCCTTACATATTAAATTAAAAAACTCGTTAAAGACTGTGTAAGCTATTGTATATAAAAGTTTTGTCAGCGGTGTGACGGCATCGGAATTGATAACAGAAATCACTATATTAGGATGAACAAGATATTACGCCGTGTGGTATCCGGCAGAATAGAATAGACCAACCTCCGTTCTTACCTAGGTGTCGTAAGAGGCGACTAAGGTAAATGCCGTGTGGTATCCGGCTGCATAGAATAGACGACCCTCATTACCTACCGAGGTGTCGTAAAAGGCGACTAAGGTAAGTTGACGTCAGGCAGGCGGCCCGTCGTAAAATACGTAGCCAAATCATGTGACAACATGTTTGTAACATGTTGTTCCGACAACACTAGAATAGGATAAGGGCAGGAGAATTATGAGGATGAACAAGATTTTATTTGATATGATATAATTGTACAGACATTAGTTACAGACGCGCTACAACAGGAAGCATCGCAGGAAAAGGAAATACAACTGGTACTGACACTTGACGTATAGGTAAAGTTCAAAAACAGAGTTTGGATATTTATTACAGACCATAAATACTACAAGTTTAAAATAAAATTTTGTAAAATAAGTAAACAGCTTGTCTTATATAATGATATAGAATTTTTGGATTAAAACAGCTATTTAACTAAATTTCGATGTTTAAAATTGTGTGTGTGTGTTGTTTAATTTATTTTAATTTTTAATTTACCTTTGTAAATTTGTGTATATATTGTTTTGACATTTCTCAATATTTTTATATGACAAAAAATTACACTTGATATTATTTTAGTATATTAAAGTTTAAAATAGGCTTGCATGCCGTAAAATTGGCGAAAAATTTAAAAAATGAAATATTTTATTATGTCATGACCATGTATAAAACCATATATAAAATTAAATGAAACATAGAATAGAAGAAATAAAACGGCAAGTATGTGATGTATTCAAACATAACGTCAGTCATAGCGAACAAATTTTTATAGCTGTAGCTTTAACTCACAAAGGGCGAGAAATCAATAACAATAATGGATAAAGCGTAATTATTTAGAACGTTCATTAATTTCTTTAATCTTTTCAGCGATTCGATGTTTGACAACAGTATTTAAAACGTGAATATTACGACTAAAATTATTGGTTTAAAGAAATATTAACAAATTTACGGCTGCTATAATAACTTGCGCCCGTTTGAATATATCATTACTATTTACATAAAACTTATAACCGGTAGATTTTGTTATGTTAGTAACAACTGTAGTGTCTAGTAGTCAGTAGGAACAAATTCCGGACCGACAGCAGAGTTGACTATTCAAAAGAACATAAAAGAAGTCTATTTTGAATACAGTACGTTTTGAGATAGATATGTATATAGATAAATATTTTTATTGCACTTTAGATAAAAACAATTTAGAGAATATTTCATTTACTTTTAAACTTTTTGAATTTGAGTATGAATTTCGAATATTTACAGACAGACAGACATTTGCATTTTGTCGTGTTACAATACAACATATAACAAGCTATCTAAATTCAATCCATGAAAAGCCAGTCAAGTCTGCTAAGCAAGCCAGCCAATCTAGCCACGACAGCTGAGCGCGATAACTGTCAGCCAGAGGCATGCCGCTTCAGACACTTCTGTGCCGCCAAAATAAAACTGATATGAGGATAGCTGTCCTGCCATATTGACGCTCCCTACTGCCAAGGAAGGTAAAATATGGCGATATGCAAATATTAAATCAATATTGTAACGCGACGCCATATGTCAATATACCTAAGTTTAATCCAAGTCAGCTAAACGTGCTGAAACAGAGGCATTCAATATGTGCCGTCGCAAGCCATTATTTGATTTCTTTTGATATAGTATGGATTATTATTGAACCTTGTTTAACCGGCATTTACGAAAATAGCCAGTACAATCACTAATCATTTCTCAATTGAGGTCAATTATAAATTGCCACAATCCACAACAATTTCAACAATCCACACATTTTCCAAAATTGGTTCAGTTCTTGTGATCTAGTCGCTAGTAATTGCTCCCCAGCTAAAGACCCTTCCTGCCGGGTGGCTTCAGGGATAGAATGGTGACCTAATACTCCAGGTCATTTAACCCGTTTCAAGGGTTCCGCGATATAGTCTAAGTACCAGTAATTAATTGTATAATAATATATTTTAATAATATTTAAAAAATGACTAACTTCAGTTGGTGTTTTATTAATAAACCTAACTGGATGATCTAACAGTACGTAGGAGTATATTTTAACATTAACTTTGACGTGAACAAGCTGACGTTAACGTTTCGAGTAGCGGAATCTTTGGAATAGTGATTGCAATTTGGATATTGTACATAATTTACATAATTTGAGAGTCACATATAGTTACTGTTTATTGCAGAAAAAAGATCCAGAGTAACGAAGTTGCGGGCTAAAGCTAGTATTTAAATTAATTTAATTGATAACTAAGCATTACCAACGGTACGGTCTGCTAATTGATTATTACGAGTTCAAAGAAACGCTCTTTCGTTACTTTCAATTATATTTAAGTAGCTATAGATTATATGTATCGTATAAGCCGTGAAGGTAGCAGCCCAACTCAAGAAGATTAAGTTATCACAGATTATTTAGCGCAAGCTAATTTAGAAACCTCTACGGTAAACGCTTTCCCAATTCCTTCCATGTTGAATTTTAAATTAAAAGCCGGTTTACGTTAGAGTGTGCATGATGTGCCTGCATAATCTTCTATATATTTTGTCAAAATAACATCTAACTCGAAAAACAAAATTAACAAAATGTGCAGCAGGTTCTTCTCGTTTACTCCCCGGGTGGGGGTAAACGGGGTGCGGGCCTCGAGGAATTCCTCTCTACCCGGGCATCTCCTCGCGGGCACTTAAGCCCGGTATGTGTTCCGGCCGTAGGCCGAGGTCACCTAAGTGACCCAAAGGTGTCGGTATTTGGGACGTAAGCCCAGGTCACCTATAGGTGACCTAATGTCTTGTTCGGTGGGGAGGTCTGGGAATGGTAGCTCCCAGACTTCGGGGTCAATTTCGGTGGTGTCTCGTCCGGTGGTATCTTGATCAGGTAGGTGTGTCTATGTACAAAATGTGTATAACAAAATGTGTATATCGATTATGTTGAAGTTGTTTGATACTAAACATAGGTGGCGCTAGCAGTACATTACAGCGCACTAAAGAGGTTCTTTTCTATAAATTATACTAGAAATACGTGCGGTTTCGCCCGCGTGAAATTCAGTGTTTAGCATGTTATAGTCGCTCGAGTCTCGGCTCCTAGGAGACTGACTCCTTAATATCCTACACCGCTTTTTATTCCCTATTCCCCCCCCCCTAAACTACAATCGACACCGGTTTGGTCATTGACCCCACTAAAAATTGTTGTAAAACTACCTCTTCAACTCAATTTACACAAAACCGTTATGCACTATTAACCTAAACCTTTCGGAGGAATTGCACTACCTTTTAGTAAAAACCGTAATAAAATCCAATCAGAAGATTTTGATAAAACTCGATTACATACAGACAGACAGCTTTGGGGACTTTATTTTATAATAAGTATAGATAGTGCCCGCGAACCCTACTGAGAGATCGAGAATGGGTTGTAAGTTATGCAGGTACAATATTGTGTTCAGAATTTTATAGGTCGTTTTGAGTCGATTAGGTTAGGTATTTGTTATCAGATCTAATAAGCAAAATAATAGGTTTTGAGTGTTGTGAATTCGATTGCGTTGTGTGTACGCTAAGTTAAGATTTGTTAAGAATTGGAATTACCAGATATTATGGTATTTATTCCTTAAATATGGGTTTCTTTGGTCGGCATATTTAAAACACAATTATTACCTAATGTGATTATACATATATCTCTCTTTTCTTCATTGTTTAGACAGAAATAAGAAAATTCTTACAATAGTTTCACTCTTTAGAAAACATTCAGTCAAGAGGAATTATTTAACGATTTTATAAAGTAAACTACTAAATTTTAAAATTTTATTTAAGACTGAAGCGTCACACATAAGAAGTGAGAAAAAGTGTGATAATACTTTCCATTTATATATATTCGATAACCATGACACCTGTTTTCGACGAAACAATACTTATATCAACTTTCCACCGTGTTGTATCCGGCTGAGTAGAATAGACCACCCTCATTTCTTACTGAGGTGTCGATAAAGGCGACTAAGGTAAGTTAACGGCGGCCATTAGTAGACTAATTAGCAAAATCATCGAACAACATGTTAAAAAAATATTGTGCCGACCCCATTTAGAACGGGATAAAGACGAGAGAATGATAAATACTTAATACCAAATATGTTTCAATATATTCCTGTAAGATGTCTCATATTAAAAAAAAAACAAAATGATCATATTAAATAAATAAATACATATCTTATATATATTCAAATTCAAAATATTCTTTATTCAAGTAAACTTGTAAACAAGTGCTTTTGAATCGTCAACATCTACTGCTGGTTCGGAAAGCTGTTCCTACCGAGAAGAACCAGCAAGAAACTCGGCGGTTGCTCTTTTCAAACAATAATTCTTATCACTAGTTACATATAGTTATTATTGTCTTGTACAGGGTTGAAGAGAAGCTATATCCACGCATTCTTATCTTCCAGGTAATCCTCAATAGTATAATAGGCTTTCTGAATTAGCCTTTTTTAATAGTATTTTTAAACTGCTGTAAAGGTAAAGTTAATGTAGATTGTGGAATTTTATTATAGAATCTTAAACCCAAACCCACAAACGAATTACGAATTTTTGCAAGGCGCAAAGCAGGAACCGCAAGCTTATGTCGGTTCCTACTTTGTCTATTATATACATCGCCAATCCTTTTATAATTATTTATATTCATATGTACAAAAATTAAATTACTAAAAATATATTGTGAAGCCAATATAAGAATACCTGTTTCCTTGAACTTCTCTCGCAGGGAATCGCGCGAATTTAAATTGTAAATGCCACGTATGGCTCTTTTTTGTAACATAAAAATGTTTTCAACGTCCGCGCATTTACCCCATAACAATATTCCGTAAGACATAATGTTATGGAAGTAAGCAAAATAAACAAGTTTTGCTTTTTCAATGTCTGAAAGCCGCCTTATCCTTCGGACAGCGTAAGCCGCTGAACTGTGTTTCCCAGCGAGAGTTGTTATGTGCGTGCTCCATTGGAGTTTTGAATCCAAGGTGACTCCCAAAAATACAGTTGTATCTTCCGTTTTTAGTGGCACATTATTAATGAAGAGCTTATTTGCTATTTTAGCAGCATTAGGCAGTGCAAATTCAATACATTTAGTTTTTGTTGAATTCAGTACTAAACTATTTAGCCTGAACCAACAAGCTACTTGCGACAAACCACTATTTACTTCGTCAATATTATCGTCATTTCTATTTACTTTAAATATCAAAGATGTATCATCAGCAAATAGAGTTATATCGCAAATATTATGAATAAAATATGGTAAATCATTTATATACACTTAAAACAGAAAAGGACCACGGATTGATCCTTGAGGCACACCCATAACTAAGGCCGATCCGGATGACTGCACATCATTAACGCACACTCTTTGAATCCGGCTGTGAAGATAAGATGCAACGAGACGAAGCGCATTGTCCTTAACACCATAATGGCCAAGCTTTAGCAATACAATTTACTTTTAGCAATACCTTTATATATACCTTGGGGACAGACACGGTCGTCCGTCCCCAAGGTAAAGAACTTGATACTTGTTTTATGGGTGACAGACAACTGGTAAATATACTACATATACATATAATTTTAAATACATACTTAAATACAAATATACACCCAGACTCGAAGAACCAACAAATTGTTTATAGAAAATGTTGGCCCTCGGCGGGAATCGAATCCACGACCCGTTGAGCTGAAGGCAGGGTCACTACCCACTGCACCAATGGGCCAGTCATAATATTATAATTATAATATTGATAAAATATGACTCAAAATGAAAAATGAAATGGATAGAAAAAGATGATCGAGTAATTCAACAAGTTTTATAAGTGTGTAAAGTTAAATTTGAGAGTATTTGAATAGCTGCGGTTGGGCTCCGCTCCTAAAACTTGTAATAAAGCCATAAATCTTGGTCCAATTTTCCTAAAGTTGTGCAAACTTTGGGGCTGATTTCACCACACTGTAAAAAAGTGTTCGGCGTAACTCAACGTAAACTTTAGTTTGGAATAATTAAATAACGGGTTAATTTACTAAACTTGATGAACCTATCCCACAGTTGGGAAAGCCAAATCTCCTTGGAGAGGATTGTATTCCCTACCAATATGCAGGTGTCCTCACGATGTTACACGTAACGATGAATTATATAATGGTAATCAATACCAAAAATCTTGCAAATACCGAGAACGTAAGTTTGATAGTGCCTGAAGACCAAAGTCTTCGAACAGTGCGTGTGCCAGCAATGATCAACAGATCTGAGACGTGGTCGCTGACTATGGGTCTCATAAGAAGGCTCAGTATGGCGAGCGAATCAGCGAGCGATGGAGCGGGCTATGTTCGGAGTGTGTCTACGTGATCAAATCAGAAATGGGGAGATCCGTTGTAGAACCAGAGTCACCGATATTGACCAGCGTGTCGCGAAGCTAAAGTGACGATGGGCGGGGCACATAGTGCGCAGAGTGAAGAGGTCACGAGTACAGCTAATATATATCTTTATTATCTTTGTTGATAAATATATTTACAAATTTTTTTAAAGAGTCATACGTGGCAATTGCAATTTAAGTTTATGGCAATAGGTATTCTTACATTTGTTTCACAGTATATTTTATAATTGAGTAAAAGAATATAAATAATTAAACTAAATCCTATCGACTGCGCCAATGTAGTGTATGCAATGAGACGAACTGTTACAGACTGAGTGCTTTTATCGTTAAGTTACCTACATTACAATAAAAATTGATGATGCATATAATAGACAAAGTAGGAAACGACATTAGCTTGCAGTTCCTGCTTTGCGTCTTGTAAAAGTACTAAGTCTTTTGTGGGTTCGAGTATTAAAATTCTGCAATCAATTTTAGCTTTTCCATTACAACAGTTTAAAAACACTTAAAAAGAGGCTGATACAGAAAGCCTACTGTATTGTTGAGGATTACTTAGATTATAAGAATGCGTGGATTTAGCTACTTTGCGACCATGTACAAGACAGTAATGACTTAATGTAACTAGTTATAAGATTTATATTTCGATTTTGATTTTGATATTTTGAGTTTGAGATTGAAGAGCAATCGCCGAGTTTGTCGTTTGCTCTTTCTGCTGATTCGCAAAACTGTTCCTACCTCAGTAGAAACGGTTTTCCGAAGAGTTGACAAAAACACTTATTTACTTACAAGTTTAATTCAATGAAGAATATTTTTTCTTTAAATCATTGACTCATAAATTACACCGTTCATGGTAACTTTATAATTTTAATTTATATTTCAATCGCATTTATTAAATTGAATTTATAGCTTATATCCACATAAAAATACAGTTCCGTTAGAGGTCTTAAAAGTACTTATTTAAGGTGTAAAATGTGAAATGTCAAAGTTCAACGAACAGATCAACTGGCAGCCAGCAGCGCTCTATTGAAACATAAACGCTAGGCGGCGTTGTCCTCAATTCAATCACCCCCTAACGGGATACATTATGCATGAGACCTCTACATGTTAATATACTCCTCACTCAAAGGTGACTGAGACGTCTATACTTCTACAGACCCTAAGAAAAAACTGAAGTATGCGAAAACATTTCAATCTGAAACATTTAAAGGCATGTTTAGATCTACTGATGGCGTTACGGTGTATCGCCTACTGAATATTTTTAATTGACATATCGTACGCTCAGTATAAAAGTGACCTAATTAAAAAAAGTTGTTTTGTGGCAAACTGCAATAAGGCGTAGCGTAGCACTCACAAATATATAACTCAATTATGCCTAATTTAGTACAATTCCTACTTCACTTTGACAAAAAACACTACAAATGTTTTATGTTAAAATAATTGATGAATGTTAAGGTACATATGATTAAAAAGTTGTGCCTACTCTTAAAAACAAATAGAATTACGGAGAATCCTTTAATGGGATAGATTTTTGGAAAACAGAACATCGGTATTGTAGTGTTTGTGAACCTATTGTATTACTTATATATGATATATGAGTTGGATTTGTATCTATGGTATACCACGTCTATGGTATAGTGGAAAGATAGAATGTTGTCTCTATGACACACGGGGAGTAGCGAAGAAAGGTTCGTTCGAAGCGAAAGCGTTCGGCACGTGGTCATTGGACGTGGATAAAGAAACATTATCATAGGGAAGTAGTGAGCACAGAGAAGTACTGATGATATTAATTTAGATTTTTCTAAATATACGTAAAAAAATAGATATATGGGAGACTTACACACACGGCCGTCCGTCCCCAAAGTAAGAAACTTAATACTTGTATTATGGGTGACGGACAAATGCCGTGTGGTAACCGGCTGCATAGAATAGACCACCCTCATTTCTTACCGACGTGTCGTAAGAGGCGACTAAGGTAAGTTGACGTTAGGCAGGCGGCCGGTCGTAAAATACGTAGCCAAATCATTTGACAACATGTTTGTAACATGTTGTGCCGACCTCACTTAGAGTGGGATAAGGGCAGGAGAATTATGATATGGGTGACGGACAACTGGTAAATATTCTACTAATATTATAAATGCGAATGTTTGTGAGTATGGATGGATGTTTGTTACTCTTTCTCGAAAAAACTATTGGTGATTTGGATGAAACTTTCCAGTTATATTGGTTATACGTCGGAATAACATATAGGCTACAATTTGTAATGATTTTATGTAATATAACGATACATGTAAATAAAGTCAGAAAAAATATGGCCTCTGAAAGCTATCTCAGCGTACGCTTCCTAAACCATTAGAGTTACACGAAGATTATGTACCGTAGTATTAATTGTCTTTAATAGTTCTAAATAAAAGTCGGCGACAGCATATATCTGCCTTTTATGTGGAAGCCACTCTGATCAAAATTGTGAATCATAAATTTAATCAAATTAGATACTGTGGCAGAATAAATTCCTCGCGAGCGAAGCCGCGGGCAAAAACTAGTACTACATATATAATTTTAAATACATACTTAAATTCAAATATACACCCAGGCTCGAAAAACCAACAAATTATTCATAAAAAAAAGCGTTGAATTCAACAACTTATCATGCTTTTTACGACTGAAAAAATAACATATAAAACCTTTTTATATGTTTTATATGAACTCCGCCGTAGACGGTCCCAAGCCCGGTTTGAAAAAGGAGGAGGGTTGGCCTGTGAACTGCGTACCCCCAAACCATCAGGGATGAAGTCAGCCGTAAAATACGCCAACACCGAGTAGCAGGCGGTGGTAAATTAACCTGCTCAATAAATTGGCTACGGAAGCCATGGGGACTAAATTCCCCCTAAAAGTACCGACGTAGAAGGTAATGGGAACCCACTATGATAATTATCCCAAGAGAACTCCATGAATCAGGTTTACGACAGAAATGCTAGTATGTCGGACCAACCGGCTGACCCCCGGCGCTCGAAGATATCCGGGTCGACGAGTGTGAAATGTGTGACCGAAGACTCCTCGAAAGTGTGTCAACAGGCTACCGAGGCAGTTCATACTACTGTAGATAAAAAAAGACCTTCTATGCGTCCTAAGCATAGAATAGGAACCTGGAATATTAGAGGACTACTTGAACCAGGAAAACTGGCAATCATTGAAAGAGAGATGAGTGAACACCGACTCATGATACTAGGATTATGTGAAACGCACATGAAAGAAAAAGGCCACTTTACAACTTCAAATGGAAATACAATGTTTTTTTCTGGTAATGAATCAGAGAGTAGAAATGGCGTAGGGATATTGGTTCCTCATTCTATATCAAAATTCGTCACTGGATATAACACAGTAAACGATAGAATCATGACCATCCGCATAAATTGTACACCACTTCCACTAAACATAGTTCAGGTATACGCACCAACTGCCCAGTCATCACAGGGTGACATTGACGAATTCTATGGTAATTTACAAACCACATGTGACAACATTTCCAAGCGAGAAATATTAATCGTCCAGGGTGATTGGAATGCGAAGGTAGGAAACACGGAACAAGATGATCATATCCGCCACATAATTGGTAAACACGGGCTTGGTACCAGGAACGAAAGGGGTGAGATGTTCATAGACTTTTGTGTAAGCAATAATCTAATAATAAGTAACACCTGCTTTAAACACCATAAGCGAAGACTATACACTTGGACCTCACCTGGCGGTCGCTACCGGAATCAAATAGATTACATAATGATCGCAAACCGCTGGAAATCATCCATAACCAATGCAAGAACTTTTCCGGGGGCAGATTGCAACTCTGATCATCAATTACTAGTAGCCGATTTACGCGTGCGTTTAAAATCATTTCGCGCAAAAGTAACCCGGATAAAAAACCTTGAAAAACCAGAATATGATTGGTTCCAGAAGGAAACAGAGCCAAAACTAGCGGAAATTGTGTCTCATAATCTTGTACGGTACAGCCCAGAAGAACAATGGCAACTTTTTAAGTCAAAAGTCTTTGAGGTACTAGACTCAGTTAGCAATAAACCTAAAAATAGAAAAATATGGATGTCAGATGAAGTATGGTCAAATGTCGAGTTGAGGAAAGAATTGAAGAGAGGTGTGAAATCTAGCGATTTTAAGGAGGAGTACTCAAAACTTAGTAGAATAATACAAAAGCAATGCAGAAGAGATAAAAATCAATTTCTTGAAAATATCTGCATTGAGATTGAACACCATTCAGACAAATATCAAACTGCTGATCTCTTTAGAAAACTTAAACAGATTACGCGCAAATTTAAACCATCCCATTGGGTAATCGACGACGAGGATGGAAATCCGATACACAACATAGCTGACATTGTGGAGAGATGGAGAAAATATTGCGAGGAGCTATATCAGGATCGATCATCACAGTCTAGCCTACGATTAGAATCTTCAATGGAGTTGGAACCGGAGATACTTAGATCGGAAATTGTAAATGCCATAAGAAAGCTGAAATCGAACAAGGCACCAGGACCAGATAAAATCACAGCGGACGTATTAAAAGGTTTGGGGCCAAATGGGATAACTAGCTTGCATAACATCTGCAACACCATATGGCAAACTGGTCTTTGGCCATCGGACTGGGTACACTCCTCCATTCTACCTCTCCACAAAAAGGGATCGGTACGTAACTGTAAAAACTACAGAACTATAGCATTAACATCACATGCTAGTAAAATCTTACTCCATGTAATCAACTCGAGATTACGATCGTTTCTAGACTGGCAAATTCCACAAGTACAGGCGGGTTTTGTTAAGGGAAGGGGTACTAGAGAGCAAATATTAAATCTTCGGCTCATAGTGGAAAAATGTTATGAATATAACATCCCAACTTTTATGTGCTTCGTCGACTACCAAAAAGCCTTCGACTGTATTAAGTGGGATAAGCTATGGGAGGTGCTTATTGAAGCTGGGGTTCCCGAACATCTTGTAATGTTAATTCAAAATCTCTATGAGTCCGGATATGGCACGGTCACATTAGGAGACGTTACATCATGCAGCTTCAAATTCCATCGTGGCGTCCGACAAGGATGTGTTATCTCACCTATCCTATTCAATATCTATGGTGAATATATAATGCGCCAAACGTTAGAGGAATGGGAGGGTGGTGTTAAGATAGGTGGAATTAAGATATCTAATCTACGTTACGCAGATGACACAACTCTTGTCGCATCATCTGAAGCTGAATTGGCGGAGTTACTGAATCGTTTGGAGACTGTAAGCCAAAAAATGGGTCTCACGATTAATAAATCCAAAACCAAGCTCATGATGATTGATCGATTCGCGGTGATCCAACGCACTCACGTTCTACAAGAATATGAGACCGTAGACCAATTCCAATATCTTGGCTCCGTAATAACAAATAAGGGTAGCAGTGAAACCGAAATACGAAGGCGAATTGGTATTGCAAAGACAGCAATGACTCAACTGTGCAAAGTATGGAGAGACAGGAACATAACGCAGAAAACGAAAATACATCTCGTGCGTACTCTTGTCTTTTCCATTGCTCTATATGGTGCAGAAACATGGACCCTTAAAGCCGCTGATAGGCATAGAATTGACGCCTTTGAAATGTGGTGTTGGCGTCGTATGCTTAGGATCCCATGGACAGCCCACCGCACCAATGTCTCAATTTTAAAGCAATTGAAACTAGACAATGCACAGCGCCTGTCTTCCACCTGCTTGCAACGTGTTATTCGATACTTTGGTCACGTTGCACGCAGAGGTACCGATAACCTGGAACGCCTGATGATTACCGGGAAGATTGAGGGAAAAAGGCCTCGAGGACGTAGTCCTAAAAGATGGTCAGACCAGGTTACGGAACAGCTTAAGGTGCCAATCAGTTGCGCATTTCACCAGGCAGCTGAGCGGAAGGTTTGGAAGCAGCTGGTAGCCGAGGTGAACTGGAGTCACGATCCTCAGCAGTGAGGGAACGATGAAGAAGAGAAGAGAAAACCTTTTTATATCTTATAAAAAATAATCTTCATGTATCGTATAACAGACAATATATATACATATATATATGAAAGTATATTTTATGCAAGGAAATATATCGCACGCTTAGTATTATAGTAGTAGATAAAACACTTAAGTATTTTAAAAGAAAGTTGCACTGGGCTTACTTATTAAATATAAGCAAGCGCAGTGCAACTAAGGCGGCATCGTTCCCGTGCCATCTGGGAGGATCTAAAGACGCCAGGCGATTCCGTTTCAAAAGAAAAACAAAATAAATCCTACATTAAGTCTATTGTGCGTCGAAAAGATCAGTATTACCATAGTAGACAAAAAAGCTAATATTGGGGCGTTACCCCGAGTGTTTACAGTGATTATATTGAGAGGATCAACCGTACTGCGGGGGCAGGAGAAAAATTACAATTCGTGAACAAACAAAGCTTCATTATTATTTCCCTCAGACACATATTTGCTCTGGAGACTAAGTACTAAGAACTCCAGTATTTTATTGGTAAAATAAATTTCAGGGTGGTTTTTTTTACTTTAAAATAAATTAAATGAAATTTATTTATTGCAACCATAATAATAGTCATATTTTATTAGTAAGACACAAACTTATACTAGGGTTTATACAAAAACCGACATTTTAGAAAACTGGTTTTCGAATAGTTATTTTTCCAGATAACTGTTTCAACCAGTTTCAAGTTTTTATAAAAAAAAATTTCGAATATTCTGTAATTCGAACAAAAAAAATTAACAGAAAATATCGAGTGGTTAAAAACAGTTTTTGACTTCAATTATTTACTGTTCAAAATTTAATGATTTTAAATTTTTATATGCAATTTAGTAGAACAAAGAAATAATAGTTTAGCAGGATTAAATAAATTTAAAAACAATTAAATATGGTTATACGCAGCATATTACAAAATTGAAGATTATTTGGATGATAAGAGTGCCTGTATTTGATAATTCTTTCAGTTTCATACAAGACAGCGGTTTAATAATGTATAATTGGAAATATTGAAAAGATTGACCTCCGAGTTTCTTGCTGGTTCTTCTCGGTAAGTTGAGCCAGTTATAGCTTCATTAATCATATTGATGCTTGACGATTCAAAAGTGCCTGAGATGGTTTATTTAAATAAAGATTATTTTGATCTGATTTGATTTGAATTATTGAATATATGAAAACATCAATCTGGTACATTTGACATTTTCAATTTTTTTTAAGTGTTATTCATACGAATGCAATTCGCTTAACCCTTGCGGATTATAGCAAAGTAGTTAGTTCTGTTATATTGCTTGTAATATGGAATTCCGCAAAGTAACGCCTGCTTCTATAAATCTGTTATTCATACATTAAAAACCGATATTTTCAACTAAAAATCCGGTTTTCGAATTTCATAATTTTCTCCAAAACGGTTTTTAAAAACCGACAAAACATACTTTTAACGTTAGTAATCTTATCCTAAAACCTTATCTAGGACAGGTTTCATTGGTCAGCACTTGAATCATGTGATAATGATTCAGTTGAACCCAGAAGAAGAAGAAGAAAACACAAAATTCGCTCCAGAGGTGATCCGATCTTATCCGAAACCTAGCTTTTTCCGTTCACCGTACCGATAATCCGACGAGGCTCTACCACCAACTGATAGGTATGACTAAACATTCCAACTTCTGACATTAGTAATGAGACAGAGTCTAAATTGCAATCATCAACCCGTCCTAATACAACTAACCATACCGTGAGACAGACGTCAGGAATGTGAACGCATATAACGCATCAAATATAATATTCGTTATGTATTTGACTTTAGTTTCATTTTTAAGTTAAAATCTGATATGAAAATCGTAAACTATTATAAATCGGTAAAGTAAACATTAATTTTCATTTTTCCCACAGCGTCGCTGATCCTCTCGCTGTAATAGCTTCACACCCTCGGGATCGATGGACAAATATTGGCTTTTATACTTTCACGATGGCGTTGCTTTTTTAACTGTCGTTATATTGAAAGCTAGTCAAAAACATTCTTCACTTTATATGACGTTTTGTTTGTAAGAGATTTAAAATTAATTTGCCAAACTTTATCAGGTGATAAGTATTATAATTCAAAATTTAAATTCAAAATATTGTTTATTCAAGTCACGCATTCTAAACCCGGGCAGGCACCAATGAGTTTTCCGTTAAAACTTTTGTCTAATTGATAATTACTATTTATCACATGCTTTTCGGTAAAGGAATATATCGTGGGGAAACCTGCTATAGACTTCTACGCGCACCTACCGATCCGCATTGAAACCGCATAGTTGGTTTTACTTACAATTATTCTCTCCTACAACGGAGACTCATCTCCGTTGTAGGTTTATGCCCAACAGTGAGATAGTAAAAGGCAGTTACTTTATTTTATTTAAATTGTGATATTTACTGTAAATGACTGCAGCCTGGTTTTGTTGGATTCAAATTCAAAATTATCTTTATTCAAGTAAACTCGTAAAAAAGTATTTTTGTTACAGGATAGAGGATAAGCTAAATCCACGCATTCTTATCATCAATATAAACCTCAATAGTATAGTGGGCTCTGTATCAGCTTTCGTTTAACAGTGTTTTTAAACTGCTGTAATGGTTAAATCCCCTTTCCCCCCAAAACTGGGACACAAGTTTTTGATAAATTACTCCTTTCTCTTTACTCAACGTTCGTTTTGTTGAAATATTGTAATGTTTTATACAAAGACCGACACTTTCAGCGAAACTCTTTGGGATGCTGAAACTGGCGAATTGTTAATGATATTACCGAAAATTGTGTGCAGACGATATTTTACTGCTTTTTACAACTTCGTCTACGTACACTCCAAAAACGATATAGTAGCCTATTTTTCATCTTCATACAAAAAATCACATCGATATGTTAGTCCAGAGATAAGCAATATGCGGCAGCTTGGGCCACTCACGGTCATTTAAACGTTTGTGTGCGGCCATCCAAGCATTTTTAAAATTGAATTTCTTCATATATTGTTTTGAATATTGTATTGTTAGAAAATTATTTATAAGTACCTGGGTGACCGAGCATTGCTGATAATTTTTTTAAGATATAAAAAAGGCAACAAATATAAAAAAGGGGCAGGTGATATCTGAGACTCGGTATTTTCGTTTTTTTAGGCCGCTCGTTCCCCACTCAGCTATGACACTTTACAAATTATAGCAAAATTAACCTTTATATTTAAATAATTTATAGAATTAGGTGTTACTTTGCGGAGATTCATAACACACTACATACAATACGCGATAATATCGCGGATTGCAGCAAAATAATTTTATTTGTTAAAATTAAACCCATTCTATGTTAATTCGTTTTTATTCCTCAGCAAACTCTTTATTCCTCTTTACAATTCGCCATTCTCTTTTCAAATATATCAAATTTACACCATCTGATAATATCTTATTTTTATTAAATGCCAGCATTAATTCTTAATCTTAACAATTACTTTTATACAATTCAACCGTATTTTACGAGATATTCCATTATCTATACTAATATTATAAAGAGGAAAGATTTGTATCTTTGTTTGTATGTATGTTTTTTACGTTTTCACGCAAAAACTACTGGACCGATTTCAAAAATTCTTTCACTATTGGAAAGCTGCTTTTTCACTGAGCAACATAGGCTATATGTCATTTTCAATAATAAATTTAAAAAATACTTTCGAACTCAGTTTTCTTGATTGACATTCAATATATAATTAATCTTATATCACTGTAAAAACACTTCTAAATATGAATTCCTTATATTATACACCTGACAATTGCCAGCCAGTTTCAATATAGCAATAGTGAGTCTTAAACATTCATAATACATAGTAATAATGAAAAAAACTAATATATAATACAGTAAGATACATTTTATTACTTTTTAAGATGCAAATGTCACAATATCTAAATTTAAGTTAAAATGATCGCAGCTAACGTATTAATAAAAACTCGAAAAAAGAGATTGAAATAGCGGTAAATTTCGCAGGTGATAAACGTTTTTATCGCACGAATAAGCCGCCCTTGGTCGCTCGGGAAATTAAGACCGGGCGTCGTTCGGACATTGATGGCTTAAACCACATTAAACGAGTCTATAAAAAATATTCGAAATAACGCGTAAAAGGCCGGAAAAGGCTTGAAACTATTACGATACTAGTTGTCATATTTTAATAATGATTAATTTTAAAATAACTTAGTTTTTTCAACGTTATCCAGATGTACGAAGAAATTCCTTGATTTATATTTAAACTTTTCACAAAAATATATACACAAAAAGTATATAGGACGCGTCCATAAAGCGTCCTTTATGACCCTGACGATAAAATAACGATCGCAAACACAGAAACACGTAATACACACACACAACGTCTTCGCCGGTAAAGACGAGATCCCGGTTTTCTGACGTCGGTCGGTCGTAGCTTCTCGCCACCCTTCCGACGTCGCAATGACTAACCGGTCAAAGTAACCGTACTCCCTGACAATTCCTTCCGTGCAAAACTTTATTTATATTTTTTGATTTGATATGCAGCTAAACATATAATAAAACTTTGAAATACCGAATTGAATTACCGCTTTTTTCAAAATCACAGTGAATTATAAATATATTCAGTTCATAAGTACTAAGATTTCAAATAGACAGTGGTTTATTTATGTGTAAATGATGTATCTAAATGTTCCGTCGTAAACCCTTCTGAAATAAAATGAATACCGTAGTAAAAATCGGTAAGTAGGTAGTGACCGAATTTTACTAAGGCCAAAGTCGTAACCGAATGCAATATACTATGTTACCTTGTCGGGCTTGCAGTAAATTTTATCGGATGCTCTCTCGCTTGGGAAATGAAGGCCGATTAGCGCTTCGCGATTTAAAGCGCGGGGGTAACTTGATTAACAGCTGCCGAGTAGACTGTGAGAATTGCGAGTAAAAACATTATGATTTTGTTATAAGTAAGGAATGGAAACTGGCAACGCTGTTATCACGTGACCGATACCAAAGCGGGGCTTCATTTTGGAGCAAGAATTGTATACGAAAGGCGGAGTTAGCCACATCGAAGGCAGTTTTGTTGTAATACTCGACTCATACGGTTATTAGACGCTAACGCGGCTAGATCGTGTCATCACTGAGTCTTGCTGTAAAGCTTGACTTGTACTATTATTAAATACTCACGTGTTTAGATCCTGCTATTGCCTGTCTTAGTTAAACAAGCAGGTTTAATTAGTGTTACTGTGTCGTGCTAATATTGTTCGGGTAGACACGCGTCCATCTACCTACATTGAGTGTTCTTTGTTATTAGAATCTAACATCGAATAGTTCATATTCGTGATAAGAGTAACTGAGTTTCTTGCAAGTTCTTCTCAGTGGATAACAGCAGTCCTGGCATAATAATTCCAAATTATATTGACTTAACCTGGCAATACTTGTTTGACCTGTTCCATATGTTATAGTTGTACGTTTATCTTTGTTAACTATGTGAGAAAGCTAAAATCTTTAAGCGAAATTCCTGCCACTTCTAAGAGTATAATTATTATTAAAACTTTTAATAAATAAATATTTTTATGATTAAGTATCCGATAATTTCTATCTTTTTCGGTTAAAGTGCAAAACCATATTATGATATTCCGTTTCATCCCAATTATATCCCTTAACGGTCGTTGCGCACAAACATCATTCATTACATCGTGATAAAGGTTTATACGAGCGTACCAATTATGAATCCCGTCATCTACCTTGTCATTTCAATATTCAAATGAAATTATGATTCAAATGATATAAGAAATCTGATATTTCTGTACTTTATTCTTCCAAATTTAAAACAAAATACTCCGCCGCGTCTATTTGTCTATTCAAGATGAAAAAAAAATAATGAACGGATTTTATGCGGTTTTCTAGAATAATACAATACAAATGAAAATTTTTACAAAAAGCATTTTAGATTTACCATTGAATTAATAGAAAGTTACTGATATATGAAAATACATTTAACCAAAGAGTACGTCAATGAAATAAGGTATACCGTGTTGCAGTATACTTTGAAATCTATTATACGAGAAAAATTGTAATGGTTTATCAGAATACAGTATATCCAGAGTTTCAGTCGACAATAGACGGTGTAGTGTGTATACAATCAACTTATGGGAGTTACAGCGACCGCCTCCTAACATTGTTAGTGAATCGATGCCGTTGAAAGTTTGCTTTGTGATGTTCACATCACGATGGGTTTTCCGAACGTCGACACAAACTTTATTATGATATCGGGAAACTGGATGTATTGTTTATATTTAGCTATACAATACCCACAATAATATCACAAATTCAAAAGTCTGCATGCCTGTTACGTTTTCACGGCTTATCCGGTATAACATTATACAAATTTCGTACAATTGATGCTTACATATCGCAATGACAAACAGGGAAAACAATTCCGTTCATTCATCGGGAACACGGTAAAAACACAAGTACTAATTGAGGAGGTATGTGATACCTTAAGTGGATATGCATGAATAAATATAAATAAATAATATGGGACACTTACACATACGGTCGTTCATCCCCAAAGTAAGTAACTTAATGCTTGTATTATGGGTGACGGATAGCTGGTAAATATATGCATATATAGTTTTAAATACATAAATAAATACAAATATACACCCATGCTCGAAGAACCAACAAAGAAAATGTTGGCCTTCGGCGGGAATCAAGCCCTCGACTCGCAGAGCTGAAGGCAGGGTCACTACCCCCTGCGCCAACGAGCCAGTCAACTATAATTGAATTTCCCTCATCAGCTCTGTCTGTTTTTCATTGCGATGAAATCAAAAACTATTTGGAATTTTATTCGGTTTGCACCAACAGAAATTGTGACCATACAAAATGTCGGAAAATTTTAAACTGCCTTGTAACTTTCGTCAAACAGCGCCTAATCCCTTTGAGATATAACGTTCATCATACAAAAATTGGTTCTTTACTGGTCTATAGAAAAGTCCGCGATGGTATAAATCTTTTTAAGGATTTACTTTACTATTTACTATACCCTTTCTAAATTTTTATTGGAAAGCTATCTAAAGAATACTGAATAAAGCGTCGTCGCCAAATCGTATTCAAATTCAAATTCAAAATATTCTTTATTCAAGTACTCTTGTAAACACGTGCTTTTGAATCGTCAACATCTACTGCTGGTTCGGAAAGCTGTTCCTACCGAGAAGAGCCAGCAAGAAACTCGGCGGTTGCTCTTTTCCAACAATAATTCTTATCACTAGTTACATATAGTTATAAATGTCTTGTACAGGGTTGAAGAGAAGCTATATCCACGCATTCTTATCTTCCAGGTAATCCTCAATAGTATAAAAGGCTTTCTGAATTAGCCTTTTTTAAATTGTATATTGAAACTGCTGTAATGCTAAAGTTAATGCAGATTGTGGAATTTTATTATAGAATCTTATACCCAAACCCACAAACGAATTACGAACTTTTGCAAGGCGCAAAGCAGGAACTGCAAGCTTATGTCGGTTCCTACTTTGTCTATTATATACGTCGCCAATCCTTTTATAATTATTTATATTCATATGTACAAAAATTAAATTACTAAAAATATACTGTGAAGCTAATGTAAGAATATTATTACTAACTATTATATGTAGATAGTCTGTGGCGTAATTGTCATCTATTAATGACATCCATAATCGCCAATTGTCTTTTTCCCATGTCATGTCGAGGGCATCTACACATATAATAATTTTAGATATTTTAATACAAGCCAATCCGTGTCTCATATCCACCAAAAACCATTATACTAACATTTCTTACCAGGAGCATTTTATGTTTAAATTATGATTATTTACATTATTAGAATGGATCATTTATTGATCGATATTTATATTCACTGTGCATTTAACCTTCTTTTATTATCCAATTATACTCTGGTACGAGCAACACTGCAGTGTTCCGAGGACACTGTAACTAAGTTACCGATTGCATCAAGCAGCCAACTTATTTCGTTGTTGTAGGAATCGTACGAAGCAGGTTTCTTTAATTTATACAAAAATATTGCTACTATAAACATTCATCCATATTCATGCTATTATTATAAATGCGAAAGTCTGTGAGTTTGTTAGAGTTTAACGGCGAATCCGTGGTTAAAATTCCGTATTAATATGTATTTGTTTTTAAATCTCTTCGTTATCTTCGATTCAATATTACATAGTAACCGTAGAAACAGCTTGCCTTTTAAAATAGATTATATTTAATTAATATACTAAGCAAATTTTATTTGGACACTTTGGAGTCTATTTCCACGCGCGCGTTTTAAGGTCGCGGTAAACGCCCGCCGGTCTAAATTAGTCGAAGGCCGAGGTTGGTGTTACTTATGAAGCGATTACTGTGGAAGATTCCAAATATCGTAAAAATATGACATGGCATGTTGTTTTGACGTTGCTACAAAGCGGCTAGTTAGATTGAACCAAAAATTATTAAAAATCGAATTAATAAAAACCCCTAAATAATTCCTTCTATAGTTACAGAAGCCTATTGCGGCGAATTGCGCGTCATCGCTTGATCCGAACTTCCTATCGTGCTCTTGATTAACAATTTAAAAAGCTACCAATTAATAAGTAAACCATAACAGAGAAACAAGTATTTAAAATTCAATAGAAAAAACTGCAATAGAAATAGTTTATAATACTAATGTCAATAATAAGTGATAAGGTTAAAAGTGCAAAACATACACTCCTTCAAACACTTTGCAGATTAAAGACAAAATACAAAAGGATGACAACCAAATGGTATGGTTCAAAAGTAATAATAAAATTATTTTGCTATAATCCGCGATACAGTAAATAGAAAATATATATAGTGTTTAATGTATAGTGGATTATCAGTATTTTCATACCCGATACGTGCAGGATTCGTAAAAGCACATGCACAAACCTCCACCACTTCCACCAAAATACACAAGCACTACACAGTTTCACTATCACAAACTCAACAATCGTTTCGCCCCGCAACCGAGGCATCATCAGGAGATAGACTCCACGACAAAATCGCAAAGCGAAGCGTTATGCAAACAAACATTGTTATATAGTAATCGGTTCATCCCCACCTTTACCTCTGAACACGTGCAACAAGCTTGAACTTGAAACATTTATCTGCTCGTTAATGAGGGTGCCATTGTTATGCTTAATGATTTCTAATTGTTCCAAAATATTCAATTTTAAGCTTTTTTCGCAGGTGTGCAGTATTTCGAAACAATGGTCATTAGGAACTTTATGACCGCTTTCTAACAAATGTTTCGCGAAATGTGAATTTTGTGGCTTATTATTCCTGAAAGCGACCATATGTTCTTTAAAACGGGTTTCAAAATTACGACCAGTCTGACCCACATATGTATCATTGCATTCAGGACATTTTATTTTGTAAATACCACTCTTTTTTGGGCTTTCTAATTTGTCTTTATTATTGCATAATATCTTTTTTAAGCAGTTATTACTTTTAAAACCTAATTTTATATTTGACTTTGTTTTAAATATAGTTGAAATTCGTTCTGACAATGTTCCAAAATAGGTCAAACTGGCTTTGTATTTATTATCTTTGTAATGTGGCACCGCATAGAAGTGTTTTGTCAATTGCAACTTCTGTTTATTTTTTAATATATTTTGTACTAATTGCTCATCGTAGCCATTGGAATGCGCCATCTGGTTGATTATTTGCAGCTCATTGTTAAAATTCTTTTCCGAAAGAGGGACTGATAAGAGTCTGTGTATATGACTATGAAAGGCAGCAAGTTTGTGTTGCCAGGGGTGAAAGGAAGAAGCAGGTATGATCGTATCCGTGTAGGTTGGTTTGCGAAAGATCTCAAACGTATGTTCGTTGTTAGACCGTGTAATAGTATGGTATGGTATGGTATAGTATGGTATGGTTCACTTCTGATAGAGACCAAAACAAAGAAATTGAACATTTTGGCTCTTGCAGTATTGTTTGCATTTTAAACGTATTCTTTATAACTTAAATTATCATTAAGAAACATAAACCTGACACGAGAGCAAAAAACGACGTGTCTTATCACGATCGCAAGTGAACTGTGTGTATATGCCAAGCACAAACTTCTACTAATAGTTTAACAATAAGAAGATTATCTCGAAGAAATAATAAATGTTCCAGTACAATAGAATATTTTTCAATAACTGCTGCCTGTTTCAGTTACACAATAAACACTGATTAATACAAGAAAATCGGGCCGACTCGCACGAAAGATTGCAATCAAAATCCACTGATCGTGCGTGTGATACAGTCTGAGGTCGAGGAAACATATTTTTTTCTTTTTCTACAATCATGCCTTATAGTAAGGGATAAGACATCTGATGTACTTAATGTATAAGTTGGATCGCGCATACCTAGAAAATTAAGTTTTGCTCAATTATACTCGATATTTTGCTAACGGACTAATATACATTTTTTATTAACTATAATAGTTTTACTTGTTTACATGGGACATCGAATGTTGAAGTTTAAATTTGTGTTGGAACTTTTCGCAATGGCATGAAAAGGGGTATTTAAGACGCTGCTTAAAACATGCGATGATATAAAGCTGTTTTAATGTGATAACATTATTTAAAATAACGTGATATCCTATATTTTAAAATATGTAACTCTAGACAAATAAATTTATGTTTATCTATTTATAATAACTATTAAAATATTTTACGAGGGGCGTAGCAAGTAAATAATAATTAAATTAACATAATCAAGTACATAAACTTCAAATTGTCGGTAATGGATTATTAAATAAAATAATGTTCAAAGTTTATTTAGGACCTAAAGTAAAGGCAATTTTCACTTTAATACAGATACATTCAGTGAACATATTAGCGATGTATCATTTGCCGAACGTACTAAGTTATTAAACATAGCCTTGATCCGAATCTCATTTCCGCTAGCACATAACGGCAATATCCGTTGTTGACTGAACTGTGTGTACTCGATATGTTTTGAATTTGTGTTTGTTATGAGCTTGTTTTACATCCTTACTAATATTATTAATGCTAAAGGCTGTCTGTCTATCTGTTACGTTCTCCTGGTTAATTCGGTGGAGCAATGTTAATGAAATTTCTTCCGATTGTGCTAAAAAACCAGGGCACTTACAGGGAAACAAATGTTTGGAATCCTTCAGGAAGGATTCTGAAATCAAAATCTAAATAATCTTTACTCAAGCAAACTTTTTGCAAGCACTTTTGAATCGTCCAGGATCAATTAAATTTTATGAAGCTACAACTGGTTCGGAATGTTGCTCTTACTGCGAAGAACCAGTAAGAAACTCGGCGGTCTTTTAAACATTTTAAATTTACATTATTTAACCGCACTCTTGTTCGAAGCTGAAAGGATGTTCAAATCCAGGCATTCTTATCATCCAATTAATCTTTAATTATTTATGCTTCATAAGTCTAATATGGATAGCGGAATAGGGATTTCCGAATTTTTCCACACTTTCTTTTTGTGTATAATTAGTTAAAATAACACTACAAAGAGAAATTACGAAATATACATAGAGTTCGGGTTCAAACCCTAGGCAGGCAACACTCCATTTTCTATAAAAACTTTTGTGACTCACTAACTTATCTTGCCAATCCGCTTTGGAGCAATATGGCAACTCTAATCTCTAATGCTAGTTTCCAAAGGAGAGAAGGGGCTTTAGGCCAGCAATAAATAAAAGTAATTGGTACAAAAGTAATAATAATATTATTTTTCGTTTAAAGTAAAGTAACGGACTGTTAATATCCCACTGCTGGGCATAGGCCTCCTCTGTTCATTATTGTCGAGAAGGATTGTATCTAAGACCTACCACGCTGCTCCAATGCTGATCGGTAGGTTACAATATCCCCACAATTCTCTAAGAGCAAGTTTCCTCACGATGTTTTCCTTCGCCGAAAAGCGTGTGATAAATTGCAATTATCAATTAGAAACAGATTTTAACAGAAAAACTCATTGGTGCCTGCCGGAGTTTATCCCGTCGAAAGAGTCACGGTTTCACCACTGTGCTATCACCGCTCATTTTTCTATATTCTTCTCGGAATATAATAAAATTGAGCGGATTATCATAACCTTTGTATTGTAGACCTCCGCAAAGTAACGCCTAATTCTACAAATTAGCATCAAGGTACTACTTTACCACTATAGTAAAATATATAACTATGATGAAACCTACGCTCTTTATGTCAGCCCACACAAAACGTACACAATATTCTTGTTTAAGTTCAGCCATTGTTTTTCACCTAGAAACAGTAAAACCGACACCCCTATAGCCCATTTTACGTTTATTGCGAACCGGCGCCGAGGAATGTGTATTTTGCAGTCTCGCACGACAAAAAAGAGAAATCGCTTAAATTTGATAAAGGTCTTTAGTTGACTTTAACTTCGTGAACAATTGTAGCGGATTTTATGTGTGCTGATGACCCAGCTAACTTCAAACCACCTTGGAATATCTTTAGTTTTCGTTTACTGTCACTTTACATGGGAAAAATAGGTGTTATTTATGCGTTTCGTTGCCATTTTTTGGGGACCTTATAGGACTTTTTTCGAATTTTTCAAATAATTGCGCAATTTGGACAGCATATTTCTAGTTTAGCGCTTAGAATCATATTCAAGAGGTCAGTTACTTATTTATATAGTATATCTTTTTCTTATTTATTTATAGGTTACACTATAAGTAAGTGTTAAAAGCTTAAAACATAAGTTTAAAATAAGTCTATTTTTTTGTATTTTGAAATATTGCAAACGATTTCTGTAAATTGTACCACCGCCGTGTGGTATCCGGCTGAGTAGAATAAACCACCCTCATTTCTTACCGAGGTGTCGTGAAACGCGACTAAAGTAAGTTGACGTCAGGTAGGCGACCGATCGTAAAACGCCTAGCCAAATCATGTTACAACATGTTTAAACATGTTGTGCCGACCCCACTTAGAGTGGAATAAGGGCAGGAGAATGAATAGTGCATTAGTGCGTCATGAACATAGGTTAAGTATAGTAGATATTTTTTTGTTTCCGATTTGTCTATCGTAGGTAAATCTTTATTTCACGAGGAAGAATTGTTGAAAAAATAAATACTTATTTTCTTCTTTCTACTAAAATACTTATTTTTTTCTTTCTTTTTTTATATCATCAGACTCGAACAAATATAACGAGATAGCTCATGAGTACTAGGGCGTAGAAGTAAAAAGCGTGGGTGGAAAATTCAACCAGGGCGTGACGAGTCGTGGGCGTACAAATGGTATATAGCTCTATTACAATTGACGATCAGTAATGTTTTTTTCCTCGTTATATTAACTAAATATTCATTCTTTAATGCAAATATTTTTGTACTTATAAAACTCTGGCCAAAAAAATCTTTTTACTATTATAAAGGCCAAATATAAACACATCCGCAAACCTTGATCTTAGCACAAAAACACGTAACCACTTTTAGCTCTAACAGTTAAACGAAGTTGCCTGACATTTTGTGTCTGACATATAGAAGGCTTCTTATGCAAGAAAGTTATATATATATGATGGCAGAAAAAGATAAAATATATTAACTGGTAATATACCAATAGGTAAGGGCGCTGAGATAGCCCAGCGGTGAGACCGTGCGACTCTTTCGAGGGGAACACGATTTCAAACCCGGGCAGGCACCAATGAGTTTTTCTATTAAAACTCATGTGTCTAATTGATAATTGCAATTTATCACACGCTTTTCGGTGAAGGAAAACATCGTGAGGAAACCTGCATATCTCTAGAGACTTCTGGAGATATGTGTAACCTACCAATCCGCATTGGAGAAGCGTGGTAGGTCTTAGCTCAACCCCTTCTCTCCAGAAACGGAGAGAGAAGGCCTATTCCTAGCAGTGGGATTGTAACAGGACGCTACTTTAAGGGCTCTGCTATTAGAATAGAAAACAATAACACCAACTTTCTTCGTGTTCAAGCGATAGACGTCCACTGCTGAAAATAAATCCCTTCAATATGATCTCTTCACCACCTTTAATATTTTCATTCCTTCATACATTCTTATCTAGTACGTTGACAGTAACGTTAGGGATAGTAACAGTAACGTTGCATGGGCGGTTTCATAGAATGTAATACGGCCGTCCACGGTCCGAATCAAAAATGGGACGCAGCAATCAGTTTGAAAGGCAAAGAAAACACTGCCGGCCGGAGGGAAGATTATGTTTGGCCCCTCGAGCCGGATGTTCCAATACAAAGTTCGATTAAAACACTTTTATATTAAAGATGTTTTCTGTATTTCAAATATTTACATTTCATTCATTTATATGTAAGATTAGTCACTTAAAGAAATCTTTCGTTTTTATATTATCGTTTCACTCTGCTTATATAGAAACAACAGATAGGCATGGTGATTTGATTAATAGATAGGGCTTGACATAAATTCTGAATAATGTCGGGTTCCAAATTTGATAGCTATTTATTAAAATAGAGACGTTTCCAAAAACGATCCACTCAGAATCGTTTTGAAATTAACATAACATTAAAAAAGTTAAAAAATTAGATTTTCATATTTTATATTTTTTCGAAAATAATTTGGATTATAAGTATTCGAATTCGAAAATATCTTTCTTCAAGTCAAATTTTAAACGAGTGGTTTTGAATAGTAGAACTCTATTGCTGGTTCTTAAAATGACTTCTAACAAGAAACAACAGTCAACAACAACCTCCACGATTGCTCTTTTCTTATAATTAGTTAAATTTCATTGCAATGTTATGCAAGGTCCAAGAGTAGATAAACCTACGAATTTTTAACATTTATGTAATCCTCAACAGTAAAGTAGCCACATTGGAAAGTTAATTTAATCCGCTAAATAATAAGCTAAATATCAAAGAAGACGTAGTTTTATCTTGGCTTCAGGCCTATGTTCTTCATTGCTATCAGAGAAGGTAAACTGGAAATTATTTTTCTGAAAGCGTAATAGACAAACTTTCGCTTTTATAACATTAGCATTGATAATACAATTTTTTCTGACTATTACAATTATTTAAAGTTTTCCAAAATATATTTTATTCTTCGTAAATTAATATCTGGCAACGTATCTGTGTAACTAAACAATCTAATTCAACATTTTGTGTGCAGATACGGGACCATAAATATTTAAACATTTGCAGTACATAAACCTAGAACTAAAAAGTAATAAAAGTCAAACGAAAGAACAATTTCTTGAAAGAAATGTCCATTTCTGAGACGAAACTCCGTCCATTTATTTTGTACTTTAAACGTTTCAAAGCCAAACGGCAGCCTTTTTCGAGGATGCCGACTTCCGTCACTTTTGTCCAAAACAATTCCTTTTACACAATAACGTGTTATGGTTCAGTTCAGTCACTTGCCCACGCTGCTCAAATGCAGATAGGCAGGCTTCATATCATCATCATATGCCGTTATCCCACTCTATGCGGGGTCGGCACAACATGTTGCAAACATGTTGTCACATGATTTGGCTACGTATTTTACGACCGGCCACCTGCCTGACGTCAACTTACCTTAGTCGTATTTTACGACCCCTTAGTAAGAAAAAGGGTGGTCTATTCTACTCAACCGGATACCACACGGTGCGTCAACTTACCTTAGTCGCCTTTTACGACAACACGGTAAGAAATGAGGGTGGTCTATTCTACTCAGCCGGCTACCACACGGCATATAGGCAGGCTACATATATCCCAAAAAAAAATCTAGGGTTTCCTTGTTCCGCCCGTGATCATATGATCTTTTACCGCAAGCGCGTGTAAAAAAAATAAAGCACATATTTTTATTGACTTAATGACAAACCAGGCAACATATTCTTATATCTATTTTCCTGTCTCAATATTATAATCGTTTACTTAGTCTCCATTTAGCTGTAACTTCTAAGATATCATTTGAATAATATGATGTAAGGGATAATAAAATTATTTTGCTATAATCCGCGATACAGTAAATAGAAAATATATATAGTGTTTAATGTATAGTGGATTATCAGTATTTTCATACCCGATACGTGCAGGATTCGTAAAAGCACATGCACAAACCTCCACCACTTCCACCAAAATACACAAGCACTACACAGTTTCACTATCACAAACTCAACAATCGTTTCGCCCCGCAAC
Source organism: Morpho deidamia (assembly GCA_947086505.1). Lineage (NCBI taxonomy): Eukaryota > Metazoa > Arthropoda > Insecta > Lepidoptera > Nymphalidae > Morpho > Morpho deidamia. The sequence continues at coordinate 14,544,576 of CAMTZC010000009.1, forward strand.
CGAGGCATCATCAGGAGATAGACTCCACGACAAAATCGCAAAGCGAAGCGTTATGCAAATAAGCATTGTTATTGTTACCTTTACCTCTGAACACGTGCAACAAGCACGTGTTCAGAGGTAAAGGTGGGGATGAACCGATTACTATATAACAATGCTTGTTTGCATAACGCTTCGCTTTGCGATTTTGTCGTGGAGTCTATCTCCTGATGATGCCTCGGTTGCGGGGCGAAACGATTGTTGAGTTTGTGATAGTGAAACTGTGTAGTGCTTGTGTATTTTGGTGGAAGTGGTGGAGGTTTGTGCATGTGCTTTTACGAATCCTGCACGTATCGGGTATGAAAATACTGATAATCCACTATACATTAAACACTATATATATTTTCTATTTACTGTATCGCGGATTATAGCAAAATAATTTTATTATTACTTTTGTATTATGGATCTCCGCAAAGTAACGCCTAATTCTATAAATTATGATGTAAGGGGGTCATAATTTACGTAACTAAGGTAAGTAACGTATTTAAATTGATAAGGATTAATAATTAATCCGTCTTCAAAGCGTTCTATATACCGTACCGTACGTGACCATTAAAAAACAATTAATACATATATAACATGATATTACTATGAGAAAATACAATTATGTTTTTGGGCATGACTCCATTTATAACTCCAATAGCAAGGAAACTCTGTTCAGCGGTCTACGCTGTCCAAAAATTAGACAGTTGAAATTAAACAATATTTGTTTATGAATTAAAAGCTCACCCACTTCCCGGGGACCGATTGATCTGAAATTTTACATACTGTTCCAACCCCGATGACAACCTGATCAACAGTAGGGACAAGAATTTTTTTAAAAAGCTTTTAAAAAAAACTTGTTTTGCCATATCGTTATCTTTTAATAAACCTCAAAAACTACAGCCACATTTAGATATAGTTATTCACGTATAGGCGGCGTGATGAAAGCGAGAGAACATAATCAATCAACGCTGTAACAATGATCGGCAAACTTCATTAGGGAACCCGCGGCAAGCGTATAATTGCCCGGAACCGCATCCCTATTTCCCCACCACTTACAAATGAGGGTTGTGTAAACGTTTGTATCAAAAGTATATGATTGCTCACGTATCGTATTAAAGTGAACTAATAGATGACCGTTCTCCTATTGGGGTTGTTACTTTCTACTTTCAAATATGTTTTTTGCGAGGACATTTGCATTTTTAATAATACTTTTTTTCGTGCTGTTAGCTCGTCCAAAAAACAAACTGAACTATTTAACTTTAATTTTGTAATTTTAAAAATATAACTTTATATTTATCTAATAACCGCTGGCACTTGGAACACTTTGCGCGAAACCCTTATAGCGGGTTGTGCGAGCCGGAGTATATGATCACTAGTCTATTGCTGAAGCCAGCCGGCAGGCAGGAACTGGGTCCGTAGCTGGGCAACAAGTCGGCTAGATCACAAGAACTCAACGAATTTTTCAAAATGTATTGATTTTATAGGCCTATATTGCTGATCGACACTTTATATTGACCTCAATTGGGAAACAATAAGTCAGCAATATATGCCCATGTTGTATAGGGTTGTAACAGTGCGTCTTCATTACTGAAAATTGACCGTGAGCGTTTTGTAAGCTATAATAATAAAAGTAATCTTACTTAACGAAGAATTATTCAACGAACGAATATGGGTTCTTTACAATATATCTCACACAGTACTTGACTCGTGTAAGGTAAGATAATTTGTGACACAGATCGTCTAAATAGCAACAGGACTTTGAGGATGCTAGAATACTAATCGGTGACCAACTTGAACCAACTACATTTTAGCACGTTACTGTTTTATTAGTTTCTAGAGGCGTGGGAGTGTCTTAGTATTCTTTTTTACCTTTTCCCCATTGATACATTTTTGATCATTGTACTGTATGCGTCTTTAGGAATTAATGTAGGGGATATTATCGAAAACAAAAGCGCACAAAGGGATTAGCTACTCCACTAAAATGACCAAAATTTATATTAATTGGTTAATAAAATATAACGGTACTCGCCTATTACGTTTAATAAGTAAATAAAAAATACACACAACTGTGTTATACAGTACTATGATGTAATATAGACGACATTAGCACTAAGCACAAACCTCTGTGGTTTTTTATAGTATTAAGTAACGTTTGATAAGTAATTGTTTAAATTGTTAAATAATGAAAAAAAATCTCATTCAGACAGCACACGCATAGTCCTCTTCCAGCATCTCTCCTATCCACTGGGTTAATATGTGCATTATTTGTGCAAGTGCGCACCAGTTTACCATCATGGCTAACTATTAGGCAGTCAAGCGCTCGTCAATTATGCAGTTAAAAAATGCATTAAAAATTATCGTCATATAAGTGTCAAATTACCTGACAAAAAACTAATATTTTTTGTCCAGGAGATAAATTAGGATACATAGATTTGTTAAATAAAAACACTTTACTCACATTAAACGGCACCGTCCCACCCGTAAGTTAGGTGAGGTTTAGCTATTAACGTGACTGGCTACAGTCACAAGTTTCGTAGCAATATTACACTTCTGAAAAAAATTTACTACGCAATTCCTAAATAAGAACTATGAAGAACTAATTAAGAAAATATGTTGCTTCTTTTTCTATGTAAATAATCTTTTGTCCTTAACAAAATAAAAATACGGGTCTAAATAACGAAATCTAAAATATATCTAAAATATTTAACTTCAAAAACCATATTATCTGTTGAAATCTACTTTTTTCCAGGATACAAGTTTATTGTAGCCACTTACAATTTGTCTGAGGTCACAATTGTAGAGAGCACTGACCCCAATGATATACCATGTCGCCATTTTGCGTGACCTGTCGCTGTAACCACTCGGCGTGGATTATACTGCGACATAGCCTGCCTGTTATTATTTTAATTAATTAATTTATAAACATCCGAGAATTAATTTATTGTTTCTAAGTAATATTTTAGGGTATACGGAGCTTTTTTCGTTAGATATAACAGCGTAACAAGAGAAATCTGAAAAATGCAGATTATATATTAAAAACACATAATTATTATATAATTGCGTTTAATCGCATAAGCATCGTTAAGGGGATGAAATGTCGAAAGCAGAAAGTCTACTATCATCGCAAAACGTTATCATAGAGATGCCTCCTATGAGGCAAAGGACTCGCTACGTACTGAAATACTGGGAAATACAGACTGCCATAGTACAGTCAGTAGTAGTTACTGACATCTTGTCTATTCTATTGATTCTGGCGAATGAGCTTTAATTTTGTAGTGTTTCGTGCTACGGCGTAGCACGGCTACTACGTAGCACTAACAATGTGTAGTACCTGGACTATATAGCACCTTGTCAGTATAGCACTGTCTGTGCATCCTCTACTGCTGTAAGTTATATTTCTGTTTTATGAAAACAGTGTGTCGGTTCCGCTCCGATTCCGGAAGGTCATCACTTCCGATCGAATTCACATCAACGATTTCGGCTGCAATAATGACTGGCCAGTTGGCGCAATTTGCGGTGACCTCGAGCTCCACAGGTCGCGGGTTCGATTCTGGTCGATGCACAATATTTTCTCTAAACAATTTGTTGGTTATTCGAGCCTGGGTGTTTATTTGTATGTAGTATGTATTTATAATTATATATGTTTGTATTTACCAGTTGTCTGTCACCTATATCACAAGTATTAAGTTACTTTAGACATGGACGACCGTATTTGTAAGTGTCCCATATCATTATTCTACCCTTATCCTACTCTAAGTGGGGTCGGCACAACATTATTTGGCTAGGTATTTTACGACCGACCGCCTGCCTGACGTCGCCTTATACGGCACCTCGGTAAGAAAAGAGGGTTGTCTATTCTACTCAACCGGATACCACACGGCGGTTTGAAGTGTTCCATATAATTATATAAAAAAATTCTTTCGGAGGCATCAACGACTTTTTTGTTTTTAACTCTCTACTTCGCATCAACCTCAGTTTCAATGATATGAAAATATAGCAAATGGTACTCTTTTTCCTGAGTAAAATAATGTTTTTTTTTCTCTTCTTTTCTATATCGCTAGAATTATTAGAATGTCATTCTGTATTGTGGTAATCCAGAGCATCCATAAGTCTGGAGAATTACTGATATTCCTTAACACAAGAATCTTAGTTAGGAGTCAGATGTTCTCCCACTTCAACGGCCAAATTATTACTTTTCTTTTAGTACCATCTTGCAAAAGTGGGTTACACAGCAATATTGTTAGAGATAAACAGAGATAAATAAACATTGAGTTTTTACCAATCCAAACACAGGCAAACAATCCAGTGAGTCCCATGTTTTCTGAGTAGACAGTACAACGCACGCTTTATAGGATTGTTTCAAGTCCTTAATACTCCATTGAGACATGGCGGCGGGTCGTTACGGCTGCCGACTAACAGACGGCGGCGCGCTCTCAAGCGGATAAGAGACAAAAGCGCAGCGACGTTCGTAGCCCGGCTACGGTGCTACGTAGTCTCGTAGCACGTCGACGCGTTCTACTTCAACAAACATGTCTCAACATGTTGTATTATGAAATGCTGCCTACGCTGTCTCTAAAGCAAATTCATACTTATATTGTAAACGCGAAAGACTGTTTGACCGTATGAATCGGTTAGAGTAATGTTGATGATATTCGGTACAATTAATTATGTTTCAGGGCTAACAGGTAGGATAAAAAATTGCATACTGCATCACTGATGTTTAAAAACTTTATTATAAGCCACAAAAAGAAGAACTGGAAACCAAATCAAGAGCGGCTTCTGTCTAAATCTGTATTTACAAAGTATACACATAGATTGTCATATTAAAAACTTTAAATGTAGATACAGGTTTATCTAGCCAACATATTAAAATAAAAAAGATTTCACATACATATCAACTTTAGGCGACTGAGTGTCTAAAAGTCTTACGAGTCAACGTTCACAACAGTCTTCAATACGCTAAACTTTGCTAAAAAAAATCATAACTCCTTAGCAAGCGCTATTTCCCCAACACAGAAGTAAACGTAGAAGAATTCGCAGGCAAAAGCTAGTAATGTATAAATCATTCGCTAAATGTCAGCCATGTTATACGAACCGCACCCGAGAACGTTCATTATTCATGGTCACAATTCTATAAATCATGTAATATAATCCCCTTCTGTTGTAAAAGGGATAAAGGGACTCGATATTCCGTCGAGGGCGCTTCTACGTCATTTTACAGTATTACGTGTGTTAACGGACAATTTATATGGAGACCAATTCCGAAAGTTGAAACTTCTATCTAACCTGGACTCTTGTCTTCTGTTCCTGAGAAATTTCTATAAAACACTTTTAAAACATTTTTGTTTAATTTAATCGCGTTTTTATTTTAATTATATTTTCAATAAATACTATTTGTCCTATTAAATTGTTTTAATGAATTTAAAAAAGCTTATAAATCAAAATATGATATACATCTAGAGCCAGTCCGATAAAGCATCATTTTAATTTTTGTTATGACCTACCTTTCAAACTATCCATCATGACATGAAATAACAGTGTTTGTATAGTCAGGAGCTTCATGTTTGTCCACTAATTATAGGCATGTGATGTCACAATAAATCAATACGCGGCCCTCTATAGTACACGATCGTAGTGTTATTGTGCAACATTTTTAAAAATTTTCACTATTACATTATTTTAATAATTATTACCCGCTGCACTTGCGACTACGTTCGCGTAAACTTAAATGCTAAAACCACTCAATTATGGGCTATGAACTATGTAAAAAACGGTAATACGTTAACCTGTATAAACGCTTAACTCAGTTGTAGCTTTTTTTTTTAAATTGGTGAAATAATTATTTTCCCATAATATTATAATCCGCAATAAAAGATAATATTGCTAAAAGCCTTCAAATACGTGTAGCAAACGGGAACTAGTAACTTTTAATATATGTATCAGATATGATAACCGATAGTACACTCTGAATTTAGTATTTGATGTAATATTTTCATTTCTTTTGTACTACAAACTTCCGCAAAGTAACGCCTAATTCTATGAATTATGTAGCAAATTTCATGAATGACTTCAGCGATTAATCGTGCAAATTTTATAGAGAGATGGCCAGACAGAAACTAATCAGTGCAGAAAAAAAAGTTTCCTTTCATTACTCGAATAAAATGAAGGAGTTTCTCATCTATATACTATATAGTGTATTATCTATGCATTGACGTGTGGAGAAAGATTCACAGTTTGTGTATTTAAATACATGGGACGATAATATCGTTGTGATACACTCGTGGATATGATGCTTTAACTTCATACCTTAGATTAAGCGCTGTAGAGCATATAATATTAGTATTGATAGTCTACTATCACTAAATCCACAATGAAAATGATTATTGTAGGATTATATACCTTTTTATGGACCTTAAAAACCATATTAAGCAATGTAAAGTGAACAATTTGGTTAGAAATGTTATTAGGCTATCAATAGACTGATAAAATAGCGATGGCCCTAAATACGGGTTTTCCCAAATGCTTTGAATATTGCCCACTAAAATTGCGTTAACGGTTGCGAGACGTTAAAGGAAATGCCAGTTTGTGAACTTTACTGCGTGGAGCACGGTTAACAGGACGATAACGGTTACTGCAGATGTAAATGGGGAGTGAGCGTCACACGTAACCCGAATTTCAAGCTATTACAGAAATTATAACTAAGAAAATACACTTTCGAAGCCTCTGGCACTAAATTGAAATCATATTTCATACGTTACTTTCTAATGACCACAATTTTTTTTATTGCAGAACAGAAGCACCAAGATATAACAAATCTTTCGTTTTTATGTCTATATTTCGTGAAAATTCAAATTTAAATTCAAAATATTTATTCAAGTAATCTTGTAAAGTAAAAATGCTTTTGAATCGTCAACTCTATTGCTGGTTCGGAAAGCTGTTCCTACCGAGCAAGAAACTCTATGATTATTGTTTTAAAAATAATTCTTATAACTAGTTATATTTAGTAATCACTATCTTGTACAGGGTCGAACAGTATCCACGCATCCTTATCACCACCTAATGTTTTATAATTCTTTATATTTTTATTTACAAAAATTAAATTGCTCAAAATATACTGTGAAACAAATTTAAAAATACCTATTTCCTTTAACTTCTATAATAACAAAAATTTAAGGAAATAGCAAACTAGTCTACGGGTATCTAGCTCTTCTTCGAAAGAAAGATTGCAGCTTACACTATAGACTGCTCCAACAGGTAACACAAAGCTTAGTAATACTACGGAGACATGCAACCTAAAGATGTAGTCTGCGTAATTATGAATTACATATATTATTTTTTCTTAACTGATAATATTGTGAATCCCAACGGCTTTTACAGTGCTTCAGTCCTGCAATTGTCAGATGCCTGAAAGACATATTGAGGTGTTGCAATATCACCAGCCTACTCTCTGCTATAAACATATCAACTAAATATTACCAAATATGTCCCCGACATCATTTAACAGGACCGGCAACGAGGGATGTCGCGGACGTGTAGTGGCCCGGACCGACCGACATCTAATTAATTGAAGCACCCATCGAGTATGATTAAATATTTTTTAAATCTTCTCGCACTAACTGATTAATGGTTTCTATGAATCGTTTATAGAATCAGGCTTTACTTTGGTGAGATCCATAGGACTAAATTAATAAGAAACTATTTTACTACAATCCATATAATAGAACCTGCGGAATATAGCGAAATGATTTACATTTGGTTTCAATGAAATAAATAACTACCTTATGTCTTGTTATATATGACGTAGGAATTATATGATTAATATCGTTTGCAAGTTTATGATATTTATATCCTGTCTCACAAAAGAAAAACTCTTTTGCACTTAAGTTTGAATTAGCTAAAAAGTAATTATTTTTCTGTAATCCACGACAAATTATCAAAAATAAACTACGAAATACTAAAATAATTAAAAATTATTAAATACTGCAAATTATCAATGATATATTTATAGCGCGTTATAGCAGAATCATTTTATCATTATTTTTCTCCTTATATTTTATATAAGGTTTATATATTATATAATCCTTATATAAAATATATATATTATATATTATATAATCCTTATATAAAATATGAATCCTTATATTATCTCCGCAAATAATGCTTAATTCTATGAGTTAATTTTCTATAAATTTGAAAATTAAATGTTTTTAAACTTAGGCTAAGACCGTCAGATCGTAAGTCATGGTCTTGTTAATTTTGTTTATAAATTAATAAGAATATTTTAGGTGCAAATTAACCCCATGGGGTGGTGGTCGACTTATCCCATAGCGGAAGTCACCACCTGATCCTATTACGAGTTTCACCGAGATAAAAGTTCAAACGGTTCTCAGGGAAAAAATTATATAAATATAAATCATTGAACTAATGTAAATAGGAAAAAAAACAATCCATACTGCGTTATGTTACGAGTGACATAAAATAGTACATACAAAAGCAACGTCGCATTATAATTTCGTTTTTTCAGCTTTACACAGCTGCAGTTAAACTCCCATTCTGTATTTGCAGACAGATGAAAGACCAGTTCGTTTTAAATAAAGCCTCTAACGTTTATTCACGCTTGCAGTTCACATAAAGTATGCATGGTGCAGTTAGTAGCTGGGAAATTAGTGGGCGCACACTCTAACTGGGGATACTGCAACCGCGTATGTAATGTATATTTGCTTGGTTTAATATGTTTTAGATTCTGTTCATTTGAAATTGCTTTGTGAATTTTGTGATGCATAAAAAATAGCGATGTTACGGAGCTTCGATTGCTATTTCAAAAGGTCAGGTTGGCGATTGAATAAATCTCCGACTCCGATTAAATCTTGTACTATATAAATTTGCAAGTTAAGGGAGGCACTAAATTTTAATTTAAAAACAAAAATAATGGTAATATTTTTTTGCAATAAGGCGTAATGACAGAAAAGTACGTAATGTTAAAAGTAGTATACCCATTTCATTCCATCACTACCAAAATTACCATAATAAACTATAGATTATTCCAACATGCAAAAGGGTCGTTAAGAAGAAAATATATAGAAACCATAAAGAAACCGATAGAGGTATATACCATATTCACTTAGGCACAAGAGATACAAGAAGGCCCAACTCCTAATAATTTGCAAAATTGAAGGGAAGACGCGTTATACTCGTACGTCGGAATAAATCGTGGTTGCGAAACACAAGCGACCGTAATTGCTTAAGTATAATAATTGTTTCATCCTTGAAGGATAGAGTGGATAACACCCTTCAGTAGTGAAAAGTTACGAAGGAGGTTTTTTTTAAATAGTAATAACGACGTTTTATTCAGTTCAAGATGCATGATGGTCTAAGATACTTTTAGATTGCTGAGGTTGTAGCGAATGGCCTCACTCACTCGTCGCTAGCCTTAGCCTCTAACTGTGATGTAACGTTTTTTTTCTTCACACATGTTTTCCAATTTTTGTTATATGATTTGGCTAGGTATTTTATGACCGGTCGCCTGCCTGACGTCAACTTACCTGAGTTGCCTATTACGACACTTCGGTAGGAAATTAGGTTAGAGTATTCTATTCAGCGTGTAATATTTCACTCAAACCAACCAATGTAATGTAATATGTAATAGTCACATGATTTTGATACTTCCTCACTGTTTGTCCATACCTTGGGACTTCTAGAAAGTAGGTATAAACTAGAATAACGATGACGGTTATTACGATTCTATATACGGAAAATATTTCAACAATTTTCTTGTATCGCTGATGCTCAGGAATCGCCCGCAGCGTTCGGTTCAGACTTTTACCAGAGATATCAAACTTTCCGTCGCCTTTTAGATATATTATTCGTATTGAAACTTACCTCTGGGCATTCGATATTTCCGTTACCAATATTGAAAGCATATGTAACTACAAATTGAGTTAGAGAAGCGAATAATATTACAGCGAACTTTTATTTTAGTTTATTTGTTATTCTACAAGTATTTCATGTGTGCGAGTATTTAGTATGTGAGATTAATTAATGTAATAAAGAAAGTACGATCCTGATTAACTGAGTTGCTAAACAATCTGTATTTGAGGAAAATCGATACTAAATATATTCTATAGAAATATATTATTAAATCAATATGCAAATCAAGGGGTTGCACTGTGGGAGTGTCGGCCGAAGTGAAAAGTTGAATATTAACGTTGTACATTTTTGTTATTTTGGAATGGTTATGGATAATTATAGGGGTTAATTTTGCACGAATTGCTTTAATTTTCAGTATATAGGTTATCTATCTTTATGTAGCACAATACAACATTTATTTGTGGCGCTCTGCGTCGCCTAGACGAAACAGCAGGCTCAGGCAAACATTTTCGTCGCGCGTTAGAAAGAGGAGGGGGATATTTCCTCTCTTACGCCGCGCAGGCGGTCTACTCTCCCTCCGTCTTAAGAATTTTTGATCAGGTCACGTGACCTGACTCAAGTTTAACATTTTTTTCCCATCATAAAAATCTCTGAATTGCTTCTTTAGAGCAATTGTTGGCTGCTACTCAGTAGGTACAATTTTCCGAGCCAGCAGTACAGTTGACGATTCCAAAGCATTCGTTATGTACAACGAATATTTACTTTGAATTTGATGTATGGATTAATACAAAATTGAATGTTGAATTCAAAATCGATTGGCCCGTTGGCGCAGTGGGTAGTGGCCCTGCTTTCAGCTTCGCGGGTCGTGGGTTCGATTCCTGCCGAGGGCCAACATTTTCTATAGACAATTTGTTGGTTCCTCGAGCCTGTGTGTATAATGTGCTTAAGTATGTTTTTAAAATTAAATATTTGTAGTATAATACCAGTTGTACGTGATCAATAACACAAGTATTAAGTTACTTACTTTGGGGATGGACAACCGTGTGTGTAAGTGTCCCATATATTTATATTTATTTATTTATAACAAAACGAAATAATAAAATGCCCAAGCCAATAAATATGCAGACAAGCAACGATCACAGTCCCCAGGGGGTCGGGAGTGTGAGGAGCTGCGTCAGGTGGCGTGTTACACCGCGACCTCAGCACTGGTGACCGAGTTTCGATGTTACGACATATCTCACTTGTAACTTGCACGTAGGTATTTCTTAAAGGACAAACAATTATTTTCAATAACTGTCTTTCATAGCACTAAGTATGAAAACGTATTACATACAAATGTATAATACAAACATTTTCAAAAAATATTTTCATTAAAACAAAAGACAATGTAGTTACCAGTATATTAATATCTTTCAGCTATTTATTAATTTGTAATATTATGTTGTTATAATTTATCAGATGTTGTTCTCAATGCGAACGAAACCAAGGGTACAGCTAAAAATATATAAATTATTTGTGCTTTTTTATGTTAGCTTAAAATAACGGCCTGTTACTTTCCCACTGCTGGGCAAAGGCCACTTCTCTCCGTTTTTTGGGGAGAAGGGTGTGAGCTATGACCACCACGCTGCTCCAATGCGGATTGGTTACACATATCCCCAGAATTCTCTGGAGATATACAAGTTTACTTACGATGTTTTCGTACACCGAAAAGCGTGTGATAAATTAATAATATCACTGAGGCCCATAAGTTAAAATAGAAAAACTCATTGGTGGCTACCCGGGGTTTGAACCCGTGACCACCTTGAAGGAGTCTCACGGTCTCACCGCTGAGCTATCACAGCTTATGTACGTGTATACTATCCTTATTTAGCAGATTTTGTTATGGAAACCCAATTTTAGTACTAGGAAACACATTCATATCCTGAACAAGGCAGACATAACTTCGGCGAAATATTTAAAAACCTTCGCAATATGAGCCGGTAAATTATAATTAATAACAATTGTTAACATTAAATCTATACCATACATTATATCATTTTTATTGATGCCCGCAACTAAGATCTTCATAAAATATATACGATGTGTTATATTTATTAAATTAACTTATATTAAAAATGCATAAGTCTGTTTGTTAAGAAGACTTGATGAAATTTGATACAACGAAAGCTTATATACCGAGCTAGCATATTACCCTAAAAATTACCCTTTCTCCTTTAGGAAAAAGAAAATAATACATAATTGAAATTAGCGTATCTAACTTTTCTTTTTCATTCAAACTTGCGCATTTAGATATAACTTTACTAGGGTTCATATCCGTGAGTGTACTTTGCAGCCTTGTTAAATAAGCGATCTAGAGGACACTCTTTATAAATTCATTTGACTATTTCAAGTCGTAGAAGCATTTATATATCTGTTTAAAATCTTAGAAGAACTTTAACTTTACATTCCAAGATACTTATTGCACTAGACAGTCTTCAATATATTCTTTGCATTCAGGTTTAAAGAGTAACAATGCATACTTTTCTAGTACGTGTTATATCACCGGTCGTTTATTAAACACGTCTAAACGGATGCAACACCTCCGCCCGCCTTTAGACACCGTAAATCCAATAAGCATCAAATGAAGCAAACGCATTCGTCACGATCAATACATTCATATGACCGACTGGTGATTTGTACACCTAAGTTATTTTATAAGTTAGTTAGTTGTTAACAATCCTATAAGTACCTGGCAATAAATAATGCACATCGAGAACTTAGAACGAAACAGCCGGCCAATTCGGTTTCGTAGAGCGCTGTCACTGTCACACACGAGTTCGTCAGTCTGTGCGACAGAGACAATGCTCTATGAAGCAGAATCTAGCCGATTTCTCTCTCTGAGCCTCGATGTGCATTATTTATTGCCGCGTACTATACTTCTAAGAATCGTCTATCGCCCTGACCAAGGGGCCTTCGGGAGTTCCGAACGGGGTATATCGGACAGAAGTTCATAGCTCCCCGAGGCAGTCTGTTCAACCGGTACTATTCCAATGCAGCGTTTAGCGGAGAGAGACTTCTTTTTTGAGAACACACAGATTGTTTTTTTTTTTTTTTTTTTAATAATAAACTTTATTTTACCAAAAAACATTCGTACACAAATATAACTGAACACAAATACCATTATCTTTACAATTTTGATCTTAAGTATTTTTAGACCTCTGTAACCGAACTAGGTTTCCCTGTATCTCGGTATACAGCGCCCTTCCCATAAATCAATAATTTTATATCGTAAAAATAAATTTTAATTTTGTTGATGTAAACGACCCATATAAAAACAAAGGTAAGAAGAAAAAAGGGATAGTTAAATATGTTCCTCTCGGTGAGTAATATGTAAGTGCATGAGTGTGTGTGAGAGGTTGAGTAACAAGACCAAATGCAATGAATAAAAAAGTACCTTCCTGTATAAAAATATATGCATATGTTATGACATACATTTTAATATCTCTTCCGTTTCATTATATGACAAGCTAAGCATGAGGTTACTAACTTCCTTTTTACATTTATTTCTGTTTTGCGGATAAATGAATATTAATTTGTTAATTTTATTATAAATGTGTACACCCAAAAAAATAGGAAATCTTTTAACAAAGGAGGTTCGATATTTTAGACTATGTGTGCAAATCATGTGATTTCTACGTTTATTTAAAACTTTAGGATCGTAGGTTATGGTACTGTGCTGTCGCACAACAATGGACAATATAAACAACTGCCGAACTGTAAGAACCTTGCTAGATCTGTAAAGTAGTGAAGTTGGGAAGTAGAAAGGGTGGAAACCAATTACTTTTAGAATAGAACGTTGAGCTATTTCTAAGGGCTTAAGTGTCGTTTTCGAGGATCCTCCCCAAGATGTTATGCAGTAAAGTATAATAGATTGACATAATGCAAAATAAATTTGGTATAAAATTTTGGAGTCAGCAACGTATCGAAGACTTTTAAAAGTCTTTTTAGTCGATGCGAGTCCGACTGTCCCTGTCAGGCAGTGCTACATAAAATCGGTTTTCCTGTATGAAAAAGTACTGAAGCATTCTCAAATAAAAAAACATCATATCATACAAAGCACGACAAAATCTTACTGCAGTATGATTTTGTTCTCGAGCCTATCCTGATGATGCTTCGGTTTCGGAGCGAAACGATTGTAGAGATTGAGGTAGTGATTGCTTGTGTGCACTGTTGTTGGTGGAGGCATGTTTATATACGTGTGGTGACTTGTCCTGCATGTGTAAGGTATGTGAATGTGAAAGGTATGTGAACGAGGATTATAGCAAAGTAGTTCTGTTATAGCTTCTGTAATATGGAATTCCGTAAAGCAACGCCTGCTTCTCATAAACCATCATATGTCTGCGATATAATTCTCGGTTACCATAACTATAGTAGAACTATACGCTACTTTTACTGCAAGAGCGGATACAGTACGTTTCGTCGCGGATTATAAAAAAATAAAAATAATGCCACTGTTCCTTGTGTAAGAAATGAACTGATCCCGGATTAGACGTTTTTCTTAAAACTCTAATCCAATAAGTTTGTTAACCGGCTACATCAGCTAATTGAATTAGTGAAGCTTGGAGACACTGTTGTTTAGAGGTCTTGTGTCACTTCCTAGCTCGTTACGTCCCAATGAGGATTAAAGTTTTAACCCTGTAGATTTCAAAGCGTCCGAATACAGTCTAGCATTGCAAAGTTTGTTAACCAGTTCATTAGAAAAAGTTGATAGTTTACCAAATTGAATTTTTTCGTGTTTAAATTAGGGATGTGATGTGACTTCGAGTGGAAAAAATAATATTATCTCCCTTGAAAAATCGATTTATAAAAAATCGAGTTACTCAAAACATAACAATTTTTTTTTTCACCGACTTAAAAATTTGCTTTTTAATTACATAAATCTTTGGAATAAGGACTAATTCAAGTGGACAACAACGTATAAAAATAACACGTGCGCGCGCTTTGTGAAATTCGAAATACATTTTATATTTATATTTGGCTTGTTATCATCCAAAAACGCATATCTTAAATTAAAAGAAAGAGAAAAAAAGGGAGATGTAACGTAACGCACTAGCAGGGTCTTCTCGTTTACTCCCCGGGTGGGGGTAAACTGGGTGCGGGCCTCGAGGAATTCCTCTCTACCCGGGCATCTCCTCGCGGGCACTTAAGCCCGGTATGTGTTCCGGCCTAGTAGGCCGAGGTAACCTAGGTGACCCAAAGGTGTCGGTATTTGGGCCGTAAGCCCAGGTCACCTAAAAACGCACTAGTAAAGCGGTTAACGTATTTTCCTCACTGGAGTAACAGATGGCTCCACTAATATTATACTTTGCTTCGCGCTATAGTAATGCTTTTGTAATTATATAAGTAGTTCCCATACAGAATGTTCGTAGATCGACATCGCCTAACTTTTCCTAAGGTTTTAAATAGCATCATACTGGAACACTAGACCTAAATAACATTGTAAACGGTGCATCTTCCGGTACGTGTATACATGGAATGCTGTGAAGGACCCGTCCGCGATACTCTCTGTATACAATTGTCAATATAATACTTTCCTGTTAATTGTACGTATTCTTTCCCCTCTCGTACGTACGGCCGTCTGGTTTGACGCGTTCAGTAATTAATATAATCGATTTTTAATAATCAAATTATATTGTTAAAATAATCATAGTTAATAATGGATTATTATGATAAAAAAAATCGATTATTGTTGGATATTCCTAGTTTAAATAGTGAAATTGGGACAGTTAATGATAAACTACGCATTTGGATAGATACCATTATTAAACATCCTGTATCTGTACCATAAGGATTCTTGGTAGCTAATCTGAACCGCTTTTAAAGTAGAATGTAAATGTAAATTTAATGATTACTTATACTAAATCCACTGCTGAGTAAAAACCATCTTGTTTTTGCATAGAAGAATTAAAGCCAATAAAATTATTGAAGGATTAAAGATGAACCTAAAAACTAATCTAATAACAGTTTATTAATATCTCAGAAATATGCAAGCTTCCCTTAAGAACTTTCCTTCTTGGAAAAGCGTAAGAAGTCTAAAAGCTCTAGTAAAAAAACGTAAGTCATTTAATCGGACCCCCGTTTTCTGACCACAGACAAATGAATCTTAAATAGAGCGTTTTATAATTGAAAAGCTATTATTAATGTCGTATCAAAAGATTTTCTTTGATCTCGCTTACGTATTTTTAATCTTCCAAACCATTAGTATGATCCAAAAATTTCTCAGACAGGTTTAATTAAAGTCTCGCTCGGCTCAAGTCGACTGTAAGCCACACCCGCCCGAGTCGATCCCCCACGAAACAAGCCAATTACCCGAACGGAGCACGCACCTTCGGCACATCGATTTACTGTTGACCGACGATGCTAAATTGGGATTTGCGTAGATTTACATTCACAGCTACAAAACGAAATGGTTTAAATAAGAAAAAAATAACAAAGCATTTTTTTTAATGCTTTATGTTTAACAAAAATGTACTTTCGCTGTCACACTGAATGACATTTTAACATTGAAGTTACGCTCTAGCAACCTTAAGTAAAGCTTGCAGTCTTTACTTTTCTATATCTTTGACACGACGGTTGTTTCTTCTTCTTCTTTCTCCTATCCTTATCCCACTCTAAGTGGGGTCGGTACAACATGTTTTCCTCTTCCATTCTCTTCTATCACTCGTCAACTCTGGCGCTACTTCTTTTATACGCATGTCATACTTCACACATTCCAACCATCTCTTTTTAGGCCTCCCTCTAGTCACATATCCATCCACATTCATATTCAACACTCGCTTAGTCACAGGTTGTTTCTTTGCTTTAAAATTATGCATTTCATAATTTAATTACATAAAACGGGCGTAAGTCCTGTCGTATTATATCGATCAAAATGTTGGGGTATGAAAATGTTGGAATGAAAGAAGAATGCATGCAAATCAAATGAGAATGTTAAGGTGGATGTATTGTGTGGCAAGACTGGAAAAATGCGAAATGAGTATGTTAGAACAAATATGAACATTGCGCCCATTATAGAAAAGACTGTTCATCGTCGAACAAGATTTAGAAGTGACCAAACGATTGATAAATATGTACTTATGTCGGTGGATCTGACTAGATATGGGTGTATTATTCAAGAATTTATTTTTTTCTTTGAAGACAGATAGGCCAGGCCAGTTTGAAGACAGATACATGTAGGCCTAATCTTGGAATAGTACATAGACATACATAATATTTCCGTAAAATCCGTAATTCTTTATTATCTCAAAATATCTCAAAAAAAATACTTATCTATCTACAACTTATAGAATACTATATATCTTAAATCGATATCTCTAAATAGTGAAAGTATTATTATTAGGCAGATTATCTATATCTATACTAATATATAAAGCTGAAGTTTGTTTGTTTATTTTTTGTTTGATTGTTTGCTTGTTTGTTTGATTGTTAGGACGCGCTAATCTCAGAAACTACTGGACCGATTTTGAAAATTCTTTAAGTGTAAGATAGTCCATTCATCGAGGAAGGCTATAGGCTATATACCATCACGGTAAGATGAATAGAAGAGGAGCAGCAATAAAAATTATTGCGAAAACGGCAAAATTTAAAGCTTTCCTTGCGTGCGCTATGTAAACGGTGAGAGTTATTCAAAAATCATGTATCACAAAATTATTTCCCTCTTTAAGCTCTCAATAGAGTCTGCGACAGCATATGTCTAGCTTTTAAGGTTAACCCACTTTAACCATAAATAATATAAGTAGTACGATTTACTCAAATGATAAGTCTGCAGTCCACGCGAAGTTTTGCTTAAAAGCTAGTATAAATATATAATCTTATAGAATATCTCTATTTATATAACTCTACACCAAAGACACGATTGGGATGTGGCTTTTACGTCAAAAAAAAATAACGAAAATGCTTTACTTTTTCATTTATCGCTCATTCATTATGCTCCAACAATTGTCATCATAAATCGTATTTAGGCGAACATATTCCTGAATCTCCAACACAATCTGCCATACAGGTGAAAAATTAATTACGGCTAACGAACTAGCTGTGCGATCTATCAATTTGTGAGATATAACTGGCTGCAGGGGCCCTTAATCACTCGTATGAATACAGATGGGGAAATCTCTAAGCGGATAAGCTTATTATTGCTGACAAAATCGCTTTCAGTATATTTATAAGGGACAAAAAGGTACTATAATAATATCTCAGAAATACTTCCTCGTTATTGAATGTATTTAGAATTTTATATTGAATCTACTCAGATGGTCTTTTTTGTTTCATGTCTTGTGAGGCAAAATTTTCAGGGCTTCTAGCATGATCTCTTATTGCGACTCAATTGAAGACGTAAACTAAATTGTTTTGCTTTTTCATACCATGACGTCTTAAAGACGTTACCAAACGTTAAAAACGTTACCAAAGTCGTTACCGAATGACTGTTCGGAATGCGTCCTAAAAACATTTGAGTAAAAGAGACAGAGTTATCTATAGTTCATATAACGTTATCATTTTCAAACATTACGACCCCAATGCAATCCACAATTCATGGTACGAAAAGAAGGCGGTTGAGTTTAGGTACTGACTTTCGTTTTCTTAAAGTTCATTCAGACTTCTCTCAGGCTCACTCTGTCCATTCAGACAGAGTGAGCTTTTAAGGATAAATAAAACATTTAATTGAATCCCGAAAGTTCCTTGTAAACAAACAAATAAGCAATTATTAGTCTTACAACGAGGCAACATTTATAGGGTTTCCTGATCTTTTTTTACAGGCGGCGTAGTTAAAAATCTCTTATTTTTCTCGTGTTTTCATTCATCGGACAGAGTGAAGTTTTAAAAATGAATGAAAACTTTTGATTAAAAGCCTAAAGATGTTTGTTAAAAATTCGAATTCAAACTCCCAGAAAGGTCCGCTGTATCTATTAATAATACAGTAAAGCTTTTTAATCACATATAGTACCCGACATTAAATAATGCACATGCACTGTTACTCAGGGTTCGTCAGTCTGTGCGACAGAGACAATGCTCTATGAAGCAGAATCTAATCCATTTTCTCTCTCTAAGCCTCGATGTGCATTATTGCTTACTATAAATTATTCACAATGGAATAGACCACCCTCATTTCTTACCGAGGAGTTGAAAAAGTTGCCTCATATGAAAATTTCAAGACTAACCTACCGCTAAAGGTAGAATTCATAAACAAAGTTAACGAAGTCTAAAATCCCATCTTCAACATACATATAGACCCGAATATATCTTTTAATATACAGCGCTCCAACTCGTACCTTAATTAAAATATTCAAAGCCCACCGTGCCTGCCTACAAAGCCTTTATTAAATATTAAATTTTGTTTAAAAATAAGTATAATTATCGTTCTACCAAGACAGGGCTTAATATCCGTTATATACTTGTATATTCAAATGACTTTTCGAAAGGCTACATGTTACCTGTAATATTTTAATCAATTTTTGATTTTTTTTGAAATTATGTTTGCCATTTCTTCTTCTTTATCAAACAATGGACTTCTTCTGATGGACATAGCTCTTTTTAAACAACTTCTAGGTCGCAGAGCCTTTGAGCAACATTCCGAACCAGTGGTACCACAACACATTAATCGTATAGATCCTTGACGAGTCAAATGTGGTTGAAAAAAATTCTTTAGATTTAATTTGATTTCGTTAAAAAGAAAAATTCAAATGAAATTATTAGTGTTTTGGTGACAATTAACAATGTATAAGAAAACAAATTCTTAGTTAGTGTCTACATAGATAATAAATATCGTTAGAGATACATAACAGATATATGTATTATACTTTTACTTATAAATCGTATTGGCTTACGTCGAAAGAGTTTTTTTTAGAAAGTTTTATATATATCGGTTTTTGTTTATCAGATAAATTTTACTGAGCCATTAATTCAAATTCAAATTCAAAATATTCTTTATTCAAGTAAACTTGTAAACAAGTGCTTTTGAATCGTCAACTTTACTGCTGGTTCGGAAAGCCGTCCTACCGAGAAGAGCCAGCAAGAAACTCGGTGGAGCTCTTTTAAAAAAGAAGATTCTTAATACTAATTACATTTTGTCATAGCTATCCTGCACAAGGTCAAAGAGCAGCTATATCCACGCATTCTTATCATCAATGTAAGCCTCCACGGTATAATAGGCTTTCTGTATCAGCCTCTTTTTAACAGTATTTTTAAATTGCTGTAATGGCAAAGTTAAAATTGATTGTGGAATTTTATTATAGAATCTTATACCCAAACCCACAAACGACTTACGTACTCTTACAAGGCGCAAAGCAGGAGCCGCAAGCTTATGTCGGTTCCTACTTTGTCTATTATATACATCGCCAATCTTTTTATAATTATGTATATTTTTATGCACAAAAATCAAATTGCTAAAAATATACTGTGAAGCTAACGTAAGAATACCTGTTTCCTTAAACTTCTCTCGCAGGGACTCACGCGAATTCAAATTATAAATGCCACGTATGGCTCTTTTTTGCAATACAAAAATTTTCTCAATATCAGCACATTTACCCCATAACATTATTCCATAAGACATAATGCTATGGAAGTAAGCAAAATAAACTAGTTTTGCTGTTTCGACGTCTGTAAACTGTCTTATCTTTCGAATAGCATAGGCTGCTGAACTGAGTTTCCCTGCGAGAGCTGTTATGTGTGTGCTCCATTGGAGTTTTGTATCCAACGTCATTCCCAAAAATACAGTTGTATTTTCTGTTTTTAGTGGTACATTGTCTATTAAGAGCTCATTTGCTTTTTTAGCTGTATTAGGTAATGCAAATTCTAAACATTTCGTTTTATTTGAGTTTAGTACCAAATTATTTAGCCCGAACCATTGAGCTACCTGCGACAATCCACTGTTTACTTCGTCAATATTATTAGCGTCATTCCTATTTACTTTAAATATTAAAGATGTGTCATCAGCAAACAGTACAATGTCGCAAATATTATGAATGAAATATGGTAGATCATTTATATATACCAAAAACAGAAAGGGACCAAGGATTGATCCTTGAGGCACACCCATAACTAAGGCCGATCCGGATGACTGCACATCATTAATGCACACTCTTTGAATTCGGCTATCGAGATAAGATGCAACGAGACGAAGTGCATGATCCTTAATACCATAATGACCAAGCTTTAGTAATAAAGTTTCGTGTTGAACGCAATCAAATGCCTTGGACAAATCACAAAATACCCCTATGGCATTTTGTGAGTTCTCCCACGCATCAAAGATATGCTTCAACAATCTTACGCCCGCATCCGATGTAGACCGACCCTTGGTAAACCCATACTGCTCAGGGTGAAGTAAATTATTAAAATTAAAATGCTTGAGCAGTTGATTTAGAATAACTTTCTCAAAGACCTTGCTAAGAGTTGGCAAGATCGAGATGGGTCTATAGTTGTTAGGGTCGCTCTTATCACCAAATTTGAAAACAGGGATCAATTTACTGTACTTCATTAAATTTGGAAATGTCCCTGTGTCTACAGACTTGTTAAAGATCTTGGCCATAATAGGTGCAATAATTTCAATAACATTATTTATTAACTTTACAGACATTCCCCATAAATCAGTTGTTTTTTTAATATTTAAACTTTTAAAAGTTTTAACAATATCGTGCGGAGAAATGTGTCTAAATTTAAAATTTACATTGCACTTCATGACGCTGGCCTTTAAAACATTAAGAGCTTCAATTGGGGATGAGTTTATTGAGCTAGTGGTAGAAATGGGTATATTCTGAAAAAAATGTTCAAATACACTCGCCACTTCTGCGTCGGAATTAGTAAACTCATTCCCAATTTTCAGCTCTATGGCAGAATTACGCATTTTATGTCTGCCTACTTCATCTCCTATAACATCCCAAGTTGTTTTTATTTTATTTTCAGAGTTCATTATTTTACATTTAATGTGAAGTGATTTGGCCTGTGCGCAGACATTTCTAAACATTTTCGAATATTTTTTTACATATTCTAAGAATGTGGGGGACTGATTATATTGCTTTTCTGCATACAGATCAAATAACTTGTTTCTACTCTTATAAATGCCATTAGTAGCCCAATCGCTAAACCTGAGATGTTTGGAGACTTCTTTTTCTATAATATTAAATGTCTTATCGAATTCACTACCTATAATTCCAAAGAGAGCATTAAAAAGATCATCTGAACTACCGCAACTTTTGTCAATATGTGGTAATTTTGATAATATTTTTACTTGAAATCGCTTTATTTTATGAGACGTGATAGGCCTGAATTTAATAAATTGCTTTTTGTTATTAATAATGTTGGGAACAGATATAATTTGTCCACTATGATCAGACCTTAAGCGACTTATTATAGATTTTTCTAAGATATTACAGCTGTAATTAGTAAAAATATTATCAATACCGGTAGCCGAGTCTGCAGTTATCCTAGTAGGTTCGTTAAATACATTAATCATATCAAAACATTGAAATAAATTAAGCAACCTACAACGAGTACTGGTATCCACTAGTATGTCAACATTAAAGTCTCCACAGATTAAAACTTTTTTTGAAGATTTACATGTCTTCTTTAAAACTTCCTCCATAACACTCTCAAATAGCATATAATCACTGGAGGGTGGGCGGTACACAGAAACTATAATATAGCGCTCCAACTCTACACAAGACAGCTCAATGGTACGTTCCACAGAAAGACCGACAATATCATTCCGTTCTTTACAATTTAATTTACAGTGAGCTAGTATTAAAGATCCCCCACGAATGACGGTCTTCCTCAAGAACGCACTGGACACATTATAACCTTTTATATTTAACAGGAAGTTGGAACTGTTTAACCAATGCTCGGTTATACATAAAATATCTACATTAAATTTATTCATAAACAGTTCAACTTCAAATTCCTTGCCAGATAGACCTTGCAGGTTCTGGTGAACAATATTCAATTTACAAGGTCTATCTGTTGTCTTAATACCTAGTTTAAAGTAATATTTTCCGTACATAAAATATTACTTGGTATACTATTAGTACTACTACTAGTACATGTGTCAATATATGAAAAATTTGTACTTATTGTACAATCTGTATAGGAGTCAATAGACTTAGCTACAACAGATGTAACTGTATCACTTAAATTATAGGCTAGCAGTAAAGCTAGATTCCTGTAACATTTTTTAGACAGATACATAGTATCTCTAGTTAACTTAAACGAGGAAATAAATTTATTGATGTCAAAGTAAAATATAGCGTCACTATGACGGTATGTCAAATTATACAAATGTATATTAAGATTATATATGTGCTCATTTTGTTTATTGTTCAACATATTAGAGTAGGGAAAGGCACATATAAAAAATTTACATTTAAATTTTTCATTTAAAAGTAATAATTTTTCAATATATTTTGTTATCTGTGGCCTTTTAATATTTAGGCTGTCACCAAGCATCAATATAACTGTAGTGTTATAATCAAGGTCATTACAATTTAAGCTATTTAATATATAATCAATAGTTGCTTAATTATAATATATAATAATGTAAGATGGTACGGGTTATTTATTAAATTGTTTAACCTATGCTCTCGAAAACAATAAATCTCCATCCATCCATCCATCAGCCTAATGCAGTCCACTGCTGGACATAGGCCTCCCCATGTCTGCGCCAGACATCCCGCTTCTCCGAAATGCGCATCCAGCTGGCCCCAACAACCTTTTTGATGTCGTCGGTCCAGCGGGACGGAGGACGCCCTACGCTGCGTTTGCCAAGACGCGGTCTCCACTCCAGGACTCTTTTGCTCCAACGGCCATCAGTCCTGCGACAGACGTGACCAGCCCACTGCCACTTCAGCTTGCTTATTCTGCTAGCTACGTCGGTTACTTTGGTTCTCTCGCGGATAATCTCATTTCTGATCTTATCTTTGAGAGATACTCCGAGCATAGCTCGCTCCATAGCACGCTGAGCGACTTTAAACTTGCGGACTAGTCCCGCCGTCAGTGTCCGCGTCTCGGCGCCATATGTTAACACAGGCAGGACGCATTGGTCGAAGACTTTGGTCTTCAGGCATTGCGGAATCTCGGACACGAAGACTTGACGAAGTTTGCCAAATGCTGCCCAGCCCAAGTGAATTCTCCTTTCAGCCTCCCTCTCGAAGTTGTGCCGGCCAAGTTGGATTGTCTGGCCTAGGTAGACGTAATCCTGCACGACCTCGAGAAGGATTCCATTCACAGATACTGGTGTTGGCACGACACGATCATTGAACATGACCTTGGTCTTGTCCAAGTTCATGCCAAGACCAACCAGCTGGGAGGCATCACTTAAGCCATTCAGCATTTCGCGCAAGTCCTCCAGCGTCTCTGCAAATATCACGATATCATCCGCGAAACGAAGGTGTGAGATGTATTCACCATTTATATTGACGCCTCGTAACAGTAAATCTAGAGAGATTTATTGTTTTCCCGGATCGATCAGATTTTTGGGATAGAGATATTTGAGGGGTGACACAAGCTACTGATTATTCCAAGACTACATACAGTTTACGTGAACTAAGTTGCGGGTAAGTTGTCAGTATAATTTTAATAGGAATTTAACAAATAGGATTAAAGCATTAAAATGTGGCAATAACCGTAGAATAAAACACTACAAATCTTCCAAAACCTACTGGGTTAGACATATGTACATTAGTGATTGGGATCTACGCAGAGAGCCAGTAAGTTAATTGATAGATCGCAGCCAGCTCGTTATCTATAATTAAGTCCCAACTGACTATTCAGAGATTATCGAGGAGCAGACTTTTCTGGAAAGATGTGTCCAGATGGAGATAGAACTATTTGAAGAAATATTTTGTATTATGTTGATCTAATCTATTACTGAGTCTCGGAAGTGTCCTTTGGATTCCCATTGGGAATGGTACATGACATCAAAACCGAAACAAAATAAGAAAGGAAGAAATTTATTTATATTATCATATAGTCATAACTTATCTGTGATAGCCCAGCGGTAAGACCCTGTGACTCTCTAGAGACCATCATGGGTTCAAATGCTGGCAAGCACCAATGAGTTTTTGTATTAAAACTTATGTGTCCAATTGATAAATGCAATTTATCACACGCTTTTCCATGAAGGAAAATATCGTGTTATATTGTTGACTGGCCCGTTGGCGCTGTGGATAGTGACCCTGCCTTCAGCTCCGCGGGTCGCGGGTTCGATTCCCGCCGAGGGCCAATATTTTCTATAAACTAATTGTTGGTTCTTCGAGCCTGGGTGTGTATTTGTATTTAAGTATGTATTTAAAATTATATATGTAGTATATCTACCAGTTGTCCGTCACCCATAACACAAGTATTAAGTTACTTACTTTGGGGACGGACGACCGTGTGTGTAAATGTCCCATATATTTATCATTATCATTTTATCCCTGGAAAACTCTGGGTATATGTGTGACATGCCAATCCACATTAGAGCAGCGTAATAGGTCTTAGCTCCAATTCTTCTCTCCAAACATGAAGAGACTTCCTTCCCTCCTTTTAAATTTTTGGCACCCTATTATCGTAGACCCGTTCGCCAAACGACCATGCTTACATTAAAGATGCCTGCGCACAGCAGCATGTTCTACCACAATTCTTTTACAGTTAAGGCCATTAAGCTTTGGAACTCTTTGCCATTGCCCATAAGGCAATCGCAAACCTTATCTTTATTTAAAAAGCGTGTTAAACAGCATTTTTTGTCTCTTGCTGTATTACAGTGACATTTGAAGTGTGAAGATTTTTATATATGTTAATTGAAATATATTTATATATCTATTTGTATATTGTATGTATTTGTTTATATATTTATGCATATGTATGTATGTATTTGTTTATATATTTATGTATATGTATGTATATATTCGCATGTATATTTTAGTTAATATTCTTTGCTGTATGTACACACACCACCTACTATATATCTGTAAATCTGTCCTTTCATCAAACTGGTTGGCTGGAAGAGATCGCTATTTAGCGATAAGTCCGCCAGATTGTATCACTATTTTTGTCTTATTTATTATTGTTATATTTAGTTTTATGTGGTGTTCAATAAAAGTGTTTATTCATTCATTCATTCAGACTATGCCCAGCAGTGGGATAGTAACAGGCTTTACTCTAATTTACTTTATATTTATAACTAAAAAATAATATTCATCGGAACTGGGATAAAAGTATGTGTATACATCAGATTGGAGATCGGATAATTTTTTAAAATCACAGATTTTACCAAATATTTTTTTATCACAACATAATAATCGTAGTGACCATAGCCACTACGATTGTGACATATGATATATGATGGTCACTAGGACCATATATTTTTAATTTAATGAAATTAACATAGCTTAGACTTTCAACGAGCGATGCATGCGCGTCAGAGTGTCAAGTCAAGCACTGCCCGAGTGAAAAGTGATGCCGAATCGATTACACCACTCGAGAGAAGTGCTTGTCATACTAGACATATAGGTTCAGTTAAGACAGCGTTAATAACATAAATGATACCGACATTGACAGCCGTCCGAGTGGAATCAGAGCATATAAATGTGTAATTAGATATATCTTGTCGTTTACTTAAACTAACAAAAAAAAGGAAACAAGAACAAGATCTTTTTATATATATAACTATAGTTAATACTGTTCTAGTAAAGCCTCTTACTATCCCACTGCTGGGCATAGGTCTCTCTTCTTTATGGTAGTGAAGGGTTGTAGCTTAAAGCTGCCATGTTGCTCCATTACGGATTGATATGTTACACATAATCATTCTCCTGACCTTATCTCACTCTAAGTGGGGTCGGCACAACATGTTACAAACATGTTGTCACATGATTTGGATACGTATTTTACGACCGGCCGCCTGCCTGACGTCAACTTACCTTAGTCGCCTCTTACGACACCTCGGTAAGAAATGAGAGTGGTCTATTCTATGCAGCCGGATACCACACGGCACATACCTTAGTCGCCTCTTACGATACCTCGGTAAGAAAGGAGGGTGGTCTATTCTATCCTGCCGGATACCACACAGGGTGGGTTGGTATGTTACACATATCTCAAGAATTCTTGAAATATGCAGGTTTCTTCACGATGTTTACTTTCACCAAATAGCATTTGATAAATTGCATTTATCCATTTAAGGACGTAAGTTTACATACAAAAATTAATCGGTGCCTGCCAGGGTTTGAAACTGCCTAGAACCAGACACACTGTCTCACAATTTGGCTATCACAACTTATAAATCTAAAAAAACAAACAAAACATTCATTATTTATGCCGAAAACCAAATAATTCTGAGGATTCTGGCTTTAATAATTCGCGAAGTTTGTTAGCAGAATGTTTTATAAAAAGAGCGGATATTAATGATCGTGTGACTGAGCACGATTTACTTGGATCGGCGGCAATTTTCAAAGATTCTATTTATTTTTTATATACAAACAACATACTGTTATCCCTAAAATATATTTCATATTCTTGCGTTTTAACAATACCCATATTTTATAGAATAAGGCGTTACTTTGCGGAGATCCATAATACAACATACATACATTATTTTGCTATAATCCTATATATATATATATATATATATATAGGCAGTATATTGCAGATTAATACATATTGTAATTGTTTTTCATTTACAAGTCAAGGATGAGCTCCGAAAACACCAAAAAAGCTCTATCTTTTCCCAAGAACATTTATAAATTTAACAGTAAAACATAAGCTAATTTGATAAAAAAAGAATAGTTAAAGTTTGAACTCATGTTTAGAATAGAGTCTGTAGGACTAAGGTGGGTGCAACGAGGATAATGAATGCCGTCGCAAGCTTAATGAGTTATATAGAGGCATATCATCGACCCGTCTACTTCGACGCTTTCTTCTAAAGCTTATTTAACTACTATAATATTAACAAAAGACATTGAAAAAGATTCATCTGAGAAATAAGGTATATAGAGGTTTAATTTCAAAATAAATTGATGTAGTTTACATGGGGAATAGACAGACCGACTTTCACATTTATAAAAGTAATAATAAGATTATTATGCTATAATCCGCGATAAAAGAAAATGTATGTAATGCTAAATGTAGAATGAACTATCCGTTCTCATAGCATGCAGGATTCGTATAAAAACATGCACAAGCACAAACCTCCACCACTGCCACCACAATACACAAGCACTACACACGTTCACTATCACAAACGCAACAATCGTTTCGCCCCGCAACTGATGAACAGGCTAAAACATTTAGTACATAATTGGCGACATTTTATTTTTTAAATTGACACGAATGAAGTTGTGCGTGTAGCTTGTAAATATTCGTAGAAAAGCAATGAGTGAAATATTTTCCGTAATCGCGTTTGTTACCAAACCTTATTTGTCTTATATAAATTATTTGCAAATAAAAGTTGGGATTATTTAACGGAATTACGCAGGAATTATAGAATTATTTTAATATTAACCGCGTTTAAAAAGAAACGGTTAAATAACCTTTTAAGTTGGGATGGTAATGAGAACCAATCGTGTGGCCAACAGAGTTTTAAAAATGAATATGGATGGATGTATGACTAGAGGGACACCGGAAAAAAGATGACCTAATGATAGAGGAGAATGACTAAGACATATTGTGCCGACCCCACTTAGAGTGGGATGAGGGTAAAAGAATGATAATAATCCTATTTCTACTTTTGTACATAAATTTCTCTAATGTAAGTATGGCTAGACTTATTTCCATACTAGCAACGCCCCGCGGTTTCACCAGCGCACATACCGATCTTGTGGTAGTGTTAAGGCTACAGTCGGACTATAGACTTATTTTTGTAATTTAGAAGTCTTATTAATAGTTAAGACAAATAAACTGTTAACTGGAAATTGATTTCTTTAAGAGGTATAGCTATATCCGTGGGTGTCATTGGTATCATTGGAAAATAAATCCTAATAACTCATCAGTTGCAGGTCCTGTTATAATGGTCGCTATAATGAATTTGTTATGGCATTATTGTTTACATTGTCATTTTAAATTCGTCTATCTTTTGATAGGAATGTCCGATTTTAATAGTTTAAAATGTACAGGTATTGAAACGGTTTTTTATAAAATATCTGGGATAAGGATTAATATGGAGATATGAATAAAATGATTTGATTATTGTCGGCACTTTTATTAACTTTTACAATGTGAAAAAGTATTTATATTGGCATAACTATAATAATTAGAAATATAGTATCGCAGACTTTTTGTGGATATTGATACGTTCTATAATACCCTAAACGATTTTTTTGTTCTATCTTCAATAGTTTCCGCAGCGCACGCGATGAAAGATTTTTACGACTACATTTTTCACACCTTATTACAATTTTTTCTTAAAGATCCCTATTTTTTCGAAAATGTAATATAGCCTATGTTGTTCAGTGAAGAAGCAGCTTTCGAATGGTGAAAGAATTTTTGAAATCGGTCCAGTAGTTTTTGCGTGGAAACATTACAAACGTTACACACATACACACAAACATACAAATCATTCCTCGTTATAATATTAGTATAGATATTATGTCAGGAGTCTCGCTTAATCAACTTCCGTACCCGGCGAGAGCGCGCGCTAATGCATTGCCACCGGATTTTGTAAATCTGCTAGGAAGTAGGTTATCACACCGCCGCCATTATACAAGGTTAAGTATATACTGGTTTTTAGAGCGTGACTTCTTTTCATGCATTCATAGCAATTATAGTTTGCAAAGGTAACTCTAAAGAGCGCAGTGTTAAAAAACTAAATTTTCACTTTGACTTTTCATGTAATTCATTTGTGACTTTTAAACTGGTTTCGTGGGTGCTGAGAATATTTTCTATTACCTTTTAAATCTATATTGTAGCAATTTTAAATCAGGATAAAAATCAGGACACAAAGAAACAAACTGGTGCGAAAAAGTAACGAAAATATTATTGTATGTCGAAAAGAGGTCAAAAATCATCTCTTCAGTTTTTTCTTACCAGTAGTTACCAGGTATACCGGCAGGTAATCACGTGACCAGTGGCAAAAGTGGGGCTTGTTTTGAGATATAATTATTTATAAATAGCGGAGCTCGCTATAGTCTTGTGAAAAACTTGATTCATACGTATATTGGACGCTTAGGCGGCTTAATCGTTTCATCACTTGAAGTCATGCTATGAAGCTTGACTTATTTATTTTATTTATTTATTTATATATAAGACACACCAACGACATAAACACAGTTACATTATATAGTTACATATTTAGTATATATGTTTTCGTTCTGGGTGGACACGTCACTTTAAGGCATGCACAGCATTCGATATTTGTTGAATTAATAATTACAGTATAAAAATATTTATAGCGTGGAAAGAATAATATTGCTTAAAATAACCAAAATATACAATTAAATAAACCAAAATTACAATCTTACATCAATTACATGACAAAGAAATAAAAATAATGTGTAATGTATAAATATAAATAAAATTTTAACTGCAAATAATGAATTTTGTTTTTAGAAGTGGTAAAGGAATATAAATATATCAACAAATATGTCAACGTTAGATGCCTATTAAAGACTTGTACGATTATTAAACACCCACGTGCCTAGATCGTGTTACAACCTGTCGCAGTTAAACGAGCAGGTTTTTATTATTTGACTCGTCAAATTAAACGCCATCACCGCACCAAACATGAAGTTAGCACATGACCTAGTTTACCGTAGTTTGTCTATCCTAAGGATAGACAAATAATGATAGTTTAAGTCGAAAGTAGACGGGCTCTTGAACAACCTACACCAATTTTTATACCTATTTGCCTTCTAGACTAAACCCGGAACAATTTTTCCTAAAATATCCTCATTAAAATTTGCTGTAATATACAGGAAAAGGATAAAAACGTGGTAATAAGCTTCCTAACGGTTACTGCTGTCTGAAATACATGTTAAATTACTTCAACATTAGGAAGATTCTTAATCAATTTAAAATCAATAGTCTGTAAAGTGAGTTCAAATCCAATAAAAAAGAAGGATATTAATACTATGCATGTTCTAATATCCAAGAGAAACCAGTTAATAAAGTCTACGAAACCAAAAAACGAATGCAACGCAATATTCAGGCGGAGTTAACGGGGCGATAGTTGGTTGGAAGCCCAATATTCGTTCGCATCGCTTCATCGAGTCCAAATTTTCGCACACAAACAACAATTAATTTGCGTATTGTGTTATAAACGCGAATTATTCATATTACTCATTTACAATTTAAAAGTAATTATAATATTAAGTTATGTATAGTCCTTTAACTATACGACTGCTGGAAAAAGTAAAAAACAATTCACTAGTACGAGAGTATTATTTTAGACCTACTACCCTGTTACAAAAACTCTCTAGAGATACACAGATTTCGTCAAGATATTTTCGTTAACCCAAAAATGATATATCAGTTAGGCACAATTCTAAGTCTAAACCTGGGTTCGTAATCGAAAATTACTGTTTTTTGCGTGACGATAGAAAATAAATTATTAACTAAAATATAATAGATTAATCCTTATAAAAATTTATAGAATTAGGCGTTACTTTGCGGAGGTTAATAATATAAAATTAATGCATATATTATTTATTTTTTATCACGTATAATAATATTTTTTTAAATAATATTTTTATTTCTTAAGTAATCCTAATAACACATATTCCACGTTAAATTAAGTTGTTTGGAAAGCAAAAAAAAATTACTTCTTATACTGAGCACACGAAAAATTAAGTCATTGTTCTGTTGTACAAATTGGCGATCCATACAAGATTAGACTTAGCATAAAGAGTCCCCTCCACAGATTTTTGAAACTCTTATAGCCTTGTTATTAGAAACAATTTGACATAAGCTATATACGATTTTTATAGTAGTCCGTAATTCAGTGTAACAAACGCCGATAATATTCATCAGGAACTTTAATTTCCTTGTCACGAAACGATTTAACAATGTAATGGCTTCCCTTTTACAGCATAACAGCGTTCGGAACAAGGACTGGTACTGAATATAATGTTATTATTTACTCTTCGGAGAATCCCTGCAATGCACTGCTAAAATCTTAAACAAAATTCATTTAATTTATCACACATTCGTGACTGCCCCGTTCGCGTATTTGGACTGACTTTGCCTTCAGATCCGCGGGTCGCAGGTTCGATTTCCGCCGATCATCATTTTTTAACAACAATTTGTTCGTTCATTGAGTGTGGGTGTTTATTTGTATAAGTATTTATAATAATATAAGTATATATATGTATGTATATATATATATATATATATATATATATATATATGGATATATATATATATATATTTAGTATATATTCAGTTTTCTGTCATCCATACCACAGTTATTAAGTAACTTTGGGGGCTTACGACCGTGGGTATAAGTGTCCCATATATTTATTTATATTTTATTTATTTACTCGTACAATACTGTCTTCTGTATCAAATTCAAATTCAAAATATTCTTTATTCAAGTAAACTTGTAAACAAGTGCTTTTGAATCGTCAACTTTACTGCTGGTTCGGAAAGCTGTTCCTACCGAGAAGACCCAGCAAGAAACTCGGCGGTTGCTCTTTTTAAAATATAAATCTTAGAACTAGTTACATTTATTTGTTACTGTCTTGTACAGGGTAGAAGTGCACCTATATCCACACATCCTTATCATCTAAGTAATCAACAGTATAGTAGGCTTTCTGTATCAGCCTCTTTTTAACAGTGGTTTTAAACTGCTGTAATGGCATGGCCAAAATTATCTTTCCCTTGGTCTTTTCACATAGTCAATAACAGCGAAAACGTCTTCAGGTTTTGGTCAAGGCTCTTCGCTATTATTAACTTAACAATACAAAAATTTGTCCTAATATTTCAATCATCATTCTCCTGCCCATATCCCCCTCTAACTGGGATCGGCATATGTTGACGTCAACTTACCTTAGTCGCCTTGTACGACACCTCGGTAAGAAATGAGGGTGGTCTATTCTACTCAGCCGCATATTACACGGCTTCATATTCCAATATTTAATAAAATGTTATATGTCTTAAAATAGCCGGCAAATTTATGTCGCCAGTACACGCGCTATAACACGGTCGGTATAGACCTTTATAAACATAGGAGGGGCTATGTTCAACTGATATCGATTCGTCTAATAAGTTTCAGTAAATGGTTGGATCAGATATCGATAGAAGGCTGACCATTCCATAACCTAATAAGTTACAAATAAGGTTAAAACGAGGTGTCGTAAAAGGCGACTAAGGTAAGGTGACCCACCGTGTGATATCAGGTTGAGTAGAATAGACCACCCTAAAAATACGACTAAGGTAAGTTCACGTCAGGCAGGCTGCCCGTCGTAAAATACGTAGCCAAATCATGTGACAATAGTTTGGAACTTGTAATGCCGACCCCACTTGAGTGGGATAAGGGTAAGAGGATGATTATGCTTAATTTTTTTAAAAATTCTTTGGTGTATTTTTATTTTATTTTTAGTTCAAATATTTTATATATATATATATATATATATATCAAAATTAATTGAAGCTAATAATGTATCGATATATATATAACACAGTATAAAAAATATAACAAATAAACTAAAATCTGAAAGCAAATAGACGACCGGACAAATGTAACATTTATCATCGAAGAGAAATCATCGACAAAGAATTCAACGCGTTAAAATGATAAAAGGGTTCCGTCCATACAAATGTCTTCTACAGCGAAAATCCTATAAATCCTATAAACGAATTCGGTCTACACACCCCAAGCTTCACAATATCGATATTATGTATTCTACACCATTCCCTGCAAAGCCGCAGAATTCAATAAATCTATCGGTTAGTATTTTTTTGTCCAAAGTCAATATTTCTCTTCGCATTTCACTAAGAGATCTGCTCTCTCGTAAGAAAGCCTTGGCGATTTAATGCAAAGTAAACTATTCAAGGGTTTATATGATATATGACCGCTCGAGCAGATAGTCATGGGCAAACTAAGGAAAATTTATGCGTGTTTAGATTTTATTTATTTATTTATTGAAAAAGGCCATCAACAATATAATTTATAGCTGTGATAGCCCAGCGGTGAGACCGTGCAACTCTTACGAGGGGAACACGAGTTCAAACCCGGGCAGGCACCAATGAGTTTTTCTATTAAAACTCATGTGTCTAATTGATAATTGCAATTTATCACACGCTTTTCGGTGAAGGAAAACATCGTGAGGAAACCTGCATAACTCTAGAGAATTCTGGAGCTATGCGTAACCACCAATCCGCATTGGAGCAGCGTGGTAAGTCTTAGCTCCAACCCTTCTCTCCAGAAACGGAGAGAGGAGGCCTATTCCCAGCAGTGGGATTGTAACAGGCTGCTACTCAATCGGATACCACACGGCGGGATGATAAAAGAATAAATATTACAATTACTATCAAGAAGAAGATGAAAAATGACTAAAAACATAAACAACAAACATAAAGAATTTGAAAAAAGAGAATTAATGAACTAATTATAAGTGCAATAAAATGGCAAATAAAACTGTTAGTAAAATTTTGCAATTATTCTAAGAGATGATAAATAATTATAAGAACTATGACTATAATTTTAAAACTATTGTCATGAACTCTTTTCCGTGTGTAAGAGGAAATACTGTATAAGATTGTTTCTGAAATTGGACGCTGAATCGCTGAATTTGAATTAATAGTGTGGAAATGTTTAAGCCGTGAAAGCACGCATCAGCGTAGCTTGGGCAAAATGGAGGGATCTGAGTTGTGTTTTGTGTGATCGGAGGATGCCGCTTAAGCTCAAGGGGCTCATCTACAAGAGCATTACCCGACCAGTACTTTTGTACAGCAGTGAAACATGGTTAACCTTAGCTCCGGGTCACGGAGATGAAAATGCTACGGTGGATGTGCAGTGTCACAAAAAGTGATCGACTACGCAATGACTACATCCGCAGTAGGCTCAGTGTCCGTGATATCGGAGAAAAGATGCAGGAAGCCCGCCTTCGTTCGTATGGTCATGTAGCACGTAAGCCGCAAAGTAACGTCGGACAGAGGTGTCTCAGTTTAGTAGTCCCTGGATCCAGATCCCGCGGCCGTTCAAAAATGCGTTGGCTTCAAACTGTGGATGCCGACATGAGAGCCAACAAACTACACAGGTCGGGCGTTGAAGATCGGGCAAAGTGGAGGCAACGGAGTAGGAAAGCGGACCCCGGGTCTTAGCCGGGATAACGCTTAGACGAAAAAGAAGAAGAGGAGTGTGGAAATGTTTAAGATAGGACATATTATGAGGATGAAAATCATCATGTCATCAAATGAGTGTTAATTATAAATGTAGATGGATATTTGACTAGAGGGAGGCCTAAAAAGAGATGGTTATATTGTGTGAAGTATGACATGCATATAAAAGGAGTAACGTTTGAGTAGACAAGTGGAGAATGGAAGTGAAAACTTGTTGTGTCCACCACACTTAGAGTGGTATTATCTCTCTCTATTCTCTGAAGCAATATTGAGAGAGAAAGATCATATATGCCTGGATAATATGTAGGATAAAAAAGATTAAACTAGAATTCTCTCCAAAAGTAAACAGTGATTTAGAGACAGGCCGCCAACTTAAATCACGTTGGATAGAAAAAATTGATACAAACTAAAGTATAATGGCGTTATCCGAATGATTTATGTATATTCTACTTTGCGGATAACGGAAGCGAGGATATATACCTAATACTATTCGAAATCTTTAGTTGCAAATTTTTACGAAATTTCTAAACGGATTTAATGTAATGATAATGGATGTATTAAATACGAGGAATCTGTTTCTGAACGTATTTAAATATATAAATGGAACGTATTTAATAAATAGAAAAGTAATTAAACAATAAGGCCAGAATGACGCATTGATTACAAGCACTTGTTTACAAGTTTACTTGAATAAGGAATATTTTGAATTTGGATTTGAATTTGAATGAGAGCCCTATAAGCTTCTTTAGAAAAATACAATTTTAAATCTTTCTTTTTTTCGCTTATTGTATGAAAATTAAGAAATCCGTTTCTAAATGGATTTTAATATATCGCATCATCATCATCCTCCTCCTGTCCTTATCCCACTCTAAGTGGGGTCGGCACAACATGTTGTCACATGATTTGGCTACGTATTTAACGACCGGTCGCCTGCCTGACGTCAACTTACCTTAGTCGCCTTTTGCGACACCTCGGTAAGAATTTTAATATATCGCATATGGGCTTCAATAGTGGCACAACTCAAAAATCGCATTTTGGATTAGTAATAAGTGTATGAGTAAGAATACACATTTTTTTCAGCAGCAATACCGGCAGAACTCATAATTCATCATTAGTCCTTTCGTTTAGACAAACTTAAGCACTTAACAATGAAAACTTTTAATCCATTTATCTCAAAAATTTTATTTTTGAATTTTGCAACTTTTGCAACCCGTGAGCGATATAAATCGTGATTGGCAAGTAAAATAATAAAAAACCATATAAGATTGTAATGAAAAATTTATTTTAAACTATAACTGAAAAGCCACGCCGAGGAAAAGTATTTTTCGAATTCCTGCAATTACGAGTTATGAAGGATAACTTAAAGTAAAAATAACTATAAGTACACATGCTTGGCTGAAAATGGAGGATGGATAGATATTTTTCTTTTCCGTACTTCCAAGACCACATATTTATTCTACTACATTATATTATTTTAAATAAAAACTCTGTATGTCTGCCAAATACGCCTTCACTGCTATCTGCTGGAGCAGTAATTATTAAATTTGGTACAATCGAAGCTTATCTACTGGGCCAACATCTATATTTATCATTTTACTAGCTGTGCCAGCGGCTTCGCCCGCGTGGAAATCAGCATTTCACAATTTTTGTATAAAATTCAAATTTAAACATAAAAGTAGTTATTGTGAGGTAACCATAAGAGAAAGAGACATGCTATCGCGGGCTTTTTTATAGTATTGTCATGGATCTACAATTCTCTACTACATCACTTTGACGTAAAACTGCTGGTTTATGCAGCCAAAACCATACAAACATCCATCCAGATTTTGAGAAAATCGATTACATACAGACAAACAGCTTTTTGAGACATTTTTTTATAATAAATCGATTACATACAGACAAACAGCTTTTTGAGACATTTTTTTTATAATAAGTATAGATATTAAATAAAATCCCTAAAAGTTGTCTGCGTATGATCGATTTTTTTTTAATATACAGAACGGATTTTAGTACGTTTTTTATTAAAAGGTAGTGAATTCTTCCGCAAGGTCAATAGTATATTACGATTTTATGTAAATTGTGATAAAGACGTCGTGCGGTTATTGAAAAATCGCCTGCTGGGAGTTTTAGTGGCGTGCACCGCATAATCCAACACTAGAGTACACTAGAGTAATCTACTAGAGAATTGTAGATATAAAAAGTTTGGGATAACATGTCTCTTATGGTTAACTCACATTAACTAAGGGTATTTAACTTTTACTTTAACTGTTAGTTTAACACAAACGAAGTCGCGGGTTTAGATAGAAATGGGTAGCATCAGCCCAGAGGTGCTCACCACGGGCTAATCTCAGTCGAGTATAATTTGCATGACAAAAAAAAACAATTTCCTCTTCCGTTTACGTACCTCTCATAAACATTTGCATTAAGGACGAACTCGTATTTGCTTTTATCTATTTGCCCATTTGCCCTCCCTCGTAGTAAATGATATTTGCGAAACGTACATTGGCGGACATAATTATAATACTTACGTGTTGTATTTCTACGTTCATTTTATAATAATCATTGGTTTTTACCATTTTGAAACGAGGAGCGGAAAGAACAATATAATACAACATACAATTTTGGGCCCTAGATGTAAAAATATGAAAATGAGTTTTTTTTTTTAACTGACTGTATGCTGTTAGCCCTAACGGCTTTTGCAGCGTCACCGGGTGGGGCGGGCGAGCGCAGAAGCAGGTTGCGAAATGCAGAGAATAGAGCGCAGAAGCTCTACTTAGGCTTAGGGCGACGCGTAGTGGAGGGCTGATGGTATGACTTTGATTAATTTATCGATTTTCTGAACAAGAATCAAGTGTAACTTTAATTTCTTTATAATTTAAAATATTTATTAGTAAAATACCATTTTATATTATTTAAATATTTTTTTTATAACGAAATAGTCATGTAATCAACGCCATCTTTGTTGTATTAACTAATCGATAACTTTTTTTGCCAAATCATTTTTTAAGAAGTTTCAACACATTTTTAAAGATTTTTCAACTTCCCGATTAATAAAATAGAAAGCGCATTTTATATTTTTAGACACAAAAATATGCCGCGTTTTTCAATCTCAACTTATTACCTACAAGTGGGCCCAAAAGTCCCCATTCCTTTTTATGTAGATATGAAAAATAGCTCACAAAGTTGGTAGCATCCAATTAAAATGTGTGTTTTAGTTAAAAGGTGTCCGAAACAACTGAGGTCACATTTAATTAGTTTCGCTAGTGGAATTCATTGGATACTCCCTCGGGATCAGAGCGGATTAGTATGTTATTTAAAGTTTACTTTTTTGTATTTTATGTATTAAAATAACAATGTACTATAATGATGAATTGAGCAAGATACCTTATAATCAAATTCAAATTATTATTTTCTATTAGTTGCTCTTTTCAATGGATGAATTCTTATCACCAGTTAAATTAAAAGAGTAGCTAAAACCACGCATTCTTATTGTCTAAGTAATCCTTAACAGTATAGTAGGCTTTCTGTATTAACTTTTTTCTGACAGTGTGACCTGCTGCAATGGCAAAGCTATATCGATTATAATCGATTGAGGATTTTATTTTATTTTATTATAAAATCTTATAGCCAAATCCAGAAACGACTAACGTCTTTAGCAAGGCGCAAAGCAGGAACCGCAAGCTTATGTCGGTTCCTACTTTGTCTATTATAAACATACATCGCCAATCCTTTTATAATTATTTATTTTGTTGTGCACAAAAATTAAATTGTTAAAAATGTTAGTTAAAGTTTAGTAAATTAGTCGGTAAAATTAATAACATCGGCATAATGTTATTTCTTATTAACTCTGAAGAACACAGGCGGAGTAGGTAATTTGCTACATTTATGGAGGGTTTTAAAGGTCGTGGAACTGATTTCTTAAGATCAGCCTATTTGCTAAAATAAAACTGAATATAAAGAGTTCTCTGCAAAGAGATAAAAAAATCTGTTCAACATTTCTCCTTAATAAATTGTAAGACTATTTTATTGCAGCATATAGAAAGAAATTGACATTGAACTATTGCTCTAAACAACATATGACTCTATACCTCCCTCATTCCGCCATATTTCCTGTATTTAAAATATATTAATCAATAGCGACTGTATTACATTACACTGATATGTTTACTGCCTATTTCCCTATTTATCGATTATGTAGTAATCGATTTTTGCCACTCCACATCACAACCCTACTATTGCTATAGCAGTAGCAGATAAGTGAACGCGGTTTTATGTTATATGACAAGTCTGACAAGCCGGACAAGTGCCGATGTGAAGGAAAAAAGAAATTATTTGTGCCGTGAAGCGATCAATATCGTCGGCGAGCGGGATCCGCGACTCGCGACATGTTCACGTATAAGTAACGAACTACAAAAAAGGATTTCTATTCTTATCTGTCTATTCTAAGATTCATTTCTAGCGTGATCTAACAATAAATGTTATGAAATGTTTCGTAAATATGAAACAAGCAAGATGTTCACCAATCTAAACAAGTACATACTAGTATTCAAATTGAAATAAATGGCATAGTTAATTTAGTTTGAGTTGCCAACTTACAGCATTTTAACTTATCCATTAGAAAAGAAGAACCGTATTTTTATAAATATATATGATAACCGTATTTTTATAAAAATGCATTCAAATTCAAATTCAAAATATTTTTTCTTCAAGTAAACTTGTAAACAAGTGCTTTTGACATTTTGCATTGACTTAATTTGACTCTAACCTTCGCATTCAAATTCAGAATATTCTTTATTCAAGTAAACTTGTAAACAAGTGCTTTTGAATCGTCAACTCTACTTTTTTTTTTAAACTGCCCCTGTCCAATTTGAACTTTATGACATAAGCATTACGATCTATTTCGCATGTTCGTAACACTGCCACGGTCCAATTCGAATTCTATGACATACGCATTACAAACTCTTTTCGCATGTTCCTAACAATATTATCGAAATTGTGTTATAAAGAATATGTATCCTAACAGTATATTTAAAAGTGTTTAATTATACTGTTCTCTAACACATAGCTTCAGGACCTTTAATTTAAAGTAAATCCATAGACTACCGAATTTTGCGGTCGCAAATATACATTACTTCATTTATTAAATACTACATCTACGAGTATACATTAAGACTTAAGTCAATGTCACGTCCTGCCGGATGTAAGTGAGACAACAAAAACAGCAGCGATTATAATGAATATATTATTATTTTTATACACAATACAATAGAGTTGTACTTGCTGCGATTTCATACAGCAGGTTTATAAATCTATACATCTACACTTATTATAAAACCAGGTCCCCGAAAGCTGTGTCTGTGATCGATTCTCTCAAAAATATCGAACGGATTTTATGTATGGTTTTCACACTAAAGTAATGTACTAGAGAATTGTAGACCTACAAAAAAGTTCGCGACAGGTTGTCTCTATATTATGGTTAACTACTTCTAAGTTCAATATACAAAAAAATATTACATTATTTTCGACAATGTTTCCTTTAGTTCAGTTTCAATCCTTATCTAAATAAATGCGTTAGTTGGATTTCCAATTTAATATAGATGAAAATTGTCCTAATGAATAATTCCAATTCAAAATTCAAATTCAAAATATTCTTTATTCAAGTAAAGTTGTAAACAAGTGCTTTTGAATCGTCAACTTTACTGCTGGCTTTATAGCTGTTCCTATCGAGAAAAACCAGCAAGAAACTCGGCGGTTGCTCTTTTTAAATGATAAATCTTAAAACTTGTTACATTTATTTATTACTGTCTTGTACAGGGTAGAAGTGCACCTATATCCACACATCCTTATCATCCAAGTAATCTTCAACAGTATAGTAGGCTTTCTGTATCAGCCTCTTTTTAACAGTGTTTTTAAACTGCCGTAATGGCATGACCAAAATTGATTTCGGAATTTCATTATAGAATCTTATACCCAAACCCACAAACGATTTACGTACTTTTGCTAGGCGCAAAGCAGGAGTCGCAAGCTTATGTCGGTTCCTACTTTGTCTATTATATACATCACCTATCGTTTTATAGTTCTTTATATTTTGATGTACAAAAATTACATTGCTTAAAATATACTGTGAAGCAAATGTAAGAATACCTATTTCCTTAAACTTCTCTCGCAGGGAATCACGCGGACTTCAATTGTAGATGCCACGTATGGCTTTTTTTTGTAAAATAAATACTTTAGAACATATTATAGATTAAAATTATACGATACCAAAATAATATTAACTCCGCGAGCCATTGCCCTTTTCCATGCCACCGTAATCTGATTTTTTTGTCTTAGTCAAGTATATTTGTTGCTATAACTCCATTTTGGTTTAATTAAAAAAAAACTTTGAGACGCACTTATTGCCACGCGGCTAAAGTCGCAGGCAGACTTACACCCGTATTCAAGAAGCATACTCAGCTAAGTAAGCACAAATTACTATGCGAAGGAAGCTAGTTCACTGTGCGTTCCTCGTGTCAAGCCTTCCATTTCATAAACAATACTTAGGCCACACTCAACTAAAAGAACGCTATGCGTCCAACTGCGCGCTCTGATTGGTCCATTTGATGTGGCGTAGTTCAGTCTAGTTTTGACAACTGTCAATGTTATTAACAATTTGTTGTGTTGTTAATAACAAACAAACATAACCTTATTTTGGTATTCCCGTAATTTTCAGTTTATAGTGTTAATAATTTTTTTATGATATTTTGTGTATTGTAAGTGTTTGTGCAGTGTAAATAAAATATAGTTTAGTATAATGACTTCGCCTTTGTATTTAAATGCAAGCACTGCAACTCCTAAGAGGTAGAACTATTTTTCTTTAATTTATTATGTATGATAATTTTGTTGTATAGTTTTACTTATATTATTTACTAGACAAAGTTAAATGATTATAAGAATAAAATATAATAAATAGATAACTAATAAATAATTTTGCCTTTAACCAAAGCGGCGCGAACACTATGCGTTTGTTAAAGTAGCTCCTTATCTATTTTAGCTGTGCGTCGATTTTGACAAACGCATAGTAGAACATTTCACTCAAGTAATGTCTATAAATTGGTTTGAATGACCCTATGCGTCCCTGTGCGTTCTCATAGTAATGTTTATGAATACGGGTGTAATTAGTATATTATAAATGTGAAAATGTCTTTGTTCATTTTACTTACAGATCTGAACAAAGTAACGGATCAAATTTATTTTTGATTCGGAGGACTGGTTTGGAACATAGGCTACTTTTTATGTGAAGCCATAACAGACGAAGTCATGAATCGAAGCTAGTTCATAATCGGAAAAAAGGTTAAAATCCCTAGAACTCTAATAACCTAGAAGATAACATTTTAAAAATTTCGTATTACCAAGACAAACAAAAAATATTGCATAAGGTCCAAATGCGGAACCGAGTCGATGACGTAACACCACGATCGATAGCCCATTGAACCGGTCCTAGCTGGCCACTGATGCACCGCAAGGTCGCGGTCGACCACGGCACACACTCCTAAAGTGGAAATGTAAAAGAGCCCTTTGAACGCCTTTTGTTTGCTAAGTTTTTCAAAAGTGGTTCCTTTATAATGAATACAATGAACACGCGTGAATAATTTATACTTAATAGAAAAATCAACGACAACAATTAAAATAGACCAACCTCATTTCTTACCGAGGTGTCCTAAAAGGCCACTAAGTTAATTCGACCCGCCGTGTAGTATCCAGTTGAGTAGATTAGACCACCCTCTTTCTTACCGAGGTCTCGTAAAATAGGAATAAGATAAGTTCATGGCAAGCAGACGGCCGATCGTATAATATGTAGCCGAATCATGTGACAACATATTTCTAACATATTGTGGCGACCCCACTTAGAGTGGGATAAGGGCAGGAGGGTGATTAATTATTCTTTTATCATCAGAACGTTATTTCCTCGTTGTTGTTATTACATGTTAGTTAAAATTAAAGCCATTTCACAATTTACTTTATCATGTACATGCCAACAATAATTCAACGGTTTTTGGTTCGATATAAATAATACAATATATAGATGTAGGCTAGATATAGCCATACCAACATGTAGTCGTATGTGATCGATATTTTCAAAATCTACTGAACAGATTTTTATACGGTTTTTACTGAAAGCTAGTGCAATTCTTCCGAAAAGTATAAGTTGATAGAACATTTAGAAAAATTAGTGTTCATAATATTACAGACCATTTTTCCCGTTTAGGAGATATCGACAACACGGTCGTGGCCACACAAATTGGGCGATTCTGTGATTTTTTTCCACATACAATAATATATCT
Source organism: Morpho deidamia (assembly GCA_947086505.1). Taxonomy (NCBI): domain Eukaryota; kingdom Metazoa; phylum Arthropoda; class Insecta; order Lepidoptera; family Nymphalidae; genus Morpho; species Morpho deidamia. The sequence goes on from CAMTZC010000009.1 coordinate 14,588,057, forward strand.
ACTGTATGGGGATCTTTCTGGAACTTAAAGTTTTGTCAAGAGTGTTTCCGAGAATTTTCTCAATTTAGGTTTGCACCCTAATACTAACTAATTCATTCACCATTAAGTGTTTACTCAATGGACCCATAGTTGCAACCAGATTTCGAGGCATGCAGAATTATTACTGATTTCGGAAACTGAAGAATTTGAATATTAGTATAATCGCTGGCATGAATTTGAAGTTTACCTTTTTTCGAAATTTCAATCAATTAATCATTGGATTCGCAATTGAGCTTGATTTTATGTTTATGAAATAGTCCGGCACTAAAGAACTAATTCTCAGCGATACTCGGGTGAAGGAAAAGATGAAAGTGCAGCGTATACTTTGCCTTGCTTGATCGATAGAACAGATATTTAGAACAACAGAAACTGTCGTCTTTTTAATGACGAACAAGCCAGTTCGAGTTTGTGTCGATACCACTCAAGATCACGGTCAAGCAGTTTGTATGTTGTCAAGAAACGCTAACGATGTATAAAAAGGTATTTTTTATTTAACTTGTGTATGTATCTGAAGGTGGAATCTTGCAAGTTAAATTTGACCCACTTCCCGGTGTCCGATTGAGCTGAAATATGACGTACTGGTTCAGTTTCGAAACAATTGCATTTTCCTAATAAGCATGACCTAATGCTGCTCCCAGTATTGGCTTCACACGAAGGAACCCCTCAACAGTAGGGACATAAAGTTCTGTCAAAAGCTTTTTGAACTTGCTTTGTTTAATTTTAAGTGTACGTAATAATATATTTTATCTTCGTATCTTGTATTTTTTATTTAATTTATATTGTTAATGATGTAACTGAGCCGTGTGGTATCCGGCAGAATAGAATAGACCACACTCCTTTCTTACCGAGGTGTCGCAAGAGGCGACTAAGGTAAGGTGACGTCAGGCAGGCTGGTCGTAAATATGACTCAGCATCCAGACATAATTGTTATGGAGTCCCCCAGGGTAGTATTATCGGTCCTTTACTATTTATTATTTATATAAATGACATTACTGAAGTTACTGACCATAAATGTACATTATTCGCAGATGACATTTCTGTAATTTTTACATCCAATAAGAATACAGTAATCAAAGACCTTGAATGTGATATTAATAACACTATAAAAAATATTATAAAATGGCTTGAGAAAAATAACTTACAAATAATTCTATCCAAAACTAAGTATTTACAATTTCACGACATGAAAGTTACTATGAATGTTAACCATAATAATAAAAAAATTGATACTGCTACTGATATTAATTTCTTAGGACTTAATTTGGACTATAAATTAACATGGAGGACTCATATAGATAAGATCTGTGAAAAAATCAATAAATTCTGTTTCGTATTAAGACGCCTTAGATATTTAGTAGACCAAAAATCGGTGATATCGGTGTATCATGCATACGTTGATTTTGAGATATGGACTGGTATTCTGGGGCAACAGTACAGATATTAACAGAGCATTTATTGCCCAAAAAAAATGTATTTGAGCGATATGTGGTGTTTCTCCAACAGAGAGCTGTAGACCATTATTTTGCAACTTAAAATTATTGACGTTACCGTGTTTGTATATATTTGAGGTTTGTTGTTTTGTAAAAAAAACCCCGATTTATTTACAATTGCTAGTGCTAAATATCCTCGTAGTAGTAGAAATGGTAATCGTTTGGTTTTGGATCACACACCTAGGTCTGCACTTTTTCTTGAAGCATGTGTTGCTATGTGTGTAAAAATATACAATAATGTTCCCGAAAAAATCAAACAACTTGCATTGAATAAATTTAAAACTGATCTTTATATATGGTTAAATAAATGCAATTTCTATGATATCAGAGAATTTTTAGCTTAAAATACCTATTTAAATATTTATAATATTGAAAATTGTTGAGTTTGTAATGTAATTTATTTTAATCTTTGACATTTGTAAATTTGTTTCATAATATCAACATAATTTAGAATGATTATTTACGCTATTTCTTAAGTTTTTACTTATATTAATATTAATTTTTGTATAATTTAGGATACACTTTGCATGCCGAAAGATTGGCGGAGTATGAGAACTTTTTTTTGATTAGTGAACCTTATAACCATGTTCCAAGCAAATGTATTAAATAAATAAATAAATAAAATACGTAGCCAAATCATATGACAACATGTTTGTAACATGTTGTGCCGACCCCACTTAGAGTGGGATAAGGGCAGGAGGATGATGATGATGTTAATGATGTAACTGTATTAATCTTTATATATAAAAGTGAATATTTATTTGTATGTCCCTTATAGACTTCGGAACGGCTGGACCGATTTTAATGAATGTTCAGATCATCTTTAGATTGACATGGCGGATGTTCCTGTAAAGTTCGAATCATTTTTTTAACTGTTGAGTTCTGATTGAGGAGAATTTAAAACTACACTGAGCCACAGCAACGCGTGACCGGACCACGTACTAGATAAAACACAAAGCGCATTTATGATTTTTTTTTCAGTTCCAGCAGAAAAAATAACTGTTCCGTGAAAGCTACTAAATCCAATGTCGCATTTTGGAGAAAACACCCACGTAATTATTTGCAGAAGTAACCGTTACTTTGAGGATTTGCATTGTAAAAAATTAATAATATTTTGCCATAATCCGATTTAAGTGATGTACTGTATCTAACGGTTATGTTTAGTTCAACGTCTAAGCTATTCGTTTAATTATTGCAGTGTTTAGGAAACCAACGTAGAATTCAATCAAAATGAACTTTTACTTATCTTCTACTAGCTATGCCCGCCGCATCGCCCAGATGGAAATCAATTTGTCACAAATTCCGCAGGAATTCTAATATTTACTATTAATCTAAACCTTTCTCAAGAATGGCACTATCTATTAATTAAAATCGTACAAAAATCCGTTCAGTAGATTTTGAGAAAATCGACACATAAAGAAAGACAGCTTTTGGGGACTTTGTTTGGACTTGAGGTTAGCAAGTTTAGCCGTTAGCCGTTAGCCGACGAAATACTTCAGGGAGGACATCATTCATAATAAAAATAGATATTGATCTAAATGATCTCAGTAACACTTTTGTGAATAATAAAAGTTGCGTGCATCACGAGCTTAATAATCCAGTAAAAGCTTCAACATCGATCGATTAGTCAATGGACTGACTTGAGATCGTATCAATAATAACGAAGGTCGCGGACGAACATGGCTGAGGTCACTAACAACAGTAATAACATTTCTGAAAGCTTTTGAATGATTTAGATTAATTTAGTCCGTACTGCTCCACTGATTTACATGCAGATTGACAATTCCCGAATCTCGAGACGTCCAAAGAATCCATACATCTATTATGAAACAAACCGATTTAAGGACTATTTCGTTTAGTATTATTATTTTATGGTATTATTATTATTATTTAGTATTATTTTCTTCTGAAAGGTTGTGGTGAATATTGGAATTTTTTCTAATTCAAAATATTCTTTAATCAAGTAAACTTGTAAACAAGTACTTTTAAATCGTCGACTTTATGTTTTAGCCTTGTTGTTATTGTATTATGTTATTTGGCTAGGTATTTTACGACCGGCTGCCTGCTTGAAGTTAATTTACCTTAGTCGCCTTTTACGACACCTCGGTAAGGATTGAAGGTGGTCTATTCTACTCAGCCGGATACCACACGGCGGATCAGTTTACCTTAATCGCCTTTTACGACACCTCGGTAAGAAATGAGAGTGGTGTATTCTACTTAACCTCGTATATAAATAATAAGTTTGTTTATATTCGCTATATATTGGACATCAGTTATTAATTGTTACGCGTCAAACTGGCCGGACCAAATCTCGCCCACTGGGCAGTAGAAAGTGATTGATAATTGATTATGATAGAAAGCGCATAACTTAATAAGGCACGCTCGTGTGTTGTTATGGAACTTATGATGAAAAGAAACTATACATCTGCAACTTCATCAATTTCAATTCATACTAATCTCTGAGAAAGTCTATGTGTTTCTCTCTATTAAGAAATTTTTAATATATTTTTTTATATTTTTGTACTTTAGCCTTGGCAGAGATAAACTAGAGGCAAACGGTTAGAATGGCTTAATTTTTTTTTATTATTTTTTAAGTGAAAACTTCTTTAGAAGCGTTGTGCACTTTTTGTGTTGGATAAAAAATGTTAAGCTCGCGTCAGGACACGTGACCTGAAATTTGTAAGACGGAGGGAGAGAAGCCCGCAGGCGCGGCGTAGGAGAGGAAGTATCCCCTTCTCTTTCTTCCGCGCGACGAAAATGTATGCCTGCTGTTTCGTACGTATTCTATCGTAATTTCTCTACTATGGAATTCCACAACGTAACGCCTGCTTATATATATTATTAACGAAAAAAGCAATTTCTTCTTCCTTAAACCTCCCATTAAAGTTATGTATGTTATCCTTACATTGTGGGCACAAGAGGTAAGAAAGAAATTATAGTCGAGGACCTAACAAATATCCCCTTCAGGGATATTATCAGGTTTGTTAATGCGACTGGTAGGATAGAGCAGGTGACATTGTGGGGTCAGAAGTGAAATCCATGTCCCAATATGGGGAAATGGGTGGAATAGTCCGAGACAGCAGCCGAATACGTGTCTATAGGGGGGCATAAGAATTGTAGAAAGGCTAAGGTGGGGCGTGACATGAATGTTTGGGAAACACTGCTTTAGATGCTCATGGCAAACAAAATTAACAGCGTTGGTCCATGACTCAAATAAGTAGGTGCTATTTTGTTAAATTCCATTACGTACGTTTTTGCATATGGTTGTTAAATGAAGCATTACAACACTAAGCAAACGCATCACTGATATCTATGTATATAAAATGTTTTGTCTCTATGTCCCTTATTGAGTCCGAAATGGCTGGGCCGATTTTAGTGATTTTTTTAGATAATCTTTAAACCAAGCGGATTTTTTATATGATTGTAATTCATATATCTGGACATATTAGTTCATTATAGATAAGATCTTAAAATTGAATAATGTACATAAAAGGACATTCTAAATTATACTTTTCAATAAATGATTTGCTAAATTCAAAATTAATTTGAGTTTTAATATACAGAGAAAATTATAGAAAGAAAAAAAATATTATGAATTTTTCAAAGACAAAAGTAATAATAAAATTATTTTGCTATAATCCGCGATACAATAAATAGAAAATATATATAGTGTTAACTGTATAGTGGACTATCCGTTTTTTCATACCCGATACATGCAGGACGCATGCAAACGAGCAGATAAATGTTTCAAGTTCAAGCTTGTTGCACATGTTCAGAGGTAAAATAAAGGGTGGGGATGAACCAATTACTATCTAAGAATGCTTGTTTGGATAATGCTTCGCTTTGCGATTTTGTCGTGGAGTCTATCTCCTGATTATGCTTCAGTTGCGGGGCGAAACGATTGTTGAGTTTGTGATAGAGAACGTGTGTAGTGCTTGTGTATTGTGGTGGAAGTGGCTTGTGCATGTGTTTGCGAATCCTGCATGTATCAGATATGAAAAAACGGATAATGCACTATACATTTAACACTATATATATTTTCTATTTACTGTATCGCGGATTATAGCAAAATAATTTTATTATTACTTTTGTATTATGGATCTCCGCGAAGTAACGCCTAATTCTATAAATTATTTTTTCACAGCGTAATCAATACAATAGATACAATATTTCCCTTGCTTTCAAGAGGGAACAATGAATAAAAAGAAAAAGTAAAGTAACGACATGTTACTGTACCCACGGCTGGGCATAGACCTCCTATCTCCGTTTTTTGAATTACCACAATGCGGATTAAGGTAGGTTACAGGTATCCCTAGAATTCTATAGAGATATGCAGCTTTCCTCACGCTGTTTTCCTTCACCAAACAGCTTGTGATAATTTGCTATTATCAATTAGATACAAGTTTTAATTATTTTAATTAAAATCATTGGTGCTTGCCCGTGGTTCGAACCAGTGACCCCTCGAAAGGGTCGCACGGTCTCACCACAAAAATGAATGCTATCGTGTATTTATTTTTTTCAAATATGAAACCACCTCAATCACATTGATAAAGTAAATATGATATTATGATAAGAAATTGGTTACAACTTTTCTATATATAATCCGATTTGTTATCATTTTGTAAAGCATGTTTTGTTATCATTATAATTTAATTTTGACTGTGTAGCCGCGAACTACAAAATTTTAAACTACGTGAATTAATTTCATCAATATTGATCATGAAAGCGTAATAGGTAGATAGATATTTGTATGGATAGTGTCAATAATGAATGCTTTTCGCAAAGTTTCTTTTTGATTAATTTCGCAATCACTTACTTTACGTTTAAACCCTATATATCAAGAGAATATGCGTGCAATAATACAAAAAGAAATGCTTAAAAAGGTGAACACATAACAGCGACTGATATAATATGTGTTTCGAATATGATCATTAAACATTGACATATTTATTTCAAGTTTAAAAATAAACGAAAATAAACTAATTACTCACTTTTGTATATTCATATACATAATTTGATGAACAAATTTAATTAAAAGATACAGGACTTCTTGTACATCCTGTGCCTAGACACTAATAAAAAATATACGATACAGTACGATTTTTGTCGTGGAGCCTATCCTCCTGATGATGCTTCGGTTTCGGGGCGAAACGATCGTCGAGATTGTGGTGGTGGGTGTGTGTGCTGCTTTTGTGTGCGTTGTTGCTGGTGAATTGCGCCTTGGGGTGCATGTGGTGGCTTGTCCTGCATGTATAAGGTACGTGGATTTTGCCTGCTTCATACACATTGGCTTTGCATGCATTCACCTGACCCGTGCGGATTATAGCAAAGTAGTTAGTTCTGTTATATTGCTTGTAAAAAAAATACATATCTGATATTTCGTCACACTGCGCCGCGTGTATAATCAGTAATCTAACTTTTGAGCATTTTCAGTAACATGAAGAAATCTTATGTATACTCGTACGTATATCGGCACAAATATATTTTAAGTTCTGACATTAAAAACAAAATCAATGTTATTTGAGTATTAACTTTATTATTTGTAATATAAGTATTAAATGATGTGTAAAAAAGATGAGTAGAAAAATGTTATAATTTGAAAAAATATTATTTTTTTGGGAATAATTCACTAAGGACTACTTTTACAAATAACAGTAGTTGGAAGGTTAGAATCATTTTTAACATTTATTGTGTAATCTGTATGGCGAGTAACTTTCGCGAGTCAGTCTCGGGAAACGTGTTTTATGAGTAACATATTTGTAGTGGAAGAATAGAGAAGATTTCAAGTTACGTTTGACCGTGGAAGACGTTTTCGACAGGTCTTTTTGATAATTCAGCTAAATATCTATATCTATAGTAATATATAAAGCTGAAGACTTTGTTTGTTTGATTGTTTGAACGCGCTAATCTCAGGAACCACTGGACCGATTTGAAAATAATTTGAGTGTAAGATAGTCCATGTATCGAGGAAGGCTATAGACCATATAACATCACGCTAAGATGAATAGGAGAGGAGCAGCTTTAAAAAATATTGCGAAAATGGCATATAAATTAAGCTTTCTTTGCATGCGCTATGTAAACGGTGAAAGTTATTGAAAAATCATGTATTACAAAATTGTTCCCCTCTTAAAGTTCTAATTAAAAGTCCACGACAGCATATGTCTAGCTTGTAAGGTTAACCCACTTTAAACATAATTTATATATAAGACTGCAGTCCATGCGAACGAAGTTGCGCCTAAAAGCCAGTCTTTGATATTACCTTACCTAACTTTCTGTAAATAATTTCTAGTGTTCGTTTAAATATTTTCTTAATCATAGTAAGTTCTAAATAATAATTATTGTAACGAGTTCTAATTAATAGAAATCAGGACATGAACTAGTTATAAGAATTATATTTTGAAAAGAACTAACGCCGAGTTTCTTGCTGACTCTTCTCGGTAGTTGGCCATTTTCTGAACCAATCGGAGAATTTTCAATTCAAATGCATTTATTTTCAAGTTAACTTGAATAAAGAATATTTGAATTGACGTCACGCCTTTTTTAAAAATAATCTAGGGTCATATTTTCCGATATGTATATTTTTTAATTTTTACAGAATCTGACAGATAGTCGTTTGTTTTTGATTAAGAACTGTTTTAAATTTGCATGTAATGACAGGAGTAAAAACAATTACCGCGAAGTGATTTCTTTTTTGTGTCATGACATGAGATGACAAATTTGATTAAAATATAATCTTTGGTATATACAAAATAAAATAAACTTTTGAGGCAAATTATCGTAATGATTATGCGATGTCTCGAAGTTTATTAGAATTATAGTAAATAGAGAGAACTGGAAAATAAATTAAGAAAAGAAAATTCTTGAGGACGCAACAAGAGCGTTGAGCTGTTATGTAATGAATGCGTATTGCCTTGCACAAAACAATACGATTTTTGTGGTTCAATTTCGCATACAGAAAATCCCTGGAATGCGTTAGTATATTAAACACGTTTTGAATATTTTACAGGTACTAATGGTTTGCATTTAGATATTGAGATAACGGTTAACTACCACAAAACCCTATTTAATAATAACATTTGTCGTATATTATATCATGAACTAGTATTCTAAGTATTTTTATATTATTTTTTTGATACCGACGAATAGGTGTACTTAACTGGAAAATTACTAATTTTTTCATAATTTGTAGTTCAAAATTCAAATTTATTTACGATAATAACAGCAATAAACGTGCTATGGTTACACACGTTAGTTGACATTAAAATGCAACCTATGTATTGTGTAACAAATCGCGACGTTTATGTGTTGGGTGTATAAGGTTCCATAATTGATTTCTCATTCAGCATATAGATACATATTCTTTGTAAATATTTAGATATTGATAAGACATGTCACTGATAGCAGAATGTTATGGTTTCAGTAGACTATATTTGTTTTTTAGCGAAATGAATGTAAGTCTGTCAAACGACTATAGATAGATTACATACATCAAAACAAACAAGCACGCCGGCCGCTGGCGGTGGTGAGGTCGTGATTTGACCACCAAATACGATCGATAAAAACGTTGTAAATAGTTTCGAAATCCTAATCACATTGGACAGTTTTTGCAAAAATATTTATAGTGTATAACATAACATCAATGTCATACTCCGCGTATAATAATATTACATGATAAATCGTTGACAAGTAATAACCTATCTTAGACGAGTCTAATTAGATTCTAATCAACCTGTCTGTGCAATGTTCGCGCAATAGGTGTCATATGCTGGCAGGTACTTACCAGGTGCAGAACGGTGTTCACTACCTCCCGGTTGGTTACTTGTCCAACTTCAATTAGCCCGATAAGAACTGCAAATTTCAGGCTATCGTTCGTAGTCATCCTTACGACCTCCTCAGGTCTCTTAATGTCACTAAACGGCGGAGATTTTAAGTCCGCCATAGTTTGATCTGTCACAATTCACTGATTCAAATTTTAAAATTCACTCGCGACGAAAAATTTTAAGAAAACATCATTACATCGGCTCACATGATAACGCACCAGTGTCGCTTTCAGCCATCTTGGATATTTCTAAAGTTACCATTACAATAAAATAACACGGCTTAATTTACCCTCTCAATCAATATAAATAGAATTTATTGGACGTGTTAAGTCCGAATTACAAAACTAGCTCATTACAAAAGTAATAATAAAAATTATTTTACTAAAGTCTGCTATGAATAGCTGATTAGAGCAAACTAATTTTATTTTTACTTTTGAATTATGAATTTCCACAAAGTAATGCCTAATTCTATAAATTATCTAAGAATCGTATTAACTAACTTATTTAACTTTATTAGCAAAGAACAATTACATTCTTCACTCATATTTACTGTGTACTATTTAGGCCCATTATTATTTTTTTTTTTTTTACATATATATACAACAATCTGTCAATAATTATGCGTTAAAAATAATAATTATCCAGAGTTCTCGTTTAATTGTAATTTTGTTAATTGTAACATGTATGTAGTTAATACCCTATTTTGTAGCAAAGGAGACACCGATAGCTAGCAATAATGCAACAATGTAGCCATCATAATGTAATACAACATTTATTTAATATGAGCTTGCAATAGTAAGTTATTCTAATTTTTATGTATTAAATTTATTTTATTTGATTTTAAAAAGTCCAATTGAATAAATAAAATTTGAATAATGGATGTATAAAAGTTGTCGTCATTGGTACATGAAATTCGAACAAGTGTTCAGACTGATCACTGGGTCCATTAAAATTTAAAGCAAACTTCACGCAATTTTAGTCAGACTGTCAAAGAAACATGGCGGCGATTGACGCTGAATTACGTACTGACCCTACTAAAGTAAGATTACAAATAATATAATTCATTATTTCAATATAGTTATATTATTTATATTAGTTATCATATGCTTGAATAGATTTAATAATTTTTAAAGTCCTAATTTTATATAAATAAAATTCGTTATATGGGCGTTCTCTCTACTCTGTAAAACTGTTTATAAATTCGTGCAATCCATTCGTTTCTATTATAATAAAAACATTATGCAGCAGATCTCTTTCACGCTTATATTAAGCAATATCTAACTTACGTTGTAGATTCTTGTAAGAATGGCTCAATCACCATTGTTGCTTACTTATGCTCTTTCTAAATTCACTGTATTCTTTCTCAACTGTTTTAGCTCGAAACCCTGATGCGTACACTAAAGTTGTCAGGGCACGTCGGCTTCGATAGCCTGCCGGACCAGCTGGTGAACAAAAGTGTGCAAAATGGTTTTGTGTTCAACATCCTGTGCATTGGTGAGTGAATCATTATTTTTAATCACCTAAATGTCTCACGCACCTAGTCTTTATATATATGCAATACTGTCTTCTGTTTTGTTTATAAGTCAATATTTACTTACATGATAGTGCATATTAATTATTTGTAGAAACCTTTATAAATCACAGTTTCTGTATGTGGTATAGCTACTTTTTTATTTATATGCAAGTATAAATATTGGATTAAAAATATTAAGTCTTGTTTTAATAAGATAATATTGGATAAAGATTGACCCTTCAATTTATTAATGATTCTTCTCAATAAGAGAACCTGAACATTCTGAACCAGTGAGAGCTTCAATAATCTGATCTTTGACAATTTAATTAAAATATATAAAATAATTATAAAATTTAGTAATGGTTATATTGAATAAAAGTGGCATGAATAAAGTATTCCATTTTAAAAGTTGAATAACAGTATAACTAATGTTAAAATTAAAATATGCTGTATGTATTAATATAGTAAATTAGCTTTACTAATTAAGAAAGGTCTTTTTTATACCTTAGATGGCACTTGCAAGAGATTTCATATTTTCTATTTTGATCAAACTAAAGGAATAATTATTTTTTTTCATTTAGGTGAGACAGGGTTGGGTAAATCAACTCTTATGGACTCTCTGTTCAATACAAATTTTGAATCAACACCTAGTCCTCACAACCTGCCTACTGTTAAGTTGAAAGCGCACACCTATGAACTGCAAGAAAGCAATGTACGACTGAAGGTAATATGAAACAAATAAATTTCTATAAAAAGATTAAAACTTAATATTTAAAAAAAATTGTTATAATTATTGTATACCTTCTTAGTTTAATCTAACTCATTACATTGCACATAGATATATTTTCTGTGGTTTAATAAGACAATGTAATAAATTAAAAGCTAACATACATATTTTTTATATATGTAACCAATTAAATTTTTAAACTGACAATTTGGAGATTTATGGACTAATATTTTGATACTGTCATCTTTTAAATATATAGCACACCTAATATTAAACTTACTGATTCGAAATTTAGGCTTAATTGAGTTAGGTATGTTGTAATCCTTATTCCAAATCCATCTACGACATCACATTATGAACTATTAAAGAAGCTAGTTTTCGTGCTACAATACACTTTATACCAATTTGGTACATAATATCTTTTTTTAATTTGGTTACTTTAAAGTAAGTAAGTAGTAAAGTAACAGCCTTTTAATATCCTACTGCTGGGCCTCTCCATTTTTTTTGGAGAGAAGGGTTGGAGCTAAGACCTACCACACCGCTCCAATGTGGATTGGTAGGCTACACATATCCCTAGAATTCTCTAGAGATATGCAGGTTTCCTAACAATGTTATCCTTCACCGAAAAGTGTGTGATACATTGCAATTATCAATTAGACACATAAGTTTTAATGGAAAAACTCATTGGTGCCTGCCTGGGTTTTGAAGCTATGATCGTCTCTAGAGAGTACACATGGTGTCACCGCTGGGCTATTACAACTTTTAATATTAAGCGTGTGATATTTAGCATGTGAATTTTATTTGATATCTACAATACTGTACTCTTTTAAGCTCACAATTTGTGACACTGTGGGCTATGGTGATCAAGTGAACAAGGAAGACAGTTTTAAAGCTGTAGTTGATTACATTGATGCCCAATTTGAAGCGTACCTACAGGAGGAGCTAAAGATAAAACGTTCCCTACCAACTTATCACGACAGTCGTCTACATGTTTGTCTGTACTTCATTTGTCCCACTGGTGAGTGTAACCAACTATTTTGTAAATTATTTCTTAAAATTATGCAAAAATATCAATCACGAATCTTTGTAAATATCATTGAAAGTTTACCATAGATATCCAAATTATCATTGTAAGTTTATCATAGGTGTCCAAATTATCATTGAAAGTTTATCATAGGTATCCAAATTATCATTGAAAGTTTACCATAGATATCCAAATTATCATTGTAAGTTTATCATAGGTGTCCAAATTATCATTAAAAGTTTAGCATAGATATCAAAATTATCATTGAAAGTTTATCATAGGTATCCAAATTATCATTGAAAGTTTATCATAGGTATCAAAATTATCATTAAAAGTTTATCATAGGTATCCAAATTATTATTGAAAGTTTATCATAGGTATCCAAATTATCATTGAAAGTTTATCATAGGTATCCAAATTATCATTGAAAGTTTATCATAGGTATCCAAATTATTAAAATATAATTTAGTTGGTAAAAAATTTTGAACAGTGAGAAAAATGTTGAGAGTTAATATTTATATAGGACATCGTTGTTTGTCTTTTTTGTCTCTATGTTACCCATATTTCACTTGTCTTTTTCCTTCTGTTACTCAAAGGTTGACTGAAGGAGATCCTTTTTGGTGATAAGTTCACTGTACATGTGCAATTTTTATTTCTCTCTTTTTTAATATTTATGTACAAAAAGAAATAAATAAATAAGATAAACAAAAATATAAACACTGTAAAAATAAGTCTTTTATTATAGAAAACTGAAAAAAAAAACTAGAAAAAGTATTAAAATCTAAATCTTTAATATCCTGGCAAATAACCTCTAATATAAAATGTTTAAAAAATTGTAGGATAACCTTGGACAAAGATCACAAACTAACCAATGAATTGTCTATCTCAGTATGCAAATGTTTTTTTAAAATTGATATTCCAATTCTAGTTTCTATATAAAAAATTAAATGTAAATCTACAAAGCAAATTCAATATATCTCTGCGATTCATTATTTCAGTTTGAATTTCTTATTGATTAATCATATATTTGTTATTGTTGCATGCAATATGTTGTTGGTTTGTGCTCCTAAGAATTTGAACAGTAATGAAACAATATCATCTTTAGATTGAATAAAAATTGAATCATATACATAAAAGTAGTTAATGTGAGTCAACCATCATCAAGAGACATGCTATCGTGAATTTTTTTGAAGTATTTTTTTAGATCTACAATTCTCTAGTACATTACTTTATTATATCGCTGTGAGTTAACGCGGCGAACGCGACTGAAGCTCCTATCGAGCGAGTTTTTTTTCGACTGCTCAACCTCTTTAACACGATTTACATAAAACCGTAATACATTACGGTTTTATGTAAATCGTGTTAAAGCTAAACCTTCTAGAAGGATTGCACTATCTTTTAGTACAAAACACACGAAAATTCGTATAATAAATTTTGAAAAAATCGATCGTATACAGACAGACAGATTTTGAGGACGTTGTTTTATAATAATTATCGATAGTGCATAAATAAGCTCTACTAGGTTGACGGAACGTCGCCCTTAGGCTGCCTTATGTGAGGATCGCGGCCTAGAGTGATGTATAGTGGGGTGCTTGTGGTAAGAATGCAATTAGTCATCACGTCCTTGGGAATGTGCTGTAAAGCCAAGACCGAGCGACGTCAAAAACCTCTTAAGACGTTGTGTGTGTATATAATGTGTCTGTGTTTGCAATAGTTATTTAATCCTTAGAGTCCCATAGGAAGATTTTGGGAGGGCGTAATAACGAACAACACACAGGACAAACGTTTCTACTATCTAGTTCAGTGGGACGATGGCTATTGTCGGCTCATGGAATATTTTATGGTTGTCCTTGACATTCGATTTGATGGTGTCGACGTATTCAGACCGCGCGCGGAACACAAACGATGACCGTATGTTTCCTGTTAGGTTCCTTGTACACGTGTTCTATTATTCCCTTTTTTAAGTTCATTTAAAGAAACATTATATATGTTAAACTATTGTTTATATTTGTAATGTAGATGTATAACTTCATTAATAAACCCGAAAAATTAACCATCTACATTTATTCATGTTAATTAAATCCTGGTTTTTTTGGTTCGTCTTTTTTACACGATGAAACGTGTCAACAGATCGGTAAGGTTTTCAGAATGTTTTTTATGGTTTACAACAAATAGCACTATTTTATATAAAAACAGTTACCATACCATGGCATTTACCATATAAGAAAAAAATTATAAGTAATAAATTCAAAATTATTGCTTTCGTATTCCTTTATTAATAATAGCCGTATTTTTAACGATGGTAAATAAAATTTATTTGGTTCGTAGCTGAGTCTGTGTGACCGCTGAACCAACAACAACCAATAAACCAATCCATCAATCAACTAATCGCACGTCAGAATGTTACTAAACTTACGAGTATATCCATACCATCACCTTAACAAACAACGGTCACTTCAAGCAACTTTGCAATACGATTGCAAATTTTGCATGAATATAGCTACTTCTCTACCCTGTACGATATAGTAATGACCTAATGTAACCACAAAAGTAATAATAAAAAATAATTTGCTATAATTCGCGATACAGTAAATAGAAAAAATATATAGTGATAATTGTATAGTGGGCTATCCGTTTTTTCATAACCGATACATGCAGGATTCGTAAAACACATGCACAAACCTCCACCACTGCCACCACAATACACAGGCACTACACATGTTCACTATCATAAATTCAACAATCGCAACCGAAGCATCATCAACTAATCAACTAATGTAACTAGTTATATTTGAGAAGAGCAACACCCATTTTCTTGGTGGCTTTTCTTGTTAGGAACAGCTTTCCGAACCAGCAGTAGAGTTGACGATTCAAAAGCATTTGTTTACAAGTTTACTTGAATTATGAATATTTTGACTTTAAATTTAAATTACGCATATCAATAAATTCGCTAATAACAAAGTTTGTATAAAGCAGTACATCCTTACTCCGTTCCGTAGAATCCGTTGTGTGTAGTTGTCCTTATTTATCGTTTAAGATAACGGTGCATTATACTTTTACTTTACGAATGTAGTTCGCTCCCTGGTCGATAAGGAGACTATTATAGACTGAGATAGTCAACGTTTTCTGGCGCCAGTCACATAAACTATTTACAACTTTTACCTACATCCATACATCCATGTTTAATATCATAAAAGTGAAAGTGTGTCTATCGTACGCTTTCATGGCTACCGCTGGACCAATATTGGTTAAATATCGTACAATTGAAGCTTAGTACAATTGAATGTTAGTAGAGGGAGGCCGAAAACGAGATTGTTGGATTGTTTGAAGTATGACATGCATATAAAAGGAGTAGCGTCAGAGTTGATGATAGGAGAGAATGGAAGAGAAGAACATGTGCCGCCCTCTTAGAGTGAGATAAGGACAGGAGAATGATGATAAACTGGGACACTATACTAATCTATCGATTTAAAAATTCACCTTTCTCTTTTTAGAATAGGAATATATATTACATAATTGAGGAGAATTTTAACATATCGGCCTAAATCTGCTCATATTTATTTTGATTTTTTATACCGCTATTATATATACCGCTAATATCTCTTAATATGGTCAATATCTCTTGATCAATAAATTTTCAAACAAATTTTAATGACGGTATCTATACTTATTATAAAACAAAGTCCCAAAAAGTCTGTTTGTAATCGATTTTCTACTGAGCGGATCTAGTGAGCGGTGGTTTGTATGGTTTTCACCAAAAGATAGTGCAATTCTTCCGGATGGTTCAGGTAAATAGAACATATCGGTATTATGTAAATTGTGTTAAAGAGATCGCGCAGTTGTTAAAAAGCTTGCTTGCTGAGAGCTTTAGTCGCGTGCGCTGCGTAAACCACCAGAGATACGCTAAAGTAATGTACTGGAGAATTGTAGATCTATAAAAATACTACTCACAATAACTACTTTTATGCTTAAAATTTGAATTCTAGAGAAAAATTGTGATACTGATTTCAACGCGGGTGAAGCCGCTGGCACAGCTAGTAAACTATAATTAACTAAACCAATTTCATGTTAACATGAAATTGGTGTCTTAGCGGTTAGAACGTGTGAACTCGACTTTCGACTCGGGTTCGAATTTCATGACGTTGATGATTAATGCGTATTTCTTCCATTATATATAAAATATTATAAAAGTTCTTGTATATATTTTTAGTTGTACGATCATACGACATTAATTTTAATTTCAGTTACCTAATTAAAAAATCAGTTAATTCAGCGAAGTATTTTATCTGCAAGAATTCGTTTAAGTTTTTTTTTAATCTAAACGCAATTTATAGAGAACAACGACCGTCCGTGTGGTATCCGGTAACATAGAATAGACCACCCTCATTTGTTACCGAGGTGTCGTAAAAGGCGACTAAGGTAAGTTGACGTCAGGCAGGCGGCCGGTCGTAAAATACGTAGCCAAATCATGTGACATGTTTGTAACATGTTGTTCCGACAACACTAGAGTAGGATAAGGGCAGGAGAATGATGAACGACCGTGCTATTACGACACACGAAACGAAACAATCTTTTCCCAAAAACGTAATAACATTCGATAGCTATGTATAGCTTTCCATCTATTAGCTGGCTGCATGAGCTTTTCTGATCATGGTTGGAACTGAATGGTTTTATGGGTCAAGAACTCCTTAATCGTACTTTTCCTTGTGTTTCCAGGTCACGGTCTAAAATCTATCGACCTGGTGTGCATGAAGAAGCTCGACACGAAAGTTAACATTATCCCGATCATCGCTAAGGCAGACACTATATCTAAAACCGAGCTGCAGAAGTTTAAGGTAAAAGAACATATAGTATTTGTGTTATTTAACAGTACATTATCTAACATAAAAAGTCATTTTCAAAGTGGACAGCAGATCAACGGATTATTACGAAATAATGTGTTGTTTAAATCTGGTTGTTTTTATTCCAGTTAAAAGGCATGATTCCAATAAAACTATTTTCTTTTTAATTTATAGAATTAGGCGTTACTTTGCGGAGATCCATAATACAAAAGTAATAATAAAATTATTTTGCTATAATCCGCGATACATGTATCGCGGATTATAGCAAAATAATTTTATTATTACTTTTCTTTTTAATTTGTTACTTTTTTTTCTGTCACATTTTTACATTAATTGCACGTCAGGAAAATCATTTATCATGGGGTGTATTTAATACTTGCTACTTTCGTAGAGCAAAAACTATTCAAAAATGATTCTTTTAAGAGTAATGTTTTAAAAAAAGTGCAGCTTCTTGCTGGTTTCTTGGTAGAGGCAATTTTCCAAAACAAATAAACGACTCAAAAGCACTCAAAAGCAAAAAAAAATTGACAAAAAAAAAAAATGTTATGACAACCCTTATCACTTGAGGGTATGAAAAATAAATAGTAGCGGAATTTCAAACCTACAAAATATGTTCATAAAATGCTATATAAATCAACCTGTTTTGGAGGAGTATGCTAACTAACATGGTGGCACGAGAATTTTATGTACAGGGTGGTAAATTTTATATACTGACGATACGACATTAAATGAATCCACTGATTATATGTACGTAATATGATATCTCTGAGATAATTCAATCTTCTTAAATATCGTGGAAAAAACGTATTTTCGAAATATATATAAAATATTATAATTTAAAAAATATTATAATTTAATTGAGATCCGGCTCTGTTACTGTTGACTGAACTGACAGCGTGCTTTTTGAAACAGCAGGAGAAAACAATAACATTGTTGTTTCCTCCCCATCGCTCCAGACTATTAGTTTTTGTGTAATAGGGTAAGGTTGATCTATAGATCATGTTTATTTTTTTAAAAACCTAAATTAAAATTATTTGCTGAATTAGCTGGTTTTTTTAATGTAGGGTGCTGAGGTTCGTAGGTAACTAAAATTAATGTCGTATGTTCGGTACAACCCCGTTCCCCGACTTAAGTCGTTCCCCGACTTAAATAGAGCTTCTGCGCTCTACTCCCTGCATTTCGCAACCTCGGCGATGCTTCTGCGCTCGCCCGTCCCGCCCGGTGATGCTGTAAAAGCCATTAGGGCTAACAGCATACAGTCAGTTCGAAAAAAAAAAAAGGTACCACCTGTATAACAGGATTGACGATGGATATAATAGACCAAGTAGGAACCGACTTAATCTTACGTTTCATGTTTTGCGCCTTGCAAAAGTAAATAAGTCATTTGTGGGTTTGGGTATGAGATTCTATAATAAAATCCCCCTATCGATTTTATTTTTGCCACTACTGCAGTTTAAAAACGCTGTTAGAGGGAGGCTGATACAAAAAGCCTACTATACTATTGAGGATTATATAGGTAATAAAAATGCGGTGATATAGCTACTCCTCTACCCTGTACAAGATAGTAATAACCAAATGTAACTGGTTATAAGAATTTTATTTAAAAAGAGCAACCACTGAGTTGCTTGTTGGCTCTTCTCGGCTTTCCGAACCAGATTGTTTATACAGCACTTGTTAACAAGTTTACTTGAATAAAGAATATTTTGAATTTTGAATGAATTTGAATATAAGAAGTGTTTCTGATCCTAACTCATCTTGTTCAGTCGAAGATAATGCTCGAGTTGCAAACGAACGGCGTGGAGATCTACCAGTTCCCGGTGGACGACGAGTCGGTGTCCGAGGTCAACGGCAGCATGAACAGCCACATCCCCTTCGCCGTGGTGGGCAGCACGGACTTCGTGAAGATCGGCAACAAGACGGTGCGAGCGCGCCAGTACCCCTGGGGCACCGTGCAGGGTGAGCTGACTGCTTCCAGGATCATCCCTTTGTTTGTCCCAACCTCAGTATTTAAGTACCCACAAAAAGGGAATTTGATTCTCTCCCTGTTCCCGAAAGAAAGAAAGTGTGGAAGTTAGTGTGTCACACAGTTTTTTCCGAGTATAATTCGACCCCAAAGAAATTCTAGGATAACGAGTCAAGTTAAGTTAAGTTCATGTCCCTACTGTTAACCGTTGAGGAGTTCCCTCGTCTAGAGCCAATCCTGGCAGCAACATCAGGTCATGCTTGTCATAAACATGCTTTGTCATCCGAACTGGACCAAAATGTAAAATTTCAGCTCAATCGAACACTGGGTCAAATTTAACTTGCAAGAATCCACCTTCACATAGCCTTTAAAAATATGTTGCCCGAAAACCTTCTATATCTTCCACTGAAAGTCAAAATTTGCTTAGCGGTTTCAGAGAATATACTTTTAACGTAAAACTTCCTCCAGACTTGTAATCTTTAAGTAAAAACCGTAAAAAAACCCATTCAGTAGATTTAGTGTAATATACATACAAACAGACAGTTTTGGAGACTGTGCTTTATAATTTGTTCAAATCTTACCTCTAAGCGTAATGATGTCTAATATTTGTTACCGGATTAACTGCAAACATACATACTTTTTATAAGTCTGTCTTTTATGAAAAAGTATGTCTGTATAAATTTCTCAGACTACAATCATAGTATGTATCAGCTCAAATCCTTTTCTTCAATAAGATGGTAGACCTTTTCCCTTAATATAATGAAAGACGACTCGACAATAAAAGGTCGAGTAATTTTTTTGTTCAAATGAAGAAATTTCAGAGCTTTAATTAACTTTAGAATATGTAAATCTTTTAACATATTATTGAAGCAGCTTTCGACTTGAATATGTATTCGTATTGCGGCCTATAATCAGCTAATACGGGATATGCAACAATCATGGGCATATACGGGAAACATCTATGACACATTCCTACAACAGTTATACATTTTAAACCCAAATGTCAAATTGGCATTTAGTTTTTGTATTACTTGCAATCAATATAATAGTTCACAGTATTCTCAAGGCTTTTAATCATCCAAACGGAGCCTCCTATAAAGACTTAAGACAAGTGCATACAGTGAACAGGCACTATAACAGAACTACCTTGCTATAACCCGCACGGGTTAAGCGAATGCATGGATTATAGCAAGGTTCTGATATAGTGCCTGTAATATGGAATTCCGCAAAGTAACGCCTGCTTCTATAAATCATTTGCATACAGTGTGTTTGATTTGGCGTGCCGTGTCTTCGTTCCAGTGGAAAACGAGTCCCACTGCGACTTCGTGAAGCTGCGCGAGATGCTGATCCGGACCAACATGGAGGACATGCGCGAGAAGACGCACGCGCGCCACTACGAGCTGTACCGGCGGCGGAGGCTGGCGCAGATGGGCTTCTCCGACGTGGACGCTGATAACAAACCCGTGAGTGCAGCATCCCGG
Organism: Morpho deidamia; assembly: GCA_947086505.1. NCBI lineage: Eukaryota > Metazoa > Arthropoda > Insecta > Lepidoptera > Nymphalidae > Morpho > Morpho deidamia. The sequence continues at coordinate 14,608,955 of CAMTZC010000009.1, forward strand.
GGGCTGGGAAGTGTATTACCAGACCAACTTCAATAAGGGGATGAGGTGGCTAAATATTGCCTGTTCTGACTTTTGAAAGTTGGGGGTGGAACAATATTAGCATTTGAAATTCAGTCGTGCAACATATAACTTGTTTTAAAGTCATTTATGCACTATATTTGATTACTACAACTGCATCTACCAAGACCAGACCACTTTGGACCACCCAACGCCATTATAGCATTGTGACATATACATACTTCTGTCCCTCTGTAGATATATGTTGTCCTAACCTTTTTACCCCCATTCTAATACTATAAATACAAAAGTTAGTCTGTTTTTTTTTACAAATTGTTCACTGGAGAAATATAATATATGAAATTTAGAGTAATTGAAGCTTATGAACCGTGTTAGCATATAGGATAAAAACTCATTTTCCTTAAGGAACATCAAATAACAATATAGTAAATATTCAAATCAAATTGTTTGATTTGTGCATTACATAGTGGTCTACAAAAATCATTCTTACAAATATCTTTATTATAACATTTGATGCTATAATGAAGATATAGAAAAGAAATAATGTATGGTCTTTATTTGAAGGTATTTTATTGGCAAAGTCGATACAAATCAAGACGCGGGTACAATTTGTTGTTGATATAGTGTTCTCGCTTGCAGGTGTCGTTCCAGCAGACGTTCGAGCAGAAGCGCAGCGCACACCTGCTGCAGCTGCAGCAGAAGGAGGACGAGATGAAGCAGATGTTCGTGCAGCGCGTCAAGGAGAAGGAGGTGGAGCTCAAGGAGGCCGAAAAGGAGGTAAAGTCCATTTTATGAAAGATCTGTAGAGTAAATTATAGTAAGTAAAAGTAAAGTAAAATGAGGCTACATGAAGTCACAATGTAATAATTTTGCTATAAGCCGCGTTTATTAAGAGTACTTGTGTAATGCTAAGTGTATGAAGCAGGCAACGTTCACATACCTTATACATACAGAGACACCAATGAGGAATGTAACTAGTTAATGTGTATACTATTTTGAATATTTTTTCTGAACCATCAATAGGAGTTGACAATTCAAAAGCTCTTGTTTATAAGTTACTTGAATAAAGAATATGTTGATAGCTTTATTACAATTTGAGGAAAGTGCTTCGAACAGAAATTTCAGAAATATTTTGGACTTTGCATTTTCAGTTGCACGCGAAATTCGAAAAGTTAAAGAAAGACCATACGGAGGAGAAGAAACGTCTAGAAGATTTGCGGAAGAAGATAGAAGATGACACCATCGAGTTCAACAGACGTAAGCAGCAGACCGCGCAGGGACACCACACGCTCACCCTCGGCAAGAGCAAGAAGAAGTAACCGAGATGTAACTGATCGGTGACCGGAAGGTGACTGATTGGTTACCGGGAGGTGACTGATCGGTGTCCAAGAAGTGACTAAACAGTAACGCATATTTAAATTACATAATGGCGGTCACGTAGCAAACTTTTATTTAAAACAGCGTTTTAATAATATACTGTTAAGTTCAGGCTGATTTTATACCCACCTTATTTGATACAGTTTTGTAAACGCTTCAATATAATATTATTTACTAATAATTTATTTATATATATTAGACTGGTTTTTTGCTTAAGAATAATGGTGTTTTTGGTCACTATTGGCAAAAAATGGCATCATCAAATCAGTCTATCCGCGTATTATAGCTATTTTACTTTAGTACCTATTGGATTTTGGTAGAATAATGAAAAAAAAAATACTTTTTACTTCATGTAAAATCCGGATAGTCTTTATTAAAATTACTTAACCAGTTAAGGATGACACTCCCTAAGTGTTGTTATTCGAGAAACAGCATCCCACTTCTGAGCATAAGCTCTTTAAAGTAATATGAAACTACGATTTATATATGAAACAAGCTACGATTTACCTACAATTCAGCTGCAGTGCAAATTGTTAGTAATGATAGAATTGTTTTTCTATTATCCGCGTATCTTTTTAAAGAAAAACATATTATAGACAAATAGTTCTGTCACTACTTTTGTACTATGAAATACGGGAAAGTTCTACACCTCTATAAACTATGAAAATTACAAGAGACATTTTCTGCACAGATTTCCAACTTTTTTATTGGTCGTAAAGCGCAAGCTTTGTTATGTGACCTCCTGGATATTAAAGGGGTATTCTATAAAAATCATTAACAAACATATGATAAAGTAGAGACTCGATATTCACAGTGGCTACGCATTCGCCGATTCTGAAACATTGATAATATGTAAATATCGTTTACATACCCATATATAATCGATGCTGTTTAAATAATTATCCAAATGTAGAAAACCTCTTTAATATTTGTATTGTAATTTAATATGATATAAAAGATATCATTATAACGCTATTTTTATTCTAAAAAGTCTGATTTTGTTCATGAGCGATTTGAATGAATTATTGAATTTGGTGAACCCTTAATTTATCATACATGGTTTTAAAGTTTACCACCCACTATACAGGACTGGTTAATTTTTATATTATCAAATTTATTTATACGTTATGAAATTATAATACCATATCTTCACTATGTTACTTACATATTAATGTTACGTAGAGGAGTTCATTTGGATGAAAATACCTGGTGACTCGTTAAAAACACTTTATTAAGCTTTTCACTACGAAACTAGTACTAACAGTCTCTATGCAGTCTGTTAACCAATAAGAAAGCTGAGGTCACTATGATTTCACTTTTATTCTTCTTTATTGGCACTTTATTTCTTTATTTAGTTATTCGCAAACTAAAAATTTATGCGCACTTATATATAAAACGAACCGAATTCGAGAGTGTACGCGACCGTTCGTCCTAGCGGCGATACCGAACACAATTCGTAAACAAAGTGAATGTTCCAGAGAATTAGCGTCAAGCGAATTTTGACTGAGATATAGATTATGAACTCTTTTTGCATGTTCGTAAACTACCCCCGTCCAATTTAAACTCTATGACGTATGCATTACGAACTCTTTTCGCATCTTCGTAACAATATGTAATGGAAGATGTCGTTAGTTTACATGATCCCGAATATAATGCGAATGATAAAAGTATTTCTTTGTTATCGACAATGATATATTTCTTAATCGAAAAATGTAGACTGTCTGCGATTCTTGCCTACTTTTTCTGTCATTTCATACAATTAACCAAAGTGCTAGAAGTTGATACAGTATTCCCCTATAACGCGGTACTCTTTAAACGCTATATTTATTTTTATTTTATAAAAATTTTGTGCCTTGATTTTTAATTGGAGGAACATTAGTTGTGCATATGTATGTACTGAAGGTGTAGAAATGTTTTTTCTATAAATTTAATTTGAAATAAAATATTTATTTTTCAGCCATGTTTGAATAAAACGCACATATTTCGTTCACAACATGGTTATATCTTATTTTAAATCCTTTTAACGAGCGGTATATGAGAATATTCCTACAACGTGTACAAACTACCGCGTTAAAGGGGGGATAACTGTTTACGTAATGTACCATCTAAAACTTTTTCAGTATTTTTCATATATAATTAATAATAAATAATAATAATAATAATAATAATTATTATTATTATTATTATTATTTATCGCTAATCGCTAGCGCGTTATCGCGGCGTTCTGTAAAGTGGGTGATTAACCTAAAGATATATTCGTGTTAAAATTATTAATATATTTTAACGTTATGTTAACACTAATATTGTATAACGGACAAAAATCATGTATCAGCATATTTCTCAAGTCGGTACCGACTTCTAGTTATTAGCAATGCACTTAGCCATAAATAAGTTATTATAACATTTTTATACCAAAATTTATTTATGCATTAACCCGTAGGCTTAATGATTTATTTTTAAGTTTCCAGTTTAAGGCACGCTACTCGCGTCCGACAATCGATTGGTCGAATCGATCGGTGTAAGATTTTTTTATCGGGAAAAAATTAAATACATATTGCAAGCACACGTCCTATAGTCAAAGACACAAAATTGGCTTAACCAGACCAAACTGAATAACCAGACCAAACTGATTAACCAGACCAAACTGAATAACCAGACCAAACTGATTAACCAGACCAAACTGAATAACCAGACCAAACTGATTAACCAGACCAAACTGAATAACCAGACCAAACTGATTAACCAGACCAAACTGAATAACCAGACCAAACTGATTAACCAGACCAAACTGAATAGCCAGACCAAACTTTTTAACCAGACCAAACTGAATAACCAGACCAAACTGATTAACCAGACCAAACTGAATAACCAGACCAAACTGATTAACCAGACCAAACTGAATAACCAGACCAAAGTGATTAACCAGACCAAACTGAATAACCAGACCAAATTGATTAACCAGACCAAACTGAATAGCCAGACCAAACTGATTAACCAGACCAAACTGAATAACCAGACCAAACTGATTAACCAGACCAAACTGATTAACCAGACCAAACTGAATAGCCAGACCAAACTGATTAACCAGACCAAACTGATTAACCAGACCAAACTTCCAGACGGTCTGCCGCATCCATTTTAATACTAATTATTGAATTTACACTATTTAGTTTAGTTTATAATACTCTCAGAGTTATTGAAGTAACACTATTTAATTTCTTCTATTCCTGAAATATAACTAAATATTCACCTTTCTTATCCTGATAACGAGCAAGGTTACTCTAAATTGGATATTTCAGATATAAAAAAATATTTGAAATGTATCTAAAATAATCAATATTTCACTTGGTTAATACACTTACTCTTTCTATCATATAATTTATCTTTCGGTAACTGAGAGTTGAAATAAGGATAGGCTCTTTCGCAGCCGTCGGCAATGAAGGTCTGTTTGACAGTTAATTTGTTTTTGGGCAATTGTGTTTCAACAGTCCTTACAACTTACACCCAGTACTAAGATATAGGACATAACAGATCGGTCATACAATCGATGAACCAAATTGGACCAATTATTGGACCGATGAAAAGTCAGACGTGGGTAGAGTGCCTAAGATATTATCCAGCGATAGCTGGACATTAATATTATATTTTAGTTGTACTGGTGTCTTTACGTGCTTATTTCTAAATATCACGAAAAAATATTGAACAATATGTAAATTTAAACTAAGGTGAATGAAATACAGTTATGTTTGGATAGTTTATTGAGCATTAACTTCGTATCGGCATACATACGCCAACTGCCCTATTAATAAACGCAGAAGTTATATAAATATATAAAAACTTTGTAGAATATTAATAAAACAGCGAATATTTCGTATATTATAATAGTAACAAAGAGTTGCTGCACGCGTTACCGTGGGCCCTGTGCGCTACTCGATAGCTTGCTGATAACAATGTTCTAATATTTTTAACGGAACTTAAAGATCCAGAAAAATTGTTGATTAATAATTTCAACCAAGATCGCGAACTGATTCAAAACTTGTGGAGTCAGATTGCATTTTTTCATAAAAACATTAGCTTTACGATTTTGTCGTGGAATCTATCTCCTGATGATGCTTCGGTTGCGGGGCGAAACGATTGTTGAGTTCGTGATAGTGAACGTGTGTAGTGCTCGTGTATTGTGGTGGAACTGGTGGAGGTTTTTACGAATCCTGCATGTATCGGGTATAAGAAAACTGATAGTCCACTATACATTTAGCACTATATATATTTCCTATTTACCTTAGTGTATGTCTCTATGTCGTAGTTAGGCCTGAACTACGACATAGAGCGTAAGACAAGGCGTCCTGTTTCCACGCTTCTTTATACTGCGGGCACTTACTTGCGACTCCTTGATACTACCATAGTAGTATATGATAATTTATTTAACAACAAAAAAAAAACTCCGTCAAATATTAAAGAACTGGATAATGATTATAAAGACTTACTGGGTTTTGTTAATAAGGCGTTGGGTGTTGCTCAGATAGAAAATTAATTTCTTAAATATACATAATGTTTACACATCAAATTTATATGAAAAAAATAAAATTAATTAGCTAAATATGTTTGATGTGTCGATGGATGCTAAATCGTGTGGGATGTTTGAGAATTGAAAGCATTAAAAAACATTTATATTTTTAATACATATTGTGTAACATGCGCTCTCTATTTGATTGTAATTCTTATAATTAAATTATCTTTGCTGAGAGTGCTGGCCGCGTGTAAAAAGTTGCATTTCAATATGCATTCCTTTTGGTTGGTTCAGTTTATACTTCCTAGTATTACAGTTATATTGTATTATTTTATAGATATTCAAATAAATAAATGAATATAGTTTTTGTTTTGTTGGTTACAACAAATTTAAGGCCGATTCCGTAATCTAAGTATAATTACTCTATGCAATTTTGTGGTAGCATTTGACACACTCACCCGCACAAAGAACCAATGGCCATAAGATAATCTTATAATAGAAATTTAGGAGAATTTTGTCACAGCTACGGTTTGCGTGCAGTTTTCTTAGGGACCATCATACGAGGGTTATGGAGAGTGGTTGCGGCAAGCAGTAGGCGACCGGCTTGAACATCTTGTTGTAGTAGGTGTACCGGCGCTTGTACGGGGTCACCGACGACCGGACCGGCACCGGCACCGGCACTGACTGCGATAGCACTGTGCTGATTTTGCGACACTGTTGACAACGAATTTATATTGTTTGGTTAGGTATATGTATAGTACGCGGTAGTAAATAATGCACATTGAGGCGTAGAGAGAAAAATCGGCTAGATTCTGCTTCATAGAGCATTGTCTCTGTCGCACAAACTGACGAACCCGTGTGAAACGTCATATACTGAGTGACAGTGACAGCGCTCTACGAAACCGAACTGGTCGGCTGTTTCGTTCTATACATCGATGTGCATTATGTAATGCTGGGTACTATACTTGAGATTGTACGGGATTGATCCGTACTATCCATTAATGTATCCAACTTCATTCGTCTTAGGTATGGTCCGATATAAGGAGTTAAGGGTAAGGAAGGAGCTCTCCCTTGTTATTTATTTAATTCAAATAATTAGAGGCAAAACAGATAATGCCGATATGCCACAATATATCCGGCTGCATGTCTCAGACAGGTGCGTGTGGCGAAGACCGTCACTATTGGTAGTTCCTCGCGGGCGCATAAACTTTATGAAACATGCGCAACTCACGCATGCTATACGCACTTTTAATATATATGCCATAGAAATAGATATTTTTTTTAGTTCTCTGAGTTACCTTACGAGGATAGCTTTGTATGTTATAAGTTATTATTAATTAAGTTATGTTACACTGTTGTATTAGGGTTCCCTGTTATGATAGTGGCAAGATGGAAATAAATCAATAAAGGTTTAACGCCGTTACTGACCCGGTAGAATCCAAACTTCTCTATATAAAAAATGCAAGTATTGACAGGGATTTTTGAAAAAAATTAACAAGAAAATGAAAAAAGTTGACAATTGGAATTTGGGACGAGGAAGGCATTAGGATTTGGGAAAGTTTTGGGTGGCTGGTCAGGGCTAGAACAGCATCTAGTTCGGACAGACTAAATTAGGATGTTAAACAGAATACTGAAATTAAAGGGTAATACATACAATAAAGCATGAGTTTCATTCATCGGGTTAAACTTCTGGTAACAGAGTAGGTTATACTTTCAACGACAACTGATATCTGAATATGTCCCTTATTTTGTAATTTATTGATAATTAACTTCAAATGACAAAAACATAAATTCTAATTAGTTAACGAATGTCCTGAATGTTGACGGTAAAAATTTTGCGTATAAAAAGCTTTTAAAGTAGTAGTAGATAAAACTATACTAATAGCTGCTGTTACCATTAGAAAATATAGCATCCTGAGCTTTTAAGTCACACAAACACAGCATCTACCCGTGAACACGGGGTCCCATTTTGCTGACGTTAGTCAGCCGAGGCTTAGCGCCGCTTTTCCATGACGTTGCCTACTCGCAGACGTACCACCAATCGTCCACTAACCGTAATCCTACACCTTGGTCCGTTTTCTTAGTGCCGCTCCCAGACGATAGTGGAGTTTCTATTCTCTATTTACAAAACCAAACCCACCAAGCGCTTTTCATAGAAATTTGTGACGCATGAAATTGATAATAGCAAGCTTTACTTGATGTAGCTAAATATTTGGTGCAATGCTGTCACTAAACAGCTCGTGAAACAACTAATACTATGATGAGTAAAACAACTGAATGCAATGATATCAAAAAGTTTATTTCAACCATATATCAATATTAAAACTGTTGGCACAATATTGCAGAACAATAGATCGGCAGTTTGTATATATAACTTAACCTAGATTAAGCTCCGTTCACTCTGGTTGGAAGATTCTAGAAGGCCCCAATCAATATTATACCAGCAATCTTGACAAACCTTACCACGACGTATATTTCATGGTTCTTATAAATATGTGATTGTATAATTAAAGTCTTTGTAAACTGCGGCATGACGTCTTTGGATATAATATAACGAATGATTTCGGTCTGAGCGTATTTGATAGACATAATATTAGTTTTTCTGCATATTTTAGGGAAACAAACATTGGCGCCCAACGTGAGGCGGAGTTTTCTTTACACAATCAACATGCGGGCACTAAATATATCCATATACTAAGATTGTTTCTACATACAGTTTACATAAATCCACCAGGACGATGGTCAAGAACTAACAAAGGCGGATCATCAATAGGTGAACAATATCTGCTTCAACAGTCGACGAAGAAGAAATAAATTTACATTTACAGTTAATTAAATTTAAAGAACTAGTTTATTAATTTGAAGATATCAAACTCGCCTTCCTGGACTCAGACTATCCGATAGTGAATCAACTTTGTGAAAAATCTGTTATACATTGTAAAACAGTGTCTTTTTTTGGTCTCGATAAATGTCGATAAGAGATCCGATATGGCATCGAAACATCCACAATCAAAGACTTCTTGACGCAGTATACATAGAACCCCAGAAGCTGTGAGTGGTCGTATCTTTATATCATAATTTATTCATATCTGAGTCTAGCTAGTGCTTGTCTATCTAAGTGCAAAAATATTTTATATCCTCTCATTGTACGAAAATAGACGATGTGAACATTGAATAGTTTGTACCGGGCGAGGTCGCTAGGGTCGAGGTCACGGCTCGTTACTAATTACTTAGGACTATAGCAATGCTACTACAATTGAAATATAACAAGCGGAAAGCAATACGAGTGTCTGTAAATAGAAATCGATATTGGCCAAGAATTTATAGTATCCAATAGATAGAAGTAGAAATAGGTGATTAGTTCAGAAGTCACAAAACCTAAGATACACATATGAACACCGACAAAGGTACCATTCGTACAGTTACCCTCGTATTATAATTGAGAAAATAAGTAACCTAATTAATTAAAGTATATAAATTAATCGAATAATTATTGCAAATTGGAAAAGAATCATTAAATAACATCATTATCATCATTAATTATAATTACATTAGAAATTCATTATGACTAGTCTCCTCGGAGCTGGAGTATCGACGAACGCATGAATTATAATATTAGACTACCGCTACGGGTGATAAATATGAGATTGCTTGGGAGATCTGAAGAACTCTCACCGAATGCCTGACGGGAACCAGACCTGCTGAGAGTCGGTCCCGAGCGGCCGGCGCTCCGCTCCTGTGGCACCGTTACGTTAATGTCAAACGTTAAAACTAGTGGAATGAGGGGCCCGAGGGCCTTATCTCGGGGGGACCTCCCGCGGCGGAGGACTTCTGTATTTGGCTTTGATATGCAGAAACGGCTTTTTCGGAGAAGCGTCGTCCGCTATGGTGGCTTCCAGCGAGCGCCTGATGCTGTCCTCTATGGCGGCCTGCGTCAGGCCCGTGGCGGTGACCGAGGAGCTCTTGTATAGAGGCTTCGACAGCTCGACGGGCGTCGCCAGACTCATGCTGCGCGTCTTCTTGGGGTGGCCGTTCACCAGAACTCTCTTCGGTTCGTTGACAGGGGTGGACGCCAGGCTCTGGCTCCGCAGCTTGCGAGTCGCCGGTGGCTCGCTCGTAACACCGACCAGACCAGCGCTTCTGGTCTTCTTATTTTTAACGCTCTGATTCAATCTGTCGGTTCCGCAGAAAGCCTTCTTCTCTACCTGCGCGCTGGCCAAACTCATACTCCTAGTTTTTTTGGGAACGTTCACGAGTGCGTTCGACGTGAGGGACTTGCGAAGCTCTACGGGCGGGGTGCGGACGGAGCGGCCGGTGGGCGTGCCGGGCGTGCTGTAGCTGGCGGGTGCGGACTGCTTGCGGGGGCGCGGCGCGGCGCTCGCGGCGGCCGGCTCTTTGAGCGGCAGGGTCAAAGCGGATCGGTCGGTGGCGGGCGCCGGCTTGGTGGGCGTGGAGGTGCGGCGCGGCTCCAGCGGGGAGCTCTTGCCGCCGCTCGCCTTGCCGGCGGAGCGCGGCCGGGCCGGCTTGCCGTCCGCGGGCGAGGCCTCGCCGCTGACGGACGAGGCCTTGCTGTCGACGGGCGAGGCGGTGCCGGGGGACGGCTCCTTGGCCAGCGAGGCCTTGCTGCTGGCGGGCGAGAGGGAGGCGCGCGCGGGGGAGGCGGGCGCGGGCGGCAGGCTGACGGGCAGCACGTCGCGGCGGCCCTGCGTCACGAGGCGCACCTGGCACGGCTCGTGGCGCGAGAGGAAGTGCTCCAGGGTGTCCCAGCCGCCTCCCACGCGGACCATCATGTGGCGACCCTTCAGCAGCTGGAATCAATAGCAACTTGATCAATATTGCGAGCGAGCCTCAGTGACTTAACTTTAAGAAAAGCTTTCGTTATGGAGGCTGATATTTTCATTAGCAGCGACCGCTAACCCTGATGAACACGTTCCTGCCGGCGATGTTGTACCGGCCCTCGCCCACCTTCTTCACCTTGAGCAGCTTGGAACACTTGCCGGAGCCACAGTTGCAGCCGCGCTCCATCAGTCGCGTCACCAGCTGGACCTGGTGAAAATATAGCCAACTATAATACATTTTTCTAATTTTTTATTAAGGACGCATCCGCTCTGTAAGAAGTTGTCGATAAGTGTAGAAGGCATCCATAACACCCCGTCTTGCCTTTCAACTGCAGTCGAAATTTGGGTCATTTTAAATGGACAAATGTTTGAAACCATTAAGATGTTCGCAACGACGTTCGTTCAAAACCACAGGATGGAAGAAAGATGAATATACTGCTACGGAAACTTGAATTAGTAACGTTTACCTTGTCATTAATTAAGGTGCCATTGTTACACTTAATTCAAGGTGCTTAAAATATTAAGTCTGACACTATTATTTTGAATATTTAACCATTGATCGTTGGATATTAATGACCACTTTTGAATACGAGATAAGCTCGATAAGAAAATCCATAAAAGGTAAAAATTTCCACCATGTAAAAACCATCTTAAAAATACACGCTATCGTTTGGTTCACCGAAAGATATTTATAGACAGCGATTAGTTGTTCAAAAACACTCTCTCTAAGATACGGATAGCGCTGTGCGTTATCATTCATCGGCCGTCCTACCCCCCTCCCTCTTTGACTCCAACCCAAGGGGTTCGCAACACCCTTACCCGTTTATCCAACTCGTTAGTGGGTTTGAGCGGCACGTCGGTATCGGTGCTGCTCTCCGTATCCCCGGACTTAGTGCTCTCTGCGTCCACGTTGTCCGGAACCGACAGCTCACCTGGACCAAAGGATTCGTTAACACTCATCCATCGTACTGTGCTATGATGGCCAATAAATAATAAGTCCTCCTCTCTCCTCTTATAAAACTACCCACCACGCTGCTCCGATACTCGGATTATACCAACCTCAGGAATTCTTCAGAGATATGCATGCATGCGTTTTCTCGTAATGTTTTCCTTCCCAAAAAGCATATATACACATTTAGATAAGAACACGTAGTCTAAATCAATTATTTATCCCTCAATTATGATAATACCTTATGTATCTTTATCTTCTTTTATTAATTTCTTGACGCGCCCTCAACAGAACATAAATTATTAAACTCATTTGTAGTTAATTATTTATAAAATGATAACTTCACTGACATGACATTTGATTTTTTCTCTATGTTTTATGAAATTTTTAATCAATAGAGTTTCTATAGTAGAGTGTCAAAGTCAGCGTTAAATGTGCCCTATTACAATAAAGAGAAATAAAAGAAAATGAGGGTGATCTATCTGTCTCTCTTTTTTATGTATGAATAGACAAAGATGAAATACGAGTTTTATCATCCCTCTCATAATTTATTGTGTCACTATCACTTACAGCCGGCCTACCATGAACTCTTATTGCGACTCAATTTAAGACAAACTAAATTGTTTGCTTTTTCATACCATGACGTCTTAAAGACGCACACTTTAAGTCGTTGCCGAATGAGCGTTCGGAATGCGTCCTAAAAACATTTGAGTAAAAGAGACAGAGTTATCCATAGTTCATATAACGTTATCCTTTTCAAATATTTCGACCCCAATGCAATCCACACTTCATGGTACGAAAAGAAAGCGGATGATTTGAGGTACTGACTTTGAATTGAATTGTTTTCTAAAAGTTCATGGTATGGTATGGCCTATGGCTCCCCTATTCATGTATTAAGCTTTGGGAACAAAACTCTATGGAGTTTTGTTCAAAAATACTAAAAAAAACATTGCTTACTTTCATTCGGATCTGGCGAGGAGGGAAGAGCATCTTTTTTTGATCTGAAAAAAATAGAAACTTTATAAATATCGTCATAGATTTTTAACTACACATACGTAATATTATTTAATAATGATATTTATTATTTAATAATAATAATTTTGTTTTAAGTATATTATTTTATTTTCCGTCATAATAGGCATTTATCTTATAATACCTTTTTCACAGTGGCATACTAGGTGAGACAATAATCTAGAGATTTATGACTGATCAGTGCCTATCATTGAAATAAGTTATCTAAATCTGCCTCATAAATCACTCTGAAAATCATATGGAAAATCTGTTCAGTATTTTTGAGTTTATCGCAAAGAGACAGGGAAAGTTCAATAAGATGTTATTGTAAGATTTAGAATTATATTTGCATTTAACAGAAAAAAACTTCACGACTTCGTTCTACTTCATTCACACAATTAAAGCTTTTAAAGACCTTCAATAATGCAACGCGTTTTATATATTTTTTTCGACATTTCCCTAAGATTAAGCGGAATTTCATTAATCCTTTATCCCTGTGTCTGAACTTCAATTGTACTTATTTTCATAGGTGTTGCTCTGGTGCTATAGCCATTAAAGCGTAACAGACAGACAAAATTGAGCATATATAATATTAGTTTTTAGTATGAATGGGTACGTTCGCCTTTCATCAGAAGCGATTTATTTTCGTTAACTTACTTGTCCCTGACGGGCGAGGGCGAGTTGTCCCTGAACTGCCAGGCAGCGCCGGACATGGCGGAGTCCAGGCCGGAGTCGCGCTCCTCCAGGGCGATCTCCTTCTCCAGCTGCACCAGCCCCGGCGGCTCCACGTTGAACCTGGTCGCCAGCCGCGCCACCTCCAGCAGGCACAGGATCACCTGCCGCGGCTGGTTGTGTAACACTGGAACAAGGGAAAAAGACATAAAGACTGTCATCACTCAATAATCTAAACAATAATTGATTTTGTGTCTTTTTTTAATATTAAATTTTAACGTAACTTTACAATGACTAAATTTCTCAAGAATTTACCAAGACCAAAACTAAAACTTAACAATCGAAATTTGAGCATAACTGGAACTCTTCCCGAAATACTAGACCCTAGTATCATTCAAAATATCGCCCGAAAAAAAGGGGGTAAAGACCTGCAAATCCTTAAGGATAAGGATTATACTACTAGACCGTTACGATTTTAGGGTGTCATATACAATTTAAAAAAATCGTTTAAAAACGAAACTACGTTCGCATCGACTTAAAAGTAAATATTAAATTACTCTTAACTACCCGTGAATCACTTCAATGTTCCTTAAGGAAAAAGGTTTTTTTCATCCACACAGTACGAGTTTAAAATGTGCCCTATTTGATTAACGGCGGATCATTAGTAATCTGGCGGATTCGTGAAAGCCTAGCAAACCGACAGTCTTTTGCATTTATAATACTAGTATGGATTTTAAATCAACGCGAGGTATCACATTTGAGTAGTGACACCTTCTAACTTGGCGCAAAAGAATCAGGAGATCCGACTCCAAATAACGGGAGCACGGATGGACAAAGAAGAAAAAGAAGTGGAAGAGGGTATCTGAACTACTGTGATTGTTACTAGTACAAAGGTTAGTGTGATTCTTCCTAAGACAACCAATCAGCATAGCTTAGGTGAAAGTTAAATTAATTTATTATGTTGCCAGTTATCAATTCTTTTTCGCTTCTTTCCAACCTATAAACGGCTACTGCTAGGTGTCTTCCCATGATTTCCATAAAACGAGATTATGTGCCGCTTGGATCCAGCGGCTCCCCGCGATCTTTCTGAGGTCGTCAGTCCATCTCGTAGGAAGTCTACCGACACGTGCGTTATCAAGATGTATAGATAGATCATAAAATTATTTTTGATAAATAGATAAGAAGTATCCTCCCTCACCAAGATCGTCACTCTCGAACAGTAGGTTCTCGTGCACGCCGAGCTCGCGGCAGAACGTGATGAAGTTCTCCGCGTTGTCTCGCGAGAAGAAGCTGCGGCGGGCGGCGCGCTGCCAGCAACGCCCGCGGATGGCCGGCACTGGCTGCCGACGAAAAAGTACATTATAGTATCCCACTGCTGGGAAATGACCTCCTTCAGATACCACGCTGAGGTGGATTGGCATTTAATACATATCCCAGTTACTGTCTAGCGACGTGCAGGCTTCCTCAGGACGTTACTCCGTAAACTCTACTATGTATTACACTCATAAGATGGATTTAGTAGATGGAGTAATAGTTGCAATTTTTTTAAGAATAATAAATATTGACATACAGGTTCTTCTCGGTAAATTTAGCGGGCATATTCCGAACCAACAGTAGAATCGACGATTCAAAAGCAGTATACCTACAAGTTTACTGAAATAAAAAATATGTTTAATTTGAAATAGTTCGCATACAAAATATATAGAGGTGACCGTTTTCCTAGTTTCCGAGACAACGTACATCCTGAAATGCACCAAAACTAACATGTATTTCTCGTAATATGTTTAAGTAAATAAATATATATTTATGGGGCAAACAACACGGTCAACCTTCCTGGAAGTAATTAACTGAATACGTGTATTATGAGTGTCAAAGATCTCGTAAATATTTACATAAATAATTTTAGATAAATACAACCAGAACTCGACGAACCAACATATTGTTTTTACAAAATGTAGGACCTTGACGGGAATCAAACACATGACTCTTAGAACTAGCGTCAACGGGCTAGTCCAACCTAATCTAATACTTACTCCTACGATGATGCCCTGGTCCAGAGCCTCCCGCGCACGATCGTGGATGAAGGCTGCAAGTTGACAGAGGTCCGCGCCGTTATCCAGCACATCCAGGAAGTTTTCGCCTGATAGGTAACTTATACCTGGAAACAAAGAGATTCCTATTCATATATAGAAAATTTTATGATCTTACTTTACGCTGCTGACCCTCCACGTTCCTTATTACACTGTTAAGTATTTACTTGAAAGCCTGACCAAGCTGTGATAGCCCAGCGGTGAGACTGTGCGACTCTTTCGAGAGAAACACGAGTTCAAACTCGAGCAGGCACTAATGAGTTTTTCTATCAAAACTCATGTGTCTAATTGATAATTGCAATTAATCACACGCTTTTCGGTGAACGAAAACATCGTGAGGAAACCTGCATATCTCTAGAGAATTCTGGAGATATGTGTAACCTACCAATCCGCATTGAAGCAACGTGGTAGGTCTTAGCTCCAACCCTTCTCTACAGAAACGGAGAGAGGAGGCCTATTCCCAGCAGTGGGATTGTAACAGGCTGCTACTTTTTTTTACTTTATTGACCAAGATTATTTCATTTATCAGTAACGTATCATTCAATACTATTATTGAGCACTATGTAAATGATAAGAAAGCTTCAATGTTTCAACCAGCAACGCACTAGATTGGATTGAAATGCTCTTTTGATTTGTTGCCATAATATTATTCTTCTGCCCTTATACTAGTCTAAGTGGGGTCGGCACAACATGTTTAAACATATTGTTACATATTTTGGCTAGTTATTTTACGACCGGCCGCCTGCAATTATATTATTTATATAATATTGTTTTTATACTTTTTTTTGTAATAGCTCTTTGATTATATATATTATACAAATGTATTATCATATGAAAAATTGCTGATTATAAATGTACTATATATATATAATGTATATTATGTCGAAGGCTCTGGCGTACGTAAAATCTCTGAGGAGTTTATGATTACGCTTACATGATGTAAACTATAACTTGTGTACATTTTGATGAAAAAAATAAATAAAAATTATTTTTGAAAAGAATGACCACTGAGTTTCATGCTGGTTCTTCGGTAAGAGCGTCTTTCTGAACGAGTGGTAGATTTAATTTAACGACTCAAAAGTGCTTACAAAAGCAAACGTGAATAAAGAATAATTTGAATTTGTTTCACACATCACACTGTCTGCTGTAAGTATCGCAAAATAACAAATGTTTACAATTTAAGCCATAAAGTTGCTCAACTAATCTAACCATAACTCGTTATTATTATATGTAGATTAGGGTACATTCGTTGGAACACAATTTACATTTGTTATCGGCGATGTATTGCGAATTGCAAATACGAAATCTCGTAAAGAGCCATTGTTTACGACCGCTGTTGGTCCGTTTACAAGTTTAATGTATTGAAGAGTAAATGACCTTACGCTACACGTACTATACATGAATGACAGATGTAATGAATCTGTTAAGCCGTTTAAGCCTTTACGCAAATCAAATTAAGAAAATCGCAAAGGTTCGCGTTTTTGGCATGGAGTCTATATTCTCCTGATGATGCTTCGGCTAATGGAGCGAAACAATTGATGAGTTTGAGATAGTTAATTAATGTAGTTCTTGAGTATTGTAGTATCGGTGGTGGTTTGTGTTTGTGCATGTGTTTTTATGAATCCTGCATGTATCGGGCATGAAAACGGATACATTCAGCGTTGTATATATTTTCTACTTCCTTTATCACGAATTAAAGCAAATAATGTAAGGTACATAAATGATGGCGGTTTACGCGGGAGGTCATTCTATAAAAATGACGGAGGAGAGACTCTTGTGTATTCTGGATCGGGTTGGGTTGTGAAAGTAAACGGTGTACATGGAGACTGAATATATTATTAATAAAGGAAATGGAGTTTCTTACTTCTAATAATTTTATTATCACTTTTGTATTATGAAGGTGTATAAGGTATAGTTTGTAAGTCACGGTACTCTTCCTGAATACGTGTATGTCTGAAACAATTTTAGGAATATTTCATGAAATTAATAAAAATCGTTACGTTCATCTTTCTTCTTTTGTTATTCTTTGTTACAATATTTTATACAAAATTTAGTTTTTAGAAAAAGATTTTTATATAGATCAGTTTTGTGACAATCTAGCTATTAATAGTGATTTTTGTTGAAGTTTATTTTATCTAAGAAGTAATAGTTAGGTAATGAATTCATTAAGTCATGAATTGTTTCGGTAATCGTAAACGGTGTTCAGTTAAATTGTTAATTTTATCTTATCTATTTCATTAATCGGTACGCAATTGAATATTAGATAATTAACCTTCGTATTTAAAAATGATCTTACGGTCTAATCGAGGAACGAATTTTCAATTAATGTTTATAAACGATCTTATCTTTCTTCTGTTTCAAGCATTAATTGACAATAAGCCTTAAACCAACTATGGTACAGTAACTTTAAACTCTATATAGAAATGTAAAGGAAACTGATACACTTTCATAGAATTTATATAGGGCCTAAGATCAAACTACACCGTAAGATCAAAATGATGCTAATTATTAGCATTTTTATTAGTTAACTATTACTCAAAATGTTCTTAATCTAAACTCACTTTCACTCACTCAAATTATTAAACTCCAGATTTTGTCAAAAAGCAGAGTTATAGAAGATTTAGCAAAAGTTATGAAATTCTTAATTATTAAACAGAAGATTTTTGAATTATGACATGTTTTAAGTATAGATAAAGCATTAATTCACAGCTGGGCAAAGACTTCCTCTCGGTTTTTGAAGAAAAGTGTTGTTTCTTAGATACACACATATTTCCCCAAAATTCTTTAGACATATGCAGGATTCTTTACGATGTTTATCTTCACTGAAAAGCGCGGGCTAAATTGCAATTATCAATTAGACATAAAATTTAAGAGAAAAACTTATAAGTGCTGCCCATGGTTTGAACCTCCTCGGAAGAGTTGCACGATCTCACAGCTGAGTTATCACAGAAACACGCCAATCGCGAATTCATTGTAGTCTAAAGTCACATCTCGTGCAAAATACTGAAAGTGTATCAGCACTAGGTCGCTGAACCCTTGCATGCGAGCAATACCAAGGCTGCCCCCCGGCATCGGCCGCTCGTGCAGTGTCTCTGGTGCTCATGAATTATTGATTACCAGTACCACGGCACGGCTAGCGGCGGAGAGCTTGAGGGATTGTAACCTCTATCAAATCAAATTAATAATCTTTATTCAAAAAAACTTTTCAAGAACTTTTAAGACGTCATGGATCAATGCGTTTAATAAAGTTACTACTGGTTTGGAATGTTGCTCTTACCGAGAAGAACCAGCAAGAAACTCGGCTGTCATTATTTTAAACACTAACAGGATTTTCAAATGCAGACAATTTTTACATTCACTAATCTTTTTACTATACTTTTGTAATATGCTTTACGTATAAGCATAGTTTCATACGCTTAATTTAATCCTTTCTGAAGACAAGTTCAGTATAAATTGCGAAATTTCATTGTAGAAGCGAATACCGAGACCGTCAAATGAGTTGCTAACTCTGCTGAGTCGCAACACAGGCACCACTAGCTCATTGAGACCTCTTTTATGTCTATGATATACATCAAATTTTGTATGATTCATATGGATATTTTTCCGTACGATTAAAATATTACTATGTATTGAACTATTGAATTTTTCGCGCACGGACTCAAAAACGATGTTCATTTATTGAGTGTATTTCAACGATTAATTTGGCGTGAACGAAATCACCGATACACTGATAATTTATTTACTTTTACAAAATCCACAGCTCTTAAACTATTATTGTGGGCTTCGGTATAATTTTTTATAATAAAATTCCTCAATCTATTTTGGACTTGCGTGGTCAAAAAAGCAATTAAAGCTTATTACTCATTAATAAAGCTTATTATAATGTTGAAGACTATGTCAATGTTAAGAAATCTTGAACTAAATTGCGACCAGCTACGCACTAGATGATATTGTAATCTATGTTTGTTAACAATTACAAATACAATATTGTAGTATTTATTTTTGAAAAGAGTGACCGCCAGGTTTCTTGCTGGTTCTTCTCGGTTGGAGCACTTTTCCGAACCAGTCGTAGCTCAATTTAATGTTAATTTTAAATTGAATTTAATTGAAGCCAATAACGGATTTTAATTTTGTTAATAGTAATCTCATTATAATAAGGACGCCAGAGAAGTGTGTGTATGTGTGTGTATGGTTGAGTGCATGTGTATAATATGCGTGGGAATCCTTCAATTTTCGTATATATGTGTAATTTTAATTAATGTTCTACATATCCTGAATTATATCCAGAATTTTTTTCTTAAAACATTTCTTTGTGTTATTGAATAGATCAACCTGGGCGTAATCGAGATTATAGTTTCTTATTCGAAAATAAATATAAATAAATAGATGAGTAAAAAATATTAATTAAAGAAATACATTTTTATGGAAAACTCATAAATGCCTAGCTGAAATTGGAACATACGGTTGGTAAAAGTCATGTAAAACGTTCGGTCACTAGTGCTTATGTTATAAATATATAACGTTTTGTTTTAATGAAACTAATTATTATTTATTTGAAACGAAATCATTAATTACTGTAACCAACAGAATCACAGCCGCGGAACGTTTGCTGATTGCAATTGCCTTCTGTGTATAGTATTGATTAAAAAAATACTGTTTATCGAATATGCAATATGCTAATTATTTATTTAAAAGATTTTAAAAAAATACTTATAATAATAATAACAATTTTTAATTTGCTTCCTCGGTAGTTTTTTTCTTACAAAAAATCAGCTTAGCGATTGAACGCGGAGACGCTGCCAGCCCTTCGTACAACGTAGACATAATTTGTATAGTGTTAGCTTGTAAGTATTTTAAGATTCAAATTTCAAAATGTTTTTTATTCATTTGACGATTCAAATGAATCGTTTGTATAGAAATGTTTGTATAGAAGCTTTCATTGATTCGAGAAGAACCAGCAACAAACTCGACGGATTATCCCTTAAAAAAATTTACAATTTTATTAATTGATTACATATTAATAGTGGCAACCTGGTACGTAGCTGACTGCAGTAAAAATATGGATCGTGCTGTTCATATGGCTATCATTCAAATAATCTTTCTAGTTGTGTAGTAAGCTTTGTGTAGCCGCATTGATTTGAGATAATTTCTAAACTCCGGTTAATCTTGGACCTTCTCGAGGCGCAACATAGGAGTCATTTGTTATTTCCGGTGTCTATCTAGTCTGTCTGTCATGTCTATGTTTGTTTTCGTTATAAATAAATAAATGTTTTGAATTCTAATTTTAATTTTTAAATAGGGAATACACACGCATATAGTTTTGCATGAGTTTCTTGTCATATAACTACAGTTTTTTAGGTTACGGTCTTAAGGAAAAATTTCTCAGATAAAGAAAAACAAAGATTTGAATGTTCCAGTACGTTTAAAGCTGTTTATGTAGCTTTTTATTTGATTGTATACATTTTTCAGTATCTGCAGTACTTAAAAGATATTGGGGTCTCGCCGCGTGTTCCCTACGATAATTTTGCGAGCCGACATTCCTCGCTCGTGATCGCATTATTCTGGCTTGTATTATATCCGAACCCCTGTCTCAGAGCTCCCATTCGTAACCGACTATAATACACATTCCTCATTCGAGGACACGTGTATTTTTAAATCAGATCCTTGTTTTTTATTGCGAACTAGGTAAATATAATATAGTATAGTAAATGCACTTCTTACAAACACACATTGCATTGCAGCAAAGAACTAACTATTAAAAGCAGACTTATACACCAAAGGTGACACCATCGGAATTGACGATTCTAACTGAATGTGACAACACTACCACCGGACAAGACACCCCTGATAATAAGTGATAAGTAATATTATCTATGCCCCTGATTATGACACAGTGGTCTGGGAGCTACCACTCTTAGATCCCTCACCCCAACCCGACATCCCTTAGGTCAAGTGACCTAGGCTTCACGGCCTGAACCCTGGCCAGGCAGACAAGCATTCGAGGCCCTTACCCCGTCTTCCCCCAAGGGGAAAGCGATATCTTTCGATTTTATTCTATCGGGTGAACCCGACTAGTTTCAAGCCCATACGAGAACCTTTTTTTTTTTTTTTTTCGAACTGACTGTATGCTGTTAGCCCTAATGGCTTTTACAGCTTCGCTTATTCATGAGCGGCTTTATCACGGAGTTCCCGCCACGGCAAAGCTCATGACCAAGTGCCCCGGGCGCACATGACGCAATAGAATGACAGGAGTATAGCCGGTTTCTATACATAAACTATGAATACCACTCACGAGTCTTAATTCAAAAATCAATTATATGGTGTGCAAAAGTGCGGGAAAAGTCGCAGGCAAAACTTGTTCAACGAGCATGCTGAAGTCAATGTCGATGTTACGAAAGCCGAACGTGTTCTTAATCGACAGACATCGATACTGGTGAAGGTCGGCTACTTTTCTGCAGAGTGCAGCCAAACTGCAGCGGATGTCGGCTGACGGCCGCTCGGTTACAACCTCAAGGTCGGTTACGTCTTGTGATGTAACGCCATTGTAGTACGAATAACGTTACTTTTATCTCAAATCAGTAACCCACAACTTAGAGCAACAATGCGATATAGTTATTTACAACGTGTCAACTAATACAAACTAGTATTGTTTACCCAAATTGTGGCTAATTTTGCAAAAACGAATATTTGTAATATTAAATTAAATTAAAGATTCACACCGGAATAACATATAGGAAAAACAAAACCGTTTTTTTTTCGAGAACAGAGAAAAAAATACTGCGTATTCTATGGAATTTGAAAACCGACATTGACCCGCGAATGAAAATGTCAAGAATGTGCAAAAAAAAGATATAAAGTAACAGCCTGTTACTATGCCCACTGCTGGGCTAAGACCTCCTCTCTCCGTTATTGGAGAGAAGGATTGGAGCTAAGACCTATCACGCTGCTCCAATGCGGATTGGTAGGTTACACGTATCCCTAGAGTTCTCTAGATATCTATTCTCTGCATGGTTTCCTCACGATGTTTTCCTTCACCGAAAAGCGTGTGATAAATTGCGATTATCAATTAGACACATAAGTTTTAATAGAAACCCCGGTTCAAAACCCCGGGGTGCCTGCCCGGGGTTTGAACCTATGTCGTCTCTAGAGAGTCGCACGGTCTCACCGCTAGGCTATCACAGCTTAAGAAAAAGAAAAAGATATGTAGTAATGTAAATCCATACGAAAGAAATGACTATAATAATATTTTGCTAGAACGTTCAATGTGGCGCAAATCAAGTCGCGCGATATCTAGTAATCTCAATGGCTCAATGGGTCATACCTACTGATCTTCTGGTTAGTATGGAGATAGTTGAAGGATAGTGTCATAAGCTATCTTTTTCTTGTTGCTGAATTCCACTTAGACAAAGGTGCGGTTGCAAGCTATATATTTTACTAAGACATTATTTATTATAACTGAGTTATAGTAACGCTTTTTAAGATTATGTTCTTAAACTGTAAAATTACAGAACTAAAAATATAAGGTCGAGAAAGCGAGCGTTAGAAATGCGCGAAGTATTTCTAAGTGGCCAAATATAAATAAGTAGAGTGAGCTAGAGTGGTGTCTTTTATAAACTTTGAAAAAGCAGATGGGTATAATTCGTCATTGGTTGTCTGGTTTTAGAACAAACTCGTTAAGGCCCACGATGACATATATTAGCATTCACGGCTATAGAAAACCATTTCAAACATTACAGTAGTAACTTTATGCAGTATCTAATAAACAGTAAATCACAATTTACAATGTCAAAATTATATATTAAATATACTAAACGTTAATCCTTCCTTATATATATTTAAATAACTCTAACAATAAAAAACTTTAAATTAGCATTATTTTAAAATTTCCGTCCGCTTCCAAACTTCCGCGTGTGTTTTCAGTAAAGTTTGATAATAAATGTTTATTAAAAGGTCTAATACTCTAGACCAGGGCTTCTTAAACTATGGGTCGCGACCCCATTTGGGGCCATGTACAAAAATATTCTGTCAAGCAAATATAAGAATACCTATAAGAAAAGTTTTATTAATTTAATTCATTGCATGACACTTTCCTTTTGAATTGATAGTTACATATAGCAGCATCCACGACACTGTACCGAGAGAGATAACGTAATTACCATACTGCAGTTTTCACCTTGACTTTATGTTCAAAGTGCGCCGCGCACTGTCTCTCCTAGAGCAGTTTTAAATAACCGGTTGGCAGAGCTTGGATTTTTTTTACAAATAATTGCGGCTCGATTATCAAGCCTCAATGCCCGCATAAATTCCGTAATAAAAGACAAGGCCGCGGCAGGAGATGCTATCTCGGCAAAAGCATGCTAGTTATCCGAACAATCTTAAAACAAACAGATTGTAGGTACACATCGGTAAAATAATCGTTTTATTGTATTTCATGTACCAATACCACATATAAAAACTGAAAGATATATTCAAATTAAAAAATTTCTAATTAAAAGTTTGCTTTCGTTATAATTGTTATAGCATAAATTTAAGCCCTCTTTTACCTCTTTTAAGTAAAAAAAAACTATGTAAGAGAACTCTACTCTTTCAATCCTAAGTTAACATTTTTTTTATAAAGCTTAATTAGTTTCTTCCAGTCATCATCCTGCCCTTATGAAACTAAGTGGGGTCGGCATGTTACAAACATGCTGTCACATGATTTGGCTGCGTATTGATTACCAACCACCTACCTGACGTCAACTTACCTTAGTCGCCTTTTACGACACCTTGGTAAGGGATGAGGGTGGTCTATTCTATATGACCGGATACCACGAACAACAGTGAACAAATCAAATCCATTTTTTAAATACTGGAGTCTGTTGTTATTTTATGTACAAATGTATGTAATTGTTATGTATTTTTGATTTAAATGAAATGAAATATAAAATGCATTTGAACCAAGTTACATATTTAACAATTTTGGAACCGATCCAATTGAATTTTTTATTAGAATAATTGATTCTTTATACGGCTTTTCGCTTTGCGGCTTTTTTTCATGGATCGTATCTGCGAGGTAGTTTATGGAGGCGTCAAGAATTGGTTAAACAGAATTCTGCATTAACAATGTTAGTATGAATAACGCTCCTTTTATAAATTTAACAGAATAGGGAGTTAATTGCTTACGATAACTTAGCTTGTGATAACGGTTAGTGTAATTGCAAATTGTGTCAACGCAACGAGCCGCGTTGGACGCTAAGCAACGGAACTCTCGCATCGAAAATTATTATAATAGTGGACCCGTTCGCGAATCGATCGCCGCCCAATACATAAAATGTAGCGGTTGGTATAGTAATAGACTGTTAAGTAAGTAAAGGTCTGTTACTATTCCACTGCTGGGCATAGGACTCTTCCTTTTTCTTTAGCAGAGAAGGATTGTAGCTAACACCTACTACGCTGTTCCAATGCGGATTGATATACCCCCAGAATGCTCATATACCCCCATATATACATATACCCCCAGAATGCTCTAGAGACGTGCACGTTCCCTCACAATGTTTTTCTTCGCCGAAAAGAGTGTGATAAATTGTAAATATCAATTAGACATATAAGAGACCCTCGCTCCTCCAATGAAGTTTAGCCAGATTAGAATTCTTTAGCATTATGCGGGTTTTCTCACCATGTTTTTCTTAACCAAAAAGTTGTAAATATCATTGCTACCTGTATGAGGTTTGAACCCGTGAATTTTCTGAAAAGAGCCACACGGTTGCGCCGTTTGACTATCACAGATGAGAGGTGGTGATATTAGGCGTCACAATGACCATGATCCATACTAAAGTAGCGGCCTATTACAATCCCACTGCTGGGAATAGGCCTCCTCCATCTGTTTCTGGAGAGAAGGGTTGGAGCTAAGACCTACCACGCTGCACCAATGCGGATTGATAGGTTACACATATCTCCAGAATTCTCTAGAGATATGCAGATTTCCACACGACATTTTCCTTCATCGAAAAAACCGTGATAAATTGCAATTATCAATTAGACACATAAGTTTTTAATAGAAAAACTCATTGGTGCCTGCCCGGGGTTTGAACTCGAACGACCCACACGGTCTCACCGCTGGGCTATCACAGCTCTACTATTCATCCATACTAAATTTTCAATTTGAATATCTTTAATGCTAGAGAAATACTGAGGAAATTTTGTACAATCTAAGCTTATATTCCGAGCTCTTATCCTTCTTGCTATTATATAGGATAAAAAATAGCCTTTCGCCCTAGGATATAATAAAAAAACATAAAGTATAATAAATACATCGACGTGAAAGAAGTCGCGGCGACAGTTTATACACAAATAAATTAACATCCGCCAACCACAATCAACCCTCAGTCAAATTTGGAAAAGCATCGTTTAATTGAACCAGAAAGGAAACTCAAAGTGTTCTTCAAAGCTTTCACAATTGATTACATAAGATTGACATTGATTCACATTAGTCTGCCTTTAGTTATTGAGATTTGTATAAAGGTAGACTTTCTCTACATTGCTATTTTTCAACGCTTTCATCAGCTTTCTACCTATTTCTTCAAGACCACCAGTTGTAAATTAATGTTCAGTAATGATGTATTGGACAGCTACATTTTATTATTACAAGTTACATGCATTTAACAATAACAAACCGACGATAGATTCTATTGTTGCAAATAAATATGAAATCACTCGAAATTACATTTTCCATACTAC
Organism: Morpho deidamia; assembly: GCA_947086505.1. Classification (NCBI taxonomy): domain Eukaryota; kingdom Metazoa; phylum Arthropoda; class Insecta; order Lepidoptera; family Nymphalidae; genus Morpho; species Morpho deidamia. The sequence goes on from CAMTZC010000009.1 coordinate 14,635,133, forward strand.
AATTGATAAAGTAGAAAGTTAGTTTACCTATTTCCACATTTAACTTTAATACGCGTACAATTTGAGTCACATACATCTTTTAAATATAATTTGTATAATAGTCTACTCGTAGATAGGTTCAAAATCACTAAATCAGAAGATAAATGAAAATTTTGATTTTAAAAGACGTTTAAGAGCGAATTTCCTAAACAAGACAGTCCTTGCCTTGTCAGATAAGAATTTATTCTGATTGTTCCATATAGCCGCGATTTTAAATTGTTCGAATAATGCATTTTTGGTAAATGAGACGGAAATATTTTAGTCGCTTACTGATGATGATGATGATGGTACAGAAAAAATCATAATAATATAAAAGCGGCGACGAAAATAATTATTTTGTCTTTATCATTTTTTCTTAGCTGTTCTCTATTGTCACCCTCTCTTTGCTTGCACTACAGACTACTGAATATTCATTGCGTGTGTTCACGGTATAAGCGGCAGATACCGATATGCACAACTATTAATAGCAGCGTTACCTATGAATGTTATTATGTTTGTTACGCAATGACTCATCGGTAGGCCTTCCGCAATTTCTAACTGTACTTTTAATATTATGAATCGATTGAAAATATGAGTTTTCACCTTTGATTGTCTAATATTTTCCAAGAAGAGCGATCGATATTCGATGAGTTCTGCATCAACATCAACTCTGCAACAGCATCTATCGACTATGCATTAAACACATATTTTAAAAAACTTCGGTCGCGTGTAAGCGAGGAGTCTATAGATCGTCTCGTAGTTTAGGGAAAATTTGATGATTATTACAAGTCCTCGGTCGATCACCTTATGCGATGGACCGGTCAAAACAAATCAACTGTTAGTGGCCCTCTTCATGACGGCGCGAGGATACTGACCAACAGAAAGAAACAGCGGTAAATCTTTAGGCGAGCGATATGCGCCACCACATCATGACAACCACCAACGCTCTGTCAAGAACGTATCAGCATAATAAAATAAGTAATTAGTGAAATGTTGTCCATCCTACAATGGAGGATCATTTTCATAGTTCTGGTCCTATCTTTAGGTAGCAGCCTGAAGATAGAAAAAGAATAATGAGGCTAACAGAATAGTAAGCTAACTATTACAGCTAATTATACGTAATAATACTAAGAAAGAAAAAAAGAAAAAACGCTTATTTCTACTTGCTCATATACACAGAATGTTAATACAGATATACAATAACCTTAACAAATCTATTGGTATTACTAATGTTGTAACTGCGAAAATATAATATATAGTAATATAAATCCCAGAGCCAAGAGTAATGAAATTGAAACGATCGATGCCAATACACCGGGCTGGGTAAATGCCATTTTTCAATTGGGATCAGGAAAAAGCACAGCAAATTTAACAAAGATATATGTATTTGGTATTCACGTCATTCCTGTTAAAGTATTCTATGCCATAGCTATGAATAAAAAATCTAAATTCCTTTAACATTTATTATAGGGATATAAAATCTCAAGCGGTGACATAAAGAGTTAATTTTGTAACATCCGAGCACATTCGCCTAAGCATATCTTCAACCTAGTCATTGACCAAACAATGCAGAATTTATAGCTTGCATCAATAATAGATCTAACGATAATTAGAAACTTATAAGACACCTGAGGAATAGGCCTAAATTTCACACGGCCCACGATCTATAAATAGTAATGGACATTGTGAAGATTACGTCGTTAACAGTTAAATTCACAAACATTAGCCATTTGGCTGATTGTAGGATGTTCTACTTCTCCACTTAAACTAGGTTCTATGTCCCATATATATACGAACGTGTAAGATTAACGATGACGGCACTGTGGGCTACTTCAAATTGGCACGTGGTTACCTTTATAAGCTATGCATGTACTAGTATGGGTACGCTAAACCGTGGGTGGCATAGCCATACTGGTTAAGGATCTAGTTTTAACATTATGAAAATAATACCTAGTGTGTTAAAAACAATTAATAATTACATTTTGAAAATCGAAATGGTCAAGCGCCTATGTTACTCTGGTCTTAAAACTTTTTGTCACTGCATTATCATAAAAAGTTCCATAAATTCTTAAGTTAAAACGTTTGAAATTATTAAACTAGTACCTAGCAGGTTAGTAAAATTTAAGCATGTCATTTCGAAATTTGAAATGGTCAAATTCCTCTATTACTATATCCACGTACAATGCGCGTTACAAGAATTTTTAGAAATAAAAATTCGCTTAAAATCGGGCGTTACTTTTCAGATTCTGCAACGGATGCTTTTTAGTTTCGTTTATTCGTCAATACACGTCTTCAACATAGCTAAAAGTATCCTACGCTTCGCTAATCCAAAACAATAGAATGCTTTCTTGAGTAATTCAATAAACAAATAAATAATTGCTTTTCCGTAAAAAGTACCCAAAGGAAAACAAAACTTCAGATCAATTAACTAAGAATTCTTCAGCCATCGAAAAATATAGTCAATTATTTACTAGTCCTGGATGATTTAAACAAGCAGAGTTCAGGTACACTTACCTCAATTCAACTTATCTTGTAATTAATGTTGTGGAATTATTTCTATTTGTTTAAAATTCATTCAAAATGTATTCAAAATTACCCTCCTGCAATCCAGCGGCCCAGTCGTGGTATTTTAATAGACTCTTGTCCATTTTCGTGTAGTATAATTCTTCAATTAAAGGACAAATAAGTCTAAACAAAGTTTATGTTTATATATACACATTGGCTTTGCATGCATTCACTTAACCCGTGCGGATTATAGCAAAGTAGTTGTTTCTGTTATATTACTTGTAATATGGAATTCCGCAAAGTAACGCCTGCTTCTATAAATCATTTATGTTTATATACATTTCATGAATCCCATTGACGCTAATGGCTTGTATTTTCCGAAATAGATCTCGCTGATTATATTTAACAACACTAGACGCCAAATAAGAAAATACTAATGATATCATATTCAAGAATTGTGCACCATTTTCACGAAGGATTTGATGCGTGAAAATAAGAAACAATGTTCCAAACTGGAGACTCGTTATCTTATTAGCGACACGATAACGTATTACCGTGGCTATGATGTTCGCAATAAGGTCGATAATTTTATGAGTTCATGTTTCCTCTGAAGCGGACAAGACATGGGTAATTGAGGACTCGTTTATGGCGCCTAATGGCGCGTCGTGACTATTGGTTTAAATGCCTAAACGATCGCTTTTGTTCGAGACATGAACGCGAGCTATATCTTTGAAAGGTTTCCAAATACATACGTATTATGGATTATGGAAATTTAAAGCGGCGTTTAAATATTTGCTAACTTAAGGATGTATTTATTTTAAATACATGCGTATTTCAATTTGACAGCTTCTTTATTGAATTCTTTGATATACGAGTAAGACTGAATGTTAATATGCAAAGTTGCTCGTCTCTACTTTACATTAGTTGTAGCTTCATTAATCATATTGATGCTTGACGATTCAAAAGTGCCTGAAATGGTTTATTTGAATAAAGATTATTTTGATTTGATTTGATTTGATTTGATTAGTTAACTCTACTGACGTGAAAAAGATGAAGAACATAACTAAAAAATGAAGCATTTTCGCGTTTGTAATTATCCCTTGCTATATACCAATGCTTTCTGACACTTTTTGTTGCGATACCTCTAAATAAAACTTTTTATTTATGGATTAACCCACATTACCAACTCCGTGTGTGTCTCTTTCCCTTAAATATTGCTCTTAGTAACAACCTAACTTAGTTTAAATTCTCAGTATTTCCACCATTATTATATATTACTAATATAATTTACACGTATTCCAATGTCATGTACCCACGAATACCCGCCTACAGTTTGAGAATCGCTGGTCTATATGGTTAAATGAATCTAACCTGATCGCCTTCATAAAACAAATTCATCAATTCAAAGAACTATTCGGTCGTAAAATTTTATTTTACATAAATATATATTGTACCTAACAAGACACAATCACAGTAAGTGTGAAATACAAAGTAAAAATTATTCTCAATTTTTTGACAAGACTCCATTTTTCTTACATTGTTGATATAAGTCTAGATGTTGGTATTATTTATACACTATTAGGTTTTATTTGTTGTATTAGTCAGCCATTTAGCGTCAAGCAAATAATATACGGTTATTATTGTGTTTCCACGCTGTTTGTGTTGTAACTCCTTGTATAATTTGATTAATATCTGTCGAATGTGTTTACTACCAGCTGCGACCGGAGTGGGCGTGGGCTTGCATACAGTAGTAAAATGTAAAATGCCACTTTAGGTAGCGAATATAAAGACGCGTGTACATAAATATGTGTACGTTGTTTGATAAGAGCTGATGTAAATACAATAAAAAAAAGCAACAGATACAAATTCTCTTATTGATCAGTAATATGTTTTATAAAAGTAATAATAAAATTATTTTGCTATAATCCGCGATGTCGGAAATAGAAAATATATATAATGCTAAATTTAGAGTTATGTATTCGTTTTCATACCCGATAACGAATACATTTCTACATTTCCTGCACGGATTCGTTAAGACACATCACGAACCTCCACCACCACCACCACCACAATACACAAGCACTACACACGTTCACTATTACAAATATGATATAAAAAATATGTATCTGTATAAAGATTTTTTTAGGCATGATTGGGTTTGTTATTGTAGGCATATTTATAGAATGTAGTGTTAAGCTAAAAGTTTGAACTTACAACCCTGTGAACAACATACTAGTGTTAAGTCAGCCTTTTCTCTTATTTAGTAAATGTTATATGGCCTCCTCTGTCCGTTTTTGTCGAGAGGGATTGGAGCTAAGACCTACCACGCTGCTCCAATGCTGATTGGTAGGTTACACATATCCCTAGAATATTACACATATCTGTAGAGATGTGTAGGTTTCCTCACGAAGTTTTCCTTCACCGAAAAGCGTGTGTAATAATAAATTGCAAATATTAATTAGGCACATAAGATTTAATAGAAAAACTCATTGGTGCCTCCCCGAGGTTTGAACTCATGATCGTCTCTAGAGATTCGCACGGTTTCACCGCTGGGCTATCACAGCTTGAATTTATATCATTAATATGTTTAAATTGTGTAAAGTTGGTATTAAAAAGGCATCTGATATTTATTTTCTACTTCCTTCAGGCTTCGACGAACCATAAACTACGAAGATTAAAGTCGTAGCTAAAAAGTATAAAATAGTGGTGGTTTATACCGGCTATATTGTGGCCGCACCCTGTTAGTTACAAGCACGTGCCACACGACGATACCGACAGCAGTGTGGGTGAAGCGATCCGCGCCAAGCCCACGGTACTATCAATCAGTCCTATTGAGATCCGTTCGGAATGCATTTAATGGTCGTGTTGTCATAATGCTAACAACAATACATGTGTATATTTATAAACTGATTAAAACTCTATAAATTATGGCTAGAAATATTTTATTTATTACGATGTAAATGATTTATCAAGCATTAAGGAATATACTCTATCTCTAAGGTCGGTCCCTCATCTCTGAGGATCGTGGTCAGCATCAGGGTTATGTTTGTTGTCTGTGGAGTGTATGATGTGCCTCCATCTGTTGCGATCCATTGCCTCTCTTACGATCGTGTGAAATTTAGAGGACGGAGAGTTTCTTATTTGGTCAGTCCATCTTGTTGGGGAACGACCGCGTGACCTTTTTCCCTCAGTGTTCCCGACCACAATAAGTTTCTCCAAACTTTCATCGCCTCTGCGTACCGTGTGCCCGAAATATGACAAGGAATATACATTTGTAACGAAATGAAATTATTACTTAACGTTATTGTTTGTTTTCAATATTCCCTTTTACATCTAATCCATGTTTAAGATCTGCCCGAACTAGATGCTGCCCCTCCTCGAGCCACCCAAAAACTCTCTTTACCCAAAGATCACATCCCCTCGTCGTCCCAAATATCGAAGTATTTCCTTTTTTTGAGATACCGCCTTTTTTCTTTAACTACATTATAAAACCCATCTTAATGCTGATATATTCTTTCTTTTACTTCTTTTTATACCAAACTTTACTTGATGTGCTTTCACCATTATTATCTTGAACAGCGTTTTTAGCAGGTTCGGTTCTTAAGAAAAATATACCCACATAGAGGAAAACGAAGATAGTTCGCACAGAACTTAAGCAATAATAATATTTTTCAAATACAAGAATTGTTTGAAAAAATACTAACATATGAAACTTTTTAATTTTTTTTTGATTAGCAAATATACTTCTTTCCTTTTACTGACTCTATTGAGTGAAGAGAGAAAGGGACTCAAAAAACGCAAACACTGTCAATCAATACCGAGTCATCCAAATTATTCAGGATGTAGTTTTATTTTACTTTATACAACTCATAAACTGAAACAATATGACGCACGCACACCAAAAAGCTATGTGATTTGTGAAGAAAACGATAAAAAATATAATCTTTCTTTATCTTTTCTTTTAAGATCACAGCTTTTATAATAGATAAAAGTGTGAAACAACTTGAAAATTTAAGCTCAAGGAGGGGTAAATCGCATAACAAGAGAGGGCCATCTAAAAAGAATCTCATTCCAGTTTGTCTCTTAAAATGATAGATTGCCAATTATTAGTCGGCATAGCCTTATCGGTAATTTTTTTAATATATCGGGGTCAGATTACGTCAGTATTACGGCAAATTATGTTTGTAAATATGATGCATTTGAGACATCTACTACATGTCATAATCTAATCGTAATAGATAATGTCTCTAATCACGGCTCACTTCCGCTGCAATTAAACGCTTCACCGACGATCCCCAACGTTTCGTCGCAGACAGACAGAACAATGTCAATGCGTTTATTATTTATATCTATGGTAATTAGATGTATGATATCCCGAATTTATGTTATAATACCAACCATCACAGTTTAGCGTCTACAGACTTGACTACCATGGGACCTTATTATCAGATGATGATGGTGCATAATGAGACCAAGTTAGTTTTAACACATAGTCGCGGGTTCAAACCCCTGGCCAGACCTATAAGTTTTCTATGAAAACTCGAGTTTAACAATATTTACAATACATTTCATACATCATGCTTTCTTTAGTGACAAACCTCTTGATTGTATTTCAAACCAGAGATATTTGTAACCTACCAATCCAAAAAGGAGCAGCGTTCTAAGCTAAAATTATTCTTTCAAAATGAAAAAGGGGGAAAGTCTAGCAGTAGGATAGTACCTACTCTCAGGACGACGTTCTCTATAAGAGCTTGTTCCCTCTTTAGTCCGCTTTTGCGTCCTCAAATATTCTGCGCTCACCTTTCCCATCAAAAAGTCCGAGCTTAAATTCTGGGCGCCTACAGAAATAATACTTACTACAAAACTAATTCTCCTTGGTCGCTACACAGTCGCTACACTACAGAGCGGTCATGATCGTCAGTTGAGGGTTTTGGCACGCTCGACAATTTTCCTTTCATTTCAGAAAATGGCGTCCAATTGTCAAGCGAAACTAATAAGGGATAATAAATACACCTAACGTATTGATTACAATAGAATATATTATACAGTTAGATATAATCTAAGACGTTTATCAGGTGAGATATATTAACTGTCAGTTATTTATTACTAATACGTAGTGCCCATTCAGTCTCTGCCCTCCCACGTTTACACCTCTCCTCCGTACCTCAGCCCATTCCTCTAATTGAATGTAAACACTGGCATATATGGACGATGACGTCATCCCCATCACGTGGTTTAGACAGCGGACCGCGCCGTCATGGTTTGGTTAACCTTATTCCTGCACCATTCTATCTTTGGTCCCCAATACAATTGAAGCTTACATAACAAAGTAAGATATTCCCACTTTTCCTTCGAGACCAGGAATAAAGTTATAGTAGCTAATTGGTTTAGCTTAGTTCACATAGGTTTGCAGTGCTTGCGAATCCTGAATCTATAAGATGTACATCAGATAGTACACATTAACCATTAATTAGAATGTTGAATCGCGGATTATAGCAAATGATTACTTTCACGTATAACTAGCTGCCATGTATTGCTGTGGCTCAGTCTTGTTTCGAATTCCCCTCGGAACAGAGCTGAATCGGATCGTCCGGTGGGTCATTTTAAACATCTAGCCATTTTGGAGTCTACAAATATAAGTTAGTCTAAAAAAGTCACGTGTCATAACTGCAGCTTAAATGTTTCATGCGAGAGACCTATTTGTTTTGAATCACAATATTTAAAAAAATATGCTAATGTTTGTGAGTAACACATCGGAATATGCTAAAATGTTTTTTCTATGTCCTCATTGAGAAAAACAAGCGAGCATTTTTATTGCATTACGAGTCACTTACCTTTTGTTTATGCAAATCCGAGTACTACATTTAAATTAATCAAAATACTCGTATTCTTAAGGCGCTGAACAGAGCCAAATAGGCTGACTTTAAACACGTTTTTAACAAAAGCTATAGGGATGACGATTAAAAGAAAAATATATGTTAATATACATCATATCTCAGAGAGAATGTAAGATTTCAAAACATGATTACGATACTTTTTTTCGATAAAAAAAATTGGTAAATAGACCTCTGATTTTTACTTTGATCGTAAATATCTCTAATATTTATCAACAAAAATTGGTAAAATTAATAAGACTAATAAATCATTATAATATAAAGAGAATGTAAGATTTAAATTTTGAATTAATTAAGATATTTCATTCAAATTAAATATTTTTTAGAAAATAGCAAAACTGAAACGAGTCATCGTCTCGCTTCTCTTTTACATCTACGAATATAGACAGTGACCGCTGAGGCGCGCTGCTATACGGACGTGTGTCGCTCGCTGCCGCCTTTTGTGACTATTCCTTGTTGATAATATGTCTTTTTTTAGGTGTTTAGTTATAGTTTCAGCATACTTAGTTTTATAAGATTAATTAGACATAAGTTTTTTAAATAAATTGTACAAAAAAAGTTTGGATAAAATAGTGTACACCTACAATGGGTGTTAGAAAATTAAGTGTGTCGCTACGCCGTCGCAGACATTGTGGGCGTGGCTTATATGCCGAAATCTGAATTTACGCCAGCTCTGTTCAGCGCCTTAAATAAAACTTTCAGACATTTAAGAATTCACTTCCTTATCCGAATTTAAATAGCGGCATAGACAAAAAGAAAAACTTACTTATGATTATGAATAAATCAAATAGTTTCTTGTTCATAAATAACATACTACTGGTGTTCTTATAATAATAACAAAAAGGTTAATTACATCCTTTATTATTATTGAAATGTTTTAAAGCACTAGGTGTTATATATTTTGATATATGCAATTAATAAGTTGATGTTTCTGGAAAAAAATTCTAAAGTTAAAGTTAGTTTCGAAAAAGCACATTTTGTGATATATTAAACAATTTTTTCCTTAGGAAATCTGAGAAACTATTATGATACTTAATAAAATACGTCTATTAAGGGTATAACGTAGAGAAAACAAATTTTACCAGACTTTAAATTTTAAATTAATTTATTTAAGTCTATTTCATTATAATGCTCGTTCCTTACATGTTTCTGATTGATATCATCATCATCCAATCATAAATGTTAATATTAAGGAACAAAAAACTTTATTGTAATTATCCAAATGGCACCTTTAGAGTATCTGACGATACCTGACGCTTTTATGAAGGTCACCTTACCAAATTTAATATTACATTATTTCCTCGACGATGCTTCTGCGTTACTTTCGTCTCAACCAATGTTGTTGTAACAGCTTTTAAGACTAACAATAAATCGTGCAAATAGTAAAAAAGACTAAACAATAATTATTTTTGTATGATATGATTTTTAATTAACTCACCGAGATCTAACATAAACGTTCGATCAAAATGTAATCCAGATACAAACTCAATTCATCTCCCGTAACATCCCAATGTATCGGTACACATAGACAACATAATAAGCGGTGTCGATGAACCCACAAAAGAAACCGCCCCATCTCCGTTACGCGTAATTTGTAACGATCACGCGTTATAGATTGTACAGATATAAGGTAACAGCCTCTTTGTTACACAAACGAAACATCCGAAATTCTTGACTAATTATAAAACTGTATTGCCTGTTTCTAAGAACATTTACTTTGAGAAAGGACAGAAATCGGTAAAGTTTCTCTTTCAATGAAATATCTTACCATCTGTAGCTATGTATGTGCATTGAATTGTTAATAATTAATTTATAGAGTTAAGCGTTACTTTGCAGAGATTCATAATACAAAAGTAATGTTAAAATTATTATGATATAATCCGTGCTAAACCAACTAGAACATATATATATATATATATATATATATATGTTTTCATAGCTAATGATGCTCCGGTTGCGGAAGGAAACGATTGTTGAATTTGTGATTGTGAACGTGTGTAGTGCTTGTGAAATGTGGTGGTAGTAGTGAAGGTTTATGCATATGTTTTTACGAATCCTGCATGTATCTTGTATGAAATTGGATAGTCCACTTTACATTTAGCAATATGTTTTCTATTTACTTAATTGCGAATTAAAGCAAAATAATTTTATTATTACTTTTGTTAATACTTAGTGTAACATAAACCAATATTAGATGTTTAAAACTCGTTACGTTGAATAATATCATAAATTCTGAGATAACTTTGTGCTGTACCGAATAAAATGAGTTTTAGTATAGATTTAGAAATAATAAATCTGGGCAACTGAAGTTTTGCGTGTATCTTACAGTGCTATGTGTTTTACGAACTTCATTAATTAGGTATGAAAATGGATTTAGAATGATTACTTAGATTTTCTCTAATACTAGTAAAATAATTATATATTATTGGAATTATGGAACTGCGCATAGTATCGCCTACTTCTATAAGTAATTCTAGATAAAATGTAGAGTAGCAAGCAATCTTTTAAATCATAAAATAAGCTTACAACTCCCTAAAAATTACTACCACCTATGTTGCAAAGTTAGTTCACAGTAATTAGGTTAATAGACCGAGCCACCCATAACTCGACTCATCAATTACCACACACGTTAGCACAGTTATTAATTTATTACTAAGTATTGTGCAGACTTGCCCGTTTAGTCATATACTCGTCGCCACAATAATTGTCATCATAAGCTATGTTTTAATTTTACGAATTGAATTCTGTTACTGCACCGAGAAATTTTGTATTTGACTTTGCCAATCCAAGTTATTATTTTGCAACCAATGATCGCCCACAAATGGTCATTCATCTCTTAAGAGATACCCACACGAAACGATCTTGTATTAACGAATGCAGCAGCTGCCCATGATCTTTAGAAAATAGTATGTTCGACCAAAAGACCTAGTATACACGGTGCAGGATCGCCATTGAAATCCTGAGTAATTGTTACGCCTTGGAACCTAAATATATTCTTCGAAGTATATTCAAAACATTGATACAAGAAAAATGTTAATTTTTTTCCAAATTCCATGGGGTTGTTGTTGTTAAAATCCTTAAACATTTTGGTGTGACTAATGAAGAATGGTTCACCATAGGTTTCGCTAAAATAATTATTTATGAATTGAACTGTTATAACAACAATTAAAATTTAATAAAGCTAATCGTAAAATACGGCAGTTTGGTCTAATAAGGTCAGCTCTTGTTCTATAGAACCTAATACTGCAATGTTCAGCAGAGGACTTTCTGTTGAGATGACGAATGCATTAAGACGAAAACTATTTTGAATAGTTTTCAATTTTCCTTAATGGTACATTTTATAGAAATTATTAATAAAAGGATTAATGACAAGATTTAATTGATACGTACCGATAGTTTTGTTAATCCAGTCCGCCAAGTCTTCCTGCAAGGGGAACAGCTGTCTCGCCTGCGAGTACAGAATCTTCTCTCTGTAAAAGTCCTCGTCATCCTCGCACGGGGTCTGCGCCGCCAACGCGCAATCTGCTCTCTCGAAGCTGCTAGACATCTTCCTGTTGAGCACGATGTCCCCGTGACCCACGCGCCTCTCCTCCGTCTTGCCCTCGAAGGTGCTCCTCACGTACTCGAAGGCGTTGGTGCGCTCGAAGGCATTGAAAATCCTATCGTAGTTCCCGCTGAGAGGGCGCTCGAAGGTCTTGGACTCCATGGGGGACGTCACCGACCACGAGGCGCGGCTCCCGATTGCAGTGGGCCCGCAGCGGTAGTAAGCCATGATGGCTCAAAAACCTGCGAACGAAGATATCTATGTTAGTGAAACCAGCTTCTAGTGTAGACAAGTTAATGCCTAGCCATCCTTTTTCACATTGCTGGCAGTAGGATTACCAACTAAATTGTTAAAAACTGTATTAAGTATACCGTTTTATAATATTTAATGTGTAAAGAATATAAAGTATGCAAAATACCGTTTTTTACATCAAACAATATGAAATATTATTTAATAATATAGTAATATAATTTAATAATATAGTAATATTAGTAAATAATATTTTATACTATAACAATATTTTATATAATAACTCGTTTTATATATTTTTTTGTTCCCAAATGATACCTTAGAAATTATTGAAAGTAAATGGCTAAAGGCAATGGGTAAAGGCTTAGTAAATTATCATTACGACCATTATTCATCATCATCATCGTCCTGCCCTTAGCCCACTCCAATTGGGGCCGGCACGACATGTTACAAACATGTCGTCACATGAGTTGGCTACGTATTTTACGACCGGCCGCCTGCCTGACGTTAACTTACCATAGTCCTATTTTACCACCCCTCGGTAAGCAAGAGGGTGGTCTATTCTACTCAACTGGATACCACACGGTGAGTCAACTTACCTTAGTCGTCTTTTACAACGCCTCGCTAAGAAATGAGGGTGGTCTATTCTACTCAGCCGGATACCACACGGCGGCATACATTACGACCATTATTATTGTGAGATTAATTTTAATGACTACTCAAATAGAGTTAGTTGAGGATGCGGCAGCCTTGAGCACGTCATACAGCCCTAACACCATGACAAGTGGTTTTAAGTCCGACACTAATTTGCATGTAACAAGGGCCGTTTATGTCTCAACAAAAACTAATGACGAGACGAAGGTTATACGTCTAAGTGCGTAATTATAAATACAAAGGTGTAATTTGGACAGTATTTGTCGACGGTAAATTGGACGTTCTCGAGTGATGAAAACAATTATTTTCAGAGCCCGTAAAAGAGATATACAAGGCTTTACAAAATTCGAAATGCTATTGACTCCTTAACCGGTTTTTTATTTAAGGTAACGACTTGTTACTATCCCAGAGCTAGGCATAGGTCTCCTCTCTCCGTTTCTGGAGAGAAGGGTTGAAGCTTAAACGCTGCTCCGATGCGAATTGTTAGGGTTACACAAAACTCCCGAAATCTCTAGAGATATGCAGGTTTCACGATGTTTTCCTACAGTGAAAAGTGATTGATAAATTGCAATTATCAATTAGATATATAAGTTTTCAACAGAAAACTCATTGATGTCAACTCATGAAACCTCCGAAAGATTCACACGGTCTCGCCGCTGGACTATCACAGCTTTATTTTTAATATAAATCTGTTGATCTGATATAAAAAAAGATAAGATCTTTACGAACTATAAGATCGATAATTATCGAACAAAAGTTAACCATTTTTAAGTTATTGGTGAGTTCTTTTAACTTTTTAATATTTGTTTAAAGTAGACACGAGCATCTGGGCTCCTAGATGTAAGGTTCCTACACCAAAAGGCCTCAATTCAAATGCAAAATATGTATGTTTATTTAAGTAAACTTATTAAAGAATGCTTTTATTCTAACTCTGAACTCTACTACTGGTTCGGAAAATTGCTTCTACCGAGAAAACAAGAAAATCGGCGGTTACTCTTTTCACAATATATTCTTCTATATCACTAGCTGCATTTCTTCATTGCCATTGGCTTTACACAAAGTCAATGATTTATCATTTATGTATAAAAATATAGCTACTGCGCATTCACTTTTGATGTCCTAATATTCACATGGATTAATTATAAATTAAACAATCCATTTCTTTAAAACGTAAATAAAATACAACATATAGTTCTGTCGTGTTGAAAAATCACTGTCACATACCTCCATAGAAAGTAACACCCAATTTAGTAGCACTGCTAAAGAATCAGTCATGGGAAGCCTACGCTAAAAGGATAATCGGTCATTTAATATTCCACGGCGTCTGGTTACTACAATTGAGCCTTGAACCCTGGCGGTGGAACAAAGCATGGTACCCATGGCCGCCACATCACAGCGCGACCATATAAGAACCTCGTGAGAACATGCGAGCCACGAATATTTGAATTGTGACCGCTGATCGCACGCTTTCAGATAAATATAACATCTGTGACCAAATATATGGTACAAAAGTAAAAACATACGGTTTTTATTTTAGCAAATAACTATTTTTGGTGTACAAACGCTCTAAAACGCCAAACGTGGATCTCTTTACAGAACGAACCTTATTCCTCAATTTACGTAACTAAATATATGTGGTTAATGTGTAGACACCGGCTATACTCACATCTAATTTTATAGGGTTGGCACGACTAGTTTCACTCAACTAAACTCAGTTCCCGCTGCGATAACGTCGTGTAAAGAGCTCATGCATCTCGGGCCCCGGATGGGCTCGAAACTAGTCGGGCTAACCCGATAAAATTAAACGTGAGTATATCCGATCTCTACACATTAACTATGAATACTACTCACGTTTTAATATGAATATATGTTATAGAAACACAAGACTATTTATAATATATGCTTTATTATTGGGTGAAGCACAGTTATTCAACGTCAAATTTGATAAATGCTGATTGACACGTTTGCAGACGTCGGTAAAAATATATCTTTCTTTAAACAACGTTCATAAACAGCTTAAGCTTGTACCAATTCCTTCAAGCTTTTTTGGACTAACAGCGCCGCTCCACGTTAGTTATTTGTACACGTGTATCAAAAGCAAAACGTCATTAATCGTAATTTATTTTGTACTAGCTGTGCTGACAACGGCTTCGCCCACGTGATTCAGTGATACGAAACTTTTTCCGAATATTCGAAATTTTGAACATAAAAGTAGTTAACCGAAAGAGATAGGGAGACTTTGTTGTAGTATTTTTACAGATCTACAATTCTATACTACTTTACTTTAGCGTATCTCGCTGTTTTACGCAGCGCACGCGACTAAAGCTCCCAGCAAGCAAGTTTTTTAAGAACTGCGTAATCTCTTCAACACAATTTACATAATACCGATATGTACTATTTATCTAAACCATCTGGAAGTATTGCACTATCTTTTGGTAAAAATCCGTTTAGTAGATTTTGAGAAAATCGATTACATACAGACAGACAGCTGGGACTTTTTTGATAATAAGTATAGATGAGAAAATGTAGCGCAGTGCAACAACCATTTGACAACCTAATAAGCTTTAGTTAATGGGCTTTACTAAAAAATATATAATATCGATATCGATAATAGAAATAATTGTAAAGCTAATATAGAAATACAAAACGATGAAACAATATAAAAATCTATCGATTAAAGATGGCGCAACGTTTTGTATAGCATCCCCACGGCACGGAAAATTTATGACGAGTTATTTGGCAAAATTTTTCGAAGTTTAAGAATTGTTGTCACGCAACCAAGAAATAAATCGGAGAAAGCCGGTACACACGAAAACTGTATAACGTAAGTATGGGGCTTCCAAGCTGGGGTTCGATTGTCATAGACTGCGGGCCGCGGCCGAGCCAGCGTGTAATCAATAACGAAGCTTCTTGTATTTTGAACGCGAAAGTAACTTTATCTGTTTAGTTCGATTATTAAAAGCTTATACCAACTTGACTTGGTCGACCAAGTAGGTTGGTGTAGTGTGAGTACCAAATAAGTGGGCTATGATAGCCCAGACGTGAGACTGTACGACTCTTTTAAGAGGGTCAATGGTTCAAACCCCGTTTGGGACAAATGAATTTTCTGCTAAAACTTTTGTGTCTAATTAATAATTGCAATTAATCACACACTTTTCGGTGAAGATAAACATCGTGAGGAAAACTGCATATCTCTAGAATGCTGGAGATATGTGTAACCCTAGTAATGCGCATTGAAACAGCGTGGTAGGTCTGAGCTTCAAACCTTCTCTCCAGAAACGATGAGAAGGCCTCCGCCTATAATTGCAATTTATCACGCGCTTTTCGGTGAAGGAAAACATCAAAACTTATTATTTCGTTGAACAACTGCTTAAAATTCTTACGCGGTACGCAAGTACGACAATCAGCGAAGGTTCGCTTCCTCATTCCGAGATAAGCTTAACGTCCACCGGTCGGCTGTTGCAGACAGAGGAGTGCGTTGCTCCCACCGGTGGCGACTAGCCCTAATTGGATAATCGCATTCACTCCTTAGGGCTGCATTGTTAGAGCGCCGCGCGGGACGAACCGACTGCTCTTATGTACTGCTTATCTCGGTATATATTGTAGCTCTACCCGTGACTTCGTTCGTCTTAATTTGAGTATTAAAATACCCCCGATTGTGGTTATTAGTTTGTTCCTGTCACCGAAGGAAAAAAGTATTAATTCTATCCTCTATATCTGCCAAGTATATGAGCTGCAAATTTATCAATTTCATCAACATTGATATTTGAAAATCCATAGAAAATTAGCCGTGAAAAATTAACAGACAGACTCGTATTTATAATAAAATATGGTACATATCTTTTTACGTATCGGTTTGTAAAAATATTTTACCCTTAATGAATAAAAATACAAATTCAAGGTGTTTAACACATCTTACGCCTAATAGGTATGTGGTACATATAAATAAAATTTACGTACGCAAAGGCTTCAAAATGGTACAAAATTGGAAATGGTACAAAGTACAATATATACGAGAGACAACTTACTAGACTTGGGGGATTGAAGATCATACAAATATATTGATTGAATGTAAATCACAAGGAGGAGCTTCAGACGAATTGAGAACACGCTCTACCTATGGTTTCCATGGCAAAAGAATCTTCGACCAAATTCGATTACCTTATAGATATCTTGAGGCATTTTATCGTATTGAAGGGATTATAAAGTTATTTGTGATGTTCGATAAATCTTCGTTGGACTAATTTTACATAAATTTAAGTTATTTAGTAAATAAATATCGTTAAAGTGAAATCACCAATGTTGACATACTAAAAACATAGAAACCGTCAATCAAAACTTTTAATTAGTGATTATCGATTACCGATATGAAGGTAGATGTTTGTAATCTCTTTGTTGCAAATATTTAAACAGTTATAATATAGTTACGTAAATTTGCGTAAATAACAATATCTTTGCTATAGTCTTATGTCCGTTTCTTTTCCTTTTGGTTCACTGAGAGTTTTAAACAGTCAAGTTAAACAGTCAACAGAAACGGCTTTTTTTATAAAAAGAAATAAGTAAAAAACTATATAAGTACTTCTTAAGTCGGCATTTATAAGCAACAAATACCCGAGACTTAATTCGCGTCAATTTAAGCGACCAAGTACTCTCATTATCGCAACATGTTTTTTCCCTCTTTCCAAAAGAACGGTATTTTATGTTATATATTAACCCGGTGTATAAGTTTTAATTCTGTTAAATTTCATTAATATTGATTCAAATTCAAAATATTCTTTATTCAAGTAAACTTGTAAACAAGTACTTTTAAATATTGATCTAGTAAATAAGCCACAAAGCATCATAGATAAAAAGACAGGCAGACAGTAATTTTTTATCCATTTTATCATATGAACCCGTCAAGTGAGCATCTGTAAAGTAAAATCTCTTCATACAATTTCGATTATGACTGCTCTAACTATCTAGTTATCCTGTCGTTAATAGTTGATCCTGTTAAGTGATTGTGAAGAGTCCTATATCGTCGATGCTACCCCGGCGTTAGCTCAATGGACTACGTCCTGCACAGCTGAAGGTCGATGACCTGTCTATAATTTATGGCACAAAGATGGTATGCTATTTTTTTGTCTACATGGCTACTGGCTATAATAAATAAAATATACACAAACATTAATATGTAGAATTAGGCGTTACTTTGCGGAGGTCCATATTACAAGAGTAAATAAAATATATTAAAATATATATATATTTTATTTTAATTATATTGTCGCAAATTATACCAAAATAATATTTACAGTACTTTTCTATATACACTTACTATAAGTAAATATAATGTTAACCTAAATTTATTGAAGCTTATATACTCGGCTCACATATAGAATAAAAAAAAGTTTTTTCTTCTAGTATCAACATAAAACAAATATGAGATAATCTAATATATTTTAAAAATTAAGTCAGCGGAAACGAAGTTGTAGGGACCACAAGTTTATTATAAAGTTATCCATCCTGTTACTCAGGAGGCCATTGTGTGAATCAAAGGGAGAAAGCTCGTGCCTTTAGCGCCCACGGAATAAAAAATGAACAAGTTCTATATAAAGTAATGCAACTTTACTGCAATGGTCCGAGTAAGGTACTCGTAATGCTAGAACAGGCGCCAACGTAAACACCGCGTCTCTGGTTTCTCGTAAAAATAGAGCATAAACAAATGAAAACCGGCAAACTTTATTGTGGAGCTCAGCAACTCTACCGCGGAGAGAACAAGTTTTATTATGTTTGTTTAGTTAGCTTGCACAACGCGCAACGTGCACGCCGGGCCGAACGACGAAAACATAAGTATAAATAGGGATTAATAAGCAAATCTATAATACAGCAATAAAATAATAACGGCTAAGTACAAAATTATAATATACAATTAAAAAAACCTAGAATCTCTTGAAGCAAAGACAAATTTCAGCGCACCTTACCATCCATCATTGAAAAGAGCATGATTTTAATACCCCTAGTAATAACTGTACATTATTAGACTTCGAAAGTGAATACAAAATTGTATTTTCTGAAATACAATCAACCAAATTACAAACAACTTACGTGATATATGAAATTAAAAAAAACAAATTTAAGTATTCATATTTAAATGAATATATGACTATAATAATATTATAAAATGCGAAATCTGTCTACTTTTACAATTATTTCGCTGAGACAATATTGATGGTAAATCAAATCTTGTATACCTGGTTAATTAATAGGAATAAAGTCCCATTTTTGCAACAACAAAAAACAGTACACAAATGATACCTTCATTTGTGTACTGTTTTGTTGTTGTTGTTGTTGTTTTTTTTTGTTTAAACAAAAGTTAACGCGAATTTCGTCAAGGATATAGCTGGTATAGAAATAAAATAATAATCAGTTATTAACTTTCAATTGATTAACGTGGCGGACATGACGGAATCAGTTAATCACTAAAAATTAAAGTGTGACAATTATTAGGGATTATCTGGTAAGGTTTGGCAGATAACTGTAATCAAAATCGTTGGTAGATTTCAAAGGGCACATGATAGAAGAGTAAAATAAAAAATCCTAAATCGTTCAGCTTAAATCTTGCGCCCTCCCCGTGCCGATGAAAGGGAAGCAACGGTGCGGTGCAACGGAAGCGCGCGCTTCTTTGACGAACTCTGCGCCAAAACACAACCCGACACGAAGACATCGTCATTTATTACTCTGCAGCCCTTATTAAACCCTGAACTATACTATAATACTTCAGTACAGCAGCAAATGATAACTGAGTCTGTCTTATAATACCTAATGCTCTCGAACCGATTTGAACTTTAATAAATTTTGTCAATATTCAATAATCTGTCTTTCGTTTAATCAGGAACCGACTTAAGCTTGCGGTTCCTGCTTTGCGCCTTTGAAAAGTACGATAGTCGTTTGTGGGTTTAGGTATAAGATATAATAAAATTCCGCTATACCGTTGAGGATTACTTAGACGATAAGAATTCGTGGACATAGCTACTCTTCGTCACTGTACAAGACAGTAATGACTAAATGTAACTAGTGATAAGAATTTATACTTTGGAAAGAACAACCGCCGAGTTTCTTACTGGCTCTTCTCGGTAGGAACAGCTTTCCGAACCAGCGGTAGAGTTGACGATTCAAAACACTTGTTTACAAGTTTACTTGAATAAAGAATAGAAGAAAAAAAAAGAATTTGTTTAAATTTCCTACCCATTCCTTACTTATTTTGAGAAATTTAGCACTTCAAATAGAAGCATAACTTTTTAGCCATTCTACACTCCTCTTCCTTTATCCTTTCGATCGAAGGAAAGGACAAGGTATAATGAGAAATAACTGGCTTTCTTAGTTTTTCGATCTTTTTAGGTATACCATCTCACCTAAGCGACATTAATTCAGAATCGAACTCAACATAGATATACAAGGAAGTATAACATTTTTACGAGACCAACGACATCGTAAATTCTTGAGGGAAGTGGTTCATCAATCCGGTTACTGTCCTCGTTGACTGCAGTCTACGATCTGAACCGAACACTTACAATGAGTAAGTAACCAGTTAACGATTCAATTTAAAGTCAATTGAACTTAATCGGATCTTCACTTCATTTCTATTTGCTCTTCTGTAATGTATTCCCAGTAACACGACATTTAAAATGTTTCAATATTTATCTTTACATTTATCTTTATTTAATGTAATGTCCGTCCTAAAAAATATACACGTATTGTTCATGTTCGTTATATGTAAATAGATTCATATTACCAAAATTCCAATTTGTAAAATATATCTGAAAATTTTGGTTTGTGTTTAATTTAAAATATTTAGAGGAATATGTAACGATTTCAAACGCTTCTAAAATTTTACTTTTTTTATAGAAAGCTTTTCGTTGTACTTTTTAGTGGGCATGATCTTTGCAATTAAATTGCAAGTTTCAACAATCAGCAGAAAACTTGAATATTAATGTTATTAATTCCTATAATCTTCTCGTCTTTTTCCTTATTGATTTTGCAATATAGCTTGTCTTGGTCATTTTCGTGACAAAATGTGTCATCAGGTAAAGTTCTAGCTCGGTTGTTATCCGTGCGGGGAACTTATATCTCACTTTCCATAGCGCAGTCTGAGTATATCTAGTACCAAAATTATTGAAAGTGAAAAAACTTTAGTTAACGCTGTATTTCATAGGAGTGAAAGCGTAAAATTTGTTATTTAAATTTCCAAAAGATTAACGTTGCTTGTATTCGTAGCTGATTTTAATATATTCTACGACATCATAACTGTTTTGACATTTCCTCTAATTTCAGCAAACTTCATAAATTATTAAGTATTTTGAATTCTATGAATCCTTTTATAACATACCGCTACTCTTAAAACAGTTCTGATCTGGCACAGATCTTTTCTGATCACTGCGACAAACTCTATGATGTAATGACTTGTCTCAGTCTCTAGTCAATCATATCGTCCTGTGTATCTCGGCAGAATACCTCAGATCTCAGTAACCTGTTAATCCACATTGGAGTCTGCTATTTGATACTTCTCATTAAAAAAGGGAAAGATAACAGATTTACCTAGCAGTGGAATATCAACAGGTCGTTACTTTACTCTACTTACTATTATCCTGTGACGTCATCTGGCCGTGCCATGTGCGTGGGCAGATGTATGTTTTCCTCCATGTGCGACTTAATTATTAAATATGCAGCACTTTTTACAGCGATGGAGGCCCTTGACTCCAATTAAACAGATGGCCGAATACTCTTTTTAATGGTCTAGTTCTAACATTAATTTATAATTTCCGTAAGTGATTAAAAAATGTATATCAAATTATCTTATTAAAGTTGTTGGTCGTTCAATAACTTAAATTTAAATGTTCATAACTAAATGATATCTTTATAATATGTTATTAGTGACTTCGTTCAATAGACTTAAGTTTTAAAATAATAACTATTACTAGCTTTTAAACGCAACTTCGTTCGCGTGGACTGCAGTCTTATTATTTGAGTAAACTCTTATACTTATATTCATTATGGTTAAAGTGGGTCAACCTTAAAAGCTAGATATGCTGTCGCGGACTTTTATTTAAAACTTTTAGAGAGGAACAATTTTGTAATACATGATTTTTTAATAACTTTTACCGTTTACATAGCGCAGGCAAGGAAAGTTTTAAATTTTGCCGGTTAAGCAATATTTTTGATTGCTGCTCCTCTCCTCTTCATCTAAGTGTGATGTGATATAGTTTATAGCCTTTCTCGATAAGTGGACTATCTTCTTCTTATTCTTCTTTGTCAGCTGATGGACGTCAACTGCTGGACATAGGCCTCTTCATAGGATCGCCACACCACACGATCTTTCGCCGCCTGGATCCAGGACTGGACTATCTTTCACTCGTAGAAATTTTCAAATCGGTCCAGCAGTTCCTGAGTTCCGTCCAACAAACCAACAAACAAACTCTTCAGATTTATATATTAGTATAGAAGTATAGATATAGATTATGTAAGGTTTTGTTTTTTCTTGAAGACGTGGGTTCAAACCTAGGCTGAATTAAAGAGTTTTTCTATTTAAACTTATGTGCATAATTAATATTTGCAATTTATCACACTCTTGTCTTGATTTCTTTTTATCTCGGTTCAACTCTGCACATAACTGGAAGTGGTTCGCGATAATAGAAAATAGAAATGCGTTGATAACAAAACGTGAGGCTTCGATGCCCAGATAGCGTCGGTATTTTCCGTTTTTAATTGGCTCTAAGTGCTCCAGACTCCGACTGGAGATAGCATCGCAAAATAAAGGCGTACCGACGATCGGGAATAGTTTACTTAATAGATGAAGTAATTGTGACTCACTTTCGTAAAATTTATTCCACTAGCGATATAAGTTTATTTTTGAAATTCAAGCAGATTAAGTCACAAGAATTAGATAGGGTGAAATAATTTCACGATTCATTCACCATATTCAATCTGTCTTGCCGCATCCGACCCAAAACCCTAATCAGCTGTACGCAATAAAGCAGTCGATTGTCCCCATGCTAAGTGCCCAAGCTGTGGTCTCAAGCCTCTAACTCAATGTATGTAAATCGGCCGATTACGACTGTCACCCGATTGAATCGTGACTTGACTGGCTGACGAGCGGCGATCGACGAGCGTCCTAATAAGGTTGACACGAATTTATTATATACAATAAGTTTTTTCAATAATGTTAAATGTTATTGGTTCGTAAAACGAAACTAGATGGCGTTGCGCCGTTTTGTCTCGCGCTAATTATATTATGGGTGGCGACTGTTGGGTACACAAACTCAGTATCCAAATAAATCTATTTATTTACAGTTAATTATAATTATTCTTATACTATTACTATGCTAAAATCTTAAATACTAAATGCGTCCGATCCCACCGAAGTTAGGTAGGGAAAGGCAAGGTTGAGCGAAGTGTCTTTCCCAGGCGTGGAACATTACACCTCCGGTGTCGAGTGGAGTCTGGGAAAGCGGCAATCGCTGAGTAGACGTAACACCTCCCCTTCCAGAAAAGCAACTATTTGGTGGCAGTAATGTTAACACCAAATGTTGCGGTATGGTGTTCTTCTTCACTGATGGCAGCTTCTGTCGCATTGTGGTGTTGTCACGAGATAGCTGCCCTGCAGCATTTGATATTAAGATGGTGGCACTTTAGTTGGAGTTAGAGTTCGGGTTGGAAATGCAATAATATAGCTTTGGCTAGACGAGAATGTGCAATAATGATTGATCTTCTGTATATATTTTAATTTGTTGATACAGTCAAATTTTGTTCGAGTATAATGCGGAGTATGTTTCAGTTATGCCACGATGATTGGTTTTTCCTTCGTGATATTTTTTAATAATTTCGTCCTGAGTTGAAATATCATTAACATTTTCAACTTCTCTATTGACTAAAACCAAATTTAAGGAGGAATGATGGAACGCACTTTGTAATATTGGTACAATAGTAAGCATTTCGTTTGCCGGGCGAACTAAAATGGCAGTTCTCACAGTAGGGTCTATATACTGTTTCATGAGGTCTATAAGATTTGTTTGAAGCTGGTTTATGTGAATATCTATAGATGTTTTTACGAACGATTTAAATGGTTCCGTTATTGTTGGTGTAGATTTTGGTTTATGGTTTATTATGTTTATAATCAATTGTTTTTTAAATTTGTTTAAAGGCTCATTTACTATAGGAATTTGGAGAACTGGATTTTCTTGACTTGAGTGAATTGTTTCGGGATTATGTAAAGTATTATATTCAAAATTATTATCATGAAATGTAGAACTTGTAGGTGACTCAGTTTGTTCTAGCAAGTCGTCTATTGTTGAAGTTGGGGAGGCCATATCGCGACTATTTCCTTCAGAACATGAATGGTTTACTATCATCGATAAGTTTTCGTTATGTATTTCGACCCGAGATAGAGCATCTGCGTTCGTGTTATTTTTACCTTTCTTATAAATGACTGAGAAATCAAATTCAGATAGTTTCAATTTCCATCTCGTGAGACGCGGACTCGGGTCCTTCATGTTCATTAGCCACATTAAGGGTTTATGATCAGTAACGATTTTAAAGTGCCTCCCAAAAATGTAAGGCCGAAAATATTTAGTGGCCCACACTATGGCCAAAAGTTCTTTCTCTATGGTGGAATAATTGAGCTCACTATCATTTAAAGTTCTCGAGGCGTATGCAATTGGTCTATCAGCACCTATAGGTCCTTGAGACAAGACTGCCCCAAGTGCCACATTCGAGGCATCAGTCGTTAAATTAAATTCTCTATTAAAATCAGGATACTGTAAAACGGGGTCGTTCGTTAATAAAATTTTGCAATGCTCAAAACAGTTAATATATTCTGGGGTTATGTGAATTTTAGCGCCTTTTTTTAAACAAGAAGTAAATGGTTTGCTTATTCTCGCGAAGTCGGGAATGAACCGCCTATAATAACCCAAAAGTCCTAAAAATGCTTTAATTTGTTTTGCTGTCCTTGGAAGAGGGTACTCTAATATGGCCTTAATTTTATCGGGATTAGGTTTAACCCCATCTGGAGTAACAATATGACCCAAATATGGAGTTTCTCTTTTAAGGAACTCCGACTTGTCCATTTGGATTTTTAAGTTGGAATATCTCAATCTTTCAAAAATTTTACGTAAATTAATAACATGTTCCTGTAAGGAAGTTGAAAAAACTAAAATATCATCTAAATATACAGTGCAATTCGGTAAACCTCGTAATACATCATCCATCACTCTTTGAAATGTCGATGGGGCGTTTTTTAATCCCATCGGCATTCTTAGGAACTCAAAATGACCTTGTTCGACGCTAAAAGCAGTTTTATGTATACTTTTCGGGCACATTTGCAGTTGATAAAATCCAGAAGTTAAATCTAATGTTGAAAAATATTGACATCTCCCCAATTTATCTAATATGTCATTAATATTTGGTATAGGATATTTGTCGCTGATAGTTTTCTCATTTAATTGTCTGAAGTCAATGACCAAGCGCCATTTATGTTTGCCAGACGCGTCACTTTTTTTTGGTACTAGCCATACAGGAGCGTTCCAAGGAGAAGAAGAATTACGAATAATACCCTGTTCTAACATGTTCCTTACTTGATTCTGGACCTCTTCCCGATGTATATATGGATATCTATAGTTTTTTCTATGTACAGGTATCTCATCTGTAGTATTTATTTCATGTTTTATTTTATTTGAAAAAGTTAAAGGTTCATTTTCCAAATGAAAAATGTCGGAATATTCTTTACATAAATTTATTAAATTCGTTGTCTCTTCTGGATTTAAATGTTCTATGCGCAAGCGCGATAAAACGTCTCGCGTTCGCTTATCTGTGGTGTCAAGTTCGCAAAGAGTCGGTATTGTACGTTCGCTAAATATATGTGCGTGAATGGGTTCTGTTAGTGAAAAAATAATATCATTATTAGTGCTGTTTGATGCATTCACATAGGCTAAATGATTTTTAGCAATTGATAAGCAATCGCTTATATGAATTTCGCAAATAGTTTGGCTATCTATAAAAATTTCTCCATCGCTAATATTTGTGGGCACCTTTATTAGTCGAGTTGACTGTGCCGGTATAATGGTTTCAAATAAGTTTAAACTTTGTGTGTCGTACATATAAATAGGATTATTAGCAAATTGCGTTTGAAAGGAACGTGATGATAAGTCAATTTTTGCATGCCACTTTTCGAGTAAATCGCATCCTATTAAACCATCGAAAAAATCGTGGAATTTATAAAGGTACAATTTAATCGGATTGTTGTCGTTTAATTCTTTAAAATTAGGAATAGTGGCTGAATAATAATTTTGAGTTGTTGCATGCACATTTGACACAATAAAGGGATCATAAGTAGGGGATATATTTTGAGAATAATATTTATCAAAAGCTTGTGGACTAATAAAAGACTGATTGGCTCCTGTGTCTATGAGGAATGTTAATGGGGGGTTTTCTATTTGCAAGTAAGGTAAGTGTCGTTTACTTTGTATATTTAATTCTATTCGGGGTCCAGTATTACCGGTGCAAGACAAAAATTTGACTGTTCTGAGGTGTAACTTTCAGAGGGATTCTCCGTGTTGTCTGAGTACTCATTTAGATAAGGTTCCGTGGTCTCATATTCGGGATAATATGGCAAATAATATTCATCATTGTCTGTGAAATCACGACCATATGCTTCATTTACATTAGGGTTTATAAAGTTACTGCGTGGTAGAGTTCGCGCAGTAGGATAACTAATACCACTCATGGGCGTAGGATAATGGGTAGGGGCTTGGGGACGGGCAGGTATTTTGAAGCCAGTAGACATATTTGATCGAGGACGTGCTCTAAACATTTGTTGTGTCCTGGTAGGTCTGTATAATGGTTGTTGGTGATATTGAGGGGAATATTTATTATTTGAATTCTGTGCAAGTTGTTGTACTGGGTATGGGTTCCATTGGGATCTAGGGCTTGGCGTTACCTGTGACATCACTGCAGAAGGTAAGTTTTGCAATGGAGCGGGATTTTTTGAATAACTGGGGCCCGGTGTCGAGAATGCATAAGGGTTAAAATGCCGCGGTGTGTTATTATTATAAGAAGTATAAGTTTTAGGTGAGCATGAGGGCTGTTCTTTATTTTGTAAGTAAATTATATTTAATTCCTCTTGGGCATAATTAAGGGCTTTTTCCAAAGTTTCAGGTCTCATGCATCGGACTCTCGATCCAAGAGGTTCCTGCAGACCTTTTAAAAATGTTTGTAACGCTAATTTTTTAAATAAAGTTCTTTTTGCCTCAACTGTACTTTGAAGACTTTCATGTAGTTCTACATAAGTAACAATAGTGCACAGTAAATGTTTAATTTTTTCATAAAAAATTTGAGGTGTATCGCGACCTTGAGTTAAAAGCGATAAATCAGTATACAATGACGTTTCATCTCTATAGTCGGAAAAACAATTAATAAGCGTGTTTCTTATGCCATTCCAGTCATTAGGGATTCCATTTGTAGCCAGAGTCTGGGCAGCAGAACCAGTTACTTTATTTAAAATTCCATTAATCATAGACATGTTCACAAGCTCATATCCGGGGGCTGGGTTGACATAAGTTAATACAAGTTGATCACAAATGCTTATGAACCTGCATAGGAGGTTTGGGTTGCCGTCAAACTCCGGTACTAGTCTTAATGAGTTATAAATTTTGGTCGTTATGTCTATCTGTTCCATGTTTAAAGTCGATTGAGAAGGAGCGGTCATATTTGATTCTATACTATTATCTATATCTAAACTTAAATTCCTATTCGCATCAATCTGCGCTATGCGATTTTGCGATCGCCTATATGGGCTTATATCCCTATGCCTTATTCTACTTAAATGAGCAATTTTGATTTTTTTTTTTTATTAATTTTTTTTTTAATGTATATAATTAAGGATAGGATTGACAGGAATAGTGACTAAACTATAAGAGTAGTGTACTTACAAAAACATCACGATCGGCGTATTCATCGATTTTTGGACGAACGATCCGTACGTGGGTTTTCCAACAGTCAGCCTCCGTAAGTAGGTTCTTATTTCGGCACCAAACACGAAGCGACGTATTTTTTTCACAAATACTGTTTCGATATTAAGTACCGCACCCAGACTGCGCCAGTTATATTATGGGTGGCGACTGTTGGGTACACAAACTCAGTATCCAAATAAATCTATTTATTTACAGTTAATTATAATTATTCTTATACTATTACTATGCTAAAATCTTAAATACTAAATGCGTCCGATCCCACCGAAGTTAGGTAGGGAAAGGCAAGGTTGAGCGAAGTGTCTTTCCCAGGCGTGGAACATTACACCTCCGGTGTCGAGTGGAGTCTGGGAAAGCGGCAATCGCTGAGTAGACGTAACACGCTATATATAAGCTATGTATAAGACTAATAATAAAGAGTTACCAGTTCGGTTTCACATGTTAGTACGTAGTGTGAGTAGTGGTACTCACTACTCAAAGTCAAGATACATACAGTGGCTTTAATTATACCCCTATAGTATCCTCCCACTTTAATAGTTCACGCCCCAACAAAGTTAATTATTAAAATGTCCCCAATTGTGTACTGTTTTATCCTGTCACCGAGAGAATTTTTTTAGATTTTGTGTTTCATTATCTTCAATTAGTGTAAAGCTTTATTTCTACCAAGTTCCATCAAATTACAGCGGATTAGCCGTAAGAGTATAACAAACAGGCATTTAGGGAATTTTTCATTATGTTGACTATTCCTTTTCGAAAAAAGAAGCAATAACAGTGATAGGTTCTTCAACGTTGTATAAAAATACCTTTTATTGATTGTCAAACACAGGGCGACGAACATTTCATATTATGATTAAAGTTTCATATTTTGATTAATGTATGTTGAAATTAATCTAAATTTAAACACTTAAAATTAAAATTTTGTGTTATTTCGGTAATGTAAATCAAGCTTTATTGACCGCTTAAGAAAAAGAGTACAAAAGTAATAATAACACACACACAAACAACGTGGTCAAAGAGCAGCCACCTCAGCAATGAGTTGCAGTATGTAATGTAAAATACTGCAACGCTGATTTTCAGGTGGCACCCTTGGTGGTTACCACGGACTATCCTAATACATACTTATATACATTTACTAATATAAAACACAACACAATAATAATAATAAAACAATATTAACATACCCTAAACTAAAATCAAAAAGCTTATAGCCTATACCTATGATATTGAATATTTAACATGATAACAGTTTACATATAATAAGGGAAAAGGAAAAAATAATAAATAATGTAATAAATATCTACTATTCCACTATTTTTTTTTAAGTTTGCGTTACTGGGTTGCCAGTAAGTGGGCTTTATACTGAACCTTAAATGTATTTACCGTTCGTAGGTTTCGAATATAATATCGATATACCTGACGCAAAAGCACATTATTGTAAGTACGAAATATATGAAATAGATTTTTTTATGAATGACAACTTAACGTCACTGTCTCATCAGGTATGAACCTTACCTGATGTTTAACGATAATTTGGACAAAAATAATAACCAAGCATATAATAACGAAATATGACTTGGTGGTAACAATTTTTCATTTATACGTAAAATAAATGAATCCACGTTCTAATAATTCTATAACCGCTGGCAACCCTACGATTGATGAATAAACGGGCCAGACAGCGTGGTCGACCTCGTAAGTTTTATTAACAATACTATTTTATAGGTAACGATTTGTGACTTTTATTAATCGTTACTTAAGTTCAATATAACGCTTTACTGAGCGAACAACAATCGAATATTTTTTTCTAGGTTACCAGTTACACTTATTATCATTATGTAATAATTATCTCATTGAACGTTGCAATATGCATTAATTCAATACAAAATATACTTTTTTCAAAATCACGTGATAAAGCGATTTAAAATATATATTTTTTAATAGTTTTATATCGTCATTGCTGTCTTTGGCAATGTCAGACAATTCATGCATATTTATTAATTGACAAATCTAACACATATTAGAAATATACCTATATAATAAAATAAACTAATATAATATACCAATTTTTTTTTTAAACTTTATTTGCATTTTGTTTTTACCTTAATATAGTTAAAGTAAGTAGCAATAATTGTGTATTATTATAAGAATGTAAGATTATTTTAACTGCTGGCAAACTTAAGAAAGAAAAATGAAATAAAAATAAAATTTCGTAGAATCTTCAATAATCTTAAATATCTGCATTTTTAAGTAATAATAAAAATACAGATTTTTACAATAAATTATTGTAAAAATAGATTTTTATCGATTTTAATAATATATCTATCTGTGTCTTTAGGAGTGCTTATTTAAGATGTGTGTGTTTATTCTGCATAAATATATCCTTTAAAAACCAGTCTTCATTACTTTAACAAATTTCCTTACTTTTCTACTATTAGTGATGTGCAAAGAATGCGTGCCTCTTACCAAATGTTAGGTATCCGAGTAGGAAACTATGAATTACTAAAACTGATTTGCTTTAGTGAAATTAATTATTATTTTCCAACAGAACTTCTGTGTATACTGTCATTCTACGAAGCAACGTGATTTACAATCTTCATCATTCTTTCTTAAAAGCCTTTGCGAGTAAACAGCCTGCTTCATTCTTATAACTGTATTATAGCTACTGAGCTGCATCAGTTTCCGTCTCCTCATTATTTAGTATTTTATGTTTGATTAAACATATATCAAATAACAGGTCAATGACACATGAATAAATATGAAGCTTGCCGTTCTCGAGCGCTGCCCATACATGGACTAAACTAATTATGAAATACAGTCGAGTACACGTAACAATGCATATGGAAATTGCATTAAATGCGAATGCATTAGCATTATTATAAGATAAAAGTAAAATGTAGCGACTTCTTACAATCCCACAGTTGGGCAAAGGTCTCCTCTTTGCTTTGATTACAGCTTAAAACATCCCTGGTATTCGCGATAGAATGCAGGTTACGTTACAATGTGTTCCTTAAATCTCCTAACCTAACCTCCCTGCACTGCGTATGCGGATTAGTTGTGTGTATCTTACCAATTATATTAATAATATACAGTACGTATAATAATAATATACAAGAATAATAATTAAAGGACGTATAGTACATGAATATCCTTACACTCACACTAATACTAAGGTACAAAGGAAATATTACACTGTTCCAAGCACATCACATCAATAACACGAGAGGTGAGAGTGGACGTGTTATGAATTACTGGTACTTGTTAGTGCGTGTTTGAGCTTGTACTATATTCACAAAACATATGCACTACACTTACTATTACTACGCGTTAATGAAACTAAAGAATAGGCTAATTATTACTGAAGAAACTGAGTATAAGTTAACGACGCTATACAATTACAATTTTGTTGTATCCATGCAAATATTCGTATAAATGCGAAACTGTCTGTCTTTCTGTTACGTTTAATCACTGGATCTGTAGCGGTGAAATTTGGAAAAATTAAAGCTTATATACATGAAAACATAAAAGGATAATTAATGGAACTTTCATTATTCCTCGCTAACACGAAAACTCGACACATATTTGAGGATATTTTAAGTATTAAGTTATCGCAAACGTAATTGCGGGTATAGCATGTTGTTGAAGGCATATCTATAGGGTAAGAATAAGTATGTACGTAGAGATATGTAGAGGTCTCGCTTTCCGATACGTCCATTATCTTCACGAGTCAGTTTCCCATCCGGACCGACCGACCGGACACACTAGTTACGCATTTAGCTTCGCTTTCGCTCAACTCTATAATATACCACACTCTTTTCATATAAAACTACTCCTAAAAATACTTCGAAATTTGTGCGACATTATATATTGTCATACTAGCTGCGCCCCGTAGTACCATCCGGTAGTGTAATAGTAAATCATAGACGAAAATCGATATTCTTTAAATTTTCCAATGGTTCGCTAAACGTGCAAAATTTTCTTTTCATAAAAAATTATCCAGGCAACAAACAACATAAAAAAAGGTAATTGCTCCAACCGTTGACGCGTGATTGTATGATCAAGTGAAATAGCACAACAATAATATTTGCAACTTCAATTAACTGTTCAGTCCACAGATTAATTATTAACCTCATTAGAAAGCTCAGTGTCACTAAAAGAGCGATGAGTTAAGCTATGCTAAAGAGATAGACACACTTTTTGCATCTTATTCAAAAAAATATTTTTTAGACACTGAAAATCTCAGGGTTGATCTAGGCGCCTGCATACAAGTCTAAAAGCAAAACCAGAAACGAGAAGTCAAATTGATTAGCCGAATCGTCGGTCGTTTGGTATCCAGCTGAGAATAGATCACCCTCATTTCTTACCGAGGTGTCGTAAAAGACGACTGTCGCAGGCGGTCCGTCGTATTATAACTAGCCAAATTATGTAACAACATGTTTAAAACATGATGTGCCGATTTCACTTAGATCAGGATAAGGACAGGAGAATGATTATTAGCCGAATCGTATTCGGTATTTGCATGTAAATAAACAAACTAACATAAATCAATGTCTAACACTAATCGGCGCGGCGCGTGCGCGCTGAGAAAGTGCGCTATCGCGTTAGGCGCAAGCGAGGCCGGAAAGCGGAACCGTTGCGTCAGACCACTGCCCATCTTCCGAATGCAGACATATGAAGAATGCTGTATTAAGTATCGCTGATGATATGACCTAGAAACGTTATTTCCGATTATAAGTGGCCATTAGCTTTTTGAAAATTATTTAAACCAAATTCCAACCTTTACAAAAAGCGCACTTTTACACGCAGTACTAAACCAACCGCCATTATAATTGGGCATTATTTTACAAATCTAAAAATCTAATTTTCCGTAAAACTACGATATACGCACACCTTTAATAGTAACTCCTTAAAATTGCAAGAATATAACCGTGTTATCAGTCATTTATAGAATTAGGCGTTACTTAGCATATTTCCATTATACAAAAGATTGTTAATTTTTCTGCAGTACATTTAGTTAACTTTAATTACGCCATATCTGAGACTCGTGTTTGGAATTTACTAAAGTCTTAATCCACGTACACATACAACTTCATAGTACATAAACATATTTTGAGGTCAACACATTAAAAAAACAATGCAGCAGTAATCAGCTCTAGGCGTGAGCCACCGAGCCAACCAAAAGCGGCAAAGAGACCAATTCTGCTCGTCAGATCATATGATAACTTATTCAGACCGTGTGTAGAAAGTTACCGTCACACGTTGCTGCATTTTAAACTCTGTTCTGCAGTCATACGTTTAATATCATAACAGTTCATTTTACCAAAGATTATGCGACGTTACATAAAAGTATCCTTATAAGAAGATGGTTACATATGATTGGTTGCATATCAAATAGATCTATTATACTTAAATTAAAGAAGCAAAGTTTGTCTATCTGGAAAGTAAGTGGATGGAATTGTGGAACCAGTCACAGAACCCAACGAGTCAGGAGGTTGTGGTGGTTATAAAGAGTAAGGAAATCATTCGTTGGCCTGGGTAAGAAATACGATTATACGTAAAGCATATTACATAATTAAATATTATATATTGTACATATTATAAATTAATGTCCCCAAAGGCTGTCTGTCTATATCTGATCGATTTTCTCAAAATCTACTGAACGGATTTTTGTACGGTCTTCTCTAAAAGATTCTTGAGAAAGGTTTGGCTTAACAGCACAGTCAGTTCGTGGCCACAATGGATGTAACTCACGAAATATCACACCTTAAACAAGGTAACTCGATTTTTTCGCGATGTGAAACGTATGTTTATATAATAATAAGTATGAATCGTGCAACTTTAAAATCTACCAGTAAAGTTTGAGTGAAAAAATCATCGAAATTTGATATTATCTTTATATATTTTTACACCAAGAATTCAACTTTGCTGCCAGTACTTTTAGAAGGCTTCTATCAAAAGTAATAAAAATGTTTTTATCTACCTCATGGAAAACATTCACCTCTATTATGAGAATAGTTAACTCAAACAAGGTGAGTTGGAATACTCCTGAGGTTTTAAATATGCGTGAAAACATAAAATTATAGGAAACCTGCCGCCCACCGTCAGTGACCTGTTAAGAGTCCATTGTTTTAAAATTTTCAAAATTGTCTTTTGTTGAAAACTCTCCGCAAATTATAGTTAAATAAAAATATTGTGAATAATTTAAAAGTTGTGTAAAATTTTCTTATTTTATTGTATTTTTGCAGGTGATAATACACACTAGCATCAATAAATGTATGATGATTTCAAATGACTCACAGTCGATTACAACATTTACCAAAATATGTCAATGAAATGAGGCGTGGTATTTAGATATTCCGAAAATTCCGTGTAGCGTATATTCCAAATTTTACGGAATTTACTAGAAATAGGATGTGCGCGTACCTTACGCGTAATATTTACTAATAAACGCCATAATTATCGATGTTGTCCGTAAGTTGCAGTTACTAAGTATTAATCAGATGGCGTTAGCACTAGGCGTGACTTGAACGAAAACACGCTAAATGGGCGCGCCTGTAGTATACCAGCTGAAGGAAATACACCATGTTAATGAATTCAAAACACTGAGTACAAAACAAAAAACGCTGCTAGAAAGCCAACGAATCAGAGTACAAATTTAATAAAAACCGTCCTTTCACTCTAACACTTCTTGCAAATGAAATTACTAATTCATAAAATACTATTATTCAGCGAACAAATTTGCATAACACATTTGTATTTAATAATTACCTAACTATTAATCTGGTTACCTACTTAAAATACCGTTAGAGTTACTCTTTTGTATATGTACGTTCAAATCGTGTGGCATAACGCATATTTTGTAATTTATAGAATTAGGTGATCCATTATACAAAAGTAATAATATAATTATTTATTTAATTTGCCTCCGAACACAAGCTTGAACTTGAAACATTTATCTGATCATTAATGAGGGTTGTAAGGTAAGAGGTAATGGTCTCAAGTTGTTCTAAAATGTTTAATCTCAAGCTACAAAACAAAATAAATGGTGGGGTAGAACCGATTACTACATAACCATGCTTGTTTGGGTAATGCTTTGCTTTGCGATTTTGTAGTGGGATCTATCTCCTGATGATGTTTCGGTTGCGGGGCGAAACGACTGTTGAGTTTGTGATAGTGAACGTGAGTAGTGCTTTTGTATTGTGGTGGCGGTGGTGGAGGTTTATGCATGTGTTTTTACGAATCCTGCATGTATCGGGTATGGAAACATATAGTCCACCCTACATTTTATATATATTTTCTATTTACTTTATCGCGGATTATAGCAAAAATATTTTATTATTACTTTTGCATATTTTGTAATTAATTGACGTATTTCCAACCAAGGACATGCGAACAATTCAATGTTTGGTTCAAAAATTATTATTCAGCAACTTTATCATACATCGTCTAACTCCGAAAATATTTCTTCGTCCGAGTAGACTCCAGAAACATGATTATCTAGTCCATAGGCTCTCAAAGTGGATGTTACCGGTCCTCCTGTGGGCATTGAGTTTTCTTGGATAAGTGAAAAGTTCAAGTAATATTCGTAAGCCTGAATAAAGGACTGAATAAAGGAGGAAGTTATAACAGAATTAATAAATTTAATATATTTTTTAATGCGTCGCCCTTTTTAACGTATTATGCGGTTATATATTATGCGCGTTTTAATATATAATAATTTCTATTTCAGTAATTTTTCAAAAACTCCAATCGAAATCAGTTATTTATCTTATTTAAAGATTGTTAGAAATGCATCTGAACAATGATTACATATTAGATTAAGATTTTTAAATAAACAAAAAACGAATGAGCTCAACCTAAGTCGTCTATTTTCCTACATATTTATGTGAAAATTTGAGAAGATTCCGAAGTCTAATAAATAAGTTTTATACCTGCAGGTCTATTATGCACTCTTATTGCGACTCAGTGGAAGACGTAAACGAAATTGTTTTGCTTTTTCATACCATGACATCTTACAGACGCACACTTTAAGTTTTGAGAATGAGCGTTCGGAATTCGTCCTAAGAACATTTAAGTAAAAGAGACAGATTTATCTATAGTTCATGTAACGTTATCCTTTTCAAACATTACGACCCCAACGGAATTCACACTTCATGGTACGAAAACAAAACGGTTCGCGGTCGTCGTTTACATCTTCAATTGAGTCGCAATAATGTTCCCGCCCGGTGACGCTGTAAAAGCCATTAAGGCTAACAGCATACAGTCAGTTCGAAAAACAAAAAAAAAATGAGTCGCAATAAGAGTTCATCGTAGGCCTGTTGTACACACATTTGGCTACTTTTTAAAGAAACACTGTAAAAGAGCAGAGAATATCAACTTTGTACGTTCTACCAACTGCGAGCTATCAAGGACAAACCTAAATTGTTTTTTATTTATTTTTATTTATTTGTCTTTATTGTATAAACAAAAGGCGGACTTATCCCTAAAAGGGATCTCTACCAGCCAACCTATGAGTAACAGAAAGAAAATGAAAAGAAAAAAAAAATTGATGATGGAAAAAAAAAGGAAGGAAGAAAAATAAAAATAACGAAACACTATACATAGATTAAAGTTGAAAAATAAATGAATAAAATAATAGATAATAGTGATTATTTGAATTAATTGTTACAAGTTGAACGTTAAAAACGACATCAATCTGTCCATAACAATTGTGTTTTGGTTTAGTTATGTGTTCACCATCGTCAAAGTAACACACATCTGCATATGGTGTTATTGTGATTCGGTTCCCAGCTCACGCCTCACCTGAATCCGAGCCGAGCTGCGGCTGTGGGAATGGTGATACACACATATTGACTGACTCCTCTTTTTAATAACCATTAATTCTACTGGATATATGATATATATGCCTTGACAGCTACAATTTAAACCAAAATTATATTTTACAATTCATATATTCCCACTTGCGACGACTCGATCAATATATAAGTTTCTACGTGGTAAAAAGGAATTACTAAGGAATAGGTTCTAAAGAGTACCCAATTTACCGACCGCTTATTGAAGATAAATTTTACTTAATATATTACAAATTGTACCGCATCTTAGTCCTGAAAAAAAAACCAGATCTTTCCATTCTATATGATAGCCCAAAAATAAGCTTCTATTTTACCCTAATTTCATAAATATTGTTCTAGCAGATATAAAAGCGTAGCACATATGTATATTATGTACGCAAATCAATGTTAGGCTTCTGTGATGATTTAATAGGCAGACTTATTAGGTTATTCTTGTGTCAAACTATTGACTAAATAGGACAAGCGTCAGTTGTAATTCATGAATTTGGAAATGAAATAACAAAACCAATCTTAATGTACATACTTAATATTTAACTAGAGTACTGATACTCACCAAAAGTCAAAATGGCTGTTTCATCTTCCAAACAACAAGAAACTGTAACAAGGAATAGTTATATTATATTAAGTGAATCTAATGTAATAATTTTTTTATTAAAAAAAACAAATTCGATCATTTTGTTTTCCATATCCATAATTTATCAAATCTATAAGAAACTTTGTTATCTTGTTGATAACGTAAATTTTACAGATGACGTAACTTCATTTAAAATTGCCAAAAAATTACAGGGGAAACGGTAAGTTTAACAAAGAATTACAGGGCAAAACTACCCTTATGAAGAGCTGATAAACTAGCTTTAGAGAAAAAATATGTTTTTAAAATACAACTATTACCGAGATATTAAACGTTTAAGTCTTTTAGAAGATAAACGCTTCTAAGTCCACAGTTTTTATCATTGAAACAGTCATAGCAGTACATAAACAGTGTAATTAGCCTTATTGATAAGCGTTATCACGTTTAAACTTATTTAAATTTATGTCTTTAGTTACAAGTTACGGAATTTGATTATAAAAACGTTGCGCTGGACTACGATAACTTCTACTACTTCTACATTTTGTACAAATGTGAAAACAAAACGTGCAAATTGAATATTTTATAGCAAACAATCTGATGTAAGAAAGTTAAGTTTTAAGAAAAATTTCTGGATTTACAAAAACGTTTAACATTTTGAATAATTATGCAACTTAAATAATAGGACGCTCAATAATTAAGTAATGGACCTTTTGGTTTGGTAATAGAATAGGATACGAATGTACACAAATGGAATCATTTCCCCTGATTTTAATTAATTTATACAAGCAGGTGTTTGCAGAATTCCATAGTACAGAAGTTGTGATAAAATTCTATCATAACTTTTATCACCTGATTTTTATATGATATGAAAAATTTATCAAGTAAATAGGACGAGTCTAAGGCCACATTAAGTAATTAATATATAACAACATCTAATGTGCTTCTAAGGCAAGATATAGACCTAGGCAAGATAGATAACTTATAAAAGCGTAAAAACAAACTCAATGGCCTGTTACTACCTCACAGTTGTGGGTAGGCCTCCTCTCTCCGTTATCGGAAAGCAGGATTGAATCTAAGACCTACCACGCTGCTCCAATGCGGATTGGTAAGTTACAGATAACTCCAGAATTCTTTAGAGTTATGCAGGTCTCCTCACGATGTTTTACTTCACCGAAAATCTTGCGATAAATTGATATCAATTAAAAACGTAAATTTTAACAGATAAGCTCATTGATGCTGGGATTTTGAGCTTGTGATCCCTTCGAAAGAGTCACACGCTCTTACCGCTGGGCTTCCACTAACTTACGAACTTAACACCACACAGATACATAATTTATATTATAGAATACACGTAAAATACTTCACCTTAGTCGCCTTTGCTTAGTGATCTTTATCCGTCAATATTTAGTCAATCTCGTAGTATCTTACGCGATACGTCAAATATGCAAATACAAAGGTGACGGCGGTTCAACATAACTCATGTTTATGATCTCAACTGCTCTTTACGTAAATTCCTTAATATAGATGTTACAGCAGTCCACAAGTCAAACGGTTTAATGTGAAGGTACCTGGTGCGGCTTATCTAAACAAGCTAACATCTTGACCCGATCTGACCGCAGCTTGTCGTTCGATCTGCATGATTATGATGCGATCTCCTAACTTTCTCTGTGAACGCTCTTCCTGTATCGACCACATCGGGGTAACAGATTTGTATTGTGTCCATAAATGTTTGCAAGACAATACATAATATTTATTTTGAAGTGATTATATATCTTTGAGAACTACATATCTGACATGAAAGAAACATTACTTTAACAGAAAAACAGGGAACAAATTAAATATTTGTAAATATTTAATGTTAATGCGTAGGGCTCATGACTTGTTCTGAATTATTCAGGTCCGCAAACTCAGGAGCCACGAGCCGTGTTCATGGTGTAATATGCATAATTTATGGCATATGGAAAATAGCCGGGTCATCGCCAATGTCAATATGCTAAGGAGTTTTCACTTTCGTTGAATTGACGGCTGCGCCCTCGGACATAGGGCACGTCGTATTTTCATAATCCCGATAATTTGAATTTCTTCAAGATGTACAATTTTTTCAAATAAGTACAATGTAAACTGATATATTAAATATGTACTATTTGTGTAATGTAGCAAACAATACATATATAGATAATTTTAGATATTTAAGTCTAGCGTTTAATAGAATAAAACCAGTCTAGTCACCAGAGAATAAATAATTAGTTTAACAAAAGAATGCAATATGGATAGGCGCAGTTGCAGTAAACAAAATATTGACTCAAATTTCCATCTTATTCTCTTATGGCAACTTATTTTTAGCTCATGGAAAATTTCACATTCGTTAGACAACGGGAAATTACTACTCGTTTGCGTTCAGAAAGTTTTCCAATTTCCTTCAATCGGTGTCGATATGCAATCACCTCAACTGCTTCTGTACGAAAGCATCACTTACATGTTCAGGGATTAAAAATTATAGCACAAATAAACACTTACTTAACAATGTGTAGAGGTATTCCCTATTATGATGTCACTGTTCTCATGCTAAAGTTATGTTAAAAGTAAGAGGGCATTCTGAGTATCTAAATAAAGACAAAAGTGGAGTTCATTATTGTTTGAGAGCTTGGGTCTAATATAAGAAAAAAAACGTCTTTATTTACATGATGTCACTACTATTCTAACAGTGTATTTATATAATAGAACAAAAAGTTTCAATATAGAGATAATAGCAGGGCAATGCTATGAAATAGTTACTCAGTTAAACTTGAGCCGAGTAGCCAAACACTGATTTTTAGTAGCAGCCAAAACCTACATAAGTTCTTAAACACACTAGTTGGGGTAATAAAGGCGGTACGTACAGAGAGAATGAGTGAGAGAGAGAGAGAGAGAGAGAGATAAAGAGGAGACAAAACACGCATTAAACAAGACTTTTGCTGGTATAAACTGAGCTACAAATAGATAACTAGGAGAAATTTAATTAAATACTGACTCTGAAAGAACAATATAGGAATGATTTATAGAATTAGGCGTTACTTTGCGGAGATCCATAATACAAAAGTAATAATAAAATTATTTTGCTATAATCCGCGATACAGTAAATAGAAAATATATATAGTGTTTAATGTATAGTGGATTATCAGTATTTTCATACCCGATACGTGCAGGATTCGTAAAAGCACATGCACAAACCTCCACCACTTCCACCAAAATACACAAGCACTACACAGTTTCACTATCACAAACTCAACAATCGTTTCGCCCCGCAACCGAGGCATCATCAGGAGATAGACTCCACGACAAAATCGCAAAGCCTTTGCAAGGCTTTGCGATTTTGCAAAAATACTGATAATCCACTATACATTAAACACTATATATATTTTCTATTTACTGTATCGCGGATTATAGCAAAATAATTTTATTATTACTTTTGTAATATAGGAATGAGATCACAAACCAAATCAAAACACGAATGTCATGTCATCAAGAAACCTATATCAAGTTGTGTACATCCTTGGGTACATGTTTCGATACTAGCTGACATATCGACTGTATTTCGTACGCCAACGAAATATACATTGCAATAGCTATGGACCAACACGCCACCGTAAGCTGTGGGTCGGTAATTACCCTCGATACAGACACCAGGTTCCAATCGTTAAGCACCGATGCTATTTGAGCCAACCGGTTCACGCATTACATATAATTATATAGTTGGTAAACATTGTACTCATAGTAAATTAGCTTGTTATGATTCCAAAGTCATCCGCTGTCTGGAGAAAAGAATTAAGCTCCGACCTACTGCTGTATTGGTTGGTAATCATAACCTAGGAATTCCGCAAAGACACACAAGTTTTCTTGAAATATTTTGCTTAACCATGCATTGAAAAAGGTCTTGTCTATGCAAAAAGTACAAATCAAATCAAAATAATCTTTATTCAAAACAGATATTTCAGGCACTTTTGAATCGTCAAGCATCAATACGATTAATGAAACTACAACTAGTTCGGAATGTTGCTCTTACCGAGTAGAACCAGCAATAAATTCGGCTGTCAATCTTTTCAATATTTTTAATTATACATTATTAAACTGTTATCTTGTATGAAGCTGAAAGCATTTTCAAATCCAGCCATTTCTATCATTCAAATAATCTTCAGTTTTGTAATATTCTTTGAGTAAAAGCATATTTCTTAGACTAAATTCAAAGCTGTCTGTAGACTTGTCTAGTATAGAAGGTAGAATCACAAACAATAAACAAAGGCAAGAGTCTTGGAAGATACTGTACTCTAAGAAATTCACTTCCTTGCAACGCAAAACTGCACAATCCGTTCCAATATTATATTATACATGCTAATCTCTGTCTCTCAGTTACGTCTTCGAGGCTATTTTGCTGACTAATATTGAGGAAATTTGCCACAATTAAGCCTTATACAATGGTTTTATATATAGCATAAAAAACCGATTTTTTGATTTCAAGCCGATAAAAAAACACATCACTTAATCCAGAATATTTTAGCTATAAAATTGACGCGGTCTAAGTCGTAGTGTATAATAATTCCGATAAAAACCATATGGTCTTAATTTATAAGATCATTAGATTAAATCAAGACATAAAACATTAACGAAACTGGTTTCTGAATGATGAATAAATAATATCATATTTCTTTCACTTACACGCAGTTTTATGAGGTGTTAACACGGCGACTTTTCTACGAGTCCTCAAGGCAACCCTCCATCCTCAACGTAAGGGAACCGCAATTGTCAGTCTTGTAATGCGAGTGACGAGTGCTCTTATATTCGCCTAAAAATACAGAGAGAACTCACATAACAATACCAAAACTGTTCTCTTTCTATGTCCCTGCTATGGTAACAGCTGGAGCATGTTTTTAAGCGAAGCATATATATTCCTACGCGAAACGTTATACAGTTATACGATGTTACTACAACCACACGTGACATACTATTCGTAAGGTCTAAATTGTAACAGCTCTGTAAAATATTTATAGAAAAATATAGAGTTGACATGCCGTGCTGTTCTTGTATTACTTGGAATTTTTTTTAATTAAATTGCAGTCAAACGAACAGTCTGTCGTAGACCTAGAGCATTTATTCTGACCATAAATTTTCATCTTTTCCTCATAACTGTTGTAAAAAATAGAGTCGTACTCTATTCATTTACAGTTAATGATCTCATAACAGTAAATGTATACAATTCCCCGTTGTTACTTTCAAAAATGCATCTCTAAATTTCTTGTAAAACATTTGGTTGATATTCAACCATGTCATAAAATCTACAAAACGAGCTAGATCATCGTGGTGGGTAGATCTGGTTCTTTACCTTAGCTCTCATAAAAAAGTTATTTATAGTTTAAACTAAAAAATCCTTGGTAAGGGTTAATCAATATTTTTAAGTCGTGCGATTTTGTCGTGGAGTCTATCTCCTGATGATGCTTCGGTTGCGGGGCGAAACGATTGTTGAGTTTGTGATAGTGAACGTGTGTACTGTGTAGTGCTTGTGTATTGGGGCGGCGGAGGTGGAAGTTTGTGCATGTGTTTTACGAATTCTGCATGTATTCGGTTTTGAAAACGGTTTGTCCAATCTACATTTGACTATTATATATATTTTCTATTTACTTTATCGCGGATTACAGCAAAATAATTTTATTATTACTTTTGTATTATGGATCTCCGGAAAGTAAAGCCTAATTTTATGACTTAATTAATCAATCTATTGTCTAGGATATGCCATTTAATCTACGAAACATTTCAACATTTGAGTTGTTCTCGTAGATTACTGGGCTTACTGTCTTCACCTAACTCCAATTCTAAATACCTACCAATATCACATCACTAGTATATACTCGATAGTAATTGACAGATTTACGACGCGACCGCAACAGCCCTAGATGGTGCGCTGCATGACGAAAATGCAAGTGTCACCATGTTTAATTCATGGTGATGCCGTGATGTAGGACGCCTGTCTCGATACAGGCATTTTTACGACTGTCCATTATCTATATAAATATTTGCTGTTGTATAATTCCATCATTGCATCCAAGGATTATTACTCGAAAATTATATTATTATAATGTTTTCGATATTTATTTTAATCGCAAAATTGGACGAGTTAAATAAAGTTAAAGCGTCATGAAGCAGAAAATAAAAATCTTTTTTGTTTTACGCATTTTTCACACAGAAAATATTCGTTTAAAGAACGCTGCCGGATTAACACGATGATTCTGTCGTTTATTTGAACATGCAAGATGTTGTAGCAAGGTATGGTACCTAAGTTGGAAAAGTATTTTACTTCAATCAGTTGTTGTCCGTGAGTCACTCACGAGGCTTTAGCTGAAAATCAGTTGTGTGTGCTTCCTGTCAAAGCACACGGTTTAAAGGTGTAACTTTCTAAACTGCATATTGCAAACATACAAATTTAATAATTAAAATTAAATTTAGTTTAATATTTGTATATATTATGTTAGCAAATTTGTAGAAAAAACAATTTTAATTCATTTCATTTATTTTGCTATTTTTATTTCGCTCTTGCAGAATTGATTGACATCAACAGCATAAAAGTTACATACCTAAA
This sequence comes from Morpho deidamia, assembly GCA_947086505.1. Lineage (NCBI taxonomy): Eukaryota > Metazoa > Arthropoda > Insecta > Lepidoptera > Nymphalidae > Morpho > Morpho deidamia. The sequence continues at coordinate 14,679,020 of CAMTZC010000009.1, forward strand.
TACAACATACGTTTTAAAACATCGTAAACGTTCAATAATTTTTTAACATCGTTTATGTAATGGTTGCCTCGAAGGGATCTTGTCAACTTAATTAAGCCGCCTTTTCTATTTAACTTAGTAATATATAATAATACTGCTATTTTCGTATTTACAATAATGTCGTCTTTAATATAAACCGCCCTTTGGTATCCGACTGAGTAGAATAGACCATCCTCATTTCTTACCGAGGTGTCGTTTATACGACTAAGGTAAGTTGACGTCAGGCAGGCAGCCGATCGTAAAATACGTAGCCAAATCATGTGACAACATGTTTGTAACATATTGCACCTACCCCACTTAGAGTTGGATAAGGGCTTGTTGTCTTTAATAAAAAAGACTTAAACACATGTAAATATTGCACCGTTCCAGTTCATGTACTTGGCGACTCAAAATTCAAAAAATACGGTAAGGTTTGTTCCACTTGCTAGTTGCGTCACCGTGTTTAACTGCACTTACCGATCTCGAGCTAGGTAAGTATTATGACAACATTGTCAAGTTTAGAATTGCGTTCAAATTCAAATTCAAATTCAAATAAGTCTTTATTCAAATTGGCCTATTACAAGCACTTTTGAATCGTCAAATTAAAATTAAATTGAAGCTACAACTGGTTCGGAAAGGTGCTCTAACCGAGAAGAACCAGCAAGAAACTCGGCGGTCACTCTTTTAAAAAATAAATAGTACAGTTTTGTATTGACTATTGTTAACAAACTTAGATTATAATATCGTCTAGTACATAGCTGGTCGCAATTTAGTTCCAAGCTTTCTTATTATTGACATAGTCTTCAACATTATAGTAAGCTTTATTAATGAGAGTCTCGTTGAGTGAGGTTCGCAAATAACACGATTGTCCGCTCCACTTGCAGTGTTAGCTCACTGCAAGTGGAGCGGACATTATTCAAATATTAGCTCGAAGTTATAGTAGTAACTGCTGTACCAACATTCGCTGAGCAGATAACACTAATTACGGTGACAGCTAACGTCAGTGATACCCAAACAAATGCAATTGAACAGAAAACAAACTCGGCAAAACCAAATAATGATTGACCGTTCTAAATACTTAAATTGTTGCGATTAGTTGCGATTGAACCAAAAAACAGATTCTGTATTGCAAACTAAAGTGGCTATACCGAATAACGAGTTTTGGAGGTTCTTAGTTTTTCCACTCTCAATAGAAGCAAGAAACTTTGTTGATGGTAACACCAATTCCTTTATCCATTAGCTAAGAACTTCACATTCTCCGTCTTGTCTTGTAGTTTTTATAATATATAGATAATCTTATTTTCAAATGACTACTGTCGGGCATAGGCCTCTTCTCCTCTAATTTTTGAAAGTGAAAGATTGTAACTAAGACTTACCACGCTGCTCCAAAGCGGATTGTAAGGTTACACGTATCCATAGAATTCTCTAGTGATATGTAGGTTTCCTCACGATGTTTTCGTTCAATGAAAAGCGTGTGATAAATTGCAATTATCATTAGACATATAAGTTTTGTATAGAAAAAGTCATTGGTGCCTGCCCGGGGTTTAAACCCATGATCGTCTCTAGAGAGTCGTATTGTCTCACCGCTGAGCTACCACAGTGCACTGGCTAGACTCATCATACTCATCTCTACTACAGCTGAGTACAGTTTATTCTTTCTATTTATGACGCAATTTGTATTTAATTCCTATCGCCATAAGCACATAAATACAGCGGAAGCTACTCTTGGATCGAAGTATTTCTCTTTTTCCTAATCGGTTTGCCAATATTCATAATAATCATTCCAACATATCTCACACTATGACATGTCACGCCGTATTGTCGCATGTTTGATTGATTGATTACCCATGGATGTGTAATCAATCCCCAACCTCTTCAATATTTAAGATTCTCAAGGATTTAAAAATCTCGTTATGATGAACAGCAAAACAGTACATAATTGTACTATGTGCTGGTTTACTGTTGTGCAGTAGGTTCTTTTAACGCATAAGTTGACGTGAACGAAATCGCTGATAGTTTTTTATCTACTTGACATATAAGCTAGTTTATTTTCATTAAGAAACTTAAAAGCTATGTTATAGCGTTCGTTAGAATCAGGATTTTGTCAAGGATTTATTCGTCAGGCGCTGGGCGATTGTGGACGAAAATAAAATAAAGACAAATATTTAAAGGTATAATGTACCATTAACATAAATGCTGCACGATTCTGAGATATATCGCTGTGCAGAGCTTTTTGCATTCCGGCTATTAATAGATATCACGATGTTGATATTATATGATAGACAAGGTCGAATTTATGACTTTCTACCTCAGGACATACTAAAAAAACCAATGCTTGTAGACTTGTTCGTTTCACGTTTGCAACCTGGTTCCAACAACAAAATATTAATAAACCTGTTATTTATATTTTTTTAAGAGTTAAGAAAAAAATCACAAAGAATTATATCAACGACATAATTTATATTATTGGCTGTTATCTATGTGTGTGTTTGTTTGCATATTTTATCACGCACACTAAAAGTAAAGAAAGGGAGGAAAATTTATGTCTGCTCCCCTACACATTTCTATCGGTAATCAAAGACTATGTATATGGTAACAAGTAGTAATAGTAATAATATAACAGTAACAATCAAAGACTAGCCAGCTGTTGCAATATGAAATTTTGGTGCAATTAAAGCTTTCATACTGGGCTCACAGGATTAAAACCATGTTTCCTTTGACATTGACCAATTCTTTAAAAAGCGGACAAGAAATTACTGGTACTCAATACATAAAACACTTTACAGTTAAAGTCACGGGCACTATCAATGTCTATAACCGTGACTTGATACTTATTACCGAACATACTACATTTACCGAACGTGATATATAAACCATTAATTTGATAAGGCAGCGGTATCTGTTATAATGGTTGGACGAAATTATACTTATTTAAACATTTCAATGTACATCGTTAAAGAAAAAGAATAGAAACCAAATATGAAAACCTTAATTGCAAGGTCTTATCGCTGAGTAACGGTTTCTTCTGCTTCTGGAGAAGGTCCAAATTTTCGCCAAACTTCTAACAGCGTGATGATCAGTCATACCACCAGGCCCCCACTACAAGTTGCCCTAAGCCGTAGTCCGGCTCACAGGAGCCACCCCGCCGCATTTGGCACCCTCGACGAAGATAATCTTAAGGAATTTTGTTATAAAATATTAAATATCTTTCTCCTGCCCTTATCCCACTCTAAATGGGGTCGGCACAACATGTTATAAACATGTTGTCACATGATTTGGCTACGTATTTTACGACCGGCCGCCTGCCTGACGTCAACTTACCCTAATCGCCTTTTACGACACCTCGGTAAGAAATGAGGGTGGTCTATTCTATGCAGCCGGATACCACACGCCACATACCTTAGTCGCCTCTTACGACACCTCGGTAAGAAAGGAGGGTCGTCTTACCTATTCTGCCGGATACCACACGGCGTGTTATAAAATATTAAATATATTCAACATATACCTATTAAAACATATATATGCATTGACCTCCTGTCTCCCTTTTGGAAAGAAGGTACCTTAGACCCACCGAGCCGTTACACATATGCCGGGAAATCTCTAGGGATATTAAGGTTAAGAGATAATGGAGCATGTTACAGACACAAGCTCCGTACTATATTTTGAGGAGCACGACGTGCACGGCACTAGAGAGGCATCGGTGTAGTTCGCCAGAGATCCCGGGGTCTCTCTGATAGTGCGGAGGCAGTCCATCGAGGGGGTTTTAGTGGGTAGAAATCCCACATAACCGGAGCTTACCCCCAAGAGTTCCGGTATCTTTCAGAAGATTTCCCCCCCGTTAAAAAAAAAAAAAAACAATAAAAAAAGGGATATTAAGGTTTCTTCACTTTGCTATCCTACATCGAAAAGCGTGTGATAAAATAAAATTATCATTAACGCAACATATGTTTAATGGAAAAACTCATTGGTTTAATCACCGGATTCAACCATCAACCATAGAACCATAGGACCAAATCGATACTAATATTATGAACGCGAAAGCCTGCTACGCTTCCACAACCTAAGTACCGAATATTATTTTGTAGAAACAAATATCTGTCCATAACGCGCTAAGATAAAACTTTACGATTTATCGTCGTTGATAACAGAACTATTACGTCTGGAATTGAAAAAAAAGTTTATCGTTTCTAATATCTGGAACAATCGCTACTAAATAACTTTCGTAATAAAAGTTTCTAGTAGCAATGTTTATTGAGAACATGTACATTAATCATCCGTCCGCCAATGGCGCCATTGTTCGGCTGTAATATATGGGGGCTCAGTTTTCAGTTCGTGCTGAAGCTGTCAACATGAAGTAGCCTTGAAACACCGCCTACACTTGAGCACAACTGGCTAAATAATTATCATTTTTAACAATAACATAACCTTTTCCAATTACTTACTAGCTTGCGGCTTCACCCGTGTGGAAATCAGTATATTTACTTGAAATTTTGGGCATAAAAATAGTTGTTGTGAGCTAAATAACGGGTTAAGAAATAGAGACGTAAAAAATAACGTAATAAAGATCTTCTTCTTCTAGACGTGCCGTCACGGATTTTTTTTCTGGTATTTTTGTTGATCCACAATTTTCTAGTACCGTAATGCACTATCAAATTAAACTCTCCGGAAGAATTGTACTACCTTCTAGTAAGAACCGTACAAAAATCGGTTCAGTCGATTTTGAGAAAATTGATCATATACATATCTATACATAGAGATAACAAGTCTGTCTTAAAACACGCCGATGCCCAAAGACAAGCAAGATAATGGATTCTTTGAAAAGATATAATTAATCAATCCCGATGTGTTCGTTATCAGAACCACCCTCGATATCCGTTGCGAAAAAAAGTTTAAAAAAAAATTCACCCGCGACTACGTTCGCATTAACTTAGCGTTGTTGTCATGTCATGTGTTGTTATTTTTGTTAGTAAAAAAGGGAAATTTTATGTGCCATATTTTAGCCCCTCATATATGCTACATGTATACCAAATTTCATTAATATTACTCCACCATTAAAGGCGTACTAACCGTGAAAGATAAACGGACAGAGAGAATTAAGCATTTCTTAATATCCATATAGATATCGCAGATAACGACTTGATATTATTCCAGGGCTAGGTCTAGGTCTCCTACCTCCATATCTAATAAAAAAATAGGAGCCTCGGGTCTAAACCGATAAAGCGTCTCAAATGCGGATTGGAGCAAGCACAAGTTACAAATGCCCCAGGAGTTGCGTCACTTCGACAGTCGTTCAACCGAAATAATTAAACATTATAAAATCCATACACCTACCAGTGTGTCGACATAAGAGCAAAAAATACGGTCGCGAAAACATATTATTTCTGCCCTACTAACTCGCCGGCATCTCGATTATCATTGTGTACATAATGATTTGCCCGCCCTTGTCACCTGCCATTGCGTGTATTTATTATTCACTATCATTTAAATTACAAAAGACGTCTAATATACATATATTATAATGCGAACGTCTATCTATTAGACTTTTATGGCTAATCTACTAAACTAATATAGATGAAATTTGGCACAATTAAATCTTAATAACTGAACTAATAATATTGCGAAAAATTAACTTTTTCTCTTCGGGATCTGCAGGCCTACCATGAACTCTTATTGCGACTCAATTGAAGACGTATCCGCTGTAAAGTTTTTAAAGCGCTTTTCAAGCGCTGCTATATAAAACGAATTCTTTGATAAGGTGTTATCACTACGTAGAGAAAATTAGTTTTCTTCCGTTTGTTCAGCGAATCAGAACGGCGGGCTTATCTCGGTTGCACAAATATTATAGTAGCGACAATGTTTACTGACGAGGACGTAATGATTGTTTCGTTATGTAATAGTATATCAAAACATTTTAATAATTATTAAATAATATCCATCCATTAAAATGAATAAAAATGATATATTCATCCATTATAGCTGTGATAGCCCAGCGGTGAGACCGTGCGACTCTTACGAGGGGAACACGAGTTCAAACCCGGGCAGGCACCAATGAGTTTTTCTATTAAAACTTATGTGTCTAATTGATAATTGCAATTAACACGCTTTTCGGTGAAGGAAAACATCGTGAGGAAACCTGCATATCTCTAGAGAATTCTGGAGATATGTGTAACCTACCAATCCATTGGAGCAGCGTGGTAGGTCTTAGCTCCAACCCTTCTCTCCAGAAACGGAGAGAGGAGGCCTATTCCCAGCAGTGGGATTGTAACAGGCCGCTACTTTTCTACTTTGCTATTCATCCATTCTTTATCCTATATCATACAATATTGCAAATACGTCGACTTTGTTAGGATACAAGTGTGCTCAAATGATTTTGTCCCTATATAAATGTTTTATTGTGCAACGCCCCAGCTGAGGGTTTCGACCCTTATGTTATCGACATCCCACGAAAAACCGAAGCGTTTCCAGTATTCAATACAGCCAACGAGACATATATTTTCGGGAACTGTATTTTAAGTTAACATTACATTATCTTTGTTTCAAGTTCAATCAAACCTGAAAGCGATAAGCGGTTTACCTTCGAGAGCGATTAATCCTCTGATCTACTACACAATAATAAGTTAAAGTAAAATTGTTAGAATATATGCAATGTTAAATTAAATAGCAACACTACATAGGTTATGTAGGTTTTTTAAATGCGGCAACTCTTTCGTTTATGGCGTCTCTGAGATCATGGTTGTTTATATTTATCACATGCAGTAAGTTAATAAAAGATTTAACTAATAAAATCCATATCTTTTACTTCCTCACAACATAAATGTATAATTAAAACTTAACATTAATAGAAACTATAACAGAACTAGTTTGCTATAATCCGCGCCGGTTAAGCGAATGCATGCAAAGCTAATGTGTATGAAGCAGGTAAAATTCACATACCTTACACATGCAGGAGACGTCACCACATGCATTACAAGTCTCCTCTAAAATCGTATACATGTCGTGGGGTTATCCTACTGATGATGCTTCGGTTTTGGAGCGCAACGATCGTCGAGATTTTGGTGGTGGGTGTGTGTATTACTTGTGTGCATTGTTGTGGCATCTTGGGATGCATGTGGTGACTTGTCCTGCATGTGTAAGGTACGTAAATTTTGCCTGCTTCATACACATTAGCTTTGTATGCATTCGCTTAACCCGCGCGGATTATAGCAAAGTAGTTCTGTTATAGTTTCTGTAATATGGAATTCTGCAAAGTAACTACTGCTTCTATAAATCACTAAACTACATTAACTTCAAATACCTTTCGTAATTTATTAACGTTTAGTACATACTAAATCTTGTACCTAAAAGCACCGCACAATTATTGTAATAAATTATTTTGCTATACGAATCCCGCAGGCATAAGGTGTGGAAACGAACAGTACGATCTACCTTAACAATTACATAGATTTTCTGTAGCTAGAGATTATAGAGAAATAATACATTACTTTTTGTATTATGGAACCCGCGAATCCATACGCATCAACTTAAGCGTTTAAATATCATAATTTTAAACTCAACTAAAAGTTTCTCATTTAATTCAAAGAATAGTCTTTTTTCTATATTTTAGTTCTTATTTTATTCTACATAATAGCCCGGTATACATATAACTTTGACTGGCCCCGGGTTTAATGGGAGTAACCCTACCTTTGATTCCCGCCGGGGCTCATTATTTTCTATAAACAATTTGTAAGTTCTTCGAGCCTTGGTGTATTTATTTATTAAACTATATATTTCAAATTATATATGTATATATTTACCAGTTGTCTGTCACTCATGACATGAAAAGCATTAAGTTATTTTGGGGACTGACTGCCGCGTGTAAGCGTCCCATATATTTATGTTATTTATTTATAAGGCTATAATGGTACCAGCTTTCATCAATATAATAGAAAATAATTGTACAACACTCATATATATTCATAGTAACTAATATCTTACCCCATTTTCGAACATCATAACTCGTCCTCTTTTATCTGCTCCGTAATAAATTCGTGGCACTCGACTAAATATGTCGACACATTGTAACGATTAGTTTTTGATGTATATTCCAATCACAGTCTATTTACGGTCATCCCCCAAAGCGGAAACTACGTTAAAAATATTACTAGCATCACAATCCGCCTAGTTTTTGGTAGGCAATACGACAATATTCAATATGTCAGCTATAAACTAAAGTAATAATAAAATTATTTTTCCATACTAGGCGATTAAATTAAAACAAAAGTAATAATAAAATTATTTTGCTATAATCCGCGATACAGTATGATGATCTATACATATAGATGTATCGCGGATTATAGCAAAATAATTTTATTATTACTTTTGTATTATGAATCTCCACAAACTAACACTTAATTCTATAATTTACGTGAATAATATTTAATAATTATATTTGAAAAAATGGAAAAAATATTAAACCCCTAATTAATAATCGAAATTATGTGATATCCGATAAAATAATCCAAAAATGAGTTTATATTATTTGGTGTATACATATAATACTTAGCATTAAATTAAATATTTGTTTATATTATATTTATAAATGAACACTATATTTGTTAAATATTAGATATTATTTATAATATTTTTCATTTATATGAATGTTTTGGATTTTTGGATGGATTTAAATTATTAAAAAAAACAACATCACGATTCATGAATCAGTGAATAGCTTGTTAGGATATTACATAATTGTACCTTTTGACAATTTTTTTTGACTGTATTGAAAACAAAGGTAGAACGAATGACAACAGAGACGCTGCGATACGTGTATGTGCCGCGTGTCGGCAGCGTGTCGTATCCGAAGCGTTACCGGTACGCCGTCGGCGGCGACGCGGCGCGGACTCCCGAGAGCACGGTACCGCACGGCGCACGGGAAAGTGGACGGCGTTATGCAACGGGGAGCGCCGCGAAGGTCAAGTTCACTGAACGGTGACTAAGTTCAACTCTCACTTGTTTGACGGGAATCTTGATAGAACTTTTAAACTAGTAAAGTAAAGTAAAGTAACAGCCTGTTACTATGCCCACTGCTGGGCTAAGGCCTCCTCTCTCCGTTTTTGGAGAGAAGGATTGGAGCTAAGACCTATCACGCTGCTCCAATGCGGATTGGTAGGTTACACATATCCCTAGAATTCTCTAGAGATATGCAGGTTTCCTCACGATGTTTTCCTTCACCGAAAAGCGTGTGATAAATTGCAATTATCAATTAGACACATAAGTTTTAATAGAAAAACCTATTAGTGTCTGCCCGGGTTTGAACCTATGTCGTCTCTAGAGAGTCGCACGGTCTCACCGCTAGGCTATCACAGCTTTTTTAAACTAGTGCCTAACAATATTTATGATACAATTTCCATTTCACATCTTTTACAATCTCTAAAAATCCTAAGGTATATAAATATAAATGGGAAATGTGTATCTTTTGTTACGCTTTCACAGTTAATCAACTGGACCGATATTGATGAAATATTTTAAAACTAATGCTTATTCCGAATAACATATAGAATAACATAATTCCCGTTTTCCTTTCGGTAGCAAGAAAAAAATATACATTGCATAATTTTTTAAAGCTTAAATCGACATGAATGAAGTTGCGGGTAGAACTAGAGTGATCTTATACAATCTAAACATACACATTTAAGCAATAGCAAGAGCTATGATAGCCTCCAGTGAGACTCTTTCGAGAGGTCAAGTTCAAACCCCGGACAAATACCAATGAGTTTTTCTCCGAACCCTTGCTGACTGAACCCTTACGGCGTTCTAGCTTACCTAGTGACGAGGGCATAGTAATATTTAATGCATCACGTCTGCACTCAATAAAAAGTCTTCGCTTCCATCCTTTACTTCTAAAACTTTGTTAAAGATGGAATTATGTAACAAATGGCTTCTGATTTATAGAAGCAGGCGTTACTTTGCGGAATTCCATATTACAAGCAATATAACAGAACTAACTACTTTGCTATAATCCGCACGGGTTAAGTGAATGCATGCAAAGCCAATGTGTATGAAGCAGGCAAAATCTACGCACCTTATACATGCAGGACAAGGAGCCTATCCTCCTGATGATGCTTGGGTTTCGGGGCGAAACGATCGTCGAGATTGTGGTGGTGGGTGTGTGTGCTGCTTTTGCGTACGTTTTTGCTGGTGAATTGCGCCTTGGGGTGCATGTGGTGGCTTGTCCTGCATGTATAAGGTGCGTAGATTTTGCCTGCTTCATACACATTGGCTTTGCATGCATTCGCTTAACCCGTGCGGATTATAGCAAAGTAGTTAGTTCTGTTATATTGCTTGTAAATGGCTTCTGATTTTAGGAAAAAGCATATTCTTCTCTAGATGCCCAAATATGAGGCAGAATCCTCTGCTGAGGTTGGAATTTTCCCGAGATTGTTGACTGACACATTGACGTATGTGGCAGTGAGCCTACCTTTAGCTTTTGATTTGATTTTGATTTTGAGCTGCAGGGGGGGGTGGTTTCGATTTCTACTGAAAACCAACATTTTCTACAAAACCATTTTGTTGGTGTTTGGAGTTTGGGTGTATTTAAGTATTTATTTATTTTATTACGTCTGTCATGCAAATTTTTGATAAAGTGATATAATATATACTACCAAGTCCAGCTATGTTATCTTAATTGAACAATTAACTTCGTCATTGCCAAACGATTACGGAGTCAATTGACCTTTAAGTAAAATGTATGTTTCAACACCGAAAGTACTTTAGTGTTTAAAGCTTAAGTAAAAAAAAAATCATAATTGTTTGTTCCGTTCCACGAAACAATAAAAACTGGTATTGAGAAATGAACGATTGTAATTCGTCGCATAAACTTGTCCCAGCATCCGCAGCATATGAATCAATTGCAGTCCACCCTCCCTCTCACCCCCTAAAAACTTTCTAAGTGCTAGAAAGGGAGGGGCGAGCACCGCATCGCGCAAGTCCCCCTCTGAACACTGTAGGGACTAGCTCGTACAATTGCGATCGGGATATTGCAATCAATAACATTTAGAAATATATGTGAAAGTGCCTTAATTGATTTAAAACACATTCCTTATCTCATTTTAAGTAGAGTCGGCACAACATGTTTAAACAAGTTATGTGATTTTGATAGGTATTTCACGACCAGTCGCCTGACGTCTACTTACCTAAGTCGATTTTTACGATACCTTGGTGAGAAACGAGGGAGGTATATCTACACAGCCCGATACCACGCGGCGGGTCGACTAACCTTCGTCGCCTTTACGACACCTCGTTAGGACATGAGGGTGGTCTATTCTACTCAGCCGAATACCACACGGCGGGTCGACTTACCTTCGTCGCCTTTTACGACACCTCGTTAAGACATGAGGGTGGTCTATTCTACTCAGCCGGATACCACACGAAAATTGAGTTGGATACATTGTAATCCATAAGGATTATAAGGATTGAAATAATAATACCATCACGCTACCACGTTACAAACTATTAAAAACGCTTCTACTTTTTTGCTCTTCCAAGTTATAGGTCTCTAACACTCACGAAATGGCGCTGCAATACGCTTTATTCCAATTTAAATTCACAAAATAACTTCCTTGTATTCGGTCCCTTTAATACGAAGCGTGCGATATGTCGCCTCTTTACAAGAACATCATATCTCTCAAACCACAACTTTACAGGTGAGCAATTTCAAACACTTAAACGTTGATAAATAAAAAAATATTGTCAATCTTACAGTGGAAAAACAACTAAATTGTTGCAGTAATTAATGTGCTTTATGAAAATAAGTAAAAAATATATAAAAAAAGAAATAATAAAAAATAATGTTATTTATGAGATATCACGGTTTTCTTGTAAAGAGGCGATGTATACTAATATTACAAACTTGAAAGTCTCTGTCTATTTCATACACTTTCACAGCTGATTCCCGCAAGCAACATTCATGAAATGATTCAATTGGTGCTTATACTGACTATAAAGCATCCTGTTTTTCTAATAGGAATTGGAAAAGACAATTACAAAATAACACAATACATAATTGAGGGTATATAAACACTTAAATGGCGCGAACCAAGTTGCGATTACGCCTTATTTTACATATATGTGTAGACAATTTATTGCGAGCTTTTATTTCCGCTAGGCGTGTAGAGGGATGTTTCCTTTAATGTCTTAGGGGGTGCTCTGGAATTAGTCACCGCGGTTAAATCACGAGTTCATCACATAAAGATAAAATAAAAGATAAAATCCATTAAAGTTATGTCTCTTTAGAGGCGTTTTATTATCGTAGTGTATCCTTTATAATTTATATGATGCATTAGTGAAACGAGCTTTTAGGATATTACGGTGGGCGAATGTATTTAATGTTGATTAAACATTATTGTAACATTAAATTATCTAATTGTAAAAAAGAATGATCATCATACTCATTCTCCTGCCCTTATCCCACTCTAAGTGGGGTCGGCACATGTTACAAACATGTTGTCACATGATTTGGCTACGTATTCTACGACTGGCCGCCTGTCTGTCGCCTACTTTACCTTAGTCGCTTTTTACGAGACCTCTGTAAGAAATGAGGGTGGTCTATTCTACTCAGCCGGATATTATACTATTCTACTCACACGGTATTGTAAAAGAAAATGATATATTGCATTATCTTTGAAGTGAAAACTTCGTTAGCGGCGGTATATCCTTTTTGTGATGGGTAAAAAATGTTAAACTCGCGTCAAAACACGTGACCTGCAGGCCTACCTACTCTTATTGCGACTCAATTGAAGACGTAAACTAAATTGTTTTGCTTTTTCATACCATGACGTCTTAAAGACGCACACTTTAAGTCGTTGCCGAATGAGCGTTCGGAGTTCGTTCTAAGAACATGTGAGTAAAAGAGACAGAGTTATCTATAGTTCCTATAACGTTATCCTTTTCAAACATTACGACTCCAATGCAATTCACACTTCATGGTACGATAAGAAAGCGGTTCGCGGTCGTCGTTTACGTCGTCAATTGAGTCGAATAAGAGTTCTTGGTAGTCCTGCTAAAATTTATAAGATTTATTTCGCCTTAGTGGAGCAGGACGCTTGCGCGAATTGGATTGTTAAATAATTGAAGTGTTAAATATTTAATGTATATAAATTGTCATGTTTGTGTACGGTAGAGCAATAAATGAATATTGTATCTTACCACATAAATGATAGTACTTTTATACTGACATTTAAAGCAATTCGAGCAAAATTACGCCCTAACGATACCAAAATATTAAAAAATTCACAACGTTAATATTCAAGTTATCAATTCTGGTGGCCCTCCCAGGGTGCAACCCGTTTTATTTTATTTTATTATGCAACTGCGCACAGTTACATCTCATTCTATAAATGATTGAAACCTGAAACCCTTTGAGTTTTAATTTTAATTTGCAGAGGTATGTTTTATTATTTATTTATTGAGGATATACAACAAGACTTACTTTCAAAAAACTATAAAATACTATACAATCTGTTTAACTAAAAGTAGTCTTAATTACTAAACCTAAATCGGAATCCGTCTGTAACTTCACAAAGAACAGAAAGGATTAAAAATATAATAATAAAGCATGATGTTTGTAATCCCTAAACGTTAAAAACAACAAAAAAGCAGAATAAAAAGTAGAAACGCGTGATGTTTGTAATCCCCGGCCATATATCACTGCGAGCTGTTCCCACGCTCTCACTAACTGGCCCCGGCCGTCCTGGGCCCACTCCGGCCTGCACTAACTCGAGACCACTTAACTGGCGTATGACTCACGTCGACTCACACCGCGCCGGACACTGTCTATCGCTTCATTCATACCCTCATACACGCTATATTTATAAGAAATCTACATATTATCAGCCTCTGATCTAGATATGATAGAATCACCAATCACCTCGTGATGATATGAAACACTCATCATATAGCACCATCTGCTATTAGTTTTTATAATGACCGCTACTGACAAAGTTATTATAATTTTGATATAGTGTGAATAAAATTTTGAAAACAAAAATATATAGTTAATGTTGAGAAACCGGCTATACTCACCTCTCAAGCTCATACGGGGCTCTTATTCATATGGGTTCATACGCGTTCGATGGTATGATCAATTGTGATCACGGTGATCATACCTGCTAGCGCTATTTCTATTGTGTATACAAAGAAATGTAAGCCTTATATCGTATTCATGCGTATAGGATATAAGGGTTACATTTATTTGTACTAGCAATCATTTTGTCCAGTAACAAAAAAAAGTTAAAAACAAATGTAATTTTAAATGCAAATGTAATTTAATTTAAATGCTTTTTTTACAAATGTAATTCTTAAATCGTACACAATACAGATTCTTAAATCGTACATAATAAATGATTGCTAGTTCAAACAAATGCAACCGTTATATCCTATAGGCATGCATACGATGTCAGGCTCACATTTCTTTGTGTACACAATAGCAATAGCGCTAGCAGGTATGATCGCCGTGATCACAATTGATCATATCGAAGGCATATGATTCTTAAATAGCGATCATACCCAAGCTTACTCTGATCAACAATAAAAGAATATGCAATCGTAGCGTTCACTGCCTCCTGCGGAAACGGGCCCGTCAAAGATACATTTAGCATTAATTTAATTTTCATACATAATTTCATACATGATTTTGACTAGTTCGTTGGCGCCGTGGGTGGCCCTTTGGCCTGCCTTCAGCTCCGCTATTCGCGGGTTCGATTCCCGCCGGGGGCCAACATTTTCTATAAACAATTTGTTGGTTCTTCGAGGCTGGGTGTGTATTTGTATTTGAGTATATATTTAAATTTATATAATATGTAGTATATTTACCAGTTGTCCATCACCCATAACATAAGTAATTAGGTTACATTGGGGGACGGACGACCGTGTGTGAAAGTGTCCCATATATTTATTTTATTTATACATCGCAGATTATAGCAAACTAACAAGTCATAGTAACTTAACTAATTAACTAACTAATCTAAAACTAACTAATGGCGGATTGAAGAAAACAATTGTCTACGCATTTCTTATCAGATACAATAATTATAAATACTTACATTACATAGTGCATCCTTAACTGTAACCAGTATTTTTGTTAATTTCTCTTTCTAATATTGCCAGATTCTACAGAAAATTTTACACATTCTTATCGTGTTGATCAATCATAGCAAACAATAGATAAGTATTTAGTGGTAAATATCTGTCAGAAGCAATTCAGACCACTTACAGTTGCATCATTGAGATATATCGTGACGCGTGACTCTTTATTACATTCGATGCAACGGGACATGTTTCTGGCTTGTTTATTGTAATTAGTTGTACCGCCACTTCGTTCCCGTCAACTTAGTTTTAAAATATTCATAATATCATCAATATTTTGGGTCTTTATCACATAAAAGTGTCCTTCTGCCGCCTAATGCCTACATTAAGCACCAACTAGCGAAACCAGTACACAATCGAAGCTGGTTGTACGCCGTTGTCATTTAATTGTTGTGCAAATAAAATCTATTCAAAAGTAATAATAAAATTATTTTGCTATAATCCGCGATACAGTAAATAAAAATATATATAGAGCTAAATGTATAGTGGACTATCCGTTTTTTCATACCCGTTACATGCAGGATTCGTAAAAACACATGCACAAACCACAACCAACCTCCACCACAATACACAAGCACTACACACATTCACTATCACAAACTCAACAATCGTTTCGCCCCGCAACCGAAGCATCATCAGGAGATAGACTTCACGACAAAATCGCAAAGCGATTTTGTGATAGTGAACGTGTGTAGTGCTTGTGTATTGTGGTGGCAGTAGTGGAGGTTTGTGCATGTGTTTTTACGAATCCTGCATGTAACGGGTATGAAAATACGGATAGTCCACTATACATTTAGCTCTATATATATTTTCTATTTACTGTATCGCGGATTATAGCAAAATAATTTTATTATTACTTTTGTATTATGGATCTCCGCAAAGTAACGCCTAATTCTATAAATTATTTTAAATCTATTCAAATCACTATATATATATATATTGTTTTGAATAAAATTGACTCGCCCGCCGGAGAAGCGAGCGACGCGAGCGGCCGACCGCTAGTTACCTTTTAAACACGATACGGACAAGCCGCGTACGCCTGAACACGGCATTCCTTTATAACGCACACGTGTAATTTTGCGTTTCGGGTGTTATTCTCAGATTTAGTGACGCGTTTAACCAGTGAAGTGTTTGATAAGACGCGACCGTCCACGGTTTTGATGCGTGTTGGGTATTATTCCCCGATATAGGGACGATTTAATAACGTGTGACCTTACGAAGGTTGTGTGCACACCGGGTGTTATTCAGCCGATATAGTGAAGTGTATACTCAGGGAGAAACAAACATTACGTGTCTGTGGAAGAGTGCAGAGGCGAGTCAACGGTTTCGGGAATCGGCCAAGTACATACAAGCACACACACATACGTACACATATACACGCAGTGACTCACGAGGCCGGACCACATACAGCTAACGGCCGCATAAGGTAGGTTGAAACGCCGGGACGTCGGGCCCAGGTCCCGGAGGTTGTTTCATCCGTCCGCACCTTTGCGCGGAACTTATATAAATAATATACAAGTCCACGTTTTAATTAAAATTCCAGCACAGTCCGAATTTAAAATAGACTTTATCAACGTTAAGTTGTCAAACAGACATGTATGATAGTGTCGTAAAAATTTTCAATTTAAATTAGCGTGAGTGGTATTCATAATTAATGTTTAGAGGCCGGCTATACACTGGTCTTATTTTATCGGATGAGCACGACTATTTTCAAGCCCATACGGGGCTCTTATGGCTCTTATATCGCGCGATAACGCCGTATAAAGAGCTCATGAATAAGAGCCCCGTGTAGGCTTCAAACTAGTTGGGCTCATGCGATAAAATAAGACGTGAGTATAGCCGGTCTCTAAACATTAATAAGTGTCGCTAAATTTGTAGCGATCTCGTTAAACGTGATGTTTTAGTTTAAAACTGTCAAATGCAATTCAGTTCACTCGACGCTATTAATGAAGACATATCGCGATAGCACACTACTTGGTTCAGTCATGTGATTGTCAATTAATCCCTTCAGACAAGATAACTCTGAGATGATATCACTTTCGTGGTACTCTTATCATTATTTGTTTGTTCAACAGTTAAAATATTGCACTTGAAATATTTAGAGTCTATAAATGCTTAATTGACGTTGTAAAATCACGCGTAGATCGTATTCTCTCAAATATAAAGACTACTTAATAAGGTGGTACTCTTATATAGTCAACTCTAGTGTTCTTTAATAAATAAAAATTAATGTTTGATCACTGATTATAATGAAATTGACAGAAAATATATTATACTATCAATGTCCCGCGGTTTCACCCGCGCACATACCGTCCTCGTGGTAGTGGAAAGTTTACTAAGTCAGACTTTAGATTTATTTTTTAAATTGAAAGTTTGGTCCTGGGACTTATCAATAGTTAAGGCTAAGGGACTTTTTAACAGAATGTAGTCATAGGTACACAATTACAATAGGTGCGCTATAATAGTTAGACATATGGTATCGCGGACTTTTTTGTAGATGTTGATACGTTTATTTGCTATAATCCGCGATACAGTATGTATCGCGGATTATAGCAAAATAATTTTATTATTACTTTTGTATTATGGATCTCCGCAAAGTAACGCCTAATTCTATAAATTATGTTGATACGTTTGATAATAATGTAGTAGGCAATAGTTTCCGCAGCGCACGCGATGAAAGATTTTCATGACTAAATTTTTCACACCTTATTACAATTTTAATAGTAATCCCTATTTTTTTTGAAAATGTAACATAGCCTATGTTGCTCAGTAAAGGAGGAGCTTTAGGAATGGTGAAAGAATTTTTTCAAACATACATACATACAAATCTTTCCTCCTTATAATATTAGTATAGATATCATAACCACGACCACAAATACATCTACTAATCACCACCTAATAATTTAGCTCGATTTAATAGTAGGAAGTCGACTCCAAAATAAACAATTCCTTATACAGGTGGATGACACGCAATAAATGTTAACCAACTAATAAGCTAGATTAAGTCGGATTCTGAGCAGCTATTTTGGTCCTGAATGTTTGAAACTGTTCACAATTTCCATATCAAATGGCTGCAATGCGACAAGCGGCTGTTAAACTAATTCAGGATCAATTTTGTGAAGTTATAATTAATTACCTGCATGGTGCATACAGCCGCACTCGACGTCAACTACACGATATAAATTCTGTGTGAAAATGGGAAATTCATTACCTATTTATAAAATGAAAACAAGGTACGCCTTTAGAATTTCCATCAAATCCTCCGGTAATTCTAGAAAAAGTAATTATCGAATTAGGCGTTACTTTGGGGATATTCATAACACTTACGTATTAATGAAATTATTTTGCTATAATTCGCGATTAAGAATATAAATATATAGATAAGTATATAGAAGAGCTGTGATATCCCAGCGGTGAGACCGCGCGACTCTTTGGAGGGGAACACGAGTTCAAACCCGGGCAGGCACCAATTGAGTTCTTCTATTAAAACTCATGTGTCTTATTGATGATTGCAATTTATCACACGCTTTTCGGTGAAAAAAAAACATCGTGTGGAAACCTGCAAATCTCTAGACAATTCAAGGGATATGTGTAATCTACCAATCCGCATTGGAGCAGCGTGGTAGGTCTTAGCTCCAACCCTTCTCTCCAGAAACAGCATAGCTTCTATACACCCTTCTTATCTTTCTATACAGCATATCTCTTTTTATCTTCCTATACAGCAGTGGGATTGTGACAGGCCCCTACTTTACTTTTTTTTAAGTATATAGAAAATATATATATTGCTAAATGTGGAGTGGACTATCCATTTTCATACCCGATACATGCATGATTCGTAAAAACACAACACCGTCATCACACAAGCACTACACGCGTTTACTATCACAAACTAAAAAATCGTTTCGCCCCGCATTCGAAGAATAACCAGTAGGCTTACCAGTTATTATTTATATATTTATTATTGCGACTCAATTGAAGACGTAAACTAAATTGTTTTGCTTTTTCATACCATGACGTCTTAAAGACGCACACTTTAAGTCGTTGCCGAATGAGCGTTCGGAATTCTGAAAACGTGAGTAAAAGAGACAGAGTTATTTATAGTTCATATAACGTTATCCTTTTCAAACACACTACATGGTACGAAAAGAAAGCGGTTGGGTCTAGATACCAACTTTGAATTGAATCGTTATCTAAAAGTTTATAGTAGGCCTACAGGAGATAGACTCCACGACAAAATCGCTAAAATAAATTTTGTCGTGGAGTCTATCTCCTGATGATGCTACGGTGAACAAAACAATTTAATTATTACTTTTCTAGAAAAAGTATTTAAATATTTTATGGAGGAAGTCTTTTGAGACGCAGCAGCAACGCCAGTGGAGTCCGTTTCAAAGAAATCCAATTCCTAATGGCGTTATAATGAGCAGGCCGAGGTGAGGCTAAAACTGGCCGGGCTAAAGATAGCGCTGTGGGATGGCACCGCACGATGACAGCCAGAGATGGTTTACGTGCTTACCGTTACCGGTCTATTATATTTTATAGACAAATTTAAAAGGTGTTTCATAATAGCGGATCTGATATACCAAAAAAACTTTTTCAATAACATTTTATGTTAGATTCTTACGATCTAATTTTGATATAATTTTATCTTCAATACGCTAAGCAAAAACGCAATGTTGGTAAGACCCCCTAAGCGATGGACTGACGACCTCAAAAAAATTGAGAGAAGCCCCTGGATTCAGGCGGCACAAGATCGTGTGCTGTTGATTTCCCTCACTTACGTACAGCAGTCGAAGTTCATCGGTTGAGAAAGAATAAGAAGAAGAAAATACGCTACTTTTACAAATATGGAAGCAATATCACATATAAACATCTTCCACTTAAAAACACTTTCTTAAATGTCTTACCCTCATTTTTGTGACTATAACTTCATGAAAGTAAGTGCCTTCAACAATCTAAGACGACAGCTAACTAAGCGAATGGTTAGATATTAACGAATGGGGCGATCAAATTAAACATTGAGTAATGTAACTATCGGCTTTATCCATAAATTGGGCCTTTACCAGACAGAAGTCGCGTTGTGTAACGAACTTGTACATGAATTTATTAGTTTTTCTATCCATGTTTTATTTATATACTTGTTAACATGATGCGTCGAAGATATTGAACATAGGAATGAAACACCAACGTTTCTTCTTTTCTTTTTATAAAGTTAGAGAGCTCATGATAGTCGTGATAGTGAAGTCTGTTCAAAAAAATCACACGTTTTGGTGCAGCTTGGATCCTTTGGGTACCAGCGATCGTTTTATGGTCATCTGATAGTTTCGTAAGGTAATCCTTACGACGCTACCTTATAACGCTGCATTACTAATTAGGAAATAAAATAAGCATATTTTATCTCTAACACCAAAAATTACTGTGATCGATTTATATTCTACAATAACAAATGGCAGACTTTCAGGGCGCGATGATGCAACGATAATTAAGTCCCTTCCAGTTATAACGCTATAAAAACTAAGTTATCACCAAATAAAAAACAAATTCCCTATGCCCAGCGAAGCAAGTAAGAAATAGTAATAATAGTAATCCATAAATGTCATCCAAAATAGACAGAATTCACGTAGTTTTCCTTTACCTAAGATTCCCTTAGTGAAATCTCGACGAAAATTTTAAACACAGATGCTTATGAGCACGCTAGCAATGTTTTATTATAATACGGTGTGCAGAGAATAGAATAGGCAGCTTAGTCTAGACACGCGTAACCGCTGCAGTTGGCGATGGGGGGACCGGTCCCGAAAAGCTAACTTATTGCCCCCTCCTTGTCTGGTCTCCAATATCCGCATTGCACCAAACACAATGGTGTGTTGGTCGCATGGGTTTCGCTTTTGTTTTACTATTTTAATAAGTAATGTATTGTGAATAAAATATATGTATAAAAAGAGACCACTTAATGTGAGTATACACGGATGTACATTAAACCATGACAGTTGTCTATCACGTCTCTAGCCTATCTCGTCCCTAGACTTTAATATACAATACATCTAGATCCGACAAGACTGTGTTTACTTATCTTAGTGAGATATGAACACCAGCAAAAACCTAGACGACAAGACCTCTAATAGTCTAATTAGTCTACGTTTTAAACGAAACTTGAAGTAAATATCTTCAAGCGTGATGTCTTCTAATATTAGCCTAAATATATTTAACTGTGTCACCAGAAAATTAATAAAATTTTAAATTCAAATTCAAAATATTCTTTATTCAAGTAAACTTGTAAACAAGTGCTTTTATATCATCAACTCTACTGCTGGTTCGGAAAGCTGTTCCTACCGAGACGAGCCACCAAAAAACTCGGCGGTTGCTCTTTGCAAATACAATTTTTATAACTAGTTACATTTGGTCATTACTATCTTGTACAGGGTAGAGGAATAGCTATAAGCACGTATTTTTATCATCTATATGAGCCTCAATAGTATAGTAGGCTTTTTGTATCAGCCTCCGTTTAACAGTGTTTTTGAACTGCTGTAGCGGCGCTCGTGCTCATGCCGATCAAGCCCAGAAGTAGTGCCGGGAAAACTTCAATACGAACAGCTCTGCTAAATATATTTTCTATCATACTCATTTGCATATCTGCTGCCATTAAACAACAACTGTTGTTTGACTAATTCCGATTCCGACAAGTAAATAGTAGAATGATTAATTTTATGTTTACATGGCTGCTATATTAACAGAGAAGTACTAAGACCACCCATAACATCCACAATCCTATTGACGTGACAGTGTTTACGATACCGGATCTTGCTAGCCGAGATTCATTAAAAACTCGCATTCCCGACGTCTTTGATCTGGCACTCCATCTCAGCGATGATTGATATTGCGGCATAACACCGCCTCGCCTGACCCGCACTTCCCGTTTATAAATTCGCTCCATAAAACCACTCACAAAATTAACCTCAAAAGGAAGTTGTTTATTCGGCTTACGTGCACTCAGACTGCCTTTTTATGAAGTGCGGATTAACTGGCCGAACAAATACTGATGGGAAGTAATCGTAATGTGTACATACATAAACGTCTATTATTGTACAAACATAATTATAGATTTATTTAGCTACCATCTCGTAGCCAAAATTTCGCTCTCGTAAATTTAAGTGTTATAATCCTCAATATAAATTAATAATGGGGTAGTAATTTCTTTCTATATTTTAGCCCATTATACAAGGTGGTACCCCGCCCATACCAAAATAATTCTAATTTTAGGTTCCTACTTACCTTAGCGCCAAAACATGTAAATTTCAAAAAGTTTTTAGCATTAATATTATGTCCCTACTGTTGACAGTTGGGCTGTTCCCTTATCAGGAGCCAATCCTGGCAGCTGCATTTCATTATCATAACTATCATCGGTACTGGATTAGTATCTAAAATTTCGAATCAATCTGCTATTTTTAAATGGGTCAAATTTGCAAGATTCCACCTTCACACGCATACACGGAAACTTAAATAAAAGTTTGCGATTTTGTGGTGGAGTCTATCTCCTGATGATGCTTCGGTTACGGGGCGAAACGATTGTTGCGTTTGTGATAGTGAACTTGCGTAGTGCTTGTGTATTGTGGTGGCGGTGGTGGAGGAGGTGGTGGTGCATGTGTTTTTGCGAATCTTGCACTTATCGGGTATGAAAAAACGGATAGTCCACTATGCATTTAGCACTATATTTTCTATTTACTGTATCTCGGATTATAGCAAAAAAAAATTTATTATTACTTTTGTTAAATAAAAGCTTTTGAATATACAGGATACAACATGATCTTTACTTGTGTAGTGTGGTTTGTGGTACGGTTACTAATCTTGCTTGGATAAGGTAACGGAATCTGCTTTCTAAGCTTACTATTAGATTATGTTAATGATTTTCGCGACAAAACGCGGATTTTTCATGCTAATATTATTAATGTGAAAATCTGTCCGTAGGCTAGGTTTTCGCGGCTAACATGATAGAGCAATGAATCAAATCGAATATGAAATTTTACATACTGGTGTAGTCCCGATGACAATGCATATTTATGATAAGCCTGATGCCGATGTCATGATTGGCTCTAGAGGCCTGAACTCCTCAACGTTCAACATTAGGGAAGTTTTCTTAAAAGCCTTTTATAACTTGACTTGTTTGACTTTAGAGAATTGCATGAATTATCGTTTTTATCGATGTCACTAAATTCAAACCAAAAACTTATTTTAAAAAAGTAAAATAGCATTATATATTTCCTGCACATATTACCAGAAAAAATAAACGCGATTTCGTTGCTGCTAATGTAGGTAGATCCGTACTTCCTGTATTTAAAACACTCTGATAATGTTACCATTATTCAGGTTTGGAGTTAAATTGGCCAAGTGAACCAGTTTTGCGGATAACTAATGCATCAATTAGCAAAAAAATATGCAAATTTATAGTTCGATTACAGTTTTTGTAAACTCGTTACTGCCAAATGCGCATTTACAGTTGGTATATCTACATCTATTTCACTTGAGATTGTATCACAAAAACAATATCACGTTCTAATAATTATGCTTTTAAAAGATTTGGCTTCTATTTTATGCCTTACTAGCGTTCCGGCCACGTTCCGGTCATTGACAGTTTAAAAAAAATTCCCGCACGCCACTAAAATTCACAGGATTCAGTTGGTCAGTCAAAAGATTATTTTTAATTTTCATTAAAATCAGTCCAGCCGCTTAGGAGTCTCTAAGAAACATACATACTTTTTTTGTAAATTTATACCTTTAATTGTATGTATCAAATAATGTATCCAACAATATACATTTTATAAATTTATATATTAAGTTTTGACATGATTGTAGGTATATTTCGACTGGCTCGTTGGCGTAGGAGGCAGTGAGTTCGATTCCCATCGAGAGATCTTAAATTGACTCGGACATCAAGTTAAGTTGACCTGTCTTGTGGTATCCGGCTGAGTAGAATAGAACCACCCACATTTCTTACCGAGGTGCCATAAATGGCGATTTAGGTAAGTTGACGTCAGGCAGGCGGCCGGTCGTAAAATACTTAGCCAAATCATGATGATAACTTGTTGTGCGGACCCCACTTAGAGTAGGATAAGGGCAGGAGAATGATGATGATGAATAGTCTTAGGATGTGGTCAAAAAAAGAGCAAGGTTTGACAAAATAACTGTCGAGCCATAAACATGTCTTCCCGACACTTAGCCCTGGCAACGTGTTGATACAACTGGCAAGCTCGCTCTTGACACAAAATTGTATCGATGCGAGTAAACACGTATGACAATATAAATTTAATTTATTGATACTTATTTGATCACTTACACCTAAGTAAACTTATTTCTTAACTCGCGTCATCAATTTTTGCATTACGTCAACCTCAGCTGATATTTGCAAAGTCTCATTTGTCAAGTGGGTCGTTTGTTTGAGCGAATCGCAATTAAACCACAATTATTGTCTTAGTCACGTTCATCTCAAGTATTGTCGACGCGGATATAATTTGATATGGTAATTATAATTAACGAGAAGCCAAAGATTTCGTCGCTTAGTAAAAGTTCAAGTTAAATAGTAACTTTTTAAATAAATTGAAATGATTTTTTTAAATATATGTTATCCCGGTGTATAACCTTTAATTGTACCAAATTTCATCACTATTGGTCCAGCGGATTCGTCGTGACAACCTATCAAAAGTACAGACGGACTTTCGCATTTAGAATCTTTACTATGGATGACATTGTTTGGTTTTAATTTATACTGTTATGTTGAATGATTTTATTTCAATCTATCATCCACACCTACTTAACCAGTGTATAAAAGCAAAAATTTTGCAGAAGTGGTTTCTATAACTTAAACGTAATTTCTCGAAATTTCAATTCTTTCAGGAATATCACATGAAATTAAAATAAATTTTATTCACGTAATTATAAGCACTTTTGAATCATCAAGGATAAATTAGATTTAATGAAGCTACAAACTGGTTCCGAATTCTTACCGAGAAGAACCAACGAGAAACAAAAGTAATAATACAAAAGTAATCCGCGATACAGTAAATAGAAAATATATATAGTGTTAAATATAGTAGACTATCCGTATTGTCATACCCGATACGTACAGGATTCGTAAAAACACATGCACAAACCTCCACCACTTCCACCACAATACACAAGCACTACACACGTTCACTATCACAAACTCAACAATCGTTTCGCCCCACAACCGAAGCATCATCAGGAGATAGACTCCACGACAAAATCGCAAAGCAAATAAATTAAATTAAATTACCCCCGAGAAACTTGGCGGTCTATCTTTTATATATTTTAAATTTGCATTAGGTACTTAACCACAGTCTTGTTTGAAGCTGAATCAAATGAAAGCAATTTTATCATTCAAATAATCTTCAATTGTGTAATATGCCTTGCGTAGAAGCATGTTTCTTACACTTAATTTAAACTTTCCTATAGATAAGTCTAATATGGATTGCGGAATTTTATTGTAGAAGCGAGTACCGAGATCAACGAATGAGTTGCTAACTCTGCTGAGTCGCGACGTAGGACTACAAGCTTTACCCCACAACAAGGTTATTGTGCAAATTAAATAAAAACAAAATAGGCTTTATTCAAGTAAGTTTTTGCAAACACTATTGAAACATCAAAAATCAATGAGACTTAATGAAGTTACCACTCTTGTGTTTTTAGGTTACCGATTAGATTTCCTCAGTCTTGCATATAGGGTAAACACTCCGGAACTAATTTTGTCGCTTTGGCACATAAACAATCACGTCAGTATAAAAGATTTATAGTTAACTTCAATATCTCAAGTGGAGGGTCATAATTGACGGATGCGGGCTCTACGGGCCCTCGATTCCCCACCCCTTGTTGAGCTCTTATTTACTCGTTCTTAAAAAACAAAGGAGGTCCGTGTTATTTAGCTCCGTAAACATCACCCTACACAAGTCAAAAGGTTATGAACCTAAAGGTTATGAACTCACCCCGTCACACCCTTAGCTGTATTAATTAGCATGTACATTAACCCAGTTTTCCACGCAACTGGATAATTTAAAGTCTAATGCTCTTTATTTATTTATCTTGAACAACTTGACCGTTAAATAGTGCAATAGCTTAAATGATCACAATGAATGGAATTCCAAGAATCCACGTAGAGTTCGTATCCTACCTACAAAGTCCTACGTAGAAGCTGTACAGCCCCAGCGGTGAAACCATGCGACTCTTTCGAGGGGGTCACTAGTCCAAACCCCGGGCAGACACCAATGAGTCTTTCCGTTAAAACTGTTTCTAATTGGTATCTGCATTTTATCGCAAACTTCTCGGTGAAGGAAAACATCATAAGAAAACCTGCATATCTCTAGCAAATTCTGGAGATATGTGTAACCTAGCTAGCCGCATTGGAGCAGCGTGGTTGTTCTTAGCTCTAACCCTTCTCTCTAAAAACGGAGAGAAGAGGCTTATGCCCAGCGGTGGAATAGTGACAGGCCGTTACTATACTTTTATTTACGCAAATGTCAATACATCCTCAATTATGTACGTGTTTTTCGTATTTTCGTAGAAAAAAAGTTTTTTTGTTACTATATTTTAGTCCCTTATCCTACTATACTATTTACTACTTACTACTAATATTATAAATGCGAAGGTTTGTGAGTATGGATGGATGTTTGTTACTCTTTCATGAAAAATCTACTGGACGGATTTGGATGAAACTTTACAGTTATATAGGTTATACATCAAAATAACATATAGGCTACAATTTGTAATTATTTTATGTAATATAACGAAACATGTCAATAAAGTCGGAAAAAATCTGGCCTTTGAGAGCTATTTTGGCGTACGCTACCTAAACGATTGGAGTTACACAAAGATGATGTACCGTAGTATTGTTTGTCTTAAAAAGTTCTAAATAAAAATCCGCGAGAGCATATATCTACCTTTTATGTGGAAGCCACTATGAACTAAAATTGTGAATCATAAAGTTAATTAAATTAGATACTATTTTATAATGCATATTTTAGTATATCTATCATACTCTTATAAAAATCAATACATTTGTCACTTTCAGTATTTTATGTCGATAAACTTTGTCTTTTACACTAAGTAATTTGGCCGAATAGTTTAAAAGTTATTACGATATGATTGACTTAAATGGAGCGCCATAGTGTCTTATATGCGCGGGACGCAAAGATTGTATGGAATCCTTTTGTTTTTAAGTTAGACATCTAAAATTTTGGATGTAGGAACTAAATAAATATAAGTAAATTTTTTTATATGAAGCAAAAAAATCCAACCTAAAAATCTGCCACGAAACTTAATGTGGCAGACCAAATTCCACGCGAGCGAAGCCGCGGGCACAACCTAGTAGTATATACTTCAATCGTAACCAGTTTTCATATCGTAATACTGAATCCAGCTCTTAAATCGTATTAGACAGACAGACTGATCTATGAATTGAATACAAATATGAATACGTCTTCCAAATTGCAGCTTAGAGAAGAATCAATTGCACTTGGAATTGCAAAGTCAAATTACGTTGCAAGTTATATAAAATCCAGTAGTAAAACTCTGCAATCTCGACTTATAGAATCAAATCATAGAACCGTGCTTGTTTGCCGCAGAAATTACAATCAAACCAATTAAAATCTTTGTCATATGAGATGCCAGGTTACCAAACATCCAGCAATAAGTAAACAAAATTATGATAAATAGCCGTTGTCTATTATTTTTTCCATCAATTCGGCGAAAGTAGGCAAATACATATTTTATTTCGGCCATACAAGTAATCGGGCGCTCAAGGCATTTTAATTTTGATAGCTGCTTACCTACTTAGCAGGAGTCGAATAAACACGGTCGTGTTTAGCTTAATACTCCACCTTTGTTTGCTTTTACTTAAGGATTTTATAGTTTTATAAGAAGATTAAATTTATTTTTATTAATCCAAATTATTTTTCTTAACCCCTTTATGTGTTACATTTTTATTATAATAGCGGTTCCAGCGACTACGGCAAACTTCAGCGTTTAAATACCCTTAATAGTGCATTGTGTAATACCCTGTTCCCGAAAGAAAAAAGTTTTTTGTATGTAACACCGTTTATGCTTCTATCCACCGCGCTGGTCTAATATAGATAGGTAGGTTACACATATTCCAGAAATACTCTAGAGATATCTACGTTTCCTCACGACAAAAAACGAAGCATTTGAACCTGCGACCGCCTAGTAAGCTCCACGCTCTCCCATGCTTCACTATACGGTACTATCAATTTTTTTAATAACAAATCGGCTCTCCTTCAAAAAATAAACTAAACCGAAAAAAATAATACATTTATTCTTCTTTATTCATGGTCGGCCATATATCTTTTTATCTTACGTTATCTCTGTCAAAAATAAACATTAGAAGTGGGTAGTAATTATTATGTAAATGTAAATTCAAATTTAAATTCACAATATTCCTTATTTGAATAAGCTTTTACAAGCACTTTCGAATATTCAAATAATTTGTCGAATAAGATTAGCGAATGAAAGGTGCTCTTATCGAGAAGGACCAGCAAACTAAACGGTCGCTGTTTTGAAAAATATATCCACAAATATGCTAACAATATTACTTGGTCCAGTGCATAGCTGGTTCCAATTCGAATCTGTTTCGAAAATTTAAAGCATCGTTTATATTTATATTCAATCCTAAAATCATTTCATATTTCAAAATAAGTCACCTAAAGCTGTTTTTTTTGTCTGTTGACATATCAAACTACTGAACGAATCTACATGCTGTTTTCATTAAAAGATACAGGGATTTATTCGGAAGGTTCGGATGTATAATTTGTTGGTTGTGTTTGGTTAGAATAACAATAAATAAATTGTTTTATAAATCAAGCAGCCTGGCAGCATTCATCGCAAACAAGCTTTTCAAGCAAATGCCTTCCCCTTGTTATGAAATAAAACAATATAGATTTGCAGAAAAGTCCGCGATAGCCTATATCTATTTTCTAAGGATAGCCCGCTATGCCCATTCTAAATTCTTGAAAAATTACCACGTAAAATGCGGTAATTGGTAAACTATTTGAGAGAAACAAATTCGAACAATCCGTCCAAAAGTTAATTTGCTTATTATTGCGATCAGCTTAGTTTTTATATATATATACTCTATTGCACTATCAAGATAACAGTACAAAAGGCGGACTGCACTCAAATTAAGCGTTCTCTACCAATCAATATTAGGGTCAAACGGAAAATAAATAATGATAGACATCTTGCCAGACATAATAATCTTTGATAATATTTAGTTAACAGAACATTTTAAGTGTTGGCGGTTCATCAAAGTGGTATTAAACTACTAAACGACGCAACCAACCACCCACGTTAACTTCCGTACACTTTATATGCTCCTATTGTCTTTTTAGACAAAGAAAATTAACTGTACACCAACACTAACCCTTGATGCTGCGTTAAAAGTTGAGATACAAGGTCTGTTTCACCGACAGAGCTCTCAAAGACGTGTATTGTGTTTCGCACGATCTCGGACAGCGGAACCGATTTGTTTATTGTCTGTCATTTCGAAATGTAATTGAAATAATGGTGTACAAATTTGTGCATGTATCACGATATGTTAAGCAATTCGATTAAAGATACGTGTTAGAATATTTCGAAATTTTTCTTTAAGAAATGCAATTATCTTAAAAATTTCACCTATCAAAGATTTTGCGACTATTTCATCTGCCAATTCGGAATTCACGATGAAATTAATCTTCATTTATTTTCACAAGTACCTTGAAAGCCTATTGGGGTACGAAACTTTCTAGGGGGTCACGAATTCATACTCCGGCCCAACCAATGACTTTTCTACTCAAATTGACAATGACACTTTATCCCGTACTTTTCATGAAAAACACAACCTAAATGTTAGGAAACCCACCATATCTTGAAACCTTTCTGGGGTTATGTGTTATAGAGTGGCGTGATGAGTCTAAATTCTAACGCTACTCTTCATAAGGAAGAGAG
Organism: Morpho deidamia; assembly: GCA_947086505.1. Taxonomy (NCBI): domain Eukaryota; kingdom Metazoa; phylum Arthropoda; class Insecta; order Lepidoptera; family Nymphalidae; genus Morpho; species Morpho deidamia. The sequence continues at coordinate 14,709,158 of CAMTZC010000009.1, forward strand.
AAGGCCTATGACCAGCAATAAACAAATTGTAACAAAGAAAAAGAGAGACTTCGCCTATAAATCTTTACTTATTATAAAATAAAGTCTGTTTATGATCGATTGTCTCAAAATCTCCTGAACAGATTGTTTTACAGGTTTTACTAAAAGGTCGTGCAATTCTTCCGGATGCTTAATGTTGATTACAATACAGTTTTATGTAAATTGTTATAAAAAGATTGCGAAGTTGTAAAAAAACTCGTGAATTGGGAGCTTTACAGAGATACACTAAAGCAATGTACTATAGAATAGTAGATCTACATGAATTCTACAAAAAAGTCCACGACAGCATGTCTCTATCTCTTATGATTAACTGTTTAATATCAAAAATTTCAATTCGGGAAAAATTTTGTTACACGCTGATTTTCACGCAGGCAAGCACAACTAGTATTAGTATTAATTTCGCAATACGCGGTGATTTCTTTTCCAGTTTCCAATTACCCAACTGATCGAGGCCTCCATAGACTGCGGTTAATCTAGTGTGTATACACGGGCGATATGGATTACACGGATATTGTGTTTGTGGTTGGAGAGATTTACACGGGACCGTAACAACCTATTAACCTAAACAAAACAATACCGACCGCGCAGTATCAACGGCCGCTTACTGAAAACAAGAACAAGCCTCCGACTTAACGTTTTAGAGCAACTTGAGATCATTAAAAATAACTTTAGCACCTTCATTAACTGTCAGATAAATGTTTCTAGTTCAAGCTTGTTACAGGTGTTCGCAGGCAAAATAAATGGTGGCGGAAAAACTAATTAGTATATAACTATGCTTACGTTTTTAAAAATCCTGCATTTATTGCGTTTCTCTACATTTAGCATTATACTATAATTTTTCTATTTCTCGGATTATAGCACAATAATTTCATTATTACTTTTGTTCCAGTTATTTATTAAAATACCTTGTTCTGGGCATTAACTTGTATTGACATAAACGTGATATGATTTTCTCTTTTCAATATAGTTAGCAGTTCAAAGATATAATGATACGGAAAAGTTATGAGATTCATAATGCTGAAGACATGATATTAAATCAGGCCAAATTATACGGTTTACTCGTCTTAAACCTAGATCCCCTTAAAACACTGTGCGGCTCTACTAGAGTTCACTACTTTATTTCAGAATAATACTAGCAGTTGCGGTTGATTATCGATCGCGGAGAAAACATTCGCCTTTATCTATATCTATACTAATATTATAAAGAGGAAAGTTTTGTATCTTTGTGTGTATGTGTGTATGTTTGTAATGTTTTCAAGCAAATCGGTATGTACGCGGGTGAAACCGCGGGGCATTGCTATTATTATATAATTCCAAAAAGCACCTCTTTAGCGTGTTACATTATCCCACTAGCGCCATCTATCGACATTAATATAAAAAATTGGATTCCTGTTAACACCATGGCCATGGCATAAGTTTAAAAAAAACCGTATGTTTCGAGGTTTGCAGACGATTTACATAAAAAGTTTAAATATAAATATGCTTTACTAGCTAGACCCCACGGAGATACTAGAATAAACAATAAACACAAGGACAATCGTAAAATAAAGACAGCACAATTTTGAAGTATTAATTTACTTCCAGCTTTCGAGTTAAACATTTCATTGTAACTTCAGAGAATATCGTTACAGCTTACGTCGAAATATCTTTGTCGATAAGCCAAGCGAACACATTAAACCAATATCTGGGAAAGGTACTTGAACTCGGTTTGTAAGACCCATTGACGTTGGGAGATAACTAGAGGTTAGGAATACATTGACAGAAAAAAAGAACAACTATTAATATACTTTTTGTAACAATCTTAAATGTGGGTACTCAATATAACAACAAACAGACGGCTTGTGAAGTTTGATAGGTAGAACATAAGCGGCGTAAATTAGATCGTCGGAACAACAGTTATTTAATACTTATTACAGCTAATAAATACTTATATAACAGTTAATTGATACTCATAAATAAATATAATAATACTGGACGTATTCTCGTATATGACTCGAAGAAAACAACGAGTTATTAAAAAAAAATAGGCCTCATTGGAATAGAATCCATGAAAAATGATGAAAATCCCCAAAGCTGAAGGCAAAGTCACTGCCACCTGCGCCAACGGCCCAGTAATCAATATCATTTACTACCTTAATCTCCTAATCACAATATTTTAGATAATTAAAACTATTGAGTATGTCAACAAAATTTTTGACAAAGTAGTCTAATAATGGAATTTTCTTTAAAAAAAATTGGAATATTATTTTTTGATCATTACGTATTTTCTATGGATTAACTTGTCCGTGACAAGTTAATCCATAGAAGGGGTCACGACCCTCAGAATTGAGGAAAACGACGCGAGGAGGAGGAAACGTATTTTTTTAAATGAATGTTACATATTTTCAACCTCTTATTATAGCTATGTTATATTATTTTATTATAAACTTTACCAATACGTTTAACGGTAAAAGTTCAGATAATACGAGGTCCAACTTCTAGAATTCAAATTCAATAAATTTCATCAATATTGCTACAGCGGATAATCCGAGAAAATGTTATATTTTAGATAGGCAACGGTATGAATTGTTATTATAAATATCACTTGAAAACACTTTGGTGATAGGGGTATATCAAACCATTTATAACCACATAACGCTTACATTTCACTAAGACCCTTTACACATCTTGCCTTTGTCGGAAATAACAGAATCTAATAAAAATTTTGAGTCATCTAAATCATAGTCGCAAGCTATATTTAAAATCACGAAAGTTTCTTCGCGTTATGTGCCAACAGGAACGGCTGTACTCAAAAGAAACAACAGAAAGTCTCCTCTCTAGCAGTTCATTAAAACAAAAGTATAGGCAGGCAACTTTGAAATATTCAAGCCGACAGCGATGGGAACAAAATCGGGTATTGCACTCTTAGATAAACCGTATTTAACTGCACTGGATATAAGACTCATTTTGCTGCAGAGAATGAGGAAACAAATGTTTATAAAACACACTGAAGGACTTCTATTACTTGAAGCATTTCTTAAAGCACAAATAGACGATCGAGTATGGTACGACCGAACCAAATCATTCTGCGGTTCTCTCTCAAGCGGCTACACCATCGCCTATCACCATTAAAGGGCAAAGTTTTGCCCTTTAATTCTCTAATTTTACAAAAGGAAGGATTCATTAATCTTTTCCTCCTTTTCTTTCTTTCTTTTTTTCTTTAATTAAAGCCATTTAACAACACATCTTGAAATTATATGGTGAATAACACAAGAAAACTTATGAAATTCGTTGTTCGTATGCTTTTACGGGGAATAGGTAAAATCTGCAATTCCAGTGATTCGGTTCAAATTTGAATTACTGGATGAAGACATTTTTTAATTTGTATTCTGTTATATATTAGATCTGAACAAGAGACCTTAGACTATATTAAAAGTTAGGCCTTGACCTCAAACCGGCCACCTAATATACGCAGTCATGGTTCACTCTGCCGTCTAGTGGTCCACGTAAATTCTTTCAGTCGTTGTTGACTGTAGGCCGGTTGTGGCAACAATCGACTCGGACACAAATAACATTTTACTGCGTCCTTTACGGCGGCTTGTATCGACGTGTTCTTATATTTATTATACCTACGATTAAGGTTCCACTTAACAACGCCTACGCACTTATATCCTTAGCTTATTCATTTTATTTTTACCCATAAATGTCTATCATTATTATTGAATTGTATGTATTATATATTCTCATCTGTACGATAATAAAAATACATACAGATGTTTTTAGACTAATAATATACTGTAAAAGCAACGTTTCGACACGTTCTAGTACATGATTCGATTTTTTTGAACTATATATGACATCCCCCAAATCGTTCACGTCAATTTAAGTATTAAAATAAATAGACAGAGATAATATAGTATTAGTATTATTATTCTAATGGTAGGTTTGGGCCGCAGCTATTCACTGATACAGTAATTAATTTACTGATAATTAATTGAAATACTGCGTAACCTGACAGACCATGAAAGGCAAACATATCTCTTCATCTTTAAATAGTTTATGAGTTAATTGATAGTAAACACTTGGTACGGTAAACTAGGAAATATAAAATTGTCGGATATTCATTTTTCTATTCCAGCCGCATTTTCTCGACCACCTTGTTGCGTTACGGACGGAAGAGCGCTGACCTAAATGTCCAGAAGTGGGACAATGCATAGTATCTTCCAGTAATTCCAGGAAACGACACAAAAAGGCGCGGTCCACTCGTCTTTGCGTCCGCACTAAATCATTTGTATCGTTAAATCTCGCAGCACGTGCCTCTCGACTTTCACCGCTGCAGCCCTTTTCATAGATATCATCTTCTAACTCAATAGATTCATCTAATTTTATTTCATTTTGTTTGATTTCATCGTATTGCATAAAATACTTTTTTTATTTATAACTACAGTAAAAAGATCCAGTCCAGTCAAGCAAACAGCGAAAAATATGTTTTTTATTGTTTATAAGTGAATGTTGGTCGACGAAGCTCCACGATTCAAAAGAGTAAGCTTTTTAAAAGGTGAAGTTACATCTATTGAAATTCTGATAAATTCTCATGCTTGGTATACAGCACAGCTCTGGCATGGTTAGCGGAGTTTTACACAACCGCGTTACAGATATCGAGTATTTTCTTGTTCGAATTTGAACCGAAATTTTCTTCATTATATAGGTCTAATAACATCATCATAACCTTATTTTTGTTCTTTGTAATGAGAGCGCGCAGACTTAAATAATGTATGAGAACTGATTTTATTAGATTATTAAGAAGTGATTGTCAAAAAATTTCATACATTTTTGTGCGGTGCATTACTCAATTTTAATGACCTAGCTCCTGCAACACTGATTATCTAAATCATTAAAAGATATCCGATATATTATAAATGAAGAAGTTTTTTTTTTCTTTGTTCAAAATCTTGCCTTTCTGTTACGCTTTAACAGCTATTTCGCTTTAGCCATATTATGGAAATTTGGCACAATTTGACCTAATCTATCAGGCTAGCGTATTGTATAAAAACACGTTTTTCTTTCAGGAACAGAAACCAAAAACCGTAGTATATAATTGAAGGCATTCCAATTTTTAAGTTAACGCAAACAAAGTCGCAGAAACAGCTTCTGTCCATAAAACTAGGAGATGTTTATGTCTATTCGTGTATAGGTTGAGCCAAGACATCAACGCTCAACAAATCGTCAATGTCTGGGACTTAAGTGGTTAATTTTTATATCGTGAATGTAGCTTTCAATTTATGAATATCCCAAACAAATCCAAAATCAATTCAAATTCAAAAATTTTTTTATTCAAGTCGAGAGTTTCCTGTTCTTTTGACTCGTCAAATATTATTAAAGAAGCAATCACAGATACGGAAGTGTGCTCCTACCAAGAAGAACCAGAAAGAAACTTTACGGATAGTAAACGGAAACAGAGTATTCTTAATTGTTTTTCCGTTTGGAAACAGTCTGAAACATCGACGGGTGATAATTGACAGGTACTGGTCGCGGAACCGTGGCTTCATAATGATTTCCTGCTGCCGACGCGCTCCGAATACATTACCGGAATATACACGCAGCCAGGAGCTTCGGCTCACGGCTAAAATAAGCTTCAGAACTTTGTAAAAGCCACACAACGGACAGGTAGAATGATAGTAGAAATACTTCATCACGTTTGATGCGTTCGGACAAACACATAAAATAACAAAGATATTTTTTTAATTTCTAATAATTATAGAATTAAGCATAACATTGCGGAGTTCTGTTACACAGAAGTAATGATAATATTTTTTTGTTATACTCCACGATTACAGAAAATGTGTGTAATATAGAGCGCACCTTTTCGTTTTCATACCTGATACGTGCATGATTCGTAAAACACAATCCACTAACACTAACGCAACAATTGTAATGTTATGCCATTGATTACGGGATAAAACGATTTTTTAAATTATGGTAGTGAATGTGTGCAGTGCTAGAGGTTTTTGACTGTTATTTATAGTGCATATACGGATCCTGAGTGTATAAGGTATGACAACGAATTCACTTTACATTTAGCATATGATTAAGACGAATAGATCGAATAACATTACTAGTAGTTCGAAATATTTGCCGTTCGACAAATGCAAGCAAGAAACTCGATTGCTATCTCTAATTTATATCCAATATAACATAGTTGTAGCTACATTTGTCTTTGCCATTTGTGGCTGACCAGGGTGTAACTAAATCCATGTTATCGTTCACATAATCTACGAACGTACACTTAAACTTTCTTTAGGCAATTCATACACATATTATACATGCGAAAGTCGAGCTGACATTCTGTTTATCTTTCAGTGTCCATCTTTTACTCCTATAAATTTGGTACAAGTGAAATTAAACAGGTGGTACCGATCATACAACATTAATTTTAATTTTAGTCACCCACACACCTCGGCAACGTACATAAAAAATCAGTTAATTCAGTGAATTATTTTAGCCACCGGAATTATTATACGTTTTAAAAAAAAATAAACACAATTTAGAGAGATCAATGACCGTACACACCATTTCACCCTTGGTCTAAAAACTAAATACGGTACAAGACGTATGAGGGGGACAAACTATAAAGTTATCGTTTTCTTATGTTTTTCGAACAAGCGCGTGTTACGTCCACTCAGCGATTGCCGCTTTCCCAGACTCCACTCGACACCGGAGGTGTAGTGTTCCGCGCCTGGGAAAGAAACTTCGCGCCACCTCGCCTTTCCCTACCTAACTTCGGTGGGATCGGACGCCGTTAGTATTTAAGATTTTAGCATAGTACATAGGATAAGAAACATTATAATTAATTACTTGTAAATAAATAGATTTATTTGGATAGTGAGTTTTGTGTACCCAACAGTCGCCACCCATAATATAATTCGCGCCGCTACAGGTCACTCAACTTTTATTAACAAAGACAGATCGCAATTAAATTATACACATATTTACCTCGAAAATATAAATTTTTAAAACGATATTTACGAAGATTGAATTATGCCGTAGCCATAGCCATCTCATTTATTTATGGGCCTAAATATAGCATTAAAAAATTCCAATTTTTTTAGGGACCAAAAAAATATTTTTTAGGGTATAAAATCGCGGCAATAGCATATAGTTCACGGTTATCCGTTAGAGCAATTTTGATGAAGATCGATACAATTGATTGATATTAATGTTAGCATATGATAATCAAATTTCCCACACAAAACAAAATCGGTATTGAGTGTACTTTAACGCAACGGCAGTGCATCAGCTGGTATTAATTTAAACAAGTTTTCATCCCTAAAACCTCACATTTAGTCACTGACAGACATTAACCAGATTGCGACATCGCCCCCACCCCCTGGCCTGCTGTCTATTACGGGAAACTCCAGAACATAAACAACGTATATCTCCCGCAGCGGCGCACTCTTGACGGCCTACCTTAACATTGGTATAGCACATTATTTGGAAACTTCCAGAATACTCGTATTATCTGCAGTAACGACCTTGGATTTCAAACTGTTGTTATGTGTAGTGGTAACCGCGGCCTTAAAACGAGCGCACGGGCCTTGACCTGACCTCGAGTGCTACCGAATATTCTTTTTGATTTTATATAGAAGTTGAGACTCGAAACGAATACAGCCGAATTCTGATTGTTCACGGGAAGATTATTTCTGGTATTTTTATTATTAATGGTATTTTTAACCGTCGTCTTGTTTCCGATTCGTGACAAGGCTGATATGGCGAACAACTCACATTACCCGAAGAAATAAAAGATAGTATAATAAAAGATATTGATATTGGAGCGATGTCTTTGCTGACGGTCCAACGACCCCTCAAAAAAAGATATTCTACAATCAATTTTAAGCAATAAGAAAGAAACTTTCTTTGGTTTCTTTCAATAAACTACACGCAATAAGACGATGCCTTTATTAGTCATTAGAGCTTATTTTTTGTTTCTCTATATTTTCGGGTTCCTTCAGAAGTTTATTATGTTATCGTTAAAAAGTAGTTTTCACAAAATCACCAGCCCATTAAATAAGAAAGTTTATCTTATCTGGCTATAAATTCTATCAACTCTTATACACAAGTACATATATACTACTGCAGTAAATATTTAATCTTTTAAGACATAACTTATAATAACAATGACACTTAAATTTTATTTAAATTTACTCTGATTTTAAAAATATTGATACTTTCTTATCTTATATCGTAATGGTACCTTATGTTTTTTTTTTATATGAACAAAGCTTTTTAAGTCCCTTTAAATGTGTGCTGTATATAAATTTTAAATAATGTCCAATGCCGTTCCGCTATTTACTTACGTTAAGCTTACTTTATTGTATGCATACATACAAAATCGATTTAGAACGTGTTAGAGACAACTATATATTTACCGCCAAAGATAAGGTGTATATGTGTGAATAATTCAGTGTTGTGATATGAGATTCCGATAATCCAAACGATATTTTTTGTAATGCTGAAAACGAAGCGACTGCAATAGATTTTGCGACGCGTGTACAGCATGTTCTATTTGAATCATATAATTTGATTGTTAAATAAGGTGTAAAATATTTGTCCGTCTAGAATACATTTTCACATAATATTTGCAACAAGGACAACTTCTTACTCATTAGGATTTTTTGCCAATTAATCGATACGTATGCTTCTGGCAAAAAAATGGCGGTAGATGTTATCTATGATTTTTGCAGGTCATTCGGTAACTCGTTTTATAGGTGCGTATATATTTTCTACAGTTTACCGACATGAATTATTTTTAACATATTTTCATGTTCAATGCAAGGGGGGATGGAAGAGGTGACGAAGAAGCCAAATGAATATATTTTTAGGTGTTTAAATCTTTGTACATCCTTCCATTTGGTTAACGGACGACCTCTTGATCCAAGGTCGCAGAGAACCGCTAGCACCAAGCGAGACAAGATCATGCCTCGTGAATCTCCTTTGAGAAGACTTATCCAGCATTGGACCTCAAGGGATGACAGAGGTTTTGACGGTTAAATTGAAGGAAACGCAAAATGCGGATACATTGTATTTAACATATTTCGCAATCGAGCTTAATGTTTGTCGTGATCATAACCACGAAGCCGTTATAAACGTGAGTGGACCTAGTTTTGTTTTTATTAGCACTAATTTCACAATATTAGACGAAGGTTGTCTCGCATTCCACTCGGTAATAAGTGGCTACTGTTTTGTCCTAACCACTTTTAAGTAACAATTATTTAAGGTTCCACCTCTTAATCTAACGATCTTAAATAGTAAAGGAATGGCTCAATAACATCCTGCTACAGAGAAAAGCATAATTGAAAATACAAAGCCGAAGCATAATTAAAAAAATAATAATAATGCAAACTATGTGATATAATGGATCGATAATTTTAAAGACGCACATTAAATCAAATTAAATATGCTTCTTTAGAAAAGAAATTTTCGATACCTACAACTGATTTGATAAGGAAACTTCTACCGTAAAAATTCAAAAAAATCATCTTAATTAGATGTCAATTACAAAGCCAGTTAAATGCATCTATCCATCATCTCGCCGCGCTTCGTAAATGATGACAATGAATCAACGTCAATTAGCACTACGAAATTCCTTTGCGCGTTTTCCCGATACGTGCATAATGTTAAAGAGAAAAGCGATAAAACCGGCGGCACACTTATCACACGTTGATATATCTTACTTATCACGACACCGCTGAAGGTTCCGGGTTCAAAACACTAGGATATAACCAAGAGGAGGTAATTTATTTTGTCAAGTTTTTGCTCACAGTACCAGGCTGCAGCCGCATAAGGAGATGGCATTTGAGTGGCGGCAAAAACGAGCTCCGCGAACGGGCGGCGTTAGATGCGGCTGAGCCTCCAATATAGTCTTTATTCCCAGGAGTTATGGACATCTCGTATCCATGCTGCGGATGAGATAATTTCGCGGTGGTAGTTGAACGTAATAACTAATTAATCAGTTAAGTCGGCATCTCGAGCGTTTACTTACCGTACATTGAACAGTAACTCGACCTAATGTTTTGTTTATGAGGAACATAGAAGTAGAACTAAATTTAAAAATATATCTCACGCTTAGTATTAATTTTAAAAAGTTGTTTTATGGCAAATAGTAATTACGAAACTCGTGAGCCTTAAAGAGTCTCATGACATGGACGAGCAACAAAACACTATTTTTTTAGACACTTTAATACTAAGCGTAGAAAAAAATATTAACAAATTAAAGATATGTAGAAAGAGTTTGACTCAAAAAAACTCAAAAGTAATTGTGTCTCAAATTACGAATTACTTAGCGGAATTCCAACACATTCTAGAAAAAAACTTTCTAGAATCCGCAACAATTATCTTAAAAGTGAATGGTTATAAAACACCATAAGCTGCAATAAGGATTCAATCCAACATAAAAGAATATGATGAAAACCGAAGGCGTTCAGATTGCGAAAAAATTTTATCTCTGAAAAAATATTATAGCTGATCATAATGAATCTACTTCCATAGTTTTTTCACCAAATTAGTGTATATGTACGAATCTGTAATAATTAATATTCATAATGCATATATTCATATTAATTATAAAAGAAACCTATTTACAATAGTAAATAAACTATTTTCAAAGCTTTGTTTTGTATATCCGTAGTAGATATCAGATTGTACACAAAGCATCACCTTATAAGTAAACTAAAATAAATATAATTAGTATTAATTAAGTATTTTATAGAGGAAATCATTTTATTCGTAATGCAAGTCTGATTAGTTACTTTAAATAAATAACACTTCGTTACCGAAGCGAAGCGGAATTAATACAATAATTACAAAGGAAGAGCCAAAATAATCCTTCCGCATAAATTGTAAGCAGTAATAAGACATGGATTTTTGTGCATTTGTTTTCACGAATCCTGCATGTATCGGGTATGTAAACGGATAGTCCTCTCATCATTTCGCATTATATATTTTCTATTTACTTTATCGGGAATTATAGCAAAATACATTTATAATTACTTTTGTATTATGGATCTCCGTAAAGTAACGCCTAATTTTATAAATTATTGTTACGCTCATAAAATTGATCGTGTCCCGTAACCGAGTCACGGTGTCACGGACGTGATGATTAATAAATTACGGTGACACCGTAAAATATAGTTGTCCTGATAGCCTCCTATTTGACCCTGATGATTAAATCCAGGACGGCTGACCTAAAAAAGGCGCCGAGATTCGCTAGATCCAAGAGACACAAGATAGTGTGGTGTGACGATGATCCCTTGGAGAGAGTTATGCCCAGCAGCGGACGTCTAACTAGATAACATAAGCATATATTATACACGGAAACAGCGTCTTCGCTGGGTAAGACGAGGTCCAGATTTTCTAACATAGTCCATAGTTTCTTAGCGTAATCCTGACGGCGTGATGACTAGTCGCAGTCATAAAACCATTTGAGGACCTCCACGATGCTCCATTGCAATACCGCGAGTTTACAAATTTGTAAACATTATTTAAACAATTAAGTAACTATGTGTAAAAAAGACTACTAAAAGTATGACAATATTAAAATATGTATACCTACTACAATGATTTTGAAATTGAGTTGCATGTGCGATGCTCAGAGTTAGCACATGATCAACCAAAGATAAAACTAGTTTTAACAATAAATGAATCGATATTTTTGATACCAGCAAAAATAAAACAATAATTGCATTGCATTTTTTATTAATGTAAGATACGTAACTAGTCCCAAAATAAGCATTTCAAGTAAACCTAAGTTAAAAGAAAACACCTCTGTCTGTAACTTACCTGTGTTCTGCCTGTATGTACCTGACGAAAACAATGGCGCCGTTAAGCAATCTTATCAACTTTGTCAAGAACAATCCTCGGGCTTAAGGAATTTACTTCATTACCATTTTTATTATTCTTGGAATGTATGTTTTGTTACTTTTCCAGCAAAAGTTTCACGTTTAAAAAAGACCACAAGTTCATTTTGTTTAGTAGCTTTCACTCTTTATTACTAGTGTGATATTTCTGGTATCTAAAGATAATACTCAAAAGGTGGGTATAGGACTGCTCAAAAGATTAAATCAGCTTCCTGCGACATACATAAAAAAGAAATATTACTCGAAGAGATGAACTTACGCAAAACTTGGTAGGTATCCCAGCTATTTAATAGGTAATCCATATGTTTTGTATGTAACACAAACTAATGGTTTCATTTAAACATAATATTCACATTCTCACAGTTAAGTTATCATAAAATACACTTTAATTTCCCGAATCTCCGAAAACAAAGTTATAATACCACAAACAAAGCTGAAGTCCGAAACATAACACTCGGATTTTTTTTTTGATGGAGGCAAAAGTCTCTTTCTATAGAGCTAATTTAGAAGCATTTTACAATAAAAAATAGCGAATTTTTGTTGTTTATCCCTAAAATTACTACAACAATCCACTTAAACATAAATTTAGACAAACAAAATTAATTATATTCATTTTAACACTTTTTTGTATTAAATATTTCTCTACACGCAATTCCTGCATTGCATCTAACTTCACGCGTAACGACGCGCCACTGAAACACTTCAAACGAAATTACGATTTCAATCCAATGACATTTTATTCAAGAGTAGCAAACCACGAGACTCTGAAATTGACATTGGGCTTGAATTGTCATTGGATTGAAATTGAGATTGGTTTCAAGAGACCCCCTGTTTGGTTCGCTAGGTTAGGTAAAGTAAGGTGGGCCTATTGCCAGTTAAAAAAGAGTTTCTTTCAATTGACTAGACTATCGTGAGTGATGTCTTATTCTATCAGGTGAATCTAACCAGTTTGAAGCCCCTACGTGACCCTTGTTCTTGAGTTCTTTATGCGGCGTTATCTTTCTAAGCCGGGCTCACCCGATAGAATAAGACGTGAGTATAACCGATTTCTATACATTAACTTCTTTCAACCGAGTCGAGTTAACATCAGTAGTAAAGTAGGTACTTATCATTTTAAAATAAGACAGCACAGTTAGAGATTTTACTTACTGAGTTAATAATAACCATAGATAATTTGCATATTTTTTTATAAAAACATACTTTATTTTATATATAAATAACATTGTTTAATTGTTGCTCATAATATTAGCACTTAATTAAACAATTATAAAATATATGTTAATTAGTTACTACAACTCGTTATATACTGTATTCCGACTTTACCGAGCATATTAGTATCATAAAGCATTTATTACGGATTCAGGTACTACGAACAATTAGAATCAACATTTAGTCGTTAACTTGACTCCTAATAATCCGATTCACCATAACTAGAGCGTTTTGTCCTTAAATGCATTATTAATTTTAAATGCATTCAATAATTTTATTTATCAATTATTAATTAATTATAATATGTTTAAAGACAAAGTTAAGTAAAACCACATACTTCGTTAGTACAAATATTATTTTTCCTTAATATGTTTTTTACTCCGTGAGGGTAGATTTCTAATAAGAACATTCGAAGACGTTTCACGAACAGGAACGTCGCATTGAGTAATTACTCTGTATTTTAGTAACCAAATTATAAAACATATCAATCGGTCTTCGAATAAGACTCGTCACTTTAAATGCGTAGATATGATATACAACATCAACGAATCGCCCGTCAGTTTTATTATTCGTACCCTCTTTATCAATGGGACTGGTAATAAAAATAATCAGCACATCAAGTTAAATCAGAACGCAACAGATTAAATCTATTAAACCCATAAAAAACAACAATCGCACATTAAAGAAAGAATAACGCCGTAAAAGGAAAACACTCACCAAATATCAATTCAGCGTGTCTCGTTTCCACATAACTGCAGTTCCACTACAGTGCATAAACGTCACAAAACTCTCACTCACTAATTAATTTGAAACTTTAAAAATTCGCGTAAATTATTACGATACGGTTAATATTTCGCGAGCGGAATACTGGCTGAACGCGCGCACCGTTCTACGACCGCGTGCGATATGACGGGCGGACTGCGGTCGACAGGCCATGTTGGTTATACAAGACACAAGTTACAACAAGTATGATGCACTGGAAATACATAAATATAGAGTAATACCTGGCATCCAAAGCGGAGAGGAGAGGCGATGGGTTTTGAAGCCCAATCAATCATTTCCAAATCTCTCCGCTTAAATCAAGTCAAATCAAAATAATCTTTATTCAAGTAGGCTTTTTACAAGCACTTTTGAATCGTCAAGAGTCAATAATTAGATTTAATAAGCTACACTGGTTCGGAATGTTGCTCTTACCGAGAAGAACCAGCAAGAAACTCGGCGGTCAATCTTTTAAACATTTAAATTTACATTATTTGATTGCAGTCTTGTTAGGAGCTGAAAGGATTTTCAAATCCAAGCATTTTTATCATTCAAATAATCTTCAATTGTGTAATATGCCTTACGTATAAGCATAGTTTTTACACTTAATTTAAACTTTTCTGTAGATAATTCTAATACAGATTGCGGAATTTTATTGTAAAAGCGAGTACCGAGACCAACGAATGAGTTGCTAACTCTGCTGAGTCGCGACGCAGGGATTACAAGCTTTTTGTGACCTCTGGTATATCTATGATACACATCGAATTTAGTTTGATACATATGAATATTTTATTAAAATAATATTACTGTATATATATTGTGACGCTACTATTTAGCATTAATGACGATATCAGACTGATGAAAACCCATCTTATCTTCTCTTCGCTTTGATGGATACCGGGCCTAAATAATGAAAACGAGATTCCTCGTTTTTACCAAACGGATACATATTATCGGAACCCAAGTGCCATTTCCATAGCTTATTCGATTCGACATTACATTTCAAATCTATTGCTTTTGCGATCTTATGTTTTCCAAATTGTTCCTAAATGGCTGTCCTGAATTAGTTTACGATTTTCTAAATACAAGTCACTATTGCAATAAAAACATTACTGGATTGTTGTTAAAAGAATAACAATATTAGAACTCATATTTCATTGGTTGTGATGGTAAATATGATAAATAAGTTTTATTTCGTCAATGCCAGCTACTTACTTCTTTAATGTACTAGAGAATTGTAGATCTACAAAATACTACAAAAAATCCGCAACAGCAACTCTTATGGTTAACTCGTAATAACTATTTTTTTGTTATAAATTTCAAATAATTTATAGAATTAGGCGTTACTTTGCGGAGATCCATAATACAAAAGTAATAATAAAATTATTTTGCTATAATCCGCGATACAATAAATAGAAAATATATATAGTGTTAAATGTATATTGGACTATCCGTATTTTCATACCCGATACGTGCAGGATTCGTAAAAACACATGCACAAACCTTTGCGATTTTGTTTTTTATTATTACTTTTATAAATTTCAATTAAATACACTGATTTATAGCTAGCTTGATTGAGCTAGTATAAACTAATAATTAAAAAAATGCAATTTAAAATTAAAATTTAAGTTTTTTTTAATTTGTTTTAATATTTTTTCCCTTCTATTTTCTATTGAGTGAAAACACTACAATCAAATGATGACGCAACAATTACCGAAACGCATTAAGACAATATGTTGCTTTTTACTGCCATTTTAAGAGATGTTACATAAAGCAATAAACTTGCATCTTTATATCATAAATTGCTTTCTGTTATTTTTATAACAACCTTACATTTAATTAAACAAAGCCAACCGCGTTGTCTCTCTGTCTGTTCACTTTAAACTTAAAATTTTACACTTTTTATACTTTTTTTAATCACTTTTTTCTTAAGCAATATAACAGAACTAACTACTTTGCTATAATCCGCACGTACGTACCTTATACTTTGCCTGCTTCATACACATTGGCTTTGCATGCATTCACTTAACCCGTGCGGATTATAGCAAAGTAGTTAGTTCTGTTATATTGCGTGTAATATGGAATTCCGCAAAGTAACGCCTGCTTCTATAGATCATGTAGTAAGACGATAATTAATTAATATTTGGAAAATAATTAAGTCTCCTGGGAGCTTTAATCAACACGTTAATCCATTAAACATATAAAAAACAATATCTGGTGAGATTATATATCTTTCATAGCAAAGACCGCGATGGCACATTTATCTTCTAAGTTTAACTAAGTTGAAGCTAACTTGGTAGCAAAATTTTGAAACTGCCCAGATTGTCTCCGTAGCCAGTAATCCGATACACCGTTGCACAATCACTCCTGTGAGGTCTCGAGTACTAATTGTTCCACCATCCAACAGCCAGCAGTCGACCACAGCCCTTATTCCCTACACCGTAAAATTTAGTAGCGAATCCTACATAGTTGCCTAATCTAATTCTGTGAAAACCACGTTAAGGGTAGAAACTACCATATGATGATCTTAATAAAGTCTTTATTAGTTGAAAAATGTACTGTTTTTCTTAATTGTTCTATTATTATTAGTTTTATTATTTGTTGTTTACCCCTTTTGGGTGTAAGCCTCTTCCAGCAGTTGCCACGTGGTCGTATTTTTGGCAATGTTTGTCCAATTTTGCCCCAACAATTTGCTTAATGTTATCGACCCATCGCGTTTTAGGTCTTCATTTTCCTCTTGATCCGAACCATTTGTTCGCTTCTAGAGTTCAGCGATTACCAATAATGTATACGACGTGACCTGCCCATCGCCATTTTTGTTTTAGAGCATATTAAAGACCGTCTACTATTTGTGTGTCTTTTCTAATTTTGTCAGTTCTTACTTTTTATTGAGTATACTTCTGTCCATTTTTGGCATGAAAGTATTTTATTTTTCACTTTTTTAGTGTATATTCATGATTGGCATCCGTATGTAAGACAGGGTAGTATGCAGGTATCGAATTGTGTTATAATTACTATCCCACATCTGGGCAAAGGCATCCTCCGTTTGTTTTTATGGAGAAGGGATCTGAGTGCCACCACGGTGCTCTAGTGCGGACTGGTTGACATAATAGAGATATTAGATGATGTTATCTAGTTAACAGTCTAGTCTATAGTCTGTCTCTCATTTGAAAGCTCCTATCTATATCTGCAGCCCCTTAAACTAAGTCTAAATAATAATTTAGAATGATTTCTTCCCGTTTTCGGAAATCTTTCCCATTAAAATGTATTATGAAGTCCATATCTGTTGTACCTGAGCCCAAGATTCAACTTTTCTTATATTAACTGTCTGTAAAAGTTCCCGGTTTTAATGGATGGCAGAACTGCCTCATTTAAGATTTTCTGGGTCCAGCTTATGACCACGTCCGTCCGTCCACGTCTGTATAGAATAATGGGCGAGATAGCAGTGCAACATACGATTGCGCAAATGTAGCATATGTATGCAGTTCCAGAGCACTTTCTCATTTTATCGTAGATACCAAGGGCTACTTCGATTCTGGTCTTAATTTATTGGTCCCTGCTCCAACTTTCGTTAAGCCAACATTCCTACTTTCATTACAATGGGAATAAAACTTTAAAAATCATAAATATATGCGCATTTTTTGTTATAAATCAACGTAATTAATTTAATCCAAGCATCGAAGAAAAATTGTGAACGAATTGTGTCGATTAGTTAAAATTACATGAAAATTCGCTTAGTAGTTTTGTGTTTATCGCGAACAGATAGACGGACAGATGCGGCTAGGGACAAGCGAGAGGCTGTTGAATGATATGTAAAGAGAACTTCTAATGTGGCCGTACCTTAAGCCGACCCGCCGCGTGGGAGCGGAAGCTGCTAAAACAAAACCTCTCGATGTCGCAGTCGGTCAAGCCAAGACAATACCGACTGCTGTGTATTGAATAACATGCATGTTCACGTTATAATTATCCAAATGTGCGACGCCGCGTTGTTTTATATCTTTTGTTAAACTTTCGCCTTCACGATGTGAGGTTTTTTATTTATATTTCATAACTGACTGAACGTCTTACTTTATTAAGATAGCATCTCATTGTTACATTTAATTACTTCTGAGTAAAAGAGATGCCAATACACGTCTTTTAACTAACAAAATTTAACTAAAATCGTAGTCGTGCAGTATTGTTGTGGGGGTTTAGTTAAAATAATAAAAGATAGATATAGGCTTTTTAGTAGACCTATAAAAGAGATATGTATAATCCTATTATATATATATGGGATAAATAAATATAAATATGAACATTTACATACACGGTTGTCCGTCCCCAAAGTAAGTTACTTACTTAAGTTAATACTTGTGTTATGGGTGGGTAGACAATTGGTAAATATATACATATACAATTTTAAAGGCATACTTAAATACTAGTATACACCCCGACTCGAAGAACCAACAAATTGTTTATAGAAAATGTTGGCCCTCGGAGCTGAAGGCAAGGGTCACTGCCAAGTGCACCATAGGGTCATGGGATAGCGTTTATGATGAACGCTAGCCGGTGGCTTAACTTTTTTGTAATATTTTAATTAATTTACACAATATATCAAAAGTTATACCTAAAATTTATTAATATTAAAATCATTAATACTTATAATTATCAATAATTGCTAAAACCATGATAATATGTTCAGTAGTTTTTTGAGATTATCGCGAACAAGCCGACAGACGCGGATGGTGACTTAGATTTATTATATGTAATATACGTGAATATTTAAGTTTTTTTTAACTATATTTATTTAATAATATAATAGACAGAAACACGAATCATAATCAAGGTATAAGAGTTATTTTTGGAAAAATAGTTTCAGTTTTGTCCACCAAATATCTTACTAATTTGAAACGCATTAGGCTGTAGATTGCTTTGAAGAAATCCCTAGTAAGCATCAGTAATGTCACCTTATTGTATAACTCAGTTTATAGTCTAATTTCTTTCATTTTCGTCAATTATTTCGTGTATTCCATCTATATAAGTTACAATAATTACGTATCCAATTCCACGTGTTTACAGATGCCGAGGCGGACACCTAGTTTTAGCTGCAGGTAATCATTGTAATGGTTTGCACAACGTGAACAGTGTTGGGGTAATGCTGCACCCAGACATATGACGTTTGCTTCTTTGTTAAACACCTAATTCAAAATATTTACTATGAACTGTAGACGACGGGTAGCTACATACGTGATAATCAAATTATTTTTTTTATTTATTTAAAATATAATGTATACTTAAAATAATGTAATGTAATAAAAATAATGTAATCTATTTAATAATAATAATAATAATATGTCCATCTTAAATTTATTACACTCAGGTACTATCACTCTATCCACACTAGTATCATGCCCACGTAGAACGGTCCCAAGAATGCGTGCAGCGTTTCCGCGTTTGCATCTGATTCTTTGTGCGAAAAGAAGCCAGCACTTTTGACATGTTAAAGAGACAATTAACTGAAGTGTCCGAATAAGTATATTTTGTCAATGACTTCATAAATAGTCTCAGATTCATTCAGCTAACGACGCTTAGAGTTATAATCATTGCCTTTGAAATTGAGAGATTTTGAAAAATATATATTTCTATGTATCTGTAATATCTCTATACTTTGTGTTGTGTGTTTGAATAGACTTATTCTATTGTAGTCTATTCAATAATTTTAGATTCACCATTGCATTCAAATAACTATTAAAAGGAAGCTCAAACAAAAAATATGATTGAGTATAATATAAATTGTTAAAATGCTCTTTAAATTTTTACTATATTGTTATATAATAAAAATTATGATGAAATTATTGATAATATTCTTTTCCCGTCGAGTTTTCACTGATTGCTATCGGTATAAGCAATTTTAACCAACCAGGAGTAGAGTCAATAAAACAACAGTATAGTACCCGGCAACAAATAATGCACATCGAGGCTTAGACAGAGAAATCTGATAGATCTGCTTCATAGAGTATTGTCTCTGTCTCACAGACTGACGAACCCGTGTGAAACGTCGATAGTAACTGAATGACAGTGACAGCGCTCTACGAAACCGAACTGACCAGCTGTTTCCTTCTAAACATCGATGTGAATTATTTAATGCCGGGTAATATACCTATTTGTTTACAAGCTTACTTGTAGTAATAACATTTTTAATTTGAATTCTAAATATTGTGTTAACATTCGCCACTAACAGAGGTCTGGGTCCACCTTACCGTCAACAGGTGTGGTCGGTCGGGGGGCGCACCGGATGTGTGCAGCAGGCCGCCACAGCCCCACACCCCCGGACGGACACACGCACTAACAGCCGACAGTATATCGTAACAGGTGGAATGTTTTACAATTTTAATAACCCCTGTAACGCTTACGATCTTACTCGTTATCGATAGAATGGATTACTTCATTTGACTGGTCCGTTGGCGCAGGCGGTAGTAACTCTGTCAGCGACTTCTGTCTCAGTCTAGATACACGCAGAGGGCCAACATTTTATTTAAACAATTTGTAGGTTCTTCGAATCTGGGTGTATACATGTGTACGGGTGTACCGACCGTACAAAATTGAATTTTAGATACCTACTCACTTTAGTAACCTACATACAAAAATCATTTAATTCAGTGAAGTATTTATGCTACAAGACTTTACGTTTTTCAAAAAAATAAACACGATTTATAGATATCGATGACCGTACATGCCATTCCAACCTTGGCCTAAAACTAAATACGGTAAAACGAGTACATGGGAGCGAAAACTATTACTTTATTGTTTTCTCCTGTTTTGAACGAGCGCACCGCGCCAGGTCAGTCAACCGTTACTAACAAAGACAGACCTCAATTAAATTGTTTATTTTTCTGGAAAATATATATTTTTAAAACGATTGAGAGATTGAAGAGAGATTTAAGAAGATTGAGTTATCTCACAGTTCATAGTTCAAAGTTCATTCAGACAACGCTCTGTTTAAGGATTTTTTAAATTCTTTACTTATGAAAATATAATAAAACCAGTTGTCTGTCACCCATAACACAAGTATTAGGTCATTTACTTTGGAGATACACGATAATGCATTAAAAATAAAATTACAAATTAAAATAGGCACTAGGATATAGTCACAGATATTGAATATCCACTGATTTATGGTTTACGAGTATATCGTTATCCAACGCCAGTGTGGCTTCTGCGCTGTACTCTCCGCATTTCGCGACCTCCACGATGTTTCTGCACTTGCCTGTCCCTCCCAGTGACGCTATAAAAGCCGTTAGGGCTAACGTGCTGTTCGAATAGTTCGAAAAAAAATGTTTTATATAAGACTACGCAACTTGGAAACTTTTGAAACCACGGAGATGAGTTTCGATTAATATAAAAGTTGACTGCGGTCGAGATATATAGAACTTGTATATCAAGTAAAAGGTCCGATTGAATCCCAGTTCATTTTCAAGTCCCACATGAGCAATTTTCCCGGAAAAACATTGGTATTACAAAGCTACGGCAGTACTTAGGGCTGCCACTGATGTATGCTTTTATTTCTGGAAGTTTTTATTGAAATGAGTCCTGTAGGCATTTTTAAAAGCCGACAAAACATATACAAAACGCAAATTTCGAACCCAGTGGGTCTGACTCTTTCAAACGCTTATCACTGGAGTATTATCATTTCACTTATTTAGCCTACTTTTTTGAAGGTATAAGGATACCTTTTTTAAATTGATTTACAAGTTTCTTTAAATGGTTGTTACTAAAGATACCTGTTAAACGTTTCGTTTTGCTTTTCGATTTATTTTTATCTTTTATTATTAGATGAAGTTGTGTAACAGATGACCAAGCTTCCTATTTTACTTTTTCACTTCTTTTATTCATTCTTTTTACATTATGAATATAAAGGTCTGTTTGTCTTTAAGTTTTCAGGACTCATTCACAGAGCAAAGTTTATTAAATTTCATACAATTGAAGCTAATACTCATGGCTAACGTATAGGATAAAAGAATTCCTGTTTTTCCTTTAAAAACAAGAAAAAATCTTAAAAGGATATTTTTTAATACGTATAATTTGCGAATTTTGCAAATTTTTTTTTTTATTTACGATCGTTGCCAACCCTGCGAATTGCTGACGCAGCCTCTCGGAGTCCCGCATTGCAGAGGCTCAGTCAATAGTTAATGAAATGGACTACGGACAATGAAAGTTCATTGCACACATCGGGCAAACCAAAAGTTTATGCCACGTTTCATTGAATTTCGAATAAAATTCATCCATACATATTGTAAAAGAAAGTCCGTTTGCCTGTTGGCGATAAACTCAAAAATATTAAATGAATTCTCATGCCGTTGCTACCAATAGAGAGAGTAATTTAAGGGTAAGATTTTAAATTACAATTTGGATAGGTTTTGTATAATTTGGTGGAAATATGACGATAATTGACGAAACAGAATATTCCGCGATATGCACATTTTTCACATCCTAAATACTTTTTCAGTGGTCAATCAATATTTCTAAAGCGATTTAGACGGATATAGTAATAAACAAAAACACTTTACTAAGTAAGTATTTTTACTATATGACTCTTTATTTGATCTAATTTAAATTTATTTAAATACCTGATCGCGGAATCTAAACTAACTTTCAGTCTTCAGTTTTAAGCAAATTAGCACGAATTGTGTTATCTAGAAGTTCAAAGTAACCTATTTATGGGTACTTTGCACATTAGCTTTGGAGGATACTTATAACAGCACACTAGGTAGGAAAGTAGTCTTTGCTGATCGTCAATAAAGAGATGAATAGTAAGTGCACCATCTCATGCCATAATCTTGGCATTATTCCAGAACGACCACGTGGCTCGCATGAATGATTTGGAATGAAATGGTTGAGTAAATGAGACAGAGCACACGTTGTATTCATAGCTTTTTAAAACAAATTGCGGAAATTTGCACTGCAATGCAACCCGTTTAAACATACCTCAACTATTCTAAACCATACAAATAAAAATTCCATTATTTGTTTGACATATTTTTAGTAAAATCTCTGGTGCCAACTCCCGGTTCAACTCAAAAAAAAGACTTATTGAACTGTTCGCGATCAAAAATATAACGATAAGCTTTTAGGAGCAATCATCACACGTTTTAACGTGTATTTTAATGTAGTGTATGTATTTAAGAGAACTTTTACATTTAGACGACTTAGGTGGTTCTATTATTGAAGATGTGTGGACCCCTACCAGGGCTTTCACGGGTTCATATTCAGGGCGGACGCCAATGACTATGACAATGTTCTTCTATTACTTCATTGCCTAATTTTTACTATCCAGATTCGCACGCTGCACGGTAAGTGTTAAAATAATGCTTTTCAAGGCTTTCTGTCAATCACTCTACACGTGCGGTCTGTGGGTCAATTATATGCAGAGGGCCTATAATGCTCTCCGTGTTCAATACAATGACGCCTTCAGGGTGATGTTGGGGCTCCCGCGCTATTGCAGTGCTTCTGCGATGTTTACGCACGCGCATACTGACGACTTTGTAACTGTCAGGCGCAAACGAATCGCGACGCTTATGCGTAAAGTGCGCGTAAGCTCCAACATCATGCTGAGGGTCATTGGTGAGAAACCTGATTGCCCCATACTGAGACACTGGATACGGACACACGTCCATATATCTAGTGCACCGGTTAGTGGGGCAAAATATATGAAATAGGTTAAGTTTTAGAGTTAAGGTTTACTAACATATTTTATAAGTATAATTGTTACTAACACTTATGGATCATTGGTCTGAAATAAACGTATATTATTATTATTATTATTTAACACTTTCCGTGGCCTGTAGACCAACCACATTTCTTAACAAGGTAGAAACCTTGGTAAGAAATGTGGTTGAAAGGCTACTAAGGTAAGTTGACGTCAGACAGGCAGTTGGTCGTAAAATATCTAGCCAAATCATGTGACGACAACATGTTGTGCCGACCCCACTTAGAGTGGGATAAGGGTAGGACAACGATGAACTTTCCGTAACCTGTATGTCTAAAAGTCTTGGAAAACTAACCCCATGAAAACAGTGTGGTGGTTCTAAACTTCAACCATTCTCTAAAAAACAAGAGAGAAGGCAATGCAATAGCTGTAAAAAATCGTTGAAACATAAATATTTAAGTGAAACTGTTCAAAGCACCCTTAAAAAAACTTTCATTAGAAATGCGCCGCGATTTCCTTGAAGCTCGTTAACTGGAGTCCGCTTCTTGACACCATTCAACTAAAGGTCTGGAAGTTCTTTTCAGTGCTTTGCTTATCATCATTCACGAGTGTATGTACAGAAGGCCAGTGGGTCGGGTCAATGCAAGTATGTTTAAAGTAGACTCGACAGTTTTACGTCAAGTCGTTAATTGCAATTACAGTGTCTTTATAGAAAAAAATATGTAATGTACTATATTTGTTCAAAAATGAAACAAATAAAGGATTTCAATAAATCAAAATGCACATTCCCAAATGACCAGTATGATAAAAATATGATGTACGTGTGGTTATTTACTGGTCTTCCTTATCGACGGCGGAGGTGGCGTGTGTCTGTTTACTTCATCGATGATTATTTTGTTTGCGGTACGCCAAGGTCGACTGGAAAAGCATAGTTGATGAACAATTGAAATGATTACACCGTTATAACGATCGTTATAACAATCCAAGGCGTACACATTTCTGTGGATATGTTTGGTGAGAAATAAAATCTGGACTAAAAATTGGACTAGTGATAGGATCTCAGGAGAAGATTCAGTGTTACCCATATTGATAATGATTTTTTATGATTTGATATCTTATAAGCAGTGATCACGAATTTTGTCATCGAGCGATCTCGTTTAATGAGTTATAGCAACGGGAATGCTCCTATGTAAGTACTAAACAACTTATTGATATCTATAATTTATCAGGCGCTGATGCATGCAATATTGTTTTTCTCCTAGTATTCTCTCCAAAACTATATTTCTCAATAAAATAATATGCGGTGTTCCAGATAGTTCTTTAGAGTTTGTATAAACGTCTTGAGACTGTAAGCGTATTTTGGTCCACTAGCAGCGGCCAACTAAAGATATAGCCATCCTAAATACACCTGACATGATCTTGACGATCAAATAGAAAACCAAGCACTGCGTTAATATAAGTGCATTTTTTTCGTATATCTAAATACTAACAAAAAATCAGGACATTTGCAAATAGAGCCTACTTTATGAATATTACTTTATTCTGACTACTCAGGTAGTCTGTGATTATTTACTCTTTAACTTTGTTATTCCTCCGTGTTAAACAGCTGTTCTGTCAAAAATACCATCGCGCGAAAAGAATAAAATCGATAGTATTTAAAATATTTTTTTAGTTTTAGTTAAGTCGAAAAATCATGTTCGCTAAACCGTATAAATTAAAATCTAACAACACTCTGAAAAACTCGGAAAAGTTAGTTACAGTTGTCTTAAATAAAATAAAAAATTTCAAATGAATTCATGTTTCACTTCTGTTGCAGAAAACATTTGGCACAAAGAATACAGCAGGAGTTCCCGAGGGCCACAGATGAGAATGTTAAGCAATTAGTCCCGGTGAAATCAAATAGTAGTTGCATGAAATTAATTCTGCATTCTGGGGACACAATCAGTGTTTACGTGGTGGACGGAATGCCTGCGATGGTCGACCTGGGTGACAGACTGGTGCCTACTGTGTGTGCACTGTGGAAAGTTCCAGATTTACTTCCTACTATAAACATTCATTCTCAAGTCCTCGCCAAGGTAATCTAAATTAAAAACGAAAATAAACATTTTAATGACATTAAAAAGTTGAACAAAACTAATACCACATACTAGTACATATATGAACTGTTGAACTGTTTGAACTGTAAATGGAATTACAGTATTTATTTTTACATTTAAAAAAATATAATAATACACTGTGAAGTAATGTCAATTTATACTTGTGATTAAAATCTATTATTGAGACATTATTGATCAGTTTCTAGTATTTATACAAAAAATTATTCTTTGAATGTTGCTCCTGATTTGTATTCCTTTTTCTTTGCTGTTGTTTGCTCCAAAAATTTGATGCAGATAAGTAACTTTATTATTGACATAATTTTCCAGATACAAGGTGGAGCTCCACTATATGCACCTGGTGTGGTGACAGACAGCTCTAGCTTCCCCCAGTTCCCACTTGGTGCGATGGTAGCAGTCTGCACCAGGGATAACTCAGCTGCTAGTGTTGTAGGTTATTCAATGATGTCATCTGCTGATTTACTCAGAGCACCCATGTATGTATAGTATATTGATTCATTTTAATGTTATAAGTTTCACTGCTTGGTATATTGAAAACAGCATCCATGCCATTAAAAATATGTTAATAATGTTAATCAGTATTGAAAATATGCTCATTGTTTCTTAGCCTGCCAAAAAATGGTAATATGTGTAAAAAATATATATATACAGTATAATCTCACTAGCTGAGTGCCCTATATACTCGCCGGTAAGATGGGAGATACTACGTAAGGACCTGGCTGATATCCCCTTCAGGGATATTATCAGGTTTACAAAAGCTACTGGTAAGCAGGTGACACTGCTAAGATATCAGTGATACCCATGTCCCAACATTGGGAAATAGGTGGAATAGTCCGACATAGGAGCTGACCACCCACACTGCTACGGCAGGCGTCCCCTAATTAGATAGATAATCTCACTAATCTGGCACTTCGATTAGATCAACATGTCCAATAATCCGGCACCTTTGAGCCACCAACTACTACCATAACTGTAAGAGTTAAACCAGATGATGCATTGATTTTTTTCAATACCTGCATAACATGGGCAGAAGAAAACTGCATATCTACCAAATATATTATAATTCTTCTAATCAAGGATTATTTTAAAACTATGTTTACATATGTACATGCTAATTTAATATATTACATACAATTTATTTTCTCTATGAAATGCTTTATTTTATTTGTTACTTATGACTTTTTCACTATAATCCAGTAATCAAAACATTCCAATAATCTGGCATCCTGGTTTTTAATAGTGAGATTATACAGTATTATTAAAAAAAATAATTAAAGAATGGTTGCTTAATTTCTGGCTGGTTTTTCTCAGTAATAGCACTTTCCTGAGACAGTGGTACCTTCTTTATAATCAGACATCCAAGAGTTCTATCCCCATTCTAATAAAGAATAGTTAGAATTGAAATTTGAATTTACTTTCATTCCCATTAATTTATACAAATACATTGTTTACTTATATTTGTCTAACCTTTTACTTTAGCGTGTATGAATGTATGACATACTGTTATTATTATTTTACAGGGGAGTCTGTTTAGAGACGCTGCACGTGTTCGGGGACCAATTATGTAAAGATACAAAGTTTTCTAGAATTGAGAGGCCCAAACTAGAACCTGCCTCGTACCCTGATGTAGTTCAAGATGTCACTGCTAATATGAATCAGGTTTGTAAGAATACTTTATAATTTGACTATAAATTATTTTTACCAAAATCTAAAATCCCAACAAGTAGATAGTAGCAAAAGTAGATTTAATCTCTTTAATATTGCACAAGATAGTTATACCAAAATGTAATCAATTATAAGAATTATATTTTGAGGAGATCACCTGTTTGCTTATGTTTACAAAGTAGAATTGAATAATGTCTTATGTTGTTATTTAAATAAGTAAAGCATCTTAAGGGTTTCATGATAATAAGTAGGCAAGTAAGTAATAAGTTGGGTAGAAGTTGATAAGAACTCAGACTATATTTCCGTAAATAAGCCGTACGATTACGATTACCGTGTTCTACGTAACCATTTTTAATTTGAATGAGTATAGTAAGTTGACCTTTAAATATAAATGTATGCCAATGCAAACTTTCTCATTGTCCTACAACACAGGAACATTTGCACTACACATTGTTCTGTTATATCTCAAATGTATTAGGCGTAATTTCGTTGAAAGCTCCCAGGCGACTTAATTTTTTCAAATCAATAAATAAATTTTACACTAAAACCTTTGTGAATCAATCTATCTATAGGTCAAACCCATATGAAAATCCATTTAGTGTGTCCGGGCTGCTACTACCCTGTACAATATTTGGTCGATAGATTGATAGATTTAGTTTTAGTTTAGTTTATATATTGCGACATTTAGTTGATAGATTTATTGCTTATAATTTGATATTTATTTGATAGTAATTTCATAGTGATTTTAATAATCGTACTAATTTCTTATTCATGGGATATTAAAAATATGGCGTTAATGCCGATGTTGCAAATGTATGTGTTAAGCCGTACACAGCGGTTTTTGAGTTTATCACGAACAGAGAGACGCGGGTGACTTTGTTTTTATAAAGATTTAATTGATTAACAATAATAATAAATATATGGGACATTTAAACACTCAGTCGTCCATCCCCAAAGTAAGTAATTTAATACTTGTGTTATGGGTGACGGACAACTGGTAGATATACTACATATATAAGTTTAAATGCATACTTAAATACAAATACACATCCAGGCTCGAAGAACCAACAATTTGTTTATAGAAAATGTTGGCCCTCGGTGGGAATCGAACCCGCGACCCGCGGAGCTAAAGGCAGGGTCACTACCCACCGCGCCAACGGGCCAGGCCATGAATTGAATGTTAATTAAATGTATACTTTTCCAGTTACACATAGAGTCAATAAAAGAGGAATGGCCTAGTTTGGTGCGCGAGCCGCCTGTCGCCAACCAGCCCGCGCTGATCGCGGACACCCCGGAGCCACTCCAACCAGAACCTGAACCGACGGCTGCAGACGAGGAAACCAGTGAAACACAGGAGTTAGACGACAGTGGTGATGCTGGTATGTGATCGATACAGCTCTACCGATCGGTAGGAAAAGCATTCCGAACTAGCAGTAGATATTGACAATTCAGAATAATTTGAATCAGTCAATAAGCGTAAATAACATATATCGCTAAATATGTTAGCATACTTTTAAGAAATCTTATCAATTCCTTATATGAGAAGCTGTACTGCAACTTGCTTCCTGTCAATTTAAATGTTAAAATAGCGTCAATCACGTACTACGTGTTTTAACTTGATGCAAAAAAATACTGCTATTATAAGGATACTAATAATGATAGCCTACTTTACTTTTGAGAATGACATAGATGATAAGAATGCGTGGATATAGCTACTCTTACCTAACACAAGATAGTAACAAGTCAAATTAAAAACCTTTTAACAAAATTTCATGTCCCTACTGTTAACCGTTGAGGTGTCCCCTCGTCTGGAATCTATCCTGACAGCAGCATCAAGTCATGCATATCATAAACATGCATGTCATTGTTTTGAATAAAATGACTCGCCCGCCGGAGGGGCGAGAGACGCGAGCGGCGAAATCAAGGCCGTTTAGGCATCCGTTTGCTACCGGAGGCGGCCGTCCGCTAGTTACCTTTCAAACACGATACGGACAAGCCGCGTACGCCTGAACACGGCATTCCTTTATAACGCACACGTGTAATTTTGCGTTTCGGGTGATATTCTCAGATTTAGTGACGCGTTTAACCAGTGAAGTGTTTGATAAGACGCGACCGTTCACGGTTTTGGTACGCGTTGGGCATTATTCCCCGATATAGGGACGACTCAATAACGTGTGACCTTACGAAGGTTGTGTGCATACCGGGTGTTATTCAGCCGATATAGTGAAGTGTATACTCAGGGAGAAACAGACATTACGTGTCCGTGGAAGAGCGCAGAGGCGAGCCAACGGTTTCGGGAATCGGCCAAGTGCATACAAGCACACACACACACGTACACATATACACGCAGTGACTCACGAGGCCAGACGTTTGCGCGGAACAGTCATTGAGACTGGACTAGTATGTAAAATTTCAGCTCAATCCATATGGGTCAAATTTGACATGCAAGATTTCACTATAATATTATTTATTTACAACAGAATAAAATCAAATCAAATCAAATCAAAATAATCTTTATTCAATTAAACCATTTCAGGCACTTTTGAATCGTCAAGCATCAATATGATTAAAAAAGTTTAAAAGAAATTAAAAGTTATCATCATCCTCCTGACCTTATCGCACACTACGTGGGGTTGGCACAACATATTACAAACATGATGTCATATGATTTGGCTACATATTTTATGACCGGCCGCCACAAAACAGAATATAAGTTATATAAATATTATTAATTATTAAAATGGTATGAAGATATAATGAGGAGGGATGAAAATCATGTAACCAAACGAGTGGTAAATATGAATGTGGATGGATATGTGACTAGAGGGAGGCCTAAAAAGAGACGGTCGGATTGTGTGAAGTATGACATGAAAGGAGTAGCGACAGAATTGAATGATAGGAGAGAATGGAAGATAAAAACATGCTTCAGAGGGGGATAAGGACAGGAGAATGATGATCTTACTATACTGCAAATAGCACAAATATATAACTCGCTGAGAGGTATTTACTTTCGCCGCTTGCCAGATTCGGCCATTTTCGCCGTACATTATGATGACGTTCCCTGTGATATGAGACGAGGTTAACATATCAATCCATGTTGGGTCCCACATTACGACCCGCCCTCGTTCGCAAGGAACCAGCGTCAGAATCATTTAAATCGATCGTAACCAAATAAAAATAATAGTATCCGTGCGGGATTTGAAGTTTTCTATTAAATGATTTGATCGTCCCAGGCAGCCCGCAGCCGCCGGCCGACATGGACGGGCTGCTGCGCTGGTGCCTGCTGTCGTTCCTCAAGCTGGAGGGCAAGCACGTCGAGCTGCCGCTCAAGACCAACCTGCTGTACAAGTGAGACACCCACCGATACTTACCGTACTAGACTGGAGGTTGATAGACCACGCTCGACTAGTGTTGCAGATAACTTTAGATACTAGTTTTTTTAGAATGATTCTGAAGCGTTAAGGGGATTATTCCGGAAATCCGGAATTCTTATCTAATAATAGTTATATTCAAATAATAATAATACGATATTATATATATTTAGAACTGCGATTTGTGCCACGCAACCTTAAGACGACGAGCCACGTTTCAGGAACCACCTGATGCCGCTGTGTCCCGCCGAGTACAGTCTGGACGTGAAGAAGTCCAGCTTCAAGAAGATGGGCAAGTTCCTGGAGGCCATGGAGAGGGTAATGTCCATGCGTCGACATTATTGACTGGTTGGTATGAAACATACCTTCCGGTGGTCTTTAAATTACCAAATGCTAATCGCGATCGCTCCTTTCCCCCGAACTGACTGTAGATTCAAGAATAATTTCGTCATTTTTTTAATTATTCGCGTGATATTTTTCTTCGTCCGAGACGTCAATATTTTATGAACATGAATGTGCAGGCATAAATGACAGATTAGTTTTTTATCGATCTCATTTAACTGTGACGTTTAAGGTATTGGAAGGTAATAGATAACATATATATCGCCCTATCCGAAGATTGTTTTTCGGATAGGGCGTATGATATGATACGATATGTAGTACTGGTGTCAGATTTAAATTTATAAATGGCAAAGGACTTTATTTATATGATACAACTTCTATCGTGCCGGATCATAGGCTACTTCTATGGAATATAGGACAACGGGTTGTATAGAGTCAATAGACTAAGATCCCAGAGTCGTAAGACACAACTTATTTTCTAAAGCACAGATCTTTCAATTCTAAGTAGTCTTTCGTGTACTTTTAATACTTGCATGTTTGTGGAAATCAGAGTTACTCAACTTAAATTATAATGAATGATTTTTAGTTACCTTTCTTACCCGGTATCCGCGCAGGTGTCACCGGACAAGTTCCACAAATGTGCAGGTATTAGAAGTATATGCTTTAGAAAATAAGTTAAATCTTACGGCTCTGGGATGTCGGACTGCAAGCGAAGGCGAGCTGTAACATAGTTCGGCTACAAGTGGGCGGTCGTCTCAAGGAAGGCCTGGTCCAAGTGCGGGAGATCGACAAGGGCGTGGCGGCGCTGGTGGCGCTGCAGCCCGCGCACCCGCTGGTGCGCGCCCACCGGCCGGCGGCGGACCGGCGCGGCGCGGACCGGAGCGTAGCGGAGCGGGCCGGACCGGAGGGCGAGGAGTACGCGCCGCCGCAGGTCCGCGAGCTGTACTGCGTGACGGCCGCCGTCGCCGAGCTGTTCGCGCCGCTCAAGTGAGTCAAGCTCCTCCCGCAAGGCACGAGACCCAAAAATTATCACTATGATAGCCAACAATTAATGGTACTGATGTTGATATTTATAATAGACTACGGAGGAAAGGAAGGAGGGAGAGAGAGGTGCGCGGGGGGCGGTCAACGCGCACGTGACCGCTCCGCATTACAGTTACTAGTATAAGTACTTGTATTGGAAAAGTATATTAAAGGTTTAATTCAGTACAAATTCAGCCTAAATAGCTTTTGCAGTATCACGGGGCGGGTGGTAATATGACAATCCACACTTTCACACTAATATTATAGATATGAAAGTCTCTCTGTCTATTACACTCTCATTGTTAATTTGCAAGTAATGTCGGTTAATATGGTACGATTACAGCTCACAAAGAAGACACAATAATACCGTTTCGCTGAAACTGCAAAAAAATTCTTGGTACTTATTTGAGACTGTTTTGACAATGAACTAGCTATATGTATGTATTGATCATGTGTGAGGGCTTTAAGGTTCACTGACGTTTTGTCTAAAGTGAAACAGAATCGCGACCAAACTGCCTCACGAAGAACACTATTTCGAGAGAGAGACGTGCACCAATGGGGCACCCATATATCTGCCCTCGCAGATAGACAAGTCAAGCTGTTTAGACAACGCGGCTTGTTTATTTACATAGCATTATGTCATGTGGAATAATGTTGTGAGGTAAAGCAGCGACATAAAACGAAATTTGATGTATATCATAAACATACGAGCGGTCACAATAAGCTCGTGATTCCTGCGTCGCGACTCAGCAGAGTTAGCGACTTATACGTCAGTCTCGGTATTCGCTTCTACAATAAAATTCCGCAATCCATACTAGACCAGTCAAAAAAGGTTTAATTTAAGTGTAAAAAAATGTGCTTATATGTAAAGCATATTACACAATAAAATAATTTGAAAATGTCTAGAAGATTTATCGCCGAGTTTCTCGCTGGTTCTTCTCGGTAAGAGCAACATTCCGAACCAGTTGTAGCTTCATTAATCATATTGATCCTTGACGATTCAAAAGTGCCTGAAATGGTTTATTTGAATAAAGATTATTTTGATTTGATTTGACTCGATGGGCGGTCCTCAGGAAGGGCAGCGCGTTGTCGGGCAGCGAGGTGCGCGGCGCGCTGCAGCGGTACGTCAAGCAGCACGCGCTGGCCGAGCCGCTGGCGCCGGGCAGCGTGCGGCTCGACCCGCCGCTGGCCGCGCTCGCCGGCAGGCAGCACCAGGTACGTGCAGGGAGGAGCTCTACTACTACTAGGGGGAGCATACTGGACCAGGTCCCCACATCTGGTCGACGCATCTGGTGCTCGCGATGTGTTCGCGATGTGTTCGCGCCTGAAGATATCCACGAGCAATATTGCGCACTCGAATATGATATCACGTCATCGAGCTCCTCCTATTGAAAAACGCAAGAATATATATAATTATAAAACTATAAAACTGAACGAGTCGTTTGTGGGTTTGGTAAGATTCTATAATAAAATTGCACAATCGATTTTAACTTTTCCATTGCAGCAGTTTAAAAACACTATTAAATAGAGGCCGATACAAAAAGCCTACTATACTGTTGCAGATTACTTAGATGATAAGGATATGATATAGCTATTCTTTAACCCTGTACGAGACATTAATAAAATATATAACTAGTGATAAGAATTATTGTTTGAAAAGAGCTACCGCCGAGTTTCTTGCTGGTTCCTCTTGATAGGAACAGCTTTCTAAACTAGCGGTAAAGTTGACGAATCAAAAGCACTTGTTTACAAGTTTACTTGAATAAAGAATGTTTTGAATATATATATTTTAATTTTGAACAAGGCGCGAAAGAATTTTTTTACTTTATTGTTGTTCGCAATAAAACGGAGACACGAAACGGAAACTTTTTGTCTTTTAATCACGCAAAATTAAAGTGAGGTTTCAATTGAGGGAACACCATTAAGGCCGTACAATAACCGAGACAAGCTAACAAAGTTTTACGACCTGAAACTGAAATCGCAATAGACGTGTAATTCAAAGAACCGATTTAACATGTTGTTTCAAGTTGCTAGCGAGGTGAATAGCATACGTCGGACCCGGTAACGTATGAAAAATTTTACCTTAAAAAGCAAGAGCTACAACCGTCGTTCTCCTCGATTCATTCCACAATTCCACATAACCAGTGTTGTGGTCATATCGGCAGGAGCTAATGCGGTGGGAGGAGCTGAGCGCGTGCGTGGTGGGTCGCATGACGCCCAGCACCGAGATGCGGTTCGCGGACGGCAGCGTCCGGCTCACCAAGAGCCGCCTGGAGCCCGTGAGGATGCAGGTCGTCACGCGCAGCGGGAACAAGAAGGTGCGAGGGACACGCCTCGTGTGTGGGACTGACGATCATCCTAGAATTTAAACTAGACCATTTCTTGTCTGCGCGGAGGAAGAGTCCGCACTGATAAAGAGTATCCAACTTGCTTGGACTAAAAAACAAGAATTATTTTGCTATACTATGGTTTAAGAACATCTACGTTATGCTAGTAATATATGTTTTCATATCTTATGGTGAGATTACTTATCATCACTACACTGTTCGAATTCACTAGCACGACCATCAGATTTTTTGCTTTTACAATTGCAAATGTGTAAAAATTAAAGCTTATGCACTGAGTAACATATAGGATAAAAAATAATATACATAGCTTAATTATTCATAGCAATTTAAACTCGCGAGAGAACTCCAAGAAAACAGGTATTCTTACATTAGCTTTACAGCATATTTTTAGTAATTTAATTTTTGTACATAAGAATATACATAATTATAAAAAAATTGTGATGTATATAATAGACAAAGCAGGAACATAAGCTTGCGGTTCCTGCTTTGCACCTTGCAATAGTACATATATCGTTTGTGGGTTTGGGTATAAGATTCTATAATAAAATTCCACAATCTACTTTAACTTTACCATTACAGCAGTTTAAAAACACTATTAAAAAAGGCCAATACAGAAAGCCCTGTATAAGACATCAATAACTATATGTAACTAGTAATAAGAATTATTGTTCGTAAAGAGCAACCGCCGAGTTTTTTGCTGGTTCTTCTCAGTAGGAACAACTTTCTGAACCAGCAGTAAAGTTGACGATTCAAAAGCACTCGTTTACAAGTTTACTTGAATTTGAATATAAAGAATACAGTAATATTACTGATCTTATAAGAGAGTATGTTGAAATCGGATTGCATTTTTCATTTTCCATCACTCCGAGTCGCGCCCCTTACATACAGTGCTCCGTACACCCTACTCTAGGGCTGAGCAGGTGTAGTTGGGTGTAGTCAACGCCACCGAGTCCGTCCGTGTCCAGGTGACGCTGGTGTCCAACCTGGAGGCGTTCGGGTTCAGCCTGCGGCCGCTGGCGCACGCCTGCCAGCTGCGGGCGGGCGCGGCCGCCGGCGTCACGCGCAGCGCCAGCGCCCGCGCCGACCAGCTGATGCTGCAGGGGGACCAGGTACCGCTCCCTGATACCGAGTTGTAACAAATTTAATGCAGAGGAAAAGAACTGGAAGGTTTCCAATTAAAGAGTTCACATTAGTCCCGCTTTAACGCCATTATATGGTGATAAAAGTGACAACTTCTCACCCTCACTGGGCCTAGACCTCGTCTTTCCTTATTTGAAGAGAAGGATTGAAGATATGCGACCCGGTATATGTGTAACTTACCGATCCGCATTAGAGAATGCAGAAATACATAGCCCAGAATTCTCCATATATATACAGATTTCCACACGATGTCCTTCAACAAAAAATATGTGATAAAGTGCAATTAATTGATAAATTAGGCATGTAAGATTTGACAGAAAACCCATAACCCTCTAGAAAGAGGCACTCAGTCTCACAGTTCAGCTATCACAACTTTCACGACTATATACTGACAATTTATTGTAAAGGAATCAAAATTTAAAAAAAAAACAATGAACTTTACAAGCCCAAAGTCGAAGTTGAGTTGAGTTCTCAAATGTAATTTGAATTGGTTTTGCTCTACTTACATTAAATTTTCTTCTAAATAATGAATAATGTGTTTTATTAATATGCATGTTATGTAATTGACCACACAAGAAATATATTTGCTTTAATCCATCATGTACAGTCGTACCTTTAGAGTAAATGAACTGTTGCTTTGGTACAAATGAGCCAATATCCTGAATAATTTCTCTATCAATTTGTCATAGTCATATATTTATACTGTTATAAGCAGCATTGTACAAAATATAGACATACATTGGTATTTTATGTTAAATTTCTAATTGATAAATGCTTAATTTATTGAAATGAAATAATTGAACATGTACTACATATATGGTTTGCAAAGTTTACACTTAAAAATTTTGAGACTTCTACATATTTTTAATGTCATATCTCATTTATATGATTGAACAACCGTTAGAGGTATTCCTTTTTATTGGATGTGCATTCATGATTTTCTTTCCCATCATAATTCATCAAAATACAATTCAAACAATTTTTTACAGACTCATCTTGTGGCAAAACTATTGATAGAAAAGTATGGATTACCTAAGAAGTTTCTAGAGGGAGCTGATAAGGCCCTCAACAAGAAGAAGTAATTAATAAGAATTGTAACTATTCTATTGAAATAAAATTGCCTTATTTCCTTAACCATTTAATATTTTTATTATCCCCTAATTATATATATTTTTGACATTTCCAGTTACAATATAAAAAATTAAAATTTAAAATATTTTTCTAAAAATACAACTACATTTCAATAGCATTTAATAAACTTATTTAAATTCTACTTAAAATTAAGAAAATATTGATTCTGATAAAATTAGGTATACATTTTATGATAATCAAGACTGGAAGACTAAAGACTAAAAACTGGTCATAGATTCAGTTACAAAGCTGACAATGAAAATCACATAAAAGTAATTAATTAATATCTATATTACAGTATATTTTATATCTCAATTTCATTTGTTTTATAAAATATGATACTATACAAATATATTGTTGCCACAATATCAACACTAATCTACTATCGGGTGGGTTGTGTCCGTATTTTTTTTCTTATATACAAAAATAAACTAAAAACATTAAAAATCACAATTCATTTGTTCCAATAATTTTTGTGGAACTGTAAAATATAAGAAGTTCAGCTAAGAATAAGCAAAAACCCACAACCTAAAAGGAATGTAACTTACAACTAGTATGACACAATGTATTGTTTTGTTAGTTAATAAAATTGATTTATAGAAACTTTAAAATAAGTTTAAACAAAAAAAATATTTGTATCAAATATACTCACAATTTTTAAACTTTTGTAGAAGTCTTAAACTTAAAGGGAGTTTTAAAAGGTAGTAAAGACTTTCTTTTTGATTTCTTGAGTTCCAGTGGAACATCAGGTGTTATGTATGAGACTGCACTTGGACAACTTTGCTCACTTAAATGACCCCTGCCAACCTTCAAATTATTGGTTTTCTGATATTTTGAGCCCCGCACAGATGCTCTTGAAATATTTATGCCTTTAGAGGAAAGACTGGATTTAGATGGACTTTTTCTCAAACTCCTATCTGATATATCATCAAACACTTTACCTGTGACCTTAGCCTGTTTTGATGGAGAGGATGAGCCCCACATTGCAGTTCTCTTTTCAGAAGTCAACTTTTCCAAGTCCAAATACTTGAACTTGGTAATATCCTTCAACAGGTTGTCCTCTTTACCAGCCACTGGCTCTCCCTCGCTGCCTACACTGTCAAGCTCATAAAATGTAAGAGTAACACTTTCATCACTCTCTGCAAATGGATTGCTGGATGTAAAGTGAACTTTCTTGCTAGACACATCAGGGAATATATTCCTGCGAGGCATGTTATCCTTTGTTATTTTGGCAGCTGTTATAATCATGCTACTGTCTCCATTGTCGGCTGATAGAGAGCTGTCCAGATCTTCATAGGCATAACTTTTCCTTCTACTCCTAGTGCGCACTGAACAAGACCGTCTCTGATGTCTGCGGGACACCCAGTTGTTCGATTCACCGGCTTGACTCAACACTTGAGGCAAAGTTATCCCATTACTTATGGCACTATTCAGCTCTGTAGATGAATCATTAATTGAAACAACTTCAACAGTTGGACTGTTTATTATTTCTTTTGCAATAAGATTTCTCTCTCTTTTGTTCAATGACTCTTCTCTCTCTCTCAAAGCAATGAGACGAGACATCCACTGTTGGCTAAATATGTCTTCTGAAACTTGTTGGGGACCATTGTATCTTCCCACTGCATCAGTGTATGGTTTTCTGTTTCGAGGTACATATCCTGGTAGTTCTAGAGCCAAAGCAGAAATGGTTGGAGACATAGGTTGCCAATGAGAGTTCCTTTCTTCAACACATTCATTCAATGTCTGTCTCTGGCTTATATTACAATACATTGGGCTATTATTTGATCTTTGTTGCCTGGGTAGAGGCTCAATAGCCCTGCATTTTTCAACAGCTTTCTCTGAATCACACTTATTTGACTCTGAGGCTGATGTCTTTGGTCCAGTTGGAACAAAGACCTCTATAAAATGGTTAACCCCTGCCAGTGTCTCTGTATTAGTTAAGACAGCTGGATGGTAAATGACGACGTCTGGCCGAAGATTATCGCCGTTTGGAGCCGTAAGGAAACTTATCAAGTCCCTAAGGTCGTCGCTGTAATGAAACTCTTTGATTTTATCATCACAGGCCCCTGGGAGGTAGCACATAGAGCGTATCACGTCTCCAATTTGTTGTATGAGGGCCTTAAATTCCGAGTGTTCCGCAAAGAGGTCGAAACAATTGATACGTAGCTCGCCATTCGAACCCACAAAAATCGCATCTGGTGTGAAGCATTTCTTCAAGGTAACGAAGTTAAGGTCTTCGACGAACTTACATGTGCGCGCCAGCTCCAGCAATACGTACCAGATGAAATTCTCTGTGAAATGCTTCTCGGTGGCCTTGCATAGTGAAATTAATTCCCGTACGCTCTGCCAAGAATTATATTCGAGAACAAAGTAGAGCGTTTTGGTCGGTCCGTGAAGTATCGTGTCGTAGTAACGTAGCAAGTTGCCAGATAACACTTCACTCAATGTTCTCACTTCATTATCGACGTTTTGTATTTGTTCATCGGTGAACGCGGTACAATTGTACGCCTTCCACGCAAATATGCTGTTTGTGACCTTGTGCCTCACTTTGTACAATGTGCCGCCGCAAAACACGTCAAGAACTTGATAGTCCTTTAGTTTTTCCGACATTGCCGCGTCGTACAAGATTTTCTTTCAAAAACTTTACATTTTGCAACCGAAACAAAGCGCCCAAACTTTTGAATTGAACGGCCGTTAAATGTCTAGTGATGTTTGTAACATTAAACGTTGGATAGTTTGGTATCGAGCTGTATCCGATTTTATAAAATCGTATAAAAATCGTACACTTAAATTTATAGTACTTTTTAAAAATATATTTCGATTTCAAGCTAACTACAGTTTATCTATGACAAAATTGCTTAATAGTAATTTATTGAAAATCCACCCAGCAATGACTCCTTGGGAATCATATTATTAATAGGGGTTGCTTTTTCACGGCTACTCGATTATAACTACTTCATTTACTAACATTTTATAACAAGTTTTGTTACAAATGAACTCACACATAACATCACATCAATACCAAAACAACTGTCTTATTTTTATGCAGAAAGAGTATATAGGTAACGAATATGTGCAAATGATCTGTATATATCTATCATTGATGTAAGTAATCAAATAAAAATAATGCTATCAGGTATTAAGGTCATTAATTTTTGATAATAAACACATTTGAGAAATACGAGAAGAATTATGTTATAATTCAGAGAGCATATAGAATTATGGAAAAAAATTATGTATGCACAATTTATCTTTTATCACTTTTAATTTATATGTAGTAATCGATTTTATCACAAATAAGCATCGACTATATGAAGTTTTAATAATTAATTTAAAATATTTAGTCATATTAAAGAATTTAAAGCTTTAGTCTTTTTTCTGCTTTAAATAGAATGAACAGGAGCAGAATAATCTGTAACCCTTTTTTTAATTTTATATCAATGTTTAAAAAGTTTTACAGATGGCGACACTGTACGCACGTACAAACATATTTAAATAATGATATACCTACGATACATATTTTTATGTTGATACTTAATAACGTTATTAAAACACTAGTATATGTTTACATAAGTTAGGATATTAGTAATTAATTATATTCATTCTTCTTCTTGAATTCTTCATTTTTGATATCTACGTAACAAAACCGTTTTACTATAAATTGTCTCAATTCGTAGGTTAGCTGGCAGAGATCTCTGTCAAAGGGATCTGATCTTTGGGTATAAGATTCTATAATAAAATTCCACAATCAATTTTAACTTTGCCATTACAGCAATTTAAAAATACTGTTAAAAAGAGGCTGATACAGAAAGCCTATTATACCGTGGAGGCTTACATTGATGATAAGAATGCATGGATATAGCTGCTCTTCGACCTTGTGCAGGATAGCTATGACAAAATGTAATTAGTATTAAGAATCTTCTTTTTTAAAAGAGCAACCGCCGAGTTTCTTGCTGGCTCTTCTCGGTAGGACGGCTTTCCGAACCAGCAGTAAAGTTGACGATTCAAAAGCACTTGTTTACAAGTTTACTTGAATAAAGAATATTTTGAATTTGAAAATTTGAATTTGTATACCTTTGTTTTTATGGTATATAAACATTGATATACAATCTCTAGATTCACAAATACGCACAAAAAATGTCCGCGGTAAAACTCTGCACATCGCATCAAATGTGCAGACTTTTAGTTTAGTAGTTTTGGCCGTCAGAGAAGTACAATGCCAAAGTGTGCAGTCAAAAAGCGTAAGAATGAACGCGAAACGTTAAAAAAAGGATGGAATATCGTATTTCAGGTATGTACAATTCAATATTTATATATATTTTTCTCTTTAAGGGGTTTTTTTAATTAATTTCAGCCTATAAACAGAAAATAACAGCACGGCTTTGGAAGTGTTTTCATACACGCCTATCTCTTTTCCTCAGCCACCTGACTTCTATAGAGTAGAAAGAGTAAGCGTTTTTCTGGCTTTCGTCTACGGTTACGCTGCTCGCGCTCAGCTAGAACAGAGTCAATACTCTAAGACTACGGAGTCGCTTAATTTTTATTTTTTATTACACAATTTACATTTGTGTGACTAGTTTTTAGTTAACAATATAAAGATACCTTTAGGTACGTATAGTAAGGCTTGGACGTTTTTTGGCCAAAGCTTCTCGTGATTGTGCATCTAGGGATTGTATATCAATGTATATAAACAAATAAATAAAATAGATAAATAAATATACATTGTTTTAAATGATTTTATCATAAGACTAACTGGAGGGGTAAGTGTCTCTACTCGAATAAGATACGTAACAGAGACATTGTCTAATTAAAAAAGCGATAAAAACAACTAAATTATAAATGCGATACTTAGTACTCGAATTCAAGCAAATATCCCAAATAACGTATAGTATACAACAATTTCTGGTATAATTATTATACACGTTCTACCGTTTGCCGTTGAGGGCAGCCGGCAGGCAGAAAAGTTTATACATAATTTAAATACTGTTTCATTTTTTAACAATAGCAATTCATAACTGGGCTCTTCAAGTGATTTCACTCACGATCGTAAACCGTTTGAATTCAGTGGCTTAACCATTTTGGAGCGATCGAACGGGTGGTCTATGCAGTACGTTTTTGGTACGAAGTCGCAGCTCAAACATCTTTGAGTCTCGCTCACATCCTCACCTCCGGATATCGCGCCCTGGCCCTCGCTAGCTTGGAAACCTGATAAGCCGTTGACAATTTAGATGCTTCTATGGATCTTCTGGATTCCTTGGATAACGTTACGGACATATTATATTTAGTACTCAAAATGATGGAGAGACTAGAACACGAATCCATAACACATCCATAACATAACCATCACATAAGAATTCGAAATAAATACCCCCTGGAAAATCTTCTTCTTCTGCAACCAATGGTCGTTATCACTTATCGACCTCGGTTTTTTTTGACGGGATCTCCACACCACACGACCTTGCCGCTTGCATCTAGCGGCTCCCCGCTACCTTTTTGAGGTAGTCTGTCCACCTCGTAGGGGTCACCGACGCTGCACTTTCTGGTGCGGGGTCGCCGTTCCAACATCTTAATGCCCCAGCGCCCATCGGATCTCCGCACTTTGTGCCCCCCCGATCGACACTTCAGCTTCGTGACACGCTGAGCTATGTCGAAAGATCTTTGTTTGTTTTGAATCTTTTTTGGGGCAAGTCGAACTGTGCCGGGCTTGAACACCCAAGGAAAATCTTTAAAAATCATCGTCCTGGAGTCCCTCAAGCGCGCAAAAAAAGGCGGTACATTGCAGTGTTTACGTTACTAATACTATTTATAAATCGTCATTAATCACAACCGTTGTGGTACAATACTCTTCCTAACATAGTCGCTTAAGCATAGAGCGTTGCTTAATTGACAAAATGGGAATTACCGAAATTCGGATATGATCCAATCAAACAATTAACACAAACAGTATCAATGCCCAGAAATCTTAGCAAGACTCGTCTTATAGTTGCTGGCGATAAAGGGGGTGAAAAGGAAAATCAATAAAACAAATGTAAAAAATTAAAAATGTTTATTAGTGAGTATAAGCGTGTACGCGGCACGGCTGACTAGCAGATTGCAAAATACATATCACATGATTACTGCCTCCGGACCGCCTCGTGACGGCCGGACGATTCACAGACGTTTAGGTAATAATACAATTAGGTAATATTCTTAGGTATTACGTACGATAAATAAATCCATTTAAAATTTAAAACAATATATCGCAATTTCACCCAAACGAACATATTTCCGACGTCTTCCCGCGGGGCCTCTCTCCGGCACTCGGTCGGCGTCGCGCGAACATAAGCATACTTACTAGCTACGACTGTCTATCATTAAACACCTACAGTAAAACATTTATTTACAGATTACTTTGTATAAGAATCATTGACTAGAAACCGTGTCTGGAAAATAACGCAACTAATAGCAATAACGACACGCACGAGAGAGGAACTCGACGGCCGGCCGCCGCCGCGGACCGACGCGAACCAAATAAAATTTACTAAAAACAACAACGGTAAAATATATTCATACAAAACAAACGACACGCTAAAATTGACTAAAGGAAACAAAACTCGGACAAAACATCGCGCACGCAACCACGTATGCCACCATACATCGAGGACGAACACGCAGACATTCTACAAACTGCGCCAAACGACTCCTCAAGAACGCACGGTGCGTCGCCCAGACTGACGTACCTTCAAACGACGCAACGTACATTCTCAGTTCATAGAACATTTCTAACATTGAAAAATGGCAATATAATCGTATCACTCGATATTTCAGATAAATAAATATAATTTACAAAGCACGCTCGGCCAAAACGGGCGTTAGCTACGTTGAGATCATCGTCGCACGGACGCGGCCTTACACTACACGCGGACTATTTACAACCTGTATACGTTAACCGTCTACGGTCTACTACACGACCGCACCGAGCGAAGCGCGGGGGAAGCTGCGCCCTTTTTAATATCGATCGCGTTCCTAAACAATATCGCAATAAATTTCCCGCTGACGCCCACCGACCGACATACGGTACGGGCACTGTCGGGCGCCATTTGGATACTCGCGATCGTTCTTCGGTATTCGTGCGCGGTATCGGTTCGCACGCGACGCTAGAACTGGAATGTAAATAAAGTGAATCACTAATAAGTAAGTTTCGTAAAATGACAATACGAGTCTGTCCTATTTTTGAAATGTGCAAGTGGACAGTACCCCGCTCGGGGGGAGGCACGGCAACCGCTTCTCAACAGCGACTGCAGTGAGGCGTCAGCGGCGACGACGAGTCACCACCTACACCGACCGACCGGGCTCCGGTGAGCTCGGGCCTCAGGGCTTCGGTTCCTTCGCCGAGCGCTTTCTAACTCGACTTCCTTACTTTAATAACTTTATAACATTAAACTTTTCCTATGAAATGGCATATTATTTTTTTGGTTTTATTTTTTTCTCATCACCGGTATCGCACCTCTTGCGACCTATCTCTCCCTTGGACGCAAATTACATTTATAAATTGGAATTTAACTTTTAACAGTTCTCTCTCGCACACTCGGCACGCTGCGATAGCCGGAGCGAGCGTGCCGCATCCGACACGGGTACGGAACCTTCGAGTACTTCACGCTGTGCTTCAGGACACGAGCCACCCCGCGGCACGCACGTGGCCCTACAGTATAGGTCACGTACAGAAGCGCGCTTCCACCGAAGTGGGTGCGGTCGGCGATGCGGTCGGCGGTGCGGCTGGCGGCGCGGTCGGGCCGCAGCGCCGCCTACCGCACGCCCGCGGTGCCGAGCCGCTGGTGCGCGGAGGGGGCGCGGGTGCGCGAGCTCATGCGGCGGTTCTCGGCGGGCATTTCCTTTTTGGAAACCACTTCTGTTGCCTGCAAATATACGTTTGATAAAAGTTTTATATTTAGGCCCGTTTGCATTAAGTACACGAAAGATAATGTGGAAAATGCTTTCGCGCAGTTCTTTGTAGAGTAATATTCAAACGAATGTAACGATCCAGAATCGTGGACGAAGATATCAACTTACAGAGGTGGCAATCTTAATTTGCTATTTAATTATTGCATTAATATTG
Organism: Morpho deidamia; assembly: GCA_947086505.1. Taxonomy (NCBI): domain Eukaryota; kingdom Metazoa; phylum Arthropoda; class Insecta; order Lepidoptera; family Nymphalidae; genus Morpho; species Morpho deidamia. The sequence goes on from CAMTZC010000009.1 coordinate 14,753,970, forward strand.
TATTATTTTTTTTTTTTTTATTTAGTCGATATATATGTACGTTTTGCAGCTGAAAGTAATTCGCTACGCCTTCTAGTTGTTTTCAAACTGACAATGATAACGTATCTTCCATATTGCGGGTCGTCGCGTCGGAGTATACTGGTGCGCCTCGATATCTATCGAGGGTATGCCGTTGCGTGCGTCTCGAGATGTACGGTTCCAACAGATACCGCACCGCTACTTAAGTATGCGTGAATAACGAACCGGTAGGTATGCAAACAATTATACATTAAAAAAATATTAAGCGAGTGACCGCGGAGTTTCTTCTCGGTAAGAGCACCGTCGTCGTTCCATTATAATTTAATGATTCGAAAGTGCTCGTGAAAGTCTACTTGCGGAGCGGCGCTTACCTTGAGCGCGCGGTGCGGCTGCGGCTGCGGCTGCGGGTGCGGCTGCGGCGGCGGCGCGGGCGGCACGTACCGGCGCGCGGTGGGCGGCAGCGGCAGCGGGCGCAGGTCCAGCAGGTGGTGCGCGCGCCGCCGCGACTCGTCGCTGCGCAGCGCCAGCGCGCAGGTGGGGCGGCGCGCGGCGGCGGCCGTGGGGCGCGCGAGCAGCGGCTCGGCGCCGCAGTGGTCGGGCAGCTCCCAGCCGTCGCTGTCCTCGTCGTACCGCAGGCGCAGCACGGTGGAGCGGCCCGCCTCGGGCACGAAGCTGTCGGCCAGCAGCAGCCGCCGCCGCAGCTCGGCGATGAGCGCCGCCTGCAGCGCCTCGTGCTCGCGGCGCTCCGCGTCGTGCGCCTCGCGCTGCTCGACCGTCTCCTCGCGCAGGCACGCGTACTTCGACAGGCACTTCTTTAACCTGCAGATCGGGAACCTCCTTGTTGATAGCAGCGCTCGAGAGTTGTGTGGGGATTGATATTGTTTTGTATAAATTCACGCGCGCCTAGCCAGCGGAGCTTATCGGTAAACTCGCGTCGAGGCTGACTTGACTGTCAATTCGAGTGCTGTGTGGTCTACGCTCGCCGCTCGCGTTTATTACGTAGTGTTTTTAGTAACGTTTTGTATTATGATAAGACAGGACGCGCGCGCGCACCTGTATACGGCATTCCTTATTGTAGACGCACACGCGTAATTATGCGTTTGGGTGTAGTTTTAGATAGTAACAGTAACAGTAGTACGGTCGTATATTGACTTTTGATATTGATATAAGTATTTAGTGACGCGTTCAATTAGTGAAGCGTTGCGAATACTATAAAGATAATACGCGACCGCGACGCGGTTTTAGTACGCGTTGGGATTAATGTTCGCCGATATGGGACGATTCAATAACGTGTGACCTTACGAAGGTTGTGTTATTTATGTTAGTTAACCGCGTTGGTGAAGTGTATACTCCGGGAGAAATAGACAGTACGTGTCCGTGGTAGATTGCTGAGGCGAGCCAACGGGTTCGGGAATCGGCCGAGTACATACAAGCGCACACACACACGTACACATATACACGCAGTTATTCATGAGGCCGGACCGCATACAGCTGACGGCCGCATAAGGTAGGTTGAGACGCCGAAACGGCGGGCCCAGAGGACAACTCGGAGGTTGTTTCATCCGCCCGCACGTTTGTGCGGAACAGATATACTTTGAATATACTTTGAGAACGATCGAATTACGGTCATATTTGAATAAATAATATATTTATTTTTATACTTGTTCGATTATGCAATTAAAGTTTTATTCGCGTAGGCTTCGGGGAGATGATGATAGACGTGATTCTGATTCATCGATTGCTCGTGCCGCCGCAAACCGAGCCGGGCCGACCTACCTCTGCGTTTTATGGTCCACCTCCTGCTGCAGCGTGGCGAACGTGTTGGTGACGATGGTCGTCGTCTCCTCCTCCGAGTCGATCTTCTGCTGCATCTCCACCTCCCGCTTTTTCCTCTCGGCGATCTCCGTGTTCCGCTGCTCCAGGATGATCTGGCTCTCGTTGAGGTCGTCGAGGAGGTCCTTGCCGCCGCCGCCCTGGACCAGTCTGTCTTCCAGGGACTTTATCTGGTGCTCGAGTTCCTCGGTCTTTGTTTTCTCCTGCTCTATCGTCGATTCGGCTATGATGTGTTCGCTTTCTATACTGGCCGTTTCTTCTTCGGCTGTAAATAAATATTATAATTCCGTTCTGAGTTTCGTTCGAGCGACTACCGCCAGCCGCGTCCGGCTCATGAAATATGATCCCACAGCAACCAAATGTACATAAATTATGTGCACGCATGTGCGACCGAACGACTGACGAATTTAATTTCGGTCAACGTACATGAATAATTTTTCAAAATAGTTGCATATTCAAACGAGTAAAATAATACTATTGTGATAGCCGGCACGCACCGTGCTGCGGGCGGGCCCGCGGCGCGCGCTTGCGGCGCTCGGAGGCGCGGCGCTGCTCGATGAGCGCGCGCAGCCTCTCGATCTCCGCCTGGTACTCGCGCAGCTTGGCGTCCTTCGGGTCCTCGTTCCGGACCGGCTTGTTCTTTATGGCTGGAACGATACGGGCGACGGTCGATAGTCCAGTTTTTTCGACGAGAGTTTTACTAATTCATCGTAATAATATTCATCGTAGTTGATAATTGTTAACTCACCCTTCGCCCGGTGCGCGTACCGCAGCGTGGTGATGGTCTCGTCGTAGTTGTACGAGGCGGGGCCGATGTTCGCGATCATTATCGTCTTGCTGTTTCCGCCTAGGGAGTCCTGCAGGATTCGAGTCAGTTTCGAGTCTCTGAAAAAATATTTAAGATCACGTTTAAAAGGTAACCCGATATGGTTTTGTTTTTATGCTAGTGACTTCGTTTCGTAGGTCGGGTCCGTTTTCATATTAGGACAGGTTGGGCTTGAACGAACGGTCCCGTGCGACCTCTGCAGGTCTAGCGGTCCGTGCCCGTGTACGCACCTGTAAGGCACGTGCGGGCTGTTCTCGGCCAGCGCGGAGATGACGTTCCCCAGCGAGGACAGCGCCTGGTTGATGCGCGCCGCCTCCCGCAGCCGCTCGCCGCCCGCGCCCGTCTTGCGCTGCCGCTCGCTGCCCGCCAGGTCCACCAGGTTCAGCTTGCCCACGCTGCACGCCGCATACACATACACACACCGACCACTCGACATTACAAGAAATTTAAAACGTAGGCTGACCTTTACTACTTTACATGATAATATGTTTCCAAATTAAGTCCAAAAACTAAATTTCAAATTTTAACGGATAACGTTGCGAACTATGCTCTGAGTATGCGTGATCTAATCAGAAACGAGAGATCGCTCGATAAACCAAACAATAATTGATATATCTATAGGCGATACACGGGCCATACAGTTCTGTGGTCAGATTGATTTTCCTTCTGAGGTGCTAGATTGGCAACCGTGTACTAGAAAGTACGAAGTAATTTAATCCTTAATACGGTACACAGACGACTTCAAAAAGGTTTGAGCTTTCTAAAAGATCCTCCAGTAAGCTTAGAGACGAACGGCCGAAGATCAAAACAGATCAGAAAAACGTCGCTCATGCCTGGTCTTTAAAACGTTACATATTATACTTTCTGAGCCCTAAAGTACATAACTTTGAGGTCAACAAAGAATAGTTAAGTGAATGCAAATAAGGAAGCTGACACTTATTTCACATGGAGGGGCCGGCGACAGCCGTGGGCCCGGTGCGTGAGAAACTGACGAATATGAAGGGAGAGGTCGTTCACTGCTCCAGATGGACGGACGGACGGACTAACTGGACGCTACCGATATCAATAGCGAAAACGAGTTAGAGTAAACTTTCCAAAAGTATAGAATCGCGAATGAATCCGCAAGAAGAGTTTGAGATATGAAGTCCCCCCAGTTGTACCAATACTGCGCTAATGAGGTTATTAAAATCTCTCGATCAGGAGACCGCACCAGCACGTCATAGCAAGTGGCACGGTACAGTGAGCGGCACGGCATAGCAAGTGGCACGACACAGTGAGCGGCACGGCATAGCAAGTGGCACGGCACAGTGAGCGGCACGGCATAGCAAGTGGCACGGCATAGCAAGTGGCACGGCACAGTGAGCGGCACGCGGCGGCACATTGTCGCCGTATTCAGAGCATGACTTTGTATTTATTAACACTATTACAGACCACTACAAGGCGCGGCAATCACACCAGTTTATGCGTGTCTTGATGTACATCGCCTTTATTAGGACTTCAGTGTTACTACATCCACTTTAGCGTTTAGCTTTCTAGGCAATTAGGCAATATGTAATTTGTTGTTAGTAACTAGTTAGTAGGCTAGTGATATTAGTGACAACACCCTTGAACCACTAGGGTTCACCGCGTTGGAGAAAGTTATTTATTAATTTATTTAACTAACACAAAATACTTGTTAAAAGCAGCAAAATAGTAACCAAGACCATACATTGTAATAAATTCTGATTTGATAGAGCTAATAAATCAATGTCATTAAATCCATGTCCTAGAAAATCCAATAAACATATCTCTTATATAAAATCTACCTTAAAAACATCTCAATTATCAAATTACGAATAGACCTTAACCTACAGATCTCCCCGTCTTTGCTTAGATCACGTCAATACACTTCAAGCTCTTTCTGTTACTAAGTGACTCTGAGCTAGCTTGGTATATTATTTGGTTTTGGTTCCACGGTCAGGTTAAATTAAATCAGGTTATTTAATCGAGGTATAAAGGCCTTACAAAAACCAGTAGCCGCTAGCCGTATGGCGCAAAATACAATAATATTATGCATGCGAAATACAAATTTCACACATATTTAAAATGGTAATAAAATTTAAAAACACGCTACGATTAAATCTGAAGATTTTCCGTGAACTGAACGAACCATTAACTATGAATCGTCAGAAGAGACATCGCTCATGACTGTTCGTAAACATTTGTTATCCTTGGTGTTTTATTTTAATAACCACCATACGTTATCACGCCGTGTGGTATCCGGCAGAATAGAATAGACCACCCTGATTTCTTACCGAGGTGTCGTAAAAGGCGACTAAGGTAAGTTGACGTCAGGCAGGCGGCCGGTCGTAAAATACGCAACCAAATCATGTGACAACATGTTTGTAACATGTTGTGCCGACCCCACTTACAGTGGGATAAGGGCAGGAGAATGATGGTGAACCACCATACGTTATCATTAATCCCATAGCCGACCTCATAAAATCCTTAGCACTGCTATCGCCCACCCTCAGGTTTTAGTTTAGTTAACGGTATGCCAATCTACACGAAGCGGTCGCCAGAGTCATGAGGGTTCAACAGTATTCTAGTTCAGTTTGGCACCAAATGGAATAAACAAATGGGATAAAAAAGATGGAAGAAAGCGCTTCTTTTTCCGACTCCTAAACTAAGATCTACAATATTAAATATAAAACTTAGTCATGACCTGATATCGTAATTATATAGTTTTATAACATTAATTATAATTATTTATCGTAAGTTAATGTTTATTCATTGACTTCTCAATTGCAGTCGCGGTCGAGAAACAATAATGTTCAAGTGAAACCGTTCATTCAAACTCAACAAAGGCCACGTTGCCATAATTACACTTATGCCAAATAAAGTGTAAACACTAATGAGTCACCGCGAAGCAAGCTGCCGCGGCCGCGCTGCGTGCTGTCGGCGCGAAAAGTTTGCAATTCGCTTATTTGGGTTTAAACTCCGACTTACCATATGACGGACTAGATTATTTAAGAGAAAATTAAATTTAAGAGAAAAGAGTAAAAAGAGCCATACGAGCATTTATAATTTGAATTCGCGGGAGTCCCTGCGAGAGAAGTTAAAGAAAACAGGTATTCTTACGTTAGCTTCACAGTATATTTTTAGCAATTTGATTTTTGTGCATAAAAATATACATAATTATAAAAAGATTGGCGATGTATATAGTAGACAAAGTAGGAACCGACATAAGCTTGCGGCTCCTGCTTTGCGCCTTGTAAGAGTACGTAAGTCGTTTGTGGGTTTGGGTATAAGATGCTATAACAAAATTCCACAATCAATTTTAACTTTGCCATTACTGCAATTTAAAAATACTGTTAAAAAGAGGCTGATACAGAAAGCCTATTATACCGTGGAGGCTTACATTGATGATAAGAATGCGTGGATATAGCTGCTCTTTGACCTTGTGCAGGATAGCTATGACAAAATGTAATTAGTATTAAGAATCTTCTTTTTTAAAAGAGCTCCACCGAGTTTCTTGCTGGCTCTTCTCGGTAGGACGGCTTTCCGAACCAGCAGTAAAGTTGACGATTCAAAAGCACTTGTTTACAAGTTTACTTGAATAAAGAATATTTTGAATTTGAATTTGAATAAGATATAACGAAACTATCGCTGAAAATTAAGCAGACGTTAGTGATATTTTATAATATATATTATTTATCGTTTAAAACATTAATAACAGAACAGTATAGTAGTAATAGTTCAATACAAAATTCAAAATACTTTTCTTCCTGGTTCTTCTCAGTAGGAGGAACCTTCCGAATCACTGGTAGCTTTAAAAGATATAACGATACAAAAGTACTGGAAAAGTTACTTGAAAAAAGAATACTTTGAATTTGCATAACTGCTTTAAATTATAATCCGATGGAATTTGTTAAAATTTGTAAATGAACATATCAATGTATTATATGGATTGTATTACGGTTATCGATCTATCGCTTTCTAAATAATCATTACAGTACACGTAAAACTGTTCGTGGCCCATAACTTTTATGGTTATTGACGTTAATCGTGTAGATGCAGATTTTATAGTGAAGAAGGTAAAAATTAATGTATGTTAGATAATATTTAGAAGTAATTTTCGTTTTTATTTAGCAATAAAGACGATGCTGTTTAGATATTTTCTTGTTTATCTTTTGCTTAGTAATTTACGAAATAAATACGAAAATCTATCACATTTATGCTTCTATATGCTTCAATTAAATTTGGTTTAATTGAAGCTTATATGCCGGGGTAATATATATGGAAAGGTGGACTTCATGGGAAGGCTGGTAACAAAAATACTAAGGCTGGCAACGCGACTACCGCCTTTAATAGAAGGTGGCGTAGGGAGAGCAGACACGTGACACAGTAATATCGGGGCCTTAGATATTAACTTCCCCGTCAAGTGATAATATTTGATTAGAGTTGATATAATTGATAGTGTAGAAACTAGGCGTAATCGACTGTACTCATAGCAGATGGTGGGACCGAGGCGGGAAGTGTAAGTGGCGTGGTGGGCTCGAGCCTCTCCCACGAGTGCGGCGTGGTGACGGTCAATGCAGCACAATGGCCCACGCCCACCATTACTTGGGTATTGCAGACCCGTCGTAACTACCGCTGTACCAGGGCCTATTACGACATTGGATCAAAACCCAATTTGGAACCCCCCTCTACTGCATTAGTACCTATAAGAATATGCTAAGTCAATATTGCTATATAATATCGTTCAAAAATAATATACCAATTTCAGAACGTATACAGTGAATTCAGGCCCTGCCTAATTATTTAGGACCCGTATATTTACCGAATTTATAAAGTGCGCTCTTAGTAGTTAGTGGAGTGAAGCTAAACAACGTCTGTAGTTATTATAAAATAAAGTCCCCAAAAGCAGTCTATTGTATGTGGTCGATTTTCTCTCAAAATCTACTGAACGGATTTATGAACGGTTTTGAAAAAAAATTGTGCATCATTTTCTAGTCGTAGTGGTAAAGACTAAGTCACGTGCGCCGCTTAAACCAGCATAGATACACGAAAGTAATTTACTAGAGAATTGTAGATCTACAAAAATACTACAAAACAGTCTGCGACATCATGTCTCTGTCTCTTATGGTTCCAAAATTTCAATTCAGGTTTTTTTTATCACACACTGATTTCCAGGCGGGCGTCGCTGCTGGAACATCTAGTTATAATAGTCCTACTGCTGGGAAAAGGCCTCCTCTCTCCGTTTCTGGAGAGAAGGGTTGGAGCTAAGACCTACCACGCTGCTCCAATGCGGATTGGTAGGTTACACATATCAACAGAATTCTCTAGAGATATGCCGGTTTCCTAACGATGTTTTCGTTCACCGTAAAGCGTGTGAGAAATTGCAATTACCAATTAGACACATGAGTTTTAATAGAAAAACTCATTGGTGCCTGCGAGGGCTTGAACTCGTGTTCCCCTCGAAAGAGTCGCACGGTCTCACCGCTGGGCTATCACAGCTTTTAATTATAAAAAATACTAATGAAAATTTCATTGTATAGAATTAAAAAACGAATCAGTTAATGGCAAGGGCATAGGCGGACAAAAAATATTAATAAACGTTACTGCTTTAATAATTACGTCATAATCGAAAAAAGACTTATCAGTTTATCGTTATCGACGAGTTTTATTATGATAATTATGTGCTTATCGATTTTATCATGACCTTAAGATAATTATTAGCACGTTTAAATTGGAGGATAGTTCACGCGATCAGGTCTTAAAACAATAAATGACTATCGATAGATTAATGATATTTATCGATATCTACATCGATAGGATCGAGTGACCGCTGATAAAGTCTTATGTGGATGGCCTCATGAGTTTAAATCGTGGACAATGGACATTACTATATGTAAGGATGGTAATACAAGTTAATATGTGACAATTATACTAAAAACATAGAATTTGAAAATTATCAAACCGATACACTTCAATGCAAAATGCCTTACGAACTTACGCCTTACTTAGCAAAATAACGCCTGTGATAAAACGTTGCCAAAATGTCAGGAGAAAGTTAAAGCAATACAGCGTCATGTAGATGTTAAAAGTTTAACATGAATAGGGTAAAAAAGCGTCAGACATATAGTTATGATTGCGAATATTTTATCGCACATTATACCAAAATAATTTTAATATTACTTCTTTGAATATTAAATAAATGTAAAAGCGACTTCAGATGTTTTTACCAACACAAAAACACGTATGAATTACTAGTGATATTATGACCGCGAGTTGGGCATGTCAATAATTGTACGTGATTTAAATTCAATAATATTGTAATTGTAAACTTCGTATATAAATATAAATATATGGGACACTTACACATGTACATACAAAAATAAGCAACTTAAAACTTGTGTTACGGGTGACGGACAACTGTTAGATATATACATATATAGTTTTAAATACATACTTCATATATTTAATAATATAATATATATAATACGAATATACACCCAGGTTCGAAGACCCAACAAATTATCGATAGAAAATGTTGACCCTCGGCAGGAATCGAATCCGCGACCCGCGGAACTAAACGGTAGTGACCCACTGCGCTAACCAAGCCATATAGACTTGACATCAGGCTTTAAAGAGAATCTTATATTCCTCTTCGACGTGGAATGTTATTTTAAAACAAGTTATGATTTATACGAAGAAGGCCAGTTACAGGCGACAACTTGATGCAATCTGTCTCCAGTAACGATAACTCTTAATAGCACTATCAAATATCACATACCGATATTGACTGAATCATGACTGAATGATTTATATATCAATCAATTTTATCCGCAAATGAAAATGAATAAAGCAATAAGTGATTATTAACTTATTTAACAGGATCGCGTGACCAGGCTACTTATTTCTTGGAAAGTCCCAATTTATGTGTAAACAAAGCGTGCAGACAGTTCTACAATTGCTAAACGGAGTCAGCGATTGATATTACTAGAAGGGTTGATGAAAAACGTTAGCCTTCATGGTCGGCCGCGTTTGTGGCTGAAAAACCGCGCCGAAAACTTTCCATTCCGGATCACAGCTCTTTAGTACGCGGATCGACTGAACGCGCCGACACAGTGAAGACAACGCGACGCAACCAGGTATGAACCTACATTTAAATAAGCACTACGTGAAAATAATTATAAGACGAGTCAAGAAATGGATGAAATCATCACTTCCGATGCTGTCTTTACACATACATTCAGCCATCTAAACGACGAAAATCTTCAGTTACCGGAAAAAGGATAATGATATATCTCGATATAATCAGTTGTGAATTATAGAATGAATTCCACTATTTGTTATGTAGCAGGTATACTAAAAATATTTTTAGATACGAGTACTATTCATTAGTTTCAATAGGGAAGTTTCTAGTTAAGAAAAATAACTTTTCCGAAACAAACTGACCGTTACACCAAAACTAAAGATAATTTAATGGGTAATAAATAAAAAAAACTTTACATAAACTCCTACTCTACGCTCATATGCTTTTGATGTACTAGGAAAAAGTACATAAAAAGATAAACTAACTAAACTTACTAAAGGATTGAGGATTGTGCGTGTATATTTGTGCTTTTATGTTATTATATAAAAGTATAAACTAAGGAATTTCCTACATCTAAGTATGGTAATAATCTTTCTTTTCTTTCTTAAGACGGAAAGTGAAATTTTGTTTTGCCCAAAGTAAGCTTCGTAAGTATACTGGTAAGGCAGTTCGTAGTATCGTCTGTGCCGGTCGTCTGCGATAGCAATTATTACGGCGAAGGTCAGCCGACCACGATTAACCTACATTAGACCACTTTAACCTCCATTTGTTACGAAAATAGGGACATGTACGTCTTCATACTCAATGTATATAACTTATGTAAGTTGCAGTGATTTGATATTCAGTCAATATCTGTTTAACACTTCTTAGATTCGGTCCGTACTCCCGGAGCCGTGATGGCTACTAACAGTCATAGCACCAGCCCTCCACTACACGTCGCCCTAAGCAGTGGTCCGATCTCAGAGTAGGAACCCTTAAAACTAGGTTCTCCTACTAGAACTTTTGCGCTCCAAATTTCAGATCCTCGAGAACATCGATAGTCCGTTTACAAAAGATCAAAAATTTTGCTTTAAATAACAACCAGCTACGGACTAATAAGCTGTGATAGCCCAGCGGTGATACCGGGCGACTCTTACGAAGGGAACACGAATTCAAACCCGGGCAGGCACCAATGAGTTTACTATTAAAACTCATGTGTCTAATTGATAATTGCAATTTATCACACGCTTTTCGGTGAAGGAAAACGTCGTGAGGAAACCTGCATATCTCTAGAGAACTCTGGAGATATGTGTAACCTACCAATCCGCATTGGAGCAGCGTGGTAGGTCTTAGCTCCAACCCTTCTCTCCAGAAACGGAGAGAGGAGGCCTATTCCCAGGAGTGCGATTGTAACAGGCCGGTACTTTACAGCTACGGACTACATTAAATTATAATTATTAATAATAATTATTATTAAGCCGTATTTTTTTTACAATAGTACCGCAACTGCCAGAAACAACCGTGGAGTTCATGAGTTTAACGAATCCTGCGTATAAAGTATCAACACGGTTAGTTCACCAAATTTATTATTACATAGATTTGCTCTAATCGCAGATTACCGCAAAATACCATTATCATTCCTATTTTAAATTCCTTAAAGTAGTTTTTTTATAAATAAAAATTAGCTAGGAAGGTTTTTATCCATGAAGGTTGCTTGGTATACCCCTTGAATTAATAAGCCGTGTCCTTGGTTCGGTCAGAGGCTCGATGGTGTCGTGACGTCACGAGGGCGAGCAAGGGTGACCCGAACCGACGGCTTATGGCGACTTATTTACTATCGTATGAAACCTCTCAAGTGTCTCTGAAACATGGACGCTTAGGCGCGACCAAGACTTTATAAATAAAGTAAAAAAAATGAGAATTGGATTTTTGTAAGTTTGTTAAGTATTTTTAAATATTTTTAAAGTAAGTGCGTACGTTCTATCGTTATTTAAAATTACTTTTCTAAGTAAAATAAAGTTGATGGCTTATGGTTATGATTAGTATATCGACGTAGAGTAAAGCTCTTTGATGGGCGACAAATGCTAAGCCGAAAAGATGTTTCATTTCCCAGCATCGTGCACTCTTTTTGATCTGGATAATAATTACAACGACTTTCTTGTGCCGACGTTGCTCGACGAAAAATATTAACCGAAGCAAAGATGACAACATTGATGGCAAAATTGAACATTTGAATTAGATTTATTTTAACGCATTATCAACATCATGTTTTTATTACAATCAAGAATTTAAATATTTGTTTATGTAGTTTTAACGTTTCTGTAGCCTTATACATATAACACTACTTGAAACCTAACTCTTATTTCCTCATTAATATTTAAATCTATTAACTTTATTAATAAGGTTTTATGCGATCAATTACCTACAGGAAAAGCTGTGAGCCGATCGTCGAGACAGTGTGACACTTTACAGTAGGTCATGGGTTTAAACTCGAAGAAAGATTTCAATAAGTTAAATAAATAAATATATGGGACACTTACACACACGGTTGTCCTTCCCCAAAGTAAGTAACTTAATACTTGTTTTATGGGTGACGGAAAACTGGTAGTTATACTACGTATACTTATAATTTTAAATACATACTTCAATACAAATATACACCCAGGCTCGAAATACCAACAAATTGTTTATAGAAAATGTTGCCTCAGAGGGAATCGAACTCGTGACCCGCGGAGTTGAAGGCAGGGTCACTACCCACAGCGCCAACGGGCCAGTTCAGTTAACACTTATGCACCTAATTGATGTTTGCAATTTATCGCACCTATATTCGGTGAAGGAAAATATCGAGAGGAAACCTGCATATCTATGGAGAATACTAGGATATGCGTCACCTACCAATCCACATGTTCCGCATGCTCTCTCTCCAAGTGAGGAGACAGGAGACCTATGATCATCAGTAAGATAGTACTTTAAAAATGCCGGCTGGCATTTGCGAACGGTATTGAAGTGGAGAATGCTGCTCAATAAATTGTTAAGGGAGCTACAGAATATGGCAGACTTCATACACAAGTACGTAGTCCACGAAGCCAATGCCAAGACAACACCATGAAATGGTTAAAAAAACCGTAAAAACAAACATAAAACTAACATTTGCAACCACTGTGCCGATATCGTCACACCGAAAACGGTGAACAGCGCTATATATACACTTATAATTATTTGTTTAGTGATTGAGAATGATTACACCAGTAGTGAACGACGGCAGTTGCAGTTTACGTTGGAAGAAAATATTTTTTTCGCTGGGATCATGGATTTTGCTGAGATAAAAGACCATTGTGTTATACCAGATAGAAGCCTACGCCTTTTGCCTCCTTTATTATATTTATTAATAGAATAATTTTATAGCTTTTGTTATATTTTTGTACGTATAATTGTAGAGGTGATTATTTTAAAATACTACAACAATTTACATAATTTAAAGTCTAACAGAGAAAACGTATAATCATACTTCAACACTACTGCTAAACGCAATTTGTATTTCTGTCTCAGATAGTAATAAATTAAAATATAGGCTGGGCGCTGGCTCCTGATATACAAGTAAATATGATTTAGATTCTAGGGACACAACACGACATGTACGTTGTGTGTGCGTGATGCACAAAAAAAGAGTATATATAATTAGGATTAGGATATTTATAATTTAAGTCATATTTACAATAGTATATGAGTGCAAAATTATGACAAACTGAAGTTGCTTTTTCATATCGCCACAAATTTATTTAACAATTGCTGGTTTTACGAAAGCCTAATTAATTTGCACGAGTATTATAAAATACCTCGCCCAGAAATCCTCATCGTCATCGGACTGCCCGCCTCGAAGATTCATCGCAAACACCACGAACCTCTGAGAGCACTTCGACCACCTCGGGTCCTCGACACGCAGATATCTCCAAGACAATACAGGCCACGGCCCGGCGCGTGGCGAGAGCGCGAAGGTCGCGAGGAGATTACGTCCCGCAGGCGCCGCGTCACCGGCGGGACTCTCGCCCACGCGACACATTCCCCACGACCAGTTAAGCCAATTGTGACGATCAATCGTCTGCTCTCGTCGGATCCTTAATAAGAGACGAGCGCTGCCAAACTAGATCCACACATGCGCCCTCACTTAGTTATAAGTATCGACTTTCTTGTCGCCGCACTCGGCGCCCGACGAGAAGGTTCTGATCTAATTTTTATTTCGCAACTCAAAAATCGCAACGTGCGGGAATCTATCGAGAGGTGGTGAGTTGGTTCTAGTTAGCCTCATATGACATATTCTTACTTAGAGTTAGTTTCACCGATTTTGCTGATTCGACATGTTATGAGCAGCATTATATGTTTTTCTACAACATACTTTTTATAGCAAACCACTTTATGCTTCGCTAGCAAGTAATTACATTCGAAGATTTAGGCAAGACTATTAATTCCACGAGGACGTTAATGTTGTGAGTTCGCGTATTTCTTATTCGAATTGACTGTTTGCTGTTAGCTCTTAGTGCCTTTACAGCGTCACCTGATGAGACGAATCGAGAGCGCAGAAGCATCATTGAGAATGTGAAACGCAGATAGTTGAGTTTACTCGACCGTCGTTTGGAAACGATGTCCTGAGGGTGTCCCCCGTAAAGTCGGACCACGGCTTAGACTGGCGTGTCATGAAAAGCTGGTTTCACTGAGATTACTCATAAAGTGTTCGGACGGGCAGCGGCGACCACGACCGGACTGACATCTATATAAACTAAAACCTCATTCATATTGATTGACGATGCGATGTGTATAAACTAAATATCGGCACAAAGGTTTTTTGAAACAAATTTTAGGGTCAGACATATTCCACTAACATAATATCGTAAATAACATCTACTACGAGTATTTCTTTTACATTCCACTGCTGAAACACCTTGCTCCCCAACAAACTACATTAACGTATTTTTTTTTACTTCAGTACAATTAAACTCTCACAAGAAATTATAATAATACTAGCTCTCTAAGTGTGCTAATTTTGAACATAGAAGTAGTTATAAGAGATAGAGACATGATGTCGCAGACTTGTTTATGGATGTACGATTCTTTAGTACATTACCTCAGTGTATCTCTGTTTATGCGGCGTACGCGACTAAAGCTCCTAGTATGCGAGTTTTTTTTACAATAGCGCGACCTCTGCAACATAATTTACATAAAAACGTTATGTACTGTAAATTTAAACCTTCCGTAAGAATTGCACTACCTTTTAGTAAAAATCGTATAACAATCCTATCAGTAGATTTTGAGAAAATCGATCACATACAGATATCTTTTGGGGACTTTGTATTATAATATGTATAGATAGTTGGTACCATTAATTTCCGCAATGTAACGCCTAATCCTATAAATTAATTAAAATTCTTCAATAAACTGAATTAATTTACTGGTAAATTACCGTTACTTTATAAATAGGTTTTAATCTATCGAAAGTATAGTAAACGTAACGGGTTTATATCGAAACGATCAAATTTTGTCGCGATTGCAACGGAAAACGTCTTAACGGTTTAATGTTACTAAAATATATCAACATTTATAGACCGCTCCCCTCAAATTCAAATATTAAAATTTTAATTCAAAGTATTATTTATTTAATTCAAAGTATTCAAGTAAACTTATATTCTTTTATTCGAGTAAGCTGCCCCTACCGAGAAGGGTCAGCAAGAAACTCGGGGGTTGACCTTTTTAATATTGAATATATAATTCTTATTACTAGTTACATTTTGTGATTACTATCTCGTGCAAGTGTCAGTACTTTAGGTCGTTATTAGTATTTATCAATTCTTTACATTAAAACGCACTGCACACATGAACTGTTGAAAGAGGAAGGCGCTATAGAAAATAGACATTTCAATAATAATGAACTGCGGTTAGTGACTTTCAAAGAAGCCTTTACAAAGGGAATGTTGGGAGCATGAGTTGTTAAGGCGACATCTGTGATGTGTTATAAAGCACAATGTTAATTCACATGATAATATCGATACATACGAGACAGATATCGGAATATTAATTATGATAAAAGTTCCCATAGTGTTGTTACGATTAGGGAACCATATAAAATATGATTTTTTAAATTCTTTATATTTCTTTCTTTTGTGCGTGAAAATTGTTTTTTTTTAATACAAGGTACAGCTGTTTAATTTAATTCAATTAGCTTTTTGATTTAAACATTACAAAAATCCATTTCGTCTTGTATGAATTATATATATTAAATATTTACGTTCCAATAATCAATTTTGAGATAAGTAACAATTCAACAATTATATAAGTGCGTTTTAAAATATGGAGAGCGAGGCCGTCTGTGAATTACGGACGGCCAGTGAAGCAATTGAATTTACTCGGTTAGGTTCAAACTGTTTATATACAGACTTAACACCTTTTAGGGTCTCTTTAGGCATAAAAATATAAAGAATTATGAAACGATAGGTGATGTATATAATAGACAAAGTAGGAACCGACATAAGCTTGCGACTCCTACTTTGCGCCTAGCAAAAGTACGTAAATCGTTTGTGGGTATAAGATTCTATAATAAAATTCCGCAATCAATTTTGGCCATGCCATTACAGCAGTTTAAGTTAACCGTTGATAAGAGTCTGATACAGAAAGCCTACTATACTGTTGAGGGTTACTTAGATGATAAGAATGTGTGGATATAGCTGCACTTCTACCCGTTATAAGATGTATATTTTTAACAAGGGCAAACGCCGAGTTTCTTGATGGCTCGGTAGGAATAGCTTTCCGAACCAGCGGTAGAGTTGACGATTCAAAAGCACTTGTTTACAACTTAAATAAAAACTATTTTGAATTTGAATATCTCAAATTGTCTCATCTATTTTTTTTGTTTCGGTTGGTTAATTTAGGAATATCGTTGTCAGTAATTAACCTTAGTAGTTTACTTCCATAGTCAATTTATAACTGACTTTTTTATAAGATCAATATCTCACAAAGACGGTTAATTAATAAATGCAAATAAGAATGACGAATAAATTTATCTCGTGAGTACAGTGACATCTTCAGAATATTAGTCTTCGTAGCGGACTCAGCGGTTGCAGCGTGGGATGAGTGACTCAGAAATAATCTTTGTGGTGAGATGTGATAGACAATGACAAGTATTTTTACAAGAAAAAATAAATGAGAGTACTCTAAACACCTTCATTTATAACAAAGAGATATGATCCTCTATATATTCTCATTCTAATCTTCCGGAAACTGGGAAGTTCTGTGTTTAAAAGCAGCACAGGAGAGCGAGGCTGACTTTAGCTAGAAATTTATATTTAAGTAATGATGGTAGCCATTAAAACCATCGCTAACCTCAACTTAAGCCGATTGGTGTTCCAATTCGCAACTGTTACCTATCTTACTTTTTTACTGTTATCTATTTTAACTGTTTAAACGCAACGAATTCGTAAACGAAGCATGAGTGCAATCGTGCGAATACACCTATGCGTTTAATGGAGTTCTAATGCATGATAATAAAAGTTTTCATATCGCAATGTTTGACGCAAATCCATCAAAACTGCTTTGATTGATGACGAACGGGGTCATAGTTCCCGCCAGCCACAAAGGCTGGTGTTTGTCGGTGCGGGGGACAATGAACGATGTTGGACGTGAGTGACGCGCGGTGGGACGCTGACCGAGTCGTGAGTAAGTAACCCTCCACTACGACAATTAGCGCTACGGTAATTGGATATTAGGCCGCGCGGCTCATTACAATAATAGGCTTCCTAACCTTCGTATGGACTAACGTCATAATTCACGAGCATCCGTTTCGTTATACTGATCGTGCATGTATCATGTTTCAGATTAAATAAGAGATTTCATGTATTAGCAGCCGCAAAATTTAAAAACTAGACTGAATTGATTTTGACGTTGTATTTTACACAATAGTTCAATTAATACCTCAAATTCCATGCTGTCAATGAGAAGGTTTTAGCTTATACTCTAAATAACGATTTTTAAGTTAAAATTATTTTAAAATTACTACTTTAAATGGGGAAATTAAAAATGCACAATTTCCCTAAATTTTATCTTTCCATTGCACCTAATGAAGTAAAAGTTAATATGAACGAGGAATTCAAAATACTTACGTTGTTGCTCAGCCTTGCACGGTTTTAATGCGGTTTGTTTCCATTTAATTAATTCCTAAGCTATTTATTAAAGCTTAGTTCAGAAAATTACGAATTCACAATTTATATGTAAACCACACAGTATATAATACCTAATATTTAGCAATATTAAATAGTAGAATGATCGTTTGATAATGAGTGTGGTGCGGTCGCGGCGCTCACCGTATGCGGTCGGTGGCGCGGTGCGCCGTCTCCACGGTGACGAGGAACACGGCGTGGCTGCGCGACGAGTGCTCGTTCATGTCGGTGCGGCCGGCCGCGCGGTTGCGGTTGCCGGCGCGCATCGTCCGCACCATCTCCGCGGCCGACTTGCACACCACGGACGTCATCTCGGGAATGTAGAAGCCGTTCAGCTCCTGCGCGGACGTCGACGAACACATTAATATACACTTCATTTTATTAATTCATGTAATAAAAATAAAAGAAAACATACAAGAAAATTTTTATATAAAATTAAATCATAACGTTATACATAATGTAAAACATCTAAACTGTGAATTAAACGTCGAAACAGCAAAACTAGTTTATTTTGCTTACTTCCATAGCATTATGTCTTATGGAATAATGTTATGGGGTAAATGCGCTGATATTGAGAAAATTTTTGTATTGCAAAAAAGAGCCATACGTAGTATTTATAATTTGAATTCGCGTGAGTCCCTGCGAGAGAAGTTTAAGGAAACAGGTATTCTTACGTTAGCTTCGCAGTATATTTTTAGCAATTTGATTTTTGTGCATAAAAATATACATAATTATAAAAAGATTGGCGATGTATATAATAGACAAAGTAGGAACCGACATAAGCTTGCGGCTCCTGCTTTGCGCCTTGTAAGAGTACGTAAGTCGTTTGTGGGTTTGGGTATAAGATTCTATAACAAAATTCCACAATCAATTTTAACTTTGCCATTACAGCAATTTAAAAATACTGTTAAAAAGAGGCTGATACAGAAAGCCTATTATACCGTGGAGGCTTACATTGATGATAAGAATGCGTGGATATAGCTGCTCTTTGACCTTGTGCAGGATAGCTATGACAAAATGTAATTAGTATTAAGAATCTTCTTTTTTAAAAAAAGAGCTCCACCGAGTTTCTTGCTGGCTCTTCTCGGTAGGACGGCGTTCCGAACCAGCAGTAAAGTTGACGATTCAAAAGCACTTGTTTACAAGTTTACTTGAATAAAGAATATTTTGAATTTGAAAAAAAAAAAAAAAAAAAAAAACAGCGTCAATGGTTCAAACCCCAGGCAATTAAAAATTGGTAGCTATAACAAGGGTAAGTAACTTTATGATGCCATATACGTATGTTCACTTGTTTCATCTTATCCTTTATACTACTTATGATAATTTTACAATTGAAGTATTGTTAGAAGCATATAGTTCGACCGATTATTATGAGCTTTGTGACGTCACGCTAATTCCAACATGACGCTGTCTTGAGGACGAGATTCAGTTTGCTTTTTTCGTATCAAGTTGTTAAATTTTAAGTTATAGCTTATTTTGTAAAATTATTGTCGTATAGTATAGACTGTAGAGTATGACATATACTTCTCCCATTGATACATTTTCCTGCTATCATGTAAAAAGCCCTAAATTAATCCACAATGTATCACGTTTGTGGAGCACCTGATATAAAATGTGTACAGTTCAGAGATTTCAGTATCATTTACAAACTCGTTATGTTCAACTTGTCGCATCCTCGCTGGACAATTACTGACGCACGTTTATCTCGTAGCTGTTTGTATGTAAACAGAATCACTCATTGCACCTTGCAACATAAATAAACAATGTTTCTATACCTAACCTAAGGAAAACATTGTAAATAATGAGCTTTGAACAAAATACACGTTTTAAAACATGACTCTTGTAGATGTACGTGTAAGTACATGGAACAAATGGTATAACACGTACTTATTATATGAAGCATATGAACATTTCATGTGTGTTATAGAGACTAGAGGATTTATATGGAAAAATTATGTAATATGGATACAAGTTTTGCCATAGTGTTTGTCTTTATATATCACTAGCTGCGTTCCGCGGCGAATATATGGCATTAGATTGAGATGGATATGAATATTATAGACGAAAATCGATTTTTTAAATTTTTAATGTTTCTCCAAACCGTTATATCCGCTTAGTGTAGGAAGCAAAAAAGTTTTTTTTTGCGATTTTGTCGTTTTGCGATTTTGGAGCCTATCCCCTAATGACGCGTCGAAAACAGGGCGAAAGGATTGTAGAGATTGTCGTAGTGAATGTGTATAGTTATTGTGTAGCGAGTTGTTGGTGGTGGTGTGATACATGCAGTAACTTATCTTGCATGTATAAAGTATGAGAACGGTGTTTGCTTCATACACTTAGCATTACATAGACTTTCTTAACAAACGACGGATTACGGCCAAATAATTCTATCATAACTTTAGTACCATGGAATTCCGCAAAGTAACGCCCTGATAGACCTTCCTTTCATAATATTAAACACAACATAATAAAATTATTATCGAAATTGTTCCATCCGTTGATGCGTGACGCGAAGAACAAGGGTAACAGAGATTCATTTACGTCTTTTTTATATTTTCCAGCCATCACCATTCCATAATTCACATTAATCTGATGCTACTTTCGCGTTCTTAAGTATGAATGAATCGTGCACTTTCGTCCTCGGTGAGTACTTGGTCTTCTAATGCTACTGACGAGCATTACGTACACGCTTCTAAAATAACGTCGGTAATCATGAAAGTGCAAATGATGTAAAGACCTTGTAACACAGTATTAGATGAAATCATTTGATGCGACGACCGTAAAATTGACGCAATGCCATCATAATATTTACATTTTTTCACAATCGTACCAAAGTGCGGAGGAACTGCCCAAGTATCAAGTACTACCAATTACGCATAAAATCAATCATTCCCCTTCGCATATTAACTGGTAATTATGATAAGGGGTACTAATTTTAATATCACTATTAAACCTTGACGAAATATACGTCAAAAGCTAATCTTCCACTGTATCTTCTTATTACTTTATAGTATTTCTTCTACTTCAAGTGCCTCTCCGACTAGCGAAGGTCGGCAGTCAGCCTTATAAATTCATCCTTATCCCTCGCTAGCCGGAACAGTTCAGCGTAACAATTCGCGTAGTACGCATCGCCAAGGTTGAGGTTGCATGCATTAGTACAATTTTTATTTTTGTGGAGCAAAAAACTGATCCACGCAAATGCCTCTCACTATTTTCAATGTATCTATCATTAGGTGAGGTTGTGTAACGACTTACTGAAACATTGCATCTTCCACATATACGGTCATCACTCATACAAGTAATTTATAGAATTAGGCGCTACTTTGCAGAAATCCATAATACAAAAGTAATAATAAAATTGCTATAATCCGCGATAAAGTAAATAGAATAAATATATAATGCTAAATGTATAGTGGACTATGCGTTTTTTCATACCCGTTACATGCAGGATTCGTCAGAACGCATACACAAACCTGCACCACCGCCATGGCAATACACCAGCGCTACACACCTTCACTATCACAAACTCAACAATCGTCTCGCCCCGCAACCGAAGCATCATCAGGAGATAGACTCCACGACAAAATCGCAAAGCGAAGCAGTATCCAAACAAGCATAGTTATATAGTAATCGGTTAAACCTCACCATTTATTTTACCTCTGAACACGTGTAACATTCTTGAACTTGAAACATTTATCCGATCATTAATAAGGGTTCCATTGTTATACGACCTCAAATTCTAAATTTTAATCGCAAACTGTTTTCACAGGCGGGCAGGACTTCGAAACAGTGGTCATTAGGAACTAACTCTATGACCGCTTTCTAACAGATGTGTAGCGAAATGTGAATTTTGTGACTTATTATTCCTGAAATTATATTCATTATTCCTATTCGGAAAAATATATTGGATTTCTATTTACTTTATTGCGGATTATAGAAAAATAATTTTATTATTACTTTTGTATTCACACAAGTATTATTACTATCAATTCCAGGACAGCAATGTGTCTCGGACAAACATTTCATATAGGCATTAAAACTTAACTTAAGTTTAAATTGATTTAAAAACTGGCTATCGAAATAAGCAGTTACTTTAAACACATAAAGACATTGGTTTCAATGCGAGATTCATGAACATTTTTCCTTAAATCAAATCACTATACTTATTTCAAATAATCCTCTATGAGCCATTACCTGCCTACCGAATGACTTAGCAAATATTACATATATTATTTAACACAGTTGCATTATCTAGTCGATTTGAAGTATGTGATTATAACTATCTGTCTGTCTGTTACGTTTTGACGGCTTGTTGAATATTGGTGAAATTTGGCATAATTTAAGGTTAAACATACACCATGTTGCAAGTACGTTACAAAAATTTTCGTTTTCATTTACAAAAAAAAAACTCATAATATATTGCATTATTGAAGTAAAATGCCTAAAGTTGGCGCGAGCAAAAGTACTATACATACGTTCAAGCAGTTTTTTTTATAATAAATATTAAGAGTATTTTTAATAATTGGATCTGTCTTATGGAGACGTAGTATTATTCTACTTTGTCTACATTTATTTGTTTTCCAGAAGTTCTTATCAGCGTGTTTCCGCGTTGTACCGCGCAAAGAAATATGAAACAAACGCGTCATCGAACCTTGCTACGCCTCTGATGCAAATGTTATAATTTTTGAATTTAGACTATTGTAAGTAGTAAATATTCATAGCCGGCTATACTAATGTTGTTAACATCGTGTTAGCCCGATTACTTTCAAATTCAAATTGTAAAAAAATTAAGAAAAAAATTGCACATGTAGACACATATTTTCTAGTCTGTGACTTAAATGCTGATAGGGAAGGAGATTTGCGGATAGATACCGGTACATCATTCCACAGCTTTATAAATAAATAAATGTAAATATATGGGTACACTTACACACACGGTCGTCCGACCCCCAAAGTAAGTAACTTAATACTTGTGTTATGGGTGACGGACAACTAGTTAATATACTTCATATATAATTTTAAATACATACTTAAATACAACAAAAATAAATACACACCCAGGCTCCACGAACCAACAAGTGGGAATCGAACCCTTGATCCGCGGAGCTGAAGCTAGGGTCACTACCCACTGCGCCAACGGGGCAGCTTTACACCGTGAAAGCTAAATGATCTAGAGTAAGTCAGTGAGGAGCATTTAGGGAAGGCAAGATCTAACGTATTTATGGCTATATCCTTATAATTATTTTGGGATTTGGATGAAACGGAGATTATCATATATTTTTTAACAATATATATAAATGATTTAGTTTAAAGTATAATAATTATAACAAAAAGTGGTACGCGTTGCACAAATGCCAGCGTACGACGCGATGCACCGGCCTCATGTATAATGCAATTAATGAAAAGCGAACATTGGTGGGCAATTAAATTTAGCAAAACTACGCTTTCGTTGGCACCACAGGCGGCTCGCCACTAGCTGCACCACGTCGCGCCGGGGAAGATCCAGGATAACTCTACAGGTAGCTTCGCTATTAGGATACAGACTATTTATGGTGCTAATAATCCTCCTCTAGAGTATGCTGATAGTGAAATATTTTATTTGTATGTTAATATTAGTAGTAGTAAAGTAGCATAATTTCCGCGAAACTAACAAAGAACTTATTAAAATAAATGCTGACTGTAAACCCTTTTTTTAGACACATATTAATGACAATAATTAACAAAGACTAAAATTAATATGAATATCAATTTTTTTCAAATTTATATTTTATAAGGCGAAGTCATTAAAAACATATTATGAACACGTTTTGTATTTACATTAAAAAACTACTAATAAAAAATATTTCGACTCTGTTAATATTTATGGCAGTATTAAATATATGAAGGACCGCGACATTTACAATTCAATATCATAAGATAGTGCAATAAATTTTGTTCTATTTCAATCACTACTTACATGTTATACTACGATCTCCTTAAGGAGATATCCTTAAGGAGAGATCCTTAAGGATTCTGATTTAAGGAATGCAGTCACGTAATACTTTTAGAATAAATTTACAGTTTTCATAAAAAGTATAGAACGTCAACAAATAAATTCTAAAATAACTGTAACCTGAAAAGCAGAAAGCCTTCGATGTTCACATTTATTGTAATTACTTCACTGTTATTTTTTAATTTTAAATTTTTAACTAGGACAACTGTTTTTAACAACATCTTTTAAAAACATCCAGACTAATAGAGTATCATCTGACTACAAAACTATCTAGTGAAAAGTATATGGAATTAAATAAAATAAACTCGATACATTCAGCGAATTATCTCTTAGATATAGCAAAATCACAGACGTACTAATACAGACCGACAAAATGCGGAAAAAGACTACAGAACAAAAGCGTCGCGAGGATAAGGACTATCCGAGTTAGATAGGTATTTACGGTGAGCGACATTCTCGCATAAGATAACTGCATTTTGCAAACATATGCCTGCTATTTGCTTCAGTAATTGTGCGGCTAGAAATTGTGTGTATTATGATTGTATAACTAGTATTGCGTAATATACACTTGTTAGCAGCATTCTATTGGCTTCCCGCTCCGGGCTAAACACTGAAGTGATAATGAAGATCGACGCGGTTACAAGTCACCAGAGAGTGGCGGAAACTTTGCCGTTCTCGTTCTTAAATGACAGTTTTAGTATCTACTGTCGATGATAGCTTGACAAAACAATCCAAAAAATATATTTGGGCGACATAACGCTAAGTTTAATATATATAAGTTTAATATGTAATATATTATATACATCTGTCCCGAACAATGTTGATATAGAAAATTAATATGTCTTACGATATTGCGTCGTATAAACTATATACTTTTATAGCAACAAATGTATAAAAATGTGTATAAAAATATCTGTACAGAAACATAAAAGGTACATGAAACATGAATGGCACCCTGTGATAAGGGTGAATTAGAGAAGACAAAGAGAAATCTCAAGGAATCTGAGACTACCGATGCGAATATAAGTCTAAAACGAGTTTACTACATAATCAAGTAGGCGAATATTAAACACAGCTGATAGCCCTTAGCATCCGACATACGATTTTAACCTGATGACATCCACCCGACTTCCAAAGAATCAAAGTTATCGGAAATATAGTTGGATATGGGTAAAGATAATATGCGGCCAGGTTATAACTACAGGCTACTTGCAGTTACGCGCTCGACCCGATTACTGCTATTGTGCTCGCTTTGATGTTGTTTGAGTATTGTTAGAAATCACGCAAAACTCATACATGTCCACACAGGGAAGGGCTTCTTTGACCTAAAGTAATGCCAGTTCAAATTCGCAGGAAACTAATAAATACAAGCGGCAGAAGATCGTGTGGCGCGGGCATCTCTTAGGGCTTCTCATATATTGATAGAGCAAAAGAATATACAAATATTAAGTTTGTTCAGATCTAAAAGTCGAGCCTAAGGATCTGATCCGCTGCAGACGAGTGGGGCAGGAACCGTAAAGGTAGGTCCGCAAAGCGGTTGATGCATCTGATGGTCTAGATGCATAGATCGGAGGAGGGAGGGCCACTGCTCAGAGAGGCCTCGATCCGGAATCGGCGCTCTCCGGGGGATGCTGCTGACGGAGATTGGGGCTATTTGAACGTTTCCGCCGGCAGCGTGATGGAGTATCGACAGGCCTTTTTATCGGGCGATAGGTGAGTCTAGCTTCCAACGGTCCCTCCCCATAAGAGGTAGGAAGGTGTTCATGTTGTCTAATGTTGATAACTTATATTTTATTTTTATACACGGGATGACTGCGGTCAGACTTACGCAACACGTAAAGTGACGTAGGAATATATGGATAAATTATATTCTTAATTTTAATAATATTTATAAATAAATGATAAAAAAACAAAGCAACATTAGACAGTACAGACTATGAAATGTTTTTACGAAGCAGTTTCGCGTAAGTAAGTTTTAACGTGAGACGCGAAACATTCAAATCATGCATAATAATTTAAAAATTATGCACGTATAAAGAGCAACATCCATTTTTATCTCGAATATGTATGTTGGATGAAATATTTTTGTTATTTCTTTTGTAATATGGAATTCTTTCTTCGATAAAGCAGACGCGTACCGATCTGGCATTTATCCCGTCCGTAATGACCGATCAGCGTTACTTTTTATGATTTATATTCAATTATCTTTATGAATGTTCAATTAGGAAACAATATATTTATCGTAAATCGTAGTATTTCGGCGTAAGTCAAAAAATTATCTCAAATTTTACGTATTAGTCAACTAGAACAAAGTCGATTAAATGGATCATACCGAAATACGCCGCGTCTTTATAATCTCTAAATATATTCTAATTCAGCAACATTTGAAAATAAGTTCTATGTGTGACCCGTCCATTCATATTGGAGCAGCACAGTGGGTCTAAGCTATAGCTACATACATATATGTACTATCTACAGTATATGTACAACTCTGTCCGCTCGTCACCCTGGTTGCCTGAAAAAGGTCGCTACGTAACGATAATTCAGCAAGATTGTATCATCTATTTCTGATGTGATCCATACTTTCCGACGTCCTTATATTATAAATGGTATATAATATAATATCCTAACATTACAAATGCGAAAGTCTGTCTGTCTATCTATGAAGATTTCACGGCTAATCTGCTAAACGAATATTTGATAATATCTCCACAAATATTTTTTATACACCCGGGTACATGTTTAAATAATCCGTTACTTTTCCGGGAACAATGAAAAACACCTTGCATTATTGAAGGCACTTAAACGTTTAAGTTGGCGCGAACATTTCTCTTCCATTCTCTTCTATCATTCCTTATCGCTGAGGCCTCTGTCTTGTCACTTATGCACATTCATGTTTACTCGTAACACTCGTTTGGTCCTATGATTTTCATTCTTCCATCATGATTTCATTCGTCCATACGATCTTAATATTATATTCAATCATTCATACTTCCCTGTTATTCCTAACAGATGTCGATTTAGCAAATCAGTCAGCCAGTTATTCATAAAGCCTTTGAGGAGACCTTAGGACATTACCGAAAACTTGATAAGTTTAATTTACCTAAACACTAACAATCATCCACCGCCGCACTCGCGCCAGTCAATTAGCGCCTACAATTTTCACGTTCGCTGATTTCTCGTGCACCCGCCGAAGGTCATTATCACCTCGACAACGCCTTTCAAAATATCCACTAAGGCAATCTAGTGCTTAGTTTTTCTTCAGTTTCAGTTGCAGGAAAGTTTGGCAACCACCGCTTAATTTTTAGAACAAATTGATTTTTACAAACCCTGTAATGTTCAAGTAAATAAGTGCTCAGTAATGGACTTTAAAACGAGGCAACCATATGGCGGCAAAAAACAGAAACTTTCACTAATATTGACTGTTTATATATAATTTAATGGAGATTGATGACGATGAAACATAGTGTATGTTACATTATTCATTTAAATTTAACTGATTTTATGTTTGTACTATTTGTCACTACTATTGTGGTTTTTTATAGCAAAATAATCCCATCATTACTTTTATTCTGTTGGTTTTTTGTTTTCGCGAAAATGTGATGCTAAAAAAGTTATTTTATTTTAATTTTATAAATAACTGGCCAAGTTTCATTTAGTTAGTTATTGTATACTTTAAATAACACGAAAAGTATTATTTTAAGTATGTAATTATGTAAGGATTTTGTTTGTGTCTGTAACCACGACCTAACAGGAAAAATAAACACTGAATAACCGCTTACTTGCATTACGGTTAATTTAGACAAGCCTTTAAAGATCTTGGTACTTATGATCGTGAATGAATCGCAGCGGGCAACCTACATTGTTTGTAAATTAATTCATAATTCGGATCCAAATCTGCTTCACAATCGAGTCCAACGTTGGAGGGGAGCCAAAATCAGTAAGCCGCCGTCCCATTAAACGAATGTAAAGAAAACATTGTAATCGGAAAACTTGAATTTGTTATCGTCGATATCGATCCCTTGCCAATACACAAAGCTCCTTACATGAAGAATCATTTTCCTGCCCTTATCCCACTCCACTTAGTTTGGTCGGCACAATATGTCTTTCTCTTCCATTCTCTCCTATCATTCGTTAACTCTACCACCATACTTCACACAATCAGACCATCTCTATTTAATCCTTCCTTTAGTCACATATTCAACCAAGTTCGTAAAGGACAACCAAAAGAAAGTTCTCATAAATTAACTTATATCTAAGAATAGGTCCAGTGACTTATTTTAGTCGTTCTTGCTATATGAGACACTTTGTTCTTGAATTCTTTTAAGTAGCATTAGCACTATATTACACTATCAAAAGGATTTGTCCTTTTAAGTCTTTTAACAAGTCATGTGTTATCGAGAAGTTGGATAGCCTTGATGTTCACGTTATGATGAAAGCCTTAGCTCGTAGCATTCAGCGTACTTTTTTATAACTTTATTAACAAACTCAACCTGAACATTTTGATGAATGTGTTCATTCTTTACATACCAGGGTGCGTTATCAATAGCCCTCAGTACTTTTTTTGGAATCTTTGGATAAGCTATATTGACGTTTGATTGCTTAATACAGCCTCATAACTGAACACCATAGTTCTATAACGGCATGACTTGTTTGTATAAGATATATTTTTTGTTGATGTCCAAGCATGTAACAATAATTTTTTGTATGTATTGGGCGAAAGTTTTGTTGACCGACTTAGCAGAGCCGGCCACGCGGTATCGAGACTCAGTTATAGACATCCCCTCCTATAATATTTTGCCTTAATGATGCAATGATAACAATTGCAATCAACATCACTGAATCTTTGACAATGCATGTTTGCTGTAAACATTGCATTGTAAAGCAATGAATATGTTATTAACATTTATCTTAAATTCACACCAGCTAAATCAAGGTGTATATTAACATTCCACATTTACTCGTACTGGTTTTGTATTGGCAAAACTCCAGTTATTAAAAAAACTAATCATGCAAAAAATGTTTTTAAAACATCTCCAACATTTATTCTTGTAACAGGCGAAAAGTGCACACAACAAATAGTTTTAACAAAAATTTTATCAACTGGATTTCTTTGAAAATTATATGAAACAGACTTTTATAATCCTCAATAATATTATAAATGCGTAAGTCGGTCTGTCTGTCTGTCACGTTTTCACGGCGAATCCGCTGAACCAATATCGATGACATTTGGCACATATAAGGCTTATATACCGGGGTAATACAGGCTATAAAAATCCCGTCTTTTCAACGAGAATAGCAGGAGATTGAGAATTTAGATAAAATATAATAGAATGCCATCTATTATATTATATCGAATTTTTTTTATTCACGATGTAATTATTTATTGTCAAGTCTGAAAATTAAAGAAATACTTTCTAAATTACGCTGTTTTCCCAGCGTCGAAAAAGTTATTTTAAGGAAGTTTTTATATATTTCGGTTTTTGTTTATTGGATCAATTTAACTGAGCTATTTTAATATATATTTACTAAAATAATTAAAGAATACTCTCGAGAAAACGATAAATTTATCTCAGTCTTCCGTCTTCGATCTGATTTTTGTGATGGAGTCATTTGCAGGGTTGGAGAGTGACGAAGTTCGAACGAATATTTATGATTACTTTTAACTATTCACTACTTAACCATAAAGTACATTTAAAAATTCTTACTTACAAGAATATTAATTAAAGACATACACAAGTAAGGCTAGTGTGACAAAAGTTTGTTTGTTTTTCTCATGCTAACATTAGGTCACACTGTGCTAACACGATGTCCGGGATAGAGGCGACCAAACTGTTGAAGCACTCTGGGACGAGCACTATGCAACAGGTAAAATAATTTAAGAATTTTGGTTCAGTCATGTTTTGATGTGAATTCTCAAAATGAATTGAAATACAATTATTACTATCATTATTAACGTGATTTTTTTTTTATAGAAAAAAAGAATATGTCAAGCATTAACATGGGGTTTTCGAATATATATCGCAGGAAAGTGAGGATTTAGAAATATGGGACGAACGACGAAGGAAATAATGTGTTTGAGGTTTGACGAAAATTGGCAGTGAAAGCAAAATACATACAATAATGTAAAGTATGAGTTTGATTGCCTATAAGATTCAACTCTCTTACATAAATTTACTATAGGTGAAAAAATATATATTTTTATTTCATGTTAGGTTGTCGTTCATGGGTCATGTTGAATAATCAACAACGCAACAGATATTTTATTCGATGAAGTGGTTGTAACGTTTATGAACGAAAATAACTTCATATCAGGTTTTAAATAGACTTAGAATTCTTTAGGGATTTTATGTAACTTATAAAAGTAGCAGCCTGTTACAATCCTACTGCTGGGAATAGGCCTCCTCTCTTCGTTTCTGGAGAGAAGGGTTGGAGCGAAGACTTACCACGCTGCTCCAATGCGGATTGGTAGATTACACATATCTCCAGAATTCTCTAGAGATATGCAGGTTTCCTCACGATGTTTTCCTTCACCGAAAAGCGTGTGATAATTGCAATTATCAATTAGACAGACACATAAGTTTTAATAGAAAAACTTATTGGCGCCTGCCCGGGTTTGAACTCATGTTCCCCTCGAAAGAGTCGCACGATCTCGCCGCTGGGCTATCACAGCGTGACTATTTATAACAC
Organism: Morpho deidamia; assembly: GCA_947086505.1. Lineage (NCBI taxonomy): Eukaryota > Metazoa > Arthropoda > Insecta > Lepidoptera > Nymphalidae > Morpho > Morpho deidamia. The sequence continues at coordinate 14,784,587 of CAMTZC010000009.1, forward strand.
GTCTATAATTATAAGTCACGGTTTCCCAGCCGTGACTTATAATTATAAAACATTTAATGATTTTTTATACATTAATTAACAAGCATGCAAAAAGCGTTTAACGGAATTAAGCTTCAGTTCTGTATTAGACAAAGGTTACACATACTACTGGATGACGTCATTTGGCGATATTCATATCCGCATTATGTAAATTCAGATATAACCTTAAATACAATTTCGCGAATCGTTATTATTTTATTAACATACTGATATTCAAGTCCATTTCGCATAATATTTTATTGAATCTGATAACATATTCTTGATAACAGAATTAATAATACAGAGTTTATTTGTGTGAATCGATTAAGATTGCACCATTTTATAGTTTCAGTTCATATAAAAAGATCATATAGTATGACAATTCTGGGAAATTTATCCAGTAATAATACTTTGAAATTAGTACTCGCCATGTTATCCTTGGAACTAGTCTTTGATTTGTGCTATTGATAACAGTTATCTCAGGGAAGAGCAATCGTGTACAGGACTGTCCCATAAAACCAAGACGGTTGGTGTCTCCAGTAGAGTACAATCAGTCTTAACTAATGCGCGAGAAGATTTGCACAAACCGCATCCCGAGTGAGGCTGCGAAGGGCGCGTTGCGTCACTGTCGACTGGCGGAGTTTACTTTAACGAGGAAGTGTTTCAAGTTGTAACTTGAAGTTGTTTGGCGTTCATAATCAGCTAAACGCGTCGCGCTAAACGTTCATTTGACGGAATTGAATCATTTGTTGGAACTAACGTTTAACACCTTCACACCACGACCTACTGTCTAAATATATAGTAATACCTGTGGTACCTGCGACTTCATTCGCGGCCATATTAGCATTCTCAATAATGCAAAATGTATGTTTTCCCTGTGCCTAAAAGATGAACGTTTTTTTTACCTCCGATGTTACTCCGTTGTATAGGGTTTAACTGTGCAAATTTCATCATCATAGTGGTCGAGCAGATCAGCCGCGAAAGTGTAACAGGCAGAAAGACATATTGACTTTAGTATGGATATTATTCAAATTCAAATTCAAAATATTCTTTATTCAAGTAAACTTGTAAACAAGTGCTTTTGAATCGTCAACTTTACTGCTGGTTCGGGAAGCCGTCCTACCGAGAAGAGCCAGCAAGAAACTCGGTGGAGCTCTTTTAAAAAAGAAGATTCTTAATACTAATTACATTTTGTCATAGCTATCCTGCACAAGGTCGAAGAGCAGCTATATCCATGCATTCTTATCATCAATGTAAGCCTCCACGGTATAATAGGCTTTCTGTATCAGCCTCTTTTTAACAGTATTTTTAAATTGCTGTAATGGCAAAATTAAAATTGATTGTGGAATTTTATTATAGAATCTTATACCCAAACCCACAAACGACTTACGTACTCTTACAAGGCGCAAAGCAGGAGCCGCAAGCTTATGTCGGTTCCTACTTTGTCTATTATATACATCGCCAATCTTTTTATAATTATGTATATTTTTATGCACAAAAATCAAATTGCTAAAAATATACTGTGAAGCTAACGTAAGAATACCTGTTTCCTTAAACTTCTCTCGCAGGGACTCACGCGAATTCATATTCAATATTAGACATATATTCCTACTTATAGAGAGATATTCCTACTTTTAACTGATATTCCTACTATTTGACAATTTTTTTTTCCTTTTTTTACAGATATTCCTACTTTTTGACAAATATTAGTATTTTAGTAGATTTTTAAACATAACATAGCAACTAAACATAAGCAGATAATGAAAGGTCACGTGTAGGAGTTTCGTGTACTAAAATTAGAAAATTGTAATATTAGCAAAAGCACCCGACATGTACCCGTACATAATATCCTGTATCTCCATTTAGAAATCAATTTAATAATATTTAATTGCGATTATATTATTTTAGTCGCGAATTTCAAAGAAACTAAATAAATATTTAAATCAAGATAAATATATCGAAACTTCGACATTATTTTTGCGAAATATAATTATAAAAAAGATTTGTTTACAAGTTAAGTAAAGAGTCCACTGTACAATGGAACCGTCATTATTAAAAGGCCTCTCAATTTTTTTACGTGCTTCAAAACTTGTAGAAGTAATACCTTAAACTGCGTTTTCAGTTATGTAACATACCTTGCAAATAATACAATTTTCGGAGCAATATCATATAGTGTATCATAAGGGTATACTGCAGTGAAATAATATTTATGTTATGGTAAATATAGAAAGTATTGTAACAAGGCTACTTGTCGCCCTCAAACCCTATTGATTGGCATCACTTGAAACTAATCTAGGAGTAACGTCTTTGAATGCCTGTGGTCCTGACGCTAATGGATGCGAGTGATTCAGGGAATATAGAGAGCCACTTGGACGCAAATACGTTAATAACATTACAGTGCCGCCTCGTGATCAATATTGGACCGACTCCAGTAGTATAACTGTGAACGCCAAAACTTTGTATACCTTTCTGAAGAAATCGCAAGCGCAGATGTAGCATAATTAAAATTCGCATAGAGAAGAATACAGGAAGATAGTAAAGACGTATAATTTGCGATACTAATGACACTAGTGAGCTTGTCGTCGTCCCCCCCCCCCCTTAACACTCAAGTACTCGACATTAAATAAGCACGTTTTCTTATTATATTATACCGTCGTATAGGAAGTGCTTCTTATCCTGTGCGAGGTAGGTCAATAGGAGGCCTGATTCCGTTCAGCAATCGGCGTACGGGACGCGCACCTACCTGCCCCCTGATGGTCAGCTTCTTGCCGTCCTTGGAGAGCAGGTCGCGCACGTCCTCCAGGTACAGCTCCACGTAGGAGCAGGACACGAGGTGCGTGACGTCGGGCGAGGCCGTGTTCTCGATGTGCGCCCAGATATGGCGGAAGGCGCGCGGGATGACGCCCTCGTGGTCGGCCGTGCCCTCCATGGTGTGCGTCTTGCCGGTGCCCGTCTGTCCGTACGCGAACACGCAGCCGTTGAACCCGTCCAGCACCGACGCCACCAGCGGCCGCACCTGCCGAAAGACACACCTAGCTATAACCCGAGAGAGAACTCGTAGTAGTTCCGGCTTCGGTAACTACAATACTTTTATTGACTTTACTACTTTATTGGTTGAATATAAAAAATAGATATGAAAATCCATCAAGTTGTTACGTAATAAATGAGCCAATTTTACCTAATATTTCGTCGTTTATGTTCAGAAGATATTTCACCATCAAAAATACAGTTGATTCGCCGCGCGAAGACGCGGTCGTTATGGATAACTGTGGAGGTATGTTAACGGATTGGTCGCAAATTGCGCCGGCGCCGTGCCGTAGCGACGCCGTAGTGAAATTTTTTTACGGCGGAAGAAGTAAGTGAAGAAAAGACCTAAGCCATTCTAGCTTAGATTACTTTCAAAAGTTAAATGTATTACCTTTCCTCTACTGCGTGGCCATATTCCTATGAATGCCATGCCAATCGCTTAGGCACAGCAACACAAAACACATTAGGAACTAAAAGCGAATTATAGAAAGTTAATTTTTAAATGAATAAAGGGTTTGCGTAAACCATTAGTTACGGACCTAGTGAAGTTAACGACGCATAATCAGTACGTGATCATGTACGTAACGCAACTTACTGCCGTGGGCTTTGTTTTGTGGTCAAGTAGCTATATATTACAAATTTAAATTAAGTAATTGCCGCTGTTGAAAGTTTATTTCACAAGAAAAAACGATATTCGCCGGCTATGCACACAAATCGTAAAATGCAATCATTACTTATAATAAGTATGCTTCGTGCGGTCGACCGATTTGTCATTTAAGTAAACGATTTTGTTTTCAAACAAAGATTGTTTCATCAATATATGTTTTTGTACTGACTGATAAATGCAAGAGGTCCTTCGAATTAATAATACATTATCACTAAAAGAAGCGTATGCAGGGCGGTTTAATCATTAGTTAGCAATCTCTATCTTGCTAGCTTAAAGAATGAGATTTTTTACCAATATCTGTTGATTTCAGGTTACAAAGTTGATGTATTGAATATAGCGGTGTGATGTGCGAATAGCAATAGGTGTCCCTAACGAGCATGTAGTGTCACTCGTATCAAGGGAATGCAATAAGCGTGCCAGCAGCGCTCCTTGTGGCACTCCCAGCGATAGGACAGAATGATAGTGTCAACGTGGCGACGAAAGGTGCGACTAGTCTTGTTGTGTCATATGCGAACGAGTTTATTTGGTATATTAACATTTGAGATAACATGTGAGATTTTGGATTACGCTTGCGTGCCAGACCTTACTGCAGATATCTACTGATGTCGTTTGTACAACTGTACTTACTATAGTAAGTAAAGTAAAGTCTATTATACTATTGAAATTACCTAGACGATAAGAATGCGTGGATATAGCTTCTCTTCAACCCTGTACAAGACATTAATAACTATACATATGTAACTAATGATAAGAATTATTGTTTGAAAAGAGCAACCGCCGAGTGTCTTGCTGATTCTTCTCGGTAGGAACTGCTTTCCGAACCAGCAGTAGATGTAGACGATTCAAAAGCACTTGTTTACAAGTTTACTTGAATAATGAATATTTTGAATTTGAATATAGCAAGTTTTAATATTGTAATTTTATTGAGTGCTTTCTGAAAAAAAAGCCCTAATGCAACTTGAACAACCAGTTTTTAATGGCTAACAGTACGCTTATTGCCAACCTTCAGTAGTGAACTTTTGGGTTGCAGATATCGTATTTAATAAAATATACTGAATGTACTAAACTTCCGTCGGCACTACATCTGCATGACCTTTAGTATCTAAATGTGAAGCATCAATTCTCGTGTGCAACTCTTCACCCCATCGACTATATCCATACCAAAAATCACATCAATAACCTAATAACAATATATAATTGTTCTAACATTACACAATTACAAAATGAGGACGGACAGTATAATGATCATTTTTTAGCATATCAATCAACATTAGTTTCTTCCGTTATAATAATATTAAATAAAATTAAAAAAAATAAAGTAAGACAGCGCTTCCGGTGCTACAAGGATGCGTCTCGCGGAGTCGAAGTAGTTACCGAAACAAAATGTTCAATGTTGGTGAATTAAATTTGAGGTTAATTATTTCAAAGGCATTATTATTATTATTAATCCGCGGTGTGGTATCCGGTAGAATAAAATAGACCACCCTCCTTTCTTACCGACGTGTCGTAAGAGGCGACTAAGGTATGTGCCGTGTGGTATCCGGCTGCATAGAATAGACCACCCTCATTTCTTACTGAGGTTTCGTAAAAGGCGACTTAGGTAAGTTGACGTCAGGCAGGCGGCCAGCTAAGGCCAGAATACCAGATAAGGGCAGAAGAATGATGATATTATTATTATTATTATACCAAAAATAATTAAAAGTGTTTTGAACAATTGAAAATCCCTTTTCTGACGATACGAGTGTAGGGGTTTTGAAAAAATACTTGCTGAACCCGCAACTTATTTCGCGTTAATCTTATCCATTTCTCAAGAGGAAAAACAAGTTTTTAATCGTATGTAAGTCTGGTTTATAAGCTGAAAGTTTACTGAATTTAATAACAGCGTAGTAACAGTAACAGTAGCGTGGATGTCGATGACGACCACACATGACCATCGAAATCAAATAAAATCAAACATATTGAAGTATATGTTTATTACGATATGCAAATGAATGTCTGATCGGCGTCGAGCCACACTCCGTGTACTGAAAGCGGGGCAAGACTCACAAAAAGTGCCCTGGAAATTATTGTAGTGCTACGGAAGGAATGTGTTGGGCAATGTTTACTATAGCACCGGCCTGGTGAACCGGACACCCGGCGCAGTCGGCAGCCGAGCCGGTACGTAAAGATAGACGAAGAATTTATAACTTCGATTAAGACGTTTAGGTTTACGGTCATCCTATATCAAAGCTGATTTCAATGTTACAAGTGCATAAAGAATTCAATTGTAAAAAACCCAAATAGATCGCAGTATACTCCCGGGGGCGGGGTGATCTATTGTATAATTGTAAACTGTGACGTAAGTGTGAAGTCACACGAACGTGCGATTCGGGTAGCCTTGACTATTGCCTGGTGAGCCCGGAACAGTGAGTAAAATGGCTTTAATATATTCTTACAAAACTGTTACATTTTATAATAAAAACGAAGCACCTTGCGAAGTCTAGAACGGTCTTATTATTCAGTTGCAATAATTTATATAGAGATTCTATTCGGGTTATTTAATTACATACTATAGGAATATATTATAAATACAAATACAAAAGCCTGTCAATCTGTCGGGTATGCTTTATAATATTGATGCCATTTGGATGCAAACCACAACTTCTACACCGAACATAAGGGATAAAACTCTCGTTTTTTTACGGTAACAGATAAATCACATACTAGATACTTATCCAGGTCACTTTAAAGCTTAAATTATCGCGAACGACGCCACCGGTATCACCAGTAGTAAAGATTTAAAACGAAGTTATTGATAATTTCAACAATACGGGTAAGGCTAATAGCGTCAGTCAACAGTTACACTATTCTGAGAGATTATGTCTATTTCGGTAGTGTGAAGGTAGTTTTGATAATGCCAGTTCCACAACTCGACATGAGTGCCGACAGACCAGTTGTCAGCTGGTAAGTATCGGGTGCATTTAAAAGGAGCTGCTGACAGAGTATTTCGCTCGGCCTCCCCCGGTCCTAATACCAGCCAGCTCTACGCTACCCATCTGACGATGAACGTCATCACAGATATTGTCTAATTCTTATTAGACCCATCACTTTAAAGGTCGTATTTCGACGCCAAATTGAACATCTGTATTGAAGCGCCATAAAATCCAGTTGAGCATTTAAAGCAAAACATCTTACTTTAATATTAAAAAATACCAAAGTCTAGTTTTTTGTTTCCATGTTACGTTTGCCGCAAATCCTCTACAGAAATATTGATAAAATTGTATATGATTTGAGAACAGGAAAATATTAAGGAAATTTTAGCATTTAAATTAATTCAAACGAAGGCACATGTACACTTGTTCTATATAAATTTCTTACTCGAATAAACTGAATTGGTGTCCTAACTTAATAAATAAATAAATTACTGCGCAGTACAATCCTTAAAGTTAGTACAAGTTATAAGAATGCGGGATTGGGGTATAGAGATTACTAAATTTTCTTATTTAATAATACATGTCCCTATCGCACAATAACTCTAGGAATAAAAATTTAATTTGTGGCTATATCTATTCTTATTATAAAACAAAGTCCCCGACACCTGTTTGTCTGTGTGTTATCGATATTCTCAAAATCTACTGAACGGACTTTTTGAACGGTTTATATTAAAAGATAGTCCAATTCTTCTGTAATTTTAGGTTCATAGTACACTACGGTTTTAAGCAAATTGTGTTGAACAGGCCGCATAAACCAACAGACATACACGAAAGTAATGTACTAGAGAATTGTAGATCTACAAAATAGTACAAAAAATTCCACGACGGCATGTCTCTATCTCTTATGGTTAACTCACAATAGCTTTTTTATGATCAATATTACAATTAAATACACAGATCTCAAATAGTTTTTTGAGTTACGCGTAGCCCCACAAACTCGATACGTAGCTGTTGTGAGCTTACACTTTCCGCATTAATAGAAAATAAAGGATAAAGGAAATTAAATCGGGTCTCGTACTGGAATCCCGGCGCGCCATTCACCCTTGACAGCCAACAATGGGTCGTTTCGCGAACAAAACACAATTATATTGAACCGAGCATAGTTTCCCTGAATCACATGGAGTCAGTGCGCACCGGCTGACGTCACTCGGTGGACACGATAGCCCTCTACATGGCAAACATATAATAACAACAAGATTATTTTAAATCTTTAAATACCTTAAATTATATACATTACTAGCTTTTAAGCGCAACTTCGTTCGCGTGGACTGCAGTCTTATTATTTGAGTAAACCCTTAAACTTATATTAATTATGGTTAAAGTGGGTTAAAAGCTAGACATATGCTATCGCGGACTTTTATTTAGAACTTTTAAAGGAGAACAATTTTGTAATACATGATTTTTCAATAACTTTTACCGTTTACTTAGCACACGTAAGGAAAGCGTTAAATTATGCCGTTTTCGCAACATTTTTTATCGCTGCTCCTCTCTTATTCATCTTAGCGTGATGTTATATGGTCTATAGCCTACCTCGATAAATGGACTATCTTACTCTTGAAAAAAAAAAGGAGTATGTTTGTTAGGAGTCTCTTTATAACACACAAATATAAGAAGAAGAAATATAGATTATACCTGGCTATATGTAATTTAATAAAGCCTGATAGAAAAGATGATAAGTTTTCGAGCTGCTCTATTCAAATTAATTTTATAAGACTCAGTACAGCAATGAAATAGCGAAAAATATATTTTTTTTGATAACGGACGCGTCGTTAGAGGACTGACTGAATTCAACATTTGGAAGGTGTTCGAGGCCGCGCTCTGAAAGCCTTCGCCCACCGTCGTGACTCAGGCATCGAACCGAGAGACCTTCGGCCGGCCAGGAAGCGAGGCGAAAAAGTGACGCGACCACGGTTACGGAGCTTTTACTGTTGGCGCGTGGGCGGAGCTTCTACGACGAAACTTTTACCGCTTCTGAGTACTCTCAAGTATAAAAAGTTACCAGCTCTAACTATGATATGAATTTGCAGGGATCCTATCTTTACGATTTCAAATGATTTCTCTTGATATTTAAAAAATATTATTAAAATTTAAATGGTCCGATATCTAGCTGTGACAAAATTTTAAATGGTAAATGGAAATTTCGTAATAACAATGCAAAAACTGACGGAAAACAATAACAAACCACTTAATGATAAGTTGATGTCGAAACCTGATTTTGGACGAGCGATAGAACAGAATTTACATTCAAATTTATTATATGCTCCAATTCAAAATATTTTATGCAAAGTTCTGACTTTTAAAAACGCTTTTAAATTGCCAAAGGTCAACCAGATAATAATATATTGTCCCACGGGTTCCGCGTAAAGATAAAGCGAGGCTTTAATCAGGTCGCAATAAATGACGACGAAAATCTTTATCCTAGCAACGCGGTATATAAGAAATACTTCAACATTTACTTTAAGAAGAGTAAGAAGTATGACCGATCTTACTTTATTTTCTTTGTTTATTAGATCTTATTTAATTCATTTTGTTATAATAAACTGGTATTTCAGTTGAATGTGAAAGTTCGGAAAATAACGGACGTTTTGACAAAACTCATCGTGTGCCAATTCTACAGTTTCAAAATGTTTGGTGAAGATAAATGATCCGTTCAAAAATAGGTCAACGCAAAATTAAAAATTATCTTCATTGTTTTAATCATGGAATATCTAAACAACAAAGTAATGATAACATTACTTTGTTATAACGCGCGATAAAAGAAAATACGTAAATGTAATGATAAATTTAGTAATATATATCATATTGTAAGAAAATAATATCAGCATTACTTGTGTATTGATTTACGCAAAATATAGACAAGCTTTAATTGTTATCAAATATCTCTTTTTGAATCACGCGTTAATTGAGCATTTTCAGTCATAGGTGAAGGTGCGCCAAGCCAGGTAGAAAACCATATCAACTTGTGATGTGAGGTTCGGATCGACAAAATTCCATCACATGTTTTTTGGCACCGCTCGGAAGACTTGCGGATATTAGGTATTCGGTACGGGTAAACTAACGCCGATATTAGAGACCGCTACAGCAGCTCGGCCAACACAACTATTTTAATTGTTGTGTGTTATTAATTACCGAACGTGAAATCCATCTGAGTACGCGTGTGCGAGCCGACGATTGTTACGGATTTCTCGCCAGTATCAACAAATATTTGTTCATGTATTTGTTTGTATCTTTGGTATAAGTAAACTACTGTCTTCATTTTATCTAAATACTTTCGCGATACTTATTATTATACAAATATACGGACCACATCGTTATTCGTGACCGTGAAAATCGAGTTGCCTTTGTATAATATTTGTATAACATCGAACTTTATACAAAGGCCACTCGATTTTGTCACGAAGTGACCCGTATGTTCATATAATATAAAAATAAAATTGCTAATCTACATACGGCTATCCCTCAGAAGAGAAAATAGTATACAAATGATAGAATATACTCCTATATTATATATCCTATACTATAGTTTGAAGTTATGAAACGAACGAACGAATAAAATAAATGCGTCATTTAAAAGAGCTCTTTTATTTTTTTTACAAAAGTCTTTTTCCTTTTTGGAGACAAGGCTGGGACCTTAAGGGAAATGCCCCGCGATCTGCTGCATATAGTTCCAAACACGATAGCGTTATCGCTAAAAGAGCTCATGATTAAAGACCCCCGAATAGGTTCGGAACTATTCGTCGGACCGATTTTGATAATGTGAGAATAGCCGGTCTGTATATGTATATAAGTCCAATGCGGATCGGCAGTTTCACATATGCCTGGAATTCTGTACGGATGGGCAGGTATCTCGTGAAGACATTTCTCATAAAGTGGTAAATATCAATGAAGCACTAAGGCACGGACAATTGCTATGGCACCTGCGCAGGATGAAAACCCGCTATTACTAAGGATTAAGCGATCTTAAGCCTTCGCCAATGACTACCCGAAACGAAGATGTAATGTTGAATTTGTAAGCCACCCTCCACTAAGTGTATTTTGCCACCAAAAATTAATAACACTTCAATATTTTATAACCTCAACGGATCTTCATATCAAAGAGATGAAAAAATAAACAAGTGTTCGCATAACCATGTATTCTGACATTTGTATATTTGCAAACGCACTGACCGTTAAAATATACGTTTATTTAATAGCCATTTTGACCTTCCTTCTAGAAGGTGAACACATTTTTATTACAATTTGTTACTTAAAATATAGTAATGATTATATTTAACGTATTTTCGGTATCTTTTTAGGTACGTTCGTGTACAAAAGGGTTGTTAATGTTACAATGATAAACCTTTTGATCATAAAAATACGGCTATGCTTAAATATCCTGCTTTTTATCAAATAAAATATTTAACTTTAGTACAAGATTCAACAAAGGTTCCTCCATTAAAATAATATTGCACCCGATACAGGTATGTGTTTCGTAAAATACTTATCAGCAAAATATTTTTTCATGTTCGTCCGTAAATCGAGTTTTTACACACTTTCCTTACACCGCCATCTGCATGAGTGACATGCGGGTGCGATACACAAATACAGTTTGGTAAAAAACAATGAGGTGCTAATATTACTAATTGTCACTCATTTATTTTCTTATAAGTGCTCTTACTCTGATTTAAGATAAAAGCCAATACCAACAGCCGCTTAGCTTGGCAAACTGATTAAGGGTAATAGATGACTCTATAACAACAACTATGCTAACCATAATAGCGTCGAATACCTAGATTTAAGACTCAGAAAATATGATACAGCTCGAAGCTGGAGTGCCAGTGACTAGAAACTAGAAGAACGATCTGGACATACAGATCGACTGACTCTCTCTCTCTTGAATTCAAAGGACGTCCAATTATTTGAGATATCTTCCGAATCATAAGTATTCGGAAAAAGGATGCACGAAAAATTGTGAGTTTAGGGCGAAACACTCAAGTAGATTTATTCGATAGTTCAATATTGTTTTTATGCTGATTACAAGCATAAAAATAAACATTAGAACAGGCATGCTGTTTAAGCTGTGTGTGATACCGTGTGACTTTTTGAGGTGTCACGGGTTCTAATCCAATTTTTCCATCACACGCTTTTCGTTGAGAGAAAAACATCGTAACCTGCATATCTATAGAGAATGGGAATACATCTAACCTATCAATCTGCATTGGAGATAGGGAGTCTAAGTTTAAACCGTTCGCACCAAAAATGAGAGATCACACCTATAACTAGCAGTGGGACAGTAGTAACAGGGCATAAAGTTTAATTAAGGAATATTCTGTGTGTGTGAATGTAAGCAAAGAGAGTGGGAACCCACATGTGGGAAACCTGACTTACCATTTCATCGTAGATGGTCTGCGTGTCCGCGGCGCAGTCATAGGCGGCGTCGTACGTGAACAGCTTGTCCTGGCCCTTGGGGTTGTACACCTGGACGGCGCCGCGCTCCGCCCACACCTTGACCACCTGCACGGAGCGCTCACGTTAACTTCTTAATATTAGTTCATTGGCATATTTCCTAAAAGCTTTCACGATTGGAAAACTCCTTGCTGTCATATTTTTCGAAAACCATGCTAGTGACGTTGTAAGGATAATGGTTGTTCAAATATACTTGTTAGTTACTAACGTTATAAATCCATAACCAAACCCAAATAGTGACTATGCGTGAACGTTAAAAAAAGCCCAGCTTGGCTATTGCAGGTTTATTTTAAACTTTCGCGAATCATACTTGTCAGTCATTCGGGTCGAACGATCTGAAGGGTTGCACCTTTTTTAGAGAGTCGTTCAGTGATCAAATCTCTCAAATCTCTGCACCACTGTGTCAAAGAATGATTTGCAAATGGATTTTTATAGGAGCTGTTGGGGGCAAAGCCAGAAATATATTTCCAAACCATTTATATGGTTTTGAGTTTTAACTCAAAAATAAATTACGCATCTCAACTAATTGTATTGGTAATCACAACATCTACATATAATCTGATTGGAACGAAGCTACGATACATTTATTACAGCCGATTACAACAAAACATTATTCATCATCTGCATATATTCGCTATACACGTGAGGTAAAATTAAGTAAACGTAAGATACTGATTTGCATAGTGCTGCAATTATTGAAATTCCTGTAATTATTTAACTCGTCTTAATTTCGAGAATATGCTAATCTTCAACCCTTATTCTCGTTTGCACTAGAGGTTAAAAACTCCATCATAAGAAGCGCGGTCCAAGTTAGACTGCGGCCGCACTTGACGGAGAAAATGTCGTCAACAGCAAACCTGTCGTTGCTAAAAAAATCCTTGGAAAAGAGAAAATCCACCACCATGTTAGACGAGTGTCGATACGGCACGGACAGCTTACCGTATTACCGTTTACGGTCACGTTAGTAACGAGGTTTCTGCTTTAATTAGTTAACAACAAATACGCATCTATCTACCTTTTCACCGCTTATTAGGGTTAGAATACTTATCCTACAAATGGATTGGATTCCAAATTGCAATTTTTTAAAATTATTTATTAGGTATAACAGATATTTAAAATTAAAAAATAACAAAATACATATTGTGAAGAACTGTCACACGTCTATACAGCTAAAAAAGAAAGGCTTTCTTTAGTAAACATGTTTGATTTATAAAATTTGAACACAACATCGTGTACTAAACAGAAAACTTACAACTAGTAGGAAAATAAATGCTGTTACAAACTCAAAAATTATCCTTGTTTTAAACTATAAATTAGATAGATAGATTTCACTAAATCTACGTATCGATTAAAGTCGAGCAAAATGTTGCTGTGATATATCTCATCACATCTTTATTATATTTAAAACAAAGGGTTTTAAGAAACGTTTTAAGCTACAACAAAACTGTAATAGAAGTATTATGCGAAAACTAATAATCGCAGGAAATATATTGACATGAGCAAGATTATAATAACATGCAGCTTTTATATCACATTTTATAATCTCAAACCATTAAATTTGGTATCCGTTTAAATATTAGGATCCATACCTATTACAATTTAGTCAAAGCAAGTTTATTCCACTAATGATTGGGATTATAATATTTGCCAAATATATTTTTTGCCAATTTTTGAATTTAAAATTAAAAAATAAATATATATATCACACTCGTGTGCAAAAGTGAGCACGTCACGTTTTTGTTGATCGTTGTTTCCTAAACACTAGTGATAACAAACACTTGAATACTATAACTACATTGAATACGTTCTACGAACGCCGCTACAACGACTTAACTGATTATTTAAAATTGCATATCAAATATTATTTGCCTGTCAGTCAGTCTGTCGATTAAAATTGATTTATATTGGGATTTTATCCTATGTAAAATCCCTTTTTCCACCAGGATTGGATACAAATACTTTTCCTTCTCCTACCGCCGCGTGGTATCCTGCTGAGTAGAATAGACCACCCTCATTTCTTACCGAGGTGTCGCAAAAGGCGACTAAGGTAAGTTGACGTCAGGCAGGCGGCCGGTCGTAAAATACGTAGCCAAATCATTTGACAACATGTTTGTAAAATGTTGTGCCGACCCCACTCAGAGTGGGATAAGGGCAGGAGGATGATGATGTCTTCGCCCTTCTCCCACCCTTAACTCATTCTAAGTGTGGGCACAACATGTTTTCCTCTTCCATTCTCTCCTATCATTCGTCAACTTTGGCGCTAATCTTTTTATATGCATGTCAAGCTTCACCCAATCCAACTATCTCTGTTTACGCCTGCCTCTATTCACATATCCATCCATATTCATAATTAACACTCGTCTGTTCACATGATTTTCATCCCTCCTCATTACAGGTCTATACAATCCCAATCTTGCATATACTAATTTCGTATTTTATCCAATCTTGTGTCACCACACACCTTTACATTCTCATCTCATTTGCTTTCACTCTTCCTTTTTTTGTTCTTGTCTTTTCATTACATCATTTCATTCAACAGGAAACAAATACATGGTACATATTGAGGGTATTTTAACAATTAAAATGACGAGCACAAAGTCGTGGAACAGCATTGTTTCGATATGGATTACCTGTTATTACTCTTTCGTATCGATATAAGACTCAGCACGAGCTCCGCACTGTGCGCACGGTGCGGAACGTATTTAATCGATTTGTCGCATGATCGATATCTCCATGCACCGTGAATAAATATCGATTAAACAAGTGCTCGATTATTTAATGAGTTCGATAATTATAAGTAGCAAAAAATAATGGATTACAAATCTGCGACGATTAATAAAACATAATAAGTTACAGAACAGAATAATCTTTGGTGGTCTTCGACAATTATATTTTAATCAATATTAGTATTATATGCAAAAACTTGAAAATAAAGACAGTTTAAAAGCATTTCCAATAATTTATTTAGTTCTAAGATCACCTAAACTACATCGTGTAGCCCCAATCTTGTCTTTTATATCTCTTCAACCAAATCCAACCCAGTCTGCTGATATCTAGAAGCGAATTATTCGCCAAATGTATTCTTCTATTTCATTTCTCGAGAGCTGACTGTAACGGCGTAAACTAAATTCTGAATCTTTACTATTATAAAACGTGTGAAAGATTTCGATTTCTTTTCAAATTCGTAATCAGTTTATCGTAAGTGATTACGTAACTACACTTTCTACATGTTATTTTTATAGGAAAATTATTAATGTATTGGCCGTGTCACGTCACTGTCAGCTCGCGTCAAATAATATTAGTAAATAGCAATTACTTTTTAAGTTATTTCGCGTGTAACATGGATATTAAAAATCAAAGATAAACAATCAAGCCTTAAATGAAGGTGTGTAAGAATTTATTTGGTTTCTTTCTTCCTTCTCCTTCTCGAGAAAAAAATTTGTGCAAAGATTTATCGACAGATTATTAATAGAATAGCAAAATTCAATTTTTTCAATTCAACCTTTATTTGTTTAAATATAGTATTGAGAAAGGATATTGTTTTCGCAAAATTAGGCATTATTCTAAAATTAACTTAAACTTAGCATTTTCTTATAAAGACAAGAAAGTTATTTGTGGAAATAACGCTTCTGAACAATTGGTTATCTTAGATTTCATCGATTCCTCCTAACAATTAAATGACACTAGATTATGACCTCAACCTCAATTATATGGCGCGATCTAATGTCCTGAGGCCTGCCACCACCATTGCACTTAATTAGACAAGTTCGAATCCGTAATTCCAACTGTCATTGTAAAAAAATACAGTGGTTACTACGAATTCAAACTCCAACAACTTATAAATACATGGTAAGTCTGAAACCAGTCACATTTTTACCATTGGATACGATTGAGTAATATTTTTATAATTTTCGTTTATTTCATATCAGTTTTTCTAGTTTAATATTGCAGCCCCATAAGTCTATCTGTCTTAGTGTTACACTTTTACGGCTAATCCACTGAAGTATATTTGATATAACTGAACTGCGTATATACCGGGCTAAAATTTAAAAAAACCCTGCTTTTCCGTGGGGTACAGAAAATTTAATTAAAAAGGTATTTTAACATTTAAGTTACGCGAACGAAGTAGCGAGTGCATCTCGTCCGTAATAAACCGCGTCCGATGATAAAATGCAACTGGTGCCGACCCTGCAGACGCACCGCAGGGTCTGCGAGCGGATGTGATGGGGTCTACGCTACATGAACCGCGCCCGTCAGTGCAGCCTCGAGGTCAGCTTCCCACCTGCAGCGGGGAGGTAAACGTCTTACTGTCCGCCGAGGGCTTCGTGGACAGCCGCTCGTACCACTTGAGCTCGGGCCGGCCGCGCCGCGCCTGCCGCCGCCGCCGGGGAACAACAGATACATTCACGCTCACTGTTGACACTGCATTGCACATGGCCGTGACTGACGATCGGGACGACGAGTGACCCTTAATAGCTGACACGGATTCGAATCCCGAACAGTCACGAATAAATTTTACTATTAATAATTGTGCCCGATTGATGTATACAATTTATTTCGATTTTAAAAAGTAAGGGTCTAAACACCAACCATTCTCTCCAAAAAGAAGACTTCTTTTATGGCTTCTTTTTCTTTGTTAAACAAGCTGTCTAAAAAATCATACGCTTTCTAAGCAGGCCAAAGGCTTCCTCTGTCTTTTTAAGAGAGAAGATTTGATGCTTAGTACCCACCACGCTTCAATGCGGATTAGTTATACTTTCCTTTAAATGATTTCTTTCATCGAGGAACCCGTGATAAATTGTAAATATCAATACACGTTTCAATACAAACATTAATCGTTACCTATTTGGGGTTCGAGCCCGGAACCCACAGGCAAGTTTCATACGTCTACTCAATTGGCTATCGCGTCGCCACGCCTAATTAATATATCCATCAGGAACGTGTACCAGCGCGTACAGCGCCGACGCCGTACACTCGCCTTATACACAATATACGATAATTATCCACAAACAATGAGACGCTGCGTGTCATCTCGCATTAGCGGGTAGTTGGCTACATAACGACATTACCCTAGTAAATAGAGTGACTAAAAGAGGCTTGTCAAAGCAACGCGAGCGGCACGATATGGGCCACCATACCATTTGCTTACGAGTGACGTATTTTCCACAGATATTAATAGAAAACATTTTACCAACTTCTCTAAAACTCTATTCTATAAAAATCGACTAATAATCATCTTAATTGAAAGGGCCCCTTGAAACACTTCGGCGGATGGAAATGGTTTGGAAATTCATATACTAACTCTACTAATAAAAGTACAGTAGTAATTTTCAACAAAATATTAATATTATTTTAATCAAATTCTAAAAGTCTGCTGTCATTACACCGATTATTTTACTATACCCGATACTTTATTGCATTATAATAGCATCATTAAGGCATAATAGAATACAATTTAATACTAAAGACCCTCAATTTAAATAATCGGCATAGGAAATAATTTACTCACTCAACAATATCGATCATTAGAAATAATATATGAAGACAAACTATAGATGAACATCACAAGAGTTTATTTTTATTATAGTATTCCATTTTGATAAAAATGATTTCACGAATTAAATTACATAATAAATAACTTATCCGTATCTACGTGTTTTAAAATTACAGTACAATTTTCAGAAGTATATTTAAACGTTATTACTTAGCTTGGTCAGTAAATCGCAAACAACGGAGTCTTGTGGACGTTTGAATAGTTGTACAAACTTGAAATAAATTTAAGTTGGCTCTGTGTTGAACAAATTTCCTTTGACCAATTGATCTGAAATGTGGTACACACTTCTAGATCTGATGTTGTATCAAAAGCTTTGATGGAGTATCAAAGCTTATCATAGATTCAATTTTATTATTAATCCATAATGGCTAATCACAATCTTTTATGTCTCTCGATATGAACGAGAATGATCTTCGACAAATAAATTATCGCAAGGAATACAGTACACGAGTGAAGTCAATTATAAAAAAGTATTATTTACAAAAACAATATAACAGGTTTAATACTTGTAGAATCGATATATCGTTGTGTGCGTTACATAATATTCCCGACTAGTATTTAAATTAGGTGAACGCAAACAGTTCCGAAGTTTTTTATTTAGAGGAACTTTGTATAACAATACTAGATGTATACATAATATACACAAAATAAATTGCATCATTACTGAGATAATTTACTAATTAATTTCCGAGTAGCAATTTCTGTATATAATTTACATTTTCGTTACAATAATTAATAAAATATAAAATTTCTAAGATTTAGCTTAAGATTTAGCTGCGACCCGAGACGAAATAAAAGTAGTATACACATTTATTCTAGCCTATGGAGGTATTAGTCACTTATTGTTATCGAACGCGAAATATGATAATCGGATAACGAAAACGTTGACCTCGGATAATTGTCATTAATTACGTCTGAATCCTAACTCAAGCAAATTAATTACAACACGGCGGCAGCACGCGGCGAAGCGTTCAAAATGTCATCTCGCAGCGAAAGTCACTCGCCTCATGATATCATCTCAGATACACGCAAATATAAACGCATCTGTTTCTGAAATAGTAAGAGTTCAGGAGAGTCATACAGTATAAAAATAGATCTACGTTACTCACGTAATTTCCACAAACTTGGCCTTATTAAACGGCAACAAGCTGTAACTGTAGAATGTTTACAAAAAGCGTAGTCGGCGCGAGCGTTGGGCGCTGCAAAAACGGTGTTGACCATTCCGAAATAATGAACAATTGTACAGAAAGCAAGTGTACTTGCTGATCTATTTAAGAGGTATAGACCATTAATAGAGCGACATTCATCATCGTCATCACAGACGCACAGGAATCTCCTTTATGTGTGTCAGCAATGCAAACTAACCGATTTGCAGGCCAAAGGTCTTACCAGAAACGTTACACCGTCAAACACCTATGAATTCAAAATTATATATATACATATACCCGACCGTAAAATGGGCAAAAATAACTATAAATAATTTTGCCTTTTACACCATATGCTGTTCCGAATATTGAAAGTTTTGAATTTTTTTTTAATAAGTGTACGCTCTGTCGTTTTATTTTATTGTTTATTTTCTTCGATTTCGTTGTTTAATACTATGAAATTGTATGAAAATAGTGTAGGGCGTACTGTGTAGTGTGGCGAGCATACAATTAATTTTACCTTACACAACATTAAATATAAATTTAAACTAGTAAAAGAAAATAATAATAAAATGCAATAAATATTTAGACCTTTTGATGTATAGTTTGATTATAGTCATTAATTGAAAATAATAATTTCTGTCAAAATCTCAAACTCTCATCACGTAATCGCACTCACACACACACACACACATCTAACAAATTTTTTTATGTGAAATTACTTTAAAACTTCTTACGTAAATATTTAGTGAATAGAAAGAAAATAATGAATCTACAACCTATTGTAGTGAGTGGAAACTGTTTTAATAAATAAAGAAAATAGTGTTTGAAATAAGGAAAATCTGTTATGGATTGGTTTCTATTATTTCTTTGTATAACGTTCTATAGTTTGTACAGATAATAAATAATAAGAAGAAGAAAGAAGACGAATGACTGTAGAAGAGATGCGGTAAGATAAGCAATTCGTAGCCCAAGAGATTTTGTATCACACTTGAAGCATGCAACAGATGATCGGACCTGCGCCGCATTTAGTGTGAGTTAAAGTACTCGTAATTGAACAGTTCGTTCACCCTAGTTTTTAGTCAAACGAAGCCGGGGTGTATTTTTTTTCGTATCACTGAAGAGCTCATTTCAGTTCATTTAACTTGCAAATTGAATGGAATGAAGGTTAAAGAGCAAAATTCATTGCAGTTGCGAATAAAAGAAGAATCCAACGCATTATACATATGTGCATTGTTCTAAGGTTCCCCAAATTGTAAGTGAAGAATCACTGCCGTATTGATTTTCGTTATTTTACATTTATAATGCTTTCCTAATTAATTGCAAAGGTATATGACGCTCTCAAATATCATTAATTCGAGATATTTCAGTGGAACCGTAGCGTGGACTTAAAGTATACCACGCCTACAGCCTTGACTATAAATAAGTAGAGGTAGAACACGGAGCTATCCGACCTTCGTTTGGTAATTAGTATGACAAATGCAATTAACGAGATAAACTCAGAGAAGACAGAATCTCATTTCCTTCAACTTAATACACCTTATATCATACATACATGTTTATTAATTAAGCAGAAACTGATTCACAGGCGTTATAAATGTGGACTAAGATATAAGGATCGAATAGAAAAGGTCGTAGAATACTTCATACCTATATCGATATGTGTATTCGTTGATCGCCGTAATACTATATTGGAACCGATATCAGTGAATCTGAAGTGATTAGCTATCCTCATCCTGTCTTATCGAACTTATAGAAACCGTAGCGGAATTGTAAAAATTCCCGGTTAAGACTGACCCATAACTTTATCGTTACGTATTGTAAAGTGTACACTCTACTCATTTGTGGTCCTTGACAGTCACAATAGATCTAAGCAACTAAACATACTAAACAAAGAGTATTAAAGAAGACGAAATGTCAACTTGATATTGCTCAAACTGTGGTGACTGTGGTGTGTCCGTTAAATTGATGATGACAATGTGACGATGATGATGGCAGATGATGACAAGGTGAACGCGTTACTTCTTCTGACTTTTGGTAATATTGACACATCTGTGCCTGCCAATAGGGGTTTTCTGAACACGACAAAGGCTCACGAAAATGTCACGATTACGAACTGTGAGTTCAAAATTGGGCTAACGGGCGTATAGATCAGTTTATGCATAAAAAACAAATTACGTGATTTTATTATTTGTGTAACAGCGATGGGGATTTGTTCTCTGCAATTCCATACCGCTGTCGACGCGGCAACAAAACGTTAACAAAATCAGCAAGTATAACATCCGTTTACACGCGGCCTGCCGCAGCCTCCCCATTTACGGAGCGCGGCCATACATGGCCTGCTCTCCCAGAATTCGGTCAGTGGCAATAAAAGGGAAACAATACTCTAATGAAGCTACCACTGAGTCACCCGCGCATTGCAGTTCCTGATTGCGAAACAAACGCCGTAGTGTAATATCAATGTTGCGAGAACGAGCAGCCTCCGAGTTTCACCGGCATCTCTGATCGTACAAGGCCGCGGAGTGCTGCGCGGTCAACTCAAATCCCAATCATATCAATTTTATAGTGTAACTCAGAATTTGTATCGCCTGATTACAAATGATCGATCGATAAATAAACTTGGCCGTTTGTTTATCAATGAACTTCACAGCTGGATCATCTATGTGTTTAGGTCTAAGTTTATATTATAAAATTCTATGCGTTCAATCTGACTTATAGCAGAAGGCATATAAGGCTCGGTTGGTGAATCCTTTCAGTCGTAGATAATAAGCTATAATTGTCACGCTTCTAGAATTAAATCTATATTCCTTGAAGACAGATTATGAAGTCTTCCATTTCTATACTAGTATAATTAATCCAAAATTCTGTTACGCCTAAACGGGTTTATTCGCTACACCCATGTAGATGTACATAAGTTGTTACAATTAAAGCTTATACATCAGTGTAATGTATAGGTTAAATAAAATCTTGTTTTTCATACGGGAACAAGGGAAAAACACATATTGCATTATTGAGGGAACCTAAACGATTTAGTTGGCGCGAACGAAGTCGCGAATACCCCAAGTAAGCTCTTTAAATGTACATGTAATAAATTCGAATGATTCATCCGAGTTTGTGACTGCAGTCGGACTTCACCTGGTGTTAATACACAAGCGAACTAACAAACCTATGGTGACCGTGTGACAAGTGCTGCCATAAATCAATAAAGGTCAAGGTAATAACGGCCAACAACCATTGGACGGCGAATAACCAGTGAAAATTGTATCGGATATAATGTAATATTTTCCTTTTTTCATTACAAGTTGTTGTGAGGCATTATTAAATTAAAAAAAATATGTATCAAAAATTAAACTATGCCTGATAATAAACTGTTAGATATTTTGTTCTGGGGGAAATATGAAAGATATATCTCTGAAAGCCTCCTGACTATATCGGAAATTCAGCACAACAGCTTTGCATCCCGGGTTTGCAGCTTTGCAGACCAGCACGAAGACCCAAGACAATATGGAAAGAAGTAGTGCTAAAGGATTAGACTGTATGCAAGTCACCGACGACGATGTCTGCGACTGAGCGAAGTGGAAGAGAAGGATAAGAAAGACTGACCCCACCACCATGTGGGAGTCATGGCTAGGAAGAGGGAGCGATATCTCTGTACTATCAAAACCTGAGTCCACAATATATTCAAACGCCGATACAACAACTAAAGCCAATATATAAAAAAACACCAGAAACTGAATCCAGATCAAGTCATCTTAAAAAGTAAGACACTAAATAGAAATCGTCGTACTTTAAAAAAATGAATATCTGAGATGCTAACAGCAATAAGATCACACACACCACTCGCGAAACCTTAAAATGTATATTAGCGTTAAAGGTATATTAGGTTAGCGAAGCTCTTGTCATCTTTGTGATATGCGTATTTGACGGGGCAATATTGAATATAATTCAAATATATCTCGAGCTTGTTATGGCCGAGATCTTGTATAACTTAAATTATAAGGTTTTCTAAGGCCTTACAAAAAATGAGAATATAATAATCTTTCTTAAATTATTTCATGTATATAAATGAAATCAAATGCTTCTTTTATTTGCAAACCTACAGTAAGTTTCATATCTTTACTTGAAGTACCTACCATTTTGTTCGCGTTAATGAAAACCCTTTTTAAATTTATTTATTTATCTTACCATCTTTTGTAAATTTGTCTTCTTACCATCTCTTGTAGATTTTTTTGTGGGCAAAAATACACACACACACGTGTGTCAAAAAATCAAATCCAAGGATTTACCAACAACTTTTACATAAATAAATTTATTTATTTATTAAAATAAATTACACATAATTATTTACATCAACCGTGATTTGTATTTCGTAAGTCTTACATAATTATAAGAGAATGATGTCATGAACAACTACGATTTTAAATGAATTATTCATAAAAAATAATTTTAAATACAACCTTTTAAAATTGGAGATATTTAATAAGAAGAGATTATTTTTTTAGAACTTCACATTTTAGTTATAGTCATGATATATTGCAAATTAATCAGAATGTAAATGTTTATAGAAACAAATATTTATTTTTACCCGGGGATTAAACCCAACCCCGTCACAATAAATCGTGTGAAGCAGCCGCTGTAGCACCATCCGATAATGATGGTGATTTTTTAATATATAGATATTTTATATATACCGCAATAGATTTTTTTTGTTATTAAACGTATTTTATTATCATGCGCATTTTAACTATGCATCGTATAAGAAGAGTGTTATTAGTTGTGTGTGTCTATGACAATAAAATATAATAATAGCGCCCAATAATAATAATTTGATTGTTTATTTTATGAATCGTGACGAATAGATAATGTTGAACCGCTAGAATAATTTATCCAGGAACCAGGACGATAAGAGCAATTCCTAACTTTTTTTATGATTGTAATTTAGACCCAAAAATACATTTAAAGATGATCAAAATGAAAACAGACCCGACCTACGTTTCGGAATTTTACAATTCTAAACACTATACTGGAATCATTTCAAAAAATAACTTTTTCAGTCATATAATGTGGTTCAATCATGTTCAAAAAAATTAATACGATATGAGTAAGTATAGCGTATAAGTATAACATCATAGTTAATATAGGTCAGTTTTGTTTACACTTTAAGTAGTTTTTTGTGGAGTCTGTGCCGTCGTGTCGACAAAATAATTTATGTGACTGTGACGTCAATGGGTCAAGACGTAAAATATTACGGCAACTCCGCGAGCGAGTAGGTACAGTCACGAATTAGCTGTAATATTGGTAGGTAATCTGTGATAAGGCGTCCATTATTACTTAAAATTGAGGAGTCACCAACGAGTAGTTCGATTTCACATGAAGACTTTCGTGTATCATAAAAAGGGCGCTGCGAATCCTTTGAGTATCGCAGCGGCGAGTTCGTCGCGTATCACAACGGGCGCGCGACGATTCCGTCGCGTATCATAAGGTCTATCATTCTAGTTTCGTCTGGAGATAAATTAGTGATATATGTAAGTAAATATATCTAACGGTTGCTATATACGAAGTGTATTACAATTTATCTGAAAAACCGAAAGAAATGTATTTGTATGCATGTCTGTTCCTTTAATACATTATGCCGTGAATCACAAATGAGTTAGAAAAAAGATATTCTAGCAGCATATGGTGTAACAAGATCACATTATACTCAAAAGAGTGTCAATTAATTGGAACTGACGTGAAGCTATGTGCAGCGGTCGGGCGGTCGCAGCGACCAGATGATCTATACCTAAATATGGGACCGCCGCGTATGGGCAGCGCCGACCTACCCTACTCGCGTTCACGACGCACGAGCTACACGTAAGTTCTGCTAAAATTTGCCTTTTTTCCCAATTGTGTCATCTACTATTAGCTTACAGATTTTAAAGTGCTATTGGAAGCATTAATATAGCACGAGTCTAGGGCGAAACTTGCAACGCATACTGGGAACGCCACTTGAACGGTATCTGCATTGAAGCCGAATTTTGGCTTAAACGTACGTGTTATGGGAAGTAATATCTGACTTGTGATGCAGCCGTGATTTTCTGCACCGCCCGCTTTACATTAACAAGCGGTATCAAGTTGACGTACAATCGCAATAATGCAAGTACTATTTTTGATCAAGTGAATACGCGGGTAGCGAATGTCTTCCCGCTTGAGCCGAATCATCGAGAACATTAAACATTTGTAGAAATTTCAAGGGTGATTACGTAGCTGGAAGCATATTACCAAACGTCCAAATATAAACATTGACATCAGCCGACATTTAGTTTGAATATGATTCAATATCTAAAGGTAAATCTACTTTTTCAGAAACCAGAGAAGAGCTTAGCAAGGTCAAGGCATCACGGTTTCTAAAACTTAACGACTAGCTTAACTGAACAGAAGTATAGGTACACATCTCTGAAATATTATTTTTAAATATATTCGGTCTACGTAAAATCATTGCATATAAAACTCGTTTCTTAACTGCAGTCAGTTACCCATTAAGCTGCAACGATTAATTTGTAACCATCAATCAAATTGTATTTTTTTAAAGAATATCTGCCGAGTTTCTTGCTAAATCTTTTCGGTAGAAGCAAACTTTGCAACCAGTGACAGCTTCTTTTAAAACGTTTGACGATTCAAAAGTACCGTAAACAGTCTACTTGAATAAAGAATATTTTGATTTTCTATTTGAAACAGAATAAACCGCAAAAAACGACTTCTGAATTGACTAAGTTTTATAAATAATGTTTTTATATAAAATCTGTATTTTTTTATTTTGAACTTTCTATAGGAAGGTGAATCTTCTATGCGTTCCTAAAGGTCACAATTTATTTTAGATCGCCACCGCATACCGTAGACGGGTTTCCTAGTGATAGTAGCTAGTAATAACAATTAATATTGCCATTAGGAAATTTAGCTAGAAGTAAAACTATTATAAAGCGTTTAATAGATATTTTTTTCCCGCCGCTCCAATCCGGTCGGTAGTCGCAAATCAAAACGAAATATCACTATTACGATTATCAGTTCTGGTTTGACGATAAATTCACAAATTATTAAATAATGTTTTATTTATTTATTTTTTGAAACACTTTTAATCTAACTACAACAAACGGAAACTTAAAAAAAAAAGTTTTTGACTTTTAAATATTGGGGAAATTCTAACGTAAATAATTAAAGAAAAAGTGTATACATATATTTTTAACGAGTACATAAATTGGGTTTTTTGCAAGCTTTTCTATTGGCCCGTATCGACTACACGAATTAAAAAATAACTAGACCTTCGGGATCAAATCGGTTAAACATGACATACGTAAATATTGGTACGTAAATTTAGCTAAGAGCTGCGTGTTTACTATGAAATTATCTTTAGTTACGCACAACTAAATCTAAACAATGGTAAGTTTCGCTGCAGTACCGATGATTGCAATTACGTTATGTAATTATCAAAAATTAAGACATTAGGTTTATTTAACATACTAATAAGAAAGAGCGCTTGTACCACCTAAACTAGATTTGTACGAAAATTTGGAGGCTAGCTAGTTTTATTATGATTTCCGTTAGCGAGTGACGTCCGCTGCTGGACCCTCATACGATCTTATGCCATTGGAGTCCTGCAACTCTTTTTTTCTGGGGACCTATTTGAATTTTCCGCTGCGAATCAATTCCAACGCTTTACAATACGAGGTCTATTGGGTCACCTAATTACCACTTATCCCTACTTAAGCTACCCAATTTTATTAACTATATCAGTAATTCGGGTTCTTCTCCGATACTTTTCATCACGATTGAATGGACCATCCGCCTGGAAGACTTAATTTTTCGAAATAGATCATCATAACAGGTACATATGGCTAGTGAATAAGATTTTTTTTATTGATACCTTCTTGTCCTCGTTTCAATTTGTTGATGTTAATTTTTATTTAACTCCTAACAACGAGTGAGATCTCTAAAGGGACTCTTTTTTGCTGGTAGTCGTATCGCACTCCTGCTCACGCCACTCTTGCTTAGTGCGACGAAATAATTTTGTCTAGTGTTAGACACACCCTACATACCACAGGACTTATAGAAACAGGAAAACAATAATTAAGATAAAAACTGCAGCAACTAAACTGGTATAAATTCATGATTAAAGTATGCCTGCTATGTTTATTGCAGATCAACTATTCCAAGATATGTATATGCAATATTCATGAGGTTTTTGTTGTTTAATTTTATATACAATTACCAATTATATCAATATACTAATTAAGTGTCATTAGAATCTGATCTTCATAGATAGTTTCAAGGTATCGTGAGTAATCAGGAGCCGTTATCAGCACAAGCACAAGCATCAGGCACTCAGCATACATGATTCACTGAGCCAATAATATTCAGACTTATAATCGCGACTCTTCTCCAGTAGTGTATTACAACTTCAGGTATAAGTCTACAATTCTGGTTGTTATTTATGATATTAAATGTATATTTTCTCACTGTGATAATAAATAAAAATATAAATATGTCACAATTCTATACAACTAAAAATTTACGCCCAAATCGCGAGGGCACTTTAAGAAATTACACGAAGTATTATACGCCATCTATTACATCCCACTCGCGTGATTCACGTCCGTATACTCTTATCACTTTATAATTTAAGCTAATTCGTAAAAGCACAAACAGAAACAAATCGGTAGAAAGAACACAAAAACATGAATATGATTTGTGTAAAGTTCTGCGAGAGACCGCCATACTTGTTTGAAAAATAAAATAAAACTTATCCTTTATAACAATCAGTCCGACGATTGATCATTGAAAAATAATAGAAGTAGAAGTCGACGCACCAAGTCTGCGCAGCCTTGGCCCCGACGTCAACAAAGTCAAAGCAACCATCTCTCACCTCCTCGTAACCCTCATTGTTCTCCTTCTCCGAGAGGGGCCTGCACCGCACCACCACCTTAACACACTCATTCAGAGCCGTCCGTGGTCGTGCTGATTTTTCCATCTTCGATCACCCTTCGCAAACTAAAAAGCGAACTCGAAGTCACCGATATCGATCCATTCGGGGTGAACCTTTCGTCAACATCACCCCTTCAAATAGATGTTAGCAAATTTAAACACTTATAACCACACGTGTGCGAAATAAAAAGAAAGTAGAATAAATATAGGTTCGCACGATTAAATATTTATAGCCGTTACAAAATAAATAAAAAAATCAAAATTTTACACGCTGATTTACATACGACCGCTACAAGCGGGCATTGCTAAACAACTGTCATTTTATATTTTTTTTCGGATGCACAACATAACAACACTCAGATAGCTGTACGAGAATATTATTTAATAATATCAAAACCTTGTAAATAATAGTCTATTAACAATTGAAAATCATCTTTTTAAATTAAAGAATCAAAAATTTGCTACAGCAAATCGTCTTTCTTCTTAAGTATTCTATCTAACATTTTTTTTTTAAATATTGAGGTATTTTAATGTTAACGATATGACTCATATTCCGTAAAAGATTTTTTATTTGCATTACAATTTACTTTTAACTTTTTAGTTGTTTCTTGTTTACGGCACATACCATTTTACTTACGACATACGAATTGTACTCACTAGTAACTACTCTGTAACAGAATTATGTATTTGACATTGACGTATACAAAAAAAGTGAAACCAAATAAATAAACATTAAATTTGTAGTAAATTTACATAGGTTTTGATGAACGTTACGGAAGTTATTATATTCGTTCCAAATATTTTCATGTTTTTCTGTCCGATTGGAAGTTATCGTTTTCAACGTTGATATTACCTAGTACCTAGTAGATATTAATTTAATTAATTTTGTCGTAAATACATTAAAATATAGGATAGGATTGAGATGTCTGCAAATCTTACAATTAATCTAAAACGGGCTAGTAAAGTTTATCATGAAGGAGTAAGTTAACCATTTTTTATTAATTTTCAAAAATGGTTATTACTGTTGAATATTTTGTGTTACAGGAGATAATTGCTGGTGTAGTGGTCATAGATACTACTGGAGACTTGCGGCATGAGGGTCTCGCTCTGACCATGGAGGGCTCAGTTAATTTGCAGCTCAGCTCCAAAAATGCTGGTATTTTTGAAGCATTTTCTAATAACATAAAGGTAAACAAATAATTTCATTGTTGAAAATTACATATAAATAAATATAAATATATATGGGACACTTACACACATGGTCTTCCATCCCCAAAGTAAGTAACTTAATAATAATTTAAAAAGTTAGTAATAAAGGTAAGTAAATTAATCCCACAATTGATTTTATTTTTGCCACTACAGCAGTTTAAAAGCATTGTTAAAGGGAGGCTGATAGAAAAAGTTTCTTAGCCACATTTCTAAGAATTTTGTTCTTAGAAATGTGGCTAGCTAATGTCCTATGTTATAAACAATAAAGTATCCCACTGCTGAAACAAGCCCTCCTACCTCTTTCAAAGCAATGAAATCAATTCATTCTCTGAGCGATAGGGTCATTGGGCTATAAGCATGTCAATTTTAAAGATGAGCCTATCCTCAAGTAAAAAATTTTTGTCCTCTGATAAGAAAGGTGTAACTAATTACATAAGATTGTTGAAGCTAGTGCAGGACAAATGTGAAGGATAAAATATTTATGCTCGAAGAGTGTTAAAATCCACCCTCTTATGAGCCCTAACAGAACTTGGATGCCTAAAAAATTTGATCATTCCACTTTCAGCCCATAAATCTTATAAACACTGTGATAGAACTGGCACCTGCTGGGAAAATACCAGTTGGGATAACAGAGATTCCTTTCGAGATCCCCCTAGTTCTGAGGAAGAATGCTACGGGACCAGGTCTGTTGGAGACCTATCATGGTGTATTTGTGAATGTGATGTACGTTCTCAAGTGTGGGATGAAGAGGTCCTTCTTGAACAAACCTCTCAATGCCAGTTGTCAATTTTTTGTACAGTACAAATATGTAAGTATTACCTTTTGAAGATAAAATGATAATGTAGTCGTTTAATGCAAAAAAGCTTAACTACTCGATATCAGTATTTTTTTTTACTGTTCTATATATTCGTTGCTTTTGCCACATCAGTATCTTCCACATTCTAAGATGCAATCTCACTAATCTAAGACATAATATATGTCCTACAAATAGATGGGCCATCGGCTGCTATTTATTTTTCAACTAACTACTAGAAGAAGAGCTGTGATAGCCTAGCGGTGAGACCGTGCGACTCTTTCGAGGGGAACACGAGTTCAAACCCGGGCAGGCACCAATGAGTTTTTCTATTTAAACTTATGTGTCTAATTGATAATTGCAATTTATCACACGCTTTTCGGTGAAGGAAAACATCGTGAGGAAACCTGCATATCTCTAGAGAATTCTAGGGATATGTGTAACCTACCAATTCGCATTGGAGCAGCGTGGTAGGTCTTAGCTCCAATCCTTCTCTCCAAAAACGGAGAGAGGAGGCCTTAGCCCAGCAGTGGGCATAACAACGGGCTGTTACTTTACTTTACTTTACTACTAGAAGAATCCAGTCTCGTCTGTATCTAGCAAAGCGATCACAGCGTTCTGATAAATTCGTTTAGGCACGACGACACGGCATCGGCCGCCGTCGCGGGTACGACGGGTCCACGTTATGGCCCTTATTAAAATATTTCGTGTAACGTTAACGATAGCATCGTCCGCTTCGACTGCCTTCCAGCAGGAGCGCGCGCCCACCAAGCCGGTGCGCTGCGAGATCACGCCGGCGACGCTGCGCGCGGCGGGCGGCGGGCCGGCCCGCGCCGCCATGCCGCGGTTCACGCTGTACGCCGAGGTGGACTCCACCGTGTGCGCGCTGGACGCGCCGCTCACCGGCACGGTACGCGCCTCCTCAGCTGCTTACAGATGGCGTTTGACATTATAGCCCTAATCCATACGTCGCTCCAGATCCGCGTGGACGAGTGCTCGGTGCCCATAAAGTCCATCGAGCTGCAGCTGGTGCGCGTGGAGACCTGCACCCACGCCGAGGGCTGCTCCAAGGACGGTGAGCGACATATCCACGAGATCCTACGTCACCCGTATCGTATTGTTATATCCTGAGTCACCGAATAGTAATTGGTCATCGGGTACACCAACATTATGCCATTTCGCGTCCCTCGTATATGAAATCCGTTAAGGGTTTTGCGGAGTTTGAATGTAAAACTCGGTGTACTTGCATCCGGAGCGACATCGGGACGCCGGTCCGTACACGGGGCTGAATGTTCATTCAGTCTCGTACGATAATGAGTGTGTGAAGTGCTGGTATTGTGAGCCGCTGACCGTCCTAATAGTATGTTGGCTCGTTATATTCGCCTGGGCTATATTTACTCGTACAGCAGAGTCGGCGTATCCTGACATAGTTGTCTGTCATCCATTGTATGAAATCGAAATCGTTGTGACCGTGGACCGGTGTCGGCTGCAGCCACGGAGATCCAGAACATCCAGGTGGGCGAGGGGGACGTGTGCCGCGGCCGCGACATCCCGCTGCACATGGTGCTGCCGCGGCTGTTCACCTGCCCCACCACCACCACGCCGCACTTCAAGATCGGTGAGTGGCCTCCGGCAGCCCGCCCGCTGCAGCTCGAACGATCTAGACTCCAGCCCGTCCAAACAGTACCGAACCAAACAGCAGAACCTTTATACCTTTGTACATCATATATATTCTATACTTATTACAAAACGAAGTACGTGAAAACTGTCTGTATGTGATCGATTTTCTCAAAATCTATCCAACGGATTTTTGTACCGTTTTTACTAAAAGATAGTGCAATTCTTTAGGAAGGTTTAGGTTAATAGTACATTACGGTTTTACGCATTCGTAAAATAAACCGCCTGCTGGGAGCTCTAGCCGCGTGCATCCCGTAAAGCAATAGAGATACACTTAAGTATTGTACTAGAGAATTATAGATCTACAAAATACAACAAAAAATTCCGCAATAGCATGTCTCTGTCATTTATGGTGAACTGACACTAACCACTCTTATTTAAAATTTCAATTCAGGAAAAATTCTGTGATGCGCGTGATTTCCCCGGCGAACGCGCTGGGAAATCATAGCTAGTTGTTATGTTTGTCCTTTAGAACGAAGACAAAAACAGTACATGATTGAGGGTATTTTAACACTATACCTATTAGCACACTTTAGCGAAGTTTCGGGCACAACTAGCAGAAAATATATCACCACGATTTTTTTCGCGATCTTCATCAAAAGATCTTTCTCAACTGAGATATCTTTCGCTTTAAAAAGCCATATTAAATTGTTTTGGTTTCTTCCAGAATTCGAATTGAATATCGCCGTGATATTCGAAGACGACTACTTGGTAACAGAAAATTTTCCAATTCTATTGTTAAGATGTAGGTAGAAGCTGTAAAGTGTTGTATAATTGTATATATTAATAAAAACAATACAAATGCCAATTCTCTTTCTTTTGTGATTAATTTTAAATAATAAACGTTCATCTAACACTTGTAAGATGTATCTTATTACTGTTAAACTAAATCAAATCTTTATCTAATTTGACGACCCAACAGGATGTATTGCACAGCGATATATAAAGACAAACATACAAAATAGACAGCATAAATATCTATGTATAATGGGATATTAAAACAAAGTTTTTAAGAATATGATAATAAAGAAAAACAATTATAAAAAAGTAAACGGATAAATAAAGTTTAAAATTAACAGTCCGTACATCTTCATCTGTTATATTATTGGGGTATCTCTGCGTGTGCATCCAACGGCAACGCACCATGCTGGTAAAGGATTAATATCCTTCATAGATAGATAGCCTTCGGTGAATTTATTTATAGCCCCGTACGAGAGGAATAAATCCACTATACATCGTATTATCTCAATAAGATGAGCCAGAATTTTCGATTACAATCCCCAGGCACACACACGCTTCCAAAGTTTCAACACTTATCGTATAATTTCAAGTAATTTACAAATTAGGTGAACAAATTATACTTTAAAACTATTCTCTTTTTGGTGGTGAAAACGACCGAACTGTAGTTTGAGCGTTAGTCGTGTAGAGTTCAAGGAAACAATATATCTGACTTTTATTATTCATTTATTGTGTCTACTTCGGTTACAATACTAAATATGTTAAATTAATTTATCCTATACATATATCATACAACATATGACTCCTTTTTCCTTAAAGCAATCGGCAACGTTTCACAAGTTTCTATAAATCTATAACAACGTGCTCAATATGTACATACATCGGCTTCTTAATATTTTAAATGTTTTTATTTACAATTTTGACTTTGGATTACATTTTATGTGAAAATTGTAAAACGTTGACAGGTGCTCTTATCTTTGCAGATACATTTCCGCACAAGCGATTAGTACAATTCGAAATTTAAAGCAACAGAGATCTTTATGCATATTTTGCTCGCCCGCGAAAATATCTCTCTACTACGTCACTACAACTCGGGGCCTCTATCGCTTACATCCTAAACATCTAAGTAGTAAATCTAGTAATAACACTGACCAGATTCCGTCAGGTATCGCGTTTCGACTTCGAGTCGTCATCGCGTCTGACTAGCGGTCGCGATGACGGGAGCGTCTGGGTGAGGTCAGCCGGAAGGACTGTATTTACATCGTCCTACGCGGAGGGCGGGCGGCGGCCTAGGGCTGCGTGCCGCGGCGCGCCATGGGCGGCACGAACACCAGCTCGGCGACGGCGCGCCGCGAGCGCATCTCGTCGGCCAGCGAGCGCAGCGGCGGCGGCGACAGCGGCCGCTCGTCGTCGCAGTGCGGCTGCACGTAGTTGCGGCACAGCCCGAAGAACCGCTGCGGGCGCAGGTTGCGGCGCAGCGCGTCGAACCGCCAGCCCACGTGCGCCATGCAGGCGGCGCACAGCGCCACGGTCCAGCTGTAGCCGGGGAACCAGCTGAACTCCGCGGAGGGCGCGCCGCTCAGCTCCGTGTTGGAGGCGCGCGACACCGTCACCACGTCGTGCACGTACCCGCCTGGGACGTTGTTTCGATTTAAACGAGTGTTTCGTGTCGAATCGCAACAGACAGTGGCGTAGCGCCCGCGAAGCTCGCGAGCGTCGAAGAGACTCATGACTTGGAATATGAGACCGGTTCTTGAATAGTTCGAAGCTTGATGTTATAGATAGCATTAAAATGAGCATTACGATGTATTTAACTCTCTTAAGACTTATTTTGTATTCGGTCAGTTCGATTCTAAGCATGCGATATTGTTTGCAGAATAATTTGCAAGGTGCAACAGAAACAGAGGAACGGGAAACACGCCGAGGCGAGTCGAGCGTTGAATGTACGCTCTGTTCGTGTATATTAAACAATCCGAACCTCACAGAGTACTTCTAATGGTACGAACGTCGAATATTTCTTTTTTAATTCTGCAAGGAATACGAACGAAGAAGGACAGCTAATAGTAGACACATACTATACAGTGTTCCAATAGTGTCAATGCAACACGAATACCTATGGTGTTAAATATAGTCGAATGTGATAGCCTTTGAACTGCTACCTGAACCCCCCTCCCCGCCCCGCGCATATAAATATGTCCCACCAGAAGATAGGTACGTAAATTCGTCAATCGTTGCTTAGTGAACTTAAATATTAAGTTCGAGCTAACATATCTTCTTCTTCTTCTTGTACATCTCCGACTAGCGAAGGTTAGCCGTCAACGCTTGAAATGC
This sequence comes from Morpho deidamia, assembly GCA_947086505.1. Classification (NCBI taxonomy): domain Eukaryota; kingdom Metazoa; phylum Arthropoda; class Insecta; order Lepidoptera; family Nymphalidae; genus Morpho; species Morpho deidamia. The sequence goes on from CAMTZC010000009.1 coordinate 14,819,121, forward strand.
TTTCCTATCTCTCGCGAGGCTTAAAAGCTGGGCAGCGCTCGCGACTCCAGTCCAGTATGTTGCGCAACCAGGATTTTCTCTTGCGGCCGATACGTCTTTTGCCTGCAACTTTGCCCATCATAATAAGTTGCAGAAGTCCATACTGTTCGTGTCTAAGTACATGCCCCAGGTATGCAACTTTCTTCTTTTTGATGTATGTCCATAGTTCGCGCTTACATGACATACGCCGCAAGACCTCCTTATTTGTTACCTTATCGGTCCATTTAATTTTGAGCATGCGTCGATAGGCCCACATCTCAAATGCTTCTATACGCCTTCGGATATCCTCTTTTACGGTCCATGCCTCGCATCCGTAAAGAAGTACTGGCCAAATATAGCAATGCAGGAGGCGTGTTCGCAATGCGATATTCAGGTTGCGACTAGTGAGCACTCTTTTCATGCTTTGAAAAGCACTACGGGCTACTTCAATCCGGGTTTTAATTTCTGTGTCACTAACCCATTCTTCAGTAACCCAAGTGCCAAGATATTTATATTTCTGCACTCTGTCCAGTTCTTTTCTATTCACACTTATCGTCGGCTGAATGTTATGATTAGTTGACACTACCATAAACTTGGTTTTCTTTGTGTTTATTGTGAGACCAGCTTCTTCACTAAATTTATTGACACGATCGACAAGTATTTGCATTTCTGTCTCAGAGGGAGCTATTAAAATTGTGTCATCTGCATATCTCAAGTTGTTAACTATGCGTCCATTTATTTTGATACCATAGTTAAGGTCTGCTAGTGCTTCCGTCATAATTGCCTCCGAATATAGGTTGAAGAAAGTAGGAGAGAGAATACAACCCTGTCGAACTCCTCTTCTTATGTCCACCTCCTTGGATATTTCACCTTCGACACGTACCACAGCTTTCTGATAAGAGTACAGGTTCTGGATGATGCGGAGATCTTTTCCATCCAAACCAATAATATCTTTTAGAATTGCAACAAGACGGTCATGCTTCACACAGTCAAAAGCTCTCTCGTAATCAATAAAGCACATAAACACATCTTGCTGCATTTCCCTGCATTTTTGGACTAAAACGTACAATGCGAAAAGTGCTTCTCTAGTGCCTACTCCAGCTCGAAATCCAAATTGGTTGTCAGAAAGTTGCTCATAGCATTTATTTCTTATACGATCGTGTATCACACTAAGAAATAGTTTCAGAACTTGACGCATAAGACTTATAGTTCGAAAATCTTCACATCTCTTAGCGTTTTTCTTTTTTGGAATGGTGACAAAAACTGATCTAAGCCAGTCTTCTGGTAGTTTGCCAGTATCATATAAGCGATTCATAAAATGTACCAGGGCATCAAGGTGTTCTTCATGAATAAGCTTTAATATTTCTATATGAGTACCATCAGGCCCTGCAGATTTCCCGGTCTTAGCGTTTTTAAGTGCCTTTGCAACTTCGGTTTTCAAGATGGGCAAGCCGTCATCTAGCTCTAAAGGCACGTTAGGTTTCTTGAGTCATCTGCAAACACAGAAGCTATATACCTTTTCCACTGGACTATTTTGCTGTTTATATCTAGGACTGCATCATTGTTTTCGTCCACAAGTTGATTTGGTGTTGTGCCTTACGACCAATCATAACTTTTATCTCTCTATGTAGATTAAACGAGTCATGTTTTTCATGGAGTTTTTCTATGTGTTGGCACTTATTGCTATACCATAGTTGTCGAGCGAATCGTATTTCCCGTCTTTATTGCAGTTGTTATAGCTTTCTTGGTCGATATTTTTAAATCTTCTTCTCTCTTCCATGAGCTGGTATATATGGTCTTTCATCCACACTTGTTTCGGAGTCCAATATGGTAGCAGGTAGTTTTTGTTTATAGCAGCTATTTTGGATTTCAGATGATTCCAATTCTTTTCAATAGACAGCAACGACTTCTGTTTCGCTTCCAATGCCCATTCGTTGATTTCACAAGTATGACGACAATATAGTCGGTTTGGTAGTTGAAATAAGGCGTTCATAATGACGAGTTCCTTTTCTTGACAGAACTGGACTAAATAGTCGCCTCTGTCATTTCGAGATCCTAACCCGTATTTCCCTACAACTCCTTCAACCTCCCCTCTTCCAACTTTAGCGTTCATGTCACCTATATTGATATCATGTGGTTTTGTTACATGAAGCAGTTCTTCTACTTCGATGTAAAAATCTGGATCTGGTCCATCTTTTTTCTTTTTGGGTGCGTACAGCTCAATAATGTTAACATTTCTCGGTTTAGCTTGTATCTGAAGTAACATAGCTCTGTTCGATAAGGGGGTGAAGTGCATTGGTGTTTTTATGGTTCTAGTGTTCACTATAATACCAACACCGTATTTGTTGGAAGTCTCATTTGAGCCAGAATAATAAAGCGTATGATCCTCATCAATACGATGTGAGCCACTATTCATACATCTGACATCACTTAGGTCCATTAGATCAATTTTGAGCCGTACCATTGCCTTGCATATATTATAGATCTTTTCTGGACTTTTAAGGCTTCTAACATTCCATATGCCTATTCGATATATTTTTGGTTCGCGCCTGGGGATTCTTCGCACCCCTGTCCCATTTAAGGGACGCTAGGAACTCGGGGCCATTCTCTTTTTTGACTTTTCCATATTGTTTCAAGACTGACAGACAAGGGATATTTAGTGCAGTGGTTTCCCGTTTCCTTCTGCACCAGTCTTTTAGGGATTATTAGTCCCAAGGTCACTGAAGCCTCTTCCAACAGGTCGCCCAGGTGGATTTATGGATATACCGCCATTGATCGGTCGCCAGAGCCTCGTCTGTTTTCTAGCAGGGGATACCACGTGCAGGTGAGGTTAACAGTTGAGGTTGACTAGTTGTTAGTGTCGTTCTCCTCCTTACCCCCCTAAACATATCTAGAATATTCTAAATAATGCGTGTTTGTGGTTGGGCGTATTTTGCATTGGACAATGTCACTGCCACGAACCTAGTGGTGAGTGGCAGCGGTTACGTCGCGAGGCCAATCAGACGGTCGCGCTGCAGCCGCCATTGCGGTTTGTCGCTGAGGCGCATTCGCCATTACGACTTGCACCTCCGAGGAGTCGAATCGCGCTCTGACAGTCGTTCGCAAGTGACGCACCGCTTTTCTTTTATACCGCAACGGTCATCCGCGCCGCGCCTACTTCGGATTCCGAGTGATCTGGAGCAGGCTATTGTTAACTCGCCATACAGTCCACAACCGCTAAGGTAAGTGCTTGACTTGTTTTGCACTATACGCCTGATCCGCAACTCCGCAGGGGAGGACATAGAGTCGCAGAACCGCCCCGCTGGTTTTACCACCAGTTTGTGTTCGTGTGCTTGTATATATGCGTGTATCATGGACGGTGTACGATTACGTGATGATGTTATTTAGTTTATATTTGCTTTTTAAACAATCTAAAGGTAATTAAACATGCTTATATAACCTGGTCCAAATAAAATTGCATTTCAGGCACTGTCCGGCACGCCGATACGGCTGAGCACTCCCTAGCGCGTGAACACCTACCTAAATTGGTATAGTTGGAGTGCACGCCCTCGCTGGACATGGCGAATATGTCCTCCCGCCGGGCGATCTCCGTGACGCACGACGAACAGCACAGCACGCTTTTCTAGAACACACACGTAGGATGCTCCAGAGTGCCTTAACTCGGAGGGGGCATGAAATTCTCACGTCGCCGCGGTTTTAAATAAGCGTTCAATGGATGTAGCAATGACTACAAATATTATTAGAAACCACAGGTCGTTACGCTGTCACTTGTAAAGTCACCGTAGCTCGGCTGGGAGAAGGCGGGCTCGAAGTTCAGATTTCCCGGATAGATTCCATGTACTATCAGTCTAGTTAATATATCTTCTTTTGATTTTTTTATTGAAATTGCATCTTTTTTACATTTTCTAAAAAAAATACCGTCACGCACCCTCATGATGAGCCGCACCTCCATGTGCAGCCGCAGCAGCGCGTCGTCCACCACGAACAGCGCCAGGCGGTCGCGCGCCGACAGCGGCAGGTTGGAGGCCGTCCAGAACGACAGCGACACCGGCTCCTCCGGCAGGCTGCCTGCGGGGACCGAGGGGGGTCAGCTTAGTTACCAGAACTTATCCAAGTGGACCTCCAGAGGCGCGCAGGAGGCTCGACTGGGGCCTATGCTGGCGAGATAAGAAATTCGAATCGAAATAACGTAATATTTAAGTCGGGTTTTGGAAATATGGTAGAAATTTAGCTGCGGGAGGAATCAGATACATTTTGAAAGTGATTTAGTAGAAAAAGAGTCTGGCCGCTTGAGAAGTTAAAAGTATTCGTCCGAGCCAAACGATAAAAGGCATCCATCGCACGTGAAATCCATTAATTATTGGATCGTCAGAAAAGTTCGTGCCGATCGTCGATCGAAAATAATTCACGCTCTACAACACGTCGATTAGCAAAAATTTAATTCACATTACATATTGTATAAGAGCGAATCGACCGAGATGGCCGTCCTTAATCGTTACAGGTGTCGTACCCAGCGCCATGCTCTCGAAGTAGGTCTGTATGGTGCGGCGCATGCGGCGGTACTCGCAGATGTCGTACACGAACAGCGGCCACGGCGTCACGGCCGCGTCCAGCCCGCGCAGCCGCGCGCCGCACCTGCACACCGCACCGTGACACGCACCGGCACCGACCGGACACGACACGCACCGGCACCGACCGGACACGAGCGTGGACGTGTTCACGAACGAGGCCGAGTACGCACGGGGTCGTGTCGCCGCGCAGCGCGTCTAGGCTGGCGAGCCGCGCGTGCCGCAGCGGGTCCCCCGGGTGCACCTCGGGCAGCACCCGCACGTCCACGAACCGCATCCTGCACGATACACCGATTGGCTAGCGATACGTCCGAAACGAGCGAGGTGCACCAATGAAATGTGCATAATTCTTAAAAACTACTTCACCATCAAACGAGTAACTTTCGAAACCTCATACGTCCCCTAATTTTATATCGACGTTCACAGACTATCAAAATTCATAACGTCATGTGATACACGGCGATCATTACGAGCCTTTTATATTAGAAAGAGTCTACAAATGATAACGCATAATTACTGAACTATCTGTTTCTTTTATATTGTTAACTTTATTGTCAGTCGCAAATACAATTGATTAACGTGAAGATGTATTCTCTATTAAAAAGATTCCCAGCAAAGCAAACAAAATCAATCTTATAACAATCACCATATGTTTCATTGCATATCCTTCGGGGCACCACTCGGACATGATCATACACTGACATCGTTGGCGGTCCGAATCTACAAAACTTTTTATGTACTTTTTACTCTGGATTAGATCAATAGAACGTATTACGTTTAGCTCGTAACCTAACCGGCGACGAACCTTAACTATGCGTAAAAAATTCTGAAAACATTTGTAGACTTTAATAAATTTTGAGCTTCACTAAAATTATAAAATTATTATTGATATAAATTATTTAAAAAACAAATTTGCGTCGCAACGCTTATGAAAATCTGTATGAGCTCGTTTAACGATATCATCAGATTTTGTTCGTAATCAGTACACTACATCGCGTCGAGCGCCCGCCGCTACTCTCGATTGGACTCTTTGGGTCCTCTCGGTCGGAGCGTCTTTCTAAAAAAAGTGGCAGCTTTTGGAAAAGACTCAGTCTCGCGGCGCACCTGGCGTAGGCGTGCACGGGCACGGAGCGCGCGGGCACCTGCCGGCAGCGGAAGCGGTGCGTGGCGCGCGCCTTGAACGACACGTTGGCCGGCACGTCGGCCGAGCCGCCCGCCGCGCCCCACTCGAACACCTCGCACAGCACGCCGTAGCCCGACACCAGCGCGCCCGTCTCGCTGCGACGGCGATGTTATAACGGAATATAATTTAATACCGTAGCGTGTTCGTTCATACAGTACGTCTGAATTTTAGAATACCTATCGGCACGTATTTACAACGAGCGAGTAAAAAATCCGACATTTCTTCGATATTTCGTCTGTAGTAGTATGATCGTTTCGGAAGCCTCGCCCCGTCTAGGCAGACAGACGACCCCGAAATGTGGTGGCAGAAAGCTTCTATTTCTAGAAGGCTTCCTAGGGTGATCTTTCAAAAAGTCTAGCAATGACATACGCGTACGTCGTTCGACACGAACGAATAGCTAATAATTATGAATTTTAAAATCTAAAATAAATTTATTTACTTTTATTAAAAATTTCACCCGACAGACGATCGCAGAATACCCACAGCCGTATCCCTCTCGTTGACGTACTGTAGGGAGGAATGAATACCGACTCGAATAAAGAATATATTGAAATAGTTATCGAAAGCACTGAGGGTCGTTACTCCGGGCAGAGCAGGCCGAAGAGCTTGTCCTGGTCGACCACTTTCATGATGATGGCCACGTCGTGCGCGAACATGAGCAGCATGGGCACGGTCTCTCCCGGGAAGACGGCGCCGTGGTGCGCGATGACGGGCACGCGGCCCTCCCAGCCCGCCTCCAGCACGGAGCGCCCGCTCACCGACACCAGCCCGCTGCCCATGTACTGTTGGAAACACTGCCTCGAGACATTTGCTACAATATTGTTATAACGACTTCAACAAAGTATCACAAAATGAACCAAATAAAATTGGTATGTGATTAAATCAGGTCATTTTGTGAAGTCATACCAGATTGTTGTTAATTAATTGTATGTCAACTTTTTACTTAACATATTTTATATAAAAGACAGTATATTCTACTATCTTTAATGTTGATTGTTAATAATACCATTGTTTATTGTAACTTTTTTAAATCTTATTTACAATTGCTTTTAATTTTTCATATAGCAGCACAACATGATTAAGCTCATTTTGTTATACAAGCTGAGTTAGCCTTCAGTTGGATACACTACATTAGAAAACAGTAATTTACACATCTATATTGATATTAATTAAACCAAATCGTATATCATGTTGGCCTAAATATTAATAATCTTTTTTGTATGTTTTGGAGGCACACATTACTCAGTAATAACACTAACATATTAGTTAAATGGTTTTATCAAATATTTTTCTCACATAAACTCACAAATAAGCTACAAAATACAAGTTGGAACAGAGTATGTACACAATGCTGTATAACCAACAGAAATTATTGCCACAAAGTGAGTCGAAAACCAGCTTATGTGTAAAATATTAGTTGTTAAAATATGTATTGTGTCCATTATACACCATTCTGTATATGCTTCAAAGACATTTCAATGTGTTCTACTGAGAACCCCCATGCTACTTAGTTCATTTTAATATATTTATTACACACCTATAAATTTATTTGTTTTTGATAATTTTAACTGTTTTTAACGAAATAATTTATATTCAATAAACTGAAATTAAGTTTACAAACAGCGAATTGTCAATCAAGCTATATGAAATCCTGTACTAACCTTTATTCTTTTTATATCTTGTAAAAAGGATAGAAAAATATGAAGTTATTATAAAAAGGAAGTAGTTGGACATCATTGTGGCCTTAAATAAATTATATTCTCATTGTTTTTATGTTTGTATGACACTATTTGTTATCTTTAACACTGTGAATGTTTATAGTTATGTATCAATTGCAGATATATTAATTGTGATGGTAAAATATGTCATGCACAATCTGGAGTGTATTATCCATTATCTGATACATACATCACTACTCTTACCCTTACGCTACGGTCGTTAGTTATGATAACTATTATATCAAGCTGTACTTTATATAAATAATAAGTACATTACCACAAAACTTAATAATAATTTTATCATATTTAAAGACTAAAACGTCTGGGCTGTGGTCGCGGTTTTTCTTGAAAGGGTTAAAATGCATTTTCAAGCTTGTTAAAATATTCTCAAACATAGCTTTGTACTTTAATACAAGTTTTGGAATTAGCTTTATGGATATTTACAATAAATTGCGCGTAAAAAGAGGAATATGAGAACACCTGTTGATATGTAGCTGAGTTAAATATATTATATACGAACAGAGTGTGACGCCGCCAGTGAAATATCGAAGTGCTGCTCCTCGTCTTCGCTGTCAACATCCTCTTCGAGCTCGTCTCTTCTCCGCTCATCGAGAAGTTCTTCTTCGTCACTCGACCCTACCAACGGTAGAATCATAATCATGAATAAAAGAAATAACATAGCGCCATTACGCCATTATATAGCCATTCTTTTGTTAAGTTTAAATATTGAAGGCACAGAAATGAAAATATTTAGCAAAGTATTGACACTTCTTATAAGAAAAAATTGAACCAACCGTTCCCCTCCATTATTCGTTTTAGTAATGATCGTAGAAAAATAATCATGTAATGATTTATCCGTCTAGAACAATATGAAAGCACTGAATAAATAAATAAATAAATATTAATCGATAACGACGCGAATACCCTACTTTAAAAATAACTATTTGACAACAGCTGTTAAAACTCAAAACTACTTGTCAATCGTTATCACAGGCTAGTTGCCACAGACTACTTCTCCGATATCAATATTCGACTCCCGAATGCTTCTTAACCCCTCGTAAGCACGAGATGAATTTTATCGCGCGTAAAAATTGCGCCGAATTGAAACAAATGGGTATCCAGGTATCTGTTCACACGACAGCGTATTTATATCGCGTCGTATTTTTATCGTGCAGTGTTCCATTTTTGTCGTTAAGGCGAGGGCGTTAAGCTGAATATACCATACGAAACTTCTTATAACGCCTATTGTGGAATTTTAACGCGACGTAATTTTTACGTCCGTGCTTACGAGGGGTAAGGGAAATATTTATAAAATTTAAGTAGTCGTAACGTATGGATCAGAATGTTTGACAATAAAAGAAAAGTGCATACATATGAGCTGTGATAGCCCAGCGGTGAGACCGTGCGACTCTTTCGAGGGGAACACGAGTTCAAACCCGGGCAGGCACAAATGAGTTTTTCCATTAAAACTCACGTGTCTAATTGATAATTGCAATTTATCACACGCTTTTCGATGAAGGAAAACATCGTGAGGAAACCTGCATATTTCTAGAGAATTCTGGAGATATGTGAAACCTACCAATCCGCATTGGAGCAGCGTGGTAGGTCTTAGCTCCAACCCTTCTCTCCAGAAACGGAGAGAGGCGGCCTATGCCCAGCAGTGGGATTGTAACAGGCTGCTACTTTACTTATACATATGAGATGAGAATGTTAAGGTGGATTTCTGGTATGACAAAATTTGATAGAATACGAAATGAGTATATCAGGGGAAATCTAAAGTTGCGCCCATTAAAGAAACTATGAGAAGTGCGAGATTATGTTGGTATGGTTATTTAACGAGAAGGCACATGGAAGTGAGAACCCATTGCTTTTTGGTGACCTAGCGCTGAGAATAAGTTTTATCACAAAAATTGACTTACGCAAATAAATGGGAAAGCTTCCACTGAGATAAAGAATTACATATAATATGGAAAATTGAGTTAGATATTTTTTTTTGTAAACTTAAATGATAAAGTACAGTACAAATTTTTAATTGAATAATATTGAGTTTGAATAATTTTCCACTGATTAATCCTATTTTACGTTAACTATCAACTTAGCACATTTTTTTGGTTTACGATAGACTAGATCTGTCTCCTATATTATTTGTCTGTGTATCGAGTGATCGACGATAGACGTCTCGTGAACGCACCCATACATTATTATCATCTATGGTATTGTCTATGACCCATACCATTTGTGAATTGTGAATGGAAGTGAGACCGAGGGACGTGATAGAAATATACCTATAAAATACCTTTAGAATTGAGATGTGAACAAATAGTGTGTGAATTTAAAAAATGTTTAGAAAAAAATTGTGGTGCTACGTGTTCGTACTAACTCTGCTCGATTTATCGCTAAATTCTAAGTTGACGGCCCAGGGAGAGAGCCATGGTAAAATCGATTTCAGTTTTAACATTGCATCTAATGCCGTTTACTGTTACTATTTCTAATTTAAGGACGTAACCAAGAATTTGGGTTTTATCAGGGAATAGGAATATTTGATACGCCGCTTCGTTATTCGTAAAGAGTAGTACTGGGATATTTCTCAGCGGTGCCGACTCAACGTCGTTTTTTCTGTTCTATTTGAATTATAAATATTTTAAAAAATTAAATTGTAATAAGTCTGGGTTGGCGGCAAACGTAGGATGCAGGACTCTCTGTGCAACAGCGGTGCGTGCAGCCGGCGTGCACCCGTCAGCTCGCCGGCTGCAGCTCACACTCGTAACGATTGTATCACGGCTTATGATCCTGTTATGTCATCCCCGTAATCATTCGAAGCTTTATTCGATCAGCGAATCATCTTTAAAATTGTCTTCCTCGCGGTCCCAGCGACATCAGATGAAAAATCAATAAAATTTATAGTATGTTGGTATATACAAAATAATTTCAATATTTGAAGGACCCACGAAATATTTAATTAAACAATTTTTATAAACAGCGACTATATAGGTTATAGGCAACATTAAGAACTATAGATTTAAATTAAAATGTTTTATTTTTATTTACAGATAGCATAATTCACGATTCTCTAGTAGAGAGCATTACGTTTAAGGTAATGTATGAAATTTATTAAGATGGATGATGTTATTAAAATAATTATAAGAGAACATATAGCTTACACTTTTTGTCAAGGAAAGTGTAGTTGTAGATAAAAGTAAATAGTGATCATAAAATGATTTTCTAAGTGAAGTATTATACCTATTTGGATATAGTATTATATCTAATGTGGATAGCTGTAAAATAATTTTGTTGATACTCATTATTAAATTTTATATAAAAGTATCAGTAATTATTATAATATTTGTTTGATGTGTAAATAACTGTATTATACATAGTCAGATTATAAATATCTAATCATAGTTAAAAGGGTTTTTAGAAGTAACGTTCAGTTAAAATTTTTAGTAGTTCCAAATGGTCGCAGGAACCTATGAGTAAGGGAGTCAGCCAATGTGTTCATTGAATATAAAGAGAAAGAAAATCTCCCCTATTTATGTGCGATCAGATTAGATTTAGTTATGAGTTTCATCTTCCATCCAGAGGTAGTACACTCTGGGGTTCAGAGTTGCAGCTGGTGGGGATGGGGGCAATGTGAACAATGGAACCCCGTCCCCACCGCCAGCAATGTGGTGGAGCATTCGGGTTGTTTTAATTGGTGCAGATCCAACATATGGGACCTATGAGGGATTTTTTCGCGATTGTAATAAAAAATGAGTTTCATCTTCCCTCTAATTATCGGTTGCACCGCCCTCACTGGCCTGCCCGTACTCTAGTACAATAGGTGTATGGTCAGGAATGGGGTGAGGAGGCGGCGGTCCGGCTGGAGGGCGTGGCGCTGGAGCCGGCCGCGCTGCGCTTCGGGCGCTGTGCGCTGGCCGCGCCGCACGCGCGCACCGTCACGCTGACCAACACGGCCAACAGCACGCTGCACCTGGCCTCCGTGGCCGGCACCACGCCCGACTTCCACGCCTCCTTCTTCGAGTCCAAGGTAACGCCGCGACCGGGGGGGCGCCACTCTCCACCGCCACACCTTTTGAATGCTTCTCGAACCTGGCCAGAAACTGGCAAAGAGACCTATACACTTGGATGATAATACCGATTTTAATAATTTATAGAAACAACAGTTACTTTACGGAATTACATAGAAAAGTTTCGGATAGGATTACTTTACTATTAGCCGAGTAGTATACGGCTGCGTAAAGTAGACCACCCTCATTTCTCACTGAGGTGTCGTAAAAGGCGACTGAGGTAAGTTGACCCACCGTGTGGTATGCGGTTGAGTAGAATAGACCACCGTCTTTTTTACCGAGGGGTCGTTAAATACGACTAAGTTAAGTTGACGTCAGGCAAGCAATCAGTAATACGTAGCCAAATCATGTGACAACATATTTGTAACATGTATGTATACCCCTTAGAGTGGGATAAGGGCAGGAGGATGATGATGATGAACATAAGTGTCCCTCCACTCAGAGCAAAATCTACTATCTGAGTTTCAATTTACTGTCTCCATGGGTGTTTCTAGGTTAGATAGCAATTTTTCAAAATTTTCTCTCCGTAAGAACCATCATCGTGCTTCAACGAATATTATATAAAAGGTGTTGTAGGTTTAAGTCAGTCGCAAATAAATACTCACCGAGTTTACACGTTTGTTTAAATCAAGAAATCCCCTACAATGAAAAGTGAACTTTAACTACTAAAACATATGGTCGATTATCGAGCCGAATAAAATCAGCTACCCGAGTCGTGCAAGAGATAAGAAACGGTCGCCTCGAACAATAGGCGTGCATTCTTTAAGTACGAACGCTGTCAACTTACAAGTTATAAGAACAAATTACATTATTACAACGTTATTATTTGAAACAAGTGATTGTTGTGCGCGTATATTATAATTATAACATATAAAAATGGAAACTTTGCTTACGGAAATAGAAGACATTGCTTCATTGATACAGAAAGCACAAAGCAATTTTAAGAAATGCCCCAAACAAAGACTTACAAAAGGATATATAGAAACGCGTTTAAGCACAATCGAAGATTATTGGACCAAGTTCACCACGGCACATCACAAGCTATCAAGACAGGTTCCTAAGGAAAAGAAAGATGATATTTCGTACTTCGCAAATGAAGATTACTTTGTCGTGGAAGATTTGTATTTGTCACTTCAAGGCGATTTACGGGATTTACTGTCATCGATTACCACTCGACCCAGTGACGTCACGCTTGATTCTCATACAGCCAGTTTTCATCATGAAGTACAAGTGAAGTTACCTAGAATAGAGTTACCCGTTTACACCGGCGTTTATGAAGAATGGCCGTCGTTCCAAGATATGTTCCTATCATTAGTGCACAATAATTTATCGCTCACTAAAGTCCAAAAATTGCATTATCTGAAAAGCAGTGTGTCCGGTGAAGCTGAGTCATTACTTAGACACTTGCAAGTCACAGACAATAACTATGAACAGGCATGGGAGTTATTAAAAGGAAGATACGGTAACAAACGTTTAATTGTGAATTCTCTCTTGTCAAAATTATTTTCTCAAAAGAAGATGCCCAGCCAGACCGCGACACATATCAAGATGTTGATGGATACCACCAACGAATGTCTTAATAGTTTAAAGAACCTCAATGTGTCAACGGACTCTTGGGATCCATTGATTATATACCTAGTTGTACAGAAGTTGGACCCAGATTCACATCGTGATTGGGAAGAATATGCTTACCAAGACAGCCTGGATGATTTACCTACCTGGGAAAATCTTGTTAAGTTCTTACAAGCTAAATTCCGTACCCTCGAACTCGTCACTCCACCTGCAAGAGAAAAACTATTGAGAAAAAAGGAAGTTCATACAGTCCATTACGTCACCTCAGCATCTACATCAGGAGCAACTACATCAAAATATTGTCCAATGTGTCATGAAAATCACACACTAAGTCACTGTAGGGAATTTATCAAACTTCAACCAAGTGAGAGGTCTGAATACTTGAAGAGCAACAATTTATGTTTCAATTGTCTGGCATCAGGTCACTCTGCAAAAAGATGTCGTCTTACCTTGTCCTGTCGTATATGTCACAAACGTCACCATTCACTGGTTCACCAACATATACCAAGGAATTCTACCAATTCGGCAAATCAACCAGGCAACAACCAAATTACTCATGTAAAAGAAGATCAAGTACCAAGCACTTCAATAAGCAATACCAACATAGAACTTTCATCACATTTAACAACTAGTACCACCACAGCACTGCTGGCTACCGCGCTTGTGCCGGTAAAGGATGAATCGGGACGCATAACCATGCTCCGTGCACTAGTGGATCAAGGATCACAGGCGACGTTTATAAGCGAAAGAGCCGCCCAGCTATTAAGATTAAAGAGAACGCCTGTTAACGGCACCATCACTGGGGTTGGTTCAACCACAACTGTCGTCAAGCACGCAACACAAATAACAATACTATCAAGACACAATGAGAGTTTCAATCTAAAAGTAAAGGCATACATTTTATCAACGCGACTCACCACTCAGCTACCATCTAAAGCAATTACAATCAGCACCTGGTCACATTTGGAAAGGCTCTTCTTAGCTGATCCAAATTTCCATAAACCTGGAAGAATAGATTTATTACTGGGTGTTGAAGTTTGTGCCCAAATACTAAAAAGCGAAATCATCAAGGGTCCTCCAGGGTCACCATGTGCCCAAAATACCAGCCTTGGATGGATTCTCTTTGGGAACATACAAGAAGATGAAAACAAAGAAGAATTTACTGTAATGCATATGAACCTAAACCTAGACAACATGCTCAAATCCATGTGGGAACTAGACAACGATGAAACTAAAGTATTGACAGCAGAAGAAAGACAATGTGAACAAATATATCAAGCTACTCATTCAAGAACAAACCAAGGGGAGTATATTGTCAAACTACCAACTAAATCAGAAGAATTATTATGTACACAAGGGGAAACAAGAGAAATTGCATTAAGAAGATTCTATCAATTAGAAAGAAGACTAAATAGAGATATTAAATTGAAAGAAGAATATACTAAAGCTATGGAAGAATATTTGACTATGAATCATATGGAAGAAGTACCTTTGGACGAACTAAATAACAAAAGTGTATACATGCCCCATCACCCAGTAGTAAGGGAAGAGAAAGAAACCACTAAAGTGAGACCAGTGTTTAATGCATCTCAAAAAGGCACTAACAACGTATCACTCAACGATGAGTTGTTAGTAGGACCACAGCTACAAACTGACATGAGAAACTTAATCATGTGATGGCGAATGAAAAAGGTATGTTTCGTTGCAGACATACAGAAAATGTATCGTTGCATATTGGTTACAAAAGAAGACAGAGATTTACAAAGAATTCTATGGCGAAACGATCTCATCAAACCAATAAAAGATTACCGACTCATGAGAGTCACATTCGGTACTGCGTCTGCTCCATATTTGGCTGTTCGCACGTTACACCAAGTAGCTGAAGATGAAGGTAAACTATGTCCTAAGGCTGCAAAAATAATCAAAGAAGATTTCTATGTAGACGATTTAATGTCAGGCGAAGATTCACTGGAATCAGCCATTGAAACAGCCAAGAACATAGAAGCAATTCTACAGAAAGGAGGGTTCACACTTCAAAAATGGAGTTCAAACAATGCCGAATTCATAAAACAATTTGATATTATGAAAAGAAGCTCCCATGTTAACCTAGACATAACAATACAAGGAACAATCACTGCGTTGGGATTACGATGGAATATGGGTTCTGATGTATTTCAATATAATTTAAACTTACCTCCGATAACAGCTACGATTACCAAACGCACCATCCTCGCAGACGTCCAACGATTGTTTGATCCACTCGGCTGGCTGTCTCCTTGTCTTCTACCTGCAAAACTAATAATACAAAAATTATGGTTAAAGGGAATTTCATGGGATGAAGAATTGGAAAATGTGATAACCGATGAATGGGTGATGCTAAGAGAAAGTTTTCAACATATTAATGAAATTGAAATACAAAGATGGATGAACACTACGAATGACACGATGGAAAGGTTTGAAGTACATGGTTTTAGCGATGCATCAACCAAGGCATACGCAGCCGTAGCTTATTTAAAAGTCAAAGCAACTCACGGGGTGAAGATACATATAATCGCAGCGAAGACACGCGTAGCTCCTGTGAAATCTCTCTCTCTTCCTCGGCTGGAACTCTGTGGCGCCCTGCTGCTGTCCCGGCTTCTGAAACAAATAAAACAAGCAATTAAAATCAATGAAAATCAAATATTTGCATGGACCGATTCTACAATTGTACTTTCCTGGCTTTTCGGAGATCCTACACGATGGAACACATTTGTCAGGAATCGTGTCGTAGAAATTCTTGATAATGTAGGAAGAAACTGGTATCATGTCCAAACGAAGGATAATCCAGCAGATGTGGCATCCAGAGGAGAACATGTTCTAGATCTAAAAGAAAATAAGAAATGGTGGGAAGGTCCAGAATGGTTAAAATCTGAAAAGATCATATTTACAATTCCTGAAAATTTATCAACCAATGAAGAAAAAATGATACAAGTAAATTTGAAAATTGATAAACACACAGAACCGATGGACACAACACAGAAAAGTTTTGCCTCGAAATTTGAGAACTTTGATAGTTTAAACGAACTACTTATCACAATAACTTATTGTAAAAGATTCTTGAAGGGAAGAAATTTAAATAATAAAGATTTGGCCATTTCTACTAAAGAACTAGACGATTCACTAAATTCTTGCATAAAGATAATTCAAAAGGGTACATTTGAATATGAAATCAAGACATTAAAGGAAAACAAACAACTCAAAAAAGATAGTAGGTTGATATCACTACAACCATTTCTTGATAATGAAAATATACTCAGGGTGGGCGGCAGATTGCGTCAAGCAGACATAGATGAAAACAGCAAACATCCAGTGATACTTGACGATACTAATCACCTATCGCTACTCATAATTGCTGACGCTCACAAGAAGACATTACATGGTGGAGTACAATTAATGTTGGGATACATACGCTCACGATTCTGGATTCTGAAATCAAAAAAAATAGTGAAGTTAATAATACATAAATGTATAACATGTTCCAAGCATAGTGCTGCTACTAAGAATCAACTCATGGGTGACTTACCTAAAGTTAGAGTTACTCCAGCGAGACCGTTTTTAAATAGCGGCGTAGACTTTGCTGGCCCATATCATATACTTCCATCAAAAGGCAGAGGCACGAAAACTTGTAAAGCTTACGTATCTATTTTCATATGCATGGCCACAAAGGCGATACATTTAGAGTTAGTTGGAGATCTTACAACGGAATCATTCATAGGTGCCTTCAAGAGATTTGTTGCAAGACGTGGAAAATGTGCGCACTTATGGAGTGACCAAGGAAGGAACTTTGTAGGTGCTAACAAAGAGTTGGCAGCAGCATGGACAGAAGCTAAGCTACAATTTGAAGGATCCATTGCTCAGACAATTGCCATTGATGGGACACAGTGGCATTTTATCCCAGCGTACAGCCCGCACATGGGTGGCTTATGGGAGAGTGCTGTAAAATCCATGAAACATCACATGAGAAGAATACTATCACGTCATTTGACATTCGAAGAAATGAGTTCCCTTCTTTGCCAAATAGAAGCTTGCTTGAATTCGCGTCCGCTTAGTCCAATTGATGAATTTAACACAGTTGATGTTACCTATTTAACGCCGGGCCATTTTCTAATTGGTGAGGCTCCGATATCCGTACCGCATCCAGACTTAAGAGACATCTCAGTCACTCATTTATCTCGATGGCAACATGCCCAAAAAATGCTTAGTGACTTTTGGAAAAAATGGCAAAGTGAATACCTTACTTGTTTACAACAAAGACCCAAATGGCATAAAAAAAATCCAAAATTCGACGTTGGAAATATCGTTGTCATCAAAAATGAGAATCTCCCTCCAGGCAAATGGGCTATGGGTCGAATTATTGACAAACACCCTGGCGATGACGGTATAACCAGAGTATACAGTGTTAAGAGCGGAGACAATATAATTAAGCGCACATTCAACAAGTTATGTCGCCTACCAATAGATGTGAATACTTAGATACTATTATTCTGATGTTTTTTCAAAATTTGATTTATGTTTAGTTATAAATAAATTTATTATGTTATCTAATTGTTACTAAAGTCTAAAGTTAAAACTAAAATGCTAGCCTATAGTAATTGTTAATTAAATGTTTCAACCCACCAAAGTTACTCAATTGATTATGAAAGGCCTAAAGGTCCTTTGGTGGGCGGTATGTTGTAGGTTTAAGTCAGTCGCAAATAAATACTCACCGAGTTTACACGTTTGTTTAAATCAAGAAATCCCCTACAATGAAAAGTGAACTTTAACTACTAAAACAAAAGGAATTAGCGGAATTATTAACATTTTCATTTACTAATATTATTTTGTTACTTTCGTTTTCTAAACTATCCAGCGTCTGCCGCCATAAGAACGGTTGTATGATAAACGATATCGGTCGCCGCGCCGCGTTGCGTCAGCCGCACGACGAGGCTCGTAGGTCTGTGTTTATTGGAGTTATGTGTCGGCCGGAACCGGTTCCGCACTGGGTCAAAGTTGTCGTTTAAGGAAAAGAAAGGGTTACAATTACCATAACCAGTTCCGCTGTCACCGCGCGAAAGGCAACTCGCATTGCGCGCGTATAACTTACCTGACAATATGCTACTTTCGGGGTCACCGGTTGGCACCCGGCAGGCACCATATAAGTTTTTCCATTAAAACTTATGTGCCTTATTGATATATGCAATGTATCACACGCTTTTAAGCAAAGGAATACATAGTAAGGATACTTGCATATCTCGTTAGGAGAAACGTTTCTTTCATAAGTCATCATCTCATTTAAATGATAATATGACTAAAATGTATCTTCAGTTTGTATATCGCGAAACAGTTTCTTGAGTGACATGAGTTTTTCAAAACTATTCTTTAACAAAATTTAGTTGTGCACAAAACTAAGCCGACACATTCAACACTGAACAACCAGACGAGCATAATGTTTGACCTTACTTTATACGTAATACGCGTAACTTCGTTCCCGCCAACATAAGGATTAAAGTACCCTGAATAATGTAATATATGGTTTTTCCCCTTGTTCCCTAAAGTAAAAAGGAGTTTTTTATCCTATATTTTACCAAAGTGTAAAAGCTTTAATTGTCCAAATTTGATCAATATTGGTGGTGAAAGAGAGACACACAGACAGACTATCATATTTTCTTATTTATAATATTAGTATGGATCAAGTTACATACGTACATTTAAAATTATTATTTAATAAATTGGGCACTTTGTTTTTTTTATATTCTGAGTTTGGATAGTTGTTGGCTGTCGCTGCTGAGGTTATCTTAAGACAATATATTTTTATTGAACACAGTGCAGTGTATTTAAATTGTAAATCACTTTATAGCGCATGCATTTAGATAAACATATAAATGTTAGCGATACAGATATGGTTTTCGCCGTTTTTTTAATTTTCATTGCACCATTTTACTGACATTTGATTGTAGCTTCTGGACATAAGAGCACGCCCCATACCATCCATAATAATAATAATAATCATCATCATTTATTCAGATATGGTGTTACAAACAGAAACTTAAACTAATGTGACATATCTGTCTGTAACACCATACCGAATAGGTCACAGAGAGTATGTCCGAGGTGTAACTCCTAGGCGCTGATTTTCAGCAGTACCCACGATAGCAAAGTATGGCATCAGTGCAAAGGATATGTATATATTATATAAAATAATAAATAACATTGACAATGTATATGAAAGCTTTACATATATGTGTATAAATGAGTATATATCTTTTTAAATAACATACATAAAATAATGTTTACGGAAAAAATAAAATGAATTGAGAAGTATTGACCTGTAGTAAGCATATAATTTTAGTCGTTTTCCGACAAAAAAGCTTCTTAAAAAATTTCATGTCCCTAATGTTAACCGTCGATAAATTCCCTCGTCTGGAGTCAATCCTGGCAGCAGCATCAAATCGTGTTTTTCGTAAACTAGCATGTCAGTGGAACTCGACCAGTATGTAAAATTTCAACTTAATCGCACACTGATCGTGAAGTGTGTCAAAATTACCTCCTGGGGTTCCACAAGGATTCCATTTAGGTCCATTGCTTTTTTCACTTTTTATTAATGATATGTCAGGACACAAAATATTACAACTATTTACTATACGCCGATGACCTTAACTGTATAAAGAAATTTAAGAGAGCAGGATATACAACAACTACAAACAGATATTGACCCAGTAATAGCATGGTGCACAAGGAATAAAATGATCCCTAAAGCAAATAAGTGTGTCTTTATTAAATTCACCAAAAATAAATTGCCACTACCCTCCTATTACTTTATGGGTGACACTAGGTTAAATTAAGTTTCACAAGTTGCAGACTTAGGAGTAACACTTTATAACAAATTATCCTTGAATACTTGAATAGAAAATATAATTACAAAGGCTTGGAAAATTTTCGGCTTTGTCAAGCGAGACTTAAAAGGCAAGGAGACCTTATCTCATACAATTCCTTAATACGCAGCATCTTGGAGTACGCTTCACCAATCTGGAACCCCTGTTACAAAGTACATGTCCCACACGTGTAAACTACTCGATATAAATTATTGCAATCCTTTCAAAACTAACTTTAACTCTAACTAATATTGTATAATAACTAAATAATTATTAATTATTAATAAGTTAAGATACTAACACAAAATAATATTCAAGCATGCTGTCGGCGCACAAGTTGGATAGGCAATAAATAAGGTATATTTGTCATAGTATTAAGTATTTGTATTACAATGTTGTCATATCTGTTGTGTGTTGCTAAATAAATAAATAAACACACTTAATCCACTTCGAATTAAAAAGCCTTGAACACCGCCGCAAAATAATTGATCTCGTGACACTACACAGACTCGTCAATAATACACTACAGTCCATGGACGCAGTAGGTAGTTTAAATTAGTCAGTGCAACACAATGCTCCTCGTTACTGTTCCTTTAACACTTTCAGAACCTCAAAGTCTAGAACTAATTTAAGTAAAAATAGACCATTTAACAGGCTAATAAACACATATAACGTCCTATGATATAGACGTCTTCCAAGACCCTCTATTTATATACAAAAATAAACTTGCTCGCTTGGTTTAAGATGTGTTTAAGATTATTAGTACCAGCAAATATTTTAGTATTTTTTTTTTCCAAAAAAATATTTCCTTCTAATTTTGTATAATCTTTCTCTTTATTTTATTAATATAAGTTATTTTTTCCACCGAACGTCTTATGAAAATGCTGTACTCGCCTTAAAAAAGTGTTTTACCTAGAACTTGACTTATGGTAAAGTGTATTAATAAGTATGTTTTGTAAAATGCTATTGGCTCGTCATAATAAATACGCGCTTTCGGAAGAAAATGAGACAAAAAATAAAAAGAACCTTACATATTTAAAACCATTTATTAGTTCGTACTAACAGATCCGAGCAAATATTGTATGTAATCTTTGTATTATTGTAAGAATCATTCGTTACCCAGTTATGATGTGTCGCATAATATTTAAATATGTCGTGTGATGTTCATATATTACTAGTGTTTAATTGGCGTTACAATCTTGAAGGTAGTTTCATGACTGACTGAAATAGATATTTTGAACTTTAAAAGAATATCTCGAAGTTCCCGCGTGTGAATCACTGTGTCACCAAATTTTGTTCCGAATTGAAATGTTTAATATAAAGGCAGTTATTGTAAATTAACCCTAAGAGATAGACAGGCTGTCACGGACATTTTATAGTATTTTTGTAGATTTACAATTCTGTAGTAGATACATTACTTTAGTGCATACCTGTTAGTTTATGCGACGCGACTCCCAGCGGGCGACTCATACTTACTTCTCATACGACTGTGTGACCTCTTCGACACAATTCCATAATGCGTTATGTACTATTAACGTAAACCATACGGAAGGATTCTATTTCATTACACCTTTAGTAAATTTTGCGGACAGCTTTTGGGGACTTTGTTTTATAACACTCGTAAGTATATATTCAGCGCTCCGTCCTGAGACGACGTCCTGTACGTAGCGTACGGCCGGTACGAGACGAGCCGCGCCGTTGAAGCACCGCCCCACGACACGCAAGCCCAGAGCTGCGCGGGCGCGGGAAAAGTTCGCATTTTGACTTGGTGTGGAGGGAGTCAAGCTCGAACTTTTCCTGCGTCGCCGCACGCTCGCCAGTAGCGGCGCCGCACGAACACCACGGGACTTTATTTATGTTATATGTAAGGTTTATCTATTGTTATCGATCAACAACGTGTGATGTAAATTGTTGTTGACTGTGTTAGTATTCGTAACTATTGAATATTGACGAGGGTGGTTTGTGACTACGGGAGCTCTCGTAATCTATGTAATGTTTTTATTTCCGAAACCCAGAGCGTTGTTTAGTAGTATTTTGTTAAATAATTTTACTAAGAAATTTAATTTTACGCTAATCGTTTATATCGTCTTATAGTATTTTATTTTCTACAATATGTATAAACATTTGCGTACATCAATAATTGTAAATAGAACAAGCAATATAACAGAACCAACTACTTTGCTATAATCCGCACGGGTTAAGTGAATGCATGCAAAGCCAATGTGTATGAAGCAGGCAAAATCTACGCACCTTATACATGCAGGACCAGCCACCACATGCACCCCAAGGCGCAATTCACCAGCAACAACGAACACAAAAGCAGCACACACACCCACCACCACAATCTCGACGATCGTTTCGCCCCGAAACCGAAGCATCATCAGGAGGATAGGCTTCACGACAAAAATCGTACAGGTTCGTTGTTGCTGGTGAATTGCCCCTTAAGGTGCATGTGGTGGCTGGTCCTGCATGTATAAGGTGCGTAGATTTTGCCTGCTTCATACACATTGGCTTTGCATGCATTCACTTAACCCGTGCGGATTATAGCAAAGTAGTTGGTTCTGTTATATTGCTTGTAATATGGAATTCCGCAAAGTAACGCCTGCTTCTATAAATCAATTGTAAATAGAGTTACTTCTTCAAGTCATCGTTACCGTTACTTGTATACGCAATATACATAATTATCACCCGCTAGTAAGCAAACTAATTATGTAACCAATGTATTGTTAAAAATTCGTCCAAAATTTTATTTTTTTATTATTCAAAGTAACAAAAAATACTTTAAATTATGTATATCTAACTTACACGATCTGAAGTGTTTTACCGACGGCCTCGCGCTCACTCTTCTATGCTATAAGATTAAATAAGATTTTTTTTTTAAATAATAGGTTAAATTGAAATTCAAAGCACAAAAAGGTTTTTAATAAACTTGACAAAAAGAATTAGAGCAATTCGCCAACTTCGCCCCGTTCGAACGCGTACACGTGTGCCCGCACGCACGCGCTCGTCGACTGACGGCCCGGTGTTGCAGACGCTGCCGCCGCACGCCAACACCACCTTCAGCGTGGTGTACCTGGGCCGCGCCGAGGGGCCCGTGGCGGCGCACCTCTACATCCACACCTCGCTGGGCGTGCACAAGTACCCCGTACGTACCGAGGGGCGGCGGCGGGCCCGCGCGGCACGCCGCCGCCTGACGCCCCGCGCGCGCAGGTGTCGGCCGTGGGCGCGGCCAGCGCGTACGAGCTGTGGCCGCTGGTGGGGCTGCGCGTGCCGCACAATGCCAGCGTGGAGCCCGAGCTGACGCTGTACAACCCCGGCGACGAGCCGGTGCAGGTCAGCGAGGTGTACTCCACGGGCGGCTGGCTCGGGCTGCGGCTGCCGGCCGGCGGGCCGCGGGCGCCGCGCGACGCATGGGCCGTGCCGCCGCGCGCCTCGCGCCCCATCGTGCGCCTGCGGCTGGCGCCGTACGGCACGCAGCCGCTCACCGCCTACGTCAGGTGCCGTCTCGCCGACCGCGACGGCGGAGCCGGCGGCGCACTCGTACTGAGAGCCTCCCTCCCGACAGGATCAAGGCGAACGTGCCCGGCGGCGGGCTGCTGGTGGCGGTGGAGGCGCGCGCGGTCCCGCCCGGCGAGCACGCCCGGCCCGTGCAGCTGCGGCTGAGCGCGCGCGGCGCCGGGGACTCCGCCCACACGGTACCGGCCGGATCGTCGGCGGCGCGAGAGTTTCGTCCGCGCCGGAAGGCACGCGCCGAACGAACGTTCGCGTCGCAGGTGGAGTTGGAGCTGGCCAACAGCGGCGGCGTCGAGGTGCCGCTGGAGGGCAGCGTGCGCGGCGCCGGCTGCTGGCGCACGGCCCCGCCGCCGCCCTGCGCGGCGCCCTCGGCCGCCAGCGACGCCGTCCGCGCCAACGGTACCGCCCCTCCGGCCGGCTCCGCTCCGATTCGAAAGGTAGACTGGAGTCTAGAGCCGCTCGACTCAAAGCGCGTCTCCCGGCAGGAGGCACGTCCCCGGGCGCGCGCCTGGCGCTGCTCCGCACGCACCTCGCGCCGCACCAGGAATTCGTCGAGGCCGCTCGGCTCACGCTCGATTGTAAGTCCGACCGTCGTAGAGATAGAGATCGTGGCCGGTCGGGTCGGTGTAAGACGGCTGTGTCTCCGGCAGTCGGCGAGCTGTGGGCGAGCGCGGCGGGCGCGGCCGAGGCGTGGTGCGCGGGCTGCGTGCGCCTGGGCCGCGCGCGCGTGTCCTACAGCGTGCGGCTGGTGCCGGGCGCGCTGCGCCTCTCGCCGCCGGAGCTGGAGTGAGTGGCGGGACTTAAACGTTTCCTTGATTCGTAACGACGACCGATCCGATCGTTCCGCCTCCGATTATCCGCTAATCGAGGATCCGTCCCGTCCCGTTCTGCCGTCGACCGGTAGCCATTGCCGCTGACGAGTAAAGCGCGTGCGGTCCGCAGCGTGGTGACGGCGGGCGAGGACGTGCTGCGCGAGCGCGAGCTGAGCGCGCATAACGAGTTCGCGCAGCCGCTGCGCGTGCTGGCCGTGGAGCTGCCGGCCGACCTCGCCGAGTACTTCCACGTGAGCGCTGGTCTTTCACCGTTGCGACGATCGCTCGTTCGGTTCGCTTCACACGCGGTCGACCGTCCCCAGAGTAACTAAATACTTGTATTATGGGTCACGGACGACTGGTAGATATACTAAATATATAATTTTAAAACATACTTAAATTACTCGAATAACCGACAAATTGTTTAAAGAAAATATTGGCCCTTCGGCAGAAACGGAACTCGCGAGCCTGTGAAGCCGAAAGCACCGTTACCGTTCACTACGCCAACGGGCCGGTCGAATATATGTGCCCTTAAATATGAAAGCGGTCACGGTGAATCATTAGACGATAGCTGTAATTCCATCATTATTAAATGGAAATCATTTAGTGTTAATTTAAAAAAAGGGCTAAGTAAGAAGTAATTCATATTTTAAAAAAACATTTTTTAACAAATTCCCATCATCATGGGTCATCTCGCTTGCTCTCGAAGGGTAGGCGGGGTGCGGGCCTCGAGGCGTACCTTTTTACCCGAGCCGGTCCTCTCGGTCGCGTTCGGTGGAGGATCTGATGGAAGCGGCGTAATCCTCGGGGCGGTCCGCAGATGATCGACCGCAGCCCGCTGACGCTAGCGGCGGCCGCGCGCGCCCCGCTGGCGCACCTGCGGCTGCGCGCGCGCGTGCTGCCCGCCGAGCTGGCGCTGGACGCGGCGCTGACCGTGCACACGGAGCGGGCGCGCTACCGCGTGCCGCTGCGCCTCTACAGCGGGAAGCTGCTCTTCGAGTGGCAGTGGGCCAACGCCTCGGACGCCGCGCTGGACCTGGGCACCGTGGGCACGTCGGCCACCCTGCGCGTGCCCGTGCGCCTGCGCAACCCTGCGCCCGTGCGCCTGTGCCTGGCCGCGCTGGCCGCCAGCCTGCCCGGCGGGGACGCGTCCTTCGCGCGCGCCGCGCCGCACCAGGTCGCCGCGGGCTCCGAACGCGCACTCTCGAAATACTGCGAGACTTTCGTTTCTAACGGTGGTGTCGGTTCTCGTGCAGAAATGCTTGGAGGGCGGCGAGCGGGTGCAGGCGTGGCTGACGGTGGTGGCGCCGGGCCGCGAGGGCGCGCTGCGCGGCGTGCTGCAGTTGAACAGCACGCTGGCCGGCACCAGCGTGGCGCTGTCGCTGCGAGTGCGCCAGGGCCACGTGCGCGCGCTGCCGCTGCGCCTGCCGCCCGCCGCGCCGGTACGTGCGGGCCGCCGGCACGTGGGGGCGGGGCCGGCCCTGGGGCGGGGCGGCGCTCCTGACGCTCCTGACGCGTGTCGTGTGCGCAGTTCGCGGGCGCGGCCACCGACCTGATGGCGGAGAGCACGATGGCGGCGATCATGCGGGTGACGCGCGTGGAGCCGCCGCCCGCCCGCCGCGACGACGCGCTGGACGTCACGTGAGTGCGGACAGCTGGGACGAGAACTCCAGTACAGTAACGTACAGAGTGCCGGGGTCACCCTGAGACGCGAGACCCGACGACACACACGCACACACACACAATTTTTCTTCATATTTTAGAATGTTACTTTTTATTATTATTATCATTTCATTGTTTTTTTATATTTAACACTATGGGGATAGCATATGTAGTACAGTTTATACTATCGCAATGTCGTCTTTGCAAAATTATAGTGTTTTGTGCGATTTTCATTTTGTATTGTAAATTTATTTAATTATATACTTATTAAATAGTTCGCCAATAGACATTGCACTAACATAATACAATAAAACGACATACTTTATGAACGAGCAAATTGTGCAAGTCCAATTACTGGCAAACAGCATGCATGAATATCCTGCAAGTGCGGATAAAAGATACAGTCTAAACAGATAACGATTAAATCTTAAATATATGAAAAGTAATAAGAAATACAGGAGGCAACACTCTATTTTTTTATACTGATGCAAAATAGTTTTAAATTGACGAAGACTCATTGTGAGAATGCCAGTATGTGTTCTCGTAAAAAATATATTATGCTCGCGACAAATCCTATTCAGAACACTGTGAGCGCCTAAAATAGTTCTGCAAGTTTTTTGGGCGAAAGATTTGAAGTTTCTATATCGTGCATTCTTACGAGGTACAGAAAAATTTATTTTTGCTAACGAGCTAGGACAATCGAGGTCATTGTTAATAATTTTAAAAAGTATTTACTGGTCAGCAATCCAACGACGATTTTCTTGTCTTCATTTTAAATTTCATTGACCATGAATACCAATGTGACGTAGCTTAGCTAGCAGGATAGAATGATTCACTCGATCAAAGGCCTCACTCATATCCATATATACAATATCCACTTGATAATCTTTATCCACTGCGTCTGTAATTTGAACTATATAGCTGGTTAAGTGAGATACAGTAGACTTTTTGTGTCTAAAACCGTGCTGCTGAGCGACTAGTATAGATTTCGGATGAAATGAAAGTATAGTGCCTATACTTATGGTATAGTATACCTTGCCTAAAGTGGGTGTTCGTTCATATTGTCAACTTTATTGTCAGTCGCAAATACAACTGTTTAACGTGAGGACGTATTTTTCATTTAAAAGATTCTCAGCGAAAGTAGTAACAAAATCAACCTTATAACAACCACCATATGGTCGCAATCGAGCCGGAAATTTCAAGCGGCAAACGAACCGTCGCTCGCGCCTCGAGAACAATAGATCAGAGATAAGAACGCGTCGTTTTGAAGCAATTAGTAATTCGAAGTTTTATAACTTTGCTGTCTTGTTTACGTGAATATTATAGACGAATATTACTCGTGAATTGTGTTTTCGGAAAAAATGTCTGCTTCTCAAGAACAAACACAATTATTGGCGATTTTGGAAGATACTGCCACAGTATTACGAAAAACTCAAGTTAACTTAAAGAAATGTTCTAAGGCACGGATAACAAAAGGATACATAGAAGCGAGAATAAAAATAATTCAGGACTATTGGGATACTTTTAAGAAGACACACACTGAACTTGTGAGAATAACACCTAAAGAATTGAAGGGAACTTTACCATATTTTCTCAATGAAGATTTTTTTATTTATGAAGATTTATTTAACGTATTGTACGGGGATTTAAGTGACATGCTTCTGGCGATAACTGAGACTTCTACCAGCCAGCCGAGGTCAACGAATTCATCGTTTGATATTGGAAATACCCCAAGTAATATATCACATTTACCCAAAATACAATTACCTTCATTCAGCGGAAACTATGAGGCTTGGCCCGCATTCCATGACCTTTTCGTTTCTTTAGTGCATAGTAATACATACTTAACCGAGGTTCAGAAATTACACTATCTCAAGTCAAGCGTTACATCAGAAGCAGAGAATCTTTTAAGGCACATAACAATAACGGCGAGCAACTATAACCATGCTTGGGAAGTTTTGAAGGGAAGATACGGGAATAAAAGGATAATTTTAAATGCTACTATGAAGAGATTATTTAACCAAAAAAAATTGAATTCTCAGGCGTCTGTTCATATCAAAAATTTATTGGACACTACAACCGAATGTTTGAACACTCTAGAAAATCTTAAGGTTGCTACGAGCTCATGGGATCCAATAATTATATATCTTCTGGTACAGAAAATGGACCCTGAAACACATAAGGACTGGGAAGAACAAGCTTACAAGGAAGAATCAGAAGCATTACCTACCTGGCGAGAATTAAAAAAGTTTTTGGAGTCTAAATTCCGCACTTTGGAATTAATCAATACACCTTCAAAAGAAACTACCAATCGCATCAAAGAACGCACTTATTATGTTGCCACGCTGAAAGAAAAAACGTGCATTATGTGCCAAGATAATCACACCTTATGCCATTGCAAGAAATTTACGAGTATGGAACCTGTAAATAGATGTGAGTTTGTTAAAAACAAACAATTATGTTACAACTGTCTGGTACCAGGACATCTGGTCTCAAAGTGTAAACTACCAGTGTCCTGCAGAATATGTCAAAGACGTCATCATTCACTACTTCATGTTAATATGAACACAGACGCTGCGGCTTCATCGGGCACTTCACAACCGCAGGTGTCAACACATGTAGTAGAAGAGGAAGAAATTCAAGTCAACACAATGATTTCGTCACAATCCAATACTAGTCAGCGAATAGCACTATTAGCGACTGCGATAGTGGAAGCAACAAACGAACAAGGATACACCACTCCACTACGAGCGCTAATAGACCAGGGTTCTCAAGCAACATTCATTAGTGAAAAGGCGGCTCAATCACTAAAACTCAAACGACAACCTGTAAAAGGATCTGTCACAGGTGTAGGATCTACGAGAGCGAAGATTACACATGTGGTGCAACTACAAATAAGATCACATTGGGACCAATCAAGCAACTTTAGTTTACCCATACAAGCCTATGTGATGTCGAAACAGTTGACTGCAAAGATACCTACCAATACACTGGCCACACAAACCTGGCCACACATCAAAGGACTCAAGCTAGCAGACCCATCCTATCTCAAATCAGGATCTATAGACCTTCTGCTAGGAGTAAAAGAGTATACACAAATATTAGAAGATGGTTTTATCAGAGGTCCACCAGGGGGACCAAGCGCCCAAAAGACAACTCTTGGTTGGATTCTGTTCGGAGAAATTTATTCAAAACCTGAAACTAACAATTTATTAGTAATGCATCATCAAATTGATATGGAAGATTTGTTAAAATCAATATGGGAAATAGACGTTGATAATAAAAGACATTTCACTATAGAAGAACAACTTTGTGAGAACATATATAAAACAACTACTAGAAATCAAGAAGGAAGATACATAGTCAAGTTACCGTTCAGAACGGACAGTCCACAATCACCGAATGGAAATTTGAAAGATATAGCTACACAGAGATTTTTACAATTAGAGAGAAAATTGAAGAAAACACCAAATCTGAAAATAGAATACACTAAAGTTATTAACAGCTATTTAGAAGAAGGACATATGGAGAAAGTACCTGAAACAGAAAAAGAAAGCAAATCAGTTTACTTACCTCATCACGCAGTAATTCGCAATGATAAGGAGTCCACTCGAACACGCGTCGTATTTGATGCTTCCTGTAAAGGAACAAACAACCTGTCATTGAATGATGAATTACTTGTCGGCCCCCAGCTACAGGATGATTTGAGAAATCTGCTGATAAGGTGGAGAATGAAACGTGTCTGTTTTGTTGCTGATATACAACAAATGTATCGGCAAATATTGGTCACTAAAGATGATGCAAACTATCAACGCATTCTATGGAGATCAAACGAGTCGGAGAACCTGGAAGAATATCGTCTCCTTAGAGTTACCTTTGGAACAGCCCCTGCGCCATACTTGGCTGTGAAAACATTGCACCAAGTAGCCCACGACGAAGGTTGTGATCATATTCGCGCAGTACAAACTATAAAAGAAGATTTTTATATGGACGATTTACTTTCTGGGGCAGACTCAGTAGAAGATGCAATTAAATTATCTAAAGAAGTCACAGACATACTAAAGAAAGGTGGATTTCAACTTACAAAATGGTCATCTAACAATATCGAGTTCATGAAGTCAATAGATGAAAACAAAAAATCTGCTAGTGCACAAATAGATTTGAATCTCGATGGAACTATAAAAACTTTAGGAATAGTTTGGAATTTAAAAACAGATAAGTTTCAGTACAATATAGGTTTACCAGATATCAATAAATCGATCACAAAACGTGGTATCTTATCTGATCTACAAAAACTATTTGATCCGCTTGGATGGATAGCTCCGAGTACTGTTTTGGCTAAAATACTTATACAAAAACTGTGGGTTGAAAAGATAGACTGGGATGAAAGAGTAAGTGAAACACTGGAGGAAGAATGGAAAAGGATCAGATCAGATTTGACTCATATTAATAATATACAAATACAAAGATGGTTTGGTACAGTTAGTGAAAGCAAAGAAAATATACAAATCCATGGGTTTTGCGATGCTTCCATGTGTGCATATGGAGCATATGGAGCAATAAAGAAATAGGCCTATAATTCACTTCGTCATCCACTCGTCCGCTGTTTGGAATTGGCACAATATTTATATAGCAGTTTTCCATTTGTCAGGAAATATTCCAGAAGATAGTGACCGATTCAATAGCAGATACAAGGGATAGGAAAGTGCTGAGGTACAATTTTTGATAGAGATTGCTGGTATCCGATCGAGCCCTGCACCCTTTTTTAAGTCAATTTTCTTTAAAGCTTTCTCAATTAAAAGAAATTATAAATGATTAAAAGAAAGTCTAGATAAGGAAAAATCGTAGCTGGCAAAATAAATAAAATGTACAAATATCTCCCGGTCGTTCCGTACGCACCGCGCGCGTCCGCCGCCGCTGCAAGCCGCCGCTCCGTCCGCAGGTGGGACGGCCCCGACTACGGCGGTCTGGGCCCCGGCGTCTGGCCGGCAGCGCGCGTGCGGCTGCGGCCCGAGCGGCGCTGCCTGCCGCGCTGCTACACCGGCCTGCCGCTGCCCACCGCCGGTGCGTGCCCGTAGGGAGCTCGGCTCCCACCTCCCGATCGACGATCTTATCTTATCTAGAAACCAAAAAACTAATAAGTTACGATGTTCGAGGGGCGGACTCCCGCGAGTGACGCCGGCGCTCGTTTCGCAGAAGGGGCGGCGTGGCTGAAGCGCGGGGAAGCCTACGACGCCGCGGCGCTGCGTGACGACCTCGAGCTGCTGCGGGCGCGGCTCTGGCTGTTCGACCGGCAGCGGAGCGCCGTCGACTCCAACTTCACGCTGCTCGTGCACACCACCGAGGCGAGCTAGCGCGAGACGAGCCGGGGCGCACGCGAGGGGCCGCGCCGGGAGTGACGGCCGGGTGCGTCCGCAGGTGCTGCACGTGGCGGCGGCCGGCACCATGTCGCTGTGGTGGCCGCGGCTGACGGACGCGGGCGCGGGCCGCGCCGCGCTGGTGGGCGTGGGGCGCTCCACCACGCTGCGGCTGGCGGTGCGCAGCCCGGCGCACGTGCCGCTGCTGCTGCAGGCGCTGCTCCCGGCGGCGGGCGCGCCGCCCGAGCTGCCCGCACGGTCAGTGCCCGCCGGTCGACGCCCGCCGGCCGCGGCGCCGCCGGGCGCGCGCTGACGACCCGTTCCTCGGACAGCGCGGGCGGTGACTCGGACTACTGCTCGGCGGCGCGCTGCTCGTGGTCGCGCGCGGCGTTCCGGCTGGAGGGCTGGCGGGTGACGCGCGGCGCCGCCCGCCCGTGGAACGACACCCGCGCCGGCGCCGCGCTGGAGGCGGGCGCCGCGCTGCCGCGGCTGCTCCTCGAGCCGCACAGCGAGCTGGAGCTCAGCGTGCTGTTCTCGCCGCAGCACGCCGGCTCCTTCACTACGTACCTGTATCTGAGGTCGGTCGAGGATTTAATCGATTATCCTTTTTTTTCTTTCTCTCTTAACTCTCTAACGTATGCGTCGTTGGAGTATACCGGGTCTAATCGAATTTAGCAGACAGCATAGCTATTTTATTTTTTTAGTCCATTTTAATTAATTTTTAATCTAATTAATTATGAATATCCAATTCGATTCAGTAACTAACTAATTAATTTTTTTTTTTGATATGTAAGTTCGGTTCAGTGCACTGATTTTTTTATGTCAGTTTATATCAATATATCGACGATACTAATCGCGTTGCGCGTGAACCTCGTCCATAACCGTGACAGAATCCTTTCGTTGTCAATGTCCAGAAACAACCTGACAATCCTGGAGGGCGTGCAACTGTTCGGCGAGGGGGAGTACCCCAGCTTCGAGCTAGCGGGCCGCCCGCCCGGCTCGGCCGCGCCGTTCCTGCTCGAGGTGCGCCGCCCCGCCTCGTGTGGTGTGTGTAAGTGCGTGCGTGCGTGCGATAACCCCCCGCGGCGCGGCAGGTGAAGGAGTGCTCGTGGGGCGCGGGGGCCGCGGCGGGCGGCGCGGCGCTGCGGCTGGCGGCGCGGAACGCGGGCCGCGTGCGCGTGTCGCTGGCGCGCTGGGCCGTGGCGGGCAGCGCGGAGGGCGCGTGCGCGGCGCGCGGCTTCCGGCTGCGGCCGTGCGCGCCGCTCGCGCTGGAGCCCAACGAGACCGCGCCGCTGCACCTGACCTTCGCGCCCGACTACTCGCTGGCGCGCACCACCGCCACGCTGCAGCTGCACTCCGACCTGGGTGAGCTTCGAACGCCGGCGACCGCCGGGAGGGCGACCCGCCTGACGTTGTCCGATCTGAAATCGTAATCTTATAATAATATTTAATGATCGGACTGCAGTATACGTATTGAAATATACTGGTAACTCGGAGTCATATATGGCGATTTGTAAGTGCGCCCTCTAGCAGACGGCTATGGCACTAAATCGACGCTCCTTGGCGCAGTGGTTCGTGACCGTGCCTTCAGCTTCGCGGATCGCGGGTTCGATTCCCGCCGAGAGCCAACATTTTTTATAAAATATGTTGTTTCTTCGAGCCTGAGTGTATATTTCTATTTAAGTATGTATTTAAAATAATCTATGTATATATTTACCAGTTGTCCGTCGCCTATAACACGAGTATTAAATAAAATCAAAATTTAATTGATTTAAATTGATAATATGATAAATCAATTACCTTATGTTAAAATCACTATGACGGACGTACGTGACCATATATTTCCTGTATTCCCCCCCCCCCCCCGTTGAAATCAGTAATATATAGGCTAAGGAAGTTTTTTTTTGTTACGACTTACTCACTCACTCTAACCTGTTATTAGTATGCTCCATTTAAATATACATTTGTTATTTATCACATCATATCATTGAATCATAATTTAAATAATTGTAGGTGAGTTATGGTTTTGCTGAAATAAGGATTACATTAGCAGAAGCACTAGCAGGTATAATCACCATCGATCATATCATGGAACGCTTATGATTTATTAATAGCAATCATACCCGAGCTCGATCTAATCCCTACGACGTACTATATTATCAGCCGAGAACTACACGATCACTAAACATACTACTGGCGCGGTAAGCGAATCCTTATGATAATTAATATATATTAAATAAATAAATATACCACCGTATTAATGTCGCACGTTCGCAGGCCCGACGGAGTACGTGCTCGTAGCGACGGTACCGGCCAAACTGGTGGCCCGCTGTGCGGCCGACGCGCCGCGCCCGCCCTGGGAGGCCGCGCTGCGCTCCGGCGGCGCCGTGCTCGCCGTGCTGGCGCTCGCGCTCGTGCTGGCCGCCGCCCCGCTCGACGCCGAGCGGCTGCTGCGCCGCGCCCGCGCCGCCGGAGCGCAGCGCGGCCTCCCCGCGCCCGGCGCGCCGCTCGACCTGCGCGCGCTCGCCGAGCCCGCCGCGCCGCCCGCGCCCGCCCGTCCGCCCGCGCGCCGCCGCCGCGCGCCCCGCCGCCCCGCGCCGCCGCCCGACCCGGCCGCCGAGCGCCGCGCCTTCGAGCGCTGGCGGGCCGAGGTCCTGCGGCGGGACGCGGACTCGTCGCGGTCCAGCGACGACGAGCAGCCCGCGACCGCGGCCGACGCGGGGCCGCCGCCGCCCGAGCCCGAGCCCGCCGACGAGCCGTCGCCGCCCGCCGACGACGAGGCCGCCTCCTCCGGCTCGGATTCGTCGAGCCCCGCCGACGAGCGCGACGAGCGCGACGAGCCCGACGAGCCCGACGAGCCCGACGAGCCCGACGACGCGGAAGACGCGAACGAGCCGTACGGCGGCGACGTGGAGCCCGACTCGCCGGCCGAGGGGTCAGACGCTGTGCCGGCCGCGGAGACCTCGCGCTCCCCGCCCGGCAGCCCGCCGCCCGCCGCCGCCCGCGGGGAGCGCGCGCGTCCCGAGCCAGGGGAGGGGGCGCGCCGCGCGGACCGCGCCCGCAGCGAGGCGGAGCGGCGCGGCGCGCAGGCGCGGCCCCACGTGCGCAAGGAGCGAGCGGCCAAGCGGCGCGGGGAGCGCGCGCCCGCCACGCCGCCGCCGCAGCCGTCGCCGCCGTCGCCGACGCCCGCCGCGCCCTCCGCCGAGGCGAGCGAGGCCCGCGGCGGCGTGCGGTGGGGCGCGTCGTGGAGCTCGGTGGTGGCGGCGCGCGGCCCGTCGGGCCCGCCGCTGGCGCCCATCGGGTCGGACGTGCGTCGCCGCGAGCCCGAACGCGCGCCCGACAACTCGCTGTTCTACTTCAACGGCACGGCGGCGGACGCCGCCCGCTCGGAGGACTTCCCGTGGCGCGCCGCGGTCCCGCCGCTGCCGCCGCTGCCGACGGTGCCGCCGGTGCCGCCGGCGCCGCTCCTGCCGCCCGAGCGGCAGTCGTTCGTGCCGGCAGCGAGGGACTATATCGGTCAGTGTCGATTTCGAAAACGGTGCGATTCCGCCCACACGCTACTTCATAATACACTAGCTGGTCCCTAGCTTCGTAACATAAAAGTATTGCGAATTAACCATCAGAGATATGAAATATGTTGTTACGGACTTTTTGTAGTATTATCGTAGATCTAAAATTCTTTGGTGCATCACATAAGAGTATCCGTCTGCCCTGCCGGTCCAAGCGGCGAGCGCGATTTCAGCTCCCAGCAGGCGAATTTCTTTAAACTGCGATTTTTACAACACAATTTACATAAAACTTGTTTATACAGATTTTTTAATTGAAACAATAGATTTTGAGAAAAAACGATCATATACAGACAGTTTTTGGGGACTTTATTTTATAATAAGTATAGAAGATATACCTAGGAAGTTATTTACGTCGTTTGTATTTCTATTATATAATAATTTAATATTTCTTCGTCCACACACAATATCTCAACAATATCAAAGTATATCACACGAATGTCTAAGTATAGCTTTCGTTCGCATCGTTTACCGTGCGGGTCGATACTCGATATAAAAAGAAACGCTCTAAGGACGCTCCCCGATACTCATTAATACATCAGTATAGTAAATGTGATTTCCCCGCAACATCGCCCCTACGGCACTACGCACCTTGGGAGGTGTGCTGCCACGTGCTGCCACTGAACGTTACCGACGCGCAGACGAGCCGCGGGCGCTGGGCGGCGCGCCGGCGTGGGACGCGTGGGGCGCCGCGGCGCCGTGGGGCGCGCTGCGGC
This sequence comes from Morpho deidamia, assembly GCA_947086505.1. Lineage (NCBI taxonomy): Eukaryota > Metazoa > Arthropoda > Insecta > Lepidoptera > Nymphalidae > Morpho > Morpho deidamia. The sequence continues at coordinate 14,854,763 of CAMTZC010000009.1, forward strand.
CGCCGCCGGGCTTCCCGAGCGCCGCGCCGCGCGACCCGCCGCCCGCGCTGCCCTACGACCCCTTCCGCTCGCTGGCCTCCATCTGGGCGCCCGCGCCGCACGACTGGCGCGCGCCCGAGCGCGACGAGCGCGACGACCGCGACTGCCGCGACGGCCGCGACGACCGCGACGGCCGCCACGAGCGCGACTAGACGCACGGCGGGCCGGCGTCGCGCCGAGCGCTAGTCACCGCCCCGCCGCCCGCGCGCGCCCCGTTCCCCGCCGTTACCCGCTCGTTCGAAACGCTGTGTGCGATTTTTAAAATCCGCGCGCTCGAGCCGATTCAGTTGTACCAGATCTGAACAAACGAAATCACGTACAAAAGAACTGTGTTTTACTTTCTCGTCTTCCTGTAATAGATTTTCTACATCCTAAAAACTCAAACTAATTTAAGAAACTCATTTCATTATTATCTTGATTCGATACATACGACTAAGTTTAAAAATTTGTCCATCAATGATCTCACTGAATACCTGAATAATAGAATTAGGCGTTACTTTGCGGAGATCCATTACACAAAATTATATCGATCCCACTGTTCACTTCACTATTTTAATACACTTACACTGCACGAGAATAAAACAACAAACTGAATACTGTCGTGAACTCAACATTATTAAATTGATGTTGTAGCCTATATCTTTTACGAACGACACTGAATAGTGCGCGCTAATACAGAACAGCGCCATCTACATTGCATGTATCAAATTAATTATATTTATTAAAAACGAAGTGAACACCCACTGCTGTGCACAGACCTCTCTCCGTTTCTGAAGATGAAGATTAAACTAAGACCCCATTACACACTATCACACATTACACACACATTACCCCAGAATTTTCTAGAGATATGCAGGTTTCCTTGCTTATTTTTCTTCACCAAAAAGCGTGTAACAAATTGCAATTATCAATTAGACTCCAGTTTTAACACAAAAACTCATTGGTGTATGCCGGGGGTTTAATCTCATGACCACCTTGAAAGATTCTCACGGCTGGGCTATGGCAGCTTATAGAATACATATAATATATTTGTAAGACCAAATGTCAATGTGTGTTGCAACTCCACTAGCTCGGGGAATCATTGAGGGAAAATGATACAAATAATAATAAAACATAATGGTATATTCAACAAGCAAAGTAAATCTGTGTAATTTTGAATGCAGAGGGAACTGTTATTTAGTGTAGTATTTATTACTTAACCACATGCACTACCAATATTTGATCTGATTACAATCAGCACAAGTTTATTTGTTTTGACACTTTATTAATTACAAAATCATATGAGATTATTTAAACAGGATTCATGTGCCCGACATTAATTAAGAACCCATTAAAAAAGTTATGTAATACTATTACTTATTTTGATTTTCTTTTACAAATTTAATCTTACTTTATCTAGTCTTTTTTTATATTTTATGTGTATACATATATATCTACCTTAATAAATGTATTTTAACATATATTTAATATTTATATAAACACATTACATTTTGTTCTAAAAACTTAACCTTAATATTGTATTTTATTTATTTGTTTTTTTTTATGTACATTAAAAACATTATCTTAAAAAAACAGTGTACAACAAATGTCAATAATGGTTGTAACGTGATAGCAAGAAAAAACTTTATTTCTAAGTTAATAAAAATAACTCATGTTCCTCAAATAATGTTCCAAATAGTTTGATGCAACCATTCATAACTTTGCATCCTCCACCTCTTCTTTAACACCCGAGACTGACCACCAATCATGCACGGCATGCACAGCTTCCAGATAAAAATTCAATATCTGTATTTGGTTGAGTAATCTTTGGGTGAGACAACAAGCCCTCTGCCTTTGCGTGCACCACGGTACACAGTCTCTATGATATCAATCATCTCTTGTTTGTCTTCCAGGGGCCAGTTGATCTTGTTATTGTTGCCTGTGCCTAAATCAATCATAATGTGTTTATTGCGGAAGAAAAACATCACTGTGCATGGATCATACAATTCATACCTGAAAAAGAATAAATAAAGTGAAAACTAATGAGCAAAAACTAATTAATTGCAGCTACTAGAGCTTGTATATTATTATTGGAATTTTATTGTAATGCAAAAAAGTGCCATACATGGCATTTACAATATGATTTCCTGCGAGAGAAGTTTAAGGAAATAGGTATTCTTACTTTGGCTCCAGAGTATATTTTTAGTAATCTAATGTAAAGTAATTTGTTGGATTCTATATAATAAAATCCCGCAATCGTTTTTATCTTTGCCACTACAGCAGTTTAAAAGCGCTATTAAAAGGAGGCTGATACAAAAATTATACAATTGAGGATTATATACATGATAAAAATGTGTGGATATAGCTACTCCTGTCCCCTGTCAAGATAGTAATAACCAAATGTAACTAGTTATAAGAATTTTATTTGAATAGAGCAACCACCGAGTTTCTTACTGGCTCTTCTCGGTTGAAACAGCTTTCCAAACAAGCGGTAGATTTTGACGATTCAAAAGCACTTGTTTACAAATTTACTTGAATAAAGAATAATTTAAATTAACACAATGTGTAGTGCTTGTGTATTATAGATCGCCGCAAAGTAACTCCTAATTCTATAACTTATTTAAAATTTTTACATTACTACAGACTGTATACTGCTGCTGCTTGCGATTCGTTTTAAACTTAAAATTTTAAAGAAAATGTTCGTATTTCATTAATATTGCGCACGCATGGAATATTTGAACAAACAGAAAGCTATAGAATTAGATGTGACTTAGTGGAGATCCATAACACAACAGTAATAACATAAAGTAACAACAATAACTTTATTATTACTTTTGTAAATAGAAAGCTAGTAAATATACAAAAGTAATATTGAAAAATTCGAGTCCTACATTTTGTTGAAATCAGGAACTTCTGTAATATCTACCAAATAGATGACAGCAAAATTTTTTACTTTCTCAGCAATACTATACAAGACTTCATCCATCTTCATACAAGTCGGGTCCCAGTCGTGTCCAAATCTTATGACCTGTCGGAAAATTTGTTAATTGTTTAAAATTATAAATAGGTTTTTCGCTTTACATTTAGATAATAATCGTTTCATGTGCTGGTCTACGATCTCTTATTGTTTTGAGTACAAGATATAACCGGTAAATATCTCGTTACAAAAGACTTACTACAACCCTGTCTTCTTCTGATAGGATGGCTTGGTCCACTTGCCAGCCATTGTGCAAATGTCCCAACATGTAACTCATTTTGTTTAGATAGTTAGACCTAGTGTATGATTAAATTTTATAAATTTGATATCAATTTAAATAAAAATTTTACGAGGTAAACAATATCCTATTATTAAAAATCGCTGCCATAGACTAACTAGTAACTAATAATCATAGACTACTAACTAAAATATTTCTAGTCTCTACTCTCTACTATTTTAGTTAGTACTTAGTAGTCTATGTCTATAGATGATACACTATAATATGAGATAGATACGCCACATGAAGATTTCCGTAGTCAAACTAGGGGTCACCTTCCCAGAAGTTGGCGCCACTGGCAATCACTGAAGATAGTAGCATGTTATAGGATCTATGGTAGTAGAGATCTTTCATTCTAAAAGTGCACGCCCCTCCACCATTACAATTACACAATTACATTATTTTAATGTGTGACAGAAAATATTGACTGTACATGTATATGTATATGTGTGCGCGCAGCAATTTCAAAGTTGTCTCGACTCATTCGCGCACTTAAAGGCCAACTAATGGCTCGACTGGTATAAGTGAGTAAAGACATTGGAGGGGCGTGCACTTTTAGAATGAAAGATCTCTAGCGCTAGCTATAATTATACATCGTAAACTATTCTCCCGTAGGTAGCCTTAATGTTTAATTTAAAAGAAAGCAGTCATAATAAAAAAAACATTTTATTATATGTACAAAGAATGAAGGCAATAGTAGACATAACAAAAGTTAATCGCCTAGGGACATTTCATCACCCGGAAATACACGAATGGGCAAATCATCACTTAAAATCACATTGAATCACACAATAAAATATAATTAGCAAAATTTGCAGCTTGTCGAATTATTCACAATTAATGGATAAAAATCTGAGAAATCAGTGGATCAGTGGATCGAGTCCGCCGTCCGGGTGCGGGCACGTCCGGGCAGGCGGACAGCCGTGCGGCTGCCACGACACGGCCGGCGTGCGTCGCGCGTAATTTTTAGCCGCTATAAATTCAGGGTGAGTATCCTGCTTCGTTTTTTATTTACGATACGAAAATTTATGCGATTTCGTCAAATATTAAGACCCACTCACAAGATTTACGACCGTATTAGAGTTGGCCTAATCTATAAGTCGTATCGTACGGAACTTCGAGATGACAGCGGCGACGGACGCCGCGTACCCGGCGGCGGCGTCGGCGCTCGAGCGCGGGCGGAGGCGGCGCCGCGTCGAGTCGCGCCCGCGCCGCCGCACCGCGCCCGTCACCTTCGCCGAGATCGAGGTCGGCCGCGGCCGCCGTCGGAGGAGGTCTGACGTTCGCGGATTCCGATAGAAGTTTTACGACAGCCTCGAAACCGATACGCGGACGAGCGGCGCCGGCGGCCGGACGTGCTCGACGAGCGCCTCGGCAGGGAGTTCGGCGAGTTCCGGCGGCGGCGAGCTCGTCGCCATCAGTTGCGGGAGCCCGACGAGCCGCCGCCGGGGCCGCCGCCCGCCCCCGGCCCGCCGCCCGCCGAGCCGCCGGCGCCGACGGTCGAACCGTAGCTCGTTACTGATGTGAGATCCGATAATCAAACCCTCCGGTCGCTGCAGCGGGCACTGGGCGAGCCGCCCGGCCGGGGACGGCCACGTCGGGCGGACGTACGAGTGATTCGCTGGCCATTTATTTTTATGTTGAATATTAATGTTCGCTAGTGTTCTAACTCGATTTCTGTGTGCGTTACCGTAACGGGCGACCTGCGCTTGCAACCTTTACCTCGTGACGTCACGCGATCGCGACTAGCGTCCGGACGAGCCGCCGCCGCAGATGCATCTGTCGACGTGTTCGAGTTATGCAGTCCGCTAACGACATTTTAGCGAAAGGTGTTATGAGAGAGACTATTTGCCAGTGTATGATAAAAATGTAGCAATTTATTTTAATGTTCTCGTTGTGACGCACGTATTTACCGATAGATTAGAAGACAAATGTCTTAAGCTTCTTGATGTTATAGTATAATAATAATAAATTTTACTAAAACTATGCTGTAATTGTAATTAAATTAAATGTCCTATGCGAGCGTTGCGTTTGCGCACGTTTCAAAAGTCAGATTGCTCGGGCTCCAAAGACTACAGAACCGTTTTATGCGGACAGCCACTGGGTGTCCGTGGTTCGTGCGGAACGTCGACCTCCATAGAGACCTCGATCTTCCTATCATTACTCACCTCTTTAAACGTTTTTCGAAATCTTACTTCGAGAAAACTGAGTTACACCCGAACCCCCTGATTTCAATTGCTTCTACCTACATCCCAGTTAAGTCCGACCATCGAAAATATATGCGTCCAAAAAGCGTCCTGTATGACCCCGACGATCAAATAATGATCGCCAAGACAGAAACACGTAATACACACACACAGCGTCTTCGCCGGCGAAGACGAGGTCCCAGTTTTCTGACGTCGGACGGTCGTGGCTTCTCGCCACCCTTACGACGGCGCAATAACTAATCAAAGTCATACCATGAACCCTCCACTACGCGTCGCCCTAAGCCGTGGTCCGACCTCACAGGAGGCACCCTTAGGACGACGTTCCCCGACTTAAGTAGAGCTTCAACGCTTTACTCTCTGCATTTCGCAACCTCGACGATGCTTCTGTGCTCGCCCGTCCCGCCCGGTGACGCTGTAAAAGCTATTAGGCCTAACAGCATACAGTCAGTTCGAAAAAAAAAAACTATGCTGTAGTGTCGTTGGACCGGCTCCCCGCGAATTTATTTAAAGAACATTACACAAAAAACGTACACTAAACATTGTTTACACCACAAATATCTATTATCTACACAGTACACAGTCACATACGCGCCGTCGCCGTCTCTCCCTAGTCGGCAGTCGAGCAGCCGGCACTAAGCTTGGTTATGACTGTTATTTAAGAATATAATATTCATTCTATGATATTATAGCTAGTAATCACTGTGATTACTAATTTGCTAATTAGTATAATTAAATATATATATATAATAACGGTAAATTGAAAGGAATTCATACAGAGCAGACAGCTGGGAAGGAAATAAGAAAACATTACTAAAAATTTATCTCATTTATTTAAATAAATATAATAAATAAACAGTTAACAGTCTTCGTGCGATCGCACGGACGGACAGGCGCCGCGCGACGCCCGCCAATGTCGCAAATAACATTCAAACGGAACAAACAAAACAGTTATCATATTTAACGATTCGATTCGCGCTTGTCCGCGGGCAAAACCCTCAGCCCGCGAACTTGTCAATAGGAGTCGTGGACGATACGCCGACACAGTTGATGTTACTATCAACATTCAGGTAGAATGGAGTACATGCTATTGTTATAACGAAATAAAATGATAACGAGCGCTCGCGAGAGCTACCGGCATGCCGTAACAATTAATGGGATCGCGAGCGAGCGAGTGGAGCACTCGATGCGTCATTCGGGACACTGGCGCGAGGCGAGGCGCGGAGCGGGCCGAGGGAAGCGTCTCGCCTCGCCTCGCGCCACTCCGTGACCGAGACGGTCGGTCGCTGCGAGACACGGCCGAGGCGGCGGCGGCGCGCGCTCCGCCTCCACTTAACGAAAAAGCCTATCTTCAATATTCAAGCAAACGAACGTTCAACAAATATTTAGACGGAATCATTCACGATTTTTATTATCACTTATCGCTTTGGATTGTATTATTATAGATCAACGACGTATAAAATTATTTATGCGGCAACGATTAGCGTAGACCTTACGAGTATGATAATTGAACGGGAGCGGCGTCGCCCGACGGCCGGCGGCGACCGGGCGGCGGGACTGCATTTAATTTTATTGTCACACAACGTTCGGTTCTTTCGACCTATTTCGGTTCCAGTCCCGACTCGGAGGTCGCACGAGACGGCGAACTCCCGGAAAGCGTCGCTCGTCGGGCGACGATTCGTCTCTATTGATAAACTCTAATACATATAAAATCTAGCTTATATTTTACAATTTACCTATCTCGCACGTATAACATAAATATCGAGTAATAATTTAATATCTAACGAGCATATACTGTAATCGAATACTGTTGCATCGCGTCCGCCGTCCGACGCCTCGACGCCGTCAGCGGGGCTCGGCGTCGTCGGGCGGCGCGTCCGGCTCGGCGGCCGACGGGATGGTGTGCAGCAGGCGCGGCGCGGGCAACGCGGCCGGCGACGCGGGCGGCTCGTCGGCGGACACGGCCGGCTGCCGCGTGAGGCGGGGCCGCGCGCCGCCCGCCGCCGCCGCGCCGCTCCCGCCCGAGCGGGACGTGCGCCAGGTGCCGGTGGACGCCGTCGCGTTCGAGCCCGACGAGTCGTTCCGCGACGAGGACAGGTTCGAGTCCTGCGAGGTCTTGCGCGCGACCAGCCAGGAGGCGGCGCGGCGCGGCGGCGGCGGCGGCCGGCCGTACGCGCGCCACGAGTCCGAGCGCGACGACGAGAACTCGACCGACGACGACACGGAGCCGGCGCGCGCGGGCGCCGCGGGCGGCGGGCGGGGCGCGGGCGGCGCGGGCGCGGCGGCGCGGCGCCCGCACGCGCGCAGCCAGCGCAGCAGCCGCTCGCCGCCGGGCGCGCCGGGCGGCCCGTCGGGCGGCGCGGCCAGCAGGCGGCGGCACGCGCACGCGGCGCCGTGCTGCCCGCGCGACGAGCGCTCGTTGAGGCTGTTGGTGTTGGCGGGCGTCTGGCGGTTGCTGAAGTTGGACGAGTGCCGGCAGCGGCCGATGCCGCGGGTCACGCGCGACTCCTCGATGGCCTTGCACACGAGCGCGCAGTCCTTCTTGAACTGCTTGGTGAGGATCGCGTAGAGGAACGGGTTGCAGCACGAGTTGAGCGGCAGCACGAACACGGTGAACACCTTGGCCTCCTCGAGCGACACGAGCCGCGCCCCGAACGCGGCCGTCAGCGCGAAGAAGGCGATCGGCGACCAGCATAGGAAGTCGGTGAACACGAGCAGCGCCATGCGTTTCGCGATGCGCGAGTCGTTCGAGTTCCAGGCCTGCGAGCCGCGGATCGCGCAGTACATCTTGAGGTAGCAGCCGAGCAGCACGAGGAAAGCCAGCCCGTTGACGGCGAGCAGCGCGGCCACGTAGCCGAGCGCGGCCGGCGAGCCCGTCTCGAAGGGTAGGCACACGGCGAACTTGCGGTAGTCGGACACGCCCAGCAGCGGCAGCGCCGCGGCGCCCAGCGCGAAGGCCCAGCCCGCCGCCATCACGCCGGTCGCGTGCCGCAGCGACAGCCGCTTGTTGAGGTGCATCGCGTGCGTGATCGCGTAGTTGCGCTCGAGCGTGATGACGGCCAGCGTGAACACCGACAGCTCCGAGGACAGCACGCCCAGGAAGCCCGCCAGCCGGCAGCCGCCCGACATCTGCCAGGCGATGGCGTGCGCGCGGAACTCGCCCAGCGTGCCGGCGTCCACCACGGCCAGGAAGCCCAGGTACACGCCCATGAAGAAGTCGGCGGCGGCCAGGTTGGTGACGAGGAACCGCGGCACGTCGATGCGGCTGCGGCTGAACACCAGCACGAACACCACCGTGCCGTTGCCGAGCAGCGCGAGCAGGAACACGGCCCAGACGCCGCAGCGCAGCGTCCACCAGTCGAACAGGTCCACGCACGGCAGGAACGGGCCTGAGGGTGACGGCGGTCAGCGCGCGGCGGCCGGCGGCGGGCAGCGCGCGGCGGTCGGGGCCGCTCACCGGGCAGCGGCAGGCAGCGCACGCGCCGCGAGGTCCCGTGGCGCGGCTCCGCGGCGGCGCTCCAGGCGGCGGCCCCGTGGCGCGGCCCCGCGGCGGCGCCCCAGGCGGCGGCCGGCCGCGCGTACTCGCCGGTCGCGTTCACTGCACAGACACGGGCGGTGGGCCGGTGCGCTCGCGGCGCGCGTCACGGGCGGGCGGCGCCTTACGGTAGTGCGGCCAGATGTCGGTGGCGTTGGCCCAGGCCGCCAGGTCCACGTGCGCCGGCGGCAGCAGCACCAGGTCGCTGAACTGCTCGCGCTCGCCGTCGGCCGCGTCGTCGTCGGCGGCGCCGCCCTCCACGAGCGGCATGAACTCGCAGCAGTGGTACGCGTACGACAGCACCAGCGTCTGCGGGAGACACTCGGTACTGTCCGTGATGACTTACGACCGCGCGACTTTTTAATTCGAATACCTATACCTACTCGAAATTGAAGTAACTCGTGTTAATATCGAATCGTGTTTTCACTCTACTGATGCCCATAACATAGTATATGTATGACAATAGTATATGTATAACACATAGTATAATATTATAAAGAGGAAAGATTTATATGTTTGTAATATTTTCACGCAAAAACTACTGGACCGATATCAAAAATTGAAATAATGCAATTGTAATAAGGTTTGAAAAATTTAGTCGTAAAAATTATACTTGCTTGCTATCGCTGCGGGAACTATTGATGATAGAACAAAAAAATGTTCTACGGTATTATAAAACACATGAATATCTACAAAAAAATCCGCGACGCCATATGTCTAACTATTATAGTTAATATAATTACTTTTTTTACATTGTACAAGTTGATAAAAGTGCCGACAATAATCAAACCATTTTATTCATATCTGTGTATTAATCCGTATCCCATTAAACGATATATTTTTTTAAACTGTTTCAATACCTGTAAAATACTTTTTAAATTATTAAAATCTGACATCATATATTACGAATTTAAACATGTAAATCGAAAGTAAATAATGTCATGACGAATTCATTGTAGCGACCGTTATAGCAGGGCCTGCATTTGGTGAGTTAGCCCTTATTCCAAGAATACTAATGATACCCATTTTTTATAATTAAATAATCTACAAATAAATCTATAGTCCGACTTCGTAGACTTTCCACTACCACGAGATCGGTATGAACGCGGGTGAAACCGCAGGGCATTGCTAGTATGATATATAGATTAACGATATATAAATTTAATCATTCTCGAACCGTTCTTTGACATATCCGTACCGAACGATCGGTATGCAGACTAGTAAGGAGTGTGCGACCTGGATCCGCGGGAACAGCTCCGGGGGATGGAAGCGGCGCAGCGCGGGGTTGTTGTGAGCCTTGAGGTGCAGCAGCCGCTGCAGCCCGCTGGCCGGCAGGAACGGGAACCGGTTGTTGGCCACGTTCCTGGAACACCGCCCTACGCTAAATATTACACTGATAAAAATACAATTCGATTCCGTTATCAGAATACCTCAGGGAGCGTAGATTTTACTTGTAAATTAATGTGATGTAGTTATCTTCTTCTTCCTCGTCTTCGTCCGTTGCCGGTCGCGCCACACGACCTCGCGCCGCTCGGGACCAGCGGCCCCCCGCGATCTTTGTGACGTCGACTAAGGTTTTCCGGTGCGGGGTCGCCGTACCGACACTTCGAGACCCCGCGCCCGTCGGTTCTCCGCACTACGTGTCCCGCCTATCGCCACCGCAGCTTCGCGACTCACTGAGCCATATATCTCAATGACTCTAGTTCTTCTACGGATCTCCTCATTTCTGATTCGATCACGTAGATATGTACTTATGAGTACTTATAATTAAAATTTGTTGTATATCGGCTAACATACTATAAAAACTTGAATAAAATTGATATTCTTACATGTTTTTATTTAAAAGAGAGAGGTTGTTATGGTGTTAACCATTATTAGCCCCCGCGCGTGCGTCATTTCTATGAATAAGTACCTGCTCCGACACTCCTCTCGACTTTCTTTTCAGCAATAGACCGAGTGATCCTCGACGAAAATTTAAGTAGAGAAGGAAATGTATAATTTATTTAAGTTAATTTCAGAAAAGTCAAGCCGCCCGGAAGGTCTCAAAGAAAACTCAACTTAATTCCTTTGAGATAAAACAAAACAACGTACGGTCGGGACAGTCCTTTATCGGACTTCCTACGATGTCCACGATGGCGTATAACTTACGAGGATCATTAACTTTAACCCTTCCAACATAAAAAAATGGTCACATTCAATGCAATGCATGCATGCAATGTTTTTCGGAAATACCATAATAATGGACCTGAAATGCTTGGGTGCATTTAATGCATATTAATATGACCTTTTAGGTCAAAAAATAAAAATGAATAACTTAAAAGTTATCAAAAAATTTACACCCGCTAAAATATTAAGAAAGGGGAAGTCGAAGCGGTCCTTTCATAAAATACGACGACCTTTATCGTTAGTCTGATATGAAATATATTGACTTACAAATCTTCTAATTGGGAAATCGGAACGAATGCCTCCATGTCGATGTGCTCGATTTGGTTGTCCTCGAGGTCCCTGCAAGAAGCGCAGTATTATCGAGCAGGTTACGAAACAATATGAAACAGTGCTATCACGACGGCAAGAGATTCGTGTTTACTCTTTCAAGTTACAAGTGAAACTAAACAAACGTCCCCGGCGAACGCGAGGCCGCACTCACAGCAGCTGCAGGCGCGGCGTGTGGACGAAGGTGTCGGCCGGCAGCCGCCGCAGCCGGTTGCGCGCCGCCAGCAGGTCGTGCAGCGCGCGCAGCCGCAGCCCGCCCAGCGACGGCAGCCGGTTGTCGGACAGGTCCCTGCGCGGAGCGAGCGCTGACACCACTGACGACACTGACGCCGCTGACGTCACTGACGTCACTGACGCTACATGCCTTTCATAATACCTTTCATCGAGCGATATCACGTCCCGTTATAGGAAAGTATTGACGAGTATTGTAATGGCCGAGGATACTCACAGCACGCGGAGCTCCGAGCACTCGTGCAGCTCGGGCACGGCCGCGAGCCGGTTGCCGCGCAGGATGCTGCACGCGACAGAAACGTTTACGATAGGCAGTTAACATTAAAAGATTGATATATATATATTAATTTATTATGAGGAGCCAATAGCATCTTACACATCCTTATTAATACACTTTATCGCGAGGTGAGTTCTAGGTAAACACGTTTTAAGGCAAGCAAGAAGTTAGTTACGAAATAAATAATGTTAATAAGAAGAGAACTGTATAAGTACTGAAAGGATTTTTTTTAAGAAAACTTCTACTAAAATATTTACTGTTACTATTATTCGTAAAGACAACTCAAAGCGGGCGTTTATTCTCGTAATAAACTAAAATTTATTAATACAGTTATATTATATCGACACGAAGGCGTTGCGATTTCGTCGGCGTAATTATTTTGCGTAGTGCTTATTTGTCGCGCCGCTGCCGTGCGACCGCCGACCGCCGCCTGCCGACTGCTGGCTAGTGCGGTACTCACAGCGCCCGCAGCTGCGGCGCGCGCGCGCACAGCTCCCGCGGCACGTGCTCCAGCTGCGCGCGCTCCAGCCGCAGCGTGCGCAGGCGCGACGTGCCGTTGAGCTCCGGCACGGACCGCACGCCGCGCGACTCCGACAGCACGCTGCGGGAGGGGGGGGGGTGTTATGATGCTACTGCGGCGGCGCACGACATCCGGTGCGCTTGAAAGCGTTATGTTTGGTTCCAGGCGTGACAGCGCCGCGAGGACAGCTCACGAGAGGACCTCGACGGGAGTACAGTAGCATTTCTATATTTAAAAAATGAATATCATTCACGATAGTCTTAATCTAAAAATAACTATATATGTCTTAATAAAAGGAATAAGAAACGGACAGAGCCCGATACAGGAAGATATATTTATAGACGAAGTTAACTTTTGAGGTTGTTAATTAAATGATTTCAGGAGACCGAATTAGAATTACAATAGGAATTGGCCAGAACGTCCGAACCGTCGGTTCGGAATGCCGTCACGTTCTGTAACGAACGCTAAAGACTTACGTACGGATACTTCTTATTAAATTACGAATACTCAGAACCATAGACTGCGCCATCAGCAACACAGCACGATACCTAGTAATGGGTGGTTTGGTACGCGCGCAGGCGGCCAGGAAAACGGGACGAATATAAAAATTATGGGTCTACTAATTATTATATAAATAAACGTCACGATCTGGATGACCGCGGTGGATGCAACTCTGCCGAAACGTCGAACCTTGTATAAAGGTAATTCGATTTTGCCACGATGTGACCCGTTTATTTATATAATAATTAATATGAATCGCGAAAGTTTAAAATCTACGAGTCTATTAATTGCCCGATCATTTATGGCAGAAGGGATCGCTACGTGCCGGCCCGATCCCTCTTGTAGGACCTAGCCGTAATGACCGTATTCTAATCGCGGCTAGCAGTTGTAATATAATATGAAGATCGTTATATTTTAGGTACTATATTAAATACAATTACTGATGTCGTATTGGGCTTTCGCCAACGGTCGTGGGAGGAGCACCGTGACCCTGTAACAGGAATCACAATCCTCATGACGGCATTCGTGAGAGGAGCGTGAGTCGTTACCGTCCAGCGGCCGGCCTCTCGCCCGCAGCACGCGGTTTGCGCGAGCGAGACGTTAAGGATTCGGCCATCCAGAGCCGATAATGACAATACGGACAGATTGCACGATGCGGGGTGCCGGCCGCGTGGCGGTTTGTACTTCGTAACGCAACACGTACGCAGCTGCAATCTGCAGTGAGTCAGCTCTAATATTGTTACACCGAGCCCTGTACCGTTAGATAAATTGTCATTATCTATTCGGACTGTGACGAGGTGAGAGTCGCGTGCTGGTAACGCCTACACGACTCTCACCTCGTAGGTTATTGTCGGGTCGGCTGCATGGCCTCGTGAAACCTTATAATATATGTAGTATATACAAGCATACCGAACCCGCTTGGCTGGGCTTCATTTAAAGATTTCTTTAGAAAAGAACCGTTCATCATCCTCATCACCCCAAAACCTTACAGAATTAACGGCTGTGTCATTCTTGATATTGTTCGAGAATGTCATCTCACGAGCGACAGGCGCGACGGTCTGGAAGACCTCGATCTAACGAGATCGTGAAGTAATAAGTGCCGCTGCTATAACTAAGCGAGAAACGGAAGACCGATCTATCGAGTGGTTTATCGTTCGATAATTTGTAAATAGTGGTCGATATCGTAACACCAAAACTTTATCAGTTAAAATCGTTTCTTCAAATAACAGATCTTCCGAAGTTCTTTCTTTCAAATATCGTAATATCTACGAGTAAAATATACAATATAATATATAGACAGTAAAAGTAGAGTCGACAATCCAAAAGCGCTCTTTGGCAACTTCACTCGAATATAAAATAAATAAATATGAAATATATATAATACAACGTCCGTCGGTGCGTCAGTCCCCGCGGCACTCACAGCGTGGCGAGGCGCGGCAGGCCGGCCAGCGCGGCGCGGTGCAGGCGGCCCAGCGGGTTGCCGCGCAGCTCGAGCCGCGCCAGCCGCGCGCAGGCCTGCAGCCCCGGGCCCACCAGCTCCACGCGGTTGGCGGCCACGGACCTGCGGCCGCAGAGACGATAGAGGATAGAGACGGTAGCGCGGCGGCCCTCGGCCTCGGGTGCGATCGACGAAGGCTCGCACTTACAGATCCTCGAGCATCGGCAGGAGGTGCACGGCGGGCGGCAGCTCGGTGAGGAAGTTGTCTTCGAGCCGCCTGGAAACGAGATTGTGATCGTTAACGAGTGTAATTTGCGAGCGAAGTGAGGGACGAATGCCTCCATTCAGGATTCGGTTTTAGAGAAACGCGTCGGTAGCAGGAAAGGTCTGATCGCGAGGAGAGGTCGATTGTTTCGAGTTAATATTTCGTCAACGTGTCCTCGAGGCCCCGCGCGCGCCGCACGTTGCGGAACGTCTGCCGCTTATTAATAATTGCCTGGCCGTCGACTCGCTCCTTCTCGGTTGAATTTCCAAGCAGACACCAGCAGGCCTACCGTGAACTCTTATTGCGACTCAGTTGAAGACGCAAACGACGACCGCGAACCGCTTTCTTTTCGTACCGTGGAGTGTGAATTGCAGTTGCATTGAGGTCGTAATGTTTGGAAACGATAACGTTATATAGATAGCTCTGTCTCTTTTACTCAAATGTTCTTAGGACGAATTCCGAACGCTCATTCGAACGACCTGAAGTATGCGTCTTTAAGACGTCCAGGTATGAAAAAGCAATACAATTTGGTTTACGTCTTCAATTGAGTCGCAATAAGAGTTCACGGTAAGCCAGCTGGTCGGCTTCCGTGCTTGATTTGAAAATTTAAAATCTAAATTATATTTATCGGTGACCGATTGAGCTGAAATTTTACATACTGCTCCAGTCCTTATGACAATGTATGTTAATAACAATGATAAGTATGACCCGACGTTGCTGCCAGGAGTGGCTCCAGGCGAGGGAACACCTCGACGGTTAACGGTAGGAACGTGACATTTTGTGTAATGTTTCTTGTCTGTCTTCATATCAACTTGTATAATATACTATTTGATATTTAATTTCACATATAATTACACAACTGACACATTGGTCGATTTAACCACGGAGCGAGCCGAAAGCAGAGTCCGGTGGTGCCATTAGTAGCAGGTGAGCATAAGTTTCCGGCCGAGCGGCGGCGAGACCGGGTGGTGGGGGCGAGGGTCCGCGAAACGAGGGGGCGGAACATTAGCCGGTGGCGGCGATTAAGCGATTAGCCGGCGAGCTCCTACCGCGACACCCTTTGCACTGTGTTAGTATGTTTAGTTTAGTTAGGTGCTGGCATCGTTAGTACTCTGTATTTTCTCATCTGAAGCCTCCATCGTTAAGCAAGGTTATGGCAACAGAATGTAACGGTAGATATGACGAGTGCACGTTCGGACCGCGTGCGCTCGCTCGGCTGCG
Source organism: Morpho deidamia (assembly GCA_947086505.1). Classification (NCBI taxonomy): domain Eukaryota; kingdom Metazoa; phylum Arthropoda; class Insecta; order Lepidoptera; family Nymphalidae; genus Morpho; species Morpho deidamia. The sequence goes on from CAMTZC010000009.1 coordinate 14,870,720, forward strand.
AAACATTACCGAAGTCCTGTGCTGTACCAGTTATTGATCTCCGCGCTTTCGATCGATAAGAGCGGTAAGTAAAAGTGCCGCTACGTGCGGCGACCGGCCGGCCGGCGTATTTACAGGAAATAACTATCAGCATCGTCATCATCCTTCAACCTTCTCGCCAAAAAAAGAAGGCAGACCCTCCGTCACCAGCGAGCTAACTACTAACATATAAAGATAATGACATACAAACCGAGCCACAATTAAAACTCTGAAGCCGGGTATGACAACAAATGTGTTTCGGCTAAGTTTTAATTGTCCTCGTGACGGCGGCCATTCCTATGGGTACTGACTCACAGTCTAGTGGCGTATGATTTAGAGTTTCGTAAAACCAGCGACAACTGTTGGCATTTATGCCTTTATTTGCAACAAAAATTAATGCAATTTATCTTTATAAAATGGCCACACTAAATGAAGTGTATAAAAGCAGCGTGCGCCATGTTTAATTTCTCTTCTTGTGTACTTTGTTCAAGACGTCATAGTTATCGGACATATTGCCTTCCAGTGTAAATTGAATATACGTTACTCATTAGAATCAGTGTATAATTTGAATCCCTGGCCTGTTCCCCTACAGGTTATGGGCCCAGGCATTAAAAATACATAGTGCATAAAGTAAAAAGGTGATTGTGAAAGTGAAAACGCGATAAATTAAAATAATCAAAACTGTGTCGGGTAGATTAATAAATTTCAAAAATCATTAAAAAAAAATGGATTCATTAAAAGTTAAAAGAAATATAAAACCTTTCGACGGTGACAAATATAGTATTTGGAAATTTAGAATGCGTGCTTTGTTAAGTGAGATGAATGTTTTATCGGTAATTGACGAAACCCCCATATTTCGATGTGAACAATGGGAGAAAAATAACCGAATCGCTAAAAATATAATTGTGGAATATTTATCGGATTCTTTTCTTGGTTTTGCATCGGAAGAATTAACAGCAAAAGATATTTTCGTCAATTTAAATGCATTATATGAACGGAAAAGTATAGCGACTCAATTATCGTTAAGAAAAAAGTTGTTGGGCTTGAAATTACCAAGTGATTTACCTTTGATAAAACATTTTAACATTTTTGATGACCTTATTACGGATTTATTGGCGGCGGGAGCCAAATTAGAAGAAACGGATAAAATAGCGCACTTGTTTCTTACCCTACCCACAACGTATGATAGTATTGTTACGGCGATTGAAACTTTATCCTAAGATAATTTAACGTTAGCTTTTGTGAAAACAAGACTTTTGGATCACAAATTAAAATTAAAAAATGAAAATTGTGACACGAGTGTTAAAGTACTACAAATCAATAATACAGACAGTTTTAAGAAAAGAAAATTTGAAAACCCTAAGCCAGTTAATTATAAATATCAACAACAACAAAATTTTAAACCAAATTATAAGCGAAATAATAAATTTATTAAATGTCACCACTGTGGACGCAGAGGGCATACAAAATATGATTGCTATCACTTCAAGAGGATGAATAAAACAAGTTCTGAAAGGTCACGAACTGTGCAGGCAGTGGAGCTTACACAAGAAATCAGTCCAAATAATTTTTCTGGTTTTGCGTTCATGACCAGTGAATATGAGGACAATAATAATGGAAATAAAATAACATTTATATTGGACTCAGGAGCATCGGATCACATTATAAACAGAGACGATCTGTTTACCGATTTCGTAAGTTTATCCACACCAGTAAAAATTTCTGTTGCTAAATATGGTGCTTATATTTCAGCTACGAAAAGAGGAACCGTAAATGTCGTGAGTAACACTGGTATACAAGGTGTTTTAGAGGACGTGCTCTATTGTCAAGAGGTTCCATACAATCTATTGTCTGTATCAAAGATGCAGCGTGCTGGCGTTACAGTAATTTTTGATCAAGATGGCGCCCATATACGTAAGGAAGGTAAAACTTTAATGTCGGGTAAGTCTTTAAATAATCTTATAACTATTGACTTCTTCGTTAGATTAAATCGCACTGTTACCCAGGTATACAGTAGTAATAAAAATAGTTATGAAATATGGCATCAACGCCTAGGTCATATTAGTAAGACTAAATTTTTACAATTAAAAAGTAATGGAATGATCGATGATATTAATGAAATTGAAGCAGTATTTCCAAATGATGATTTATGTGAAGCATGTATAAATGGGAAACAGATGCGGAAATCCTTTAATAAGGCAAAAGATAAAAGTTATATTAAGCGACCTTTATTTATTGTGCATTCAGATGTCTGTGGGCCTATCACTCCTTCGACTATTGATAACAAAAATTATTATGTATTATTTGTAGATGATTTTACTCATTATTGCGTTGCGTATTTAATAACATATAAATCAGAAGTATTTTCTTGTTTTAAAGATTTTGTTGCTAAAGCTGAAACTAAATTTAATTTGAAATTAGTCAATTTATATTGTGATAACGGTGGAGAATATTTATCTACCGAAATGAAAAACTATTGTGTAGAAAAAGGTGTAACTTATCATTTGACCGTTCCCCGAACTCCACAGTTAAACGGTGTTTCTGAGAGAATGGTTAGAACTATTACTGAAAAAGCTCGTACTATATTAAACGATGCTAAATTAGAAAAAGTTTTCTGGGGTGAAGCAGTGTTAACCGCTGTTTATTTAATTAACTTGACTCCAACTAAAGCTTTAAAAGTAAATAAAACACCATTTGAAATGTGGCACAATAAAAGACCACAAATAAAATATTTAAAAGTTTTCGGTTCTACTATTTACGTGCATAATAAAACTAGTACAAATAAATTTGATGATAAATCATGGAAAGGAATACTAGTGGGGTACGAACCGAATGGTTATAAGGTGTTTAATACGGATAGTAGAAAGTATTTAACTGTCAGAGATGTTATTGTGGATGAGACTAATTATCTTAAATCCAGGCCGGTATTTGAGCCTGAAGGGAATGATTTATTACATTCTCGTGACAAAACTGGTAATGGTGGAATGGTGCCGAAATCAGTGTCTATAGAGTCTCAAAGAACTGACAGGTGTAAATCAGATATTTCGAAATCTGATAGTCAAAGTAATAGTCCCTGTAAAATCCGTAGAATTGATAGCATACCGGAATCTAGTAGAAGTGGAGATAGTTCACCTATATATAATCAAAATGCGAATGAAAATTTAGGTTTGCGAAGGAGTGCTAGACTTAAAGATCTTCCCCCCGTATCTTATAATGAAAATGACGATGATTGTATAATGTGTGCTCAATCTTTGATATATAAAATACCTAATTCATATGCGGAAATTAAAACTCGGGACGATAAAATTCATTGGGAAAACGCAATTAGGGATGAATTAAGTTCACTTTCGGCAAATAATACGTGGACCTTAGTACCAAAGCCACAGAATAAAAATATTGTCGACTGTAAGTGGGTTTTTACTATTAAACATGATGAATTCGGAAAACCTTTAAGATACAAGGCTCGTCTTGTAGCAAGAGGCTTTAGTCAAGAATATCTAACGGACTATAACGAAACGTTTGCACCTGTTGCTCGAATTGCTAGTTTTAGATTTATAATTAGTTTCGCGAATCAATTTAATTTATTAGTGCATCATATGGACGTTAAAACCGCGTTCTTAAATGGTATATTAAAAGAGGAAATATATATGAAAGTTCCCGAAGGTGTAGTCAGCAAAGATAATTATGTTTGTAAATTAAACAAAGCATTATATGGATTAAAGCAAGCGGCCAAATGTTGGTTTGATATATTTGAACAATCTCTAAAAGAAATGGGTTTTCAGAATTCATCTGTTGATAGATGCATATATATTTTAAATAAAAATGATATTAATAAAAATATTTACGTGGTACTTTATGTAGATGATTTAGTAATTGTTTGCGCTAATATTAAAATATTAAATGATTTCAAAAGCTATCTTAGTAGTAAATTTAAAATGACTGATTTAAAAGATATAAAATTATTTCTTGGTATTAGAATAACGAGAAATCATAATAAAATTAGTCTCGATCAAAGTGCATATATTAAATCGGTATTAATTAAATTTAATATGCACGATTGTAACCCAGTTAGTACCCCTATTGAAAATAAAGTTAATTATGAGGCGCTGAATTCAAATAATGTATGTGATGCGCCATGTCGTAATTTGATAGGGTGTTTAATGTACATCATGCTGTGTACTCGTCCAGACTTAAGTATATGTGTTAACATCTTAAGTAAATATACAAATAAAAATAATAAAGAGTTATGGCAAAGTCTGAAAAGAGTACTTAGGTATTTGAAAGGCACAGCTGATTTAAAATTAACTTATAAAAGAACTAAATATGATAATATTTTGACTGGGTATGTTAACTCTGATTGGGGTAATAATACCTCTGATAGAAGAAGTACAACAGGGTATTTATTTAAACTGTTTGAGGGATGTACAATTACGTGGAACACGAAAAGACAAATGTCAGTAGCAGCTTCTTCGACTGAGGCGGAATATATGGCATTGTATGAGGCTGTAAAAGAATCATTATGGCTTAAGTCTCTAGCCCTGAGCATTAATTTAGAAATCGCTCTTCCTATTGTTATTTACGAAGACAATAACGGCTGTATAAGCATTGCTAACAATCCAACGAATCATAAAAGATCAAAGCATATTGATATTAAATATCACTTCTCAAGGGAACAGGTTGAGAAAAATATAATAAAGTTAAATTATATTCCCACAGGTGAACAAATAGCCGATGGATTGACCAAGCCGTTACCTGCAATGACATTTCATGAATTGAGGTCTAAAATGGGATTAGAATAACCATTATATATAAATTAGTATTATGATGATTATTATTATTATTTGTTTTGATTTGAAAGAATATGATTGTATTAAATCATACATGGTAATATTTCATTTTGTATTGATTGTTAATAGATGAAATGGTCTGATTAGGTTTTTCTGGGTTTTTCCTAATCCTATGCAACAAATGTTGGACCATATTGTAACTTCCCCAGCAAACACTAGGAAGTGTTATATGTTCCGATTATTTTGTGAATTGATTGTATTAAATGCAGATTAATTTTTGAGGGGGCGTGTTGGCATTTATGCCTTTATTTGCAACAAAAATTAATGCAATTTATCTTTATAAAATGGCCACACTAAATGAAGTGTATAAAAGCAGCGTGCGCCATGTTTAATTTCTCTTCTTGTGTACTTTGTTCAAGACGTCATAGTTATCGGACATATTGCCTTCCAGTGTAAATTGAATATACGTTACTCATTAGAATCAGTGTATAATTTGAATCCCTGGCCTGTTCCCCTACAACAACATCGTTCACAATTCTATTCTAATCCTGGACTGTCAGTGACAGTTTTGTGTAGAAATTCATCGTTGAATGTTTTGCGAAGAGCTCTTGGCTTGCCTGTCTGACTAATCTGGCTCACTGCATCGTCGAGATACGCGAGAATACATGCAATATATTCATTCTTCTAGCAATTTTGTCCACATACTGAAATTCAATTTACATTTTCATATTTAGGTCGGGCATCGTTTGGAAAGTGCGGTCGTTCAGTGTACGATCCTGTATTTCGTGATATGATCCGGCGAGTGAGCGACTACAACACAATGAATGTTGAAAGTAAAATAAATTAGTTCGCGTGAGTTATCTCTGTGTGTTTAACTCGAGGCGCCGCCCTCCGGAGGGCACTCACCGGCCCATTGTTCGGCGCCGGTCGTATCGGAGCCGCGCCGGCACCGGGACGATTACACGATACGTGACGGGACGTCACTCTTCAGAACGCAATTATTTTTCTATAACGTACACGGTTATACAGGCTACTATCTTTGACTTCATTACTTGGTCGTTTTAACGCTGGTTAGGTATCTGCGTCTGTCTATATTAAGTGGTCGTTATTAGAATCTACCTTCATATTCGTGAGAGTACTATAGTGTAGTTTGATTTTGTGCAGAGAGATTCGCACCTACCCACATTACGTTCTGTGTTATTAGAATCTAACCTTCGTGATATAAGCAACCGCTGAGCTTCTTGCCAGCCCTTCTCAGAGGACGACAGCGTTCTGAACTGGTGGTAGAATCGGTCTGGTAATAATTCTAAATTCCAATCAACTGAAACGTGACTGACTCGCTCGGCCCGATCCTATGTTTCACGCCCACGCATGGCCCTGTTTTGGAGGTTATATTGTAACCTCTGCGTGGGGATCTCGGGTTATGCTTCAGTATTGTTGTCCATAGATGATACACTATAATTTGTTGTTTGTCCCTCGTTCTATCCTCGCCCCCCCCCCCTGACTGATCCGAACTATATATTAAATTAATTAATAGTTTGTATTTATATAATTACATTAGTTCGTATTAATATATTACTTTCCTTTTTAGTTGAATAGTATATATAATTTTGTATATTTTTGTTATTTATATTTCTTACGCGCTATATTAAAGTTATAGTAACTTTGTCAGTAGTGGTAATTATAAAAGCCAATAGCAGATGATGAGTGTTGTGTTTCATATCATGATTACTAGGTGATTGGTGATTCTATAGATGCCAACATCAGTAGGTACGACACATCGAGTACACGGCGTCGACTGATCCACCGTCAATAAATATGTTAGTAGACAATGTTCCGTGGCCTGCTCCCCGCTTCCTGATATACGTGCATATAAATATCGGGTTCCCACTCTGCGGGCAATAAATAACGCAGCGCCGACGTGTTTACGAGCGGCGATAGTGCGGTCGCGGGGCGGCCTACGGACTGCAAGCTTTACTATCTGCGAACGATCTCCATCGTACGACCGTTCGTCAAATGTTGAATGTAGCTCGACAGCACGCGATATAGACGACATCGAGCTCCCGACACACGCACCCACTACTACAGCACGCCCGAAGCCAGTCTCGATACGCAACGAGACATCTTTAGGAATCAGGCTCCAGACGAAATCACTCCTGCACCAGATATAACTTTATCGTCTCGTATGGGTGTTAAAGCTATTTTCGCAATATCTATAATTATTTCCAAATCGGAACATCGAAATGCGGCACGAACCATTCCACGAACGCTCAGACACACAAATTTAGTTCACCGCACGATTCACGAACTTGTTTCTTTTTATGTCGACTGCGACTAGAATGGAATACGGTGCGACTAAATATAGTTTTAATCGCACACAGTCGAAGCGATAAAACTTAAAATAGACGTCCGTGAGAGCGCCGACTGTCGCCACGCTGTTATCTGATAAACCAGCCTCGGAGCGGACCGCCCACATCTACCGCTCAGCTCGAGTCGCGGATGATCTACTCGCATCACTGGAAATAGGTATTCCATCAGCCAAGGCACTTACAATAATTATTACAAAGTAACATTCTAAGCGATTTTTTCCATTAACTGCCCTAACAGTTTTTTTAGCATCACCGAGCGAGACGGGCTAGCATAGTAACGCCGTTGCATCTACGAAATGCGGAGTAGTATCGGGGAACGTCGTCCTGAGTGTGGTTTGTGAACTCGGACTACACCTTAAGTTACGCGTACTGGGGGCACGACTGGGGGCAATGTCGGGAGTGTAGTGAGATACCACCACCTGGCGTAAGTCGGCAGTCGACTTGAGCGTTCTGCTATAGTGGGAGAGAGTGAGTGTGTATGTGTGCGTGTGTGTGTGGCTGCGTGCGTGCGTGCGTGCGTGCGTGTGTGCGTGCGTGGCTCACTCACAGGACGCGCAGTGCAGGCGTGCTGGCGAAGGCGCGCTCGTCGATGTGCGTGATGCGGTTCCGCTTCAGGATCCTGGCCACAAACAGACAGGATTATTGAAACCCGCTTCGTATTTATATCAGAGCGTGTCATTAATCTCACGCTCGCTGCCGACCTTTCGTCCTCGCCTCGGCTCGCGGGGGGCGAGGCTCCGGGACGTTTCGTTTCGAGACGATCGTTATCAGACTTTGTAAGCAGAAGCGCCTAAAGTTTGGCCATTAACGCGAAAAAAGGCTGCCAGCGGAAAAAATGAATAAACTCTGTCGACGATCTTTTGTTTTGAAGTTTTGTTTTGTTTGTAAACGTTTTATCTATTCGATGACTTATTTTAGAAATTGAAACACCCACAATGTGTCACCGAACAAAAAAAAGATTTTTAAGAAAACGACAACTTCCGATCCGCTTAAATTTTGTCTGATGATTCTTTATTATTCGTGAAATATAAAGATTACAGACCGACGAGATGGTATTAAACTCTGGATTTGTATTTCAAATATGAACATAAACACGTCAAAACCGAAGCTACCGTGCGGCCCCCGGCTGTACGGTCGCAGCCGCTCAAGTCTCGACGAGTCTCCGCGTACAGTTAGCCAGACTTCGGCCATTCCTCCCTCGTTCGCTATGGAAATTTCGCATTAACAACTACACTCGTCTTCAGTTTAATGAGGTTACAGTTGACAACTATGTTAAAGTCCCATCTCGTGTCAACTCGTGCTGGCTAATAGTGAAGTTTGACTAAAGTCAGATCCTGATTGCTGTTTTACTACCTTAAATAGGTAGTCTTTAGTTCATAATTATGAATTATATTTGACATCCGGCAAGATTATGCACAAATAATATTAGACTATTCTCAATTTAACCACAGACTTCACATAAACAAAAGAGTAACAAGTCGTACACGTGTCTGTTTCTGTGTATGTCTGATGAAAGCATGTTAGTGTGTGTAAGTTTCTATGCATCATTTGTAACAATACATGGTGCACTACCAAAGACTACAGTGTACATAAACTATAGCCAACATATTCCTCCTTCTATGTTGTATTCTTCAAATTTTTGTTGTTTGATTTCAAATTAAACAAGTCCATGAGGACTTAGGTTCTACTAAATTTTTATTTGCCAAGAGTTTTACTCTGGATGATAATAAAAGATGTACGATTTAACAAGATCTGATTGCATTTTTGATTCTTTTTAATATGTCGCGACAGTGGCACTTTCTATGGTGGCAGGAATGACGCATGTCAAATTCGAATCGAAAGTTTGTCCCGCAACTGCCATATTACGCACATTCCGTTTAACCATACTTTATTCATATAAACTTTACGGTCATTTATAATTTATTAATAAGTTATAATTGCGTCACTAACAATGTGTTTCAAAATTCAAAAAAATTTAAAATTCAAAATATTCTTTATTCAAGTAAACTTGTAAATAAGTGTTTCGTAATCGTCAACAACTACTGCCGGTTCGGAAAGCCGTTCCTACCGAGAAGAACCACCAAGAAACTCGGCGGTCGCTCTTTTCAAATAAAATTCTGATAACTATTTACATTCGGTTATGACTACAGGGTAGAGGAGTAGCTACAACCACGCATTTTTGTCATCTATATAATCCTCAATAGTATAGTAGGCTTTAATAGGTCCTTTAACGTTTTTAAACTGCTGTAGTGGTAAAGATAAAATCGAAAGGCGCAAAAACTTGCGCAAGCTTATGTCAATTCCTACTTTGTGTATTATATACATCGCCAATCTTTTTATAATCATGTATATTCTTACACACGAACATTAGATTGCTAAAAGAATAATAATTTTTAAATAAAAAGTTCAATGCAATCGTGCACCTATCCGCGGTAGGTCCGTACGGCCGCTTCTAGGTATCTTCTGTATTCGCGAAATTTCATCGACACAATTGCGAACGATACATGTGGAAAGTACCGCGTGTCGCCCGCGGCCGCCCGCGGACAGCAACCGACGAGCGCCGCGTACCAGTTGGCTGGTTACCGATTTCACAATGATTTAGCCGTTGACTAACGATTCGTAGCTGACGCGGCGGCCGACCCGAGTTAATTGGCCTCTCGATCACGGATTCGGTTTAGTTTTGCCCGAATCCTAAACGGGAGTGAAGGGAGTCCGTCGAGGTTAATTACTTATTATTAACGATGACAAACAGACGCCACGGTAGATTGCCGCCTGTACGTAGAATTGCTGTTTCTGTAGTATTTTATTTAGGTCTGAATAATATCTCGCGACGCGCGATCGCAATATATGCATTCGCGGTAAACGATTTCAGAAATTCTCATAATAATTACATTCGCTTGAATGAAAACCTAGACTTGATACTAAAAAGTCAAATTCGTTACAAAAACAAAACCATAAATAAAAAAAATAAAATGTAAACGTAGCTGTGCGCGCGAATAAGCAAATGAAGAAATAAAAAAACTTCCAAAATAGTTAGTAACCTAATTTTATACATATGTATAAAAATGAATGTTTGTCTGTATGCGCCTCATAAACTCCTCCTCCTCCTCATAGAATCCTCCTCAACGGCTGGACTAATTGTAATAAAATTTTCAGACAAACTTTAAAATGACCCAGCGGACGATTCTGTAAAGTTGGGTGTTTAAATTTTTACTGTCGCGTTCTGTGTCGAGGGTACCTCGAAACCAGACCGAGCCGCGGCAGCTCGTGGGCGGACAGTCAAATGTTTTTTATTTATTTTATTAATGTTTGTGTATTTTTAGCCTATTTTATATTTACATATTTTATAACGAAGTGGAATATTTTGTTAATATACTAAAGAAATTGTCATTCTTACTATCGCTTCAAAAACATTTATGATAATATAATATTAGTGAAACGAAATATACATCTTTTTAATAAAAAAACGATATTAGTAATAGGCAAACTAGGAACCGAAACAAATTAACAATACCAAGGCTAAGGCTCCACAAAATACGTAGATCGTTTGTGGGCTTCGGTATACTTTTTTATAATAAAATTCTTCAATCTATTTTGGACCTTACACAAGTTCAAAACAGTAATTAAAGAGAGTCTCATTAATAAAGCTTATTATACTGTCGAGGAATATGTTAATGATAAGAAAGCTTGGAATTAAATTGCGGCCAGCTACGGACTAGATTATATTGTAATCTATGCTCGTTAACAATTACTAATACAATATTGTAATATTTATTTATGAAAAGATTGACCGCCGAGTTTCTTGCTGGTTCTTCTCGGTTAGAGCACCTTTCCGAACCAGTCGTAGCTTGTAAAAGCCAATTTAAATAAAGACTCATTTGAATTTGAATTTATATTTATTAATGTATCAATCGGACTGTATAGCGCCGGGGATACCTCTAGGATAGACAACGAGTACGTACTACGACCTCTGTTTAGCCAAGTTGTTAATATTACTATTTCCATGTCGATCGGTAGGTCTGTGCCCACAAGTACTCTGTTTACTTCAGCTGCTCGTACTTGTACAACTGCGTCACTCAAATCTTCTCGTCGTGTACAAACGAGCAGTTTCCTTTAAACAAAGCAACCTAACACTGACCGCCGCCGCGGGCCGCCTTCATTGCGAAACGAATTGCCGGAACGACTCGACTGAAGCACACTAAAGATAAGAAAAAGCGAAAGTCAGTGTAAAGGGTGACTTTTATTGACGGAGAGGAGCAGGGTAGGGGAGGGGGCCCTCGACGGAACGGCCTCGGTACAATAATATAAGTTTTCGAATATATGAAAACCATAAGAATACTTTGGCACATATATGTTTTTTAATTCAATAAATATAATGCTAAATGCATAGTGAACTATCCGTTTTTTCACACCCGTTATATACAGGCTTGTGTATTGTTGTGGCGGTGATGGTGGTTTGTGCATGTGTTTTTACGAAACCTGCATGTATCGGGTATGAAAAAACGGTAGTCCGCTATACATTTAGCACTATATATATTTTCTATTTATTGTATCGTGGATTATAGCAAATTTTTTTTTTATTATTACTTTTGTAATAAATAAGCCACTTTTGAAATGAATTGCATGATCGCATTTTCTTTTAATAGTTATGTCCATTCCTCACAAGAAAACTAATATTTACCATTAGGAGTGTAAATAGGACTAATTAAATAAATATTATACAATTCCATTTTTATATTTTATTATTATGTACGTGACTAATATTAGAGTGGGTACGCGCTGGTTTGTCCTTTGCAGGAGATAATATATCCTTTAAACAGCTCATGCACTATTTAGATTTAGATTCAGATTTTGGTTCTCTTGTTTTTCGCTCTTATTTAATTTTTTAAAACACAATGTTGGCAACATTCGTACAAGGTGTGGAGCAGCTGAAGCTGAGTCCCACCTTTTCACAATATCATTGTTAAATAAGTAATTTTAAGTGGAAAATGTAGTTTTCGTGAATAAATATATTAATTCACGAGCATTTTAGTAAATTCGAATTCCTCAGTACAATAATGTAACGTAACGGTAACATCATGTGGCTCTGGTAGTAATAGGAACCTAAATATAAACTCACAAGTGCATTCAAATGCAACCGGCGGCGACCGCTGCGACTACGGCGGGCCATTCATTCGGGCGGCGGTCGCGGGGCTTCGAGCTCCCCGTACCGTACGAACCTATGGTACAAACAGACCTGCGCACAGCTCGGGGAGCCGTGGCCGCTCCGAGAGGAGCTCCGACAAACAGTAAATATAACGGCGATTAATTCGTTATCGCGTGTCATTACAAAAACACGAGCGGGAATATTAAATCTCTCCGCAGGCGGCGGACGACGAGCCTGCGGCGTCACGCAGCCGCGAGCGGACACCGTACGTTCTATGAGTGTGAATATCGTTAATTTTCAGAATTATCGTTGTAAGTAGCAGAGTTATATATTTGAAAAAAATATGAACTTCATTATATCCGTTAATCATCCTAGTTTCTAATGTTGCAAATCCCCAATTACGTTGGATGGAAAAACTTGTCTATACTCATTATAAAATGAAATCCCCAAAAGCTGCCTGTGTGTATGTGGTCGAATATATCAAAATCTACGAAACCTATTCTTGTACGGTCTTCACTAAAAGATAATGGAATTCTTCCGGAAAATTTTAAGTTAATAGTACATTATGGTTTTATGTAAATTATGTTGAATGGCTTGTGTAGTTGTAAATAGACTCGACTAGGGGGAGCTAGGAGAAAACACTACAAAAAGTCTGCGACGGCATGTCTCTATCTCGAGGTAGATACGATTCAGGGTTTCGACGAGTGATGTGGTGGAATCTTTGGTTGGACGTTATTGTTAAAATATCGAACATACTTACAGCGTGTGCAGCGCCGGCAGCGGCGGCAGCTCGCCGGCCGCCAGCGCCTCCAGCAGGTTGCCGGCCAGGTCCCTGCGGACAGAGGGGGGTCAGCCCGGGGACGGCTCCACGGAGCCCGTCCCGGGAGGCCGACCTTCGACCGTTCGTACCAGATGCGTCACATCGCTTCACTCAATCAACTGTACGCGCGAAACAGTATACTGTAAGGTGTATTCAAATACAAAGAGTGTTTAATTTGATTATTATACTTCATTATTCTTTCGAACGAATGGCATGATATTTTAAGCACGTCCGCTATCACGAAAGTAACTTATTACAATTAAATTCGCGCTGTAATTGAAACATTGAAAATTTACCTTTCGGTATTAACTAAGAAGTTTGTAGTTAATTGATAGTATTTTGATTATATTCCCAATAATTATCAAGTCAAAATTGTGGCCCCGCCTGCGACCCCATCGAACGTTCGTTACGAATGAAGGTACTTTAATTGAAACGGCACGAAGATTCGCCTACCCCGGTTGGCGGCATAAATATCTACAGGATAAATATATTGAGGCTCATCATAGGAATCTCCAGCGTGAATGATTCGTGCCTCGCGTTGGTAAATGGAAGAAATAAAGTATTATTGCGATTGTTTTTGAACTATGTGCCTCTGCATCTGGTGCAGTATATATATATTGATATCTATTACGTGCGCGTACAGTAGGTGCGGTGCGTTCGGCGGCGGGGCCGGTTTATTAACAAATCTGTCATCTGCGCGCAGAACGAGCGGCCTACTGAGAACTCGTTCGGCGACCGGAACGACCTCTCGCGAAAGCGTTCTAGTGCTTCGCGACGGCCCGCCGGAGCCCGCGATAGATCAGTCGGTTCACGACCGTCTCCGCACCGCACCGGGCGGCCCCCGCACCGGTTTAGTGATAAATTTTATAGCACGATTATTCACTTTCGTTTTCATCTGTAACAATCGTTACGTCGTTTCGTTATGACTTCTATTTAAAACGATATCTGTACGGGCTGCTACTACCCTGTACTATCTTTTGCTGATAAATTGATATTGATAACTGCGACGCTTAATTGATAGATTTATTTGATTGATATAAATTATAATGATTTGATAGTAATGAATAGGTTGAGCACGCGTGGCCGCTAACGTCGTACTGATTTCAAATTCATATTAAGTGATATTAATAATATGGCGTAAATGCCGACGGTGCAAATGTACGTGTTAGCCCGTACATGCTCCCCGGCCAAATGATAAGAAAGCTGATGAGGTGACTTAAAACTACTACAAGATGATAGGCATTTTGCTTAAACTAGTACAAAAAAAACAAATAATGATAAAACAAAATACATAGTAATAATAAATCTTAATTAAATTAGTCACTGATAGTCAACACCCACTGAGGCACTTATGATTTGCTTTTACTTATATCCACTTTTACACTGCACTACACTATGTTTTCTAAAGTATAAACTCTCCTCGGCGTAGGAGAGTTTGCCATGTCCCTAGTCCTCTGCTCACACACACTTTCACTGTTATTCGGCGTGGCCGACTCCGGTTGGGCAGTCGGCGCGGCCCGCCGAGAGCCGGCCCGGCGCGTTTTATAACGTCTCCATCGCCACAGGAACCCCGCTGCTACAGCTATGGCTACTGATAGCAGACCATAGCTTACAATGTAGTGGTGGATATGATGAGGTGATAAATCGTCCACCGGAAAATCACTATTTAGCTGTCGCAGTTGGGTAAGTTCTTCGCCGATCTTGGCTATATCTTGGTGAAGCCTTGTATGCGTTGTTTCATTACCAAAGTTGATAAGAGTGAGGTTAAATAAATGGTTTATTGGAGCGATTGGGGGGCTATACAAATCTGAATCGATCGAAATCTGGTTCATATTCAAAGTGTTATGAGAGTGTGCTGTAAAGTTATTTTCTTTTATAATGCAATTTGCTGCTACATTAAGAATGCCCGATCCACTCAGCCTTTCCATAGCAACGTGATCGGGACATAGGATGCGGAGTGTGCAATTACCGCAACAAGAAAACAAAAACGTATTCATTCGGAATAATCGAATCCATTTACTTTCACAAACGGATATGCTTAGTTGACATTTGTGAGTAGCGGCTTCGGGCACACAAAATTTAAAATCAGATGTTAGATGATATACATTAGAGGGCAGGTTGCATTGATAGGTGTCTGAGTCAAAGTTCATGCAATGCTGAATGTCCACTTCTCGTATTTGGACATATATCCTTTTGAACATTTATTGCTATTTAGTCGGAAATGGGAATAATGCTAATCATTCCAGTTAGTGTATGACGTGGGACAGCTATGACTTTGTGTAGTTCGAAGGTGTCTCGGAAGACGAGAGGAATTTGTATTTCAAATATAAAATGTTTGCTTGTCAGGCGAGCCTTCACTTTTAGGAGCTTATATATTTTTATAATATCCTGAGATATGTTATCGATAGGAAGAGATACGTCCTTTGTTAACTGCCCGGAAATGATATTCAGTTCATCTTGTAACTGCTGAGGGGAAAGAAGATGAAAATTGAAAATCTCTTGATGAGTATCTGTTATCATTTCTACCAAACGATCTTGAAGGTTGCTTAAATTAATGACAAGATTGCTAGCTATCAACGATAACATGGTGAAGTCATTAATTATCGCCATGTTTTCTACCTCCTTTTTTACTGTGTTCATATCCTTATTGAGAACATTTAACTGATTATTTATGGTCTTATGTTGTATATTAATAGTTTCTTCCATCCTTTTCAGCACATTATATTCACCCTCTATAATTGATGTTTGATTTCGCCATAAGGCGGCTAAATGGTTTTCATTTTGTTTGATAAGCTGTATGTCTTGTTGATATTGTTCGAAGAAACGTTCGTCCAATACTCCGAACAATGAATTTGCCAGATATCCGACTCCATTAATAAGCCCGCGTTTGTTACGCCGACGTGTTGTGTTTCGCTGACCAAGAAGTATGCGATTGTTGAACTCTAAGTTTAACGTACTATGACGAAGTTGTAAAAGGACTACGTCGCAGTATGATTCCGAAGAAATGCGTGAGCATTTGTTGCTCAAATAAGTTTGATACTTTTCTAATGTGGCTATTCCTTGCCAATAGGGATCCATGTTATAATAGACGACAAGTTTCCAGGTGTCCCGCATTAATTTTATTTCGCCAATTTTGTCTAAATATAGACCTTGGTCTGGGTTTAATGCTGTAAGGTTATACGATACTTGCGATCCGCTAACCATTTTCATAAAAAGCATAAACGATATTGCCATAGACACCAAGCGAGACGAAGATTGTATCCTTTTTTTGCTTTTGTCATCCTTAATGCTCTTCTTTAGTTCTTCTTCTTTGCTCTCCGATGGAATATAACATTTAGAAGTTTTTATTCTACGTCTTTTGTTTGCTTTAACTTCTATACCTATACTAAATTCCGTTGGTTGAACGTATTTTATGTTAAGCAATTTTGTATTTTTCACCTCCGGTAACGTGAGATATCCACAAGGCGGCTTATTTGCTGAATTGTTAAATGTAATTGTATTTGTAGCTCTTAGAATCCACGCTAAAATTCTTGTTATTTTTACGAACGAACCTGTTTTTTGCATTAATAATGATACTATGCTCTGCTCGTGACTTTTCTGAACAACATTAACTTTTTGTTTTGATTTGAGATCGATTTCTGTGCTATAGCAAGTATGCTTGTTGCTGTCTTCTACAAATGATTTTAACCATTCTGGTCCCTGCCACCACCATCTAGAACTTGCTGATTGAGATGCTAATATACCCCTGCTTGCTACATCAGCAGGATTTTCTGCTGATTTCACGAATTTCCATCTATCAGGTTTCATTACCTGCGCTATACCCTTGACCCTATTCGCGAAGAACGAAAAAATTGTTTTGTTACGTGGAACTAATCTAGTTTTGGATGTGACCAGTGTTATGTTCACCTCATTCTCCCGGACAACTCGTGAATAGATCCCGCAGGCATAAGCTTTAGTCGATGCCATCATGCTCTGTGTGGTAAAATAAAACAATGACGGAGTGTTCTCCTGACTAATTTCTATCCCAGCGAGTAGTTCGGGCTTATTCGACATCCACTTTCTCAATGGAGATCCGCCTGATTTTGATAAATTGATAATGTCTAATTGTAACCTCTTTGCCGTCTCTATGCTGTGACAGCCATGGACAAGGTCATCCATGTAGAATGAATTTTCCAAAACTTCAGTTGCTTTGCTATTTTGATAGTTTTTTCTCTCGTCATTCGCAAGCTGCTTGAGCGTCATCATAGCTAGAAAAGGCGCGGCTATGATACCATACGTAACCGTTGAAAGTTGGTATTGTTTGATCGGTTCCGCGGCAGAATCACGCCATATGATCTTAAGTAAATTTTGGTCTTGAGGATGTACCCATATTTGCCTAATCATTTTTTCTATATCAGCTGTAAAAGCTAATTGATATTGTCTCCACTTTAAAATTAAAGATTGTAAGTCTTGCTGTAAATTAGGACCACATTCCATCACATCATTTAAACTCATCCCCGTTGAGGTTTTGCTTGAGGCATTAAATACCACTCTAAACTTGATAGGGTCATTAGACTGCACACAATGATGTGTATTAAAGTATTCAGGCTTCAAATTTCCATTGGCGGGAATCATATGACCGAGCGCGCGGTATTCATTGATAAATAATTTGTATTGTTCTCCTATGTTGGTATGTTTGTTCAATTTATTTTCTAATGACCTAAACTGTGCTATAGCTTTTGATTTTGAGTCTCCCAGTTTTGTTTGAAAATCTGGAAGCATTGGTAATCGAACCTCCATCTTTGCATCGCGTTGTTGTTGACTTATAGTATTCTACACACTGTTGAGTTTCTGAAGAATCATATGATGCCTCGCTGATATCCTCAATCTCCCAGAATTTTTGAATTTCTTCCAAATTATTGATAATTACGTTACATTGTAAATTTTTTACGTTGCCTGTTAATATCCAGCCTAAACGCGTATTTTGAGCTATTGGGATATTCTCATTAGGTCTACAAATTCCCTCTAGCAAAATGGATGAGTATATGTCCGCCCCCAGAAGTATATCTACGGGACGACTGATATAAAATTCGGGATCTGCTAAAGTTATGTTTTCTAAATAGCTCCACGAGGGTTTGGAAAAACTGTAATTCGGTAAGTTTTTGATAAGAGTTTTCATGATATATGCTTCTGTCTTAAATTCAAAATTATTACTTATAGCCCCACAGGTGATAGAAATTACTCCCTTACAGTTGCTTTCTCTGACCCCTACGCCTGATATCACCCCTCGGCATTTTAATCGAGGTTGACCAAGTAGCTGAGCTGCACGTTCCGTGATAAGTGATGTTTGGGAACCTTGATCAATGAGAGCGCGCATACTAACGAAGGATCCATCATACTTTTGAACCTTTATGATAGCTGTTGCTAAAAGTATTTCAGGGATATCGTTCTGTAATGATACGTGGGAGTTGCTGCTTAACTGCTGTGAAGACTCTGATGTCGGATTCCGTGATATTTGTGTGATATTATTTGTTGCATGTGACTGTGAAAATGCTTGATGTAAAAGGGTATTATGACTTTGCTGACATTCGGAACATCTTTTTTCCGAAATGCATTTCTTACCGTTATGCGAATAGAGACAATTTTCGCATATCTCTAACTGTGTTACAGTCCTGCGTTTTTGATATGGTGTCATATTTAAAAACTTGCGACAGTAATATAGACAGTGGGTATTGCTCTTGCAAAGTCCGCATTTAAAAAAATTCCACACATTATTTCTGCTTTGTTGCGAAATATTGCTATTGTGCGCCGGAAATGCTTGCGTATTAAAATTCCTTTGATAATTGTTGAACTTTTGAGGTGAATGATTGGTATTAAATTTCATTACTTTACTTGTATGATTTTCAGGTTTTTTACGAGAGGATTCTAAACTAGTAAATTTACTTTCTAAAATTGTTAAAAATTCCTGCAAGTTAGGCAATTCCCTCGGCTGTTTGACTGAAGCTACGTATCCGTTGTACGTGTCTACGTCTAGTTTCTGTGATAGGAGATACACGAGTAGTGGATCCCAGGATTTGACATCGACGCCGAGATTTTTAATTGCATTCAGCGTTTCTAAGGTGGTATCGTGAATGCGTTTGATATGATTTACGGATGTCTGTTGAGCAACGGGAATATTTAATAGCTGATTGATGTGTGAGCGAAATATGAGCGCTTTATTGTTATACCGGTTGTTTAATATATCCCAACAAGTGGTGTAATTATCTGAACTGATGGTTAGGTGTTGAATTAACCTTTCCGCTTCACCGCGAACTTTGCTCTTCAAAAACTGCATCTTTTGGGCTTTTGATAAACTTGTATTACTATGAATGGCCTCAGTAAACAAGTCTTTAAATGATGTCCATTCATTGTAGGACCCATTAAATTCTGGAATCTCCATTTGCGGAGTGATATTTGCTCTGTGCTTTGTAGACCACATTTTGCTAGAAATGGCCTTTTTTAAAGCTAGGAATGTGTTTTCGTGACTATTAAATTGCTCTTCATAATCCTCATTTTCTCCATTTAACTCTAAATATATCTCCCAGTGGAGTTCGTCTATTGCTGCCCATCGTGACTGTAATTCTTTAAGCATATCTTCTAATTCCCATTTCTCACTGATCGTGTCTATATCAATTCTGCGTGCTGTTCGCATGAATGCCAGAAAATTGATGTTTTGCTTACGCAGCAGATCGTCTCCCTTACATGCTGTACCTGTAGATGAATACATCCTGGATTGTCCAGCCTGGCTGAGTCTTGGGGAGCTCGGGCGGTGGACTTCTGTTTCCTGCTCTATGTTTGGGTTTTGGCCTTTACTATCCCCTTCATTCCCCCCTGCTGTGCCTACCTCTTGTAGCTGCTTGTCTACGAGGGCTTTGGCTGCTAAATACAGCTTACGAGTGCTCTCGTAATCTGCATATTTAAAATATGGGTGGTCCTCTGCTTCGAACCTCAATATGCTTTTGTGATTTTTCTCATAATCACCCCAATACTTTTGTAAAATTTCCGATCGCCTCATAAAATATTCTACAGTTTTCCTTTCGGCCCCGATCTTTTTCAAATTAACGAAAAACTTGGCGATAGCCTCATTTAGTTCTCTTTGATTTTGGTACAAAGCTTCCATGATGCTTGCTTATGAGTAATAATAAAATGGAAAATTCTTACTTGGTTGCTGCGGAGTTTGCTCTCTACCTTTGCTTGTTTGGCTCCCGGTTGATGCTGAATGCTGATTGCTGATTGCTGATGAATGCTGAATGCTGATGCTTTGTGGACACGTGTAGTCCAAAGTCACTGATTACACCACACACACGCGTTAATTCGAGTGCGCCACGTGTTTGATATCCCGCACTTTAACCAACACGTGTGGTTAAGATGCTCGAAGGACCAAAAAGATGTACGGGCTGCTACTACCCTGTACTATCTTTTGTTGATAAATGATATTGATAATTGCGACGCTTAATTGATAGATTTATTTGATAGTTATTATAATGATTGATAGTAATGATTTGATATGTTGAGCACGCGCGGCCGCTAACGTCGTACTGATTTCAAATTTGTATTAAGTGATATTAATAATATGGCGTAAATGCCGACGGTGCAAATGTACGTGTTAGCCCGTACAATATCATTATAATCTCTGACAGAGAGAACGTCGAACGCGTGCGACGCGCGAGCAGTGGCGATGCTGCGGGTCGCGATAGACTGTTAGAGCGAACGAGTAATACTAGCGGCGATGTCTTTAATGTTCGACGACACTCTTTCTGATTATTTCCGATGAAGTTAGTCAGGCCGAGAAGCCGAGAAGCCTCCGCAGCGTCACTCACAGGGCCTGCAGGCGCGCGGTGTCGGCCAGCGCGGGCGGCACGGCGCGCAGCCCGTTCCGCGCCAGCCGCAGCACGCGCAGCGCCCGCGCGCCGCCCAGCGCGCCCGCCGGCAGCGCCGCCAGCTCGTTGTCCTCCGCCGACCTGCGCAGGGACGGGGTGGGTGACGGCGCGGCCTCGTATCGCTTCGCTTCCCTCTCGTTCCCATATATTCTTTGCATTCTCTACGAACCTGCCGACGTTCGGCACCCGTGATCGGCTTTCGGATGGGAGAAGCGAAATTCTCCAATTTACGTTTACGGTCGTCTCGGACGAAACGACGATACGTCAGTAAGTATTACAATTATATTAATGAGAAAAGCAAGAAAAAAAAAACCGATGACTTATATATACTAAACGATCGCATCATGTACGAGCTTCGATTAATCATTTTTTTCCCCTTGCGAATCCCTGGAGTATTTCGTGAAAGCTCCTCGCGGCGAGCGGGGCGGAGGGAGGTGTCGGCGGGCGCACCGCCGGAGACGGGACGGACTTCATTTATCAAATTTAGTGACACGCGGCCGAGATTAGCACTGGGAGGATAAAAATTGGTATACCAGTTGACATCAGTATGACTACGACGTGACAGGAAGTTCAGTTCCGGGCGTACCGGCGCAGCGTTCCGGCTGCGGGATCGCCACTAACTACATATTGCACATTTTGCATTACATCCGACTATCGAGTGCATCCCGCTATCAGCTAGTTTCACGAGGCCTATCTCTCAGTGCGGCCTCGCGGCGATCCAAACGATAACGCGTCCCACGTGCCCTTCTCGGTGCGATAGGACGAATCTATAAACTATTTACAGGATCGAAAACACCGTCTCACACTCATGTCTTCATTATTTACACTATTCCCACGGGGTATCTTATCATTCCGACGAGGTCCTACGCCCGTTTACTGAAGACGGAATCCATTTATTCGAAGCATACGAAAAGACTTATCTCCCGAATTTTGTATCGTTCTGCGGATCGCGTACGCGTGCAAACCTGTGTGTCGATCACTTCCCGCCAGGAGTAGCCACTGCAATGTAGTGTCATTGCGTTCTATTATGTATTGGTTATCAAAAAACATTTACATAGTGTAATTGTAGTAAAATAATGTAATGGCACTGAACAGGTTGAAAAACAGCAAAAATTAGAAATGAAATAGAAAACAAGGAATCGATCGATATCGATCTGTAAACAGTAACTGTAAGTACTGTTGCAACAGTAGGATTGCTAACACGACCTAGCGTTTCATTCAATCTTTCACTAAATATGGTCGAGTGTCCGAAGCTCTCCGGTCGCAACGTTACTCTCGTGGTCGCTTCCAGTTAAATCGATGGGGAGTTAACGCTATTCCGGGTCTGTTGTTCACAACGGTCTGTTCGCGATCCTATTCGTATTAACGTTTGCATTTTTGGAACATTTGTTTCCTTAACACTAGTCTAAGGTAAAATGTCTCTCATCCTCATATTACCTACAAGTTGGGCTGGAGCCTAGGGCATACCAAAATAATGGATACGTGGAAATCTGGCAATCACAAATTACAAAAACAGTTTTTTTTCTAGATATTGGGGGCTCTCCTGAAGTCGGGGCTCAGGCTTCGAGAGTCCGACGGCATCGAAAACTGAGTGTATTATGAATTGCTTAATAAATATTTTATGTAGTTTTGCATGAAGTGCCCGTCGCATGCTGTCATGTGAACAGCGGGGACGTGTATAGATTTCGTTTAATGCTGTAGTAATTCTTCTAGCCTATTCTATATTCCTGTAGCCACGACGACTGGCACGAACTGAGCTCGGACGCGCACGAACGTGTGTCGAACCGAAGTTCAGAGCGACTGGTCTGACTGGTCTTTTACTTGTTTACTTTTCCCTGGGTTCGACAGTCGATTTGTATTTAACATTCTGGTTATCGATATCGATATAGTACTCGGTCCCGTGCGGCGCAACGCCCGGCGCGGGGCCGCCGACCCCGCCCGGGGTCACGACCCTCAATGCTGTCGAGCCGATCTTTACTCAGCATCGTCGCGGCCATCGGTGACGTCTGCGTTTAAGAAAAAATCTAGATGGAACCATCGTAACTCGAGCCGTCCGAGGAGCCGGCACCGAAACCGCGGCGGGCAACTCGTGCAATAACTATAAATGCTCGTAGTGTACACCGTTTGGTATTTTGTTACATGAATTCTCTGCACGAGAGCCTCTCGTGTCCTCCCTCGGTGACTATATCATTTTGAAGCCCCGCCCCGGACATCGGACAGCCGCAAGTCCCGTTTGCATGATTCATATCAGGCGGTTTAAGCGTGTGTGCACCCACCATGCCTGTCGGATAGTGTGCCGTACCGTCCGGCCGAAGAAGGTACCTCGCCGGGACTCAGCGAACGTCGACTACAGTTTAAAGCGTTCGTGCGGGGATGAGATTAACCCTAATATTACTTAAAGCGCTGGTCTGCAGCTTCCCCTCCTCCCGCCGGCCCCGCGCCGAGCGTTCACCCCCGGACCCGTCCCTCGCCCGCCGCCCGACGTCACGAGCGTCACACAACTAGTGACGTTCGACCGTATCCGATGTCATTCACAGCGAGGACTTTTTTGAATAAAAAGAATATTTAGGACGAATACACCACTGATACGGGAGATTCGGGCCGAGACGTTCGACCGCCGTCGACGAGCGCCGCGACGCAGCGCCACAGTTATGTACGTTCTATCTGAGGAAAGCGCGGCGTCCGCGGCCCCGTACTACGTTGCGGTACGGAGTACGGTCCCCGTGCGGCACTCACAGCAGGTGCAGCCGCGGCAGGCCGAGCGGCGGCAGGCGGGCCAGCGCGCAGCGGTCCAGCCACAGGCGGGCCAGCGCCGCGCCGCGCAGCGCGCCCGCCGGCACCGACCGCAGCCGGTTGGCGGACAGGTTCCTGGGGGGAGGAACTCCGTCATATCCTTTCGGTACGAGTTTTGTTACAGTATAACCGAAAGAAGATTTTTAATCCTATATTTCAACTCAGTTTACAAACTTCGATTCGATCGTTTTACGGCATACGGCATATAAGCGTTACGATTTACAAAATATCGTAGACGTAAGTAGTTCGACAATGCAGCGTGCGGTGCTCGCCCGGTGTCGGTGTCGAGCTCGTCCCTCGAGGTGAATCAGCACTGCATCGGGCGACAGGTTCGCTCGCACTCCGACGGACGGTACTTCAGGGTAGAAATATTCAGAACTCCAATATACTTTCGAAGGAGACGGAGAATGAACTGTTAATTAATTTCAGACCTGTCACGGTTTCTACGAGTCCATTAATTCGAGAGCCGCACGGATTTAGAAAGGGACCATCCGTCACCGTCCGAGGGACACCGTTCCGGGGAAATTAACTATCGCTAAAAAATAGTGATCGTTAGTCAGTCGGCATCGGCTCACGCGTGGGCTCCGCGCACGGTTTGACGTGACGTCATTTTATTTACACCTTTGAAACTGGCCCGTTGGTGTAGTTGGCAGCGACCCTGCCTTTAGCTCCGCCGGTCGCGGGTTCGATCCCCCCCGGCGGTCGCAGTGCCCCCTCGAGGCCGCGGCTACTCACAGGTCGCGCAGGCCGGCGGCGGGCTGCAGCGCGGCGGGCGGCAGGCTGCTGATGTTGTTGTCGGACACGTCCCTGCGGAAAGACACCCGGTTAGCGCCGGTGGTGGTGACCACCGCTACCATAAAGCAGGCTACGCTGTCCAGCTGGCTCCATCACACCTTATTAGAATTTTATTAGGGTTCCTTATATTCTTTTAAAATGTAATATAGCCTATGTCACTCAGTAAATATGCAGCTTTCCAAAGGTGAAAGAATTTTTTAAATCGATCACAATCGGTCACAGCACTGAGGCTCCGGTCCGGACACATTCCACTCAATTGTTTTTTAATTGCTTATTTGATGAAGAAAGTGCCAACTTCGAATTGCGCAGAATGCGCTCTCATCGAAGATGTATATCATATTTTGATGGAATGTGTGCGGAACGAGGACCTTAGGACTGATTTTAAAATCTACTAAACGGATTTTTGTACAGTTTTTACGGTACTATTCTTCCGGAAGCTTAAGGTTTATAGGACATTACACTTTTAAGTAAATTGTGGTAAACACGTCGCTCGGGCGTAGCGGAACTCGCCTGCTCAGAGCTTTATTAATCGCGTGCGTCGCGTCAACCAACACAGATACGCTAAAGTAATGTACTAGAGAGGTGTAGATCTACAAAAAGTACTACAGAAAAAGTCCGCAACAGTCGATCTGTTATCTTAACTCACAATAATTACTTTTATGTTTAAATATCAATTAAACACACTGATTTTCACTCAGACGAAGCCTCATGCGATTAATAGACATCTAAAATGTATGTCACGGCGCTTGGGGGGGCAGGTGGGGGCAGGTGGGTTACACTCGAGTACGCAGATGTAATCGTGCGTGGGCTTCGGTGTACGTTTTAACAACATTTTGCAATCGATGTCGGTCTTGCTTCGACACGAGTTCACTCAGTTATTAAAAAGCTTAATATGCTATCGAGGATTGCATACATTACATCCGGACCGGTTGATGTAATTACGAAAACGATAGTGGTCATATTTAGTAAAGCTCATTGTTGCGTGCTGCATGCAGTAAAGAAAATATTTAACACTATGTTTAAATTTATAGACAACTAGTTTCAGCTGCGACTTCGTTCAAAGACCGTTGAGTCTTTGAATAAATAGTAGTTTCGGCCACTCACCAACCCTGCAAATATCTCCATCACAAATATCAGATCGATCCGTGGGGTTAACTGGCAATTAGGGTGCACTGGGGGATTACGTTATATTTTCAGTTTAGTTGATAAGTTTCTATAATATTTTAAGATTTTAATTAAAAAAACACATATTTGTTTGAGTTTACTGTCATCTCTCACCAGTTTCAACATATATATACATATTCTAATACTTTTACTTGACAGCTATTTCCAAGGTGTTTGCGTTCCGAAAATATGACCAATTCAAAACATTGTTAAGTTTCTAGTCTGGTGTGATTCCTTTATTACACGGGGTAATTACGTAAATTTTACAAAATTGTCCTGTGTGAATTTTGACGAGAGATTTATAATTACTTTTTGTTTATCTTTATTTCAATACAAATATCATTTGAATATCCTTCATGGTTTTACCGCAATCATATTTTGTCACTTGCATTTTCGGAATTATCACAACGACGTCCAGAGGTTCTCAACATTTATCTTAGATGCTCTGTAGTAAATCAATTTAAAATTTCAAACTCTTAAATTTTATAAACCAGTCTGGTGCAGGTATATGGTATGGTATATTATTTTAAAATAAGGTTTTTAAATCATTATTTTTTATGTAATCACCAAATGTCTCGTCAGACCAATCCCCACTTTTCGATGAGATTACAATGGCATTTACCAGTCATTCTTGATCAAAGTCTAAGTAAAGATATCCTATAGTCTATCAACTTCTCTTTGCTATATTTACCTCTTATTCGAATCGTTTTATCCATATCATCTTGGGTGTATGGTGAATCTCTTTTGTGAATATATTTACGAGGCATGTCTTCCTCAAACAACTTATAAAGATTGATAGTTACTTAATGCAAAAAGTGATGCTGATACAAAAACTAAACATTTTATGACATCAAAATATTTATAGTTTGACTTCAAATTACTTTATTTTTAGTGGTGTCTGAGCACATTCTTTTTTATGCTAGTTATCTATCCATTCATCCTAGTTTTATTCTTATAACTTTTTCTTTCAAAAATGAGGAAAAATCTCTGTAAATAACCATGTTTGTACATACACGAGTTTCTCTTATATTCGGTCAGATTATACCGACAGAGTCGACAACTGGTTAATGTTAGAATGACAAATGCTTGACAACCATTGGAAACTACTATGCAAAACTTGTTCCTTATTTCTTTGATTCGTGATTAGCTCTGTAGGGGCATTTCAGAAAAAAAAATACTGTAGCTGGCATATACTAACTTAAAAAATAAATGATTATCTATAATTTAAATTTACAATTATTAAGATATCTTACGGAAATCCAAAGATACAAGGTTAATTAGAGTTAAAGATAATTACCCCTCAATTACAATAAACGAAAAATCTTGATAAAAGGTGGTGAGAGGCAAATGTTACGTTCATACACGCTGATTTACTACCAGCCAGTAGCTACTTGCCAACACTGACGAGAGATAGACGGATAATGTGGCGTTAAGAATTATGTTACGTAATTAACAAATTGCCTGGTATAGTAGTAATTCACAAATTTTGGGATATCCCCGTTTTCGTAATTACCTCAAAGCACTCTACTGTTAAATTTTTTAACAATTTACTAAGACGTAATTCGGTATATATTATAAGCTCTGGAAAAAATTGAAAAACAAAACATTTAAAAAATGTAAAACCTTTCTTATACTGTATCTTTTAGTGTGAGAGGTCATCCGGTCTCCTATATAAAACCTATTTCTTTAACTTACAAACTTGATTTTGACACATCGTGGATAAAACAATCTTGATAGAATGATAATAGATGGCGTTTTTTAATGTCATCCTATTCCTGTTGAATTCACAGGATTTCTATAGCATATATGTACTTACCCCGGTATTATAAGCATTCATTGCATCAAATTTCATCGATATTGGTGCACCGAATTCGCCGTGAAACCGTAACAGACACACAGAAGGACAGACTTTCACATTTATAATATTAGTAACGATATCAATTTTTTATAATTATTGTTCCGAACAAAATGTTTTGAATACGACCATACAAATGTATAGACGGTGGAATATGTTAAGAAATAGAATATTTACCGTCGATACGAAACAAGCACAAGATCAGATCGAAATCTAGGTCGGCAATAGGTGTAATTGAATGTGCAATTACTGCAGTAATTATTGTTGATAGCTGCAATCCAATGGCGGCGGGGAACTATTTCAATGCTAAATTGTTAAACAAACATCGTTAGCAGATTATCAGCTCACCATTCATAGGAGGACAGATGCGGATCGAACAAAACTTACGGTGTACTTATATAAACAAATACGAATGCTATAAGTGAATCCACTATTTTATTTATTTGCTGAGTACCGATGTGGAGACCGGCTCGAGCCTCCTGTTTACTTCGAAGAGTCCGTACTGCGGGGCAGCGGAGGGCGCCGGTGGGCTCTACTGCGGGCCAGCACCGCACCCGTTCAATAATGCGGTGCTGACCCGTATAATATAACTCTTAATGTATATTTAGAATTGTATATTGGATATTTTACAGAGGAATAAATAAATTTTCTGAATTTTTCCACTTATGGGGCTATCCCAGTCGATACTTGAAGTTCTTTTAGTCTTCTAACTGAACTTAACTGAACTAGTGATGAAAGAGCTCAAAGTACTTCCAAGGAGGAGTTTCTGTTAATTTTTGTATGATACCAAATCGGTCCATCGGGTTCCCGAAAGCGGGTATAGGGGTATACCGGTTCGACTGAGAAGAGGCCTGTACCACAATGTACAGGAGTCATTGAAACGAACGGTGTAGTCGTTCAACCAGCATTCACAAGCATGTAGCGAGGAGCCGTTCGCAGTCCTTAAGGACGCACAGATTCAGATTACGAACAATAGGAAGCCATCACCGCAATCCGACATTTAATCATAATTTTTTTTCTGAGGAAAATTGCAACCACGAGCACGGCTAGGCCAGAGAAGGCAACACTCCGGCTGTTATGATACCTTGATAGAATAGAAATAGATTTTTTGATAAATGATATAGTTTACGTTCGTAAAGTTCTTCTCCCTATTCCACAGATTTTCACGTAACATTAAACGACTGATATGTCCTTTAATTTCTAGTCCATAAAATAGGAATAGCTGTATTCCATCAAAAACCTTGTGCCATTTCGAGCGTCAGAAAGCTTAGGTCGCTCAAAGTTCTATCCGACAAAATGGAATTTGTGTAATTCGTATAAAATGTCGATCATAAACATCGGTATAAATAAGTTGATACCGATTAGTCTGCGGAAGGCGAGGGGAGGCTCGTACCGAGCGCTGATATTGCGGCCATCCATCATCCCCGCGTCGGAGAAACTTTACCACTTGCCGACTCGCGGCGCCTCGTGTGACTTCAACACGGCAAAGTTTCGACGACTGACGACGGAGCTCGGAATGAAGACGTGACCGGCGTATGAGCTCACGGGACCTGAGCCGCGGCTATTTTGAACTCCGAGAAGCCAGTTTTATACAATACTTTCAGGACGGCAGAAAAATCTCAAGTGGTCGTAAGTGACGTAAGGACGCGAAGCATTTTTCGATGCGAAACGTGACATACGAAAGTTTAAACACATTGCTGATTATTAAAAATAAAGTCACGCGAACACTATCCACCAGAATTTTAATTTAAGCTGAATTCCTTTTTACAATTCATCACGCGCCGCGCCTTACACCCACAACAGTCGTACTGCGCCCCATTATTTCTAATTCCATATTCCTTTCTTTGACGATAGAGATCTCGCATCGGTCCAGTCGTGCGGCGTCGTCCGGGAATGCGACAGGTCGCTTTACTATTTCTTAAACAGATTAACTTAATTATTACTTACCACCCAGTTGAAAAATAAGATTGAAAAAAAATTTTTAATTCTTAATTTCATTACAAGAACATGTATATAATTGTTTATAAGCGAGCGACCGTGGCTCGTGGCTGTGAGAATGCACGGTTTGTAAACTGCGAGAGATGAAGGATATAATAAGGAAGGGTTCAGTGCCGGTCGTCATCCGCTCGAACCGTTCGATTTCGTTTGCAAATAACATTCAATAAGATTACAACTGAGTTGCTGGAAAAATTTCGCGACGCTACATCCTTAACGTGAAAAGCGATTTCGCGACAAATTATGAAATAAACATAATCAACGTTAATAAAGAAAAAATCTAATATTATCTACCGAAACGATCAACGACGATTCAATCGGTCAGTTCCGAGATGATATCGGAGCCCTTCTAAGGATTATAGCAACGAAGGCTTCGATCCAAGGTTAGGACCGATTCGAACTATAATTTTTCTAATCTTTCAATCCAGATGTGAGAAATCCGATACGTTGAAATCTTGAGTACCCTCACGAGTCACGAGAGACGGTGACGGCATTCTACGACTACGACGGCATCTAGACTCCGTGAGGTCGAAAGTCGTAACGATCTCTCGAGCGCAGCGGATCGTCGACGGTCATCGCTCCCGTCCGGTCCATACGCGTCGACAGTGCGGCCGCACAGGCGAATTCGAAACGCTCCTAGCGAGAGACGCGTACGGGGAGGCGACACGATCCCCGCTCCGCTCGCCCGCCGCAGGCCGCGGCCCGTCTCCTACATTTGATTGTTGGTTAAATCGAGCTCGGAGCTTTTACCGATCGCACTATTCCAGCCTGCACCGCTATATATGGCCGGCCGCTGCAGCGCCGCACGCGGCCGCGCTCGGGGCGCTGCGAAACCGAATAGTTCGCACCGGACTGCACGGCTCGCTCGACGACGCTCGCTTCGCATCACGCTCGCGACGAGAGCTCGCGTCGCAAGCCGGATGTGTAAATTTCTTGCGATGTCGAAACCCGAGTGAATGCATCATATAAATTTCTAAAAGTCTCGTCCCGTACTTTGTTTTTATTGAGTGAATCCGTATTACGCGCGTCTCCTTTCACGTTAGAATACTCTTGCCATTACTCTATAGCGTTTTAAGATTTAATCAATATCGCTCCAGTCGATCGACCGTCAAAGTTTACCAGACAGAACGACAGACATTTCTATTTTCTTTCGCATTAATAATAATAGTACCGATTGTATAAGTCGAACGTGGATATCGGTGAGGTGGAGATCGGTGCACGTTCGAGAAGTTTCGGACGCCACACGGATGCGAGCGTACGAATATACGCGTTATGTTCGCGCTCTCCGATGCACTCCCGACAGGCCGCAGCGGCGGGGCTTCGTGCCGTTGCCCGTTCGTGCGCGGCAACGATTTAAACACATCAGCGCCGCCCGAAACTATCGTGATCGATGAATTATGAGCTTCTGTAATAATTACTCTATTACGTTGCAATAACCGTTACATTTAATATATCTGCTTACATATATTAATGACAAACTCGTTGTAAGAATGCACTCGTATAGTGCCCTCGTATGACGCTCGTTGAATGGGATTTAAATGGCACGTTAAGATAGGACTGTATTATGAACGAAATATATGCGTTATATTGCAATATGGCCGTGAAATAAATATAATATTTAAAATTAAAATAAAATTATCATTTATAATGACCGATGTGCTTACGATTCAAAACCAAGGCACATAAAATTCAATTTTATAGTACGTGGAACACGGGAAATTTCTGCGTTGTACGATGTGTTATACGAGGGACTAAAACCGTGTTATAAGAGTACCATGTTATAGGGAATTACTGTAGATTTGTATGTGACCACGAAGACCATTGCTTTGGTATTTTACATTTGTTAACACACTTTTAAATTACAACTGAGTTAGCGATTGGTGAAGAACGAATGCACGCTCTAACGGAACTAAAAGCTCTCGTATCGTTATCCTAAAATACTTTCTAAACAGCTGATAAGATACATATTAAATTCATAATTCATATATTAAATAATTCATATATTAAATTTAAATTCATTTATAAATAAAATAAATTTTTTATTAAGACTGAATTTGTATGCCAGAAATGGTTGAATATATGTTGTAAAATGTACCAAATTTTGATAACTGTACTGACATATATTTAATACAAATAAATATATTATTATTATTATTATTATTACAAAAGTTGTATACAGAGCGAATCAATACAAACCTCCGTTAAACATAAGAAGGTATCTGGGTCTCAAACACTGCTTGAAAGTTATGTCTTTAAATAATTCAGTAACTCTAAAACACGGTTAAAGAATCGTCACCTTGAATCCTTGTCACGAAGCGTACTGGAGCAGAAAGATAGACGCTACTTGTACCAATCTTAAAAGACTAATATTTTGTTTGGACGTTAGGAAATAATGAAGAAGAAAACTTGTACACTGTTCAAATATAATAGAATCAATACGAAATTAATTTAATAAAACGAACCATAACAATTACATATAAAGTACAGTGGTAGGCGCGAGGTGTTCGTTTACTGATTGTTGGTTACAAAAACGTTTCCGGACCGAGGCGGTTTATTGTGATACGATTAATAGGACTAATGATTCAAGGCCAATTTTAAAATTTCAACTGTACTCAAAATAACAAATGAATAAACATATGTCTCACGACATTTCACTTCACTCTAGGTAGATTTTAATTTGTAAATAACTATAAAGTTTGAGAAATGAACCCGTGATTCTTAACTTTTATTTATGTACAACGTAAAAAAAAACATTATTAATTAAAAAAGTGTACAAGTGGTCAACTTATCCTCTCGTTAACTTCTATTCTATAAAGAATATACTTTATACTTTAACAAACAAATTGATGATAAAATAATGGCGTCTATATAACATTATCGTCGAAAACAAAGGCGTCCGTCGCGACCGGCGACCGGCGGACGGCTCGTAGAAAAGACATCAACGCGGTCCGACGGGCGGCGACCGCGGGCCGACCTCGTATCGATACATCGTACACGAAGGGCGACCGCACCGTAAAGACTCGCTGTCGACGGACGGCCGTTCTATCGGTACGATCGCCGGTGGTCGTGTTCGTGTATGACGTTCGGTTTTCGTTCACTCAATAACATGTAAGTAATACACGCGCGGCACAAGGGGCAGCACTCACAGCGCCAGCAACCGGTCGTGCAGCGGCGGCAGCTCGCGCAGGCCGGCCCCGCGGCACGCCAGCCGCGCGCCGCCCTCGCCGCACGCGCAGCCCGCGGGGCAGCCGGCCGCCGCCGCCGCCAGCGCCGCCAGCAGCGCCAGCGCGCCCGCCAGCGCTGCCGCCATGCCTCACCCGGCGCGGCCGCCCGCCCGCCGCCCGCCGCGCATCGCACCCGCTGCGGTATCACTTCACCGGTAACGTGTATGTATCGGTCACACCGCGACCACTTCCCGCCCGATCCGTTCGGGTTCAAACGATCGCCTTTTAGAGTACGGTCCGCGCGGTCGGCCGGAAGGCGCCGCAGACGGACGTGTCACGCTCGCGTCCGTGCGTCCGGCAGCACAATACACGACAGTCCCTGTCGGCGTCGCGACGCGCACTGGCGGCGGCGGGCGGCGGCGGGCGGCGGGCGGCGGGCGGCGCCGCGGCGTCTGGCCCCGCGCGCCGCCCTCTCACCGACTCACAGCAAGAGCAAACAAACAACTCTATTCAATTAATGAAGACGAATTATATTTTACTTCGTCATTCTTATGAAAGCATCGACACGCGCAGGGAATATGTATATATAAGGTATATCCTTGACGGTAGATGTTCTGAAGTTTTGTGTGAGTGCACGGTTCAGTGTGCCTCGTCTCCGAGGATCGCAGCGCGGAGCCGGCGCCGACCGGCACGTTATTCGTAGGTATATCTAGAACTCTCTAGCACTATGTAGGTTCGTCGCGATGTTTCCTTCCGGTTCAATCGAAGCGTTCTCTGGGAATTTCACCAAAAAACAAATTAAATTGTTTTTGCTAATACGAGTAATCTGATACATGAATGTGCGACTATCGGCGAAAGTCATACCAGTCCGGCCATTCGCAGAGCGACCTTCGCGGAGCGCTCGGCAGGCACGCAGCCGCGAGGTCGGCCGGCGCGGGCACGTCGCAGTCCCGGCTCGCAGGATTAGAATACTAACACCGATATTTACAACACCATCCGATACTGAACAAAACACAAACAGCTCGTGTATGCCCGTAACGTTTATTAGTGTACAGTAATAAAAGGTATTCGCTAATAAACGGTTGTCTGAATAAGTCCCCATCCTTCACTACGAGGGATTACATAAATAATTAATTTTCAATGTTGTTCTCGATAGGAAAATTATTGTTAGTCACGCATACATGACAGTTTGATTGCGTTACATTGAATAATGTAGTATATGATCAACTCCAGTTATCTGAGAGTACGGCTGAATTAGACCGGCTCAGCCGCGCACCGGCCTCCTATGTAGAGACGGTTATCCCATGAAAAAGCTGTGATAGCCCAGCGGACCGTGCGACTCTTACGAGGGGAACACGAGTTCAAACCCGGGCATGCACCAATGAGTTTTTCTATTAAAACTTATGTGTCTAATTGATAATTGCAATTTATCACACGCTTTTCGGTGAAGGAAAACATCGTGAGGAAACCTGCATATCTCTAGAGAATTCTGGAGATATGTGTAACCTACCAATCCGCATTGGAGCAGCGTAGTAGGTCTTAGCTCCAACCCTTCTCTCCAGAAACGGAGAGAGGAGGCCCATTCCCAGCTGTGGGATTGTAACAGGCTGCTACTACTTTACATATACACGAGGCTATTCATGGAGGTGATACACGCTCAAAGGGGTAGCGATAATGGAGGGTCCTTCATAACTTCCCATAATTTGTAATAATGAATTTGAATCACAGAGTGAGACTGCACGGCGGCATCTACTTTGTTATGGCGGCTATACACTCTCACCCGCAACGGTAAACTCGGAGTAACCGTTCACACTCTCCGTAGGTCGTAGGATCAGTTCTCGTCTTGGGCGTAGGGACTGTGATAATATATTCCAAGTGTGTTTTATTAGTATTGGTGAGTAGTTATCATCGAATAAACTCATCACTAATGACGCGCTTATATTAAAGGCTATACTAAAGTTAGTAAATTGTATTAATTTATATCTGCTTAAAATTATTGTTACAGGTATTCCTTTGTACCATTTTCCTAGTCCTCAGAATAACAATCTGATTAAAACTTTGTTATTGAATACTCATACGAGAGGTCCGTTACATACATTATATACATATTACATGTATAAAAACAAAGTTTCTCGCAGACATTTTGAAGTCCATGCACACCCAAAACAGGTAAGTTAAAAAACGTGTTAAATGAACTTGTATCATTCAGTTTTTTTCGTTTCTTCTATAGTAATATTTTATTGTTCCAAGTCTTGTTTTATTTTTAAATTTTATATATTATTAGCATCATTTTGTTTACGTACAATAGACGTAGCACATAAACCAATGCTTCGTATTCGAACAAGAATAAAATTATGATCGAAAGTGATTACTTTCTAACAGTATTCAATTCACAAATAAGGGCAAAAGTAATAATAAAATTATTTTGCTATAATCCGCGAACAACTAAATAGAAAATATATATAATGCTAAATGATGAGTGAATTATCCGTTTTCATACCTGATACATGCAGGATTAATATGGGGAAACTTTCTTTAAGCATCACCCATTCATCAGTTATTACACTTTCCAATTCGTCATCCCATGAAATCGCTTCCCATGAATTCATCATCCCATCCCTTTAACTATAATTTTTGTATCATTAGTTTTGCAGGTAAAAGACAAGGAGACAGCAAGCTGAGTGGATCGAACAATCGTTGGAGGATGATGTATTTGGTAATCGTAGCTGTTATCGGGGGTAAGTTTAAATTATATTGAAATCCATCAGAACCCATATTCCGTCGTAATCCCAACGCAGTGATTGTGCCTTGTATCGTTGTGTCTAGGCTAACATCGCAGCTTCTTTTCATAATATCAAATTGTTTCATGAATTCGGCATTGTTTGAACACCATTTTTGAAGTGTGAAGCGTCCTCTCTGTAGAATTGCTTCTATGTTCTCGGCTGTTTCTATAGCTGATTCCAGTGAACCTTCGCCTGACATTAAATCGTCTACATAGAAATCTTCTTTGATTGTTTTTGCAGCCTAAGGACATATTGTACCTTCATCTTCAGCTACTCGGTGCAACGTGCGAACAGCAAAATATGGAGCAGATGCGGTACCGAATGTTGTTGCCAACGCCAACATGTTGGCAGTAAGAATCTGTGAATTGTATGTAGCAACATTCTCTTCTCTCTTGGATGGCGGAACGAATACACGCGTTACGTAGTGCCGGAGCACTTTTATCGTACCATTATATTAGTTTTACAGTCCGCTAACGTTAAAATATGATCATTTGAGCCATTTAACGCGAGTGCTTTTAAAAAAACGCGTTTTGGCGTGAGGTGTTGCGTGTGCAATATTTAACCAAGCCATCAAAGACGTCATACAGGTTATTAGTTTGGTCAATCTCAATAGTCAACGCGGCAGCAAGTTCTAGTAAGTTCATCACCAGTAACGCTAGTGTGCCACCGCCAGAGTCGCAGAATCGTGCCTTATCTGTGGTACGGTCAAAACTCCGCTACTCGCCGCGGGGGGCGCTGAAAGTGCTTCCATCAGTGCTTTTACGAGCATCATTGCAGCGTTGAAAGCGCTTTTCACGTGGTACGAGTGGACGACTCCAGCGCAGCTTTCGCTGATCGCCGCCACAACGCTGTTGCGCTTGCTATCTGCGTCAACGCAGCCAACTTATCGACGTTATACTTTATCCGGTTCTATTTAGCTAAAATTAACCACATATATTTTACAATAGGTCGCCATCTTAAATTAAGTTTTCTCCTGTCTAATTTCATTGTTTTTCATACTATTAGAATACTAATTGAATTGTTAAGTACTAACAGAAGTGTAAAGTGTATACAAAAAATAAAATGTCTGACGAATCGTCTGAGTTTAATGAATCTAAATTAATGGCTGATAAGGAAGCGTGCAACGATGAAGAGTGTCCTAACGAAATATTTTAATTACTTTAAGGACTTAAAAGACGTGATCATAGATCGTCAAACGCTTCTTATTAAAGAGGAACGTCTTAGATCAACGTTTGAAAGGTTCGAAAATATGAATTTGGAATTCTGTGCATTAGACCCCAACGCGGATGACGCCGATGCGATCGAAAATAAATATATAGACACGTTGGCAAAGATAAAATCGCTATCGAATTTATATTATGAAAACTTCATCACCGCAACGATTTCTAAATAATTCTAATAGACTGCCAGACATCTGTCCCTACATTTGATGGTAAGTATTCTGAGTACAAACCTTTTATAAATCTATATGATGCATTAGTGCACAACAATACCTCCTTGAAAATGTTCAAAGGTTGTTTTATCTTAGAATTCATTTAACTTAGCCTTAAAAAGAATTCATAATTAAGAGGTCAGACTTAAAAAAAAGAATGCACTGTTTCTCTTATATAAAAAAATTATAAATAACTACATACAAGAAGGCCACTGTACAGTCATTGATATTGGTCAATATAACCTTAGCACTTATCCTGTATATTTTTTACCACACCATCCAGTACTTAGATTAGACAAAAAGACAACTAAGTGCTGTGTAGTTTTGATGCATCAATGAAAACCAGTAATAAAGTATCTTTGATTGACATTTTATTAAATGGTCCTGTAGTTCAAAAGGATCTATTTGATATATTATTATTATTATTTAGATTTGATAAATATATCTTTATAGCTGACATAAAAAATAAAGACATAAATTAAACAAATATCTTTAGATCCTAAAGACAGATCCTTACAGAACATCCTTTGGAGGTGTAGCCCCGAGGACAACAAAATGTTTACATATGGACTAACAAGTTCCTTATACTTAACCACAAGATGTTTAAAAGAGTTAAGTGTAACGTATAAAGACAAAATTTCCACTAGCTACCTCTATTTTAAAAAATTCAACATATGTACTTATTTCACAAAATTCCATAGATTTACTGATAGAATCAAAAAATCAACTATGTAACCTTTTAAAAATAGGTGGTTTTTAGTTACATAAGTGGTTTTTAAATTGTTCACAATTGTTAAATGATATACCAAAATCATTACAACATTATGATGATATAGAATTAGAGAAAAATAATGTATCTTTAAAAACATTAGGTATTAATTGTAGTATTAATATAGATTCGTTCTGCTTTCTTCCCCAAGCTTTTATAATAAGATGCCTGTTACAAAGCGTGAAATTTTAAGCTTTATTGGCAAATTTTATGATCCACTTGGTTTGGCTGGACCGGTTGTGGTAAGCGGCAAGGTCATAATGCCACAGCTATGGCAGACACTGGGTGGGCTGAACAACCAGTTGCTGAATTGCATGAATTTCATGCAAACTTGCATGTCATGACACCTATAGCTGAACTGCGGTATATAAGCATATGCAAGGCATGTTTTATTCAACTAATAGGTTTTGCTGACTCAAGTTCAACTGCTTATGGCTGCTGTGTTTACCTACGTGTGGTTGACAATAAAGGTACAGCTAGGATTTCTTTTCTCTGTTCCAAGTCACTTTTGAACCCACTCAAGCAAAAGCTCACCATACCAAGGCTTGAACTTAACACAGCACTGCTCTTAGCTAAATTAGTTGACAGAGTATATCATACACAAACTAAAAATAGATTACCAATATTACTATGTTAAAAACTTATGTGGCAAACAGAGTAAAGGTAAACTCAGAACCTTTCATACCAACATTCTTGGTCTTACATAAGCTCAGAAGAAAATTTTGCACACTGTTTGAGCAGAGGTATTTTACCACAACATTTAGAGAAGCATCCTTTGTGGCAGCAAGGTCCAGCAGTTCTACATAGCTGTGAGTATAAAGCTGTTAGCTTATCAAATTGACCTGTTCCCTGTCACTTACCTGATGTCAAAACCTGCTCAGCACTTTCAAGTACAGTGCTCTGTACGGACTCAGTACAGTCTCTATGCTTAGATTTTCTTGACAAATATTTTAATATTAATAAAATGCAAAAAAATTTAGCTTACATCTTACGCTTTATTAAGAATGCAAGGTCTTAAGTCACCAAAAATAAATTTAATTACATTTCTAGCAATGAGTTAAACAACTATTTATTGTTAATTGTAAAATATGAACAACAAAAGTATTTAAAACATGATATTGATGATTTAATAAATAAAAATAAAATTGTGAAAGGTAACATAAAGCCATTATACCCATTTATTGATGACAGGGGCTTAGTAAGAGTAGGTGGTCGTTTATAAAATGCTTCAATTCCTTATTCACAAACACATCCTATAGCAATGCCTAAAGGTTCTTGTGTAACACAGTTAATTATTGAAAGTGACCATCTAAGGAATCTCCATGCAGGGGAGAGATTGGTTCTGTCATCAATTAATCAAAGGTTTTGGGTAGTTCACAAGAAGAGAGAAGTTAAAAAAGTTATTCATAAATGCATTATATGTTTTAAATTGAAAGCTGATATAGCTAAACAATTGATGGGTGTACTGCCACCTGATAGAGTAAACGCATATAGACTTTTTCAGAAAATCGGCTTAGATTTTACTGGACCGATTTTGATAAAAAAATCTTGAATCAGAAAGCCCATACAAACAAAGGCATATTTTGATTGTTTTGCCACTAAGGCAATTCATTTGAATTGGCATCAGATCTGAAAACTGAAACATTTTTGGCTTGTCTCAAAAGATTTATATGATGAAGGGGTCTTCCTACAGGTGTATGTAGCGATAATGCGTCTACCTTTGGGTGTGCAAGTAGCCAGTTGAAAGAATTGTAAAATTACGAAGTTCCAAAGAACATCCAAGGGAAATTCATGATTTTTGTGCCAAAAATAAATAAATACTTAATAGTTTAATTTAATTTGTTTCAATTCGACTTCAATTTTACTATTATGAATATATTTTGTAACTGTTTATATTTGCTATATTGTCATATTGGTCATATTACACATATTCACAATTGTAACCTTAGTGTTACAATACTTAGAACAATTTTTGTATAATTCATCTCACTTTAAGAGGTTAAAAGTAAATTATGTATATTTTGCTTTGTATAAAGTTATTACATGTTAAAACAACCTAGATGGGCAGTATGTTGGCAACACCAACATGTCAGCAGTATGAATCTGTGAGTTGTATGTAGAAACAATCTCTTCTCTCTTGGATGGCGGAACGAATACACGCGTTACGAAGTGCTCCGGTCTTTTATTGTACCATTATATCAGTTTTACAGTCCGCTAACGTACAAACAAATGTGACTCTCATGAGTCAGTAATCTTTTACTGGTTTGATTAGATCGTTTTGCTATAAAATTCTTCGTCAATCTCTGTCTTCTTTTGTTACCAATATACAATGATACATCTTCTGTATGTCTGCAACGAGACATACTTTTCTCATTCGCCATCTCATGATTAAGTTTCTCAAGTCAGTTTGTAGTTGTGGTCCTCTTAAAGTTCAATTTTAACTGTAGGGGATTTAATTAATTTTAAGGTTTAACTAATTTTGATTTTTTATTTCATTTGTATTTATAATTCGAAATAGTTAATAATCCTTACATAACTAATCATAAAATTTAAATTTAAATTTGGAACAAATATGTATAATGTAAAAAAAAAAAAAAATAATAAATATAATGTGATGGTAAAGAAGTGTGATATGTGTACTACAACTAACACTTTTAAGTTTTTAAATTCTATGTCGAAATATTTTTACTACTTTATATTTAAATATAGTATACAATTTATAGAATTAGGCTTTTACGTCGCAGAGGTCCATAATACAAATGTAATGAAAATATTATTTTGCTATAATCCGAGATAGAAGTAATTATACCTGATGTTAAATGTACAGTGTACTGTCTATTCTCATATCAGAGCTATTACAGATCACAAAAATCTACTGCGAATTACCCATCTACTTGATTATTTATTATTTTATTCATATACTAGCGGCCCGCCCCTGCTTCGCACGGGTATAAAATATATAAGTATATGCTGTCACTCAGTGAAAAAAATGATTAAAATAGATCCAGTAGTTTTGATTTATTCATTACTGCCCGCGGCCCGCACGCGTTAAATTTGGAGTAAAACAATTCCCCTTTCCCTATACCATGAAGATTTCCTGCTATCTTTGGAATATCTTAATTCATATAATACATTTTACCTAGTTCCTTTTTACATTTTTC
Source organism: Morpho deidamia (assembly GCA_947086505.1). Lineage (NCBI taxonomy): Eukaryota > Metazoa > Arthropoda > Insecta > Lepidoptera > Nymphalidae > Morpho > Morpho deidamia. The sequence continues at coordinate 14,911,669 of CAMTZC010000009.1, forward strand.
TCTATGTATTTTATTATTACAATTTATCCAATCGCTGCTAAATTATAAGTCCTATAGGGCGAAGCGCGGCCTCCGATGCGCTATTTATAGGCACGCGCCGCATATTAAATCTATAATATCTTCGAAAATATTCATTTAAATTACATACTGTAAACGGCCATATTGATCTATATTAAATCAACAATGTATTTAAGGTACTTAATAGGATAAGGATTGACGCTGTATTGCTTAAAATTGCTTCGAAAAGAGGGCGTTATTTTTCGTAAAAAGTAAATGACAAAAAAATGCTATTGTGGGTTATCCATAAGAGATAGACAAATACCCTCGCGGAGTTTTCTGTAGACCTTTTGAAGGTGTACAAATTTTTAATACATTATTTTGATAAATCTTGTAGTGTTCAGCCTGCGTTTGCAATGTAAGCGGAAAAAAATGTAATTATTTACGACATCACGTTAGAAACCTCAAAAATTACAGTATTTCTCTACTCCATATTGACTGTTATTGTACATATAAACCTTCCTCTTGAATCACTCTATCTACTAAAAAAAAACCGCATCAAAATCTGTTGCGTAGTTTTAAAGATTGAAGCATACATAGGGAAATAGGGACATAGGGATAGACACAGAAAGCGACTTTGTTTTATACTATGTAGTGATTAAATACAATTAGGCATTATACAACGATATTGGTAATTGTATCATTAATACAAATGTTGTACTAACTTTTAAAGGTGTTTTACACAGAATTAGATTATTTTATATATAATGTTCAGAGACCGGCTATATTCAAGTCTTATTCTATCGGATGAGCTCGACTAGTTTCAAGAACATAC